>OX422207.1:282732492-285259992 GCA_949130495.1 Sambucus nigra | reverse complement strand
AGAAGTTGTCTAACGGTATTGTGTCTACGACGAATATGTCGTGACTTTCCGTTATACATGTGATTTTGTGCCCTTCCAATCGCTGATTGGCTATCGCAATGTATACATATTGCGGGCACAGGTTTAGACCAATTTGGAACATCCTCTAAGAAATTTCGAAGCCATTCGGCTTCTTCTCCAGCTTTGTCTAGTGCAATGAATTCAGATTCCATTGTCGATCTAGCAATGCACGTTTGTTTTGAGGATTTCCAAGATACGGCTGCACCTCCGAGGGTAAACACATACCCACTCGTAGACTTAGAGTCTTTTGTATCAGATATCCAATTTGCATCGCAATGTCCTTCAAGAACAGCTGGATATTTTGAGTAATGCAATCCATAGTTTTGAGTATATTTTAAATAACCCAAAACTCTCAATATTGCTTTCCAGTGATCTCTTCCTGGATTACTCGTAAATCGACTTAGCTTACTTATTGAGTATGCTATGTTCGGTCGCGTACAGTTCATGACATACATTAAACTGCCGATAATTCGAGAATATTCTAGTTGAGATGTGCTTTCACCATTATTTCTTGCTAGATGTAAATTTACATCTACAGGTGTCTTGGTAGGACTAATATCATACTTCTTGAATTTTTCAAGTACTTTCTCAATGTAATGAGATTGAGATAATATAAGTCCATCCGATGTTCTAGAAATTTTAATTCCTAATATAACATCGGCGATTCCCATATCTTTCATGTCAAATCTACTACTCAACATTTGTTTTGTAGTTTTGACAATTTCCAAGTTACTACCCATGATAAGCATATCATCAACATAGAGGCATACAATGACATATCCATTATGAATGTATTTAAAGTAAACACATTTATCGCATTCATTAATTTTGAAACCATTTGATAACATTGCATTATCAAATTTTTCATGCCATTGTTTAGGTGCTTGTTTTAATCCATATAGTGATTTAACAAGCTTACATACTTTTCCTTCTTGTCTGGGAGCTTTGAACCGTTCAGGTTGCTCCATATAAATTTCCTCGTCTAGTTCACCGTTTAAGAATGCAGTTTTTACATCCATTTGATGTATTTCAAGTCCATTAATAGCAGCTATTGCTATTAACATCCGAATGGACGTTATTCTTGTTACCGGTGAATATGTGTCGAAGTAATCCAACCCTTCCTTTTGCCTATAGCCTTTAGCTACAAGTCTAGCTTTATATTTATCAATTGATCCATCGGCCTTCAATTTCTTTTTGAAGATCCATTTATAACCTAACGGTTTTGAACCTGGTGGAAGATCCACTAGTTCCCATGTATGATTTTGTAATATGGATTCAATTTCACTATTAATTGCTTCTTTCCAATTGGAAGCATCGGGTAAGGATATAGCTTCTTTATACGATTGAGGTTCATTTTCTAACAAATATGTTAGAAAATCCGGACCGAAAGAAGTCGAGGTTTTTGCTCTTTTACTACGTCTTGGTTCATCCTCTATTGATTCAATAGGTTGATGAGTACCACTTGTAGTAGCTTGATTTGTCCTTTTAGAAGGACCAGATTCTCGGGTCATGTTATACGGGAATTCATTTTCAAAAAATGAAGCATCCCTCGATTCAATAACCGTATTTACATGAATGTCCGAAATCTCAGATTTACAAACTAGAAATCGATATGCACTGCTATTAGTAGCATAACCGATGAATACACAATCCACGTTTTTTGGCCCTATTCTTACCTTTTTAGGTTTAGGAACCATCACTTTGGCTAAGCACTCCCACACTCGTAAATATTTATAGGAAGGTTTTCGACCTTTCCATAATTCATAAGGTGTCTTGTGAGTCTTTTTGTGAGGTACTTTATTGAGAATGTAATTAGCAGAAAGTAAGGCTTCCCCCCACAAATTTTGTGGAGCTCCTGAACTTAATAACATTGAGTTCATCATTTCTTTCAAAGTACGGTTTTTGCGTTCAGCAACACCATTCGATTGAGAAGAATAAGGAGCGGTTGTTTGATGAATAATCCCATTTTCAGAACAAAATTCCTCAAATGGATATTCATATTCACCTCCTCTATCACTTCTAATAGCCTTTATCGTTTTGCTTAATTGATTCTCAACTTCATTCTTATATTGTTTAAATGCATTAATAGCCTCATCTTTACTATGTAACAAATATACATAGCAATATTTTGTGCAATCGTCAATAAAAGTAATAAAATACTTTTTCCCACCTCTAGTTTGAACAAATTTTAAATCACAAATATCGGTGTGAATTAAATCTAAAGGTTCAGTTATCCTTTCAATAGAATGGAAAGGTAATCTAGCTAATTTAGATTCTACACAAATTTCACATTTATGATTTTTATCAATATTGAATTTTGGCAAAAATTCCAAGTTAATTAATCTACGCAATGTATCAAAATTAACATGTCCCAATCTAGCATGCCAAATATTAGATGACTCAATCAAATAAGAAGAACTAGCAACTTCATTCATAGAAACAGATGTTTTAGGGGTTACAGTAAGAACATTCAGTTTAAAGAGCCCCTCATTTAGGTAGCCCTTTCCTACATACATGTCATTTTTAGACAACACAAAGCGATCCGACACAAACACAAGCTTGAAACCATTCCTAGTAAGGAGAGATCCAGAAATCAGATTCTTTCGGATGTCAGGAACGTGAAGAATATTGTTAAGAGTAAGTTCTTTTCCAGAAGTCATTTTCAAAGCAATCTTTCCTTGTCCCACCACCTTAGAAGTGGAAGAATTTCCCATAAAAAGGTTCTCCTCATTTTCCAAAGGCTTATAGGTGGAGAACATCCATTTGTTTGCACAAATGTGTCGTGTGGCTCCAGTGTCCACCCACCATTCCTTGGTATTTCCAACCAAGTTGCATTCAGAGACAACGGCAGAAAGATTCATATCCGCCAAATCATTGGTGATATGATCACCCTCAGTCACATTTGCTTGAGAGTTATTTTTATTTTGCTTCTTAGGCTTACGACACTCACTTGAGCGGTGTCCCGATATACCACAATTGTAGCATTTGCCTTTGAACTTTTTCTTGTTATGTTTAGAAGTGCCTTCCCCATCATATTTTCGTTTGTTCTTTTTAGGACCTTCAACGACATGGACCTTTGTTTCCATCGGATTCTTCCCACTTTTCTTTTGAGATTCACGGTTGTCTTCTTCGATTCTTAGCCGGACCACCAACTCCTCCACATTCATCTCCTTACGCTTGTGCTTGAGATAGTTTTTGAACAAAGTCCAAGAAGGTGGCAACTTTTCAACAATTGCAACAACTTGGAAAGTTTCACTGATTGACATTCCTTCAGCATGAATGTCGTGGAGGATCACTTGGAATTCTTGCACTTGCGAGATCACAGATTTGGAATCAACCATTTTGAAGTCCAGAAAACGCCCAACGATAAATTTCTTCATCCCAGCATCTTCAGTTTTATACTTCTTTTCCAAGGAATTCCATAATTCCTTAGAAGTTTTGATAGTGCAATAGACATGGTACAAAGTCTTGTCCAAGTAGGCCAAAATATAATTTCGGCATAGGTAGTCCGAATGCTTCCAAGCATCGACAGCACCAACCTTTTCAGCATCATCTCCCTCTTGAATAGAGGGGCAATCTTCATATACAAACCTGCCCAATTGGCAGGTAGTGAGATAGAAGTACATTTGTCCTTGCCAACGTTTGAAGTCAGCCCCAATGAACTTTTCAGGTTTCTCCCCGTGTGGCATAGATACGGGTGCAGTCACACTTGTGTTGGTGACAATCAGTTTCGTAGGAGTAGTGTTCGTACTTTGTGATTCCATTTCTGTTACAAAAACAGAATTTTAATCAAAACAGAATACAAAATTCTGTGCACCAATTTCCTCCAAATATAATTCACAATAAATGAATTCCAAAAGAATTCAAATAATAATTCAGAATAAAAGTGTAATATAAACAGAATTCCGTACAAAACAGAATACAAAATTTTAAAATCTGTGTCACACTAATTTTTAATAATAAAAGAATTCCGTACAAAACAGAATTATAATTTAAGAAAAAAATTTAGATAAACAGATTTTAACAAGAGTACACAAATAAAATTTTATTTTCTAAAACAGAATATAAAAACAGTATAGAAACTAATTTCTATAACAAAACTGTTTTACTAATTTCTACAATAAAGCAGTAATTTAATTCATTTTTTCCGTCAAAACAGATTTATTTCTAACAAATAAATTTCTGTAATAAAAAAAAAACTGTACACTAAAAATAGTAGAACTAAATAATTTGTCTTAAGATTGTTATGTCTACTATTTATAAAAAACAATTGTACAGAATTAATAATTATAATATAATTCGAAATTAAAACAGAATTACAGAAATGAAACACTTACTTGAATTTGCAGAAACAATAATAAAATTAGAAATATAATCCGAGCCCTGTGATCCCTCCAATGTGCTTCGAGGTTGATGAATATTGTCTCCCAAGATAGAACGGATTTTCTAATTAATTATGTAGCACGACAATAATTAATTACAACGAACTCAAATCTGTGGCTTTTACTCAACTCAATAACAAACAGTATAGATATGTTATGCAGGAGAAGGACAGAAATTTTCTGGGACAAAATTGACAGCAATTCTGGAAGGAGGGAGGGAAATTTTTCAGTAGTTAATTCTGTAGGGGGAATGTTTAATTTATAGCTTTTGTGTTGACTGTTGGAACAGTCAACCGAAATTAACTGTCAAAACAGTTAAACGAAATTAACTGTTGGCAATAACTGCCAACTAATTAATTAATTTCGTAATTAATTAATAATTAAAGCCCAGAAAGTTAAATAAATTCGGCCTAAAAATGTAGGAGACAAGCCCAAGCCCGAACCGAACCGGACGCGCGCGTGTGGACTTTTGACCGAAAGTCAACCCGTGCATAGCTTAGGTCATCTCCCCTTCAAAGAGTTGGGATACCCCAAGGCATCCAAGCCTTAGTCCATACTTGGGGTGTTATTAACTCATCAAAATTCCACTACTCTTCCAATGTGGGACAAGAGTAAAAACACACCCAATTCATTAACTTTCATTGCTTTGTGAGTCACTTTGGGGACATAAATATCATTCATAACTTATTGAAATTGGACATATGAATATACTACGTTAATCTCCTTGCGGAGATGAACGCGTTCGTATATAGTCCCACAATTTCCGTAGTGTGGGTCCCACCTAAATTTGAGCTCAAAGTTGCTCAAAAATCTGTCCAGAAAAATCTGGACAGCTTTCTTAAAACCCATTTAAGTCCAATTTTTCCAACATATATATATATATACACCATTGTTTTAACTTTAATTCTAATATATGTTTTGAGTACTCGTGACACCAAATTTTTATCTTCCAATGATATGAGATTACTATTGATTTTGATGAGTACGTATATCTCTCTCTCTCTTTATAATGTAAAGTGAGTGGATACATGTGGAACCCATGTCCATTTTTTGTAGCGTGCTGTTTTGTTATTATGTGTTAGAAATTTATGGGAATCAGTAGACAATAGCAGGAGAAGTATTAGCTGTAGAGTTAATTGAGAATGGAGCCCTCAATTAAAGTAGCATATAGGTGATGGGTGACCACACAGGCTCCTTCATGGTGTGTGTAAAATTTGTTGTTATCTTCGACAGGGATAAGGTTGTGAACCCGTTGCTGGCCAGCTGGTAGTTTGACATGTCCTAAGACTTGACTTATCCCACGGCCAAACCATGTGTGTGTATCTCGGCCAGAGAGCTTTTCAGACCGCCATATTTGCATATATTAGCAATTTAGCATCTGAACACATGCGTTCCTTCCATAATTTAAATGAACATAAAGTGAGGCATGCATGGGTAATGAGTTCTTGAATTGTTTTTATATTATAAGCATGCGTTGTTGTTACTGTAGTAATACTGAATACCTTTTCAGTAACGGAGAGCCAAATTTTATTTTTCCGCATGTGCACTCATTCTATACAAACACATCTATATCACTTTTTGTATGTATATTGGATATACATGTATTTTTGGCAATCAAAACATGGGATCATCATTTCACTCACGCAGGTCATTTTTTTTTAATAAAAATTGTTGGGGATAATAATGTTGGCTTTTGGGTGGAGGGTTTGCCTCCTCAAACTTTCCTTATTTTTTTCCTTAATAATATCCTCTGTCTCTGCTTAGGAGTATCCTAAGCTAGAGTTCTATATAAAAAAAAGTTATACCAAATCCCATCCAAAATTCATCAATTTACCTTTAAGAGCTTGAAGTTCATTCTTAGGCATGCTAACTGCGTTATGGTTGGCCTGCTAACTGTATATATAGTCAGCACCAGTAAGCGACAATCCTTGAGAAAAATTTACCAACTTATGCTTTTTGAGCTAACTTTTTCGGATCACTTAATTGTTTAAATGTTATATAAAAAAATCAAATCATTTTTATTACTTTTTCTAAAAAATAATCGCATAAATGTCCCTTAAGCAGTGTCCCGTAAATATATAATGTATATCTGTGTATTGCTATCGAGGTTGTGAATTAATACACAAATATATTGACAAAAGAGGGAAATTTACTCATTTAACAAATGCATCTCGAAGAGAACATAAAAATTGTCTTGAAAATTGCGTTCCATGATCGTGCTTCAAAGAAAATTCCCCACAATGACAAGTCTTATCATGAATAATGTTGAAGAAATTAGAAAGGAATGGAAATTCGCTTGTGAGTGTTTAAGAAAAGTTATTTCATCTGAATACTGAATTGTGTAAAAGTTGTAAAAACATAATATGAATAAATATGTAACCCATCGCACAAAAATCTTAAATTTATGAAAAAATCATTTTTATTAAAAAGTAGATTTTATTTCGATTGCTAAAAAAGGAGTGGGGAACTATTGTAAGTTCAGGATATATCCACGGATACAAAACTATTAAGAATGCATTATGTTATGATCACAAAATTTAAAAGAGTAAAGGTTAAAATTTAAAATTTTGATGGGGCACTAGTATTAGTGCATTATTTAATTTTCAAAACCGTAGATGGAAAATGATTCCGAATTAAAACTAGGGGCTTGATCCCTATAGTAACTCGTTTACAATTTTTTGGACACCATCCACTCCTAAAAACCTTAAATGCTTATATCCCTCACATAGGTCTGTCAACGAGTCGAGTTCGGATCAGATCTAGGGAGATTCAAATTCATTTAGTAAGAAGTTAATCAGATTTCGATTCGGGTCGGATCTTAATCGGATGTATAATATTGGATCCAGATCCAGATCCGTATCGATTGGATCGCATCATTTCCGAGTTCGGATCTGGCGAAATATATACATTTATTATATATTTATTTTTATTTTATTCCCCTTCTTTATTTTTTAATCATAGATTAAAATATTTTTTTAATGTATTATAGTATATAATTAGTATAAATAAAACACACACACACACACACATACAAGGTGGGTACCCGTGTATTACACGGATCGTTGGGTCTTGGGTCCAACAATTAATGCTCAGACCCTATTATAAGTTTTGGGTTCGGATCGGGTCCGAGTCTAGACCATAATCATTGACAGGCCTACCCTTACACATTAAATCACAGTGTAGTATGAATATTGGTTGGATTTCAAAAAACACAACCAACATTTCATTGCCGTCCCCAATTGGAATTCTACATATTCAAATTGCAGATGACTTTATCTTAAAAATAACAGAGGACTCCTGAAACCCCCCAAATTACTTTTGATTGTGAAAATATGTGTTCGTGTACTCTCATTTCCTAATAAAAAATAAATAAAAGTCAGATCCAATCTACATTTACAACTCAATTTCAAGTAAACAAAAATTCAACTAAATAAATATAATGATATATTTGTATTTTTAAAAGAATAGTTTAAAAAAAGGAAATAAAATGTACTACTTTCTAAAAATCATTGAAAATTAATAAACAATCTGGTATTGGGATCCACATACCATCCCAATGTGCTTTAATGGCATTGATCAATATTACACATAATATTCAATCATATTTACATGACGTTTAATCTCTATGACATCGCCTAAGCACCGTCTTCCTAAATTATGTGCACATTTAATTCCTTTAAAACTCATTTCACGTAAAAAGAATTAGTTAAAAAAATGCAATTTTAGTACGGTACATGTGAATTTATAGGTATTTTAATAAAATAGACGTGTACCATCATCTCTTCTCCAAGTTACACTCAATCACTCATATTAAACACATTACTCAATTTATAATCCATCTTAGTTACTAAGTCTATATCAACAAAACACTAAATACAAAATTAAACCAATATACTAAAAAATAATGTAACTTGAATAAGAAAAAAACCTAAAAAGTGAAACTTCATACAACATTAACACAAACCCTACACCCTTAAACCTAAACCCTAGATCCTAGCCCCTAAAAATGCAAGTTATATGGACAGTCCATATAGTAGGTCACACACACACACACACAAAAAAAAAAATTTAGCCAAATTTTATGTTGATTAAATTAATACGGAACATGCAAGATAATGTAAAGCCAAAACACAAATCAAATATCCAAACCAAAATACAATGGAAGAAGATAGACAAAAAATTTCTTTCGGGAAAAACCTATATTCATCACTGTTACACACGGTAGACTAATATAAACTTACAGAAAACTTAGAGTTTCGCTAATTTTAATGCAGTAGCATATTCGAGTCTTCAATAACAAACAGTGCAGTTGACCACCATCCCACAACAAGTAGCTCTTGCCTCAATATCCACAGATTAACCTTAGGGATCGATATTCCTTTCTTCATCAGCCGTAGCGGATCAACTCCACAAATCAGTAGTAGAGAAATAATCTCCACAAGATTTATAACTCATAATATGTTCTTCTTGGTTTGGTAAACTGACCTCAAATGATACAAACGGTTTAGATGAAATTTTCTGAGAGTTCGATCACAAAAAGATATATATGAAAGATTGCATTTAAAATCGATTAAAATATAAAACATCGAGTACTCGTTCGAATGAAGTCACATCTCATTCACATAAAGCACCTAATATCATTTGAACGCACTGGTAACGAATGATCGAATGACATTCCAGAGCAGGCCAAAAGTTGGGGCGATCGAACTCTTTCGAATGAAATGCCAAAGTGTTCTAACGAGCAGAGGAAACTCGTTTGAACGGCATCTAAGGTCGTTCTAATGAACTTGCGAATTTTTCAAAAAACGTTTAAAAAATATTTTGAAAAATATTTTTAAATTCAAACTCTTTGAAAAGACCCCTGAATAAAGTAATATTACTAAAACCACCTCATAAACCTTCTCGGGTAAAGTAGAGCCGCTCAATATTCAATTTTTGTATATGGTCACTAGCTCTTCTTCACTTGAATACTTGAGTATGTTCTTGATGGTGCAGTGGGGTGTATCATGATAAGCAAAACTAAAAATTAAATAACGAGTAATTATAAATTTTTCTCCTACAAATCTCCCCCTTTGGCTATTCTGGTACAAAACACAAATCAAAACCAAATTAACCCCTAAGATAAATAAAACTAATGCCCTCCTAAACTAGAAAATAAAAAAGCACAAGTGACTTCATTTTCAACTAAAAGTCTTCACGTGCAGTCGATTATATCATCAAGGAGGAATCAACCTACACACATGAAGCCAAAGAAATATCGTAACACGTAGATTTAAAAAAAATAAACCCCCCCTTTAATATGTTCTCCCCATTTTTGTCCATGATAGACAAAGGGTTAGAAACTAATCCTGAAATGTGAGCATCGTGTGAATTCAAAAGAAATATCATCACAAAGATAAACAATCAAGCATGTGATGAAATTCCATTGCAGCAACAAACTATTTTTGAAAATTTCTAATTATTAAGTATATAAACATAGAAAGCTATCAAAGAATATGAATGATAAAGTACATATGAGTACAAATATAAGCACACCATGGAATAACATGAAATTACCCGAATTGTGACAGAGGAATGAAATTGTGTCAACTTAAACCATGAAAATATAGGCATACGAAACAAAGGCACGCGAAGTCAAAGCGATACTTCTAAAGAAAGAACTCAATTTCAACCTTAGGTGTAAGAATGTTGAGCAAAGTGAAATTGATTTGACTTATATAGAATGCCATGAATTTTAATGCTTCTCAAATCAGTAACACTAACCTATTTAATGTTTTTCAAGAAAGTCCATTGTACAAACCCATTGATCTTATTCTTTATAACACTATTAAAATCTAACTTTTTAAGCATACACTTTCAAATTTTGATATCATAATGTTCATTAAACGCGAAGCATCAATGAAATAAATATTAGCCTTGACACTTCTGTTTTTATGTGTCGAATTTTTTCTTTTCAGGCTCTTACCGGTGGTGGATTTTAATGCAAAGAGAATTTTCTCTTTCGCAACCCCTTTTCATTCCTTAAAATAAAATGATTTTTTCAAAAAAAGAAATTCGGGCAATAGTTCTTATAAGAATAACTCATTTCTAGTACATTTGGTTCGCTATTAAACACTATTGAGATGAGAACATTGCATTCGACATATAAGAAGTAATTACAATGTTCAAAAACTCCATGCATGTGCGCAGAAGGCGATAAAAAGTCTTGCATGAAGAAAGTAATCATCAATGAATAATGAAATATTAGCCACACATTATTATTCACACTAAAGAAACGAAGACATGTATTAAAACACTATGAAAAATTCACATGAATGGTGGAATGTAGTTGTGATTCGAACATCTTAAATGCACATCCATATACGGTGAAAATCAAAATACAAAAATCTTTTTGAATTTTTAAATTTTTTTATCAAAAATAAAATCTTTATGAAAAGTTTCAAACTTTATCTCAAAGAAAATAATTGTTTTTGATTATAGACTCTTCCATACTGAACCACTTTAAAATTCTTTGTCTCATTTTTTATCTGTGATTGAATTATTAGAGTGATCTAATTTTTTACATCAATAGGTAATGACATCAAACTCAGTCACCTCTCTAAACATTCTACACATCTATCATAAGAAACCATAAGTCGCATCATGACCTATGCTACACAACCCTGAATTTACCACTACGATACGTATATCACCACATAAACCTCGAATTCACCATTATTAGGGAATGTCAACCACGTGCACTAAGATCTCACTGTATAAAACTTCGTATATATCTGTAAGTAATTTTAATACAGCTTCACGTGTTTGTGTTACCAACCCGAAGTCAACCTCACCAGGCTACATCATTTATTTCATAATGAGTGTTCAACTATGACAACTAAATTGCCTCATTACGTAAACATCATACTACTTTCTAATCTACTAACTAATCACAACTATATACTTTGGTAGGATACGGGATGTCGATTACTGCCTATAAACACCAAGGCTCATGCCTACGAATGCCACAATGGATCCTATATCTCAATGCCAGACTATAATCGCTAAACCATATATTAATATCACCAGAGTTTTGGTAGGACACAGGACGTCGGGTATGGCCCAAAAGGAGGTTCATCCTAGAGACGTCGCAAGAGATCCTTTTTTAAAATATCAGAGTACTAGTACTTAACACCAAGTCACCAACAATATCTAGCTTCACTCCTAGGTTACCTCAAATCATCGCAACTATATTAACTCATATCACATGCGGGGTATATAAAATCAAGATATATTAGATCCAAGCCCACAACCAAGGGTCCTAATACATACTCACCACAGAAGTATCACTTATAAACACATCACTCAATCACTTAATTTAAATGAAAAAATTCATGGGCTTTCTCGTTAAGACGCAACGAACACTACACGAAGTTACTACTACTACTACTACTACTACTACTACTACTACTACTACTACTACTACTACTACTACTACTACTACTACTACTACTACTACTACTACTACTACTAAGGCCTTTTGGTAGGATACATGACACGACGTATAATTCGTACATCCCCTGGTATACACTATCGGTGTCACTGAAGATCCTACTCATAAAATGTTATTGTATTCTTTCTATTAATACTCCGAAGGGCTACCCAAGGTTCACCCCTTGTCACTACCACTCATCATTCCCACTTATGTGACCTCTTGCCATAAGTGGTCTGTAACCTTAACCACAACTCATAAGATACATTCATCATCCAATAATTACTAAGGCACTCACCAATAAGGATAGCATCCGATTTAACTAAGACAAAATGTACATATCCCTAAGTGTTAACCCACACAATTTCACATGTCTACCATAAATCACTATATTACCCCAAGGATCTAATTCTCCTGCTCACCTCATAACACTGATCACTCCCAAGTGGTGTACCTAAGGATTTTATGCATTTGAAATCACCATTCATCATTGCTCAATTATGAAATTATAACTATCAATATCTTCATTTGATTATACATAAACTTATACCACCTTCCCAATGTGTGTCATCTCATTCTATCAAATTCTCTAAAGGTTCTACGTCATCAAAGGCTGGAACATAAACACCTCACACTAAGAACTACGGTATCAACGTCATCGACTTGCATGGACACCCGTAATTTACTAATATATCTAATCAAAAGTGAAAAAGCGATTTAATAGCAAATAACTTGACTGTAAGCCACTTGACACTAATTTACTTATCGTGCCAACCTCTTTGGACTCACCGTCGAGGACACGAACTATAACCGTCACCAAACTAGCGTGACTGTCCCAAACCCACATCCACGTCGAAAGATTCACTACCGACCTCACCACGTTACTCCCGAAAGGAACCTAGAACCTAGAGCTTTGATACCAATTATAACTCCCTGATTGGGATTTACGGGTTACCTATAGTCAACCCGATCCGAATCGAGCGTTACGTGTGAAGTACAATAAACAAATCTATATAATATTGCTAGTCCAATTTTATTTTGATTAACATTTCACTTGTTTAGCATGCGATTTCGATTTCAAAATAAACTATATGAGGGACCCACGGGGAGCACCCCAAAGTTCAAGTAAAGAGAGCTACTAAATTCAAATAAATAAAGTATAATTACCTGTATAATGCCCTAAAAAATACAAAATTGCATCCAACCTGTCATAACAAAGTGAGGATGTGAACCTATGCCCAGTGGGATTATACAGAAGCAGTATATAAATGAACGATAAAAAAGATACTTATACGCTATAACTACATGCATGCGAAATACGTATATATTAACATATACACTTTTGAAATTATATTTTCCAATGCATTAAACTGTTTTACTTCAAAAACATTTTATGGTACCATTTATTCTCTTTGTTCTTACAAAATGGTTATTTTTTATCGCTATGCTTAACACTAGCTGATATACCAATATACACCCTCGGCCAGGTCGAGGGTGTCCTCACCACAGATGAGGGCTCAAGTCTAGGACGAGGGTCCAACTTCACCATAGTTCCATTATAGGAAGGGTCGGCCATGGCGACCCCCATCCTAGAGCAGACGACCCTATAAGGGGACGACCCCTCATCATGGACTGGACGACCCTAATCATTTACCAGAAGACCCAATAAGGGGCTGACCCTTCATCACAGGCCGGACGACCCTATGACAGGACGATAGTACGAGGCCCACATCCAGTCGGACCCAATGTCATCATCAACTTTAGCCTCAACCTGGAACCCTAGGCCAAGGGTGACATCATCACAACGCGTGATTTGGGAGACGCGTGGAACACTGCGCGTGGGACTCATATAGCACGTGGACTAGACCATTATAACAATATCATCCGCTCACATGATAGAATATTATGTCATCATTAATCGTAAGTGGCACATCCAGGTATTAGCAGGGGATTGGCTAAATCATCATTCACATGGACTATGTATGCTTGGGGGGTACTCTACTCCCCCCAAGCCCTATATATAATTGTCATCTTCAACCTTGTAAAGGGATCGATAATTGTAACCCTAGATAAAACTCTGCTTGTACACAGTAGAGAGAGTGTGAGCTTATGAGCATTGTATCCAAGGCTATTAGTGCCCATATTACTGGATCACACACTCATAGTGGATGTAGGCCTAATTGGCTGAAACACTATCATTGTCTTCATTCCTCTTATACTCATCCCCTTCTATACACTTATACACATATATAACACTATTGATGCCATTGTTATCACTGTTTGAGCTCATCATCTCTTATCTGGTGGAGCTAAATCTTAGCATCATTAGTTTGGCGCCGTCTATGGGAACGAGAAGATATCTCTTCCTTTATATAGCTTGACCTCACTGGAAACTCTGGTGGTGAACCAGTTCACCCCCTTCGTGTGAAGATGTTTCACTATTAAAGGGGGTCCATTAAGGTTCCAAGCTCATTAGTCTTTTGATCATTCAGCTCTTCATAGCTTAAACATATGGCACCAGAGATGCCACCACCACCTCCTCCACAGGATAGTGGAGTAGGATCTAGTTCCAGTCATGCACCACCTTAGTCTGAGATGACTGATGTGGCGGGCACCCTGAAGTCTTTAGCATCAAGCCAGCGGATTATGCAGGAGTAATTTACAGATCTTAGCCAAAACATACTGAGACCACCCGGAGTCTCACCTAAAATGATTACTCCAGCAGCAGCTCCAGGACAGCATGAGGCCAGGGGACCACCCCAGGCACCATGCAAAGACTTGCCCCTTCCACAACGGCAGAGGGATGTTGCTGACCCTCGGTGTCTACGCCCGGGGAGGCAAGGAAACCCTTGCCCAGAGGAAAGATATGATGACGTGGAGGTGGAAGAGGCTCCGATAGAATGTTGGGAGCCTTATGAGGTCTCCAACAATACTATACAACCTATCCAGGAAAGTAGAGGGAAGTGTGGAAGGCAGAATCCTGATGATCGCCCGAGGGGATCTACTTTCGGTCGTCTAAGCAGGGGGTCAGCCTTTGAGAGGCCGGGCCCAGTAAATGACCTGTGGTAAAAATTGTCCAGATCGAGAAGTATTGCAACATCCAGAAGGGAGGCAATAAATGGCCGACCTCATGGGTTCCGACCCCACGGAAGGGACGACAGTGAGGGAGAAGTGAACAGCTGACACAGACCTGCCGCAACAGAACCCTCAGTTCACCCTAAAGAGGCGGCAGGGGATAACATCGACCAAGCCGATCCTATGAGGCCCTGGAACAACTCAATTCAAAGGATGGAGGATAAAATTGGTGATATCCTGAAAAGCAGGGACACCTTCAAAGAGGGACTCCATAGGCTCACCCTTTGTGGTGAAGATAGTCAACTTCCCAACGTCATCCAAGTTTAAGCCACCTGTGGTCACCCCAAGGTATGACGGGAGTACTAACCCTATCCATCATATTGAGATGTACCAATCAGCGGCAGACATATACTCTATCTCATATGAGATGAGGTGTCGTGCCTTTTTCGGCACTCTGATTGGGGCCACACATGTCTGGTATATGTCTCTCCCAAAGAACTCCATTAAGATCTTTAAACAGTTAGCAGACCGGTTTATCCATAACTTTTTCTTCGAAGTGAGGCCACAGAAGAAGACCACCCACATGCTCTGTATTAAGCAGTGGAAGAATGAGAGCCTAAGAGACTAAATAGCCAGATTTAATAAAGAAAAGTTAGAGGTCAAAGATTACGAGGAGCGTATATCCATGACAACCCTTATTAGAGGACTCCAGAAGGGGAAGCTAGGATAAATTACTGGCAACAACGGGAAAGATGATGAACATCGAAGAGGCGATGGCCGCAAAATATGAGGATGAAAAAGGATGTACTAGTGGGGGTAAGTACCAGAGAAAGAATAAAAAGGGGAAGAAGAGGCTAGCAGATGACAAGTTCACTGATTGCACCCCTCTGACAGTCAGTCACGAACACATTCTGAATGAGATAAAGAGTGACTGATCCTTGAAATGGCCTGAGAAGTTGAGGGCATCTCCTCACAATAGGAACAAAAACCTATGGTGTGAATTTCACCAAGACCATGGTCATCTGACCGATAAGTGTTTTGCCCTAAAAGATGAAATTGAAAAAATGCTAAAAGAAGGGAAGTTAAGAAAATACGTAGACAAGGGTGCCTTTAAGAGGGGCCGAGGGGACGACCCAAGGAAAAAGAGAAGCGTTACGTGCAGAGAAGATCCTCCAAATAGAAAAGAATACCCTTCAGAGGATGAGGACGACCCTGACCTCCCATCGAGAGACGACCACGACCGTGTGGAAAAACTTAATATGATATCATTCGGTGTTGGGATGATCTCCGAAGGACTAGCAAGAGGAGGATCAGATGTCGCAGACAGGAAGGCCCGTGTAGCTAAAGCCAAGCCAATGACAAAAGCTGTGCATTCAAACTTTATAGAAGCAAATCTAAAAAAGAGAAATAAAGTTGATATGGATACTCTAATAGTGGGATTATCAAGAATTCACTTCAAAGGCCTCTTAGCCCCACATGATGACCCTCTCGTCATCACTACCAGGGTACACGGATGCGAGGTGCCGAGGATCTTGGTAGATGGGGTTAGTTCTGCAGATGTGATGTTCTGGCCGTGCTTTAAAGCCTTAGGTCTCAGTCGTGCTAGGCTCGTCCCATACTATCACCCCTTCATTGGTTTCAGTAGGGAAAAAGTTCATCCTCTAGGAGTGTATGAGGTCGATGTTAGAATGGGGGACGAGTGGTCGAGATGGCTTACCAAGAAGGTAAACTTTTTTATGATGGATGAACAAGTCTTTTTAGCCTACGACATTATACTGGAGCGAGTGGCCCTCAAGGAATTCCAGGTCATTCCATCCACGGTCCACTAGATGATAAAATTCCCTACCCCTTACAGGGTAAAGGAAGTTCAGGGAGACCAGACGATGGCACGGTAATGTTACTTCAACTCTGCCGAAGAAAGAGAGGTGCATAAGAAGGCAACGACTACTTACAATATTGATACCCTCAACCCCAGGGATGAGACAAAACTTAATAAAGGAGAAGCCACCAAAGAGGTGGAATCCATCATCCTCAATGAGGATGAGTAAAAAAAAAACCGTCCAAGGTGGCAAAGCTCTAAAGACAAGCATAAAAGAAGACCTCATCAAGCTGCTAAGGAGAAGACAAAATGTCTTTGCGTGGAGTCATCCATATATGCCAGAGATCGACCCCAAAATTATGAGCCATAAGCTCAACGTGGTAGAGGGTGCAAAGACGATAAAGCAGAAGAGGAGAATTTATTCTCGAGAAAAATATGAAGCCATAAGGGACGAGGTCAAGAAGCTAGAAGATGCTAAGTTTCTCAGGGAGGTCATCTATCCCGAATGGCTATCCAACGCAGTCATAGTCCCTAAAGCCAACGGGAAATGAAGGATGTGTGTAGACTTCACTAACCTTAACAAACATTGTCCCA
This sequence comes from Sambucus nigra, assembly GCA_949130495.1. NCBI lineage: Eukaryota > Viridiplantae > Streptophyta > Magnoliopsida > Dipsacales > Adoxaceae > Sambucus > Sambucus nigra. The sequence continues at coordinate 285,242,591 of OX422207.1, read as the reverse complement.
AAGACAGTTTACCTTTCCCTCACATTAATCAGATGGTAGACGCTACCATAGGCCATGAGCTAATGATCTTTATGGATGCCTATTCAGGTTACAACTAGATCTTTATGAGCCTCAAGGACTAAAAAAAATGGATTTCATTACCGATAAGGGGACATACTATTATAGGGTCATTCCCTTTGGCCTAAAAAATACGGGGGCAACGTATCAGCGCCTTGTGAATAAAATGTTTGAAGACCAAATCGGGAAGTCCATGGAGGTATATGTAGATTACATGTTGACCAAGAGTTTGAAGGCTGAGGATCAAATGGCTGACCTCGAGAGGACCTTTAACATGATGGACAAGTATCGAATGAAGCTCAACCCGACCAAATGTGTCTTTGGGGTCGAAGCAGGGAAATTCTTGGGTTTTATCGTCAATAAAAGAGGCATTAAGGGCAATCCTGAGAAGATAAAGTATCTATTAGAAATGAAGACCCCCAGGACCATTAAAGACGTTCAGAGGCTCACAGGACGGGTGGCTGCCTTGAATAGGTTCGTATCCAGAGCCGTAGACAAGTGTTTACCATTCTTCAAAATTCTCAGAAAGGCCATTGAATGGAATGAAGAGCGTGACCAGGCTTTCAAAGAACTAAAGTCGTACCTAGGGTCTCCCTTGCTGTTGTCACGACCAGTGTAGGGCAAACCACTACATGTGTACCTAGCCGTCTCAGAATTATCCATTAGCGCATCCATTGTGAGAGAAGAAAATAGGGTATAGAAGCCTGTGTATTTCAATAATAAGGCACTCCGAGGGGCAGAGCAAAGATACCCAAGGATGGAGAAGTTAGCCTATGCCTTGATCCATGCATCAAGAAAGATGAAGCCGTACTTCGAGTTCCATACAATAGTCATCCTCACTGACTCTCCTCTTAGGAAGGTCTTACACAAACAAGAAAAATTGGGGAGGCTAATGGCCTGGGCTATAGAGCTGGGAGAGTTTGACATTATATATCAACCTAGGGTGGCCATTAAAGGGCAAGTGTTAGCAGATTTCATAGTTGAATTTACTTAGGAAGATGATGAGGCTGAAGATGATAGCCTCGAGAGGATAGATACCCGATAAGGCAGAATTGTTAACCCATCCACAGATAAGGCTGAGATAAGCACCGCTAGAGAAAAAGTTTTCAAAAATGAAGAGGGAAGACATCTCTTTAGACAGGCATCCCTCACTGAGGGAAATTTCTCAAAGGAACAGGCTGTGTGGAACCACTTTGTTGATGAGTCCTCTTGAGAGAGTGGAAGTGGGGCTGGATTAATAGTATCAGCACCCTATGGCACAGACATTGAGTACGCAATAAAGTTTAACTTCAAAGCCTCCAATAACGAGTATGAATATGAAGCCCGGATAACAGGCCTCTCCTTATTTAGGTCTCTTAGTGTTGGCCAAATCTTGGTCCATAGTGATTCAAGACTTATGGTGAATCAGATACTAGGAGCATACGAGGCTAAGGATGAGAGAATGGACAAATATCTTGAAAGAGTAAATGAACTATTGAAGAGATTCGGAGAAGTAAAGTTGAAGAGGATACCTAGGCTTAATAGTGGTCGAGCCGAAGCACTTGCTAGGCTGGCCCCAGCAACTAAGACAAATATTGGGAGGACTGTCCCAGTGGAAATCTTGCCTCGAACAATAATTGGAGATATAGAGGGAGCACTTGGCTCTTGCTTAAATATCAACAGGTAAGCTTCGTGGATTGACCCCATAATCAAATACATTAAAGAGGGAGAGATGGCAGAAGAAAAATAAGAAAGGAAGAAGTTGAGATACAGAGCAGCGAAATTCACTGTCATCGGAGACACCTTGTATAAAAAGGGGTTCTTGCTCCCCTTGCTCAGATGTGTGCACCCGTCTGAAGTCCCACACATCTTGCAAGATGTGCACGAGGGGTCTTGTTCAAGACATATTGGGGGCAGGTTATTAGTAAAGAGGATAGTCACCCAGGGATATTGGTGGCCGACCTTGGGGAAGGATGCTACGGCTTATGTAAAGAAGTGTGATAAATGTCAAAGGTTTGACACCATACCCCACGAGCCCCATCAGCCTATCACTTCCATCACGTCCCCATATCCATTTGTAGTATGGGGAATAGATCTAGTAGGACCCTTGCCTAGGGCCGTCAATAACTATCGATACTTGATCGTAGCAATTGACTATTTCTCAAAATGGGTGGAAGCGGAGATGATGGTCTCGATGACCAAGCAGAAGACCTTCCACTTTATCTGGAAAAACATTATATGGTCTCCCCAACACCCTCATCTTAGATAACGGGACTCAATTCAAGAATGCATCCCTGGAGAAATACTGCGAAAGAATGGGTGTCAAACAATTCTTCTCTACCCCAGGCCGACCTCAGGCTAATAGTCAAACTGAAGTTACAAATAGAACAATCCTAGACAGGATCAAGAAAAAACTTGAGGAGGCAAAATGAATATGGGTTGAGGAATTATGCTGTACTGTGGGCCTACAAGACGACGACCACAAATATTGGGTTTCCCACTCACAGAGTCCAAATGTATGACCCCTAAGGAAATATGAAATAAAGGAGACTTGACCTAGACATGATCGAGGAGATAAGAGAAGACGCTGAGATAAGAAAAGCAGCCTATCAGCAGAGGACTGCCAGGTTTTACAACTAGAGGGTGAAGCAAAGGCCAATCGCTGTGGGGGACCTAGTCCTCAAAAAGACATGGTAGAAACCTAACAAGCTCCACCGAAATTGTCATGGACCATATAGGGTCATTGATGAAGTTGTCCCTAGAACCTATAAACTAGAGAACCTTACAGGGGAACCCTTTTTTAACCCCTGGAATGCAGATCATTTGAAGAAATACTATTAATAATGTTGTAATGTCCTATCGGACCACAGTTGTAATGAATGTGTTGCTCCAACAAAACACTTGATGCTAATGAGAATATTATATTGACCCCTCATCTTGTTTGTTAATTTTGGTATGATTGGGGTAATTCTTGTTAAATCCTCTCGGCTAGGATGAGGGTGAATGGTAGGGACGACCCTCCTTTGACTCTCAAGAAAGATGAGGGGGGATATATTTTAAAATATGTCCTTTTGGGGGAAACCACCCTCGGCTAAGATGAGGGTAAATGGTAGGGACGACCCTCCATTCACTCTTAAGAAAGACAAGGGGGGACTTATATTGTAAACCATCATTAATTTAGTAAATGCCACCCTCGGCTATGATGAGGGTGAATGGCAGGGACGACCCTCCATTCACTCTCAAGAAAGACGAGGGGGGACTTATATTTTAAAACATCATTAATTTGGTGGAAACTACCCTCGGCTATGATGAAGGTGAATGGTAGGGACGACCCTCCATTCTTTCTCAAGAAAGACGAGGGGGGCTTATAATTTAAAACATCATTAATTTGGTGAATGCCACCCTCGGATATGATGAGGGTGAATGGCACGGACGACCCTCCATTCACTCTCAATAAAGACGAGGGGGACTTATATTTTAAAAACATCATTAATTTTATGGAAACCACCCTCAGCTATGATGAAGGTGAATGGTAGGGATGACCCTCCATTCACTCTCAAGAAATACGAGGGGGGACTTATATTTTAAAACATAATTAATTTGGTGAATGCCACCCTCGGCTATGATGAGGGTGAATGGGAGGGACGACCCTCCATTCACTCTCAAGAAAGATGAGGGGGGACTTATATTTTAAAACATCATTAATTTGGTGAATGTCACCCTCGGCTATGATAAGGGTGAATGGCAGGGACGACCCTCCATTCATTCTCAAGAAAGACGAGGGGGGACTTATATTTTAAAACATCATTAATTTGGTGAATGCCACCCTCGGCTATGATGAGGGTGAATGTCAGGGACGACCCTCCATTCACTCTCAAGAAATACGAGGGGGGACTTATATTTTAAAACATCGTTAATTACGTGGAAACCACCCTCGGCTATAATGAAGGTGAATGATAGGGACGACCCTCCATTCACCAAGAAAGACGAGGGGGGACTTATATTCTAACAATATTTAAGATTAGTACATTTTATCTATTGTGATTAAAAAATCACACCAAAGAGTTTTATGGAGAACTCAAAAAATAAAATCATAAATTAATTTTAAGTCTACTGCTCAAAATTAAAATATTAGCTCATATGATTATCGCAAATATGAACCTCATGCGTGAATTCAAAATATTTACTGCACAATAAAAAATAAATAATATTACCTCAATCGTTTATAAATTCGTCGTAGACGATTCTTGGGTTGAGTCGCGGACTAGGTCGCTCTCTTTCTGCAGGTAGTCTACAGTCACGCCGTCCCCAAGATAAAACAAGCCCAGAATCACATATGTATCATATAACCATGCACCGTGGTTATATATCTTCTAACACCCATTCCAAACTGATTGCTCAATATCCAAAATTTTAGTTTGGGGGAACAAACTGTTCTAAAAAATTTTTAAGGGAATAAATATTTTCATGAAGAAAATATTTTCACTCTTAGAAAGGGAGAAGAAGTGATTTTCAAAACATCAGATTTTTTTCTTTCTTTTCAAAACCACACTTCAGAGCTTGTTTTGTTCTTGTTCTCTCTGCATATTCCTTTGGACGGATGAGCCAATCTCCTTATAAAATAAATGCATCCAAGGGATCCTCAAGTGGGAGAATTATTTTCCTCATTTTTAGCCGAAAGTTGAGATAATTATGGCTAGTGGGAATATAAAAAATTGAGTAGTGGGCACATGTGGGAGTGAAAACCGAAGGGACAAAGATTTGAGTTAAAAAGAGGCTAACTTTCTTTTTCAAAGTTTACAGCTGTCAAAAGTTCCAACATGGGGAGATTCCTGTATTACAATATCCATGAATTAGATGATTATGAAAGCCATATCACCATACAAATTTCGTGGAAAATGTGCACAAGCGAAGTTTTCGATTGTAGTAAATCCAAAAATTGAATTCTTTCATCAATTTACTTCTTTTACTCATCAATAGTTTGGAGAATAATCCGACTTCGAAAACATACCTAAAATCCTCTCCATAAAATTCTTATCACAACTACCATGAATTTTCATTGTAATATTTCCTTTTATATGGTGTATGAAGTATGCATGGGGAAATACAAATAAGCCTTTTAAATATCCTTAAGAAACCTATTGCTGCGATCATTAATAAATGTGATGATCATCCACAGGATATCTAGAAACTATTCCCAATTATTTTCTACTTAAGAGTTCACAGGGAAAAAAAACTAAGAACGAAAATGAATACATAAATAAAATTACCCATATAAAATATAATAACTATTACATTTACACGCGCATAATGAGAAAAATGACACATAAACAAACTGATTATATAAAACAGTAATTATCATCATAATGTACGCATCTTGCAACCAAACTATAAGAAACCGGAGAAAATTTCACACAATTGGATAAAAGTATGAAACAATAATGAAAGTACAAGAAACTTTTAATGAAATATGCACAACTCACATTTACATACATTTCATATACATTTAAAACATTTATTATTTGAGTACGCATAATATGACACATATTTCACAATCATATCCTATAGTAAAAACAACAATAAACACATTATAGAGCCATGTTAGTGAAATTACAACAATTAACAAACAAAAATAACCCCTAAGGCCCTGTCTGATAGGAAAGTGGAAAAATGCAAATGATTCTGGGACAAATGATTTCAAGGCAAATCAGTATTTTTAATATGCGTGTGTTTGATACAAGTTGGAAAATCAACAATTTTCTACCTTTTCTATCAAACACAAAAGCTGAAAAGTAGAAATAAATGTGGAAAATTTATTTACGGAATATATATATATATATGGCTAAAATTATTTTTGGAATATATATACACACACATATACAAAATATATGGAATATACAACTATTTAAAAAAATATATGAAATACATGAAAATATACGAAATATTTAAAAAAAAATATACGCAAGTTATGAATCTATGAAAAATATATACGCAATATATGAAATATTTACAAAAATAATCAAAATATATAAATATTTAAAAATTATATATTAAATATACGAAATATATGAAAGTGTATGAAATATATTAAATATACAAAATATATACATCTATGAAATATATACATATACGATATATATTGAAAATAAATATATGAAATAATCGCAACATACAAAATATACAAAATACACATATATACTAAAATATATGAAATATATTAATGTACGGAATATATAAATATATGGGAAATATTAAATATACAAAATATATACAAATACGAACTATACACGCTATACATATATACGAAATATATAAATATACGGAATATATTAAATATGTGAAATATATATATATATTAACGCAAAAATTCTCCATCTATGAGGACCAATCAGAAAAGGACACATGTCATCCTACGTGGCAATATTCGACACCCGAGGAGAGTTGGTCAGTACCCGAGGAAAATTAGTTGGCACCCGAGGAGTATTAGTCGGCACCCGAGGAGAGTTGGTCGGCACCTGAAGAGAGTTAGTCGGCACCCGAGGAGAGTTGGTCGGCATACCAACCAGGAAGATTAAAAAATAACTATGCATTTAATGTGCATTAATGAAGATGACAACGCATTTAATGAGCCTTAATGTATATTTATACTGTATTAATAGATGACAACACATAGCATACCAAGCAATTCAACAATTAGATTCGTTGAATGTAGACATAAATGTCTACATACAATGAATCTCTTTATCTTCCATCACTATAAATAAATGTATCCCCTTAGCCAAAAGGGGGGAGAGGGAGGAGAGATCCGAGATAACCAAGAAACACCATACACAAGATACACATCCTTTCTCTCTCTACACCCTATGGTGCTATTGTAAACCCCTGGAATAAAATAAAAGTGGACGTAGGCTTTATTCATAGCCGAACCACTTTAAAAATCTTTGTCTCTTATGTGCTTGATTGGATTGCTTTCATCTATTTATCTGTGATCATAAAAATGGGATTCGGTCCAGTTCTTTGCATCAACATATTGGCGTCGTCTGTGGGAACGTGTTACAAGCATTGTTCTCCATCAAAAGTTAAGTTTTTATTTTCTCTACGAATAATCAATTATACATACATCTTTTGATTCAATCATGATTTTTATGTTTATATACATAAATTAATTGTCCAATTTTTATCTGCAAAATATTGCATATCATGATTTTAAAATCATAACTGTTAGATTAATTCTTATTTAGAAATCTGAAAAATAATGGATTTCATAAATCACAACTTTTTGCTTGATTCTCAAGTTTCAATTTTATATCATGGAATAAATATTTTAAATGATTACATATACCAATATATATGATGGTGGTAAGATTTGATAATTTTCATTATAAATTTTGTAAGATCTTTGATGTCTATTCAAATTCCCATCATATTTTTAATCAGAGATTGTGAAAAGGTTAAAGATAATAAAAAGTTTTCCCATGGAAATCATGACCCAAATCTACTTTCTCTCTCTTTAAGTTTGAGTCTCTTTGCATTCATTTTTATGAACTATATACTTAATTTGGTTCATCTTCCATCTGTTTCAATAAAGTCTCATTGATTGATTTTTGATATAAATTTGGTAATAACTTCGATCATTCAACATATTTTTATCTCTCCAAATAGGGAATAGGAAAGGATCAACATAAAAAATAATTTTCTCTCACCTGAAAAATCATTACCCACCCCTTGTAAAAAAGGATCAGTAAAATAAATCATGACCATATCAAGACCCTGGGCACAAATTTGATATGTTGGCCCCTCGTTCATCACATCACATGGTTTCTTTATCGGAATCACACGATATAGTGGATTAGATAATTATTCATTTAATTAACATTCTTAATGCTTAAATTTTACATCGAATGTTATTTTTCTGATCTAAGGATTCGAGATATTCTGGTCAGTCATACATATTGTTGGTCGGCATCATCTTGGGCCATCTTTTATGAAAGGGAAGCTTAACCAGACCATTTTTATTTGTCGAAGAAAAGATGTGAAGATCCATCAGCAACGTTGAAATAATTTTATCCAACTACGAGGTATCTTATTATTAGTCGGAGCCCCATATTGTAGCTCGTTGGAACAAATTGCAGGTCGATGATCATCTACTTCTTGATCGGTGACATCTCAGTCTTGTTCGGAGGGTTCAATTTACTGGTCAGCAACTATCCAACCATCCACTTTTTGGTCGGTGACATCTAATGTTGTTCGGTGCTGTCCATGCACCATTTTTGTTGATCGACGAAATTGCTCAGCTGGTCGGGGACCATTTGCGTCTTGGTCGGCACCATATATTCTATAACTTGAGATATCCTTAAATGTTGGTCGGCAACATCCATGCCGTTTATCGGCAGTAGTAGAATCTTGGGCTATTAAAAAATTAGAAGCACCCCAGATATTTCTTTAAACACGAGTTCAACTTGGGGACAAACAGGGGGCTTAAGTCCTTTTTAACTTGTGATCACCCCAAAAATATTTTTAAAACCAAGTGATAAATAATTTTCAAACAACAACTTATACCTGATTAGTTGTTGGAGATTAAATAACTTTACAAAAAACTCTACGTTTTATTTATGGCGCATATCTAATAATAATTTGTCCATCTCACACACATTTGGCATAAAACATATTATTTCATATTTTGAAATTTTTATTGCCTTTTGCTGATACACATCACATATTGTTTGGCTGAATAAGTATTCTCATGACAATAATTATTTGATCTAGTCTCGACAGGTGCTCGGGAAGCTTATTAAAATTTCATAGGGACGAGATTCAATCCCGATGAAAGCTCTCGTAAACCTCTGGAAAAGTAGTATTGCTCGACATCAGGCAATTGTGCCTCGACATATCAGCCAACATATATTATTTCATTTTTTGAAATTAATATTTTTATTTCTCAAGCATATACATATCATATATTGATTGGATGAGTAAATTATTCTCACGACTAATCAATTCAGCCTACACAAATGGTAGAGCAAGATATTAATTTTTACAGGTACAAGACTCAACGCCGTCGAATGCTCGAAAACAATCTGGAAACTATTATCATTTCACTCGGAGATATCGGCTCAAGCACAAATTATTCTATATCCGTTCGGATTCATATTTTATATTTATCTCAGCATGGAGCTCAAAAAATTTCTTCTCTCTCTATATATTCAGCTCCGAGGAAAAGCTACAACAGTTATTATATTTCACCCCCAACGGATAGTTGGTCGGGGCAATTCTTATTTATATTCAGGCCCAGATATCGGCTCAAACACAAATTATTCTATATATCCCTTGGGATTCATATTCTATATTCATCTCAACATGGAACTCGGCGAGATACTTATTATCATATTCAGCTCCGAGGAGAACTATAACATTTATTATATGTCACCCCCAACGGATAGTTGGTCGGGGTAATTCTTATTTATATGCAGGCCCAGTAAAGTTCTCGGCCATATTCTTATGTTCTGGAAAATATTATTCTTATTCGGAATTATGCAATTGTGCCTCGAAAAGATACTTATTCAGCTTTGAGGATAATTACAACATTCGTTGTATTTCACCCCCAACGGATAGTTGGTCGGATAATTCTTATTTATATTCAGGCCTGACAACATTCTCGGCCATATTCTTATGTTCTGGAAGATCTTATTCTTGTTTGGCATTATATAATTCTACCTCGACAGATCAACGAGGCACTTTATTATTCTTTATATCTATTTGGATGCATATTCTATTCTTATTTCAGCATGGAGCTCGACAAATATTTATAATCATATATTCAGCTCCAAGGAGGTCTTCAACATTTATATTATCTTACTCCCAACAATCTGTTGGTCAGCTCCAAGGATGTCTCCAGCATTTATTATATTTTATTCCCAATAATCTGTTGGTCAGCGCCGAGGAGGTCTCCAGCATTTATTATATTTTATTCCCAACAATCTGTTGGTCAGCGCCGAGGAGGTCTCCAGCATTTATTATATTTTATTCCCAACAATCTGTTGGTCAGCGCCGAGGAGGTCTCCAGTATTTATTATATCTTATTCTATTCCCAACAATCTGTTGGTCAGCTCCGAGGAAGTCTCTATCATTTATTATCAAAAATGTATTCCTCCGGGAAGTAAAACTTGTATTCCTCCGGGAAGTAAAGGTACCTGTATTCCTCCGGTAAGTAAAGCTACTTGTATTCCTCCGGGAAGTAAAGCTACTTGTATTCCTCCAATAAGTAAAACTTGTATTCCTCCGGGATGTAAAGCTACTTGTAATCCTCCGGGAAGTAAAACTTGTATTCCTCCAAGAAGTAAAACTTGTATTCCTCCGGGAAGTAAAGCTACTTGTAATCCTCCGGGAAGTAAAACTTGTATTCCTCCGGGAAGTAAAGCTACTTGTATTCCTCCGGGAAGTAAAACTTGTATTCCTCCGGGAAGTAAAACTTGTATTCCTACGGGAAGTAAAACAATGTATTCCTCTGGGAAGTAAAACTATGTATTCCTACGGGAAGTAAAACTATTACTAAAAATGTCAACTCAGGTTGGTCGGAAATAAGAAGCTGTCAACTACAGTTGGTCAGAAACATTTTATGAGTATGTGAAAGCGATCAAGCAAAAAGCATTCAAATTTCACATTCCACACTTGGGGGCTCTATTAAAAATCCAGTTGTTCATTCGGTGGCACATTCTCATAACATCATGCAGTTGAGCATCAGATTCAGCCCCAACTAATTATCATTCAGAAGTTATTTTTCTTACTCAGGAGCTAATTTTGCTTATGAATTTCAGGAGGCATATTCAGGAGTTCTTATGCACATGCTATTGAAGTTCAGGAGGCATGTTCAGGAGTTATTATGCACATACTATTGAAGTTCAGAAGTCAAATTTAGCATCTACAGTACTGAGATCTTTACTACTACTGCCCGACCAACATTGAAGAAGAAGTTGTATGAAAATGTTTCAAAGTCCACCACTAGCTTGGTACTAATCAGATTGAAGAGTTGGGTTCAAAAGCTAGTATGTTACTTGACAAAGTATTTAGAGGATTATAAATCAGAAGAATCAAGCACGTGAAATTAGCACTCAGTTACTCGGCAAAGGAGGCAGTTGGTCGGCTACCAAACCAATCAACATACTTGAAGATTATGACAAGCTACAAGCTGCATACTATGGCATGGCTGCATCCAAATTCCCAGGGGTGATACATAGCACACGGAGTTCCTCAAAAGAAAGATTAGCAACCATCGATCAACCTGCATCATATGTCGTCCAGGAGATAATGCACTTTATGTTGAACAAATCAAGAAGGTAGATCAAGAATTTCACGAGCACCGAGCAACACTGCAGAATAAATACTCTATCCTTTCAAGTAAACCATCAAGCATGGAGCATTGGGGTCTTCTGTTAACGCAAAAATTCTCCATCTACGAGGACCAATCAGAAAAGGACACATGTCATCCTACGTGGTAATATTCGGCACCTGAGGAGAGTTGGTCAGTACCCGAGGAAAATTAGTTGGGACCCGAGGAGTATTAGTCGGCACCCGAGGAGAGTTGGTCGGCACCCGAGGAGAGTTAGTCGGCACCCGAGGAGAGTTGGTCGTCATACCAACCAGGAAGATCAAAGGATAACTATGCATTTAATGTGCATTAATGAAGATGGCAGCGCATTTAATGAGCCTTAATGTATATTTATATTGTATTAATAGATGACAACACATAGCATACCAAGCAATTCAACAATTAAATTCGTTGAATGTAGACATAAATGTCTACATACAATGAATCTCTTTATCTCCCATCACTATAAATACATGTATCCCCTTAGCCAAAAGGGGGGAGAGGGGGGAGATATCCGAGATAACCTAGAAACACCATACACAAGATACACATCCTTTCTCTCTCTACACCCTATGGTGCTATTGTAAACCCCTGAGAATAAAATAACAGTGGGCGTAGGCTTTATTCATAGTCGAACCACTTTAAAAATCTTTGTCTCTTATGTGCTTGATTGGATAGCTTTCATCTATTTATCTGTGATCATAAAAATGGGATTCGATCCAGTTTTTTGCATCAACAATATATATATATATATATATATATATATATATATATATATATATATATATATATATATATATATATACAGAGAGAGAGAGAGAGAGAGACCCTCTCCTATAAGGACTCCTTATGGTGCAGACTCCGGTACATACAATTTTTTTTAAATAGTAATTTTTTTTTTTTTTATGAAACTGCATGGATATGATCTCCATGGTGAGAAGACCATCTCCATTTTTTTCATCAAAAAATTCAATTAAAAAAACCGTTGAGATGAAGTGATATGTAAAAAAATAGTATAAATATACATTTTCGATCGTTGAAATGTTGGCGATCATCTCACCCATTTTTTGATTGAATTTTTTGATGGAACTTCATGGATATGATCTCAATAGTGAGAAGATCATATCCATGAAGTTTCATAAAAAAATTCAATCAATAAAGTGGTTGACGCCGACCCTACATTTCAACGGTTGAAAATGCATATTTATACCATATTTTTACATATCACCTTATCTCAGCGGTTTTTTTATTAAATTTTTCGACGAAAACAATTAGAGATGATCTTCTCACCATGAAGATCATATCCATGAATTTTCATCAAAAAATTCATTTTTCTACTATTTTAAAAAAATGGTATGTACCAGAGTCTGTACCATAAGGAGTCCTTACAGGAGACTTTCTGTATATATATATATATATATGAATATATAAATGTCCGAAATATATAAATATACAGAAGATATTAAATATAAAAAATATATACATATATGAAATATATGTAATATATGAAATGTACAAATATACTAAAATGTATGAAACATAGGGCTGTGTTTTTTTTTCCGAACATTCCGATTTTGGAACGTATATAAGGTTTTCGATTTTTGATTTTATCGAAAATTGGAAATAATTCTGAATTTTCAATTTTCCGATTTTTCCGATCCGATTTTTTCGAAACTATGCCGATCCGATTTTTCCGAATTATTTTCGATTTTTTCGGAAATATTTTTCGATTTCCAATTTTTCTATTTTTTTAAACATTCTCATGTGTCCCGCATCAGCTAGGAGATGAAGAGAGGCCCAAAAAAGTCATTTATAAAAGGAGAATATCCCTCAATCCTCTACACAAATGAAAAAAATGGATAAATCCTTACATATTTACATGTTGGGTTAAATATTTTTTTCGATTTGTTTAAAATGAGAATTTCGAGTAATCGAAAATCCTATATTAATTTTTTCGAAATTTTGGAATTTCCAGAATTTCTGATTTTTTAGTATATTTTTTGAATTTCCGAATTTTTTCGATTTTTTCCCGATTTTTCCAAATTCGGAAACTTTTTTGATTTTCCGAAAAAATTGGATAGGAAATTGGAACAAATATTTTATTTTCGAAAAAATTGATTTTTTTTTCCAAAAGGTCATTTTCCGATCCTATCTGACCGAAACACAACCCTAATGAAACATATACATATATGAAATGTACAAAATATATATATTTACAAATTTACGAACTATATATATTTATATATTTATGAAATATATTGATTTTTTTTTTGAAAAAATGATTTTGAGTGATTTGCCACCCAAATGTGCCCCCCCCCCCCCCCCCCCCCCTCCCCCACAAGAATTGGTTTTCACCTTAAGATGACATATTATGCTTAAGGGACAGTACATGAATAACAAATTCTATGAAAAATTGAAGCCATCAAACGGCATAAAAGTTAAAAATTTTGAAAATTTCCAACGTTTTGAAATTTGCCTTTGAATTTAAGTGGTATGAAACAGAGCCTAACATTATTGTCATTCTTCCAATTTTACCAAGGATATGATCCCCATACTTTCTTTGAAGGAATGCGCTATGCAACCCTAGAAATACATACATCACATAAAGAAATAATAAGGATCTACAATATGCTAATCCAAAAATACATCCACCAAACATGAAGAAACACCTTTCAAAACAATAGTATGAGGATCACATCGAGAATCCGATGTGATTCCGAGTTTTTCAACAATACATACTCTCAATAGGCACCAAGCAACGCAAACAACTTTTATTTATCACCACGTAATTCACATTTTTCCATAGCCTTACCTTGCATGAATGAAAATTCCCAATTTATACCGTAATTCTTCTCTACCTCGATGACAACAACAATCGTCTTAAGCAATAATTTTTCCACCTAAAAAGTTAACAGACTAGACACGAATCGTGAGTCCATCGCAATACACTGTGGACTTCAAAAACACGCCACTACATGTGTGCACATTGTTCAAGGTTCAAATGTATAAAAGTCCATTATCTCAACTGATAGATGTGTGAACTCTCCACTGAACCCCCCATAAATCTTATTGAAACATTTGACAGTCACATTCTTTTAATCGTTCTTCACATACAAATAACTAAAAACCACCTGAACAAAATATATCTCAAACATATCTCAAAACTTCTTCACACATCCTTCAAAATTTTGAATACCACCATTACTAAAAAAATGATTAACATTAATTATACAAGACTTCCAATCCTTGGAAAAGTACATTTTGTGCCTCATTCTTTCACCAACATACACCTCGCTAAAAATACTATAACTTCGGCAATAATAGCATCCAAACTAGAACCGAAACAAAATTAGATTATGTACTTTTAGGATTTAAAATAATATTAATTATAGATATAGGACAATAAATATTTCGTTTTCATTTTTAGTCCCTATTTTTAAATTAAAAGGACACGTGGCATGTTGTGATTGGTTGACGTTTTATGAATATGGGTCCGCGCCAGCGGCTTTATTCAAAAATATGGACTAAAACTATAAATAAAATGTTTGTTGTCCTATTTTCAAAATACATATTACAATAGGTCCTAAATTTACAAAGCCCCAAACAAAATATCAATGCATGAATTATGCTTGATGCCTTCATCTAGGTCACAAAAATAAAAATAAAGGCAACCTTCATTATCAACGGATTCCTCAACATATGTGAAAAATCTTTATCACATAATAATAAATGCCTAATTTCTTCATCAAAAGATTAGCTTAAAGAAAAATTCAATGATTTCAACTTAGTAAATCTATCACACACCTACTAACAAATTTACATGAGTACACACACTCAAGACATATCAAATCTCCTCTTGGTATAAAATATAATTGAAATACATGTGTATTCTCAACAGGTACACACAAACTATTATAATTTGCATTTACCTAAAAAAATACATAAAACAAGTATTTTGATTGAAAACACTAAATTTCACAAACTATTCACTTAATTTGTGTCTACTTTTTAGGGATTTTTTTTATCTAGGGAAAGGCCTCAGGCCCGAAAGAACAAAAGGAAACTAATGTGATCCTCCTTGCAAGGAGTTTACAAACGTAGTGTCCTCAAGGGCGTTAAAAACATTATCATAAAAAAAGAGCAAGACAGATCAACAAGTCTATCAGCCGCCTGATTCTCCTCACGAGGGATCCACCTAACAATAATAGTAGCTTTTCGTAAGTTCCACCGAATATCTTGGAAAATAGCAATCCAGTCTTTCGGACACGGGGAGTCACCATTAACTATATTAACCTCTTTTTGACAATCACTTTCAATAACACCACACACCCATTTTTTGCTTCAAAAACCAAACAAGCGCTTTTACACGCTAATAATTCATCCCCTAAAAGCTCCCTAACCCACACTCTATTACGGAAGAGATGTTTAATGTTGTTATTAGAATCACGAAATATACCAGCTATAACAGTTGACCCACTTTCCTTGTGATAAGACACATCAATGTTGTATTTAATTTCATGTCTCCTGATATTGTTTAGCTAGAAGTCACATGCCATTTCACCTGCCTTGTCCCATCTATGACTACTGCTGGAGTGTACGGCAGCGGGCCTGCTGTCATGGGAAGAAGTTGCCACTAATAAAGAGCTATGGAACAAAACACCAAGGTTCCCCAAGTCTCTTACGATAGGAGTTGTCGACTACTCATTAGGAACCTCTGGCCCAAGGCTTCTAGCTTGTTGGTTTTTCCCATCAGTATGTAGATAAAGCTGAGCCAAATTTAACATTGTACACTTGGCAGCGTCCTTCTTATCCCGCCCTCTGAGCTATCAAACTGTCATTGGTTGATAAGTCTGCACGTTATCGCCAACAAATGGAGACCTATGCGGCATAGTGGGCCTATCTTTTCTACTAGCTGGCCCACTCTGCTCGCCGCTCTCACCCACCGGACGGAGAAGGGTGTCAATTGGACCACAGCTGGTCAAATTTTATTTTGAAAGAAGAGTCCACCCAAGCATGGTTGTTAAAAATTGTATCGTTCATTCTCTTCCATAAAAGCCAACACATAATGATAATTTTGGCGAATTGATGAGAGAGATCCTTACTTCTCAACCTTCCAGTTAAGTTGTCAAACCACTTTAGCAAGGAGTGACCATCAGCCTTGAGGTCGCACTCATCCAACCCAGTCAAGAACCAGAGTCTTTCAACCCCTTTGCATCTCAGCATAATGTGTTGTATAGATTCCGTTTCCTTACTGCAGGTTTGACAAAGAGGGGACGAGGCACACTTTTTACTATACAGGTTAAGGTATGTAGACAGAGAATTTTTGCACATTTTCCATGGAAAGTGTTTAAGTTTTGAAGGTAAGTTTAACTCCCATATTTTCCTCCAAAGGGTGGGGTCTGGATTGAAAGAGGAGGATGGGGCGTATTAGGTTTTTTGTTTTAACTCGTCTTTTCTTTTCTCCTCAACCAACCAGTAGCCTTGTTTGACTGAGTAGCATCCCTTGTGAGAGGGTATCCATATGATAAATTCTGATTTCTCGGTTTGGCTGACTGAGATCTTCAGAATAGACTGGACTTCGTCTCTAGAAAAAAATATTTTTTTATTAACTCCTCATTCTAGCTTTTATTGACTATAATATCAGCAACTTTTTCAATCTCACAGTCAATGGGTCTTATAGTTTCGATCTTGCAATTAGGTAAATCAGGAACCCAAGCGTCTTCCCAAAAATTCGTCTCCCTCCCTGAACCTATAACCCAGCCCACTTAGGGGGCTAAATGGTTCCTACATTCCAACAGCCCACTCCATAGAGGAGAAGGGTTATCCCCCTCCTTAGCATTTAAAAAAGTATTCTTTGGGAAATAGATACTCTTCAAAACTTTTGCCCAGAAAGAGTTAGGACATTTAAGCAGCCTCCATGCTTGTTTAGATAACAGGGCAAGATTAAAGCTTCTGAAATTCCTGAATCCAAGACCTCCTAAACTTTTAGGATCACACAAATCATCCCACTTCCTCCCATAACTTTTCTTCCTATTCTCGTCCCCACCCCACCAGAAGCTGCGAATCAGAGAGTCTAGATTGTCACAAATTTTGTTAGGAAGGAGCACACATAATATAATATAGGAGGTAATTACCCAAGAAACTTCTTTAATGAGGGTATCCCTTCATCCAGGAGATAGGTACAAATTTTTCCAACCATGCAATTTTGCATTCATTCTAT
The DNA here is from genome assembly GCA_949130495.1 of Sambucus nigra. Taxonomy (NCBI): domain Eukaryota; kingdom Viridiplantae; phylum Streptophyta; class Magnoliopsida; order Dipsacales; family Adoxaceae; genus Sambucus; species Sambucus nigra. The sequence goes on along the minus strand of OX422207.1, from coordinate 285,224,970 downwards.
ATATCAGGTACTTAAATTTATCGCTCTTTGCTCTCCCCCAAGATGATGTGAAATCGAGATATTTAGTTTTTCGATCGATCCTGGTGACACCCAACACATTTTGAATCTGCTCCATCGTGATTTCCTTAGAGTTGGATGAGAAGAAAGCTACTGACTTAGAAAAGTTGTTACTCTGACCTGAAGCTTCTCCATAAGCAGCCATAATTTTCAAAATATTACTAGCTTCCCTGTCATTTGCTTTGAAAAAGAGGATAAAGTCATCCGCAAAAAAGAGGTGAGAAATAATAGGGCAGCTTCTTTTTAAAACAACATCTGAAATATCTTTATTTATAACTGCCTTATGAATCATTCTAGAGAGGACATCCTGAACAATGAGAAATAGGTAGGGGGAGAGCGGATCACCTTGGCGAAGTCCCCTCTCTGGGACGTAGGAACCTATGTCACTTCCATTGGCATAGATTGTGAACCTGATTGTAGAAATAAATTGGTGGACCCAGCCAATCCATCTCTCACTAAACCCCATCTTTCTCATCACTTCTTCCAAAAAATTCAATTCCACTATATCATATGCTTTATTTAGGTCCAATTTTAATGTGACTGTTTCATTCTTTCCTTTTTTGTGGTTTTGAGATGATAAAAAACTTCATGGGCAACAATAACACTGTCTTGGATTTGACGTTTGGGAACAAAGGCAGCCTGGTTAGGGGTTATAATTTTCTTTAACACGGGCTTAAGTCGAATTGCTAAGCATTTCGAAATGATTTTATACCCAAAATTGCACAGGATGATAGGGCGATAGTTATTAAGGGATTCAGGGTGGTCAATTTTAGGGATCAAAATAATATTGGTTTGGTTCATTTCTTTTAATAAAAAATTACCTATCGCAAAACCCCTCACGTCTTCCCAAACATCACCACCGATAATATCTTAAAAATGGTGGTAGAAAATTCCAGAAAAGCCATCCAATCCAGGGGCTTTAAATTCCCCTATCGGCTTCACAACTCTATTTATTTCCTTATCGGAAAACAGGGCACACAACTTTATATTATCTCTCTCCGAGATTGTTTTTTCCATGTCCGCAAGGGGATAATGCATATCTCTACTTCTATCACTTTTGAAAATATTTTCAAAGCGTGAAAGACAAAATGCCTTTAGATATTCTTCCTTAATTATTCTATCCCCATTCTCATCCATGATTCAAATCAGGCTGTTCTTATTTCTCCTCTAGATGGTGGAGGTATGAAAAAAAATGGGAGTTTTGATCTCCGTGTCATCCAGTTAACTCTAGATCTTTAGTGCCAATATTTTTCCTCTCTATCCCATGTCTCATCCATCTCCTTTAGTAATTTTTCCTCAAGCTTAGCATTGTAGTTATCACCTTCAGCACTTTGAACAGTCAAAATTTTATCATTCAGCTCCTTAAGATTGATTTTATTGTTCCAAAAGTGCACCTTCTTCCATATTTTAAGTTTTTGCCTCACTATAGTCAGCTTCTTAGCCACCCGAAAAAAGCTTGAACCTTCTGTGGAGGTCAACCATCCTTTTCTAATGGTCTCTTCACAATAAGGGGCATCAATCCACATCGACTCAAATTTGAAAGTTGGTTTTCGATCTATCTTGGGGGGGGGGGGGGGGAATAAAAAGGAGGAGGGGGCAATGGTCAGATACCCGTATAGATTCGTGAACAATATTAGCATTAGGAAGTTTTTAAAGAAACTCAAGATTGATTAAGGCTCTATCCAATATTTCCCTCACAAAATTCTTCGATTCTCTTTTATTGCTCCATGTGAATCTTGGACATTGAAACCCACATCAATTAAATTTCACTGAAATAATAACTTATCATATTCCTCGATCATTTTGTTGATATTATCATTTCCCCCTCCTTGTCTCTTTTGTCCCTAATAATGTTGAAATCCCCAATAACCATGTGAGCATTCCCCTCCTCATCCATAGCATTTTCCACCCTTTCCCAAAGGAGTTGTCTCCTTCTGTCATTGGTTGGGGTGTAAATAAATGATGACATGATAACATGATTATATTACCCCGTATTTTTGTGATATTTATTTATGGGATTAAGTGAATTAAATGTGTATTAATTGAGAATTAATCCAGATAAAATACTAACGAGATGTGAGTTGGTATTTGATTATAATGTGTATATATGGCAATATATGAATACTGAAAATATTGAAATTGTCGCGAGGCTGAAATACGACAATTTGGAAAATTTAGTTGGGACGTACGTGACAGTCGCGGTAGGAATGTAAATATTTGAATTAAAAAGTGAATTTTATTTTTATCAACCGTGTGGTCATTTTGAGTGCGCCAACGAGTCCGGAAGGGTCGAAATAGTCAGAAAACACTAGCCAGGGGGGTTTAATTTGGGTCCCGAGGCATTTTTAGGTCATACCGACAACTTAAAAGGGTATTTTGGTAATTTTGGAATTTTGGGATTTATGACCAACGAATTTTGGGAGTTTAAAATAGGAAATTTAATGACCCACTAACCCATTACCAGCAATTAACTGATTAGAGGGCAACGGGAGTTTCATGAGAAGTTACGAGAGGTTCCCAAAAGAGAAAACCTTAACCTTCATCTTCAACCTTCAACCTTGGGAGAAAAAGGAGAGAGAGCAACCTTCATCAATTCAACACCAAATTCAGAGAATAATCCGAGGAAAGTGGTTTAATTACGTTAATTTCAAGCGAATGCTTCTTCCATGCTTAGAAATTGATATAATTGCTTTGTATTGGGAGACTTGTAAAAACCCATGTAATTGGAGTTATAAATTCATGTTTTGATAAAGAGATTGCGTGTAGAATTATGTTTGGGCAATTATATTGTTAGAAATACATCTTTTATATTACAAAAACGGAATTAATTGTGGATATCGATGACTTTAATTTTTTAGGGTTCATATTCATAAGGGTTGGGGGAATATTGGGAGATTTAATAATTGGGTGTTGTTTAGGGAGACTTGACCCCATAAATATGTTAAAATACGACCTAAGTATGTTTAGGAATGATTAGGAACCTTAAAACACTGTTGGGATAATGTTTGGATGAGTTTTGAGAAAATAAAGTTGGAGGAAAAACGAATTTAGGAATTCTGGGCTCGAAACTGTCACCTCGTTAGAAGACTTGCCCAGGTCGTTCGAACGAGCTCGTTCGAATGAGCTTCTAACGAGTTGACAGTTTGCCTTCTAACGAGTTGGATGTTCGTTAGATTCCCCTTTCGTTCGAACGAACTCTCGTTCAAACGACCTCATTCGAACGAGACTTCTAACGAGTTGACAGATTGGCCTTTTTGGCCTGATTCGATTTCTAGTGTCCCGTAACCATATTTAATTGTAGAGATAACCTTCCCGTGTTAACTATTTGGTATAATTGGGAGAATTGGAATATAATGAGGAGTGAACCAAATGTTTTTTGTGGATTAGGATGCTAGTGACTATATACGATGTGAGGATTATTGACAACTTAAATATTTGTATTAACCGGGTATATGAGAATTGTGTAACATTATAAGTTGGTATGAGAATGAGAAGTATACAGCTAATAATTTATGGTAATTACTAAGATGTGTGTATGCTTAGTATATGTATATGATTTTATGTATATGACATACCTACCATGCTTGCTATCAGGGGAGGTTTGCGTTCGCTTAGGGACATCTATTCTTTGTGTGCCTACGGGGAAATATAGATTGGTACCTCGAGGACATAGGTCAGAGAAGGACTTATTGGGAAGTTAATAAGTCTGCTGATCATGGGAGCGTAGGTATGTGCGTGACCCATGTGATGTGACTGTGTTCGCCTCCATTGTTTGTGATTGTTGTTATCTGAGAACGATTCCTGAGAGATTCGAAATGCGTGATCCTTATGTACGTGATGTACCGGGATGGATAGCAGAGTATGTATGCACCGCAGCTTAGTCTCGGGTGCTTGTATTGTATATTCATGACGTGAATAATATACGCTTAAACAATGAGAACTTTCATGTTGGTATTGTGAGTATAATTATGGTAACGCTTTGAGAAAATAAAAAGGGATAACCTGTAGTGAATTGTATTACTAATAATTGAGAATCCGAGTTTAAGTAAAGCCTCTATTTAATTGATAACGTTAGAATGTATAATGGGAATCGAGTAGAAAAGGGTAGAACTTATGACGGTTTAGTTAGATATGAATGTCACTTAGATGGGTACGGTACGTTAGGAGTGCACAATTAGTCGAGAGGTGAGTATTTCATGTGAGTGCACGTCCTAACATGTATTTTGCATTCATTATTTTAATGTTATTAAATCACTTGCTATTTTTAAAATACTCTCCACTTTCGGGCTCTGACTCGTTTGCTTTCAAATCTATTTTTGTAAAAACCTTTTAGGTGCCCAGCCACAAGGACACCATGCATAGGATTTCCATTCAGGTGACGAGCTGTAGCTGTTTGTGGAAGTTACAGGGCCTTGCTAGTAGACGCTTCTTTTGTCTTAACTCTATTCAGTTTTCATCATTTGTAGGGCATGTCGCCCATTTCCATTAGAGACATTTTATATTTCAGTTATTCATATTGTTGGCATGTAATTAATTCAGGATATACTGTTTTATTTATTTCAGTGGTGGGATTGTTGTGAGGAGTTTTCCTCCGGACTTATTATTATTTGTTGGTTACTTTATTGAGACTTTATGGTGTATGGTTATGATATTCTTTCATAATTCCTTTATTGTATGTTAATCAGACTTAATTTAAAATTTCACATCTTTCTTTTTAAATACTAGGTGGTTAGTAATGATTAAAATGTTTTTGACAGTGATGCTGTTAACTGGACCAACTTGACATTTTGTATTAATTTAATAAAGCATTAGCTACCCGGTATTTAATTAGTCGGGGTGTCACAGGTGGTATCAGAGCATCGGGTTCTAGTGTCCTTTAGGATCTGTACGGCTTATTATGTTTCCGCTGAGCTTTCTTTGATGTAGAGCCCTATATTTTAGGACTGTTGTATTCTTTTATGTATGCTTCGCTCTTCAGCTATTTTGGGTTTATAACTGCGAACTTATAGACCTTACTCTTATTTTAGATGCCTCCACGACGTGCACCACGGGTTCCTAGGGATGCACAGCCAGAGCCCCAGCCAGCACCAGTACAGGGCACCATGAATGCCGCTGAGGTTGCATCCATTGTAGCCCAAGCGGTAAATGCCGCTCTAGCAGTTGTACAGCAGGCACCACCCCAGGCTCCAGTAGCCGCGCCAGTTCAGGCACATGCATTCCCGTCTACTTGGGAACGTGTACGTGATGCTTTTCAGAAAGCGCACCCGCCGGAGTTCGCAGGTAGCTCCGATGGTGTGGTATCTAGTCAGTGGAGGAAAGATATTCAGAGGCACTTGAGGATGTATGAGTGCACCGATGTTCAGAGGCATATACTAGCTACTTTCAAGCTAGTGGGATCTGCATTGCAGTGGTGGGAGTCTATTACCACCGGGGAGGACAGAGATACTCTCACGATACAGGAGTTTTGGGTGCGATTTGACCGCAAGTATTTTCCGTCAGCCGTTCACACGAAAATGAGGAGGAAGTTAATGAATCTCAGACAGGAGGAAAGGACTGTGGCCGAGTATGAGGCCGAATTCACTAATCTACTGAATATTGGTCCGGATGAAATACCGACAGAGGAGAAGAAGATCCAGAAGTTCACCGATGGATTGACATGGAGGATCCGTCAGCATTTGTTGGGGAACCTCTCGTTGGCCACTTATTCTGACGTGGTTAACGCTGCACTGTTACACTGCCAAGATCACCGCTTTCACATGGCTGAGAGAAAGAGATCAGGAGAGTCCAGCCATCAGGGCAGGACTGGAGGAAATGGTGCCGGTGAGGCACAATCTACTCAGGGGCAGAGACAGGGTGACCAGGGTTCCCATCAGGGGGATCATAAGAGGTTCAGATCAGGAAATTTCAGACACGGACAGAGAGGTTTCAGGCAGGGCCATCAGGGTCCGAATGGCCATCAGGGCCAACAGGGTCAGAATGGTCAACAGCAGTTTCAGCAGGGCCAGCAGGGCTAGGGGAGGAATGGTAACGACCACAAGGGCCGAGGGCAGCAGGGACAGAGAGGGGGGAACTTCCCGGGGAAGTGTTACGTTTGTGGCAAGACTGGCCATAAATGCCAGGATTGTCCTGATAGGGGCAGGGCCCCGCAGCAGCAGCAGTAGGGTGCTCGACAAGAGTCGCAGAGGCCTATGTTTACCGCCTCCCTCCCAGCACCACCACAGATGGCAGCATTACCACCCATTCCAGCAGTCCCAGTTCAGCAGGGACAGCTTCAGTATGGGAGAGTGTATCAGCTCCAACAGGTCAAAGCCCCACAGGATCCACCAGCCATTGAGGGTATGTTCTCTATTCAGGGGACTCTGGGGCGTATTTTATTTGACACGGGGGCTACACATTATTTCATTGCTATGAGATTTTCACGCACCATTGGGTTGTTAGACACCGCCGAGAGTACGGTTACTTGTGTAGATTCTCCGTTGAGTAGGGGTTCCGTGATTTCCCTTGTATGTACAGGCGAGGGTATAGAGATTGGGAGGTTTACTCTACCCGCGGATATGTTAGTGTTAGAGATGACCGAGTATGATGCCATTATTGGTATGGATTGGCTAGTTGCGTATCGAGCCATGATTGACTATTTTAGTAGGAGTATTATCTTTGCCATTCCCGGGCAGGAGATGTTTTTAGTGGCGATGCCTCGTCCTGAAGGAAGATCGTCCACTCATTTGTAATATATAGAGGAGGAGACCTCTAAGGAAGTGGTGACACCACTTGATTCGATTCCGGTTGTTCGAGAGTTTGCCGATGTATTTCAGGATATACCTAGATTACCTCCGAGTAGAGAAATAGATTTTGTGATCGATTTGATGCTGGACACTCGGCCTATTGCCCGCGCACCTTACCGTATGGCTCCAGCTGAGATGAGAGAGTTACGGGATCAGATTGAGCAGTTGTTGGGTCAGGGGTTTATACGGAGGAGTACTTCGCTGTGGGGTGCCCCTGTGTTGTTCGTGAAGAAGAGGGATGGATCATTGAGGTTGTGTGTAGATTACCGGGAATTGAATAAGGTCACGATACAGAATAAGTATCCGTTTCCTCGAATCGATGACTTATTAGACTAGCTGAGAGGAGCTTCTTTCTTCTCAAAGATTGATTTGCGATCGGGATACCATCAATTGCGTATTAGGGAGGAGGACGTCTCGATGACTGCTTTCTTAATGAGATATGGTTCCTACGAGTTTTGATTTATGCCTTTTGGCTTGACCAATGCTCCAACCGTGTTTATGGACTTGATGAATAGGGTGTTCAGAGAGTTCCTAGATCAGTTCGTCATTGTCTTCATTGATGATATTCTGGTTTACTCCCAGACAGAGGAGGAGCACACCGAGCATTTGAGGCAGGTTTTGCAGATGCTACGCCAGAATGAGCTGTATGAAAAGTATGAGAAGTGCGGGTTTTGGCTGAAGGAGGTTCAGTTTTTAGGGCATATTATTTCCGATCGGGGGATATCTATTGATCCGGGAAAGGTATCTGCTGTGAGGGAGTGGGGACAGCCCACGACACTGACTGAGATCCGTAGTTTCTTGGCCCTAGCAGGATACTACAGGAGGTTTATTCGGGGTTTCTCCAAGATAGCGGGTCCTTTGACACATCTGACTCGTAAAGGTGTGCCGTTCATTTGGAGTGATGCCTGTCAGTTGGCATTTGATGAGTTGAAGGACAAGTTGACCCCATCACCTGTGTTAGCATTACCGAGACCAGGAGTTGAATATCTAGTTTACACCGATGCGTCCTTACAAGGATTTGGAGGTGTATTGCAGCAGGAGAGTCAGGCCATAGCTTATGCTTCCCGTAAGCTTAAGCCTCATGAGAAGAATTAACCCACTCATGATTTGGAGTTAGAGGCAGTTGTATTTGCCCTTCGGATTTGAAGATATTATCTTTTGGGGGAGAAGTTCCGATTGTTCACGGACCACAAGTCCCTACAGTACCTATTCACGCAGAAGGAGTTGAATATGTGGTAACGGAGGTGGCTTGAGTTTGTGAAGGACTATCAGTTTGATATCCAAAATCACCCGGGGAAGGCTAACGTGGTAGTAGACGCGTTGAGTCGTAGGACGGTAGATGAAGTGGCAGGGGTGTGGAAGGCAAAGTGGAAGGAGTTGGGACACCAGGATGCAGTGGCCCGATCATTCATGTCGGTGATGACTGTTACACCGCAGATTGTCACGAGAGTGGTAAAGGCACAAGCAGATGACTCATTCTGTCAGGAGAAGATTAGTTCGATTATTAGCAGAGGGAGCCGAGTCCTATACCGTTAGCTCAGACGAGGGATTACGCTTCAATGGCAGACTGGTAGTTCCGGAAGGGGAGGAATTGCGACACGAGGTGATGGCCGAGTCGCACGGCTCACGGTTCGCGGTACATCCCGGTGGGGACAAAATATACCAAGACATGAGACGTCAGTATTGGTGGAGCGGGATGAAGAGAGATATTTCCGTGTTTGTTTCTAAATGCACCACTTGTCAGCTCGTAAAAGTGGATCATCAGAGACCGACAGGACTTCTACAGCCATTAGAGGTCCCGATGTGGATGTGGGAGAGCATATCCATGGAATTTATCACGGGGTTGCCTACGTCACAGAGAGGTCATGACTCCATTTGGGTAATTGTGGACATGTTGACCAAAGTCGCTCATTTTCTACCCGTAAGGACCGATTACACTATGGGATAGTATGCCTAGCTCTTTATTGCAGAAATAGTGAGACTTCACGGTGTGCCCCTAAACATCGTGTTTGACAGAGACAAGATATTTGTTTCACGGTTTTGGGAGAGTTTTCAGGAGGCCATGGGCACAGAATTGCGATTGAATACGGCGTATCACCCGCAGACCGATGGGAAAATCGAGCGTACAAACCAGATGTTGGAGGACATGTTGCGTATGTGCATCATTGATTTTGGGGGTGGATGGGAGCAGTATCTTCCACTGGTGGAGTTTGCTTACAATAACTCCTACCAGTTCACCATTGGCATGGCTCCATTTGAGGCGTTGTACGGTAGACCTTGTCGTTCCCCAGCTTGTTGGTTGGAGGTGGGGGACAACAAACTACTTGGGCCGGAAGTGATTCAGGATACTTCGGCAAGGATAAAATTGATACGGAGTCGCATTCGGGTAGCTCAGGATCGGCAGAAGAGCTATGCTGATGCGAAGAGGTTCTTCAGGGATTTCCAAGTGGGGGACCAGGCTTTACACAGATTATCTCCTATGAAGGGGATTATGCGATTTGGGAAGAAGGGGAATTTGGCACCGAGATATGTGGGGCCATTCCCTATCATCGAGCGAATTGGGTCTATTGCCTATAGACTTGGATTACCGGAGCATTTTCACAAGATTCATGATGTGTTTCATATTTCCTCGCTAAGGAAATATCTTAGAGACGATTTGGCTCATTCTCACATTGCTTTGGAGGACATCGATCTCCAGCCTGATAGCTCCTACGAGGAAGGGCCGATTGTTATTTTGGATCGAAGTGAGCGGAAACTGCAGTCAAAGATAGTCCCGTTAGTACTTGTTCAGTGGCGGCATCATAATGCCGAAGAGTCCACATGGGAGCGCGAGGATGAGATGCGCGAACGTTATCCAGAGTTATTTGTACCAGGTACTTTCTAGTTCCGAATTTCGGGACGAAATTCTGTTATTAGGGGGGAAGTATGTAATACCCCGTATTTTTATGATATTTATTTATGGGATTAATTGAATTAAATGTGTATTAATTGAGAATTAATCTGGATAAAATACTAACGAGATGTGAGTTGGTATTTGATTATAATGCGTATATATGGCAATATATGAATATTGAAAATATTGAAATTGTCGTGAGGCCGAAATACGACAATTTGGAAAATTTAGTTGGGACGCACGTGACAGTCGCGTCAGGAATGTAATTATTTGAATTAAAAAGTGAATTTTATTTTTATCAACCGTATGGTCATTTTGAGTGCGCCAACAAGTCCAGAAGGGTTAAAATAGTCAGAAAACACTAGCCGGGGGGTTTAGTTTGGGTCCCGGGGCATTTTTAGGTCATACCGACAGCTTAAAAGGGTATTTTGGTAATTTTGGAATTTTGGGATTTATGACCAACGAATTTTGGGAGTTTAAAATAGGAAATTTAATGACCCACTAACCCATTACCAGCAATTAACTGATTAGAGGGAAACGGGAGTTTCATGAGAAGTTAAGAGAGGTTCCCAAAAGAGAAAACCTTAACCTTCATCTTCAACCTTCAACCTTGGGAGAAAAAGGAGAGAGAGAAATCTTCATCAATTCAACACCAAATTCAGATAATAATCCAAGGCAAGTGGTTTAATTAAGTTAATTTCAAGCGAATGCTTCTTCCATGCTTAGAAATTGATATAATTGCTTTGTATTGGGAGACTTGTAAAAACCCATGTAATTGGAGTTATAAATTCATGTTTTGATAAAGAGATTGCATGTAGAATTATGTTTGGGCGATTATATTGTTAGAAATACATCTTTTATATTACAAAAACGAAATTAATTGTGGATATCGATGACTTTAATTTTCTAGGGTTCATATTCATAAGGGTTGGGGGAATATTGGGAGATTTGATAATTGGGTGTTGTTTAGGGAGACTTGACCCCATAAATATGTTAAAATACGACCTAAGTATGTTTAGGAATGATTAGGAACCTTAAAACACTGTTGGGATAATGTTTGGATGAGTTTTGAGAAGAGAAAGTTGGAGGAAAAATGAATTTAGGAATTCTGGGCTCGAAACTGTCACCTCGTTAGAAGACCTTCCCAGGTCGTTCGAACGAGCTCGTTCGAACGAGCTTCTAACGAGTTGACAGTTTGCATTCTAACGAGTTGGATGTTCGTTAGATGCCCCTTTCGTTCTAACGAACTCTCGTTCGAACGACCTCGTTCGAACGAGACTTCTAACGAGTTGACAGATTGGCCTTTTTGGCCTGATTCGATTTCTAGTGTCCCGTAACCATATTTAATTGTAGAGATAACCTTCCTGTGTTAACTATTTGGTATAATTGGGAGAAGTGGAATATAATGAGGAGTGAACCAAATGATATTTGTGGATTAGGACGCTAATGACTATATACGATGTGAGGATTATTGACAACTTAAACATTTGTATTAACCAGGTATATGAGAATTGTGTAACATTATAAGTTGGTATGAGAATGAGAAGTATACCACTAATAATTTATGGTAATTACTAAGATGTGTGTATGCTTAGTATATGTATATGATTTTATGTGTATGACATACCTACCATGCTTGCTATCACGGGAGGTTTGCGTTCGCTTAGGGCCATCTATTCTTTGTGTGCCTACGGGGGGATATAGATTGGTACCTCGAGGACATAGGTCAGAGAAGGACTTATTGGGAAGTTAATAAGTCTGCTGATCATGGGAGCGTAGGTATGTGTGTGACCCATGTGATGAGACTGTGTTCGCCTCCATTGTTTGTGATTGCTGTTATCTGAGAAAGATTCCTGAGAGATTCGGAATGCGTGATCCTTATGTACGTGATGTACGGGGATGGATAGCAGAGTATGTATGCACCACAGCTTAGTCTCGAGTGCTTGTATTGTATATTCATAATGTGAATAATATACGCTTAAATAATGAGAACTTTCATGTTGGTATTGTGAGTATAATTATGGTAACGCTTTGAGAAAATAAAAAGGGATAACCTGTAGTGAATTGTATTGCTAATAATTGAGAATCCTAGTTTAAGTAAAGCCTCTATTTAATTGATAACGTTAGAATGTATAATGGGAATCGAGTAGAAAGGGGTAGAACTTATGACGGTTTAGTTAGATATGAATGTCACTTAGATGGGTACAGTACGTTAGGAGTGCACAATTAGTCGAGAGGTGACTATTTCATGTGAGTGCACGTCCTAACATGTATTTTCCATTCATTGTTTTAATGTTATTAAAGCACTTGCTATTTTTAAAATACTCTCCACTTTCGGGCTCTGACCCGTTTGGTTTCAAATCTATTTTTGTAAAAACCTTTTAGGTGCACAGCCACAAGGACACCATGCATAGGATTTCCATTCAGGTGACGAGCTGTAGCTGTTTGTGGAAGTTACAGGGCCTTTCTAGTAGACACTTCTTTTGTCTTAACTCTATTCAGTTTTCATCATTTGTAGGGCATGTCGACCATTTCCATTAGAGACATTTCATATTTCAGTTATTTAGATTGTTGGCATGTAATTAATTCAGGATATACTGTTTTATTTATTTCAGTGGTGGGATTGTTGTGAGGAGTTTTCCTCCGGACTTATTATTATTTGTTGGTTACTTTATTGAGACTTTATGGTGTATGGTTATGATATTCTTTCATAATTCCTTTATTGTATGTTAATCAGACTTAATTTAAAATTTGACATCTTTCTTTTTAAATACTAGGTGGTTAGTAATGATTAAATGTTTTTGATAGTGATGCTGTTAACTAGACCAACTTGACATTTTGTATTGATTTAATAAAGGAGTAGCTACCCGGTATTTAATTAGTCGGGGTGTCACAATGATCCTCTCCATGAACAGTCCTGCAGTAAATCCACCACCGAGAGTATTTCTAGATTTTCACAATATCCCCGTTCCACCATAAAGCGAGACCGCCCGACTTTCCTAGTGGGTCTACATAAACGGAGAATTTCATTTTTACTTGTTTACTTATCCACTCTAGCTTTTTATTTTTATTTTTTGTTTCCATTAAAAAGATAATGGATGTACGATAGGAGTTGACAAGATCCTTCAACACGAGAACCGTACGGGGTCATCCCACTCCCTAACAGTTCCACACCAGGACTATTATTGATCCCGTGGCTGTTGTGGGTCAGCCACCACCACCCGGTTAATACTTTCATCTCCTTCCAGCTCTTCTATAACCACAGGTTTTTTATGGGACATCCACCAGATTCTCATCTTCCAGAACTTTTATAAGTTTAAAGCCCCGTTTGGATATGAGAGGGTTTATCCTCTTTCTTAAAACTCCTTTCTTCTTAGGAACTGCTTCTCTGCATGTGCCCAGACTAGGGTGGTCCTCTATCTCAGAAATTTTGTGCTTTTTCCTTTCCAATTCTCCTTCGACATCATCTCCCTCATTAGTGCATTTAAGGGATAACTTATCTATTTTTTCTATGATTAGTGGTGGAACTGGGGAAGGGGGGGTTATGTATATTAATACAAACTTTAGTGGGGTTTAAAATTTGGTGATGTGCTTGTTCTTTAGATCGAAAGGTGAAATGATGGTTTCTATGAAACCATCTTTATTGGGCAAATAGTCTCTAGCTATTTTGTTAGGTGGGATTTTTGGGACTGTAGCAGGTGTATATGTGTTTGAGGGGGGGGGGGGGGGGGTTGATTGTGACTAGTTGTAGACGACAATTATGTTGGATGACTCATTTGTTGGTTGGTTAATGGGATTGTTCACTAGGTTAGGGTTGTGGGATAAAGAGGTTATCTGTTGGGTGGGGTTAGGGTCTTCCTCTTGGGTTTTATATTCAGTCTTACGATTTTTTTACTACAATCAGGAAAGAAGTTAAAGATTTTACCTGGTTTGGCCCGCATATCTGGACCATATTTGTCATGAGTCTCTGAAGCAGCTTTTTCGTGGTGACATTCCTCAGCTACGTGTCCAATCTGACCACAGTCATAACAAAATGCGCCTAATCTTTCATACTTCAGCTCTATCCAAATCCCCTCACTATGCATGTCCTTGAGGAGGAAACCCGCTTTGAGGGGGTGAAGCACTTGGATATTGGCTTTAACCCTTAGACTATTTATGTTTCTTACTTCTTCGTCTGATTTGTACTTCTGCATCCACGAAGCCACCCAGCAGATCTCCTATTTTATGTAGGTTTCTTAGGGTTTTCTTGTTATTAGGAAGGGAAATTATTTGTACCCACATAGGGCAAGAATTGAACGTCACATCACTTGTAGATTTGGAAGCCTCAATGGGAACCAGGAGCATCATATTCCCCATAATATTCCATGGCCCCTCTAGCAGCACTTTGCTCCTATCTGCTTCAGTGGAGAATGTAAACTTGAACCTATTCTCTCCCCAACCAAACATTTTGAAACCATTTTTTATTTTCCATGTGTTTTGAAGAATGGATCTAACAGCTTTGTTTTTTAAACTTTTATAGCACAAGACTCTTCCTGCTAAAGAGAAAGCTTCGTATTCTATAATATCGCTGTCCTCCAAATCCAAGATGTCCATGATTTGGACACAGGCAGATAAGAGAAAGCAAACACTGATAAGGGTCGAAAAGATTAGGGTGTATTTATATCGAAGGGAAAAAAATAAGGTGGCTATAATGGTGATGGGGACTGCCGGTAGATGGATGAAAAATGATGACAAAAAGGAGGGGGGGGGGGGGGGGGGGGGGAGGCGGAGAAAATATTATTTTAAAAGGCGGCTAGAGTTTTAGAGGGTGGTCTTGGCTGGTATTCAGGGTGGTATATGGTTACATAATGACAAGTGAATTGATTTTAGGTGGGAATATTCTAATGCCGATAGGTAGATAAGCCCACAGTGACGCTCCCACTAAGGGGAGAGGAATAGACTTAGAGAGAGAAATCTCCCAAGTAGACTATAGGCTTAGAGAGAGAATATTCTCCATTGTGCTTTCCTTAGTTAAATCACCACAATTTTTATTCTCAAAACTAAACATATTTACATCCACAAATGTTCTCATATATATAGTCAACTATAAAAAAGTCTAGCATTTATCAAAACATTAAAAATACATTAAAAAGACAACAAAGTTTATTGATATTCCATAACCATTGTGTTCCCATCGTAAAATTTAACACTCGAGGGAGTGTTCGCACGGGTCTACGACGCGCTTACATGTACGACGAGTGTGCACATTTCCTCATCTATGGGTAATGCAAATGGAAGTAAAGGATAATTATGAGGTGTCGTATGTGATAGTGTAAAACTCAGAGTTGCGGGCCTATTTGCTAAAAATAGGTAAAAGAAAACAAATAAACGCCAAAAGATATTATAAGATAAATGATCATATTGGAACCAAAGAAAATAAGAATGTAGACTCAATTATAGATAAGTAAGATATTAGGCATACCTCCACCCTTCTTTTCTCTACTGGGTGTTAAAAATATACTCATATCTTGTGCACACATGTATGAGTGAGTGTGAATGCTTGCATGAATAATTGTGTAAATAATACAGATGTGATTATAAAGTGTGTATGAGTATAAGAGTAAGTATGATAGCATGGGCATATAATAAATATGTGTGTAAAGCAAGAGTGTATCGCGACATTTCCATGGAAAAGGTGAGCATGAATGGACAAAAGGGAATAAGAAGATGTGAGCAGGCTTTTGATAGTCGTTTTATCACTATGGAAATTGAGTACGAGCCAATAAGCCATTAAGTGAGAATAATAGATAAAGTACTAGAAAATAATAAATAAATAAACTTAAGTACAAAATAAAATATGTACAAATTAGGACTTGAATCCCAGAAAAGATTTAGAATGCCAATGTACCCTCATGAAGAAAGATCAAAGATTACATGTTAAAAATGAGTTTTAAATGGTAGATTTACATTGTATTTATTATTTTATGGATACTTGTGAAAGTGGGTGTTGAAACCTTTTTAGTGAAAAGTGGACACTAAAAGCATTTTTTGTGAAGAATGTGGGAGTTGAAGATCTTTGTTGTAAAAAATGGATGTTGATTATGAAGAAATCAATTGTGTAGTACCATTATACTAACAAATATGATATAATCCTATTTTTGTTTTAATCTTTGAAAAAATAGGTTAGAAAATATATGTAAATAAAAGTTAATTAACTAGCACTAATCAGAGTGATGACGACAACAGTACTAAAAAATGCAAAGAAGTTGAAGATGATATTAAAGATGTATGAAGATGATGCCAAATAATCAAGTACATTTGTAATCTAAAGATAGAATTATTTTAAACCCCTAATGTCTATAGAATCATGATTTTATAGTGGCACATGAGTGGTGTAATGGGTGAAAATTAGGATTTAGAAGATCTTAAAGCACAAAGATGGAAGATGAATAACTTGATATTTTGTTGGGAAAGGTGCTTGAATGATAAGGCGTAAGTACAACTGAGGTTTGAGGTGTCAACTGGGCTAAAATGGGTGTATGTGGTTACTCTCCAAGTCTTTTAGGTCTTATAGATTGGTAAAGGTTTCCGGATATCTATAGGGATAAAAAAAGGCATTTCATAGGGAGATATTAAGTTGAGGGGGTGTCGATCGGTACCTTGATTTGACTCAGGCCTGATTTTGATGCAGTTTTATATTTCGGCTATACCTTTTTTACTTGGATGTCCAATTCTAACTGTTAGAAAGATAATTTCAAGGTTTACAACTTTTTTGTCACTTCATCAAATTAGAAAGTTTCCTTTGGAGTTAAGGGTTTAGATGTGTATATTGGGTTGCTTGGGTCTTAGAACGAGGCTTTCTCTTCATATGACTTATATGAGTGATAGAAAGACATGCCAGGGGATTTATATGAGTTCATGGACAAGCTTGGATATTCTCTATGAATTCGATTTTTTTTTTTGTAATAAAGGGTACTGAACAGAGTGTCTAAAAGGCCTCTAGTGTAGACACCCAATTATAATTTATAAAGGTAGCCACACCTATTAAGGACTTTCAAGACTTAAAAACCCAACCCAAGATCATGGAAACCTTCCTAAAGGTCCAAAAACCTAACATTACCCATGGAATTACCCAAAACAATCAAGCCAATTTAAAATCTCCCCAAAATCCAAAGGTGACACGGTCTTGACCGATTGGTTAAGTGCGCACAGTACACATGACATGCCGATCATTAACCCTAAATTTTTACCTATAAAAGGAGGCCTTTACCTACCAAATGAAGGTGAATAAATATGCCCTCTTAAATGCAAAGCATTCTATCCAGAAGACTGTTTCCTTCGAAAAAGCCTTGAAACTCCTTCCATTTATCACTAGAACCCTCTTTAATCTTAGATCTAGTGTGTTACCTTCTAGCCCTAGCATCATTCACATCATCGACATCCAAAAATAACCAAAAACCCATTTTTCTTCTTTGTTTTAATACTTTTTCTTCTTTAAGGTATCTTTTTTTAAAATTATCCTTATATACATTCCAAAAAAGGTTGATCCTAAGTGCTAATTGCTAAAATGGATAGAAACTCATATAACTTTGCAGGTACATGATATCATTCTTTTTTTGAAGTTGATGGTGTTGTGCTGCAACACCACCTTAAAGACACTTTATCTGGGTTTCTTTTTCATGTAAATCTTTATCTTTCTCTTAAGGTCATGTCCTAACTATGTTGACTTTGATTCTTCGTACGGTGGATACGTAGGCATATTAGAGAAGACATATATCTAAAACTCAAGTAAAATGTTTTACATATTCACCCATTTTCATTTTTTTTATTAAAAAACAAAATAAAAACGTTTTAAAATCATAAAGTACTTTTAGGTAGGTTAGAGGATCACTAGATCTGGAGGTTCTTCCTACCATTTTTTTCTTTGTATTGGAAGTTTGGTCCTTTATTCATCATTGAGTGATTTTACCAGTGAATCAAGCTTATTCAAGTTCTCTCGTGAACTCAAAACATACATATTTTCAGATCGAAATATGTTTCACTCTCAAAATATCTCAAATGATCGAGGAGAGACTAGATTTCTCACATCGAGACTGTTTGTGACGTAAAATTTCTCTCACATATTCATGAACTACGTGGACTTTGAATCGCTCCGTGTAAGTATGTTGACTCACTTGGACTACCATCTGAGTGAACAAGTCCAAATTTGTACATATTTAT
This sequence comes from Sambucus nigra, assembly GCA_949130495.1. Classification (NCBI taxonomy): domain Eukaryota; kingdom Viridiplantae; phylum Streptophyta; class Magnoliopsida; order Dipsacales; family Adoxaceae; genus Sambucus; species Sambucus nigra. The sequence continues at coordinate 285,207,039 of OX422207.1, read as the reverse complement.
CACATTGTCTATATGATCTACACACACATCTTACATTGCACTACACAACCTATGTATAAATTAACTATTTACATTATTTATTCATTTTTTACAATAACATGCTAGTATATATGATGATACCAGAAACGGTATCACCGGGTCATAGATATATGAAGCTCAAACAGGTATACAATAATGGCAAGAATAATGCAGAAAATCAACAGAGAAGGAGATGAGGTGAAGTGAATAAACACCTGGATTTAAATGGTTCAGCCGGAGCCTACGTTCATTGTGTGTGAGTGAAATCCTCTAACAAATATGGATCTAATGGGATGGTTATAATGCAAGCTTTCTCTCTCTCTCTCTCCTATATATAAATAAGCAGAGTTTTAACTATTTTTTTTTAATTTCCCTTTACAATGAAGAAGATGATGGGTTTATATAGTGCCTAGAGGGTGTAATACACCCCCCAAGCATGTTAAATGTGTGTACAAATGAGGGAATCCACTTAGGTAGTGACAGTTATCCATGCACATGTATGTAATGATGATGAAATCTCCCTTCACATGAGGAGAATAATCTTAGTTATAACTGAATTTCTCACTCGGGACACGTCACCTCGGTACATTCTATTGCTCGTCTAGCCATGGTGTCGTCTGTAGATGTATCGGTCCAACCGAGTACGAGGTTACTGATGAAGTGTTTGACCTTATATGGGAAACTGACAAGTGTGGTCTCGATTTGAGATGCTCAGGCCGAGGTTGACTAAGATAGCCATCTCTTGATATCGACTAGGCGATATGATGAGAGGTATCTTTGTTTTTATGATACTTTCTTGAAGTCTTAGCTTACTGTATGGTCGAGGTTATATGTACGAGGCCGACCTTGGTCTTGGATGAGTCTTGGAAGAGACCTATGAGTTCCTTCTTGAAGCTTGGTAGTTTAGAATTGTGAGGTCTCATCCTGGAATGAGGTCATATTTGGTCATATCAATCACCCCTAGCTCTCAATCATATATGTGAAGAGGTGGATGGGGGGTACGAGTATGTATTGTCCTTTGATGAGACTTTTTGAATACATGTTGATGTGTAAGAGAGTTACCCATGTCATAGTTCTGGTTGGGTAGCATTTTACCCAAGTCTGATTTTATGACTGAATGCTTTGGTTTTTATGCCTTTAAATGATGACTCATTTTAGGAATCGCACCTCATTATTGCCCTATATTTAAACCCCCAAAAATTATCTTTCTTATTTATCTTCTAAAAAAAACTACCGTATGTTTACTCTCTCTCTCTAACCTTCTGTGCTCCCTGTAACTTGCGCCTTTATTTCTTTCTTTCTGATACTCAACTCTTTTTGGGTACCCTTTTTTTATCTTCTTTTCTAATCCTTCTTTTCATTACAGTCTTTTTGATTAGATGTATTATTCTTTTCTGGTAAAACTTCTAGTTTTCTGGCGAGGTTGAGAGCGCTTCTAGGACCCATTTTAGCTCCTTTTGGGGATATTTTAGGTGATAGGCAGTGGCCTGAGAGGTTTTGTATCTTTTTTAGCGTTTCAAGTATTTTTCGGTAATCTCCAATCATCTTCTTCGACGGGCTTTAAGATTGTGTTCTTGAAGCTCTTGGCTAAAAACTCTTCGAATTCTTGTTCAATCTGTAGTCGATCACAGTCAAAACTGTAAACTATTTATCCATTTCTTTCAATTTTTGCCTTAGTTGAACCTTGGCTCTGGATGTTAAGACACCTTTATAAGTTAGTCGAGGAATTTTCCAGTATCAGAGATAAGTGATTCGAATATATAAGGAGGATAGAGTCTGAAGAGGCGAGAGGCATAAAGTCTAAGCATTTCCCTTCATCCTATTTATCCTCCCCCTTGGCTGTTATCGATCCTCAATCCACTGCGCCTTACGATCCCCCAATCGTCGAACCAAGTGATCCCCTATATGTGTCTTCCTCATCTCCAGGACCCTATATGCACATCTGAGGCGGATGAGAATGTAAATTCATTTGAGGAGGCTATGGACTATTTTGTATCCCATACTGAGGGTCTAACGTAGACGAGGCCACTTCTCGTGTCTCTTCATCTTAGAGAGCTGAGACTTCAAATCAATCAGCCTCTGTTCAGACTCTTGAGCCTAATGTGGATATTCCCCCCCGTGGATGAGATTCCCCTATCAGAGACAACTGGGGCCGAGTTTGCAGAAAGGTTCCCAAGTGGTTACCGAGATAATCCACAGACTTAAAATAATCCTCAGGCTGAGGCTCAAGAAAGTAGTGGTGAGGAGAGTGAGGTTGATACATTAGTGGCTGAGGAGTATGAGAGCACAATATTTGAGGCTGACCTCTTGGTCTGGAGTCACTTATATGGGATAAATTCCTCTATTTTCGTGAGAAAACCTGATAAGAATGAGAGAGCATTTCAAGACCGAGAGGGCAAAATTTGTTTTTACGATAAAATATTTAAGCTAAAATTTTAGCTTCCCATCCATCCTACAATTCGATCCATCTTGGCCCATCTCAATCTTGCACCCTCTCATCTTTCTCAGAATGCCTGGAGGGTCATCCTTGGTTCCATCATTCTTTGGAGGATAGTTCACTACAATGACATTCCACTAAACATTTTTCTTACTTAATACACACCATCGTCCCCAAAGACCCAACCTAGTTACTACCACTTGGTAGCCAAGAAATTTGAGAAGAAATTTCTACTAGTTATCCAAAATTCCAACCATAATTGGAAGCCTTGCTGCTTTTTATTTATGGGGCTTGGGAGTTTGGCCCCATCCAAGCTTGTGGGACCTCAGAGCCTAGGACCCCTCTGAGGTGGGGCAAAGTCTCAGCGTCGACCAAATTAGACCCAAGTTTGAACCCTGAGGCTTATGATAAGGTCAATAATATTCGGGGATTAGGTGATAAAGGTAGTCTAGATAATTTTGATCATCCGATGACTCCATACGACCTAGCTCAGACATGTCTAGATATTGACCCCTTGGAGAAGTTGTGTAAGTGATAAACTTTACCAAGTATAGCTTTGTATTTCTCATATATTTGTGACTAACTTCCTAGGTCTATCACTTGCAGGTCGTCCGAAAGGCATCTCCGATACTCTTTGGTAAATGGTGGATCCAAACTAAAGGAAGTTCGCATGCAAGCATGGGCAGAGGAATGAACCCCCTGCCCCTCCAGTAACCAAAAGGTCATCTGTAGGCAGCCCCATCCGAGTTGATAAAACTGGGAAGAAAAAGAGTACCTGAGTTGATGAAACTACCAAACGTCATCCTTCGAAGCATGGTTGTCAAGACCAAGCCATTCCAATCTTGTCTGAAGACGTGCTTGCTGTCAGGCTGTCGTAGCTAAAGATTGTCAATGATATCATCATCGGCCATAGCAGACAGGCCATTGACACCATCGACTGTATCATGTCTGAGGCCGATAAGAGCTTCCTTTAGTCGATGGATATATCATTATTGACCGAGTTTTCCATCCACAGAGCTATTCAGGTACCTTTTTAGGAATTTTCAAAGCGATGTCCCGTCTTTCATGATACCTCGTACTGAATTGTCTTCTCATATTTTGCAGGGTATAGTCTCTTTGCATAGGATGAGATATTGGATCATCAAGAGGATGCCTTTGATTCAAAAGGGAAGATATGATGTCATAATGGAAAGTAACCTCCGAACTGAGTTACAGAATGCCAACTCGACTTTGCAAGAGGCAAATAATAAAATTAACAATCTGACGATGAGTCATGCCAATAGTCTAAAGACCCTGGACGAAAAAAGGCAATCTAAAATTGACACTACTATTAAGGTTTCTAGGGAGCAAGCTATAGCCTAATTCAAGGACTCTAAAGAGTTCACTGAGCTTAGCTTGGAGTATCTAGAGAGGGGCATCAAAACTGTTGGCCGGTGAGCTGTCCTTAAGCATGTTAAGACTGGGGAACTTTCCCCTGATGACTTATCCAATCTCAACTTTAGTGATACTCGTCTGCAGACGTCCTTGGTCGAGGTCGAGGACCCCACTATTGTCACAGAGATGAATGAGAACGCAACCGACCTTGGTCTTGGAGATGATGGTGTTAAGATAACAAACACTGGGATTGAGGGGGGAGACTCAAGTAGCTCGAGGAGGATCAGCCCCAGCCGGTGGTGATGACATTCTGCAGCTCTGACTCAATGCAGCTTTTGTGTAGTTTATTTCATCTTCGTTTTTAGTGCAACTTTTTATGTAATGTAACTTTCGGCCTTTTACGGCCTTCAACTTTTGTAATCTTGCCAACAGTCAATGAAATTTGAACTTTTTTCATCTATACTTCTCAAGTTTTGTCTCTTCTTTTATCGACTTTTTTTATGCTTTCTTGGTGTGAACCATAATTTGTAATTTCATCGTCCTAGCCGATGAATTGATTGGCCAGACCTCTCTCACCATTTTTGAGAGTGTATAGATGAGTGTCATCTCGTCCATAGACTATCGTCTCCGACCGAGAGATTTAATCCATCAAACTAATGATGTTTAATAATGAACCATAATTAATTTAATTTTAATTTCCATCCACCAAATCCTGATGTTATAGTATGCGTCCTCTCTCGTCATTTTTTAGAGTGTATGGATGAGTTTCATCTCGTCCATGCACTAACGTCTCCGACCAACAGATTTAATCCACCAAACTAATGATGTTTAATAATGAACCACAATTAATTTATTTTTAATTTGCATTCACCAAATCATGGTATTATAGCATAAGTCCTCTCTCGTCATTTTTTAGAGTGTATGGATGAGTGTCATCTCGTCCATGCACTATCGTCTCCGATCGAGCGATGTAATCCACCAAACTAATGATGTTTAATAATGAACCATAATTAAGTGATTTTTAATTTGCATTCACCAAATCGTGATGTTATAGCATGGGTCCTCTCTCATCATTTATGAGAGTCTATGGATGAGTGTTATCTCATCCACGCACTATCATCTCTGGTCGAGAAATTTAATCCATCAAACTAATGATGTTTAATAATGAACCATAATTAAGTGATTTTTAATTTGCATTCACCAACTCATGGTGTTATAGCATGAGTCCTCTCTCATCATTTTTGAGAGTGTATGGATGAGTGTCATCTCGTCCATGCACTATCATATCCGACCGAGAGATTTAATCGATCAAACTAATGATGTTTAATAATGAACCCCAATTAAGTGATTTTTAATTTGCATTCACCAAATCACGGTGTTATATCATGAGTCCTCTCTCGTCATTTTTGAGAGTGTATGAATGAGTGTTATCTCATCCATGCAATATCGTCTCTGGCCGAGAGATTTAATCCACCAAACTAATGATGTTTAATAATGAACCACAATTAAGTGATTTTTAATTTTCATTCATCAAATCATGGTGTTATAGCATGAGTCCTTTATCGTCATTTTTTAGAGTTTATGGATGAGTGCTATCTCGTCCATGCACTATCATCTCTGGCAGAGAGATTTAATCCATCAAACTAATGTTGTTTAATAATGAACCACAACTAAGTGATTTTTAATTTTCATTCACCAAATCATGATGTTATAGCATGAGTCCTCTCTTGTCATTTTTTAGAGTGTAGAAATGAGTGTCATCTCATCCATGCACTATCGTCTCCGTCCAAGAGATTTAATCCACCAAACTAATGATGTTTAATAATGAAACATAATTGAGTGATTTTTATTTTGCATTCACCAACTCATGGTGTTATAGCATGAGTCCTCTCTCATCAATTTTGAGAGTGAATGGATGAGTGTCATCTCGTCTATGCACAATCGTCTATGACCGATATATTTAATCCACCAAACTAATGATGTTTAATAATGAACCACACCAAATCAAGGTGTTATAGCATGAGTTTTCTCTTATCATTTTTTAGAGTGTATGGATGAGTGGTATCTCGTCCATGAACTATCGTCTCTGGCCAAGAGATTTAATCTACCAAACTAATGATGTTTAATAATGAACCACAATTAAGTTATTTTTAATTTGCATTCACCAAATCATGGTGTTATAGCATGAGTCATCTCTCGTTATTTTTTAAAGTGTATGGATGAGTGTTATCATGTCCATGCCCTATTGTCTCTGGACAAGATATTTAGTCCACCAAACTAATGTTGTTTAATAATGAACCACAATTAAACTATTTTTGATTTTCATTCACCAAATTATGATGTTATAGAATGAGTCCTCTCTCGTCATTTTTGAGAGTGTATGGATGAGTATCATCTCGCCCATGCACTATCGTCTCTGGCCGAGAGATTTAATCCACCGAACTAATGATGTTTAGTAATGAATGTCTTTCGATGTTATTGACAACCCGTAGACAAGTTTGATCCCGTCTAGGTTATCGTATCACTGAAAGCTACTTATGTTGGCTTCACCACGAATGATGTTTTGTGGCTTAAGTCAAGTTGACCCATATAAACAACAATTATTCAAATAAATAGACAACGTATGAGAGAACACATCGATATTTTCATTGAGTTTCATTCATCTTAGTCTCATACATATGTAGTACAATGAAACTGAAAGAAAACTAACATAATTGAAATCCTACTAGTAATACTTTTTGAGGTGTTCAGCGTTCCATAGGTTGGAGATGGGTTATCCTTCTAGATTCTCCAATCAGTATGTCCCTGATACCACATCTTGAACCACTATGTACGGGTCATGCCAATTTGGGTGAAGCTTATTAGGTTTATGCCACATCTTTTTCAACACTAGTTCTCCTAGTTTTAGTGGTCGAGTCTTAACTCTTTTGTTTTAGAAACTCGTTGTTCTTTGTTGGTAGGCAGCTTTCCTAACCTTAGCGTCTTCTCTTCTTTCTTCTATAAATTTAAATCAAGGCTTCGCTCCTCACTGTTCTTTTCAAGGTTGTAGGTCTGAACTCTATGAGTAATCAGACCTAGTTCCATTGGCACAACTGCCTCTAAGTCGTAAGAAAGCATAAACGGGATCTCCCTAGTAGGATTCCTTTTTGTTGTCCTGTAGGCCCATAGGATAGCATACACTTCTTCTATACATCTCCCTTTTACATCCTATAACTTCTTCTTGATTCCATCGAGAATTGTTTTGTTTGTTACTTCCGTTTGCCCATTAGCTTAGGGTCGGCCAGGAGAGGAGAAGAATTGCTTGATGCTGACCCTTTTGCAGTATTTTTCTAGGGAGATATTCTTAAATCGCGTTCCATTATCAAAAATTAAGGTGCTGGGTAGGTCGTACCCGTAGATGATGTTTTCCATATGAACTGTAAGGTCTTCTATTTCGTAATTATAATCACCGGCTCGACCTCCACCCACTTTGAAATGTAACATATCGCTACGATCAGATAACGATAATTATTTACAGCTCTAGGAAAAGGTCCTACCAAATTAATTCCCAATACCTCAAATGTCCAAGGAGAAGTAATGGAGGTTAGAGGTTGATGAGCCTGGTTAGGAATGGTAGCAAACCTCTAGAACTTTTCGCACTTCTTGACATATGTTGCAGCATCCTTGGCCATAGTCGGCCACCAATACCCCTGAGTAATAATCCTCTTAGCCAGAGATCTTTCCCCAACGTGACTGGAGCAGGAGCCTTTATGCATGTCCTTTAGGATATACTCTACCTCAGATGGATGGACACATATGACCAGAGGAAGTAGAAACCCTTTCTTATATAAAGTGTCTATTATGATGGAGAACTTAACAAGTGTATATATCATTTTCCTTTTCTCGATCTTTGATTCTGGAAACTACCCATCCTTTATGTACCGGATGAGTGGATCCATCCAAGAGGTTCCCATGTTCAAATTCAAACTACACTCTGAAGAGTTGTACTCCTCTTCAATGGTCGGTGGGTGTAAGATTTCTACCAGGACCGTCCTTCTTATCTCTTTCTTATAGTTGAGGCCAACCTTGCAAGGGCATTGGCTCGGACATTATCCAACCAGTGTATACTCTTCATCTTTAGTTCAACAAACTGCTTCAATTTTGTCTTAAACCTTTCCATGCACCTTGCCATTCTATCATCTTTAGCCTCATACACCCCCAAAATTTGGTTGATAACCAATTTAGAATAATTATGTGCAAGGAGTTGGCCAACATTCAGCGCTCGGGCGAGGGAGAGACCAACTAGGAGAGCCTCATACTCAAATTTATTATTTGAAGATTTAAAGTTAAACCTAAATGCGTACTCAATATCGGTTCCATCTGGGCCCGACACTATCAATCCTACACCGCTTCCACTCTCACATGAAGATCCATCAACAAAGTGACTCCACACAGTACCATTTGGTGAGAAACTACCCTTTTTGGAGGTTCCATTATTGAAAATATATTTATTTTCAAATACTTTTGTTCTTGCCGAACATGTCTCGGCCTGGGCTGGGGGAGGACATGCTCTTCTTTCTTACTCACAAGTAATCTCAACATGTTCGGTGTTCTCATCCCAAGTTAATTCAGCTAGACTGATGATACCAGAGATTATATCACCAGATCACATATGTATAAAGCTCAAATAGGTATGAAAAAATGGCAATAATCACACAACAAATCAACAAAAAAGGAGATGAGGTGAAGAGAATGAACACCTGGATTTAAGTGGTTCGGCCGGAGCCTATGTCCCAAATGAATTCGGCTATAAAGTATGTTAGGGATTTCCCTTTGATGGCCATTCTTGGCTGATAGATGATGTCAAACTCTTTTAATTCAATTACCCGAGCCATTAGTCTTCCTGACTTCTCAAGCTTGTAAATTACTTGTCTGAGGGGTGAGTCTGTGAGGACCACCATGGTATGTGACTTAAAGTAAGGCTTTATCTTCCTCGAGCATGGATCAGTGCGTAGGCCAACTTATTCATCTTTGGATACCTCTGCTCAGCCCATTGGAGTGATTTACTATTGAAATACACTGGTTTTTGAACTCCACCCTTTTCTCTTACAATGGTGGTGCTGATAGTCGACTCAGATACTGCCAAATAAAGATACAATTTCTCCCCCTGAACTGGTCTAGATAATAGGAGTGGGGAGCCAAGGTAGGACTTTAAATCCTTAAAGTCTCTATCACACTCTTTATTCTACTCAAAATCTTTTCTCAATACTCAAAAGAAAGGAAGACATTTATCAGTGGTTCTAAAGACAAACTTGTTTACAGCTTCCACTTCCGATGAGTCTCTGCACATCCTTTATTGTAGTAAGAGTCTTCATTTCCAACAAGGCCTTGATCTTCTCGGGATTAGCTTCGATACCTCTATGATTCATAATAAATCTTAAAAACTTGCCTGCCCCTACGTCGAAGACACACTTGGCAGGGTTGAGCTTCATCAGGTACTTGTCCATCGTGTCAAAGGTGTGCTCAAGGTAGGCCACATGTGTGTTAGACTTGAGGCTCTTGTTCAGCATATAATCAACATATACTTCCATCGTATTTCTAATATGGTGTTCAAATATTTTGTTTAATAGCTTCTGATATATCGCCCAAGCATTGTTCAACCCAAATGGCATGATCTTATTACAATAGGTCCCCTCGTCAGTGATAAAGGTAGTATTTTCTTTGCCAGTTGGGACATGAATATCTGGTTGTAGCCTGAGTAGGAATCCATGAATCTCATCAATTATTGGTCATCTATTGCATCTACCATTTGATAGATCTTGGGCAAAGGGAAGTTGTCTTTTGGGTATGATTTTTTCAGATTCGTGACGTCGACACACATCCTCCACTTATCATTGGCCTTTGGGATGATGACAGCGTTTGCCAACCAGTCGAGATAAATAACTTCCTAAATGAAGTCGACCTTCTGCAACTTCTTAACCTCCTCTACGATAACATCATACTTATCTCTTGAGTATACTCACCTTCTCTACCATATCGACTTATCATCATCGTACAATAAATCAACAAAGAAGGAGATGAGGTGAAGAGAACGAACACTTGGATTTAAGTGGTTCAGCCGGAGCTTACATCCCAAGTAATTTTGTCCACAAATTTGCAAGGGCTTGCCCTTTGATGGTCGTTCTTGGCTGATAGATGATGTCAAACTATCCTAATTCAATTGCCCATGCCGTCAGTCTTCCTGACTTCTCAAGCTTGTAAATTACGTGTCTGAGGGGTGAGTCTGTGAGTACCACCATGGTATGTGCCTAAAAGTAAGGCTTCATCTTCCTCGAGGCATGGATCAGTGCATAGGCCAACTTCTCCATCTTCGGATACCTCACATCAGCCCATTGGAGTTCTTTACTATAAAAATACATTAGTTTTTGAACTCCATCCTTTTCTCTTACAATGGTGGCGCTGATAGTCGAATCAGATACTGCCAAATAAAGATACAATTTCTCCCACTAAACTAGTCTAGATAATAGGAGTGGGGAGATGAGGTAGGACGTTAAATCCTTAAAGGCTCTATCACACTCTCCATTCCACTCAAAATATTTTCTTAATACTTGAAAAAAATGAAGACATTTATTAGTGTCTCTAAAAACAAACTTATTTCGAGCTTCCACTCTTTCGATGAGTCTCTGCACATCCTTTATTATAACATGATTCTACATTTCCAATAAGGCCTTGATCTTCTCGGGATTGGCTTCGATCCCTATTTGATTCATAATAAATCTCAAAAACTTGCATGCCCCTACGTCGAAGACACACTTGGCGTGGTTGAGCTTCATCTAGTGCTTGTCCATCGAGTTAAAGGTTCACTCAAGGTAGGCCACATGTGTGTCGGACTTGAGTCTCTTAGTCATCATATAATCAACATATACTTCCATAATATTTCCAATATGGTCTTCAAATATTTTGTTAGCCAGCCTCTGATATGTCGACCTAGCATTCTGCAACCCAATTGTCATAACCTTATAGCAATAGGTCCCCTCGTCAGTGATAAAGGTAGTATTTTCTTCGCCAATCGGGTCCGATTGTAGCCAGAGTAGGCATCCATGAAGCTCATCAATTCATGGACGGCTATTGCATTTACCATTTGATCAATCCTGGGCAAAGGGAAGTTATCTTTTGGGCATGCTTTACTTAGATCCGTAAAGTCGACACACATCCTCCACTTGCCATTGGCCTTTGGGATGATGACAGCGTTTTCTGACTTGTCGGGATAGATGACTTCCCAGATGAAGTTGGCCTTCTCCAACTTCTTAACCTCATCTCTAATAACATCATACTTATCTCTTGAGTATACTCACCTTCTCTGTCGTATCGGCTTAGCATCATCGACTACGTTGAGCTTATGGCACATAACATCTGGGTCAATACCTGGCATGTCTTCCATTATACCAAAAATAGGAATCTGGCACGGTTTAAAACTGTGCCAGATCAAATCTGGCACGGTTTTGAACTGTTCCAGAATCAGGTGTTCCAAAATGGCCATTTTTTCTGTCATGACTCAAAAGTGTGCCAGATTTGGCCAAACAGGAACACTTCTGGCACACTTTTAAATCGTGCCAGAATTTGATATTTCTGGCACACTTTTGGTACAGTTTTTAACTGTGCCAGATTGAGCACAGTTTGAAAAACTTTTGGCACAGTTCAAAACCGTGCCAAAATATGATACACTTTGGCCACGGTTTTGAACTGTGCCAAACTTTTTTTTAAAAAGAAAAAAAATTAATTATTTGAAAGCACGAAAATTCACAAATTGAAAATATTGCACGTTGTTGATAAACTAATGTACATACAAACTTCAAAATATTACAAGTCTTTAATAGTTCACATGCCAAAAATATTGGACAGAGTTTCCTTTATTTTCTGGACATTCCAAAACCTGCTAATACAAAACCTGCCTAACATAAATCCCGCACGGCCACAAAATATAACAATTAACTTACAAAAGCCCACACGGCTATAAAAGTTAACAATAAAACTACAAAAACCCTCACGGCCATAACACAGAAAAATAGAATTATGAATAAACCCCTTGTTGTAAACCATAGAGTTCTCTGTGTGTTCCACTTGAATAAATGCCAACGATAAAATGTTATCCTGCAAAAAAGTAGGATACAAAAAAGATATGATATTAGTAACCCAGTAATTTACAAAAAAAACTTACTCAAACTAAAAAATTACATATAGGAGTGAAAATTATGATCATATTCTCAAATCGCGTGACCCGCGACTACGCAGTCAGTTCGTACAAGTTACATTAGTCCCGTGCGAGGTGTTCGTGCCTCCTACGGGGACGTTTGGTGGCTAATTTGGGTTTTCACCCTTTAACAGTCTGTGTTTAAGTCTAAGTGTTGATTTTTGCAAATTATCATCATATTCTCAAACCGGGAGACCCGTGATTACGCGTTCAGTTCCTACAAGCTACATTGGTTCCGTACAAGGTGTTCGTGCCTCTTACGGGTCCGTTTGGGGGTTGGTTTAAGTTTTCACCCTTTAACGACTTATTTTTAAGTCTAAGTGTTGATTTTTGCAAATTAGCGACGTATTATCAAACCGGGAGACCTGGGACTACGCGGTCAGTTCCTATAAGTGACATTGGTCCCGTTCGAGGTGTTCATGACTCTTATGGGGTCGTTTGGGGGCTGGTTTAGATTTTCACCCTTTAATAGCCTGCTTTTAAGTCTAAGTGTTATTTTTGCAAATTATTGTCATATTCTCAAATCGGGAGACCCGTGACTACGCGGTCAGTTCCTATAAGTTACATTGGTCCCGTGCGAGGTGTTCGTGCCTCCTACGGGGACGTTTGGTGGTTGTTTTATATTTTCACCCTTTAACGGCCTGTTTTTAAGTCTTAGTGTTATTTTTGCAAATTATTGTCATATTCTCAAACCGGGAGACCCGTGACTACACGATTAGTTCGTACAAGTTATATAGGTCCCGTGTGAGGTGTTTATGCCTCTTTCGAGGCCGTTTGGGGGCTGGTTTAGGTTTTCACTCTTTAACGACCTGTTCTTAAGTCTAAGTGTTATTTTTGCAAATTATCATGATATTATCAAACCGAGAGACCCGTGACTACGCGATCAGTTCGTACAAGTTACATTGGTCCCGTGCGAGGTGTTCGTGCCTCTTACGGGTCCGTTTGGGGGCTGGTTTGGGTTTTCACCCTTTAACGGTCAGTTTTTAAGTCTAAGTGTTATTTTTGCAAATTATAGATATATTCTCAAATCGGGAGACCCGTGACTACGCGGTTAGTTCCTACAAGCTACATTAGTCCCGTGCGAGGTGTTCGTGCCTCTTACGAATGTGGTTGGGGGCTAGTTTGGGTTTTCAACCTTTCACGGCTTATTTTTAAGTCTAAGTGTTGATTTTTGCAAATTATCATCGTATTCTCAAATCAAGAGACTCGGGACTACACAGTCAGTTCCTACATGTTACATTGGTCTCGTGCGAGGTGTTCGTGCCTCCTACGGGGACGTTTGGTGGTTGGTTTAGGTTTTCACCCTTTAACGACATGTTTTTAAGTCTAAGTATTATTTTTCTAAATTATCATCATATTCTCAAATCGGGAGACCCGGGACTACGCGACCAATTCCTACAAGTTTTATTGGTCCCGTGCGAGGTGTTCGTGCCTCTTACGGGTCCGTTTGGTGGCTGATTTGGGTTTTCACCCTTTAACGACCTGTTTTTAAGTCTAAGTGTTATTTTTTACAAATTATCATCACATTATAAAACCGGGAGACCGGTGACTACGCGGTGAGTTCATACAAGTTACACCGGTCCCGTGCGAGGTGTTCGTGCCTCTTACGGGGTCGTTTGGGGGCTGGTATGAGTTTTCACCCTTTAACGGCCTGTTTTTAAATCTAAGTGTTATTTTTGAAAATTATCGTCATATTCAAAAATCGGGAGCCCCGTGACTACGCGGTTAGTTCCTACAAGTTACATTGGTCCCGTGCGACGTGTTCGTTCCTCTTACGAGGAAGTATGGTGGCTGGTTTAGGTTTTCACCCTTTAACGACCTATTTTTAAGCCTAAGTGTTGTTTTTACAAATTATCGTCGTATTCTCAAACCGGGAGACCCTCTACTATGCGGTCAGTTCGTACAAGTTACATTGGTCACGTGCGAGGTGTTCGTGCCCCTTACGTGGCCATTTGGGTGCTAGTTTGGGTTTTCACCCTTTAAACGGCTTATTTTTAAGTCTAAGTATTGATTTTTACAAATTATCATCGTATTCTCAAACCAAGACACCCGTGACTACGCGGTCAGTTCTTACAAGTTACATTGGTCCCGTGCGAGGTGTTCGCACCTCCTACCGGTTCGTTTGGGGTTGGTTTAGGATTTCACCCTTTAACGGCCTGTTTTTAAGTCTAAGTGTTATTTTTGCAAATTATCATCATATTCTCAAACCGGGGGACTTGTGACTACGCGGTCAGTTCCTACAAGCACCATTGGTCCCGTACGAGGTGTTCGTGTCTCTCACGGGTCCGTTTGGGGGCTGGTTTAGGTTTTCACCCTTTAACGACTTATTTTTAAGTCTAAGTGTTGATTTTTGCAAATTATCATCGTATTATAAAACCGGGAGACCCGAGACTACGCGATCAGTTATTATAAGTAACATTGGTCCCGTTCGAGGTGTTTGTGCCTCCTACGGGGATGTTTGGTGGCTGGTTTAGGTTTTCACCCTTTAACGACCTGTTTTTATGTCTAAGTGTTATTTTTGCAAATTATTGTCATATTCTCAAATCGGGAGACCCATGACTACGCGATCAGTTCCTATAAGTTACATTGGTCCCGTGCGAGGTGTTCGTGCCTCCTACGGGGACGTTTGGTGGTTGTTTTATATTTTCACCCTTTAACGGCCTGTTTTTAAGTCTTAGTGTTATTTTTGCAAATTATTGTCATATTCTCAAACCGGAGACCCGTGACTACACGATTAGTTCGTACAAGTTATATAGGTCCCGTGTGAGGTGTTTATGCCTCTTTCGAGGCCGTTTGGGGGCTGGTTTAGGTTTTCACTCTTTAACGACCTGTTCTTAAGTCTAAGTGTTATTTTTGCAAATTATCATGATATTATCAAACCGAGAGACCCGTGACTACGCGATCAGTTCGTACAAGTTACATTGGTCCCGTGCGAGGTGTTCGTGCCTCTTACGGGTCCGTTTGGGGGCTGGTTTGGGTTTTCACCCTTTAACGGTCAGTTTTTAAGTCTAAGTGTTATTTTTGCAAATTATAGATATATTCTCAAATCGGGAGACCCGTGACTACGCGGTTAGTTCCTACAAGCTACATTAGTCCCGTGCGAGGTGTTCGTGCCTCTTACGAGTGTGGTTGGGGGCTAGTTTGGGTTTTCAACCTTTCACGGCTTATTTTTAAGTCTAAGTGTTGATTTTTGCAAATTATCATCGTATTCTCAAATCAAGAGACTCGGGACTACACAGTCAGTTCCTACATGTTACATTGGTCTCGTGCGAGGTGTTCATGCCTCCTACGGGGACGTTTGGTGGTTGGTTTAGGTTTTCACCCTTTAACGACATGTTTTTAAGTCTAAGTATTATTTTTCTAAATTATCATCATATTCTCAAATCGGGAGACCCGGGACTACGCGACCAATTCCTACAAGTTTTATTGGTCCCGTGCGAGGTGTTCGTGCCTCTTACGGGTCCGTTTGGTGGCTGATTTGGGTTTTCACCCTTTAACGACCTGTTTTTAAGTCTAAGTGTTGTTTTTTACAAATTATCATCACATTATAAAACCGGGAGACCGGTGACTACGCGGTGAGTTCATACAAGTTACACCGGTCCCGTGCGAGGTGTTCGTGCCTCTTACGGGGTCGTTTGGGGGCTGGTATGAGTTTTCACCCTTTAACGGCCTGTTTTTAAGTCTAAGTGTTATTTTTGAAAATTATCGTCATATTCAAAAATCGGGAGCCCCATGACTACGCGGTTAGTTCCTACAAGTTACATTGGTCCCGTGCGACGTGTTCATTCCTCTTACGAGGAAGTATGGTGGCTGGTTTAGGTTTTCACCCTTTAACGACCTATTTTTAAGCCTAAGTGTTATTTTTACAAATTATCGTCGTATTCTCAAACCGGGAGACCCTCTACTATGCGGTCAGTTCGTACAAGTTACATTGGTCACGTGCGAGGTGTTCGTGCCCCTTACGTGGCCATTTGGGTGCTAGTTTGGGTTTTCACCCTTTAAACGGCTTATTTTTAAGTCTAAGTATTGATTTTTACAAATTATCATCGTAGTCTCAAACCAAGACACCCGTGACTACGCGGTCAGTTCTTACAAGTTACATTGGTCCCGTGCGAGGTGTTCGCGCCTCCTACCGGTTCGTTTGGGGTTGGTTTAGGATTTCACCCTTTAACGGCCTGTTTTTAAGTCTAAGTGTTATTTTTGCAAATTATCATCATATTCTCAAACCGGGGGACTTGTGACTACGCGGTCAGTTCCTACAAGCACCATTGGTCCCGTACGAGGTGTTCGTGTCTCTCACGGGTCCGTTTGGGGGCTGGTTTAGGTTTTCACCCTTTAACGACTTATTTTTAAGTCTAAGTGTTGATTTTTGCAAATTATCATCGTATTATAAAACCGGGAGACCCGAGACTACGCGATCAGTTATTATAAGTAACATTGGTCCCGTTCGAGGTGTTTGTGCCTCCTACAGGGATGTTTGGTGGCTGGTTTAGGTTTTCACCCTTTAACGACCTGTTTTTATGTCTAAGTGTTATTTTTGTAAATTACCGTCATATTCTCAAATCGAGAGATCCATGACTACGCGATCAGTTCCTACAGGTTACATTGGTCCCGTGCGAGGTGTTCGCGCCTCCTATGGGTTCGTTTGGGGTTGGTTTAGGATTTCACCCTTTAACGGCCTATTCTTCAGTCTAAGTGTTATTTTTGCAAATTATCATCGTATTCTAAAACCGAGAGACCCGTGACTACGCGGTCAGTTCGTACCAGTTACATTGGTCCCGTGCGAGCTGTGTATGCCTCTTACGGGTCCGTTTGGGGCTAGTTTAGGTTTTCACCCTTTAACGGCTTGTTTTTAAGTCTAAGTGTTGATTTTTGAAAATTATTATCGTATTCTCAAACTGGGACACCCGGGCCTACGTATTCAGTTCCTACAAGTTACATTGGTCCCGTGCGAGGTGTTCGTGCCTCCTACAGGGACGTTTGACGGCTGGTTTAGGTTTTCACTCTTTAACGACCAGTTTTTAAGTCTAAGTGTTATTTTTTCAAATTATCATCATATTCTCAAACTGGAAGACCCCCGACTACGCGGTCAGTTCGTACAAGTTACATTGGTCCCCTACGAGGTGTTTGTGACTCTTATGGGGCCGTTTGGGGGCTGGTTTGGGTTTTCACCCTTCAACGACATGTTTTTAAGTCTAAGTGTTGATTTTTCCAAATTATCGTCGTATTCTCAAACCGAGAGACCCGTGACTACGCGATCAGTTCGTATAAGCTACATTGGTCCCGTGCGAGTCGTTCGTTCCTCTTACGGGTCCGTTTGGGGGCTGGTTTAGGTTTTCACCCTTTAAAGGCCAGTTTTTAAGTCTAAGTGTTATTTTTGAAAATTATTATCATATCTCAAACTGGGAGACCCGCGACTACGTGACCAGTTCGTACAAGTTACATTGGTCCCGTGCGAGGTGTTTATGCCTCTTACGGGGCTGGTTTTGGTTTTCACCCTTCAACGACTTGTTTTTAAGTCTAAGTGTTGATTTTCTCAAATTATAGTCGTATTCTCAAACTGGGAGACCCGTGACTACGCGGTCAGTTCCTACAAGTTACATTGGTCCCGTGCGAGGTGTTCGTGCCTCCTACGGGGACGTTTGATGGTTGGTTTAGGTTTTCACTCTTTAACGACCTATTTTTATGTCTAAGAGTTATTTTTGCAAATTATCATCATATTATCAACTCGGGAGATCCATGAGTACGCGGTCAGTTCCTACAAGTTACATTGGTCCCGTGCAAGGTGTTCGTGCCTTATACGGGGACGTTTGGTGGCTGGTTTAGATTTTCACCCTTTAACGGCTTGTTTTTAAGTCTTAGTGTTATTTTTTCAAATTATTGTCATATTCTCAAACCGGGAGACTCGTGACTACACGGTCAGTTCGTACAAGTTACATTGGTCCCGTACGAGGTGTTTGTGCCTCTTACGAAGCCGTTTGGGAGCTGGTTTGGGTTTTCACCATTCAACGATTTGTTTTTAAGTCTAAGTGTTGATTTTTCCAAATTATCATCGTCTTCTCAAACCGAGAGACCCGTGACTACACGGTCAGTTCGTATAAGTTACATTGGTCCCGTGCGAGGTGTTCGTGCCTCTTACGGGTCTGTTTGGAGGCTGGTTTAGTTTTTCACCCTTTAACGGCCAGTTTTTAAGCCTAGGTGTTATTTTTCCAAATTATCGACATATTCTCAAACCGGGAGACCCGTGACTACGCGGTCATTTCCTACAAGCTACATTAGTCCCGTGCGAGGTGTTCGTGCCTCTTACGAGTCCGGTTGGGGGCAAGTTTGGGTTTTCAACCTTTAATAGCTTGGTTTTAAGTCTAAGTGTTGATTTTTGTAAATTATCATCGTATTCACAAATCGGGAGACTCGGGACTACACGGTCAGTTCCTACATGTTACATTGGTCCCGTGCGAGGTGTTCGTGCCTCTTATGGGGACGTTTGGTTGTTGGTTTAGGTTTTCACCCTTTAACGGCCTTTTTTTAAGTCTAAGTATTATTTTTGCAAATTATCATCATATTCTCAAATCGGGAGACCTGGGACTACGCGACCAATTCCTACAAGTTTCATTGGTCCCGTGCGAGGTGTTCGTGCCTCTTACGGGTCCGTTTGTTGGCTGGTTTGGGTTTTCACCCTTTAACGGCATGTTTTTAAGTCTAAGTGCTGATCTTTGCAAATTGTCATCATATTATAAAATCGAGAGACCCGTGACTACGCGGTCAGTTCGTACAAGTTACATCGGTCCCGTGCGAGGTGTTCGTGCCTCTTACGGGGTTGTTTGGGGGCTGGTTTGGGTTTTCACCCTTTGACGGTATGTTTTTAAGTCTAAGTGTTATTTCTGCAAATTATCATCATGTTCTAAAATCGGGAGACCCGTGACTACGCGGACAGTTCCTACAAGTTACATTGGTCCCGTGCCACGTGTTCGTTCCTCTTCTGGGAAGTTTGGTGGTTGGTTTAGGTTTTCACCCTTTAACGACCGGTTTTTAAGCCTAAGTGTTATTTTTGCAAATTATCATCGTATTCTCAAACCGGGAGACCCTCGACTACGCGGTTAGTTTGTACAAGTTACATTGGTCACGTGTGAGGCGTTCGTGGGCTAGTTTGGGTATTCACCCTTCAAACGGCTTGTTTTTAAGTCTAAGTGTTTATTTTTACAAATTATCATCGTATTCTCAAACCCGAAGACCCACGACTATGCGGTCAGTTCTTACCAGTTACATTGGTCCCGTGCGAGGTGTCCGTGCCTCTTACGGGTCCGTTTGGGTGTTGGTTTAGGTTTTCACCCTTTAACGGCCAGTTTTTAAGTTTAAGTGTTATCTTTCCAAATTATCGACATATTCTCAAACTGGGAGACCCGTGACTATGCGGTCAGTTCCTACAAGCTACATTAGTCCCGTGCGAGGTGTTCGTGCCTCTTACGAGTCCGGTTGAGGGCAAATTTGGGTTTTCAACCTTTAATAGCTTGGTTTTAAGTCTAAGTGTTGATTTTTGTAAATTATCATCATATTCACAAATCGGGAGACTCGGGACTACACGGTCAGTTCCTACATGTTCCATTGGTCCCGTGCGAGGTGTTCTTGCCTCCTATGGGGACGTTTGGAGGTTGGTTTAGGTTTTCACCCTTTAACGGCCTTTTTTTAAGTCTAAGTATTATTTTTGCAAATTATCATCATATTCTCAAATCGGGAGACCCGGGACTATGCGACCAATTCCTATAAGTTTCATTGTTCTCGTGCGAGGTGTTCGTGCCTCTTACGGGTCCGTTTGTTGGCTGGTTTGGGTTTTCACCCTTTAACGGCCTGGTTTTAAGTCTAAGTGTTGATCTTTGCAAATTGTCATCATATTATAAAATTGGGAGACCTATGACTACGCGGTGAGTTCGTACAAGTTACATCGGTCCCATGCAAGGTGTTCGTGCCTCTTACGGGGTTGTTTGGGGGATGGTTTGGGTTTTCACCCTTTAACGGTGTGTTTTTAAGTCTAAGTGTTATTTTTGCAAATTATGGTCATATTCTAAAATTAGGAGACCCATGACTACGCGTCTAGTTCCTACAAGTTACATTGGTCCCGTGCCACGTGTTCGTTCCTCTTCCTGGGAAGTTTGGTGGTTGGTTTAGGTTTTCACCCTTTAGCGACCGGTTTTTAAGCCTAAGTGTTATTTTTGCAAATTATCATCGTATTCCCAAACCGGGAGACCCGCGACTATGCGGTCAGTTCGTACAAGTTACATTGGTCACGTGTGAGGCGTTCGTGGGCTAGTTTGGGTTTTCACCCTTCAAACGGCTTGTTTTTAAGTCTAAGTGTTGATTTTTACAAATTATCATCGTATTCTCAAACCAAGAGACCCACGACTACGCGATCAGTTCTTACCAGTTACATTGGTCCCGTGCGAGGTGTTCGTGCCTCCTACGAGTCCGTTTGGGGCTGGTTTAGGATTTCACCCTTTAACGGGTTGTTTTTAAGTGTAAGTGTTATTATTGAAAATTATTATCATATTCTGAAACTGGGAGACCAGCGACTACGCGACAAATTCGTATAAGTTACATTGGTCCCGTGCGAGGTGTTTGTGCCTCTTACGGGGCTGGTTTGGTTTTTCACCCTTCAACGGATTATTTTTAAGTCTAAGTGTTGATTTTTTTAAATAATCTTCGTATTCTCAAACTGCGAGACCCGTGACTACGCGGTCCGTTCCTACAAGTTACATTGGTCCCGTGCGAGGTGTTCGTGCCTCCTACGGGTACGTTTGATGGTTGGTTTAGGTATTCGCTCTTTAACGACCTATTTTTAAGTCTAAGTGTTATTTTTGCAAATTATCATCATATTCTCAAACTGGGAGACCGGGGACTATGCGGTCTGTTCGTATAAGTTTCATTGGTCCCGTACGAGGTGTTTGTGCCTCTTACGGTGCCGTTTGGGGGCTGGTTTAGGTTTTCACCCTTTAATGACCTGTTTTTATGTCTAAGTGTTATTTTTTAAAGTTACCGTCACCTTCTCAAACCGGGAGACTCATGACTATGCGGTCAGTTCCTACAAGTTACATTAGTCTCGTGCGAGGTGTTCATGCCTCCTACGGGGACGTTTGGTGGCTGATTTAGATTTTCACCCGTTAATGGCCTATTTTTAAGTCTAAGCATTATTTTTGCAAATTATTGTAATATTCTCAAATCGGGAGACCCGCGACTACGCGATCATTTCGTACAAGTTACATTGGTCCCGTGCGAGGTGTTCATGCCTCTTACGGGGCCGTTTGGGGGTTGATTTGAGTTTTCACCCTTCAACGGCTTGTTTTTAAGTCCAAGTGCTGATTTTTGTAAATTATCATTGTATTCTCAAATCGAGAGACCCGCGACTATGCGATCATTTCGTACAAGTTACATTGGTCCCGTGCGAGGTGTTCGTGCCTCTTACGGGACCGTTTGGGGGTTGGTTTGGGTTTTCACCCTTCAACGGCTTATTTTTAAGTCTGAGTGTTGATTTTTGTAAATTATCATTGTATTCTCAAACCGAGAGACCCGGGTCAGTTCGTTCCAATTTCATTGGTCCCATGCGAGGTGTTCATGCCTCTTACGGGTCCGTTTGGGGAAGGTTTAGGTTTTCACCCTTTCACGGCATGTTTTTAAGTCTAAGTGTTGATTTTACAAATTATTGTCATATTCTCAAACCTAGAGATCTAGGACAGCGCAGTCGGTTCCTACAAGTTACATTGGTCCCGTGCGAGGTGTTCATGCCTCCTATGGGGACGTTTGATGGCTGGTTTAGGTTTTCATTCTTTAACGACCTGTTTTTAAGTCTAAGTGTTATTTATATATATTATCATCATATTCTCAAACTGGGAGACCCGCGACTACGCGGTCAGTTCGTATAAGTTACATTGGTCCCGTGCGAGGAGTTCGTGCCTCTTACGGGTCCGTTTGGGGGCTCGTTTGGGTTTTCACCCTTTAACGGTCATTTTTTAAGTCTAAGTGTTATTTTTGCAAATTATCGATATATTCTCAAACCGGGAGACCCGTGACTACGCGGTTAGTTCCTACAAGCTACATTAGTCCCGTGCGACGTGTTCGTGCCTCTTATGAGTCCGGTTGGGGGCTAGTTTGGGTTTTCAACCTTTAACGGCTTATTTTTAAGTCTAAGTGTTGATTTTTGCAAATTATCATCGTATTCTCAAATCGGGAGACTCGAGACCACACGGTCAGTTCCTACATGTTACATTGGTCTCGTGCGAGGTGTTAGTGCCTCCTACGGGGACGTTTGGTGGTTGGTTTAGGTTTTCACCCTCTAACGAACTGTTTTTAAGTCTAAGTGTTGATTTTTCCAAATTATCATCGTCTTCTCAAACCGAGAGACCCTTGACTACACGGTCAGTTCGTATAAGTTACATTGGTTCCGTACGAGGTGTTCGTGCCTCTTACGGGTCCGTTTGGTGGCTGGTTTGGGTTTTCACCCTTTAACGGCCTGTTTTTAAGTGTAAGTGTTGATTTTTACAAATTATCATCACATTATAAAACTGGGAGACCCGTGACCACGCGGTGAGTTCGTACAAGTTACAACGGTCCCGTGCGAGGTTTTCATGCCTCTTACGGGGCCGTTTGGGGGCTGGTTTGGGTTTTCACCCTTTAACGGCCTGGTTTTAAGTCTAAGTATTATTTTTGAAAATTATCGTCATCTTCAAAAATCGGGAGATCCGTGAATACAGGGTTAGTTTCTACAAGTTACATTGGTCCCGTGCGACGTGTTCGTTCCTTTTACGAGGAAGTATGGTGGCTGGTTTAGGTTTTCACCCTTTAACGACCTGTTTTTAAGCCTAAGTGTTATTTTTACAAATTATCATCGTATTCTCAAATCGGGAGACCCGCTACTATGCGGTCAGTTCGTGCAAGTTACATTGGTCACGTGCGAGGTGTTCGTGCCCCTTACGGGGCCATTTGGGTGCTAGTTTGGGTTTTCACCCTTCAAACGGCTTATTTTTAAGTCTAAGTATTGATTTTTACAAATTATCATCGTATTCTCAAACCAAGAGACCTATGACTACGCGGTCAGTTCTTACAAGTTACACTGGTCCCGTGCGAGGTGTTCGCGCCTCCTACCGGTCCGTTTGGGGCTGGTTTAGGATTTCACCCTTTAACGGCCTATTTTTAAGTCTAAGTGTTAATTTTGCAAATTATCATCATATTCTCAAACCGAGGGACTCGTGACTACGCGGTCAGTTTCTACATGCAACATTGGTCCCGTATGAGGTGTTCGTGTCTCTCACGGGTCCGTTTGGGGGCTGGTTTAGATTTTCACCCTTTAACGACTTATTTTTAAGTCTAAGTGTTGAGTTTTGCAAATTATCATCGTATTATCAAACCGGGAGACCCGGGACTACGCGATCAGTTCCTATTAGTGACATTGGTCCCGTTCGAGGTGTTTGTGCCTCCTACGGGGACATTTGGTGGGTGGTTTAAGTTTTCACCCTTTAACGACCTGCTTTTATGTCTAAGTGTTACTTGTGCAAATTATCATCATATTCTCAAACCGAGAGACCCATGACTACGCAGTCAGTTCCTATAAATTACATTGGTCCCGTGCGAGGTGTCTGTGCCTCCTACGGGGACGTTTGGTGGCTGATTTAGAGTTTTACCCTTTAACGGCCTGTTTTTAAGTCTCACCATTATTTTTGCAAATTATTGTAAAATTCTCAAATTGGGAGACCCGCGACTACGCAATCATTTCATACAAGTTACATTGGTCCCGTACGAGGTGTTCATGCCTCTTACGGGGCCGTTTGGGGGTTGGTTTGGGTTTTCACCCTTCAACGGCTTATTTTTAAGTCTAAGAACTGATTTTTGTAAATTATCATCATATTCTCAATCCGAGAGACCTGTGACTACGCGGTCAGTTCGTACTAGTTACATTGGTCCCGTGCGAGGTGTGTATGTCTCTTACGGGTTCGTTTGGGGCTAGTTTAGGTTTTCACCCTTTGACAACTTGTTTTTAAGTCTAAGTGTTGATTTTTGAAAATTATTGTCGTATTCCCAAACTGGGAGACCCGGGACTACGTAGTCAGTTCCTACAAGTTACATTGGTCCCGTGCGAGGTGTTCGTGCCTCCTACGGGGACGTTTGATGCCTGGTTTAGGTTTTCACTCTTTAATGACCTGTTTTTAAGTCTAAGTGTTATTTTTTCAAATTATCATCATATTCTCAAACTGGAAGACATGCGACTACGCGGTCAGTTCGTACAAGTTGCATTGGTCCCGTGCGAGGTGTTCGTGCCTCTTACGCGTCCGTTTGGGGGTTGGTTTGGGTTTTCACCCTTCAATGGCTTATTTTTAAGTCTAAGTGCTGATTTTTGTAAATATCATTGTATTCTCAAACCGAGAGACCCGTGACTACGTGGTCAGTTCGTTCCAATTTCATTGGTCCCATGCGAGGTGTTCGTGCCTCTTACGGGTCTGTTTGAGGCAGGTTTAGGTTTTCATCCTTTCACGGCTTGTTTTTAAGTCTAAGTGTTGATTTTTACAAATTATTGTCATATTCTCAAACCTAGGGATCCAGGACTACGCAGTTCGTTCCTACAAGTTACATTGGTCCCGAGCGAGGTGTTCATGACTCCTACGGGGACATTTGATGGCTGCTTTAGGTTTTCACTCTTTAACGACCTATTTTTAAGTCTTAGTGTTATTTTTTCAAATTATCATCATATTCTCAAACTGGGAGACCCGCGACTACGCGGTCAGTTCGTACAAGTTACATTGGTCCCGTGCAAGGTATTTTGCCTCTTACGGGGCCGTTTGGGGGCTGGTTTGGGTTTTCACCCTTCAATGACTTATTTTTTAGTCTAAGTGTTATTTTTGCAAATTATCATCATATTCTCAAATCGGGAGACCCGGGACTACGCGACCAGTTCCTACAAGTTTCATTGGTCCCGTGCGAGGTGTTCGTACCTCTTACGGGTCCGTTTGGTGTTTGGTTTGGGTTTTCACCCTTTAACAGTCTATTTTTAAGTCTAAGTGTTGATTTTTGCAAATTATCATCATATTTTCAAACCGGCAGACCTGTGACTATGCGGTGAGTTCGTACAAGTTACACCGGTCCCGTGCGAGGTGTTTGTGCCTCTTACGGGGTCGTTTAGGAGTTGGTTTGGGTTTTCACCCTTTAACGGCCTATTTTTAAGTCTAAGTGTTATTTTTTCAAATTATCGTCATATTCTAAAATCGGGAGACCCGTGACTAGGCGGTCAGTTCCTAAAAGTTACATTGGTCATGTGCGACGTGTTCGTTCCTCTTACGGGGAAGTTTGGTGGCTGGTTTAGGTTTTCACCCTTTAACGACCTCTTTCTAAGCCTAACTGTTATTTTGGCTAATTATCATCGTATTCTCAAAACGGGAGAACCGCGACTACGTGGTCAGTTCGTACAAGTTACATTGGTCACGTGCGAGGTGTTCGTGCCTCTTACGGGGCCATTTGAGGGCTAGTTTGGGTTTTCACCCTTCAAACGACTTGTTTTTAAGTCTAAGTGTTGATTTTTACAAATTATCATCGTATTCTCAAACCAAGAGACCCATGACTACGCGGTCAGTTCTTACAAGTTACATTGGTCCCGTGCGAGGTGTTCGTGCCTCCTACGAGTCCGTTTGGGGCTGGTTTAGAATTTCACCCTTTAACGACCTATTTTTAAGTCTAAGTGTTATTTTTGCAAATTATCGTCATATTATCAAACCGAGAGACTCGTGACTGCACGATCAGTTCCTACAAGTACCATTGGTCCCGTAGGAGGTGTTCGTGTCTCTCACGGGTCCGTTTGGGGGCTGGTTTAGGTTTTCACCCTTTAACGACTTATTTTTAAGTCTAAGTGTTGATTTTTGAAAATTATCATCGTATTTTCAAACCGGGAGACCCGAGACTATGCGATCAGTTCCTATAAGTGGCATTGGTCCCGTTCGAGGTATTTGTGCCTCCTACGGGGATGTTTGGTGGCTGGTTTAGGTTTTCACCCTTTAACGACATGTTTTTATGTCTAAGTGTTATTTTTGAAAATTACCATCATATTTTCAAACCGAGAGACCCATGACTACGCGGTCAGTTCCTACAGGTTACATTGGTCCCGTGCGAGGTGTTCGTGCCTCCTACGGGGACGTTTGGTGGCTGATTTAGATTTTTACCCTTTAACGGCCTATTTTTAAGTCTAAGCATTTTTTTGCAAATTATTGTAATATTCTCAAATCGGGAGACTCGTGCGAGGATTTCGTGCCTCTTATGGGGCCATTTGAGGGTTGGTTTTAGGTTTTCACCCTTCAACGACTTGTTTTTAAGTCTAAGTACTGATTTTTGTTAATTATCATCGTATTCTCAAACTGAGAGACCCGTGACTACGCGGTCAGTTTGTACCAGTTACATTGGTCCCGTGCGAGGTGTTCGTGCCTCTTAAGGGTCCGTTTGGGGTTGGTTTAGGTTTTCACCCTTTAACAGCTTGTTTTTAAGTCTAAGTGTTGATTTTTGCAAATTATTATCGTATTCTCAAATCGGGAGACCCGGGACTACGCAGTCAGTTCCTACAAGTTACATTGTTCCCGTGCGAGGTGTTCGTGCCTCCTATGGGGACGTTTGATGGATGGTTTAGGTTTTCACTCTTTAATGACTTGTTTTTAAGTCTAAGTGTTATTTTTTCAAATTATCATCATATTCTCAAGCTGGGGGACCCGCAACTACGCGATCAGTTCGTACAAGTTACATTGGTCTCGTGCGAGGTATTGTGCCTCTTACGGGGATGGTTTGGGTTTTCACCCTTCAACGGCTTATTTTTAAGTCTTAGTGTCAATTTTTTCAAATTATCATCATATCCTCAAACCGAGAGACCCGTGACTACGCAGTCAGTTCCTACAAATTACATTGGTCCCGTGCGAGGTGTCCCTGCCTCTTGTGGAGATTTTGATGGCTGGTTTAGGTTTTAACCCTTTGTCGGCCTGATTTTAATTCTAAGTGTTATTTTTTAAAATTATTATCATATTCTCAAACCGAGAGACTCGCGACTACGTGGTCAGTTCGTACAAGTTACATTGGTCACGTGCGAGGTATTCGTGCCTCTTACGAGTCCGTTTGGGGGCTGGTTGGGGTTTTCACCCTACAAACGACTTGTTTTTAAGTCCAAGTGTTGATTTTTGCAAATTATCGTCGTATTCTCAAACCAAGAGACCCATGACTATGTGGTCAGTTCGTACAAGGTATATTGGTCTCGTGCGAGGTGTTCGTGCCTCTTACGGGTCCGTTTGGGGCTAGTTTAGGTTTTCACCCTTTAACGGCTTGTTTTTAAGTCTAAGTATTGATTTTTCCAAATTATCATCGTATTCTCAAACCGGGAGACTCGGGACTACGTGGTCAGTTCCTACAAGTTACATTGGTCCCGTGCAAGGTGTTCCTGCCTCTTACGGGGACGTTTGATGGCTGGTTTAGGTTTTCACTCTTTAACGACCTGTTTTTAAGTCAAAGTGTTATTTTTGAAAATTATTATCATATTCTCAAACTGGGAGACCCTCAACCACGCGGCCAATTCGTATAAGTTACATTGGTCCTGTGCGAGGAGTTTTTGCCTCTTATGGGGCCGTTTGGGGTTTGGTTTGGGTTTTCACCCTTCAACGGCTTATTTTAAGTCTAAGTGTTGATTTTTTTCAAATTATCTTCGTATTGTCAAACCGGGAGACCCGTGACTACGCGGTCAGTTCCTACAATTTACATTGGTCCCGTGAGGGGTGTTCGTGCCTCCTACGGGGACGTATGATGGCTTGTTTAGGTTTTCACTCTTTAATGACCAATTTTTAAGTTTAAGTGTTATTTTTATAAATTATCATCATATTCTCAAACTGGGAGACCCACGACTACGCGGTCAGTTCGTATAAGTTACATTGGTCCTGTGCGAGGTGTTTGTGCCTTTTACGGGGCTGTTTGGGGGCTGGTTTAGGTTTTCACCCTTTAATGACCTATTTTTATGTCTAAGTATTATTTTTGATAATTACCGTCATATTCTCAAACCGGGAGACCCATGACTACGCGGTTAGTTCCCACATGTTACATTAGTCCCGTGCGAGCTGTTCGTGCCTCCTACGGGGACGTTTGGTGGCTGATTTAAATTTTCACCCTTTAACGGCCTGTTTTTAAGTCTAAGCATTATTTTTGAAAATTATTATTACATTCTCAAATTGGGAGACCCGTGACTACGCGATCATTTCGTACAAGTTACATTGGTCCCGTGTGAGGTGTTCGTGCCTCTTAGGGGGGCGTTTGGGGGTTGGTTTGGGTTTTCACCCTTCAACGGCTTATTTTTAAGTCTAAGTGTTGATTTATGTAAATTATCATCGTATTCTCAAACCGAGAGACCCATGACTACGTGATCATTTCGTACAAGTTACATTGTATCCGTGCGAGGTATTCGTTCCTCTTACGGGGCCGTTTGGGGGTTGGTTTGGATTTTCACCCTTCAATGGCTTTTTAAAGTCTAGGTGTTGATTTTTGTAAATTATCATCGTATTCTCAAACAGAGAGACTCGTGACTACGCGATCAGTTCGTACGAGTTACATTGGTCCCGTGCAAGGTGTTAGTGCCTCTTACAGGTCCGTTTACGGATGGTTTAGGTTTTCACCCTTGAACGACTTGTTTTTAAGTCTAAGTGTTGATTTTCGCAAATTATTATCTTATTCTCAAATCGGGAGAGCCGGGACTATGCAGTCAGTTCCTACAAGTTACATTGGTCCCGTGCGAGGTGTTCATGCCTGCTACGGGGACGTTTGATGGCTGGTTTAGGTTTTCACTCTCTAACGACCTGTTTTTAAGTCTAAGTGTTATTTTTTTAAATTATCATCATATTCTCAATTTGGGAGACCCGCGACTACGCGATCAGTTCGTACAAGTTACTTTGGTCTCGTGCGAGGTATTGTGCCTCTTACGGGGCCGTTTGGGAGCTGGTTTGGGTTTTCACCCTTTGACGGCCTGTTTTTAATTCTAAGTGTTATTTTTTCAAATTATCATCGTATTCTCAGACCGGGAGACTCGCGACTACGCGATCAGTTCCTACAAGTTACAGGGCCACGTACGAGGTGTTCGTGCCTCTTACGAGTCCGTTTGGGGGTTGGTTTGGGTTTTCACCCTTCAAATGACTTGTTTTTAAGTCAAAGTGTTGATTTTTGCAAATTATCGTCATATTCTCAAACCATGAAACCCATGACTACATGGTTAGTTCATACAAGTTACATTGGTCTCGTGCGAGGTGTTCGTGCCTCTAACGGGTCCGTTTGGGGCTGGTTTAGGTTTTCACCCTTTAACGGCTTGTTTTTAAGTTTAAGTGTTGATTTTTGCAAATTATCGTCGTATTCTCAAACCGAGGGACCCGGAACTACGTTGTCAGTTCCTACAAGTTACATTGGTTACGTGCGCGGTGTTCGTGCCTCCTACGGGGACATTTGATGGCTGGTTTAGGTTTTCGCTCTTTAACGACCTATTTTTAAGTCTAAGTGTTATTTTTGAAAATTATTATCATATTCTCAAACTGGGAGAACCGCGACTACGTGGCCAGTTCGTATAAGTTACATTGGTCCCCTGCGACGTGCTTGTGCCTCTTACGGGGCCGTTTGGTGGCTGGTTAAGGTTTTCACCCTTTAACGACCTGTTTTTATGTCTAAGTGTTATTTTTGCAAATTACCGTCATATTCTCAAACTGGGAGACCCATGACTATGCGGTCGGTTCCTACAAGTTACATTAGTCCCGTGCGAGGTGTTCGTTACTCATACGGGGACGTTTGGTGCCTGATTTAGATTTTCACCCTTTAACTGACTGTTTTTAAGTCTAAGCATTATATATACAAATTGTTGTAATATTCTCAATTCGGGAGACCCGCGACTACGCGATCATTTCGTACATTTTACATTTATCCCGTGTGAGGTGTTTGTGCCTCTTACGGGGCCATTTGGGTGTTGGTTTTGGTTTTCACCCTTCAACGGCTTGTTTTTAAGTATAAGTACTGATTTTTGTAAATTATCATCGTATTCTCAAACTGAGAGACCCGTGACTACGCGGTCATATCGTACCAGTTACATTGGTCCCGTAGGAGGTGTTCGTGCCTCTTACGGGTCCGTTTGGGGATGGTTTCGGTTTTCACCCTTTAATGGCTTGTTTCTAAGTCTAAGTGTGGATTTTTGCAAATTATTATCGTATTCTCAAATCGGGAGACCCGGGACTAAGCAGTCAGTTCCTACAAGTTACATTGGTCCCGCGCGAGGTACTCATGCCTCTTACGGGGACGTTTGATGGCTGGTTTAGGTTTTTACTCTTTAACACCCTGTTTTTAAGTCTAAGTGTTATTTTTTCAAATTATCATCATATTCTCAAACTGGGAGACCCGCGACCACGCGGTCAGTTCGTACAAGTTACATTGGTCCCATATGAGGTGTTTGTGCCTCTTACGGGGCCGTTTGGGGGCTGCTTTGGATTTTCACCCTTCAACGGCTTATTTTTAAGTCTAAGTGTTAATTTTTTCAAATTATCATCGTATTCTCAAATCGAGAGACACGTGACTACTCGGTCAGTTCCTACAAGTTATATTGGTCCCGTGCGAGGTGTTTGTGCCTCTTATGGGGATGTTTGGTGGCTGGTTTATGTTTTCACCCTTTGACGGCTTGTTTTTAATTCTAAGTGTTATTTTTTCAAATTATCGTCGTATTCTCAAACCAGGAGACTCACGACTAAACGGTCAGTTCGTACAAGTTACATTGGTCACGTGCGAGGTATTCGTGCCTCTTACGTGTCCGTTTGGGGGCTGGTTTGGGTTTTCACCCTACAAACGGCTTGTTTTTAACTCTAAGTGTTGATTTTTGCAAATTATCATCATATTCTCAAACCAAGAGACCCATGACTATGTGGTCAGTTCGTACAAGGTACATTGGTCCCGTGCGAGGTGTTCGTACTCTTACGAGTCTGTTTGGGGCTAGTTTAGGTTTTCACCCTTTAACGGCTTGTTTTTAAGTCTAAGTATTGATTTTTCCAAATTATCATCGTATTCTCAAACCGGGAGACCCGGGACTACGTGGTCAGTTCCTACAAGTTACATTGGTCCCGTGCAAGGTGTTCCTGCCTCCTACGGGGACGTTTGATGGCTGGTTTAGGTTTTCACTCTTTAACGACCTGTTTTTTAAGTCTAAATGTTATTTTTGAAAATTATTATCATATTTTCAAACTGGGAGACCCGCAACAACGTGGCCAATTCGTATAAGTTACATTGGTCCTGTGCGAGGTGTTTTTGCCTCTTATGGGGCCGTTTGGGGCCGTTTGGGTGTTGGATTGGTCTTTCACCCTTCAACGGCTTGTTTTAAGTCTAAGTGTTGATTTTTTTCAAATTATCGTCGTATTGTCAAACCAGGAGACCCGTGACTACGCGGTCAGTTCCTACAATTTACATTGGTCCCGTGCAAGTGTTCGTGCCTCCTACGGGGACGTATGATGGTTGGTTTAGGTTTTCACTCTTTAAGGACCAATTTTTAAGTCTAAGTGTTATTTTTATAAATTATCATCATATTCTCAAACTAGGAGACCCGCGACTACACGGTCAGTTCGTATAAGTTACATTGGTCCCGTACGAGGAGTTTATGCCTCTTACGGGGCCGTTTGGGGGTTGGTTTAGGTTTTCACCCTTTAACGACCTATTTTTATGTCTAAGTGTTATTTTTGCAAATTACCATCATATTCTCAAACCGAGAGACCCATGACTACGCGATTAGTTCCTACAAGTTATATTAGTCCCGTGCGAGGTGTTCGTGCCTCCTACGGGTATGTTTGGTGGCTGATTTAGATTTTCACCCTTTAACCGCCAGTTTTTAAGTCTAAGTGTTATTTTTGAAAATTATTATCATATTCTCAAACTAGAAGACCCGCGACTACGCGGCTAATTCGTATAAGTTACATTGGTCCCGTGCGAGGTGTTTGTGCCTCTTATGGGGCCGTTTGGGGGCTGGTTTGGCTTTTCACCCTTCAACGGCCTTTTTTTAAGTCTAATTATTGATTTTTGAAAATTATCATCGTATTCTCAAACTGGGGGACCCGTGACTACGCGGTCAATTCCTACAAGTTACATTGGTCCCGTGCGAGGTGTTCATGCCTCCTACGGGGACGTTTGATGGATGGTTTAGTATTTCACTCTTTAAGGACCAATTTTAAGTCTAAGTGTTATTTTTACAAATTATCAACATATTCTCAAACTGGGAGACCCGCGACGACGCGGGCAGTTCTTATAAGTTACATTGGTCCCGTGCGAGGTGTTTGTGCCTCTTACGGGGCCGTTTGGGGGCTAGTTTAGGTTTTCACCCTTTAACGACCTATTTTTATGTCTAAGTGTTAGTTTTGCAAATTACCGTCGTATTCTCAAACCGGGAGACCCATGACTACGCGATCATTTTGTACAAGTTACATTGGTCCCGTGCGAGGAGTTCGTGCCTCTTACGGGGCCGTTTGGGGGTTGGTTTGGGTTTTTACCATTAAACAACTTATTTTTAAGTCTAAGTGCTAATTTTTTTAAATTATCATCGTATTCTCAAACCGAGAGACCCGTGACTACGCGATCAGTTCATACCAGTTACATTGGTCCCGTGCGAGGTGTTCGTGCCTCTTACGGGTCCGTTTGGGGATGGTTTAGATTTTCACCTTTAACGGCTTGTTTTTAAGTCTAAGTGTTGATTTTAACAAATTATTTGCGTATTCCCAAACCGGGAGACTCGGGTCTACGCGGTCAGTTCCTACAAGTTACATTGGTTCCGTGCGAGGTGTTCATGCCTGCTACGGAGACGTTTGATGGATGGTTTAGGTTTTCACTCTTTAACGACCTGTTTTTAAATCTAAGTGTTATTTTTTCAAATTATCATCATATTCTCAAACTGTGAGACCCGCGACTACGCAGTCAGTTCGTACAAGTTACATTGGTTCCGTGCGAGGTATTGTGCCTCGTACGCGGCCGTTTGGGGGATGGTTCGAGTTTTCACCCTTCAACGGCTTATTTTTAAGTCTAAGTGTTGATTTTTTCAAATTATCATCGTATTCTCAAACCGAGATACCCATGACTACGCGATCAGTTCCTACAAATTACATTGGTCCCCTACGACGTGTTCGTGCCTCTTATGGGGATGTTTGGTGGCTGGTTTAGGTTTTCACCCTTTGACGGCCTGTTTTTAATTCTAAGTGTTATTATTTCAAATTATCGTCATATTCTTAAATCGGGAGACTCGCGACTACGCGGTCAGTTCGTACAAGTTACATTGGTCACGTGTGAGGTGTTCGTGCCTCTTACGAGTCCGTTTGGGGGCTGGTTTGCGTTTTCACCCTTCAAACGGCTTGTTTTTAAGTCTAAGTGTTGATTTTGGAAAATTATCATCATATTATCAAACCAAGGGACCCATGATTATGTGGTCAGTTCGTACAAGTTACATTGGTCTCGTGCAAGGTGTTCGTGCCTCTTACGGATCCGTTTGGGGCTGGTTTAGGTTTTAACCCTTTAAAGGCTTGTTTTTAAGTCTAAGTGTTGATTTTTGGAAATTATCGTCGTATTCTCAAAATGGGAGACCCGCGACTACGCGGTCAGTTCGTACAAGTTACATTGGTCCCATGCGAGGTATTGTGCCTCTTACGGGGACGTTTGGGGGCTGGTTTAGGTTTTCACCCTTCAATGGATTATTTTTAAGTCTAAGTGTTGATTTTTTCTAATTATTGTCGTATTCTCAAACCGAGAGTCCCGTGACTACGCGGTCAGTTACTACATGTTACATTGATCCCGTACGAGGTGTTCGTGCCTCTTATGGGGACTGGTTTAGGTTTTCACCCTTTAACGACCTATTTTTAATTCTAAGTGTTATTTTTTCAAATTATCATCGTATTCTCAAACCGGGAGACTCGCGACTATGCGAGCAGTTCGCACAAGTTACATTGGTCACGTGCGAGGTGTTCGTGCCTCTTAAGAGTCCGTTTGGGGGCTAGTTTGGGTTTTCACCCTTCAAACGACTTGTTTTTAAGTCTACGTGTTGATTTCTGAAAATTATCATCGTATTCTCAAACCGGGAGACCCGGGACTATGTGGTCAGTTCCTACAAGTTACATCGGTCACCTGCGAGGTGTTCATGCCTCCTATGGAGACGTTTGATGGCTGGTTTAGGTTTTCACTCTTTAGCGACCTGTTTTTAAGTCTAAGTGTTATTTTCGAAAATTATTATCATATTCTCAAACTGGGAGACCCGCGACTATGCGGCCAATTCGTATAAGTTACATTGGTCCCGTGCGAGGTGTTTGTACCTCTTATGGGGACGTTTGGGGGCTGGTTTTGGTTTTCACCCTTCACCGGCTTGTTTTTAAGTCTAAGTGTTGATTTTTTCAAATTATTGTCGTATTCTCAAACCTGGAGACCCTTGACTACGCAGTCAGTTCCTACAAGTTACATTGGTCCCGTGCGAGGTGTTGGTGCCTCCTACGATGACGTTTGATGGCTGGTTTAGGTTTTCACTCTTTAAGGACCAATTTTTAAGTCTAAGTGTTATTTGTACAAATTATCATCATATTCTCAAATTGGGAGACCCACGACTATGCAGTCAGTTCGTAGAAGTTACATTCGTCTCGGGCGAGGTGTTCGTGCCTCTTAGGGGTCCATTTGGGTCTGGTTTAGGTTTTCACCCTTTAACGGCTTGTTTTTAAGTCTAAGAGTTGATTTTTGCAAATTATCATTGTATTCTCAAATCGAGAGACATGTGACTACACGGTCAGTTCCTACAAGTTACATTGGTCTCGTGCGAGGTGTTTGTTCCTCTTATGGGGATGTTTGGTGGCTAGTTTAGGTTTTCACCCTTTAACGGCCTGTTTTTATTTTTAATTGTTATTTTTTCAAATTATCGTCGTATTCTCAAATCGGGAGACTCGTGACTACACGGTCAGTTCTTACAAGTTACATTAGTCCCGTACGAGGTGTCCGTGCCTCTTACAGGTCCGTTTGGGGGCTGGTTTGGGTTTTCACTCTTCAAATGACCTGTTTTTAAGTCTAAGTGTTGGTTTTTGCAAATTATCGTTGTATTCTCAAACCAAGAGACCCATGACTATGCGGCTAGTTCGTATAAGTTACATTGGTCCTGTGCGAGATGTTTTTGCCTCTTATGGGGCCGTTTGGGGGTTGGTTTGGGTTTTCACCCTTTAACGACTTGTTTTTTAAGTCTAAGTGTTGATTTTTGCAAATTATTGTCGTATTCTCAAACCGGGAGACCCAGGACTACGCGATCAGTTCCTAGAAGTTACATTGGTCCCGTGCGAGGTGTTCGTGCCTCCTACGGGGACGTTTGGGGGATGATTTAGGTTTTCACTCTTTAAGGACCTTTTTTTTTAGTCTAAGTGTTATTTTTTCAAATTATCATCATATTCTCAAACCGGGAGACCCGGTACTTACGCGGTCAGTTCCTATAAGTTACATTTGTCCCGTACGAGGTGTTCGTGCCTCTTACGGGTCCGTTTGGTGGCTGGTTTGGGTTTTCACCCCTTTAAACGATTTATTTTTAAGTCTAAGTATTATTTTTACTAATTATCGTCATATTCTCAAACCGGGAGAACCCGGGACTACGCGGTCAGTTCCTTCAAGTTACATTGGTCCCGTGCGAGGTGTCCGTGCCTCTTACGGGGTCGTTTGGGGGATGATTTGGGTTTTCACTCTCAAACGACTTGTTTTTAAGCCTAATCTATGTATTTTGAAATTATCGTCATATTGCCAAGCGGGGAGACCCGCAACTAAGCGGTCAATTCATTTATTTATTCGTTAAATTCAACTTGTTTTAGCATTTAAAATAAACTCAATAACAATAGAAAATTCCAAAACCAAACCACCAGCATATTCCATTCCACCAATTTAACTAAATAAGCTCATAAAGTAAGCCATGAAGTGATTTTCAAGCTTTAAAAGTAATGATCAGAGATAGAATGATAAAGACAAACTATAAATGCTGAGTAGAAACAATTCATTGCATTTTAAAAGGTTAATAAATGGGTACTAAATAATAGTTACATGTAGTAACTTTATTAAGATTGGATGGAACTGGCATGAGTTGAACCATTGTAAAACAAAACCAAACAAATCACTGGTAGCCTCTCCTGGCCTTTTGATCTCTAAACCACCCCAATACCTGCATTCAATTCCCACCCAACACTAGATCAAGCTCTTTATTATTACAATACCCATATATGATTATACACACACGTGTGTGAAATAGAGATCAAAGATTGTGATGGAATATGATCATGGTTAATCTTTTTAATAAAGTAGTCTATGAAAGAACTTGGGATCTCCATTCAAGGTGCTCAAAATAAGAAGCGCCATTCTTTGTATGGTTTTGCCTTCAAATAAAAACTTGGTATCTCCTACCTAATCACAAAAATCCATATGTCCATTACATATAATAACATATCATAAAGGCAAATGGTTCAATATATAATGAAATAAATAAATATTCACATTAATTTTTCTCTCCCCTGTAAATCAACATTGGGAGGCACTTCAATCTCCTCCATTTTTATTGCTAGCAAGAAACAGGCCACAACTAACAATTGGACTATCTAAGCTTTACCCCTCTATGTGCACGTTAACATTGTCACAAACATGAATAGGCACAATCAGCATTTAAACACTTAAATATTAATATGAGATTATTATGCCCTAAAATGCATTTTGTGCACATTGAACCATTTTTGTGCCAAAAAAATGCATTTTGTTGCAAAACAAAAAACCCATTCCAAAAATTAATATGACCAATACCTCAGAGGGGAGGCAACAACCTTGGAGGGAGTGTGCCCTGAGTGGACCTTTGAAAACACAATCACCTCACCTGCTTGGAAATCCCATCACCCCCATTAGATCTTGCCAAGAAGACACAATCACCTCCTATATCACCCACCCCAAGACTACAAATGTTAGATGCACATGGCTTTCTCTTTCCTAAACTGGACTATTGTAAAGTTGTCTCCACATTCCAAAAATAAGTCTTGATAACAAAGTGTACACACAAACTGAAATAGGTGTAAATAAACTCTCCAAACCAAACACCCAAACAATTTCAGATTTTAATTCCAATTTAAATCAAATTATATTTAAAATAAAATAAAATTATTTTATTAAACAAATCAGTATATATCTATATCTATATCTATATCTATATCTATATCTATATATATAATACTTATAAAGAAGGAAAGAAATTATCTCAACTTAAGATCCAAAAAAAAAATGATGTTCCCGACAAAACATGCCGAAAACCCCTTCAAAGATCGGAACTCCCAAACCAAGAAATGGAAAACATGAGGTCGCCGAAGGGACACCACGACACCGGATAAATAAAAACCCAGAACTACACCGTTAAATAGGGGAGACGACAGCGAACAAACCCAAGGAGGGAGGTTACCCGAGGAGGAATAGGGACGACGGCAACGGGGGAGCAGGGGAGAGGGGTAGGGCTTGGGTTTTTAGTGGAGAGAGAGGGGGAGCGGGGGAGAAGAAGAGGTAGGAGAGAGAAGAGGGAAACTAAAGTGTGCCAAAATTTGGACGTATTTTATACCCTAGTAAAGTGTTCTTAATTTTGGCACACTTTAAAACAGTGCCAAATTTTGACACTGTTTTAAAGTGTGCCAAATTTCCATTAAACCGTGCCAAAATCTGGCACGGTTTAAAACTGTGCCAGATTTTTAATATCAGGGTGTGACAAATTGATGATTTTGGTGTAGTGTTCGTGGATCCATGTGAAGGTTCTTTGCCTCTTCTTCAACAACTTCACCAGTTCTTCCTTAACCTCATTTTCTAGGTTTTTGCCAATTTGGATTTTTTTTCCAGCTCGTCCTGATTGAGGACGATGGATTCTACCTCCTCAACGGCTTCTCCCTTCTTGAGTTTCTTTTCTTCTCTGGGGTCTAGGGTATCGATCTTGTAGGTTGTAGTTGTTTTTTTGTGAGCTTCCCTCCCCTCGGCTGAGTTGAAGTAGCATTCCCGTGCCAACACTTGATCACCTTAGACTTCCCCTAACCCATAACGAGTCAAGAATTTCACTATTTGGTGTATAGTGGAGGGCGCGGCCTCAAACTCTTTGAGGGATGACCCTCTTCCCATGATACTATTATAAGCCGAGTATACACTTTCATCCATTATAAAGAAATTGATCTTCTTTGTTAGCCTTTTAGGCCAAACATCTCCCATTCTGATGTCCATTTCATGCATTCCCAATGGATGCACCTTCTCGCCGCTGAACCCTATCAGAGGATGATAATAGGACACGAGCCTCTTCTTGCTCTGATACAATCTATGACACCCCACCTAATTAAATTCCGGGTGATCAGTCCTAAATTAAATTAAAATAGGTTTCTCAGTTGGTTCATTCTTAGCATCACCATCGTAAATGTTTTTAATTACTAATCACTTAAGTGAAATTAGACCGGTGCCAAATTTTATATTTCATTAACCCAATAAAAATTACTCATGTGGAAATAGAAGATAAACATTCAAAATATGCTAATAATTCAAACCACCACACAATATATAAAGAATAAAGTCATGTCGAGTTAGCAATCGGCTACGCGACCAGTTCCTACAAGTTTCATTGGCCACGTGCGAGGTGTTCATGCCTCTTACGGGTCCGTTTGGTGGCTGGTTTGGGTTTTCACCCTTTAACGGCCAGTTTTTAAGTCTAACTGTTGTTTTTTTCAAATTATCGTCATATTATAAAACCGGGAGACCCATGACTACGCGATGAGTTCATACAAGTTACACCGGTCCCGTGCGAGGTGTTCGTGCCTCTTACGGGGTCGTTTGGGGGCTGGATTGGGTTTTCACCCTTTAACGGCCTGTTTTATGTCTAAGTGTTATTTTTACAAATTATCGTCATATTCTAAAATTGGGAGACCCGTGACTACGCGGTCTGTTCCTACAAGTTACATTGGTCCCGTTCGACGTGTTCGTTGCTCTTACGGGGAAGTTTGGTGGATGGTTTAGGTTTTCACCCTGTAACGACATGTTTTTAAGCCTAAGTGTTATTTTTGCAAATTATCGTCATATTCTAAAACCGGGAGACCCGCGACTACGCGGTCAGTTCGTACAAGTTACATTGGTCACGTGCGAGGTGTTTGTGCCTCTTACAAGGCCATTTGGGGGCTAGTTTGGGTTTTCACCCTTCAAACGGCTTATTTTTAAGTCTAAGTGTTGATTTTTACAAATTATCATCGTATTCTAAAACCAACAGACCCATGACTACGCGGTCAGTTCCTACAAGTTACATTGGTCCCGTGCGAGGTGTTCGTTCCTCCTATGGGTCCGTTTGGGGCTGGTTTAGGATTTCACCCTTTAACGGCCTGTTTTTAAGTCTAAGTGTTAATTTTGCAAATTATTGTAATATTCTCAAACCGAGAGACTCGTGACTACGCGGTCAGTTCCTACAAGCTACATTGGTCCCGTACGAGGTGTTCGTGTCTCTCACAGGTCCGTTTGGGGGCCGGTTTAGGTTTTTACCCTTTAACGACTTATTTTTAAGTCTAAGTGTTGATTTTTGCAATTTATCATCGTATTATCAAATCAGGAGACCCAAGACTACGCGATCAGTTCCTCTAAGTGACATTGGTCCCGTTCGAGGTGTTTGTGCCTCCTACGAGGACGTTTAGTGGGTGGTTTAAGTTTTCACCCTTTAACGACCTATTTTTATGTCTAAGTGTTACTTTTACAAATTACCATCATATTCTCAAACCGGGAGACCCATGACTACGCGGTCAGTTCTTACAAGTTACATTGGTCCCGTGCGAGGTGTTCGTGCCTCCTACGGGGACGTTTGGTGGCTGATTTAGATTTTCACCCTTTAATGGCCTGTTTTTAAGTCTAAGCATTATTTTTTCAAATTATTGTAATATTCACAAATCGGGAGACCCGCGACTACGCAGTCATTTCATACAAGTTACCTTGGTCCCGTGCGAGGTGTTCGTGCCTCTTACGGGGCCGTTTGGGGTTGGTTTGGGTTCTAACCCTTCAATGGCTTGCTTTTAAGTCTAAGTACTGATTTTTGTAAATTATCATCGTATTCTCAAACCGAGAGACCCATTACTACACGGTGAGTTCGTACCAGTTACATTGGTCCCGTGCGAGGTGTTTGTGCCTCTTACGGGTCCGTTTGGGGCTAGTTTAGGGTTTCACCCTTTAACGTCTTATTTTTAAGTCTAAGTGTTGATTTTTGCAAATTATTATCATATTCTCAAACCGAGAGACCCGAGACTACGCAATCAGTTCCTACAAGTTACATTGGTCCCGTGCGAGGTGTTCGTGCCTCCTGCGTAGGTTTTCACTCTTTAACGACCTGTTTTTATGTCTAAGTGTTATTTTTTCAAATTATCATCATATTCTCAAACTGGGAGACCCGCAAACACGAGGTTAGTTCGTACAAGTTACATTGGTCCCGTGCGAGGTGTTTGTGCGTCTTACAGGGCCGTTTGGGGGATGGTTTGGGTTTTCACTCTTCAACGGCTTGTTTTTAAGTCTAAGTGTTGACTTTTTAAAATTATCATCGTATTCTCAAACCGGGAGACCCGTGACTATGCGATCACTTCCTACAAGTTACATTGGTCACGTGCGAGGTGTTCGTGCCTCTTACGGGGATGTTTGGTGGCCGGTTTAGGTTTTCACCCTTTTATGGCCTATTTTTAATTCTAAGTGTTATTTTTTCAAATTATCATCATATTCTCAAACTGGGAGACTCGCGACTACGCGGTCAGTTCGTATAAGTTACATTGGTCATGTGTGAGGTTTTCGTGCCTCTTACGGGTCCGTTTGGGGGCTGGTTTGGGTTTCTACCCTTCCAACGGCTTATTTTTAAGTCTAAGTATTGATTTTTGAAAATTATCGTCGTATTCTCAAACCAAGAGACCCATGACTATGTGGTCAATTCGTACAAGTTACATTGGTCTCGTGCGAGGCATTCGTGCCTCTTACGGGTCCGTTTGGGGCTGGTTTAGGTTTTCACCCTTTAACGGCTTATTTTTAAGTCTAAGTGTTGATTTTTACAAATTATAGTCGTATTCTCAAACCGGGAGACCCGAGACTACGCTGTCAGTTCCTACAAGTTACATTGGTCCCGTGCGAGGTGTTTGTGCCTCCTGCGGGGACGTTTGATGGTTGGTTTAGGTTTTAACTCTTTAACGACCTGTTTTTAAGTCTAAGTGTTATTTTTGAAATTTTTTATCATATTCTCAAACTGCGAGACCCGCGGCTAGGGGGCCAGTTCTTATAAGTTACATTGGTCCCGTGCGAGGTGTTTGTGCCTCTTACGGGGCTAGTTTGGGGGCTGGTTTAGGTTTTCACCCTTTAATGGCCTGTTTTTACGTCTAAGTGTTATTTTTGCATGTTACCATCATATTCTCAGACCGGGAGACCCATGACTATGCGGTCAGTTCCTACAAGTTACATTAGTCCCGTGCGAGGTGTTCATGCCTCCTACAGGGACGTTTGGTGGCTGATTTAGATTTTCACCCTTTAACGGCGTGTTTTTAAGTCAAAGCATTATTTTTCCACATTATTGTAATATTCTCAAATCGGGAGACCCACGACTACGCGATCATTTCTTACAAGTTACATAGGTCCCGTGCGAGGTGTTCGTGCCTCTTACGGGGCCGTTTGGGGGTTGGTTTGGGTTTTCACCCTTCAACGTCTTATTTTTAAGGTTAAGTTTTGATTTTTGAAAATTATCATCGTATTCTCAAACTAAGAGACCCGCGACTATGCGATCATTTCGTACAAGTTACATTGGTCCCGTGCGAGGTGTTCGTGCCTCTTACGGGGCCGTTTGGGGGTTGGTTTGGATTTTCACCCTTCAACGTCTTGTTTTTAAGTCTAAGTGCTAATTTTTATAAATTATCATTGTATTCTCAAACCGAAAGACCCGTGACTACGCGGTCAGTTCTTACCAGTTACATTGGTCTCGTGCGAGGTGTCCGTGCCTCTTACGGGTCCGTTTGGGGTTGGTTTAGGTTTTCACCCTTTAACGGCTTGTTTTTAAGTCTAAGTGTTGATTTTTATAAATTATTGTCGAATTCTTAAATCGGGAGACCCGGAACTACGCAGTCAGTTCCTACAAGTTACATTGGTCCCGTGCACGGTGTTCGTGCCTCCTACGGGGACGTTTGATAGCTGGTTTAGGTTTTCACTCTTTAACGACCTGTTTTAAAGTTTAAGTGTTATTTTTTCAAATTATCATCATATTCTCAAACAAGGAGACCATCGACTACGCGGTCAGTTCGTACAGGTTACATTGGTTCCGTGCGAGGTATTGTGCCTCTTACGGGGCCGTTTGGGGGCTAGTTTGGGTTTTCACCCTTCAATGGTTTATTTTTAAGTCTAAGTGTTATTTTTGCAAATTATCGTCATATTCTCAAATCGGGAGACCTGGAATACACGACCAGTTCCTTCAAGTTTCATTGGTCCCGTGCGAGGTGTTCGTGCCTCTTACGGTCCGTTTGGTGGGTGGTTTGGGTTTTCACCCTTTAACGACCTGTTTTTAAGTATAAGTGTTGATTTTTGCAAATTATCATCATATTATCAAATCGGGAGACCCGTGACTACGCGGTGAGTTCGTACAAGTTACATCGGTCCCGTGCGAGGTGTTCGTGCCTCT
This sequence comes from Sambucus nigra, assembly GCA_949130495.1. NCBI lineage: Eukaryota > Viridiplantae > Streptophyta > Magnoliopsida > Dipsacales > Adoxaceae > Sambucus > Sambucus nigra. The sequence goes on along the minus strand of OX422207.1, from coordinate 285,164,271 downwards.
TACGGGGTCGTTTGGGGGCTGGTTTGGGTTTTCACCCTTTAACGGCCTATTTTTAAGTCTAAGTGTTATTTTTGCAAATTATCGTCATATTCTAAAATCGAGAGACCCGTGACTACGTGGTCAGTTCCTACAAGTTACATTGGTCCCGTGCGACGTGTTCGTTCCTCTTACGGGGAAGTTTGGTGGATGGTTTATGTTTTCACCCTTTAACGACCTCTTTTTAAGCCTTAGTATTAGTATTACAAATTATCATCGTAGTCTAAAAACGGGAGACACGCGACTACGCGGTCATGTCGTACAAGTTACATTGGTCACGTATGAGGTGTTCGTGCCTCTTACGGGGCCATTTGGGGGCTAGTTTGGGTTTTCACCCTTCAAACGGCTTGTTTTTAAGTCTAAGTGCTGATTTTTACAAACTATCATCGCATTCTCAAACCAAGAGACCGATGACTATGCGGTCAGTTCTGACAAGTTATATTAGTCCTGTGCGAGGTGTTCGTGCCTCCTACGAGTCCGTTTGGGGCTGGTTTAGGATTTCACCCTTTAACGGCCTGTTTTTAAGTCTAAGGGTTATTTTTGCAAATTATCGTCATATTCTCAAACTGGGAGACTCGTGACTACGCGGTCAGTTCCTACAAGTTACATTGGTCCCCTACGAGGTCTTCGTGTCTCTCAAGGGTCCGTTTGGGGGCTGGTTTAGGTTTTCACCCTTTAACGACTTATTTTTAAATCTAAGTGTTGATTTTTGCAATTTATCATCGTATTATCAAATCGGGAGACTCGGGACTACGCGATCAGTTCCTATAAGTGACATTGGTCCCGTTCGAGGTGTTTGTGCCTCCTATGAGGACATTTGGTGGCTGGTTTAAGTTTTCACCCTTTAACGACCTATTTTTATGTCTAAGTGTTACTTTTGCAAATTACCGTCATATTCTCAAACCGGGAGACCCATGACTACGCGGTCAGTTCTTACAAGTTACATTGGTCCCGTTCGAGGTGTTCGTGCCTCCTACGGGGACGTTTGGTGGCTGATTTAGATTTTTACCCTTTAACGGCCTATTTTTAAGTCTAAGCATTATTTTTGCAAATTATTATAATATACTTAAATCGGGAGACCCGCGACTACGCAGTCATTTCATACAAGTTACATTGGTCTCGTGCGAGGTGTTCGTGCCTCTTACGAGGCCGTTTGGGGGTTGGTTTGGATTTTCACCCCTCAACGACTTGTTTTTAAGTCTAAGTACTGATTTTTGTAAATTATCAACGTATTCTCAAACCGTGAGACCCATGACTATGCGGTCAGTTCGTACCAGTTACATTGATCCCATGCGAGGTGTTTGTGCCACTTATAGGTCCGTTTGGGGATGGTTTAGGTTTTCACCCTTTGACGGCTTGTTTTTAAGTCTAAGTGTTGATTTTTACAAATTATTTTCTTATTCTCAAACCGGGAGACTCGGGACTACGCAGTCAGTTCCTACAAGTTACATTGGTCCCGTGTGAGGTGTTCATGCCTCCTATGGGGAGGTTTGATGGTTGGTTTAGGTTTTCACTCTTTAATGACCTGTTTTTAAGTCTAAGTGTTACTTTTTCAAATTATCATCATATTCTCAAACTGGGAGACCCGCGACTACGCGGTCAGTTCGTATAAGTTACATTGGTCCCGTGCGAGGTGTTTGTTCCTCTTATGGGGACGTTTGGGTCTCGTTTGGGTTTTCACCCTTTAACGGCTTGTTTTTAAGTCTAAGTGTTGATTTTTTCGAATTATCATCGTATACTCAAATCGGGAGACCCGTGACTGCGCGGTCAGTTCCTACAAGTTACAATGGTCCCGTGCGAGGTGTTCGTGCCTCTTATGGGGATGTTTGGTGGCTGGTTCAGGCTTTCACTCTTTGACGGTCTGTTTTTAATTCTAAGTGTTATTTTTTTAAATTATCGTTGTATTCTCAAACCGAGAGACTCGCGACTACGCGGTCAGTTCGTACAAGTTACATTGGTCCCGTGCGAGGTGTTTGTGCCTCTTAAGGGGCCGTTTGGGGATGTTTTGGGGTTTCACCCTTCAACGGCTTATTTTTAAGTTTAAGTGTTGATTTTTTAAAATTTTCATCGTATTCTCAAACCGAGAGACCCGTGACTATGCAGTCAGTTCTTACAAGTTACAATGGTCCCGTGCGAGGTGTTCGTGCCTCTTATGGGGATGTTTGGTGGCTGGTTCAGGTTTTCACCCTTTGACGGCCTGTTTTTAATTCTAAGTGTTGATTTTTGCAAATTATCATCGTATTCTCAAACCAAGAAACCCATTACTATGTTGTCAGTACGTACAAGTTACATTGGTCTCGTGCGAGGTGTTCGAGCCTCTTACGAGTCCATTTGGGGCTGGTTTAGGTTTTCACCCTTTAATTTCTTGTTTTTAAGTCTAACTGCTGATTTTTGCAAATTATCATCGTATTATCAAATTGGGAGACCCGGGACTACGTTGTCACTTCTTACAAGTTACATTGGTCCTGTGCGAGGTGTTCGTGCCTCCTATGGGGACGTTTGATGGATGGTTTAGGTTTTCATCGTTTAACGGCCTGTTTTTAAATCTAAGCATTATTTTTGCAAATTATTGTAATATTCACAAATCGGGAGACCCGCGACTACGCAGTCATTTCATACAAGTTACACTGGTCCCGTGCTAGGTGTTTGTGCCTCTTACGGGGCCGTTTGGGGGCTGGTTTAGGTTTTCACCCTTTAACGACCTATTTTTATGTCTAAGTGTTATTTTTGCAAATTACCGTCATATTCTCAAACCGGGAGACCCATGACAATGTGGTCAGTTCCTACAAGTTACATTAGTCCCGTGCGAGGTGTTCGTGTCTCCTACGGGGAGGTTTGGTGGCTGATTTAGATTTTCACCCTTTAACGACCTGTTTTTAAGTCTAAGCATTATTTTTGCAAATTATTGTAATATTCTCAAATCGGGAGACCCGCGACGACATGGTCATTTCGTACAAGTTATATTGGTCTCGTGCGAGGTGTTCGTGCCTCTTACGGGGCCGTTTGGGGGTTGGTTTGGGTTTTCACCCTTCAACGGCTTATTTTTATGCCTAAGTGCTGATTTTTTTAAATTATCATCGTATTCTCAAATCGAGAGAACCGCGACTAGGAGATCATTTCCTTCAAGTTACATTGGTCCCGTGCTAGGTGTTCATGCCTCTTACGGAGCCGTTTGGGGGTTAGTTTGGGTTTTCACCCTTCAACGACTTGTTTTTAAGTCTAATTGCTGATTTTTGTAAATTATCATCGTATTCTCAAACCGAGAGACCCGTGACTATGCGTTCAGTTCGTACTACTTACATTGGTCCCGTGCGAGGTGTCCGTGTGGGGCTGGTTTAGGTCTTCATCCTTTAATGACTTGTTTTTAAGTCTAGGTGTTGATTTTTGTAAATTATTGTCATATTCTCAAACCGGGAGACTCGGGACTTTGCAGTTCGTTCCTACAAGTTACATTGGTCCCGTGCGAGGTGTTCGTGCCTCCTACGGCGACGTTTGATGACTGGTTTAGGTTTTCACTCTTTAACGACCTGTTTTTAAGTCTAAGTGTTATTTTTTAAAATTATTATCATATTCTCAAATTGGGAGACCCGCGACTACGCGGCCAGTTCGTATAAGTTACATTGGTCCCGTGAAAGGTATTTGTGCCTCTTATGGGTCCGTTTGGGGGCTGGTTTGGGGTTTCACCCTTCAACAGCTTGTTTTTAAGTCTAAGTATTGATTTTTTCAAATTATCGTCATATTCTCAAACCAGGAGACCCGTGACTATGCGTTCATTTCCTACAAGTTACATTGGTCCCGTGCAAGGTGTTCGTGCCTCCTATGGGGATGTTTGATGGATGGTTGAGGTTTTCACTCTCTGAGTATCTATTTTTAAGTCTAAGTGTTATTTTTGCAAATTATCACTGCGCGATCAGTTCGTATAAGTTACATTGGTCCCGTGCGAGGTGTTTGTGCCTCTTACGGGGCCGTTGGGGGGCTGGTTATGGTTTTCGCCCTTTAACGACCTTTTTCTATGTCTAAGTGTTATTTTTGCAAATTATAGTAATATTCTCAAACCAGGAGACCCATGACTACGCGGTTAGTTCCTACAAGTAACATACGTCCCGTGCGAGGTGTTCGTGCCTCCTACGGGGACGTTTGGTGGATGATTTAGATTTTCACCCTTTAACGACCTGTTTTTAAGTCTAAGCATTATTTTTGCCAATTATTGTAATATTCTCAAATCGGGAGACCCGCGACTACGCGATCATTTCGTATAAGTTACATTGGTTCTCTGCAAGGAGTTCGTGCCTCTTACGGGGCCGTTTGGGGGTTCGTTTGGGTTTTCACCCTTCAACGGCTTGTTTTTAAGTCTAAGTGCTGATTTTTGTAAATTATCATCGTATTCTCAAATCGAGAGACCCGTGACTACGCGATCAGTTCGTACCAGTTACACTGGTCCTGTGTGAGGTGTTCGTGCCTCTTACGGGTCCGTTTGGGGCTGGTTTAGGTTTTCACTCTTTGATGGCTTGTTTTTAAGTCTTATTGTTAATTTTTACAAATTATTGTCGTGTTCTCAAACTGGGAGACTCGGGACTACGCGGTCAGTTCCTACAAGTTAGATTGGTCCCGTGCGAGGTGTTCGTGCCTCTTACGGGCCGTTTGGGCGCTGGTTTAGGTTTTCACCCTTTAACGACCTATTTTTATGTCTAAGTGTTATTTTTGCAAATTACCGTCATATTCTCAAACCAGGAAACCCATTACTACGCGATCAGTTCCTACAAGTTACAATAGTCCCGTGCGAGGTGTTCGTGCCGCCTATGGGGTTGTTTGGTGCTTGATTTGGATTTTCACCCTTTAAAGGCCTGTTTTTAAGTTTAAGCATTATTTTTGCAAATTATTGCAATATTCTCAAATCAGGAGACCTACGACTTCGTGATCATTTCGTACAAGTTACTTTGGTCCCGTGCGAGGTGTTCGTGCCTCTTAGGAGGCCGTTTGGGGGTTGGTTTGAGATATCACCCTTCAACGACTTATTTTTAAGTCTAATTGCTGATTTTTATAAATTATCGTCGTATTCTCAAATCGAGAGACCCGCAACAACGCGATCCTATCGTAAAAGTTACATTGGTCCCATGCAAGGTGTCGTGCCTCTTACGGGGCCGTTTGGGAGTTGGTTTGGGTTTTCACCCTTTAACGGCTTGTTTTTAAGTCTAAGTGCTGATTTTTATAAATTATTATCGTATTCTCAAACCGAGAGACTCGTGACTACGCGGTCAGCTCGTACAAGTTACATTGGTCCCGTGCGAAGTGTTTGTGCGTCTTACGGGTCCGTTTGGGGCTAGTTTAGGTTTTCACCCTTTAACGGCTTATTTTTATGTCTAAGTGTTGATTTTTGCAAATTATTGCCATATTCTCAAACCGGGAGAACCGAGACTACGCAATCAGTTCCTACAAGTTACATTGGTCCCGTGCGAGGTGTCCGTGCCTCCTGCGGGGATGTTTGATGGTTGCTTTAGGTTTTCACTCTTTAACGACCTGTTTTTAAGTCTAAGTGTTATTTTTTCAAATTATCATCATATTCTCAAAATGGGAGACCCGCGACTACGCGGTCAGTTCGTACAAGTTACATTGGTCCCGTGCGAGGTGTTTCTACGTCTTACGGGGCCGTTTGAGGGCTGGTTTGGGTTTTCACCCTTCAACGGCTTGTTTTTAAGTCTAAGTGTTGATTTTTTCAAATTATCATCGTATTCTCAAACCGGGAGACCCGTGACTACGCGGTCAGTTCCTACAAGTTACATTGGTACCGTGCGAGGTATTCGTTCCTGTTATGGGGATGTTTGGTGGCTGGTTTAAGTTTTCACCCTTTGATGGCCAGTTTTTAATTCTAAGTGTTATTTTATCAAATTATCATCATATTATCAAACTGGGAGACTCGCGACTATGCGGTCAGTTCGTACAAGTTACATTGGTCACGTGCAAGGTGTTCGTGCCTCTTACAGGTCCGTTTGGGGGCTGGTTTGGGTTTTTACCCTTCAAACGGCTTGTTTTTAAGTCTAAGTGTTGATTTTTGCAAATTATCGTCATATTCTCAAACCAGGAGACCCATGACTATGCGGTCAATTCGTACAAGTTACATTGGTCTCGTGCGAGGTGTTTGTGCCTCTTACGGGTCCGTTTGGGGCTGGTTTAGGTTTTCACCCTTTAACGGCTTATTTTTAAGTCTAAGTGTTGATTTTTGCAAATTATCATCGTATTCTCAAATCGGGAGACCCGGGACTACGCTGTCAGTTCCTACAAGTTACATTGGTCCCGTGCGACGTGTTTGTGACTCCTACGGGGACGTTTGATCGCTGGTTTAGGTTTTAACTCTTTAATGACCTGTTTTTAAGTCTAAGTGTTATTTTTGAAAAAATTTATCATATTCTCAAACTGGGAGGCCCGCGACTACGGGGCATGTTCTTATAAGTTACATTGGTCCCGTGCGAGGTGTTTGTGCCTCTTACCGGGCTAGTTTGGGGGCTGGTTTAGGTTTTCATGTCTAAGTGTTATTTTTGCAAGTTACCGTCATATTCTCAAACCGGGAGACCCGTGACTATGAGGTCAGTTCCTACAAGTTACATTAGTCCCGTGCAAGGTGTTCATGCCTCCTACGAGGACGTTTGGTGGCTGATTTATATTTTCACGCTTTACTGGCCTGTTTTTAAGTCTAAGCATTATTTTTGCACATTATTGTAATATTCTCAAATCGGGAGACCCGCGACTATGCGATAATTTCGTACAAGTTACATTGGTCCCGTGCGAGGTGTCCGTGCCTCTTACGGGGCCGTTTGGGGGTTGGTTTGGATTTTCACCCTTCAGCGGCTTATTTTTATCTCTAAGTGTTGATTTTTGAAAATTATCATCGTTTTCTCAAACCGAGAGACCCGCGACTATGCGATCATTTCGTACAAGTTACATTGGTCCCGTGCGAGGTGTTCATGCCTCTTACGGGGCCGTTTGGGGATTGGTTTGGGTTTTCACCCTTCAACGTCTTGTTTTTAAGTCTAAGTGTTAATTTTTGTAAATTATCATTATATTCTCAAACCGAGAGAGCCGTGACTACGCGGTCTGTTCTTACCAGTTACATTGGTCTCGTGCGAGGTGTCTGTGCCTCTTACGGGTTGGTTTGGGGTGGTTTATGTTTTCACCCTTTAACGGCTTGTTTTTAAGTCTAAGTGTTGATTTTTACAAATTATTGTCTTTTTCTCAAACTGGGAGACTCGGGACTACGCAGTCAGTTCCTAGAAGTTACATTGGTCCCGTGCGAGGTGTTCGTGCCTCCTATGGGGACGTTTGATGGCTGGTTTAGGTTTTCACTCTTTAACGACCTGTTTTTAAGTCTAAGTGTTATTTTTTCAAATTATAATCATATTCTCAAACTAGGAGACCCACGACTACGCGATCAGTTCATACAAGTCACATTGGTCCCGTGCGAGGTATTGTGCCTCTTACGGGGCCGTTTGGGGCCTAGTTTGGGTTTTCACCCTTCAACGGCTTATTTTTAAGTCTAAGTATTATTTTTGCAAATTATAATCATATTCTCAAATTGAGAGACCCGGGACTATGCGACCAGTTCCTACAAGTTTCATTGGTCCCATGCGACGTGTTCGTTCCTCTTACGGGGAAGTTTGGTGGCTGGTTTATGTTTTCACCCTTTAATGACCTCTTTTTAATCCTAAGTATTATTATTGAAAATTATCATCGTATTCTCAAAACGGGAGACCCGTAACTACGCGGTCAGGTCGTACAAGTTACGTTGGTCACGTATGAGTTGTTCGGGCCTCTTACGGGACCGCTTGGGAGCTAGTTTGAGTTTTCACCCTTCAAACGGCTTGTTTTTAAGTCTAAGTGTTGATTTTTACAAATTATCATCGTATTCTCAAACCAAGAGACCCATGACTACACAGTCAGTTCTTACAAGTTACATTGGTCCCGTGCGAGGTGTTCGTGCCTCCTACGAGTCCGTTTGGGGCTGGTTTAGGATTTCTCCCTTTAACGGCCTATTTTTAAGTCTAAGGGTTATTCTCAAACCGGGAGACTCGTGACTACTCGGTCAGTTCCTACAAGCTACATTGGTCCCGTACGAGGTGTTCGTGTCTCTCGCGGGTCCGTTTGGGGGCTGGTTTAGGTTTTCACCCTTTAACGACATATTTTTAAGTCTAAGTGTTGATTTTTGCAAATTATCATCGTATGATCAAACTGGGAGACCCGGGACTACGCGATCAGTTCCTATAAGTGACATTGGTCCCGTTCGAGGTGTTTGTGCCTCCTACGAGGGCGTTTGGTGGGTGGTTTAGGTTTTCACCATTTAACGGCCTATTTTTATGTCTAAGTGTTATTTTTGTAAATTAGCGTCATATTCTCAATCCGAGAGACCCATGACTATGCGGTCAGTTTCTACAAGTTACATTGGTCCTGTGCGAGGTGTTCGTGCCTCCTACGGGGATGTTTGCTTGCTGATCTCGATTTTTACCCTTTAACGGCCTATTTTTAATTCTAAGCATTATTTTTGCAAATTATTACAATATTCTCAAATCGGGAGACTTGCGACTACGCAATCATTTCATACAAGTTACATTAGTCCCGTGCGACGTGTTCGTGCCTCTTACGGGGCCGTTTGGGGGTTGGTTTGGGTTTTCACCCTTCAACGGCTTATTTTTAAGTCTAAGTACTGATTTTTGTAAATTATCATCGTATTCTCAAACCGAGAGACCCGTGACTACGCGGTCAGTTCGTACCAGTTACATTGATCCCATGCGAGGTGTTTGTGCCACTTACGGGTCCGTTTGGGGCTGGTTTAGGTTTTCACCCTTTAACGGCTTGTTTTTAAGTCTAAGTGTTGATTTTTTTCAAATTATCATTGTATTCTCAAACTGGGAGACCCGTGACTACGCGGTCAGTTCTTACAAGTTACAATGGTCCCGTGCGAGGTGTTCCTGCCTCTTATGGAGATGTTTGGTGGTTGGTTCAAGTTTTCACCCTTTGACGGCCTGTTTTTAATTCTAAGTGTTATTCTTTCAAATTATCATCGTATTCGCAAACCGGGAGACTCGCGATTACGCTGTCAGTTCGTACAAGTTACATTGGTCCCGTGCGAGGTGTTTGTGCCTCTTACGGGGCCGTTTGGGGGCTGTTTTGGATTTTCACCCTTCAACGGCTTGTTTTTAAGTCTAAGTGTTGATTTTTTAAAATTATCATCATATTCTCAAACCAGGAGATCCGTGACTACGCGGTCAGTTCCTACAAGTTACAATGGTCCCGTGCGAGGTGTTCGTGCCTCTTATGGGGATGTTTGGTGGCTAGTTCAGGTTTTCACCCTTTGACGGCCTGTTTTTATTTCTAAGCGTTGATTTTTGCAAATTATCGTCGTATTCTCAAACCAAGAGACCCATGACTATGTGGTCAGTACGTACAAGTTACATTGGTCTCGTGCGAGGTGGTCGAGCCTCTTACGGGTCCATTTGGGGTGCTTTAGGTTTTCACCCTTTAACGACTTGGTTTTAAGTCTAAGTGTTGATTTATGCAAATTATCATCCTATTCTCAAATTGGGAGACCCGGGACTACGTTGTCAGTTCCTACAAGTTACATTGGTCCCGTGCGAGGTGTTCGTGCCTCCTACGGGGACGTTTGATGGCTGGTTTTGGTTTTCACTCTTTAACGACCTATTTTTAAGTCTAAGTGTTATTAATTAAAATTATTATCATATTCTGAAATGGGGAGACCCGCGACTACGCAGCCAGTTCGTATAAGTTACATTGGTCCCGTGCGAGGTGTTTGTGCCTCTTACGGGGCCGTTTGGGGGCTGGTTTAGGTTTTCACCCTTTAACGACCTATTTTTATGTCTAAGTGTTATTTTTGCAAATTACCGTCATATTCCCAAACCGGGAGACCCATGACAACGCGGTCAGTTCCTACAAGTTACATTAGTCCCGTGCGAGGTGTTCGTGTCTCCTATGGGGAAGTTTAGTGGCTGATTTAGATTTTCACCCTTTAACGACCTGCTTTTAAGTCTAAGCGTTATTTTTGCAAATTATTGCAATATTCTCAAATCGGGAGACCCGCGACTACGCGAGCATTTCGTACAAGTTACATTAGTCCCGTGCGAGGTGTTCGTGCCTCTTACGGGGCCGTTTGGGGGTTGGTTTTGGTTTTCACCGTTTAACGGCTTATTTTTAAGTCTAAGTGCTGATTTTTGTAAATTATCATCGTATTCTCAAACCGAGAGACCCGTGACTATGCGATCAGTTCGTACCAGTTACATTGGTCCCGTGCGAGGTGTTCGTGCCTCTTATGGGTCCATTTGGGGTGGGTTTAGGTTTTCACCCTTTAACGGTTGGTTTTTAAGTCTAAGTGTTGATTTTTGTAAATTATTGTCGTGTTCTCAAACCCGGAGACCCGGGACTATGCAGTTCGTTCCTATAAGCTACATTGGTCCTGTGCGAGGTGTTCGTGCCTCCTACGGTGACGTTTGATGACTGGTTTAGGTTTTCAAACTTTAACGACCTGTTTTTAAGTCTAAGTGTTATTTTTTCAAATTTTCATCATATTCTCAAAGTGGGAGACCCACGACTACGCAGTCAGTTCGTAGAAGTTACATTGGTCTCGTGCGAGGTGTTCGTGCCTCTTGCAGGTCCGTTTGGGGCTGTTTCGTTTTTCACCATTTAACAGCTTGTTTTTAAGTCTAAGTGTTGATTTTTTCAAATTATCATTGTGTTCTCAAATCAGGAGACCCGGGACTACGTGGTCAGTTCCTACAAGTTATATTAGTCCCGTGCGAGGTGTTCACGCCTCCTAAGGGGACGTTTGATGGCTGGTTTAGGTTTTCACTCTTTAACGACCTGTTTTTAAGTCTAAGTGTTACTTTTGAAAATTATTATCATATTCTCAAACTGGGAGACACACGACTACGCGACCAGTTCGTATAAGTTCCATTGGTCCCGTGCGAGGTGTTTGTGCCTCTTATGGGTCCGTTTGGGGGCTGGTTTGGGTTTTCTCCTTTCAACGGCTTGTTTTTAAGTCTAAGTATTGATTTTTTCAAATTATCGTTGTATTCTCAAATCGGGAGACCCGTGACTACGCGTTCATTTCCTACAAGTTACATTGGTCCTGTGCGAGGTCTTCGTGCCTCCTATGGGGAAGTTTGATGGATGGTTGAGGTTTTCACTCTTTGAGTACCAATTTTTATGTCTAAGTGTTATTTTTGAAAATTATCATCATATTCTAAAATTGGGAGATCCGCGACTGCGCGATCAGTTCGTATAAGTTACATTGGTCTCGTGCGAGGTGTTTGTGCCTCTTACGGGGCCGTTGGGGGGCTGGTTATGGTTTTCACCCTTTAACGACCTTTTTCTATGTCTAAGTGTTATTTTTACAAATTACAGTCATATTCTCAAACCAGGAGACCCAAGACTACGCGGTTAGTTCCTGCAAGTAACATTAGTCCCGTGCGAGGTGTTCGTGCCTCCTACGGGGACGTTTGGTGGCTGATTTAGATTTTCAACCTTTAACGACCTGTTTTTAAGTCTAAGCATTGTTTTTGCAAATTATTGTAATATTCACAAATCGGGAGACCCGCGACTACGCAATCATTTCGTACAAGTTACATTGGTCCCCTGCAAGGTGTTCGTGCCTCTTACGGGGCCGTTTGGGGGTTGGTTTGGGTTTTCACCCTTCAACGGCTTGTTTTTAAGTCTAAGTGCTGATTTTTGCAAATTATCATCGTATTCTCAAACCGAGAGACCCGTGACTACGCGATCAGTTCGTACCAGTTACATTGGTCCCATGCGAGGTGTTCGTGCCTCTTACGGGTCCGTTTGGGGATGGTTTAGATTTTAACTCTTTAGTGGCTTGTTTTTAAGTCTTAGTGTGGATTTTTACAAATTATTGTCGTATTATCAAACTGGGAGAATCGGGACTACGCGGTCAGTTCCTATAAGTTAGATTTGTCCCGTGCGAGGTGTTCGTGCCTCTTACGGGGCCGTTTGGGCGCTGGTTTAGGTTTTCACCCTTTAACGACCTGTTTTTATGTCTAAGTGTTATTTTTGCAAATTACCGTCATATTCTCAAACCAGGAAACCCATGACTACGCGGTCAGTTCCTACAAGTTACATTAGTCTCGTGAGAGGTGTTCGTGCCTCCTATGGGGATGTTTGGTGGTTGATTTAGATGTTCACCATTTAACTGCCTGTTTTTAAGTTTAAGCATTATTTTTGCAAATTATTGTAATATTCTCGAATCGGGAGACCCACAACTACGCGATCATTTCGTACAAGTTACATTGGTCCCGTGCGAGTTGTTCGTGCCTCTTAGGGGGCCGTTTGGGGGTTGGTTTGGGATATCACCCTTCAACGGCTTATTTTTAAGTCCTAGTGCTGATTTTAATAAATTATCGTCATATTCTCAAACCGAGAGACCCGTGATAATGCGATCCTATCGTAAAAGTTACATTGGTCCCGTGCATGGTGTTCGTGCCTCTTGCGGGGCCGTTTGGGGTTTGTTTGGGTTTTCACCCTTTAACGGCTTGTTTTTAAGTCTAAGTGCTGATTTTTGTAAATTAGCATCGTATTCTCAAACCGAGAGACCCGTGACTATACGGTCAGTTCGTACCAGTTACATTGGTCCCGTGCGAGGTGTTCGGGCCTCTTACGGGTCCGTTTGGGGATGGATTAGGTTTTCACCCATTAACGGCTTGTTTTTAAGTCTAAGTGCTGATTTTTGCAAATTATTGTCGTATTCTCAAATCGAGAGACCCGAGACTACACAGTCAGTCCCTACAAGTTACATTGGTCCCGTGTGAGGTTTACGTGCCTCCTACGGGGATGTTTGATGGCTGGTTTATATTTTCACTCTTTAACGACCTATTTTTAAGTCTAAGTGTTATTTTTTCAAATTATCATCATATTCTCAAACTGCGAGACCCGCAACTACGCGATCAGTTCGTACAAGCTACATTGGTCCCGTGCGAGGTATTGTGCCTCTTACGGGGCCATTTGGGAGCTGGTTTGGGTTTTCACCCTTCAACGGCTTATATTTAAGTCTAAGTGTTGATTTCATCAAACTATCATCGAATTCTTAAATCGAGAGACCCGGAACTACGCAGTCAGTTACTACAAGTTACATTGGTCCCGTGCACGGTGTTCGTGCCTCCTACGGGGACGTTTGATAGCTGGTTTAGGTTTTCACTCTTTAACGACCTATTTTAAAGTTTAAGTGTTATTTTTTCAAATTATCATCATATTCTCAAATAGGGAGACCATCGACTACGCGGTCAGTTCGTACAAGTTACATTGGTTCCGTGCGAGGTATTGTGCCTCTTACGGGTCGGTTTGGGGGCTGGTTTGGGTTTTCACCCTTCAACGACTTATTCTTAAATCCAAGTGTTGATTTTTACAAATTATCATCGTATTCTCAAATCGGGAGACCCGGGACTACGTGGTCAGTTCCTACAAGTTACATTGGTCCAGTGCGAGGTGTTCATGCCTCCTACGGGTTCGTTTGATGGATGGTTTAGGTTTTCACTCTTTAACGACCTGTTTTTAAGTCTAAGTGTTATTTTTGAAAATTATTATCATATTCTCAAACTGGGAGACCCGCGACTACGCGGCCAATTCGTATAAGTTACATTGGTTCCGTGCGAGGTGTTTTTGTATCTTATGGGGCCGTTTGGGGGCTGGTTTGGGTTTTCACCCTTCAACGGCTTATTTTTAAGTCTAAGAGTTGATTTTTTCAAATTATCGTCGTATTCTCAAAATGGGAGACCCATGACTACGCGGTCAGTTCCTAAAAGTTAGATTGGTCCCGTACGAGGTGTTCATGCCTCTTACGGGGCCGTTTGGGCGCTGGTATAGGTTTTCACCCTTTAACGACCTGTTTTTATGTCTAAGTGTTATTTTTGCAAATTACCGTCATATTCTCAAACCAGGAAACCCCTGACTACGCGGTCAGTTCCTACAAGTTACATTAGTCCCGTGAGAGGTGTTCGTGCCTCCTACGGGGATGTTTGGTGGTTGATTTAGATTTTCACCCTTTAACTGCCTGTTTTTAAGTTTAAGCATTATTTTTGCAAATTATTGTAATATTCTCAAATCGGGAGACCCACAACTACGCGATCATTTCGTACAAGTTACATTGGTCTCGTGCGAGTTGTTCGTGCCTCTTAGGGGGCCGTTTGGGGGTTGGTTTGGGATATCACCCTTCAACGACTTATTTTTAAGTCCTAGTGCTGATTTTAATAAATTATCGTCATATTCTCAAACCGAGAGACCCGTGATAATGCGATCCTATCGTAAAAGTTACATTGGTCCCGTGCGTGGTGTTCGTGCCTCTTGAGGGGCCGTTTGGGGTTTGTTTGGGTTTTCACCCTTTAACGGCTTGTTTTTAAGTCTAAGTGCCGATTTTTGTAAATTAGCATCGTATTCTCAAACCGAGAGACCCGTGACTATACAGTCAGTTCGTACCAGTTACATTAGTCCCGTGCGAGGTGTTCGTGTCTCCTATGGGGAAGTTTAGTGGCTGATTTAGATTTTCACCCTTTAACGACCTGCTTTTAAGTCTAAGCATTATTTTTGCAAATTATTGCAATAGTCTCAAATCGGGAGACCCGCGATTACGCGATCATTTCGTACAAGTTACATTAGTCCCGTGCGAGGTGTTCGTGCCTCTTACGGGGCCGTTTGGGGGGTGGTTTTGGTTTTCACCGTTTAACGGCTTATTTTTAAGTCTAAGTGCTGATTTTTGTAAATTATCATCGTATTCTCAAACCGTGAGACCCGTGACTACGCGATCAGTTCGTACCAGTTACATTGGTCCCGTGCGAGGTGTTCGTGCCTCTTATGGGTCCGTTTGGGGTGGGTTTAGATTTTCACCCTTTAACGGTTGGTTTTTAAGTCTAAGTGTTGATTTTTGTAAATTATTGTCGTATTCTCAAACCCGGAGACCCGGGACTATGCAGTTTGTTCCTATAAGCTACATTGGTCCCGTGCGAGGTGTTCGTGCCTCCTACGGCGACGTTTGATGACGGGTTTAGGTTTTCAAACTTTAACGACCTGTTTTTAAGTCTAAGTGTTATTTTTTCAAATTTTCATCATATTCTCAAAGTGGGAGACCCACGACTACGCAGTCAGTTCGTAGAAGTTACATTGCTCTCGTGCGAGGTGTTCGTGCCTCTTGCGGGTCCGTTTGGGGCTGTTTAGGTTTTCACCATTTAACAGCTTGTTTTTAAGTCTAAGTGTTGATTTTTTCAAATTATCATTGTGTTCTCAAATCAGGAGACCCGGGACTACGTGGTCAGTTCCTACAAGTTATATTAGTCCCGTGCGAGGTGTTCACGCCTCCTGTGGGGACGTTTGATGGTTGGTTTAGGTTTTCACTCTTTAACGACCTGTTTTTAAGTCTAAGTATTATTTTTGTAAATTATCATCATATTCTCAAACTGGGAGACACGCGACTAAGCAGTCAGTTCGTATAAGTTACATTGGTCCCGTGCGAGGTGTTTGTGCCTCTTATGGGTCCGTTTGGGGGCTGGTTTGCGTTTTCTCCTTTCAACGGCTTGTTTTTAAGTCTAAGTATTGATTTTTTCAAATTATCGTTGTATTCTCAAATTGGGAGACCCGTGACTACGCGTTCATTTCCTACAAGTTACATTGGTCCTGTGCGAGGTCTTCGTGCCTCCTACGGGGAAGTTTGATGGATGGTTGAGGTTTTCACTCTTTGAGTACCTATTTTTATGTCTAAGTGTTATTTTTGAAAATTATCATCATATTCTAAAATTGGGAGATCCGCGACTGCGCGATCAGTTCGTATAAGTTACATTGGTCTCGTGCGAGGTGTTTGTGCCTCTTACGGGGCCGTTGGGGGGCTGGTTATGGTTTTCACCCTTTAACGACCTTTTTCTATGTCTAAGTGTTATTTTTACAAATTACAGTCATATTCTCAAACCAGGAGACCCATGACTACGCGGTTAGTTCCTGCAAGTAACATTAGTCCCGTGCGAGGTGTTCGTGCCTCCTACGGGGACGTTTGGTGGATGATTTAGATCTTCACCCTTTAACGGCCTGTTTTTAACTCTAAGCATTATTTTTGCAAATTATTGTAATATTCACAAATCAGGAGACCCGCGACTACGCAATCATTTCGTACAAGTTACATTGGTCCCATGCAAGGTGTTCGTGCCTCTTACGGGGCCGTTTGGGGGTTGGTTTGGGTTTTCACCCTTCAACGGCTTGTTTTTAAGTCTAAGTGCTGATTTTTGCAAATTATCATCGTATTCTCAAACCGAGAGACTCGTGACTACGCGATTAGTTCGTACCAGTTACATTGGTCCCATGCGAGGTGTTTGTGCCTCTTACGGGTCCGTTTGGGGATGGTTTAGATTTTAACTCTTTAATGGCTTGTTTTTAAGTCTTAGTGTGGATTTTTACAAATTATTGTCATATTATCAAACTGGGAGACTCGGGACTACGCGGTCAGTTCCTACAAGTTAGATTTGTCCCGTCCGAGGTGTTCGTACCTCTTACGGGGCCGTTTAGGCGCTGGTTTAGGTTTTCACCCTTTAACGACCTGTTTTTATGTCTTAAGTGTTATTTTTGCAAATTATCGTCATATTCTCAAACCAGGAAACCCATGACTACGCGGTCAGTTCCTACAAGTTACATTAGTCTCGTGAGAGGTGTTCGTGCCTCCTACGGGGATGTTTGGTGGTTGATTTAGATTTTCACCCTTTAACTGCCTGTTTTTAAGTTTAAGCATTATTTTTGTAAATTATTGTAATATTCTCAAATCGGGAGACCCACAACTACGCGATCATTTCGTACAAGTTACATTGGTCCCGTGCGAGTTGTTCGTGCCGCTTAGGGGGCCGTTTGGGGGTTGGTTTGGGATATCACCCTTCAACGGCTTATTTTTAAGTCCTAGTGCTGATTTTAATAAATTATCGTCATATTCTCAAACCGAGAGACCCATGATAATGCGATCCTATCGTAAAAGTTACATTGGTCCCGTGCGTGGTGTTCGTGCCTCTAACGGGGCCGTTTGGGGTTTGTTTGGGTTTTCACCCTTTAACGGCTTGTTTTTAAGTCTAATTGCTGATTTTTGTAAATTAGCATCGTATTCTCAAACCGAGAGACCCGTGACTATACGGTCAGTTCGTACCAGTTACATTGGTCCCGTGCGAGGTGTTCGGGCCTCTTACGGGTCCGTTTGGGGATGGTTTAGGTTTTCACCCATTAACGGCTTGTTTTTAAGTCTAAGTGTTGATTTTTGCAAATTATTGTCGTATTCTCAAACCGAGAGACCCGAGACTACACAGTCAGTCCCTACAAGTTACATTGGTCCCGTGTGAGGTTTACGTGCCTCCTACGGGGACGTTTGATGGTTGGTTTATGTTTTCACTCTTTAACGACCTATTTTTAAGTCTAATTGTTATTTTTTCAAATTATCATCATATTCTCAAACTGCGAGACCCGCAACTACGCGATCAGTTCGTACAAGCTACATTGGTCCCGTGCGAGGTATTGTGCCTCTTACGGGGCCATTTGGGGGCTGGTTTGGGTTTTCACCCTTCAACGGCTTATTTTTAAGTCTAAGTGTTGATTTCATCAAATTATCATCGAATTCTTAAATCGGGAGACCCGGAACTACGCAGTCAGTTACTACAAGTTACATTGGTCCCGTGCACGGTGTTCGTGCCTCCTACAGGGACGTTTGATAGCTGGTTTAGGTTTTCACTCTTTAACGACCTGTTTTAAAGTTTAAGTGTTATTTTTTCAAATTATCATCATATTCTCAAATAGGGAGACCATCGACTACGCGGTCAGTTCGTACAAGTTACATTGGTTCCGTGCGAGGTATTGTGCCTCTTACGGGTCCGTTTGGGTGCTGGTTTGGGTTTTCACCCTTCAACGACTTATTCTTAAATCCAAGTGTTGATTTTTACAAATTATCATCGTATTCTCAAATCGGGAGACCCGGGACTACGTGGTCAGTTCCTACAAGTTACATTGGTCCAGTGCGAGGTGTTCATGCCTCCTACGGGTTCGTTTGATGGATGGTTTACGTTTTCACTCTTTAACAACCTGTTTTTAAGTCTAAGTGTTATTTTTGAAAATTATTATCATATTCTCAAACTGGGAGACCCGCGACTACGCGGCCAATTCGTATAAGTTACATTGGTTCCGTGCGAGGTGTTTGTGTATCTTATGGGGCCGTTTGGGGGTTGGTTTGGGTTTTCACCCTTCAACGGCTTATTTTTAAGTCTAAGTGTTGATTTTTTCAAATTATCGTCGTATTCTCAAAATGGGAGACCCATGACTACGCGGTCAGTTCCTAAAAGTTACATTGGTCCCGTGCGAGGTGTTCGTGCCTCCTACGGGGGACGTTTGATGGTTGGTTTAGGTTTTCACTCTTTAAGGACCAATTTTTAAGTATAAGTATTATTTTTGGAAATTATCATCATATTCTCAAACTGGGAGACCCACGACTATGCGGTCAATTCGTATAAGTTACATGGGTCCCGTGCGAGGTGTTTGTGCCTCTTACAGGGCCGTTTGGGGCCTGGTTTAGGTTTTCACCCTTTAACGACCTATTTTTATATCTAAGTGTTATTCTTGCATATAAACATCATATTCTCAAACCGGGAGACCCATGACTACGCGGTTAGTTCCAACAAGTTACATTAGTCCCGTGCGAGGTGTTTGTGCCTCCTACGGGGACGTTTGGTGGATGATTTAGATTTTCACCCTTTAACGACCTGTTTTTAAGTCTATGCATTATTTTTGTAAATTATTGTAATATTCTCAAATTCGGAGACCCACGACTACACGATCATTTCGTACAAGTTACATTAGTCCCGTGCGAGGTGTTCGTGCCTCTTACGGGGCCGTTTGGGGGTTGGTTTGGGTTTTCACCCTTCAACGGCTTGTTTTTAAGTCTAAGTGCTGATTTTTATAAATTATCATTGTATTCTCAAACCGAGAGACCCATGACTACGCGATCAGTTTATACCAGTTACATTGGTCCCGTGCGAGGTGTTCGTGCCTCTTAGGGGTCCGTTTGGGGCCGGTGTAGGTTTTCACCCTTCAACGGCTTATTTTAAAGTCTAAGTGTTGATTTTTTCAAATTATCGTCGTATTCTCAAACCGAGAGACTCGTGACTACGTGGTCAGTTCCAACAAGTTACATTGGTCCCGTGCGAGGTGTTCGTGCCTCTTATGGGGATGTTTGGTGGCTGGTTTAGGTTTTCACCCTTTGACGGCCTGTTTTTAATTCTAAGTGTTATTTTTTTAAATTATCGTCGTATTCTCAAATCTGGAGACTCGCGACTACGCGGTCAGTTTTTACAAGTTACACTGGTCACGTGTGAGGTGTCCGTGCCTCTTACGGGTCCGTTTGGGGGCTGGCTTGGATTTTCACCCTTCAAACGACTTGTTTTTAAGTCTAAGTGTTGATTTTTACAAATTATCCTCATATTCTCAAACCAAGAGACCCATGACTATGTGGTCAGTTCGTAAAAGGTACATTTGTCTTGTACGAGGTGTTCGTGCCTCTAACGGGTCCGTTTGGGGCTGGTTTAGCATTTCACCCTTTAACGGCTTATTTTTAAGTCTAAGTGTTGATTTTTGCAAATTATCGTCGTATTCTCAAATCGGGAGACCCGGGACTACGTGGTCACTTCCTACAAGTTTCATTGGTCCCGTGCGAGGTGTTCATGCCTCCTATGGGGACGTTTGATGGCGTGTTTAGGTTTTCACTCTTTAACGACCTGTTTTAAGTCTAAGTGTTATTTTTGAAAATTATTATCATATTCTCAAACTGGGAGACCCGCGACTACGCGGCCAATTCGTATAAGTTGCATTGGTACCGTGCGAGGTGTTTGTTCCTCTTATGGGGCCGTTTGGGGATGGTTTGGGTTTTCACCCTTCAACAACATGTTTTTAAGTCTCAGTGTTGATTTTTTAAAATTATCGTCGTATTCTCAAATCGGGAGACCCAGGACTACGCGGTCAGTTCCTACAAGTTACATTGGTCCCGTGCGAGGTGTGCGTGCCTCCTACGGGGGCGTTTGGTGGTTGGTTTAGGTTTTCACTCTTTAACGGCCTATTTTTAAGTCTAAGTGTTATTTTTGTAAATTATCATCATATTCTCAAATTGGGAGACACGCGACTACGCAGTCAGTTCGTATAAGTTACATTGGTCCCGTGCGAGGTGTTTGTGCCTCTTATGGGTCTGTTTGGGAGCTGGTTTGGGTTTACTCCTTTCAACGGCTTGTTTTTAAGTCTAAGTATTGATTTTTTCAAATTATCGTTGTATTCTCAAATCGGGAGACCCGTGACTACGCGTTCATTTCCTACAAGTTACATTGGTCCTGTGCGAGGTCTTCGTGCCTCCTACGGGGAAGTTTGATGGATGGTTGAGGTTTTCACTCTTTGAGTACCTATTTTTATGTCTAAGTGTTATTTTTGAAAATTATCATCATATTCTAAAATTGGGAGATCCGCGACTGCACGATCAGTTCGTATAAGTTACATTAGTCTCGTGCGAGGTGTTTGTGCCTCTTACGGGGCCGTTGGGGGGCTGGTTATGGCTTTCACCCTTTAACGACCTTTTTCTATGTCTAAGTGTTATTTTTACAAATTACAATCATATTCTCAAACCAGGAGACCCATGACTACGCGGTTAGTTTCTGCAAGTAACATTAGTCCCGTGCGAGGTGTTCGTGCCTCCTACGGGGACGTTTGGTGGCTGATTTAGATTTTCACCCTTTAACGGCCTGTTTTTAAGTCTAAGCATTATTTTTGCAAATTATTGTAATATTCACAAATTGGGAGACCCGCGACTACGCAATCATTTCGTACAAGTTACATTGGTCCCCTGCAAGGTGTTCGTGCCTCTTACGGGGCCGTTTGGGAGTTGGTTTGGGTTTTCACCCTTCAACGGCTTGTTTTTAAGTCTAAGTGTCGATTTTTGCAAATTATCATCGTATTCTCAAACCGAGAGACCCGTGACTACGCGATCAGTTCGTACCAGTTACATTGGTCCCACGCGAGGTGTTCGTGGCTCTTACGGGTCCGTTTGGGGATGGTTTAGATTTTAACTCTTTAATGGCTTGTTTTTAAGTCTTAGTGTGGATTTTTACAAATTATTGTCGTATTATCAAACTGGGAGACTCGGGACTACGCGGTCAGTTCCTACAAGTTAGATTGGTCCCGTGCGAGGTGTTCGTGCCTCTTACGGGGCCGTTTGGGCGCTGGCTTAGGTTTTCACCCTTTAACGACCTGTTTTTATGTCTAAGTGTTATTTTTGCAAATTACCGTCATATTCTCAAACCAGGAAACCCATGACTACGCGGTCAGTTCCTACAAGTTACATTAGTCTCGTGAGAGGTGTTCGTGCCTCCTACGGGGATGTTTGGTGGTTGATTTAGATTTTCACCCTTTAACTGCCTGTTTTTAAGTTTAAGCATTATTTTTGCAAATTATTGTAATATTCTCAAATCGGGAGACCCACAACTACGCGATCATTTCGTACAAGTTACATTGGTCCCGTGCGAGTTGTTCGTGCCTCTTAGGGGGCCGTTTGGGGGTTGGTTTGGGATGTCACCCTTCAACGGCTTATTTTTAAGTCCTAGTGCTGATTTTAATAAATTATCGTCATATTCTCAAACCGAGAGACCCGTGATATAGCGATCCTATCGTAAAAGTTACATTGGTCCCGTGCGTGGTGTTCGTGCCTCTTACGTGGCCGTTTGGGGTTTGTTTGGGTTTTCACCCTTTCACGGCTTCTTTTTAAGTCTAAGTGCTGATTTTTGTAAATTAGCATCGTATTCACAAACCGAGAGACCCGTGACTATACGTTCAGTTCGTACCAGTTACATTGGTCCCGTGCGAGGTGTTCGGGCCTCTTACGGGTCTGTTTGGGGCTAGTTTAGGTTTTCACCCATTAACGGCTTGTTTTTAAGTCTAAGTGTTGATTTTTGCAAATTATTGTCGTATTCTCAAACCGAGAGACCCGAGACTACACAGTCAGTCCCTACAAGTTACATTGGTCCCGTGTGAGGTTTACGTGCCTCCTACGGGGACGTTTGATGGTTGGTTTATGTTTTCACTCTTTATCGACCTATTTTTAAGTCTAAGTGTTATTTTTTCAAATTATCATCATATTCTCAAACTGCGAGACCCGCAACTACGCGATCAGTTCGTACAAGCTACATTGGTTCCGTGCGAGGTATTGTGCCTCTTACGGGGCCATTTGGGAGCTGGTTTGGGTTTTCACCCTTCAACGGCTTATATTTAAGTCTAAGTGTTGATTTCATCAAACTATCATCGAATTCTTAAATCGAGAGACCCGGAACTACGCAGTCAGTTACTACAAGTTACATTGGTCCCGTGCACGGTGTTCGTGCCTCCTACGGGGACGTTTGATAGCTGGTTTAGGTTTTCACTCTTTAACGACCTATTTTAAAGTTTAAGTGTTATTTTTTCAAATTATCATCATATTCTCAAATAGGGAGACCATCGACTACGCGGTCAGTTCGTACAAGTTACATTGGTTCCGTGCGAGGTATTGTGCCTCTTACGGGTCCGTTTGGGGGCTGGTTTGGGTTTTCACCCTTCAACGACTTATTCTTAAATCCAAGTGTTGATTTTTACAAATTATCATCGTATTCTCAAATCGGGAGACCCGGGACTACGTGGCCAGTTCCTACAAGTTACATTGGTCCAGTGCGAGGTGTTCATGCCTCATACGGGTTCGTTTGATGGATGGTTTAGGTTTTCACTCTTTAACGACCTGTTTTTAAGTCTAAGTGTTATTTTTGAAAATTATTATCATATTCTCAAACTGGGAGACCCGCGACTACGCGGCCAATTCGTATAAGTTACATTGGTTCCGTGCGAGGTGTTTGTGTATCTTATGGGGCCGTTTGGGGGCTGGTTTGGGTTTTCACCCTTCAACGGCTTATTTTTAAGTCTAAGTGTTGATTTTTTCAAATTATCGTCGTATTCTCAAAATGGGAGACCCATGACTACGCGGTCAGTTCCTAAAAGTTACATTGGTCCCGTGCGAGGTGTTCGTGCCTCCCACGGGGGACGTTTGATGGTTGGTTTAGGTTTTCACTCTTTAAGGACCAATTTTTAAGTATAAGTATTATTTTTGGAAATTATCATCATATTCTCAAACTGGGAGACCCGCGACTATGCGGTCAGTTCGTATAAGTTACATGGGTCCCGTGCGAGGTGTTTGTGCCTCTTACAAGGCCGTTTGGGGCCTGGTTTAGGTTTTCACCCTTTAACGACCTATTTTTATGTCTAAGTGTTATTTTTGCAAATTACCGTCATATTCTCAAACCGGGAGACCCATGACAATGTGGTCAGTTCCTACAAGTTACATTAGTCCCGTGCGAGGTGTTCGTGTCTCCTACGGGGAGGTTTGGTGGCTGATTTAGATTTTCACCCTTTAACGACCTGTTTTTAAGTCTAAGCATTATTTTTGCAAATTATTGTAATATTCTCAAATCGGGAGACCCGCGACGACATGGTCATTTCGTACAAGTTATATTGGTCTCGTGCGAGGTGTTCGTGCCTCTTACGGGGCCGTTTGGGGGTTGGTTTGGGTTTTCACCCTTCAACGGCTTATTTTTATGCCTAAGTGCTGATTTTTTTAAATTATCATCGTATTCTCAAATCGAGAGAACCGCGACTAGGAGATCATTTCCTAAAAGTTACATTGGTCCCGTGCGAGGTGTTCGTGCCTTCTACGGGGGACTTTTGATGGTTGGTTTAGGTTTTCACTCTTTAAGGACCAATTTTTAAGTATAAGTATTATTTTTGGAAATTATCATCATATTCTCAAACTGGGAGACTCGCGACTATGCGGTCAGTTCGTATAAGTTACGTGGGTCCCGTGCGAGGTGTTTGTGCCTCTTACAGGGCTGTTTGGGGCCTGGTTTAGGTTTTCACCCTTTAACGACCTATTTTTATGTCTAAGTGTTATTCTTGCATATAAACATCATATTCTCAAACCGGGAGACCCATGACTACGCGGTTAGTTCCAACAAGTTACATTAGTCCCGTGCGAGGTGTTTGTGCCTCCTACGGGGACGTTTGGTGGATGATTTAGATTTTCACCCTTTAACGGCCTGTTTTTAAGTCTATGCATTATTTTTGTAAATTATTGTAATATTCTCAAATTCGGAGACCCACGACTACACGATCATTTCGTACAAGTTACATTAGTCCCGTGCGAGGTGTTCGTGCCTCTTACGGGGCCGTTTGGGGGTTGGTTTGGGTTTTCACCCTTCAACGGCTTGTTTTTAAGTCTAAGTGCTGATTTTTATAAATTATCATTATATTCTCAAACCGAGAGACCCATGACTACGCGATCAGTTCATACCAGTTACATTGGTCCCGTGCGAGGTGTTCGTGCCTCTTAGGAATCCGTTTGGGGCCGATTTAGGTTTTCACCCTTCAACGGCTTATTTTTAAGTCTAAGTGTTGATTTTTTCAAATTATCGTCGTATTCTCAAACCGAGAGACTCGTGACTACTCGGTCAGTTCCTACAAGTTACATTGGTCCCGTGCGAGGTGTTCGTGCCTCTTATGGGGATGTTTGGTGGCTGGTTTAGGTTTTCACCCTTTGACGGCTTGTTTTTAATTCTAAGTGTTATTTTTTTAAATTATCGTCGTATTCTCAAATCTGGAGACTCGCGACTACGCGGTCAGTTTGTACAAGTTACACTGGTCACGTGCGAGGTGTTCGTGCCTCTTACGGGTCCGTTTGGGGGCTGGTTTGGGTTTTCACCCTTCAAACGACTTGTTTTTAAGTCTAAGTGTTGATTTTTACAAATTATCCTCATATTCTCAAACCAAGAGACCCATGACTATGTGGTCAATTCGTAAAAGGTACATTGGTCTTGTACGAGGTGTTCGTGCCTCTAACGGGTCCGTTTGGGGCTGGTTTAGCGTTTCACCCTTTAACGGCTTATTTTTAAGTCTAAGTGTTGATTTTTGCAAATTATCGTCATATTCTCAAATCGGGAGACCCGGGACTACGTGGTCACTTCCTACAAGTTTCATTGGTCCCGTGCGAGGTGTTCATGCCTCCTATGGGGACGTTTGATGGCGTGTTTAGGTTTTCACTCTTTAACAACCTGTTTTAAGTCTAAGTGTTATTTTTGAAAATTATTATCATATTCTGAAACTGGGAGACCCGCGACTACGCGGCCAATTCGTATAAGTTGCATTGGTCCCGTGCGAGGTGTTTGTTCCTCTTATGGGGCCGTTTGGGGCTGGTTTGGGTTTTCACCCTTCAACAACATGTTTTTAAGTCTCAGTGTTGATTTTTTAAAATTATCGTCGTATTCTTAAACCGGGAGACCCGGGACTACGCGGTCAGTTCCTACAAGTTACATTGGTCCCGTGCGAGGTGTGCGTGCCTCCTGCGGGGGCGTTAGGTGGTTGGTTTAGGTTTTCACTCTTTTACGGCCTATTTTTAAGTCTAAGTGTTATTTTTGTAAATTATCATCATATTCTCAAACTGGGAGACACGCGACTACGCAGTCAGTTCGTATAAGTTACATTGGTCCCGTGCGAGGTGTTTGTGGCTCTTATGGGTCCGTTTGGGGGCTGGTTTGGGTTTATTCCTTTCAACGGCTTGTTTTTAAGTCTAAGTATTGATTTTTTCAAATTATCGTTGTACTCTCAAATCCGGAGACCCGTGACTACGCGTTCATTTCCTACAAGTTACATTGGTCCTGTGCGAGGTCTTCGTGCCTCCTACGGGGAAGTTTGATGGATGGTTGAGGTTTTCACTCTTTGAGTACCTATTTTTATGTCTAAGTGTTATTTTTGAAAATTATCATCATATTCTAAAATTGGGAGATCCGCGACTGCGCGATCAGTTCGTATAAGTTACATTGGTCTCGTGCGAGGTGTTTGTGCCTCTTACGGGGCCGTTGGGGGGCTGGTTATGGTTTTCACCCTTTAACGACCTTTTGCTATGTCTAAGTGTTATTTTTACAAATTACAGTCATATTCTCAAACCAGGAGACCCATGACTACGCGGTTAGTTCCTGCAAGTAACATTAGTCCCGTGCAAGGTGTTCGTGCCTCCTACGGGGACATTTGGTGGCTGATTTAGATTTTCACCCTTTAACGGCCAGTTTTTAAGTCTAAGCATTATTTTTGCAAATTATTGTAATATTCACAAATCGGGAGACCCGCGACTACGCAATCATTTCGTACAAGTTACATTGGTCCCCTGCAAGGTGTTCGTGCCTCTTACGGGGCCGTTTGGGGGTTGGTTTGGGTTTTCACCCTTCAACGGCTTGTTTTTAAGTCTAAGTGCTGATTTTTGCAAATTATCATCGTATTCTCAAACCGAGAGACCCGTGACTACGCGATCAGTTCGTACCAGTTACATTGGTCCCATGCGAGGTGTTCGTGCCTCTTACGGGTCCGTTTGGGGATGGTTTAGATTTTAACTCTTTAATGGCTTGTTTTTAAGTCTTAGTGTGGATTTTTACAAATTATTGTCGTATTATCAAACTGGGAGACTCGGGACTACGCGGTCAGTTCCTACAAGTTAGATTGGTCCCGTGCGAGGTGTTCGTGCCTCTTACGGGGCCGTTTGGGCGCTGGTTTAGGTTTTCACCCTTTAATGACCTGTTTTTATGTCTAAGTGTTATTTTTGCAAATTACCGTCATATTCTCAAACCAGGAAACCCATGACTACGCGGTCAGTTCCTACAAGTTACATTAGTCTCGTGAGAGGTGTTCGTGCCTCCTACGGGGATGTTTGGTGGTTGATTTAGATTTTCACCCTTTAACTGCCTGTTTTTAAGTTTAAGCATTATTTTTGCAAATTATTGTAATATTCTCAAATCGGGAGACCCACAACTACGCGATCATTTCGTACAAGTTACATTGGTCCCGTGCGAGTTGTTCGTGCCTCTTAGGGGGCCGTTTGGGGGTTGGTTTGGGATATCACCCTTCAACGGCTTATGTTTAAGTCCTAGTGCTGATTTTAATAAATTATCGTCATATTCTCAAACCGAGAGACCCGTGATAATGCGATCCTATTGTAAAAGTTACATTGGTCCCGTGCGTGGTGTTCGTGCCTCTAACGGGGCCGTTTGGGGTTTGTTTGGGTTTTCACCCTTTAACGGCTTGTTTTTAAGTCTAATTGCTGATTTTTGTAAATTAGCATCGTATTCTCAAACCGAGAGACCCGTGACTATACTGTCAGTTCGTACCAGTTACATTGGTCCCGTGCGAGGTGTTCGGGCCTCTTACGGGTCCGTTTGGGGATGGTTTAGGTTTTCACCCATTAACGGCTTGTTTTTAAGTCTAAGCGTTGATTTTTGCAAATTATTGTCGTATTCTCAAACCGAGAGACCCGAGACTACACAGTCAGTCCCTACAAGTTACATTGGTCCCGTGTGAGGTTTACGTGCCTCCTACGGGGACGTTTGATGGCTGGTTTATGTTTTCACTCTTTAACGACCTATTTTTAAGTCTAAGTGTTATTTTTTCAAGTTATCATCATATTCTCAAATTGCGAGACCCGCAACTACGCGATCAGTTCGTACAAGCTACATTGGTCCCGTGCGAGGTATTGTGCCTCTTACGGGGCCATTTGGGGGCTGGTTTGGGTTTTCACCCTTCAACGGCTTATTTTTAAGTCTAAGTGTTGATTTCATCAAATTATCATCGAATTCTTAAATCGGGAGACCCGAAACTACGCAGTCAGTTACTACAAGTTACATTGGTCCCGAGCACGGTGTTCGTGCCTCCTACGGGGACATTTGATAGCTGGTTTAGGTTTTCACTCTTTAACGACCTGTTTTAAAGTTTTAGTGTTATTTTTTCAAATTATCATCATATTCTCAAACAGGGAGACCATCGACTACGCGGTCAGTTCGTACAAGTTACATTGGTTCCGTGCGAGGTATTGTGCCTCTTACGGGTCCGTTTGGGGGCTGGTTTGGGTTTTCACCCTTCAACGACTTATTCTTAAATCCAAGTGTTGATTTTTACAAATTATCATCGTATTCTCAAATCGGGAGACCCGGGACTACGTGGTCAGTTCCTACAAGTTACATTGGTCCAGTGCGAGGTGTTCATGCCTCATACGGGTTCGTTTGATGGATGGTTTAGGTTTTCACTCTTTAACGACCTGTTTTTAAGTCTAAGTGTTATTTTTGAAAATTATTATCATATTCTCAAACTGGGAGACCCGCGACTACGCGGCCAATTCGTATAAGTTAAATTGGTTCCGTGCGAGGTGTTTGTGTATCTTATGGGGCCGTTTGGGGGCTGGTTTGGGTTTTCACCCTTCAACGGCTTATTTTTAAGTCTAAGTGTTGATTTTTTCAAATTATCGTCGTATTCTCAAAATGGGAGACCCATGACTACGCGGTCAGTTCCTAAAAGTTACATTGGTCCCGTGCGAGGTGTTCGTGCCTTCTACGGGGGACTTTTGATGGTTGGTTTAGGTTTTCACTCTTTAAGGACCAATTTTTAAGTATAAGTATTATTTTTGGAAATTATCATCATATTCTCAAACTGGGAGACTCGCGACTATGCGGTCAGTTCGTATAAGTTACGTGGGTCCCGTGCGAGGTGTTTGTGCCTCTTACAGGGCCGTTTGGGGCCTGGTTTAGGTTTTCACCCTTTAACGACCTATTTTTATGTCTAAGTGTTATTCTTGCATATTACCATCATATTCTCAAACCGGGAGACCCATGACTACGCGGTTACTTCCAACAAGTTACATTAGTCCCGTGCGAGGTGTTTGTGCCTCCTACGGGGACGTTTGGTGGATGATTTAGATTTTCACCCTTTAACGGCCTGTTTTTAAGTCTATGCATTATTTTTGTAAATTATTGTAATATTCTCAAATTCGGAGACCCACGACTACACGATCATTTCGTACAAGTTACATTAGTCCCGTGCGAGGTGTTCGTGCCTCTTACGGGGCCGTTTGGGGGTTGGTTTGGGTTTTCAGCCTTCAACGGCTTGTTTTTAAGTCTAAGTGCTGATTTTTATAAATTATCATTGTATTCTCAAACCGAGAGACCCATGACTACGCGATCAGTTCATACCAGTTACATTGGTCCCGTGCGAGGTGTCCGTGCCTCTTAGGGGTCCGTTTGGGGCCGATTTAGGTTTTCACCCTTCAACGGCTTATTTTTAAGTCTAAGTGTTGATTTTTTCAAATTATCGTCGTATTCTCAAACCGAGAGACTCGTGACTACGCGGTCAGTTCCTACAAGTTACATTGGTCCCGTGCGAGGTGTTCATGCCTCTTATGGGGATGTTTGGTGGCTGGTTTAGGTTTTCACCCTTTGACGGCCTGTTTTTAATTCTAAGTGTTATTTTTTTAAATTATCGTCGTATTCTCAAATCTGGAGACTCGCGACTACGCGGTCAGTTTGTACAAGTTACACTGGTCACGTGCGAGGTGTTCGTGCCTCTTACAGGTTCGTTTGGGGGCTGGTTAGGGTTTTCACCCTTCAAACGACTTGTTTTTAAGTCTAAGTGTTGATTTTTACAAATTATCCTCATATTCTCAAACCAAGAGACCCATGACTATGTGGTCAGTTCGTAAAAGGTACATTGGTCTTGTACGAGGTGTTCGTGCCTCTAACGGGTCCGTTTGGGACTGGTTTAGCTTTTCACCCTTTAACGGCTTATTTTTAAGTCTAAGTGTTGATTTTTGCAAATTATCATCGTATTCTCAAATCGGGAGACCCGGGACTACGTGGTCACTTCCTACAAGTTTCATTGGTCCCGTGCGAGGTGTTCATGCCTCCTATGGGGACGTTTGATGGCGTGTTTAGGTTTTCACTCTTTAACGACCTGTTTTAAGTCTAAGTGTTATTTTTGAAAATTAATATCATATTCTCAAACTGGGAGACCCGTGACTACGCGGTCAATTCGTATAAGTTGCATTGGTCCCGTGCGAGGTGTTTGTTCCTCTTATGGGGCCGTTTGGGGCTGGTTTGGGTTTTCACCCTTCAACAACATGTTTTTAAGTCTCAGTGTTGATTTTTTCAAATTATCGTCGTATTCTCAAATCGGGAGACCCGGGACTACGCGGTCAGTTCCTACAAGTTACATTGGTCCCGTGCGAGGTGTGCGTGCCTCCTACGGGGCGTTTGGTGGTTGGTTTAGGTTTTCACTCTTTAACGGCCTATTTTTAAGTCTAAGTGTTATTTTTGTAAATTATCATCATATTCTCAAACTGGGAGACACGCGACTACGCAGTCAGTTCGTATAAGTTACATTGGTCCCGTGCGAGGTGTTTGTGCCTCTTATGGGTCCGTTTGGGGGCTGGTTTGGGTTTCTCCTTTCAACGGCTTGTTTTTAAGTCTAAGTATTGATTTTTTCAAATTATCGCCGAATTCTCAAACCGGGAGACCCGTGACTACGCGTTCATTTACTACATGTTACATTGGTCCCGTGCGAGGTCTTCGTGCCTCCTACGGGGAAGTTTGATGGATGGTTGAGGTTTTCACTCTTTGAGTACCTATTTTTAAGTCTAAGTGTTATTTTTGAAAATTATCATCATATTCTAAAATTGGGAGATCCGCGACTGCGCGATCAGTTCGTATAAGTTACATTGGTCTCGTGCGAGGTGTTTGTGCCTCTTACGGGGCCGTTGGGGGCCTGGTTATGGTTTTCACCCTTTAACGACCTTTTTCTATGTCTAAGTGTTATTTTTACAAATTACAGTTATATTCTCAAACCAGGAGACCCATGACTACGCGGTTAGTTCCTGCAAGTAACATTAGTCCCGTGCGAGGTGTTCGTGCTTCCTACGGGGACGTTTGGTGGCTGATTTAGATTTTCACCCTTTAACGGCCTGTTTTTAAGTCTAAGCATTATTTTTGCAAATTATTGTAATATTCACAAATCGGGAGACCCGCGACTACGCAATCATTTCGTACAAGTTACATTGGTCCCCTGCAAGGTGTTCGTGCCTCTTACGGGGCCGTTTGGGGGTTGGTTTGGGTTTTCACCCTTCAACGGCTTATTTTTAAGTCTAAGTGTTGATTTTTGCAAATTATCATCGTATTCTCAAACCGAGAGCCCCGTGACTACACGATCAGTTCGTACCAGTTACATTGGTCCCATGCGAGGTGTTCGTGCCTCTTACGGGTCCGTTTGGGGATGGTTTAGATTTTAACTATTTAACTGCTTATTTTTAAGTCTTAGTGTGGATTTTTACAAATTATTGTCATATTATCAAACTGGGAGACTCGGGACTACGCGGTCAGTTCCTACAAGTTAGATTGGTCCCGTGCGAGGTGTTCGTACCTCTTACGGGGCCGTTTGGGCGCTGGTTTAGGTTTTCACCCTTTAACGACCTGTTTTTATGTCTAAGTGTTATTTTTGAAAAATACCGTCATATTCTCAAACCAGGAAACCCATGACTACGCGGTCAGTTCCTAGAAGTTACGTTAGTCTCGTGCGAGGTGTTTGTGCCTCCTACGGGGATGTTTGGGGGTTGATTTAGATTTTCACCCTTTAACTGCCTGTTTTTAAGTTTAAGCATTATTTTTGCAAATTATTGTAATATTCTCAAATCGGGAGACCCACAACTACGCGATCATGTTGTACAAGTTACATTGGTCCCGTGCGAGGTGTTCGTGCCTCTTAGGGGGCCGTTTGGGGGTTGGTTTGGGATATCACCCTTCAACGGCTTATTTTTAAGTCTAACTGTTGATTTTAATAAATTATCGTCATATTCTCAAACCGAGAGACCCGTGATAATGCGATCCTATCGTAAAAGTTACATTGGTCCCGTGCGTGGTGTTCTTGCCTCTTACGGGGCCATTTGGGGTTTGTTTGGGTTTTCACCCTTTAACGGCTTCTTTTTAAGTCTAAGTGCTGATTTTTGTAAATTAGCATCGTATTCTCAAATCGAGAGACCCGTGACTATACGGTCAATTCGTACCAGTTACATTGGTCCCGTGCGAGGTGTTCGGGCCTCTTACGGGTCCGTTTGGGGCTGGTTTAGGTTTTCACCCATTAACAGCTTGTTTTTAAGTCTAAGTGTTGATTTTTGCAAATTATTGTCGTATTCTCAAACCGAGAGACCCGAGACTACACAGTCGGTCCGTACAAGTTACATTGGTCCCGTTCGAGGTATACGTGCCTCCTACGGGGACGTTTGATGGCTGGTTTATGTTTTCACTCTTTAACGACCTATTTTTAAGTCTAAGTGTTATTTTTCAAATTATCATCATATTCTCAAACTGCGAGACCCGCAACTATGCGATCAGTTCGTACAAGCTACATTGTCCCCGTGCGAGGTATTGTGCCTCTTACGGGGCCATTTGGGGGCTGGTTTGGGTTTTCACCCTTCAACGGCTTATTTTTAAGTCTAAGTGTTGATTTCATCAAATTATCGTCGTATTCTCAAACAGGGAGACCCGTGACTATGCGGTCAGTTCCTATAAGTTACATTGGTCCCGTGCGAGGTGTTCGTGCCCCTTATGGGGATGTTTGGTGGCTGGTTTAGGTTTTCACCCTTTGATGGCTTATTTTTAATTTTAAGTGTTATTTTTTTCAAATTATCGTCGTATTCTCAAACCGGGAGACTCACGACTGCGCGGTCCATTCGTACAAGTTACATTGGTCACGTGCGAGGTGTTCGTGCCTCTTACGGGTCCGTTTGGGGGCTGGTTTGGGTTTTCACCCTTCAACGACCTATTCTTAAATCCAAGTGTTGATTTTTACAAATTATCATCGTATTCTCAAATCGGGAGACCCGGGACTATGTGGTCAGTTCCTACAAGTTACATTGGTCCAGTGCGAGGTGTTCATGCCTCCTACGGGTTCGTTTGATGGTTGGTTTAGGTTTTCACTCTTTAACGACCTGTTTTTAAGTCTAAGTGTTATTTTTGAAAATTATTATCATATTCTCAAACTGGGAGACTCGCGACTACGCGGCCAATTCGTATAAGTTACATTGGTTCCGTGCGAGGTGTTTGTGTATCTTATGGGGCCGTTTGGGGGCTGGTTTGGGTTTTCACCCTTCAACGGCTCATTTTTAAGTCTAAGTGTTGATTTTTTCAAATTATCGTCGTATTCTCAAAATGGGAGACCCATGACTACGCGGTCAGTTCCTAAAAGTTACATTGGTCTCGTGCGAGGTGTTCGTGCCTCCTACGTGGGACGTTTGATGGTTGGTTTAGGTTTTCGCTCTTTAAGGACCAATTTTTAAGTATAAGTATTATTTTTGGAAATTATCATCATATTCTCAAACTGGGAGACCCGCGACTACGCGGTCAGTTCGTATAAGTTACATGGGTCCCGTGCGAGGTGTTTGTGCCTCTTACAGGGCCGTTTGGGGCCTGGTTTAGGTTTTCACCCTTTAACGACCTATTTTTATGTCTAAGTGTTATTCTTTCATATTACCATCATATTCTCAAACCGGGAGACCCATGACTACGCAGTTACTTCCAACAAGTTACATTAGTCCCGTGCGAGGTGTTTGTGCCTCCTACGGGGACGTTTGGTGGATGATTTAGATTTTCACCCTTTAACGGCCTGTTTTTAAGTCTAAGCATTATTTTTGTAAATTATTGTAATATTCTCAAATTTGGAGACCCACGACTTCACGATCATTTCGTACAAGTTACATTAGTCCCGTGCGAGGTGTTCGTGCCTCTTACGGGGCCGTTTGGGGGTTGGTTTGGGTTTTCACCCTTCAACGACTTGTTTTTAAGTTTAAGTGCTGATTTTTATAAATTATCATTGTATTCTCAAACCGAGAGACCCATGACTACGCGATCAGTTCATACCAGTTACATTGGTCCCGTGAGAGGTGTTCGTGCCTCTTAGGGGTCCGTTTGGGGCCGGTTTAGGTTTTCACCCTTCAACGGCTTATTTTTAAGTCTAAGTGTTGATTTTTTCAAATTATCGTCGTATTCTCAAACCGAGAGACTCTTGACTACGCGGTCAGTTCCTACAAGTTACATTGGTCCCGTGCGAGGTGTTCGTGCCTCTTATGGGGATGTTTGGTGGCTGGTTTAGGTTTTCACCCTTTGATGGTCTGTTTTTAATTCTAAGTGTTATTTTTTTAAATTATCATCGTATTCTGAAATCTGGAGACTCGCGACTACGCGGTCAGTTTGTACAAGTTACACTGGTCACGTGCGAGGTGTTCGTGCCTCTTACGGGTCTGTTTGGGGGCTGGTTTGGGTTTTCACCCTTCAAACGGCTTATTTTTAAGTCTAAGTGTTGATTTTTACAAATTATCCTCATATTCTCAAACCAAGAGACCCATGACTATGTGGTCAGTTCGTAAAAGGTACATTGGTCTTGTACGAGGTGTTCGTGCCTCTTACGGGTCCGTTTGGGGCTGGTTTAGCTTTTCACCCTTTAACGGCTTATTTTTAAGTCTAAGTGTTGATTTTTGCAAATTATCGTCGTATTCTCAAATCGGGAGACCCGGGACTACGTGGTCACTTCCTACAAGTTTCATTGGTCCCGTGCGAGGTGTTCATGCCTCCTATGGGGATGTTTGATGGCGTGTTTAGGTTTTCACTCTTTAACGACCTGTTTTTAAGTCTAAGTGTTATTTTTGAAAATTATTATCATATTCTCAAACTGGGAGACCCGCGACTACGCGGCCAATTCGTATAAGTTGCATTGGTCCCGTGCGAGGTGTTTGTTCCTCTTATGGGTCCGTTTGGGGCTGGTTTGGGTTTTCACCCTTCAACAACATGTTTTTAAGTCTCAGTGTTGAGTTTTTCAAATTATCGTCGTATTCTCAAACTGGGAGACCCGTGACTACGTTGTCAGTTCCTACAAGTTACATTGGTCCCGTGCGAGGTGTTCATGCCTCATACGGTGACGTTTGATGGCTGGTTTAGGTTTTCAATCTTTAAGGACCAAATTTTAAGTCTAAGTGTTATTTTTACAAATTATCATCATATTCTTAAACTGGGAGACCCGCGACTACGCGGTCAGTTCGTATAAGTTACATTGGTCCCGTGCAATGTGTTTATGCCTCTTACGGGGCCATTTGAGGATTGGTTTATGTTTTCACTATTATACAACCAATTTTTATGTCTAAGTGTTATTTTTGCAAGTTACCATCATATTCTCAAACCGGGAGACCCATAAATACGCGGTTAGTTCCTACAAGTTACGTTAGTCCCGTGCGAGGTGTTCGTGCCTTCTACGGGGACGTTTGGTGGTTGATTTAGATTTTTACCCTTTAACGGCATGTTTTTATATCTAAGCATTATTTTTGAAAATTATTGTAATATTCTCAAATTGGGGGACCCGCGACTACGCGATCATTTCGTACATTGGTCTCGTTCGAGGAGTTCGTGCCTCTTACGGGGCCGTTTGGGGGTTGGTTTGGGTTTTTACCCTTTAATGGCTTGTTTTTAAGTCTAAGTGCTGATTTTTTTAAAAATATCATCGTATTCTCAAACCGAGAGACTCGTGACTACGCGATCAGTTCATACCAGTTACATTGGTCCCGTGCGAGGTGTTCATGCCTCCTAAGGGTCCGTTTGGGCCTGGTTTATATTTTCACACATTAACGGCTTGTTTTTAAGTCTAAGTGTTGATTTTTACAAATTATTATCGTATTCTCAAATGGGGAGACTCGGGTTTACGCAGTCAGTTCCCACAAGTTACATTGGTCCCGTGCGAGATGTCCGTGCCTCCTACGGGGACGTTTGATGGTTGGTTTAGGTTTTCACTCTTTAACGACCTGTTTTTAAGTCTAAGTGTTAGTTTTGCAAGTTATCATCATATTCTCAAACTGGGAGACCCGCAACTACGCGGTCAGTTCGTACAAGTTACATTGGTCCCGTGCGAGGTATTGTGCCTCTTACACGACCGTTTGGGGGCTGGTTTGCATTTTCACCCTTCAACGGCTTATTTTTAAGTCTAAGTGTTGATTTTTTTCAAATTATCATCGTATTCTCAAACCGAGAGATCCGTGACTACGCGGTCAGTTCCTACAAGTTACATTGGTCCCGTGCGAGGTGTTCGTGCCTCTTATGGGGATGTTTGCTGGCTGGTTTAGGTTTTCACCCTTTGACAGCCTGTTTTTAATTCTAAGTGTTATTTTTTCAAATTATCGTCATATTCTCAACCCGGGAGACTCGCGACTACACGATCAGTTCGTACAAGTTACATTGGTCACGTGCGAGGTATTCGTTCCTCTTACGGGTCCGTTTGGGGGCTTGTTTGGGTTTTCACCCTTCAAACAGTTTGTTTTTATGTCTAACTGTTGATTTTGGCAAATTATCGTCATATTCTCAAACCAAGAGACCCATGACTACGTGGTCAGTTCATACAAGTTACATTGGTCTCGTGCGAGGTGTTGGTGCCTCTTATGGATCCGTTTGAGGCTGGTTTAGGTTTTCACCCTTTAACGATTTGTTTTTAAGTCTAAGTGTTGATTTTTGGAAATTATCATCGTATTCTCAAATCGGGAGACCCGGGACTACGTGGTAAGTTCTTACAAATTACATTGGTCCCGTGCGAGGTGTGCATGCCTCCTACGGGGACGTTTGATGGCTAGTTTAGGTTTTCACTCTTTAACGACTTGTTTTTAAGTCTAAGTGTTATTTTTGAAAATTATTATCATATTCTCAAACCGGGAGACCCGCGATTACGCGACCAGTTCGTATAAGTTACATTGGTCCCATGCAAGGTGTTTGTGCCTCTTATGGGGCCGTTTGGGTTTTCACCCTTCAACGGCTTGTTTTTAAGTCTAAGTATTGATTTTTTCAAATTATCATCGTATTCTCAAATCGGGAGACCTGTGACTATGCGATCAGTTCCTACAAGTTGCATTGGTCCCGTGTGAGGTGTTCGTGCCTCCTACGGGGACGTTTGATGGTTGGTTTAGGTTTTCACTCTTTAAGGACCTATTTTTAAGTCTAAGTGTTATTTTTGTAAATTAACATCATATTCTCAAACTGGGAGACCCTCGAGTACGCGGTCAGTTCGTATAAGTTACATTGGTCCCGTGCGAGGTGTTTGTGCCTCTTACGGGGCCGTTTGGGGGCTAGTATAGGTTTTCACCCTTTAACGACCTGTTTTTCTGTCTAATTGTTATTTTTGCAAATTACCATCATATTCTCAAATCGGGAGACCCATGACTACGCGGTTAGTTCCTACAAGTTACATTAGTCACGTGCGAGGTGTTCGTGCCTCCTACGGGGACGTTTGGTGGCTGATTTTGATTTTTACCCTTTAACGACCTGTTTTTAAGTTTAAGCATTATTTTTGCAAATTATTGTAATATTCTCGAATAGGAAGACCCGCGACTACGCGATCATTTTGTACAAGTTACATTGGTCGCGTGTGAGGTGTTCGTGCCTCTTACGGGTTGGTTTGGGGGTTGGTTTGGGTTTTCCCCCTTCAATGACTTGTTTTTAATTGTAAGTGCTAATTTTTCTAAATTATCATCGTATTCTCAAACCGAGAGACTCGTGACTACGCGATTAGTTCGTACCAGTTACATTGGTCCCGTGCGAGGTGTTCGTGCCTCTAACGGGTCCGTTTGGGGCTGGTTTACGTCTTCACCCTCTAACGTCTTGTTTTTAAGTCTAAGTGTTGATTTTTATAAATTATTATCGTATTCTCAAACCGGGAGACTTGGGAATATGCTGGCAGTTCCTACAAGTTTCATAGGTTCTGTGCGAGGTGTTCGTGCCTCCTACAGGGACGTTTGATGGTTGGTTTAGGTTTTCATTCTTTAACGACCTGTTCTTAAGTCTAAGTGTTATTTTTGCAAATTATCATGATATTCTCAAACTGGGAGACCCGCGACTACGCGATCAGTTCGTACAAGTTACATTAGTCCCGTGTGAGGTGTTTGTGCCTCTTACGGGGCCGTTTGGGGGTTGTTTTGGGTTTTCACCCTTCAACGACTTGTTTTTAAGTCTAAGTGTTGATTTGTTAAAATTATCGTCGTATTCTCAAATCGGGTGACACGTGACTACGCGGTCAGTTTCGACAAGTTACATTGGTCCCGTGCGAGGTGTTCGTGCCTCTTATGGGGATATTTGGTGGCTGGTTTAGGTTTTCACCCTTTAACGGTCTGTTTTTAATTCTAAGTTTTATTTTTTCAAATTATCGTCAAATTCTCAAAACGGGAGACTCGCGACTACGCGGTCAGTTCTTACAAGTTACATTGGTCACGTGCGAGGTGTCCGTCCCTCTTACGGGTTCGTGTGGGGGCTGGTTTCGATTTTCACCCTTCAAACGACTTGTTTTTAAGTGTAAGTGTTGATTTTTACAAATTATCGTCGTATTCTCAAACCAAGAGACCCATGACTATGCGGTCAGTTCGTACAAGTTACATTGGTCCCATGGAAGGTGTTCGTACCTCTTATGGGTCCGTTTAGGGCTGGTTTAGGTTTTTAGCCTTTAACGGCTTGTTTTTAAGTCTAAGTGTTGATTTTTGCAAATTATCGTCGTATTCTCAAACCGGGAGACCCAGGACTACGCGATCAGTTACTACATGTTATATTCGTCCCGTGCGAGGTGTTCATGCCTCCTATGGGGACGTTTGATGGCTGGTTTAGGTTTTCACTCTTTAACGACCTATTTTTAATTCTAAGTGTTATTTTTGCAAATTATCATGATATTCTCAAATTGGGAGACCCGCGACTACGCAGTCAGTTAGTACAAGTTACATTGGTCCCGTGCGAGGTGTTTGTACCTCTTACAGGGCCGTTTAGGGGCTATTTTGGGTTTTCACCCTTTAACGGCGTGTTTTTAAGTCTAAGTGTTGATTTTTGCAAATTATAATCGTATTCTCAAACCGAGAGACTCGGGACTACACGGTCAGTTCCTACAAGTTACATTGCTCCCGTGCGAGGTGTTCGGGCGTCCTACGGGGACGTTTGGTGGTTGGTTTAGGTTTTCACTCTTTAAGGACATGTTTTTAAGTATAAGTTTTATTTTTGCAAATTATCATCATAATCACAAATCGGGAGACCCGTGACTACGCGATTAGTTCGTACAAGTTACATTGATCCCGTGCGAGATTTTTGGCCTCTTACGGGGCCATTTGGGGGATGGTTTGGGTTTTCACCCTTCAACGGCTTATTTTTAAGTCTAAGTGTTGATTTTTCCAAATTATCCTCGTATTGTCAAATCGGGAGACCCGTGATTATGTGGTCAGTTCGAACAAGGTGCGTTGGTCCTGTGCGAGGTGTTCGTGCCTCTTATGGGTCCGTTTGGGGGCTGGTTTAGGTTTTCACCCTTTAACGACCTATTTAAGTTTAAGTGTTATTTTTGCAAATTCTTGTCATATTCTCTTACCATGAGACTCCTGACTATGCAGTCAGTTCCTACAAGCTACATTGGTCCCGTGCGAGGTGTTCGTGCCTATTACGGGTCATATTGGTGGCTGATTTGGGTTTTCAACCTTTAACAACTTGTTTTTAAGTCAATTGTCGATTTTTACAAATTATCGTCATATGCTCAAATCGGGAGACTCAGGACTACGCGGTCAGTTCCTAAAAGTTACATTCGTCCCGTGCGAGGTGTTCGTGCATCCTACGGAGATGTTTGGTGGTTGGTTTAGGTTTTCACCCTTTAACGACCTTATTTTAAGTCTAAGTATTATTTTTGCAAATTATCATCATATTCTCAAACCAGAAGACCTGGGACTACGCGATTAGTTCTTACAAGTTACATTGGTCCCATTGGAGGTGTTCGTGCCTCTTACGGATTAGTTTAGTTGCTGGTTTGGATTTTCACCCTTTAACGGCCTGTTTTTAAGTTTAAGTGTTGATTTTTGCAAATTATCATCATATTCTCAAACCGGAAGACCGTGACTACGTCGTGAGTCGTACAAGTTACATTGGTCCCGTGCGAGGTGTTCGTGCCTCTTACGGGGTCGTTTGGGGGTTGGTTTGGGTTTTCACCCTTTAACGACCTATTTTTAAGTCTAAGTGTTATTTTTGCAAATTATCATCATATTCTCAAATCGGGAGGCCCGTGAGAACACGGTCATTTCCTACAAGTTACTTGGTCCTGTGCGAGGTGTTCGTTCCTCCAACGAGGATGTTTGGTGGCTGGTTTAGGTTTTCACCCTTTAATGGCCTGTTTTTAAGTCCAAGTGTTATTTTTACAAATTATCGTCGTATTCTCAAACTGGGAGACTCGTGACTATGTAGTCAGTTCGTACAAATTACATTGATCCCGTACGAGGTGTTCGTACCTTTTATGGGTCCGTTTGGTGGCTCGTTTGGTTTTTCACCCTTTAACGTCTGTTTCTAAGTCTATGTGTTATTTTTGCGAATTATTGTCATATTCTTAAACCGGGAGACCCGCGACTACGCGGTCAGTTTGTACAAGTTACATTGGTCCCGTGCGAGGTGTTCGTGCCTCTTATGGGGCCGTTTGGGGGCTGGTTTTTGTTTTCACCCTTCAACGGCTTGTTTTTAAGTCTAAGTGTTGATTTTTGTAAATTATCGTCGTATTCTCAACTGAGAGACCCGTGACTACGCGGTCAGTTCGTACAAGTTTCATTGGTCCCGTGCGAGGTGTTTGTGCCTCTTAGAGGTTTGTTTGAGGCTGGTGTAGGTTTTCACCCTTTAATAACTTGTGTTTTAAGTCTAAGTGATTATTTTTGCAAATTATCGTCGTATTCTCAAATCGGGAGACCCGAGACTACGCGGTCAGTTCCTACAAGTTACATTGGTCCCGTGCGAGGTGTGCGTGCCTCCTACGGGGGCGTTTGGTGGTTGGTTTAGGTTTTCACTCTTTAACGGCCTATTTTTAAGTCTAAGTGTTATTTTTGTAAATTATCATCATATTCTCAAACCGGGAGACCCGTGACTATGCGGTCACTTCGTACAAGTTACATTGGTCCCGTGCGAGGTGTTCGTGCCTCTTACAGGGCCGTTTGGGAGCTGGTTTGGGTTTTCACCCTTCAACGGCTTATTTTTAAGTCTAAGTGTTGATTTTTCCAAATTATCGTCGTATTCTCAAACCGGGAGACCAGTGACTACGTGGTCAGTTCATACAAGTTACATTGGTCCCGTGCGGTAGGTGTTTGCGCCTCTTACGGGTCCGTTTGGGAGCTGGTTTAGGTTTTCACCACTTAACGGCCTGTTTTTCAGTCTAAGTATTATTTTTGCAAATT
The DNA here is from genome assembly GCA_949130495.1 of Sambucus nigra. NCBI lineage: Eukaryota > Viridiplantae > Streptophyta > Magnoliopsida > Dipsacales > Adoxaceae > Sambucus > Sambucus nigra. The sequence continues at coordinate 285,123,074 of OX422207.1, read as the reverse complement.
ATCGTCATATTCTCAAATTGGGAGCCCGTGACTACGCGGTCAGTTCCTACAATCTACATTGGTCTCGTGCGAGGTGTTCGTGCCTATTACGGGTCCGGATGGAGGTTGGTTTGGGTTTTCAACCTTTAATGGCTTGTTTAAGTCTAAGTGTTGATTTTTGTAAATTATCATCATATTCTCAAATAGGGAGACCCGAGACTATGCGATCAGTTCCTATAAGTTACATTGGTCCCGTGCAAAGTGTTCATGCCTCCTACGGGGACGCTTGGTGGTTGGTTTAGGTTTTCACCCTTTAACGGCCTTATTTTAGGTCTAAGTATTTTTTTGAAATTATCATCATATTCTCAAATCGGGAGACCCGGGACTATGCGGTCAGTTCCTACAAGTTACATTGGTCCGTACGAGGTGTTTGTGCATTTTACGGGTCTGTTTGGTGGCTGGTTTGGGTTTTCACCCTTTAACGACCTATTTTTAAATATAAGTGTTGATTTTTGCAAATTATCGTCATATTCTCAACCCGGGAGACCCTTGACTATGTGGTGAGTTCGTACATGTTAGATTGGTCCCGTGCGAGGTGTTCGTGCCTCTTATGGGCTCGTTTGGGGGCTGGTTTGGGTTTTCACCCTTTAACGGCATGTTTTTAAGTCTAAGTGTTATTTTTGCAAATTATCGTCATATTCTTAAACCGGGAGACCCATGACTACGCGATGAGTTCCTACAAGTTACTTGGTCCTGTACAAGGTGTTCGTTCCGCCAACGGGGACGTTTGGTGACTTGTTTAGGTTTTCACCCTTTAGCGGCTTGTTTTTAAGTCTAAGTGTTACTTTTGCAAATTATCGTCGTATGCTCAAACTGGGAGACCGGCGACTACTCGATCAGTTCGTACAAGTTACATTGGTCACGTGCGAGGTGTTCGTACCTCTTACGGGGCCGTTTGGGGGCTGGTTTGGGTTTTCAACCTTTAACGACTTGTTTTTTAGTCTAAGTGTTGATTTTTACAAATTTTCATCATATTCTCAAACCAGGAGACCCGGGATTACGCGGTCAGTTCCTAGAATTTACATTGGTCCGTGCGAGGTGTTCGTGCCTCCTTCAGGGATGTTTGGTGACTGGTTTTGGTTTTCACCCTTTAACGGCCTGTTTTTACGTCTAAGTATTATTTTTGCAAATTATCATTATATTCTCAAACCGGGAGACCCGGTACTACGCGGTTAGCTCTTGTAAGTTACATTTGTCCCATATGAGGTGTTCATGCCTCTTGCGGGTCCGTTTGGTGGCTGGTTTGGGTTTTCACCCTTTAACGGCCTATTTTTAAGTCTAAGTATTATTTTTGCAAATTATCGTCATATTCTCAAATCGGGAGACCCGGGACTACGCGGCCAGTTCGTACAAGTTACATTGGTCCCGTGCGAGGTGTTCGTGCCCCTTACGGGATCGTTTGGGGGATGATTTAGGTTTTCACTCTCAAACGACTTGTTTTTAAGCCTAATCTACGTATTTTGAAATTATCGTCATATTGTCAAACGGGGAGACCAGCAACTAAGCGGTCAATTCATTTGTTTATTCGTTAAATTCAACTTGTTTTAACATTTAAAATAAACTCAACAACAACAGAAAATTCCATAACCAACCCACCAGCAAATTCCTTCCACCAATTTAGCTAAATGAGCTAATAAAGTAAGCCATGAAGTGATTTTCAAGCTTTAAAAGTAATGATCAGAGATAGAATGATAAAGACAAACTATAAATGCTGAGTAGAAACAATTCATTGCATTTTAGAAGGTTAATAAATGGGTACTAAATAATAGTTACATGTAGTAACTTTATTAAGATTGGATGGAACTGGCATGAGTTGAACCTTTGTAAAACAAAACCAAACAAATCACTGGAAGCCTCTCCTGGCCTTTTGATCTCTAAACCTCCCCAATACCTGCATTCAATTCCCACTTAGCACTGGATCGAACTTGTTAATATTACAGTACCCATATATGATTATACACACACGTGTGTGAAATAGAGATCAAAGATTGTGATGTAATATGATCATGGTTAATCTTTTTAAGAAAGTAGTCTATGAAAGAACTTGGGATCTCCATTCAAGGTGCTCAAAACAAAAAGCGCCATTCTTTGTATGGTTTTGCCTTCAAATAAAAACTTGGGATCTCCTACCTACTTAAAAAAATCCATATGTCCATTACATATAAGAACATATCATAAAGGCAAATGGTTCAATATATAATGAAATAAATAAATATTCACATTAATTTTTCTCTCACCTGTAAATCAACAATGGGAGGCACTTCAATCTCCTTCATTTTTGTTGCTAGCGAGAAACAGACCACAACTAACAATTGGACTATCCAAGTTTTACCCCTCTATGTGCACATTAACATTGTCACAAACATGAACAGGCACAATCAGCATTTAAACACTTAAATATTAATATGAGATTATTATGCCCTAAAATGCATTTTGTTGCAAAACAAAAAACCCATTCCAAAAATTAATTTGACAAATACCTCAGAGGGGCGGCAATAGCCTTGGAGGGAGTGTGCCCTGAGTGGGACTTTGAAAACACAATCACCTCACGTGCTTGGAAATTCCATCACCCCCATCAGATCTTGTCAAGAAGACACAATCACCTCCTATATCACCCACCCCAAGACTGCAATTGTTAGATGCACATGGCTTTCTCTTTCCTAAACTGGACTATTGCAAAGTTGTCTCCACATTCCAAAAATAAGTCTTGATAACAAATTGTACACACAAACTGAAATGGGTGTAAATAAACTCTCCAAACCAAACACCCAAACAATTTCAGATTTTAATTCCAATTTAAATCAAATTAGATTTAAAATAAAATAAAATAAAATAAAATTATTTTATTAAACAAATCAGTATATATATATATATATATATAATACTTATAAAGAAGGAAAGAAATTATCTCAACTTAAGATCCAAAAAAAAATGATGCTGCCGAAAAAACCTTCAAAGATCGGAACTCCCAAACCGAGAAATTGAAAACATGAGGTCGCCGAAAGGGACACCACGACACTGGATAAATAAAAACCCGGAATCACACCGTTAAATCGGGGAGATGACGGCGAACAAACCCAAGGGGGGAGGTTACCCGAGGAGGAATATGGGCGACGACAACGGGGGGAGCAGGGGAGAGGGATAGGGCTTGGGTTTTTGGTGGAGAGAGCGGGGGAGAAGATGAGGTAGGAGAGAGAAAAGGGAAACTAAAGTGTGCCAAAATTTGGAGGTATTTTATACCCTAGTAAAGTGTTCTTAATTTTGGCACACTTTAAAACAATGCCAAATTTTGACACTGTTTTAAAGTCTGCCAAATTTCCATTAAACCGTGCCAAAATCTGGCACGGTTTAAAACTGTGCCAGATTTTTAATATCAGGGTGTGACAAATTGATGATTTTGGTGTAGTGTTCGGGGATCCATGTGAAGGTTCTTTGCCTCTTCTTCAACAACTTCACCAGTTCTTCCTTAACCTCATTTTCTAGGTTTTTGCCAATTTGGATTTTTTTTCCAGCTCGTCCTGATTGAGGACGATGGATTCTACCTCCTCAACGGCTTCTCCCTTCTTGAGTTTCTTTTCTTCTCTGGGGTCTAGGGTATCGATCTTGTAGGTTGTAGTTGTTTTTTTGTGAGCTTCCCTCCCCTCGGCTGAGTTGAAGTAGCATTCCCGTGCCAACACTTGATCACCTTAGACTTCCCCTAACCCATAACGAGTCAAGAATTTCACTATTTGGTGTATAGTGGAGGGCGCGGCCTCAAACTCTTTGAGGGATGACCCTCTTCCCATGATACTATTATAAGCCGAGTATACACTTTCATCCATTATAAAGAAATTGATCTTCTTTGTTAGCCTTTTAGGCCAAACATCTCCCATTCTAATGTCCATTTCATGCATTCTCAATGGATGCACCTTCTCGCCGCTGAACCCTATCAGAGGATGATAATAGGACACGAGCCTCTTCTTGCTCTGATACAATCTATGACACCCCACCTAATTAAATTCCGGGTGATCAGTCCTAAATTAAATTAAAATAGGTTTCTCAGTTGGTTCATTCTTAGCATCACCATCGTAAACGTTTTTAATTACTAATCACTTAAGTGAAATTAGACCGGTGCCAAATTTTATCTTTCATTAACCCAATACAATTTACTCATGTGGAAATAATAGATAAACATTCAAAATATGCTAATAATTCAAACCACCACACAATATATAAAGAATAAAGTCATGTCGAGTTAGCAATCGGCTACAAACCAATGACGCTAAATAAAGTCAATATAATCCAAAACTGAATATTTGAAATAATGACAATGGAAAACATGTCCCAATAGGGAGTACTAAAATGAGATCCTACACTATATCTGAATGAATAAATCGTCTATGCAAAGTCCTGCCAGCCTCCACAATATTGCAGCTACGAGTCCATGGACTAAATCCTCAAGTCTTGCGTCCCTGTGGCTGGATACCTAAAAGGTTTTGAAAATATTTTGATAGAAAGAGTTAGTACTCAAAAACGTTTTGAAAATATTTAGCAAGTGTTTATCATAATAAGATGAGTTATTGATTATACATGTTAAGATTTCGTACACTCTCTTGAGTTACCTCACCCCTCATCTATAGTGCACGCCTAACGTCCTATACTTAGACCACCTAGCTTTACTACACAACCTAACTAGACTATAGCATTCAATTGAACTTATCTACATGACTAAGTTCCCATACTGCCCATACAGTTTATTAAAAGTAACACATCTCATATGTTATATTCTTAGATAACTTGTCACATCTTGTTATCTCTTGATTTTACAATTAAGCCTCACTACTTAATTTTCTTAAGATAATCATTATCTATCGTTTAATTCTAATGATAAACTTCCATGGGTTAACATGCACAGTCGTCGTTTTATCACATTTTTACTGTTCTTTCTCATAAAAAATCCTCCAGACCTCCTCCCACTCTCACTACATTGGGCGGGTCTAGATTAGCATCCCCCTTTGCCATTGCGACACTTGGAAAATGCCTATTATGCCTCAATAGCCCTTGCAGCATCTACTTACAATTTCACACTTGGAGGGACCTCGACAATGGTTATCTCTTCTATGATTACCATCCTCGAACACTCCATGCCTCATGTCGAGCCCCTTCCTCCTACAGTTCTTCCAATTCCTTCGCTAGTTTTACCGCCATGTTCGACGTATCATACCCAATCGAACTTGTATATACTACACTTCATCGACTAAATAGCAGGAGAATGTAAACCACGTATGTAGAGGAGTACAACAATCCTAATATAGGGCTCTATATCAATCAAACGATACGCTGAAAACGTAGTAAGCCGTACAGATCCTATGGACACTAGAACATGATGCTCTGATACCATCTATGACACCCCGCCTAATTAAACATCGGGTGATCAGGCCTTTATTAAATTAAAGAAGGTTTCTTAAATGGTTCATTCTTAGCATCACTGTCAAAAACTTTTTAATTACTAATCCCCTAAGTAAAAATTAGACCGGTGCCAAATTATATCTTTCTTCGAACTGATAAATCAACCATGCGGAGCAAAGTATAAAAATAACCATGTACTATAACCCAATCAACAAAGTGTAAGTACAAAAGAATAAGAGTAATACCGAATAAACCGTCGGCTAAAATCCCAAAATATTAGTAGAACAACCACTAGTCAGAAACTAAACATCTGAGACTGATACCGGACCACAAGTCCATACAAAGAATAGTGTGAGATCCTGCACTAGATCTGAATGAGAGATATCGTCTAATCAAAATATTGTAAGTATCCACTGTGCTACAGCTTCGAGTCCCTGGAATGAAATCATCATACATGACGTCCTTGTGGCTGAATACCTAAAAGGTTTTGAAAATATTTTATTGCAAGAGTTAGTACTCAAAACATTTTGAAAATATTTAACAAGCGTTTATCACAATATAAAATGCGGTTATTGATTACACATGTTAGGTTCTCGTACACTCTCTTGAGTTTACTCACCCCTCATCTATTGTGCACACCTAACATTCTACACTTAGCCTACCTAGACATATCTCCCAAGCTAACTAGGACTAAGTAATCATCTGAACTTATCTATACTTAAGTTCTCGTATCGCCCACATAGTACATCCATTTCATTAACATCTCACGAAAGTTAATTAATACTCAAGTAACATTTCACCTATGTTATGTTTCAAAACTTCTCATTTAGTTTCACTACTAAATTTCTACAATTATTACAATTTCTATCTTCCCACTTTTGTAATTAAGTTTCACTACTTAAATTACTAAATAGATATTCTCTATCTAACGTTACGTTTCGTAATTAAGTTTCACTACTCAACTTACCAGTTCGGTATGTATCTTTAAATACATAATATATATCAATCTACTAATATACAGAAGTAGAATATCATCAAGTATATATATTTCACACACAATATATACTAAATATCAGTCATTAATATTTTGTCGTTTTTACACACGTAAAGGACTCTTGGTTCGGAATGATTCATCGAACCCAAGTAAGAATTGGTTCGGAATGATACATCGACCCCAATTATTTATATACACAAATTCTGGCTCGGACTCTTTCATCACGCCACCAGTTCAAAGGTTTGGTTAGGAATTTTACATCGACCCTAAACATATAATAACCCTATGTTAGTTCGTAATATCTCATCGACCCTAACATAGTTAATTTAGGTATACTTCTCTCGACCTAAAAGATCATATAATTCACTAGGTACACGCCCGACATATTAATTATGTTCGTACGTAATATTTTAACCTCCTATATCTACCGTACAATATTCGCTTTACGATTTATCTCATTAATCGCATTTATTTGAGTGTTCACACAACTCTAAGGGTCCTAGTTACCCCTCACATATAATTTCAGTAGTTATTACTTACCCTACTAGTATATTACTTGAATTGACTTTACCTCGCCTCGTAACTCAATTCCGAATTCCCCAATACTCCACTAAATCAAATTATTCTCGTTGGTCCATAATCTAAGCCCTACACCTAATGTCCTTATCAGACCTTAACAATATACCTACTGGTCTTATTCTCACTCCCATATAAGTATAATATAAATCCTAGGATACCCATTCATTCCCGTAATCAAATAAACATTAAACACGGAAAATTCAGGGAAAAATAGCTTACGTCGATCGATCGATTGATCGAGCAGGGACAGACGCAGTTCGTCTTCTTCGTTAACCTTTTCCAAAATTAACAAATATTCAAATTTCATTATAGTCCACCAAACTTCGACCCAATGATCCTAACATGTTTCCACATATACTAGGACAATTTCTAACGTTTCAAATACATCAAAACCTCAATTCCTTTAAAGAAATAGTGAATTAAAACCAGAATTTCTTAAAACCCTAGTTATGGTGTTCTTCCCATATATGCATTCAAAACCCAGATTTTATTTCAAAATAATCATCAAGTCTACTCTGAATATTAATCCTCTACATATGTTAAATCATTCTACATGTGATTCATATCCCAACATGTATAAATATCATTATTCTCCTATCAAGATATTGATTTAACAAAACTATTCAAAAACCCTACACATGGGTATTATAACTTTATAATTTTTGCAATAAACAACTTGCCTTGCAAGATCAAAACCCAACCTCCTCAAAAGCATCCTCTAAGTCTTGAGAATGGTTTTCTCCTTCTCTCTAATGGTATTGGTGTTTACATGGGTTTTCTAACCCTAACCCCTATTTCATACGACTGATAAAAGGCTCTCAAATTCGTAGGTCTCCATACCCTCTCATGTTAAAAGACCAAAATGCCCCCGAATGATCTTGGTTTAGTCCAAAATTACCCACAACTAGTACCCCCGGGTATACTATTTTGACTAATTTGATCCTTTCGGACTCATCTGTGACCTCTAAATTATCATTTGAGTCACTTAAAAATATTACTCGTTCTCACCCCAAAATGGTCTACACGCGTTAAGTAACTATTTACTACTCGCACTAAGTAAATATAATGAGGCAATATAAATCGGTATCTATCTCTCGATTAATATTCCATAATTACAATTTTTAATAAATCTCATTAAATTACTCCTCTTACGTAATTTAAATTAAGCCGTATTTTCTCATTTAATTTTCCAATTTAATTAAATAGAATATTCAGAAATACGGGGTATTACAAATAATTTGGATTCTTATTCAACTTCTATGTTGTGAAGTTATCTTTGTTTGCATATTTTAAGGTGTGATAGAATAGCTTGAGCTTCAGCTACATTATTAGAAGCAATTCCACTATAATTTGAGCCCATTGGAAGTCCCCTTTTTTATTCCTTAAAATGCCTCCATGGCTTGAATAACCAGGGTTGCCTTTTGAAGCACCATGAGTGTTTAACTTCCATAAAGTCTTTGCAGGACTAATCCATTTAACCAAAATTTTATAGTCCTTCTTTGTGCAAAAAGTTCTTATAGAAAGCAGATGCGATAGATCATAATAAGATTTCTCACATTTTAAAGTATGAACATATGCAATTGCTTAGCATCTTATAATTACACCTAGGATAATAGAGGAAGTTGTCATTTTAATGTTTTCATGAATGGAATTATTTCTATGCTTCCATATCTCCCACATGATGCATGACGAAATAATTTTAACAATGAACTTTATGATGAGGTTTGAAGAACTTCTAAACCACCATTCCATCAACATTAATTGTAAAGGTTTGAATGACAATTTAATACCAAGCAATTTAACAAAATGAGACCATACTTTTCTAGATATCGGAACTTGAATGAAAAGATTCTTTAAATCTTCTGAAAAGTCATATCAATATCTACAAATAGGAGTTATTTTGAAACCTATATTTTAGAGGTTGTCCTCTAGAGGGATTTTATTAAGAAGACACCTCCAAATGAATATAGATATTTTGGGGGGAATATACGACTCCCATATATTTTTGAAAATAAATGTTGATGTTTTGGAAATTCTAATAATATTAAAAGTAGATTTGAAGTTTAATTTTCCATCCTCAAAAGGTTTCCATATCTTCTTACCTATTATATAAGTGATATGTTGATCTAAATCATGCAAGTTAGCTTTGAAACTATTAAAGGATGTAGCACCATTGGGTTTTGAACCTCTTTTGTATTTACATCTCAAGAAATGTGCCCATAGGTTGTTTCTTTCTATGTATTCCCAACCTATTCTCCACCTAGAAGCTTTAGTTATGTCTTGTAAACTTCTAATACCAAGACCTCCATATTCTTCTTTAAGACATAATGTCATCCATTTACACAAGTGATATTTCCTACCGTACTCCTTGTTATTGCCCTTAAAGAAGTTAGTAAACATATTTTCATTTTTTTAAGGATCAATTTAAAAGGATTGATAACAGCTATAATATGGAGTGGTATAGAGCTAAGCGCTGATTTAATTAGGACAATTCTACCATATTGAAATAAAAATTTAGATTTCAATCCTTCTATTTTTGTTCTTATGGATACAATAAGACTTTCAAAGCAAATAGAGTTTTTCCTACCTTTAAATAAGAGACAACCTAGATATTTAATGGGAGCACTACCTTTTTGAAGGCTAGTAACATCATGGATAATTTTGGATCTCTGGGCAGAGCCTTTGGTTTTGGTAAAAAAAATACTTTTGGATTTGTTTTTGAGTTGACCTAATGTAGATTCATAATCATTAAGGAATTTTATAAGAGATTTGAGGCTTTTCTTGGAACCTTGAGTGAATATAATAATATCATCAACAAAAGCATGGTGACTTATCATAGAGCAATTTCTAAGATGGTAATATAGTCCAATTTTCCCATTTTCCATAAGATTATGTAAACCTCTACTGAGAACTTCAGTACATATCACAAAGAGACTTGGGGATAAAGGATCCTCTTATCTAAGACCCATAGAAGATTTAGAAAAATCCAGTTGGTTGACCATTTCCTATAATGGAGAACTAATTAGAAGAAATTATTCTCCATATGAGATCAATAAATCCTTCACAGAGGCCAAATTTCCTAAGAACTTTGATGAGAACCCACTAGGAAACTCTGTCATATGCCTTTCTCATGTCTAATTCAATAATCACATTATCCCCCAAGTTTCTTATATCTAACAGATGCAACATTTATTGCCTAAGAATGATGTTATCAAGAATGTTTTTTCCCTTTATAAAGCCTAATTGATTTAGGGATATCAAATTAGGAAGATAAACACCAAGTATAATGTTTATGATTTTAGGTATGATTTTGTTATTAAAGTTACATAAACTTATAGGTCTGTAATCTTAGCATTTAGTAGGATTTTTAATTTTGGGGATTAAGGAAATATTAGTGGCACCGCATCTTTTAGGAAAATCCCTTCCTAAAAAGTAGGCTTTAATGGCTTCCAGCAGGTTAATCTTTATGATATGCCAGCAGTTAGTGTAAAAAAGCCATTAAATCCATTAGCACCTTCTTGACTATCAGCTTTAAGGGATTTTATTGCATTGAAAATTTCATCCTCTTTAGGAATTCTTATTAGATCAGAATTAATGTCATTTGAAATGATATTGGGAATATGTTATAGTAAGGATAAGTTGTTAGCAGTTCCTTCTTCTGCTAAAACAGTTTGGAAATAACTGACTAACACTTAATTCATTTTCTCTCCAGTATCTACCACTTCACCTTGATCGTTTTTTATTCTTTGAATCAACATATTTCTTTTGAAATTATTCACAACAACATAAAAATACTTGTTATTTAAATCGCCTTCTTTATTCCATTTTAATCTAGCTTTTTAACTCCAAAACTGCTCTTCACATATCATAACCCAATATAATTTGGCTTTAGTTTCTTCCATAGCTTCTCTATTCTCCTTATTAGGATTTTCTTGATAAGAAACTTCTTTCATTAATACTTAATCTTCCATATTTGAAACATGCTGGAATATATTTTTAAAAGTTTGTTTGTTACGTTCTTTTAAATCCTATTTCAAAACTTTCAACTTCGTTGGGAATTTATTTAAAGGGCTACCTTTGATATCTTTATTCCATGATTCTTGAACCAATGTTTTGAAATTATTATGGTTACACCACATATTTAGAAACTTGAATTGTTTAATTATATGATCTTTAGTTTGGTCAAATGAGACTAAAAGAGGGGAGTGATCAGAGAAATTTTTGTTGAGATTTTTTACAGTAGTAGAAGCATAGATTGAAAGCCATTTTTGGTTTATTAGACCCCTATCTATCCTTTCCTAAATCCATATTTCTGCATCTCTATTGTTATACCAGGTGGATTTGGAACCTATACAATCGAAATCTATGATGCCAGCTCTATGTATACTGTTGTTGAACTCTTCAACACCTAATTAATCTATTTCTCTACCCCCAGTTTTCTTAGTACTATCTGCAACTATATTACAATATCCTATTGTTATGAAAGGATCATTAATACTTATGTTGGAGTTAGTTTCTATATTATTCTATAGCTATAATCTTTCTAACCTAGAACACTTGGCATATATAATATTAATGTGCATCTTATTGATAATACAAGGTTGAGTTAATTCTTCAAGAACATTTTTATCATGGTCTAATATGGGTTTATAGTTAGATTCATATCTCCATAACCACCATATTTTGTCGTTAGCATTACCTTCATAACCATCAAAGTTGAGAATTGTTCTAAGGTTTTCTAGTTTGGATTTATCAATTTTGGGCTTTAAAATAGCAATAAAATGAAGTTTGTGACACTTACAAAGCTTTTTTAGTCTTCTCTTGGTTGCTTTATTTCCTACTCCCCTTTCATTCCATATTATTTTATCTATCATCTCGATCTTGGAAAGGGAGTCTTATTGGTCTTCTTGACCTTGGCTCTTGTGATTCTTTTCAACATTAGATCTACTATTTGATGTATCTTGTTGACATCTTCTTTGTTGTTCTTTGATTGACTCCTTGTCATATCAGTTCCTTTTTTTGAGATTTCAGTACATCTTCCTTCCATTTTTATGTTTTGAATTTTAGCCTCCAAATTTTGAGAGAATATGATGAACTCCTCCAAAATTGGAGTACCTTCATATGAGTTTGTTTCATTATTAAAAACTGATAGATTATCATAAAATGATTTTCTGACTTTGGTAGGTAATTCAGTGGCTTCATGAGGGAGGTTTAATACTTCAATTATTGTTGTATTGTCATATTCTATACCCACTGACTTGATTTTATCAATACGAGCTTGAAGATTCTCTTTTGGGATGCCCTTTTTTGCCACTTCTTTTGGCCTAGATTCAGCTAACTTTAGTAATAAAAGGCTTGAATCTTAGATGGGAGTGGATTTAAATTGTGTTGGGTTGATTGGGTTATCCTTTTATGAGATATCAATTTTGGATCTACATCTTCTTTATGATGATCTTCCAATCTTGATTGAATTTTCTGATTGAGCTGTCTTTCTTTTGGAGGAATTATTGGATTGTCACTCTTCTGTGTTGTTGTTGCAAGATTCTTGGATTTTTTACCGTTGGATAAATGATAGAGTAAAACTTTTCGGTGTGTTTTTTCGTCGTTGCTTGAAAATCTCCTCTAATCAAAATTCTCAAATAACCTACAAAATATAACAATCTCAAGTGTAGAGGTAAGTAAGGGTATCAATCCACATCGGGGGGTAAGCTAGAGACAAACTCAATTGTAATTCAATTTTATTTTATTTTTGGCCTTTTGCTTTTTCTATTTTTTTTTTAATTTTTTTCAAATATTAAAACAATTAGGTGAGGTGAGGATGTGAAATAACACTAAACTATATGGAAAATCAAATTACAAACTAAAAAATGACTAAAATGAAAAATAAAGTCTAACACTAAAATATGAGATAAATGAGTTAAATAAATGTGAGAACAATCAAGGACTGGGATTACACCACAAATTTTAGCCATTCTAACTAATTAATTGAATTCTCCCAAATTAATATCAAACTTACAAATCAACTCTCGTTGCAAATGTAGTTTTAATAGTAACCTTTTAGAATATTAAATTTAACACCCCACAACTCTAGAAAAATAGATCTACACTCCTTTTAATTAATCACCCGCTACGATCGATCAATTAAAATTTACACAAATCTTAGAAAATAAATTTAGAGTTGAAATTCAAGTAATAATATCCCAATTAAGAAACCCCTATATCTAGTTCGAATTTAAAATGGGTATTATAACTAGAATTTCAATTTTCTCTCAAAAATCATTTACCCTCTCTCGAGGCGTAAATTTAAGGGTGGTGGATCAAAATTAACATTCAAAGGGAATTTTCAATTAATCAAACTAATTAAATTAAAATAACATCAAATAAGGATTTCCCCCCACCCCTTGAAAGGGGATATAGCCTAACATTGTATGAGATTTGACAAATTAATAATCAAAGGTATAAAATAAATGAGAAGAGAAGATAACAATCAAACCCAATCTCTTCATGTGAAATTGAAATCTTATTTTCTTGAAATCCATCACTATCCATCCAAATTGAGCATCCAACAATAATCAATTCAATATAATACTCAATTGAATTACTCACAATTTATCACTCAATAATCTCTAAAAAGAAAAATAAAAACTATTTACAAAAATAATTTCCTAATTTATTTTCTAATCTAACCCCTCTCTCTCTCTCTCTCTCTCTCTCTCTCTCTCTCTCTCTCTCTTTCTCTAAAATTGATATGATCAACGTCCTCTTCAAATGGGGTCTTCATCGTCTTTTTATAAGGCATGGAGCTAGGGGTAAAAATGGTAGGATAAAGGTGCAAGAGGTTGTGTAGGGTGTTGAGGTGAGGGTGATTAGGGAATTATTAGAGGGTTTATGTGGTTTGGGTGTGAGGTCATGATAATGGGGAGAATGAGGGTATTTTGGACATTGGTAGAAGACATGTGGGAAGTTGGGGTTTAAGGGTATATTGGGGTAAATGGTTAAAAAGACATGTGGGTTAATTTATTTGGTTTTGGTTTTGGTTTTGGTTTTGTTTTGTGGTTTATTTGGCAGATGGAAGAATCGTGGCTTTGGCTTTTAGAAGGAAAATGGGTCAAAGGCTTAGAAAATAGTTTTGGGTTGTGGGTTTGTGGTTCCGATTTGAATTCGGGTGAACCCGGGCGATGGTTGTGGGTTAGGCTCTCCTGGAAAGGGAGTTTCAGAGGTAGGGTCCAGATCGACAGGATGCAGGCGGGTCGGGTTGACTAGGTTGTGGGTAGGGGGAAGGGGAGATAGGGTTGTGTGGTTCGGTGGTGCCATGGATGGCTGGATAGACGAGGGTAGGTTGCCGTTAAGGCTGTCTCTGTCACAAGGGGGTTCAGGGCTTTCGCCGTCGGAGGTGAGGAAGAGAGAGGAGAGAGGAGGTTTCGGTCATGGGCTGAATTTGGGGCTCGCGATTTGGTTCGGGGCAAGGTAGGTAGGATGGAGGTTTGGATTTGGTTTTGGTGTAAGTTGGGCTGGATTTGATTGGAATGTGGTTATGGAGGAGAGAGGTGGAGGTTTTGTGTTTGGGAAAGATGAAGGGGTATGTGATAGGGTGTATGAGGGTGTAGAAGAGTGAGGTGTGGGTGCGAGAGTGTTTAGGTGTATAGGAGTGTGTGGTAATTGGGTGTGAGGGTTTGTGAGTGTGTGTATTTAATTTGGACCCAACTAAAATAATAAAGACTCAACTAAACTTAATAAAACTAAAAATAAAAATAAAATCTAACTAAAAATAAAACAAACTAAAAACAATAAAAATATTAAAACTTAAAAAAATAAGATCCTAAGCTGTATAAAAACTAAAATAAAACAAAAGATATAAAAACTTAAAATCTAAATTAAAACTAAAGTCCTAAAAAAATAATCTAATAAAACTAAAAAAAAATAATCCTAATAAAATAAAAACTAATAAAAATAAAATAAATTAAAAATACACTAATAAAATAGAAAATAGAAAAATAGAAAATGAAACCTAAAAAATCTAAATAAATATAAAAATAAAAATGACTCAAACTAAATATCTAAAAAAAAATAGAAAAGGGTACAAACAAAACATACACGGGGTTCGGGGTAGGTTTAGGGTGGGCCTGGGTTAGGTTTAGGGATTGGTAATTTATCTCCATTCAGCGCGCATTTGCCTTGATATATAGATTTTGACACCGCAAACGGACATTTGACCTACAAGATAAACATTTAAGCACATAAGACCCATATTGCCGAGAATTAGCAACTAAAGTACATCTATTCGGGGTATAAAATGTACAGTTTTGGGTGCTTATCACACCAGCCCCAAACAGAGCGTTGCCAATCCTCGAGCAATAAGATAGAGAGAAAGATAAAGATAAGTAACCAAAAGTGTAACACTTTCGCGGGCACTTGCGATTGCACTTAGCATGTGCAACAAGCCTTTAAACCTATAGGTTGCCCTACAGGACAAGTTGTGTCTCGTGAGGGTTTGCAGGGAATATACCCACAAAATTCTTATTTGCAACGGCATTCAATCTCTTATTATATGTAGAATAGTCGCACAATCCATCACATGAGAAATATTTTCAGAAATACAAGCTAGAATATGTAAAAATTAAGCTAAGTAAACACTCAAGGCACATCCTTCCTAGAACTCAACGTGTTTAGTGTGAATCAGTCAAAACGGGTCGAGTATCATAAGAGTAATTCCTAGATTGCCTTTTCGAAATCAACGCTTCAACTTTAAATCTCACTGGATATATCTCTCTCAAACGAATTCTTGAGATATGGGTTAGTGTATTGCTTTTGTGTGTGAGGAGGTGAGTAAATGTAAGCAAGTTCAAACGTCTCACACACATATAAGAAAGAACGAACATATAGAAAGAAAATTGATCTCATGAAAGAATGCTAATCACTATAGTGAGAACATTGAGTTATTCACCATGTTGACTTTCATTTGCCCGAACACCTAGGAAAAAATATGGATGATAACGGGTGAGGGGGAAATGAAATGAGAAGGATGGGATATGAGGTGAGGTAGAATAGGATGGATGTGTGAAATGTTGGATGTATGATGGATGAGCGAGAAGAGTGTACTATGAAGAATAAATTTCTTTATTTCAAAACCAACTACTAACTACAAACTCTCTTTCTTTTCTTTTCTATCTTTTTTTTTCTTTTCGATATTTCTTTTCTTTTTCTCTTGTTTTATATTTTTTTTATTTTTTTTTCTATTTTTGCTATTTTTCTCTATTTTTTTCTTTTTTATTTTTTTTACTCTCAACACTGAAGACATTTTACGTTTGAAACAACACTCTTTTTCTCAAAATAATGGATGATATATGAATGGAATGGGGTATGTATATGGATGATGTAGGGAATATGTGGGAATATGGAAGAGCATGGGAATGTAATGGAAGAAGATGTAATATGGGGGAAAAGTGGTAGGTGTATGGATGAAAACCTAGTGATCGGGACAAACTTAAAGACACATTTTTCTTACAAATCGAAAGTGATGTCGTTCTCAGTGATCAAGCCAAAATTTTAGTGAAGAATAATGAGATCATGCAAAAATTTAAAGTGCGGACCCAAACGAAGTTGAATCAACTTGTGACTCGGAGATTGCATAAGACACTCCGAAAGGGTGAAAGGAACAAATCTCACAAGTTAAAGTCTCTACTAGTGATCCTTAGGGTTTTTTTTAGAATTGTAGTACTCCTCAACTATAAACCGTAGTGACGTGATAAGTGCGTAAATTTTTGTTGACTCTAGGAATTCATGGTACAACATGCCTTGTTATGTATTACATAAGCTATTTAGAAAAAAATATTCTCTAGCTTGATTCCTAGACTTTTGAAAGATGGATGATTGAAAATTCACATCAATGAATGAGATAAAAGAAACTGCACGAAATTTTAAAAAAAATCAGGTTTAAAAATCAAATTTTTTCAAAAGAGGTACGATTTTGATAAAATTCCCCTCCCCAAAACAAAAAGGAACATCGTCCTCGATGTTAGGTAAAATGATTTTTAAAATTGAAAGCATAAGGTTGGAAAGACATTACCAGAATTAATCGCTAATGAAGTGAACAGATGAAGCCAAGAATAAACCTGAATAAATGATAAGAGAGAAGAAAGGTGTACAAGTCTATAAGGCATGTAAAGCATTGGGTGGTGGACACACCACCCCCAAACAGGATAAGACTCATATAAGAAACAATGGGCTACCTCCCAGTAGTGCTAAGTTTAATGTCTTCAGCCAGACCGAAGGGATCTCACCCTAAGGATAAGATCTATGAAAGCGCGGGGCGGCAGAAAAATTGGGGTGATGAGAATCACCCCCAAACAAGAATGAAGCGTCGGTCTTGTTGGATAAAGGCAAGTGGTCAATGCACCTGTATGGCAAAGTGCATCACACGATGCAAAGCATCAGTGGACCATAGGCGAGCGGGTATCAGGGTAAAAGTGAGAAAGGCATGGGTGAAGAGGCATCGATCTCGAGCCTTATTGAGCCGAAAGGTGAGGGCAACAAGGGCCCTATAAGAATGATGCTCTAGTTGGCGAGGGAGGTGAAATGGTGTAGAAAGTGGAATGGGGTGAGGCTCATAGAAATGACACGACCGTTCTATGAATGGGCGATGATAATGGTCGTGCCGTGACACGCCAGGGAGCCGTTGAGAAGAAAAATCAACACCACAAGAAAGTGGCGCACATGGAATAACAAGTTCGGTGTCACGAAAGTGAAGAGTATCGCCATAAACACTCTCGTATATGGTGGATGATGGTTTTAGGTGACGATCTAAAAATATAGATGGAAACTTGAAATGTGTAAAATCAAGATCCAGACCAGGTGGTGGGGTGGAAGGGATAATAGATGGGTCAGGTGGGATAAACGGTGGAGGAAGATGATCCAACTCAAGAGTGGGAGACACACACTCCTCATGAGGCACGAAGTGATCCTCAAGGGCACTCACAGGAGGAAGTGTGGAAATACATGGGTGAGTGATCAACTTCTCCACAATAGTAGTATCAGTGAATGTGGTGGGTGGGTAAGACAAGGCACCAAGATCAGAGATAAAGGAATCACTAGAAATAAAGGGCTCAAGAAGAGACAAACATGGTGGAACAGGATCCAAATCCGGATAGTTAGGACCTATCAAGGATTCTATCTCGAGAAAATGGTGAACACTCGTAGCCGGAGCTAACCTAAAAGATATGGTCATGTCAGAGACATATGGAATTGGGGCATCAGGTAAAAGCTCGGGCATATTTTTGGATATGACGGGAGTGTGAAGATGAACTGCAATGATGGGTTCATGTGGAAATGGTGGGATTGGATCAGTCTCACTAATGAAAGGTAAGTCAACACAATTGTCGACTTGGGACCCGGACCATGGAATGTTCTCAACTTTGAGATTCTCAGGAGGATAGGGTTGGTCACACTCAAAATACATGTCACAAGAGGACACAACATCATCACACTTGGTTGCAACGATGGGTGGATCCATAGGAATGTCCAACTCTCTCGGACACTCCAATTCATTTAACCTTTGTTCAAGCCTTTGGAGAGCTTGAGTTTGAACTTGAGTGGCTTGCTCTTGCTCGAGTATGAACTTTTGCAAGAGGATTTTGAGAGTGGATGTGGATGATGGTGGTGGAGTGATGGGTGGTGATGGTGGTTGAGGTGGGCACAACTTGCTATGGTTAGGACTATACGGAGAATACGCAAATGAAGTGTGAGGGGTGGGGCCAAGTTCATCATACACGAAAGGATTGCTTTCGTGATGGACAATTGGTTGATAATCATGGGGTACGTAATAAGGGAACTTATCATGAATGGGTGCACAAGGGTGCCATGACGACTGTTGGAACGTGTGAGGATCCACAACATCGGGTTGGGATTCGTATTACGTGGAAGGGTGATCAGGTCTCCACTAATAACTGGGGTACTCACACAACTCAGGATTAGGTGTATCGGGATAATAGGCCGACATGGATTCCGGAACAGTGTCATATGGATACACATATTCCATGGTGGGTATGGATATGTAATTTAAGGGAACTCATGCGACATGTGATCGGCATAAAAATAATGGGTGCACAACAAGGTATGCGACACATCGACACTTGACACCGAGGGTGATGGAATAGGAGGTACGTGCAGAGATGGGTCAGCGTTACCAGTTGCCCCTTACCTTCAGCTTGCCATATTTGAAAGAAGACCTATTGCAAGAGAAAAAGAAGAGCAGGCAGGAAGAAATAGATTGAAAGAACGGGAATCAAATTGATTTGATTACATGCCACGATAGCAGTAAGAAGGATCAGCGATAGCGTCAGAGCCTTCCCGATCTTCTTGTATCTTTCTTCTTGTTCTTGTTGTATTCTTTATCCTCTCAACAGTTGTTGTTGTTCTTGTTGTTTGACATGCTAGAAATAAGAGTAGATAAAGTCTAGAAATCAAACAATAAAGCCAACAGGACTCTAACTAGAAAGTCGTAAAAGCCTACACTGTAGTAATACAGTGTAGCCATCCCAACACTCTCAACCCCGATCAAGCCAACATGCCTAAACTGTACCAACGGTACTCGTGAGAGAGTTGAAACCATGAAAAATCTAATAAAGAGACGGCTCAGGATCACTCTCACACGTGTCGCGTGTCAATGAAAAATGACCAAAGTAGTCCCGTAAAGGACGTTCTTCGGCCATGTGGAGAGAAATATTTTTTGAAGTTTTTTTAAAAAATTTTCAAAAGGAAAGAAAATAATTTTGCATTTTCGAAAAAGGAAATAAAGAAAATAATTTTGGATTTTTTTATAAAAATAAATAAAGAAAATATTTTTGGATTTTTTTATAAAGATAATAGAAGAAAATATTTTTGGATTTTTTTTGGAAGAAAAGGTTGGGAAAAATATGGACTCTTGATTTTGGACGAAGTAACTACAATCGACTATCGAAAAAAATGAATTGGACACATGCAAGTCAAGGATAATACCTAACTAACACATAGCCAATTTTTATCTTTAGATTTAGTGAAAGGGTAGTCAAATTTTAATTAAGTCCGAGGGCGATAAAAATCACGGAATTTATCTTAGTGATCGCCTTTGCAAAAATATTCTCCTATTAGGCTACCTAGTGGATTGATTTTAAATTTAGTGATGGATAGGGTATCACACAATGGTAAGCGAGTGAGTCGGGTAATGAAATCCCTTCTCGTGAGTGACCGGGTGTAGGTCTTAGTCAGTCAATTCATCAAACCATTCAAAAATAAATGCGAGAATAAAATCAAGTAAGAGAACACAAAGTAAACAAAAGAATTGACTCGCTGACAGGAGAGGTGCGAGGGTTTAAGAGATGTACCTCCCACGATTTTTAAGTCGTGGGGTGCCGAAAAATTTAAGTCGACCGGGGGGAGATCACGCCTATCTCAGTCGGCCCCGGGATTCCTACCGACCCAAGGTAGAGAGGCTTCTAAATCCTCGCCTTTGGACGCCCTCTCTCTACCTTGTCGTGTTTTCTTATCACGATTTCTTCGATTATTACAATTTTTAAAATGAAAAATAAAATAAAGGTGTCTCTATGCACCACAATACAAGCGAAGAATATAATAATCCTAATACAAGCCTTCTAAAAATATAAAAATGGTAAAAAAATAATAAAGTGCAAAAAATAAATGAACTACAAGATTGAATCCGCTCCGAGTGCTTCACGCTCCAAAGAATGGCAACGACGCCATTGATAGTAAAACTTTTTGGTGTGTTTTTTTCGTCATTGCTTGAAAAGCTCCTCTAATCAAAATCCTCAAACTACCTACAAAATATAACAATCTCAAGTGTAGAGGTAAGTAAGGATATCAATCCACATCTAGGGGGTAAGCTAGAGACAAACTCAATTATGATTCAATTTTATTTTCTTTTTAGGCTTTAGCTTTTTCTATTTTTTTGAGATTTTTCAAATATTAAAACAATTAGGTGAGGTGAGGATGTTAAATAACACTAAACTATATGGAAGATCAAATTAAAAACTAAAAAATGACTAAAATGAAAAATAAAGTCTAAAACTAAAATATGAGATAAATGAGGTAAATAAATGTGAGAACAATCAAGGAGTGGGATTACACCACAAATTTTAGCAATTCTAACTAATTAATTGAATTGATTTAATTCTCCCAAATTAATATCAAACTTACAAATAAACTCTCGTTGTAAATGTAATTTTAATAGTAACCTTTTAGAATATTAAATTTAACACCCCACAACTCTAGAAAAATAGATCTACACTCCTTTTAATTAATCACCCGCTACGATCGATCAATTAAAATTTACACAAATCTTAGAAAATAAATTTAGAGTTGAAATTCAAGTAATAATATCCCAATTAAGAAACCCCTATCTCTAGTTCGAATTTAAAATGGATATTATAACTAGAATTTTGATTTTCTCTCAAAAATCATTTACCCTCTCTCGAGGCGTAAATTTAAGGGTAGGGGATCAAAATTAACATTCAAAGGGAATTTTCAAGTAATCAAACTAATTAAATTAAAATAACATCAAATAAGGATTTCCCCCCACCCCTTGAAAGGGGATTTAGACTAACATGGTATGAGATTTGACAAATTAATAATCAAAGGCATAAAATAAATGAGAAGAGAAGATAACAATCAAACCCAATCTCTTCAAGTGAAATTGAAATCTTATTTCCTTGAAATCCAGCACTATCCATCCAAATTGAGCATCCAACAATAATAAATTCAATATAATACTCAATTGAATTACTCACAATTTGTCACTCAATAATCTCTAAAAAGAAAAAGAAAAACTATTTACAAAAATAATTTCCTAATTTATTTTCTAATCTAACCCATCTCTCTCTCTCTCTCTCTCTCTCTCTAAAATTGATATGATCAACGTCCTCTTCAAATGGGGTCTTCATCTTCTTTTTATAAGGCATGGAGCTAGGAGTAAAAATGGTAGGATAAAGGTGCAAGAGGTTGTGTAAAGTGTTGAGGTGAGGGTGATTAGGGAATCATTAGAGGGTGTATGTGGTTTGGGTGTGAGGTCATGATAATGGGGAGAATGAGGGTATTTTGGACATTGGTAGAAGACATGTGGGAAGTTGGGGTTTAAGGGTATATTAGGGTAAATGGTTAAAAATACATGTGGGTTAATTTGTTTGGTTTTGGTTTTGGTTTTGATTTTGTCTTGTGGTTTATTTGGCAGATGGAAGAATCGTGGCTTTGGCTTTTAGACGGAAAATGGGTCAAAGGCTTAGAAAATGGTTTTGGGTTGTGGGTTTGTGGTTCCGGTTTGAAGTCGGGTGAATCCGGGCGATGATTGTGGGTTAGGTTTTCCTAGAAAGGGAGTTTCAGAGGTAGGGTCCGAATCGACAGGATGCAGGTGGGTCGGGTTGACTGGGTTGTGGGTAGGGGGAAGGGGAGATTGGGTTATGTGGTTTGGTGGCGTCGTGGATGGATGGATCGGAGAGGGTATGTCGCCGTTAAGGTTGTCGCCAGTGCAAGGTGGTTTAGGGGTTTCGCCGCCGGAGGTGATGAAGAGAGAGGAGAGAGGAGGTTTCGGCCATGGGCTGAATTGAGGGCTCGCGATTTGGTTCGGGGCAAGGTAGGCGGGATGGAGGTTTGGATTTGGGTTTGGTGTAGGTTGGGGTGGATTTGATTGGAATGTGGTTATGGAGGAGATAGATGGAGGTTTGGTGTTTGGGGAAGATGAAGTGGGAAGTGGTAGGGTGTGTGAGGGTGTAGAAGAGTGAGGTGTGGGTGAGGGAGTGTGTGGTAATTGGGTGTGAGGGGTTGTGAGTGTGTGTATTTAATTTGGACCCAACTAAAATAATAAAGACTCAAAGAAACTTAATAAAACTAAAAATAAAAATAAAATCTAACTAAAAATAAAATAAATTAAAAACAATAAAAATATTAAAACTTAAAAAAAATAAGATCCTAAGCTATATGAAAACTAAAATAAAACAAAAGAAATAAAAACTTAAAATCTAAATGAAAACTAAAGTCCTAAAAAATAATCTGATAAAACTAAAAACACTAATCCTCATAAAATAAAAACTAATGAAAATAAAGTTAAAATAAAATAAAATAAAATAAAAATACACTAACAAAATATATAATAGAAAAATAGAAAATGAAACCTAAAAATTCTAAATAAATTTAACATAAATCCTAAAAATATAAAATGACTCGAACTAAAAATCTAAAAAATATATATAAAAGGGTACAAACTAAATATACACGGTGTTCGAGGTAGGTTTAAGGTAGGTCTGGGTTACGTTTAGGGATTGGTAATTTTGCTCCATTCAACGCGCATTTACCTGGATATATAGCTTTTGACACCCGTAAATGGACATTTGACCTACAAGATAAACATTTAAGCACATAAACCCCGTATTGCTGAGAATTAGCAACTAAAGTACGTCTATTTAGGGTATAAAATGTACAGTTTTGGGTGCTTATCAATAAACATTTCTCTTCATTGTGGCCAAGTTTAAAGCATTTTCCACAATATTGAGGATTTTTTTCATATGCTATATATTTCTTGCCATAATCCATAATCTTTACAACCAAGCCGTAAAATATCAACTCTTTATTTTAATAGGTTTAATTCCACGCAAACTCTAGCTACACTAGGTCTATTAATTATAATTGTTGATGCATCAAGTTTGAGTGATTTTCCTACCACTTGGGCTATTGAATAAAGAGATTCTTTAGCAAAAAAATGTATAGGCAATACTGGGAAGGAAATCCACACTGGAACTATTGCACTTTATTTGTCTAAATGAAATTTTGGAGTCCATTTAAAAGTTTGCATAGGGAATTTTCCTATGTACCATTGATCTTTCATCCATAATCGAACAAAGTCCTCATCTGAATGAAGTCTAATCAGTATGTGCTTCTGGTCTAGAAGACCAATAGTATATGAATACTTTAAACCAAAGGTTTCAAATTGTTTACGAATTATATCTATGCTTGATCTTCCATTGGAGAATTTCCCAACCATTGAGAGTTTAAAAGGATCGGTCAGTTTCTTGATATCATCTATTGATAATAAAATTGTAGGTTTCGCTTTAAACTTTGTAGGAGTCTTGATGGGCATTTTTATTGAGCATAAAGATCATGTTAAGACACTAACAAAGGATTTGGACCTAATTATTTCATTAGGAGAGGGATCTAGTGGTTTTGGTTTAGATTGCATGGTGTATAAAGTTGGAATTCAATCCCTAATGAGGGTTAGAGATTGAAAGATCGGAGGAAGATGAATTGAGAGAATTAGAGAGAGAGAGAGAGAGAGAATGAGAGAGAAAATACCTACATTCTACTTTATTTTTAACTGTACAATGCCATTGAGAAAGGCACTCTTGACATCTATCTGATATAACTTAAAGCACATATGACACGTGATGGTGAGTAGTAAACTGACGGACTTGAGCCTCACAATAAGAGAAAATGTCTTTCAAAGTCTACACCCTAAATCTGTGTGTATCCCTGAGTGACCAACCTAGCCTTATTGCCTATAATGATACCATTCTCATCCATCTTATTCATATAGATCCACTTGGTACCAATCACATTATTCTCACTAGGTCGGGGATAATTTCCTAGCCATCATTCTTTTTAAACTGAAGTAACTCATCCTGTATAGAGAATATCCAATGTTCATATTTTAGTGCTTCTTTGACTTTATTGAGCTCGACTTTAAACGTGTAGCATAAAAAGCTAACCACATTCTCTAGTCGAGCATGAGTCTTGACCCCTAAAGTGGGATCTCCTAGAATGCCAGAAGGATCATGACTCTTGTGAACCTAAGAAGGTGTGTCCCCTAAATCAAGAGTAGGGTCCATCGTAGGTGTGTGAGGGATAATGGGATCATCACATGGAAGTGTGTCATCCTCACACAAAAGTAAAGGATCAACAAACGTCGACAGTTCTTCATCTTGCACATTAACGTTTATTAACTCCATAACCTTAAAGTTGTTCAGGTTAAAACCCGAATGTTATATGCTTGTCGATGAATATTCTAATAGAATTCCCTCCCTCCGGGAGTGAAACTTTCCTAATTGCTCTCTATCCCTAGGGATATAGCACTTACTCCTAAAGACACAAAAATACGAAAGGTTGGGCTTCTTACCTATCCACAAATCATATGGAACCTGAAGTATGTGTGGATAAAGATATACCCTATTCACTGTGTGATATGTGGTAGACACCACCTCTGCCCAAAACTTCCTAGGAACTCTACGATCGAGAAGCATGGATCTAACCATCTCTTAAATCGTCTGATTCTTCCTTTCATCAATCCCATTTTGCTGAGGAGTTTTCATGACCGAAAATTCATGTTTGATTCCAAGGCTATCACAGTAACTATCAACTTTTGCTTCCTTTTATGGTCCCTTTTTATTTCTTATTCGGAAAGTGTTTTAAGGATGAAAAAATAATTTTCTCTTTTGTGAAAAATACTTTTCCAATTTTTAATTCCGACCAAGTTATGAACAATTTCTAACTTAACCAAATTTTATCCAGATTAATCCTAAATATCTATCTAGTGATTAAATCAAGTAAAGAATACTCACAGCGCCAGATGTATGAGGAAAATCACAAATGAGAAAAACCTCGGACGGCCCAAGATAGACAATCACTATGAATATGGATTTAGAACGAATAGACACAAGTCTTACTCAACGACTCATTCCCCACGAGACTTGAGGCTACCGCTCTTCTGATCTTCAACCTCTCCTTTCACAGTGCCCATACAGAAAGTAACCTTCTTCCACGATGCCAATCCATAACACACGCATTCACGTATGTCTCGGTGTTCGCTGATATGGCTTGTAACGTCTACGATGTTAAAACCGAACTCTTTCAATTTCTCATCACAAAACCAGCAATGTTCAAGTGTAGAACAACTCTTCTTGGTGCAAACAAGATCGTAGAGCATATGCTAATGATAATTCGGATCTTGTAAAACTCAAAGGATGTTTTAAACATGAAAACCCCTTTATAAACATATGTGCAGAAACTCTCTGGTTCGTATAATGTTTTTGCAGAATGCACACACATGAAATCTGAAGGAAACACGCCTGTCAATATTTTTCTTAAGGCGGCAGTTCATTCGAACGACTAGACTTATCACGCGAACAAGATGACTTGTCATTCGAACGACGTGGCATCTTGCTAGAACGACATAGTGTGTCGTTTGAACGACGTGCAAGATTAGAGTCCTAATTTAAACCAACTTTAATTCAACCTTATCAGATTTAAACGAACTCTAAACAGTTTTAAACACTTCAAACATTTTAGAAAACATTTATTTATTAAAAATAACATCCTAATCTTTATGAAAATTAATTTTGAGTCCCATTAATATATATGCATTCACACCTGAGTGATCTCGGAATGCAATTAAACTTTGAAGATGAATAAACCGCACCAAATAAACTTTGGTATAATTAATTCCTTAAATCTTTGTCATAAAGTCTTCACTTAAACTTCGACACGTCCTAGTCTGTGTGGGATCGTGACAAATAAAAATTGACCTATGACTCAAATGTGTTATGTTCTAGGAATAAGTCATAACTATATTAAGACTCGATTGGAAATTTTGTCCTTACATCTTTAAATTCAGTTCCATTTTAAGGACATTATCCGTCACAATTAAATATGTCATATACCACTACAAGTTGCCCAAGTCGTCGAAGGATTGAAAGGCTTATATCTACAAGAGATAAATCCAAATTTCAAGAAGACTTCAACATTCTAACCCAACAAGGATGAACTTGGTAAAATGTGTTTAAGTTCTATTTACATTTTACATTAAAAGTGTTGAGATATTTTTATAAAAGTTAGAATGATTTTTTAAATGACTTTAAATATTTTTTAATTTTTTTTTCAAATATCATATAAGGTTTGGATAAACATTTATGATCTCACAAACAGTCTTAAGTTTTAAGGTTTCCAAAATATTTAAAAGATTGAATTTTTTGGGACATGTGTATGATGTCGTTCGAATGACATCGTACCTGGTTCGAACGAGATCGCATCTCGCTCAAATCATAGCTTATGTCGTTTGAACGAGATGTGTTTTAAGCTGACACATCACCGCCTTGATTTTTATTATAAATAAGGGTGTCAGGCTTCTGATTTTTGTGTGGATAAATACTGGTTTTCACCGAATACGTTTTGATATTATTCTCCAACCATTTGAGGGTTCATAACTTTTGTTTTGCAATTCACAATCCCAGTTGCTTTTATGTGAGTTGTTTTGTGGAACCCAAAAGCATAGTTTGCTACTGTTCATACTTTGGGGGAGATCTCTACAACTGAGGACTGCGTTCTATTGTGGAGTGAGTCTCAACGGAGTTTTGTGACTGCGTGTCATTAGGGAGTCTAGTGGTGTTCCTGGGTTGAAGACTGGACTGCAGTTCATGTAGGTTCGTTGAGTGTGGACATATTACTGATGACATCGACCGATGACTGTGGGTATTCGAGTGTCAAACTGTATTTCATTGTAACCATGTAAGTTGAGATTTATAATTATAGTTAAATAAAAAGATTTTGCCCTGAGGGGCTTTTTCCTGAACTTTGTGTCGCATATTTTACTTACGTTTGTTTGACACTTGCACGCACATAGGTAATTAACTTTAAGGGATGAATTGATTTGATTCATAAATTGACACTAATTAAATAAGTTTGTGATTGGAATTTGCGCATCTATTCAAATCTTTATCACATATAAGCATTCTCAAAATGGTATCAGAGCAGGTTACGCTAATTTATCGCGTATTCCTATTTTTCGTAAAAATTGTCTAATATTGATTTTTTTGAAAAATCTGATTGTGAAAGTTTTTCGCAATGTTTCAAATGAAAACTTATTTAGTCGGTTGCGAATTTTTGACGGGTCTAATTATACTTACTGAAAATCCCGAATGAAATCCCATTTAAAAGCAATCGATGAAAGAGTTTGGGCCATTTGTGAAAGAGGTTGGATTCCTCCCACTGTCATCGCAAATAATGTCACAAATTTAAAACCTGTGTCGGACTGACGTATTATGATGTGAACCACGTCTAAAGAAGTGTGGGATATTTTTTAACTCACCCACGAGGGCACTAATGCGGTTAAAGAGTCTAAAGTTCAAAATTTGACCACTCAATTTGAGACAATCACTATGTTAGAGACTGAGTGTTTTGACAAGTTTTATGCATGTTTGTCCGATATTGTCAACACTAGTTTTAACCTAGGTGAGCCTATACCTGATGCATGAGTGGCTAAAAATATTTTAATATCGCTGCCAAAACGTTTTATCTTTAAAGTAACTCTTTAAATACCTTAGGAAATTTGAATAGTATGAAATTAGAAGAGTTGGTAGGAGACCTACATACGTACGAAATTGACATGTTTCCCGACACTCTCAAACCTAAGGATAGAGGATTAGAGCTTAAAGCCCAATCTAAGAAAAAGAAAGTGAGTTTTTGTGAGTTCGAGTCTGAGGACGAGTCTGATTTTGACATGGCCCATCTTGCAAAGAATTTTAAAAAACATCCAGTTTTCAAAACAAAATTCTTCCAATAAAAGATTTTTGGAGAAAAACAAAAAGAAAGACAAGGCCAAAGAAAGCGGTGACAAAGAGAAAGAGAGGGAAGAAAATTTTGAAATTTTGAAATTTTTTGAGTGTGAGGGGAAAGGGAACAAGTCATTTGAGTGTCCCGCTATGCTTAGGAGATAGGGGAAGAGAGTTTTCGTGCCAGCCACCCTTAGTGATAAACAAGGAGAAGAGGGAAATAAGGATGATGAGTCTGGTAAAGATTTTGGACATGGTATGTGTGTTGCATTTTTATCCAATCAAGAGAGTACACCCACTTTTTCCCACGAAGATGAGGACATTTGTGCCCGTGATGCCCCCGAGGAGGTTTGGAATGTTTCTAACGAGTCTAAGAGCGAGTGCGCTAGTGATGATGAGAGTGAGATCCAGCTTGCGTTTCAAGAGTTGTATGCCGAGACCTTAAAGACTAAAAAATTGAATAAAAAGTTGGGTCTCAAGGTGAAAGATTTGGAGAGAGAG
The DNA here is from genome assembly GCA_949130495.1 of Sambucus nigra. Lineage (NCBI taxonomy): Eukaryota > Viridiplantae > Streptophyta > Magnoliopsida > Dipsacales > Adoxaceae > Sambucus > Sambucus nigra. The sequence continues at coordinate 285,093,998 of OX422207.1, read as the reverse complement.
TTTGAAGGAGTTTGAGGAAAAATCAAGTCAACTCGAGAAAGTGAAGGTTTCTTTGAGTGAGTAGTTGATTGCTTTGAATAGGGAAAAGAGTGAGCTTATAGCCCGCCTGTTATAATTAGAGATAGATCTTAAGCACGCCTGGAGTCTAAAGTCACTTTGGAGAATGCATCTAAGAAGATGGGAAAGATGGTGCGTCTACTTCATTTGTTGCACCCGAGTCGGTTCCTACTTTATATTTAGATTCACATGACTCTCTATCCGACCCACTTAGGCATCCCATACATGTTGATAAATGACTTCCTAGAGTTTTTTAGAGAGGTGTTCTGAGGGAGATTTATGTTTGCTCCCATTGCAAAAAGAGAGGAAACCTTTTGGAGTTTTTCTTTAAATTGGGTTATGTGTCACGCTTTACTCCTACACATGTTCGCAAACATGCACCCACCCATGATACTTTTCTTGCACGTAATGATAGATATTTTGCACATATTCGAGAGCAAGTAAAGTTTTTGGTCAAGACTTCTCATAATTTGATGGAGTTACTTTAAAAGATATCATTGTTTTTGGAGAAGTCCACTGCACCTATCGATTTAGGTTTAGACATGTTTTCTAGTATAGGTTGATTTGCATAACATTATCTTATGTCTATTGCTAGTATTTACCATTTGTTTTATACTTTGTTAACATTGTTGTTTTCTTTTATTATTTTTAGAACTGCTTTATCATTGTTTTGGATTTGTTTCCCCATTCCAGGAACTGTTTCTCAAAAATTTCTCATTGGACAAAACAGCATGATATATGTAATAACCCTCATGTTTGATAGCATATTTTATATTTATTTACTATGTGTAGTAATTAATTATAAAATGATAGATGTTGATTAAATATTAACTTAATATGAGAAAGGTTAATATTTACTGAAATGTTGTAAGGTTACCTGATGAGTAGGTAAAAATATCCATGTGGTGAATTATGGGGTCATAAGATATAAAATGACATTTTGGTTTAATGAGAAATCGGAACTTAAAATGAGTTATAAATTTTCAAATGATAAATTGGAGGGTGTAGTTAGTCCCGGTAGGTGCGAGACAGTCAAAATAAGTGCCATATTGTATTTTGGCATTTCGGACACTTTTGACTGGTTATAGTTTAAGTGCAGTGCGATTTATTATATCACGTATTAGACATTTAAGTGGGATCTTTAGACTTAAGACCCATTTTATTTTCCCCAACCCCATTTCTACTCTTCCTTTTCTTTCAAAATTGAGCCCGAGAGAGAGAGAGAGAGAGAGAGAGAAGGAGAAAGAAGAGAGCTTTGGAGAAAAGAGAGATTGGAGCTTGGATCTTGCTTGCATCTTCCTCAAATCTGATTTTCTACATCAAGGTAAGCTATCTACTTGCTATTATATGATTTAAGGATAATAATTAGTTGTGATAGTTATGAATTGTTGTGTTTAACCATTTTAGGGTTTTGTTGGATTTGTGGGTATTAACCCTTTTGAAATTGATTTGGATGATTGATATTGTAAATGATGGTAATTAGACATGTTTGTGATGTATTAGTTCCATTAAATGATATGGGATTTGGTTGTTGGAAGAAGAATGGAGAGTTTTGGGTCTAGGTATGCAATGACCGGTCGATCGCGTTTCTCAGACCGGTCGACCGGGCCTTCGGGAGAAGGCACACTGCTTTCTTTCAAAAGCATAAAATTGAGGCGCGGTCGACCACGTCCCCCTTACCGGTCGACCGGCCCTGCCTAAGTGAGAGTTATGCTTTTCTTCTAAGGCAAAATTGTGGGGCGCGGTCGATCGCGGTCTTGGGACCGGTCGACCGGTCCCCTGTTTTCTTTCCAAAACTTTACTTTTGCTTTTAATCTTTTCTTTTCATAGGGACTTAGGATCCTTCTTGAATGAAGTAAACTTTGACTTTTAGAGTCCTAGTTGAGTTTGGTCTCACCCTTGAGTGGAATGGATTTCACTTGTGGTTAAGTCCAGTGGAGGGGGGTGTTCCAAAGAGATGTTTAGGCATCACTCTTTTTGTTACTTCTTATTAGGAGGATAGGGGTTGTAGGCCCATGTTTGGAGACTTAAGGGCTTATCAAGATTTTATCAACTTTGAGGACTTATGGGATCATAATGATCATTTGGAGATTTAGTCGGGACTTGTAAATTGAGGAATATTAATGACGATATTCGAGGGGAACTAGGTTCGTATAATGAACTCAAATGTTAAAGATGATAGGTTCAACTAAAATGGACCAAAATTGTGTTAATGATGATTGGTTCAAATAGAAGGAACCCAGTTGTTTAATGATGATAAGTTCAAATAAAAAGAACTAATCACATGGGTAATGGAAATGGAAATTTGTAATGAATATTGAATATGATAATGAGATTTAAAAATGTAAATGTTAATTTACGGTTACACACCTCTCTAAATGACATCATAAGGGAAGTTCGCGCGCATGGTGATGCCCCCTGGCTAATGAAAGCATGGTGGATATAGTCCTAGGCCATGTGAGCGTTTGTTATGTATATATTTTCTGCGATGGGTAGGAGATTCCTGGTGTGGTCTTGACTATCCCGCAGGCACATGGCCTCTTCCCGACGTCTTGCGTTGTAGGATCCCAGGTTGTTCTATGGTAGGCCCTGGAAGATGATGGTCATTTAGGGGCGCGCACAGTGGGGAAACCCGGACGGGCGGTCTTAGATATCATTATATGTATATGAATATAACTATATTTTTCATCAAGTGGGACTTGATGGTTGTTAAACGCCACAAAGAGCGTATGATAAATGACACAAAGAGCATAGGTATGTGCCATAAAGAGCACGGGAATGAGATTAATGAAATATGTGCCATAAAGTGCACTTAATATTAATGGTATTACTATTAAGGAATGGAAAGATGAAATGGTAAGATAATTAACTATGGGAGTTAATAAATGGTTTTATTCCTATTAAGGAATACACAAGGTAATGGAAATTTGATAAATGAAGAAAGGTTTTAAATTTAAGTTATTACTTTTCTTTCTTTTATGTAATGACATTTCATCATTTAGTTAAATTGTAATGTAAAATTTATCATCCTTATCATTCATGCATAACTGTTCATTTCTATCATGCTTTTTATTTCTTCTGGTGATTATATAGAACCCGGCCCTGACCGGTTTACTTTCCTTGTCGTGTATATGATTGTATCTGCTCAGGTTCTCCCCCGCAAGGACGCCAGTCTTGATGTTCCCACTCCATTGCTTTCGATGAGCTGTATGATTTTGTGGGTTATTACAGAATCTTGAATTAGACGCTTTCATCTTTTTGGTCTAGATATGATCGGGTGTTTTTATTCGGCCGTGTGGCCCTAACTTTTGTATTTGATTAATGGATGTATTATGTAGACATTTAAATTGTTGTACTTTATTGTATGTTGTTGTGGATCGACAGCCTATTCGGTCCTGATTCTTACTTTCATCTTAGTTGTATTATATATATTAGTGTCGAATTCCACTTGCTTATCAGATGGGGTTGTTTTACTTTAAATTTCATAACTGCATTTTAAATTTCTAAACTTTTTGGCAACCCGTTTTCTGATGTATTGGGCGGTTTTCCCGTATACTCAGTTTATATTTTTTTGATGCTGATAATGATATTCATCCACGATTCCTGTTACATTTGGGTATCGAGCTGGCCACCCCTTATCTCGGATCTCGGGTTGTCTCAGATGGTATCAGAGCATCAAGTTCTTGAGTCTTTAGGATCTATGTGGATTCGTCACGTTATCCCATAGCGTTCTTTGATATAGAACCTAAGGTTAGGACTGTGTAGTTGCCTATGTTTTCGATCTTCTGCAAGATAGATAGTTTCAAATAGTATTTTAACTCTATTGTTATTTCATCTTAAATGCCGCCTAGAGAGGTCGCCCAACGAGATGTGTTAGAGTTGTAAAAGAGGAGGTAGATTCTCCACCACCGCCATAAGGGACAGTTAACGCTGCAGATGTAGCCATTAAAGTAGCTCAAGCGGTTAACACCGCCATAACCGTAGAGGCCCAACCATTTGCCACAGGCTCAACAATGGGCTCACGATGTTCAAGCTCCCACGGGACCTATTCCGTGAGAAAGGGTTAGAGAGTCCTTTTTAAAGGGAAATTCCCCGAAATTCAAGGGAGGCATGGATGTTATTGAAGCCAATACATGGAAATAGAACAGACAACGCCGCCTTCGAATGATAGAATGTAGCGAGGAGAGAAACAATTCCTTGCCACTTTTAAGCTAGTCGGATCTGCATTATACTGGTTGAAAATAATAACCACGCCAGTGTAGAGAGACACAATGACGATCACTGAGTTTTGGGCTTTGTTCGATCGTGAGTATGTTTCCTTTCGCAACTCATTGGGAGATGAGAAGGAAGTTTTGGGATGTTGTGCAAGGAGAGAGATATGTGGCGGAACATGAAGAGGGGTTTTCACGATTTGTTAATTTCATTCTAGATGAAGTGGCTCCGGAAGATAGGAAGATCTCAAAGCTTATGTGAGGTCTAGACTGGAGAATCCGGCAATAATTGCAGCGTAATAAAGCCTTATAAACTTCTATTGAGGTTATGAATGCAGACTCACCCTATTGTCGTGAGCATCGGTTACATACACCGGGTAGCAAGAAAGCTACTGTCATGGGTAAGTAGGGAGACCTAGAGGATTTGGGACTTGAAGAGGAGCATTTCCCTCATCCTAACCTTCGGGTGGTAAGCATAGAAAGAGGGACCCTCGTCAAGGGGTTTCATCATCGAGACAACATTTTGGAAGGTTTATTGCGAGTGGCAATAACAGTAGGCACGGTCAAGGTGCTTCGCAACATGCGGGTCGGGGTGGTCATAGAGGTAAAGACCCTTTGGGCCAAGGTACTTCCCAGTTTAGAAATAACGGGGGTCGATGTTAGGAGGATATGAAGGGACGGTTCTTCCATTGAGAGGACGCGGGTCATTATAAGATGGAGTGTCCTCAGGTGATTGGGGGCCAATTTCTTAGGGCTCCACAGCAGCCATATATTCAGTTTCCACCTCCGGTACCTATTATGGTTGTTCCTTCGCAGCAGGGGCAACTACAATATTGGCGTATTTGTCAAATTTAGGATGCTATGCTTCCTCCTGCTCTGCCGGCACCTCCCATTATAGGAGGGTAAATTTTACTGAGGGACACTTTAGTTGTGTGTTATTCAATGCGGGCTTTACGCGCTCATCTACTTTATGAGCTCTTCTCAGACTACAGATTTGATAAGATCTGCTGAGAGTATTTTTTTTCTCAATTGAGTTTCCTATGAGTGGTTGTTCGCTAAATTCCTTATTTATGTAGATATAGGGACTTATTGTGGTATTTTATGCTTTGAGGCCGATTTACTCGTCCTTAACATGGTCGAGTGTGATGTGATTTGTATGCCTTATCCCCACGACCGACGAAGTTGAGTAGTAGCGTATAGGAGGGGTTCCTTGTTTGGATTCCGCTTTTGTGGGATGCTCCACGCGTGAACCTCAACGACGTTGGAAGTGGAGAAATGTTGTTCTTTCTTCTGTTAGCTAATTTCATTTTATCTTAATTTATTTTTGTTGGATAATAGATGGGTGGAAAGGTTTAGCCGAGAATCAAGTAGAAGAGTGATTAATGGCTATTAAAGTGCGAAGTAGAAGCACTGTATATAGTTCTCTCCTCTGAACGATGTGAGGGAGACTGGGATGCGAAGTCGAGTTAAAACTTGGGGCTATGCCTTGATAAGAAGGATATTTAAAAAGGTACCTATATTGTGGGATATATAATTATAGGGATTTAGTTTGGATTTGTTTGATTTGTTAAATCTTCAGTATTTATATGGTAATGTATATAAGTAGAATCTCCCAGTCCTGAACATGTGTCTTAGACCTGTATGCCTTGATGACTGACGACGCGAGGTAGTAGTGTAACGGGAGGGTTCCTTGTTTGGATTTCACTTCGGCGAGACGTCCCACGCACGAAACCGAGCAAACGTCGGGAGTTGAGAAAGGTCTTGGGCACTAGGTATATACTTAGTATTAGGTGCATACGACTTAGATATGATGTAGTATAGGTAGGTAGACTTTAGGATTGTTTGGACATAAGGCCTTTAGTAGGTGATGTTGGTTTAGGAGGGTTGTTGGGAGTTGACCAAGATAGTTGTGTGTTGACTCTAAGAGGGATTGGTTTCCTAGTAATGAGAAGTATGAGATTTCGAGAAGTTTGGTTAGTAAAATCGAAGGAGATGAGGCCTCTTGTAGTAGAGTGTTACGGAGGTAACGAAAGGATGAATTGACTCGTATTCCTGAGCGATGATTCTAAGATCGAGGGTGGATTCAATTGACAAGCCTCTTCCAGGATCGGGAGTATTAATACTGGAGCATAGACCTAATGTTTATGCGCCTCATAAGCTAAGACTTGTGAGGAGTGTTATCTCATGCTGGAATTTAAATTCATCGTGGGGGTGATCGCCATATGGAAAAGAAGGTGTTCCTTCCTGGGCAGAATTTAAACCTTCGCTCAAGTAATATTATGTTGTAAGATGTCGTAGGAGAGACAAGAGTGGTTAAGACCACATATACAAGCTGCTGATTAAGGGAAAACAACCCTACTCTATTGACTTTGAGGGTGGGGTACGTTTCCATAAGAGAATCATTGTCCCGAATTAGAAGGACTTTAGAAGGGCAGAAATGGTGGAATCTAGCGGTTCTAAGGTTGCATTACATCCGGTAACGACATCATGTGTCAAGTTATGCGCCGCCAGTAGTAGTGGTCGGGCTTGGAGAGGTTATTGTATTGCGTGGGGTACCTTTGATTGCAGTCTTTGACTGAAATAGGATTTTCATTTCTCACTTTTGGCAAGTTTCTAAAAATGGGAAATGGGTTGAAGTTTAGTACTTCCTATCATCCTCAAACAGATGGCCAAACCAGAAAGGGTAAACCATATGTTGGGGCATATACCCCTTATGTGTGTACTTAACTTTAAGAATAAGTTGGGAACAGTATCTCCCATTGGTTGGATTCGCTTATTATGATTTGTATCGATTCACTATCGGGATGGCGCCTTATACAACCTTGTATGGTAGGCCTTATGGATCTCCTTCTTGTTGGTTAGAGGTGCGAGATAATCCGAGGTGCTTCTTCAAAAATTGAGCTCCTTCGGAATTGCATTCCTATAACCAAGATCGACAAAAGAGCGAAGTCGATGCGGGATGTAGGTATGTGGAGTTTGAGGTAGTTGGACCGAGTGTTGGTGCGAGTATCACCTATGAAGGGGATTAAGTATTTTGAGTATAAGGAAGACTTGCACCGCTTTACATTGGGCCTTTCCTATGAATGCTAAGGTGGGTCTGGTTGCCTGTTAACTTGCTTTACCGAAATATTGGCAGCAAGTTTATAACGTGTTCCATATCTCTCCTGTATAGTAGTACAAGAGATGTGATTGGTTCCCTTAGGCACATTTCTTTCGAAGTAGATGCATCTTAACGTTCCTTATGAAGAGTAGTCGGCTACCATTTTAGAGCGTGGTGACCGGCGATTTAGATTACAGATAGTACCTTTAGTTATGTTGCAAGATAGTCAGCAGTGTCGAGAAATCGACATGGGGTCGCGAGGATGACTTGCGGGAAAAGTATCCGCATCTCTTCTTGCGAGGTATAGCTGAATTTTGGGGGCAAAATTACCTCTTAAGGGGGGGAGTATGTAATAACCCTCATGTTTGATAGCATATTTTATATTTATTTACTATGTGTAGTAATTAATTATAAAATGATAGATGTTGAGTAAATATTAATTTAATATGAGAAAGGTTAATATTTACTGAAATGTTGTAAGATTACCTGATGAGTAGGTAAAAATATCCATGTGGTGAATTATGGGGTCATAAGATATAAAATGACATTTTGGTTTAATGAGAAATCGGAACTTAAAATGAGTTATAAATTTTCAAATGATAAATTGGAGGGTGTAGTTAGTCCCGGTAGGTGCGAGACAGTCAAAATAAGTGACATATTGTATTTTGGCATTTCGAACACTTTTGACTGGTTATAGTTTAAGTGCAGTGCAATTTATTATATCACGTATTAGACATTTAAGTGGGATCTTTAGACTTAAGACCCATTTTATTTTCCCCAACCCCATTTCTACTCTTCCTTTTCTTTCAAAATTGAGCCCGAGAGAGAGAGAGAGAGAGAGAGAGAGAAGGAGAAAGAAGAGAGCTTTGGAGAAAAGAGAGATTGGAGCTTGGATCTTGCTTGCATCTTCCTCAAATCTGATTTTCTACATCAAGGTAAGCTATCTACTTGCTATTATATGATTTAAGGATAATAATTAGTTGTGATAGTTATGAATTGTTGTGTTTAACCATTTTAGGGTTTTGTTGGATTTGTGGGTATTAACCCTTTTGAAATTGATTTGGATGATTGATATTGTAAATGATAGTAATTAGACATGTTTGTGATGTATTAGTTCCATTAAATGATATGGGATTTGGTTGTTGGAAGAAGAATGGAGAGTTTTAAGTCTAGGTATGCAATGATCGGTCGACCGCGTTTCTCAGACCGGTCGACCGGGCCTTCGGGAGAAGGCACACTGCTTTCTTTCAAAAGCATAAAATTGAGGCGCGGTCGACCACGTCCCCCTTACCGGTCGACCGGCCCTGCCTAAGTGAGAGTTATGCTTTTCTTCTAAGGCAAAATTATGGGGCGCGGTCGACCGCGGTCTTGGGACCGGTCAACCGGTCCCCTGTTTTCTTTCCAAAACTTTAATTTTGCTTTTAATCTTTTCTTTTCATAGGGACTTAGGATCCTTCTTGAATGAAGTAAACTTTGACTTTTAGAGTCCTAGTTGAGTTTGGTTGTCACCCTTAAGTGGAATGGATTTCACTTGTGGTTAAGTCCGGTGGAGGGGGGTGTTCCAAAGCGATGTTTAGGCATCACTCTTTTTGTTACTTCTTATTAGGAGTATAGGGGTTGTAGGCCCATGTTTGGAGACTTAAGGGCTTATCAAGATTTTATGAACTTTGAGGACTTATGGGATCATAATGATCATTTGGAGATTTAGTCGGTACTTGTAAATTGAGGAATATTAATGACGATAGTCGAGGGGAACTAGGTTCGTATAATGAACTCAAATGTTAAAGATGACAGGTTCAACTAAAATGGACCCAAATTGTGTTAATGATGATTGGTTCAAATAGAAGGAACCCAGTTGTTTAATGATGATAGGTTCAAATAAAAAGAACTAATCACATGGGTAATGGAAATGGAAATTTGTAATGAATATTGAATATGATAATGAGATTTAAAAATGTAAATGTTAATTTACGGTTACACACCTCTCTAAATGACATCATAAGGGAAGTTCGCGTGCATGGTGATGTCCCCTGGCTAATGAATGCAGGGTGGATATAGTCCTAGGCCATGTGAGCGTTTGTTATGTATATATTTTCTGCGATGGGTAGGAGATTCCGGGTGTGGTCTTGACTATCCCGCAGGCACATGGCCGCTTCCCGACGTCTTGCGTTGTAGGATCCCAGGTTGTTCTATGGTAGGCCCTGGAAGATGATGGTCATTTAGGGGCGCACACAGTGAAGAAACCCGGACGGGCGGTCTTAGATATCGTTATATGTATATGAATATAACTATATTTTTCATCAAGTGGGACTTGATGGTTGTTAAACGCCACAAAGAGCGTATGATAAATGCCACAAAGAGCATAGATATGTTCCATAAAGAGCACGGGAATGAGATTAATGAAATATGTTCCATAAAGTGCACTTAATATTAATGGTATTCCTATTAAGGAATGGAAAGATGAAATGGTAAGATAATTAACTATGGGAGTTAATAAATGGTTTTATTCCTATTAAGGAATACACAAGGTAATGGAAATTTGATAAATGAGGAAAGGTTTTAAATTTAAATTATTACTTTTCTTTCTTTTATGTAATGACATTTCATCATTTAGTTAAATTGTAATGTAAAATTTATCATCCTTATCATTCATGCATAACTGTTCATTTCTATCATGATTTTTATTTCTTCTGGTGATTATATAGAACCCGGCCCTGACCGGTTTACTTTACTTATCGTGTATATGATTGTATCCGCTCAGGTGCTCCCCCGCAAGGATGCCAGTCTTGATGTTCCCACTCCATTGCTTTCGACGAGCTGTAAGATTTTGCGGGTTATTACAGAATCTTGAATTAGACGCTTTCATCTTTGTGGTCTAGATATGATCGGGTCTTTTTATTCGGCCGTGTGGCCCACACTTTTTTATTTGTTTAATGGATGTATTATGTAGACATTTAAATTGTTGTACTTTATTGTATGTTGCTGTGGATAGACAGCCTATCCGGACCTGATGCTTACTTTCATCTTAGTTGTATTATATATATTCGTGTGGAATTCCACTTGCTTATCAGATGGGGTTGTTTTAATTTAAATTTCATAACTGCATTTTAAATTTCTAAACTTTTTGGCAACCCGTTTTCTGATGTATTGGGAGGTTTTCCCGTATACTCAGTTTATATTTTTGTGATGCTGAGAATGATATTCATCCATGATTCCTGTTACATTTGGGTATCGGTCTGGCCACCCCTTATCTCGGATCTCGGGTTGTCACAATATACTGGTTAAAAAGAGAAATTTTAATTTTCTCATTCTAATGAGAATCCATCTCGCGAGATCCTTAGTCCTTCAAATGACAAGGAGTCTCGTTTGAATGACCCCTGGAATTAATTCTCTATTTGCAGTCCTCTGTTTCATCTTGTTATACTTATTTGGTTCTTCTGGGTTGTTTCTGAACAGTGTTTTCAAAAATACAAAAAGATTTCCGGTTTAGAAAAATTTGGAAAATCCAAAAAACGTTTATTTTTGTTTGCACCTTATATGAATGAACATTTAGGATGACCAAGTCACAACTTCATGCCATATCTATGTGACTATTTGATAGTGTTTTGAGACAATATATCGTGTCATTCATGTGCTTTATAAAGTTTGAAGTCTTTGAGATGATATAGTATTTCTGCCTACATGATTGACTCTATTTGTCCTTTATTACACACATGCACGGATTTGTTTGACTTTTTTGCTTGTCTATCACATGTTGGTTGAGTGTTTCCATCTAAATTATGTCTATACAACGAACTAAATGCGATAAAACTTAACAAAAAGTAGTGCTAGATATAAACAGTTAGTGAGTTTGTGTGTTTCATCTTTTAAAAACACGGGGATGGGCTACGAAAGGTTCTCATTTATCCTTTGCGATTAAGACACCGTTTAAATGGACCTAAAAAAGTGAGGAATTGAAAATTATATGGCGTCCAATGAGGTTTAAAAGAGGCTGAAAAAATTAAAAGGCAATAAAAAGAAAATTATGTTAAAAATTGGCAAATAGTTTTTAGTTTCATGAGCTTATAAGAAAAATAAAAAGCATTACTTTTAATGAGGGAGTTTGGATGGAATTTTCAACGGTTTTCGTGACCTTGAAAGTCATGAAAAAGCATTACGTAGTTTTCGACCTTATTGGTGTGGAAATCATTTATACTTTGATTTGTTGATATGATTAAGACGATGTCATCTAAATTCAACAAATTCTACACCTAAGGACTAGTTTTGATGTTCATTCGTTCGGAGTATACTTATGCATCTTGCATATTTGATATGATTGAGTTGATTTTTCTATCGAATGTGTTCACACCCATTACTTTCGTTTTCACGATTTGGTTGTCTTAGTATAAATTCATGGTGTGTGATTTTTGTAACATCATTTTTGCATTTTTGTGTAAAAAATTTGAAAAATTCAAAAATAGTTTGTTTTCTTGGTTTAACGTGACACCCCCGATTTGTTGTATGTGATTTATTCTTTTCCTTGTCTATTTCGAACAAATAAAAAGGAAGAGAACAAATTATGATATTATGGGGGAGTTTAAGTATGTGGGAGATTTGATTATGCTTACATGTTTTATGTTTATTTCATTTCAAACTCGATACGTCACGAGATTTTTGCTTTGTCTCATGTGTGTACGTACAATTGAAGATTTTTGGATTGCACACCCTGATGTGAAAAGCTTGGAGTTTTGAAGGGCTGATTGTTGAAGAATCGTTTGAAAAGTTTGAAGACTTGTCAGTTTATCTTTCCACGTTTGAGTTTATGGGAGGGTAGATTTGTATAGGTCATTTGATATTGATAATTCAGATGTTTTTATTTTGTACAGGCATAGAAATAAGGGTAGATTTGTAAGGACATTATTCGTCACAATTAATTATGTCATATACCACCACAAGTTGCTACAAGTCGTCGAAGGATTGATAAGCTTACATCTACAAGAGACGAATCCGAATTTCAAGAAGGCTTCAACATTCAAGCCCAACAAGGATGAACTTGGTAAAATGTGTTTAAGTTCTATTTACATTTTACATTAAAAGTGTTGGGATATTTATATAAAAGTTGAAATGATTTTTTAAATGATTTTAAATAGTTTTTAATTTTTTTTTCAAAAATCATAAAAGGTTTTGATAAATGTTTTCTGATCTCATAAACAGTCTTAAGTTTTAAGGTTTCCAAAATATTTAAAAGACTAAATTTTTTGGGACACGTGTATGATTCGAACGAGATCGTATCTCGCTCAAACGACATCGTATGTCGTTCGAACGAGATGTGTTTTAAGCTGATATATAGCCTTGATTTTTATTATAAATAAGGGTGTCAGGCTTCTAATTATCTTGTGGATAAATACTGGTTTTTACTAAATACGTTTCGATACTATTCTCCAACCATTTGAGGGTTCATAACTTTTGTTTTGCAATTCACAATTCCAATTGCTTTTGTGTGAGTTGTTTTGTGGAACCCAAAAGTATAGTTTTCTAGTGTTCATAATTTGTGGGGAGACCTCTATAACTGGGGGTTGCATGCTATTGTGGAGTGAGTCTTGACAGAGTTTTGTGACTGCGTGTCATTACGGACTGTTGCGGTATTCGTGGGTTAAAGACTGGATTGCGGTTCATGTAGGTTCGCTGAGTGTGGATTTATTACTGACGACATCAACCGATGCCTGCGAGTATTCGAGTGTCAAACTATATTTCATTATAACCGTGTAAGTTGATATTTACAATTATAGTGAAATAAAAAGGTTTTGCCCTGAGGGGATTTTTCCTGAACTTTGTGTCGCATATTTTACTTATATTGGTTTGACACTTGCACGCACATAGCTAATTGAGTTTAAGTGATGAATTAATTTGATTCATAAATTGACACTAATTAAATAAGTTTGTGATTGGAATTTGTGCATCTATTCAAATCTTTATCACACGTAGGCATTCTCATCCGTTGTCACTATGCATTCTATTGATTGCGACACCGTGTAGATTTTACAGGATACGACACTTGGTCGTAAGAAACTCTACACAATCGGATTTCTCTCTTAGGAAATTTACTATGTAATAACATGAGAAATCATCTACTATCACGAGGATATACCTATTACAACCCAAACTCTAAGTGATAGTAGAACCCATAAGATCCATATGAATCAACTCAAGCACGCGTGTAGTGGTAATGGAGTTTAACTTTCCATGGGGACTACGGAATTGTTTTCCCATCTGACAGGTCCACAAATTGCAAAAGTTGACTTCCCAAGTTATGGCAAGCCACATACTACTTCCTTCTTAGCTAAATATTCCAAGTCTCTAAAATTAAGGTGACCTAGGCGTTGATGCCACAAATCCATAGAAGAGATCGTGGCATTATTGCAAACAAATGAGGACTTAGGAACAATCCCATAATAGTTATCTTCTGTACTGGCCCCTTATAATAAAATTTTACCATCTTTATCATAAAAGTTACACTCCTTCTGGTCAAACTTTACTACAAAGTCAGCGCCACATAGTTTGCTAATGATGAGAAGGTTTGCTTTCAACCCTTTGACGTACAAAATGTTCTCTAGCTTAGTAAACTCGGGTACCTCTATTGTACCTCATCCTACTATGCCAAGTTTTCTCCCATCTCCAAAGGTGACTTACCTTCATTTCTATCCTCAAGTTAAGTGAAAAATGAGACATCACCTGTCATGCACCTGGAGCACCAACTATCAAAATACCACTGTGAGGTATTATGAGTTTTAAGAGAAATATGAACAACAAGGGCTTTTATGTCATGATTAGTCACCCAAGAAGTGGTAACCTTGTGTTTTCCCTTGTCATTATTGGTTATATCCGTGATGTTGGAAGTATCCACTAACAACAAAGACATTCGTTGGTACTCTTACATCAAACCGTGAGAAGTGGCGACTAAAAACTTAACATGGTCTCTAAAGTGGCCTTTTCTCTTAAAATAAGTACAAAAATACACGGTCTTAGGCCGACCATGATTTATTTTTCTTGGTCATACTCTTCTTTGGGGTTTTAGTTGATGGCCATATAAATTCGTTGTAAACTGATGAATTGGTTTTGGTGCATTATGAGATGTGGAAGCACCATCAAAACCTATCCCCTGCCCTTCACCAAACCCTAAAATGGGTCTTTCCTATCTTTCCAAATCTATCCTCAATCTTTACCTTGACCTCTAAAGATCTCCCAAGATTATGAGTAAGTTGGGATACAAGGGCTTCAAGTTTCTTCTAAGCCTCCATAGATGAAGGAGCTCACTCGTAAGACTAGATACTTATTATTTCAAGTCCCCTTTCACGTTTTCAAAACAACTCTCACACTCTCCAAAATCTATTTATCTCTACACACTCTCTCCCTCTCTCTCTCTATCTATCTATCTATCTCTCTCTCTCTCTCATCTCTTTTAAATCTTTCTCTAGCGTGATGATCCTAAGGTCTAACCCTTTGTTTTGCTTTTTAGTTTTAAAGGACTCAACATATAAATCGGCGTACGCACATTATAGCTCACACTCGCTCTCACTTACAGCATAAACACCCTCACTCACATCGTTTTCACTATTGACGTGTCCTTGTGAGAAAACATCCTTATTGTTGTGAGATGCACTAGACTTACTCAGATGACTAGCTATGGATGCGGTGAAGTTGCATTCATGCAGTGATTTGGCTTGACGCTTTAATCTAGTTTCACACTAAAAGGATTTATGACCTCCTATCGCACTTGTAACACCTCTCCTCCTCTCTCTTAGGGTTGTCCTTTTTGTCTTTATCAAATTTCTTTCGAGATTTATTTTTCTCAAAACTCTTTTTGTCTTTAAAGTTCCCAGTATTTTTTAGTTCGAGAAACTTCTTGAAATTTTTAGCAAACATGTCCAAATCATCTAAATGGAAATCATATTCAGAATCTGACGTTTCTTCTTCTCTCCTTTTAGACGACTCTTCTCTATTTCTAGACGACTCCTCACCTTTTCTAAAATGGGCTTTAAGTGCAATCCCTTTCTTTTTAGGTTTAACTATTTTAGGAAACATATCAATTTAATAGGTCTGGAGGTCTCCTACAAGTTCTTCTAACCAAAGAGAATCTAATATTCCTAAAGAGTTAAGCACGACAATGTAACACCCCATATTTTTATGGTTTTTTTAAATATAGGATTAATTGAATTTAATGTGAGAATTCACTAAGAATTAATCCAGATTAAAATAAATATTAACTAGAAAGTTAAGGTTTAGTATTTATTGATGTGTATTATGTTTAATATTACAGAGCGAATAAAGTAATATGTGATTATGAAATTAGTAAAATTATCGCGAGTTGAAAAATACGACACTTACGGAAAATTAAGTCGGGACGCGCATGTGAGTCATGTCAGGACTAATTTAAACGAATTAGGAAGTAAATTAATTATAAGTATTCTGGATAGTCATTTTGAGTGCGTGGACGGGTCCGAAAGGGTCGAGATAGTTAGAAAAGTCTACCCCGAGGTTTAGTTTGGGTCCCGGGATAGTCTTAGGCCAAACCGGCGTCTCAAGAATGCATTTTGGTAATTTCCATTTTTGGGTAATCAATCTGCACGAAAATTAGATATAGAATGTATCTACTACATAAGTACAATTAGGGTTTTTATTCACAAGTTTCAAGGGATAGCCACAAAGGGAGAGGGAGAAATAAACCCACGGAATTAAGGCCTAAAACCACTATCTTGAAACACTAGGACCACCACCGTGTAGATCGGAGAACGAGGAACACACCCATACCACCTACATCAGTGGATCAAACCATCATAATCAATGAAAGTGTTTATTACTTGCTTCCTATTAGCAATAACCGTGCTCATGTTAGCATATGAATCAAATACATGATTTAGAATTGAATTGGGTGAAGTTAGAGAATTTAAATCATAGATTCAAAGGTATTTTGGTGAAGAATTGAATATCTATGCATGTAGAATAGGAATCTCAAAATTATATGTTGTGATTGAGAAACGAATCTGGGTTTATTATGTGATTAACTCTTAAAATGATGACTTAGGGTTTGTTGATGAGAAATTGGGGATTTCGTGAATTATTGACGTATTATAAAGATTTAATGATTCTAGGTTGCTAGAAATCATCTAAACATGTTAGGATATCAATTAGGTTTGGTGATTTGGTGTTTGGGATTGAACAATAGAGGTTTTAGGGCTTTAAATGGTGGGAAAATGCATTTGGGGAAGAGAAGTTTTCACAGAGATTCAGACCAGTCCATTTTTCTTCCAGACCGATTCGTTTTTCAATCGGATCGGTTTGTTTTTTTTCAGACGGATCAGTCCAGTCTGCTACAGTTTCCAGTTATCATCTAGAATACTCAATAACCTTTCAAATCTTAAAGTACAGGATTCCTACTACGAGACATAATTATAAGAATAAGTCTATGACCTAGTTGCAAGTGTTATCGATAGTTAGATTGGATTAGGTGTACGTTAGGCGTGCACAATAGTTGAGAGCTGAGAATCTCATGTGAGAGTTCGAAAAGCTAACATGCACATAATACTTTATTTATTGCAAATTTTAAATACTTGCTAAAAATATTTCTACAACTCGAGCTATGACTCGTCTTTTGTATATTCTCTTCTCTCTTGTACTATTTATATCAAGTGTCTAGCCACATTGATGCCAGGATTAGACAATCAGACTTTTTGACGTCCTGTTGTAGTTGTGGGAGCTGCAGGTCTTCTTGTTTAGACGTCACCACTCTCATTTCATTCAATTCTCTTTAGACATTTCATTTAGGGCATGTGTCGCCCATTCTCAGTTATTTTATTGGAGAGATTGTACTTCCTTCATTTTAGTATTTAGTTATTTAGTTGGATCCAGTTATATTAATTTATGTTTTTTAAGACTTTGAACTGGAATATTTTTATCCAGTCTTATTTATTTCAACAATTTATTCATATCACGTATTTATTTTATTCATGTGTATGGTAAATGGTTTGTGTTTTAATAAATGGAATCTATTAACGGATTAAATGAGTATAACTTAAATTGGAAAACATTTTGACACTAGCTTAATTATTTATTAGGTGATTAATAATGTTAAATGTTTTTGATAGTGATACTAAGAATGAACCAATTGAACATTTTGTTTGAAATTTAATAAAGGACTGATCAATGGGTATGTAATTGGGCAGGGTGTCACAAGTGACATTCATGATAAAACGGACAGGCAATGACCTTAAAATATTTTTTACTACTCTAATGTTTGGAATTTTTTCACCAAGATTAAAGCATGAATTAAAAAAAATTGACAGTCATGCATAAACTCATCAAAATATTTAGATTCAAGCATGGTTAAGGTTTCAAATTGAATTGTTAAATTTTGCAATTTTGATGTTTTGACCGCATTAGTTCTTTCATGAGTAAGTTGTAAAACATTTCATGCCTCTTTAAACGTGGTGCACGTCATAATTTGCCAAAACTCGTCAGGAGTGACGACTCCAGATATAGAACTTAAACCAAGTGAGTTAAAATTACTCCACTCAAACTCTTCTTCATTACACAAAGACACAAGTTTGAGTAATATTTCATTACCAACAACATGAGTGGGTGCAGTCAACCCTCTTTCACAAGTGATCCAGACTCTTTCATCAATGGCTTTCAACGACGACGTCATATGAGCTTTCTAATATGCACAGTTTGTCCCATAAAAAACCGGCCTTCGATTATATAAGTTTTCCCTTAAACATTAACTTTTCAAAAATTAATTTTTTTTAGAAAATTGATGTCCAGAAAAATTTTGCGGGAAAATTACATGGTAGAATTGTGTAATTAGCTCCGATACTAATTTGAGAGTGTGATTACATTCAATGTCCAAACTTATTTAATTAAACTTCAGTTTTATTACTAGATTTAATCAAATCCTAAAAATGCATCTAATGTGATTGAACATGATAAATTTATCTAGCATGCAATCCAAACAATCACAAACACAGATACACGAAAAATCCCCCAAAGGAGAAAAAACATTTATTTCACTATATGTTGTAAACCTCGACTTACATATACATAGAGAAATACAATGTGTTTGTTAAAGGAATACGCGCAGGCATCGATTCGTTGTCTTCAACAAGTGATTCCTCAAGAGATCCAACAGTCAGCTGTAGAAATAGGCTTCCTTCTTCACAAGATGTACTCCAAGAATGAGTAATATGATCAAAAGGGTTTAATAATGATTTATGTATTTGATTTGGGATGTTTGGGTGAATCAAAATAGGTTTTAACTTAAAATATTGAAGTCTTAAATAGCAACAGTTCTGTAGAAAACAGAGTTGTAAAAGATGTGAAAAACATGATATTCGAGCAAGTATTTATATCAGCAAAAATAAAAAGGCGGCACAATGTTGTTCGAACGAGATCTAGCAGGTCGTTCGAATGACACTAGATGTCATTAGACACCTCAAGGAACGACCTTAAAAATAAAGCATTAAAAACTAAAACAGTACGTGATCGTTTGATGCATTTAAGAAACGAGGTATCACATGACCTAAGAAACGACAAACACTGTCGTTTGATCAAGTCGTTAGAACGACATACCAATGTCATTTGAACGACATTGTCATGTCATTTGAACAACATATATAAAAAATTATTTTTAAAATAGACAACCTTATTTTTTATAATATATGAACAGTTATAAAAATTATTTAAATTCTCTAAAATATAAACGTGAATATTATTAACTCTGACTAAACATTATACCTTTAACGACGTGGAGATAGTGGAGACCGATTGAAGATACACGATGCATGTTGAATGATGATGACTTCTGAATGATGATGTGTGTTGCTAGAGATTCGAATAATGGACGTCAAGTATGAACGTGTGAAGACGTTCCAGCTGAATTAGTATGTAATGGTATACGACCTATTAACTATGATCTAGGATAACACAAAAATTCCTAGATTCTATACGGATATTTATAAAATCATGTCCTTACATCATTCATTCGTATTCTTTTTAGATATCTGACTAGGTAGTCAAACACTGGTATTGCATGCTCTCGTAGGGATAAGGTTACACGCTAGGCATCCCTTGAACCATGTTTGTGACATGTATGATAAGATACATAATAATATCAAATGAAAATGACTCTTGACAAAAAATGAAAGGCATTCCAAAAAATACGCACATCACTTCACCGCATAACGTCTTAATATCTCTACATACCCTTTTACCCTGGAAAACATTGTCATAGGCTTGGGTATAACCAAAGCAGGTCCTTAGAGATAGTTACCACTTTTCTTGGTCTCGTAACCTCGGTGTATATAGAGTGGTATGTTCTAGGTGAACATCACTCACATACCTCCATCATATCGATTCACCCTCTCACACGTACCCCCAAGGTATATCTTGAGGAGTCATAAATAAAGAAGGGAGACTTTGGCCTTGCGAAATGCGTTACATAACCATATGTAGTAGAATTCTAGGACACAACCAAATAATTAAGACAAGAGATTTTACAAATAGTTACATATCCAAAAAAGGGTTTTATATCCATTGGAAAGATTTCCCAACATATGATGGGATCTAGGACTCAAAGAATCTACGCAATTTCTGCATCAATGCACCAGGGGCTGAAAGACAAGTGAGGATTATCATGGGAATTGGGTCATCACTCGAGCTTACCCCAAAAACAAAAATATGTGCTTATTTAAACTCATGCATGTTCCTTTAGTAAACTTAATGCAAATAATCATAATTCTATAATTTCCCAAAACATTATAGTCGCCATGTTGGACAAGATATGGAAGTCGCATCTCCCGAACTCTGACATCTTATAATCCCGACAACATGCAAAATGAAGATACCATATCTCTAGCCAACTTATTGGCTAGATTGACAGCTCAGAGGGGAGGAAT
Organism: Sambucus nigra; assembly: GCA_949130495.1. Taxonomy (NCBI): domain Eukaryota; kingdom Viridiplantae; phylum Streptophyta; class Magnoliopsida; order Dipsacales; family Adoxaceae; genus Sambucus; species Sambucus nigra. Next base: position 285,073,704 of record OX422207.1, on the reverse strand, counting down.
GTCAACCCTAGGTCAGGAGCATACCTCCCTCCAAAACTGATTGGAGAACATATTGGCATTTAGTCCTTTTACCAAAAGAACATCAATGAATATAGGAAGGCCCTTTTATTTAAGTATTCCATTTTCCTATGATTTGATAGGACTCACCATCTCCAAATATAATATTTCCACCAAGTTTGTTTGTTATGTTGAATAACCATGATTCATTACCAATCATATGCTTAGAACAACTTGAGTCAAGATATCAACGAACTGAGATGGTTTCTTCCTTAAGAGAAGTCACAACAATATTTCAACTCAATTGGGGAAATAACTTATCTTTTATAACCTAAATTGGCCTAATTTTTAAAACCTTTTTTCCATCGTGGTTAAATTAGGCATAAGGATCACACGAGGTGTTTTTTTCAGAAGGTGACTAGTTCTTGGCTTTCCTAGATTTATGATTGTCAAATGTTGTTTGGGAAAATGGTAGTTATTACGCTTCACACGAGAATAATTTATGTTTTATAGACTGGAGACACATTTGAAAACATTCATCTTTCGTGTGCCCAAAAACATCACAATAGTTGTAAAAAAAAGTTTGAACTTGGCTTTACTATATTGCCTAAATTTTTGAAAATAAGTTTGACAACATGACCCATTGGAGTTTTGATTGCAAAATATTTGACTTATTCACATTGTCTCTAATGGGAGGTCACCTATATATTTGAGTAGTTTCATGTTTACACTTGGGAGTTTCAACATTCTTTATCACTTTTGAGACTAGATTTTGTAAAACAAGTTTTTGTAAACTTTTTATTTTTTAAATGTTAAAGTTACCATATTTTTAATACTATCTTTAACAAATGTGGTTTGTTTATGTTTAAAAGAACCACTTTGGTTTCATCAAATCATAAGCCTCATTTTCTGTTTTGCCAACACTTAGAGATTTGATCTTATTTTGTGCCAATTTTAAAATCTTGATATCTTTTGAAAACCTTTGAATGTTTTTCTTTGGATTATTCCAATTCTAGCAAAGTGTCTTTATATCTTTGTTCAAAAATCTCATTTGAATTTGATAATTCTTGCATTTTCTTTTTAAAACTTATATTTTAAGTCTTAAAGGTATGAAATTGATTGTTATACTCCTTAGCATTTAACATTACTATTTTTTTTAAACCTGTACCTTTTTAGTTAGATTCCTTATTAATTTATCAAACTTTATAGACCTTTTTAGAGAGATAGTATACAACTCATGGTAATCAGGAGATCTATTAGCACTTTCAATGTCATAGCTAGGTGTTGTGTGTGTAATAATGACCCCAACCTTTTTATTTTGAAAAATGTGGGAGTCGTACACCCTATTGTCTTTGGACTCGCACACCCATTAACTATACTAACATAATTATCATCAATTATAAGACAACTTAGCAATAGAATCGATATCAGACATCCAATCATCCAAATAATGTTCAACTACTTTATCATAAATAACAAGCATGTATTGTTAATATCATAATGATCAAACCATTAACTATCTGAATAGGATAAATCATTCCATGTTTTGGTTAAATGCGGCGTAGGCATGTTCTTTATCTTAGTTTTACATCTATTTGCATAATGTTAAAAATTATGAAACTTGTGACATTGGACCTTTGACAACTCATGTTTAGGTTTTCATTTGTCCTTGTTACTAGAGTGATCATATTTCCTTTCATGTGGTTTAGGGTGTGAGTTATATATGGCATTGAAATGTCCATGTTTAGAAACTATAACATTTCTAAACTTGGGAATTTTCTTAAAAAGTTTACTAAGCGCGAAAATTTCAGTGTCCAAGGTCTCTAGGTCTATATCAATATTATCTAATTCTAAAGAGTCTACGTTATAGGCAAAGACTAGGTTTGTCTTACGTGACCTCTTAGAATTAGAGGTGGACATTAGTGTTTTCTTATAATCTAATTCCATCTCTATTGTTATAAGTTTCCTACATAGTAAGTCAAGGGTTAAATTAGGGTCTTCCATTTCCTCTATTGCGTATTTCTTAGAGTTAAACCTAGGAGACAATGATTTAAGTATTTTTATTACTATTTTTATGTCTGCAAACTTGGATTTGTATCTGAGTTATTTATAATGTTTGTCAATTTCAAGTAAAATTCATCAAAGGACTTGTTATACAATAAATATGGGGTGGACCATGAGCAAATAAGAAGGAGAAAAATGTCATCATATATGCCTAGGAAATGTGATTAGCCATGGAAACTCATATTATCAGCCCACCATGAGGTATGCTCGTCCATGACCAATAAGACAATTAACTTCACTAGTTGACATTGGTAGCTAACACTGTTACAACATACATGTAACAGCACCATATATGCACATGCACATATGGAAGATATGCAAATATTCTCCCCTATATGCTAGTAACTAATTTGTGATTATTCTCTCACCATGTATGTAAAGCGCGTACTAACCTAACCTATAAAGGTGAGCCATGTGTCTCTTTTATTTTCTCTCTCCTCTAATAGCCCATAAATAGCACAAATAACCCATATGTGGGTAACTTATGACACTTATCCTTACTGTTATGATATACAACTATAGAGACAAGTTGAGAGATTATATCATGTACTTATCGATGGCGATTGCCCATTAATTAATAAAATCAAATCTGCACATGTGCATGTAGGCACCAATTTGTACAAAACTATGTAAATTTTGTTCTTATTCTATTTCTCTCATATCTTTATTATTTTCTCTAATGTTTGTATTTTTGTTAATTGATATCTTATCTGCTATTAGTTAGGAATTAACATATATTAGCTATGATAATCAGTATACCTTAGCGATAACAGATTCGTGTCATCTGTAGGAAGCAGCTAACCATTATCGCATCCACTATTTTCAATTTATAGGGATTAAGGTCACCAAATTTCTTTACATCTGTTAATCGCTACCTAATTCACGTGGTTTATAAAAGGTTAGTGTCATTTTGGAGAAATTTTGTTTGATTCTTAGTAATTCCTTGAATCTCCGCTTAGATCTCTGTATTACTACTTTAGATTAACAGTTCTTATAAATCAATTTACCTATTGTTATGATACTCTATTCTGTTAAAATTATATTCAAAATGTTTAAAAACACGGAAAGAAGTTGAGCTAGAGAGGTGGTTCCCCCTCTACACCTTTTTGTTTGGGTGACTTATAGGGAATCCTGTAATTACTAGAAAAAGCCAAGAGGCTTTACATAGAATATTAAACAGTTGATGCAGAGCATCCTGGCTGGAAAAAACTTGCCATAATTGAATCCAGTTACCCTTGCAGTTGGAGAAAACTCAGATCAAAGACATGAAGTGCCACCTCCTTCCCCACAAAGGGGCATAAAGTAGCCACACGATGGACAGGTGATGGATAACCCCCGACGACTGGATCTAGGTTCACCTGGTGGAGGAAGTAGGTTTCAAATAAGGACTAAGTTAGGTGGTGACGATCATTCTTACAATCTAAGAAATATGTCCACCACCCAATTAACAGTAACCTGGATTGGTTGTCCATTGGCTCTAGTTTTGACCAATTAGGCTCCGGGGTAGCACAAGAACATCTGTGCAGAGTACACGGGGACATAAGGAAGAGTTCTAGAGATCTAAAACTAGGAATATCACATGATCAACACGATCGAGACACAGTGTGAGAAGATCGACCAAGTCTGAGTACACTTTAAGAAAGGAAGAAAGTTCGTCTAAAAGCCATGGACGAGCTAAGAATCTGCCAGGGTCAAAGAGGAAGAAAAGGATCATCCCTAGAAAGGGTCAATTGAATTCTTGGAGGATCGATTAGGCAATCTAGTTAAGAATAAAAACCCTTTGCATATGGTTTATGTTCAGGAATCTCCATTTACAACGTCTGCTATGAGCTACTTGACGAAGTTCAAGCCTCTGATGATAAAATTGAAGTATGATGGAGGACTGATCCAATGCACCACGTAAAGCAATATTAAGATGCTTAAGATATATATTCAATCCCATATAGGATGAGATGCGGGTTTTATACCAATACTCGAACTAGATCAGTCCACATGTGCTACATTAGGATTCCAAGAGGGCAGATCACCAGTTTCAAGCAGTTGACTAACCGGTTTGTTAGCAACTTTCATTTTGTCTTGAAACTTGGAAAGATGGTGGCTAACTTATTAAGGATTCAAAAGAACGAGGATGAAATGACAAGAGAGTACATCACCAGGTTCAATTTTGAGAAAACGGAGGTGATAGATTATAATGAGAAGATAGCAATAACTACTATTATGACTAGTTTGTTACATGGGAAGATTTACTTAACACTGACAAAAGAGTCTCTGAATAATATGGACGATCTCCTAGTTAAGGCAGGAAATATAATTAATGACAAAGAGGAAATGGATGCAAAAGAGTCTGGTCATACTAAATTTGATGTTGGGGGAGCTCAAAAAGGAAACACAAGTCCAAAAAGTCCAAGAAGTCAAAGCTGAGGAAGTTTAATGAATACACACCACTGACCATTCGAGTACATCATATCCTCGATGAGATACAAGTAACTAAAATGCTAATATGGATAGAAAATCTTAAAAGTCCAGTGGGCATGAGAGATACGAGCAAGTTTTGTGACTTCCACAAGGCCCATGGACACACTATTGATAAGTTCTTGACTCTTGAAGAGAAAATTAAAGATTTGATTAGGAGAGGAAAGTTGACAAAATACGTGGATAAATTGGGCCAAGCAGGACCCTAAGACAAGGAGAATGTATTGAAAACAATTTGAATTGAGTCAATTTGTATGTATTGGCTTTATTCTGTGTTTGGATAAAACTTGTTTGAGTCATAGGTTGTTAGAATTTCATTCATTTGTCCTTCAAGCTTGTGATGCGTGTTTAAAATCATAGCGACCAAGATAAATCGACATCTCATACACATCATGTTTAGTACCTAGTTTTATCTTTAACATCAAAGGGATTTCAATGAGGTATGAATGGATATTTATGTTTGATCGTTGTATATGTTTAGGCGTTTGTTTGTAAAATGTTTTGAGACATTTTCGTAAGCAAAAAATATTTTTTAGGTTCAATTTCATTTGAATGAACTTTTGTTATCATTCAAACGAAGTTACTAGTTTAGTTCAAACCAGTTCTTCACTTCATTCAAATGAGTTTAAGCATCTCATTCAAACGAGATTCAAACTGACTTCAAATGACATTTCTTTACTTATTAAAACAATATCGTTCAAAGATTTTTCGATCTTCGTTCAAATAAAAATAGTTATGTCATTCGAACGACCTTGTTATTTTGTTTTAACAAGATTGATATTATCGTTCGAATGAACCTATGTTTCTCATTAAAACAAGTTGCCTTAAAAATGTATCACCTCAAAATTCATGTTTTCTATAAATATTTAGGTTGACATAAGTTTTCACTAAGAATTTTGGCAAAAACTGTTTTCCTATCAAAAGCCAAAATTATCCAAACCCTTATTTACACCGAAGATTAAGATATAAGAATCCTACATCTATATGTCTATTTGAGGTCTCTTATGTGTTGCACCATTCCCATTTGCTCATCATACTATGAGCATTTTGAGTGGTGGAGACCGTGTTTCATATTATGCGATGGTTGGACCTGTCCCGTGACAAGTAACATTGACGAGATACCAAAACGTGGGAAGTTCCTCCTTTGTGTGGCTGTTAGAAGGCGTCTAATAATGGCTGCAAAGAAGGTTACAAGGAACAAGGAAATGTATCAAGGCTTGAAGGCGCCGAGTCTGTGAGTAAGTCTAAATTGTTCTTCTAAACATACTTATCTGCTAGTGGACTTGTGTGGCCGGGTCATTCGAGATTTTTCCCATTATGGGGTTTCCCCTTACATTGTTGTATTGTGATTTAATATTTTATTCTTGCATATTCTCACCTAGATGCGTGCTTAGGTTAATATTAAAATTGGTAAAAAAAATTACAGAATTCTTGGTTTAATTAGTGCATATATAAAAATTGAGAAATTGAAAATTAGGGTTCGTTTATGATAATCTGAATAATCCTAGGGTGCAATATCACTTTCAAATTGGTATCAAAGAAGGTTACACTAGTTTTTTTGTGTTTGTTCCCTATCTTTGTGCACGTTTATGGTTTAAATGGATTTCAATTGAGAGGGGAGTTCAGTCACCTGGCCTCCATTGTTTGACGGGAAAAACTATCCCTATTGGAAGGAGCGGATGTGATTTTTCTTTAAATCAATTGGCGAGAATGTTTTGAACTCGGTTTAGTATGGGTGGACTCCTCCCGTAAAAGGTGATGCTCTGAAAGCATTCAGCTCTTAGAAAATGGATGAAAAGAATGCATCCACTTTTGATTTAAGTGTGTAATGCTATCTTTTTCACTGTGACCATCGAAGAGTTTAAAAGAATTATGGCCTACGAGAGTGCAAAGGATGCATGGGATATTTTATAATTTAATGCCCCGGTCCACATTTATGGGTTACCTATAGGTCAACCTTATCCAACCCAAATGTTAGGTGTGAAGTGCAATGAGACAACCTAAATAATTTTGCTAGTCCAATTTTATTTAATTAACATTTCACTTATTTAGCATGCGATTCCAATTTACATCAAGCAACGTGTGGGACCCATGGAAATCATCCCCGAAATTCAAGCATTCAAAGCTACTAATATAAAAGAAAATAATACTTAATTGTATAACAATCTCAAAATGAAGAATCGAATACAACCTACCGTAAAAAAGTAAAGGGGATGACCCGAATGCCGAGTGGGAAATAAAACAATATATAGAACCGACTGGTAGAAAAGAGACTCCATAACGTACAAACTACGTGCACATGAAAATATCGTGTATACATACACAAACATATACTAATGCAAGAATCCGTTTTCAATCCAAAACTTTAGTTAACTTGATTAAATAACATTGATCTTGCGAAAGACCCTTCTTGCCCCTTATTACTCCAGTTAGAATTATTTTCCCAATTTAACGCGCTTGGTTACATACTCAAATAAAATACCATTTATTTAGATAAAATACTTCATTTGCCTAAATTTTCCATTTACTCACACCAAATCCACTTCCTTGAAAACCATCTTTCAAACACGCACACTCGGTATTAGAAAATACTTACTTTATTTTTAAAACCATTCACTACACACACTTGCGTTTATTATGGGTTAAACCATCTTAGATTGCTTAAGTACCCATTAGTCACCTCACTTTACCATTCCTTTCACTTCACATGGACATTAGACAATTTCTCATACTTCTAGTCCACGTTATCTTTTTAACCAGAAGATTTACCAATTTCATTACACGTTAGGTTGTATTTTTTTTTATATTTTTAGCATAACCAATTTACTTATCTTGTTACACTTTTTCTCATTATAACCGCATATTTTACGAGCTCCACCCCACCGACTACGCAACCATATGCTCTGGCCCGTGATTTTGGGTCTTTCACCCAAGGTCTCTGGGCCCGTTTTAATTCTTTTCGATCGCATCCGAGTCATTTTTCAATGTGTTTTAATATTTTGCAAATGTCCCCATTATTCCACTTTTATCTGTCAAACCCAAAATCCCAGGAACTTTGCCCCATATTCGTGTTACACTTAAAAATCACCATTTCTTGTCCTTTACACATTTAGTTGATTACATCCCCAAAATCACTTTCTTTTAGGACCATTTTATTTAACCCCTTTTTCAACATTTTTATTTCATAAAAATATTTCACTTTACATAAAATTACCATTTTACCCATTTATTTCTAAACTTGTCTTTTCCTTCATTTTCACAAGTGTTATTTTCCAAAACTATTATTATATCATATACACCAAATTCTTGAATGTTTGTAATCATTAACACTCATTGTACACCTTAGAGTTAACAGACTTTTTAATTTGGAAATCTCTTTACATTCTTTATCAAGAAATCATTTGGCATTTTAAAGATTATTTTACATGAAAAACACCATTTTTCTTTAGAAAACATACAGTCTTGAATGCATACACTTATAACATTTTATAAATTTATTAACACACTTTAAGTGCTTAAATTTATATTTACTTTATTTCATGTTAAGATCCATTAAAACTTTACTAAAAATTTTCATATGCTCATTGCCAAATTACTACAGGTTTATATACGTGGAAAAACGGATTTTAAGTCCAAAAATCTAAGAAAATGAGTTTAACACATGATTTATTCAAGAAATTTCCTAATACTTGTGAAAACATGCTTTTCAATACTAAAATACATTTTTGTTCTTCAAGACTTAAATAAATGTCTAACTTCATAAAAGTCCCATTTTTACACGAAAACTTCAAGACTTTGTCATAAAATATCTCAAGAAGATAAATATTACTTCAAAATATTTTATTTAATAAACTGTTTAACACCAAGTTTTCTTGAAAATATATCATTTTCTAAAATCATTTGTAATACCATTTTACAAAAATCATGAGAAAATAACCTTCTACAACATACATGCCTTTTACTCTTAAAAATATATATACAAGACCAAATACTAATGAAATTGAGTTATTAAACTTAAAGAGTAGAGGTTTCCACCTTAATGAATCTTAAATAATGTATTGAAGAGGAAGAATATGATGGCAAACTCCTACTTCTTCAGGTGGCCTTAAAGAGGTTGCCAAGCTCCGGGCTCCTTGAAAGCTCCATGGAAACCCCATTCAAACTCCATAATTTCTTCTCCAAAAATCCCCAAAAACATCTCCATAATTTTATTTATTTCCTAACATGTGGTGTGTATGGATTTTATAGGCTTAACTGTGGTAGAATATAGGGTAAATATGGTGGTTTAGGGTGAAGGGGCGATGGTTCTAAGGTAGTTGATGGTGGTGGAACACCATGAGATCTCTAAGTGTTAGAGAGAGTGAATATATGATTGAGCAGGGTGAAATGAGCCAAAACACTCCTTAAATGCGCCAAAAAACCTTATGAAAAAAATCCCTCAAAAATCGAAAACTCTAACCCCGAGTTGATATTCTGTTATGGGAGGTTGACACGTTTTTTAATCTAATGGTTAGGAATTTGACAAAACTTTTTCGAATATAAAAATTTTGATTTTTGTAGTCTTTCTCGTTTGAACGAAAACACAATCTCATTCGAACGGGGTTCTAACGATAATCTAACATGGCTCAAAATGCGAACTGGTGCTTTTCATTTGATGGTCATTTGAAGCATCGTTCTAACGAGATTTGAATCTCATTCGAATGATCAAAGGTCTAGTTCGAACGACCCTGATTTTTCTCCAAATTAAACATAAGTCCCTAATTGGACCCATAATTCATCTTACAAAGTCTAAAGCCCAATTAGGTCACATAAAGTGACCAACTCATATGGGTACGATCAAAACCATGGGGCGGGTGTTACATATAATCCACACATGATGATACATATAATACTAGGGTTTCCAAGTTAGACAATCTGACGACTAAGTTTGAGAGGATTATGATGTTAGAGAATGAGTCTTTTGATGAGATTTAAGTCAGTTTGCCAGATATTATTAATTCCTCGCTTAACTTAGGTGACCCTATTCCGAAGCCTTAAGCTGTACAAAAAATTACAATGTTGTTGCCTAAAAGATTTAGCACCAAAATCATGGTCCAAGACTCCCTAGGTGGTGTCCATACTATGAGAGTCCAAGAACTTTTATGTGACCATTAAACATATGATAGTAACATGTATCCTCCAAAGAATATAAATGAAATGAATGATAAGAGTGTTGCTTTGAAAGCTCGAAAGGTGGATGTGGCAATTTCTTATAGTGACGCTGAGCTTAATGTTGAAGAGATAAGTAGGTTTTCTAAGAAGTTCAAAGCGTTTGTAAAGCTTAGAGAAGATAATAGTTTAGATAAGAAACTTAAGAACTTTAATGACTATAATAGGAAGAAAAAGTATGGTCCTAGGAAGGTAAATGACCGAACAAGTGCTGTGAATGACAAGGTCTTGGACATTATTCTCGTGAGTGTTCCACTAGACTAAGGAAGGAGGGAAAGAAATCAAAGGATATAATTACCCCATTAGTGTTAGTGAGTCAGGAGAGGAATGTGATTTCCCCATTGAGCATAACTACACTGCATTCATGGCTAGTCATATGGGCTTAGATTAAAATTCTTTCATCATTAAAGATGAACATTTTCACGCAGGTTTCAAGGTTCAATCTTGTGACTCTAAGTATGGAGGGAAGAAGAAGAAGAAGAAGAAGAAGAAGAAGAAGAAGAAGAAGAAGAAGAAGAAGAAGAAGAAGAAGAAAAGGAGGAGGAGGAGGAGGAGAGTGAATTTTAAGTGCCTTTCTGGATTTGTACACTATATCATTGAAGTTGAAGAAGGCCAAATTGCATTTTGAAGCTAAGATGAAGGAACGTGTCGTAGGTAACGATGATGATGAATTAATTACAAATTTGACGGAACATGAGAAGATTCTTAGATAAAAGCTCGAGTATGTTGAGGGCGAGAGATATAACCTTCATGGTTGGATTGACGTTTTAAAGAGGGAGTTCCTTGAGTTTCAAGAGTCTAAACATTTACTTGATTCTGGGTTTATGGAGTTAGAGAAAAAAGTGATTGACTCAATTCATGTCAAATTTGATTTGTATCTAGGTGGAGAAACTCGATAAGATGTTAGGCACCGTCCAGTCAAATATGACAATTTTGAAATTAGCTTCGATGATGCAAATACTTCTACTTCTAAAGCCAAGGCCAATATTTTTAAATAGTCAGCCGCTACTAGGGACATTAGAAAAGGTCAACCCAAAGGTAACATTCCTTGTGTCTTCACTTTCACACATTGCAGTAAAAAAGGTCACATTGGACATTTTTATTATGATTTTATCAAAGGTTTTAGGAAGTCTAATATTACTATCACCAAGATTACCCAAATCCTAGATCATGACATTACACCTATGTGGGTGGGTTAGGAGATCCGATTTAAATGTACTTAATGGTAGGCTTGCTGATTCTCTCATGTTATCCCATGATTCTTCACATGCTTCATCTTATGAGTGATTGTCATTACATGTTTTTCATAATCTATATTTTGTGCTTCATATCATATGTTTTTGCTAGCTATATAATATTTGCCTTTTGTGTTTTGATTTTCACTTTTTTCGGGTCCTTTTGAGAAAAATGTAAAGAAAAAAATTCTTTTGAGTCGTTTTAAAAAATTATTGAAAATTTCAAAAACGGCTTTATATATGTGTAGTTTAGTTTTACACATTTTTTGTGGCATGTTGGTGTGTTTGAATTCCATTACTTCCATGTATCCATGTGACTAGGACATTTGATTGTGATTTTCAATGCTTAAATTGTTCTTAATCATGCTTGTATGGAGTAGTTCAAAATTGATTTTCTTTGATGGATTCACTTTGTATATGCCTTCACACACGCATTGCATGAGATCTTTTGGATTATAACTTCATATGTTACATGATCTAGGTGAGGTGTTGTCCTATCAGTCTTATCAGATACATAATATTTTTTACTGTCGGGGATTTTTACATGTAAGAACCATTGCATGAGTTTGATCGTATTTGATAAAAAAAATGAGTGTGCAATGGGAAAGGGATACAGAAGAAGAAATTTCCTTTGCGTGAAAGCCACCATTAGAAAGAGCCAAAAATAAAAGAGAGGTAAAAGGAAAGACAAATTTCCAAGACCAAATTTTTACATTGATGCTTCACAATTTAGTATCTCCAAAAGAAAAGGAGAGAAAAATTATATATATATATATATATATATATATATATATATATATATATATATATATATATATATATATATATAGAGAGAGAGAGAGAGAGAGAGAGAGAGAGAGAGAGAGAGAGATAGAGAGAGAGAGAGAGAAAGTCTCATGTATGGACTCCTTATGGTGTGGACCCCGGTACATACCATTTTTTAAAAATAGTAAAAAAATGGATTTTTTAATGGATATGATGTCCACGGTTAGAAGATCATCTCCAATTGTTTTCATTGAAAAATTCAATAAAAAAAATGTTGAGATGAGGTGATATGTAAAAAAATGGTATAAATATTCATTTCCAACCGTTAGAATGGTGGTTCGGTGCCAACCACATTATTGATTGAAGTTTTTGATGAAACTTCATGGAACGGATCCTCTCACTGTCGAGATCATATCCACGAAGTTTCATAAAAAAAATCGTCAAAAAGTGGGTGAGATGATCGCCAACATTTCAACGGTCGAAAATGGGTATTTATACCATTTTTTACATATCACCTCGTCTCAACGGTTTTTTTATTAAATTTTTTGATGAAAATAATTGGAGATGATCTTCTCACCATGAAGATCATATCCATGAAGTTTCATAAAAAAAAATCATTTTTCTACTATTTTAAAAAAATGGTATGTACCGGGGACTGCACCATAAGGAGTCCTTACATGAGGGGGCCTCAATATATATATATATATATATATATATATATATATATATATATAAGGCTGATAAGTTGAAGATTAATGGGCTTGATGGGATTTTAGAATGAGTCCTAGTTGGGCTTAAGTGTTTAACACTATAGATCCGAGAATCGTCAATATTTTTTAGGCTAGTGGGCATTGTGTATGTTTGTCCTTTACTAGTTCTTTAATTATCACTTTGAGGCTAAATCGAATTTGATAAGTTTTCGTGGTTAAATATAAATCATTGGACACTTTTGAGTGATTAGATCATAATTCTCTTAGAATATATATATATATATATATATATATATAGAGAGAGAGAGAGAGAGAGAGTATGTTTTGTGTTGACTCTTTGCATTTGCATTTAATCTATGTTTGATATACTCTTAATCTTCAATTCATATTTGCATGTTATGTGATCGCATTGGTATCTTTTGTTGCTTGCTATCCTTAGTATCTCATTAATGCATATAAACTAATATCATGTTTTAATTATATGGAATATGGCTACTTGTGTTGCTGAGTTGTTTGTCATTTCATATTTCATTTCACATCACTGCATGATATTACTTATTTTCCTTTATGCTTGCATGTGTTACATTGAGGGAGAGCTTTTCATTATTGTGCACTTTATTCTTTGTCTCTTCATCAAAAAAGGGGGGATAAAATGGTATCTAACTCTTTATCGGGGGGGATTATTCAACTCAGGGGAGATATCCTATCTTAGGTGGAGATTGTTAGACAAAGGAGAGGGTTTTAACTGCGAATTTATATTGAATTTGAAAGGTGTGATTAAGTGTATAGGTTTTGCAATGATTGGATAATGTTTCATAAGATAAAAGCTACTCAAGTTTGCGTCAATCAAGTGTCAGTACCTTTTCCTTTTAGGGTGAGAATTGAGTCTTAGTGAACTTATCGACCCAATGGAGTTTTTATTTTTGAGTTTTGACTTGGAATATATAATAGGGAGAGATTTGTAAGAATTTTTTTTTGAATTGAGTCAATTTGTATGTATTGGCTTTATTCCATGCTTTGACAAAACTTGTTTGAGTCATAAGTTGTTAGGATTTCATTTATTTATCCTTCAAGCCTATGATGTGTATTTGAAGATCATCGCGGCCAAGATAAATCAACATTGTTAACACATTTTATTTCGTGCCTAGTTTCTTCTTCAACATTCGAGGGATCTCTTTAAGGTATGAATGTATATTTATATTTGATCCCTGGATACATTTTGCTGTTTGTTTATAAAATGTTTTAAGGCACTTTTTGTAAAATGGTTTTTAAAGAAAAATATTTTTTGGGTTTAATTTCATTCGAACGAACTTTTTATATCGTTCAAATGATGATACTAGTTTCATTCAAATGAATTCTTCACTTCGTTCAAATGTGTTTAGGCATCTCGTTCAAACGAGATTCAAACGGATATCGAACGACATTTCTCTGCTTGTTGGAATATTTTCATTCATGACTCGTTCGATCTTTGTTGAAACGAGAATAACTATGTTGTTCGAACGACCTTGTTATTAGTTCAAATGAGATTACTATTATCATTCGAACGAACCTAGGTTTCTCATACGAATGACCTTCCTCGAAAAACAAGTTGCCTTGAAAAATGTTTCACCTTAAAATTCGTATTTGTATAAATACTCAGGTTTGGCATCAGTTTTCATTGAGAATTTTGGCAAAAATTGCTTTCCTATGAAAATCCAAAAGCCTCCAGACCTTTTTTTACACAATAGTATGAGATGAAGGAATCCTACATCTATATGTATATTTGCGATCTATTTTGTGTTGCACCATACCTATTTTCTCTTCATACTATGAGCATTTGTACCGGTGGAGACCATGTTTTGTGTTATGCGATGGTTGTACTTATCCCGGGATAAATAATATCAATGGGATACCGAGACCTGGGACGCATCTGCGTTGTGTAGCTATTGGAAGGTAGCCAACAGTAGCTGCGAAGAAGGTTACAAGGAATAAGGAAGCTCGTCAAGGCTTAAAGGCATCGAGCCTGTGAGTAAGTATAAATTGTTCTTATAAATGTACCCATATCGTAGTGGACTTGTGTGGTTAGGTAGTCCGAGGTTTTTTCCGTTGTGAATTTTCCTTGTACAATGTTGAGTTGTGATTTACTGTCTTATTCTCACTTATTCTCACCTAGATGCATGCTTAATTCAATACTAAAATTGGTAAATTATTTTACACAACACTTAGATTAATTAGTGCATATATAAAAATAAAAAATAAAAAATTAGAGTTTGTTTATGATAATTCATATAACCATAGGGCGCAGTTGCACTTTAAGAGACGATCAAAGTCTCCTTATAAGGAAAAAGTTAATAAGAAGTGAGCTTGAGATGAGGGCTCAAACAACGACAACAACCCTGATTTGCCCAAAAAGACAAAGGAGCCGGTGGATAATGTTGTCATGATCTCATTAGGAATGCACTTCATAGTGGGTGGGGATGGATCCGCCAAGAGGAAGGCATACTTAATTAAAGTAAAAATTTGTACCCGCATCAATGAGGTGAATAAGAGAGAAGTAGTGGATACTTACCCACGAAAGGTAAATAAATATCGCATGATTGTTAGTTTTTGCAAAGATGATTTATATGGATTATTTTACCCCCGTGATGCACCCCTCATTGTGAGAATTATGGTTCATAGTCCAAATAATTCTAATAAATAACAGGATTTCAAAGGATACATTCAATGACTATTTTAAAAGATTTAGGCTATCTGAGAGGAAGATCACGACCTACCACAACCCACTTATTTGATTCTATATATATAAGGTGTATCCTTTGGGAACCATCGAATTGGAGGTAATAGTTTGGACATGGCCAACCTGCCAAACACAAATAATACATTTCTTCATCATGGACAAGAACGTATCCTTGGCCTATAACATCATTTTCGATACGATTGGTCTAAAATATTTTGAAGAAGTATCCTCCATACTGTAGTAGGTCATGGATTTCCAAACTAATTATATAGTGGGTCAGGTAAAGGGAAGCCAAGTGGTAACACAATAATACTATTACATGTCAGTTGAAGAGCGAGATAAGCTGACACAAAACTATCAGATCAAGCCATTTATTCCTCAGGATGAAAATAAGTTGGTAACGAGAGAGGAAACCGAGTGGATAGAGCCGGTGATTCTGGACAACAGTTATCTAGAATAGATAGTACGTATCGACTCGTATCTTGACCCTATGTTGAAAAAAAACTAGCAGCATTCCTAAGGAAAAAGAGAAACGTATTCACATGGAGACATGTGGACATGTCAGGAATTGATCCATATTTGTTATGTCATGAGATTTGTTTTGTGAAAGACACGAAGCCCGTCAATCAGAAGCGCAAAGTATTTTCCTAGGAGAAGAACATGACCATCTAAGAAGAGGTGGATAAACTCAAGAAAGCCTAGTGTATCTAGTAAGTGAAGTACCCAAAGTGGCTATCAAATATCATAATGGTTCGAAAGAAGAATGACAATTGGCGGATGTGTGATGATTTTACAGATCTCAACAAGGCTTGTCCAAAATATAACTACCCACTACCCGAATCGATCAGCTAGTCAATACTACGATCGAGAAAAAGTTGCTTAGCTTTATGGATTTTTATTTGGGATACAATCAGGTAAAAATGAAGTCGAAAGACAGGGAGAAAACATCATTCATCACCGGTCGAGGTACATACTGCTACAACGTTATGATCTTTGGGATAAAAATGCTGAAGCAACGTACCAAAGACGGGTTAACAAGGTATTCAAATAATAGATTAGGAAATGTATGTAGGTCGATGTAAATGACATGCTGAACAATAGTAAGAAATTAGTTGATCACATTCGTGATCTTATTTAGACTTTCGATGAGCTGGAAAAGTACCAGCGCTAAAACGTGGAAAATGTGTCTTCAGAGAAAAATTAAGAAAATTTCTTTGTTTTATTATCAACGAAAGGGGTCTAACCCCTAAAATAATTATAACATTTATAAGTATGTAGTCTTTAATACGTAAGAAGAAGGCCCAGAGATTGACTGCCATGTTGATGCATTCAATAGATTCATATAAGGGCCACCAATTAATGTATTCCATTCTTGAAGATACTCAATAAAACCATTAAGCAAAATGAAAAATGTGAAAAAGCCTTCTAGGAATTAAAGAAGTACATTGGGTCCTATCTTTTGTTATCGAGGTCGATCATGGGTGAGAAGTATTACTTGTATTTGGTTGTGTTCGATTTCATGGTAAGGTAGGGATTATGATATTAGAAGATGGTGTTAAAAAAAAGTTTATTACTCAAGGCTTATAGGGTAAGGAAATCTGATACCCCTAACTGGAAAAGTTGGCACTATATTTGACTGATGCTTTTAGAAGAAAAAAATCCATATTTTGAGGCTCACAAGATCATAGTGTGGACTGATTATCCCCTTTAACCAACCATTTATAAACCTAAGAATATCGTAGGTTAATGGCTTGGGCCATGGATTTAGGGGAATATGACATTATATATGAGTCAAGAACAACCAACAAATGGAAAGATGTGGATGACTTTAGAGCTGAGTTCACGTTTAATAAGGAGTCGGTAGAGAAGCTAGTTAAGGCTATACTAGTTCTGACCAATGACAGGCTAGAAAATTCTACGAGGGAAGAAAAATGACCTCGAGAATTGGAGAAAATGAAGAAAATATTCAAGAATTGCTCTTTGATTTAAGGCATTATTGAGAAGGAACCTCTTGTTTGGAAGTTGTTTATTAACGAGTTCTCATATGCCAATGGTAGCATAGAAGGACTGATTGTGACTACACCTGAGGGGGTGGACGTTTCATATTCCTTCAAATTCAATTTTAAGGCCTCCAAGAATAAGGCCGAATATGAATCATTGGTTGATGCATTGGGGATTACCTTATCATTTGGGGCTCTCTAGCTACCAGCCCATGGATACTCTCAACTAGTCATGAATCGGGTGTTAGGAATCTATGAAGCAAGGGAAGAAGCAATGTCTAAGTACTTGGAAAAGGTGAATTTGCTACTTCTAATGTTTTCTATTATTTAGATAGTGATAATTCCAAGGACTGAGAATTCTTGATTCGACGCATCTAGTGGAGATATTAATGCAATGAAAAATTGAGTTAGAGAGTGTGCAGATAATGGCATTGTATACGGAACCACCCTGGAGGAATCCCATTAGGTTTTACTTAATAGTGCACACATTTCAGGATGGCTTGAAAGAAGCACGCAAGCTACGCTATAAGGCAACATAATATGTGTTGGAGAATGTGGTCCTAATTAAAGAAAGTTACATATTTACTCTCATATGGTATGTCCACCCAAAGGAAGTCTCAGATATAATCAAATAAGTCCATGAATAATCATGCGGTTCACATTTAGCTGAACACTTATTGGTGAAGAGAGTATCAACCCAATGTTTCTACTGGACGACGATAAAGGAAGATTGTGTAGACTATGCTAGAAAATGTGACAAATGTCAGAGATATATTTTCATTTATCATAGGACATCGAAAACCTTAATATCAATTACACCCCCATGGCCTTTTTCCATATAGGGAATAGATCCGTTTGACTCCCTACTAATGACCAAAGGTATATTTAAGTACCTAGTTCTCGCTGTAGATTATTTTACAAAATGGGTCTAAAATCCTTGATTCCTTGAATTTTCCCTTGATTCCATATTTGAATCCATCAAGCCTTATTGTTAAATCGTCATCTTCAATGTTATGTTTGATATTTATGTTTGCTAATGGAGAGTTGTTTGATTTGGGGAAAGGTATAAAGTTTAGGGTTTATAGTTTAGAGATAATAAGAGGTAATGTGGGAAAATCTTATGTTAAAAGACCCAATTTCGTGCCCCTCAAGCTTGTAAAGGAAGATTCACCAGAATGGCCCATGGCCAAGCCGCAAGTGATCCATGGCCTTACACACCTGCGGTGACCTATTCATGTCCTCCCTATGAGAATAACATATTTAATTTGAAGATTTGATGATTCATATAAAGATAATTGGATAGAGTAATGATGTGGTTATGAATTAAATTGGAAATACACGGTGAGTGGGTTAAGTTTGATATATTGTGTTTGTGACTAGGAATTAATGAATTGATAATGAAACTTGTAATGAATTGATAGTTGTGCACATTGTAAGATAAAACATTTAGAAGAAGAATATATAAATGTGGGTTATGACATGTGCATAAAAATAGTCTTATTTATAATCTCTTATTAATGTTGTAAGGTTAGGTAAAACATTTTTGTCATATTTATTGTATAACTCTTTGAATGTCATTTATTACAATGATTCTTCCTTGGAAGTAGTATGCTTAATTAGGGTAAATGAACTAAAGTTAAGTATTATGAAATACTTGTCATGTTTCTATTAACTCGTGACTATATAAATAAAGGGAAATAATCATGCTTCGGGTAATCCAATTTACTAAATATAAGTGGATAGGTAGAGAGGGTGAACTACATATTTTTGGTGGATATGCTACTAGTATGTTTTTTGGATTTTTAGGGTCTATCGTAAATCGCAGTTAACCTTAATGGCATTTTCCTTATAACAATAGTTAGTTTAGTTTTCTTTTACATTGTTTTCCTTTGGTTGAGATAGTTTCTTGAATTGGTGGGTCATTTTGTAATCCATATTTGTTTTAGGGATTTTATTGGAGATTTTGATGGTAATGGCTTGAATTGGAGATTTCTATGTTATTAACTCTTATACTTGATGAATATTCATAGTATCATTGCCCACATCTTCGTTTATTATTAGAGACATTTATATTATTGGATATTATGCTTGATCTTATTGGACCTCTTATGATTTTGGATTAAATGGGTACTCTTATGTATAAATTAACATTTGGGATCATCTTGATTGGGTATATAATGTAATTCATGTGGCCATGTGTTGAACATTTCTACAGGGCGAGACCATTTATTAACATATAGACCCCAGTTTGAGTTAGAGCCAAATGTTTTATAAAGTGAGTAGTATACGTGTATCATAGATCATAGAGTTATTATAGTGTGACCAAATGGATGTGGGAGTGTGAGGATACGATAAGATAGTAGTCTCTGCTTTTATTTTAAGAATGTATGTTTATGTGAATTTTAAGGAAACATTTTTTTAGAAGGGAGACTGTAATACCCTGTGTCTTTTAGAAAGTAAATAAAAAGTCATAAATAAATATTTAAAGTGGATTTGTCCTTTAACTAAATCTATAATGCATTTTGGAATAATAATGATGAAATAATAAATTTAGATTTGAAATTGGTTTAATTAAAGTTGTATAATTTGAAATGGGTAACTTGTTAAATTATTTGGAGCCTTGTGTGAATAATAGACTAATTAGGCTTGGGCTTTATTTGTTTGAGTTGCAATATTTTATAATGGTTATATAGGGTTTGATAGTGAAACCAGAAGGTTAGATTGGTCTTTAGTGCATTTTTTAGAGAATAATATTAGGATTTGGGAGTTTTATTCAAGCAGGTAAAAGATAGAATAAATGAACATAGGTTACAGAGTTATAGATGCAACCATGGGGTTTAAAGGGAATGACCATGGGCCAAACACACCTCTACTATGGTTGTGTAAGCTCGGGGGTCATTCGTGACTGGGACGTGGGCCCTTCTGGTGGGTCTTCCTTTATAAGATTGAGGGGCACAAAATTTGAAATCCTATTTTCTCACATTAGCTCTCATTCTCACTAAACTACAAACACCAACTCTCTACAACTTTCCAAGTCTAAAAAATCTCCATTAACAAACACATATCTCAAACATTGAATATGATGATTCAATAGTAAGTCTAAATGGATTCAGGGGTGAAATTAAGGGTAGATTCAACAATTCAATGTTATTTTGTAGAATATCTAACAACCAACCACAATTATGAAGTTTTCTTCAATTATAAGGCAATATATTAATCCGATCTTCGTTTTTCATATAATAAATGCTAGAATAAACTAAACTAATGATTTAAACCTAAAATTAAGTAGATATAACTAGGGTTTTCACATTTTCTCATTTAAATCTCTCATATGTTGAAATTTATTTAAGATTACCATATATTATCCTTTAATTGATAAAGTTATTAATTGGAGTGTGTTTATAATTAACTATTTCCTTGTTAGGTTTATGAAATAATGGAATTCATATGATATATGATTATGTTTATAATAAGTAATAATAAATCCCATGTTAAAACCATGTGATTTGTAAATTGATATAAAATGCATCCTATACATGTACTCTTAGCTTCATATGTTGTACATCTATGAATTTATCATCATTTATTATCTAATTCTTGTAGGTTAATGGGATCAGATTAGTAATTCACCTTGAATTTATGAAATGTTTTTAATTAATGGCAACCCTTATAATATTGAAACTTAAAGAAAGAATTTTGACTATCAACATATGAATTGTTAGGTAATTTGAATTAGTAATTAGATTGAGATGTATTGATGGGTTGTAATCGTTATCTGTATTTGTTATTTCTTGAGATTTGATTAGTATTTGTATGCGGTACGATTTGATGAGTTGTGCTTAGTAGACGCATTAGTTATCATTTAGAAAATTGTACTTAGTAGTTGGGATAATCATGGATTGGTGAGTAGTTCTGGAAATTGATTAATTATGGTTTGTTGAGTTATACTTAGTAGTTGGGTTTCTTATAATATGGTGAGTTGTACTTACTTGTCGTAGTGATTATCAACGTGAGGCTTGTACTTGGTTATTGGATTTATTAAGGATTGTTGGGATTATACCTATTAGTTGAATTGGTTGCGGGTTAATATGTTGACATGCAAATTCTATTTAAGTTGTTTAGCCACAAGTGATGCATCGTTGGAGTAGAAATGTACTGATCAATGAATAGAGGATGATTTGACATTTAGGGATATCTTCATATCTTATAAGAAATGTTGGATGTCACAAATCCTTACGAGAATAACATATGTGATAAAAAGATGTAATGATTTAGGTAAAGATAATTGGCTAGCATACTAATGTGTTTGGGATTAAAATTGGAAATACCCATATGGTAGGATAAGTTTAGTATAGTATGATTGTGAATGTGGATTAATGAGTTGAAAATTAAACTTGTAATAAATAGATTGTTGTGGACCTTGTAAGATAAAAAAAAATTAATATAAGAATAAGTAAATTGGGCTATGACAGATGAATAGACATAGCCTCATTTATTAATATGTAAGAGGCTTGGAATATCATTAATTTTAACGATCCTACCTTAAAATTAGTATTCTTCGAAAGAACAAACTGACTAAAGTTAAGTATAATGAAATGCTAGTAATGTTCCCATTATTTTATGATTAGATAATGTAAGAAGGGCCATAACCCTGCTTTAGGGAATAAATTTTACCAAATATAAGTGGAAAGGTTTGAGATTTAAATTGTGAGTAGTTATTTTATGAGTAAAATATGGAAATGGTAATTGTAATGTGATGTAATGATCCTATATTAAACCTTGTATAAATAAAATGTTAAAAAGAGAGAATGTGTATCTTGGGATAATGTGATAACATAATTTGGTGTAATGAGTTAATATTGTGTAAACATATAAACAAAATGCTAAAAAAGGAATATGTAAATGGAATTATTATATTGGTGTGTTCCGAGAGTGTATACTTTATTTTTGTGTACCATGTGATGGTAGTCTTGATCCATATTGAGGACTACACATTATAGGGAATGGTCTATGTGTTTCTCCCTATGTGAGCGGTGGGGCCATTCTACTGAAAGGTGGTGTCTGGATATAGTGGTGATTTATTATTTATGTATCACACATGATTGGTGGGGCCGTTCTAGTGAATAGTAGTGTTTGTATATTGTGAAGGTTGTTATGTGTGCGTACCGTATGATAGTGGATGGAGAGAAGTGGATGGGTGCGATTATAGTTTAATTAATAATGCAACTGAAATATAAAACAAAAGGGATTGTGATATAATGTTTCAAATTATGTATATGTTATTGTAAGTTAGACAACTGTGGATATATCATTTATATTTATGATTTCTTCGAGTTACGTAGTTTTCATGTCTTATTAGGGTTTGACCTAATAATTAACACGGAACATTTCATATGCTCAATTTAAGACTAGTAAGTTGTTTTCCTACCAACTAGAATGGGGTCGTCCTTTCCTTTTTATGTCTCTTCCTACAGGATTTTTTTGTCATAGGTGTCATTAGTAGTTACTTAGTTTATATTTATGTTGCGTGAGTTAGGTGTGTACTTTTTCTCAATGTGGCATATATTAGATGAGTATTGATAAAGGTGTGCATTATTTTACAATGATAGTGATGATTTAGTTGATTCATTTGATGATATTATCATGTCGCACTCTTTAATCTAATTCATCATATTCAATTGTTTGTCTATATACTAATAATGGTATCTCAATTGTTTAAGGAATTTCTACATCCTAAAATTTGACTTGATTAAGTATAATATTAAAATATATGGTTGCTACATATAGGAAGTGGGATTAGGACAATTAGGGTTTCTAGAGAGTTTTGAGATTGCTCCTTGGTAAATGGGCTTTACAACAGACCCAAAACTAATAATTAAATTGACTTTCAAAGGAAAATATGAAAATCCCATATTATTTGTCTTAATACATTTTTTCTCCATTTAATCATAATTAATTATACTAAATAAGTACAATTGCATTCTAATTTAATCATATCGCAATTACTCAGATAATGAGATCTTTTTTGAAAAGTTAGATAACACATAATACGATTCCCTGTGTAAAGCATAAAATACCCATTTGGGGAAATCTAATTTTTCTCTAATTGATTTTCACCACCATCTTATACATTCCTTGATCTCAAACTTAAATTATTTAATATTTTACCACGTTATAAAATTCACCGACCGTGTTTACTAGTAGAATTAAAAGTTATAAGTTTATCAAAGGGACAATCTACACATCTCCCGCATACGGTCCAGAATATGATCTCAGACATACCTATAAAATTATTGCCCAACTTGTGTAGATTTAGACACGTTAAATTGAATCTCACCCATAACAATCACACCAATAATTGTGTTAGTATTCCAATCATCATAATCCTTAGGATTAAGAATCTATGCACCCTTTGCAAACTATGTGAGACTGTGCAAGTCTGATCTATTTGACATTTAGACTTGAATATCACATGTGGTCTTATTCAATAAATTCTTGATGTGTCAGTACAACCCTCTTTGAACTATCATACAAGTTCTTCAAACATCAAATTGGTTTCCACAATCAAGGTAAACTACAAAGACTGTACACACAGTTTTACCAATAGGATGTTAACTTCCTATTTAGGTTGTGAATAGTTCAATTGAACTAGAACTAGAATTATTATATTCTATGACCAGGCCAAACACAATTCACTATAATTCCTAGTAAGTTCAATTGACCGACATATATGTATAATATATTTAAGATAATTATAAGGCATTATCACCAAGATGATTCTTATTTCAAAATGAACATGACACACCTTTATTATAAAAATAAACGCCATATATGGTTTTAGGAATAAAACCCCAATAATCTCCCACTTAATCTTAAATTCATGTGTGTATGCATCTCACACCTAAGCTTTGTTATCCTATGCACTCTTGGTGACAAAATTTTTGCATCATTTGTCTGATCCCTTAAACTAAGTGATGCCTACGCTCAATGTGCTCAACTCCTTTTATGGATTCTGGGTTCTCTCAAAATTTCAATCATTCTACTATTAACACAACATATTATAATGGCCGAATACACTACAGGATCCTCACCAAAGTCACTTAGAAAGTTCCTGAGACATATATCCTCTTTAGTTTCCTCCGAAGTGGAAATAAGTTTGGCCTCCATGGTGGGGTCATTAATACATATTTGCTTCACTCCTCCAACAAAAAATTCCACCTCCTAAAGTGAACACACATCCTGAGGTAGAAATCCTGACATACTTTATTTGAATAAAAACTAATTCTTTGTACCTAAATGGTACAATACTATCCGTTGAGTAAACCAACACATAATTTATAGTCCTTTTCAGGCATCACTTCCCTGAGGTAACACATAAGATGTTCATTTACAACAAACCCGATTGAATTAAAACAATGTTGACTCAATTGTCAAATTATATGAAATGATACTTATTTTAGGCTAGAGAGTGATATACAAGTCAGATTGGAATTTGAGCATTTAATGGGTAATAATGACGTTGAAACAACCAACCAATTCATGGTTGGATTTACTGGAGGATTTAAGAGGTATATTAGGGAGCGTTTTCGTACTCATCGGTTATAAAATCCTTAGTATAACAATACTTTGAGGAAATTTTACTTCGTCTTGACGATTCGGTGGATCTTTCATAGGATATCTTGCATTAGTGGAAACTTAATTTTCCAAAATTTTTAACTCTTGAAAAGATATATTTTGGCTTCTCTAGTAACAACCATTGCGTTATAATTTGTTTTAGTCAAGGGCATGGGATTGTTGACAATACATGTTCATCTTTGAATTCTAAAATTATGGAAACTTTTATATGCATGAATCATTGGTTGACATTAGTTAGTGAGAAACTAAATAAATCAAATTGTCATTTATTTATGACATCAAAATTAAACTTAAACAAAGACTTAATTTATTTCCTTTGTTTCAAAAAAATTGAAGGTTACTACAGATCCTAAATAGTGAGAAACTATGTTAAATCTAGTAAGTAGGTTTTATTCTCTTTTAGCAAAACAGTTATATTATATATTTATTTAAATTTTGAAACAGAATGATAATTTTCCTATTAGTATGTTCAATGCAGTTTTTGGAGTCTTTGAAGTTGAAACATGCGTGTTTTCGAGATGTTAATTTTGATGGTAGGTAACTTTAATATTATTGTTTTCTTTATTACTTGTTATTTGTAATTTAGTGACTCGTTATAGTTTGGTAATCTGACTTATGTGAGTTTTGCATGACACTCTCTTATTGTTTGAAATACAAAAAATCTTTATCATTGAATTTATAAGTTTCATCCTAGTAGAATTACCTTCTTGTGAAGTTTCCATTTACAATTTTATTATAAAAGTGTCTTTATTTGGCATCTAAATGTCTAACAATAGTTTTTTCTAGAGAAAATGTTACATTGTTGGTTTAAGATTAGGAGACTTAACTTTGGGGGTTGGGGGAGGGGGCTATATATATTAGAAGTAATATAAGTGTTATTTAATTCTTTTTATTCATTAAAGTTTCTTTCACGCATAAAGTTAAGGATTTTAATATTTATTTTACTTTTTTGAAATAAGGAAAATTACCTATTAAGCGGTATGGATCATTCATTAATAAGAGTATATATATGCACGATAAAGGTTAGTACTTTATTTCACTCAATTTGTTAGAGTTCAACTTATTGAACCTTTTATAGTTAGTTAAAGGAAAATACATTATTTTCTAAGACATTAGAGTTCTAATTAAAAAATTAGTGTTAATTAATTATAATAGAGCATGAGCAATGTAAATGTATATGGATTTTATTTAAATTAGGGGAATCCAAGGGGATAAAGATAAGGATAGTTGTATTTACTATCTGACTGGATACGAATAATGCCTTAATAAACGATTATGAATAATGGATAGTATAGTATAAACTCCATATCCATTTGTTTACCACCGTTATGCACAATTTAGCGTTAATGAAATTCAGAATCTCCTACCGACTTCATACTCGCCATCATTATTATCGGACGTTCGCGGAATTAAATTATCATCCAATTTTGGAAGAGATGCTATGCAATCAAGAAATTAATATATGCTAAGTTTTTTTAATAACATTGTATTCATCTTTAAATATGGGAAGAATTGAAATATGGTGGGGAGTTAGACTCTATCCTATTCTACTACAAATTCGGTGTTCTTAACAACGTTAAACTACCCACCATTGCCAACTTAAGCATCACCATTACTAAAACATCCATTAGAACATATATACATGTATTAACACTGCTAGGAAAGTTTATCATGAATTCATAATTACAGAAGATTGACAATTTTACTGAGATTTCCTCGGTTTTAAAACTTAATTATTGAAATATATTCTCAAACCCAATTTTTTTAGATATATTATATGTTGGTATACATGAATTTGTATGTATTAAAAAAGTGACAGAATGTCTATCTTGGATAATAGATTTATTAAAAAACTGAATTTCATTGGGGTAATATTTTTTTTCTTAAATCACAGGGTGAGGCCCCATGTCTACTTTACAAACCTGATTAGCTAACCCAACTCGAGGTTCATTAAAATTGACACGTGTTTTATATTTTAATGTAATAACAATGGTGACACCCCATAAAATCTAATAATTAGTTGTTCAAACATAAAATAAATAATATAAGAGTCGATATAATTGAGTATCATTCTAAGCAATTGATAATAAAACAAAGTAAGTATAGTAAATGACTGAAATAATAATCAAGTGGAAGCCTAACAATGCCTTATACCATCACTGACATAACCAAAGTCTGACACACAATGGTAAAAATGTCTGAATATAGTCGCAATATTTGAAAATTAAACTACTACATAAATTTGACTCAACAGAATGTAAATAGAAGTAAAAAGATTAGTTACAGAGACCAGACAATTACATCCTAAAATAGGCAGCAAATGACGAAATACAAATCAGAAAATCGGGGTTGAGGCAGGAATAGTGGCATGGGTCCTGAAAAGGAAAGTCAACAACAACGTTAACAACAAGTCTAACTAGAAAAAAGATTATAATTGAATTTGGACTACAATATCCTTTCCCACATTCCTCTCATCTTTTAGTTATTTTTAAGATTATCCCAACCCAAACAACCCTAGATATCTCATGCATCTAAACGTAAGTCGAAGTGATTCCATGATTAAGTATTATTCATCTTGATTGAATATAACTAATGGATCCAAGATAAATATGCACTAAACATATCAAGTGTATAAGTATATAAATAAAGATAGGAACAAAGTCTACTTTTTAAACAGAAGTACAGTCCTATCCACATACATAAATAATTGGATTCAACTCAAGCTCACTCGTAAAGAAGGAATAATTTAACCCTTCGCGGATCTCTCGCATAATACGAGGTAGAGTTATAGGTTGTCCCATCCATATAACCCCAAAACATTAACAAGAGATAATCACTATGCCTTCACACTAATCATATAACCCCATACCCAAAGTTATATAAAAGGATACCCCTTTTTAATCACTACGGCAAAACTTGGGTATGTTAACATGTAGTGTCCTCGGTAATAAAAAGACAAAGGTAAAGCCCGTCTCTATCAGTGAGGTACCAACATGGTCGATGTCGTACCCCATAAGGATATCCCCTTTAGTAAGTAATACCACAAGGACTCAAAACTAGATATATTGCCCATAAAATACAAGAATAGAAATCCCTACCAAACAACGGTTACTAAATCTTACTCGAAATATCCTACTTTACTCAGTCTCATAAAGTTAGGCATTCGATTATAATACCAAATTCAAAGCTTCTAATCAATTAGATGCATATACTCATAAATGGATAAATAAATCCTCAAGGTAAAAAAAACATCCCAAAATCAGATGTAACCTAACCTTAGGGTAAACAGAGGATGCCTATCGATTGACCCCAATGGCCGATCAATTGACTATCCCGAATATTATCTTCTTCCTTGTGATGGGTTTGAACCCCCAAATCTCCATTAAGGTATACCAAGTTCCTCAAACCATGATGAAATTCACCCTCCTTCGCATATAGTTCTAATAACATCAAACCAAACCTAGATCTATCGAATTTTTACCCAATTATAGCATGATTAAAGGGGTTAATTATATATTTAAGTTTAGAATCCTAGTTTTAGTTATCTAATCCATTTTAGTTTCACATAAATTCCTCTAATTATCATAGGGCCTATACTATATTCATAGTATATGATCACTTACTAATCATTTCATAACAATTCCATTTCGAATCCTTGAAGAAATCATCCCAATTTTAGGTTATGAATAAATCTTTATTTTTTCTTAATTAAGTTAATTACCCAAATCGTCTAATTAGCCGAATAATTACGATTAAAATTAGATTACATTTAGATTTCAATGAATATGCTAAAAGAAATTATAATCAAACTCTAATTAAACTTGCATCGATCACAATTATGAAGAAATTGTGCCAAATCCTCTTAGTTTCTCCTTTTCTCTTGAAGTCCCTTCTCTCTGGCCCTTATGGAGTCTCTCTAATTGTGAAGTGTAGATTATGGAATCCTAATGACCTCCTAACATGTTTAATTCCACGAAATTAGGTTTATCCCAAATATGGGCCTCATCTAAAAGGGCCTAAAAATATCCCTAATAAGACGAAAACACTACCCATGTCCTTTACTAGCCCAATGGGCCTAAAGTCCATTTTTTTTTAACTAAAAACGAACATTATACACATCCCTATACTAACCCAAAATAAAACAAAACTCAATTACTAAATTAACTCGGTAATTTATTAATTTAGTCAATACAAATACAAAAGTGAATTATTTAAATATTTATTAATCTACTACGACGTGAAATTATAGGACACTACTTCATGATTGTTGGAACCCGAAACAAGTAGACAGATTTAATCCAACTCAACAGTTTTTTTATATCAAAGCAAACAAAAGAAGTTAGGAAAGCCCATCCGGGTTCAACCAAAGGCTTTTGGTCCTACAAGCCCATAAATTTGTGATGAGGGATTCGGGGACTCTGTTATAAGTGGGGAATGTATTCGTCACCCCACTTATTATTTATGTTTCAAATGTGTGTGCTTATTTTATACTGGTTACTTCTTATCTTGAAACATAGGTACATATGTAGAAATCTTCTTATTAGTCTCCCTAAACTATAGACACGAGATTATAATTGATAAATGAGGTATGTGGGAGAGAGAGAAATGAGGTATCACCAAGATAAATAGATTTGTGTCTCTTGTGTGCATGCTTATGGGTGTAAATATGTTTGTTGTGTGATACCTTGGGATCATGAGTAGGTCTCGATATTATGCCTCCATACTTGTGTGGTCACGAGATCAAAGGAAATGTGGTTTAGGATGTGAAGATGTTGGTGGGGAGATATTGGGACATCTCGAGGTATTCCAACTTTGGGTACGAGTTTGTCTAGTGTGGATGTGTGTATATGTAAGAAGTCGCATTGTGATATACTTGGCTACATCGGTGGGAGAGAAACGTGTAATAGGGATGTCTTTATATATAACGGTGTAATATGTTGCGATGACATATTGTGTGGCTTGTGCTCACGAGAGAGAACTCCAAATTGCACCAATGTACTCATGCAGTTACGACATTAAACTCTACATAATCTATTCTATGAAGGTATTTGTGATAAAAATATCAAAATATCTTGGGTATGGGTGGATTAACCATTGATCGCGGTTTTGTGCTCAAGAGAAGGGAATTTATGTTACATTTAAATACTTGTGTAGTTACAAGATGCATGAATATGCATCTCATGGTCCGTGAAGACTGGGTGTAAAGAATGTCAATGACCTAAGTTTTTCAACGTCAGTTCTTGACATAATATTTTAGATCTAAGTATGTTTCTTATACTTTGGGGTCAATGTTTGACTGTAGTTTTAGGAAAAAGGTACGGACTTATATCTCATCAATTTATAAACATACAAAGAATATATAGGAATTCCCCATCCTAACATACTGAAAAAGCAAACCAGGGTAAAAAATATCCAGCAAACCAAATTGATTTTGGCCTAAAATCAAATTGATTTAGTTAGAAATCTGCAAATAAGTATACTTTGAAAAGAATTGTAACTGAGTTGTTTCGGTTTGGACCGAATCAATTTTGTCAGTTGGGTTATGATTCTATAACCAGGTAGCAAAACCATCACATTTCAAGGGGAAGCTTTAGTTTACTTTTTTTCATTCTCTCATTTATCTTAGTTAGTTAGTTAGTATAGTAATAGTTGCTCTCTCTCTCTCTCTCTTGTTATTCTTATTATCTATCAAATACCACAGTTAGGTTTAATCTAAGTACTTAATATTTCTTTCATGCCTTGATTATGGTATGCTTTCTTGACTCTATCTCTCAATTTTTGTATCTTTAGTTTACTTATGCTTTCAAGATAGATAGATAGGCTGGGTATATGAATCCTCCATTGGGCCATTAATTTTGTTATGGTATGATGTTTAGTGTAATTTCTTGTGTTATATATGTGTTGGGATTACATCATAATGCCGTTATATACTATGTGATTCATCATGTATAATTGATAGCATTGTGTGTAAGAACATCCATTTTATTTTTTCCATGTTTAAACAGAATCTTTCATATTTCATTATAGTTTGTCTTAATGATTTTTAACCCTAGAATTTCTTTTACTTCATGAAGTCATTTCATGGTGGGGGAATGTTCCCATATCTCTAGTTTACTTATTAATGAATATAGTTTACAATCACACTTGAATATAGTTTTAGCTAAAAACAAACCATAACCCAAAAATCATCGTTCAACTTTTTTTGTATGAGGAAATACATCAATTAAACTTTAACACGCTTTACCTTAAAAGTGTAATGACTTTAGTTTTTTGGGGGGGTAAACCTCTAATGACAATGTCTTTACATATCACCTAATTTTCATGGAATAACGCATGAAGTGTTTGTTAAATTCTTAAAAAAAAAAACTTATGGTCATAATGTTTTACTATAATTTTTTTATAGTAATAATGGGAATGATAATGGATCATAATATTGCTATAACAATAATTTAAAAGCGCCCCAACACTTATTCCCATGGGTTGTTACACGAAAAATTTTCAAATCAATCATGGGGAACTTGGAAAAATAATTATTATGAAAATCCATCACAAAATATTTGGATAACTTTATTCAAAATTTATGTGATAGTGAGTCTCGAAAAATTATAATATGAATTTCAAAATTCTCACAATAATAATATTTAACTTTTTTATGATAAGTGTGCTCCAATTCTTGGTAATGAAGAATCCCCCCCACCCCACACACACACACATACACAAACTTATGTGTCACACTCCAAACCCAATATCCATACTAATCATTTGTTATTGGAATAATTGGATCATAATCTTGAGCCCATTGGAAAATATACTTCATTTATCAATATTTTTCTACACACTTTGTATAATGAACATAATATTATTATTATTATACCATAATGAAATCAATATCAGAGTCATAATTAACCGGACATACAATACTATGATTAACTATGATAAAATTTCACAATGATTAACTCAATCCATACAACGCAATATATACAATGTGTGAGTATATTAAAATCTTCAGTGTGACAATGATAAAATTCCCATGTTTAAACCACAGATCTTTCCAACGGTACAACTCTCGAAGTTACCGATAATATGGTATTCTAGCTGGCAGCGTACCAACCTGAAATTGTTAAAATATAAACCGTAAGCATTTAGCTTAGTGAGATACTCCTTACCTGCAATGGAATACCAATTCTATATCGAATCGGTGGATATAAAATCCAAACAATCCTGCCCATTGGCAATAACAAATTCTGGATCATATGATCCAAATAATTTTGCCCATTGGCAATAACAAATCCTGGAACATTAGTTCAAACAAATCATTGGATCTTTGTCCAGTTCCAATCCTGGATCAAAAGACACAAACAAATCCTGGATATTTTAATACCCAAACAAATCCTGAATACCAAAGTATTCAATCCAATCCTGGATCATGAGACCCAAACAAATCCTGAATATTTTAATATCTAAACAAATCCTGAATACCGAAGTATTCAAACCAATCCTGGATCATGACACCCAAACAAATACTGGATATTTTAATATCCAAACAAATTCCGAATACCGAAGTATTCAAACAAATCCTGCTCTTAGAGCTATATTCATATTTATATATAAAACAAATCATAAGTACACTCACCTTGATAGTTTAACTGGATTTTCACTTGCCTTATCTAGTACTTGTTCAATCAGCTCTTCTTCCCTTCCTATCATTCTTAAAATATTATTATCATCATAATAATATCAATAATCCAAAGAATGATTTAAAAATAATTCAATCCATAAGCATCACATGATTCCATCCAAATCATTTATCACAAGTGAAGTTCCATCCAAATCCATGTTAATATATTTAATATATCCAAATCATAGGCCAAATATAAATTCATTTATTCTTGGTAATTCAATCCTTGTCTTATTAGTATTCCAATACAAAAGATGTTACATCATTTCAAGTCTCCTAGAGTAAGATATGCCCATTTCTTTACCACATAGCAAATCTGCCCTATAGGCCCTTTTATCGTTCATTCAACTTCCAGGAATTTCCATAATTTTTATACATCATAAATTTATATGATATTTCACCCAACATCATTAAACATATTGGAGATTACAAGATTAAAATTTCATAATTTTCAGAGTTCATTTGCTATGTGAAGCAAAATATCGAACACATGACGGGCATATTTTCACCCTTAGGGCAGATTTCATACCCGAACTTCAAACTCTCACCAAAGACTCATTTATTGGTATTTTTACATAATTTTCGGATATGTCATACATATATGAGTCTAGGTTAATCTCCAATTAGAATCAATCAATTCCAGTAAGTATAGAGAAATATATGGAAGTTTGAATAAACAAGGTTCCTAAACAAAACAATCTCAAGGGTTTACACATTCAAGTTTGCTTAAACTTGCATCTATCCATAAGTACATATCAAGACATGGAATTTCAGTAAAAAAATGATTATTTCAATAATTTAAATAAGTAATACAAAAAAATAAACAATATTTATGGATGGAAATACCTTAGGGGCTTTTACGTAATTTTTCTATGAATTTTTCTTCAATTTCTCCCAACACTTTCTTCCTAAACTTCAAAACTCTCTTTCCTTAGGTTAAAACTCTTCAATGGCTGAAATATGCTGAAGAAAGAGCTTAATTCAAGGGTTATAAGTCGGCATAAGGTCACCCCCCTTGGTCCAATCAAAATATAACATGTGGCATTATATAAAACAAAATATCATTTAAGGCTAAATGACTACTGTACCCCCTGTTCGTAAAAAGGCAATATCTTCCCACTCGGATGTCCATTCGATGAACCGTTTATTTTGTTATAAACCTAACTCATATATCTACAAATATATATTACACCTCAAGTTCATTGTTATTTCATAAAGGTCAAAACTAGCCTCCAACAGGAACATTCCTACCGAAAACTTTAAAATTTCACATTTGTAACTAATTCGATATTTCAAGCTTTATGAAGGTAGGAATAAACTAAACATAATTACTTACATTATATATATACTAATAACATACTATTCATATCACATAAGCTAATCATGATTTAAACATTATTTATCATAATTATATTCGGGTTGTCACAATTCTCCCCCCGTTAGGAAATTTCGTCCCCCGTTAGGAAATTGACATACCTTGGTTGTCCGAATCATACAAATACGGATAACTAATCTTCATGGTATCCTCTCTCTCCCATGTAGCCTCTTCTATGGAATACCTTCTCCACACAACTTTCACAAGTGGGATTACGTTTGATCTCAATATTTGTTCCTTCCTATCGACGATAGCAAGTGGTTCTTCCACATAACTCAAGTCTTCTTTTAACTCAATAGGCTGTTCCACCAACACATGTGAAGGATCCGCTATATACTTTCTTAACATATAAACATGGAAAACATCATGTAACCAAGATAACTCTGGTGGTAACGCTAACTTGTAAGCAACCATCCTGACTTTCTCAAGAATTTCATAAGGTCCAATGTAGCGTGGACTTAATTTACCTTTCTTTCCAAACCTCATAACTCCTTTCCATGGAGATATCCGAAGAAATACATAATCCCCCTTTTTAAATTCTAAATCTTTCCGTCGCTTATCTGCATAACTTTTTTTTTTCTGCTTTGAGCCGTTCTCATTCTATCTGGAATAATCTTCACTTTTTCAGTGGGAACTTTAATGAATTTTGGACCCTCTATCTTCCTTTCACCAACTTCACCCCAACATATCGGTGTACGACATCATCTACCGTACAATGCTTCATATGGAGCCATACCAATAGTAGACTAAAACTATTATTATATGCAAATTCTATCAAAGGAAAATATTCATCCCAATTACCTTTGAAATCAAGCACACAAGCTCTAAGCATATCTTCCAAAATTTGTATTGTCCTTTCAGACTACCCATCTGTCTGAGGATGAAAAGCCGTACTAAACTTCAAGTTAGTACCCATAGCACAGTGCAAGCTATCCCAAAATCTGGATGTAAAAGTAGGGTCTCTATCTGAAACAATAGATATCGATGCTCCATGCAATCGAATAATTTCATTAACATACAATCTAGAATACCTATCAACAGTATACGTAGTCTTGATTGCTAGAAAATGAGCGGACTTCGTCAATCTATCCACCACTATCCAAATCGAATCTAACCCCTTCTGAGATCGAGGAAGCCCAACCACAAAATCCATCGTTACATGATCCCATTTCCATTCCGGTATTGGCAATGGCTGAAGCAGACCAGTAGGTTTCTGATGCTCCACTTTCACTTGCTGACATATAAGGCACCTAACAACAAAATCATCTATTTTCTTTTTCATATTATTCCACCAATAATGCTCCTTTAAATCCATATACATTTTAGTACTACCAGGATGCATAGTATAAATAGAATTATAAACCTCATCTAAAATTTCCTCTTTCAATCCACACACATTAGGCACGCATAATCGCTGCTTATACAATAAAGTTCCATCATTCACAATACAAAAATCTTCAGACTTACCATCTCGGACATCTTGTCGTTTCTTCTTAAGAAAAGGATCTTGACTTTGCAAATCACGAATACGGGTAGCTAACAAAGGCCTCACGCTTACATGAGCAAAGAACCTGTCCCCATCGGCTAGCTTCAATTCTACTCCCATCAATCTCAACTCCATGGTGTGGGAAACTCTAGCACACTGATCTGCAACTACATTTGCCTTCCATGAGTGGTAGTGAATTGTATAATCATAGTCTTTAATTAACTCCATCAATCCCTCTGCCTCAAATTCAACTCCTTTTGAGTAAATAAATACTTAAGGCTTTGATGGTCAATAAATTTCACATACCTCACCATATAGTTAATGACACCATAATTTCAAAGCAAACATAATAGCAGCAAGTTCCAAATCATGTGTAGGATAATTATGTTCATGTGTACGCAACTGCCTAGAAGCATAAGCAATAACTTTACCATGTTGCATAAAAACATAACCAACCCCTTATGTGAAGCATCGGTATAAATAACAAAACCATCTCCACCGTGTGGAATAGTAAGAATAGGTGCAGTTACCAATCTCTTCTTCAATTCTTCAAAACCATTTTCATAATCAGAATTCCATTCAAACTTAATATCTTTCCGAGTCAATTTAGTCATTGGCAAGGTAATTGAAGAAAATTCCTTAATAAACCTTCTATAATACCCAGCTAAACCCATAAAACTTCTCACCTCAGTGGCATTATTGGGCCTCTCCCATTTTACAATAGCTTCCACCTTCTTAGGATCAACACATATACCATCTCTAGAAACAACATGTCCTAAAAATACAACTTGTGATAGCCAAAATTCACACTTGCTAAACTTGGAATACAATTGCTTATCTTTCAACACATTCAAAATAGTTCTGGGATGCTTTTCATGTTCAACCATATCACGTGAATAAATCATAATATCATCAATAAAAACTATGAACAATGAATCAACAAAAGGATGTAGTACCCGGTTCATAAGATCCATAAATACAGCTGGAGCATTAGTCACCCCAAAATGCATCACTAGAAATTCAAAATGACCATACCGAGTACGAAAAGAAGTTTTAGAAATATCACTCCCCTTTACCCTCAACTGATGATAACCTGATCGCAAGTCTATCTTTGAAAACACTTTAGCACCCTGTAACTGATCAAACAAATCATTTATACGAGGTAAAGGATATTTGTTCTTAATTGTAGCTTTATTCAGTTGCCTATAGTCAATACACAAATGCATGGTACCATATTTCTTCTTCACAAATAAAACTGGTGCACCCCATGGAGATACACTAGGTTGTATGAACCCCCTATCAAATAAATCCTGTAACTGAATCTTGAGTTCTTTCAACTCACCAGGTGTCATTCTATACGGTGCCATAGAAACAGGTGTTGTCCCTGATGCTAATTCAATACTAAATTCAACTTCTCTCTCTGGCCGTAATCCAGGCAATTCGCTAGGAAACACTTCTGGAAAATCTCCTACTATAGGAACATCAACTAATTGTAAATACCCCTTCGCAGTGTCAAGAACATATACAATAAAACCCTCACAACCCTTACTCAATAATTTCCTTGCCTGAATAGTAGAAATAATGCAACTAGGAGCAATTTTCCTTTCCCCCACAAATTTAAATTCAGACTCACTAGGTTATTTAAAAATAACTTCCTTACGAAAACAATCCATGGATGCATGATATTTGGATAACCAATCCATTCCCAAAATTATGCCAAAATCAGAGATACGCAATGGAAGTAAGTCTATAAATATATCTCTAACCCCCACAGTCAAAACAGAATCACGAAAAACATATTTAACTATAATCATATCCCCCATAGGCATGGAAATACCCAACCCCACCTCTAAATGAGTACATGGTCTATTAAGATATATGGAAAATGCATATGACACAAAAGAATGTGTGGAACCAGGATCAATCAGAACATAAGCACTTCTATCAGTAACAGAAAGTGTACCTGTCACCACATCTGGAGTAATCTGAGCTTAGTTCATTGTAAAAACTCGTCCACCTGGCCTGGAACTACTAGTTTGTCCTCTGCCCACACTTTTCGCTCCACTGCCTGGAGGTAACACTCTGCTTGCTGCTTCACTAGGTGCTGTTGGAGTCTCTGCCAACTGCGGACAATTCTTCTTAACATGCCCCACTTGATGACAATGGTAGCATTCCACTCCCTTAATCTTAGGACACTCAGATTTATAATGCCCTTCCTCTTTACAAAAGAAACATGTAACACCTCCTATTGGGGCCTCACCTCTCCCTGACTTTCTGGCTGAACCAAAAGATCCTCCACCCCTGGTATCTCTGCCCAATCTCCCCTGACCTCTACCACTATCTCCACGACCTCTCTAAAATTTATGAGATTACATCTTAACACTTCCACCCTCACCTCCCTTAGAGTGAGATGCGTCGAATCTACTCTTCTTAAAACTCTCTCTACTCGTCACCCCTTGGTTCATTTGCCTTTCTGCTATCGTGGCTTTGTTTACCAGAGAAGCATAATCTTCTAACTCATAAGTGGCCACTTTATTTTGAATAGGCCAAATCAGTCCATCTTGAAACTTACTACATTTATCTTCTTTATCCTGCACATACTTAGTAGCAAATCTAGACAAAGCAGTAAATTTAGCATCATACTCCCTCACAGACATTTTCCCTTGGGTCAAATTTATAAATTCCCTCAGCTTCTCCCTCCTATAAACTTTAGGGAAATACTTAACATGCAAAGCTTTAATAAATTCATCCCAAGTAATAACATCAGTACCTTCTATCCTGGGAACCAAATGGTTGCTGGCTTCCCACCAATATTTTGCCTCTCCTTTGAGCTTAAACACAGCTAGATTCACTTTCTGGTTATCTGGAGCCTTCATAACTGCAAAGATAGTTTCTAGATCTCTGACCCACATCTCAGCTTCTGTAGGTTCAACTGACCCTGAATATTCTGTAGGATTCAACTTCAAAAACTTCTCATGCATGGAATCTTTCATTTCCTTCCTTGTCTCTTTCTTAATCTTGGCCACAGTCTTTGATTCTAGATATCTAGCCTGTTGTTCTTCCATTTGTGCCATATTTCTTTCCTGTTGTTCTGCCATCCTCAATATTGCCTGTGCCATTATTTGCATCTCTGTAGGCTGCTCCTGCACTCTAGCCCTTCCAGCAACACTTTGCTCTACTTCAGTATTCTCCGGACGAGAAGCCACTCCCTCTTCTCTATGTTGTCCATTCCCAGGTTCCATCTGGAATTATCTGTAATACAACAAAGTTCTAGCAACCAATATAAGCAGTTTATAATACTAAACTATTGGTTAGTACATAAACAATTCATAAATATCAAATCAATTCAATACTACCATCTAACCGTCACACACGTCCAGAATTAATAACCACGCTCTGATACCACTAATTGTCACACCCCAAACCCAATATCCATACTAATCATTTGTTATTGGAATAATTGGATCATAATCTTGAGCCCATTGGAAAATATACTTCATTTATCAATATTTTTCTACACACTTTGTATAATGAACATAATATTATTATTATTCCATGATGAAATCAATATCAGAGTCATAATTAACCGGACATACAATACTATGATTAACTATGATAAAATTTCACAATCATTAACTCAATCCATACTAACACAATATATACAATGTGTGGGTATATTAAAATC
Source organism: Sambucus nigra (assembly GCA_949130495.1). Lineage (NCBI taxonomy): Eukaryota > Viridiplantae > Streptophyta > Magnoliopsida > Dipsacales > Adoxaceae > Sambucus > Sambucus nigra. The sequence goes on along the minus strand of OX422207.1, from coordinate 285,034,678 downwards.
TTCAGTGTGACAATGATAAAATCCCCATATTTAAATCCCAGCTCTTTCCAACGGTGCAACTCTCGAAGTTACCGATAATATGGTATCCTAGCTGGCAGCGTACCAACCTGAAATTGTTAAAATATAAATCATACGCATTTAGATTAGTGAGGTACTCCTTACCTACAATGGAATAACAATTCTATATCGAATCGGTGGATATAAAATACAATCAATCCTGCCCATTGGCAATAACGAATTCTGGATCATAAGATCCAAAAATTCTGCCCATTGGCAATAACAAATCCTGGAACATTAGTTCAAACAAATCATTGGATCTTTGTCCAGTTCCAATCCTGGATCATAAGACCCAAACAAATCCTGGATATTTTAATATCCAAATATATCCTGGATACCAAAGTATTCAACCCAATCTTGGATCATGAGACCCAAAAAAATCCTGGATATTTTAATATCCAAACAAATTCTGAATACCGAAGTATTCAAACCAATCCTGGATCATGAGACCCAAACAAATCCTAGATATTTTAATATCCAAACAATCCTAAATACCGAAGTATTCAAACAAATCCTGCTCTTAGAGCTATATTCATATTTATATATGAAACAAATCATAAGTACACTCACCTTGATAGTTTAACTGGCGTTTCCCTTGCCTTTATCTGGTACTTGTTCAATCAGATCTTCTTCCCTTCCTATCATTCTTAAAATATTATTATCATCATAATAATATCAATAATCCAAAGAATGATTTAAAAATAATTCAATCCATAAGCATCACATGATTCCATCCAAATCATTTATCACAAGTGAAGTTCCATCCAAATCCATGTTAATATATTTAATATATCCAAATCGTAGGCCAAATATAAATTCATTTATTCTTGGTAATTCAATTCTTGTCTTATTAGTATTCCAATACAGAAGATGGTACATCATTTCAAGTCTCCTAGAGTAAGATATGCCCATTTCTTTACCACATAGCCAATCTGCCCTATAGGCTCTTTTATCGTTCATTCAACTTCCAGGAATTTCCATAATTTTTATACATCATAAATTTATATGATATTTCACCCAACATCATTAAACATATTGTATATTACAAGATTAAAATTTCATAATTTTCAGAGTTCATTTGCTATGTCAAGCAAAACATCGAACACATGGCGGGCATATTTTCACCCTTAGGGCAGATTTCATACCCTAACTTCAAACTCTCACCAAAGACTCATTTATTGGTATTTTCATATAGCTTTGGGATAGGTCATACATATATGAGTCTAGGTTAATATAAAATTGGAATCGATCAATTCCAATAAGTATATAGAAATATATGGAAGTTTGAATAAACAAGGTTCCTAAACAAAACAATCTCAAGGGTTTACACATTCAAGTTTGCTTAAACTTGCATCTATCCATAAGTACATATCAAGACATGGAATTTCAGTAAACAAATGATTATTTCAATAATTTAAATAAGTAATACAAAAAAATAAACAATATTTATGGATGGAAATACCTTAGGGTCTTTTACGTAATTTTTCTATGAATTTTTCTTCAATTTCTCCCAACACTTTCTTCCTAAACTTCAAAACTCTCTTTCCTTAGGTTAAAACTCTTCAATGGATGAAATATGCTGAAGGAAGAGATTAATTCAAGGGTTATAAGTCGGCATAAGGTCTCCCCCCCTTGGTCCAATCAAAATATAACATGTGGCATTATATAAAACAAAATATCATTTAAGGCTAAATGACTGTTGTACCCCCTGTTCGTAAAAAGGCAATATCTTCCCACTCGGATGTCCGTTCGATGAACCGTTTGTTTTGTTATAAACCTAACTCATATATCTACAAATATATATTTTACACCTCAAGTTAATTGTTATGTAATAAAGGTCAAAACTAGCCTTCAACGGGAACATTCCTATCGAAAACTTTAAAATTTCACATTTGTAACTAATTCGATATTTCAAGCTTTATGAAGGTAGGACTAAACTAAACATAATTACTTACATTATATATATACTAATAACATATTATTCATATCACATAAGCTAATCATGATTTAAAGATGATTTATCATAATTATATTCGGGTTGTCACATTTTGTCTCTCGGTGAGTACTTGAAAATTCCACGAAATGAAATAATTGAGTACAATTCTTATAAAATCATAGAAAATGGGGAATATTTCGAGCAGTATAAGGAATCTTAGTATTTTGATAAAAAAAACAAATTGACTACCTTGAAACAAAATATTCCTAATAACCCAAGGGATGAAGGGGATGGAATATTCCCTCCCCGAGTTGATTCCAATTATACAAAGGGTAAGAAATAATTAGGATTTTAAATTAGAGGAAATTATCAATGAGTCAAATTCTTCCTTGGAAAATATAAATGAGGCAAATAATTATGCTTCACCTCAAACCTTTTTACACTAAATGTATTATAATTCGTTTTCATATAGATTTGTTTATCACTTATGTCAAAAAATTGAGTCTTTCATAATCATGGTCGTCGCTTGATCATAGTTGAGAGACTTGATCCTATTAGATTGCCTTAAACATTGTTTGGTATCCGTGGCTCAGCATATCTATAAGCTTCTAACCCGACACAAACTTTGATATCCTTTTTTCTTTAGGTGTTGTGACATCTAATATTTTCACATTTTCATGTTTTTGATAAAATTTTCTTTTTAACCTTGAGTGTATTGCAAAATCTTTTTAAATGCATGTAGTTTTTAAAACCTTTTAGGATTTATTAAAATGACCGCAAAGTTAAAAATTAGACTCGCTGTTTGTAAGAGTGAACATGGCTTTAATGAACATATAACAAATCCATTTATACATTATTTTAATGAACATGAGATAGATCCAATAAGATCTATATTGTTTTGCACAGATGGAATCCATCACCATGTGCACAGTCAATTTATTTTTTGAAGTTGCCTATAAATACCTTTTGAAAATAAAAATTTCGAATAAGAGAGAAAATTTAGACATTTAAGATATTATTCTAACTCATTTTTAGAGGGTTTTTTTTAGAAACTCTCTTGCAATTACTCATGTCTTTCCTAAATTGAGAAAATTAACTAGATCCATACTTTATTTATGTCTTGTTAGGGCTTTTTATGAGTGAATTTCTTTTCAAACCATAAAAGATTTTATTCAACTTCAATTTACATCATAATTATTTCCAAATTCAGATCTAAAATTATTTCTAATCAGATTGAGAAATTCAATGGGGGATTGGCTCTAGGTGTTGATTCATCGGAGAATAATGGACTTCCTCTCATGCTTGGTCATGTTCCAGACATAATTCTCATTAAACGAGGGAAAGTTGAAACGTTCACAAGTAGATACATGTGAGGATCAGTTGAGAGGTACTTTTCTTCATTCTATAAAATTATTTTGCAAATTGAATGAGAGAGATGCATGTACCAAAGTTTTTTCCCTTGGGTGGGTTTCCCTCGTAGATCTGTCTTTGTGTGATTATTTGTGGAATGGCTTGTTAATTTAGTTCAAATCAGACATATCTAAACTCAGATATATGGTTGATCATAACATGGTATCAAAATTGAGCTTTTAAAGGCTTCTACCTATTTAATGATCATTAATTAGTATGAATCTAGCCTTGTGTGTGAGTTGAATTTTAAGTCACTTAAATATACTTGTAAGATTAAAAGCATCCCTCACACTTGTTGAATTTAATATTAATGAATTAAAATGGATCTTTAACAAGTTTTTTTGAACTCTAAAGTGCTAAGTTTCAAGTTTAAATCAAAATTGGGAAAAAATGGTACATATTTTATGTACCCCCTTTGGATATTTAAAGGTGCTTGTATAAATCTAAACCATTCCCTCTTTTAATTGTTATCAAATAGATTGATATTTTTGATAATCACGTTCTAGAGCAGATCTTTTTCCTTTGTTTATGTGATATTCTGTTTTAGATATTTTTTTGCATTTAATCTATTTGTGTTTGTGTTGTTTATATTGAGCATGACGAATGCTATGGAGGTGGAGGTTCCACGAACCATCTACATCACTTTGATGGTTCCAATTATAAACATGGGAAAGTAATGATAGATCATTAACTACACCAAAACTGGCCACTTATCGTTGTCAAAAACCTTGACAAGTAAACCTTATCATGGTAAAAAATTATGACATGGCCCAGGGTGATAACATTTATCACAGACTTGTCACGATCAATGTCCATGACAAGTTTTCCTTGTCACAGACATGTCACGATCAAAAATCTTAACAAGTTAGTGACATGGCCCGGGTTGACAATATTACTGTCACGAACATGTCACGGTTAAAGTTCGTGATAAGGTATTATTGCCATGAATCATGACAAGATCTAACTTATCATAAACTTTGATCGTGACATGTCTGTGATAAGGTATCATTGTCATGAATATGTCATGGCCAAAGTCCTTGACAAGTTAGATCTTGTCACGATTATAGTTCGTGATAAATTTGTTGGGCAGTATGGCCACTGCCACTGCCCAGCAGTATATTATCACCTGCAACAGCAAATATATGATACATTTTCTCAATAAATAATAGAAACTAACATTCAAAAACCTTAATAGTCAAACACTAAACAAATATAAAAAAGAAAGTATGCCATACACAATTCATTCATTAGCAAGCACTAAACAACATTCAATATTCATGATAATCAAATAGAAAACAAATAATGATCAAATTATTACATATTGTTCAGCCATTATTAACTTGAAGGAGAAATCAAGTCCATACCACATAAGAATTGATATAACCCTCAATAATTGATTAGGCATAAATTCTTCCTATTTATCCCCTTAATGTATAGACTTTTATCGCACCGCGAAGTGTAATTCAAGTTGATTTATATCATATCTTAGATATTGACAAGTTCTAACGAGTACACCGAGTTTCCTTTATGTTCTAACTATTTTTCAGGTGTTTAGTGATTTGATTCGAGTTCCATAACAAAAGCTCCAAAGAAGAACAAGAAGGAAAGGTTTCTGCAAAAGCTTACAAGATAGAACCAAACCCAAGGGAAAGAAAAAGAACCGAATCCATCCTAGGAAAGTTCCTGTAAAGACTGTCAAGATAGAACCGAACCGAAGGGAGGTAAAAATGAACCAATCCGTTGCTTGAAGAATTTTCTGTAAAAGTTATCAAAGACATATCTGAACCGAACCCCTTAACAGGATCAGTTCTGTTCTTGATTATCCGGACTTATCCATTTGTAAAAAATAGAATCCTACTTGGTTAAAACTCTTTTATTTCGTAGAGGATAAATTGAAAACTCCTCCCAACATTGAGGGGAGGCTTCTGATTCATTAGGGAAGCTCTGTAATCACTTTTAGAGAAGAAGAACAATAAACCCTAGTTGCTTTCAGTTTTACAATTCAAGTAATACCATTCTAATTCTTGTTTTACTGCAGTAATTTCTTGTCTAATAACACCTTCATCTATCTTCATCTTTATTTAGTATTCAAAATGTTTTCTTTCATTCCAAACATGTTGTCTACAAGTTTTCATATGTCAGGCTAGGTTTTTAAAGGTTGGGATGCATGAACTCAACCTGATGTGGTAGTTGCATGTGTATGAAATTAATCCTCTAAGTTTAATGATCTAATTATAACCGTATTGCGTATAAACAAAAAAATTGTAGATCTTTGGATCTCATTTGCTTCAGGGTAATCGTGATGCTTCACAATGCAATTCGAGTGTAACTATCTCAATACCGATTTACTCATCCTCTGATTAGGTATGGTGTGGGCTTGAACCTCATATACGTAATGCTTGGTAGTAATAAATTTTGGGCCTAATTAATCACTTAAATTTACGATTAGTTTTATACCATCAATACACTAGGGTTGAGGGATTGTATCTCCGTCCTGTTTTCCTCATCATATAGTTCGAGTTTTAATTTAATCATCATTATTATTTCAAGTATTTTAGAATTGTTGCATTCCATTCATACTTTAGTTCATTAGTTAAACATTTACAAAATAGCATATAGTTATAGTTATTTCACCAGTTAGATCATCTTTTCCTTTTTCTTTAGAGTCAGATTTAGGGTTCCTTCATCTGTCCAACATCGTTACAACTCTGTTGTCCTATTTCACTGAGGATCGATTCCCGACTTATCGGATTATTACTTGAGCGACAGTCTTGCACTTGAGCCTAGAGAGTATACACTTCTGAGACACATTCTTAGTCGCATCAATAATCTGTACGCCACACTATTTGTTCAACCATACAGCTTCATTTTCCTTTCCCACCAATACTTTCGTGACGTGAACTCGTGCATTGTGTGGTTGCAATGGACAATTATGCACCAAGGAACTTGCATATATATTCGGGTCCTTCAAAACCCTGGATATTCTATTGCCACCCCATAAGTCTACTAAATACACTATATCCCAACTAACTGTAAATGGCCTAGCTGGGAAGATGGGGTATGGGTGGGGGTGGTGAATATGTCATATGGAGACGAGGGGGGTATCGATAAGGCTAAAGGTGAGAAACACGGAGCAGTGTGTGACCCCGTCTAATTAAACATTAGTTGATAAGGACTTTATTAAATTAAAATAGGTTTCTCATATGGTGCATTCTTAGCATCACTGTCGAAAACTTTTTAATTACTAACCACCTAAGTGAAATTAGACATGTGCTAAAGTTATCTTTCTTTAAATAGATAAATATAACAATATGGAAACTAATTTAAACATTCACAATACTAAAGTCTAAACCAACACAATATATGAATGAATAAAGTCTTGCTGAATAAACCATCGGCTAAAAATCTAAAACAAATTAAATAAATCAAGACTAGTCTGAAACTAAAATAACCAAAATAATGTCAATGGACAACATGTCCATACATGGAATATAAAATGAGATCCTAGACTAGATCTTAATGAAGGAATCATCTAATCAAATCAATCCTGCCAGCATCCGCAGGGCTACAGCTCTGAGTCCCTAGAATGAAGTCACGCCTAGCGCCCCTGTGGCTAGACACCTAAAAGGTTTTGAAAATATTTTATAGCTAGTGTTAGAACACAAATCGTTTTTAAAATATTTAACAAGCATTTATCATAAATTTGAAACTAGTTATTTATTACACATGTTAGGTTATTGTACATTCTCTTGAGTTTATTCACCTCTCATTTATTGTGCATGCCTAATATTCTATACTTAGCCCACCCAGCTATAGTGCCCAAGCTAACTAGACTATAGCATTATCTGAACTTATCTATTCACCTAAGTTCCCTGTACCGCCCATACAGTTTATTATTTTCATTAATGTCCCATATATAATTTATTTCTCATGCAACGCTACACATGTTAAAATAAATCAAGTGTCTATTCTTAATTCGTCTTTTAGATGTATATCCATAAATATATATCATCTAAAAATCTACTATCACACCCAGTAGGACATCATAAGGTATATATACTTCGCACACGATATATACTATAAGGATTATTGGTTCGGATAACCATCGACCCCAATTATCCTATCATTTACATTGGTTCGGATATCCCTCGACCCCAATGTAAATGTTATGCATCTGTATATTAGTTTGGATTTTCCATCGACCCCAATACTATTTATTTTTTTATTAGGTTCGAGTAATCATCGACCCCAAATTCGAACTTCACGTATTGGTCCGGATACCCATCGACCCCAATACTATTAATATACTTTAGCTATTCACACAACCTGAGTACTTATACTATAGGTATTCACACAACCTAATGATTCACATTGGTATGTAGTATATTTCTCTCTAATACTTACCGTACATTTTATTTTACGATTTATCTTGCTATCGTATTTATATGAGTGTTCACACAACTCCAAGGGTACTATTTACCCCTTTTCTAAATTCAGTAGATAAGACTAACTTAACCTACTGATCGATGCATCCATTTATTATATTCTCACAATTCTTTATCCATCTCTCAGATTAATTACAATGTCATTCCTCTCGAATTCAGTCTCGTATTAAACTTCTCCATAAGAATACTTTATACCTCCTTAATAGGCCCATCATAATATCAAAAATCTTTTATTATTATTATTATTACAAAGTCCTAAAGGTTTCCACAACTTCGATTTAGGAACACTGGGCCCAAAACGAAAGTTTCGTATTAATTTAGGGGACTGAACCAGTTCTATAGAGACCGAACCGAACCGCACCTCTTTTTTTGGACTGGTTCATTTTTCTGAAACTCGTTCTATAAAGACAAAATCGAACTGATCAATCTAGACCGGACCGGTTCATTTTTCTACAACTCTTTTCTCCAGTTATAGCATGTATGTTTTTCACCTTTTTACGCACCTTAATCTTCCATGTTCTCCCACTAAACTCCAAACTAATTGTCCCAAATTCTTCCCACATACATAAGGACAATTTCTAACATAACTTTATGCATCAAAACATTACCAATTATTCAGGAATAGATTTAAGCCTCTAATTCTCAAAAATCCTAGGTTTTCATGTTATTTCTCTAATATTCATTAACATCCAGATTTAATTCATAATAACGAACAATTCTCCTATAATTATTGATCCTCTACATAGGTTAAATCGTTCTACATGCAGATATTGTCCCAACATGCATAAAAATCATTCTTATTCTACCAAGAACATTGATTTAACAAAACAAATTGTAAAACCTATCATATGGGTATTATAACTCCATGAATATTGCAATAAATAACTTGCCTCTTTGTTTGTAGAGTCTGGTTTCGTGGATTAGTTGTTGGAGTGATGATGTTCTCTTCTAATCCTCGCTCCTTGGATGCTTAAGGTCCAAGACATGGTTCAATCCTCCAAGAATGCATCCTTAAGCTTTAGGAATGATTTTTCTCTTCTCTCTAACGGCATCTCTTGGATTTAACTGTTTCTAACCCTAGCCTCAAGTCTTAAACATCTGATATAACACTTAGAATTTCTTAGGTCCCTTATCCTCTATTTTTTTAAATGACCAAAATGCCCTCAATAGGTGTCGGTTTGGTCTAAAATTGACCCGGGATCCAAACTATACCCCCCGGGTATACTATTTTGACTATTTCGACCCATTCAGAACCATTCGTGACCTCTAAATTATCATTCGATTCAATTAAAATATATTTTCTATATCTGAGAAAAATCAAATACGCCTATATCACTCGCTATGACATATATCAATAATCATTAATTATTTACTATTCGCACTTAGTAAATTTCATGTCATAATATTAATTAGTATCTATCTCTCGATTAATATTCAATAATCATAGTTATTATTAAATCACATTAAATTACTTCACTCATGTACTATAAATAAACGTATTTTTCTCAATTAATTTTTGAATTAATTAAATATTGAATACGTGAAAGTATGGGGTATTACATACTTCCCCCCTTATAAAGGAATTTTTTCCTCGAAATTAGGACATACCTGCGGTGAATAACTCTGGATACTGCTCTTGCATGTCATCCTCCGGCTCCCATGTCGACTCGTCAACATTGTGGTGTCCCCACTAAACTCATACCAATAGCACCACCTTTGACTGTAGTTTAGGCTCGCTACAATCTAAAATAGCCATGGGCCTCTCCTTATACGAGACGTCTAGATGCAAATCAATCTCCTCAATGGGCATGTTCCAGAAGGCTCTCTCACTCCTCTTGTATTTCTTCAACGATGACACATTGGCAGTAATCTTATGAATCATCTCAGTCCCTAATAACGTGGGTCCCCAACCTCTAACCAATATACGAGCGAACGACAAGGCCTCCTATATAAGGCCTCGAACAGTCCCATAACGATAGTAAATTGGTAAGAGTTGTTATATGTAAACTCTACCAATTGAAGGTATCTTTCCCACCCTCCCCCAAAATCTAGGATGCACATCCTCAGTATATCCTCAAGAATCTGATTCACCCTCTCAGTCTGCCCGTTTGTCTCCAGGTGGTACGTCGTACTCAATCATAACTCTGTACCCATGGCCTCCTGAAATCTCTGCCAGAAGTGTGGCATAAAAAATTTATCCCTATCAGACAAAATATTATCGGGACCCCGTGCATCTTAACAATTTCTGAAATGAATAGCTCTGCATACTGCATCATCTTGTAGTCTGTGCGAACTAGCAAGAAGTAATCCACCTTATTCAGCATATCCACTATAACCCATACCAAATCATGACACCGTTGCGATGTAGGTAGCCCAGTAATAAATTCCATCGATATTCTCTCCCACTTCCACACGGGAATCTCAAGTGGTATCAACATCCCCGAAGGCCTATGATGGTCAACTTTCAACAAGTAGCACACTTGGAGACAAACTCGAATATGTCCCTCTTCATGACGGCTCACCAGTACTATCTCCTTATATCCTAGTACATCTTATCCCTATAAGGATCTACTGTGAATCTAAAATCATGAGACTCGATCATAACAGCTTGTCTCAACTCCTCATCCTCGGGCACTACCTAGTGCAGGCCTCCCTATGAGCTGACTGAGTAGGACTTTACACCCTCAGTTAATACTGGTCGTACCCTGTCCTGACAGAACTGATCCTCTGCCTGTGCCTTCACTACCCGCATGATGATCTCGGGAGTGATAGTCATAACTGTCATGTACGCTCTAGAAACCTCATCTTCCTATCGAAGGTCACTCCACTTTTCTTTCCACACCTCTGTTATATCGCCAGTAGGTCGTCGGCTTAATGCGTCTGTAACCACGTTAGCCTTACCAGGATGATACTGAATATCAAACTAGTAGTCCTTCAAGAATTCTATCCACCTCTACCTCATGTCCAGATCCTTCTGTGTGAAGATAAACTGAAGTGACTTATGATCCGTGAATAATGTAAATTTCTCCCCCAATAGATAATGTATCCATATCCTTAAAACAAAAACGATCGCTACCAACTCGAGATCGTGGGTGGGCTAATTCTTCTCATGTGTATTTAGCTTCCTAGACTCATAAGCTATCGCCCTCTACTCCTACTGTAACACACACCCAATTCCCTGTAAGGATGCATCTGCATAGAACTGATACTCCACCCCACTCCTAAGCAATGTAAGTATGGGTGCTGATGTCAATCGGTCCTTTATCTCGTCGAAAGACAACTGGCACTGGTTGCTCCACACAAATGGTAGTCCCTTACGAGTCAACTTTGTTAAAGGCCCACTAATCTTCGAGAAACCCTTGATGAAGTGATGATAATATCCGTCTAACTCCAAGAACTTGCGAACCTCGGTTGGTGTCATTGGATGCCCCCCTCCCTCACCACCGACACCTTACTCGGATTAACAGCTATTCCCCTATCAGACACAATATGGCCAAGGAACTTTACCTCCCGAAGCTAAAATCCACACTTACCAAATTTAGCGTACAACTGATGTTCCCGTAACCACTACAGAACCTTACGTAAATGCTTAGCGTGCTCCTCCTCCGTCCATTAGTAAAGTAGGATATCATCGATGAAGACTATCACAAACTGATTCAGAAACTCCTGGAATACCCTATTCATGAGATCGATGAACACTGCGGGCACATTGGTGAGTCCAAATGGCATCACCCTAAACTTATAGGATCCATACCGCGATAAGAAAGTGGTCTTAGGAACATCCTCCTCATGAATGCGTAGCTGGTGGTAGCCTGACCTCAAATCGATCTTGGAGAAGTACGCAGCCCCTCTCAACAGATTAAATAAGTCATCAATCCTAGGTAATGGATACTTGTTCCGTATCGTTACCTTATGAATCTCCCTGTAATCCATGCACAAGCAAAGTGAACCCTCCTTTTTCTTCATGAACAACACCGAAGCACCCTAAGACGATGTGCTCCGTAGAATGAAACCCTGCCCTAAGAGCTGGTGAATCTTCTCTATCTGCTCTAGCATATCTAAAGGGGCCATATGATATGATTCTCTAGCAATGGGTCTCATCCCCGGTGCTAAGTCGATGATAAATTATATTTCTTGGCTCGATGACAGCCCAGGTATCTCCTGGAACACATCCTCAAAATCCATCACTACAGGAATCGAATTTAAGGGAACAACCACCTACTGCGAGGTATCCTCCTCGATGTAATATAAATGAGTTCGTGATCCTCCCTTGGGAAAAGTCATTGTCACAAGGAACATCTCATGTTCCTGAATCAAAAACACAATAGTTCTCCCATAGCAGTCAACCTTCACTTTGTATCTTGCTAACCAATACATACCTAGAATCATGTCATAACCCTCTATGTCTAACACTAGAAGGTTTGCCTCTAGACTCAGTCTCCCAATCATAATATCGACGCCTCTACAAATTGAATGTATCAACGAATCGCTACCCATCGATGACTCAACACACATAAAGAGACTACCAGCTGTCTCTAATAACCTGACGGCTCGTGAAAATCTAGTCTTAATAAATAAATGAGATGCTCCAATATCAAAATGTATTCTACCCTCATACCCATGGATAGATAATGTACCCTCTACTGCAGGCGACACCTGTGGTGCTTGAGGCATCGGTATATCCCAGACGTGATGCACATGCCCATAGTTCATCTAGCCCTGCTGCTGTTGTGGGGTCAGTGCTGGAACTAGAGCTATTGGAGCCTACTACCCCTATTGGGCACCCTGATGCTGCGCCCCATTTTGCTGTGGACAAGATCTACTCTTGTGACCCTACTGGCCACATGTGAAACATTAAACCTAGAAGTGTCTATGTGCCAGGCCCTATTGGCCCTAACATTTGCCTTGTCCCTGTTGGAAACCCCTGGTTCCCTTGGCCCTAACGTCCCTAGGGAACCTCCTGGCCCTGCCTATCTGGTGGGTGCCCACCAAATCTGAACCTCTTGGTAGAGTTCTCCTGTCGGTAGTTATGCCCCTACATATCCATTGTTTGTTGCTGTTGGGGTGGTGCCCCACTAACACTACTCCCCCCGAACTTGTCCTACTGGCTAGGCTTTGCTACCCTCTTGCTTCCCTTCCCGTGGAAACGATCATCCTGATAGTGTAATAGTGCAGTGTTAACGACATCCATGTAAGTCATCAACGCAAGGTTACCAATCAAATGTTGTCTAATCCTTAAGGCCAAACCATCCATGAACCATGCCTTTTTCCTTTCTCCATTGCTCACCTCGTCTAGCACGAAGTTCTCCAGGCGGGTGAACTCTTCCTCATAATCGACAACTGAGTGGTCACCCTGGCATACCTCCCCATATTTCTTCCTTATCTCTTACTCTACTTCAGGCGGAAAGTACTTACGGTCAAACCGTACCCAGAACTCTGAAATCTTCACTAAGCCCCTCTCCTCAGCTATGGTCACTGGCTCCCACCACTGAAGGGTTGCTCTCGCTTATTTAAAGGTGGCCAACATTTGACGTTGTACCTCACTGCAATCTAATATGGGCATATGACACTAAATGTTCTTCTTCCATTGGCATGCCACCACTACATCCGTACATCCCTAAAAATCGGGTGAATACCCCTTCTAGACAGTCTCCCTGATGCTATGCCAAGTGGGTTTCCCTTGCTAGGCCTGAATAGCTGGTGCTGCGGGTTGCTGAGCCTGAAGCTGGAGAAAGTGGGCTTCCATGGCCCTCATAGCTGTCTCAACTGCATGCACGACTATTACTGCCACCTAAGTAGTGGAAATCATCTCTGGTGGTGGTGGCGGTACTTGCTGCTCCTAAGGGTCCTCCCTTACCTCGTCCCTATCTCCTGCCCTCTCAACTCACTCTCTCCTCGACGGCATCTGACAATAAATCGAATTATATAAGTACACAGTTTATACAAAATCTAATAGCATAAGCATGATATCTCACAGCATGAAAATATAAGCACAACAATCCTAATAATAGGGCTTTATATCAAAGAACGATGCGCTAAAAATGTAGTAAGCCATACAGATCCTAAGGATACTAGAACCTGGTGCTCTAATAACATTTGTGACACCCCTTCTAATTAAACATTGGTTGATTGGGCCTTTATTAAAATAAAATAGGTTTCTCATATGGTTCATTCTAAGCATCACTATCGAAATTTTTTAATTATTAACGACCTAAGTGAAATTAGACATGTGCCAAATTTTATTTTTGTTTAAACAAATAAAAATAACAATGCGAAAACTAATTTAAACATTCACAATACTAAAGTCCAAACCATCACAATATATGAATGAATAAAGTCTTGCCAAATAAATCATCAGCTAAAAATCCAAAACAAATGAAATAAATCAACACTAGTCTGACAACATGTCCATACATAGAATATAAAATGAGATCCTATACTAGATCAGAATGGACGAATCGTCTAATCAAATCAATCATGTCAGCATTCATTGTGCTACAGTTCTGAGTCCCTAGAATGAAGTCACGTCTGGCACCCCTGTGGCTGGACACCTAAAATATTTTGAACACAAAATGTTTTTAAAATATTTAGCAAGCTTTTATCACAAATTTGAAACCGATTATTTATTACACATATTAGGTTACGTACACTCTCTTGAGTTTAGTCACCTATCTTCTATTGTGCATGCATAACGTTCTATACTTATTCCACCTAGGTATACTGCCAAGCAACTATACTATAGCATTATTTGAACTTATCTATTAGCCTAAGTTCCCCATTTTGCCCATACAGTACATTATTTTCATTAGCGTCCCATATATAATTTATTTCTCATGCAACACTACACATGTTAGAGTAAATCAAGTTTCTCTTCTTAATTTTTTTTAGATGTATATCCATAAATATATATCATCACCAAATCTACAATCACACCCAGTAGGACATCATAAGGTATATATATTTCACACAATATACACTATAAGGATTATTGGTCCGGATAATCATCGATCCTAATTATACTATCATTCACATTGGTCTGAATATCTCTCGACCCCAATGTAAATGTTATGCATCTGTATATTGGTCTGGATTTTCCATCGACCCCAATATTATTTATTTTCGATTTGGTCTTGATAATCATCGACCCAAAATTCAAATTTTTATGTATTGGTCCGAATACCCATCGACCCCAACACTATTACTATACTTTAGGTATTCACACAGCTTGAGTATTTATACTATAGGTATTCACACAACCTAATGATTCACATTGGTACGTAGTATATTTCTCTCTAATACTTACCGTACATTTTATTTTATAATTTATCTTGCTATTGTATTTATATGAGTGTTCACACAACTCTAAGGGTCCTAGTTACCCCTTTTCTAAATTCGGTAGATAAGTCTAACTTACCTTATTGATCGATACATCCATTTATTAATTTCTCATAATTCTTAATCCGTCATTTAGATTAATTACAATGTCATTCCTCTCGAATTCAATCTCGTCTTAAAATTCTCCATAAGACTACATCATACCTCATTAATAGGCCAATCATAGCATCACAAATCTTTTATTATTATTACAAGGTTCTAAAAGTCTAGGCCCAAAACGGAAATTTCGTATTAATTTAGGGGACTGAATCGGTTTTGTAGAGATCGAACCAAACCGCACCTCTTTGGTCCAGACCGGTTCATTTTTTAGAAACTCGTTATGTGAAGAAAGAACCAAACTGATCAATCTAGACCGGACCGATTTATTTTTTTTTAAATCTTTTCTGTAGTTATAGTAGGTACATATTTCACCATTTACGCGCCTTAATCTTCCATGTTCTCTCACTAAACTCTAAACTAATTGTCCCAAACCCTTCCCACATGAATAAGGACAATTTCTAACTTAACTTTTTGCATCAAAACATTACCAGTTATTCAGGAATGGATTTAAGCCTCTAATTCTCAAAAATCGTAGGTTTTCATCATCTTCCCCTAATATTCATCAAAACCCATATTTAATTCATAATGATGACCAATTCTCCTCTAATTATTGATCCTCTACATAAGTTAAATCGTTCTACATGTAGATCATATTCCAACATGCATAAAAATCATTCTTATTCTACCAAGAACATTGATTTAACAAAACAAATCGTAAAACCCTACACATGGGTATTATAACTTCATGAATATTGAAATAAACAACTTGCCTCGTCTTTGTAGAGTCTGATTTCGTGGATTAGATGTTGGAGTGATGATCTTCTCTTCCAATCCTCGCTCATTGGATGCTTAGGGTGCAAGATAGGGTTTAATCCTCAAAGAATGTCTCCTTAAACTTTGGGAATGATTTTTCCCTTATCTCTAACGACCTCTCTTGGTTTTAACTATTTCAAAACCTAACCTCAAGTGTTAAACATATTATATAACACTTAGAATTTCTAAGTTCCCTTAACCTCAATTTTTCAAATGACGAAAATTCCCTCAATAGCTGCCGGTTTGGTCTAAAATTGACGCGGGAGCCAAACTATAACCCCGAGTGCACTATTTCGACTATTTTGACCCATTCGGAACCATTCATGACCTCTAAATCATCATACGAGTCACATAAAATATATTTCCTATCTCAACCTCAATATATGCGACTCCCGGTTGAGAAAAAAGAAATGTTCCAATATCACTCGCTCTGACATATATCAATAATCATTAATTATTTACTATTCGAACTTCGTAAATTTTATATCATAATATTAATCAGTATCTATTAATCGATTAATATTCAATTATCACAGTTATTATTGAATCACATTAAATCACTCCACTCGCGTAATATAAATAAATGTATTTTACTCAATTAATTTCTGAATTAATTAAATCTCGAATACATAAAAGTACGGGGTATTACATAGTGGTCCCCTCATCCACCACTTTGTCCTTGCCCTTCCCTGAGCTGGACCCATCTCGGCCTTGAAGAGCATGCTTGAGAAATAAATAAATAAAATTATTCAATGTTTTCTCTAGGTTCTCAAACTTCTCGATGTTATTGGTCTGCAACTCGACCACCTTATATGCCAACCCAATATTGCTCGACACAATCCCAGTGAGCCTTGAATTTCCCATTAGAGAGTTCACCCCCCCCCCCCCCCCGAGTATAGCCCTTGTGATCTAGCCCGAGCACTTGGCTAAATGCGTCCATACTCAGAAATGTCTTGTCGGTATCACTTCGCAAGCTATGGACTTTTTTGAGTTTATCCTATAATAATAAAAAGTACTCGATTAGATGAATTAATAAAAAAGTTTATGATTATAAATTTTTATTTTAATAACGTAATTAAAATTATAACTTACAATAATGGAGTGTACGGTCAGATTCACCTCCTTATCCTTCCCTTTCTTCGTTTGAATTGCCATATTGGGTTATATTTGAGAGAGAGAACAAATTGATTTGGTCGCCTAAATAGATAGGGTTCTATTTTATTTTTGTTGTCATAATCGTGTCAAGATCAAAGACCATGACAACAAACAATCGTTGTCATGGTCTTTGACCATGACAAACATATTTCATCTTTCAGTAATTCTATACCAATATTTTATGAGTTAGTATAAACAAAATTGTGAAAAATTCAAGAACCCTATTACGGGTAACAAATATAACACACTTATATTTTAGAGAGAGAGAACAAAACGATCTGGTCGCCTGAATCGATAAGGTTATATTTTAGAGAGAGATAAATTGATCTAGACCCCTGAATTGATAGGGTTATATTTTAGAGAGAGAGAGAACAAATCGATATACTTTCCTGAATCGATAGGGCTTAATTTTATTTTTGTTGTCACAATCGTATCAAGGTCAAAGACCGTGATAACAAGCAATTGTTGTCACGATCGTTGAACATGACACGACCGTGACAAACACATTTCACATTTCAATAATTCTAGGCCAATGGTTCATGGATTAGTATAAACAAATTTGTGAAAAAATCAAGAACCATATTACAGGTAACAAATATAATATACTTATATTTTAGAGAGAGAGAGAGAGAGAGAGACAGAGAGAGAGAGAGAGAACAAATCGATCTGGTTGCCTGAATCGATAGGGTTATATTTTAGAGCGAGAATAAATCGATCTAGTCCCCTGAATTGATAGGGTTATATTTTAGAGAGAGGGAGACAACAAATGAATATAGTTTCCTGAATCGATAGGGTTTAATTTTGTTTTTGTTGTCACAATCGTGTCAAGGTCAAAGACCTTAACAATAAACCATCGTTGTCACGATCTTTGACCGTGACACGATCGTGATAAACACATTTCATCTTTTAGTAATTCTAGACTACTGGTTCATGAATCATTATAAACAAAAGTGTGAAATAATTAAGAACCCTATTATATGTAACAAATATAACATATTTCTATTTAGAGAGATAGAAGAATTTTATCCTAGCACATTAATTAAATTTGACATTGTTTTGGTTTTCTCGTTTCATTTTTTCTTACAAATATGACACCACTCCCCACAATTTTATGGACAAAACTGCCCCACCCCCACAGATTCTAAGCCTAGGTTCCTCAATTGAATTTAGTTATATTATCAATCCTGTATGAATTTTGTGGGGGTGTGCAAAATAGTTTCGACAAACATTTTCATATTAAAGGAATTGCTAGATTCAAAACAAGCATAAGATAACACTAAAATCTCTTACTATTTTACTAGACAAAATGAAGTGATATTTTATGAAGATTGAATTATTATAATTCACATCCAACCCATTTAATAATCCTATTATCAGTTATTGAAATGAAAATAATCAAATACATATCAAATTAAATAAATCGAATTCATATTCAAACAAAGAGGATCAGAAAATAATTACTAATCATAAAATTGGGTCATTAAATTGGAAAACATGAATCCATACCCAATATGATACAAACGCCTAGGGCCAACTAACTCAGTGGAGAAATAAATGTCCAAATTCATCATCAAACACAACTCAACAACCACAAATAAGAATATGATCTCTATTCAGAAGATTCACAACCAAAAGTTATACTCTAATGAAATTACAGAAAATCAGTAGCATTTCCTTTCATCATACTTTATTTACTCTCGATGAAACAACCACACCAGCAATATCAGTGATCCTCTATAAACAATATGAAGAAATTTAAAAACTCTTTAGGACAATTGATCAATTTCATATAACAAAGGAAAAATTCATATAACATAAGGTCCATTAAAAACTTGAATACCTCTAAAATGTAGCCCACAAATCGTCTCCTGCTAAGATGCCAACAACTCGACACCCACAACTCGTCTCTTACTGAGATGCCAACAGAAGGTACAACGTCAAAATAACTAAATAAATTAGTCAACATACATTAACGTGTGCATATAAAGATAAACAACTCATGTAAAAGAGTGAACATATTATCAAACAACCATAAACTATTTGATGAAATTAGTCATACCCAATTTAAGAATATGTGAGAGAATAAACAAATTGATAAAAATCCTACATAACAGATTATTATCTTACTTAACAATTCCTATATAACAGAAATTGATTGTATAAATATTTATAAATAGAACCAATTAAAATTAACATTAGCAAGAAAGCATTAATTCTCAATCCTACAATTTTTTTATAAATAGAACTAAAACCTTACATCCTCTAAATTTGTAGAAGCTAATACCAAAACAAAGAGCACGCCATTGTTGAGAAAATTAAAATGGTACGTTCTACCACTACTAGACAAATATTACAAAAGAAGATTTAAAATCTGTGACACAGTACAAAATCTTATGTTTTAACAAACTAATAATAAAATAAATTACCTTTGGTCCCAACAGCACATTGTGTCCAAGAAAATGACAATACTTCAGTCATACATACAGAAAACATGCAAATTATGACATTTGGACCAAAAAATAAGAAAATTAGTTCAAAAAATTATATTATTCTTACACTTGTAGATAATTACAATCCAACAATTCCTAGCTCAATCAAACAGTTCACAATCAAACTACAAGCTTTTAAGCTACAAATCAAGAATGTGATTTAAAAAATTAAATAACAAAATTACTAAATAAAACATATTATAATTCTAGTGTCCTAAATAATCAAATAGACTGTCTACATGAATATACCATAACAACATACTAAATAGTTGAGTAAAGAAACATAACTAAATGGATAATGAATTAAGAAATGAAACAATTTTCAATATATGACCAAGAAAACCTAAAAAGAAAGGACCTAAGATTTTTCTACATGAATATACCACAACAAATATAAACATAATCAAATTAAAATATATGGGATTTCTAAAAGTGAAAATGGTTAAGAAATTTTTTTTGTGAAGGGATTGGAACCTTAAACGGCCCTTTGAAATCGATTGGAACCTTGAAATCGATTGGAACAATAATCGGTTTAGTATTGTTGA
The DNA here is from genome assembly GCA_949130495.1 of Sambucus nigra. Classification (NCBI taxonomy): domain Eukaryota; kingdom Viridiplantae; phylum Streptophyta; class Magnoliopsida; order Dipsacales; family Adoxaceae; genus Sambucus; species Sambucus nigra. Next base: position 285,014,394 of record OX422207.1, on the reverse strand, counting down.
TTTGAATCGATTGGAACCTTGAATCGATTGGAACAAGAGTTTAGTTTTGTTGATTTGATAACAAATTACTTGTGTGTGTGTGTGAGAGAGAGAGAGAGAGAGAGAGAAAGTGTGGATTTTGTTGAAACAGCGGATAAAACTGTATAGGTTAGGGCTCTAATTTTTTTTTGTTAACACGGTCGTGTCAAGGGTTTTGATCGTGACAACGAAAAAACGTTGTCATGATAAAAAAAACTTGAACTGTGACAACCCTTTACGGGTGAAAAGTGACAAAGGTGTAGTTATTTGATATCAAAACATGAATGTGTGCAGATGCGTGTAGAAAATAGATGACCTTGACCTATGTTGGATGTGGAAGGAGTGTGGGTTGGGAAATTAAGAGTGAATTGGATTGAGGTTGATTTCTCAGCATGCAATTACAACTTGATTATGCTAAATGCCTTATTGGCGTTCGTTAGTACTTAAAAGTACAATAGGATTTTTATTTGTAAAACCTCTAAGGAAGTATGGGATTTCGGCAGTGTGACTCATGATGGTACTTATACAGTTAAGAGGATATGTTTTATGAATAGTATACGATATTTATCAAATTGGTTATGCCTCGTATAACCTCGAAAAAAGAATTCCCTATAATGAGGTAATTAAGAAGCTTGTGAGATCGGTGGCTTCTCGATTTAGTATGAAAGTGTCTATCCTTAATCAGTGTTTTGACATGGATACTTGAAAGTTTAAGGAGCGATTTATATCATTAAAAGTGTGTGAGAAATTAAATGCTCAAGTTGTGGAATCATCAAAATTATTATCATCAAAATCAAAAAGTAGTGAAAAGATGGTTGTGGGTGAAAATGAGAAGAAACAAAGTGTTTGTGTTGATTAGAACATGACTTTTTAGTTAGAATATTTTGAATGTTCTTTAAAAATAATAAAATAGTTTTTGAAAATGAAAAGAACTTGATCCAAGAAAATCTAAATCGTTTAAACACGACCACAAAAGATCAATCTGAGAATATTTCATCTAGGCATAAAAGAGGAAAGCTTAGAGAAGATAATAAGTGTTTTCATTATGGTAGTGTTGGTCATCACATCAAAGTGTGTCCTACACACTTCAGGAAGAATGATAAGGATAAAAAGAAGGCTTATAAATTGAGCCTTATTAATTTGGAGCGTGAATCCAAATTGGATATATCAAATCATGAGATTGAGAATGACATTTCATTTATGGAAAAAAATCAAGTAAAAGTACTTTAAAATTTATCGAGATTCCCTTGAATGATGTGTCTAGCTTTAAATTTCATGAAGGTATTTATCTATTGCTATCATTGAGTCTCATTTATCTTGTGAAAGTGAAGACTAAATGATATATCAAGTATTTGGTTAGCTGTATCAAGAATACTTAAAATTGAAAAGATTGTATATTAAGATCAAATCAAAATATAAGATTGTTCAAGTTGAAAAAAGAAACGGTTTTGAAAAATATTGAAAAATCTCAGCTTTAAAACCATGAATTTGCATAATTAATGAATTGGTTAACTTTTGAGGTCATGTAAGCCCCTTTTTCTTTCGAATGTGTTTCAAGGATGTCAAAAACAACTTTCTTTTTGAAAAACTTTTTCCAAATTTTAAACAGCACCAAGTATGTGAACCAATTTTAGTTAAGCCCAATTTTATCTTGTTTAATCCTAAACATGCATCTAGATGATTAAAGCAAGTAAAATAAATAAGTTCACTAAGGCGATGTCGGATGTACGAGGAAACCACTATGGGAAAAACCTTGGACGGACCAAGCCAAACAATCACTATGATATGGTATTACAAAGTACAGATGATAGACTTAAAGACTGGATCCCCCACAAGTTTTGACGCTCCTCGGATCCTTCATCCACTCCTCTACAGTGCCCTCGCAAAAGTCCTTCTATAATGCTCATCCATAGCACACACATCCACGTATGTCTCTATGTCTACCGATACATCTTGGCAATGTCTACGATGTTGAACACGAACTCCTTCATTTTTTCATCGCAAAACCAACGATGTTAAAAGTAATTAACAAACTCAAATGGTGAAAATCAATATCTCTATAGCATATGAGTTTGAGAGCTCGAATCTTGAAATTCTAAGGATGTTTTTAGAGTTTGAAAACCTTATAAAACTTGTGAAAAAATGCATTTTATGGAAATTGATTTTTTGGTTCTGCAACTTACGAAATTCTGAGAGAAACACACATTAAAAAATAAACTTGAGTCGGAGCATCATTCAAACGAGATAACCATGTCGCTCGAACGACATGTGCATCTTGCTTAAACGACCTGCAATGTCGCTTGAACCACAAAACTCGAGAGTTTGTAATATACACAACTTCAAACGATCTTTATCTCAGAATAAATGAAGTTTAAACATTTTAAAACACTTTAAAGATAATTTTTAATAAAAATAACATCCTAAAATATTTTTCGAGTCCCATAAACATTACGCATTCATACTTGAGAGATCTCGAAATGAAATGAAGACGTGAAAGGTGCACCAAATTAATCTGGACATGATTTATCTTTGAATCTTGGTCACAACATCTTCAATAAATTTTGTGTCATAAACTGTGTGGTATCATGACAATAAAAAATCTATCTATTACTCAAAAATAATATTTTATTCCGGGAATAAGTCAAATACTTACAATGGATTCAATTAGAAATTGTGTCATTACAAATCTTCCTCTTTGACTATTTTAGGACAAACCCCAAACAGTGAAATGCCTAAGCCGGGTCGTCAAGACGTATGATGCCTAAATCCCATCCCATAAAACCCAAAATCAAAAATTACAATACAAGAGTAGTAATGATGGTCCGGAAAACATGAGTTGTCTGAATGTAATGTAGACTTGAAATCTCGAATCTCTTAAGCATACCTACACAAATGAAATAGACAAATACCCAGTGAAGTTTGGAGGAACAAATGATATAACCATTATGATATCAATATGAAATATCAATACTAATATGTAAAATTAAAATCAAATCATTTGTTAACCATGTGGGCAATATGTTGTGATAGCAATTATGAAAAATAGATATCGAAATCCGAATATCAAACTGTGCAAATTATTTAATACCAATATATAAGCATGAAATCATATGATACCAATTTGTAATGAAACAAAAACTATGTGCTCATCAAACAAACTCTTCCCTCCATAACATATATTTCTCCCCCTTTTTATCTCAAATAGACAATCAGTGAAAAAGATAAACAAATCATTATATCTAGACAGTGTTAATCAATGAAACATATCTAGATGACACATGAACTTTTGAATAAAAATAAACAACACGTATTGACTCGTAGCTAGCAAACAGTAGTCACATAAGAAAAATCATCAAAATTAGAAATGATGTGACTAAACAAATTATGCACTATCAACAAAAAAGCTTGGATTAACAAGAAGAACGGCAGAAAACTGTCTAGAAGTACCCAAAACATAAGAATATCATCATATATATGCAGCATGTAAGAAATCAGAAAAATTCTCAAAAACTCTTCCAGATCGTTCGAACGGCAATGCACTGTCATTTGAATGACTTTGCATGTCACTCGAACCAGGTCATCAAGCGACTTTAAACTTTGCAAAATAGTGTTATCTCTCACAATGAAACCTTTCAAGTGACCTTTACGTGATCCTTCAAGTAACCCATACCTAACACTTTTTGTGGTATAAAAAAATATCACAATAAAGAATTTACGAAGAACAATCACAATTAAGCAAGAAATTATACAATCACACACACAACACAACTATGTACATGGTTCAACAAATTGCCTACGTCCATAGAGAGGTCTACTATTTTATTAAGTATCTCTCAATATACTTGGTTACATTCCCTTATGCCCCAGGCCAGGGGTTAAAATTTATAGATGTAAAATTTTAGTTATTAAAGTAACTCCACAATATTCATGATGGGATGAACCATGAATCCCTTCAATATCTCCGCTATATTATTAGGGATTGGGTTGGTCCTGGAGCAATTTAGATAATAAACATATCATAATTCCACGATTTGGGTCGGGCAACCTTTTTAATTTGCTGGGCTTAGTCGGATACTCTCGTGGGCTGAGAATAAATGGGTTCCCATAATTACCCCTAAAATCTTTGGATATTACTTGGGCCAATGGATTTTAAATGAGTCTGAGAATGCAGCACCGTCTGTAATGGTATGTTTGTAATTTATTGAAACAGGAAGGAAGCGCTTGTCTTTTATGGGAAATTGAAGGGCCAAATCTTTTTTGAGAAGTGTAGAACATCATTTGAGTGCTTAAAACTAGACGTTGGGAAAAATTTAACCATCAGTTCATCATCCTTAGTCATTCTTGTACATATTGTGTTCTCAAGCTTCACTTCTTACTTTCGTTCATTAAAATCAAGGCTTTCTCAGCTTCCCAAGCTTCATTTATCTCGTAAGTTTCAACTCTTCTCTTCCTTCTAGTTTTCGTCTTCTGTGAATCCTTCTTCTACTATAACTAGGGTTTTAGTGTTTTTCTTATGGCGATGCTTGATAACAAATCTCTGCCCGAGTTTAGAAAATGTTATATTATTCCTGATTGGGTAGATATAGAATGTACATCAGTAACCAGGAATGTTCGTGATCTGGATGATGGTCATTAGATTCATGTGCTCTTGGTTTCCCAGGGGGATTTAACATTTCCCCCTAATCATATATTCTTGCACTTTTTTAAATACTTCAAAATTGTTCCCGACCAATGTTCTCCAAGTGTGTGGAAGATTATCAATGGAGTTCATAGGATAAACCAACTTTATGTTACCAATTTAGGATTAGCTAAGATTTACTATTATTATACTTTCTCTCGCACACGTAGGGGTCTTCTGTACTTGAAAGAAAGAAGTCATGATAGGCTTTTGATAGTGAATCTACCTTATTACCATAAAGAGTATTGGTATAAATGATTCATTTCCAGAAATTGGCAGTATCCTCCCCAATCAGAGGGCATGAGGATAGGGGACCTTGGATCCTTAATTTTGGGGAGGATTACATAGGTTGTTATCACTATATTTTTTCCATTATTTGTTTGCCTATCATCGTATATTCTTCTTCTGATGTTTCTCCCTTTCTCTTTACAGCAAAGGGTAAAAACCAAGAACCCGCCCTTCATGAAATCTGAGTTGCTGAACCTTTAAAATCTTGGAGGATATGGGACATTGTTACTGAGGGTGAACATCCTTAATCATCTCCATTTTTCTGGAGTATAAGAACACCACTTCCATCTTCATTGCTCATCTAGTAGATATAATTCCTCATTTAGATATTCCAGAAGAAGAGTTTGATGGTGCTTCTGAGCCCATTAATTAAGAGGACGAGGAGGAGAGAATCTCGGGAGAGGATTTGGTAAAAGGCGAGGAGGGTATTAAAGAAGGTAGTGAGGGAGAAAGCAACGAAGAAGAGTCTAGCGAGGAAAAAATTACCCCTTTAAGGAGAAGGAACTTGATTCGGGATGATGATGATGATGACCTATTTTCTAACAGGATAATGTTTCTAAAGCCAAAGTTTGGGGACTCCATTAGTGGTCCAGGACGAGAACTCAGGAGAGTGAAGTGGAGAAACAAAATAAAAAATAGGAGGAGAAGCGAGAGAAAGAAAGGAAAAGAGAAGAAGAGAGAAATAAAGAGGAGGAAAAGATAAGGGTACAAGCCTCAAAGGCCTCCATGGTGCCATATGTTGTTTCTATTGAGGGGGCTTAAGTGGTTGATCCCCCCCCCCCTCCATATTCCCCCTTTACTGCTTGATAAGGCAGTGCTCACAGCTGATCGTGAGTGATGACCGAGCATGGAGTCAGACCAGTTAGCCCTTAAATCTTCTCAGGGGATTACTTTGGTGAGTCTTTTCCTCTGTATATTCTTCATTACTTGTTCTTTTAAATTATCTCATGCTAACTTATGTTTCTTCTGATGTGCAGTTTATCTCTAACTACAGAGTACTGATCCTTGGTCGGGCTAATCTATCGAGAAGGAATGTGGAGTTAAACGAAGCTCTAAAGACTTCTAAAAAGTCTTTATCTAATACAAAAGCAACCTTTGATCGAGAGAGGGAACAGTCGGTGAAGGAGTTGTTCAACCTTCGAGAAGCTTATAGCGTCGTGATTGCTGATAAGTTGGCAGTGGTTGAGACAAACAAGGAGTTGGTTGCCAAAGTGAAAAAGCTAGAGGGGGAAGCAGGTATTGTCCGGGAGAGCGGGAATAATGAAGGTTGGGAGGTGGCGTATGACGACGACGTCGAGCCCCAAATTGCCTATGTCCAGTGAGCATGCTTTAAAAAAGGCTGGGATAAATCCTTGATTGTTGTTGGGGTTACAGTTGACTCCCACCTATTCTCTCAGCATCATCCAGGCCTTGATCCTATTAAGGTATCCCATGATGCTCAAAATGTTTTGAACCCCACTGTCCCTCCTGCAGAACTTGCTTTGGACAATCTAGTGGGGTACATTGCTTCAGTTGGAGGAGTTTCCCATATAAACCCTGGTCCTAGTGGAGGTGAAGTTATTATCGAGCAAGTTGCTAACAAGGGGAAGGGCCCCTCGCCTTCTGAGCAGGCTGAGGCCTCTTAAATTTATGCTAAGAGTTTAGGCTTTTTTTTGTTTTGTTCAAATGTTGTATCTTTGTTTTTTCCCTTCCTTTATACTGGCTTATGCCTATCTTTTGATTAAATGGAAAGAAAATTGTATTTCATTACTTATGTTTTTTGCTTTTATTGATCGCCCATTAATTTAGATTAATGCATTCCCGCTAACTCCCGCCTAGGACAGGTTCTTAGTCTGAACATAAGCGTTTCAAACGTGGAGAGCCTTTTATAAGGATCTATAAATCCCTCAGGGCAATAAATCATGACTATAAAGATCAATTTGAAATGGTATCTAGGCTTAAATATGAGCTCGATGAGATGGAGGAAATTGGTTCCTCTGTGCAGGAGGAGATGGATGTCTTGAAGGCAAATCTTTTGGATGCCTCCAAAGTCAACTAGGTGGGAGAGTTATGGCAGAGAGAGAATGAAACTTTGAGAAGAGAAATTGCTCGTCTTAAGGAAAACACTCCATATGGTCCCCCACTTGTGCTGCGAGGATCCTCTTCATCATCGGATATAATTGCTCAAATTGATAATCAAGCTTCCAGGAGGGAGATTATCGAGCTAGAAGAAGACGTTCAAAAATCTTATGTGATCGCTTCTAGTTTTCAAAATGATCTCATACTATTAAGACATTTGTTTCGAAACGGTACTCGGTAGGTCTGGGTTGATGGTTATGACCAAGGTTGGATAGATGCCCCAATATGACTAAAAGAGGTTGAAGACCTCGCTTTTTCTAAAGGATGGTTGAGAGCTCTCAAGGAATTGAAAATTCCTAAGGAATTTTCCATGTGGTATAAGTATCAAACCATTCACCCATCCAGTAGGAAGAATCCATTATTGAGGGATGACTGTTGTATCCCAACAGATGCCATTCATGTGCATCTTTTAGAGCCATGCCCAAATGGCATCGAAGAAGACTTAGTTCCTCATCCTGATGATGGTTGAAGAGCTCGAGTGGTAGATTACCTCGCTCGTCATCCCAGACCATTATAGGTCTATAAGTATTTATTACGCTATTGATGTAATTATAATCATATGAGTTTTAATAAAAGATGCAACTGGTTATTTATGTTTTGAGCGTGTGCTGACTAAACATGTGTTAACCTCATCTGTTGATTGCTCGACATTATTATTTGACCAAAAAAGTACTTGATAGGACTGAACATAGTATGAATGAATCAATATAAAGTTTTAATCATTTTGGGCATTTTAACCGACTAAATGATGTTGAGTTTTTGTTATCACGTGTTTGAACATTCTCCCAGTCCAATATGCCTTAGCCATATCATTTCGTCCACTTTACCTTTTATGTTGTGTCGTCACACTTCCTTAGGCCTAAGGAGGAGGATGGCAAGAATGTACTTCGTTAATGGGACATCTGCCCAAGTAAGATTTTTCGTCCAACTAGAGTTGGCGACCACTACAAAAAAAGTACTTTTTAATACTGGACTTTTTGAGACAGCTAAAATTTGAGTCTCTAAAACCCACCTTTTGAGACGGGTAACATTTGCAGTCTTAAAACTAATAGTTTTTAAGACAACTAAGTTTACTCATCTCAAAAGGTAATACTAAAGAGACAGTATATTATTAGCCGTCTCAAAAGGTAATACTAAAGGGACAGAATATTTGTAGCCGTCTCAAAAGGTATACATAATGAGACGGCTAAAACCAATTGAATTCTCTCTTTATCAATTTTTACTCCCGCTTCTTTCTATTCGCCTAAAAAAATAAAAATAGAAGAAAGGAAAAATGACAAACAAAAACACATCAGTGTTTTTTTCATTTTTCATTCATTCCCGCTTCTTCGGCCGTTTTTCTCCCCCCGAACTTCTCCTTCACCTCCACGTGATTTTCCTCCCCAGAGGGGCTCTCTTCACTCAGTCTCCATGTTGATTACCACCACTGTTCTAATTATCTAGGTTAAGTAATTTAATATTTATAAATGTCTTTATTTGTTTATGCATTTAAGCTTTGTAGTAGATGAATATGATAATTGATTAGGTTTTTGATTTAAAGTTATGGTTGGTTTGAATCTTTCAATCTGGATAATGGATCCTTCCCTTTCAAAATCTAATTAGGTATTTTAGTTTTGATTTTGTTTTGTGCCTTAACGTTTAGATTTGGTTTGTTGATTTGTTTTTTAAGGTATAAGGTGAAGTGTTTGTTTTGAGTTTTACTCTATTATATTTACTTTCTTACTAACAATCACATTAGGGTTTAGCACAGTTGTAAATTATTTTCTTTTTCTTATAGGTTGATTTTACATAGTTGAGCATGTATCACCCATGATAATGGGTTGTTTATATTTTATTTTTGAAATTACCCATGTAGATGCTACTGATTGTATTTGTATTTTATAATTGAAAAGAGAAAAAAAATGAAATCATTGTAGTATTTGTAATCATTTTGTTATACGACCATTCATCATATTCTTACTATGCAAATATTATATAAAATAAGGATAGTACAAAAATTAGTATTAGAAATTTCAAATTGAACAATATATTTAACTTTATTTCGTGAGTTATAGTTCGAGAATGTATATTATGGTAGTTTGTGCAAAAACCCATTTGTTTTTCATATTTGGCTCCATTCCTGATACACATGTTTTTCACTTATGGGTATTTGACAGGGAGCTACGGCTTGCGTGGCCATTTTTTAATTCATTTTGAAATATTTTATCTAAAACTGAATATTAAAGTTACAACATTGAATTGATAAGAAAAAGAGGTAATTCTAATTCTTTATTATTGATCTATATCATTAGTTTTTGTACATATGTTTTGTAACTTGAATTGATTTGTAGTGGTGATAGGAGGTTGAGGGGTGAGCCAATTGAAAACCCAAATTGCCAATTGGTTGTTGTAGTATGTTTTTAGATTAATATAAGATAATATTTGTTTACTAGTTTGTGTGAATTTTATTTAGATTAATGACATATTTGTTTGTGTTAATTAATTAACGTCCTTTGCAAGTAGTTCATGCCGTCCAAGTTAGAATTATTGATTTTCTATACTTGCTTGTGTAAGTTTACTATTGATACAAAAGTAATTTAAGGGAAGTGACCGTGTCCAAATCAGACTTCAGAATTTGAAAATAATTTGTGTACTATCATTTTGGGCTTAAAGTTGGGATTTAGGGGTGAAAACTCAAAATAGCATACAAGTGGCCCAAATAGAGGCACGAGCATCCACAGGTAAAAAAAACTTGTTGGAAGTATCTTCATCCTCATCTAACTCCCAGTTTATGAAATTAACTAGTAAGCATTCGTTTTGGGGTTTAAACTGGGCTTTTAGGAGTGAAAATTGAAAATAATAATGAAGTAGCGCAAACAGAGACATAGATACCCCAAAAAGTATCGAGGTAACTTAACAGAAGTCACCGTGTCCTCGTCGGACTTGGGTTTAAAAATTGATTAGTTTACGCTTGTTTTGGTGTTGAAAATATAATTTAAGGGGCGAAAGCTGAAAATACAACCAAGTTTTTTCGGAGAAAGGAACAAACTCCCCAATATGTTCCAACGTAACTTGTAGGAAGTATTTATGTCCTCATCGGGCTCTCGATTGTCAGGGGTTAAAAATAGAACTTAGGTAGGGAAAACTCAAAACAACAATTGTGTGGCCCGGATAGAGGTACATACACCCCAGAGGACTTGTAAGAAGTGGAAATTCTCGTCACACTCCTAGTTTTTGAAATTGACTAGTAAGTGTTCGTTTTGGGGCTAAAATGGGATTTAGAGGGTAAAAACTTAAAACACAATAAAGTGGCTAGACATACCAATAAACACCCTAAGAGGTACAAAATTAATTTACAGGAAGTGTTAGTGTCCTCATCAAACTACTGGTTCTCGAAATTTCCTAGTAGATGTTTATTTCGGAGTTAAAAGTGGGCATTGGGGTGTGAAAAGAAAAAAAAAACAATGAAGTGTCCCAGAAAGAGGCAAGCATAATCGAGAGGATACCAAAGAAATTTAAGGGAAGTTCCCATGTCCAAATTAAAATACCGATTTTCGAAATTGATTAGTATACGGTCGTTTTGGGATTAAAATGGGATTTAGGGGTGAAAAGTTAGAGGAGAAACCGAGTGGCCCCGAAAGAGGTGTAAAAATCCATAGATGTACAAAAGTAACTTATAGGAAGTGTTTGTGTCCTCATCGGACTCCTAGTTTCCAAATTGACTAGTAAACATTCATATTAGTGGTTAGAAGTGGGCTTTTGAAGGTTAAACTGGTGTTGACTAGCTTCTTAATAATTGTGTCTTACTCCAACAGAAGAAAATATGATGTTTCCATGGTTGGGCACCTGTGGTGGAATCCTCAATTTAATCCTAATATCAGTTGAAGAACCACACCGAATCAGCTTCTACTGCGTATCCCTCCTCATTGCAGTGCCAACTATAGTAAGCATGTGTTCGGGTCTTGATATCTAAAATTGCATGACTGAAAATGGCCTCTCAAAAATATGAGTACTTTGTTTGTGGCTTTGTCATGCTGTTTTCCAAGCCCTCGATATTTTTATCGTCGCCAATGATTATGTATACAAGGGAAGATTGGTCAATCACTAGAGCACATATTCCATTTACAATGTGTCATGTTGCGGAAGCTTTTTTAATTAAGTTCCAAAAGGGAGCAGTGCTTTTGGATGCCTTATGAAGGACACGATACTGGTGAGTATAGGGTTTGAACGGTTTAGTTTCACCAGTTTCAAGTGCAAAATCGATCTCATATCCAAGGTTAATACGCTGCACTTCTCTCGACGAACTTGGACCATGAATCCCATCTTTCATTGTCATGATTAGGATAGTTATCTGCATACGGTAGGTCTCCTACAAACAACTTTGGTTTTCCTTTCATTGGATTACTGTTTTGTTTGAATCATAACTCTGACCAAGATCCTCTATTAGACCAAAAGTATATGGAACATCAGGGCCAACTTCTGAAGGAGTTGTGAAGCAGAAAATCCGATTTGTATGTCCAGTACCAACTTCATACTAACATTTGATTTCAAACTCCAAATTATTAATGGTACAATGGTGGATGTAACCCTAAGTATAATTATAAAATTTATAGGTATTCATTTTGCCAGTGGCCTTATTCTTGTGCTTTCTTTTTTCACTCCAATAATGGACTATGCTTGAACCAAGTTCATACATAGTAACCCACTGACTCATTGTGAATGGTTTGATGAGTCCATCCAGTGGTAAGCCGTAATTGCTTTAACATCATCAACAATAGCCCTTCTCTGAGTCAGCTGACTTTCCATTATATTGCGGTCAAGTTCAAGAGGCTATTTTCTTCTCTCAATTATCGCAAGTTGCACGTTTCTCTGGACAAGGGTTTGGAACCCAATAGTGTTGGAGCGCTTTAATATGCAAGAGAGATTCTCAAGTGGGACGAGGATAGATCCAACTTCAAGTTTAGTGAGTACTCGATTTATAGCATCGAGGCGAGTTTATTCTCTCATTGAAAACTTTAATCAGTCCTGTAACTCAATCTTATTTATATTTTACACACAATTATCATTGCTTGCACTTAAAAGGGTGGTAGTGTTTATAAGCAGAGAAGAGGTTGAATGAGCAGCTTGGTGTTGGTAAATGCTATGTTATCGTTCTTTTATACTTGTTTACTGGGACATTGCCACACAAGGATGACATGCCCTTATTGATGTCTTGTTGGTCGAGCTATGGTGTTTAGTGATATTATCCTCTTATCTATCAAGGTTTTCCATCTGTAACATCTCATTTGATTTATAATTCAATAATATTCAATTGTAATACATAAGATGAAAATTCTCGGTTTACTAAAGATGTGATCTCACATTACTTCCTTATTTTGTTTATTTTTTGCTGTAATTTCTTGTGTTGATATTGTGAACTTGAGGCCTTTTGAGTTTTCTCATATTTGGTTTTGACAAGCTCTGGTCTGTTTCGCAGAATGTTCATGTGAGCAATCCAATTGTGAGAAACTCTCTCATTAATACTGTTTATAATGTATGTCAATGGTACAATGTGGTTTTTACAAATCAGTCTCTACTCTATTGGCTTCAACTCATTTATATAATAATAGGGTAAATACTGCTCATGATGTTTTATGCTCTAAAAAGTTAACAAGCTAAACTGTTTTACACTCCATTACCTGACCACCCATCTTCTTTAACAATCATTTGTATCCCTCGCATGTTCCTTTTGTTATAACAGTTGTATTAGGTTGCAGTTATCATTTAATGAATCAATCGCGATAGCAGCTGTATCATACCTTGTTGCTGCCCTTCAACTTTATGATAAAAGGAACAAGTTTTTTTAAGACATTGTGCTTCAAGTAGAAAACTGGATTAAACTTAAAATACATAGAAGAAGAATCAAAACAATGCATTGTATAATTGTTTCATTTACTAAAATTTTTAACTATCTTGAAATCGTTTGGAATGCATGATTGTATGAGTAAATATTAATGTATCTTTCACTGTTTTGTAATGGGATAGATCTGTGATTAAATATCAATATCCCACTGCATCCAATTACACATATGTGATGAAACTATATCAATGTATTTTGATCACTGCTCGTGTGATGAAACTACCGTGCACACTCTTGAGCATATATGCAATTAATGTGCACTTCTTGCCTTGTTTTACTGTAAATATATCCAATAATCCGATTTTTATGTATTAACTTCCTAGGAAGAACTTCAAATAATTTGAAGTGCAATATCCTCCACTACAAACCATTTCAATGTCTGTTCGAAACAGTGTTGATACATTCCATATATTTTGAAGTTATTTTTATTGTCTGCATTATTTGGAATAGTTCAACACATAAATGAGGGAAAGTCTCCCCAACTTAGAATTTGGAATAATTATTTACATATGTTATGCACTTCGAATGCTTTTACGGTACCCATACGTCGATTTTTGTATGGTCGTGTTCATACGACGCATTAAATTGTGATGGAGGTTACGTCTTGTCCGAACCATCAATTTTAACTATTTTTACTTTACTGCTATCATATGTTAAATATTCGTCCATGAAGAACGCTGCAGGGCAAGAAATGTTCTGGATTCCAATTCATGGGTTTGCCGATTCTGTGAGACACCCAATATTGAGAGGGAGTGTTTCCTATGTCCTGTAAAAGGTATGTACTTTACACAATGGAATTCTACTAGTCATGATTTTGTCATTCTCTCGCTGTTGATGATATGTCTCTGTCTTAAAGTATGCCTTTGGAATGCATTTTCCAAGAATTTGATTTGTCTGGACTCGTGTTTTAAAAAAGTGCTTGGTTGCGCATGATATAGCACTGTTGATCATGTCATAGCACACTTATCTGATAGGATTACCAATGGCACACATGGCATGCTAATTTCACGGTATTAGCTCAACAGTGATCACTTGAAACACTATTTGAGGTTTTAGTTTTTTCCTATTCAAAAGCATATAAGAAAGAATGCAATTTGAAGGAATCACTCTGGGGGACTTTGATAATGGAAACTTCCCCAACATAAATAGGCTTGACCAAGATGATAGTGTTAATATGTTGAATGAGGATATACTTTTGATTCTAATCCTTTTCTTTCTTCCTAGAATTTAATGTTTTTAATATGATTTTAAGGATTTATTTGGGTTTTATACGAATTTACTTCAAACAATGTAGTATTTTATTTGTAGCTTTATTTGGAATGTTGTACTAATTAATGACTTTATTGACTTTATTCGAAATGATGTAGTCTTTTATTTTGAATGATTTAGTACTTTTTGTTAGATGAATGTTTTGATTTCTTTACATTACATTTTTAATGCATATTGATTATCATAGCAATCAAATGCACGATTTGGTTGTGCAATGTGCAACGCTATTTATGCGATGAGACCATGTCAGTTAAACGCAACACCTTGCTCAACCCCACTTATAAACATTGGTATGGATAGAATATAGATACTAGATAGAGAAGGAAATAACATCAATTAGCAATGTACAAACATGAAATTGCTAGATTGAGAGTTGGTTATGTCCCGAAACACACCAAACTCCTTATCCACATAATTCTGGATCGCCTCTTTTTTTGGCAAATAACTTATGTTTTGGGGGTGAGTTTGTCATGTTTTTATATGTTTTCACAATTGTTTCATATGACGGGCAGCTCCCATATTCTAGATAGCACCCCATGTTGTAGTGATTTCCATTAGTTATATAGTTCATGGGAGAGTAGTACCACTAGTCACACATTTAGATCATAATTTTTGTCACATGAATTTTAATTTTAAATTTCAACATTATTCACGCATTGCAATCACAATTTACTATCACTTGAGAACTCAATTCAGTATTGTACCGTCATTTTAATCAAACATTTGCATTACAGTTTACTGTCATGTCAATCATAGTTTCATCGCTTCTCCAACTTCACACCACCATCTTTTGAATAGTCACCTTGAACCTGCACATATACAACATTAATGTTAACACAATACACAATAAGTGCCCTGTATCTTCAATCTCGTTGTTACATAATACACACATATCACTATCAATTTCCCCCAGGCATCCAACCTATGTTTGGTTCATATCTTGTTTAAACAAATAAGTCACATGATAAAGGAATATCACTGTCAATTTCCCCCCCGGGAACTTGATGTTTACCCCACACATTTATGATAATAAACATCTTACTTTGGTCTTCTGATTTTATTATGTGTCCTTGCAATTATATTCACCATTTCTAGATGGAATCCAAGAAACCCAGTCTTCCACATTCCCCACTATTTGAGGCCTATTACTCGCAACTTCTGTTAGAGCATTAGATGTCTGATTAGGCGGTCTCCAATTTCCATCATGAATAAAAATGTTAACTTTAGCTTTAATATTGCTCATTGCATCATAGATAATTCTAGGACCATACTTGTTGACTAATGGCCCCAAAGAATGCCAATTATCCACCAAAAAGAACATATTTTGCCCATTTCCCAAATGATAATTAATAAATTTCTTAGCCACCTCTCTAAGTGTACACAGCTTCCTCTAAGTCCACGAACTCCCAGTCTTGATTTTAACTCTCCGAATACTGTTTATCATTGACTTCCATCACTGTATCAATCACATTATTCTTAATAACCCACACCTATTTAAGTTTTTCCACAAATTTTCTATTATATATTTTCCCTATGACCAAATATCTTGAAATTAGTACTAGACATGGTAGAAATCAAGAAGCTCTATATATGTAAGCATGGTAGAAATCTGTACTACAGTATTGAAGATAAAATTTGGTAGACATGTTTCTAGATTTTCATGTAGTCGAATTGTGTGTATGTTGTATGAGTATAATGTTTACGAGTTTATTTTTTCATTCCATTCTATTTATGCAACTAAATGGATCAACATTTTTTCTAAATTAAAACTTGAACTATTCTAATTGAATTCATGTCTTTTATATCCTTTCCCTATATCTCCCATTAATTTTTTGCGTTCTGTTTTTCTCACTGTCATATCAATTTCAAATGGAAAATGGTTGGAAGAAATAGTTGCTTCTTGATTGTAGATATTTCACGTGTGAGTAACTATTTAACCAGGTAATTAGTTTATATTTAGATAAGTTTTTAGTTTAAAGATTGTGAATATTTATCAATGCACTCTTAAATATTTAGATAAGTTTTTAGTTTAACTATTTAATAATGCATTGTTTGTATATCTCCATTTGTATTACATTTTATGTTTATATTCATATTGAATAAGATGTATAAACATTATTTATCAAATTGTTGTTTAGGTACAATGACTACAGAGATTTGCAACCAAAAAGCTCTATTACAAATGAAGAATGATATTCGGAGTGAAATGCAAAGTTTGTTCCAAAGTATTACCGCTCATCACGCTTCCATTACCTCAACGATTCAGACCGACTAGGTAATAATATATAGTTCATACATATAATTACTTTATATATATATATATATATATATATATATATATATATATATATATATTGAGAGATATTCGAGTAGAAAATTCTCTCTTTTAAAGTTAAATTTTCAATGGTGGCAGTGAAAAATTGCTATGGTTGTGGTCAGAATTTTCTATTGGTTGGTATATAGTATTCTTAGAATCAATTTTAATGTTTAAAACAGGTTGGCTACCTGTGGTTTTCATGAATAAACAAAGAAGAATCTGCCAATTTAAAAAAATAATAATGGTAGTTAGATATTTATATTGTTTGTGATGAGAATATACTATATTGAATCATTTCACATTGTATTGTTGATGAGTGGGATATTAGTTTTGACATAATTGACATTATTTTTTTTTGCAGGTGACAATTTTTGTAGACCATGCAATGCTAATCAATTATTATGGAGGTCGGGATTACTTTGATAAAAGAATTTTGTGTTTTGGAGTATAAGAAATAAATGTATTTTTATTGTCAAGTTAAATATTTGAACTTGGTGTTATAAATTTTGTTTTGATGAGTATTTGGAGATGCTTGTAAGAACTCTAACTATTGTTGAATGAAAATGATTTGTTATGTTGGTTGAAATTCATCTTATGTATTTCATTTTATGATTATTCGTTGTGTTGTATTGTCTCAAATGTAATTCAATTCTATATTACACTTTAGTGATAGATTTTATTATCCACAATATATTAGTGAAAAAAATTTAAGATCCCTTCACCTCTTTTGGGATGGTTAAAACTGTCCCAAAAATATATTAAAGACGGTTATATTGTCGTCTCAAAAAGATCTTGTAAAATAGTAACCATTTGAGACAAAGTAATTCCTGTCTCAAAAGCACTCTTTTGGGACAACTCTCTTGTCGTCTCAAAAGGATAAAAAAAATGATGAGCTTTCGAGATGGATATGTTCCCATCTCAAAAAACTCTTTTGAGACGGCTATGGCACCATAAAAAGTATTTATAACTCCTATCAAAAATACCCCCCCTAGCCGTCCCAAATACCGTCCCAAAAAGTATTTGAGACGGATAAATCATCTTTTGGGACTGTTAGGTCACCGTCTCAAAAGATATATTTTTTGTAGTGGACCAATCTGATTTGGCTTTATTGCCTAATGATCCCCTGTAGGTATTTTATTATTTTCGGAGCAACTCAGGAGGCCAATTGTGTTTTCAAGAAAGACCTGAGGAAGGTTAATCATAAACCTTGCTTCATATACTTTAGATCTTCCTTGATTGGAACAGGTCTATCAACTATTGTAATCATAGGAGCTTCGTTTGTTCTTAGCATGTGAGATTCCTTAACTGGAGCTAGTTGGTAAGCTTACTGTAATCTAAGAGTTTTGTTATGCTTTGAGGGAAGTATATTTCTTGGAAAATATGCGTATTAAGGTGCGATATTAGACAACCAAGATATTTAAATGCGTGGTCCAATCATCCTTTATTAATTAAAATGATCAATAAAAGGCAACATCAGTTTGTAAACGAAAATTTGCTTCAACTAATGCTGCTGAAAATAAAACATATAGTAGTCTAAAAGTAGAAATTTTTGAGGATGGCAGCATTCCTATACCTTGGTATATCCCTGCCCTCCAGGGTTTCCAAGTGATATTCTCCCTGCATGTCATCCTTTATTACCTTAAAAGGTCCTTCCCAATTTGGTCCCAGTTTGTCGTCCGATGATCTTACAGCACTGTCGAGGACTTTCCTTAGGACGTAGTCCCTTATTAAAAACCTAATCGGATTGACTTTTTAGTTGTATTATTTGTCTAGTTGCTGTTGATAAGATGCCAACTTAACTTGTGACAGTTCTCGTCGTCCATCAGCTAAGTCAAGTTCAGTGAGTAATGCTTCATTGTTGAGACCTTGGTTGACCAAGGTGGTTTTCATAGTAGGGAGACCTACTTCTAATGGGATGACTGCCTTCATTTAATAGGCTAGCGTGAAGGGGGTCACCCCCGTTACTCTCTTGGGAGTTGTACAATAAGCCCATAAAATGTGGGGTAGTTTGTCTACCCATGCTCTTTCTAACAACTTTTTTAGTCCGTCAATCATTGTCTTACTTGAGCTTACTAGGAATTCCTCATTAAAGACCAATAATTACAATGATCTATCCCCATCACGATGAAATTTCAAGGAGTTCCCTACGTGCCATGTCATTCGACCGATAGTCAGGTAGCTTTTGGCGACCCCTTGCATCGGGCATATCTAGGTACCTTGCCTTAAAACCAAGGCAATTTCGGTCGGGTGATGCCAAAAAATAGGCAAAAAATCTCACGTGATGCCTAACAATAAGGAAGCATCTTCCTTGTGATGCCCACCGATACCAGTGAACCAAAACAAAAGCCTTGAAATAACTAAAGTGAATCTTGATGCCATACTCATTGCAAAAGCCTTGAAAAAAGCCACTTTTGAAATGCGTGCCATTATCAGTATTATCATTATTTCTATCCCAAATAGGGTGATGATGTTCTTCCATATGAACCTCTTCATTTTAGAGTCTCGAATGTCTGCGAGCAGTTCTGACTCTACCCATTTGGTGAATTAGTACCGGTAAATACTTGTGATTTTCAAATGCAGTAGGCAGTGGCCCTGCAATATCCAAGCCCCACTGGGCAAAAGTCCATGGGTTGGTTAATGACTTGAGGTCTCTAGCTGGATAGTGGACCATAGGGGAGTGCTTTTGGCATTTTTCACACTTGCGAACGTAAATTTTAGCATCCTTCTGCATGTATGGACACCAGTATCCTTCCTTAATTGCTCAAAAAACTAATGATCTTCCTCCTGCATAACTTCGAAAAATTCTTTCACAAGTTCACTAAGAACCTTCTTAACATCTTTTGGGTGAATTCACTTGAGTTAGGCGCCAGTAAAAGACTTTTTGTAGAGTCTTCCTTCGGAATATAAGTGAAAGTGAGCAGCCTTGACTCTTATTTGATGCACCGACCTCTTGTCGTTTGGTAATGTGTCGCTTCCTAGATAGATTATGATTGGATCCATCCAACTGGGTTCCCTTTCTATGTGGAGGACTTGCTCGGCTATGACTGACTAGTCGATGCTCGGATGTGTGAGGAATTCCATCTAAATGGTTCTCTTTAAATCAGAGTCAATGGCAGAACTTTGCTAAGGCATCGGCGTGACTGTTCTGCCCCCTGGAGAACTACCAAATGTCAACTTTATCAAAATTTTCCATATGTCCCCTTAGGTCAATGAGTAAACCGTCGATGTCCAAGTTAGATATCGTGAGTTTGATGACATGTGCATCATGATATGGGTTCCTTAACCCAACTAAATCATCTTAGATAAACACAATGTGTTTATTGTGGTCGACGTCTTTTGGTCGTCAATGCTTCCTGGCCTGGATCATGGCGGGATCTATCTAAAAAGCTTGCATAACGGCAGTAAGCTTTTTGACTTCCATTCGAATAGTATTTCCTTGTACTTGCTTGAGGTCTGATGCCCCATAAAATACTGTGAACTCGTGGCCCATATCTTCCTTGAGGACGTTATTTGGATTATGGTCTCCATTCGTCATGGCCTTGTCTATTTTCTTATCTATGAACTCATTGAGATGGCCAGCCTGGGCTAATTCCTCAAGATGAGACTTGAGTTCTTTGTAGTGTTCAGTCATGTGATCGCCCTCTTTGTGAAATGCACGTCTCAGTGCGTTATTTCGTTTTGTTGGATCTCCTCCCATCTTCCTGGGCTTGGGCCATTTGACAAATGGATCTTCCTTGATCTTGTTGAGGATTTTGTATATCGATTCCTTAAAGACTATATTAACAGCCTGGAATATTTTCGAGGGGTCATTCTTGTTGCCATTTTTGGAGCCATTCCTGCCACCATTCTTGTTTCCTTTCTTCTGGGAATCATTTTTCTTAGTCCCTTTGTTCGTCTTCATATGACCATTATCCCCTACATTAAGATGGATAACATCTTCGACTTTGGTGTATTTTTTAATATGGTCTATTAGGTCGTCAATGGAATTAGCCTCCTTCTTAGTTAGGGATTGGTGCAATAGAGAAGTGCTTGATAGACCAATCTTGAAGGACGCTATGGAAACTTGATCCGAGAAGTCCTTAATTTCTTTGAAAACCTCCCAGTACCTCTTTTCATACTCCTTGAGGTTCTCCTGTGGCTTTTTCTTCATTGTGAGTAGTGCATCCATTCGCTTGGGGTAGGAGCTGCTAGTTTGAAGCGAGTTGTGAATAATCCATCTAGAGCCTTAAAGCTCCTGATGGACCTGTACGACATCCTCTCAAACCATTTATGCGCTATGTCGTGCTGGCTGGAGGGGAAGATGTGACACATCAATGTGTTATTGTGATTCCACAAGGTCATGGACTACCTATACTGTCGGACATGGTCGATGGGATCAGTTTTCCCATCATAAATCTTGAATCTAGGGATTGCAAATTTCTTAGGATGCTCCTCTTCTTCTGTTGCCCTTGAAAAAAGGGGACTTCATTTGAGTGTTAAAGTTCTTCTGGCTATATTTCGTGTTCATCTAGCTCCTCGGTGGGTTGGATGCTGATCCATCTCCCTTCGAACCAAGTTCCTGATTTCATCATTCTGTCGACCAGGACTCCTATGGCATCGAGCTTGCTGCAATCGATCTAATCGACCATCCTCTGACATGTTCCTCTCAGATCTTTCTTGGTCGCGCCTGGGGATCCTTCCTTACCTGTGATATTTACTCACCTGGGGGCTAAGAGTTTAATCATGGCATTGCCTTGTGTTCCCGTGGAGATCTCTCTCCATTATATCCAGTCGCCTTTTTAGGTGAGCATTTTCTTCTTCCTGGTGATACGTGTCCTTTACTTGCTCTATAAGTCTAGCCTCATAGGCATCGACCAAACTAGAAACATGCGTGGACCTAGATGGTCCATATCTTTCTTCATAATGTTGCCTTTTCTGGCGAAGCGTGGGATTCATTTGGCGAATTTCAGACCTTACCCTAGGAGGGGCGGGCTCTTCCTAAACATCGTCGGCTTGAGTGAGGTTGTTGCTGCGGTGAGACATTATCGGCTTTCAGTTAGTCAGTGTTCTCATAGGAATAAAAATCATTTTCCACAGACGGCGCCAATTGTGGTATCAAAAAATATCACAATAAATAATTTACAAATAACAATCACAATTAAGCAAGAAAGCATACAATCGCACACACAACACAATTATGTACGTGGTTTGATAACTTGCCTACATCCACGGAGAGGTCTACTATTGTATTAAGTATCTCTCAATACGCTTGGTTACATGCCCCTATGCCCCGGGCTAGGGGTTACAATTTATATATGTAGAATTTCAGTTATCAAAGTAACTCCGCGATATCCATTATGGGATGAACCATGAATTCCTTAAATATTTCCATGAGATTATTGGTGATTGACTTGGTCCTGGAGCGATTTAGATAATACATGTATCTTAATTCCACGATTTGTGTCGGGTAGCCTTTTAGATCTGATGGTCTTGGTTGGCTACTCTCGTGGGCTGAGAATAAATAGGTTCCCACAGTTTTCATCATGTCGCTTAAACCTCACGTGAACATAACATCTCGCGACATAGACATGTCGCTCGAACGAAACCCAATTATTATTTGAACAACATAGAAAATTCTCAATTCCATTTCCAAAATTATGAAGTTTCATCGAGTGAAAAAAAATCCTGAAAATGTAAACTGGAAAGAACAAACAGCAGCAAAACAAACTAAAAAAAACTAGCAAAACAATGTGTGTTTCATGTCAACATAGAATCAATGTTCTCAAACATGGATATGGAGTGAATAGGTGTGAACTACAACAAATGAGTCACAACTTCAACATATTAAAAAGGTTAGGAAGCTCTAATTGATAGATAAATTTCATCAAACTTAGTTTTAGCCATATGTGATAATTAATATAAGTATCTAAATGAACTAAAAAATCATCGTACATACAAATCTAGAATTTTGATGATTCTACAAACAATGCGTCATGATATTTTTCAACATAAGGATTCGTGGTACAAAACCGTTTTATTTTTCCATCAAAACTCCCTCAAATATATATATATATATATATATATATTCTTTTCCAAGCTCTTTAAGAGGTTTTATTTTTCTCAACTTAGAGAAATCCTATTGGCGGCCCTATTTTGGCATATGATTCGTTTTATTTCCATAATTTTTTCTTGGGCTCTTTTAAACTGTACGTGATTATTATTCACTCGGAGCCCTTTCCCATAAACAGTCGTCATTTTTTCAATTTATGCATTATCAATCTTCATAATAAACGGTTCTTAATTGCACACCTCCTCCTAGGAGTACTTATGCATAGATGATAAAATTTAGATAAGAATGTCTCACCAAACTCAAATATGCATGAAATTTCAAACATTCATATAAACTTGTGCATGTGTGAAAAGATGGCATAATTACAAAGTCGAATTCAAATTCATATCAACTTCGAAACAACCCCATTAAGATAATGGTTAAGATCATCCAATGCATCAATAATTATGACAAAATTTCCTAGCCACGTGGATAATGAAATGGCAGGGGTCTAAGCACACTAATATGCCAAATTAAATATGAAACACTCACAACACAAAAATAAATCAAAAATCTTTTTTTATTTTTCAAATAAGAATCAATAAATGAAAAGGCATAATACACGAGATACACATGGCATAACACGAGAAAGATATAAATCATGGCGCAAAGACTAGCGTACGACAAACATGGAAACATAATCATCCTTTATATTTAGAATGAGAAGAATTAAGTGTAACCAAACAAGAACAATGAAGTTTTATTCCAAAAGTCTATATGTCCGATTTCCTAACCCAGGTAGGTGTGAAATTACGCATGGGGGTTTTAGGAACCGAATGACTCCATTCCTTAACTTTCTAGGACCATTCCTAAGGTCATAACAAAAACGTCTAAGGTGACCTTTCCTACCGCAATGGGAACAAGTGTAAACACGACAGTATTGATTACCAAAATGTCGACATCTCCCCACGTTCCTGGTGGGGTTCTCTCACACGATTGGTATTAGCATTGGGAATGGTAACAACTCTATCATCATAACCTATACAAAACATATCTCCCTTGATTTTTACGGTGCCTAACATCCTATCCAACTTTTTTGATCTAGCCTCCAAATCAAACTTCACCTTACTTGAGTCTTTTAATCTCTCCTCTAACTCACTAATCCTAGACTCAAGAAAACGCCTAGACTCCTCAAACTCTAGAATCTCCTTCTTTAAAACCTCCATCAAACTGCGAAGACTATCTCTCTCTTTCTCAACATATTCTAGTTTCTCCCTAAGATTCTTCTCACGTGCCCTAATATCCTCAATCAAAGCATCATTATTCTCTATAGCACACTGATTCAACTTAGCTTGCAATTTTATGTTTTCTGTTTTGACCTTAACTGCTTCTTCATACAACTCACTAAAGGCAACTTGTAACTCTCCTACATCAATCTCCTCATCCTCACTAGCTTCACCTTCACTCACTTAGCATTCACACTCAACGGGCTTGGAAGTGTCATGCACATGCGAATCTTCATAGGAAGACTTATCGTTGTCGCTCACATGACATGTCATGAATGCTACAAATTTACATTCAATGGGGGAACTCTCTCCCTCTTTTGGTTCACTATCACTTAAGGTGGTGTTATATGCTATCAGTTTCTTTCCCTCCTTCTTAAGTCTAGTGGGACACTAGGCATCCTAATGACCATAACCTTCACACCCAAAACACCTATCCTACTCAACCCTCTTAACATTCTCACTATTATCCTTAGGGGAGGGATCTTCCTTGTTGTTCTTAGATTTCTCAAGTGTTTTGCCATCTTTCGATTGCTTTTGGAACTTAATAAACTTTTTGAACTTTTTTACCAACAAGGATACATCCTCAAAATTGAAATCGTCATCCGAAACTTTAGTCTCCTCCTTTCTAGCTTTCAAAGCAATGCCTTTTTCTTTCTTTGGCACTTGCTTGGAGGTAAACATATCGATTCCATAGGTTTGTAAGTCACCTACAATCTCTTGAAGTTTCATCAAATCAAGCATACCCAAGGAGTTCAAAATGGTCACTTTTGCATTAAACCTACCCAACAACGATCTTAGAATTTTCTTTATGATTCGGTCGTCGAGTGTTTTCTCTCCTAAGTTCAAAGAGGAGTTGACAATATTTGACAATCTAGCATGAAACTCATCAAACAAGTCACTCTCTAGCATCTTAATCGTCTCAAATTGTGTAATGAGATTTTAAAGCTTACAACTCACTCTCTAGCATCTTAATCGTCTCAAACTGTGTAGTGAGATTTTGAAGCTTAGATGCCCTAACCATGATAGTTCCCTCGTGAGTAAGTGCAGATATATCCCGAGCCTATTTCGAAGTTTCATACGTCATGAATCTATTATACTCTTTCGGTGTGACATGTGAGGAAATAACGTGAAGACCTTTAGAGCTGTAAAGTGAAAGTCCATGTTCGGCTTCGATCCATGACTCAATGGGTTTTAAATTAGTGGCATCACCCTCTCGTATAATCGGTGGAGTCCAGCCCTTTTCAACTGCTAACCACACACGCTCATTTTAATAACTCTCATTTTCTCACGTAGAGGCTAGCCATGCACAATACGCCAAAGATGGGGCTTGTCGATCAATTAATATCATTCTCAGCACCAATATAAAATAAATTATATATTAAAGGCCCATAATTAAATTTAAATCAACACTTTGATAATAAGTATATAAAACCAAACCAACATAAAGTGCTTGATAAGTTTGACATGAAAGTAAGTAAATAAATAAATAAATCTCGGCCTTATACCCGTACAAATGTCTCAAATGCATAACTATGACTGGAAAATCACCTAACCTAGAGTCAATAATCTGAAAAGCTGATGAGTACGAGAGATCACACGGCTGGTACAACAACAGTCCCGCTATCCCTATCTAGTGACAACCTGGGGGAGAGGGAACATTTAAATTTGGGTCCGAGCCCAATGTGTGCAAGAATTAACTTAGTCAATTTGATATAAAATAATACAGTTGATGAAAAATAAATATTCCCCTTTCATCACTCGCATGCGTTTAACACCTCACCCCTCATCTAAGTGCGATATTATTCGCATACCAATAAGCCCCAAATAATAATTATGACAATGTGTCAAATTAAAAATAGTGGATTTGTTCATAATTTAATGCTTAAGTGTTCCGACTACATTTATTTTCCAATACCCATAATATCCCAGTCTTGTAAGTTTCACATAAATGGCATAAACATCTATTATGCATTATAGAATAAAAGTTGTAGTTATGTCCACATTCTTAAACATTTCAATTTATCTCATATAAAGTTCGGGTAATTATTTATATGTCCTTCATATATTTGACACACAAAGGCATCTACCATTGGTATCTAGTTTGTACTTTATCTACAAGTTCAGAGGAATCTCTTATCCTAAGCGGACATCACGAAACACACATGAGTTGGGGCGGTCCCTACGCATGATACCTATTCACGGCTCATACCCAGCGGTGACACGAGTTGGGCCAGCGTCAATACCTACCTATCGTAGATGGCGCCTCCATGTAGTACCTATATGATCTATACAATCGCCAAAACCACTTGTGCCGGCGTGTGGTACCCGGTCCGAATGCACGAACCCCCAAACTGATAGGACAGTCCACGAACATTGGTTTGTCCACACAAATACATATAAGTACATATTATCTCATATAGTATGTATAGGTAACTACTCCATAATTACCATAAGGAAGTCCACATAAGGTTCATAATTTTTTCATTTACTAATAACTTACCATCTAGTGAATTATTAAGTTCACTTCATTGAATCATTACTTAACCAACTAGTTAATTATAATTTTCCTAATTTAATGTGGGTACATTTGTATTTTAATAAATTCTCTATTGCCCCAAACATGGTCCCACCAACTCGCTTGGACTCTTGAAAATACCCTTAATAAAACCCTAGACTCAACTCATTCAGCCCCAAGACCAAATCGATTCGGTTCTTGGCTGAATCGATCCGTTGCTAGGCTAAATCGATTCGTTGCAAGACCGAATCGATTCAGACCTGGGAAGAAGTCCAGATTTGTTCGTCTGTTTTAATACGAGATTTCTACTTTTATTTCCAAATTCACTTTTAAAGGTTTAGTCCACTTTATATCCATGTAGTTGAGTCCCTACAACTTAAGTAGTCATATTAGTATCATTAATTGCATGAATCCATCCCAATCTCATGCCCAATTTACCCAGAATTTATGAACATTAAATACCTATTTCAATTCATTGTGGGGCATCAATAATGGGGTTACATCAAAATTTCAGTCCATGATCCAACATTAATATTCCCTACATTAAATAACCAATATGTTCCCATTTACTATCAAGAACCTTAAGGGATCTAACCTCAATTTCAAGAATATGGTACCTAAATTTCTAGGACTAATTCTATATTAAATTCAGCCCTCTACATGAATAGAATATTTATTTATCATAAAATCATCCATACCAAACCTAAATCCCAAAAATTCTAAGGGTCATCATAATGTATCAAGAAAATACATTGAAAACTTAAATTAAGCAAGAGAATTCTTGCCCTAGAAATTTGTGGAAGAAAGCCCCTTAGATTCCTTCTTAATTTGTTGCCCTTTTTCCCTCTTTTGGTTCTTCTCATTTCCTCTCCCATTAATAGTTGTGTTTAGGTCTTTTCTGAATTGTAGTAGGGAAGTGGTTTACCTCCACTTAAACTATATTTAATCATAATCCCGAGTTGGGCCTAAAACCCCATTTTTGGACCCCCAAATGGACCCAAACCCATACCTAGACTAGCCAAATAACCTCCCAACTTATATATCTAATTCCCTGGGACCATTTCTAAAGGTTTAAAATACCTAAAAAGTCCTTTAACGGTTCCCAAAATGTGTCCCAATTGTTTCTTTTTTACTTAGACATTTTTATTATGTTTAAACGACACGCACCCGTAAATTTATTTATGCGTGATTTATTTTTCACTAGCAAGCCCTTTATATCCAATTGAGTATTATATCTATATATTCATGACTAAATGTTTATTTGAATTTAAATTTTTACTCGTTTAATATAAATCCTCTAAATTTAATTTATTCTCAAAATAAATCGGAAATTATTAAATTTATTTATGTTGCAATATTTTATTTTGAAAAATACAGGGTATTACACTCATCAATTGATTTCAAAACACTTCTCATTCGCATTTTTCAATAACCATAGTTAGTTCGGTAAAAAATAGGAGCTCTAAAACTTTCATACTTTTTAAAATTCATCCTTCAAAACAAAAGGGATCAACACAATAAAAATATATTTTTCTAGCTGTGATACCAATTTGTAGGCCCTTTTTCCTTTCGAATGAGTTTTAAGAATGTCAAAAATAGCTTTCTTTTTTAAAACCCTTTTTCCAAATTTTAAACCGCACCAAGTATGTGAACCAATTTTAGTTAAGCCCAATTTTATCTTGTTTAATCCTAAACATGCATCTAGGTGATTAAAGCAAGTAAAATAAAAAAGTTCACAAAGGCGGCGCAGGATGTACGAGGAAACCACCAAGGGAAAAAACCTCAGACGGCTCGAGCCAGTCAATCACTATGATATGGTATTACAAAGTACAGATGATAGAATTACTTAACAAATTGATCCCCCACAAGTCTTGACGCTCCTCTGATCCTTCAATCACTCCTCTACAGTGCCCTCGCAGAAGTCCTTCTACGATGCTTGTCCATAACACACACATCCATATATGTCTCGGTGTCCACTGATATAGCTTGGCAATGTCTACGATGTTGAACACGAACTCCTTCATTTCTTCACCGTGCAACCCAACGATGTTCAGAGTGATGAAGAAACTCCAATGGTTAAAACCAAGATCTTTATAGCATATGAGTATGAAAGATCAAATCGTGAAACTCTAAGGATATTTTTAGAGTTTAAAAACTTGTGCAAACAATGTATTATATGGAAACTGATTTTTTGGTTCTGTAACTTACGAAATTCTGAGAGAAACACACCTTAAATAATAAACTTGTCAGCGCATCGTTCGAACGAGATAAGCATGTTTCTCGAATGAAGTGTCCATGTTGCTCGAAAGACATGTGTATCTTGTTTGAATAACCTGCAATGTCGTTTGAACCACAAAACTCAAAAGTTTGTGAAATACGCAACTTTAAACGATCTTTATCTCATATTAAACGAAGTTTAAACATTTTAAAACACTTTAAAAATCATTTTTAATAAAAATAACATCCTAAAACATTTTTCGAGTCCCAAAAACATTACTCATTCATACCAGAGCGATTTCGAAATGCAATTAAGATGTGAAACGTGCCCCAAATTAATCTCCGCATTATTTATCTTTGAAGCTTGGTCGCAACATCTTCAATAAACTTTGTTTCATAAACCGTGTGGGATCGTGATAATAAAAAATATATCTATGACTCAAAAATAATGTTTTGTTTCGGGAATAAGTCAAATACTTAAAATGGACTCAATTGGAAATTTTGTACTTGTAGGTCTCTTTAATCAAACAAGAGAATGCGTTTATTAAAAGTGTGAAAGATGGTATTAAAACACAAAATGAAATTCTCAAAGTTTATTTGGAAAAAAATTATCAATTGAGTTGAAATACGCAAAGAGTTTAAAAATGGAACTGGATGAAATATCTAACAAGCTTGATAAAACACATTTTGAATATGAACAATTAAAGATAGGTAAGTTTGGTATTGGATTTTCCAACCCAAATGATAAAACTAAATAAAAAGTAGAATCATCTTGTGAGAACATTATTTGTGTTTAGAGCATGACCAAAGAAAAAACAAAAGGAAAATTTAACCCTACATCATTTTCCAAGACTCGGAATGTTTTTATAAAAAAATATAAACTTGGATAAAAATTCTTCCGAGTTTCTTGGATGATTTTTTTTTTGTGTGGGAAAGATAGCCACGATGATGATTTTGTTTCAATAAGAGGAAATTTGAAAAGAAAATAAGGATATTATTTGAGAAACCTATACTAAGGCCCAATTTCATTACAAATGTTCCTTTTTGTACTTAGTGCAAGTATAAAGGGCATACCATTCAAAATTGTATAAGTTTGGTTTCTAAAAATCCAAGATTTATTAGAATAAAGATTATTGGTACAATAAGTGCTCCCATTAGAGAGTTAAAGCTTTATTTGGAAATGTCGTGCAAAAGGTTGGCTTTATTATTAATCAAGATGAAGGGGGAGAAAAAGTTTTTTCAGATATAGGTTAGCCTTTCAATGTGGAATATGGGCTCCTCGTGTTGTGAGAAGAGTATCAATGGATAACTGTAAGGAAGTTCCTAAAAGTAGGGTTGATAAATTTGATGTTCCTAGGATTAGGAGGAATATTGTTTTTGTGCCTCCATTTGATTCAGGAGACACACCTTGCTTCTACCTAGATAGGTAGTGTCTTATAAGTTACCTAGGAATTATGTTATAGGTTTGTTGATCCTTTTCTAAGTGATCTTTATTTTGGGGGACATTACATTGGGAGAGATATTTCATTATTATATCTTATATCTCTTTATATTTTTTTTCATATTACTTATGCATACTATTTGCATTTCATTCGTTTGATGTGCTTAATCTTATCAATTGTATGTGTACATAGCACCTCTTACAAAAATCCAAAATGATTTTTCTGATATTTGTCTTTTATATTTGGGCTTAACATTTATATATATCAATAGGTAATATTTTTAAATCATAAGAGAACTTTATACGTTTTATTTCATATGTTATGTGCTAAGTGGTTACAAATATATTAAAAATACCATGAAAGTCAATTTATTCGAGTGTTCTGTGGATTTTAACTTGTACAATCACTACACCAGACTATCACACTTTTTTTAGTAGTGTCTTGAGACTTACTAAAATGATTGATATGTAATGTATTTGTGTTTATCATCTTATAGACTGCTTGTTAAGTCTTCACGATCCACTTTTTTTTAGTAAGAGTTGTATAACGGTCATGCAGTTGAACATGTGTCATTTTAAATGAAACGATAAGGGATACCATTATAGTGATAATACCTAACCTGAATTTGATTATCGTTGGGTATGTTCCATCCAAGGCATTTATGAAAATGCAACAATTGGAAAAGGCCTAAATGTTATATAAAATCCAATAGCCAAGATCTAACAAAATGACACTCGTGTACAAATAAGATAGGGCATATCTTAAATTTTGAAAAAAATGGTATATTAGATTTAACATAAATATTCTTACAACATGTGATTTATGGAGTTTATTGTGACACCCCGTTTAATTAAATATCGGGTGATCAGTCCTTTATCGAATTAGAATAGGTTTCTCATTCGGTTCATTCTTAGCATCACTCTTGAAAACCAAGTTAAATACTAACAACCTAAGTTAATTAAACCGTTGACAAAATTTATCTTTCAAATAAATAGGATAAAAAGAACAATTAGAAAACTAAAACAACATTCCAAGATACTAAAATCCAAACCATCACAAATATGTAAATGCATCAAAGTTATGCCAAATACACCGTCAGCAATAATAACAACCAAGCTACAATTCACAATCCAACTACTAAATAAAACTGATACAAAATTGTCAACTCATAACATGTCTACACATGAGATACAAGAATGAGATCATATTCTAGATCTGAATGAAAGAGTCAGCTACTCAATAATCATGTCAGCATCCACAGTGCTATAGCTCCGAATCCCTAAAATGAAATCAAGTGTGGCGCCCTTCTGGCTAGACACCTAAAAAGTTTTTGAAAACATTTATATAGCAAGAGTTAGTACTCAAAATATTTTTAAAACATTTAACAAGTAGTTTATCACAATATAAAATTGGTTATTGATTACAAATGTTAGGTTCGTACACACTCCCTTAAGTTTCCTCACCTCTCATCTAATGTGAAGTCTTAACGTTCCATACTTAGCCCACCTAGCTACCACTCCCCAGCTATCTTGACTAAAGTATATAACTGATGTTATCAATAGCATACTCTCCTATACTACCCATCCAGCACGATTCATTATTCACATATCTCGCAAAGTCCTCCATTACTTAGGTAACATTCTCATATGTTACATTTAATCATCATAATTAAGTCTCGCCACTTAATTTATAAAGTAATTTAGAATATATCATTCAACTTCTAATATTAAATTTCACCACTTACTTTATTATAGATCATCCCCAATCTTTTTAATCTTGTAATTAAGTCTCTCTACTTAATTTACCATTTAGATGTGTGTGTGTGTGTGTGTGTGTGTGTGTGTGTGTGTGTATATATATATATCATCTACAAGTCTACTTTCGCACATAAGTAGAATATCATGAAGTATATATATTTCACACATAATATATAAACTATGGGATTATTACCCCGGACAATCATCCACCCCAATTATCCTATCATTTACATTGGCCTGGATATCCCTCGACCCCAACGTAAATGTTAAGCATATGTTAATTGATCCGAATACTTATCGACCCCAATATCATTCATCTTCGATTTGGTTCTGATAATTATCGACCCCAAATCGAGCTTTCAAGTACTGGTCCGGATAATCATCGACCCCCAATACAGAATTTAGAATACTTTAGGTATTCACAAGGCCTACGTATCAATAGAGTAGGTATTCACACAACCAAATTATTTATACTAATACGTAATATTTTTATCTCTAATATTCACCGTACTTTATCATTTATTTATGAATTTAATTTACTTTCATAATTATTTGAGTGTTCACAGAACTCTAAGGTTCTAGTTACCCCTTGTTATATAATAATTCATTAATTACCATCTTTACTCTACTGATGTGCATAGTTTTATTAGATTCTCGTAATTCTTTATCCATCTCTCAGATTAATTACCAAATACTTTATCCAATACCATTCTTGTCTTAATTCTCTCTCTAAGGCGAAGTCGTACTCCCATCGTAGGCCTACTATAAAATAATAAGCCTCTTAATATTATTTTCACAAGTGCTTAAGGATTTTCCACCACGTGCATTTAGGGATACAAGAGAAAAAGGGAAATTTCAAAAATTCAAAGCATCGAACCGATCCGGCTTCCCAGGACCGAACTGGTCCGCTATTCAGTTAAGGCCGAACCAATCCGCACCCTCTAGGGCCAGATCGGTCCATTTTACTGCAACTTCATTCTCTCTGTTTCGCATCAGCGTTTTACACCATTTATATTTCACCCAAACCTCATAATTCTTCACTAAATTCACGATCGATTGTTCCTAACTATTTCTACCTGAGTTAAGATGATTTCTAACATTTCAAACACATTAAAACTTCACCAAAATCTTCACCAAAATCAATCAAGAATGAATCAAACCCCCAAAACTCATTTATAAATCTAGTTTTGTGTTCATTCATTTCATGCAATCTAAAGCTCTGATTTAACATTATCTATAGATATAAACCCTAACTACATGCAATTTCACCCAAACATGAAATCAGTTGGTAATTTCATCAAAGGTTTTTAGATAAAATCAATCCATTCATGAAATACCTACTCATGGGTATTATAACATCAATTGGATTTGCGATACACACTTGCCTTAGATTGATTGATCTGATTTCTTAGTTCTTTGTTGATGATTGATTGCTTATCCTCCTATCTTACTTTCCAATTGCCTTGAGGTGCAAGAAACCCTTCACCGGCTTCACAATTCTCTCCTTAGGCTTTGGGAAAGTAGTTCTCTCTTTTCTCTAATGGCCTCTCTTATCTTTTGTATCATGCGCCTTGACACCAATCTCTAAATATCATATATATATATGGCTCTAAATTTTGTAGGCCCCTTAACCTCTTTTTGAAAAATAATCGAAACATCCTTAATAGGTGCCGGTTTTGTCCAAAATTGACCCAGGACCCGAACTATACTCCCTGGTATTCTGACTATTTTGACCCATCCGAAATCATTCGCGACCTCTAAATTATCATCGGAGTCACTTAAAATATATTTCTCATTTCTCACCTCAAAATAGTCTACACGCGACTCTCGGTGAGATAAAATAAAATACGCACATATCACTCGCTATGTCGTATAACCATAATTATCAATTATTTATTATTCGTACTTAAGTATTATCATAATGCAATATTAATCAGTATCTATCTCTAGATTAATATTTAATAGTCATTATTATTATCTAATCACATTAAATTACTTCACTCGCATAATTTAATTAAAACGTATTTTTTCTAATTAATTCCTCAAATTAATTGAATGAAAATACACAGAAATACTAGGTATTACATACTTCACCCCTTACAAAGGAATTTAGTCTTTGAAATTAGGACAATCTTGGTAGTAAAACTTAGGATCTTTAACATCACGACATCCTCAAGTACCCAAATTCAAATCATAAAAATGTAAGGATCACTCTACTATACACCTGTTAGTGGTTCCTACCTATCAAACTGCTTAATCACTCTAGACTAGTTTACCAACAAGCTTTATCAATTTACTATATACTGATATGCCCCATCAATCATGTGATCTCAATGTTGGCTCTATTATCTCATAATGAGAAAAGGTTGCACATCGCTACGTGCTAACTCCCCTTATTCACACAACTCAAAACTCCCTT
Source organism: Sambucus nigra (assembly GCA_949130495.1). NCBI lineage: Eukaryota > Viridiplantae > Streptophyta > Magnoliopsida > Dipsacales > Adoxaceae > Sambucus > Sambucus nigra. The sequence goes on along the minus strand of OX422207.1, from coordinate 284,980,164 downwards.
TATGGGAGAAATCATGATAACATTTGACCACTCATGTTAGTATTTAAAACTTTGGTTCACGGTGATGTAACCCTTGTGACATTCAAAATCCACCAAAAATAGTTTGTGGTTCACTCCACTTTTAACAACGGACTCCAAATCACGGCCAGTCTAAAAAAATATAGTTATCCCCTCATCTCTAATCAACTAGAGGGTGAACTACAAGGCTTTCCAACATAAAACATCAAAAGGTACCTCGTACATGATAACTCGATACAAGTTATTACTCATAACTCTACCAATGTTAATTTCTCCCCTCAATTACCCTACACGGTACCACACGCACTACTCGCATTAGCCAGCATAATAAACCACCTCTTGTGTACCCATCGGGCTATAGGTGATACAATATGCCCAAAACAAAACTTCATCCCCATCGCTTCCGGATAATCCCTATCAGAGGTGGGATTGCAGGATCTCATCCTGATTCACTATAATATTAGGAGGCACCTTGCACCGGTGCAATCCTTCTTTACCAACATGGCTACCCATTTCGTCACTGGAATAGTCGACTGGTATAAAACTTTTGGTTGCTCATCCCGAACCAACTTATTTCCATCCATAAGTGGTGAATTCAAAGATAATATCACTACGTATCACCCCACACAAATTCCCACTTATAATATCTCAAATTAAGTGGTACTTTATACTCCCATTCTTCCCTCGGTATGCCAAAAGTCACGGCCCGTGCACTTTTTGCAACTGACGCACTTCTTGGGTCTTTTCTTTTTTCCCCATAGTCGTCAACATTTTATTTACTCGCAAGACACCCTCAACATTCGATTGAGTAAAGCTCCTCTCTATTCTCCCACAACCATTCGTCCTCCTATTTATTAAGAGATATCTTTTGAATGGCTTCCCATAGCCTTTCAACCTATCTCAGTGTGCTACTCTCATTGCACACATATACTCGGATTATCATCATTCTCACATGACATTCAATACATCATACAACTCTGACTTTATCTATAATTGTCCTCAGGCATATGTTCCACACAATGATTCCTATGTCCTTCTATTTCAGACGATTTATAAACTAGCTAACCAGGGCACCCATACACCCTATAATTGGTGCATATCTACACAACACTAGAAATGTCACACACACTTCCCTTCAAACTGGCCTCGCATTCTCGACGTAGATATAACATGTGGGTATTCTCAATCACCCTATAAATCGAAATTTATTTCTCCATAACATCGTTCCACCCTTCAACTCGTGCTAAAAAGAAAAAAATTTAGTTCTCTCTCACGGCACTACCGGCCCCACATGCCTTATAATATATAATAGCTCTCAGTTCAGAGTGTTTTCTCTACACATTCATTGATTAACATTCGAAAGTGATGGGGAAAGTTAGCATCCATCAACGTCTCTCTACCCACGACGTTCATCAAGGTCCATGCGTATCTCATCACGCAACAACATTCAAACAAGGAACTTTCCCCAATACTCCATCACTCAGTATTGGTGGTAATCAAATTCCATCAACCTTAATCTCATAATCGGGACTCTCAAAATCCTATCCCTAGACATATAAATATAAATCTCAACTCCCACGTCTCTAAAGGAGAGATGTAATAATGTGCTCTCCCTATCACCAAGTTCTGAGCGCTAAACATAATAATGAGCTGAATCTCTCCGATCAACAGTAAGTCCAATATACCTCAAATCACATCAATAAAGTCCCTGCACACCAGAATCAAGTATCTCGAGACAACCATACTGTCTGAAGTCTCTATCATAATATAATATAAATGTGAGCCCAACCCTCTTTCAGGCGAGGCCTCGTCAACCAACACATCCTACCCTAGAACATTAGACACGGTGGTATTACTACCAGAACCCTCTATCATTCCACTCCCATCGCTAATCATTCCATACACAGGATAATATCATATTCGTATGATACTTCACTAGAATAATTAATTCTAAAATATATATACTCCCTATGTCTGCACTCACTCCCCCTGCGGGTAGTATTAAAGAGAGCCCCATTATACAAAGGCAACAATATACACATTATAGTGTTATCAGCGATATACCCACTAAACTCATCTCACACGTGAATCTAGTGCTACCAGAATATTGTGACATGCTCATGTCACATAAAACTTACCCCACTAACCCGAGGATAACACTCATACTTCCAATTGTCAATAATGTTGGTGGCTCAAATGGTTCTTGGACATGACACACCTGTTCGAACTGAACCAAACTATTTTAATCCTTGCCCCAGCTAGGCACCATACTCTTGTCCCTTTTTCTTACTTCGAGCAAAATCAATGCATGCGGTCCTACTCTCCACATAAAATGCCTCTTCGTATAATCCCTTATTTCTGCCCATACTGACCATATTAGGGTTGTCTTTCTCTCGAACCCTGGAAACCACGACCCCGATGGCCACCCTCATTATTCCCTTAGCTTTGTTGGCCCTAAGGACACACTACTGGCCTTACTAATTCCAACTGAATCCACCGTCACTTGGTAGGAATTCAGCTATTTGAATCATATAAATGGGTCCCCTAATGGGTCTCCCCTTGCGGTGTTTCGTTATCATCGTTATATCTAGTCTGACTCCCTGACTAAATCCTCCAATTCTTTTAACTCCCTTCATAAAGAAGCATTAATATCAATAGCATACTCTCATATACTTCCCATCCAGTACGTTTCATTATTCACATATCTCACAATGGCCTTCATTACTTAGGTAACATTCTCATATGTTACATTACTTTAGTAACATTATCATAGGTAACATTCGCAATGTGCTTCACATGGAAGCATTAATATCAACACTTCTAAAAGCACAATATCATCACCATCTGCATCAATCGCCCAATCAAAATTCTCCATTAAGTGCTGGTGACTCCTCTCGTGAATTCATTACCCACCTTAAAGGATCTTTTCTCCATTGTACCAAATATGGTGATTTACTCCCGCCATTACAACACTGCTCCTATAAGCCAAGCAAAATTTTACTCTAATTCACTTCCGGGTATATATTACTTCCTGCTATATGCCAAAGCCTCTGGGTATTCTAAATCCATTGGCTACATACACAATCTCTGCATCAAACAAAATTCTAATGGTTGGTCCTCTTCAAAGACCCCTTCGACTCTCTCCCATCCTAACCACACTGGGTGAGTCTAATTTAGCACCACTCTCTACTATAACGGTACAACAATATATGTTGCAGTCTAGCTGTCCTTACAACTCCATCATCCCGAGAAACAATAGGGGTGACCTCTGCTACGGTCATCGACCCCAAAATATTCTTCAACTACAACTGATCCCCGCCTCCTGTTGCCTTCCCAACGACCCTCACTGATCGTCCTCTGTATAATCGGCATAAGAAGCACACTCATACACATAAAAGATTCAATAATATTTATACACTATAGCAGGAGAACACAAACAACGTACGTAGAGGAATACAACAATCCTATGATGGGGCTCTATATCAATCAAACCATACGCTGAAAACGTAGTAAGCCGTAAAAATCCTATGGAAACTAGAACCTAATGCTCTGATACCATCTGTGACACCCCGTCTGATTAAATATCGGGTGATTAGGCCTTTATCGAATTAAAGCAAGTTTCTTATATGGTTCATTCTTATCATCACTGTAGAAAACTAACCACCTAAGTTAATTAAACCGGTGCCAAAATTTATCTTTCAAATAAACAGGATAAAAAGAATAATTTGAAAAATAAAATGACATTTACATGATACTAAAATCCAAACAATCACTAATACGTAAATGCATCAAAGTTATGCCAAATAAACTATCGGCAATAACTACAACCAAATAACAATCCACAATCCAACTATTAAGTAAAACTGATACAAAACTGGAACTGTAATGTAGTCAATTGAGAACATGTCTACACGTGAGATACAAGAATGAAATCCTATGCTAGATCTGAATGAAAGAGTCAGCTACTCAATAATCCTGTCAGCATCCACAGTGCTGCAGCTCCAAATCCCTATAATGAAATCAAGTATGGCGCCCCTTGTGGCTGGACACCTAAAAGATTTTCGAAAACATTTTTATAGCAAGAGTTAGTACTCAAAATATTTTTAAAATATTTAACAAGTAATTTATCGCAATATAAAATCGGTTATTGATTACACATGTTAGGTTCGCGCACACTCCCTTGAGTTTCCTCACCTCTCATCTAATGTGCAAGCCTAATGTTCCATACTTAGACCACCTAGATACTACTCCCTATCTATCTCGACTAAAGTATATAAACGATCTTATCAGTAGCATACTCTCCCAAACTGCCCATCCAGTACGTTTCATTATTCACATATCTCGCAATGTCCTTCATTACTTAGGTAACATTCTCATATGTTACATTACTTAGGTAGCATTCTCATAGGTAACATTCGCAATGTCCTTCACAAAGAAGCATTAATATCAACACTTCCAAAAGCACAATATCATCACCATCTCCATCAATCGTCCAATCAAAATTCTCTATTAAGTGCTTGTGACTCCTCTCGTGAATTCATTACCCACCTTAAAGGCTCTTTTCTCCATTGTACCAAATATGGTGATTTACTCCCACCATTACAACACTGCTCCAATAAGCCAAGCAAAATTTTACTCCAATTCACTTCCGGGTATATATTACTTCCTGCTATATGCCAAAGCCGCTGGGTATTCTAAATCCATTGGCTACATGCACAATCTTCGCATCTATGAAAATTACAATGGTTGGTCCTCTTCAAAGACCCCTCCGACTCTCTCCCATCCTATCCACACTGGGTGAGTCTAATTTAGCACCACTCTCTGATATAACGGTACAACAATATATGTTGCACTCTAGCAGTCCTTACAACTCCATCATCCCGAGAAACAATAGGTGTGACCTCTGCTATGGTCATCAACCCCAAAATATTCTTCAACTCGAACTGAGCCCCGCCTCCTGCTGCCTTCCCAACGACCCTCACTAGTTGTCCTCTGCGTAATCGGCATACGAAGCACACCCATACGCATAAAAGATTAAATAAAATTTATGCACTATAGCAGGAGAACGCAAACCACGTACGTATGGGAATACAATAATCCTATGATGGGGCTCTATATCAATCAAACGATGCGCTGAAAACGTAGTAAGCCGTACAAATCCTATGGACACTAGAACCTAATGCTCTGATACCATCTGTGACACCCTGTTTGATTAAATATCGGGTGATCGGGCCTTTCTCGAATTAAAACAAGTTTCTCATATGGTTCATTCTTATCATCACAGTAGAAAACTAACCACCTAAGTTAATTAAACCGGTGCCAAAATTTATCTTTCAAATAAACAGGATAAACAGAATAATTTGAAAAATAAAACAACATTCACATGATACTAAAATCCAAACAATCACTAATATGTAAATGCATCAAAGTTATTCCAAATAAACTCTCGACAATAACTAACCCCAAATAAAAATCCACAATCCAACTACTAAGTAAAACTGATACAAAACTGGAACTCTAATGTAGTCAATTGAGAACATGTCTACACGTGAGATACAAGAATGAAATCCTATGCTAGATCTGAATGAAAGAGTCAGCTACTCAATAATCCTGTCAGCATCCACAGTGCTACAGCTCTGAATCCCTAGAATGAAATCAAGTATGGCGCCCCTTGTGGCTGGACACCTAAAAGATTTTCGAAAACATTTTTATAGCAAGAGTTAGTACTCAAAATATTTTTAAAATATTTAACAAGTAATTTATCGCAATATAAAATCGATTATTGATTATACATGTTAGGTTCGCACACACTCCCTTGAGTTTCCTCACCTCTCATATAATGTGCAAGCCTAATGTTCCATACTTAGACCACCTAGATACTACTCCCTATCTATCTCGACTAAAGTATATAAACGATCTTATCAGTAGCATACTCTCCAAAACTGCCCATCCAGTACGTTTCATTATTCACATATCTCGCAATGTCCTTCATTACTTAGGTAACAATCTCATATGTTACGTTTAATCATCGTAATTAAGTCTCATCACTTAATTTATAAAGTAATTAAGAATTTATCATTCAACTTCCAATATTAAGTTTCACGACTTACTTTACTGTAGGCCATCCCCAATATATTTAATCTTATAATTAAGTTTCTCTCTACTTAATTTACCATTTATGCATATATATATATATATATATATATATATATATATATATATTCTGACAACCCGCAATCCGAAATAAGGGGTGGCCAGCCCGATACTCCAACATGACGAAATCATGGATGGAAATCATTCTCAGCATCACAGCAATAAAATAAGTATACGGGAAAACCACCCAATAATTCAAAAAATGGGTTGCCAAAATTTTTAATTTAGTTTGATTGCAAGTAAAAGAAAACAATTTAAATAACCCAAATCTGAAGAGAAAGTGCAATTCTAAAAGGGCTTATATTACATCAACAACAAATATATAATAAAGGACCAAATATGCGGACGGTCAATGGGAACATACAACTTGTTACAACAGTTTAATAATTTACATAATACATACATTAAACAGTTACAAAATTTGTGCCACACGCCCGATTGATAGACCCGGTCATATCTAGATTACAAAAGAAGGAAACGTCTAAAAACACATCCTATAATATCTACAAGATCTTACAGCCCCTCAAAAGCATAGGATTAGGAATATCATAAGGGGCCCCCTTGCGGCGAAGCACCTGAGCGGATACAATTTCATGCACAACAAATAAAATGAACGGATCAGGGCCCGGTTTTATATGATTACCAGATGAATAAAAAGCATGACAGTCATGAAATATTAATCGTGAATGATAAGGATAAGAGTCTAACAATAAAATCCAAAGCATAATAAAGCAGTTTAAATGATTATGTCTTTTATTAAATTATGCAAGAGAATATAATTAGACATCATAAATTTAAAATCCTCCATCATTATTTACCATTTCATTCCAATTTCCATTCCTTAACAGGAATATAATACCATCATATGTTCTTATGGCATTTTACATATTTCAAGTCCCAGTTGATTTAGAATGGTCATATTCTTATACATATAACGATTCTAAGACCGCCCCTCCGAGTTTCCCCACTGGGCGTGCCCCTAAATGACTATAATCTTCCAGGGCCTATCAAACAAGACAACCTGGGAACCTAACGCACGTCGGGAAGTGGCCATATGCCTGCGAGTGAGTTATAACCACACCCGGAATTACCTCACTAGTGCAAAACAAAACATATAACAACCCCGCATATGGCCGAGGACTATAGTCTCCCTGCATTCACTTGCCAGGGGACATCACCTCATGCGCGAACTTCCCTTATGATAGCATTTAGAGAGGTGTGTTTAAGTAAATTAGCATTTACCCTTTAAATCTTAATTTCATTTCCATTATTCATATTTGTTTCATTTTATCCGAAACCACAATCATTGAATATTCTCGTTAATATTCATTGTATTTTAAATCCCGAATTAATCTCCAAGTAATCACACCATTGCTACAAGTCCCAAGGTCTTGTATACCTCCTTAAGGCCCCTAGAGTCTCCAAGTATGGGCCTACAATTCCAAGATATTCAACGGATTTCTAAAGGAAAGAAAACTCAAACCTCAATTTGTACACATCCGGAATAAGCCCCATTTAACCCAATCTTAACTGTAGGGTAGCTATCTAGCTCATCTAGGACTCTAGGACTCTAAGTTTACTTCATTCAAGAAGGTTCCTAGTCCCTATCAAAAGAAAATAAAACTAGGAGATAAAATCAGGATTTAAGACGAAAAATAGGGGACCGGTCGACCGCGTCTCACAAATTTTACTTAAGAAGGAAAGCAGAAAGCTCAATTCGGAATGGCCGGTCGACCGGTCATAGTACCGCGGTCGACCGCACACCAAAAATTATGCCTTTGTGGGAAAGTAGTGTGCCCACCCCCTAAGGCCCGGTCGACCGGTCAGAGGATCGCGGTCGGCCGATCATAGAAAACCTAGACCATTCTCATCCTCCACCAACCTAAATCCAAGGTTAAATTTCAACCTTTTGCCCTTTTTCCCCATAACCCCCAAGTACAATATTACCAACAACATCTCCAAATCTCAACAAACACACTAAAATTCTTAGAAATCCTACCAAACTTAGATCTAATCATTTAAATACCCAAAATAGGTATCCAAACCTAGTATTTACCCAAATATCCCAAATACACAACTATCATACAAATTATCCATCATAAATCATATATTAGCAAGTAGAAAACTTGCCTTAAGCTTGCAAATTCAGATTTGAGAAGATGAATGCAAGATCAATCTCCAAATCTCCAATCTCTCTCTTTCTCCACAAGTTCTCTTCTTCTCTCTCTCACTCTAGGTTAACAAATTTCACTTAATAGAAATAAAAGAAAATCAAGACATAAATCGTGCCTTTAGACTAAATTCCCAACTTAAGTGGTTAATACCACATTAAATGATTCGCAACTACACACGTATGCTAAAACCAGTCAAAAGTGCCTGAAACCTCAAAATACAATATGGCACTTAATTTGACTATTTCGCACCATTTGGGACTGACTACACCCTTAAAATTGTCATTTGGAATTTTTATAACTCATTTCAAGTTTCGGTTTCCATCTTAAGCCATAAATGTCATTTTAATTTTTATGACACAATAAACTGCAACATGGTGATATTTACCCACATATAAGGTAAACATACAACATTTTAGTAAATATTAACTTATCTCATTAAATTAATACTTACTCCACATTCCAACATTTTATATATAACTACTTCACATAGTAAATAAATATAAAATAAGTTCTCAAAAGCGGGGGTTGTTACATACTCCCCCCTTATGAGGGAATTTTGCCCCCAAAATTCAGGCGTACCTTGAATAAAGAGATACGGATACTTCTCCCGCATATCATCATCACGTTCCCATGTTGATTCCTTAGCGTTGTGATGAATCCATTGGACTCGCACCAAGGGCACCACTCGAGACCTCAACCTACGCTCCCCATGCTCTAAAATAGCAATTGGTTGTTCTTCATATGAAATGTCGGGTTTCAAGTCAATATCTTCGAAATGGATATGCCAAAGGGCACCTTCTCACCTTTTATACTTCTTCAAAGAGAAGACATGGAACACATCATGAATTTATTGTAAATGTTATAGTAAGGCGAGTTGATACGCCACTGGATCCACCTTAGCAATAACAGAAAAAGGCCCAACAAAACGCGGCGCAAGCTTTCCTTTCTTTCCAAAATGCTTGATACCTTTCATTGGTGACACTCGTACCAAGACTTGGTCCCCAATCTCCAACTCCACGTGTCCCCTATTTGCATCGGCATAACTCTATTGGCTATCTTGAGCTATCCGAATGCGATTCCGAATGAGTTAGATTTTAGAAGAAGTGTCCTGGATCATTTTAGGTCCAAGGAATTTATTGTCCCCCACTTATAACCAACACGTGGGTGATCTACAAGGCCGGCCATAAAGTGCTTCATAGGGCGCCATCCCAATAGTAAATTGGTATGAGTTGTTATAAGCAAACTCGACCAAAGGGAGATATTGTTCCCAACCACCCTTGAAATCAAGCATACACATACAGAGCTTATCCTCCAACATTTGGTTTACTCTTTCAGTCTGGCCATCTGTTTGAGGATGATAAGAAGTGCTTAACTTCAACTCAGTTCCCATAGCCTCTTGGAAACTTTGTCAAAAGTGGGAAACAAAAATCTTATCTCGGTCAAAAACGATATTTAAAGGCACCCCATGGAGTCTAACAATCTACGCGATGAATAATCAGGCATAGCGAGTAGTGTCATAGTCGATACGCACAGGTAGGAAGTGTGCCGACTTAGTCAAGCGGTCGATAATCACCCTAATTTAATCACAACCTCTCTGTGACCTTGGCAAGACTGTAATAAAGTCCATCGATATGCTCTCCCATTTCCACACCGGAATTTCCAACGATTGCAACAAACCTGTCGGTCGCTGATGATCGATTTTGACCAATTGACAAGTAGTGCATTGGGACACAAACTCAGAAATATCCCGCTTCATGCCTGGCCACCAATACAGACGGCGCATATCTTGATACATCTTATCCCCACTAGGATGTACCATGAATTTAGACCCTTTAGATTCTTCCATCACCGCCCATCTTAAATCCTCCTCCTCCGGGACAATGAGTCTTCCATGGAAGCGTAATCCCCCCTCTGAACTTATCGAGTGAGATTTCGCTCCCTCGGACAGTAATTGGTGTATATGGTCCTGACAACCCTTATCCCTTCCTTGGTCTTCTACGACTCTTTCCACAATTATAGGAGTAACGGTCAACACCGACATGAACGCTCTCACCACAGCATCTTCCTGACTGAGCTCTTTCCACTTAGCTTTCCATACATCAGCTAACTCTCCCTCGGGCCTTCTACTCAAAGCATCTGCTACTACGTTCGCCTTGCCTGGATGATAATGGATATCAAATTGATAATCTTTCACGAACTCCAACCATCGGCACTGTCGCATATTCAAATCTTTCTATGAAAATAAATATTGCAGCGACTTATGGTCTGTGAAAAGACTAAATTTCTCCCCTAGGAGATAATGCCTCCAAATCTTCAAGGCAAAGACAACTGCGACAAGCTCTAAGTCATGCACCGAATAATTTCTTTAATGGGAATTGAGCTTGCGAGAAGCATAAGAAATAGCTCGTAGCTCTTGCTGAATCATACCTCCCAATCCTTGTAGAGATGGATCGGTGAAGACTAGATATTCCAACCCCGATTTTGGCAATGCAAGGACTGGAGCCAAAGTCAATCTATCTTTGAGATCATCAAAAGCATCCTGACAAGAGTTATCCCAAACAAATCTCACCCCTTTCCGGATCAAATTTATCAAAGGGCTGGCAATTTTAGAGAAACCCTTGATAAACCGACGGTAATAACCCGCCAAATCCCGAAAACTACGAATCTCGATCTGCGTCGTGGGTTGACCCCACTCCCTCACCACAACCACCTTACTCGGATCCAACGATATACCCTGGGATGTCACAATATGACCCAGAAATTATACCTCCTTCAACCAAAAGCCACACTTCTCGAACTTAGAATATAATTGGTGATCCCTCAACCTTTGTAGGACCAACCTCAAATGAATAACATGGTCAGATTTCGTTCGAGAATAGACTAATATGTCATCGATGAATACAATTTGGTCCAAGAAGTCCAAAAATACCCTATTCATGAGATCCATAAAGACGGCGGGGGCGTTGGTTAGTCCGAAAGGCATAACCAAAAATTCATAATACCCATATCTTGTCAGAAAAGCGGTCTTGGATACATCCTGCGCCCGTATCCTCAACTGATGATACCCCATCCTCAAATCGATTTTAGAGAAGTACGACGCTCCCCTAAGTTGATCAAATAAGTCATAGATATGAGGCAAAGGGTATTTATTCCGGATGGTGACCTTATTCAATTCTCTATAATCAACACATAACCGGAGAGAACCGTTCATTTTCTTCATAAACAACACAGGAGCACCCATGGCGACGTACTACGCCTAATGAATCCCTGTTCCAACAAATGCTGAATTTGATCTCTTAACTCCCTCATCTCAGAGGGAGCCATACGATACGGAACTCTAGCAATCGGTCGAGTTTTCGGCGCTAAATCAATCACAAACTCAATCTCCCGACTCGGAGGTAAACCCGGTATCTCCCGGAAGACATCATCGAATTCTCTAACAACTCGAATAGATTCTAAGGGAACAACTACATCCCGAGAAGTCTCTTCCGCAATACAATACAAATAAGTACTAGTACCTCCTTCTAAATGAGGCACGACTACCAAGAACATTTCTTATCACAGAACGGCAAAAACTATACTATTACCGTAATAATTAACTATTGCATGATACTTGACAAGCCAATCCATGCTTAAAATAACATCATACCTGACCATGTCTAGGACGAGTAAATCGGCCTCAAAGCACAAATTACCAAGAGTAATTCCTATATGTTTACAAATAAAGAAAATGAGCGAACCATCACCCATAGAGGACTCAACGCTAGTGAAAGTGCTCTCTGCATATTTTATCAACTATGTAGACTGAGCAAAACTTCTAGAAATGAATGAATGAGTCGCACCCGTATCAAACAAAATGCGGCCCATATGTCCCTGAATAAGGAACTTACCCTCAATCGCTGGCGGAGCAGGAGGATGCATAGCATCCTGGATATGATAAACTCTCTCATACTGTAGCGGACCCTGCTGCGGAGGAACAACCAGATTTGGTGCCTATGGAGGAAACTGAACATATAGCTGATGAGGGACTCTAGGAGGCTGACCCCCAATCAACTGAGGACACTCCTTCTTGTAATGACCCGCCTCCCCACATTGGAAGCACTTCCCCAACATATTCTCCAGAACACGTCTCCGGTTATTTCTAAACTAGTTAACACCTTGGCCCGGATGGGCCCTACCGCCTTGACCACCCCAACCGGTTTGTTGCTGTTGCGAGGCACCCTGGCCATGCCTATTGTTATTACCACCCTCATTAAACCCACCAGAACGTTGACTTTTTGATACGTCCCCCTACGGGGGATCCCTTTCTCGTTACTTATTACCCGAAGATTGGGATGAGGTAAAAGCTCCTCCTCCATTCCCACTGCCTCCAGGCTTTCTCGCTTGCCCCACTACGGTAGCTTTGTTGCCACAATGCAAGTACAACCGATGTTCTTGACAATGGAGCAATGCTACATTCATTACTTCACCAAAAGTTTGCAAGGCCGGATTACCCAGCAAATGTTATCGGATTCTCCAGTTCAAACCTCCCATAAATTTTGAAACCTTACTCTCTTCCGAAGTCAACTCATCCGGTACAAAACTTGCCAATCGGGTGAACTCCTCTTCATATTTGTCCATGTACCGCTCTCCCTGTACCACATCCTAAAGTCTTCTTCTCATCTCCCTTTGAATTATGGGAGGAAAATACTTTTGGTCAAACATGACCCAGAAATCAGTGATCGTCATGGCATCCCTCTGTTCTAGTGTATTCATCGACTCCCACCAGTGTAATGTGGCCCCAACAAGTTTAAAAGTTGCAAGGACTTGTTTCTTCTCCTCACTATATTCCACCATTCGTAAATGGCGTCGCATATTCTTCTTCCATTGGTTTGCTCGAATAACGTCAGAAACTCCGTCAAATTTCGGGAGATGGCCCTTTAAAAAGGACTCTCTAACTCTCTCCCACGGAGAACGTCCCATAGGAGTTGTGCATCCTATGCTCGTTGTTGAGCTTGTGGCATTTATTGAGCCATTGCAGTCATATCCGCATTAATCGCTTGGGCCACTATATTTGCTACATTAGCAGCATTAATTGTTCCTTGTGGCGGCGGGGGATCAACATCATCTTCTACAACTCTATTACGTCTCATTGGGAGACCTCTATTAGGCGACATCTAAGATGAAGGAACAATAGAGTTAGAATACTATTCAAAACAATCTTTATTGCAGAAGATCGCAAATATAAGCAACAAAGCAGTCCTAACATTAGGCTCTATTTCAAAGAACGCTACGGTAGAACGTGACAAGTCCATAAAGATCCTAAAGACTCTAGAACCTGATGATCTGATACCATCTGTGACAACCCGCAATCCGAAATAAGGGGTGGCCAGCCCGATACTCCAACATGACGAAATCACAGATGGAAATCATTCTCAGCATCACAACAATAAAATAAGTATACGGGAAAACCACCCAATAATTCAGAAAATGGGTTGCCAAAATTTTTAATTTAGTTTGATTGAAAGTAAAAGAAAACAATCTAAACAACCCAAATCTGAAGAGAAAGTGGAATTCTAAAAGGGCTTATATTACATCAACAACAAATATATAATAAAGGACCGAATATGATGACGGTCAACGAGTACATACAACGTGTTACAACAGTTTAATAATTTACATAATACATCTATTAAACAGTTACAAAATTTGGGCCACATGCCAGACTGATAGACCCGATCATATCTAGATTACAAAATAAGGAAACGTCTAACAACACATCCTGTAATATCCGCAAGATCTTACAACCCATCAAAAGCATAGGATTAGGAATATCATAACGGGCGCCCTTGCGGCGGAGAACCTGAGAGGATACAATTTCATGCACAACAAAGAAAATGAACGGGTCAGGGCCGGTTTTATATGATTACCAGATGAATAAAAAGCATGATAGTCATCAAATATTAATCGTGAATGATAAGGATAAGAGTCTAACAATAAAAACCAAAGCATAATAAAGCAGTTTAAATGATTACGTCTTTTATTAAATTATGCAAGAGTATATAATTAGACATCATAAATTTAAAATCCTCCATCATTATTTACCATTTCATTCCAATTTCTATTCCTTAACAGGAATATAATACCATCATATGTTCTTATGGCATTTTACATATTTCAAGTCCCAATTGATTTAGAATGGTCATATTCTTATACATATAACGATTCTAAGACCGCCCCTCCGAGTTTCCCCACTGGGCGTGCCCCTAAATGACTATCATCTTTCAGGTCCTATCAAACAAGACAACCTGGGCACCTAACGCATGTCGGGAAGTGGCTATATGCCTGCGAGTGAGTCATAACCACACCCGGAATTACCTCACTAGCGTAGAACAAAACATATAACAACCCCTCATATGGCCGAGGACTATAGTCTCCCTACATTCACTTTCCAGGGGACATCACCTCATGCGCGAACTTCCCTTATGATAGCATTTAGAGAGGTGTGTTTAAGTAAATTAGCATTTACCCTTTAAATCTTAATTTCATTTCCATTATTCATATTTGTTTCATTTTATCCGAAACCACAATCATTGAATATTCTCATTAATATTCATCGTATTTTAAATCCCGAATTAATATCCAAGTAATCACACCATTGCTACAAGTCCCAAGGTCTTGTATACCTCCTTAGGGCCCCTAGAGTCTCCAAGTATGGGCCTACAATTCCAAGATATTTAACCGATTTCTAAAGGAAAGAAAACTCAAACCTCAATTTGTACACATCCGGAATAAACCCCATTTAACCCAATCCTAATTGTAGGGTAGCTATCTAGCTCATCTAGGACTCTAGGACTCTAAGTTTACTTCATTCAAGAAGGTTCCTAATCCCTATCAAAAGAAAATAAAACTAGGAAATAAAATCAGGGTTTAAGACGAAAAACAGGGGACCGGTCGACCGCGTCTCACAAATTTTACTTAAAAAGGAAAGCAGAAAGCTCAGTTCGGAAGGGCCGATCGACCGGTCATAGTACCGCGGTCCACCGCACACCAAAAATTATGCCTTTGTGGGAAAGTAGTGTGCCCACCCCCGAAGGCCCGGTCGACCGGTCAGAGGACCGCAGTCGACCGGTCATAGCAGACCTAGACCATTCTCATCCTCCACCAAACTAAATCCAAGGTTAAATTTTAACCTTTTGCCCTTTTTCCCCATAACCCCCAAGTACAATATTACCAACAACATCTCCAAATCTCAACAAACACACTAAAATTCTTAGAAATCCTACCAAATTTAGATCTGATAATTTAAATACCCAAAATAGGTATCCAACCCTAGTATTTACCCAAATCTCCCAAATACACAACTATCATACAAATTATACATCATAAATCATATATTAACAAGTAGAAAACTTGCCTTAAGCTTGCAGATTCAGATTTGAGGAAGATGAATGCAAGATCAATCTTCAAATCTTCAATATCCTCTTGCTCCACAAGTTCTCTTCTTCTCTCTCTCACTCTAGGTTAACAAATTTCACTTAAGAGAAATAAAAGAAAATCAAGACATAAATCGTGCCTTTAGACTAAATTCCCAACATAAGTGGTTAATACCACATTAAATGATTCGTAACTACACATTTATGCTAAAGCCAGTCAAAAGTGCCCAAAACCTCAAAATACAATATGGCACTCAATTTGACTATTTCGCACCATTTGGGACTGACTACACCCTTCAAATTGTCATTTGGAATTTTTATAACTCATTTCAAGTTTCGATTTCCATCTTAAGCCATAAATGTCATTTTAATTTTTATGACACAATAAACTGCAACATGGTGATATTTACCCACATATAAGGTAAACATACAACATTTTAGTAAATATTAACTTATCTCATTAAATTAATACTTACTCCACATTCCAACATTTTACATATAATTACTTCACATAGTAAATAAATATAAAATAAGTTCTCAAAAGCGGGGGTTGTTATATATATATATATATATATATATATATATATAATCTACAAGTCGACTTTTGCACATAAGTAAAATATCATGAAGTATATATATTTCACACATAATATATACACTATGGGATTATTGGTCCAGATAATCATCGACCCCAATCATCCTATCATTTACATTGGTACGGATATCCCTCGACCCCAGCGTAAATGTTAAGCATATGTATATTGGTTCGGATTCTCATCGACCCCGATACCATTCATCTTTGATTTGGTCTGGATAATCATCGACCCCAAATTGAGATTTCATGTATTGGTCTAGATAATCATCGACCTCCAATATAGAATTTAGCACACTTTTGGTATTCACAAGGCCTACGTATCAATAGAATTGGTATTCACACGAACAAATTATTTATACTAGTACGTAATATTTTCCTCTCTAATATTCACCGTACCTTATCATTTATTTACAAATTTAATTTACTTTTGTAATTATTTGAGTGTTCACACAACTCTAAGGTTCTAGTTATCCCTTGTTATATAATAATTCAACAGTTACCATCTTTACGCTACTTATATACATAGTTACATTAGATTCTCGTAATTCTTTATTCATCTCTCAAATTAATTACGAATTAATTTAACCAATCCTATTCCCCTCTTAATTATCTCTCTAAGACGAAGTCGTACTCCCATCATAGGCCTACTATAAATAATAAGCCTCTCAATATTATTTTCACAAGTGCGTAAGGACTTTCCACCACGTCCATTTAGGAATACAAGAGAAAATAGGAAATTTCAAAAATTCAGAGCACCAAACTGATCCGGCTTCCCAGGACTGAATCGGTCCACTATTCAGTTAAGGCTGAACCAATCCGCACCCTCCAGGGTTGGATCGGTCTTTTTTCTATAACTTCATTGCCTTTGTTTCGCAGCAGCGTTTTACACCATTTATGATTCACACAAACCTCAAAATTCTTCAACAAATTCACATCAATTGTTCCTAACTATTTCTACCTGCATTTAAGATGATTTCAAACATTTCAAACACATTAAAACTTCACCGAAATCAATCAAGAATGAATCAAACACCCAAAACTCTTTTATAAATCTAGTTTTGTGTTCATCAATTTCATTCAATCTAAAACCCGGATTTAAATCCGTAGTAATAATCAAAACTCTTTTGATTTAACATTCTCTACGGATATAAACCCTAACTACATGCAATTTCACCCAAACATGAAATCAGTTGGTACTTTTCATTAAAGGTTTTTGGATAAAATCAATTTATTCGTGAAATCCCTACTCATGGGTATTATAACATCAATTTGATTTGTGATAAACACTTGCCTTAAATTTATTGATATGATTTCTTGGTTATTTGTTGATGATTGATTGTTTATCCTCCAATCTTCCTTTCCAATTTCCTTGAGGTGCAAGAAACCCTTTCACCACCTTCACAATTTTCTCCTTAAGCTTTGGGAAAGTGGTTCTATCTTTTCTCTAATGGCCTCTCTTATCGTTTGTATCATGAGCCCTGGGCCCAATATCTAAATATCATATATATATATATAGCTCTAAATTTCGTAGGTCCCTTAACCTCTTTTTGAAAAATGATCGAAACGCCCTTAATAGGTGTCGGCTTTGTCCAAAATTGATTCGGGACTCAAATTATACTCCCGGGTACACTATTCTGACTATTTCAACCCATCCGGAATCGTTCGTAACCTCTAAATTATCATCTGAGTCACTTAAAATATATTTCTCATTCTCACCTCAAAATAGGTATACGCGACTCCCGGTGAGATAAAATAAAATACGCACATATCACTCGCTATGTCGTATAACCATAATTATTAATTATTTACTATTCGCACTTAGTAATTATTATAATGCAATATTAATCAGTATCTATCTCTCTATTAATTTTTAATAGTCACTATTATTATCTAATCGCATTAAATTACTTCACTCACGTAATTTAATTAAAACATATTTTTCCTAATTAATTCCTCAAATTGATTAAATGAAAATACACAGAAATACGAGGTATTAAATTTATAAAGTGGATGGAAACTTCTTGCTAATCCATAATATGATATGATGATCCTATAAGACTAGTTGTCACATAGTTCAAATCAAATGTTATTTGAAACACTTGTTAATTCATTTAGTCTTTATGCATATACTTGTTATCATGTTTAGTCTCATATGTGACTTGATATAAGTGTATAATGTGTTTGAACAAATTCTATATGCCAATCAACTATTATGATTCAAAAATTATTAGTGAAATTTTATATGTTGAGTTTCGTTGTTATTAAGTGTGAATCTTGTGGTTTCGCATATTTTCCCTTATATGTACATACTTGTTTTTCTTGGTTTTGTTAGTTCTAAAAAAATCAATAAAAAACGTAGAAAACATACATTAGCATGCATTTCATTACATAGCTCTAGAGAGTGTTGGGTTTTAGGGATTCCTACGCTATTAAGTATTTCTATAATGATTTCCCTAACTTTTAGCTTCTTCCCAAAATTGTGCGTATGTTTAGTCTTATGCACCATTCACACATTCGTTCTTTATAAGGCTGGTCACTGGTCGGGACTGCACAATATATTAAGTAGTTATATGCCTGCCTAGGCCCGGGTCGGTCCTAGAAATGTTTACCGAGGGCCGCATGCTCATAAGACCATAAAACCCAAGTTCGCCCACATATTTATATTAAATACATTATAAAACATTTTTTATAAAAAAAATATTTTCAAAAATATTGTAGATGTGTGTGTGTGTGTGTGTGTGTGTGTGTGTGTGTGTGTGTGTGTGTTGTTATAGTTATAGTTATAGTTATAGTTATAGTTATAGTTATAGTTGTAGTTGTAGTTATAGTTATAGTTATAGTTATAGTTATAGTTATAGTTATAGTTATAGTTACAAAAATGATATTCAAACATTGGTAAAATCATGTATATATTGTAATCCCCAATAATTTTGTGAAATTTGTTAAATAATTAAAGATTAAAATTAGGAGAATTTTTACGAGTTATTTAAGTGAAAAATGAATTTTATATGATTTAAATAGAGGAATTAAATTTTTACATGTTGAATTGGAGTTGGAATGTAAATAAATTGAAAGAGTGACCATTATTATAATTTTAAAATTTATTTGATGAATTTTAGAAATTATTTAGTGAATTAATAAAGTAATTATGCTTATATGTAATTAAATTAAAGTAGAGATTGAATTGTAATTATATAAAGTAAGTGAAAAGGTTGTCACGTGAGAAATTGTAGAATGAGGCTAAGGGTTAAAAGGTAAATAAAGGATTAGTTGGAGATGGGTTTATGGTTAGGTTTAATTAAGATAGATGATTAAAGAAAGAAAGAGAAAAAGTTTACGTAAAAAAAATTAAAAGGAGATCATTTAAAAAAAATGGCAGGGGAAGCTCTAAGATTGATCGCCCATTCATTCCCATTCTTTTAATAAGCCAATACCAAAAAAAAACTTATTGTCCCATTTCTAGTACACAAGTTGAACCTTAAACCTCAACCAAATTCCACAAAAATTATATATTCCCAACCCTAAAAATATATCCTTTCATTTTAGCTAATAATTATATTTTTCTGGAAGAATTTTTGCGATAACTTTGGAGTAATTTTTAAAAGACTTTTAGGTTTACAATTCAAATATTTTTCAATAAGTATATCTCCTACCCTTGTGGGACTTTATTTACACCAATTGAGGAGGTTTTTTAGGGGGAATTATTTTACAAATTTTCTCTCTACAGTTCTTATTTCAATTCTGTGGATTTATTCAAGTTAACATTCCATTCCTCCATTTTTAAATACTAAATTCAACCTCAGCCTTATTTAATGATAAAATCTATTTTAGATAATTAGGTTTGTAAAATAATTCTTGAAATTTCATAAATTAATAATATAATACTGTCAAATTATTGAACTATTAAAATTTTATATTTTTAAATTGAATTTGGTAAGGTGTGATAATTTATGAAATTAGTAATTGGAAAAATTGTGAGATTTAGAATTTGGGTAACTTCATACATAAATTGTGATATTTAAATTTTTTATTTTATTTATATGGTCATATGGAAATCTTAAAATTTATAAACTCCAAACTTAAATGTTAATTAAATTATGATATTTGATTTAATTTGAGAATTGCCCTTAGACAAGCCTTGATTTGGAAATTCATACATTTATGTAGACTTGTTGAATTGATATGAATTTGGACTTTTGTATAGTTTTAGATTAAACCACTAGTTCTTTACTTATTGTTCGAATAGAAATAATTCTTCCCTGCATGTATGTTGATAATAATGATTTGATGGAATCCTTAAATCATGTTGGAATTTATATTACGCCCTTACGATTTAAGAATTGTGCCCTTTGTAGTAAAAATTGAAATTTATGAATAAAGTGGGAGATATCCTCATAAAAAATTTATTCAGATAAATAATAAATTAAGAGAAGCGAGTAAGTATTGAAAAGTAAAATGATACATTTCTCTCTCTTAGACTTTATATTAGAATTTATGTTCCACCCCTTCTCTTTTAAAAGTAGTATAACATTGAGAAATAATTCAAGAGAATTTGAAAACTTAACGATAAATTATAAATAATGTTGGAGTACATTGGTGACGTGTGGAATTTATATTGTTGAATTTTATCAACAATGGATAAATATTTCTCATATATTGATAACCATATGCATGTGGCCACTTTTATTATAATGTTATTATGGATATATTTTAGTAGATAAGGTTGGTTCCATATCGTGAAGCTTAGTGACCCCAAGGGGGACTGAGGCCAACCACGAGTACGATTATATTTTTATTTGTGATGTTTTGGAGTGGATAAGGTGAGGTTGGATTTGTGATTATGGGGATTTATTTATATTATGATTAATTTTATTTCACATGTGTGTGGTACTAGTTATTCATACAGGTTGTATTTAAAAATGAAATATTACATTGATTACATAAATGTGAGGCATGTTATGCATTGTGAGACTTAACATAATAACAGTAGAATGATTATTTATTTTCATAACTGTAATTGGGTGGCGAAGCTATGCTATCTTGCAATGGCATGACCATCATTGTTGAACCTCCTTATATTTGTTAGTGAGTACCCACCTTAGCTTCCCAGTTGTTGTTGTATCGAGTTATGTTCTAGTTTCATCGCCATTATCAGGATCAAGTTGTCATATTATCTATTTCATCTTATGTATTAAGAGATGCAAGGATTATGACTTCACTTCTAGAATTTACACTTATAGTTATTGAGTTGGGTTTCTAGTTGGTTAGATTGGGGATGTTTGTAATTGTGATGTCACTCATATGTTATGTATTGACAGATTATAGTTTATTTATATATTGTAGATGGTAGTGATCTATTTCCTATCACTTATTATCTTGTTGGACGTTCTTATCATATTATCTATATCGTTTGATTTAAGGATGGTATATAAATTACTATGACAACCTATAGTATTTTAATAAATAGACTTGATCAACCTAAGAACTAAAAATTTTGGGTTGTCGCGATTCGTATCAGAGTATGGTCCTAGGAAACGTAAGTTCTATAGGTACAATCTATTTTTTCACATAGTGTTCTTTAATACGTTCGTTTTCTTTGTATTCTCATAGTAAATACGATCTTTAGGAGTCTAGTGCAAGTTATCTCGACAAACGACCTGACTAGACCAAAGTTTATTGGGAGGGTTCATCGTTTAGATTTCATTTGTGAGACATCCCACGCATGGGGTTTAGTTCGATCGAGAGTTAGGAGATATTAAGAATAAGACTCCTAGTACATCTTTAGTAATACGTTTGATAAAGAGTAATAAAATATTATGACAAGGTTCAATGACACGTACATTTCACTCAGACGATTAGTTCAAAAAAGGAGACAAAGTTTCTTCTATTCCAGCATGGAGACTCGTATTAACCTAGAGTGTGGGAAAGAGTTGTAATTTTAGAATTGATTGCCTCGGAGGAAATGAAACGGGAGGAGGAGAGAATCGAGTGTTTTGTAAAGAGTCTCATCTACCATATATGATGGATTCTAATAAAACTTATCATTCATTACGCACACACATATAGTGAATTCCAAATAGCGTACTGAATATAAGACGAAGTCCGAGAAAAGGGGCCAAGCAGGTTGGCCCAGGATAGAGGGAAGATCCAACATAAATGGAAATAAAGGTTAGGGCTAGTAAGGCCAAGGGCCATGGAAGAAGTTTCATTCCAATCAGTAGAATCTCCATAATAATGGGCAAGGCCAGCAGCAATATGGAAGGCAGGGTGACACATCCTAGAGACATGTATTATTAGTTTGTTTTAAATATAAGGAGTTTATCCTTGTGATAATGACTTCTTAAATGGGGGAAAGTCATGCCAATATAATTCTATGGCATGGTCTATCAGGTAGGACCCAAGGATAATCAGGAACCCATTCATGCAACTAATAGTATGTTCTCGGTTCATGTCACACTAGCTAGGGTCTTATTCAAAATGAGTATTACACACTATTTCGTTGCATGACACTTCGTGGGTTTATCGGGGATGATTTTGACTCCTTACACTATGAGATTTTTATAGCTACTTCATTAGGTGCATCCATTATTATTTCAGAGACTTGTGATAGGGTATTCATTGACATTAGTAGTTTGTGGTTTGTAGCTAACTAGTTGGTTTTAGATACCTCATATACGATGTGATTTGGGGGATAGATTTTTTGTGTACATATCGGCTCAGATTGATTGCGTAGGTAGAGCTATTGTGTTTAATATATTAGGTCAGGAGATTTATTTGGTTGTTATGCCTCTAAGTGATGTGGGGAAATTAATCACTTATATATTATTGATGAAGAGACCTAGGAAGATACCAAAGTGTCCCTATATATGATCCTATGAGTTCAGGAGTTTACTGATGTATTCGATGAGATTCCATGTTTACCACTGAGTAGGGAGGTTAATTTTTTCATGGATTTAGAACTGGAATAGCTAGGGATCCCTATATAATGTCCCCTATATGATTAGAGATGAGATTAACAAGTTACTTGAGTATTATTCCATTCGCCATAGCACTTCACCTTGGGGTGCACTAATTTTATTTGTAAATAAGAAGGATGGGTATTTACAATTTTGTATCGAGTATCGCGAGTTGAATAAGGTGACAGTGAAGAGAATTGATGATGTTTTCGATCAGCTAGAGGGAGCTTCTTTCTTTTTGAAGATTTATTTGAGATCTGGTTACCATTAGTTGAGGGTGCAAGAGGAAGACGTACCCAAGATAACTTTCTTAACTCAATATGGGTCTTTTAAGTTTAGAGTGATGTAGTTTAGGTTGACTAATGCCCTAAAAGTATTTATGGACTTGATGAATTAGGTGTTACAAACGTATTTAAACTATTTCATCATAGTCTTTATGGATGTCGTCCTTATCTATTCAAGGATAGAGGAGAAGCATGGATGTCATTTTCAGATTTCATTGTTGATACTAAGGGAGCATAATTTTTATGCAAAGTTCTCTGAATGCGAGGCTTAGAAGAGGAAAGTGAAGTTTTGGGGGCATGTGGTATCAGATAAGGGATTATTCGTGGATCCGAGTAAGAGGTCAACAGTGTTAGAATGGGGAAAACACATGACGCCTACTAAAGTTCGTAGATTTCTGGGATTGAACAGTTATTATCGACTATTCATCTGTGGTTTCTCAAAGATAGCATAGCCGATGACTGAGTTGACAAAGAAGGGTTAGCCATTATTTTGAATGGATAATTATCAATAGTTGTTCGACACTCTCAATGAGAAATTAACTTATGCACTGATTCTTGGATTGCCTAAGAGCGAAGTGAATTTCTTAGTTTACACCGATGCTTCTTTATAGGGATTATGTGGGTTTTTTATGTAGTAGGACAAGCCAATTTCTTATGCCTCTCAAAAGATTAAGTAGCACGAGGTTCAATAAACAGCTCATGACTTAGAGTTGGCGGCCATAGTAGTTTTATTGCATGCATGAGGCACTATCTCTGGGGGTGAAAAGTTTAGGTTCTTCAACGATCATAATAGTAAATTATGGTTATTTACATAGAAATATATGAATATGAGGTAGTGTAACTGGTTCAAATTCATCAAGGATTGTCAGTTCATGATCCACTACCACCCATGGAAGGATAACATGGTAGAAAATGCATTGAGTAGATTACCCAGTGATAGCCTATCAGTCCTTCAGTTGGCTGAATGGAGGTCAGTTAAGAGATTGGGGAGTTGACCGGGGCCTTTATGGGTATGTTTATGGTTACTTTTGAGGTTATTCTATGGGTGATCAGAAGCTAGTCGTTAGACACGACATGTAAGGAGAAAGTGACATAGATTATCGCTATAGGAGTCATTTTTCTTTCCAAGTGGGACAAGAAGGCAAGTTATGCTATAGGGATAGATCGGTTGTACCCTCAGATGAGGATTTGAGATGGGCTATTATGGAGGATACGCACAATTCACATTTTTCGATACATCCTGGTGGGGATAAAATGTACTAAGATATGAAGCGTCAGTATTGGAGCACCAGTATGAAGAGATATATAGAAAACTTTGTATCTAGATGTGTCATCTGTCAGAAGGTGGATGTGAACCATCAGAAATCGTTTGGTATACTTCAACCTCTACCCATTATCGAGTGGATGTTGGATATCATCTTGATAGATTTTATCACGGGGCTAACTTTGATGCCTCGCCAACATGATTAATTTTGGTTATTTTTTATCACCTCACAAAGGTGGTACTTTTTTGGCGGTACATACCGACTACTCGATCGAGAAGCTTGGGTATTTATATGTTGCGGAGATCTCACATCAATCATTTTAGATTGGGTTCCTACGTTTATAGCACGCTTTTAGGAGATTTTACAGCATGCTATGTGGACTCTGTGAGTGTGCTACAGTAGAATAATATGACTTCTCAGATAAATTCGATTTTAATTATGTGACAAACCAAACAGTTTTAATTAAACCCAAATTTTAGATAAACCCTAACACATGCATCTAGGTGATTTAAAATCATGAACCAATAAACATGCAAAGGAAACCAATTTCAGGAAAAATTCCCGAAGGGCAAAACCTTTTATTTCACTATAATTTGTAAATTGCAACTTACACGGATTACAATGAAATACAGTTGACACATGAATTACCGTAAGCGTCGATCGGCATCGTCAGCAATGAATTACACGTAACAATCCATAAGAACCACAGTTCGAATCCTCCCAAGAACACCGCAACACTCCATATGGCACGCAGTCGTCTTCAGCCCAATACCTCCAATGGCACCTATATCAGCAGTAGGTTATCCTCCCTACAAGAGCAAACTTGACACAAAGATGTGTTCTTGGGTTCCAAAATAATTCACCTAAACATTGGGATCTTTGTAAATTGAAAATAAAAGGGATTAAAGCCCTAAAAGTGAGAAGACAAATATTTCTGCAGTAGCAGTTTCGCCTGAACAGAAAATCGTAGGTCTTCTCTTCAAAACGGAGTTGGAGAATCCTATTAATAAGAACCTTAAGGCGGTAGATCTCTTAAATGAGATAGCATGTCATTTGAATGAAATCCAATGTCGTTTGAACGACAGCTGGCACTTCGCGCGACATGCCATGTCGTTTGAATGACATAGGTTATCATTCTAACGAGGCTATTCATTAAATATTTTTTCTTTTTCTTTTTCCAGTCGGTACACCGCCTAGAAAACTCCAAAAATTAATTTGTTGATGAATAACTTAAAAACTCCACTCCAACACTTCAAAAATATTTGATGAAAAATATCCCAATATTCTAAGTGAAATGCTAAGGAATAAAAACACAACCTTTAACAAATTCATCTCGCGGAGGCTTGATTGTTGAAAAAACTTGATATTCGGATCCGTCTTGTTGCATATGTGATCGTGAATATTTTTCGATGGTTGTAGCGGTATATGACAATACTAATTGATAACAGACATTTATAAAATCAAGTCCTTGCAAATCTCCCCTTATGTCTATGCCGGAATAAAATAAAAACATCTTAATTATCAAAACAAAAAATGCCTATACAAATATAATACCCTCATGAACCCAAAAATGAAAAGGTACTAAACATGAAGGTCTCAAAACTTTTCTTCAAAAATCTTCAACCTCAAATCTTCAAACCTTCAAGCTTTTCTCATCAGGGTGTGCAATCCAATAATCATAAATTTTTGTACCTACACACATGAAACAGAGCAAATACCTTCGTGACAAAACGAGTTTGAAATGAGATAAACATAAACCAAAATAAGTATAAAGTCTCAAATCTCCCCCATGATGTAAACACTCCCCCGTAATTCGTTCTCCCCTTATTATTTGGCCTAAATAGACATGGAAACTAATAAATAATGTAAACATGGAGTTGTCACGATTAACAAGGCAAACAAACTGCTATCACAAAGACATACTCAAAAGTATTTCAAAAACTATTTTTGATTTTTTCAATTTTTTCTACAAAAATGCAAAGCTAATTTTTCAAAAATCACACACCATGAATTTACACTAAGATAACCAAATTGAGGAAATGGAATGAGTGGGTGTGAACATATTCGATAGGCAAATCTAAGAAATCAAACATAGCATATGTGCGCGATAAATACGTATACTCCTATCGAATGAATCTCAAAATCGTCCTTATGTGTAAAAAGTGTTGAATTTAAATGACATCGACTCAATCCATCAACACATCAAAGTCAAGAACGATTCCCACACCAATAATGTTTAAAACTATGAATGCTTTTTCAAGACGCTGTCAGGACGTGCAAACCCATTTTTCATTTATTTCCATCCAAACTCCCTCATAAATAATAATCATTATATTTTTATTTTTGAGGTGGCCCCTTTTTAGCATATTTATCTTTTTATTTCCTTCAGATTTTTCGGGCTCTTTTTAAACAGTGTCTTTCACGACGAGTTAATTTTGAAATCTCGTAGCCATTTCTCGTGATTCACTCATCATATTTTATTGCAATGAAATTCCTCACGGTAAACGATTTTTACATGCACTACTTCCATTGTCAAGTTTTATCGCAAATGGTTCGTTTTAAAGACAGAATTGAGATGACAACACTCCGACCAATATGTGATATACAAGTATACTAATCAAACAAATCCATGCAAGTGTGCATTAAAGGAACTTATGAGTCAAACATGTAGGTAATAACAACTAATCACATCTCAATGACTCCAAACATTGTAAAGCACAAAATGAAATGATGACACATATCGAAACACTATCAAACAGTCACATGGATATGGAATGAAATTGTGACTCAGTCATCCTATATTTCCATACATATACAGTGTAGAACAAAATACAAAACTCTTTTTGTATTATTTAAAAAAATTATCAAAATAAAATCTTTTTGTATTTTTTTCAAAAAATATATAAAAAAACATAATTACAAGAATGATACACACTAGCAATAGGCAAAAATATCATACAAATCATCCTATGCTAGCAAATAAACATCACACAAATTAATCAATAATCAAAGTAGGTGTAATTAAACAAACAATGCTTTATAAGAAATTAAGCATGAATACCAAGAGCAACTGCATGTAAACTGTCAGAGGCAACCCAGCAGTACCAAATAACATTAAGCTGAACTAGTGTACTTCAAACAGAAGAAACAAAATCTCCAGGGCTCGCTCGAACGAAGCGCCTTGTCTCTCAAACAACAAGGGATTCTCACAAGAAGAAGCTTCGCGCGACATCAGAAGTCGCTTGAACGAAAACTGATCTCGCTCGAACGAGAAAATAAAATTTTCATAGATTGCCCAGAATGCTAAACAATGTTGCCCAGTGAAAAAATTTCTAGAAAACAATACCGGGAAGGTTCTGACAGAAGCAAAACAATGCTAAAAATAATAGCATACTAATAAAACAATCTAAACTACAATAAAGTAAGTCATAACACTAGTAAGAGTATATCATGGAGCAGCACAAGAATATGACAAATATCAAACATAATCAACCAAAAGTTATCGCATGGGGTGAATCCCGTGCAAGTAAATGATAATTGTGAACAATTAGACCATAAGCCTCTAAATCTGATTTCCAAACCCAAACAGATTTGTAACAATACATGGGGGTTTGATGATTTGAATTTATTCTTTTATTAACATTCCTAGGTCTATTCAAAAGTTTATAATAAAACCGCCTAAGATGACCTTGCCTACCGCAATGCGTCTGCCTGGGGTGAGTTTACCATAACTCTGGAGGATGTGTGTGAGCTCTTGGGCCTCGATGCAACAGGCCATGAGCCTTACACCGATGAAGCTCTTGATGCTCAAGAGACTGCGGATCGTTCGGAGTTGGATCGCATATGCCGAAGCTGCATCGGCTCTTCCAACAAAGCTACTTTTTCTCCCCTGATCAACTATTTCTTCCAGAGTTCCAGTGAAGGCAGCTCTTCATCAACTGCCCCTGGTCAAGGTACATCGTTGGAGCTTCCTGCTTACATTCTTGTGATTTTGTCCCGTTTCCTTTTGACGGGAAAGCCTAACGATCAGCCCCGAAGAGACCTCATCAACCTGTCCCTTCGCCTAGCTCGAGGCATAAAGCTTCCCCTGGCTGCAATTGCCTTGGGATCCTTGTACACCTGGTTGGACAGGACTTTATTCGACATGGAACGCTCCATTGGTCGTTATAACTTGGCCAATTTTGCCAATAGTGTGCTTCTGACTAGCTTTCTTTACTTCCGCTTTCCTGCCGTAGCGGCTAAGTCCAACAGACCTCCTTCGGCTGAATCGATTCTGCCTCCTCGGTCCTTTATTTACCATAAGAGGCAAAGCCGAAAGGAGTTGATTTCAGTGATTGACCGTTTTGAGAGCTTCGTTATGAGGCCTTATCAAGAAGAGGCCTTTTTCCACACTTGTAAGTTTTTTCATCCTGATGCCAGAATGATACGGGATCCCTCTCCTGACATCGAGGACCCCTCACTGGCCGTAGTTCTTTTTCTTTCTCCTGGATATCTGCCCTCCTACACCGAGTGGGGATACTCGAGCGAGCATTACAACCCCAACCGATGCAGCCGTCAGTTTGGGTTTGATCAGGGGGTGCCACGTCCAGTTTTCCAATCATCAAACCCCAAAGTCTCCTTTGGCGAGGCATGTTCGTTGTTTTCTTCAACTGCTGCGTGGGGGATATCCTCAGCAATGGCTGGGCGTGTCACCGTTCCTAGTATTACTAGGCGTGGGTATGTGACCCCTCTTTTTGCCACCAAATATTGGCCAAGACAACTAGCTGAAATTGCTAAGTTCATCGAGCAAGAGCCGGTGTACCCTCCTGTTTGCTCATTTTCTGCCCTAGAGTTGGGGCTAAAGGGTAACTCTGTGCTTGGGATAGATTTCCCTCTAAGTTCAACCCACAAAGCACCTCCCAACGAGCTTCCCCCAGTTTGTGCCATGGTCCCAGTTTCCACGCCTAAGTCAAAAACTGCTGCTGCAAAGAAGGCTGCCCCCTCTGTTGCAGCTACTACCGATGAGGGGGCTTCTCAACCTCTTGCTAAGAAAGCAAGGACGGCCAAGAGTGGGACATCGAAATCGAAGTCGAGGCCCCAAACTCCCGTGGCAGCTCTTCCCATAGCCTCCGTTCCTCCTCCCATGCCCGTTGAGATGGCTGAGCGTGTGAGGAGGGAGGCCCAGGCAGAACTGGACCGAATAAATGCTGAGTATCAACGGCATGCAGTCGTTGTCCCTTCCTCCGTTGCTTTCCCCACGTGGTGGTGGGTCCTTCAGAGCCAACGGCCAAAAAGAGGAAAAGTTCCAGGGTTCCTCAAGGGGTCAGCATTGGTGCAGCCAGCTCGAGGAAGAAGACTCTGGGCACCAAGTCCCAGAAGAAACGGACTCCTGAAGTACACCTGACCCCTGAGGTGCAATCCACCCCTGCCCCCTCAATTGCTGCCACTCCTCCCACTTCGCCCGTGGTTGTGCCCTCCCGTTCTCCTTCTGAATCGGAGGTATGTATGGCTGACTTAATTATTATCTCCTTTTTGCTTGCGGATGACTGTCTTTGCTTGTGTGTATACTTATCCCTCCCCCCTTTCTTTGACAACTGTTTTGCAGGGGGTTGAAATAGAAAACCCAGACCCTTCCAGTTCTCCCGTGAGCTGTTTTGTGGGGGGACGCTTCAGTGCACCTCATACCGATGTAACTCCTCCCCGTTCCCCCATGACGGGGCTCACGTATTCTCGCCGTGGAACCAGCCAATGTGCGAGGGAAGCTTTTGTGGGATGTGATCACGTTGATCGTGCGAGTGATTCCTCGCCGGAAGTGGTAATCTTGCCCGAAGTGGCACATCCCGAGATAACCTCCTTTGTCCCTTCTGAGTCACAGGCCTCACCTGAGGTTCCTCTGCCCATTGTACTTGTGGTAGAGAATGAGCCCGAGGTATGATGTGATCTATAATTTGTTTGTTGTATTCCTTTCGGTCATACTCTTTTCGTATTTGGCTTACTGAGTTGTGATATGTATTGGGTATCCCAGGTGGAAGTGTCCTCGTTTTTGGCGAGCATTCTTCTTCCAACGGTGCTGCTAAGGCCCCCACCTGTCATTCCTTTGTTTAGCACCCTAACCGAGGTAAGTAAAACGTCAAGATATTCCTTCATAATTTCTGTGCCCATTCTTCTTTTCTAACACTTGACTTTGTGCACAGTTGTCTCCTGATCTTGCACCAACTCCCATAGTGAGGGCCCAGGTTGGTGTGTTTACACCTCCTCCTGACGTGTCTTTGTTTGAGGGCCCCATGTCTTCTCATGATGATCCCAATATGCTGGCCCTTGTGCCCTATACGGGTGATCATGTTTGGACAAGCGTGGAGGCTTCGGCGCCAAGGGACCCCATTATGCCATCTGAGGCAATAATCGCTCCCCCAACGGTTCCTGTCCCTGTGGCTGCCTCAACTGCTCCCGTTGTGACTGAGGTATATTTTCCTTGCTGTCTTTCGTTAAGGTTTTCCATTATCTCCATCTTATGATTTTATGTAAGATTGTTCTTAAGCTCCTCCTTGTAACGGTGACTTTAACAATGAAAACACTTGTTAAGTTTTTTTTTTTTTTCACAAACTCCACCTTATAACGGTGACTTAACAACGAAAACACTTGTTAAGTTTTTTCACAAACTCTACCTTATAACGGTGACTTAACAACGCAAACACTTGTTAAGTTTTTTTTCACAAACTGCACCTTATAACGGTGACTTAACAACGAAAACACTTGTTAAGTTTTTTCACAAACTCCACCTTATAATGGTGACTTAACAACGAAAACACTTGTTAAGTTTTTTCACAAACTCCACCTTATAACGGTGACTTAACAACGAAAACACTTGTTAAGTTTTTTTTTTCACAAACTCCACCTTATAACGGTGACTTAACAACGAAAACACTTGTTAAGTTTTATTATCACAAACTCCACCTTATAACGGTGACTTAACAACGAAAACACTTGTTAAGTTTTTTTCACAAACTCTACCTTATAACGGTGACTTAACAACGAAAACACTTGTTAAATTTGGCCTTTTCTTTTCAGGTTGCTCGGGAAGATTCGCCCCCAGTCCTCTCACCTGTAGGCTCGCCCTTCTGAGAACCTGATGCTTTGGAAAATTCTATTCATGATGATCAAGGTTCTACGACTGGTGCTGCAGCCGAGAGCGAATCTGGGTGTGAATTGCCTCTTCCCAACCTAGCTCCTCACTCGTTCTGCCTCATGGTGCTTCGGCAGTCTCCTCAAATGCCCGTCAACCATCGCCTGGTGATTGAACAACTGGTGGATCGCCATCCTGAGACCTTCACACCGGATTGCCTGCGTTCAAATATTCATGTGATGAGTCTCAGACTGCAAGGCATGGCGATCGTTGTTGCTGAAATTGTGAGTACCCCCACTGCCAGTGTTACCAGATCCCTTCTCAACCAGTTTCTAGGTTTCCTGAAGGAGTTGGGACGTGATGGTTTCCGTTTTGACTGGCTTGCTATGTATCTGAAGACCTTGAAAAACCAGCAATTGATCAGCCAGAGGGAGGTATTGTGCAAGCACCAAGAGGACCAGCAAGCTGAGGAGGCTAGGTTGGTCGTATTGGCCCCTCTTTTGGAAGCGGTGGAATAAGAGGTGAAGTATGCCGAAGAAGCTTTGTGCCTGGCCAAACTGAAGCGTGAGAGACTCCTGATCGAACGTACGCAAGTGCAAACGAGGCTGGAGGTTTCCATTAACGCCCAACGTTCCTTCACAGCAGCTTCTTCGGGCCTGCCTGGAGATTTTTTCTCTTCCTCGGATTTATCTTTTCTTTTAGGGTAGTTACCTCTTGTGTATAGATCTTTTATTTCTTTTTCTCTATGTAATTCTTGGGCAATAGCTTCCAAAGGAAATTTTGTAATACTCTATTGTTTATGAATGAAGAACGCATACTTTTCAATCCCTTCATGTGTTGTGACTGTTGTTGTGTGCTATAGAGTTTTGTGTTTCTGCAATTCTTTATTCTAAGAAAAATGTCACCCAAAACTTGTATATTTATAACGATATAACATCAGCTCAAACTTGGTTATTTTACACATGATAAATCTTCAGCCACTTATTGTTAATCTTAAATGGCCTGTCTTCTTCTATCTTCGAAATTAAGCAATAACCTGAGTCATGCGCTTCCTTCACAACGTAAGGTCCCTCCCAGTTGGCTGCGAACTTTGGTAGAGGAAGTCCCCTGATGTGTTTTACTGCCGCTTTCAATACGAGGTCTCCTTCCACGAACTTCCTTGGTCTCACCAAGTTGTCATATGCTCTGGAGAGTTGTTTCGTATATATTTGAAAGTGTTGCATCGAGTTATCTCTGTGCTCATCCAACGCTTCCAGCTGTATATGTCTACTATGAGGGAGCATGCTACTTCTCAAGGCATAACGGGCAGAGGGGACTTCCAATTCTACTGGGAGGATTGCCTCGGCCCCGTAGACAAGAGAGAACGGCGTGTATCCTGTGGGTTTTCGCTTGGTTGTTCGATAGGCCCACAAGACAGCTGGTATCTTGTCATCCCACCCCCCTGGAAAGTCTTCCATCATTTTGGCCAAAATATTAATCAGGGTTTTGTTAGTTGCTTCGGCCTGACCATTTCCCTTTGGGTATGCCACCGTTGAAGTGTGATGAACAATGGAGTATTTGTCCGTGAGCATTGTTACTTCAGAATTGACGAAGGGGGTCCCATTATCTGAGAGAATTACTTTTGGGATCCCAAAACGGCAAATGATGTATTCTTTGATGAAGTTGCTCACCACCCCAGTCGTTGCCCGTTTGAGTGGTATTGCCTCGGCCCATTTTGTAAAACACTCCGTTGCTACCAGTATCCATATCTTGCCTCTCGAAGAAGGGTGTATTGCCCCCACTAGGTCAAACGCCCAAGTATGAAATGGATAGGGTGTTGACAGAGAGTGTAAGTCCACCGATGGGGCATGGATCATATTTCCATGAAGTTGGCAAGCTTTGCATTTTCGAACGAACTCAGCAGAGTCTTTCTCCATCGTTGGCCAATAATACCCCAACGTCATCAACTGATCATACAACTTAGCCCCTCCTATGTGTGCTGGATCGTGCGCTTGTTTGAGAACCTCTGCTGCTTCTTCCTTTGTGACACATCGCAAGGGCCTGTTAAAGTACCCCTTTCGATAAAGCTGCCCCTCCTGGACGTAGAACCTTGGAGCCCTTCGCCTTAGACCCATTGCATCTATTTTCTCCGTTGGGACAACCCCCTCCAGAATGAAGTCGATGTATGGCTGCCTCCAGTCCGTTTGGGCTTCAATAAAATGGCACTCAGCTGCTTCAAAGAATAGTTCACACTTGTTGCATTTCCGTTGTAGCTCTGCCGCATCCTGCTTCATTTTAGGCCAGAAATACCCCTCCATTTGAATTCTCCTATATAGAGGTATCTCAGTCGTCTCGCAATGCTCCTCATGCGTTTTCCTCAATATTTGCTCGGCCTCCTCGGGGCTGACGCATCTTGACAACCGTCCTCCTGTATTTCTGAAATAGAGATTTCCCTGGCATGTAAAATATTGGGCCAACTCTCCTAGCCGCATCGCCCCCTCGCCAGACTCCAGTTGCTTCTTAATGTCTCTTCTCCAATCTGCGTCTCCCTCCATCGGTAGTATTGACTGCACCACCGAAGGAGTTGTTCTTCGTTGGATCGTAACGATAGTCGTATCGCTCCTCATGACCATCTTTTAAGCAATAGTGGCATAAGCGTCTGGATGTCGGTTCATCGTTCTGGGATGTCTTCTGATTTTGGTCCGATGGAACTGGCTGAGGAGCCTTTGAATGATCGTTCTGTACGGTGCCAAACTCATGTGCTTCAACGCATATTCTCCATTAACTTGCTGAATTACTAAGTTTGAGTCACCCTTGATGCAGAGTGAACGAATTCCCCTTCGAAGAGCCTCCAGCAACCCTAGTACCAACGCTTCGTATTCTGCTTCGTTATTGGAGCAAGGGAAATCTAGTTTGTAGGAAAGGCAAATTTCCTCCATTCCTTTTGAAAGGATGACCCCTGCCCCTCCTTTTTTTTCAGTCGAAGACCCATCGAACTGCATCGTCCATTCCTCATCGGTTGTATCCAGATAGTTGGCTTGTAAGTCGTCTCCTGGAACGTCTTCTTTAGGTGGTTCAAACGTTCCCGATGGAAAGATTGCCAATAGATCAGCATACGCCTGGCTCTTGATAGCACGAGGAACCACACACTTTAAATCATATTCGGAGAGAATAAGGAACCACCTAGCTGCCCTGCCAATCAAGATAGTTCTAGCCAACAAATACTTAATAGGATCACATCTAGTTACAATGTGAATTGTAAAAGACAGCATATAATGTCTAAGTTTTTGTGCTACAAAGACTAAGGCCAAACAATGCCTTTCTAGGCTGCTATATCTAATCTCTGGCCCATGTATGATCCTGCTGAGGTAATATACTAGCCGTTCTTACCCGTCAATCTCTTGCGCTAGCAAAGCTCCAACGGACCTTGCAGTGGAGGTGAGGTACAGCTGCAACGGTACTCCTGCCTGTGGAGGAACCATGATTTGTGGTGAAACGAGCAGCTTCTTCAACTCATCGAGAGACTCCTGGTGATCCTTTTCCCACCTGAACTTTGTGTTCTTTCGCAGCAGCTGCATCAACGAGTGTGTTACCTCGGCCAATCCTGGTACAAATCTTCTAAGGTAGGAGACTTTACCGAGGAAACTTTTCAGCTCTTTCGCCGTTCTTGGGCACGGCATTTCTAAGATCGCGCGTTGTTTATCCTGGTCCATCTGCACCCCTTGTCGATCAACCACAAAGCCTAGAAACTTCCCACATGTTACTCCGAAGACGCACTTCAATGGGTTCATCCTTAATTTATACTTCCTACATCGAGTAAACACCTTCTTTAAGTCGTTCAGGTGGGACTCCTCCTTCTTCGATTTGATGACCAAATCATCCACATAGAATTCTACAAATTTGTGGAAGAAATCGTGAAAAATGGCCATCATTGTTCTCTGATAAGTAGCTCCCGCGTTCTTAAGTCCAAATGGCATTACTTTGTACATGAAATTGCCCAACGGGGTTCTGAATGCCGTTTTCTCTGCGTCCACGGGGTCCATTTTGATCTGGTTGTACCCTACGTACCCATCCATGAAGCTATACATCTCATGCCCAGCCGTGGCATCTATCAAGCTATCAATGGAGGGTAGAGGGAACTCATCTTTGGGGCAAGCCCTGTTCAAATCTCTAAAATCCACACAGATCCTTATTTGATTCTTGTCTTTTTTTCCTACTGGCACAATGCTAGATAGCCAAAGGGGATGCTGTATTGGTTTGATGAATCCTGCTGCCAACAAACGCTAAACCTCTTCCTTAATCTTCAAGTCCAACTCAGGTTTATAAGTCCTTGTTGCCTGCTTCACCGGGATGGCTGAAGGCATCACGTTCAGCTTGTGGCAGCTGACTTCCTCATCCAGCCCTTCCATTTCGATATACTTCCATGCGAAGACATCTATGAACTCCCGGATTAGCCCAACCAAGGCTTCTCGTTTCTCCTTACCGAGATCCTTCGTGATGAAGATGGGCCTTGGGTCTTCCCCTTCTTCTGCCAGGTTCAATTGCTCCAACTCTTGTGCCTGGGGCTTCGGTTGATTTTCCATATAGTCTGGTTCTTCGGTGACCTCCTCCACAAACTCCTGTATGTTGGAGTTGTCTATCACCATACACTGTCCCTGTTGATCTACCAAGAAACACTCATATAACGGGTCAGCTCCATCCTCGGTTTTTTCGGTCGCCCGCTCACATCGTTATAAACGGTATACCACCTTCCCCTCTTCAGTGACCACCTTCTTGCATTGCCTGTTGGTAACTGTTGCCACGGCCTTCCTCTTTCTTTCTCTCGAAGCCTCAGCGATTCTTCCACCTGAAAAGCGACTCAGCACGCTTTGCCGTTGGACCTCATGCTCCACAGGATCCATTCTAAGCCTTACTTTGTTTTTGAGCTGCTTCGTGGTGCCTTGGGGTCGAGGGATCACCTGATGGGTTTCTTCGGCCCTCACCCCTTCGTTGCTCGCGGCTTCTTTGCCTTGCTCGTTCAGAGTCCCCATTCTATCTCTGATCGAGGGAACCCATGCCCCCTCCATTCTTCTCGTTAGGACTCGAGCATCCTCCTCCAACTCCGTATAAAAGGCCGCATCTACAAAGTGAGCTTCCTCGATAGCAAAAGGCCTTTTTGTAGCCCTAATGGTCACTTCTGTTCCTTTGACATTCGCCTTGGCGCATTGATGATATGTTGAAGGAACTAAACCTTGATTGTGCATCCATACTCTTCCTATTAGTAAATGATAGGAAGTTGCACTTTCTATTACATGGAACTTGATGTGGGAACTCAGATTTCCCATTACAATTCCCACATTCACATACCCAATGGATTTGGAAGATTGGTTGTCATACCCTGAGATTACTAGAGGCATGGGGACCAACCTTTCTTCTGGGATATTAGCTACGTGGAAGGAGTTGATCGGCATAATGTTGATGGAAGCACCCCCATCCATAAGCGTTCTTGCAAAACTAACCTCGTTGATACTGGCCGTCACATACAAGGGCCTGTTATGAGGGAACCTTACAGCTCTATCTGCATCGCTGAAGGTCACCTCTGATAGGAACTTTTTCACCAGCCTCGCCATGGGTCCCCTCCATTTCATCGAGGGAACCGCGTCCTTCTTCGCGATGTCAAGGATCGCCCGAGTTATTTCCAGTCTGCTCTCCTTTGGTATCCCCACTTGATCGAAGAACCAAGCGAACTTTGGGGATTTTGAAACTGCGTTATATTCTATGACTGGATCCGTTTCCTCGCCCTCAACGCTATAGGCGTCTTCTACGTCCCTAGCACTTGCTTCATCATACGCCAGAACTACGTTAGCCATTCCCCTAGTGCAATACTCCAGTGCTTTATCGAACTCCATCGTTGCCCCTCTCCCCTCTCGCTCTGCCTCCTTATCGTAGGCCGTCACAACATTGGCCCCATGCGCTGGGAGCGGGTTATTATTAACGTTTTGTGGGGGGATTTGCAGCGTTCCCGCCTTCATGTACTTGTCTATGATTCTTCGCAGCGTGAAGCAGCTTTCTGTTGGATGCTGGACCTTTCGATGAACCTGACAATATTTGGGATTGGCCCTAGTTGCCGCGTCGGGCTCCTCCACCGGGACGCCTTTTGGCTCGTAAACCGTTCCGCCTTGGACCATTACGTTATAGCAACTCATAGCCTCCTCCACCGTACAAGGCAACGGTGGCGGGTCTTCTCTATCCCTTCCGAACTTTCTTTTGTTGTCCTTCCTCTGAGCCTTGCCCCCATCTTCTCTCTCGACATATCCTACCCGTGGGGCCTGAGACCTTCCCCCGATGGGTTTTATCGTCTGTCTGAACATCATGGGGGCTACTACCGGGCTAGGTCGCACCACCAACGATATGTTTCTTGCAGATTTTAAGAAAGCTGAAAAAGTTCCCTCGCGTGTCTCATTGATCAGGTGACAGATATACTCAGGAAGTAATCCCTCAGCGCAAATTTGTAGTAACCTGGCCTCCTTAGCTTCTTCCCTCACGTCGAGGGACCTTTCCCTAAACCTTCGGATATAGGCCACTACCTCCTCCCCTGGCCTTTGCCTCTCCCTCCCCAGTTGGGTTAGGGTGAACTCATCTTCTGCCAAGAAGAACTTTCGGACGAACAACACGTGCATCTCATCCCACATGGAGACACTATTGGGAGGCAGGTGAGAGTACCAAGTGTAGGCTTTATCAGTCAGGGATTTGGAAAACTCCCTCAGCCTAAGCTTTTTATCATTGCAATGCGCCCCCAAGTGTTCAACGAAACGCTTAATGTGTTCCTTCGGGTTCCCACCCTTCCCTGAGTATTTTTCAAAGGTAGGGGGAATATAGTCCTTCGGGTAGGGTTCGTCGTTGTACTCCTGGGGGTAGGGTGTCCGGAAGTCGTCGTAGACTGCTGCCACCTCGCCCACAGCCTGCGAGGAAGACTGCATGAACTTCAGCATCTCCTTCTGCATCTCTTTTCTCATCTCTTCCAGGGGCGAGGCTACTGGGGCCACCTGCAACGGAGCAGACGGTTGAGCGCTCGTTGCAACCGGAGCGAACGTTATCGGTTGCGCCGTTGAAACTCCTGAGCCGCCCACAGTGGGATTCACAACAGAAGGTACACTTGCTGGGACCGCTCCCGTAATGCCTGCCCCTGGTGGGGCCCCTGGGGCCACTCCCGGTGTTACGAAGGCATCAGTCTCCAGCCCTCCGAGTATAATTGAAGCTACTGGGGTTTGCAAAAACTCGTAAAATTTGCTCATGAGGAGCGCCATCTGGGCCGGTCCCAGCCCCGCGCTCGTGGAAGGTTGTGCCGCCCCTGGGACGCCTATCGTTGTTGGAGCAAGCGGTACCTCTACTCGAGGAGCCCCATCTCTTAGGGCCTCCTGCTCCCTCGCAGCCTGTTCTTCATTATGTTGTATGTCATCAAAATTGAGTCTCCTAGTAGCGTTATCCTGCGCCATACTCCTTCTCTAGAAGGATGCCTCCCCAGCAGAGTCGCCAAATGTAAGAGGGTACTTTAGATTATATATATGGAGGCGTAACCCCTATTGAGTATGGTAATCACAAGTTAAATTAGCCAAAACCCTAGACTAATTATAGGAACTGCACACACAAACTCAATGAAGATGAGCTCAGTTTAAACTCTCAAATTTCTCGTGTATAACTCAGGTCATGCTAATGGACCTTTAGAAGTGGCTTAGCTAGAGGGAGGGAGAAGTAAGCACCCTAGATACACCCTGATAGGAAGGTAGAAAAACACCAAACACCCTCAAGAATCTCTGTCAAATATTAAAAGCTTCGTAATAAATGACAATGGTGAGTCAATGAGCTCTCTAGTTTGCAATAACTCTTTTTTAATTCTCCAAAAAACAGGATCCCCTCCTCAAAAGTGGTTGGGGTCCTTAAATAGCCCCCCATACCACCCCCAAGGCAACTCAGTCATTAAATACTATGAAAGACATCCCTCATACTTTATGTCACAACATTAAATGCCTGATGCACTAGTTGTCTCCACGTCATTTAAACATTAAATGCCAAGACATGCCTTTTGCCTATCCACTGTGTGTCAGGGGGTTGTTGTCGCAGAAGTGGCTCACCAACTGCCTGACAGCCCCAAATACCACAGTGGTTTACTCAAGTGCATGTCTGACAACGTTTAGATGGCTAGTGACATCACCCACAGTAGATGTGACATCAAGTAGAGGGTTGTTTGGTCCATAACTTAATGCCCGATGGAACTCCAAGCTGCTCCGCTTGAGGTTCCACGGTCGGGGTCCTTCGGTGTTTTACCAGGTGTATCTAAGATGGTCAGGATAAGCCCCAACGGTGCCTTACTTCTCAATCCTCCAAACCAGGTCCCTCTAAAGTTCCCACAGTGAGGTCATTCGATAGAGCATGAAAGCTCTCCCAGGCCCTGCCAAGCCTGGTCTCTCGCGAGTACCGTTTGACCTCATACAAACCCTTTAGTTATTATCGTTACGTCATTACAATCGTTAAAGCTTACAGAAATCAATAATGAAAGTACGATGTGATTAAAACCACAAGCTAAAATATGAGTTGCCACGCTGAGCTGCCTCACCAAGATGTCACGCTTGAGCTACCACGCTGAGCTGCCTCACCAAGATGTCACGCTTGAGTTGCCACGCTGAGCTGCCTCGCCAAGATGTCACGCTTGAGTTGCCACGCTGAGCTGCCTCGCCAAGATGTCACGCTTGAGTTGCCACGCTGAGCTGCCTAACCAAGGTGTCACGCTTGAGTTGCCACGCTGAGCTGCAAGCCCCCTCTACAGATGATTTGAATTTATTCTTTTATTAACATTCCTAGGTCTATTCAAAAGTTTATAATATAACCGCCTAAGATGACCTTGCCTACCGCAATGTGTGTAAGTGTAAATTGGGCAATGAGTGTTACTTAAAGGTGGTCCTATTCTAAAATTCCTAGGTTCCTCTCTCACGATGTTCCTAAGTGGATCTCTCTCAACAACTCTAGGTTCTTCTCTCTTCACAATTAGAGGAGGCTCTCTCACATGTGTGGGGTTGACTTTCGGAATGGGTGAAACACTATCATCGAAGCCTATACCACCCCTATCCTCCTTAATTTTTACAGTGCCTAAAATTTTATCTAGCTTTTCTGACCTAGACTCCAAATCAAACTTCACCTTACTTGATTCTCTTAAACTCTTCTCAAGCTCACTTATCCTAGACTCAAGTACTCATCTAGAATCCTTAAACTCTAAAAGATACTTTTTCATAGTCTCCATCAACCCTCTAAAAGATTATCTCTCTCACCCTCGAAATACCATAGCATATCTCTAAGCATCTTCTCACGCATCCTAATATCCTCAATTAATTTATTCGTGTTATTTTCATTTAAGACATGTTTTTTCCAATTTAGCTTCAAGTTTCAAGTTTGCTTTCTTTAACTTTATAAATTCCTCATACAGGTTATTATAGTCAACTTGCAACTCACTCAACTCTTCCTCTTCCTCTTCCTCTTCCTCCTCACTCTCGTCCCTTTCACTCTCATCACTAGTCATAGGCGTGGGGAGCTCTCGCTTAATAGCATAAAAAATTTCTTTTTCAGAATCACTAGGACTTAGTGAAGAAGCGTGAGATGTCGATTTATTAAGAATATTCCTTATATTAGTGGGACACTCATCTACAGTATAACCAATTCCCTCACAACCATGACACCTCTCAGAGTCATTTTTTACGGATGATTTAAAACAAGAATTCATGTGAACGTTCCAATTAGACCTTTCAAAAAGTTAACACCTAAAATCATCAAAATTGCTAAAAGCCATACTTAAGAAAATCAATTTTTAAACTAGTTTTGAAAACTCGGCATCACAACACAATAACTTAGTGCAACCCGCTCTAATACCAATTTATGGGTGTGTTATAGCGAAATACTGCGACTTCTCAAATAAATTCGATTTTAATTATGTGAGAAACCAACAAGTTTTAATTAAACCCAAATTTTAGATAAACCCTAAAACATGCATCTAGGTGATTTAAGATCATAAATCAATAAACATGCAAAGGAAACCAATTTCAGGAAAAAATCCCCAAGGGAAAAACCTTTTATTTCACTATAATTTGTAAATCGCAACTTGCACTTACAATGAAATACAGTTGACACATGAATACCTGCAAGCGTCGGTCAGCATCGTCAATAATAAATTACACGCAGCAATCCATAAGAACCGCAGTTCGAATCAACCCAAGAATACCACAGCACTCCCTATGACACGCAGTCGTATTTATCCCAGT
Organism: Sambucus nigra; assembly: GCA_949130495.1. Lineage (NCBI taxonomy): Eukaryota > Viridiplantae > Streptophyta > Magnoliopsida > Dipsacales > Adoxaceae > Sambucus > Sambucus nigra. The sequence goes on along the minus strand of OX422207.1, from coordinate 284,937,937 downwards.
ACCTCCAATTGCACCTAGATAAGCAGTAGGTTATCCACCCTACAAGCGCAAACTTGACACAAAGATATGTTCCTGGGTTCCAAAACAATTCACCTAAACATTGGAATCTTTGTGAATTGAAAACCAAAGGGATTAAAGCCCTAAAAGTGAGAAAATAAATATTTCTGCAGTAGCAATTTCGTCTGAACAGAAAATCGCAGGTCTTCTCTTCAAAAATGAAGTTGGAGAATTCTATTTATAAAAACCTTAAGGCGGCAGGTCGCTCAAATGAGATAGCATGTCGTTTGAATGAGATTCAGTGTCATTTGAACAATAGTTGGTACTTCGTGTGACATGTCATCTCGTTTGAATGACATAGGCTATCGTCGAACCAGCCTATTAATTAAATATTTTTTTCCAGTGAGTTCACTGCCTAGAAAACTCTGAAAATTAATTTTTAGACGAAAAACTTTAAAACTCCGCTCCAACACTTAGAAAATATTTGTTGAAAAATATCCTAATATTCTAAGTGAAATGCTAAGGAATAAAAACACAACCTTTACCAAATTCATATCGCGGAGGCTTGATTGTTGAAGAAACTAGATATTTGAATCCGTCTTGTTGCATATGTGATCATGAACATTTTTCGCTAGTTGTAGCGGTATACGACATACTAATTGATAATGGACATTTATAAAATCATGTCCTTATATACTCGTATGCATCTTAGTATGGCATACCATGGACAAATGAATAGGGCAAAATGAGAGGGTCAATCAGGCGTTGGAGGAAATGTTATGTGCATGTGTTAGGGATTTCAAAGGAAGTTGGGATATGCATTTTCCTTTAGCGGAGTTTGAGTATAATAAGTGTTATCATAAGTTCATTTTCATGGCACCAAACGAGTCACTTTATGGGCGATCATACCGATCACAAGTATATCGGTTGGACCCGGGTGAGGAAAGGAAATTAGGACTCAAGTTTATCCAAGAGATGACAGAGAAGATCATGTTAATTAGAGAGTGGATTAAAGTCACTCGGGATAGACATTATAGTTATGCAGACAAAAATAGAAAACCTATAGAGTTTCAAGTAAGAACAGTTGCTACTTCGGGTATCCTATATGAAAGAAATTATGATATTTGGGGAAAATATAAAGTTATCTCCATGTTACATTGGGTCTTTTCTGATTATGGAGAAGGTGGGAAAGGTTGAGTACCATTTACCAGTCCCGAATCATCTAGATCGGGGACATAACATTTTTCACATATTCTTTGTAGATTTTTACATCCTAAGGATGCCTATCAGCATATCTATTTTGGTGAGATTAAGTTAGGCTCAAACGTTTTGTATAGTCAGCAGCCTGTATTTATTTTGGATAAGAAGATTAAAAAATTGCATTACAAGAAGATATCGTTAGTACATGTGCAATGGAACCATCACAATGATAAGGAGTCCACTTAAGAGCGTAAGGATATGATGAGATAACAGTACCCACATCTATTTTGAGTCAAGTATAAATTTTAAATTGTAAATTCTGAGGACAAAATTCTTTTTGTTCTGGGAATATTGTAATACCCTATAATTTTGTGGAATTTATAAATAAGTAAATATTGAGATTGGGAGAATTTTTATAAGTTATTTAAGTGGAAATTGAATTTTATAAGATTGAAATAATGAAAATAATTTGTATATGTTAAAATGGAGTTGGTATGTAAATAAATGAAAAGTATGAGAGTTATTATACTTTTAGAATTTATTTGATGAATTTTAGAAATTGTTTGGTAAATTAATAAAGTAATTGTGCTTATTTGTAAATAAATTCAAGTATGGGTTATATCTTAATTATAGAAATTAAGTAAAAAAGGTTACCACATGAGAAATTTTAGAATGAGGCTAAGAGTAAAGTGGTAACTAAATGATTACTTGGAGAAAGGTTTAGAGTTGGGTTTAATTATGGTAAATGATTAACGAAAGAAAGAAAAAAAGTTTACTTAAGAAAATAAATAAATTATAAAAGTAAATTAAAAGGAGAGCAATTAAAATTAAAAATTAAAAATTAGCGGCGAAGGCTTTAAGAATTAATGTCCATTCATTCCCATTCTCTCAATAATCTAGTACAAACACAACCATATTATCCCATTTCTAGTACAAAAATTGACCCTTAAACCTCAACTAATTCTAGAAAATATACATTTCCAACATTAAAAATATATCCTTTCATTCTAGCCAAAAATTAAATTTTTTTGGAAGAATTTTCGGGGTAACTTTGGAGCAATTTTTAAAGGATTTTTGAGAGGCAATTCAACTACTTTTTAAGAAGGATTTCTCTTACACTTTTGGGACTTTATTTACACCAATAGAGGAGATTTTTCAGGGGAGATTCTTCTACAAATTTTCTCTCTGCAATTATTATTTTAATTTTGATAAACTATAGTATTTTGATCAAGCTAATTATTAAAAATTATGGGACGTCCCATATTTAAAAGCAAATCATACATATTTGAATAAGTTAAAGTCCTAATTATTAATTTATCATATATATATATATATGTATGTATGTATGTATGTATGTATATTAATAAATATATATTTTTATAATTGTGCCTCTGGTTGGACCGAGCCTAGTCAAGCTTGAAAGTGTGTGTCCCAAAATTTTATCGGGCTTAAAAACAAATTCAAGCCCGGTATACGGGCCTACTTTACTTAACAAAGCCCTATAAAATAGCGGGTCAGGCCTTCCGAGTTGGAGAGCCACGGTCCTATGTCCACCCCTAGTTCTTTACACGTGAAGAGGCTATGTTTTTACCTCAATTCGTTTGCATGGTGGACTTATGTTCATAGGTTCAATGGGTTCCTACCTACAACTATATGCACTAGGTGTCTTTCTCAGAATTTTCCATTCATAATGAATACTTCTTATTTATAATTATAATGACCGTGTGCATGGTCGTAATTCAATTTTATACGCACGATTAAGCTCTAAATTCATACGTATTCTTAGTACATTTGATATACATGTTAACCATTTTGGATTCATTTATAATCTTTCTTTCTCTAGATCTAATACCCTAGGAAATTTTGAATCCCCGACATACTATCATCACTAACTCCATGATATTTCATCAATTTGACAATTGATTCAGAGGTTTAGGGTTTAAACCCCTAGTTTAGTGATATTTGAAGATTTTTGTGATTCAACTTAAATACTTGTTCTTTTTTATCATTGTACCCATTTATCATGTAGATTTAAGTTCCTAGAGCTATCTATTACAATTGATTGTCCACGTTATGACATTTTGATCTACTTAATAGTTGTTCACATACTTAAATGCACATTTTTCTTCTATATTACCTATATTACATGTTGATCATCATTACATATGTGATTTCTTTGAGTAATTACACTCCATTATGAGGATTTTGATCATCTACTAGTTGGATTGATAATATTCTTCCATTATCCATTTTTTAGTCTTATGTTCTTTTATTGATGGGACGATAGAAAGAGGTTATCTCATATTTAGGGTGGACATAGTGGTCCAGAAGAGACCTCCGCCACCATGAATAAATGTTCATCTTGATAGCGTACGACGTCGAGGCGTTATGCCCTTGATGATCTTATTACCCAACAGTTGAACTCTCCACCATTCACATTATACATGACATAGCACCCTTTAGCGGTTATTTTGTCGTTCGTGTTGTCTAAATCTTGAGAGAAGTTTATCTCGATCATCTAGAGAGGACTCTATACGAGATTTATTGTGTCGTACATATTGGACACTTAGTTTGTTCCAATTTTCTTTTGCCATTTTTTGTGAAGAATGATACTCTTGTTTGTGAATTCTTTGTGAACATGATTGTTCCCTTAGAAGAACCTCTAACTTTGTCATCTTTTGTAAGAAATCATGAGATCATTCTCACCGTTAACGTCCTAGCTCAGCATCTAGGTTCTCCTAAAGTGTGGGATCATGTATTTACCCCACATTCTTTGAGTAGTATCACCCATTACTATATCACCATATTTCTTTATGGTTGTCATAAAGACTGAGGAGTTAGTTTGTTTTTAAAAAGAGATCTTTGACCATTACCTTCGGTTGTTCATTTTTCATCATGTATTTATTATTTCTCTAAAGGGATCTTAGACGATATGCTTACATTGCCTCTGCCATCGCTCGACATATTGATTCTCTATATGCACCGACACCCATAACTACTCTTGCTCCAATTCATGCTCATGCCATTATAAGTATTCGTCCTTGAGTTCATCAGCACAATCAAGAACTCATGAGTTCATAGTTTGCCTTAATCAAATTATCTCAGGAAATTATTCTCAAGCATAATTATTCATTTGAAGATTTCATTATATATAAGCTCACTTTGATGCAGTTGTTTATGGTATTCACTTGGCTGGTTTAGTATAGTTTAGTTAATTACGAGAGTATCGAGCAAGGTTATGGTATTGTCAACGCATTGATTACGTTATTCTTATGATAATCCGGTGATTTTGTACCATTCAATTCTTTAATTAAGAATACTTGTTCCTACCTTGGGGAAGACTTTCATGTGGGTGTTAAATTACTACGATTAACTAGAACTAAAGAAGAAAAAGTAAATGGCATAAACTGAAATTAAAGTAAATCTTTGAAATTAAAGAAAGATGAATGCAATAAAACTAATAGTACACTAAGGAATGAATGGAAAGATTACTCTACTAAAATAAAAACATATAAAATGTAGAGGAAAGGAAACTTTTAATAAACTGTAAAGAAAGTTACATTTTACTTTACAAACTACTTCTAATAAAGTAAAAGTTGTAAATAAATGAAAAGAAAATGGAAAGGAAAGGAAAGGAAAAGGAAGATAAAATGAGTAAATATAGTTTTTTTAATGAGGGAGTCCCTTCTTCCTTTGTCCTCTAGTTTCTTATTTTTTTTTAATTCCTTTCCATGAAACTATCACAAAATTGCTAGGTGGTTACCCAATTGGAGTTTCCTGCCTCTTAAGGGCTCTAATAAACGCCACTTAGTGCTTAATCCCACATCTAAAATCTTAACGGTTGTCAAGAATTTGAGTTCCCTTTTGAATTAAACCCACCCATTATGCTTTGGTTGTAATTTTCACTTTGTAATTCTACATGGAAATATTTCTTTGGATGGTGATAATGTGGTGTAATCATACGCCCCACACTAATTAATTTTTTTAGAAAAAAATGATTAATGGACTGTTAGTTTCCACATACCATTATTTCACGTTTATATCATCATTACCTCTGATTACATTTGGTATAAATAAACGTTTGTTGGAGAAAAGATCCTCACTTCAATCTATCAGTCTCTTCAATTGCAGTATATGTCTCTAGCTTGTTCATCTTGTTTGAACTCAACGATGGTGTCCAAAGAGAACTAATAAGATATCCCCAAGAGAGTCCATAAGTTTGGCTCTTCTTCGAACTCATTCAACACGGAGTTAACCCATAGGGTAAATAATATTTCTTTATCTTAGCCTTATGATAATCAGGCAATTGTGTGTCATTTTATGCTTCAATTAAGAATACTTGTGCTTACCTTAGAAAAGCCTTTGATGTGAGTGCTAAATTACTACGATAAACTATAACTAAAGAAGAAAAGGTAATTTCCATAAACTGAAATTAAATAATATCTTCAAAATTAAATAAAGATGAATGAAATAAAATAAAGAGCACACTAAGGAGGGATGTCAATATTACGCTATTAAAATCAAAATAAAATCAAATGTAAAAGCAAGGAAACTTTTAATCAAGTGGAAAGAAAGTTACAAACTACTTCGAATGAAGGAAAAGTTTTAAATAAATGAAGATAAAAAAATGAAATAAAAGGAGAAACAATATAAAATGTGTAAACGTAGTTTTCTATTAAGTGAGTCCTCTCTTCTTTTTCCTCTAGTTTCTTATTTATATAGTTCTTGCAATGCAACTGTCATGTAACCCTTGGGTGTTTACCCAATTATATTTTCCCGCCTAGGTGTTTAAGTGCTCTAATAATCCCCACTTAGTGCTTAATACCACATCAAAAGTCTTGACAGGTGTCAAGAGTTTGAGTTCCATTTTACGTTAAACATTGGCCAACTTTCATTGGACGGTGATAATATGGTGTAAGCATAGCCCCCGAACTAATTAATTACTTAAGAAAAAATGATTAATGGATTGTTAGCTTCTACATGTAATTACTCCATATTTATATCATCATTAATTCTTATTAGACAATGTATAAATAAATGTTTATTGGCGGTGAAAAGATCCTCACTTTAGTCTATTAGTGTTTCCAACTGCACTCTTTATCTCTCGCTCTTTCATATTATCTTAACTCAATAATGGCACCCCAAGAGAAATAATAAGCTATACCCATGAGCATCCATGAGTTTGGCTCTACTTCGAACTCTATCAACATTAATGTTAAGCCACAGGGGGCAACAATATCTCCTTAGATAAATTTTGTGATGATGAGTTATTCGTCGTTGGTGCTCAGAGGGTGGTCGTGAATTTTATGAAATCCCTACTCCACCCTCTCTTGGATGGTCTAGATTTTATGTTACTAGGTTAGATGTCATAATCTCAGCACCCCTCCTGGTTGAAGAGAAGAGTTTTGAGGATATGAACTTTAAGGATAATGATGCCTCTAAAGAAAAAGATTTTTTAGTTTAAACCTTATGGACTTCAAAATTCATTTAACGACCATGGTGAGCATCCCACCATAGTTCATGATGGTCCCTTCCTAGCTCTCCCTATTGGACCCCTGTGGGAAGAATTTTCTTTGTAAGATCATGATACCATAGCCATTGGTTATGACCGTACCCTTACACTTCCACGTTTCTCACTTGAGTTACGAGCGTAAGTGATTTTCCCCAACTTCATGATCTGTTCAAACAGAGCATATGCTTAGTCAAAGCTAGACTAACCCTGTTTTAATTTCAATACTTCCAAGAGTGAGTATTTGAGCATATTAGATGCTTAAAATAATTTGTCTTACAAGATTCTAAGGCATGGCTCCATTGATGCCCACAGCCCCTGTCGTGCTCTTATGCATCCCACCTCTAACCATATCACCAATGGTTTTACTACCTCTTATATCTTAGCTGGGGCTAGCTTTTGTAATACCATATAATTTAATGGTATTTACTATTAGTTATATATTAAAGTTGGGGAAATTCTAATTGATCATTTAAATGGAAATTGAATTTGATATAATTTTAAGTAATAAAAATGAAGTTCTATATAACTAGTGGAGAGTGAAATGATATTAAATTAAAGTGATGATAATTATTGTAATTATAGAATTTTATTTGATGAATTATAGAATTTATTTGGTGAATTAATAAAGTATTTGGGCCTAATTATAAATAATAAAAGTAGGGGCTTTAATTATAATTATAGAAAGTAAATGAAAGGTTTAGTAAGGAATTATGGTTTAAGATAGAGGGTACTTTAGTAATAAGGTAGTTACTAGGAGAAACGTTTGGGGTTAGGGTTATTAAAGAAATAAATAGAAAGGAATAATGGTGTAATTAAAGAAAATAAAATTAAAAGGGGGTCATTTTTATTTAAAAAAATAAAGCGGCGCTTCAATATTGAAAAGCAATGCTTCTTACTCATTTCAACTACAGCTATTACAAAAAATACTATTTCATTCTCATTTCCAGTACACAACTCAGCCCAAAAGCCTAATCCAATTTCCATCCAAATTACACCATTATATCCCAAAAATTATACTCTTTAATTTGGCGATAAAATTATAATTTTGAGAGCACTTTTTGGACCAACCTTTATACTGATTTTGAAAACATTTTGAGGGTAGATTCAATCATTTTTCAAGAAGGATTTCTGCTATAATTTTCTTAAATTTCTTTTGTGGAACTTCTTCAAGAGGCAAGTTAACATTCTATTCCTCCCCTTTTGTTCGTTTAAATACCAAATTCTACCTCAACATAATTTTTATAAAAAAAAATCTATGAGATATGATTAGTTTGTAATTTGTTTCTTGAAACTTCATAAATTCAATAATATGATATTGTTAAATTATTAAATTTATAATTTTAATTAGAATTTGGTAAATTTGGATAATTGGGATATTAATGAATTGTGAAAATTGGAAAATTTATAAATTGATAAAGGGATATAATTAAGACTTGGATAAATTCACATGTAAATTACAATTGTAAATTACCATTCCCACTTTAATATTGTAAATTCATAAATAAAAATATTAGTGAATTATTAAATTTGATTAAGTTAGTATTATTCTATACAAGTTGTAAACTGAGATTCATATAATTATTTAGACATGAAAATATCCGAGTGTTGGTCATTTGTATGATTTTTGTCAATTCCATTATTTCTTCGCTTGTTTTCCAAGTAGGAATAATTATCCCCCACGTGCATGTTAGTATACATGATCCAATAAAATCCTTGTATGTTGTTAAAATTGATATCGCACCCCTATAATTTAGAATTGTGACTTTGGTAGTGCAAAGTGGAATTTAGGACTAAAATGAACGTTGTCCCTTAATAGGAGTAATAGAGATAAATAATAAATTAAAGCATGAGAAAAAAAATATTGTAATTTCTAAATAAGACTTTTTCCCCTTTGACACTTTAGTGTATAGAGTATATATATGCCTCATCCCATTCCATTTTAAAGTAATAAGATATTAAGAAGGCATTTGAAAAAATAAGAGAATTTTAAAGATGAAGTATAATAGACATTCAAATCATTTAGAAACATGTAAGTCTAATTTGTGGAATTTTATCGAAAGTGAAAAAACACTATTTTTTATGTATGACCCTATGCATGAGTTCATTATTGTTATAATAATTATGATGTAGATGTTTGGAATGTATATGGGGGAGGTTTGATATTCGTATCTGTAATACCCCGTATTTTCATGGCTTTTAAATTTAGGGATTAATTAAATTTAATTGAGATAATTAAAATAATTTTAATCCGGAATGTTGTTTTAAATATTTACTAGCGTGACGAGAGTTAGTAATTATTGGAAATTTGTTATTTGTTGAATGTTACTGGATGAGTATAGAAATATATGAGATTTATTTTTATAGTATTGTCACGTGTGAATAAAATGACAATTATGGAAATTTAAGTCGGGACGCGCCTGTGTCGCGTCGGGAATAAATATTGTTAAATAAAAGTGAATATTTTATAAGTTATTCGTATGGTTGTTTTGAATGCGCCAACGCGTTCGAAAGGGTCGAGATAGTCAGAAAAGTGTGCCCGGGGGTTTAGTTTGGGTCTCGGGGAGTTTTTAGGCCAAATTAGTACCCCGGGAGGGCATTTTTATCATTTTGTATTTTTGAGTAATTAAACCCACGAAAATTAAAGGGGTTATATAAGATATCTGGGTTATCATCTAGGGTTAGAAAACTCAAAACCCTAGAACGGCCATTAGAGAAGAGATGAGAGAGATCTCAAGGCATTCCAAGGCTCAAAACTCAACCGTTTGCACCGCCGCCACCGCCAACGCGTAGATCGAGAGACGGGGAACATAACCACACCAAATTCGGCACCAAACCAGAACACCGAAAATCTCAGGCAAGTGTTTATCTTGCTTATTTCGTTGATGCATCTTTCATATTAGTTTATGAGTAATTAGAATGAGTTTTTATGGAAGAAACCTAAAAGATGAGATAGGAAATTGCATGTAGAGAAGGATTAATTGTTATTTTGGAAACCCCTTAACATGTAGAGGATTGAACCATGAATTTATGAGGTTGTAGATGAATAAAATTATGGAAAATATGGATTAGGACATGTTAATGAAATTCTAGGGTTCTTGAGGTTTTATATGAATTTGGGGCTTGTTGATCCATATTTAATAATAGAAATCTACATGCTTTACGTTGAAATTTCATAGTATGATGATATAATGTCAGTAGTATAATTTTTGGGTCATTTGGGTATGAAAAATATGGATTTGGTGAAGGGTAGAAGATGAAACCCGTAACTGCAAAACTGCAGATTTTGCATACCTGCTTGATCGATCGATCGAGCCCCTAACCTCGATCGATCGACCCCTCCTGGCAGACTTAAGTTTCCCCTTTTAAAATTGTTGAATTGATTCTAAATGAATAAAACTCCTTAGACATCCTTGTTAAAATAATTTGGGAGATAATGAGGACCAGTAAGATTCATTAATGAATAAGAGACCTTTAATGTAAGGCGAAATCTATATTTTGGGATATTTTGCATAAGGGACAATGTAAGTATTGATTAAAGGGGAGAGACACGTAAGAGAGAGTTACGTTGGAACATAAATGGATACCTACTGAATTTATACTTGGGAGAATAGATTCCATGAGTGTCACGTAATAAGTTGGAAAAACCCTTCGAATTAAAGTTAGAGACGAACCATTATACTTGATAAATAATAATGGGAAAATAAGGATAAATGTTGTGAATGTGTATTATGGGATAAACCTAGATTGATATAATAAAAGTGGTATATTTATATGATTGTGTATGCATATATTATATACTTGTAAAAATCATGCCCGCGCTACTTGCTATCCCTGAGATTACCGCGCTGGGACGATCTTATCTCGTGTGCCTTATGGGGGATATTGACTCGTACCCTAGAAGATAGAAATCCTAGGTACAGACTATCGAATGGGTAGTCATGGTCCTAAGAGACGTGAGGGTATGTACTGACCTCTTGGACTTGGAAACTATGCTTCGCCTCAATATTATTTGTGTATGTATTCATACAGTTCGAGAATGATTCTGAACTTCTATTCCCTTTAGTACGATTGATACGGGGATTGGATAGCAGAGTATGCCCGCACCAAAATTTTTATGTGGGATGCTGTTAGAATATATATATTATACGAGTAATTAATATGTATATATATGAAGTTCTGAAATTTGGAATTTGCCTACTGTGATATGGTAAGTAGGACATGGTTGATGACTCAAATTGTAAATACTTGTTTTGATAAAGTATAATATGACACTGGAAAACTTTATTAATTAATAAAGTTAAAAAGAAGAGACTTGTCACTAAATGAAATTTATCCTTTAAAAACCATTATGTTGTTTAGTTCTAAAGTCTTACGAGTCACCTAAGATAAGTCAAATCATTAGGAAGATTAGTGCGATATATGACGACATAAACCCTTAAAAAGGTTAGTGCGATAGGTGTGCACATTAGAAGAGAGGTGAGAATTTCTCGAGAGAGTGTCGCACTAATATGGTGTTGCATTGACCTGTAATCAATTTAAATACTTGCTAAACGAATTTTTAAATCATATACACTATCGGGCTCTGACCCGTTTCTTTTTCTTTTTCTCTTGTATATATATGTATGTATTACAGGTGCCCAACCACAGGGGCGTCTTGCATAGGATCCTTTGGATGGAACGCGCTGTAGCTTTTGTGGCAGTTGCAGGTCATTGTTTAGACGACCTCATTGTCGACTCTACTTCTAGTTCAACTTTATCCAGTGGGGGCATGTGTCACCCTTTTTCCATTATTTAGTTGATATTGTCAGAGATTGTAATTCTTTTAATTTCAGTATCTTTATTTCGAAATTGTTACTGTCAGGATGTTTTCCTTAGAATTTTAATGTTGGGATTTATTATTGTTGGGTAAACTCCTAAATGTTCATTTTATTCTTCTACTTATTGTGTGACTCTTTAGATGTTAATGGTTTAAGGTTTTATAACCGGATTTAATAAAATGAGAATAAGGTTTAAAATGGTTTTGACACTTAGCTTAATTATTTAGGGTGTTTAAATTGGAAAAGTATTTTAACGACAGTGATGCTAAGAATGAACCAACTGTTCACCTTGATTTTAATTTAATAAAGGAGTGATCGCTCGGTATTTAATTAGTCGGGTTGCACAGGTGGTATCAGAGCATCAGGTTCTAGTGTCCTTAGGATCTGTACGGCTTATTATGCTTTCAGCGTTGCTTTGTTTGTTATAAAGCCCTATGTTTAGGATTGTTGATTCCTTTGACGAGATTTCATTCTCCTGCTATAATGTGTATACATTAGTGAATTCTAATTTCGTTCGAATGTGTGCGTGTGCCGAGCGATGACGGATGTCAGAAGAGGACCGTTAAGCGTACATCAGGAGACAGGGCTCAGTTGAGATTATAAAATATATCCGAGGATGAGGACCGTAGTTGAGGTCACCTCCATTATAGCACGAGAAGCCAAGACTAGAAAGGCGACTAAGGCGCAGCAGTGATTTCCAAATGCTGTTATAGTCAAATGAGGTGCGAGGGTAAACTTACCCAACGTATTACAAAAACGTGTAGAGACTGTCAGTGGGAAATTCTAGAAATGCGGAAATTATGTGTCTTTACCAAAGGAGGTAAAGTATCCAAAGGCTTAGATCTAGGACGGAGTGTGGCAAACTGAAAGTGAAAATTTAGAGGAAATTTTCTTGTATTTTCGGACGAAATTATAATGGTTGGAGTCCACCACCCATTTTAGAAGTAGAATGCTATGCCTATAGGAGAACCTTAGGTACAGTGTTGACCGTATGTTCCTTCCTCAACTGTTCAGGATGAGAAGCAAACGTGGTTCTGAACTCATCGCAGGAGGGCATGACAGAAGTCCAATTGTGGATATGAATCCTAATCGTTAGCAAATTTTGTATCAAAAGAGGTAGATACGAGTGGAGGAAACGACTCCAAGTGGGAGACCAACTCGTAATAATAGTTAATAATACTCGAGGAGGAAATTCTGATGGACGACCGATTTGGAAGTTGGCAATGTCATATTTTGTCAATATAGACGATAACGCTTCTTTGTGGGGGAAGTTAAAGGAATCGAATAATTTAGTCGAGAATAAGACTGAATACAACGGTGGTGGTATAGCACCACAAAAGGATGTGGATACACATCAGGAAAACCATTTAAATGCTTCAGATAGTTAAATTCTTACCAAGTGACGGTAAATTCAGTAAGTACTATTATAGATAGTAACATGATCTTTATGGCCTAAAAAGCTAAGGGAACAATCGGGATGGCTAACAGGAATCGAGTCTACTAAAGTTCGAGAGAAGGACAATCCTAACCTGGTTAGTAGGACAGGTGATAAGTGGATTATGTATTGAGGTATTTTGTGCGGAGTGAGATCGCTCGCGATAATATGTTCCAAAGTGAGTAAAAGGACAAGAATACGGTTCCTGGTAAAAGGCAACGATTAAAGTAATTTTGTTTGGTTTGAGTAGACGTGTTACGTCCGGAAACCATTTGCGCAGTCAAGACGATTGACAAGGTAGAAGTGTAAGTTGTATCCTCTGAGGATGCGGCGTGTTTATGTGACACGAGCGAGTCACCATGTTTTGTTCATTGCTAGATTAGCATGTGAGACGAGTTTAATGCATATCATTATAAATGTTACCATTATGTGAATATTTTTCCCTAGTATAGCGGGATTTTTCTTTGGTGCTATCAGCGGAGGATGAATGTGTATATTAACAGTGTTATGTATTTTATTGAGATTACTCGTCATAGTGATACGATATACGAGTATAGCATTGTCTTTGATAAAACGTGATAGAAATGGTTAGTATGATGGTGGGCATTTATTGCAAGGCTATTAGAGTAGTTGCATTAGTGTAGCACGTTTTGTTTTGGCGAGGCTTTACCTGTAAGGAGGTTGGACTCGCACTTATATTATCTATCCTAGAGACTTCGGAGGAGATAGTGGGATCGAGATATTCGATGCCAATGTATGTATAGACCTTGCCAATATGATTCAGTATGTATCGGAATTTACCGTTGGGCGAAAAGATTTGACTCAGTATTATGTTTAGCCCTCCGGACTTAGTGATAGGAAGAGTGCATTGTTATATTTATCCTTTAGAGATGTGGGAGTTAATATTTATACCCCTATTATTAGGTAAAGGAATTTCGAGAATTCCGATTGTATGTATTCGAGGTTTATGGTTTGCTATTACCACCAACCTATACTGAACAATAGTGCAATTAGTGAAACGTTCTTTGTTAAGCATAATTACGGGAGAAATTGTAACTTTTCTGTCAAGGGACAGAATAAAGGGGTATATACTATGGACGGAGGATCTAACGGATTTCGATAACCGACAATGCTAGGTAGTAGTGTATCGGGGGGGTTTCTTGTTTGGATTTCGCTTTGCGAGACATCCCACGCATGAAACTTAGCGTAAGGTTGGAAATAGGGAGACGTTTTGTCACTATTCCACGAGTTCGGTACCCTGGTCGAAATGGGATCAAGTAATTATGTATGTAAGTTGGAAGTTGAATTTTGTCTTAAAGCTATTGGAAGTCGGATCTTGTGGTAAGAAAGCATTGAAATTTACCCCACGAGTTGAGGGGTGGAACGATGATAAGGAGAATTTTGATTTCTAGGGTGATTGAGAGTACCCAAATGTCGTAACCGCGTTCAAAACACGAGGCGAATAAAGAGTTAGAATGATTTTTAGCATGGATTATCTGGAAAGAACTTTATTATACAAAAGAGATGATTTGAAATTATTTTGATGAATAGAGCATTACTGATTTATTTTGGTTGTTGTACCTATTTGGGAAAATTGTTATACTTATCTGAAGAAGGTTGAGAATTATTATTCCTCTTTTATCGTCATGGAATTTGAATGCCCTATTCCTTCTATTTCGTTGAATTTAGTTCGTTCTACGGATGAGTAGCACGCTGTTCTCTCTTCTAGGGCGGTTGGGGTGTTGCAAGAATGTGGACATCTCGGTTAATTGCAGTTAAAATCGTCCGAGTCGAAGGGACGTGGTCATGGACGTGTGTCATATATGTTTGTGGGACTAGTTTAACGAAGTGGAAGTGATAGAGTGGATTAAATGTCACATGAGGGGCGATAATACATACATAGGTGTGCAATTAGAATAGCACACCCAAATTTGAATTGGAAGACTGTGGGAAGCCATTTAAGAAGAGTATTCCTTGAATGGAGCAGAATTAAATGATTATGAAGAACACTCGGAGCGAAATTGTTAGTAATCAAATGTGAGAGCGACTCACACATATAAAGGGTGATGATGTTAGTACGGTATAAGAGATCCAGATGTGCGCTTCGTGGAGAGAAGATCACGGGTGGAACTTTCGACATACTACAAGGAAGGAAGGGGAGGATTACGTGTCACTTAATGTGAGACATTTCAAGGGAAAAATCGATGTTTAGCGAGACGTAGTGAGTAGTCTCTACATGCACCGCCCATTGGTAAGGTTGGGTTGAAAGAGGAGAATCAACCAAAGAATTTTGTGTTTGGCTACAATTCCTGAATTTGGAAGAGGTCGGTAAAGTCGGTACAGTTCTTGGATGGGTTGCCATCCTCAAAACAAGATCAAAGGTTCATCCCGAACATGTGAATAAAGTCGCCGAGAAGGAGGTGATTGATACTCCTTTAAGCTGACTTACAATATTAACTAGTATGCCCCAGACTTCCTTTGAAAGGAAGGATCGCGCCAATGCATGATCCGGCGCAGTATAAATTTTTAAATCAGGATGAGATTGGTGAATCCCACCTTTGATATGGGATTTCAGAAACCAGCGGAGATAAGGTTTCGTTTTGAGTAGGATATATCACCCGTAGCCAGGGAATGGGGGCACGGTGATTAAAGATTTGTGGAGCCACGTGAAGGAGATTTTGGAATATTGGTACGATGATTTCAGGAATGCTCGGTAGAAGCACTCGTACCCGTTTGTCGCCTAGAAGGTGCTTATTAAGGTTCGGTTATGGAAGAACCTCGACTATTCTCCTCCCGTATGTTCAGAGGAGAGTAGATAATCAGAGTTTTTGGATCGGTCGAGAGAACATCCGATAACTGTGGTAGAATTCCACGACTGTTTTAGGCGAGCAAGAGTGATCAAATGTTCGTATAATTTTCTCAGAATGGGAGTTTTGTATATGAATAGATCCGAGTATTTGTCATGTAGTGAGGTATGGCCTCCTAATGATAGTGAGATAATGAAATTTATAACGTATAGGCGTGACCTATGCGAATGTTGTCGGTTGGGAGCACAATGTGAAGTGTCTCCAATGAGAATGTAAAGCAATGTTACTATGAAAAAAATAAGGACTATAGTGATTGAGAGCCTTACGATGTAAATAGTTTGTGTACGGAAAAGGGGTATCCAGAACTGTGCTACCTGATAGACCGTATTTTTTGAATTTCGGGACGAAATTCCGTTATTAGGGGGGAAGTATGTAATACCCCGTATTTTCATGCCTTTTAAATTTATGGATTAATTAAATTTAATTGAGATAATTAAGTTAATTTTAATCCGGAATGTTGTTTTAAATATTTACTAGTGTGACGAGAGTTAGTAATTATTGGAAATTCGTTATTTGTTGAATGTTACTGGATGAGTATAGAAATATATGAGATTTATTTTTATAGTATTGTCACGTGTGAATAAAATGACAATTATGGAAATTTAAGTCGGGACGCGCCTGTGTCGCGTCGGGAATAAATATTGTTAAATAAAAGTGAATATTTTATCAGTTGTTCGTATGGTCATTTTGAGCGCGCCAACGCGTTCGGAAGGGTCGAGGTAGTCAGAAAAGTGTGCTCGGGGGTTTAGTTTGGGTCTCGGGGAGTTTTTAGGCCAAATTAGTACCCCGGGAGGGCATTTTGTCATTTTGTACTTTTGGGTAATTAAACCCACGAAAATTAAAGGGGTTATATAAGATATCTGGGTTATCATCTAGGGTTAGAAAACTCAAAACTCTAGAACGGCCATTAGAGAAGAGATGAGAGAGCTCTCAAGGCATTCCAAGGCTCAAAACTCAACCGTTTGCACCGCCGCCACCGCCAACGCGTAGATCGCGAGACGGGGAACATAACCACACCAAATTCGGCACCAAACCAGAACACCGAAAATCTCAGGCAAGTGTTCATCTTGCTTATTTCGTTGATGCATCTTTCATATTAGTTTAGGAGTAATTAGAATGAGTTTTTATGGAAGAAACCTAAAAGATGAGATAGGAAATTGCATGTAGAGGTGGATTAATTGTTATTCTGGAAACCCCTTAACATGTAGAGGATTGAACCACGAATTTATGAGGTTGTAGATGAAGAAAATTCTGGAAAAGATGGATTAGGACATGTTAATGAAATTCTAGGGTTCTTGAGGTTTTATATGAATTTGGGGCTTGTTGATCCATGTTTAATAATAGAAATCTACATGCTTTACGTTGAAATTTCATAGTATGATGATATAATGTCAATAGTATAAATTTTGGGTCGTTTGGGTATGAAAAATATGGATTTGGTGAAGGGTAGAAGATGAAACCCGTAACTGCAAAACTGCAGATTTCGCATACCTGCTTGATCGATCGATCGAGCCCAGAGCTTCGATCGATCGAAGGTTCGATTGATCGAGCCCCTAACCTCGATCGATCGACCCCTCCTGGCAGACTTAAGTTTCCCCTTTTAAAATTGTTGAATTGTTTGGAAATGAATAAAACTCCTTAGACATCCTTATTAAAATAATTTGGGAGATAATGAGGACCAGTAAGATTCATTAATGAATAAGAGACCTTTAATGTAAGGCGAAATCTATATTTTGGGATATTTTGCATAAGGGACAATGTAAGTATAGATTAAAGGGGAGAGACACGTAAGAGAGAGTTACGTTGGAACATAAATGGATACCTACTGAATTTATACTTGGGAGAATAGATTCCATGAGTGTTACGTAGTAAGTTGGAAAAACCCTTCGAATTAAAGTTAGAGACGAACCATTATACTTGATAAATAATAATGGGAAAATAAGGATAAATATTGTGAATGTGTATTATGGGATAAACCTAGATTGATATAATAAAAGTGGTATATTTATATGATTGTGTATGCATATATTATATACTTGTAAAAATCATGCTCGGGCTACTTGCTATCCCTGAGGTTAGCACACTGGGATGATCTTATCTCGTGTACCTTATGGGGGATATTGACTCGTACCCTAGAAGATAGAAATCCTAGGTACAGACTATCGAATCGGTAGTCATGGTCCTAAGAGACGTGAGGGTATGTACTGACCTCTTGGACTTGGAAACTATGCTTCGCCTCAATATTGTTTGTGTATGTATTCATACAGTTCGAGAATGATTCCGAACTTGTATTCCCTTTAGTACGATTGATATGGGGATTGGATAGCAGAGTATGCCCGCACCAAAATTTTTATGTGGGATGCTGTTAGAATATATATATTATACGAGTAATTAATATGTATATATATGAAGTTCTGAAATTTGGAATTTGCCTACTGTGATATGGTAAGTAGGACATGGTTGATGACTCAAATTGTAAATACTTGTTTTGATAAAGTATAATATGACACTGGAAAACTTTATTAATTAATAAAGTTAAAAAGAAGAGACTTGTCACTAAATGAAATTTATCCTTTAAAAACCATTATGTTGTTTAGTTCTAAAGTCTTACGAGTCACCTAAGATAAGTCAAATCATTAGGAAGATTGGTGCGATATATGACGACATAAACCCTTAAAAAGGTTAGTGCGATAGGTGTGCACATTAGAAGAGAGGTGAGAATTTCTCGAGAGAGTGTCGCACTAATATGGTGTTGCATTGGCCTGTAATCAATTTAAATACTTGCTAAACGAATTTTTAAATCATATACACTATCGGGCTCTGACCCGTTTCTTTTTCTTTTTCTCTTGTAGATATATGTATGTATTACAGGTGCCCAGCCATAGGGGCGTCTTGCATAGGATCCTTTGGATGGAACGCGCTGTAGCTTTTGTGGGAGTTGCAGGCCATTGTTTAGACGACCTCATTGTTGACTCTACTTCTAGTTCAACTTTATCCAGTGGGGGCATGTGTCGCCCTTTTTCCATTATTTAGTTGATATTGTCAGAGGTTGTAATTCTTTTAATTTCAGTATCTTTATTTCGGAATTGTTACTGTCAGGATGTTTTCCTTAGAATTTTAATGTTGGGATTTATTATTGTTGGGTAAACTCCTAAATGTTCATTTTATTCTTCTACTTATTGTGTGACTCTTTAGATGTTAATGGTTTAAGGTTTTATAACCGGATTTAATAAAATGAGAATAAGGTTTTAAATGGTTTTGACACTTGGCTTAGTTATTTAGGGTGTTTTTAACGACAGTGATGCTAAGAATGAACCAACTGTTCACCTTGATTTTAATTTAATAAAGGAGTGATCGTCCGGTATTTAATTAGGCGGGGTGTCACAGTATCATGGGGCTTGTTGACCCCAAAGGGGACTGGGGCCAAACACAATCACGATGATTTATGGATATATATTGGGATGTATATGGTGGAGGTCGAATTATTGTTATGTGACGGTGTTTTGGAGTGTTTATGGTTGAGGTTGGGCATTATTTATGATGGGGGATCTATTTATATGTTGTTATTTATTGCATATGCGTGGAGGGGTGCTAGTTACCTCCAGGGGTTGTAGGGTGTTGGCTAGGCTCAATGGTCCTTCTTAATGATCTATTTAAAAATGAAAATCTAGATGTTTATAATTTTTTTAGGCACGGTATACATCGTGAGGTAAAATTTATAGACTGTAGAATGATTTTTCCTTGCATAATTACCATTGGCTCGTGCAGCTATGTTATCTTGCGATGGATTAACCATAGCTATTTAACCCCCCTTACAGATATTCGTGACCATTAAGTTTAGAATTCTTTATTGTTGCCTGAAGTCTGTCCCAGTCTCACCACCAATTGAGGATGTAGGTTTCAGTAGTAGTATTTTATGCCGTTTACTTTTAGAAGGTGTGAGAATTATCTTTACAATTTTAACATGTACTCTATTCTAGTTGGTTATTCTGATTAAATTATGGTGGCATGTATTTGTCGAGTTTTATTTGGAATCTTATTAAATACCTTGGATTCTATTTTTTTCTTTTATGATTTGTTGGTGCTGATGTCATTCCTGTTATATTATTTCTTTTGGGATTTTTCTTATTTCCAATTGAGTTCATTGTATTTCTTTGACTTATTCCTGAAACAAAACATTATTTTTGAGTCATAGATAGATTTTTTATTGCCACTATCCCACACAGTCTATGACAAAAAGTTTATAGAAGATGTTGAGTCCAAGCCTCAAAGAATTATCATGCTAAGATTAAAACTTTGAGTCCAAGCCTCAAAGTTTATAGATTTTTTATTGGTGCACGTTTCACGTCTTCATTGCATTCCTATATCTCAGGTATGAATGGGTAATGTTTATGGGACTCGAAAAATGTTTTTAGGATGTTATTTTTATTAAAAAAAATGTTTTTAAAGAGTTTTAACTTCGTTTATTTTAAGATAAGGATTTTTTAGAGTCGTATTGAACCTTCTCTTGTGTTTATAAGGATCAAACGACACTTGTAGATGTTCGAGCGACATTGCAAAGTAGTTCAAGCGAGATCAAGAAGTCATTCGAGCGATATGGCCATTTCGTTCGAGCGACATGCTGACCTCATTCAAATGATGCGCCGACTTAACTTTTTTATTTAAAGCATGTTTCACTCAGAATTTCATAAGTTGTAGAACTAGAAAATCAATTTACATACAGTACATTTTTTGCACAAGTTTTCTAAGGTTTTCAAAGTTTAAAAACATCCTTAGAGTTTCAAGATCAGAGATTTGAACATTGAGTTTAAATATTCGAGTTTTAAGATCCTTAGAGGTTTGCACCATTAGAATTTGTCCATTACTTTAAACGTTGGGTTTTATGGTGCATAAGCGAAGGCGTTCATTTTCAACATCATAGACGTTGGCATACATGGACGTGTGTCTTGTGGATGAGCATCATATAAGGACTTCTGTGTGGGAACTGAGTAGGAGTGGTTGAAGTATTAGAGCAGTGTCAAGACTTGTGGAGGATCGAGTGTTGATTAAGTCTATCATCTGTACTTTGTAATACCACATCATACTGATTGTCTGGCTTAGGTTGTCCTAGGTTTTTTCCCTTAGTGGTTTCCTCATACATCCAGCGTTCCTTTTGTGAACTTATTTATTTTACTTGCTTTAATCACCTAGATGCATATTTAAGATTAAACAAGATAAAATTGGGCTTAACTATAATTAGTTCACACACTTGGTGTGTATAAAATTTGGAAAAAGGTTTTTCAAGAAGAAAGTTGGTTTTTACATCGTTAAAGCACATTCAAAAGAAAAAGGGGCCAACACTTCCCCCCAGGCAGAGGTTGAACCCCCAGTTGAGGACCTTCCTAACTTAATGACAAAACCTAAAGTCACTGCTTTTAAGTGGAACTTCAAGAAATTATATCACAAATTCTTGTTCGAACCATGCATTTTTCTATAAGTAATGTGAAGTAACAGTTGGAGAACCTTATATAAGTTGCATTAACCCATCGCCATTGGTAATTAGAGGCCTCTATACCTTTGTAACTACTTCGAAGCTTATCTAGTGTGCCATTTCAGGCTCTAATTGATTTTTCTTTTCTCAGTGCCCTGTAAACAGCTTGATCCTTATTTCTCAACTTGAAGTCTTGAAGGAGGGTGTTATGAAGACCTTAGACACTGTATTTTTAGTACTCCTATATTATATCAACACTTTGAACCAAGAAGATGATGATGAGAATGCTCTAGTTACAAACCAAGTTCATTACTCCAATCAAAAGGCTGAGATTTGAGAGTTTTTTGAACCAAAAGGAATGCCCTCCTTTCAAAGAAATAGGAGTTAGAGAAGCAACTGACAAAAGTCAATGTTGAGCTAGAGTTGACACCTATGTAGGAAGTTGACTTCCAGCTAATATTGAACCAATTAGTAAGAGATATTCAAGTCTCTACCAATAATTTAACTTCTTTCTAAGAAATGGATGTTCAAATTGGAAATAAGAGTGTTATGTACCAAGATTTCTAAACCAAATTTAGGTACTCTATATTCAGACATTTTAATTAACATGTAGCAGCTAATATATATATATATATATAGCTTCCCAAATGGTTAGGAAATATGGATTTAGAAATCTGGCAATTGTTTTCCTCATGTGAATGTTACATTTATTGAATTAAATAGTATGATCCACCTTTGATTTCCCGATAAATTTGAAATGGTCGTTCTGACTTTGGGACCACTTCTATAGGCTGAATCTTTCAATCCTAGAGGTAAAATGGTTTTCCAAACCAAGTTTGCCTTATTAAAGGTCATCTGATTTCCTTTCTTATTATAGTTGTCAGTTATTTTCTTCTTTTGGACCAATATATTATTTAAGGATCTGACTCTATCTTCATCTATGTTTTTTAATTCCATGACCTTATCTTGATCGTAGCCTTTTACTATTAATTTATTCTGGGCTACCACTCTCAATAAATAGAGAGTAATTTCTACTAGTAAGACAGCCTCATGCCTTTAGGTTAAGGCATATGGAGTTAACCATGTACTTGACCTTTTAGAGGTCTTATAAGCCCATAATACCTCTAGCAACAAATTATTCCAATTCCTTGGATTTTTATCTATCACTTTGCTCAAGTTATTCTTGGTTACTTTAGTTATAGCTTATATTTAACATTTAATTGAGCATGGTATGATGCTTCTTTTTAAAAAATTATGCCTAATTTTGAGGAAAATTCTAACACCATTTCTAACTAAAAAATTTAACACCCCGCCTAATTCTGGCGTTGGTCGCCACCAAAACTAAGCCGGGAGTGAGTAAATAAAATACCATTCTTAGCATGAGACGGATATGAGACATATAAAATTAATCCACAAGATAAATGATAATTAATCCCAAAAGATATACCGTCCAACTAAGTGATAAAAGATCCATCTCCATGATAAACTCAAAGTAAATCAAATCTCTAATAATGTGAAACTGAATAATATCCAACTGAATCCAGTGAAATTACTGAATAAAACCCATACAACTTTAAAAACCGAATGTCCCAATGAAAACCATAAATTGTGTCTCAAAATAAATACGAAGGAATGGAAAAACTAAACTAAATCAATACGCATAAGGTAGAGTAACTCCAACTGCACCTCCCAGCAAATCTACAAATAATTCTATGTAGTTTCTCCATATACTATTTCCTGAAAAGTTAGTCAACGCACGAGGTCAGAGCCCCGAACATGAATACACACTACTCCCCTCAAATATGATCCTTGAATCCAGACAGTACGTAATAAATATCATAATAGAATATTTTAAATTAAACGAGATAATTAAACGCGATAAATATAAATCACTAACTACCCGCAGAGATCCCAATTTAAAAAGACACACCAATATGATTTTAAATTCCCAAGTCCCCCGGAGTTAATCTTTTATTAATTAACCAAAATTACCAATTTCTCAGATACTTATGTTATTACTTCAATAATTATTAGGTATGGAGGTCCTTCCGCCTCGGGTGATAATTCACCAAAATTTATTATAGCGGTCCTCCCGTCATGGGTGATAATTCACCAAAGCGTCACACTTTCCCTTCCCAAAACGCCAGCTGAATCCATTTAAACTGTCGATTCCCCGCAATTTGACAAGGTTCCATACATGACACAACATAAATCGTCCAAGATGACCCGATTAAACTGTCGGTCCCTGACACATTAAGTCGCCACCAATTTTAATACTCCATTTTATCTTAGGCATTAATTCTTAATTTTTTCGATTTACAACTTATAAACTATCCCACCCTTTTAATCGATGTGAGATCCTCAATATACCCCTTAGTCCCATACCTAAGGGCCCCTAAGTTATCAATACGTCCTATCCTATATATAGGATGAATTTCTAACATAAACCTCGACTTAGTCTCATGCCTAGGCTAGCGTAATGACGACAAAGTAACAAAAATCAGTCCACCCCCGAAATAATAAAGTCGTAATCATCTACCCTCACTAGTCACATACCTAGAAGGCCTAAATCATCAAAAGCCATACCCACTAGTCCCATACCTAGAAGGCATCCTAAAAATATAGGGAGAGCAAAAATACCCAACAACCTGTCATCACAATGAAAATTTAATAATACCAACAAGTCACATAAACAAGCATAATTAATCAACGTATAAAACTACGTAGGATAACCCAATTCAATTAAATCTTAATTTAATTATCACATTGTCAAAATACTTATTTAATCCCATTTAATTATTTTAAATAAAATACACCGAGATTTCATCATCATTACATCCTATTACAAGTCTCATTAATTCTACACAATTTACATGAGTAATACGTCCCCAAATTCATTTATTTCAGAACTAGGATTTTTCTCCACGCAACCTAAACCAACAAAACCCAAAATTTCATAAATCCTACGTACCCAAGGGTTATGAATATTAATCATACTAAATAATTTCATAAAAACAACCCCAAGTTTTATGTGTCCACTTTCTCTAAAGAAAACATTAAATTAAGGTTTAGGCAACACTTAAAACGCATAATACTAAAGGAAAGGAATAGAGTATTGATGCCTGAATAAAATTTGATTAAGAAATCTGATCTTGAAGATGTATTCTTCTCAAAAAGTTGATAAAAATCCGTTCTTGACGCGTCTTGAGAAAACCCAGTTAATCATGACAAATCATGAGTTGAAACTTTGAAGAAAATTGGGGCAAAGGTTTATAGATGGAAGAAAAGTATTTTGGAGAAGTATTCTTGAGGAAGAATTGTGTAAAAGTGATTTGAAAGACCTAGCCATGGATTAGTTGTAATTTATAATGATTAGGAGTCCTGATGCTAATAGAATTCTATTCACACTAAAAAAAAATCGTCCTGTTAGTCAAGGTCCAGGATCGTGACAAATGTTTTTTTTTTACTCCAATTTCAGTTCCAATTAAAATCCAACCTTTCACTATTAAAACTCACATTTTAAGTTCCCAAAAATAATTAAATTCAAAATTTTGTTTTACTCCAAAAAATCTAAATTAATCAAATTAAATATGATATAAAACAACGGGGTGTTACATACTTCCCCACTAGGACATGAATTTTGTCCTCGAAATTAGACGAAGCATAAACATCAAACCTCAATCGCAAAATATAAAATAAGGCTAACATACGCCTACTCATTGAATGCCATAATTGGGTGCCCATACTCTCAATCTTACGCGCACCTACCCCACGAATAACAAAATAATATATATTTATATATATATATATATATATATATATATATATATATAACTATGAAAGCAACGGCGTTACACGCGCTCTTGCAAATCACCACTCGATTCTATTTCTGATAATTTTCGCAACACATAAATCCTCAAATCAAATCACATCGCTGTATCGATATAAGACATACCCAAAATTTTATACTAATGATCTTCTAAGTAATTAACGTCTCCAAAATCAACTCTAAGGATTCTCACATCAAGTTTACTAATTTTAAACTCAATGCCTACAACGTCCTTAACACAAAATTAAATATCTCCAAGAAACACATGAAATACGTATGACAGATCCCCTACCTTAAGGAGTACGAATAAATAAAGGGAATCAAAGATTGATAACGCGGAAGCTAAACGGACTCACAACCTACGAGACCTAAGACCATGCTCTGATACCATCTTTCACCTCCCACCTAATTCTGGCATTGGCCGCCACCAAAACTAAGTCGAGCGTGAGTAAATAAAATACCATTCTTAGCATGAGACAGATATGAGACATATAAAATTAATCCACAAGATAAATGATAATCAATTACAAAAGATATACCTTCCAACTAAGCGATAAAAGATCCATCTCCATGCTAAAGTCAAAGTAAATCCAATCTCTAATAATGTGAAACTGAATAATCTCCAACAGAATCCAGTGAAACAACTGAATAAAACCCATACAACTTTAAAAACCGAATGGCCCAATCAAAACCATAAACTGTGTCTCAAAATAAATATGAAGGAATGGAAAAACTAAACTGAATCAATACGCATAAGGTAGAGTAACTCCAACTGCACGTCCCAGCAAATCTCCAAATAATTTTATGCAGCTTCTCCAAATACTATTTCCTGAAATGTTAGTAACGCACGAGGCCAGAGCCCCCAGCATGAATACACACTACTCCCCTCAAATAGGATCCTTGAATCCATACAGTAGCATTATACGCAATAAATATCACAATAGAATATTTTAAATTAAACGAGATAATTAAACGCGGTAAATATAAATCACTAACTACCCACAGAGATCCCCATTTAAAAAGGTACACCAACATGATTTTAAATTCCCAAGTTCCGCAGAGTTAATCTTTTATTAATTAACCCAAATTATCAAATTTCTCAGATAATTATGTTCTTACTTCAATAATTATTAGGTATGGTGATCCTCCCACCTCGGATGATAATTCACCAAAATTTATTCTAGCGGTCCTCCCGCCACGGGTGATAATTCATCGAAGTGTCACACTTCCCCTTACCAAAATTCTAGCGGAATCCGTTTAAACTGTAGATCCCCCGCAATTTGACAAGGTTCCACATACAACACGACATAAATTGTCCAAGCTAACCCGATTAAACTGTCGGTGCCTGATACATTATGTCGCCACCAATTTTAATACCCGAGTTTATATTAGTCATTAATTCTCAATTTTCTCGATTTACAATTTATAAATTACCCCATCCTTTTAATCTATGTGAGATCCTCAAAATACCCCCTTAGTCCCATACCTAAGGGTCCACACATTATCAATATATCTTATCCTATGTATAGGATGAATTTCTAACATAAACCTCGACCTAGACTCATGCCTAGGCTAGCCTAACGATGACAAAGTAAAAAAAATCAGTCCACCCCCGATATAATAAAGTCGTAATAATCTACCCTCACTTGTCCCATACCTAGAAGGCGTAAATCATCCAAAGGCCTACACACTAGTCCCATACCTAGAAGGCATCCTAAAAATATAGGGAGAGAAAAAATACCCAACAACACGTCGTCACAATGGCAATTTAATAATACCAACAAGTCACACAAACAAACATAATTAATCAACGTATAAAACTACGTAGGATACCCCAATTCAATTAAATCTTAATTTAATTATCACATCGTCAAAATACGCATTTAATCCAATTTAATTATTTTAAATTAAATACACCGAGATTTCATCATCATTACATCCTATTACAAGTCTCATTAATTCTACACAATTTACATGAGTAATACGTCCCCAAATTCATTTATTTCAAAACTAGGGTTTTTCTACATGCAACCTACACCAACAAAACCCAAAATCTACTCATAAATCCTACGTACCCAAGGGTTATGAATATTAATCATATTAAATAATTTCATAAAAATAGTCCCAAATTTTATGTGTCCACTTTCTCTAATTAGATCGCTAATTGATTTTAAGAAAATATTAAATTAAGGTTTAGGCAACACTTAAATCGCATAATACTAAAGGAAAGGAATAGAGTATTGATGCCTGAATAAAATTTGATTAAGAAATATGATCTTGAAGATATATTCTTCTCAAAAAGTTGATAAAGTTCCGTTCTTGACGCGTCTTGAGAAAACCCAGTTAATCTTGACAAATCATTAGTTGAAACTTTGAAGAAAATTGGGGCAAAGGTTAGTAGATGGAAGAAAAATATTTTGGAGAAGTCTTCTTGAGGAAGAATTGTGGAAAAAGTTATTTGAAAGACCCATCCATGGATTAGTTTTAATTTATAATGATTAGGAGTCCTAATGCTAATAGAATTCTATTCACACTTAAAAAAAATCCGCCCCGTTAGTCACGGTCCAGGACCGTGACAAATATTTTTATTTCTTTTACTCCGATTTCAGTTTCGATTAAAATCCAACCTGTCAATATTAAAACTCACATTTTAAGTTCCCAAAAATAATAAATTCAAAATTTTATTTTACTCCAAAAAATCTGAATTTAATCAAATTAAATATGATATAAAACTATGGGGTGTTACAAAAAAATGCTTGCATTATCTGAGATTATGATTTCTAGAATCCCAAACCTATACACGATATCTTACAAGAAATCTACCAACTCATTTTGGGTGACCAATTTCAAAGTTTTTGCCTCCACCCATTTGATAAAGTAATCAGTTGCAATATGCACAAAGTTTTCTAGCTTAGAAGATGGAAGGTAGATCTTACCTATGACATCAATCACTCATCCTCTAAATGGTTAAGGATTCACTACATATTATAGGTCAATAACAGTCACATGTTTCAAAGGACTATGTTGCTGGCACTTTTGATCTCCTTTTGCAAACTCAATGCAATCCTTCAGAATGGAAGTCCAATATCCTTGGCTCCTTAACAACCATACTAGCTTGGGACCATCTCTATGAGATCAATAAATTCCTTTATGGACTTATGCAATGTATTTTAAACCTTTATCTTTGCTCAAGAACTCTTGATCATTCCATCGTCACCTCTTTTGAATAATTTCCCATCATACATAATAAAACTAGTTGTACTTAATCTGAAAGCCCAATTGTTCTTGATATTTGGGTTAGTTAGATATTCAACTGATGATTTTCTCCACTCTTCCTAATATCATATTTTCAATCTCAACCCAAGGACATATGTTATCTAATTGGGGAATAAATCCATCATTGGAACTGGGTTTTAATTTTGATTCAAAGTTATCATCAAGCTTAAAATTTGAAACTTTTTAGCCATTTCATTAGCTTCTTCATTTAGAAATTTGAAATGTAATTTAGTGTCACTTCATCAAATTTGGATTGTAAATTCAAGTTCATGTGATTATACAAAGTTAAACCATCATGACCATATATATTTTTCACCAGCTAACTGTCTTATGACCAATTGAGAATCTCCATAGATATTTATTACTAAAGCATTACAACTTCAAAGGATTTCTAGACCCATTATAACAGGATCATATTCTACCTAATTATTAGAACATGTGTATTCTTCCAATCTATATACATGTTTATTTTTAATATGTTCAGGGTGTGACGACCCGAATATGATTATGATAAACCATGTTTAAATCATGCTTACTGTATGTGATGAGGATAATGTGTTATTAGAATATATAATGTTAAGTTATTGTGTTTAGTCTAATCCTACCTTCATAACTTATGAAATATTGAATTAGTCACAAACATAAATTTGTGAAGTCTTCGGTACGAATCTTCGAGTTCGGGACTAGTTTTGGCCACTATAATATAATAATTGACTTGAGGTGAAAACTAGATAGTTGTATATATATGATTTAAGTTTGTAACACAATAAATGGTGTGTAAAACAGAGGTCCGAGCAAAAAGTTATGCTGGAATTACGAAGCAGGGGCAAATTTGTCCATTCGTTAAGTGGTATTTTATCTTATATGTATAACAAATGAATGAATTTCATTGGTTGGAATGGGGGGGCAAGATTGGCCGACTTAAGCCCCTTTAAATAGCCTTATTTTTCAGACAAACTCATCCATTAGAGATTTTGGCCTGAAGAGAGAGAAACGGGAAGTTTAAGAAGAGAAAGGCGAGGAAAAATTGGAGAAAAATCCATAGGAAATTACGAAAGCATCCCTAAGGTAATTCTACCTGTAAATCTTGTATATTGTTAGAATTATTGATTTAAAATGATATAAATAATCATTTTTTTACTAAACTTCCGTGTTTTGAGGGATACGTATGGATAGATGCGGGTTTAAGCAAGGTTGAACGTGTAAATCATGTATATTGATTCAATTGGAAACCCTGTGTATTCAAACTCCTATAATTTTTTGTATACTTATTGGAATTGAATAATTCCAATTGTAAATGAAAAAAGACTCATATATGTATGACATATTCGAATATTATGTGAAAATACCAAGAAATGAATCTTTGGTGATAGTTTGAAGTTCATGTATCAAATTTGCCTCAAAGATGTAAGTGTGCACACTAGGTGTTCGATGTTTTGCTTGACATAGCAAATGAATCTTAAAAATTATGAAACTTTAATTTTGTATTGTTAAATATGTTTACGGATGTTGGGTGAAATATCAAAGGAAGTTATGATGCAAAATAATTATGAAAATTCTTCGAAGTTGACTAAACGATAAAAGAGTCTATAGGGAAGATTTAATTTGTAATAAAGAAATGGACACACCTTGCTCTAAGAAAATTGAAATGATGTGTTGTCTTTTATATTATGAACCTTATATGATAAGAATTGGATTACCAAGAAGAAATTAAAGAATGTTTGCGCTATGGATTTGATATATTAAATATTTTAACATGAAATTGAATGAGATCTCATGTATGATAAATGATTATAATGGGATGCTATGATGCTTATGAATTCGGTTAAGGTTAAGTTTTCTTTGGATTGTTAACATCCTTATGATGATACTAATATTATAAGAATGAATATGTGAAAGGAAAGAAGAACTGGTTGAACCAGTGACAGACAAAGGCAAGGGAAAAACACATGAAGTGGCCAAAGTGAGTGTACTCACTAGTAAGATGTATTTATACATGATTATGGATATTATATGTCGTACTTGCCGAGTTGAGTATAAATATGAGAGGTTGTAATTATCGAGATGATTATGGATGTCATACGTTGCACTTGCTGAGTTGATTATAAATATGAGATGTGGTACTTATCGAGATGATTATGGATATTATATGTTGTACTTGCCGAGTTGATCATAAATATGAGATGTGGTACTTATTGAGATGATTTTGGATATTATATGTTGTACTTGCCAAGTTGAGTATAAATATGAGAGTTTGTAATTATTGAGATGATTATGAATATCATACGTTGCACTTGATGAGTTGATTATAAATATGAGATGTTGTACTTATCAAAATGATTATGGATATTATATGTTGTATTTACCAAGTTGACTATAAATATGAGATGTGGCACTTAGTGGTATGATTATGGATGTTATATGTTGTACTTACCTAGTTGATTACAAATATGAGATATCATACTTAATAATTTGAATATGGATATGATATGTTGTACTTATTGAGTTGATTATGGTTAGGATATGTCGTACTTACTGAGTTGATTATGGATATGATGTGAATGTATTATAAGAGATGTTATGGCTTATAATAGCCAAGATATGTTATGGCTTATTAATAGCCAAGAGATGTTATGGCTTATCAACAGCCAAGAGATGTTATGGCTTATTAATAGCCAAGAGATATTATGGCTTATTAATAGCCAAGAGATGTTATGGCTTATTAACAGCCACGGGATGTTATGGCTTATTAATAGCCAAGATATGTTATGGCTTATTAACAGTCAAGAGATGTTGAGATGTTTTATATTATTACATAGATGCAACTTATTACATTTAATTTTATGCACTAGTGTAGTAGTAATGCATTCACTGAGCTATTTTGCTCATGATTCCTATGTTATGTTTTTTTCAGGTAATGAAATGTCACTGCCAATTCTAGGAGGTCGGGTGGGGTTAGCAAGGGATGCGTAGAACCATAATTTTGGTCAAATTAAAAAGGGGTAATT
Organism: Sambucus nigra; assembly: GCA_949130495.1. Taxonomy (NCBI): domain Eukaryota; kingdom Viridiplantae; phylum Streptophyta; class Magnoliopsida; order Dipsacales; family Adoxaceae; genus Sambucus; species Sambucus nigra. The sequence continues at coordinate 284,906,526 of OX422207.1, read as the reverse complement.
TAATCCTGCTTATCCTTTGAGCAAGTTTGAATAAGCATGATTACTTTAAAATTTTGAAAAGTTTTTAGTGTTATGGCTTCATGCTGATATTGAAAAAGGATACTTGTGTTTATTGTTTGGTTAAGGAAATTATGGTTTGACTCACTTTGACTTTCAAACTAAATTATAAGTAACTGGGTTGGGGTGTATCAGAGGGGATTCAATAACTACCCATATTTCTGACATTATTTTAGTTTTCTAACCATTAAACCATAGCTTCCATGGACTTAAAGAGTCATGATTTTGTCAATTAATTTGTATATTCAGTAAATAAATAACAGTTCTATCTGAACTCTCATTGTACCAATCCTCACATGTATGATTTTCCAAAAAGTTAACCAAAGCTTGGATTTTTATTGCCCTTTGAGGTACATGACACGAGCAAAACTCAGATAGGTCTAACACCCACATATCTATTTTATTGGGTAAAATAGGATTAGTTAACATGTATTTGATTAAATCAAACTTTGAAATAATAAGACCTCTCTAGGCAATAAGTAATATCATAGTTTTGTAACAGTGAAATACAAAGTCAGACATAGTTTTTCTATTAAAGAATATCTACATTCACAATCATTTAGAAATCTAGTGTAATACACCGAGATTTTTGGGATAATAATTTATTTATTTCGGGAGAAATAAATATTATTTCAATTGGAGATTAATTAAATTGGCATTTGAGGTCAAAAGTTGAAGATGTCATAAAGTGATTCGGATGACAATTCTGAGGGTGCGGTTATTTTTGGAAGGGTCGAGATAGTCGAAATGACTGTACTTGGGTCTTATTTGGGTTCTGAAATATTTTGAGTTTGTTTGGCTCGAATTAAAGTGACCAAGTCATTTAAAGTGTGTATTATCATTTAAAGTGGTGTAATTTGGATTTAAGACTTAAAAGCCTACGGGAGAAGTCATTATCACCTAAGACAAAGATAAAGCCCTAGAAAGAAAGAGAGAATAATAATAATAATAATAATAATAATAATAATAATAATAATAATAATAATAATAATAATAATAATAATAATAATAATAATAATAATAATAATAATAAGAAGAAGAAGAAGAAGAAGAAGAAGAAGAAGAAGAAGAAGAAGAAGAAGAAGAAGAAGAAGAAGAAGAAGAAGAAGAAGAAGAAGAAGAAGAAGAAGAAGAAGAAGAAGAAGAGAAAGAGAGGGAAAATGTTGGTATTTCCGGCCATTACGTGATTTCGAGGGCAATTCAACCTCTACAAATTCGAGGCATGTTATTAAACTTGCTAAATAATTGTTGTGTATCATTTATTTCATGATTTGTGGGTAAATTTCTGAAATTTGGGAAAAATATATTAAAACCTAGATTTTGGGTTAAATCTTACATTTGATGTGTATATAATCGATTTGAGGCTATAAATTAGTTAGGTTGAGGTATTTGATGTGTATTAATGTTTTAAAAAAAATTGATACCCTCTTTTTGTGGTAATGGGTAGTTAGCCGTGTTTATTTTAGAATCGTCAGTAGATGTTGAGAATGATCCACTTGAGATTCTTGATTGTTTTAGTATAGGGCTGGCCACCCGTTATTATTTTAAGCGGGGTGTCACATGCGGTATCCGAGCATCAGGTTCTAGTGTCTTTAGGATTTGTGTGGGTTTACTGCGATCTTCAGTAAGCATTCTTGATGTAGAGCCCTATTATTAGGACTGTTGTATTCATACGTCCATATTTTCTTCTGTGATGAGAAAACATTTGAAAGGCGTTCGGATACAATTGTTCTTGTTCCAGATGCCACCTAAGAGAGGTCGTCCAAGCAGTGCAAATAAAGGGGCTGAGAGTGTGGAACCCCAATTGCCTCAAAGGACTATGACTACAGATGAAGTTCCCAGTATTGTGGCACAAGCTGTAGCAGCTGCAAGTCTGCGATGGCGCATCAACCTGCAGTTCAAGCAGCCCAAACCCATTCAGGACCGTCTTTATGGGAAAGAGTATGGGAAGATTTTATGATGGGACATCCTCTAGAGTTTTCAGGGGGATTTGATGAGATGGATGCAAGTCGATGGAAGAATTGTATGCAAAGGCACCTTCGTATGGTTGAATGTAGTGAGGTGCAGAAGAAATTTCGAGCAGCTCTCCAATGGTGGGAGGCTGACACCACATCAGAACAGAGGGATATATTAACCATAACAGATTTTTGAGAACTTTTTGATCGAAGACATTTTCCTTCCCCGATTCAAAAGGAAAAGAGGAAGAAATTGATGGATGTGTTTCAAGGTAATAGAACGGTGGTCGAGTATGAAGAAGAATTTACTCGATCGGCGAATTTAGTACCTGATGAGGTAAATACGGAAGAGAAACATATATCCAAGTTCATGCGAGGTTTAGATTGGAGAATTTGGCAATATTTGTTAGGGAACCCAACGTTAGTGACTTTTGCCGAGGTAGTGAATATAGCACTGTTACAATGTCATGAATATCGTCTTCGTTCGCAAAGGGGTAAGAACTTTGGAGATTTGGGTTCATCAAGTAGGTTTGGTGAAGAGAATGCCAGTAACGCCAGAGAGTATAAGTAAAATTTTAGAGGGTCACAACAGCGTTATGTTCCTCAAGATGGGCGGAGAGTATTTGCGGGTAGATGTTTCTTTTGTAAAGAAATAGGTCATATAAAGAAAAACTGTCCTAAAAGAGGTAAAGGACCACGTTTTGAAGAAGTTTTGGATGTAAAACCCTTACAGGATATTCGAGGTCATTTTAGGCCAGGGAACTTTGTGTGGGAACCCAGTGATGAGGAGATGAAATCGGACTAGAGAGGTATGATGTAAGTTATGAAAACGCGGAGTTGGATCCCCGGTGATTAATAATCACAAATTAAAATTAATAATTTTTAATTTCCTTTTTAAACAAATGCGGAAGCGTGAAATACAAGTGATGGTTCCACAAAACAACAAGGCCGGGTTTTAATATCTACAAAAACCAATTAAAACAAAATTCAAGTCCTAGAATTTTCCTAAGTCATAATTAACAATTATCCAAAGTTAGGCGAAACCAAATTAATGCAAGTGACTTGAATAAACCAATTTTACCCAATATTTAATTTAAGTCCCAAATTAAATGAGTGTGAGAATTAAACCGAATTTTATCTTGAAATTATCCTAAGCATGGATTCTAAATTTTGTGCAAGATAAAATAAACAATGTCACACTACACCGCGATGTACGAGGAAAAACCCACTAACGGGAAAAAACCTCGGGACGGCCCTAGCCTTAAATCCACTAAAAACGGTATTACAAAATACAAGACAAAAGACTTACTTCCTAAACTCGAACCCTCTCAAGCCGTGATGCTCCTTCTTGTATCAACCTCCAATTAGCGGATAACCAACGGAGCTCCACCGTGGTCTCGGAATACACCGATGGGACTTTGTATGGTCACCGTCACCCAAGCATGGAGCCTTTCTCCTTGTGGGTAGAATCTCAACAAAAGGCTTCTTTGTGATGGGGTGTAGAAGCAAACCCGAAACGTCTCTTGAATTCGGTAGAGAAAACCGGTGCCAAAAACTCCAAGCAATTGATATAAATATAGAAACTTGGATAAAAAATTATTGGGTGTAAACTAGAGTGTGTATGAATTTTTCATTAAAAATTAACACTCAAAACTTGAACATTTTCCCTAAATAAATTTGCTCTCAAACTCTCTCTAAGAGATGGATATGGAATGGAAAAGTTGTCTTGGAAAATGTGTTTCCCGCACATAATAATGTATGAAAAAGTTGGTTGAAAACCAAGTGGAGAAGTGGGGAAAAAACTGTCAAAAACTGCTGAAAATCGTTCCCGCCTGACGTCTCGTTCGAACGAACTTGACTCTCGTTCGAACGAGACTTCTAACGAGCGACCAGCCTGGGCTTGTTAGAATCTCGTTAGATATCTCGTTAGAACGAAAACTCGTTCGAACGACATATCGAACGACTGTCCAGATTAGGGTCGTTGGCAAACTTGTTCGAACGAACCTGGTTCGAACGACACAACTCGTTCGAACGAAATATGGTTCGAACGAAAAAACTCGTTCGAACGACATTTCTAACAAACTTCCAGAAAGTTTGTAAAATTTGATTTTGGCCCAGAAACTTTTATAAACTTATTTTTAAGTTTCTAATTGATACTTTCTGAAAAATAAAATGCAATTTTTATCAACCTAACACCCAATACAAATTGTTCCAAGCTCCTAACATATAAATACATTCATACCTTGGGAGCATGGAACCTAAGTTGATGACGTACAAATGAGGCACATAAACTACGGCATGTTGATGATGCTTTATACTCTTTGCCGCTACGTCGTCAACAAACACTTCATAGGTCTTGAATATTACAATTAAATAAAATCCTATGAATAAATGTTTTTGTCCGGAATTGAGCCAAAACTATAAGAGGACTCAATTGGAAATTTGTGTCCTTACAAATCTCCCCCTTTGTCTATTCTGGGACAAAAACCAAACAAAAATCCTAAAGGGCCGTCAAGCTCTACTAGACTCAAAACATAACCCGCCCAATCTTGACTCAACCCAAGGATCAAAACGCTTTGCCATAGAAAGATGCCGCTTTAGAATAATTCCTGCACACTTAAGCAAACTCATCAAATGCATAGGGAATATCAAAGTATTAAATGCAATTAATTAATTACTCCCCCTAAATTAATTCTCCCTTTAAATACATGACCTACTTAGAAAGACGTCTCCCCCTAAGATGAATCTCCCCCAAACGAAGATACGATAATAATAGGATTAGATTCCATTTCTCCCCCTATCATCATTCTCCCCCTTTTTGTTCGGGAATAGGCAAAGGATAAAAAACTAATAAACAGCATGTGAAAGCTTAAAGTGATAAGACATGAAAGCATATGGGCAATTAAAGCAAGGCAAAGACAAACTAATATCATATATATATATACTATAAATATACCAATAAGTACGAGCATATATAGATAGATATAAACACACACATGACACAAAATACAATAAGTTTGCACACTCGTATGGCAAAAATGTGTCATATGGAAACGGAAGTGTAGGGGTGTGAACTAGCAACAATTAAATTTAGACCCAAACACTTAAGAAACGTTCACGGAGTTCTCATTTGATTGCAAACTTCATCACAGTTAAATATAACCTCATGTGACAATATATATTGAACTCAATGAACAAACATACACAATGCATACAAGCCTAGCATGATGATGACTCTACAAACCAAATAGAGTCATGACATTATAGACAACTAGGGTAAACGGACATTGTGCAAACCGTTGATATACCATCCAATTCTCCCTCAATGAGCATATATATTCTTTTGTTTTTGAATGAATATATCAAACAAACATAGGCCTTGGCAATTGCTTTCGTTGAAATGCCAAATTTTCTGTTTTTAGGCCTTTGGATCACGTATTTCTTTTAGATCCAATCAACGGTGGCTTACTATCGCAAAGGATTTAATTCATCCTTTCGGAGCCCTTCCCCGTGCATATATTTATTTATCATGTTTTCATTTTTCGCACAAATCTCACATGCAACGGATTTTGACATGCACTAGTCCTCCTAGGTCATAGATATGTAGATGACTAGATTGATAGGAGAACATCTCAAAAAGCTCAAATATAACATGTGACATTAAGATTTCAAAAGAGCTCGTGCATGTGTGAATAGAGGCATATAGAAATAGAATCCATTTAAACAATACAAAATCCAACTACTCCATATAAAACATGGTAAAGAACATTTTAAGGATTGAAAATCTAAACCAAAAGTTCTAGCCACATGGGAGCGTAAAAGATAGTATTCAAACACAAATATATGCCACATAAAGTGTGTCAAACAAAAATACACACAAAACAAAATCTTTTTGAGTTTTTAACATTTGTTAAACAAAAATAAATATTTACTCAAAAGGACAAACAAAAATCATTTGTATATTTCATTAAGCTTAAATGAAATAAATAAAACACAAATGATAAACAAAAATCTTTTTATATTATGCAGTCGATTCAAAACACAAAATATAATACAAAAAGATAAACAAGTCATAATTTCTAGCATGAGATATGAAATAAGGCAATGACTAGAAAATGACTAAACAAGCATACATTTAGCAAATGAATATAGCATGAAGTACAAACGCTAAAGTATGCAAACACTAACACATTCATCCATTAGATTTAGCAAGGGAGGAAGGATGTGAAAGTAAATGAGAATCAAAATCCCTATTTTGTAAGGCAACCAAGTCGGATTTCCTAACCCAAATTAATGAAGAATTACTATCTTGGGGTGTACAAACATTAGCTATCGTGGTTACTTTACTATGGGATTTTCTAGGAATTCGTTTAAGATCTAAACAAAATTTCCTAAGATGACCTTGTCGACCACAAAGTGTACAAGTGAGAACATGTCGAAAAGATTTACTTAAGGAGTGATCTTTAAAGGTATTCCTAGTTGATTCTCCTAAAACATTGGTTTGGGCATTATGAGTAGATTCATTACAAGGATTGAAGCCTAAACCAAAAGTGTCATTTTTAATTTGGACTGTTCCTAACATTTTATCTAGTTTTTCCGAATGACACTCCAAATCAAATTTGACATTATTAGAATCTTTTAATTTATTTTCCAATTCTAAAATTTTAGATTCTAGTAAAACATTTCGCTCTTCAAAAGCAAGAAGCTCCTTTTTCAAGGATTCCATTAAACCCCTAAGGCTATCTCTCTCGCCTTCTACATAGTTAAGCTTCTCTTGAAGATTCCTCTCATGTGTCCTAAGGTCTTCTATCAAGGCACTTTCATCAATGACCTTGACACTTTCTCTTAAACTCGCTTCTAACTTCAAATTAGCTCTTTTCAATTTAATAGATTCTTTATATAATTCATGAAAAGCATTTTGAAGTTCACTCATATCAACCTCTTCTTCATTTTCACTCTCTTCTTCTTCTTCACTCTCACTATCATCAAAAATAAGAGAATCATGTACAATGACCTTGGAAGTGGCATGTGCTATAATTTCATCATCCGATGAGTTCTCATTATCACTCACATGTGCCATAAAAGCCATAAAATTTTTCTTAGTGGGGGATTCGGGCTTCTCTTCCTTATCACTATCACTAAGGGTCGCATTATATGAAATGGGTCGTTTACCCTCTTTCCTTAGTTTAGTGGGGCACTCAAAAGCCCTATGGCCATAACCTTCACAACCAAAACATTTATTAGACTCGTCCCTATCAATATTTTCATTACTAGGTTTAGGGATCTTATCGGCTTTAGAAATCTTCTCGTTTTTATCATGTTTAGAAGATTCAAATTTCTTAAAATCATTTTTAACTTTATCTTTGTTAAATTTAAGAAATTTTCTAAATTTACGAGCAAACAAAGCCATATCTTCCGAGTAACTATCACTATCGCTCTCTACTACTTGTTTGACCTCTTTTCGGGCTTTTAAAGCAACACCCTTTTCAATTTTCTGTTCAGTTTTAGAGGGAAACATAGCTAGTTCATAGGTTTGTAAATCACCTATAAGCTCTTCTAATTTCGTAGAGGCTAAAGTGGGTAAAGAGTTTAAAACGGTCACTTTAGGAATAAATCTATCGGGTAGTGACCTTAAAATTTTCTTTACAACACGGTCGTCAGGTATTTTCTCTCCCAAGTTAAAGGATGAATTGACAATATCAGAAAGTCTAGCATAAAATTTATCAAAAGTTTCTTTTTCATCCATTTTCATAGTTTCAAATTGAGTGGTGAGGTTTTGGAGTTTAGAAGCTTTAACGACACTCGTTCCTTCATGAGTTAATTGTAAAATATCCCAAGCTTCTTTAGCGGTTTCACACGTCAAAATACGTTGGAATTCATCCGGTGCGACAGCGCTAAACAAGGCATTTAAACCTCGGGAATTAAAGTTTGCTAGCTTAAACTCATTTTCAGTCCATCTATCAACGGGTTTGGGAACATGTACATTTTCAATTAAATGTGTTGGTGGGGTCCAACCGTTAACAACAGACATGCAAACACGTTCATCGATAGATTTAAGTGCCGATTTCATTCGCGCTTTCCAATACGCGTAGTTAGAACCATCAAAAATAGGAAATTTTGAAAATGGGGAAAAATCCATATTTAGCCAAAAAGTAAAGGATCTTTAACGAAATAATTTATCGTTTTTGTCTCTGATACCAATTTGAAAACGCGGAGTTGGATCCCCGGTGATTAATAATCACAAATTAAAATTAATAATTTTTAATTTCCTTTTTAAACAAATGCGGAAGCGTGAAATACAAGTGATGGTTCCACAAAACAACAAGGCTGGGTTTTAATATCTTCAAAAACTAATTAAAACAAAATTCAAGTCCTAGAATTTGCCTAAGTCATAATTAACAATTATCCAAAGTTAGGCGAAACCAAATTAATGCAAGTGACTTGAATAAACCAATTTTACCCAATATTTAATTTAAGTCCCAAATTAAATGAGTGTGAGAATTAAACCGAATTTTATCTTGAAATTATCCTAAGCATGGATTCTAAATTTTGTGCAAGATAAAATAAACAATGTCACACTACACCGCGATGTACGAGGAAAAACCCACTAACGGGAAAAAAACTCGGGACGGCCCTAGCCTTAAATCCACTAAAAACGGTATTACAAAATACAAGACAAAAGACTTACTTCCTAAACTCGAACCCTCTCAAGCCGTGATGCTCCTTTTTGTATCAACCTCCAATTAGCGGATAACCAACGGAGCTCCACCGTGGTCTCGGAATACACCGATGGGACTTTGTATGGTCACCGTCACCCAAGCATGGAGCCTTTCTCCTTGTGGGTAGAATCTCAACAAAAGTCTTCTTTGTGATGGGGTGTAGAAGCAAACCCGAAACGTCTCTTGAATTCGGTAGAGAAAACCGGTGCCAAAAACTCCAAGCAATTGATATAAATATAGAAACTTGGATAAACAATTATTGGGTGTAAACTAGAGTGTGTATGAATTTTTCATTAAAAATTAACACTCAAAACTTGAACATTTTCCTCAAATAAATTTGCTCTCAAACTCTCTCTAAGAGATGGATATGGAATGGAAAAGTTGTCTTGGAAAATGTGTTTCCCACACATAATAATGTATGAAAAAGTTGGTTGAAAACCAAGTGGAGAAATGGGGAAAAAACTGTCAAAAACTGCTGAAAACCGTTCCCGCCTGACGTCTCGTTCGAACGAACTTGACTCTCGTTCGAACGAGACTTCTAACGAGCGACCAGCCTGGGCTTGTTAGAATCTCGTTAGATATCTCGTTAGAATGAAAACTCGTTCGAACGACATATCGAACGACTGTCCAGATTAGGGTCGTTGGAAAACTCGTTCGAACGAACCTGGTTCGAACGACACAACTCGTTCGAACGAAATATGGTTCGAACGAAAAAACTCGTTCGAACGACATTTCTAACGAACTTCCAGAAAGTTTGTAAAATTTGATTTTGGCCCAGAAACTTTTATAAACTTATTTTTAAGTTTCTAATTGATACTTTCTAAAAAATAAAATGCAATTTTTATCAACCTAACACCCAATACAAATTGTTCCAAGCTCCTAACATATAAATACATTCATATCTTGGGAGCATGGAACCTAAGTTGATGACGTACAAATGAGGCACATAAACTACGGCATGTTGATGATGCTTTATACTCTTTGCCGCTACGTCGTCAACAAACACTTCATAGGTCTTGAATATTACAATTAAATAAAATCCTATGAATAAATGTTTTTGTCCGGAATTGAGCCAAAACTATAAGAGGACTCAATTGGAAATTTGTGTCCTTACAAATCTCCCCCTTTGTCTATTCTGGGACAAAAACCAAACAAAAATCCTAAAGGGCCGTCAAGCTCTACTAGACTCAAAACATAACCCGCCCAATCTTGACTCAACCCAAGGATCAAAACGCTTTGCCATAGAAAGATGCCGCTTTAGAATAATTCCTGCACACTTAAGCAAACTCATCAAATGCATAGGGAATATCAAAGTATTAAATGCAATTAATTAATTACTCCCCCTAAATTAATTCTCCCTTTAAATACATGGCCTACTTAGAAAGACGTCTCCCCCTAAGATGAATCTCCCCCAAACGAAGATACGATAATAATAGGATTAGATACCATTTCTCCCCCTATCATCATTCTCCCCCTTTTTGTTCGGGAATAGGCAAAGGATAAAAAACTAATAAACAGCATGTGAAAGCTTAAAGTGATAAGACATGAAAGCATATGGGCAATTAAAGCAAGGCAAAGACAAACTAATATCATATATATATATACTATAAATATACCAATAAGTACGAGCATATATAGATAGATATAAACACACACATGACACAAAATACAATAAGTTTGCACACTCGTATGGCAAAAATGTGTCATATGGAAACGGAAGTGTAGGGGTGTGAACTAGCAACAATTAAATTTAGACCCAAACACTTAAGAAACGTTCACGGAGTTCTCATTTGATTGCAAACTTCATCACAGTTAAATATAACCTCATGTGACAATATAGATTGAACTCAATGAACAAACATACACAATGCATACAAGCCTAGCATGATGATGATTCTACAAACCAAATAGAGTCATGACATTATAGACAACTAGGGTAAACGGACATTGTGCAAACCGTTGATATACCATCCAATTCTCCCTCAATGAGCATATATATTCTTTTGTTTTTGAATGAATATATCAAACAAACATAGGCCTTGGCAATTGCTTTCGTTGAAATGCCAAATTTTCTGTTTTTAGGCCTTTGGATCACGTATTTCTTTTAGATCCAATCAACGGTGGCTTACTATCGCAAAGGATTTAATTCATCCTTTCGGAGCCCTTCCCCGTGCATATATTTATTTATCATGTTTTCATTTTTCGCACAAATCTCACATGCAACGGATTTTGACATGCACTAGTCCTCCTAGGTCATAGATATGTAGATGACTAGATTGATAGGAGAACATCTCAAAAAGCTCAAATATAACATGTGACATTAAGATTTCAAAAGAGCTCGTGCATGTGTGAATAGAGGCATATAGAAATAGAATCCATTTAAACAATACAAAATCCAACTACTCCATATAAAACATGGTAAAGAACATTTTAAGGATTGAAAATCTAAACCAAAAGTTCTAGCCACATGGGAGCGTAAAAGATAGGATTCAAACACAAATATATGCCACATAAAGTGTGTCAAACAAAAATACACACAAAACAAAATCTTTTTGAGTTTTTAACATTTGTTAAACAAAAATAAATATTTACTCAAAAGGACAAACAAAAATCATTTGTATTTTTCATTAAGCTTAAATGAAATAAATAAAACACAAATGATAAACAAAAATCTTTTTATATTATGCAGTCGATTCAAAACACAAAATATAATACAAAAAGATAAACAAGTCATAATTTCTAGCATGAGATATGAAATAAGGCAATGACTAGAAAATGACTAAACAAGCATACATTTAGCAAATGAATATAGCATGAAGTACAAACGCTAAAGTATGCAAACACTAACACATTCATCCATTAGATTTAGAAAGGGAGGAAGGATGTGAAAGTAAATGAGAATCAAAATCCCTATTTTGTAAGGCAACCAAGTCGGATTTCCTAACCCAAATTAATGAAGAATTACTATCTTGGGGTGTACAAACATTAGCTATCGTGGTTACTTTACTATGGGATTTTCTAGGAATTCGTTTAAGATCTAAACAAAATTTCCTAAGATGACCTTGTCGACCACAAAGTGTACAAGTGAGAACATGTCGAAAAGATTTACTTAAGGAGTGATCTTTAAAGGTATTCCTAGTTGATTCTCCTAAAACATTGGTTTGGGCATTATGAGTAGATTCATTACAAGGATTGAAGCCTAAACCAAAAGTGTCATTTTTAATTTGGACCGTTCCTAACATTTTATCTAGTTTTTCCGAACGACACTCCAAATCAAATTTGACATTATTAGAATCTTTTAATTTATTTTCCAATTCTAAAATTTTAGATTCTAGTAAAACATTTCGCTCTTCAAAAGCAAGAAGCTCCTTTTTCAAGGATTCCATTAAACCCCTAAGGCTATCTCTCTCGCCTTCTACATAGTTAAGCTTCTCTTGAAGATTCCTCTCATGTGTCCTAAGGTCTTCTATCAAGGTACTTTCATCAATGACCTTGACACTTTCTCTTAAACTCGCTTCTAACTTCAAATTAGCTCTTTTCAATTTAATAGATTCTTTATATAATTCATGAAAAGCATTTTGAAGTTCACTCATATCAACCTCTTCTTCATTTTCACTCTCTTCTTCTTCTTCACTCTCACTATCATCAAAAATAAGAGAATCATGTACAATGACCTTGGAAGTGGCATGTGCTATAATTTCATCATCCGATGAGTTCTCATTATCACTCACATGTGCCATAAAAGCCACAAAATTTTTCTTAGTGGGGGATTCGGGCTTCTCTTCCTTATCACTATCACTAAGGGTCGCATTATATGAAATGGGTCGTTTACCCTCTTTCCTTAGTTTAGTGGGGCACTCAAAAGCCATATGGCCATAACCTTCACAACCAAAACATTTATTAGACTCGTCCCTATCAATATTTTCATTACTAGGTTTAGGGATCTTATCGGCTTTAGAAATCTTCTCGTTTTTATCATGTTTAGAAGATTCAAATTTCTTAAAATCATTTTTAACTTTATCTTTGTTAAATTTAAGAAATTTTCTAAATTTACGAGCAAACAAAGCCATATCTTCCGAGTAACTATCACTATCGCTCTCTACTACTTGTTTGACCTCTTTTCGGGCTTTTAAAGCAACACCCTTTTCAATTTTCTGTTCAGTTTTAGAGGGAAACATAGCTAGTTCATAGGTTTGTAAATCACCTATAAGCTCTTCTAATTTCGTAGAGGCTAAAGTGGGTAAAGAGTTTAAAACGGTCACTTTAGGAATAAATCTATCGGGTAGTGACCTTAAAATTTTCTTTACAACACGGTCGTCAGGTATTTTCTCTCCCAAGTTAAAGGATGAATTGACAATATCAGAAAGTCTAGCATAAAATTTATCAAAAGTTTCTTTTTCATCCATTTTCATAGTTTCAAATTGAGTGGTGAGGTTTTGGAGTTTAGAAGCTTTAACGACACTCGTTCCTTCATGAGTTAATTATAAAATATCCCAAGCTTCTTTAGCGGTTTCACACGTCAAAATACGTTGGAATTCATCCGGTGCGACAGCGCTAAACAAGGCATTTAAACCTCGGGAATTAAAGTTTGCTAGCTTAAACTCATTTTCAGTCCATCTATCAACGGGTTTGGGAACATGTACATTTTCAATTAAATGTGTTGGTGGGGTCCAACCGTTAACAACAGACATGCAAACACGTTCATCGATAGATTTAAGTGCCGATTTCATTCGCGCTTTCCAATACGCGTAGTTAGAACCATCAAAAATAGGAAATTTTGAAAATGGGGAAAAATCCATATTTAGCCAAAAAGTAAAGGATCTTTAACGAAATAATTTATCGTTTTTGGCTCTGATACCAATTTGAAAACGCGGAGTTGGATCCCCGGTGATTAATAATCACAAATTAAAATTAATAATTTTTAATTTCCTTTTTAAACAAATGCGGAAGCGTGAAATACAAGTGATGGTTCCACAAAACAACAAGGCTGGGTTTTAATATCTTCAAAAACTAATTAAAACAAAATTCAAGTCCTAGAATTTGCCTAAGTCATAATTAACAATTATCCAAAGTTAGGCGAAACCAAATTAATGCAAGTGACTTGAATAAACCAATTTTACCCAATATTTAATTTAAGTCCCAAATTAAATGAGTGTGAGAATTAAACCGAATTTTATCTTGAAATTATCCTAAGCATGGATTCTAAATTTTGTGCAAGATAAAATAAACAATGTCACACTACACCGCGATGTACGAGGAAAAACCCACTAACGGGAAAAAACCTCGGGACGGCCCTAGCCTCAAATCCACTAAAAACGGTATTACAAAATACAAGACAAAAGACTTACTTCCTAAACTCGAACCCTCTCAAGCCGTGATGCTCCTTCTTGTATCAACCTCCAATTAGCGGATAACCAACGGAGCTCCACCGTGGTCTCGGAATACACCGATGGGACTTTGTATGGTCACCGTCACCCAAGCATGGAGCCTTTCTCCTTGTGGGTAGAATCTCAACAAAACTCTTCTTTGTGATGGGGTGTAGAAGCAAACCCGAAACGTCTCTTGAATTCGGTAGAGAAAACCGGTGCCAAAAACTCCAAGCAATTGATATAAATATAGAAACTTGGGTAAACAATTATTGGGTGTAAACTAGAGTGTGTATGAATTTTTCATTAAAAATTAACACTCAAAACTTGAACATTTTCCCTAAATAAATTTGCTCTCAAACTCTCTCTAAGAGATGGATATGGAATGGAAAAGTTGTCTTGGAAAATGTGTTTCCCGCACATAATAATGTATGAAAAAGTTGGTTGAAAACCAAGTGGAGAAGTGGGGAAAAAACTGTCAAAAACTGCTGAAAACCGTTCCCGCCTGACGTCTCGTTCGAACGAACTTGACTCTCGTTCGAACGAGACTTCTAACGAGCGACCAGCCTGGGCTTGTTAGAATCTCATTAGATATCTCGTTAGAACGAAAACTCGTTCGAACGACATATCGAACGACTGTCCAGATTAGGGTCGTTGGCAAACTTGTTCGAACGAACCTGGTTCGAACGACACAACTCGTTCGAACGAAATATGGTTCGAACGAAAAAACTCGTTCGAACGACATTTCTAACGAACTTCCAGAAAGTTTGTAAAATTTGATTTTGGCCTAGAAACTTTTATAAACTTATTTTTAAGTTTCTAATTGATACTTTTTGAAAAATAAAATGCAATTTTTATCAACCTAACACCCAATACAAATTGTTCCAAGCTCCTAACATATAAATACATTCATACCTTGGGAGCATGGAACCTAAGTTGATGACGTACAAACGAGGCACATAAACTACGGCATGTTGATGATGCTTTATACTCTTTGCCGCTACGTCGTCAACAAACACTTCATAGGACTCAATTGGAAATTTGTGTCCTTACAAATCTCCCCCTTTGGCTATTCCGGGACAAAAACCAAACAAAAATCCTAAAGGGCCGTCAAGCTCTACTAGACTCAAAACATAACCCGCCCAATCTTGACTCAACCCAAGGATCAAAACGCTTTGCCATAGAAAGATGCCGCTTTAGAATAATTCATGCACACTTAAGCAAACTCATCAAATGCATAGGGAATATCAAAGTATTAAATGCAATTAATTAATTACTCCCCCTAAATTAATTCTCCCTTTAAATACATGACCTACTTAGAAAGACGTCTCCCCCTAAGATGAATCTCCCCCAAACGAAGATACGATAATAATGGGATTAAGATTATGATTATGATAAATGGATCTTTGGGAGTATCGCATGTAAGATAGTTATGTCAGGGTAGTGTTATAGCCCTATTATGTATGGAATGACCCGAAAAGGAATTTTGAGCAAGTGAGGCTCTTATATTATTATCGTTTGAACGAATAGATTGTTTTGCAATGTGCTCATAAAGAGCTATAACTTTGTTGTGAACGTAAGAATTACTGTTATGTATTGAGTAGTAAGGATAAAGCTACTTATTTTTATATAGTCGTGCTAAACTTATATATGTGTTATATTCCATCTATGGAAGAACCTAGTGTATGGAAATATATTAATATGATGTGAGAGATTATTACTGAAATAATTCAGAATTTAATAGATTGTTGTTGAGCGAGAGAATTTTAGCTCATAATTATGCTAATTTTGAGAGCAATATATTATTATGAGTATGATGATTTTTAAAAACCTTGTGTCATGGGCATATAATATTTTATTTAAATGTCGAAAGACATAAACTGTTTTAAAATAAATTGTTTTCAAAATAAAACTTTTTACACTTTGGGCCATATCAAAAATGATTTACACAAAAATATTTTTAAACTTTAGTCCCGATCTAATAAACTCTCAATCCCCGACATCACTATATATTTGTGTATTGTGAGGGTTCCTTGTTTGGATTTAGCTTGCGAGACCTCCCCCGCATGAAAGTAGCGAATGTCAGGAATTGAGAGGAGTTAAATCCTTGGACCTTTTAAAATTGTTATATTATTAGTATGTTAGTATAATTTAATATATTTCTAGTTATTTTACTATTGGAGGCAAGTGAAGCCTAATTATGTTTATACGAGTAGAGCTCGAATTAAGGGTGTATGGGCGCCCTAGTTGTTATAATTGGTTTTATAAAATTAAAATAATTTGTCGTGGGGAAATGGGAGAATTGGGTATAGTGTTAGCGAGGTTAAGTGCAGTAGAAACTAGTTGAGCTTTGGAGTATTAGGCTTAGCCTAATATCGAGGGTGAAATTCTTGTAAGTTGGGAAGTCTGTAATAACCCGAGATTTTTGGGAAATTAATTTATTTATTTTGGGAGAAATAAAAAATTATTTTAATTGTAGATTAATTAAATTGGCATTTGAGGTCAAAATTTGAAGATGTTAGAAAGTGATTCGGATGACAATTCTGAGGGTTCGGTTGTTTCCGAAAGTGTCGAGATAGTCAAAATGACTGTACTTGGGTCTTATTTGGGTTCTGAAATATTTCAATTTCGTTTGGCTCGAATTAAAGTGATCGAGTCATTTAAAGTGTGTATTATCATTTAAAGTGGTGTATTTTGGATTCAAGGCTTAAAAGCCTACGGGAGAAGTCATTCTCACCTAAGAGAAAGAGAAAGCCCTAGAGAGAAAGAGAGAAGAAGAAAGGAAGAAGAGAAAGAGAGGGAAAAGCTTGGGATTTTCAGCCATTAGGTGATTTCGAGGGCGATTCAACCTCTAAAAATTCGAGTCAAGTGATTAAACTTGCTAAATAATTATTGTGTGTCATTTATTTCATGATTTGTGGATAAATTTCTGAAATTTGGGATAAATATGTTAAAACCTAGATTTTGGGTTAAATCCTACATTTGATGTGTATATAATGGATTTGAGGTTATAAATTAGGTTGGTTGAGTAATTTGATGTGTATTAATGTTATGAATGTGGTGGGATTGAAGATTTGTGGTTGGATGTAATTATTTTGGGGTTTTTGTGGAGTTGGGCCGAGGTACCTGGTAGGGCCGGTCGATCGCATCCAGGGGACCGGTAGACCACGCCTCCAATAAAGGGCACACTATCTTCGTTCATAGGCAAAATTGAAAAGTGCGCTCGATCGCGATTAGGGGATCGATCGATCAGGCCTCTGTTTTTGGCTCAAGTTTGGGAATTTAAGTTTATCCCCTTTCCTTTGGGTTTATATTTATGGACCTTCCTAATTATTCTATCATAAAGGATTAAGTGATTATTTAGGGGGATTAAGGATCTTAGAAAGTGAGAAGATATTTAGGGATTATATCATAATGAAATTGAGTGCGTATTTCCTCTCTCATCAAGCACATGAGAGCAAAAATTTATAGATGATTGGATGTAAATGTTGGGGTTTTAGTGATTGATTTAGAGAGAGTGAGAATTTAAGTTATCGTATTGATTTAGTGGAAAATCCTCTTAGTGTCGAGGTTAATAATTGAAGAGTAATAAATATTGATTGATGTGCATACGGATATAGAGAATATCCTCAACGTAAATTGAATTTAGAGATTAATCAAAATAGAAGTGAGGTATGAACTTCAAGTGAGAAATCGTATAGTGTATACAAAGTGGGGAAGTTATGTGAGCTATTGACGAATAGTATATCGAGAGTAAAATATACTAATAAATGGTATTATTTCATTTACGCCTAAGAGAGTAATAAGAGTATGTAAATAGTGTGATATATATACCTTTTGCGATGGTATACATTTATATTATGTGATGATGTATGTATATCTTGTGTGTATGATATATATATAAGTGAAGCATACCCCCTCTATGCTATCATGGGAAGTTGCACGATCTGGGTGAGGCCCCTGGCTTGAGGAGCAGGACGCGTATTGTCCCCAGGTCATAGCCTCCATTATTATTGTGTGGTTGTTTTTATTAGGGGTGAGATGTGGTGGGTATGTTTCGTCTCATTTTTGGGGAGGAACTATGACCGCTTCCCATACGTTGTGATATGGTCTTTGCCAAGGCGGTGTGAGATTCTGACCGTTGGTACCCAGGATGATATATGAGTGATTCCCTGGTAGATGATAGC
Organism: Sambucus nigra; assembly: GCA_949130495.1. Classification (NCBI taxonomy): domain Eukaryota; kingdom Viridiplantae; phylum Streptophyta; class Magnoliopsida; order Dipsacales; family Adoxaceae; genus Sambucus; species Sambucus nigra. The sequence continues at coordinate 284,888,242 of OX422207.1, read as the reverse complement.
ATTGAGAACCTGCATTTTCGAGTTATAGCTCGTTGGGATGGTTATTATTATACTTTTGTGAATAGTATATTAATTGTATATGATTATGTTATATCATATTTGTCTCTAGAGTAACGAGACATAAGAAGATTGCTTGAATCTCATTCCGAGATATTTTAACCGGTTTTAAATTATGATGAATATATATTAAAGTGGAATTGTAGAGTAGATGATTATTATGAGTATATATAGTACTTTGGGTATCGAGGGCATAATGGACCTCAACGACCAACATTGCCAAGGAGTAGTGTATCGGGGGGTCCTTGTTTGGATATCTCTTGCAAGACGACCCACACATGAAACGCAGTGCAATATTGGGAGTGAGGAGAATTTAGTCCTTAGTGCTCATATTTATATTATATATATATCGATGATCGACAGTGCCAAGGAGTAGTGTATCAGGGGGTTCCTTGTTTGGATTTCGCTTGCGAGACGGCCCACGCACGAAACATCGTGCACTGTTGAGAATCGAGAATAATTAATTAATTACATTATATAAGAACTTGGGTTATACGCGTCATGCATTGAAGGCATAATGAATCTTGATAATCAATATTGCCAAGGAGCAGTGTATCGGGGGGGTCCTTATTTGAATTTCGCTTGCGAGACGTCCCAGGCACAAAACGCAGTGCAATATTGAGAATTGGGAGAAGTTTAGTCCTTAAAACCTAGATACTAATAACTCATATATATATATATATATATATATATATATATATATATATATATATATATATATATATATATATATATATATATATATATATATATGTCAATAACTAGAATATGAGAACTTCTAGTAAAAGAGAATGTTTATGTATACTTTATATGTTTAGAAAGTGGGCGAATAGATGAGAGTGGTAATATTTGAAGTTGAGAGATAATTTAGATGGATTTTAATTGAATATAAAAATTGGGAGTAAGTTAGATTACTTTTCCCCTAGATAGATTTGGGCATTTATTTAGAGATCATGTGCATACGCTTAGTTGGGCGCTTTAGTTGAGAGGTGAATTGAATTTTATGGAGAGTGCGACTCCACTTTAATCATGTCATAATGCATTTCTAATTATTATGCATTTTAATGCGCTTGCTATAAAAATATTTTCACACCTCGGGCTCTGACCCGTTTATATTTTCTCTTGCTATGTATATATTTTATTATTTTAGGTGTCCCTCCGCAAGGACCCCATTGAGGATATTCATCCAGTGTATTCGTGGAGCTGCAGCAGTTGCGGGTTGTTACAGAATTTTGTTATTATATACACGTGTTGTAGTGTAGCACTTCTATATTTTATTTCTCAGACTGTTTTATTGTCTGTGACCCAACAGCATATTCGGGTATTTTATTTTGTACATTATAGTGTACTCTTGTATTAGTCTCTTTTATATCATTTGAGCATGCGTGTGTCTCTTATCATATATAGTTATGCCGTTGCTTAGTTGTTGTATATATTGTTTTAGTAATGAAAATAAATGTTTTAAAAAAAATGATACCCTCTTTTTGTGGTAATGGGTAGTTAGCCGTGTTTATTTTAGAATCGTCAGTAGATGCCGAGAATGATCCACTTAAGATTCCTGATTATTTTAGTATAGGGTTGGCCACCCGTTATTATTTTAAGCGGGGTGTCACAGGTGGTATCAGAGCATCAGGTTCTAGTGTCTTTAGGATCTGTGTGGGTTTACTGCGATCTTCCTTAAGCATTCTTGATGTAGAGCCCTATTATTAGGACCGTTGTATTCATACGTCCATATTTTCTTCTGTGATGAGAAAACATTTGAAAGGCGTTTTGATACAATTGTTCTTATTCCAGATGCCACCTAAGAGAGGTCGTCCAAGCAGTGCAAATAAAGGGGCTGAGAGTGTGGAACCCTAATTGCCTCAAAGGACTACGACTACAGATGAAGTTGCTAGTATTGTGACACAAGCAGTAGCAGCTGCCATTTCTGCGATGGAGCATCAACCTGCAGTTCAAGCAGCCCAAACCCATTCAGGACCATCTTTGTGGGAAAGAGTACGGGAAGAATGTAGGAAGGAACATCCTCCAGAGTTTTCAGGGGGATTTGATGAGATGGCTGCAAGTCGATGGAAGAATTGTATGCAAAGGCACCTTAGTATGGTTGAATGTAGTGAGGTGCAGAAGAAATTTCTCGCCACCTTTCATTTAACGGGAGCAGCTCTCCAATGGTGGGAGCCTATCACCACATTAGAACAGAGGGATATATTAACCATAATAGATTTTTGGGAACTTTTTGGTCGAAGACATTTTCGTCCGCGATTCAGAAGGAAATGAGGAAGAAATTGATGGATGTGTTTCAAGGTAATAGAACGGTGGCCGAGTATGAAGAAGAATTTACTCGATTGGCGAATTTAGTACCAGATGAGGTAAATACGAAAGAGAATCATATATCTAAGTTCATGCGAGGTTTAGATTGGAGAATTCGTCAGCATTTGTTAGGGAACCCAGCATTAGTAGCTTTCACTGAGGTAATGAATGCGTCACTGTTACAGTGTCATGAATAACGTCTTCGTTCGCAAGGGGGTAAGAAATTTGGAGATTCGGGTTCATCAAGTAGGTTTGGTTAAGAGAATGACAGTAATGCCAGGGAGTATAAGCAAAATTTTAGAGGGTCGCAACAGCGTTATGTTCCTCAAGATGGGGGGAGAGGATTTGCGGGTAGATGTTTCTTTTGTAAAGAAATAGGTCATAGAAAGAGAAATTGTCCTAAAAGAGGTAAAGGACCACATTTTGAATAAGTTTTGGATGTAGAACCCTTAAAGTAGATTCGAGGTCATTTTAGGCCAGGGGACTTTGTGTGGGAACCCAATGATGAGGAGATGAAATCGGACTAGAGAGGTATGATGTAAGTTATTTTCTTATGTGAATAGGATTATGTTATATGGAGCTTTAGGAGTATCATATGTTAGATAGTTATGTCAGGGTAGTGTTATAGCCCTATTATGTATGGAATGACCCGAAAGGGAATTTTGAGCAAGTGAGGCTCTTATATTATTATCGTTTGAAAGAATAGATTGTTTTGTAATGTGCTCATAGAGAGCTATAACTTTCTTGTGAACGTAAGAATTGTTGTTATGTATTGAGTAGTAATGATAAATCTACTTATTTTTATATAGTCGTGCTTGACTTATATATATGTTATATTCCATCTATGGAAGAGCCTTGTGTATGGCAATATATTAATATGATGTGAGAGATTATTACTGAAATGATTCAGAATTTAATAGATTGTTGTTGAGCGAGAGAATTTTAGCTCAACATTATGCTAATTCTGAGAGCTATATATTATTATGAGTATGATGATTGTTAAAAACCTTGTGTCATGGGCATAAGATATTTAATTTAAATGTCGAAAGACATAAACTGTTTTCAAATAAATTGTTTTCAAAATAAAAAGTTTTACCCTTTGGGCCATATCAAAAATGATTTACACAAAAATATTTTTAAACTTTACTCCCGATCTAACAAACTCTCAATCCCCGACTTCGCTACGTATTAGTGTATTGGGAGGGTTCCTTGTTTCGATTTCTCTTGCAAGACCTCCCCCGCATGAAAGTAGAGAATGTTAGGAATTGAGAGGAGTTAAATCCTTGGACCTTTTAAAATTGTTATATTATTAGTATGTTAGTATAATTTAATATATTTCTAATTATTGTAATATTGGAGGGAAGTGAAGCCTAATTATGTTTATACGAGTAAAGCTCAAATTAAGGGAGTATGGGCGACCTAGTTGTTATAATTGGTTTTATAAAATTAAAATAATTCGTCATGGGAAATGGGAGAATCGGGTATAGTGTTAGCGAGGCTAAGTGTAGTAGAAACTAATTGAGCTCTGGAGTATTAGGCTTAGCGTAATTTCGAGGGCGAAATTCCTGTAAGTGGGGAAGTCTATAATACCCCGAGATTTTTGGGACAATAATTTATTTATTTTGGGAGAAATAAATATTATTTCAATTGGAGATTAATTAAATTGGCATTTGAGGTCAAAATTTGAAATTGTTAGAAAGTGATTCGGATGAAAATTCTGAGGGTGCGGTTGTTTCCGGAAGGGTCGAGATAATTGAAATGATTGTACTTGGGTCTTATTTGGGTTTCGAAATATTTTAAGTTTGTTTGGCTCGAATTAAAGTGACCGAGTCATTTAAAGTGTGTATTATCATTTAAAGTGGTGAATTTTGGATTCAAGGCTTAAAAGCCTACGGGAGAAGTCATTATCTCCTAAGAGAAATAGAAAGTCCTAGAAAGAAAGAGAGAAAGAGAGAAGAAGAATGGAAGAAGAGAAAGAGAGGGAAAAGCTTGGGATTTCCAGCCATTACGTGATTTCGAGGGCGATTCAACCTCTACAAATTCAAGGCAAGTGATTAAACTTGCTAAATAATTGTTGTGTGTCATTTATTTCATGATTTGTGGATAAATTTCTGAATTTTGGGATAAATATGTTAAAACCTAGATTTTGTGTTAAATCTTACATTTGATGTGTATATAATGGATTTGAGGTTATAAATTAGTTGGGTTGAGTTATTTGATGTGTATTAATGTTTTAAAAAAAATTGATACCCTCTTTTTGTGGTAATGGGTAGTTAGCCGTGTTTATTTTAGAATCGTCAATAGATGCTGAGAATGATCCACTTGAGATTCCTGATTATTTTAGTATAGGGCTGGCCACCCGTTATTATTTTAAGCGGGGTGTCACATCTAGTAAGATAATACATAACTTGTTCTTCGTGGTTCTCACAATCTGGATCCAATAAAACTTCAATTGATGCATCAGAGGATGAAATATATAACTTCAGTGGCTTATGTTCTCTTGAAGGTGCCGAAACGGGTGGCTTGGCCAAGAATTTCTTGAGTGTTTGGAAAGCTAGCTCGTTCTCTTCCTTCCAATCCATATCCTCTTCATCTTTTAGCTTCAAGAAAGGAGAAAAAACTCTAGTTTTTCCTACTGCATTAGATATAAATCTATGAAAGAAATTAACTTGACCCAAAAACCTTTGTAATTATTTCTTATTTTAGGGTGCTGAGCTTTCAACTATAGCTTTAGCTTTGTCTTGATCAAATATCATTGATGCACCAAATATCCTAGGAAATTTCCAGTAAATGGAACAATTCAAATAATTCATTCTAAGTTGATAAAGTCTCATTCTTTTGAAGGACTTTTTTAGGTGTGTTATATGACCATTTACTATCTTTTAATTGAAAATTACATCATCAATATAACATTCTAAAAAGGTGCCAACCATATCATGCAAAAATGGTATTTATTCCCCTTTGGTAAGTGGCCCTTGCATTCTTTAATACAAATGTCATTTTTATCCATTCGAAGGTCCGAAACTACTAGGACACCTAAAAGCATTTTTATGCACATCTTCTTTATTTATGCATATTTTATAGTAAACTAAATGACCATCAAACATGTCAGCTAATAAGTCTACTACCGGTATTAGATATTTATCTTTTGGAGTGAAAGCATTAAAAATTTTAAAATCAATGCACACTTTTAATTTCCCATTTTTCTTAATAACTGACACTGTGTTAGATAGATATTCAACATACCTTGTTATCCTAATGAATCCAGCCTTCAATAAATTTTTAATTTCTTCTTTTATCTTGGTTGTGACTTATAGAGTCATTTATCATGGCAATTGTTTGTTAGGTTTATATTTTTCTTTCATATTCCCCAGAAAAGCAGTCCTTGTACTTATGTAAAAGATGCATAACCAAGTTTTGATCATTTTTGCTAAGGTTTGCACTGGTATATGTCACCTTTCAATTTTATTTGGTTCCCAAATTGACTTTTAACAAAGGGTCCAATTGATTCATCATTAGTTCTCAATACTCCACTGGTGAACTTGCTAATTCACCACTATTGTGATGATCTTCATCCTATTATCCTCTTCGAAGATATAATATACCCAATTAATGATCCTTTTTCACTAATCCATGTACTCAAATCTAGATCCCTTAATTTATACAACACTGTGGCCAAACTTTCATTAGCCTTTTTAACAGCAATGGGTGTACTATCATATAAAAACCCATGTTGTCTTTTCAGTGGGTCCTTTCAGTCCAAAAAAAACAACTCTTCCCAAGCCTCATCTCAGACTTCTCCTTCTAATGCCTTTGGAACCAAAGCATTTTCCTTGATATGTTCTACATTCTCTTGGTAAAGTCCTGTCTTTACACAGTTAGAGCTGGGGTGAAAAGGCAATGGATCTTCCTCCACATTTCTTTAATCCTTAATCAAAAGAAATTTTTAAAACATAGAAGAACGAATACATTTGTTAGAGTGGATCTAATCTCTACCAAGAAATGCATTTAATATTTTTTTTCCCTCAATGATAAAGAAAATGGTTTTATATTTCCTAGTGCCTAAGTTAATATCAACCAGTAGTACACATTTGGTCTACTTGTTATCCCCCAGTAAAACTAGATATTATAATTTGAGTCTAGGCTAATATTACATTTTATTTGTTTATCTTAGGATGCTTGGAGTATAGCATTATATTAATAGCAGTGTCATTATCTACCAATATTATATTGATTAAAACTCTATTTATCCAAGATTTTATAAACAAGGGTTTATTGTGATTAGTCGTATTCTTAGTAGGCTCTCCGAACCCATAAAAAAAATCTAGGGAAGATATAAACAAATCAAAGTTGTCTACCTATGATTTGTCATCTTCATCCAGCTCCATTTCTAGAACCGCTTACCCCTCTTCATCTTTGAACCTCTTTGGGAGGATCATAGCCATGTTAATTGACACTTTCTAAGGTAGAGACCCAAACTAGATGAATTGTTGTACAACAACCCCTTAATCAAGTCATATTGTATCAACAACCATCACTTTTTGCTTTTCTTCCTCATTGAATAAGCTTTCCCAAAAGGATATGTCTTCATCCACACTCATGGCCTTCTTTATCTCTTTGAGTTTTTAATTAGCAAGTCTCAAGAGGATTGGCTCCCTGTTAACGCAAAAAATTTCCATCTACGAGGACCAATCAGAAAAGGACACATGTCATCCTACGTGGCAATATTCGACACCCGAGGAGAGTTGGTCGGCATTCGAGGAGAGTTGGTCGGCACCCGAGGAGTGTTAGTCTGCACCCGAGGAGAGTTGGTCATTACCCGAGGAAAATTAGTCGGCACCCGAGGAGAGTTGGTCGGCACCCGAGGAGTGTTAGTCAACACCCGAGGAGAGTTGGTCGGCATATCAACTAGGAAGATCAAAGGATAACTACGCATTTAATGCGCATTAATGAAGATGGCAGCGCATTTAATGAGCCTTAATGTACATTTATACTGTATCAATAGATGACAACACATAGCATACCAAGCAGTTCAACAATTAGATTCGTTGAATGTAGACATAAATGTCTACATATAATGAATCTCTTTATCTCCCATCACTATAAATACATGTATCCCCTTAGCCAAAAGGGAGATCCAGGAGAACCAAGAGAACGGAGAGACACCATTCACAAAATACGCAACCTTTCTCTCTCTACACCATATTGTGCTATTGTAAACCCCTGGGAATAAAATAACAGTGGACGTAGGCTTTATTCATAGCCGAACCACTTTAAAAACCTTTGTCTCTTATATGTTTTATGTGAATGTTTATCTTCATCTTCAATCTCATCCTCATCATTTATCTGCTGTTGACGCCACTAAAATGGCAGTGGCCATTTTCTGTCTTCAACAGATTGGTGCCGTCTGTGGGAACGTGTTACAACCATTGTTCTCCATCAAAAGCTAAGTTTTTATTTTCTCTACGTATAATCAATTATACATACATCTTTTGATTCAATCATGATTTTTATGTTTATATACATAAATTAATTGTCCAATTTTTATCTGCAAAATGTTGCATATCATGATTTTTAAATCATAACTGTTAGATTAATTCTTATTTAGAAATTTGAAAAATAGTGGATTTCATAAATCATAACTTTTTGCTTGATTCTCAAGTTTCAATTTTATATCATGGAATAAATATTTTAAATGATTACATATACCAATATATATGACGGTGGTAAGATTTGATAATTTTCATTATAAATTTTGTAAGATCTTTGATGTCTATTCAAATTCCCATCATATTTTTAATCAAAGAATGTGAAAAGGTTAAAGACAATAAAAAGTTTTCTCTTGGAAATCATGACCCAGATCTATTTTCTCTCTCTTCAAGTTTGAGTCTCTTTGCATTCATTTTTATGAACTATATACTTAATTTGGTTCATCTTCCATCTATGTCAATAAAGTCTTATCGATTGATTTTTGATATAAATTTGGTAATAATTTCGATCATTCACCATATTTTTATCTCTCCAAATAGGGAATAGGAGATGATCAATATAAAAAATAATTTTCTCTCACCTGAAAAATCATTACCCACCTCTTGTAAAAGATGATCAGTAAAACAATCATGACCATATCAAGACTCTGGGCACAAATTTGATATGTTGGCCCCTCGTTCATCACATCACACTGTTTCTTTATCGGAATCACACGATATAGTGGATTAGATAATTATTCATTTAATCAACATTATTAATGCTTAAATTTTACATCGAATGTTATTTTTGTGATCTAAGGATTCGAGATATTCTGGTCATCCATCCATATTGATGGTCGGCATCATCTTGGGCCATCTTTTATTAAAGAGAAGCTTAACCATTCCATTTTTGTTTGTCGGAGATAAGATGAAGAAGATCCATCAGCAACGTTGAAATAATTTTATCCAACTACGAGGTATCTTATTGTTGGTCGGAGACTCATATTGTAGCTCGGTGGAACCAATTGCAGGTCGACGATCATCTACTTCTTGATCGGAGACATCTCAGCCTTGTTCGAAGGGTTCAATTTACTGGTCAACAACTATCCAACCATCCAACTCTTGGTTGGCGACATCTGATGTTGTTCGGTGACCATCCAACAGCTGGTCTGCAATATCAATGCACCATTTTTGTTGATCGACGAAATTTCTCAGCTGGTCGGGGACCATTTGCTTCTTGGTCGGCACCATATATTCTATAACTTGAGATATTCTTAAATGTTGGTCGGCAACATCCATGCCGTTTGTCGGCAGCAGTAGAATCTTGGGCTATTAAAAAATGCAAAGCACCCCAGATATTTCTTTAAACACGAGTTCAGCTTGGGGACAAACAGGGGGCTTAAGTCCTTTTTAACTTGTGATCACCCCAAAAATATTTTTAAAACCAAGTGATAAATAATTTTCAAACAGCAACTTATACCTGATTAGTTGTTGGAGATTAAATAACTTTACAAAAAAACTCTACGTCTTATTTATGGCTCATATCTAATAATAATTTGTCCATCTCACACACATTTGAGATAAAACATATTATTTCATATTTTGAAATTTGTATTGCCTTATGCTGATACACATCATATATCGTTTGGCTGAATAATTATTCTCATGATAATAATTATTTGATCTAGTCTCGACAGGTGCTCGGGCAGCTTATTAAGATTTCATAGGGACGATATTAAATCCCGACGAAATCTCATCCGCAATCTTAAACCTCTGGAAACTATTATTGCTCGACATCAGGCAGTTTTACCTCGACATATCAGCCAACATATATTATTTCAGTTTTTTGAAATTAATATTTTTATTTCTCAAGCATATACATATCATATATTGATTGGATGAGTAAATTATTCTCATGACTAATCAATTCAGCCTACACATAAGGTAGAGCAAATTATTAATTTTTACAGGTACAAGATTCAACGCCGACGAATGCTCGGAAACAATCTGGAAACTATTATCATTTCACTCGGAGATATCGGCTCAAGCACAAATTATTCTATATCCGTTCGGATTCATATTTTATATTTATCTCAGCATGGAGATCAAAAAATTTCCTCTCTATATATTTTCAGCTCCGAGGAAAAGCTACGACAGTTATTATATTTCACCCCCAACGGATAGTTGGTCGGGGCAATTCTTATTTATATTCAGGCCCAGATATCGGCTCAAGCACAAATTATTCTATATATCCCTTGGGATTCATATTCTATATTCATCTCAACATGGAACTCGGCGAGATACTTATTATCATATTCAGATCCGAGGAGAACTATAACATTTATTATATGTCACCTTCAACGGATAGTTGGTCGGGGTAATTCTTATTTATATGCAGGCCCAGCAAAGTTCTCGGCATATTCTTATGTTCTAGAAAATATTATTCTTATTCGGCATTATGCAATTGTGCCTCGACAAGATACTTATTCAGCTTTAAGGGGAATTACAACATTCGTTGTATTTCATCCCCAACAGATAGTTGGTCGGATAATTCTTATTTATATTCAGGCCTGACAACGTTCTCGGTCATATTCTTATGTTCTGGAAGATCTTATTCTTGTTCGGCATTATATAATTCTACGTCGACAAATCAACGAGGCACTTTATTATTTTTAATTATTCTTTATATCTATTTGGATGCATATTCTATTCTTATTTCAGCAAGGAGGTTTCCAACATTTATATTATCTTATTCCCAACAATCTGTTGGTCAGCTCTAAGGATGTCTCCAGCATATAATATCTTATTCCCAACATTCTGTTGGTCAGCTCCAAGGATGTCTCCAGCATATATTATCTTATTCCCAACAATCTGTTGGTCAGCTTCAAGGATGTCTCCAGCATTTATTATATCTTATTCCCAACAATCTGTTGGTCAGCTCTGAGAAAGTCTCTAGCATTTATTATCAATTACCACCAACTCCGGTTGGTCGGGAACCAAATCCAACTCCGGTTGGTAGATAAAATCCAACTCCGATTGGTAAATAAAATCCAACTCCGGTTGGTAAATAAAATCCAACTCCGATTAGTAGATAAAATCCAACTCCGGTTGGTAGATAAAATCCAACTCCGGTTGGTCGATAAATCTCTTCCAACTCCGGTTGGTCGGGAACCAAATCCAACTCCGATTGGTCGATAAATCTCATTCAAAGTTCACATTCCACACTTGGGGGCTTCTATTACAGATATATTTGTTCATTTGGTGGCACATTCTTATAACATCATACAATCGAGCACCAAATTCAACTCCATAAACTTACATAGTCCGGGTCCCGACTAATTATCATTCAGAAGTTGTTTTTCTTTCTCGAGAATTAGTTTAGGAGGCTATTGAAGTTCAAGAGGTATATTGAAGTTCAGGAGGAATACTGAAGTTCAGGAGGTATATTGAAGTTCAGGAGGCATATTCAGGAGTTATTATGCACATACTATTGAAGTTCAGAAGTCAAATTCAGCATCTACGGCACTGAGATCTTTACTACTACTATCCCGACCAACATTGAAGAAGAAGTTGTATGAAAATGTTTCGAAGCCCACCACTAGCTTGATACTAATCAGATTGAAGAGTTGGGTTCAAAAGCTAGTATGTTACTCGACAAAGTATTTAGAGGAGCATAAATCGGAAGAATCAAGCACGTGAAGTTAGCACTCAGTTGCTCGGCACAGGAGGCAGTTGGTCGGCTAGTAAACCAATCAACATACTTGAATATTATGACAAGCTACAAGCTGCATACTATGGCATGGCTGCATCCAAATTCCCAGGGGTGATACATAGCACACGAAGTTCCTCAAAAGAAAGATTAGCAACCATCAATCAACCTGCATCATATGTCGTCCAGGAGATAATGCACTTTATGTTGAACAAATCAAGAAGGTAGATCAAGAATTTCATGAGAACCGAGCAATACTACAGAATAACTACTCCATCCTTTCAAGTAAACCATCAAGCATGGAGCATTGGGGGCTTCTATTAATGCAAAAATTCTCCATCTACGAGGACCAATCAGAAAAGGACACATGTCATCCTACGTGGCAATATTTGACACCCGAGGAGAGTTGGTCGGCATTCGAGGAGAGTTGGTCGGCACCCCAGGAGTGTTAGTCGGCACCCGAGGAGAGTTGGTCAGTACTCGAGGAGAATTAGTCGGCACCCGAGGAGAGTTGGTCGGCACCCGAGGAGTGTTAGTCGACACCCGAGGAGAGTTGGTCGGCATATCAACCAGGAAGATCAAAGGATAACTACGCATTTAATGTGCATTAATGAAGATGGCAGTGCATTTAATGAGCCTTAATGTACATTTATACTGTATTAATAGATGACAACACATATCATACCAAGCAGTTCAACAATTAGATCCGTTGAATGTAGACATAAATGTCTACATATAATGAATCTCTTTATCTACCATCACTATAAATGCATGTATCCCCTTAGCCAAAAGGGAGATCCAGGAGAACCAGGAGAACGGAGAGACACCATTCACAAAATACGCAACCTTTCTCTCTCTACACCATATTGTGCTATTATAAACCCCTGGGAATAAAATAACAGTGGACGTAGGCTTTATTCATAGCCGAACCACTTTAAAAACCTTTGTCTCTTATATATTTGATGTGAATGTTTATCTTCATCTTCAATATCATCCTCATCATTTATCTGCGTCAACACTCCCCTCTAGCATTCTGTGGAACATTAGGTTTGGCTTAGATATGAAGGAACAATCCCCTTTAATCCATTAGCGTGAACAATCTCTGAGGCTTCTTTCCAAACCCTTTATTTTCTTTGGATTCTACTCTGTTGAATGTGAGATATCACAATGTTCGGTTCTTTCTTCTTTGATTTTTGCCACATGTCAGGGGCCACCAACTGAAGCTTTACTATTCTTGGCCTCCTAGGCATTTCATTAAATTATTGAGCCACCATTGGGTATTGAGTGACAAACAAATAAAGCACTCCTTTCCCAATTAAAACTAATTTTGGTATTTTCCATAGGCCCTAAAGCTTCCAAATACTAGTGATATTTGATGTCATTAAAACTAAGCATGATATACTGATGGTTCCTTGGTGTTTTGAAGTTTCCTTGAGGGTACTAGGTACTAGAAGATGATCTTATTTTCTAAAAACACTCCCTTGGAATTCTTCTTGGCCTAGAAACACTTGGGTTTTAGCTGTATAGCCATTATTCCCATGATTTTTGACTTTCTGTTGTTATTTTTCCTTCGTAGCCACAAATTCACACATCTCAACATATTACTCTCTACACCTAATGAATGGGTGTTTCATGACTTTTTAGTATGTATCCTCAATTTTTTTTAGTCTTCGATTTTTCTTTAGTCTTTAACTTGAATTCAACATGCTTTTGTTCCCAGGAAATTGAATAGATTGCATGTTCATTCCTACTTCTTTCAGGTTGAAAAATGGGTCTTCATGAACCCCCATGTTATTTTCCTCTTTCCTTGCAAACTTTAGTTCTCCTCTTCCGAACAACTCTTTAATCATGTCGCAAAAAACACAATATGCATTAGTTGAATGGGAGAAAACATTGTACCATTTACAATAGTTTTTCCATTAACTTCATTTTGTGATTTTGCATCATCAAGAAATTTTAACATTTTTACTTTTAAGATATAATTAAATATTTATTCTATCTTAAAGATATCAAATGAATATTTTTTTAATAATCCCCTTTGACTTTGGGGTAAAATATTCTATTGTTGTTCTCTTTTAGTTTAAGTTCCTATAGTATCAGCAACTTCTATTTCCATATTTGGACCTTTATAATATGTTCTGAAAGAAGAGGTAATGATTTCATTCCCTTCTTTTAAAAGAACCTCATATTTATATACTTTGGCAGTTAATTTGACCAAATCTTTTAATTCAGTTGCATTAAATATCTTTGAAGCCTAAATTCACTCCGATTTAGGGCCAATCTGAAAAACTCAGACTTAGGTAGGACTATTTTGCTCTTATGCCTAGCCCATTTTTAACTATTTATGAAAGAATATGTATTTTCATCCGATCTTTGACTTAATCTAGCGAAGTCAGTTATGGACACTTTTGATCCAGTTTGGAATAATTGTGCATGGAACATGTCTTCCATTTACTGCCAAATTTGGAGAGTGTTTATAGGAAGACTTATGAACTAGGAAAAAGCCAAATCGATGAGGGAATTAGAAAACAAATGCAGTTTCAGATACTCATTTGTCCCAGTATTGTGTTTCATAGTGGACTAACTCTCAGCTCGTGAAAAGAGAGTGAAATTTAGGAACTTAAAACCATTTGGAAGTTTGATCATATTTATGAATTCATGGTATGGGTACATTGAGGTATGCAGCCCCGAGCCATTGGCCCACAAATCTCATGTATGAGATCTACAAGTTTCTCCGAGCACCCATAGGTAATATCATGTTTAGTGGATCCATTATTTGATTCATCATGGGAGTTGGTAGCACCAAGGGTGGTGCCATTTGAGGAGGCACGTTATATTGTGTTTGGAAAGGCATTAGTTGAGACACTTGTGGGATTCAATTATCAAACCTCTTGTTGTTCCCCAACCCCCGAGTTCCTGTTCAAACACATGATTATTGATTATCCTATCGGTCGAGGTGTCTTGGCAACCTCAACTGGCCTTATTTTTGTATGTCCTAGATGGAAATACCTCTAGGATGGGTGTCCTCCCTATTGGATTATTGTAACCTAACTGTTGGTAAGTTTTAGATGTCTTTAACCCCTATAGTGTATTGTTCACACCTAGACCAATGGTATTAGAGTAATTTTATATACTTAGGTTATTTAAAAATTTGGTTTCACTTGTATTAGGAATGTAATATGAATTATGATGAGGATTAGGTTGATTACTAGTATTTACACCAATTTTTGGTTCATAACCTTGACCATTAGACACTACAAAAGTAAATGTGGAAATCCCAATAGTCATTGTTATGATCATGGTGTTGATGTTTTGAATTATTTTCTCAAGATGATAAAGAGTCGAGTTTAATTGGTTTATTAGTTGGTCTTGGGAATTTGAGGGCATATCAATAATATGTATTGTGCTAATATTTTTTGCCCTTGGAGACATTATTGCATTCAATTCTTGGTTATGATCAATTGACCTCAACTCTTGGGTAGTTTCAACCATTATATTACTTTGTGGTGGCGTTGTGTTGGTCGGTTGAACCAATTCCACCAATGTTTTCTGTAACATCATCGCTTCCTCTAGTTCTAGCCGTGGTAAACAACAATGCATCACTTGGTCCCACCAATTGTGCTAAAAATATGTTTGTGGTTTTCTCTTGTCTTGTAAGTGAAGTGTGTTTAACTAAAAGCGTGATAAGAGAGGTTATGTATCTTGCCAACCAATTGATTATCTTAGCCTTATAAAATCAGGCGATTATGTATTGTTCGATGATTTAATTAAGAAGACTTGTGCTTACCTTAGATAAGAATTTAATGTGAGCGTTAAATTACTATGATTAACTGGAACTATAGAAGACATGATTGGCATAAACTAAAATTAAAGTAATTTTTTGATATTAAAGAAAGATGAGGGAGTCCTTTCTTCCTATTTCCTCTAGTTACTTATGTATATAAATACTTGCCATGCAACTATTATGTAACTGGTGGGTGGTTACCCAATTGGATTTTCTCGCCTATATGCTTAAGTGCTCTAATAATGGCCACTCGGTACTTATTCCATCTTTCGAAGTCTTGACAGGTGTTAAGTTCTTGAGATCCCTTTTACAATAACCCCACGCATTATAATTCGACTATAATCTCCATTTAGTAATTTTACATGGAAAACTTTCATTGGAAGGTGATAATGTGGTGTAAACAGTAGTGTGATATTGATATCCTTTTGAGATATGTTTTGGATCATATGTCTAGTTTCCCCATACTACACCATCAATCACTTATGCAGCTCCTATCATATATCCAATTTCCCCAATCGTCCACGTGCCAGTGAGTATGATGACAAATTATGGAGATGTTAAAGATAATGATACTTTCACTATATTAAATATAGATGATTTTGACGCACTCTATCTACCATTACCGTATATTAAGACTTAGTTTTTTATTTTTATTTTTATTTTTGTATGAAGTAGAGTAGTGATGTATATGGTTAGTTTTGTATCATTTGGTTGGATACTTCAAATTACAATGTATGGAATTTTTTAATATCATCTTTTGCAGATTTTTACGTGTTTTGATGATACACATGATTCATGTTTATGCTTTATATTCCCTTACATTATTTGGATAAACCTCTTGTTCTTATTGTCATATTATTTATTTATATCTTGTTATCACTTATACACTGTGTTACTCATGTTTTATCTTGGTTGTGACTTGTTTAAAGGCTTTAACTAGCTTTTGTTCTTGCTAGCATAGATCGTATCTCTTTTGTTGTGAGTCTCTCTCTCTCTCTCTCTCTCTCTCTCTCTCTCTCTATATATATATATATATATATATATATATATATGTGTGTGTGTGTGTGTGTGTGTGTGTGTGTGTGTGTGTGTGTGTATTGTTATGTCATATACCTTATGCTCGTTATATCTGTTGCTTGTTCTCTTAAATTTGACTATGTTTATCAAAAGGGGGAGAACATATAAGATAAGGGAAAAATTTATAGAGGGAGATATTAAGGGTTTTAATATGTCAAGAAGGGGGAGGCACGACTTATTTTACCAATATGATTAGGTGGAGTTAATTGTTATTTATTCCCAATGTTTCTTGACATTTATATTTGTTTGTAGAGAATTCCAAATAAGGAGGATCGTTTCTCATATGGTCTTACATGCGTGATTGTTTCTTTTTTCATGATTTGTAGGTATTGACAAGATGGATCCTGACTTAACCCACATTTATACTAGACTTTGGTTGTTATGTCTTGGTCATTGGCCTTATTTGGTGGTATGGTTGTCATATACTCATTATTGGCTTACACAGGGATTGTATGATGGCCATGACTAAGAAATTTTGTGGGGTTTAATGCAAAATATCCAAAGGGGTAGATTAAAAATGTATTGTATCCATTTACATATAGAATTGTATATCTCGCATGTCATAATATTTAGTCTTGCATAATCAATCACAACACTTGATTATCATGTAGATGTTGCAGGTGAGACCCGATACTATAGATTTCCTTTCACATTTTTTGGCATCAGCGACTTAGTGCATCTACAAGCTTCTAACCTAACACTTACTTTGATATCCTTTTGGTTTAAGTGTTATAACTTCTATTATTTTCACATTTGCACATTTATTATAAAATGTTATTTTGGAACTTGAGGATATTGCAAAATCTTTAAAATGTATGAAGTTTCCAAAATGTTTTTGGCCTTGTTGATAAAAACAACGCAAAGTTGAAAATTAGGCTCATTATGCGCAATCTTCCGTACGATGTTAATTTTCAACAGTGCACATGATTTTAGCGAACATGGGAAAATCCATGTGGCTTAATAATACCCAATAAGATATGTATCATGCGCACGGTTGTCCTATTTTTGAAAGTTTCCTATAGGTACCTTTTGGCACCAAAATTTCAAATAAGAGAGTAGATTTAAGCATATAAGATGTTATTCTAACTTATTTTTAAGAGGTTTTATAGAGGATACCTTTTAATTACTCATGCCCTTCCTAAATTTAGAGAATTAACTATATATATACTTGAACTATATATTATTATGGATTTTTTTATGAATGGATTGATTTTTAAACCAGAAAATCTTATATTCAAATTCAATTTAAATCAGAATCGGAATCATTTCCAGGTTCAGATGTGTCACACCCTGATTTTTGGTATGAATGAACAAGAAGTACATAAAGCAATGAATTAAATATAAGGCGTAACATAACTTTGTTCATTGTTAAGTAGTTTTAGAAAGGGTTGTACCACCGCAGGGGTGAGTTAAATTTTTTTAGTACAAACTATAACGTAGAAAATCAAAAAGTGCCACTCCTTGCTCCCATCTGGCTTATTCTCTACCCACGTAGTCACATACGCAAATAGTGATCGGTATTTGTCTCTAATAGGGAAGAGATATTATCCTCTTTCTATGGGCTCATCTAGTGAAGAAAAGGAATTAGAACAAATATGATAAGAAGGTTCTACCAGTTCTATAACAAGTATATATGTATAGGTGAGAGTTGGAGTGTGTATAGAATCAACATTTTAGCCACGCTAAAAATAAAAGCTAATAATCCCATACTTATCAGTTTGAAAAGGACATTAAAGTTCTGGAACTAATAATCCCATACTTACCACTTCATTTAAGAAAATGTGATTCATTTCTACTTTATTAAGGATCACGTAAAGAAATTCAGTGATTCTTGAACTAATAATCCCATGCTTATCAGTTCACTAAGGGGTTAGAAGTAATTAAGCCATCAGTAAAACCATAATAATGATAATAATATATAATCAACCCAAAACTTTTGGGGAAAATTAACTGGCTATGCACAAATTAAAGTGGCACTCATACATATGTAGCAATAATCAAATCTCTCAATCATCGGTGCTTAGTGTGAAATTTGGTTGCTTTTCGGAAAAGTTTTATTGATTATTGCAGCTTCGAGGACATTTTAGTAATTTCATCATTCGTATTTTGATCCTGAACTCTTCACGGAAGTTGAATCCCTTTGATTTCTCTTCGTGTGGCCACCGGCGGTGCATGATTCGGATGTATAATGAGGGAGTTATGGCATTTTTAGGATGGTTTTATCTTCAAAATCACACTCAAGGTCACATTCAATGGCATTTTATTCATTTCATAATTTGGTTTTTTGGCCTAATGTCTTCTTGGATTTGAATCTCTCTGATTTATCTTTGCTTAATCTCTGACCGTGCCTAATTTCGAGTTATAACAAAAGAAGTTAAGGCATTTTTTGTAAAATTGGACAAAGCTGAGAATTCAGCACTATCGGTTGCGAATCGATTCGGCTGAAAGTCCGCAAATTTTATTTTTTAAGTTGGTTTTTGATTGGGTATATGTAAAAAAACGTTGTATCAAAGGGGGGAATCATTTTTAGACTTGATAAGATTCATTTTAGGTTAGTTTTTTGGGGGGGTTCTTTTTGGGAGCTTCTCTCTCTAAACGTTTCACCATTTTTTGTGTATGTAAGTACTATTCATCTTCACTCTCCATTAATATAGTTTCTTTCTCTTGTTCCATGCTTTATTTATTTATTTTTTTGCTTTAATTAATTAGTTTTTGTTAGTTTATTAATTGTTTTAATTGGTTAATTAGTTTTATTTGTTGTCTTAACCATGTGTAGTGGATAGTTACATAGGGTTTGGATCGTGTATCTGCCATTGATGGGCGTCGAGCTCCGAAAGTTAGTTTTGGGGAAAAATTGCATTTAATTGAAACCTCGCGTATTAAAGTCGGATTATTATGCGTTTAACTTTCTTGTCATGCAACGTTAGTGTTTATCCCAATAATCCGAATTTAAGACGCGTGTGGCCATTTTTTATTAAATGTTTTATCTCGTATTTTGGGGTTAAAATCCCTTCATGTGTGATGTTTATGCTTAACTAAAGATGTTCAGTTAAATGTTTTCGAACCGAAATTCTAATTTCCCGTGCTTAGCCAATGGCGGGGATGTGATCCCAACTCTCGTTTTAATTAGTTGTAATTTAGTTTTAACTTCTTATTTTTTCCTTTTTACCATTTCCAACCTATCACGTTTTACACTTTTATTCTTGAAGTTTTAAAGCAATTAAAATCTAAAATTCAATCACTCCCTGTGGGTTTCTTACGATACCCGACTTACCACTGTGCTTGCTTGTTAAGTGTAGTTGTAGTTTAGGTTTTTGCATCGCGGCGGCAAAACACACAACGATTGTGTCCTCACATGAACACATTTTTACCGCTCGATCAATAGGTGTACCAACAAGTGAACACTTATGTCAAAGAATGCTGGGGGAAAGTACTTCTCCAACACATAAATCGCTTCAATCACCGCCAATTTTGCGACCATTGTGTATTCTCGATTGACTACCTTCTCACACAAAAGTGAAAAGCCGATAAAAATTTGCATAATAGCCCTCCGCAAATCCTTATGATTGGAGAAACATTGCTTAAACAATAGAAGAACCAATTGCATGATCACATGCCAATTGTTGAACTTACACTTGTGTAAATCATGGGTAGCATAATTCACAATACTTTGCAAGTTCAACAAAAAATTATATGGAACCTATATATTGTGTCTAAAAGCACCTTCCTTTCCCCACTCGTCAAAGTAAACGCACCAGGGGGAATTATTATCCTTCCCCTACTATCTTCTTTCAACCATACTTGTGGCTTAAGTTTCAACGATTTAAGGTCTTTTCGTGCATTTTCTCCATCCTTCGAATGACTCCCCCCAAGGCATGTGCCCACAATATGTTCAGCGAGGTTCTTCACTGCGTGCGTCATATCTAATACATGGTGCATCAATTTATTCTTCCATTAAGGCAAGTCAAATAAAATTGACCTCCTAGACCATTCCTTTCTTGTCTCAGTTTCATTTCCAGTTGGGGTCTTCTTATGCTTGACATTCTTAAATTTAGTATTCTTACCTGGCATATTAGGGCCACAATTAGAAGATTTACTTTCAATTTCTGAACCTGAAAGTTTTCTCGGCGGTAGCCTATGTTCAACCTCGCCCGATAAAAAATTGGAACCTTTCTCAAATTTGAAACAATGAGCCGGGGGTCAAAACCTCCTATGGCAATGGTATACATTTTTTGAGCTAGCGGGGAGACAAAGAGATTAAGTCTCCTCTCCACAAATAGGACACCCCAAATAACCATGTACTACACAATCGGATAATGTCCCATAAGATGGAAAATCATGAATTGTCCACATCAACATAGCTTTCAGCGTAAACTCTTCTTTTCTAAAAGAGTCAAATGCTTGCACACCCTTTTCCCACAACTCATTTAATTCTTCTACCAAAGGATCCAGGTAAACGTCGATGTCATCACTTTGTGCCTTTGGTCCAGGTATCAATAAAGACAACATCGAAAGTTCAGGTCTCATACACTGTGGAGGAAGGTTGAGTGGGGCTAGGATCACTAGCCATACGCTCTGATTGGTGCTTAGATTTCCAAATGGGTTGAAACCATCTTTTGATATAGCCAAACGAATGTTACGTTGTTCTCGAGCAAAATCGGGAAACTCATAACTCATCCTCCTCCAAGCTATAAAATCAATAGGATGACGCATGATATTATCCCCTACTTATACCTTAGCATGCCAAGTCATTGCCTCCGCTATCTATGGTACTGTGAAAAATCGCTTAAATCTAGGCCCAACAGTAAAATATTTCAACACTTTTTGAGGCACTTTTGAGCTTGTGACTTCCTTGCCAGTAGATTAGACATATCTAGGTTCATCGCATACCGGAACGATCGAGATTTTCATACTCCTTTCGATACAGTTTGCAATCAATCACACAAGCATCAATCGATTTATAATTCATTCCCAAACCTTTCAAATTGTTCTTCATAATAGGATAGCTATTTGGAAGCATATTCTTCTTGGGTAGTAAGCCCTTCACCCAATTCATAATTCATGTTACACTATTTCCAGACAAACCCTATTGTGTCTTCAAACTGTGCAAACCAACCATGGCATGCAAAGTTGTTTGATCTTTCTAATAGCCAGAGTATAACGGTTGGGTCTAATTAAATTTTAAACTCTGGTAGTCATCATCAAGGTTTATCGTGATATCTTCATGAGCACCTGAACCTTGTACATCGTCAGTGACCTCATTCTCCTCCACTTCATGAACTCCGTACGCGTCATCAACTAAATCCTCTTACATATTATGATCTATGTTGTCCCCTTCTACACCTATCCTACTTACTGAAAGTTGTTGTGAAAGTTGTTCGAGGACAAAAGGAACTTTCAATTCACCATGAAAACTACAAAATCGATAATTATCTTGCATACCCGATCTTAACAAATGTAGTTCAACTGTTTTACACTCAAACACCTTACCATTCTTACACCTAGCACACGGACACGGAAACTCTTCATCATTATTACATCTCTTTGCATATTTCACAAATTCATTAGCACCTCTGCGAAACACATCCCCCAATCTATTTGTCTCTCCCATCCACTCTTTGTATTTAGAATATCCCATCACAGCTACTACAAATAATCACCTATTAAAGGTAAGAAGCATATATTCGTGGATTAGTATAAACAAAACATATATTTATAGTATGTTTCAGTTAATTAAGTCTTATTTATATTTAATTTTTAAATTTCAATTTATAATAGTAATTCCTATTTCCTCCATCTCCTCCAAAGGGTGAGTGATCCTATCTCATTCAA
Organism: Sambucus nigra; assembly: GCA_949130495.1. Classification (NCBI taxonomy): domain Eukaryota; kingdom Viridiplantae; phylum Streptophyta; class Magnoliopsida; order Dipsacales; family Adoxaceae; genus Sambucus; species Sambucus nigra. The sequence continues at coordinate 284,866,008 of OX422207.1, read as the reverse complement.
GATCGCATATTTCTTTAATATACTTAACATCTCATGCACATTGTTACAATTTGAAAAAAATTCGGCAGCATATCCCCATAGCCCTCCAAGTACACGACGTAGATTGGCAAGTGTGGGTGTTATTTCAATTGATCAATTGAAATAACACTCACATTTGCCAATCTAGTATGTACTCAGAGAACATTAGGATACGACTGCAGAACTTCCTCCAAAAATAACAACTTTAAGCCACTAAAAATATTATTATACAGAAATTATACAATCCCAAACTGTCCAAACGAGACAATTTGAAAGATCTCCTTACAGGGGTAATGACTCTCGAACGGGTCTAAGGGTTATTGAATGCATACGCATAAGAACTAGAAGGCTAGTATGTATGTGCACTATGTGTAATTGTAGGTATGTTTCATTTAATTATGATAAGTCCATGATCGTTCCACTCTCAAATGGGTCCTGACACAAAAGTAATTTTAGAAAAAATTCGAAAACTCCCCCTCTCCCCATTTTGACAATAATCCAGTAGTCGTGCCACTTCCAAAATTAACCAACTCAACAAATTAAGACAATATAATTATTTACGAATTTATTAATGTGAATTAAATTAAGTATTTTAAAAAAAATTAACAACCAACTTCCATATCCAACCACATTCGTCCAATATAATCCAACAGCAATAACAAACCAACAAATGTGTATCCCGTACTCCATCTAATTCATCTACTTAATTAATTCAATAATAACAATTTCAAACCTAAATAAAAATAAAGAAACAATATTTATAATGTCCAATCAACATTAACAATTAATTTCAAGTCATAAACTAAACATTAATTTCAAATCCTAAATCAACATTAACAATTAATTTTAAGTCCTAAACTGAACAAAAATTAATATCAACACACATATATACACACACGCATACACACCCCACACCCCCTGCCCCACCACACACACACACACAAACCCAACCCCTGACCCCCAACGCCTGACCCACCACCCCTGACCCACTACACATACACACACACACACACACAAATGCACACACACAAACCCACCCCCACACACACATAAACCCACCATCCCTTGCCCCCTCCCGCCCACCACACACATACGCACTCACACACACACCCCTGTACACGCGCACACACATATATACATACACACGCGAACACATATACACACACATATATACAAATGAAAGGGAAAGAGAGAAGAAAAAATACCTTAAATCGTAGAGAGAGAGAGAGAGAGAGTAGTCGCTTAGAGAGAGAGAGAATGGCGGGAATAGAAAACGGTGGGAAAAAAGAAGAGGGAAGGGTTTTTTTACTAATAAATTTGTCACGGACCTGTCACGGTCCTTGACCGTGACAAGTTTATAAGGTTGTCATGGTAATTGACCATGACAAGCCCGTCATAACTATTCTTGTCATGGATTTTTCACGGTCATTAACCGTGATAAGAGTTTGTCACGGGCATATCACGGTCAATGACCGTGACAAAGGTGGCCGATTCAAAAGTGACAATTTGGTCTTTTTGGTGTAGTGAGTGTTTAGACTAGTTATGTGATTGTGGATTGGTTTATTTATTTGAATGAGTTATGGTTTATCTATTTTGTGTTATTTCATTTGAATAAAGAAAAGGAAAATAATCACACGAGCTTAATTAAATAATAGGTGGTTAGTAATTAATTAGTTTTCGACAGTGATGCTAAGAATGAGCCCTATGAGATTTATGTTTTATTTTAGTATAGGGTTGGCCACCCATTATTTTAATAAGTGGGGTATCACATTCATGGATAAAGGGTCAAAGATTATTAATCCTAACCAATTGTCATAGCATATTCTCAAATTCAATTATAATCTTTATCAAGAAAATAACCATGATAGAGTTGAAGCTATTGAGATTATAAGTAGAAATATTTCTCATTTGGTGTCTGATTCTGAAAATGAGATGCTCACTAATGTTACCACTGAGGATGAGATATATGATTCTATATTTTCTATGGAGAGTATTAGAACCTTGGGCCTCTTACTTTTATAGGGTTTTTTTATTAACACTATTGGGATGTTGTAAAAAAGGATGTGGTGGATGTTATTCAGAATGTTTTTTTTTCCAAGGGGTGGATATTGCCAAATTTCAATTCCAATATGATTGCTCTCATTCTTAAGGAGGTTGATGATTATGAAAATACTCAATATAGGCCAATTTCTCTGGAAAATTTTATTTTCACAGTCATTCTTAACATAATTACTAAGATAATTAAACTTATTGCTTCTAGAATTATCTTAGCTTAGCAAAATGCTTTTAGTAAGGGAAGATATATTGTTGACTGCATTAGAGTAATGTTTTAAAAATTCAATTTAATGGAGAATATTTTTTTTTTGGGGGGGGGGAGGGGAATTTGGGGCTAACAGTTGACATTACCAAAGATTTTGATATTATTATCTGGAAATACCATCTATGTGTTCTATCTAAGTTGTTTTTGGAAAAATTTTGTTCATCTCATCCATATTCTCTTTATGTCAGATAATCTATTTATGCTTGTCAATGGTGCTCTTGTGGACTTCTTTTCATATAGTAGAAGGGTGAGGCAGGGGGGTCCATTTTCCCCTATTTTATTTTGTTTAGCTAAAGAGGGCATTGTAACAACCTGTCCTTTTGGAGATAATTAAATTCCATAATTGGGTATAAATTGGAAAATTGAGGAATATCTCGAAATAGTGATTTTTGGGATTTTCAAGGATTAGACGATTTTCGATGGGTGTTGTAATTACTTTTGGGATTAAATATGTCGAAGTATTTCAATTATGTCACCGTTGAGTAAAGCGACAAAAGGTAAGAGTTTAGTTGGAAAACCCCCGTTGAGATGTATTGGGTTAAAATAAGGGGTTGCGGTCAAGTAACTCGGCTGGAAATTTCGACTGCGCGGTGAGTCTCGGAATGGCCGAGATAGTCAAAAAAGAGTGTCCGATTATCGAAATTGAGTTTCGAGAAATTTTAGAGTTAAAAGGGCTCGTAATTGAGTAAACGAGTCATTATTGGGTTTTAAGGGGTATAAACCCTTCTTTCCCTATATAAGGAGGGAGAGAGGGAGAGAATAGAAAGAAAAGAGAGAAGAGAGAGAGGAAGGAAGAAAAAGAGGAGAAAAGGGAGATTTCGGGCCAAACTCCGCCGGACTCGACTCGGGATCGTCGGATTTTATCCACGAGGCAAGTGTTTACTTGATTTATTTATTTTTGAGCATAAATCTCATATCATATTTTGGTATTAACAAACCCTAAAGATTTTGGGTTGGGTTTTCGTGGATAAAATGGGTTTTCGGGAGTTAAAACGAATAAACCCCAATAAATTCCTAATTTGAGAAACTTAGGATTTAATCAAAATTTATTGTTGGTTTTGGGTTCTAGGATGTTTAGAACCCATTTTATAAGTGAATTAGTTGTTGGTTAAGGTTGTAGGACGTTGGGTGAGGAGACAAAAGCTTGGGGGAAGCTTTAATGGCCGAAACAGCTTCTCGGAGAAGAAGCTGCACGTTATGATCGATCGATCGATCATGGGGGATCGATCGATCGAGGGCCATGGGTCAATCGATCGACCCTTCTAAAAGTTTTACAATTTTTACTAGGGTTAATTGGATGGGTTGGATTCCAATCCGTATTGATTCGAGGTTATTTATGAGATAACAAAAGGGACCTTTTAGGAGTATATAGTCCTCCCAATTAAGGGAATTTAGGAGGGTTAAGTGAGGGTTTTAAATGTGTAACCCTTAAACTATATTTTCGAGAAAAATAGAGAAATTATAGAATTTGAAGGTTTATGGTTCCTAAGTTAGGGTGGGGACCTCTAAGGGATTATATGGACGAGAGGTAGTCCTTGGATTGTGGAAATGGAATCCACGACCTACTAAGTTTAAGGTTGATTAGGGAAGGATAATCCCCGGGATATTTCAGTGGGCATTTAGGCCTATATAACTATGCTTGTAGGAAACATAATTATAATAGATTGTGGATTGAGTATATCCTATGAGATAATTAGGATAAATTGGGAATATAGATATATATTCACTTAGTGTGGAGTGTTATAATTGGAGATATCCAATAAATCCTTAGATGGGATTAAGGTATGTATTATTTATCAGAGTGAGGAAATACTTTGGGTATAGTATCATGCGTATGTGAATGCATGATTATGATTCTTTGGGAGAATCTTTGGGATTACTGGTCATCGCTAGATGTGATTGGCAATTATGGCCATTTATATATATTCGAGGAGGAATATATAGTATGTATACTATGTGATTAAAGTATATATAAAATATGACGCGGATGTGTATTATATAGTATATTCCTTGTGCATGAGAACAAGGTAATATATATGTCTATAAGAATAAGAAATGCATGTTTTAAAACTTGGTACTTAATGAATAAGTATAAATGATTTCGAAAATGTAAAATATGAATGTTTTCAAATTGGAAAAACAAATGATTTTCATAAATGATAATTTATGTATACACACCTCTCTAAATCGCTATCATAAGGGAAGTTGCGCGCGTGAGGTGAAGCCCCGTGGCTAATGAATGTAGGGTGGATATGGCCCTAGGCCATATGAGAGATTATTATATGTTTTTCTGCGATGGTGAGGTAATTCTGGGTGTGGTTATGACTCTCCCGCAGGCATATGGATGCTTCCCGATGTTTCGTTAGGATCCCAAGTTGTCTTGGTGATAGGTCCTGGAAGATGATAGCCATTTGGGGGCGCGCACAGTGGGGAAACCCGGACGGGCGGTCTTAGAAACGTTATATGATATGTAATATAACTATTCTCAATAATGTGGGACATTATTGAGGTTAAAGCATTTTATGATAATAAAATGGCTTTAAATACATTTCCTGGATGGAAGAAGGGAAATGGAAAGTTAAATACATTTCCTGGATGGAAGAAGGGAAATGGGATGTTATGAAACGAAAAAGCATTTTTATGATAATAAAACTTGCTTTAAATATATTTCCGGGATAGAAGAAGGGAAATAGAAAGTTTTGAAATGAAATTGAATTGGTAAATATTTTGTAAATGAATCCTCAGTCCGGGAGATAGATCCGGATGTGTATTATAAAGATGAATAGAATAAACCTCAGTCCGGGAGATATTATCTGGACGTATATTGAATTGTGTATATTAGTGTAAGTATGTTATGTATGTCATTATATAGTATGTATATACGTTGTGTACTAAGGGTCTAATGGATCTCGACGATCGACCTTTCCGCGTAGTAGTGTATAGGGGGGATTCCTTGTTTGGATTTCGCTCTGCGAGACACCCCACGCACAAACATGGCATAGTGTCGAGACTGGGGAGAAGTTTAGCCCTTAGTACTTAGAATAACTATGGTTGTTAGAATATGGATTAACAAACTAGTTAGGTAGGGGTAGCTGGACTAGGGTATTTTGTTAGGATGCGCTAGGTGTGCACTATTAAAAGAGAGGTGAGGGGTATCACATGGGAGTGCGATACCAATTTAATTATGAAATAAAACTTTTTTCTTAAAATAAAGCATTTATGCACTTGCAATATATTTTCACAACTCGGGTATGTATATATATATATATATATATAGTCCAGACACATGGACGCCTGGATGACACTTCTTTCGAGTCAGACGTCAGCTGCAGCAGCTGTGGATGCATGCAGGTTCTCGATAGACGCTTCCATTCTTGTAATCTAGATAGGAGGTATTGTGTGCACATTTGGGTTAATAACCCAACAGAATTTATTTATCCGTTTATCGCCTTTTAGTGCGGCATTCGATATGGTTGTATCATATTTGAACCGAGTGTTCAGTTATTTTATTTCATTTCAGTTTCATTTACATAAACTGCGTGGATGTTTTATTTGTGTGGGTGTTCAAAAAGAGTAGTTAAGTAAAATTTTGACGCCAGCCTAATAGGTTATTTGTAATTAAATTGGTTTTCGACAGTGATGCTAAGAATGATCCATATGCGACTCCTGTTATAATTTGATATAGGAGTGATCGCCCGGTATTTTATTAAGCGGGGTGTCACAGATGGTATCAAAGCATCAGGTTTTAGTGTCCTTAGGAATCTGTGCAGACGTACTACGCTTTCAGCGTTACTCTTGATTTGATATAGAGCCACAGGATTAGGATTGTTGATTTCTTTTGTGAGATTTCGTTCTCCCGCCATAGTTATAAGATTATAGTAATCTTTTGCTCGCTCGTTCGAGATTCGTGTGCGGGGCTTGGATGGTAGCAAGTGGCGGGGCTTATTTGGAGCTATAGGTGAAGTCGGGGGCGGGGACCATAGTAGAGGTCACTTCCTTTGTAGTGCTTGCTAAGGATTGTCGCAACGACTACTAAAGTATAGTAGTTATGAGTATCGCAGTACCGCCGTAGTAGAGAGTGGTACTAAAGTTGAATTTCCCAGTGAAGTTCGAAAGGGATCTTACGGATGGTTTTAACCATGAGTCCCCATGATTTAGCAGGAATGAAAAGAACTCGGTTTTGAATTATTCACATATGGATCGGCCAGAGGCCAACAGTGAATAAGGAGTATTATGGAGGAGTGAACCTTGTACCGAGGTAACGTAGGTACACTATATAATGAGTCCTTTCCAGGAAGGGTAGGCTCACTAGAGAAGTGTTGCTAGCCCTTATGGAAAATGTGTATGTTTCAGGACCCCATTGGTGGGCATCCACCCGGGGAATTTATTGAAATAGGATTAAAGCTTGTAGTGGAGTTTCCTTTTAACGAAGAAGTTAAGAGGACTAGTAAGATGACTGTAAGGAACAGGGCAAAGTGATTGTTGTGAGTTTCACCTCAGAAGGAAGAGGTATAATTGGCGTGGCTAGATAAAGTCGCAGTGTTTCGTTAGCCCTAGACTCGTGTGTGTAATTTGAATTTTGTGGCGGTCTTGATAACATTAAATAATGTAGGCCTGTGTGTTTTTCGTAGTAGCGGAGTTCTATTTTTCTTCATTTGCTATAAAAGCGGTTGTTGATATTTTGAATACATATATATATCTGGTTTGTGATACTCATTTTATATGTGTCATACGAGTATGGTAATATGGTAAGTATAATATGTTACGGTATATTCGAAGCGATAGCAGGCTAATAATGGCAAGACTATCGTGTCCACAGTTCCAGGGTGGAACGGGTGGTTATTGCGATATCTCACCTGGATACAGGCTGAGTTCACCTTTATTATGTGCATAAATGGAACTTCAATGAGTAGTGGTTTCATTATCGTGATTTGAGTATGGGGAGACCTTATAGATATGATTTGAGGTGTGCTGGGTTAATTGTTGAGCTGTAAGTTTAAGCTCATTATTGATTGTGCAATGACTGAGTGTAGTGTGATGCGCTTAGTGGTGTGGCTCATAGATAGTGATGGGAGTTCAGACCACATTTGGTTGAAAGAGGGGATGGGGTTATCCCGATTGCGTATTTGAATTTGACGGACCTCCACGACCGACAAAGTTAAGTAGTAGTGTAATTGGAGGGGTTACTTATTTGGATTTTTCTTTGCGAGACGCTCCGCGCATGAACCTTAACGACGTCGGGAGTGGAGAGATGTTATAGGATGCAAGGATGTTGGTTTTGTTGGTAAGTCGTATAGTGTGGATGAAACACTATAAACTATGAGCCATCTGATGATAGTATGTTTATGGAAATATTGTGCTATTGAAAAGCACTAAAGTGGTCCTCTCACCACAAGTGGGTGGGTGGAGTAGGACTTAGAGAAATTGATTTGAGGATTATAGTCAGGCCTTAATGAAAAGGCAAACTTTGGAGAAGTAATGTTTTGGGTAAGATAATCGTAACATCTCGATAGAGAATAGGCGCCCGATTGATAGGATAGAGTAGTATAAGTACGTTAGTAGATTTGCGAGGTAGGATTTAGGAAGTGTTGTTGGGGTGCCTTAGGCCATTATATCTCGATGACCGACAACGCAAGGGAGTAGTGTAACGGGGGGTTCCTTATTTGGATTTTTCTTTGCGAGACTTTCCACGTATGAAACCAAGCAAATGTCAGAAGTTGAGAGAGGCCTTGGACACTAGGGATATACTTAGGATTGTACTCATTTCGCATAGGTAGGGTGACGCATAGACCATAGCATTCTTAGGATGTAAGTTTAATAGAGTTAGTGGCGTCGATGTAAGGAGAATTGAATTTCGCGGGTTGGGAGGACCCATATGTGAGTATTACATCGAGTAAAGGAAGCCCTTATTAAGAGAGAGTGTTACGTGTCAGACGTTCACAATGGATGTGCAGATGTGCACGGGTTAAGAAGGTGTATGGTGACCTTAGTAAGTTGGTTTATATGCCGCCTAAAATAGGAGGGGCGTAGTATATAAAGTTAAAGTTTATGCCGTGAGGCAATCCCAAAAGGATTTGGAGTGTGTTTGATGGAATGTCGTGAGAGGCACGCGATATTCCAATTGTATAAGGGGCAATAAGAGGTAACGTGCCCAAGATAAGCAACGAGACTATTGGAAGTAGTCAAATCTTAGTAGAGTTTCCTTTTTTAAAGGAAATCAATTGTCCTGCTATGGGTGAGAGGACACTTGTTAGCGAGAGTATTAACTTTGCGAGACGTTAGAGCAGTAGTTATAGACTCGTTTCTCTTATTGGCAGCAAGATAGTCCATCAGAGTAACGCGTCGTTGTTGTGTGATAATGGGTAGAAATTCAGATGAGATTGTGGTGAAGCTAGTACATTTGAGTACACCTTGAGGCAGGTGGTATATGGTAAGGGACCATCGTGTTAGCACCTTTTTGATTTTCGGGGTACTAAGACATAGTGGAATTTGTGATCCTAGGTTGGTGGTGTAGGTTATATCCGAATTTCGAGGACGAAATTCCATTGTAAGGGGGGGGGGTGGATGCAATTATTATGCAACACAAATAAATACGAGAGAAGCAATTATCAAGAAAAGAATAAGGAATATAAGATGCCAATCACACAAAAAAGGATGTACGTGGTTCAGCAAAGATGTGCCTACGTCCACGGTGGTGCAGTCGATATTATTTATATATACTCTGGAGAGTGATTACAGAGAATACCACTTGTCCTTTTGCCCTAGACCTAGGGTTTAATATATACATGTACATGTAGATGAGTGGAGGTGATGGGTTCCTCCATATTTTCCATCTCCCCTATAACTTCCCTTCATGGGATCGTGGGGGGAGACCGGATCAATATAAAAGATGAGGGGCCTGGACTTTGGGCCGCCAGGACTGGGCTACTCGTCCGGGCCTATAGTTCTAATTTCCGGGTACCCACAATTGCCCCTAAATTTGTTGGGCCATATTTACAGGTTCAATGGATTTAAATGATCAGCCATTATGGCTGATTTGAGATTCTTCAAAAACTGTGAAGTTGATTTGAAGGCACCCGCTTCGCTTATTGTGCGCTATGATTAGAAATGAAGGCTTGTTGGGATAGCCACTTTTTCTTCCGTCGCTTCAGCCCTTCCAGTACTCTTCTTTCTTCTGAGAACTCTAGCGCCTCGTACCTTCTTCTCTAAATCCCCATTCCCATTGCTTCTTAGTCGTCTTGAGCTCGTGCTTCCTCATCACTTGAACCGATCTTTTGTTTTGTAAGTTTCTCGTGCCCTTTCTTTGCACTTTCTCTTTGGTTTGTAGCTTTTCTTGAGTTTTTCAATGGAGAAGATTGGAAATAGGTCAATCTCTGAATTTAGGAAGTTCTATAATATCCCTGAGTGGGTAGATATTGAGTGTTGTGCCTCCCCTCCTAGGAACGTTAGGGATATAGAGGATGCCCACTGGATCCATGTTTTGTTCTTTCCCAGGGGGGACTTACTTTTCCCCCTAATGATCTATTTTTTCATTTCTTCGGCTATTTCAATATTATTCCTGCACAATGCTCGCCCAATGTGTGGAAAATAGTAAATGGCGTTCATATAATAAATCAGTTGTATGGTACTAGGTTAGGACTTGTCGAGATCTGATTCTGTTATTCCTTTTCTCGAACTAGTTCAGGTGTCTTATACCTCAAAGCTAGGAGCCCTGATAGGGTATTTGTAGTAAACCTACCTGATTCCCATAAGGAATACTGGCAAGAGGGTTTCCTCGTTAGGAATTATAAGTTCCCTCCCCAGTTTGAAGGGTCGAGGTCTGAGAGGTTCACTGTTCCTTTTTACGGGGAAGAATATATAGGTAGACATTGTACTGTTGTTTCAACCTTTGCTGATTTGTGACTTTTCTAACCCCTCTTTGCTTTTTCTTCCACAGCGAGGTTAAAGAATTTGGATCCTGCTCTCAGCGAGGTTCGTATCTCAGAGTTGATGAAAGCTTAGAATATCAGGGAGCCTCTGGGTGACGGTGAGCATCCCAGGTTTGCTGCCTTTTTGCTCGAGTATAAGAACGTAGGCTCCAGCTTCATAGCACGGCCTGTGGATAGTGTACCAGAGTTTGATTCTTTCCGAGAGACTACTGCTGAGCCTATCCAGTTGGACGAAGAGGAGAGCAGCTCTGAGAGTGAGCCTGCAGGAGCTGCGAGTGATTTGGGTGAAGGGAGCTCTGACAGCAGCAGTTCCTCTGACTGTGAGGAGGATTCTGATGCTCGAGGATCGTCGAGCACTTCCAGCAGTTCAGGTGAAGAGATGCCTCTAAGGAAGAACTTGATTAGAGATGATGATGAGGAGGACCACGTTCTTCTTGCACAGAGGTCAAAGAAACAAAAGTTTACTTCTGGTACCGTGGCTACTGGTTCTCGGTCTTCTACTCAGGAGCAAGAGAGGAAGAGCAAGTGAGAGAGAGGGAGAGAAAAAAGGAGGAGGAAAGAAAGAAGGTGGAGGAAAAGAAGAGGATGGAGGAGAAGAAGAGAATGGAGAAGGAGAAAGAGGAAGAGAGGAGAAATATGAAGTCAAGGATGAAGGCTGGGCAAGCCTTGGTCCCGGTGTCTACTTTGCCCGAGGGGGCCTCAGTTGCCATTTCTCCTCAGCTGGCACATGCACTGCTCGAGAGGGCATTTCTTCCTGCAGATCACCAGAGGGCGCTGGGGTCTGATCAATTGGCCCTACAAGCTTGCCAGAGGCTAGCCTTGGTAAGATCCTCTCCATTTTTCAATTCTTTAACAAGTTTTAGTTGTTTCTCCTTCTTGATCTCTTCTTTATTTTTGGCAGTTTGTGACCGACTTCGCCCTGCTCTATCGTTCTCGCGATAAGTTGGTGAGAAGGAATGGCGAGCTGGAGCAGCAGAAGTCTGCTTTGGAAGTTAGGGGTTCTCAGCTGGAGGCTGATTTAAAGACTGCTGACGCCACTCGAGCTTCCTCTGATCTGGCCCTCATCAATTCTAATCGAGAGAGAGATGCGGCGGTTAAGGAGCTGAGCGAGCTGAGGCAGGCCTATGACCTAGTCTGCTTGAGCAAGCTGAAGGTCATGGAGGAGAACAAGTTTCTGACCGAGCAGTTAAAGGAGAAAGAGTCCCAGGTAGCCACCATCAAGGAGGATTCATATAACTCCGGGTGGACTGCTGGTTACGAAGATGCCGAGGTTCAGATAGGCTACATCAGCCGTTTGAACTTCAAGAAGGGCTGTAACAAGGCCCTCTTAGCTGCTGGTATTGATGCTGAATCTCCTCTGTTCGATGAGCATGACTCGGGTCCGAGGCCAACTGTGGACGAAGAAGCCCCTACCCCAGCCATCGAAGGTGTTGATCTTGCCTCTCAGACAATTCCTGTCGGTGCTTGTCCTGCCCAGGCGACTGAGGGCATCCCTATAGAGGGGGATGCCTCTGCTGCTGCTGACAAGGGGAAGCATCCAGCCACCTCTGGGCAGCCTGAGGTTGCTAGTTAATCTGCTTTTACGACTATTTTTGTACTTCTGCTTGTAATTTTTCTAATTTCTGCTCGATGTACTTGACTTTTATCAATGAAATGAAAAGGCTTCTTTTTCCAGTGCATTGATTGATTTTTCTCTCCATTGCCCTTTTATGTCTTGTAGTTGACTGATGTAGAAGAGTATATTCCTGCCACATCTCAATTGGGCAGGACTCTTGGTCCTAATGCCAGTCCTTAGGTTCGTCAGGCCTTTGTTAGGCTTTGCAAATCTCTTAGGTCAAGGAATCAAAAGTATAAGGAGCAGTCCGAGCTAGTGGCTAAGCTGAAGGACAGGCTCCAGGAGATGGAAGGCATTGGTGCCTCAGTGTAAGAGGAAGTCAATGTACTGAGAGCAAGGTTAATATAGGCCACCGAGATCAACCAAGTTGGGGAGTTCCTGCAGCAGGAGAATGAAAACCTGAGGAGGGAAGTCTTACAACTTAGAGAGCATGCACCGAGCACTATTTCAGCGGTTCTGCAAGGTTCCTCGTCATCGCGAGCTGGATATACTCCTCCTATGCTGTGAGGTTCCACTCGTCCTCCCCTACCGCGAGTTGGTAGGAGCACCAGGGGCAGGAACAGGGAAGCAGAAGAACAGCGTGATAAGGAGATGGAAGAGCTCCGCGATGATGTCCGGCGAGCATATGTAATTACTGTTGGGCTTCAAAGGGACGTTACCCGATTGCGGCACTTATTCAAGAAAGGTCCTCGGCAAGCGTGGGATGACGGTTATGATCAAGGCTGGATAGATGCCCCAACAAGACTATCTGAGTTCGAGGAACTTTCTTTCATCAGAGGGTGGTTAAGTGCCTTGAAAAAGCTTCAGGTCCCGAGGAACTCGGTGTTATGGTATCGTCACGAGATGTCCTCCTCCACTCTGATGCCCATTCCATTTAGGAGGGATGATCGATGGATCCCCATTGATGCTATTCCTCGGCAACTATTGGAGTTGGATGCAGATGAGGTTGTGGAAGAGCTAGTCCCCTCTCCTGATGACGGACAAAGAGCTAGAGTGGCAGATTATCTTGTTCGGAGGCTTCCACCTTCTTGAGATTTTTCAAGTTGTTATTCTTTGGTCTTTTTTGATAATGTAAATGCTTTGGGCGAGCTTCGCCGAGTAAACATGTATTATCATTGTTGTAAATATAAGAGATTAATGAAAAGTTCGTGTTTTGGGCAATTTTGCCGACTAAACGTGTTCATCCAATCTTTTTATATTCTTGTTGCTTCATAATCCTTTTTTTTGTCATGCAAGTGTCCTCCCAGTCCAGTATAATACCAAAATACCATTATGCCCCATTTTACCTTTTAGGTTGTGTCGTCACACTCCCTTAGGCCTAATTAGGGCAATTGGCGAGGACACACCTGGTATTGGATGTCTTCATCCGATCAGGATTTTGCTCAACCAAAGTAGGTTTGATAGCCAGTATAAAATCTGGTCACATTGCCTAAGAATCCTCTGTAGGGCTTTATATATTGCCAGGGGCAATGCTAAGAGGTCTCTCGTGTTTTATGACGATGACCTGAGGAGGGGTATTCCCCTGCTATATCGACCATCGTGCCTGTGATTTGGAAAAGATGTGTGATAAAATTCAACTGTTACTTATTTCATTAGTAATAATGGAAATGAACTGTCCTTTCACATAAAAAATACAAGAAAAAGATTCAACAATAGAATTCCTTCAGAATCTAAAAATAAAATTTCTTGAGATTAGCTGCGTTTCATGCTCGTGGTATCTCTCTGCCCTCCATCGTTTCCAAATGATAGGCACCTAGCAGGTCATCTTTAGTTACTTTAAAGGGTCCTTCCCAGTTTGGGCCTAGCTTGTCGTCTGTTGACTTTACTGTGTTGCCTAGGACTTTCCTTAGAACATAGTCCCCAACTTGGAATCTTCTCGGGTTAACCCTTTTGTGGTAGTGCTTTGTGAGCTGTTGCTAATAGCTTGCGAGCTTCACTAGGGCAAGTTCTCTACGCTCTTCGGTGAGGTCGAGTTCAGCGAGCAATGACTCATCATTCTGGCCTTGGTCGACAAGGTCGGATCTCAATGTTGGCAAACCCGCTTCTAGTGGGATGACTGCTTCCATGCCATATGTTAGCGAAAATGGGGCTTCTCCTGTTGCTCGCCGAGGAGTTGTTCGGTAAGCCCATAGGATATGGGGTAGCTCGGTTGCCCATGCGCCTTTGGCTCGCTCTAATCTCTTCTTCAATCCATCAATCATAGTTTTGTTGGAAGCTTCTGCTTGTCCATTACTCTGAGGGTAGGCCACCGAACTAAAGTTGTGCCTGATCCCGTGTTCGTTACAGAAGTCCTGAAAGGGGCCACTCTCGAATTGTGTCCCATTATCAGTGATGATGATTCTGGGGATTCCGAATCGAGTGATTATATTCCTCCATATGAACCTTATCATGTCAGTGTCTCGGATGTTATTCGATGGTTCTGCCTCGATCCATTTGGTGAAGTAGTCAGTTGCAACCAACAGGTATTTACGATTTCCAGCAGCGGTGGGCAGTGGTCCCACGATGTCCATTCCCCATTGGGCGAAGGGCCATGGGCTGGTCAGGCATTTTAGGTCACTGGCGGGTTGGTGGACCATAGGAGCGTGAAGTTGGCATTTCAGGCATTTGCGAACATATACTGTGTAGTCCTTTTGCATATATGGCCACCAATAGCCTTCCTCCATTGCTCGAAAGGCTAGAGACCTTCCTCCGACATGACTTCCACAGATTCCTTCGTGAAGCTCGCACAGCACTTGCTCGACATCGCCTGGGTGGACGCATCTAAGGTAGGGACCGGAGAAGGACTTTTTATACAAGTCGCCTCCTGTGGATAAGTGAAAGCGAGCATCTTTGACTTTTATCTGGTGGGCAGTTTTCTTGTCCTCTGAGAGCGTGCCCTCCTTTAAATAGTCTTTTAAGGGGTCCATCCAGCTGGGGCTGATCCCACCTGGAGTATTTATTCCACATTTGGTAGCTTGCTGTTGTGGTTAATGCTCGGACAAATGAGGAAATCGACGGGAATAACCCTTTTAAGGCTAGAATCGACTGCCGAACTTAGGGCTGCTAAGGCGTCGGCATGACTGTTTTGCCCTCTGGGAAACTGCTGGATGTTGATCTCCTCAAAGCTCGTCATTAGTTTTCTCACCAGGGCGAGGTAGGCTGCCATTCTTTCATCCTTCGCATTGTAATCTCCACTTATCTGATTGGAGACTAGTTGAGAATCGCCGAACACCTATAAATGTTTTGCTCCCAGGGCTTGCGCCTTTTGGAGACCGGCTATTAGGGCTTCGTATTCTGCTTCGTTGTTGAAGGCTATAAATCCAAGCCTAATTCCTTATTCGAGGATTATGTTTTCTGGAGTGATGAGGACAATGCCTACCCCTGCCCCCTTTGAGTTGGAGGCTCCATCAACAAAGAGTTTCCAGGTTTCCACTATTTCTTGGTTCTCCTTTTGCTTTATTGGTTGAGGTTGGTCGGGGAGTTCTTCTCTTGTGAATTCGGATATGAAATCAACAAGGATCTGACCCTTGATAGATGTCCTTGGTTGAAATTAGATGTCAAACCGGCCGAGCTCGACTGACCACTTAGACAATTTGCCCGACAAATCCGCTTTCCTTAGGACCGCCTTAAGGGGGTGCGATGTAAGGATGATGATAGTATGAGCTTCAAAATAATGCTTCAGCTTCCTCGAGGCTATTACTAGGGCAAAGGCGAGCTTCTCCAATGGCAGGTACCTTTGCTCGGCATCTAATAAGGTCTTGCTCGCATAATAAATGGGGTGTTGGATCCCTACAACCTCGCATATTAGTGCGGAGCTGACAGTGTGATTGGATACAGAGAGGTACAGGTACAAAGAATCTGTTTGTTGTGGTATGACCAGCAACGGTGGAGTGCTTAGGTAGGATTTGAGCTCGTTCAATGCTCGCGAGCAATGTAGGATCCATTCTGTCGGTTTACTCCCTTTTAGAAGATGGAAAAAAGGCTTGCACTTCTCGGAGGATTTGGAAATGAAGCGATTTAAGGCAGCGAGCATTCTAGTGAGCTTCTGCACGTCCCGGATTGTTCGAGGGGGTTGTACCCTATTGATTGCATCGATCTGGTCTGGATTAGCTTATATGCCTCTCTTACTGACCAAGTATCCAAGAAAATTTCCTGACTGGACACCGAAGGAACACTTACTCGCATTAAGCTTCATTCGGTACTTCCTTAGGATTTCGAAGGTCTTTGACAGGTCTGAGAGGTGATTTTCCTACTTCTTGCTCTTAACGAGCATGTCATCGATGTAGACCTCCATTGTGTCTCCCATTTGATCCTTAAACATTTTTATGACCAGTCGCTGATAGGTTACCCCCGCATTCTTGAGCCCAAATGGCATGACCTTATAGCAATATAACTCAACTGTTGTGATGAACGCCGTTTTGTCCTGGTCGTGATATCCTGAGTATGCGTCCAGGAAACTCATTCGCTCGTGATCTGCAGTGGCATATACTAGTTGGTCTATCTGTGGGAGGGGGAAACTATCCTTAGGGCATGCTTTGTTGAGGTCAGTGAAGTCGATGCAAACTCTCCATTTCCCATTATTCTTTGGAACTACTACTGGGTTGGACAACCAATTGGGGAATTGCACTTACCGTATGGATCCTGCCTCCAGCAGTTTTTTAACTTCCTTCTCGATCGCTTTAGCCTTCTCGAGTACAGTTCTCCGTGCCTTCTGCGTGACTGGCTTGAATATGGGGTCGACGTGCAGCTGATGATAGACCATATCAGGATCAATGCCAGGCAGCTCGTATGGTTCCCATGCGAAAACATCTATATTGTGTCTCAGCAAGGTCGTCAACTCCTTCTGTTCTTGGTCGGTGAGAGATGCTCCAATCAAGAAGACTCTGCTATTGTCACCAACTTTGGCTATAACTTCTACCAGGTCCTCGATGACACGCTCGGAGGGGAGGAGCCTGGTCTCCTCTACTCCAGGTCTTCCATACTTTAATTGTTATTTAGAAGGTATCACACCCTCTTCAACTTTCTCGCTGGGTTGATCGGCCTTCTTCTATGGCTTTGGTCAGATCGCTGCTATGAAGCACTTCCTCGCCATTGCTTGGTCGTCGTGGATCTCCATTACTCCTCGCTCGGTTAGATACTTGAGCTTCTGATGGTAGGTCGAGGAGACTGCCTTCATTGCATGAAGCCATCCTCTGCCGAGGATGGCCTGGTACGGTGATTCGATGTCAACTACTAAAAACTCAATCATTTTGGAGACGTTCCCAACACGAACTAGTAGCACTATCTTGCCTAGGGGCATGGTCATTTTTCCAGCGAAGCCGACCAAAGGAACAGTAGCTTCCTTTAGGTCGACGACGCTCAACTTCAATTTCCTGAATAGGTCGAGGTACATTACTTCGGATGAGCTTCCTTAATTGACGAGCAACTTGTCGATGTCAAAGTTGGCCATCCTGAGTGTAATGACCAGGGCATCATGATGTGGGGTCCTTACTCCCATCAAATCTTCATCCGTGAAAACAATATGCTTGTTATAGTTGGCGTCCTATGCTCGTCGACGCTTTCCTGACTGTGACTTTGCTTGATCGATTTTAAAAGTCTGCATTACCGCTGTAAGTTTTTTTATTTCCATTCGAGCTGAGTTCCCTTGTATCTTCTTGACGTCAGATACTCCGTGGATTACTACGAACTCGTGTCTAGCATCATCCTCCAGCATGTTGTCGGGTCTCGCCTCTCTGTTGTCAGTCACTTTCTCTGCCCTTTTTTCCACAAAGTCGTTCAAATGCCCGGAGTGGGCCAATTCTTCGAGGTGAGACTTAAGATCTTTGTAGTGCTCGGTCTTGTGTCTTCCTTCTTTATGAAAAGCGCACCTCAATGCATTGTTCCTCTTCGAGGGATCTCCTCCCATTTTCCTGGGCCACTTGATGAATGGTTCATCCTTGATCTTCGCGAGAATCTTGTAAATTGGTTCTTTGAAGACGGTATTGACCGCCTGGAATGCTTTCGATGCGTCATGGTTCCCTCCGTTCTTGGAGCCATTTTTGCCTCCGTTCTTTCCTCCTTTCCTTTGGTTCTCATTTTTCTCGCCTACCTTGGTAGTGAGCTTAGCTCGACCGTTTTCTCCTGTATTAGGGCGGGTGACATCTTCCACCTTTGCGTATTTCTCGATTCGGGCCATTAGGTCGTCAATAGTCATAGCTTCCTTCTTCATCAGGGACTGGTAGAGGAGGAAAGAACTAGGAGCCCAATTTTAAAGGAGGCCACTGCCACTTCCTCCGCACAGTCCTCGATCTCATTGAATAACTCCCAGTACCTCTTCGCGTATTCTCGGAGGGTCTCTTGAGGCATTTTCTTCATTGTCAGTAGAGCATCCATCCTTTTGGGATGGGAGCTACTGGTAATGAATCAGGCCGTAAAAAGTTCGTCTAGGGATTTGAAATTCTTGATCGAGCGGTAGGGAGCCTTTCGAACCACTTCTATGCTACATCATGAAGGCTCGAGGGAAAAATGCGGCACATCAGGGCATCTCGGTGACTCTAGAGGGTCATGGCCTGTCGGTATTGCCTGACGTGATCGATGGGATCAGTTTTTTCGTCGTAAATCTTGAACCTTGGAATGGCAAATTTCTTGGGAGCTTCCTCCTCTTCGATTTCTCTTGTGAAAGGTGACTTCATCTGGGTTTTGAGAGCTCGCCTCGCGAGTTCTCTGGTTGATCTTATTCCGTGGTGAGAGGGATGCTGGTCCATCTCCCTGCGGACCATGTTTCGTATGTTTTCGCCGCTGCGAGCAGGGCTCTGGTAGAGGCGAGCTCTTCGCAGCTATTCGCGAAGGTCGTCGTCTGACTCGCCTCTTTCGTCCCTTTGAGATTCTCGCCTAGGGCTCCCTCCTCGGTTGCGAGATTTGCTCGCCTGAGGGCTAGGAGTGCGATATGGGCATCTCCTGTTATCAGGATGAAGCTCCCTCTCCAGTCTTTCCAGTCTTCTTTTCAAGCGAGCATTCTCAGCCTCATATTTGCGAGAAGACTCCCTCTGCTCGTGGAGCCTTGCCTCGTACGCATCAATCAACCTGGATATCTGTGTGGACCTCGCTGGTCCCTGACTTTCTTCTAGGGTTGGTCTTTCCAGGCGAGCTCTCTGATCTGAACGTCGGACTTCAGACCTAATCCTGCGAGGAGCAGGTGGCTCTTGAATATCTTCTGCTTGGGGAGCATTATTGCTGTGGCCAGACATCTTAAACTCCTTTGTTGACGTGGGCTCTTCTCAGGGAAAGATAAAGGCTTCCCACAGACGGCGCCAATTGTGGATGCAATTATTATGCAACACAAATAAATACGAGAGAAACAATTATCAAGAAAAGAATAAGTAATATAAGATGCCAATCACACAACAAAGGATGTACGTGGTTCAGCAAAGATGTGCCTACGTCCACGGTGGTGCAGTCAATATTATTTCTATATACTCCGGAGAGTGATTACAGAGAATACCACTTGTCCTTTTGCCCCAGACCTAGGGTTTAATATATACATGTACATGTAGATGAGTTAGGGTGATGAGTTCCTCCATGTTTTCCATCTCCCCTATAACTTCCTTTCATGGGATCGTAGGGGGAGACCGGATCAATATAAAAGATGAGGGGCCTGAACTTTGGGCCGCCAGGACTGGGCTACTCGTCCAGGCCCATAGTTCTAATTTTCGGGTACCCACAGGGGGAGTATGTAACAACCCCTCCTTTTGGAGATAATTAAATTCCATAATTGGGTATAAATTGGAAAATTGAGGAATATCTCGGAATAGTGGTTTTTGGGATTTTTAAGGATTAGATGATTTTCGATGGGTGTTGTAATTACTTTTAGGATTAAATATGTCGAAGTTTTTCAATTATATCTCGTCGTTGAGTAAAGCAACAAAAGGTAAGAGTTTAGTTGGAAAACCCGCGTTGAGATGTATTGGGTTAAAATAAGGGGTTGCGATCAAGTACCTCGGATGGAAATTTCGACTGCGCGATGAGTCTTGGAATGGCCAAGATAGTCGGAAAAGAGGGTCTGATGGTCGAAATTGAGTTTCGGGAAATTTTAGAGTTAAAAGGGCTCGTAATTGAGTAAACGAGTCATTTTTGGGTTCTAAGGGGTATAAACCCTTCTCTCCCTATATAAGGAGGGAGAGAGGGAGAGAATAGAAAGAAAAGAGAGAAGAGAGAGAGGAAGGAAGGAAGAAAAAGAGGAGAAAAGGGAGATTTCGGGCCAAACTCCGCCGGACTCGACTCGGGATCATCAGATTTTATCAACGAGGCAAGTGTTTACTTGCTTTATTTATTTTTGAGCATAAATCTCATATCATATTTTGGTATTGACAAACCCTAAAGATTTTGGGTTGGGTTTTCGTGGATAAAACGGGTTTTCGGGAGTTAAAACGAATAAACCCCAATAAATTCCTAATTTGAGAAACTTAGGATTTAATCAAAATTTATTGTTGGTTTTGGGTTCTAGGATGTTTAGAACCCATTTTATAAGTGTATTACTTGTTGGTTAAGGTTGTAGGACGTTGGGTTAGGAGACAAAAGCTTGGGGGAAGCTTTAATAGCCGAAACAGCTTCTCGGAGAAGAAGCTGCACGTCATGATCGATCGATCGATCATGGGGGATCAATCGATCGAACCATCGATCGATCGAGGGCCATGGGCCAATCGATCGACCCTTCTAAAAGTTTTACAATTTTTACTAGGGTTAATTGGATGGGTTGGATTCCAATCCGTATTGATTCGAGGTTATTTATGAGATAACAAAAGGGACCTTTTAGGAGTATATAGTCCTCCCAATTAAGGGAATTTAGGAGGGTTAAGTGAGGGTTTTTAATGTGTAACCCTTAAACTATATTTTTGAGGAAAATAGAGAAATTATAGAATTTGAAGGTTTTTGGTTCCTAAGTTAGGATGGGGACCTCTAAGGGATTATATGGACGAGATGTAGTCCTTGGATTGTGGAAATGGAATCCACGACCTACTAAGTTTAAGGTTGATTGGGGAAGGATAATCCCCATGGATATTTCAATGGGCATTTAGGCCCATATATTATGCGTGTAAGAAACATAAATATAATCAATTGTGGATTGAGTATATCCTATGAGATAATTAGGATAAATTGGGAATATAGATATATATTCACTTAGTGTGGAGTGTTATAATTGGAGATATCCAATAAATCCTTAGATGGTATTAAGGTATGTATTATTTATCAGAGTGAGGAAATACTTTGGGCATAGTATCATGCGTATGTGAATGCATAATTATGATTCTTTGGGAGAATCTTTGGGATTACTGGTCATCGCTAGATGTGATTGACAATTATGGCAATTTATATATATTCGAGGAGGAATATATAGTATGTATACTATATGATTAAAGTATATATAAAATATGATGAGGATGTGTATTATATAGTATTTTCCTTGTGCATGAGAACAAGGTAATATATATGTCTGTAAGAATAAGAAATGCATGTTTAAAACTTGGTACTTAATGAATAAGTATAAATGATTTCGAGAATGTAAAATATGAATGTTTTCAAATTGGAAAAAGAAATGATTTTCATAAATGATAAAATGTGTATACACACCTCTCTAAATCTCTATCATAAGGGAAGTTGCGTGCGTGAGGTGAAGCCCTTGGCTAATGAATGCGGGGTGGATATAGTCCTAGGCCATATGAGTGATTAGTATATGTTTTTTTGCGATGGTGAGGTAATTTTGGGTGTGGTTATGACTCTCCCGCAGGCATATGGCCGCTTCCCGGCGTTTCGTTAGGATCCGAGGTTGTCTTAATGATAGGCCCTGGAAGATGATAGCCATTTAGGGGCACGCACAGTGGGGAAACCCGGATGGGCGGTCTTAGAAACGTTATATGATATGTAATATAACTATTCACAATAATGTGGGACATTATTGAGGTTAAAGCATTTTATGATAATAAAATGGCTTTAAAGACATTTCCTGGATGGAAGAAGGGAAATGGGAAGTTAAATACATTTCCTGGATGGAAGAAGGGAAATGGGATGTTATGAAACGGAAAAGCATTTTTATGATAATAAAACTTGCTTTAAATATATTTCCTGGATTGAGGAAGGGAAATAGAAAGTTTTGAAATGAAATTGAATTGGTAAATATTTTATAAATGAATACTCAGTCCGGGAGATAGATCCGTATGTGTATTATAAAGATGAATAGAATAAACCTCAGTCCGGGAGATATTATTCGGATGTATATTGAATTATGTGCTTTAGTGTAAGTATGTTATGTATGTCATTATATAGTATGTATATACGTTGTGTACTAAGGGTCTAATGGATCTCGACGATCGACCTTACCGCATAGTAGTGTATAGGGGGAGTTGCTTGTTTGGATTTCGCTCTGCGAGACACCCCACGCACGAACATGGTATAGTGTCGAGACTGGGGAGAAGTTTAGCCCTTAGTACTTGGAATAACTAGGGTTGTGAGAAGATGGATTAACAGACTAGTTAGGCAGGGATAGCTTGACTAGGGTATTTTGTTAGGATGCTCTAGGTGTGCACTATTAGAAGAGAGGTGAGGGGTATCAAATGGGAGTGCGATACCAATTTAAATATGAGATAAAACCTTTTTCTAAAAATAAAGCATTTATGCACTTGCAAAATATTTTCACAACTCGGGCTCTGACCCGTTTCCATATTTTTCCTCTCTTGCTATATATATATATATATATATATATATATATATATATATATATATATATATATATATATATATATATATATATATATATATATATATATATATAGGTGTCTAGACACAGGGACGCCTGGATGACACTTCTTTCAAGTCAGACGTCAGCTGCAGCCGTTGTGGATGCATGCAGGTTCTCGATAGATTCTTCCATTCTTATAATCTATATAGGAGGTATTGTGTACACATTCGGGTTAATAACCCAATAGCATTTATTTATCCTTTTACCGCCTTTTAGTGCAACATTCGATATGGTTGTATCATATTTGAACCGAGTGTTCGGTTATTTTATTTCATTTCAGTTTCATTTACATAAACTGCATCGATGTTTTATTTGTGTGGGTGTTTAAAAAGAGTAGTTAAGTAAAATTTTGACGCCATCCTAATAGGTTATTAGTAATTAAATTGGTTTTCGACAGTGATGCTAAGAATGATCCATATGCGACTCCTGTTATAATTTGATATAGGAGTGATCGCCCGGTATTTTATTAGGCGGGGTGTCACACGCATAAGTAGAGGCTTGTCTAACATTTATTCTTAATGGAAAATAAAGTATATATGGCATCTGAGAGATTGCACTCCCATTACCCATTCTCTATATGCAGATGATCTTCTCATTTTTTCTAGATCTAACTTCAAATCCCTCTTTAATCTTCTCAATTTTATTGAGCTATATGATAAAACTTTTTACCAATCAATGAACAAAGATAAAAGCATATAATACTTGAGCAACCTTTTTACTCACAGGTAAAGCAAATTCAATCAGATTACTGGTATTAAAGAAGCATTGCTACCCTATACTCATTTTGGGGTCCCTATTTTTGTAGGATGCCCAAATAAGAAATATCTTCAAATTTTAACCGATAGATCCATTGCCAAACTAAGTACCTGGAAAGGGATTTTATTAACCTACAATGGGAGGGTTCAACTTGTGCAATATGAGTTCTAGGGTATCATTTTTCAAAGCTTTCAATTTTACAAATGGCAAGTTTATTTTCTTAAAAAAACTTAACTGAGGTGCCAGAAACTTCATTGGAGTGGAGATATTAGAAAAATTAATTAGTTTGTCTTGGAGAAAATTTTATACTCCCAAATGTTAGGAAGTGTTAGGTTTGAGAGATACCAAAACTTTTAATAAATCTTCTTTTATCAAACTTTCTTAAGAGTCCTCAATAATAATTCTCTCTGGTCATATTTCTTAAGAATGGGTTCAATATTACTACTCATTCTAGTGCTAATCATTATTGTAAATCCTCGAAATGATCCAGCTTAAAGGAAGTTATCCCCCTTATCAAGATTCATTTTATATTGATTATAGGGGATGGGAAGTCTATTAGTATTTAGTTAATAATTTGATTTGTAAGAGTATATTATATTCTATATGCTCTATAGAATAGACTGTCTCAATTCCTTGCCAAAACATATTAGAATCTTTCTCTAAGAGGTCACCGAAAAGCTTCATCAACATCCCATATTTACTTAAGGTCTAACCTCAAATAAACCACTTAAGAAAGGTATAAGACTTAGAGGACTTAGATTCACACCTCGGTTAAATTTTTTTTATAATTAAAAAATATTTTTAACTAACCTTGCTTTTGTAAATTTGTTAAATACACAATGCAAATATACTTTTCATATACAAAAATCTATTTTATAAAGAAGTGTATCTTTATGTGTATTTTTAGTATGAGTGTCCTTAGCTGATACAAATATACTTAGATTTTTCCAAAAACTTATTTTTAATTTTTCTAGGGCAAACTAGGCAAATTCCATTGACATTTCCACCAGTGGCTTTTTTGCTGCAGTAATGCGCTAGCGAAGATTTTCTATGCTTCAGTAAAAATGCTTCGCTAGAATTTTGTGTTCGTGAAAAATCTCTGATCTTTTGCATGAATTGTATTATCACTTCAGATCTCCATAAGTAATAATTTCCTCACTATAGTGATGCTCCTCCAAGGCATTTCTAACAGCGCT
The DNA here is from genome assembly GCA_949130495.1 of Sambucus nigra. Lineage (NCBI taxonomy): Eukaryota > Viridiplantae > Streptophyta > Magnoliopsida > Dipsacales > Adoxaceae > Sambucus > Sambucus nigra. Next base: position 284,841,425 of record OX422207.1, on the reverse strand, counting down.
GAAAGTGCCTTTTTGCACAATATCTTCTCTAAGATCTTCTTGGCTTTTAGTTCAATTACAACTTTACGGTTGACTTAGACCTGACTACGTGACTCCATAAGGGTGTGACACCTAGCATATGAGCCTTTATACCTTTTCAATTAATTGGATATATAGTTAAGTGTTCCATAATCTTCCAAACCAAGAGTTAAAGCTTTGAAAAAAATACTTGACTGATCAATTAATTTCATATATTTGAGAGTTCATTTTTCACTCCTTCTCTTTGTCTTCTTTAAGCCATTCTTGTTTAGTTTTTTCTTTGAGAAACATTAAAGGCTTATTTACTCACCGTTGTGTTTAAAACATTTCATTTTAAACAATTTTGTTCGTAAGTAAATATTTTATCTTCCTTGTTTTGGAAATTTCGTTTTAATATTTAGAGCACCATAACCTAACATTACACCCCAGCACACAATCTCTTAGGATTCCCTCAAAATACTTGGTTTAGCATTATATTTGGTTGAAGTTTTCAATCTTATAACAAGTTTCTTTAATTTTAAGAAGAAAGTTTTGGTGAGAGATTTCACGACATTGGTCACGAATCAAAATCGGTGGTGGTTCTGTAGTGTACTTCAGCAGTCAGTGCTCCCCTTGGAGAATATGGTGTGAAAGAGTATATAGTTGCAATAGCATGTTTGGTTGTAAGTCTTTGAATTCTAGTTATAATATGTCTACCATAGTGCATTTTTTGCTCTTATCATCCCGAGGTTTTTTCTATTAATGGGTTTTCCCCGTAAATCTGGTCTTGTGCTTATTTTACTCTTTTCGAATTTTTTAGAATCATTGTCTTAAATTAGAAGAAAAAATCGGGAATTCTAAAATACAATAAAATATTTTGTCACGTTGACTTTTGGATTGTTAAACCCTTTTATAAATTAAATTAATAAACATTTTTCTTGAATTAGGTGACTTGATTTTTATTTGGGTAGATATCGTCGAGCAGTACAATCTCAACTGGTATCAGAGAAGGTCTCCAAGTTTTATGTGTAATGACCTAGGTTTAGATCACTTTGTGTGTAATTGATGGAAGTTCAACCCTCTGACCTCTTACATTTTATGGTAGCAATTATTCTTATTGGAAAACCCATATGATAGCTTACTTGATGTCTATGGATGATCGAATATGGAATAATGTGGTTTGGGATGGACTTGTCCCAAAATCGTTGTCGAAGATGTCTGAGTAAACAAGATTAGTTCTAGTTGGGATTGCTATGATTTAAAGGATATTGTGTGGAATATGAAGGGACTCAATGTTATTTTTTTATTGTGTGTCCCTAACTCAGTTTAGACAAATATCCACATGTATGACGTCTAAGAAGGCATGGGAAATATTACAAATGACCTAAAAGTCACTCCAATCTTAAATGTCCTGCCACTTATTTTGAACTTCTTAGCATGGAGAAAAATTAAACTTTTGACGAGTTATATTTCGAGATGAACAACATAATAACCTTCGTCTTTGCTTCCTCTAATAGAGAAAAATACAATTTTCAAGGATAAGAAAGAATCTCCAAATTTTAGTTCCCTTGATGTTAATGAGGATGATATGACATTTATCACTAAGTTTCCAAGAAGTGGCAAAAAAAATTTAATCAAAAGGTGCTCCTAAGAATTACCTGCCAAAATTTGAAAATGGTCAAGGAAGTGGAAAAAAGAAAGTTGAATCTCCAAACCCATCACGTGTTTAATATGTGATGGTAGAGGTCATATCTCGAAGCAATGTTCTTAGAATTTGAGTCATGGTGGTAGTAAGAACATTTATCAAGCCACTTTTAGTGATGATGACTCAAAATCTGACTATGACTCTTAGGATTGCAATTGTGTCACATTTATGGCAAGAGAAAAATTTGATGCATTGGATGGTTTAGAGAATTTTAAAGTTCCTCATTTGGCTAGTGAAGAAATGATTTCTCTTAAAACTTCCTTAAGCACTCTTGAGAATAAGAGAAAAATGATCTTCAAGTGGATTATGTTAGGCTTTATGAGAAATCCATAAATATCGAAAGGCATAACATTAAACTCTCCACTATTTTATCCAATGTCGAGAACCAACTGGATATGGTGAGTGAGAGTAATGTGGGTTTTTTATGCTCCACATGTGGTGTGTAGTGAACCATATATTGAAGGAAACACCAACGAATTTCTTTATCTTGAAATTGAGTTATTTAGGATGTCCTCATATAAGAGTGAAAATTTAAGAATAGCCCAAAAGAACTAAATCTCTTTACTTGAGGCTGATACTATCACCATCCACTTTTAAGCTAATTTTGGTGGATAAGTCTCAAAATTTGGATAGGTTGCTTTATGAATTCAAGTTATCCTCCTCGTATAATCGTGGAATCGAATTTGGCAGTGATTTTTCATTGTCTATCCTAGCTACCTTAGAATCCCGACACATTTTTCCATCTACCATTGGTGAATATTTAAATAACACTATACCCAAAGACGTCCACGTGTTAATTTTTCAATAAGGAATGACACTTGAAAGATTTTTGCTTTTGAATTATGAAGAAACAACTCAAGTGTCCCATCAACCCAATTTCCCCATAACCCTATAGGTGTACATATTATCATAAGTTAGGACACATCTTAAAGAGTTAAGTTTTTTTCTTTGACTCGCGTTGCCTTCAAGTTATTTTAATAAGGGTATAAAGGTCGATAAGAAGGGGAAGAAGAAGGTGGAAGTCCCTCAAATGGCTTCCATAGGGAAGGGAAAAGGAAAAATGGTTGATCCTCCCACAAATCCCAAGGTTTTTTCTAAATCTAATTCTTTCAAGATTGAATCGGGTGGGATTAAGAAACATTTTATTGATAGATAGTAGCTAGAATATCTACAAGAATGAGTTAAGGCAAGTTATCGGTCTTCTTTTAAGAAAAAATAGGATTATTTTGGTTTAGGTGTCTTAGAGTTCTTGGATTACTCTTTTTTATAAGCATGTTTATATCTCTCTTGAGCCTTTTAAAATATTGGTATTCTATGCTTGTTAAGTATTATTTTTTCCCGTGTACTTAAATGTAAATCTACATGCTTAGTTATTGTACTAACGATTTTATTTATGAATTTTATACTCCATGAATAAAATTTTGTAGCTTAATTTTCCTTGGTAAATTGAGCTCGATATTTTAGAGTATTTGTCACAACTCATGCACCTTACACTGCATTACAACTTGAGGATTTTGATGCAAAATATAATGAAGGGGTTAGTTTTCTACATCAACCAAAAATTAAATGTTTTATGAGAAGTTTTGTTAAAAAGTTTATAATTGTTAATCTTTTTGTTTTGTGGGAGTTTTTATCATCACGGTTGGAGTCGAAAAATATATATATACTTCAAAATTATGAGTGATGATGTGGTAAGGGATGCAACTTTGGGATCATGAAAGTTACCTTTGAAAAATTAAAAATAATCCCCACCCTTTGTAATGAATGAGTGAAAGCCACCACATGCAAAATTTTATCAAAAAGCTATATCTCAAAGATTTTTATCTATTTAAAAAATTGAGTAACATCAAGGATAAAGACTTGAAAGGCTCTAATCATAAATCACTATCTGTGGGAGACAAAATGGTAGTTGAAAATATAATTTATATTCAAGGCAAAATAGGCTTTCTCTTTATTTCATAAAGTCAAAAAAAATTCAAAAATGAGTTCAAACATTAATCTTAATTTTTTTTATTTTATGGGTTAATGCTCACTTTATTCACTTTTCTATCACGAGTTATGTCTTTTAATCACTATATATTTTATATGACTTTAAATTTGACTTTAGGCTTTGAACACTAAACCATTATTTGTGTAGAGTAGTTGACATAACTAAGAATAGTTATACGATCTTTTAGAGCATGTTTGATCATTCTAAATGGTATTTTCGAAATCAAAATGTACTTGCCTATAGCTATGAAATTATGTGTGTACATTTCCTTTTAAGTATGACCTTTCCTATATACCTTCCTCTGCGGGGGGAAATCGCGACCTTCATTGTCGCTGGTTCTTTGCCTCAACGAAGCCCCCACGTCCAGCGATGAAGCTTTCACTGAAGCAAAAGCTTTTGGGTTTGTTCAAAATTCCCAAATCAGAATTTGAGAGCATTTTTATCCATTTTTTTTTCTCTCAAAACCTCTTTCACCTCTAGAACACTCCTTCTTTCCTCCCATCTTAGCATCTTCGAAGTCATTTTAGTTTTTCTTGACCTTATTCTAGTGGATTAATCTTCATCTTGGTAAGTTTCTCTTTCCTAGATTTGTAAGATTTACTCATTTTGAGAGTTAAGTCTTGGTGATTGTAATACCCATGCCCAATATTTTACTATTTTTATATGGAGGGAAAACCCATACTAATTACTCATTTTGAGAGTTAAGTCTTGGTGATTGTAATACCCATTCCGAATATTTTACTATTCTTCTAATGCAAATTGTAATAACATGAAACCTTGACATTTGGATAATTAGTATGGGCTTTCCCTCCAAATTGGATTTACTCTTGTGGCCTTGATGATTATTGTTGGGAGATTGTGGGTGAAATTGGAGATTTACTGAACCTGGATAGATCGAATGACTAAAAAGTCGTTCGAATGAGATCCTCGTTTCATTCGAACGAGGTTATTAGTGGTTTGAACAAAAAGCCCAGTTTGTTTGAAGTGGGCATCTAACGATGATCGAACGAACCACCACAGTATTGATGCACCACCTCATTAGAAGGTCGTTCAAAATGTCGATCGAACGAGAACCCATCCTCATTCGAACAAGGTCTCATTCTCATTCGAATGACCTGTGAAGATATCAGGCATTTCGATTTACCCTTGTGTGTTGTTGCAGTTTGGACCGATAGATCAATGACGTGTCACCTCCTCGTGAACCCTGATGATATAATCAAGATTTTCATGTTTGGGAGGAGTTTTTAAGGGTTAATGGGGAGGCATTTGGGTAATTTAACCCCTTAGGGTTATAGAGAGTATATAAGTGTGTGTTAGCTTATTTGGGCATTAAAGATCAAATTTGTCTTCTCCTTTAAAGCTCTCTAATTCTCCCATGGAGCCCAACCACCTTCCCAAGCCAAGAACCACCACCTCTCCACCTTGTGCCACCATATTTTACAAGTATTCCTCTATATTTAAGTCCAATACACCCATTTCCTCCATGATTGAACAAAGTTACAAAATTTGGGGTTATTGTTGGAGGTTTTTGAGGATGGAAAAGAAGAAGAAGATTAGTGGAGCTTGAAGGGAGTTTCTAATAGAGCATTCATGGAGGCAAGTTTTGTGGAGCTAGGAAACTTCCTTGAGGCCACCTTAAGCGGTGGGGTGTTGCCATCACCTTCTTCTTCATCCACCATTTTTGGAGCTCCATTTGAGGTGGGAAAACTCTACTCTTTATTTAAAAACTCTATTTTTTCATTTGTTGTTCATGTTGTTAGAGTTGTATGAGTATAACGCATTTATGATATAAGATGATATTTCTTATGATTTGGGTAATGGCTTTTAAAATTGATTTCAATGGTTTTGAGAAAAATGATATATTTAAAGAAAACTAGGTGTTTAAACATTTTTATGGAATAAAAATGTTGGGAGAATTCTCATTTTGTTGGGAATATTTTGTGAACAAATGTTTCAAAGTTTTCTTGTGAAAAATCGAAATTTTATATAAATGGACATTTTACTCAAGTTTGAAGAAAGAAAAATGTCTTTTGCCTTGAAAAGTATGTTTATGCAAACATAATGAAATTTCTAGAATAAATTATATGTTATACCCATTTAATAGGATTTTGGACTTAAAATCCATCTTCTCATGCATATAAACTTGTAGTATTTTGAGGATGAAGATATAAACAAGTTTAATGAGGGTTTTTGTTAGGTTTAAAAATGAAACAAAAAAATTGAAAGTTTCGGCCCTTAAAGTGCGTGAAAAAAGTGTTGGGAAGGTGATAACTATATAGTTTTAAGACTACATATATTAATAAAGTAAAATAGTATTTTTCTTATAAAGTAGTCTTTAAATGTCCAGTGATTTCTTAGAGAAAGAAAGTGATGGAATAGAGGTGTTTAATAGGTGCTAATGTGTTAAAAATACTTAAGAAGTTAGTGTGGATAACTTAATGGTATTTGGGGAAATAAAACTTGTGAAAATGGAGGAAAATACAAGTTTGAAAACAAATGGGTAAAATGGTAGTTTTACGTAAAGTGAAATATTTTTATGAAATAAAAATATTGAAAAAGGTTGTTACACAAAATGGTCCTAATGAACATGATTTTGGGATAAAATCAGTGCTAAAGTAAAAAAGGACAAGAAATGATGATTTTATAGTGAAACACAAGTTGGGGTGAAATCCTGGGGTTTTGGCTTTGGTAGGAAAAAAAAGAAAAGGTTGAATAATTTGGATATTTGTAAAATGTTAAAACACATTAATACGTACTCTAATGAAAATGGAATAATTAACGAAGGCCCAAAGCCATGAGGTGAAAGACCCAAAATTACTGGTTAGGGCATACGGCAGCATAGCCGGGAGAAAAATTCAATTAAAATGGAACATATCAAGAAATGGGTTTTGTAGTTAATATGTGCAAAGACAACCTAACTTGAATGAATTAATAATTGTTCCGGTAAAGGATAAAGTGGACATGTAATGTGAAAAATGATTAATGCCCATAAAGTAAAGGAATGGTAAAGGGAATGGATTAAATGGGTAGTTAAGCACCTAAATAGGTTTAACCCGGAATTAGCACATGAGTGTGTTTATGAAAGGTTTCAAAGCAAAATAAGTATTTTCTAACACGGTGTTCGCGTGTGTAAAAAGGTGATTATCAATGAATATACTAAGATAAGTTTGGCATGAGTAACAAGGATATTTTGGTAGAAGAAATGATTTTCCTTAAAATAGGAGTATCATTTAAATTATTTAACCAATTGTGTTAAATCAAGAAATAAATGTCAATTCAAGTAAGGTAAACTATTTTATAAGATTAAGGTGAATTAAATGGGGTGTGTAAGTTTTTGGGAATAAAAACGGTTTCATGCATTTAAATATGTATATTTGTGAATGAATATAAAGTAGTTGCATGTGCATGTAGATATAACATGTTAGAGTCTCCTATATGTTGTTCGATTCTATATTGCATCGTTGTAATTTTCCACTGGGCATTCGGCTCATTCCCTCGTCTTTGTTACAGTAGGTTGGGTGCGATTTCGTATTTTGAGGGCATTGTACAGGCAAGTGTTCTTTTATTTACGTGAGTAGCTCTATATGCTTGGATTCCCGAGACGCTTCCCATGGATTCCTCATATAGCTTGACTTAAAATGAAATCACATGATAAACAAGTAAAATTTTAATTAAATAAAACTAGACTAGCAACATTATGTAGGTTGTTTCATCGCACTTCACACCTCACGCTCGAGTTGGATCGGATTGACCACGAGTAATCCATAAATCCAAGTTGAGGCATTAAAAATGGTATCAGATCTCTATGTTCAAGGTTCCTTTTCAAGAACTGATGTGGTGATATCGATAGTGGATCTTTCGACATCGATGTTGGTTTGGGGTCACTCACACTATATTGGTGACGATTTTAGTTCGTGTTCTCAACGATGGAGTCAAAGATATTAGTACCGTGGGTAATTCATTCCAAGTGGCACACAATCAAGTTAGTTTTCATTAATCGCTTCTATGCTTCTGATTTAGATATGTTAGTAATTTACAAGTGTCTGTGCAAGCCAATAGTGGCGAACCATGGTTTGTAGTGTGAGATGTTTATGTATCATCCCTTAATGATATGAGAGGTCTGTCTAGATATTCATAAGGCTTAATGATTTTCACGAAATTAGAAACATGATTTGTGTAAAGTCAATCGTGAAGGTTAGGTGATTAGAGCATCATACATAAGTAGTATTGATTTATGTTAAGGATACATTAAGTTCTAAGGTTCAGTACTTTCGGATAGATAATAATGAGGATGTAATTAGGCAAATTTGATCCTTGGGGTATTATCATGCCATAAGACAGTTGATGATTCGATAAACATGAGGAACCGTGTTGGTCAACACTTGGGATGTGTACATGTAAGGGAAAGTTTCATGTCATTGCCCCTAGCATCTAGGACTTGTCCATATAGTCTACTTTACATCGAGTATGGAATATCCAGTTACTTCCCTCATAGTGCTTCATGTTCACATATTTAAGAAGACGGATCCGAATATCAAGCAACTTCAACATAATCTACGACGGTTGCTTTGGATTTCGTAGATTTTTTACTAAGTATTGGGAGATTTTTATTAACTGATTTTTTACAAAATGAGGAATTTTTTTTAACAGTGTTTGAAGTTAAAAATAATTTTATTTTTGCCTTGCATCGTTCAAATAAGATGCCAATATTATTAGAACGACCTGCATCTCGTTAGAATGACATACCCCTCGTTAAAAAGTTATTTGAAGCATCTATCAAATGAGTCTCAAACAAGGTCTTATTGTTTTCTTTTTTGCATCTCGTTAGAAGCGAGCTATACCCCGTTTGAACTACATAAGCATATCGTTAGAATGAGGTTAGTGTCTCATTCGAACAAGATTTCACCACCTCGATTTTTGTGTCTATCTATAAATACCTTCTTCGTGTAGGGTTTTCTATAAGACTTTTGATTTACAAAAACTGCAGAATTGTTGCTTTAAGTCTTCACTTTTTATAAGGGCAAAACATTTTTTGATTCACATAATCTTTCCTATATACTTTTGTGAATCATCTTTGGAACCCAAGTCACTTCTGTATTGAACTTACTCTTGTAGAAAAAAAGTCTCTACTGCTGATTTTGTGATTCTTACGAGAATTATAGCTGACTGAAGGATGCGGTATTTGTGGGTTATTGCAATAATTCATTGCTGAAGAAGACAAGATTCGCCAGCGGGAGATGCGTCGAGTAGTATTTCTCTATTATAATTGTAGGTTTCGATTTGCAAAACTATAGTGAAATAAAATGTTTTTCCCTATTAGGTTTTTTCCTTAATCTCTATTTTCATTACATGCTTGGTTTAGTTTATCTTTTAAATCACATAGTTGCATGTTCTAAGGTTAAAGGAATTAAAATTTATTTGTGGGATTGTCATCAAATTAAATAAGTTTACTCCATTAGAGAATAGCTTACTCACAAATTGGTATCATATCTTCCCTGCGTTCACAAATTGGTATCAGAACAAGTTTCACCAAACTTTCGTGAGATTCTTTTTTCGTAAAATATTTTATATGATGTCAATTGTTTTGAAAAATAAATTTTGAATAATCGCAAATTGGAGAACTTATATAATCGGATGCCTATCTTTGATGGAAAAATTATGCATATCTAAAGTCCCATATGAGATCTTGTTTAAAATCTATTTATGAGAGAGTTTGGATCGTTTGTGAAAGAAGGTGGAATCCTCCCACTAGTACGGTTGGTAATGATTGTTTTTGTCTAGACTGATGAGGAATTTAAGTGGAGTACGTACAACTCCTGCGGCCTTAGTGTTATTTCTAGAGCCTTCACCCCTAACGAGTTCTACCACATCATGACATGCACTACATCTAAGAAAGAATGAGAGATCCTCCAATTGGCTCATGAGGTTACCAACGCTGTCAAGACATCTAAGCTTCAAAATTTGACCACCTAGTTTGATACCATCATAATGTTAGACTCCAAGAGTTTTGATGAGTTTTATGCTACGTTATTGGACATTGTTAACACCAGTTTTAATTTGGGTGAGAAAATTGAGGAGTCGAGAGTCGTAAGAAAGATTTTGAGGTCACTCCCTTCCCAATTTATTCCTAAGGTCATCGTGCTTTACTATTTAGGGGTCTTAGACACTCTTAGGTTAGAAGAACTCGTAGGATACTTTCAAACTTATGAGATCGACAAGTTTTCCAAAACCATTAAGCCTAAGGATATAGGGGTAGCTTTAAATACTCAAATTAAAAAAAAGGACAAAAAAGAAAGTTTATGAGTCTGAATCTGAGGGTGAAGTTGATTTCAATGGCTTGGCCTTGTTTGCAAAAATTTTAAAAAGTTTCTCTAATTTTTCAAAAATAATTCTTCCAATAAAAATATTTTTGAGAAAAATAAAAAGAAGAATGAGGTCAAAGATAGCGGTGAGAAAGAGGAAGATATAACATTTTTTTGAGTGCTAGGGAAAAGGGCACAAGGCTTTTAAGTGTCCCACTATGCTAAAGAGAAGGGGCTAAGAGATTGTCAATAAAGCCACTCTTAGCAATAGTGGCATCGCGTCGGTTGATTTAAGGGGAAAATCACCAGATGAAAAGTGTGTTGCTTTCATGGCTAGTCACGTGAGCACTTTTAGGTTGTCCCACGATGATGAGGACACATGTAAATGAGAGAGCCTCGATGATGTTTCGAGCCAATTGATATACCCAAGTATGACCTCGTCTATTTATGAGGCCATCTGACACCAAAAGCCGACCCCCCCCCCCAATAAGTAGATAAGCAAGGGTGGCCACGACTCGACCAAACATGGGGTCGGCCAGATATGTATGAACAACCTCGGCCACTTCACTGACCGATACACCAGCTGAAGGTCCCAGGCGTCAAGAGCATCATTCGTACTATCGTACAGCCGACACTAGAAGATGGTCGACCCTTCAACCTCAACCAAAGGCACTCGGTAAAGGACACACTAACTAACTTCCTGCATTGGGGCTTACATTATGTTGACAACCTAATCCTCAGCCAAGCCGATGCACTACAATGTCACAACTACTATACGAGCAATGTAAGGTTCCAATATGGAAGGTCTTACGTGAGGAAAATCGTTGCAACAAGATCACCCCCTCATGTGAGGGAATATTACCTCATCATTGTATCCATACACTAGGGACAGGTGTATCTTCCTAATTGGGGACCTCCTTATGTACACGTCGATTGCATGCTTGGGGGGTACACTACGCCCCTAAGCCATATATATACTCTTCATCTTCTACATGAGAAGGGAGATCATTATTCACAAACCTAGAAAAACTCTATCAAAATATACAGAAGAGAGAGAAAAGCTCGAGTGGTTGTATCCATGGCCATTAGTGCCCCTTTTTAGTGGATCACACACACGCATAGTGTACGTAAGCCTGATTGGATGAACCACTTAAATTCAGGTGTTCATCCTCTTCACCTCATCTCATTCTGTCACTTTATTGTGTTTACTGCCATTGTTGTATACCTGTTTGAGCTTCTTATATTTGTGACCTGGTGATACCATTTTTGGTATCATCAGTCTACACTACGCCCCCAAGCCATATATATACGCTTCATCTTCTCCATAAGAGGGGGCTCATTATTCACAAACCTAACAAAATTCTGTCAAAATATACAAAAGAGAGAGAAAAGCTCGAGTGATTATATCCATGGTCATTAGTGCCCCTTTTTAATGGATCACACACACACACATAGTGGACGTAGGCCTGATCAACTGAACCACTTAAATTCAGGTGTTCATCCTCTTCACCTCATCTCCTTCGGTTACTTTATTGTGTTTACTGCCATTATTGTATACCTATTTGAGCTTCTTATATCTGTGACCTGGTGATACTATTTTTGGTATCATCAGTCTGGCACCGTCTGTGGGAACGAGAAGCTTATCTCTCCTATTTTATAGCTAATCCTTGACGGAATCTCTCGTGGTGAGCCAGTCTTCCCCCTTGTGTGGAGTTGTTTCACCATTGAAAGAGTTCCCGTTGAGTTTTTAAGCTTTCCAATTTCAAATCACAAGGGGGAAGACAACGTATGGCACCTTAATTTCCACCACCTCCACCACTAGCTGGAGGTGAACCTAGATCCATTCATGCACCATCCCTATCCGAGATGGCTGAGGTGGCTGCAGCCTTGAAATCCATGGTGGCCAGCTAGTAAGTGATGCAGGAGCAATTCTCCCCTTTAAGCCAAAATATGATGATGAGGCCACCAAGGGTCACCTCAGAGATGATAACTCTAGCAGCACCGGGATGACATCATAAGGAGACCAGGGGACCATCCCAGGCACCACACAAAGATCCACCTCCTCTCCAAAGGCGGAGGGATGTCGCTGACCCTAGGCATTTACGCTTAGGGAGGCAAGGAAACCCTTTCCCAGAGGACAAGTACGGCAATATTTAGGCTGAGGATATTTTGGTAGACTGTTGGGAACCATATGAGATATCAAATAATACTGCATGATATGTCTAGGGAGAGTCAAGGTTGTGGAAAAAGGCAAAGCCCATATCCTCGTCCAAGGGGTTCAGCATTTGTCCGGTTGAGCAAAGGGTCGGCCTTTGAGAGGCTGGGCCCAGTCAATAACCTTAGAGAGAGGTTGTCCATGTCAAGGAGCATTACTAGATCTAGGAAAGAAGGGGATAAATATCGACCCCATCAAATCCTACCCTCACATGGCCGAGAGTGGGGTCATGGGGAAGTTAACAGCCGACGATCACCAGCAGCAGGAGAACCCTCAGTCCAGCCTGTGGAAGTAGAAGGGGACAACATCGACCAGGTTGAGAAACCCTAGAATGATTTGATTCAAAGGCTGGAAAACAAAATTGGAAATATTCTGAAAAGTCGAGACCCCTTACAGAAGGGATACTCGCAGGGTTTTCCATTTGTTGCGAGGATAGTCAACTTCCCAACCCTGGCTAAATTCAAGCCGCTTATGGTAACTCCAAGATATGATGGGAGCACCAACCCAGTCCATCACATTTATATGTACTAATTGGCCGTCAATGTCTATTCTATTTCAGATAAAATGAGATATTGTGCATTTTCAAACACTCTGATCGGGGCTGCTCATGTTTGGTATACTTTATTTCCAAAAAATTCTATTGACAGCTTCAAACAGTTGGCCGAGCATTTCATCCATAGTTTTTTTAGGGGTCACACCTCAAAAAAAGTCTACTCGTTTGATCTATGTTAAACAAGGTAATAATGAGACCCTTAGAGACTACATCGTAAGGTTCAACAAGGAGAAGCTGGAAGTTGAAGACTATAAGGAAAGCATAGCTATGACATCACTCATTGGGGGCCTCCAGAAGGGTACGTTATTGTGGAAACTTGCTAAAGATCCCCTAAAATTAATGGCCTGGGAAGGTCATGAATGCTGAAGAAGCAATGGCTATAAAGTATGAGGACGAGAAAGGTGGAAGCAGTGGGGGTAATTCCTAAAAGAAAAATAAAGATGGTAAAAAGAGGTTGGTCGATGACAAGCAATCAGATTATATTCCTTTGATAGTGAGCTGCGAGCATATTTTGAATGAGATTAAGAATGATAGATTCCTGAGATGGCCTGAGAAGCTAAGGGCTCCTTCGCATAAGAGGGGCAAAGTCTTGTGGTGTGAGTTTCACCAGGATCACGACCACTTGACTGATAAGTGTTTTGCTTTGAAAGACGATATTGAGACAATGTTAAAAGTTGGGAAATTGAGGAAGTATGTGTATAAAAGCACTTCGAAAGGAGGCCGAGCCGACTCAAGAAAGAAGAGGAATGATAAGTGCTGAGAAGATGTCCCAACTGGGCGAGATGACCCTTCAGATGATGACAGTGAGGATCTGAATCTACCACTAAAGGATGACGATGTCCCTTTCAAGAGGCTCAACATGATCTCATTTGGCGTGAACATGATTTGTGGGGGCCTAGCTGGAGGAGGCTCTAAAGTAACTGAGAGAAAAGCGCATGTGACCGAGCCTAAGTCAATTACAAAGGCTGAGGTTGTACATTCTACCTCCATTGAAGTGAAATCTGAGAAAAGAAAGAAGGTGGACATAGAAACCCTCGTAGTCGACTTTTCAAGACTAGATTTTAAGGGTATCCTAGCTCCACACGACGACCCTCTTGTCATAACAACCAGCGTGAATGAATGCGAAGTACCAAGGATCTTAGTCGATGGAGTAAGCTCTACAGATGTTATGTTTTGGTAGTGCTTCAAAGGCCTAGAACTCAGTCGGGCCAGGTCATACCATCATCCTCTGAGAGGATTTAGTGGGGAGGGGCATCAGGATGGGAAACAAGTGGCTGAAGCAGTTGACTAGAAAGATCAATTTTTTATTATGGATAAAAACATCTTCTCGGCCTACAACCTCATACTGGGATGAGTAGCACTCAAAGAGTTTGAGGTCGTGACTTCAACGGTCCACCAAATAATAAAATTCTCGACTTCTTATGGAGTAGGGGAAGCTCAGGGTGACCAAACGTCAACACGAGAATGCTACTTTAACTCGGTTAAGGAGAGATAAGCACACAAGAAGGTAACCACCACCTACAATATTGACACCCTTGGTCCTAGAGACGAGATAAAGCTAAAGAAAGGGGAAGCCACGGAAGAGGTAGAATACATCGTCCTCAGTGAGAACGAGTAAAAAAATCGTCCAGGTTGGCAAAGCCCTAAAGCAGGAGATTAAAGATGAGTTGATCAATTTGTTGAGGAGAAGATAGAGCATATTTGCTTGGAGTCATGCAGACATGCCAGGCATCGACCCCAAGATAATGTGTTACAAGATCAATATGGTGGAAGGTGTTAATCTAGTTAAGCAGAGAAGAAGATTTTACTCTCGTGAGAAATATGAGGTCATAAGGGATGAGGTCAAGAAGCTTAAACAGGCCGAGTTCATCTGAGAGGTCATCTACCCTGAATGGTTATCTAATGCAGTCATAGTACCCAAGGAAAATGGGCAGTGGAGAATGTGTGTTGATTTTACTGATTTGACAAATCTTTCCATAAGAATAGCTTCACACTTCCTCGTATTAATCAGATGGTAGATGACACAACAGTCCATGAGTTGATGAGCTTCATGGATGCATACTCTTGCTACAATTAAATTTTTATAGACTCGGCTGACTCAGAAAAACGGTCTTCGTCACAGATAAAGGAACCTACTGTTATAAAGTTATGCCTTTCAACTTGAAGAATGACAGGGCTACATATCAATGACTGGTAAATAAGATGTTTAAAGACTATATTGGAAAGTTAGTGGAGGTTTATATGGATGATATACTGACCAAGAGTCTCAAGGCTGACACCCACGTGGCTAACCTTAAAAAAACCTTCGATACGATTGACAAGTACCAGATGAATCTCAATCCAGCAAAATGTGTCTTTGGCATTGGAGCTGGCAAATTTTTGGGTTTTATCATCAATCAGGGGGGATAGAGGCTAGCCCAGAGAAGATAAAGGCCCTGCTAGAGATGAAGACCCCAGAGACTATCAAAGACGTTAAGAGGCTCACAGGACGAGTGGTGACCTTAAACAGGTTTGTTTCTAGAGCCACTGACTAATGCCTTCCATTTTTTAAAGTTCTTAGAAAATCTTTTGAATGGGATAATGAATGTGAAGAAGCCTTCTTGGAGTTAAAGTCCTACCTCGGCTCCCCACTCCTATTATCTCGTCCTATTCAAGGAGAGAAACTTTATGTCTACTTGGTTGTATCTAAGTCGGCTATCAGCACAACTATAATACGAGATAATGAGGATGTTTAGAGACCGGTATGTTTCAATAGCAAGTCTCTTCAATGGGTAGAGCATAGGTATCCAAGATAGGAAAAGTTAGCCTATGCCCTGATCCACGCCTCTAGAAAAATGAAGCTTTACTTTCAATCACACACCATGGTCGTCCTGACTGACTCACCACTCATGCAAGTCATCCATAAACCTGAGAAATCGAGTAGGTTGATGGCCTGGGCAATTGAGTTAGGAGAATATGACATAGTTTATCAGCCGAGAGTATTAATTAAGGGGCAAGGTCTGGTAGATTTTATAGCAGAGTTCACTTGGTTTAAAGCAGACAATGAAGATGCAAGCAGTAGTGAAACATCAGTCATGACCGGTGCTGAGTCGACAGTAGCCTCGTCTAATATGAAGAAGCCTCCTATGGCCTAGACCGACAGGTTTTTACTTAAGAATGGAGTCATTAGAGAAGGACCATTCTCAGATGGTTCGGTGTGAAATTTGTTTGTTGATGGCCCGTCCTGTAAAAATGGCAATGGGGTCGGCCTTATTATGTCAGCCCTTGATAGAACAGACATAGAGTATGCTCTGAGGTTCAACTTTAAGGCCTCAAATAATGAGGCAGAGTATAAGGTACTTAAAGCCATAATATCCCTTGCAAGGGCCATAAATGTCGGTCAGCTTCTAGTCCATAATAACTCTCAGCTGGTGGTTAATCAAGTCCTAGGAATATATGAAGCCAAGGATGATAGAATAACCAAGTAATTATCCAAGGTGATAAAGGTAATGAAGGATTTTCGGGAGATCAAGGTCGAAAGAGTGCCTTAGCTGGATAATAGTCGAGCCGACACTCTAGCAAGGCTAGCCTCGGCCACTTGCATAGAAATCAAGAGGATAATGCTGATAGAAATCTTGCCTCGGCCGACCATAGAAGAAGAAGACTTGAAGATGAGCTTTTACTTCAATTTGAACCTAAGACCATCTTGGATGGACCCACTTGTTCGATACATCAGAGAAGGTAGCTTTCCATAACCTAAAGTCTAAAGAAGGAAACTGAGGTATAAAGCTGCTAAGTTTTTAATCGTAGGAGATGTTTTATATAAGAAAGGATTTTTTCTCCCCCTACTCAGTTGTGTCTACCCATCTGAGGTAGACCACATCCTCAAAGACGTGCATAAGGGTTCTTGCTCAATCCATATAGGAGTAAGATCTCTGGCCAAGAGGATAATAACCCAAGGGTACTGGTGGTCGACTTTATCCAAAAATGATGCATCTTATGTCAAGAGATGTGATAAATGTCAAAGGTTCACCAACTTCCCCCACCAACCACATTAGCCTCTGACCTCCATCACCTCTCCCTGGCCATTTGTAGTACAGGGGATTGATTTAGTTAAACCACTTCCAGGGCTATCGAAAATTACAGATACTTGATTATTGCAATAGACTATTTTTCCAAATGGGTGGAAGCTGAGGCTATGTTCTCCATAACAGAGAAGAGGGCATTTCAATTCATGTGTAAGAACATCATCTGCAGGTACGGCCTCCCTAACACCCTCGTCTCTGATAATGAAAAATAGTTCAAGAATGTCTCTTTAAAGAAATATTTTCAGAAAGTTTGAATCAAACAATTAATCTCTTCCCTTGGCTGACCCCAAGATAATGGTCAGACTGAGGTTACAAATAGAACTATTCCTGATGGAATCAAAAAGAGGCTGGAAGATGCAAAGGGAAGATAGACTAAAGAAGTACACGCAGTGTTATGGGCATTCAAGACGATAATCAAAACTCCTACGGGGGAGACCCCTTTTGTATTGGCTTATGATTCAGAAGTTGTCATTCCTATAAAGATTGGTCTTCCTACACACAGAGTTCAGACGTACGACCCTGAGAGAAATTTAGAAGAGAGAAGACTTGACCTAGATCTGATTGAGGAAAGAAGAGAGTATGTTGAGATCAGAGTGGCGGACTATCAGTAGAGGGCGACCAAGTTTTACAACAAAAGGATAAAGCCAAGGACAAAAGAAGTTGGAGACCTTGTTTTTAATAAGACTTGGAAGAAGTCGAACAAGCTTCATGCCAACTGGCATGGTCCTTATAGGTTTAGTGATGAGGTAGTCCCGAGCACCTATCGGCAGGAGAACCTAGAAAGGGAACCGTTCTCCAATCCTTAAAACGTCAAAAACTTAAAGAGGCACTACCAATAGATGGTTGTATAGGAGTTATGAATGAGATAAGTGAATCATTATAAAAGGGCTTATTATGAATGAGAAAAGTGAAAATGGTTTGTTCCCTCATATCTTATATACTTTTTTTTAGATGATTCGTTTCAAGTACCTTCAAAAGCTATAAACCCAACCTTGGTGAAAGGATAACCTGAAAAGGGGGCCGACCCCATCCATGAACTTTCAGAAAACACCAAGAAGGGCCAACCTAAAATATTAAACATCATTAATAACGTGATTATACTAAAACATCATTAACTTGGTGAAAAAATCTCTCTCGGCCGAGATGACAGTGCATGAACGAGATGATGCTCAACCATGCACTCTCAAAATGACGAGAGGGGGTATGGCATAACACCATAATTTGGTGAGTCCAAATTGAAAAATCACTTAGATGTGTTTAATTAATCAAAAATCATTAATTTGGTGATCTCAGGCCTTAAACATCATTAATTTAGTGGTTTAACTAAAACATCGTTAACTTGGTGAA
Organism: Sambucus nigra; assembly: GCA_949130495.1. Taxonomy (NCBI): domain Eukaryota; kingdom Viridiplantae; phylum Streptophyta; class Magnoliopsida; order Dipsacales; family Adoxaceae; genus Sambucus; species Sambucus nigra. The sequence continues at coordinate 284,823,249 of OX422207.1, read as the reverse complement.
AAAATCTCTCTCGGTCGAGACTACAGTGCATGGACGAGACGATGCTCAACCATGCACTCTCAAAACGACGAGAGGGGGTTTGGAATGACACCATAATTTGGTAAGTTCGAATTGTAAAATTTGTTGTTAGCATCACTATCACAACACAGCAAGAAGATATTCAAACAAGCAAGTATTGAAGCAAGTAAACATTCAAGCAAGCAGGTATTTATATTGTAAAATCTAATAAAAAAAATAAGATAAGTGTTCACATATTACATCGGGAAAAGGGAAAAAGGTCACAGACGACCGCCCTAAAAAGAAAAAGAAACTTAACATAAGCATTCATGAGTCAGCAACCAACTCAGCCGTGTCAACATCTCCGATGATCGGTCCGTCAACAGCCACAGTCTTAATAGCATCAATAACCTCAATCCTCTCAGCGTCGGCAACCGTGTCATCATGAGCCTTATGGGCATTAAAGTCAACCTTGGAACCTCCACCCAAAATCTACACATCGACAAGGGCAGTCTCAAGGAGAGGGTCGTTGAAGTCCAGACCCATAAAGTCCCAACTCTGGGTTTTTGCCTGCCTCAAAGCAGCCCATTGGCAAGCAATTTTGATCCCCTTCTCCAGGTACTCGAAGGCATGATCACTTTACTCCTCCAACTCCTTGTAATCATCAATAGCATCTTTAACTACAGAGTCAATCTCGACCTTCTTATCATAGGAGAGCTTCTTCAAAGCTTTAGCGTGCTCTGCCTTGAGGGTGGTTACCTCGTCCTAAGAAAGTTGGAGGGCCTTCTTGGAATCCTCAAGTTACTTTTTTAGATTCCTCTCTATCGTCTCGACTTATATCCCCATCTGGATCAAGGGTATTTTCTTGTTTATCCATTTCCCCGTCCGATAGAGGGAAACAAGACTCTACAACAAGAGAAGAGTTAATCAGTATATGAAGAAAAAGCACAAGAGAACACTTGGCAACGTTAAACTTATACCTGAACGGCCATGTGGATGGAGAACTCAGTGAGAAGGGAGATATCAGTATCTTGAAGGAAACGATTTTCATCCTTGGAGAGCAAAGAGCTAACACCATCACAGGCTTTCCTTGGATTGCCAAGGACACTCTCATCGTCCAGCTTCAGTTGGGACAAACGAGTTGCGAGAGCCTCGTCTGTCAAAATTAGAATGGCCTGATCAGACCTACTCTGCTCTAACTGACGAGAGGAAATCACTTCATCCTCTCGGCTCCTCCTCTTTTTTATAGCCTTAGTTGTTCGGGCGGGACCGCCAGCAGTAGCCATGGTGGTAGCAACACACTACAAAAAAAGTAACTTTTGGGACGGTGGCCTAACAATCCCAAAAGATGGTTTATCCGTCTCAAATACTTTTTGGGACGCTATTTGGGACGGCTAGGGGGGTCTTTTTGATAGGGGGTTATAAATACTTTTTGGGACGTCATAGCCGTCTCAAAAGAGTTTTTTTAGACAGGAACAAATCCGTCTCAAAAGGTCCTCATTTTATATAACCCTTTTGAGACGGCCCGAGAGCTGTCACAAAAGAGTGCTTTTGAGACAGGAATTAATCTGTCTCAAAAGGTTACTATTTTAGAAAACCTTTTTAAGACGGCAATATAGCCGTCTTTAATATATTTTTGAGACAGTTTTAACCATCCCAAAAGAGGTGAAGGGATCTCAAAATTTTTGTACCAATATTTTGTGGACAATAAAATCTATCGCTACAATTTAATATATATTGAATTACATTTGAGACAACACAAACAACGAATCATCATAAAATGTAATATGTAAGATGATTTTCAACCAACACAACGAATTATTTTCATTCAACAATATTTAGAGTTCTTACAACCATCTCCAAATATTCATTAAAATAAAAATTATAACACTAAGTTCAAATATTTGACTTGACAACAAAAATTTGAAATAAAATAATTTCTTATACTCCTAAACATGAAATGTTTTTAACAAAATAATTTCGCAACACTAAAGCGTACGACCTCCAAAATCACTGATTAACATTTGCATGTTCTATAAAAATGTTCACCTGCAAAAAAAAAAATATAGTGTTAATTATGTCAGAATTAATACCCCACTCATCAACAATACAATGTGCAAAATCAATCAATATAGTATATTCGCATCACTAACAATACAAATATCTAACTACTATTATTTTTTTAAACTTCGGCAGAGTCTCCTTCGTTTATTCATGAAAACCACAGGTAGCCAACCTGTTTTAAACATTAAAATTTATTCTAAGAATAATATACATCAACCAACAGAAAATTTGGACCACCACCATAATAAATTCTCACCACCATAGCATATTTTCACCACCACCATTGAAAATTTAACTTTAAATGAGAGAATTTTCCACCCGAATATCTCTCAATATATACATACATACATACATACATACATACATACATATATACATATATATACACATATATATACACATATATATATATATATATATATATATATATATATATATATATATATATATATATATATATATATATATATATATATATATATATATAAGTAATTATATGTATGAATTATGTATTATATATTATTACCTAGTCAGACTGAATCGTCGAGGCAACGGAAGCATGATGAGGGGTAATACTTTGGAACAAACTCTGCATTTCACTTCGCATATCATTCTTCATCTGTAATAAAGCTTGTTGGTTGCGAATCTCTAACTCTTCGAGCTCCTGTCGATGACATAGCCATAACACTTTAAACATGTAACTTGACAAGGGCGTACTTTCTGCTCGAAAAAATATTAAAATGCATATAATATATCCTAAGGGAAGAAAATTTTGATACATGTATCCTACCTAACACTCCCTCACATAGATATATATAAATAAAATATATATGTTTTAAGGTAAAATATGTGTAATTGGCAAAATTACTCTCTCGATACATGATAAGTAGTGTTTTCAATCTCATAATGATAAAGATGTGTTATTACCTAGTCAATATAGATCGTTGAGGTAGAGGAGGGACAATACTTGTAAACAATATCATTCCTCACTATAAACAAAATAATTGAATAACTATTTTTGTTTCACATCCGACATCCTAGTGAAATATAACCAATAAAAGGAGAATAAATCATATTGATGTGCAATAAAGACAACAACAATGATATATATGCAAACAACTTCTAGGAATTTTTATTATTTGTGAGAAGCTTACCATAAGTCGAGTTGCGTTTCGCACATCCAGCATTCTCGGCCATAACCCTACATCAGCATGGAGAGAGACAAGTCAGATAAGAACTTCTAGAAACTTAACATAAAAATGGAATAACTATAAGTTTCCAAGAGAGGAGATTCTAATAAGGCATTATGAATAAGGAAATAAGTAGAGGAGCTCTTTTTTTAACTAAGATTTCAGCCTAACCTTTTGACTGACAAATTCTATTGGTGAGTGAAATTCAATTTGAATTAGGGAGTCTAAAACAAGATCTAGTGCTAGCATTAATGGCATGATAAACGATACAAAATTGACACGTGTCCATCCACAAAAACAAGTTCTTGACCAAATGAAGGAGATTGCATAAGATAAACACTCAATTGAGAACCTACTGTTAACAGTATGAAGATATAGTACTTCAAGCATCAATATAAACATCCTCAAATAGTTTTTGGATTTCAAAATCGAGTTAATAGATGTAAAGGTGACACCAAAGGCATTTCTATCTATAAGGAGGTATGAGATATAAGGCATACTGAATAGGAGGTATGAGATATAAGGAATAATAAATAGGATGTCAAGTAAAATGATGCATAACCAAGTTGCAAAATAATGCAAACGAAAGCACAATGTCAAACCACATAACAGACATATAATGTAAACTATGAGCGCATGTTTGTTCGAGTATTTTTGCAAGGACTAAATCAATGATATTCCATGTCGTAAAAAAAGAGGGGAGGCATCATATGCGTCATATGTAGTTAGCCCCAAAAATTATTCCAGACCCTAAAATACATAAAGATTTTATATATTTATATTGCTAAGTTGAAGTATTTACTGTCATTTAGTAGTTTGATAGAGGATATGACATTAGTTACAACAAAAAAAACTCGTGCAACCAGCTTAAGCACTCTAAGAATAAACACTTCTAAAAACTAATCTGTGGTGTAAAGTATATACTATAAACAAGACTAAATCTATGCAACCTTTGTATACATAGGAATATTTGAGCAGCAAATCTGAGCAGCACAACCAGAACAGTAACAAACAATGAACAGATTATAATAAAATTTGTAGGCAGCATCAATATGAGTCAGACCAGTTGTGGAAATGATACATTTAAAGTTTTGCAATGCATGAAAATTTATATCATTACCCCTGTTTTTTTACTTTGATCAATGACTACATTGAAATCCCAAATAATTAAATAAGGAAACTCGTCACAAGTATTTCAACACATATCAATATGATTCCAAACCCATATTCTTTCACTTCTTGTGCCCTTAGCAAACAATTGATAATATAATTAGATCCTGAAATAACGGATGCTCAAATTTGAGGCAGAAGACCTGATCTAATCTTCATCATGAATAAGAGTAACATTCATACCAAATTTCAAAGGAAGCCAAATTTTATTTGTCAAAGTGATGCGAGTACTCTGTATAGTTCAGGTTATTTAATGAGAGTTTAGTGGACGGGGTTTAGGCAGATGAGTCTAAATTCTGTATATTTTAACATCTTTTAAATGTATTTTTATTTTTCTTTCTTTTCCATTTCTGTATCTTACATGAACATCTTTTAAAAAATATTTACAGAATTCACATGGGAAAGTGAAAATCCCACATAGGAAAAGGAATAAAATTTTGATTTAAAGTTCAAGGATCAAACCTCAATCACTGAATGCACTATGGATTGAGAGGTGATATATGACAAGTTGTCACGAGTATACACTTTGTTCTTTGATTGTCAATGGTTGGGCATTTGATATCATGGTCAAAACGAGGAAAACATAGGCCTTGACCTCATGAGAGATTTTTATGCAAATGCCTAGTTTGATGACCCTACCAAACAATCCTTTATGACAGTCATTTCTGGGATAAAGATAGTGATATCTTCCTAGGTGATAAAAAATCAATATTATTTTACCATTATTGAAATACTAGGATGAAGTGCACTAATTCATAAACTTTCTACAGAGTAACTTTAGTCATCTGATGACCCTTTCTTCAGTTGTTGGGCCATTTTGCGCTACCACAACATTAATGAATTCAGCTTCTGCTCCCAGGCTTAATTCAACAACTTTTTTTTTCTCATCTTCACCCAAATATAAATTCTCATGCGGGTGTAGGTTCTTTAAGAGATTGCGATGTGAGCTCTCAACCCATGAGACAACAGGATATGGTTCACCCACCACAACTTTTGTCTAAGGACACCAGCAGATTGTCTACTGAGCAGACATCCATTGCAGCCCAATATCCCAGCTCTTATGTGGATACCCAATCGAAAGTTAAGGAATATAATCTCTACAAGGACCAGCAAAGCAATGTGCAAAAGCAATGCGACATTCCAGAAGATCTTCCACCTCTTAATGGCAAGGCAATAGAAGCTAAATCATCTTCAGTTGGTGTTAGTGCTACTGATGTGCAATCGCAGGCTCCCTTATCTAATAATATATCCTTGGATGTGAAGTTGGAAGGTAATAAGTCAAAACAACAAGCAAAAGTTGCAAGCAGTAAAGTGGCATCACCACCTCATAAGAAAAACTACGATACTCACTTATTTTTAAGGTTAATGGAAACTTCTGTCAAAGGCTTGGCAAGATAGGCAGTGGAGGAAGCAGTGAGGTCCACAAAGTCATTTCTTCGGATTGTACAATCTATTCCATGAAAAAAATAAGCTTAAAGATCGTGACTATGCCACTGCATATGGATTTTGTCAGGAAATTAAATATTTGAACAAACTGAAGGGAAAGAACCACATCATTCGACACGTTGACTATGATGTGACAGATAAGGCTTTGCTCAAGGAAGTAATGAATGATTCCATGACTAACGGGGATGTCAGGTTCAGGGAAGATGGATTTATATACATGGTACATGAATATGTTGAAATTAATTTGGCTCATATGTTATCCTAGAAATGGAAAGAACTAAATAGCTCTGAGTCAACTACTGATGAGAACTAGATTCGATTTTACTGGAAGAAAATACATCTAGCTATTCATAGCACATTCATGAGGAGCGTATCGTGCACTCAGTCCTAAAATCGGCTAGTTCTCTTCTTATTAAAGGCTCATTGAAGCTGATTGATTTTGGTATTGCCAAATCTATAATGAGCAATACAACAAACACTAAGTGAGATTCACAGGTGGGTACACTGAGTTATATGTCCCCCGACACATTCACGTGAAACGAGACAAATGAAAATGGAAATATCAAAAAGTGTGGTCATTCATCCGATATCTGGTCTCTCAGTTGCATCCTTTACCAAATGGTTTATGGGAGAACACCCTTCCCAGAATACAATACATTTTGGGCAAAGTTTAAAGTCATAACAGACCCGAACCACAAAATTACATTTGAGCCCCTTCCCAATCCATGACTTCTTGATCTTATGAAGAAATGCCTCGCGTGGGACCGAAATGACAGGTCGAGGATTCCAGAGCTACTCACACACCCTTTTCTCATCCCCCCAATCCCACGCCATTTATCCAATCCTCAAGATCTAAGTTGCAAATTGCTTCGGTTAATTGGTAAATCTCGTGAGAGTGATGAGAGAGGTTTGATGTTATGTTCTCAACTCGAGGAAATACTATGCGACTCTAAACCCGAAATGTCGTCTCATGTGTCATCAATATCGATAGACCAACAATGTTGCATATCCCTTTTATCTTTATAGATTGGTTTATTATCTAGTATTAAGAGAATCAATGTAGCCCTCGTCAAAAACAATTTGGCTTGCGAGTGTAAAATATAAAGTATTCCATTTTACTTTTGGTCATGTGAGTGCATCGAGAATTATTCACTGCGAGTTCATCAAATGTGCACTTAGATATGTTATTGATGATGATTGTTATAGCACTGCATTGAATGAAGTGTTGTAATTTGTTTAAAAAAGGATATCCTTTTGAGGGTCATGATAACCTGACTATTAGTGATGTTTGGAGATAGATGATTAATATACCGTGGACTTGTCACCAAAGCAAACCCCATGAGAAAAATAATTTGTCAGATGATTTCTACCTAGTCCACATGATTTTGGTAAAATAATAGTTTACAAAATTCTCTTCACACGACTCTATCAGATTCCTATTCGAGGACTCTCTATAGGATAGGTGAGGGAATACTGATGGATTTGGACATGGATGTGTATATCTATGATAGAAGCTTTTTATAGTCAATGAAGGATAAGATCAACGTTGCCTTTTAGTAGATATGTTTGTAGATTGTTTTTGAACAAGAATATGACCCCAATAAAAACATATATATTATATTCTCTAATTCCCACAATTCAAGTACCTTTTCTATATAGCTACATAATGCTTCTTTCGAGGCCTTGAAAACCAAATCAATTGAAGAAATAGAGCGGAGAAGTGAAGTCCCAACCGTACCTTTTCTATATAGTCAATGTAGTGCATAACTCCATCCTTAAATTGAGTACCGCCCCCAGGAATAAATCTATCATCAAGTTACATTACTCTTTCGACATCAATTTATTTCTATAAATTATAGTGAAATATAGTTTAATTCAAGTAAGAATAAAAACCACCCCCTCCTCTTGTCAGCCTCTTCTGGTAATCGTTTCACATCCAAGACAACTTTAGCACTCACTTTAGGACAAATTTTAATTCCAACACCATCATTTTATAACGAATGCGCCTTTGCTCTATAATAGGACCCAACATAGTCATCATTACAATAATGGCATCAGAGTTGCCAATTCCCCCCGCCCTCTCTTTTCTCTGGTTTTGTGGCATACTACTTTTGTAACATACTTTTAAAGAGTAAATTCAATATTCCACACTTATTTCTTAAAAAAGGCTAAATATAAGTCATGGTTGACAATTATAACAGACACAAAAGGCCAAGCATATCGATTATCAATGCAAAAACACTAGGCAATAGAATCAAAGTGGTGTTGTCTTTTAACAGCCAACACACTAACCACACATATCATTTAATAAAGAAAACAGAGGGGTCTAAAAACAGTATATAAATCTAGGTGAGAGTACAAAGTTACCCGTCCAGATAATACCTATAAGAGAAAAATGATCCAAGTTTATGTCGTGCATTGAACTCACGGTGCCATCCTTAATCCTAAGACACTTAAGTCGGAACCTGACATCGGAAAGAGAGCTAAAGAAGGCAGAGAATATGGTATCCAAGTGTTGGTTCAAACCAATCACCAGGTGCGAATCATATACACGATCCAATGCGGGGAACAATATGAAGCACGAACACGTAATACGTGTTTTAACACGTGATACGCGACACGTGATTGATCCAAAAACTAGGATACGACACGTTATGGTACGTATAATATATAATATATATTTAAATATATATTAATGAAATAATACAGACTTTCTCCATAAAATAGATTATTAGAGTATTCTTAACATGAAATTAAGAAAATGGACCATACAAAACAAAATTCAAACACACTTAAAAATCATTAATAAAGCACAATCACCATCACTTGAGTCAAAGTTGACTCATGGCTTCCGGGAGAGTGTTAGTACTTCATAGGAGTCGAATACGTTGGTGGACACAACACGTTGGCTTTCGAAAGAGTGTCCGTGCTTCATTGGAATAGTGACTCGCCCACCACTGTCTGGGTAGACAATGATGACCTCCTCGTGTTTGAACAAGATAATAATAAAGAGAACATGTCCAAAATGAGTGAAACCAAAGTAGACTTGAACAGAGTTTTGATCAGTACTAGACTTGCCCAAATCCTTCCCACTAGTCACTTTTAAAAATCGAGAGTCATGTGAAGACACGGCCATTTCCCTTGAGTTACTTTGATACCTTTGGGGCTATATGTGCCTCTTTTCGAGCCACTTCATTGTTGTTTCACTTTTCACCCCTAAAACCGACTTATAACCCCAAAAATACCATCCACTATTAAATTTCAAAAACATAGAGATCGATGAGAACACAAACACTTCCCAAAAGTTACTTTTGCACCTCTTGGGGTGTTCGTGCCTCTCTCAGGGCCACTTTATTGATGTTTTGAATTTTCGCTCCCTAAAGTCCATTTTATACCACAAAATGAGGGTATACTAGTAAATTTTGGCAAATAAAGTTCGATTAGGAAAAGGACACTTCCCACATGTTCCTTTTTTGCATCAAAGGGTATCCGTTTCTATTTTAAGGACACATGATTAATGTTTTGAGTTTTTGCCTCCAAAAGCCCATTTTGACACACAAAAGAATATACACAAGTGAGAAAATTTCTAAAATTAGATGTTTAATAATGAAACCGTCTCTTCCCACAGGATATATTAATACCTCTTGGGGTGTCTGTGTCTCTTATTAAGCCACCAAGTTCCTATTTTGAGTTTTTGACTCATAAATCTCATTTTTCAACCCTATAACAAGCGTATACTAGTTAACTTCAGCAACCAGGATCCCGCTGAGGACAGGATCCTTCCCTTAGATTACTTGGATACCTTTGGAATTATTCGAGACTTTCCATGACACTTCATTTATGTTTGTCGCCACCTAAAACGAACGTCTACTAGTAAATTTTAAAAATCGAGTCCAATGAGAAAATGAACATTTCCCACCTAAGAAGCACGGGCACTTATTCAAAGGTGACGTACCCGTGTCGGATACTCCGACACTCGTACGTCACTCCACATGGATTGTCAAACTTATTTGGCATTTAAAAAAAGGCGGGCACTTCACGACCATGGCCCAGACATTTCGTGGACACGACAGGGTGCCAAAATTAAAGAACACTAAGAAATTCTAGTGTCATCTTGTAAAATTAAATCTTTAAGGGTGTATGAATAATAATAATAAGAAAAGTTAGAAGAATAAAGTTATTATCCCTCATAATTTAAATGCATATCTTTGACTTACGATTTAAAAGTTATTATTAAATGTTGAAATAGTGAACCATGTTAATTTTAGTATATTAGTTTCACAACAATTTTTTGTTTTTGAAATGCATAGTAAATGTCGTCTTGTCTTTGCTGTGCCATGTACTTATTTTTTAAGTTTTTCGTGTCCGTGTCCGTGTCAAACACGAAACCCGTATCTATGTCCGTGCTTCATAGTTTACCATGAGATACTTGGATAACATTGGTGATTTTTCAATGGTGATGCATGTTTGAATTAATTTGGGTCCATCACATATATCACAAAATAAAATCAAAATCAAATTGAAAATCAAATTAACTACTTGAAAAGGACATGAATTAATTAACACAAACAAACGTATCAATAATTCTAACTAAAATTCACACAAACAAGTATACAAATATTTTCCTAAATTAATCTTAAAACTATACTACAATAACCAGTTGACAATTCGAGTTTTCAATTGGCTCACCCTCAACCTCCTATCACCGCTATAAATCAATCGAGTACAAAAACTAATTATATTAATTAATGACCAAGAATTGAAATTACCTTTATCCGTATGAATTTGACGGTACTATAACTTAAATGTTCGGGACTAGATTAGCTCATTTGATCAAATCATTTAGATTGTCTTCCTGCATCATTCAAAAATCATAAAAACAAATTTTAAGGTCAACCATGTATCACTGATTAAACTAAATCCCAACTATTAAACACGTAACTGAAATAAAATTGCTAAAATCAATAGAATATCCACTGATTCAATAAAATTAGTAATTAGTCCAAGGTTTAAATCAGTATGTCATAACTCTTCCCCTCTTATACAATCTTCCAACCTATTCAATTAAGAACATAAACCCTTTAACATACAAGAATGGCATAAAAGATAAAAATAGTCAACAAAAAAAATAATACCCGAGTAAAAAATTGTAATATGACTAACGACGATATGGGTGATACAAAGGGCGGGTGCTAGGGCTAGATTCGTTCTTGGGCTAGAGTGGCTAGAGCTAGGGCTAGGGAGACGAAGATGTGCAGGTGAAGAAGAAGGATAAGAACGGGCGAAGAAAGAGAAGAACCTGTTGTCTTTACATTTTTTTCCTTAGGCTCTTGGGGTGATAGAATAAGCGGGAGAGTAAAAATTGATGGGGGGAATGAAAATTTGTTTTAGCGGCCTCATAAGGTATATTTTTTGAGACGGCTACTAATTTTCAGTCTCTTTTAGTAGTACTTTTTGAGACGGCTACTAATTTTTAGTCTTTTTAAGTAGTATTTTTTGAGACGGCTACTGATTTGCAGTCACTTTTAGTAGTACTTTTTGAGACGGGTAACAAAAAGGGTCTTAAAAGAGTAGTTTTTAAGACTGCTAATTTTATCCGTCTCAAAAAGTGGGTTTTAGAGACTCAAATTTTAGCTGTCTCAAAAAATCAGTCTTAAAAAGTACTTTTTTTTGTAGTGAGTAGAAGGGTTGGCTCCCTTGCCATGTTTGCTAATGAGCTTGCTCAAATTTTTGCCACCATCTCCCAAAGATGATCAGGCACGTTTGGGTAATCTGCAAAAGAAGGCTAGATTGGTATTGAAAAGTTAAAGAATACAAGACAATTGTTCAATAAAATATTCTACTCACGTAGCTCAGTTAAGGGGTCAACCCCTAAATCCGTCTGAAACAGATAGTAGGCGGCTCCTCATTCTGTTTGTACTCATTATGCCATGGGCATCCCCTTTGCTCATCCTCCACAATCATGTTATGCACTATGATATCATAATTGTACCTAGCTATGCCCTATTCTGTAGCTTGCATGTTAGTGAATTCATATTATTACTGCTTCATCGAATCCTTCAACTTCTTCTACATACTCATCCATGTTATCAAAGATAACAACAAAATTGTGTATAATCCTTTTAATTTTTCACCACTGTGCTTGAAGGATGTGATTTTTTCGATGTGGATTGGCCTCCAATTCAGTATTGTATAGTGTGCAAACGGGATTCCAAAATATATACCTTGAATGATTCTCAAGAATAGTCGGGTCATGGACAACGTTTATATAAAAATGGCACGACTTTTTATCCTCCCAGATAGGAAATAACTCCATTAATTGTGAACCTGATCATTTGTATAATCTGAATGAAACTGGTACGCAGCTATTTATAGTGAAATTAGTTCTTTGAATGAAACTAATTCTTCTTTGAATGAATGCTTTGAATGAAAAATCTTCGTAGAAAAATAGTGTTAATGATATAAAAATATTAACAGTTGTCCATATCAACATAATTTTCGTCCTTTAGATGAAATATGATTATACAATTTTGCAGGAGAATATTTAGATCATTTATTAAAAATAATACATGATGTATGCCTTGTTTGGAAAGCCATGGTCACCTCAAGTTATTTCTGTATTGTCACCTCATAATAATATTGTACACTCAGTCAACACATATGGATGGGCACTTTAAATGTGTATGAAAAATGTAGAAAAGAAATATGAATATTATTAGTTATTAGTATCAACATATAGTAGTGCATAACTCTGATAGGGAAATACAGCAGTTTTGGAGTTTATAAAATAGGTGCGATGGGGAATTAATTTTTACAAACTAGGTGGTGAAAGCAGATAATCACATATCATAATGCATACATCCTATATAAATGGAGAATTTTTTTAGAGAGGCAGCCTGGTTGCGTGTAATTCGCAGTGGGGCATTTGATGAGGCTGGTGTAGCCATAAAGATCCGAGATATTATCAATATGCCGAAATCATCTGTTATCCCTAAAGTAATAATCATTAAATGTTGTGATAACTTAAATTATACTAATGCACTCTTGGATAAATGTTTAGGTTGTAGCGGTTGTTATAATATGAACACCCATACTGAATGTCGGCGGGGTTAAACCACTACTACGGGACCAATCTAGATGCGTGCGTACCGTGTTTAGTAAAAGTGTGTTCACAGATTGGGATCAAGGACAAAATATGATTATCGATGTTGTCCTGGTTGTGACATGTGCGATGATTATCATTACATCGTCGGTCCAACTAATCCTTACTATCATTCGAAGTGAAGTTCAGGGAGTAATCCCCAATCGGGAGCCCGTTATTGATGACTCACAAGTAAGCCGGGTGTTGTTTTAGTAAAATCTTATATATGGTGACACATTTGTGGTAAAGTTATATGGTGTGTATATTTGAATTTTGTATTTTTAATGTTTAGTGATGATCTATTTCCATAATTTCAGGACACTTTTGTCAAACTACTACAACACAACTTATTTCAATTTTAGTTGTTTGAATGTTACATTAAAGAACAAGAAACGAAGTACAATACAAAATCGTAAACAAGTTAAAACACATAATAAGGCAATATTAAAGCACATTTAGAAACAAAAAAATATTCATGCCCTTCTAGTTCATGGGGAGAAATCGGATTCATTCGTGACGCACTCAAAATAGTAAACAAGCCCTCGGAACTCATGGTATAGATAAAACTTTTCATTGCATAAAGACCGACACCTTGTATTGTGAACGCATAACCTTTCCCACTCATCTTCATCTGCAGTGATCAACATGTAAGAATCATCATCCCAGCCAAAATTTCCAACTGTTATAGATGTTTGGCACAAGTTAAAGTGTAATTTATGTGTGAACCAGCGTGCACGGATCTCGTTGCATTTGGGGGCGTAGGCCACCGTTGCTTGACCATCGAAAAAGTGCTCTCTGAAAAACGGATGCCTGGATTGTATGCTATATCAGAGAAGGTTATGTGATTTAGTAGTTGAAAGTCTTCATTTACAAGCCACGATCGAGAATCCATTAGTTAGGTGGGGGGTGACAGAAGGCAATGCAACTCCTAAGTGATGTTACTTTAATAATTATAAAAATTTGGTGTGTGAATAATGATACCTTAATAATTATATAGGCATGGGTGGGTGAATAATGTTCCCTTAATAATTATGATGGTCCAAAAAAAATAATGCATGCTGCAGCATTTGTCCTTTAGCTAAAATAGGATTATATAAGTTTGCAGGAGATGATTTACATACTTTGTCATAAATAATACAAGCTCCGGGCTATGTTGGAAAACCATTGTCACTGTTGATGTAAAAAATTAGATCACTCTAATAATTCAATCACAGATAAATAAATGAGACAAAGAATTTTAAAGTGGTTCAGCCTTATAAGAATGGCCTACGTCCACTGTTGCTTTATTGCTGAGTGTTTGGGAATTCTCGATTACATGTTTTCTCAAGAAATTTCGGTCTGGGAGTCCTCTTCCAATGAGGATTGTACAATGTATTTATAGCCCTAAGGCTGTAATGTGAAAGGGTAATACATTAAATGATGTACATATGAAAGGGTAATACATTTAATGCCCTCTTTGCGTGCGTGTCCAAATGATAAGCATTTAATGAGCAGTTAAACTGTTGGTATCCTGCTTCGAGGTGCAGCTCGGACCGCCATGAGTAGCTCGGACCGCCTAAGCTTCTCGGTATTTAAGAGTTCCTTGAAGAGGCATTATTCCTCGGAGCCTGTGAGTTCCTCGGGGAACTAGTCTTCCTCGTTGTAGTCTTCCACTGTTGCTTTATTGCTGGGTGTTTGGGAATTCTCGATTACAAGTTATCTCAAGAAATTCCAGTCTGGGAGTCCTCTTCCAATGAGGATTGTACAATGTATTTATATCCCTGAGGCTGTAATGAGAAAGGGTAATACATTAAATGATGTACATATGAAAGGGTAATACATTTAATGCCCTCTTTGCGTGCGCGTCCAAATGATAAGCATTTAATGAGTAGTTAAACTGTTGGTATCCTGCTTCGAGGTGCAGCTCGGATCGCCATGAGTAGCTCGGACCGCCTAAGCTTCTCGGTATTTAAGAGTTCCTCGAAGAGGCATTATTCCTCGGATCTTGTGAGTTCCTCGGTGAACTAGTCTTCCTCGTTGTATTCTTCCACTGTTGTTTTATTGCTGAGTGTTTGGGAATTCTCGATTACAAGTTATCTCAAGAAATTTCGGTATGGGAGTCCTCTTCCAATGAGGATTGTACAATGTATTTATAGCCCTGAGGCTGTAATGTGAAAGGGTAATACATTAAATGATGTACATATGAAAGGGTAATACATTTAATGCCCTCTTTGCGTGCGCGTCCAAATGATAAGCATTTAATGAGCAGTTAAAATGTTGGTATCCTACTTCGAGGTGCAGCTCGGACCGCCATGAGTAGCTCGGACCGCCTAAGCTTCTCGGTATTTAAGAGTTCCTCGGAGAGGCATTGTTCCTCGGATCTTGTGAGTTCCTCGGGGAACTAGTCTTCCTCGTTGTAGTCTTATTCCTCGGAGCGAGTGGGTTCCTCGGAAATGTTTGTTGTTTCCATGTAGATAGCCACGTATCTTCATATGATTGGTCCATGTCAGCAGATTAATTTTGGTATCAACAGAAGCCCCCAATGTTTCATAGTTCGAAATTTGAGGAGTATGGAACATTCTTTCTCGGAATATGGTAACTTTAAATAGTCTTCCTAATTTTTAGGAGCGTTTCCCTTGTATTTATTTCTCCTTCCCAATTCGTATAATCATGCTTTTTTGGACTTTTTTGCATCCTTCGATTCCTGCGTTACTTTTCGTCTTCTTAGCCGCTGTTGTCCGCTTCGACTCCCGTGCCACTTTTCCTCTTTTTAGTCGTTATTGTCCGCTTTGATTCCCGCGCTACTTTTCATATTTTTAGCCGCCGGTAATGTAATCATCCTTTTTTGTAATCATTACTTCACCATTTCCCAAGGCAAGGTATTTAAACTTCACAGACGCTCCCATCGTCTTCTACCTTTTAAATTTTTATCTTCGAGTTTTACGTCGTCTCTTCCTACTCTCTTGTGCGTTCATCTTTTCCGTCGTTCGTTGTCAACGGCTCTACTCTTTTTCTGTAAGATCTTCTTCTTTCTTCTTCATTTCTTTTATTCATCATCATGGTTTACTCTATTGAGTCTCTTGAAAAGTTTCGCTCTGATTTTTCCATTCCCTCTTGGGTTGTCTTGGAAGAGCTTTCTGAGCCTTCTGATTATTTCAATTTGGCTGAGGGACATTGGTTCCCCAGTCTTTTTATTATTGAGTGTGGATTTTCTTTTCCACCAAATCCCTTGTGTCTGGAATTCTGTCATTATTTTGACGTCGTTTCTGCGAGAATAGACCCCAACACATGGAGAATAGTTAATGGGGTGCATAAATTAAATCAAGTCCATGGAACTCGCATAGGAATTACAGAAATCATGTACTGCTATAGATGGGCAGTTAATGATAATATTTTTTATTTAAAAACTAGATTTTTAAATAGATCCTTAGTAGTCAATCTCCCTGATGCCAATAGGGATTATTTTGAACATGGGGTTGTCATAAAAAATTGGCAACAACCTCCATTAGCTGGAGATGAGGTTTACCAAGGTCCCAAATGCCCTCCTTATGGCAACGGGATAGGTTATTTTTATTTTATTTTATTTTGAAATCATGTTTCTTTTGTGTTTCATAAAATGTGCCACTGATAGCAATGTTTATTTATTTGCAGTTGATAATAAAAGAAAGTGCCCAAAGGAAGCAGATGTTAATGTAAGACATCTGAAACTTATCTGGAGTCTGCATCAGAGTGTTGCCGACGAGCACATTAGGTCGGCCTCGTATCTGCTCCAGTACAAGAGCTACACCACTTCCTTCACTGCTCGTCCAGTGATAAGTGAATCAGAGCCAGTTCCTGCTTCCACAAGCTCATCACCTGAATCCCATATTCCTTTAAGTGAAATGATGAAGAAGAGAAGACCTCCTGCCCTGTTTGAGAAGACTGCCTCCGGTTCTGGGGAGGTAAAAAGGAGTAGGATTGATGTCCTAAAGGAGGGGACGAAGAAGATTGATGCAGCTCCTCCCCCTGCTCCTGTTAAAGTTGTCGAGAAGCCCGTAGTAGCTCCGAGCAGGTCTGCTGCTCCTGGAGAGGTGATTGTGATATCACCGACCAAGGGTTCTTCCTTGGTTGAATCGGTACCTGTTCCCCCGAGGAGGCTGAAGAAGAGCTCCTCGGTCCATTTGGCTGATACCATTGCTCAGCCCCCAATTACTGGAACTGGGGTTCCAACTTTCGTTCTCCCGAGCTCTACCATGAGCTCGGTAAAGTCTTCGATCATTCCCAAGGTACAAGGTACTGAAGAGAACCTTACTCGGGACATGGTCACTTCACTAGCTGCTCGTCATCTTGCTTCTGTAAGTCCCTTTACTTTGAATTTTTCATATTTCCTTTGTCATTTATGTTTCTAACTTGCTTTCTTTTTCTGTTCACAGTTGACGAGCTGCTTCAATATAATCCTGAAGAAGGATGAAGCGATTAAGGCTTCTTGCTCCTCGTCCAGTGTGGAGGGAGCTCTGGAAGAAGCTTCCAAGTCTCTGGCAGATTCTCGCCAGAAATATGCTGATGACAAAGCTGTCTGGGAGAAGAAGCTTGCCTCCACCGAGCAGGATAAAGCTCGAGCTGTTGAAGCCTCCAAAGAGTTAGAGAAGAAAAAGAATGCCTTGGAGAAGGCAAATAAAGAGCTCGCAGAGAAGCTCAAAACTGCTGGAGAGCTTGAAGATAAGTTCAGGGTTGCCGAGGAAAGGTTGGGCCAGCTTCAAGAAGTAGGTCGGTAAAGGGAGGAAGCAGAAAATAAATTGAAGGCTGCTGAGAACCTATTGTCTGAGAAACTTTCCTCGGAGAGGCTGAAGAGGAAAGCTGTTGTGAAGAAGTCCTTCAGATCTGGCTGGGACAAGGGGTGGAACAAGGGGTTGGATGCCATGGTGTCACAAGTAGACTATGGCAGCCTCAAATACTTTAGGGATGGATGGGTTGCTGCCCTTCAGGAAATGAAGGTCGACAAGTCTTCCGAGCTCTTCCAGAGACATATCCCTGGTCCCCCCAACTCCAGAAGAATTAGAAGAGGACGAAGCTACCTCTGAAGAGTCTTCGATGGTGATGGGAGATCGTGCCCTAACCATCCAGCCTGTTACCGAGGAAAATCAGCACATTGTTTCTTCCTCCGAGCAACTGCCTACTCTACCCGAGCAGCTATCTCTTCCCTCCGAGCAACCTACCTCTTCATCCCAGCCTCCCGAGAAGGTTTTGGGAGATAAGGAAAAGGTTTAGTGTTGTTCGGGTTTCTCTTTATTTTGTTTCTCTTTATTAAATGTAACTCAGAAGATGTAACTCTGAATTATGATCTAATAAAATTTAAACTTTTTGTATATTGTTGTCTATCTTTCATTCATACTCTGCTTATTCTTCTTATTGATGATTGCTCTTCTTTCTCTGTTAGTTTCTGGCCAGGATGGAACTGATATCTGCCCATGACACAAAGTTGCTGCAACAATGCAATGAGTACTTTAAGGCTGGTCACACAGACCTGAGTGCTGCACAAGTTGCCGACATCCTTAATCATGATTCTTCAGAACAGGCAGTGGAAGCATATCAGTATCTGAAGTGTCTGCTTGATCGAGCTGTAGCCAATAACATTACCTATTATGAGATGATCGAGGATCTTCAAAGCACCCTCGAGGACCTTCAGTTTCAATACAAAGAATCCACTGCTTTGTTGCATGAGGGGTACGAGAAGAAGTACCAGCAGATCATTGCCGAAAAGGGCTACGAGAAGCTCTTTTCTAGGTACGATGTAAGGGAGAGAACCTTAAGAGGTGAAGTCGAAGAATGCAGACAGATGACTGAGTTGCTGGAAAAGGAAAATAACAACCTGCAAAAGGAGCTGTTATAATTGAAGTCTGCAGCTTCCACTTCTAGTGCCTTGATGCCAGTGACCGATGAGGGATTTTCGTTCTTAGAGGTTGAGAATGCCAAGTTGAGGGAAGAGTTGGATACTTTGAGAAGCTCTGGCACCTTTAAATCTTCCCACAGTCGAGCAAGAGATCCTCGGGGATGAGCAAGAGCAGCTCGAGTTCTTATCGAGGAACAGAGGACTCAGTCTACCTTAGAGAACCAGGATTTCCAACTAATGGCGAAGAACCAAGCGTTGTCTGATATGTCGAAGAAGATTAGGGACCTGGAAAAACAGCTATCTGCGCAGAAGTCAATCTTGGAGAATAAGGAGCTTTTCATCAAGAATCTCCACGAGCAGCTAGAAAGGCTAACATATCAATTCCACAAACAGCCCAGGGAGTTCTGGATGGCTGGATACAACAAAGCACTATTCCACTTGGACGATCGTATCCAGAATGCCAACAATGAGGGCTACAAGTAAGGCTGGCTGAATGACTTAGGTGTGTTGAAGCTCGAGCAAGGTCATTATCTGTGGGTCTATCATGATCCTGGGTTGCTTGACTTGCCTGTGCCACCATACAATTTGGACATGGATTGGATCCCTGCTCGGGCCATTCCTCGGAGCTTAATTTCAAAGTATCTCGGTGACTACAATTTACATTCTCAAATCGAGGTATCTTGTCCCGAGCATCTTTTAGATCGCCCATCCGTGATGAATGTCAGGATGTTGAAGGATCTCAACTTCATCAATTCTCCTCTGTCTTTAAATGATCCGCCTGCTGGCGAGGAACCTGTGTCAAAAGCAGAGGGGAAGAAACCAGTAGAATAGGAATTTTTGATGTAATAGTTAGTATACATGTCAATGTAACTGTAATGTAATTTATTTTGAATTCAATGAAAGACTTTCATTTTTGTTTGCAAATCTTGATTGCTACTATCTTGTAATTATCAAACGCTTTATATTTATGCATATTTGTTAAAAAGATAACAATATTGTGTTGTATGTCGACCAACTCATTAACAATTAAAAAATTATAAGTATCAATAATGTTGCTCGATCACTTAATAATAAAGTAATGAGTATAAAAATGTTGTTTAAAATGTTTCCAACCAACCAAGGTTGTTAGA
This sequence comes from Sambucus nigra, assembly GCA_949130495.1. Lineage (NCBI taxonomy): Eukaryota > Viridiplantae > Streptophyta > Magnoliopsida > Dipsacales > Adoxaceae > Sambucus > Sambucus nigra. Next base: position 284,803,263 of record OX422207.1, on the reverse strand, counting down.
TTCTCCATGTCGACCAACTACAATTAGTGGGTTTTTATCCCCGACCAGCTATAGTTAGTCTTTTTGAAATAATTTTACCCATAAAATGTTTCCGACCAACCAAGATCGGTAAATTTTGCTTGTCGATTAACTACAGATGGTGGGTTTTTATCTCCGACCGGCCATAGTTAGTAGACTTTTATCTTAAATGTTTTCAACCAACCAAGGTCGGTAAATTTTTTTTGTTGACCAACTACAGTTGGTGGGTTTTTATCCCCGACCAGCCATAGTTAACAACTTTTGTACTTTCTGGAATAATCTTACCTTACGACCAACATAAGTTGGCATTTGCGAGAATATTTTGTTTCCTAGCCAAACAGGTTGGCATTTTTAGGAATATTTCGTTTCCTAGCCAAACAGGTTGGCATTTTTAGGAATTTTTCATTTCCTAGCCAAACAGGTTGGCATTTTTAGGAGTATTTTGTTTCCTAACCAACCGAAGTTGGCATTTTTAGGAATATTTTGTTTCCTAACCAACCGAGGTTGGCATTTTTAGGAATATTTTGTTTCCTAACCAGCCGAAGCTGGCATTTTTAGGAATATTTTATTTCCTAACCAGCCGAAGCTGGCATTTTTAGGAATATTTTGCTGCTGAGCAGCCTGAGCTTTACCGAGTTTTGCTGCGTAGTATGTAGCACTAGTATTCCCCAAAAAATTCTCAATAAAAGGAGAGACTTTAACATAATATCTTCATTTTATTCATACTAATGGAACTGTGTTACATATACATCACTGATAATACTTGCGTAGGTGCTCTGCGTTCCATGCATTCTTGAACTCTTCCCCCTCTAGAGTTGCTATTCGATAAGTTCCTGGTCGAACAACTTCTGTAACTCGGTATAGTCCATGCCAGTTTGCTTCCAGCTTATTGTGCTTTTGAATTACTTTCTTCAGCACATAGTCTCCTTCTTTCAAGTCGCACCTCTTCACCCTTTTGTTGTAGAACAAAGTTGTTCGCTGCGGGTAAGCAACATTTCTAATGGATGCTTCTTCTCTAACTTCCTCGAGCATGTCTAAATCCAGTATTCTCATTAAGTCGCTGACAGGGGAATTCAAATTCAGTACCCTGTGTGTTGGAAGGCCCAACTCGGCAGGTATGACAGCTTCACTTCCAAATGCCAGCATGTATGGTGATTCTCCAGTTGCTACTCGGGGAGTAGTTCGGTAAGCCCAAAGTACTAATTGTAACTCGTTGATCCAGTTCGCTTTTTCATCATCCAATCTTTTCTTCAAGCCATTTAGCAGTGTCCTGTTTGTCACTTCAGTTTGTCCATTGCTTTGAGGATGGCCTGGTGCTGAGTGGACCTTCAAAATATTTGATTGATGACAATAGGCGGCAAACTCCTCGTTATCAAATTGTGTTCCATGGTCTGTGATGAAGGCATGAGGTAGACCATATCGACAAGTGATGTTCTTCCAAATAAATTGGTACACCTTCTCTTACGTCATGTCAATGAGTGGCTCAGCTTCTACCCATTTAGTAAAATAATCCACTGCGACGACGAGGTACTTGAACCTTCCTCGGGTCGTTGGCAGTGGCCCAACCAAGTCAATTCCCCACATGGCAAATGGCCAAGGGGAAGTTATGGGTGTCAACAATGCTTGTGGAGTTCTTCGGATGGAGGAAAAGCGCTGGCACTTGTCGCACTTCTTGGCGTAGGCTATACAATCAGTCCTCGTCGTCGGCTAGTAGTATCCTTGCGTCATTACCCTTTGTAAAAGCGTCCGACCTGCTACATGTGCTCCACAAGACCCTTCGTGGATCTCTTCAATTAATTCTTTCACCTCGGAGGGGTGTACACATCTCTGCAAACCTGCCATAATTCCTCGTCTATAAAAAACACCATTAGTTAATACATACCGAGCAGCTTTAAACTTCAATTTTTTAGCAGCGAGCTTGTCAATTGGCAATTCTCCCTTCTCGATATACGCCCTGATGGAATCCATCCAAGATGGTCCTAAATTAAGGGTGATAAAGTTCATCGTCAGATCTTCATCTATGCTCCGACCAGCTAACACTTCAATTAGGATTGTTCATCGTAGCTCGGTGCGATTAGCTGATGTTAGTCGAGCTAGGGCGTCTGCTCTCGCATTCTCCATTCTTGGTATTCTGACCAGCTGAATAGCGGAAAATTCTGACACCAGCGCCTTTGCCTTTGCATGATATCTGATCATCAATTCTCCTCTAACTACATATACTCCCATCATTTGGTTTATGATCAATTGAGAATCACTGAAAACAATGACCTGTTGCGCCTCCATAATTTTTGCTAAACCAAGTCCTGCAATCATGGCCTCATACTCAGCCTCATTTTTGGAAGCTTTGAATTGGAAACGCAAGGCGTATTCCATATCGACCTCATCCAGAGTACTCAAAACTATCCCATCGCCGCATCCTGTAGTGCAAGATGAGCCATCTACATATAGTCTCCATATAGGTAACTCGTCTTCAAATTTCTGATCAGTTAGAGTTCCTCGGTGAAATATTTGTTGCTTCATTTCCTCCTCGAATTCTTCTTGCTCTTCGTCGATCATTTATTCTTGCCCTTTTACCAACCGGAGTTGGTCTGAGCCCGAAGTCAATGATCTTGTAACATCCACTTGCCCTTTTACCAACCGGAGTTGGTCTGAGCCAGTGTCTGTTGATCCTATAACATCCACAGGTTGATCAGCGAGCAACTCTTGTTTCTCATCCGGAGTTCTCACAACTATCTCTGCATCGCATCCTGTAACATCCACACGCCCTTTTACCAATCAGAATTAGTCTGAGCCTGTGTTTGTTGATCCTGTAACATCCACAGGCTGATCAGCGAGCAACTTTTGTTCCTCGGAGCTATCAGGATAGGTGAACTCCGCTATAAAATCTACTACAGCCTGCCCTTTAAGCGATGATCTGGGTTCATAGACTATATCATATTCACCGAGCTCTATTGCCCAGTACATCAATCTTCCTGATTTTTTTGGCTTATGCAGGGCTTTCCTCAATGGCATATCAGTATATACTACTATGGTATGAGCCTGGAAATATGGCCTCATTCTCCTACTCGCCTCAATCAGCGCCAGTGCCAATTTCTCCAGCCTTGGATATCTAATCTCTGCTCCTCGGAAGGCCTTACTTGTGTAGTAAATTGGCTTTTGTACTCCATTCTCCACTATGATCAACGCCGAGCTAACTGCATTCTCGGACACTGCAAGGTACAAGTACATTTTTTCTCCCATCACTGACCTGGACAACAATGGGGGTGCTCCCAAGTATCTCTTCAAGTCTTGAAAAGCCTTCTCGCATTCATCATTCCACTCAAAAGTCTTTATGAGTGTCTTAAAGAATGGGAGACATATATCAGTTGCTCGTGACACAAATCTGTTGAGTGCCTCTACTCGTCCTGTGAGACTCTATACTTCCTTCTTCGTCGTTGGAGATCGCAGCCCTAATAGAGCTTTGATCTTTCCAGGATTTGCTTCAATACCTCGTTGATTGACAATGTATCCGAGAAACACGTCTTCTCGTACTCCAAAGATGCACTTCGTCGGGTTCAACTTCATTTGATATTTGTCTAGTTGATCAAAAGTATGACTTAAGTCAACTAGATGATCGGCAACTTTCTTGATTTTCGTCCGCATATCATCAACATAGACTTCCATGTTGTCACTGATTTGTTCAGCAAAGACCTTGTTTATCAGCCTCTGATATGTCGCACCTGTATTTTTCAAACCAAAAGGCATAACATTATAACAATAAGTTCCCCGAGGGGTAATGAAAGAAGTACTCTCCCTGTCTTCAGGTTTCATTTTAATTTGATTGTAGCCAGAATAAGCATCCATGAAGCTCATCAACTCGTGTCCCGAGGTAGCATCCACCAGTTTATCAATTCGGGGCAATGAAAAATGATCCTTTGGGCATGCTTTATTGAGGTCGGTGAAGTCCACACACATCCTCCACTTGTTGTTCTTCTTCTTTACCGTTACCACATTGGCTAACCAATCTGGATATTTAACATCTTCAATGAAACAAGCTTTCTGGAGCTTCTCGACTTCCTCCTGTATAGCTTGATTCTTCTTGGGACTGAATACTCTTCTTCTCTGCTTCACAGGCTTGATCTCCTTATTCACATTGAGCTCGTGACATAAGAAGTTTGGGTCTATCCCAGGCATATCTTCATGACTCCATGCAAAAGTTTGTCTTCTGCTTCTAAGGAAAATTATTAATTCCTATTTTAATGAGGCTTCCAACGATGAACCTATTTGAGTAGTTCGCTCAGGGTGCTCGTCGTCCAGAATGATGTTTTCAGTAGCTTCCACCACTTGACCCTTCACGAGTTGCGACTCATCTCGAGGATCCAATGTTTCAATTTCTGCACCTTCATCCACTTGATAGGTAGTAGTCTTTTTCTTTGATTCTTCCAATTCTTCTTTCTCGGCGGATGAATAATAGCATTCCCGAGCTACTTTCTGATCACCTTTCACAACTCCTACTCCAAAGTTTGTTGGAAATTTTAGGCACTGATGCACTGTAAATGGTAGAGCCTCGAACTTCTTCAATCCTACTCTTCCCATGATGATATTGTACGATGACTGGACGTTCTTATCCATCACGAAGAAACGTATTCTTTCTGTCCGACAAGCAGGCCACGTACTAATCAATATATCCAACTTGATCGTCCCAAGTGGAAATACTTTCTCGCCAGCAAAACCAATGAGGGGTTTGTGGTAAGGCTCCAGTTGAGATAGCTTTAGGTTTAAACTATCAAAGCACGAGTAGAACATGATGTCTGCCAAGCTACCATTGTCGATCAGTACTCTTGAAATCATGACTTCCTTCATTCTCATTTTGATCACCAGCGGGTCATCATGAGGATATAAAACACCTGCAAGGTCATTTTTTGAAAAACCGATAACCAATTTCTCCTTGTTCACCTTTCTCGGGCGATCTTCCTTGGCTAATTTATTCGCTGAATGTACGAGCAAGCTTGGGCCTCACTGAGGTAAGCTTTTCTTTCTGCAGTAAGGTCTCATCCTCCTGTATCTCCTTCTATAATAACATTACAATCAAATGACCCAAAGCGTATTGAAAATACCTCTCGTTCTGGCTGCCTTGGTTTCTTGGGAAGATCGGGGTCATCCTCTGGATCAACTTCATAATTTCTCTTCTTGTTCTCCTCTGCTCGATGAAGAGACCTAGACCTCTCTCTAGTTCGATTGTTGTTTCTTCTTTTGCCTCCCCGATCAACGTACTTTGCTAGCTTTCCTCATCGGATGAGTGTTTCAATCTCATTCTGAAGGGCTATGCAATTTCTGGTCATATGGTCATGATCCTTGTGGAACTCGTAATATTTTTCCTTATTTCTCGTGTCAGGGTCTGCCTTCATTTTCTTTGGCCAGTTTAACTCCTCGTTGTTCTTATTTCTTCCAAGACGTGGTTAATATTTACCTTCAAAGGTGTGTAATTATCAAATTTCCTCAAGACCTCCCATGACGACCTATTTTTGGATTGTTTATCACCACCATTGTTCTTATGTTCTTTCTTCTTAGCTTTATCACCTTCCACCTTGGTTTCTTTGGCGTCCATATTCTTCTTCGCAGACATAGCCTCATCTGCATTCATAATCTTGGACGTTTTTCCCATCAGGTCTGCCATGGTTCGAGGTGGATCTTTGGCCAAAGTGTAGTACAACTTATTTGGCAGCAGTCCACTCATCAAAGCAGTAATCGTTGTCTTCTCTTCATAATCAATGACTTCGAGTTTCTCGTTACTAAAACGAGTTATATAATCTCTGGTACTCTCACCAGCTTTTTGTCTAACACTTAACAAATGTGATACTCGTTTAATTGGCTTTGCTCCAAAGCAGAAATTCCCAATGAATAGCGCGGCCAGTTGAAGAAAAGTTGAAGTCTTACCCCGAGGAGGACTATTATACCATATTTGAGCAGATCCGGTAAGTGTTCCCGAGAATGCTCTACATCTCATCTCATCTGGGACAGCATAGATGTCGGCTGCAGCTTGGTATTATTCTATATGAAGGACAAGGTCAGTCTTTCCATCATACTTGGGAGTCACAACAGGTGCTTTGAACTTTGATGGTGTTGGAAAATCAACAATGTCCTGGACAAAAGGTGTTCCTCGAACAAAGGTTCGTTGTAGAGGGTTCTTGGCATTAGCCATTTCCCCTAATCTATCCTCCAGCCTCTGAATAGATCATTTCCATGCATCATTTCCTTCCTCGAGCCTATTGGTTCGAGCAACTAATCGCATTGAAGTAGCTTCCTGGGATTTATCTTGACGAGCAACTGGTCGATTATAAGATCTATCTTGACGAGCAACTGGTCGCGACTGGGCAGATCCTTCTCTTAAATCTGATGGTCATCGAAAGCTCCTCGACGCTGCATTAAGAGGACTTTTGTTCCTCCTAGGGCCTAATCGGTCGAAAGGAGAAACCCTACTTAATCTTTCCAATGCGCTGGTCCTTTCTGGGGAGAGGGTGACACGTTGTTCAGTATCCGTGGCTCGTACCGACGAAGTTCGCCCAAGTTGATAAGAGAAATCATCAGATTCCTCATTGCGATGTGAGTTAGTACGCCTAGTATGCGAAGAAGGCGCACGGGTATTTCTTTGAATGCTTCGTGGTCCGGAATGGGCTGATGCACCGCCATGGAGGGTTTGGATGAGTTGTCGCATTGTTTCTTGCATGACGGTCTGGCCCTGAGCCAGATTTGCCATTATTCCAGTCAGATCTGGAATAATTGGTGGAACAGATGGATTTGGAGGGGTTCCAGCGTTTCGATTGCTGGATTCAGGAATATCCGCCATTGGTAATGAATTATTTTTGATGAAAAACGATATTATCAGTCGTTTCCCACAGAAGGCGTCAATCTATTGATATAAACAAATAGATCACTCTAATAATTCAATCATAGATAAATAAATGAGACAAAGAATTTTAAAGTGGTTCAGCCTTATAAGAATGGCCTTCGTCCACTGTTGCTTTATTGCTGAGTGTTTGGGAATTCTCGATTACAAGTTATCTCAAGAAATTCCGTTCTGGGAGTCCTCTTCCAATGAGGATTGTACAATGTATTTATATCCCTGAGGTTGTAATGTGAAAGGGTAATACATTAAATGATGTACATATGAAAGGGTAATACATTTAATGCCCTCTTTGCGTGCGCGTCCAAATGATAAGCATTTAATGAGCAGTTAAAATGTTGATATCCTGCTTCGAGGTGCAGCTCGGACCGCCTAAGCTTCTCGGTATTTAAGAGTTCCTCGGAGAGGCATTGTTCCTCGGAGCTTGTGAGTTCCTCGGGGAACTAGTCTTCCTCGTTGTAGTCTTGTTCCTCGGAGCGAGTGGGTTCCTCGAAAATGTTTGTTGTTGCCATGTAAATAGCCACGTATCTTCATATGATTGGTCCATGTCAGCAGATTAATTTTGGTATCAACAGTCATGTTCAATTATTGTTTTATTTTCACCTCCCACTATTGTTATGTCGTCAGTCAGCACACATGGGTGGGCACTTATCATAATGTGTAGAAAAAATGTTGGGATGACATATAAATATTTACAGCTGAAATGGTATCAAAACATACTGCATTTATATAATAAAAATTAAAAGTTTAATGGGTTTAAAATAAAATACACCCTACAAATTAGTTAAACAATTTTGCATATGAGGGGAGGAAGGAAAAAATTACTATGAGTCGCACCCGACGTGTACATCCATAATTGTTGTTCTATATTTTGTGTAACATTGAAGTTATTATTTAAATAAAATGGGCAGATAATTAAATCAGGTAACTACTAAATAAATGTGAACGCGCATAGAACTGTCGCATTAAATTAAGTAAATACTAAAAATAAACTGTTAGTTCAAATTCACATTTAAAGGTACAACATATTACAACTCACTACCAAAGCTAATGTCTTCATCTAAATCTGCATCTCTGCCGACCATTGGTTCAATGCCAACGAGGTTTCCCCACGTTGATGGATCGCTCCACTGAGAGTATGTAGAAGTTGTAGGTAACGGTTGCAGGACGTACACATTATTTTTATTGTGTGTTCTGCTACCGGCTTATGACGGATCATAACCAATAATACGTTTGGCAAGTTATCTCTTGATTTTTACGATCCGATTATTAAGGTTACGTGTCTCCCTAATCAACAATCATCATAAACCCCTATTGACATTAGAAGCATCGACGTATGCTGATCATCATTGTAGTTATGTAAGTGATTGAGCATGAGGTGTATTTATTGGCATTTCTGGGCGAAAGTTATCACAATTATATGTGCCACCCACCAGATAATCCAATATCTGCACCACAATCTTGGCGTAGTGGTTGTATTTATGTAGGTTCATGTGTTGAAAATGGGATGTCGTACACAAAAAGTTATAATATTGATGCAGGTGTTTAAGTTATGCAAAGTGTTAGTAGGGAAAACAACACCAAACGAAACAACGTCGGACTTGACATGTCTGGAAATGGATGGAAATATGGTCCCCTGAGAAGTGGCCCTCCAGTAATGATCGTATTCCTCTTGGGTCACAACATCGATAAATGCAGAGCCAATAGGCAATCGAGATTCATGTACCGCATAATATTCCACTCGACTTAAACCAGATAATGGAGATGGAGAGTTGTTTGCTATGGAAATTCCTCTGACCAGTTGCCTATGGAAACAATCTCCAAGGTATCCAAAACCACGATGTAGTGGATCCAAAAACATAACACATAATCTAGACATGTAGTGCATATGGCCATCTAAGTTGGATTCCTCAGGCATGGGTCGACCCCGAAATTGAAGAGAAGAGAAAACCAGAGAAATACCTATCTCCGTGCATGCGGGGATTCAAGGATAAGGAATCCCATTTTTGCCACTCATAAGGATCTTCGCGGTTTACCACGAATATAAATCAAATGGATTCTCTAGCCTATTTTGCTCAAAACATGCAAAAGTATGTATCCGTCCTGAGAGAACGTCATTAAAAGACATACTGATGTGTACGAAACCAAATAAATCACTGGTTCGTGGACTAAGTTACGGAATAGGAAAGTGTTAGACACATATTCTGCCCTTTCGGTCTCTCACGAGCTACAATAATATTCTCTTTTTCTTTAAAATGTGATACGTGTGTACATGTGCGCGGTATGAATAATAAGAGAAAATATCACCGACACACATCATGGGAAAGACGGGGCGAAATCATTCTAAGGAGTGTGCAAAAGAAGTAATATCAAAATATAATAGGAGTGTCCATCAAATCACAAATCACTATTAAAAAATGAATATGCATATCGATCGGGAACACTAGTATGCAGGAGTACGTGGATCCACAATACTATTCAGACACGTGAAAGCATAAAATGAATAAATGAGGAAATATGACTCGAATCCCAAGATTGGGTCGGGAAGCCTATGTAGCCTAAAAGGCCTCAAAGTCCACATAGTTTGATAACACATGAGGGTGGGGTTTAACCCATAAATCCTAAGTTAGAACTTCCATTAGTTTGTTTTTAGAAAATGTTCACAAGTGTAGAGAGTGTGTAAAATGAGAAAATTTTAATTTTGGGTTTATAGGAAAACCTTATTTTTGGCTTTTTAAGATTTTATGAAAATAAGATTTGTTTGTACTAAATAAAAAAATGAGATTAGTTTATAAGTGAAGAAATAAAACAAAGATATATCAAAAGTGGACAAAAAAATAAGTAACTACTACTGATTGAATGAGTTATAAATGGATAAGAATAGACCTTTTAAAGGACTTAAATTATGATTTTGTAATAGTAGGGGATAATTTTAGGTTCTTGGATGGCGGTGGGGTAAGAAAAAAAAAGTGTGGTGAAAGATGGATGAGAGTGAGGTAAGAAAATGGAGAGAATTTTGGAAAAATGGAATTTCAACGCACTGATTTCAAGGAGAATGTTCTGACTTCAGAAAAGGGACCTTGGGAATGCGTTCATGGTCTCCTTAAATACTAAATAATTACGATTTTAGGGAGGTGTTGATAGGCATAGCCCCTGAATTGTCGATCGGTACACCCCTAACTTGTTTCCGAATAAAAGTACATCATGCCGATTGGCAGGGGGTCAAAAGTCCCAATAGGCAGTCACGAACAGACTTTTTGGAGAAAATGGGCATAAAATACAAATCGTAAGTCCGAATTGTGCCCGACTGGGACTGTTAGAAAGGGTATTTGGAGCCTATAGGAATCCATTAAGCTAATCCTGGGTTCGAGAGTTACCAAAGTTAAACGGGGCTCAGAGGTACTCGATAGCCTCTCGATGGGGGATTCTCGAAGTAAAAAGGTGAGTACGCATGAACCGCGAGGTCAATTCGCACACGGTATAGACCGTTAGAAAGGGGATTCAGATCATTTTAATGAACTTCGCTAAGATTGGAGAGTTGACTGATGTAAAATGGGGACCGAAAGCATCTACTGGCCTTTAGATTATGTCTTAGAGTAAAAAGGTGAGTACGCACGAACCATGAGGGAGATTCGTGCATGGTATAGATTTTTGAAAAGGAGATTCAGATCCCTATGAGCTTTTAATTAGCTTCACTCAGTTTAGACAGTTAACCAAGATAAAATGGGGCTAAAAAATGTCTGATGGCCTCTAGATTAGGTCTCAAAGTAAAAAGATGAGTACGAGCAAATCGTGCGGCCTATTCGCACAAGTTATGGATTTTTGGAATGGGATTCATAGTTCTATAAGGTTTTAGTGAGATTAGCTTAGGTTATAGAGTTGACCGAGGTCAAATGGAGATCGAAAGAACCCAATGGCCTCTAGATCAGAGTTCGGAGTAAAATCTAGGGTTATATGGTGGGAAGAGTGTTAGGTACCTAAGGAGGTATTTAGGGGGTACCAAGTTGGGGTGTCTACTGAGACCCTCGACAAACGATCTTGGAACAAGAGGATTGAGGTTAATTTTACGGACCTGAAGAGTTGACTGGACTAATTCAGAGGGTCGAGGTCAATTATGTGGACCTAAGAAGTTGAGATGATCGATTCAGGGGGTTGAGGTCAGTTCTATGGACCTGGGGAGTGGAGATGACCAATTCAGATGGTTGAGGTTAGTTCAGTGGACCTAGGTCAATTTTGTGGATGTATGGAGTTGGGATGACTGATTCATAAGGTCGATATCAATCCTACGGACCTAAAAAATTGGGATGACCAATTTAGAGGGTTAAGGTCAATTATGTGGACCTAAAAAGTTAGGATGATCAATTCAGAGGGTATAGGTCTATTTTTTAGATATGAGTGTTGAGATGACTAATTCTGATGGTCGAGGTCAGTTATGTGGACCTAAGGAGATGAAATGACCGATTTAGAGGGTTGAAGTCGGGTTTGTGGACCTAAACAGATAAAATGAACTATTCAAAAGGTCAAGGTCGGTTCTGCGAATCTAAAGAGTTGAATTGACCAATTTAAAGGGTCGAGATCAGTTCTCAGGACATAAAAAGTTAGGATGACTGATTCAGAGGTTTGAGATCAATTCTATGGACCTAAAGAGTTTAAATGACCAACTTAGAGGATCGAGATGGATTATACAAGCCTATGTCAATTATGTAGACCTAAAGAGTTATTTATGGGTAGTGGTCTTCAATCTTGACTCCACAAGGTAGGGTGTTGGTATAGCGAGTACAGGCGCACTTGGATTTTAGTTCCATTGGGGAGTATATCAGTGATGAAAGCCTTTATAAGTGTTGATGTATTTTATTTCTGATCCTGCTGGGGATTGATGAGAACTTTATAATGATTCTGTGATTTTTAGTGAATTTTCTTGGAGCCGCAATGTAATCGACCTTTGTAGCCCACTCTCTCTTCTAACTTCTCTTCTAACTTCTCTTCTAACTTCTCTCTTCTAACTTCTCCTTTAACCTCTCTTCTAACTTCTCTCAAAAACCTATGTAGCCCACTCTCTCACTTTTGGCTGATAATGGCCTTAATGGACCTTTTAATAATATCTAAATTACCTCTAAAATTCGTTGGTTTTAATCCCTTAATTTTTAAAATTACCAAAATACCCTTCTAGGTTGCCAGTTCGGCCTAAAAATGTCCCGGGACCCAAACTAAACTCTCGGCTAGTGTTTTCTGACTATTTCTACCCTTCCGGACACGTTGGCGCACTCGAAATGGCTATTCGGTTGATAAAAATAAAAAATTACTTTTTAATCTAATTAAGTTCATTCCTGACGCGATTGACACGCGCGTCCCAACTATATTATCGAAACTGCCGTATTTTCAACTCACGACATTTTTAATACATTCAATAATCACATATTACCATAATCACTCAGTAATATTCAATGACATATAAATGACCAAATACTAACTCTCGTCTCGCTAGCATTTAAATCCGAATTAATTTTCCAATTAATAAATCCCAAATTGATTTAATACATTTCAAATTAATTTAATAAATCCCAGAATTAAAAGCAATTCCATTTAATTACCCTCGTAATTAAAAGCCATAACTATACGGGGTATTACATACTTCCCCCCTAATAACGGAATTTCGTCCTGAAATTCGGAAAAGTAAGGCACGCCTGGAAAATTAGGTATCCTCCAGTATTCAGAACAAGATATAAAGAAAGGCCCAATCACTAAAGCCCTCGCTTCACAACAAGCTAGTTTAACAGACTTGATACTTTATCAGAATACACTTTAATAAATGCACCTCACGTTGTGCTCTTATTAAACAACATTCGAATAAAAATAGCCTATACATCATTAGTCCCATTAATTTAATATTATTGTGAGTCCGCACCTCACTACGCATTAACTCCCGCGTTTATCAAAACACCAAACTCCCATCCTAACACATCTGACTACTCCTGGCCATTCTTTAAATCTCAGTTCCCGACGTTTTGACTTTTACACAAGGGAAAACCACTTCAGCCGGTTGGTGTTACACAAACATTTGTAAGCACCTTGTCCACTATAAATAGATACGAGTGTTTTCCCCCAACTCTACCATTAGATAATATCTTCTCCCCAGTACTTCAATATACCTCACTTACTAGTTATACCCGATTTGGAATTTAAAAGGTCGCAATGATTCCAAAATTTCTTTCATACAATCCATCATTCGTTAATCACCTTGCGCCTACACCTCGGGCTATAGGTGATACAACCCTCAGAACGAATCTTTAACTCCCACTACTTCTTGCTACCCCACATTGAATGTGTATTTCGGGGAGCTCATACCAGTTCTAAATAATACTGCGTGGTAACACGTACCGTCGTGATCACTATCTAATAGTGTAAATCCCCTAAGTATATAACAATTTCTCTCCTTCTGGATAACCTGCCCCACGTATTCAAAGGAACTCGTTACTTATCTATAAGTTGGCGACCCCTAAAGGAAATTTACTAACTTGACTTTTCCATCCCTGGAATCGTCGGCTCGATACAAAATTATCTGGTTGAACATCTAACCCCAACCATTCTACTACTTACTACACCCCTTTCAATGTCAACCTTCACGTATAATTCTTCCCGTTAAGTGATACTTAATGATCTTCGTCTTCTCTCGGTGTATACTAAAAGTTTCGATCCTTTAACTTTTCACCACGTTGTGCACATCTGGACTCTTTTTACCTTATTGACATCCTCATTCTATTTACTCTTGAGTCACCCTCAACACTCTATTGGTCTGAAATCTACTCCAAATTGCCCATAATAATTAAATATTTGCCTTCTCAAGAGGTATCCCTTTATTAAATGGCTTTCCTCTGCCCTTTTCACCAAATTTGGACGTGCTACACTGATTAAACACGAGTATACTTATTAACAACTTCTCTTACGATGCTTAATTCCATAAGTAATAATTTCACCCATCTATATCCCTTCTTCCGACAATTACTAAATTAGTAAACCAAGATACCTACACCCTGTGACACCCCTTATAACTCAATCATACTGTTTTAAACATCATATACGCTTCATACATATTCCAAACTCTTTATTGCCGCTAAATTTACAATTTGGCTATACCACTTGGGTGTTCTAAATCACCTCTGAATTTGAAATCCTAAATCCTTCTTAACTTCAATGCATCCTTCAACCCGCCGTAACAAAGCCAACATTATCAGTACTTCTTTACTAACAACTGGCTCTACTGGCCTTACATCGCAATTTACCCCTTGTTAACTTTCAGTCATAACTACTTACCTTCATAACGATCGAGGTATCCAATTTATGGACGAATGGCCAAACATCTCCCTACTACTTACTTTACGCTAAGTTTCATGCGTGGGATGTCTCGCAAAGAGAAATCCAAACAAGGAACCCCCCCGATACACTACTACCTAACATTATCGGTCATCGGGATCCGTTAACCCTCAGTCCATAACATGTACCCCTATATTCCCGTCTCTTAACAACAAAGTTACATTTCCTTCCGCAATTACACTTAAACAGGGAATTCTTCCCGAAAGACACTTTCACTTGACATTGATGGTAATCACATTCCATATACACCATGCAAATAAAATCGAGGCTCTCAAAATTCCATCCCCAGACATACAACTATGAGTAAAAACTCCCAAATCTCTAAAGGGTGAGAAAATAATGCACTCTTCTTATTACGACATCCTGAGCGTTAATATAATAACTAGCTAAGCCTTTTCGCTGACTAGTAAACCAATTGCTTACGAATCATAACAATTTAAATCCCTACACATGCTGGGATTAAATATCCGAGACTATTATACCTTTTTGCAGTCACAACAATATATATAAATATATACATATATACAAAAGTACAATTGCGAGCCCGACCCTCTCACAGATGGGACCTCGCCAGAATCAAAACATTTTACCCCAAGGTAGTAACTCCGAGAAACTTGTAATACCAGCACACTATCGGTATAAGTATATTATAAAATCATAATTAGGATAATATCATACTCGTATAACACAACACATAAAACGAGTAATTTCAATAAAGTATATACCACTATCAATATACTCATTCATCCTCCGCGGATGAAAATCAATATAACCCCACAATATCAGGGAAAAATATTCACATAAATAAATAAAATTGTCGATATTCACTAAACTCTACTCTCAAGTAAAAATATAGCAATAATAACAATTGTAGCAACTCGTCATGCCACAAACAACATGCAACATCATCTAAGGATATAACTCCTACTTCTATCCTAACAATCGTCCTACTGCTCAAATGGTTCCTGGACTTAACACACCTGTCTGTACCAAACCGAATATTCCAATAATTATTGCCCTTGCCAGACACAATACTTTTATCCCTACACTTGCTTCGGGAACTTTTATAATGCACGGTTTTCACTTCCCATAAAATACCTCTACAACTACTCCACTTATCTTCGGTCACATTGGCCATGTCAAGGTGTTCCTTCTCTCGGACGTTGGTAGTCCCGGTTCGGACAACTACCTCCATTGTTTTCCTTAGTTTAATGGACCTAAGGAACACGCTACTAGTTCCCACATCTCTTACTGAAATCACCATCGCACGGTAATAATTCAACTATCCGAATCACTTTAACGGGTTTCCCGTTGAGTCTTACCCTTGTGGTGCTTCTCCATTACCCTTTTCCCAGTCTTACTTTATAAAGATCCTCGATTCTTGCACCTCCCCACCCAAGGAAACGTTTACCTCCAAATTAACACTACGCGACATTAATACCATCTGCATTAACCGTCCAAGCAGAATTCCCCAGAAGAGTTAATAATTCTTCTTGTATATAAATTCTCCTTTTTATACCTTATTCTTCATTTTACCTACTTCACCAGGTGTAAGGTTCGCTAAATAATTAAATTTCTCCTCACAAAGTGATCTTTTTCCGACCCTCTTGTGTGAGTTCAGAATAACATTCGCCTTTCACCCTGAACATCTAAGGAACTTATGGTCAAACCATACGTGTACGCCTTCTCTTGACATCACAATCCACTTCTAAGTGTGGTGATTGTCTCTCACCATTGAAACTCCGCTCTCACGAGCCAAGAAAGAAAAAAAAATTACCCCAAATTCTCACTCTCAATGGTCCATACCCAGACATATTTCCAAGCCTTTGGATATATTATGTTCGTTCAGCTAGCACACGCCATCTCCACACTTCGAGTATTTCCACTGCTGGTTTTTTGTATTGTTTCACCTAACTATTTCTCTCCCATTCCAACCTTGTTGGGTGAGTCTAATTTGACTCCATTCCTGTTATAGTTGTACCTGGAAGTCGCAAATCGCGCCTTCGCCGTCTATACCATCCTGGACTTCTGTGCCATAATATGGGTGACTTCAACTACGGTCATCCTTCTTTAATAAATTCAAATAACCTCACTGATCTTTTGCCTCCTGTTGTTCGCCCAACTGTTTTTGCATGACATACTACATTGTTTGTCACACGAACACACCCGATTGCAAATAAGGTTCACTATCATATAGATCGAAGCAGGAGAACGAAATCTCACCAAAGAAATCTACAATCCTAAACATAGGGCTCTACATCAAAGAAAGATACGCTGGAAGTATAATAAGACGCACAGATCCTAAAGGACACTAGAACCTGATGCTCTGATACCACCTGTGACACCCCGACTAATTAAATACCGGGTTGCTACTCCTTTATTCAATTTAATACAAAATGTCAAGTTGGTTCAGTTCATAGCATCACTGTCGAAAAATATTTTAACAATTACTAGCCACCTAATATTTAAAAAGTGAGTTGTCAATTTTAACTGAATTAGATTAACATACAACCAAATTAAATTATGAAATATTAGTACCACAACTACAATACAGTCGCAATATAAAACAATATAATAAACTGAATCTGGAGGAATACTCCTCACAACAATCCGAATACTGACATAAATCAAATACAAAGCCTGAATCATTAATTAGTTACATCCAAAACTGAAATAAAACTGCATAAGTAAATTGTCTCTAAGAAAAGGGGCGACATGCCCTACAGATAAGCAAGTCTGGACTGAAATCAAGGTAGAAAGTGGAGGCGTCTATAATCGAGGTCCTGTAACTTCCACAGCAACTACAGCACGTCACTGGAATGGAACTCCTAAGTATGGTGTCCATGTGGCTGGGCACCTAAAAGGTTTTTACAAGAAAATAGATTTGAAAGCAAGCGGGTCAGAGCCCGAGTGTGAAAATATTTTAAAATACAGCAAGTGTTTAATATCATTAAAATAGTGAATATAAAATAGATGGTAGTGCGTGCGCTCACATGAGTTCCTCACCTCTCAACTAATAGTGCACGCCTAACGTACACGTACCCGTTCTAGTCATTTAACTATCTAACTAGTCCAATTCACCACCCAAATTCGGTAAACTATTAAGGTTCAATTCTCGACATCTTAATATAAAAAGAGAGTTTTACTTTTTATTTCTCAGAATTTATCATCATAATTACTAAAATTTTCCATCATTAACTCTACTAAAGATGTTACGATCATTCACACTTACATTTATAATGACAGTTCATTTTAATTATCAGTATATTGATCTCATCATAATATACTATACTGGCACCCCGAGACTAAGCTGCAGTGCACACATACTCTGCTATCAAATCCCGGTACATCACGTACATTAGGATCACGTATTCCAAATCACTCAGGAACCGTTTCAATAAGTAACAATCACACATAACGGAGGCGAACATAGTTCACATCACATGGGTCACGCACATACCTACGCTCCCATGATCAGCTGACTTATTAACTCCCCAATAATCCATTCTCTGACCTATGTCCTCGAGGTACCAATCTAAATCCCCCCCGTAGGCGCACAAAGATTAGATGGCCCTGATCGAACGCCGACCTCCCGTGATAGCAAGTATGGTAGGTATGTTATACAGATAAACACATATAATAAGTATTCACACATCTTAGATATCTTATAATATTAATAGAGGTATATGTCACATTCCTATACCATCATTAAATGTTGCACGTTTACAAGTCCCCGAATAATATACATTAAAGTTGTCAACTCTTCTCACTTCGAAAATTTAAGTACTTACAACCTAACCTGTAGAAGTCACCCGTTCTACTATATAATTCCAAGTTTTTAATCCTCAATGTACTCCAATTTCACCAATATACCCACTAATCACAAGGGAAGGATAACTATCAATAAAATAAGCCTACGAAAAAACTCGAAACCAAAATCGGTCCAAAAAAGACCATTCTGTGAACTCGTTAGAAGTCCCAGAAATCTCGTTCGAACGAGGTCGTTCGAACAAGCGTCGTTCGAACGAATGGCTTCGAACGAACTCTGAACTCGTTAGAAGGGACACTGGCATCTCGTTAGAAACTCGTTCGAACGAGGTTGTTCGAACGACCTGGGTTGGTCTTCTAACGAGATGTCAATAAACGCCCAAAATTTCCCCACTCCGTTTTTCTTCATTTTTCTCTTCTCTAAATCCATCCTAAGATCATCTCAATTACGTTTTAATGTTTTTAAACCATTCTAAGTCACTCTAGATCACTCCTTAACATATTTTTGGGGTTAAATCTTACTAATCAATATGCAAAAATCATAAATCCCCCAATTCTTTTCCCCAAACCCTATGAACATGAATCCAGAATTTAATTTCACCTAAATACTCATCATAAATCCATTTTTAAATCATCAAAGATAAGTTTTGGGGTAAAAAATTCGCCCATAGTCATTCTACATGCAATTCCTAACCAAACTTTATAGTTTCTACAACAATCCCATTAGGTTTTCATCAAAACTTTCAAGGCAATTACCGTTGCTACACTAAACATGGAAGAAATATTCATTGAACTTAATAATATCAAATCACTTGCCTTAAATTCGATGTTCTGATTCGTTGTTGACGATCAAGGTTGGTTCTTTCTTCTTTTCGGTCACAAATCCCTTTCAAAATAACGGTGGATAGATGGTTTGGTTTAGATCCTCCTTTAACCTCTCTTCTAACTTCTCTCAAAAACCTCCGTAGCCCACTCTCTCACTTTTGGCTGATAATGGCCTTAGTGTCCCTTTTAATAATATCTAAATTACCTCTAAAATTCGTTGGTTTTAATCCCTTAATTTTTAAAATTACCAAAATACCCTTCTAGGTTGGCGGTTTGGCCTAAAAATGCCCCGGGACCCAAACTAAACTCCCGACTAGTATTTTCTGACTATTTCGACCCTTCTGGACACGTTGGCGCACTCGAAATGGCTATTCAGTTGATAAAAAAATTACTTTTTAATCTAATTAAGTTCCTTTCTGACGCGACTAACACGCGCGTCCCAATTATATTATCAAAACTGTCGTATTTTCAACTCACGACATTTTTAATTAATTCAATAACCACATATTACCATAATCACTCAGTAATATTCAATGACATATAAATGACCAAATACTAACTCATGTCTCGCTAGCATTTAAATCCGAATTAATTTTCCAATTAATAAATCCCAAATTGATTTAATACATTTCAAATTAATTTAATAAATCCCAGAATTAAAAGCAATTCCATTTACTTACCCTCATAATTAAAAGCCATAAAAATATGGGGTATTACATTTTCATCAAAATTAAATCTCATAATTTAATGGGTTTTTAACTATTCTAATCATGAACGTAATTATTACTAAATCACGCAAGTAATAAACACTTGCCTCAAATTAATCGTCTGATTTCTTGATGTTGTTGGTATGGGTGTGTTCCTCTTCATCCGATCTACACGATGGTGGTAATGGTTGTGCAAGATGGTGCTAATTAGGCCTTCCCTCTCGGAATTTGTTCTCCCTCACATCCTTTGTGGCCACTGTTTACTTTTGTACATCTAAACCCTAATGAACCTCTCGTGGTTGAAAAAATAACTCCCAATTTTCGTCCATTTAATTCCTCCAAAATCAAAATTACCCCTATGGGGTGCCGGCTTGGCCTAAAAACCTCCTGGAGTCTAAATAAAATACCCGGGTAGTTTTTTCTGACTATTTTGACCCTCACGGACTCAACGGCGCACTTGAAATTACCATAAGAGTTACATAAAAATAGTTTGCTTTTATATTCCATTCAATTAGTCCTGACACGGCTCACACGCATATCCGGACGTAAAATACCAAACTGTCGTATATTTCACTCTCGACAATTTATCAGATTCAGTAATTCCATATTATTTATTCATTCAGTAATATTCAATAATTCTCGCTAATAAGTATTAACTCTTGTCACGCTAGTTAATAATTATTTTAAATCCGAATTAATTACCAATTAATTCTCGCATATTAATTTAACTAATCCCACAATAATAATTAATCACATAATTATTTAGGTTCTCAAAAATACGGGGTGTTACATACTTCCCCCCTAATAACGGAATTTCATCCCGAAATTCGAAAAGTAAGGCATACCTAGTACAAATAAATCTGGATATTTCTCACGCATATCCGCCTCTCGCTCCCAAGTGAACTCCTCCATATTGTGATGCTGCCACTGAACCCGCATAAGTGGAACTACCTTTGATCTCAGTATCCTCTCACTGTAATCTAGGATAGCCACTGTCCTCTCTTCATAAGAACTGTCGGACTGCCAACCGATATCCTCTATCACGATATGAGTGTGGGCCAAGTCCTCCCACGGATACCGCCTCAATGACGATATGTGAAACACATCATGAACATGGTGTAAGTGTTTCGACAATCCAAGTCTGTATGCCACTGGCCCAATCCTCTCGATAATGGGAAATGGCCCCATGTACCTCGGAACCAACTTCCCTTCTTCCCAAACCTCATTAATCCTTTCATAGGAGATACACGTAGTAATACTTGGTCCCCCATGCTAAACTCTCGAAAGGACCACTTCACATCGGCGTAGCTCTTCTGTCGGTTTTGGGTTACCCGAATGCGACTCCTGATAAGATCAATCCTCGCTGAAGTCTCCTGAATCACCTCTGGTCCGAGCAACTTGTTGTCCCCCATCTCTAGCCAACAAGCGGGAGAACGATAAGTCCTGCCATATAATGCCTCAAATGGGGCCATGCCGATCGTGAACTAATATGAGTTATTATAGGCGAACTCCACCAGTGGAAGATACGGCTCCCAACCTCCTCCAAAATCAAGGACACATATGCGTAGCATATCCTCCAGCATATGATTGGTACGCTCTATTTGTCCATCTGTCTGGGGTGGTAAGCTGAACTCAATCTCAACTCTGTACCCATGGCCTCCTGAAAGCTCTCCTAGAAGCGCAACACAAAAATCTTGTCTCTATCAGACACGATATCTAGGGGCACCCCATGTAGCCTAACGATCTCGACAATGAATGACCGTGCAAGCTGCCCCGTGGTGTAGTATGTCCGTACGGGCAGAAAATGAGCTACCTTGGTCAATCGATCCATTTTAACCCATATGGAATCATGACCCCGTTGTAATGTAGGCAACCAGTAATGAAGTCCATGGAAATACTTTCCCATTTCCACGTAGGTATCTCCAACGGCTAAAGTAACCCTGGCGGTCTCTGGTGGTCCACCTTTACCATCTGGCAGGTAGAACATTTGGACACAAACTCTGCAATGTCCTTCTTCATCCCACTCCACCAGTACTGCAGCCTCATATCCTGGTATATTTTATCCTCTTCGGGATGTACCATAAATCTAGATTCGTGCGACTGTGTCATAACTGCATGACGTAAGTCTTCTCCCTTAGGGACCACTAATATCCCATTAAATCTCAAACCCCTATCGGAACTCACGGAATAGGACTCAGCACCCCCGGCTAGGAGCCGTATAATCTACTCCTAGAAAAAAGTATATGTTGCTTGTGCCTGTATCACCCTTGTAACAATCTCAGGTGTGACTGACATAATCGATATAAAGGAACGGGCTACCGCATCATGGTGTCCCAATTCTTTCCACTTTAATCTCCACACTTCTGCTACGCCACCTACCGGCCTACGGCTTAATGCATCCGCAACCACGTTAGCCTTTCCCAGATGGTACTGTATCTCGAACTGATAATCCTTCACCAACTCTAGCCACCTGCGCTGACGCATGTTCAACTCTCGCTGAGTGAATAAGTATTGTAGTCACTTGTGGTCTGTGAACAAGCGAAACTTTTCCCCCAACAAGTAATGTCTCCAAATCCGCAATGCAAATACGACCACTGCTAGCTCCAGGTCGTGGGTGGGGTAATTCTTTTTGTAAGTCTTAAGCTTACGGGAGGCAAAATCTATAGCCTGCTCCTCCTGCTGAAGTACTCCTCTGAGTCCCCATAAAGAGGCATCAGTGTACACCAGATACTCTACTCTCGGCTTGGGCAAATCAAGAACTGGTGCCGAAGTTAACTTATCTTTCAGCTCATCAAAAGCCAATTGATAAGCATCATCCCATACATACGATACTCCTTTGCGAGTCAGATTCGTCAATGAACCCTCTATCTTTGAAAAGCCTCGAATGAACTTCCTGTAGTACCCGACTAGCCCCAAGAAGCTACGCACCTCTGTCGGTGTTGTGGGTTGTTCCCACTCCTCACTACCGACACTTTTCTCGGGTCAACCGATATCCCCAATCCCGATACGACATGCCCTAAAAATTGTACTTCTCATACATACAATTGATTCTCTCATAGGGTCTGAAGAACCTGTCTCAAGTGTTCGACATGGTCCTCCTCAGTGTGTGAATAAATCAGGATGTCATCTATGAAGACGATGACAAACTGATCCAAGAACTCCCTGAACACTCAGTTCATCAAGTTCATGAATATGGCTAGAGTATTTTTTAGCCCAAAAGTCATAACCCTAAACTCGTAGGAACCATACCTCGTTAAGAAGGCAGTCTTCGACACATCCTGCTCCCTGATTCGTAACTGATGGTATCCCAACCTCAAGTTAATCTTCGAAAAGAAGGTTGTTCCCCTCAGCTGGTCGAACAGATCATCGATTCGGGGCAACGAATATTGATTCCATATCGTGACCTTGTTCAACTCCCGGTAATCCACGCATAACCTCAGTGAACCATCTCTCTTCTTTACAAACAACACCGGAGTGCCCCAAGGCGAGGTGATCCTACGAATGAAGCCCTGGCCTAATAATTTCTCTATCTGATCTCGTAACTCCCTCATCTCCGCAAGATCCATATGATATGGTGTACGCGCTATCGGCCGAGTGCCCGGCATCAAGTCTATGACAAAATCTATCTCTCGACTGGGGGGTAGTCCCGGTATTTCTCGAAATACATATGAAAACTCATGAACGACTGGAATCGAATCCAGGGGAATCGCTATCTCCTTAAAGGTATCCTCCTCTATATAATACAAGTGGGTGGAAGATCCTCCCTCTCGGCGAGGCATCGCCACCAAAAACATCTCCTGCCCCAGTATGGCAAAGATAATACTCCTACTAAAATAATCTATCATGGCTCTGTACCCAGCGAGCCAATCCATGCCAATAATGACATCGTGTTCATGCATATCTAACACTAGCATGTCTGCAGGTAAAATCAAACTACCAATATCTATACTTATGCCCCGGTATATAAAGAAAATCAAAGACCCATTCCTCAATGGTGAGTCTACGCATGTCATTGTACTCTTTGTCGTGACTAATAACCCTAAGGCCCATGCAAAATGAGTAGATATAAAACAGTGTGACGCCCCAGTATCAAATAAAACTCGACCCATAGTGCCATGTATAGGAAACGTACCCTCAATCGCGGGCGGTGCCTGAGGTGCTGCTGCCTGGTGGACATTATAGAATCGTTCATACTATAATTTCCCCTACTGAACTGGGGTTGCGGGTAAGGCTGGAACTGGCTTTGGAGCTGGTAGGATGGGGGGAAATATGGGTCTCTGAGCCTCGTGGTGAGTACCCTGCTCCCGAGGGACCCTGTACCTATCGGGGCAATCCCGCTTCTTATGGCCAGTCTTGCCACAAGTATAACATTTGATGGTATAATTTCCTCCCCTCTGTCCCTGATAACCTCGACCCTGCTGTCTATTACCACCCCTACCTTGGCCCTACTGTCCTCTTTGCTGCTGGCCCTACTGTTGGCCCTCCTACTAGCCCTGGTGGCCCTGTCTGAAGCCCTTGTGACCATGCATGAAACTGCCTGAACGAAACCTCTTAGCAGAATCCCCCTTCTGGGAACCTTGCCTCTGACTCTGATCAGCTGGTGCCCCACTGGCACTACCTCCGCCTGTCTTGCCCATCTGGTTGGGCTTTCCTCCCCGCTTGCTTCCCTTAGCATGGAAGCGGTTATCCTGACAATGTAACAATGCTGCATTTAGGATCTGTATAGGAATGTAGGGAAAGGTTACCCAGAAGATGTTGTCGGATCCTCCAAGCCAAACCATTTATGAACATCTGGATTCGTTTCTCCTCAGTAGGCACCTCGTCAGGTACCATATTAGTTAATCGCATAAATTCCTCCTCATATTCCGCAACTGTCTTCCCATCCTGGGTGAGGTCTAAAAGTTTTCACCTCGTCTCAATCTTGACGACAGAAGGAAAGAACTTGCGGTCGAATCGCATCCAGAAATCTGCAATTGACATCAAATCCCACTCCTCTGAAGTAGTAGTGGACTCCCACTACTGTAAGGCTGCACCTGTTAGCTTAAAGGTAGACAAGATTTGTCTTTGTACCTCTATGCACTCATACATACGAAGTTGTCTCTGTATATCCTTCTTCCACTGACTCGCCAGCACTAAATCAGAACCGCCTGAGAACTCCGGAGGATGCACCTTCTGAAAGGCATCCCTAATTCTCTCCCATGCAGTGGGGAAAATAGGAACAGGTGCTGGCGCCACTACTGGTGCCTGAAATGGTGCCTGCTGTACCACTACTAGTGCTGCATTTACTGCCTGTGCAATGATGGTAGCAACTTATGTAGCATTCATCAGGCCCTGAGCTGGAGCTAGCTGTGGCTCTGGATGGGCATTCATATCCTTTGGTGCACGTCGAGGAGGCATCTAAGACGAGAAAGATGTTTATTAGTCCACAGTCATTGAAAAATCTCAAATAACTGAAGATGTGATCGAATAAACAATAATACAACAGTCCTAAAGATAAGGCTTTATATCAAAGGATGCAAAGCTAAAATCACAGTAAGCCGTACATATCCTAAAGGACTCTAGAACCATATGCTCTGATACCACTTGTGACACCTCGCCCAATTAAATATCGGGTGATGAGTCCTTTACAAAATTTTAAAATAGAATATTCGGTTGGTTCATTCTTAGCATCAGTGTCGAAAACATTAACTTTAACAATCACCTAATATAAATCAGGCTGGAGCCAAAATACTTTTTCCTTTAAACTTGTAACCAAAAATCTTTATTTAATAAGTCCAAGAAATAAATATAAACCATTCACCAATCAACAAAGATAAATAATAAATCTGAATCACTTACTGAAATAAATACGACTGGATTTAAACATTCCAATTCAAAACCTTAATCCAAAGAACCACAGTAAACTAAAACTAGAATGAATAGAAAGTAAACTAAATACAATCTCTAATAAAATGTCTAAGGAATGGGTGGCACATACCCTAAATGAAAATTCTAGATAAAACTAAGAGGAAAGATTGGAGCGTCTAATGCAAAGACCTATAGCTTCCACAGCGGCTGCAGCATGCCAAGCGACCCAAGTCTCTAAATCTGGTGACCTTGTGGCTGAGCACCTGATATAATACATATATATATAGCAAGAGAGAAAATACATGCAAGAGACGGGTCAGAGCCCGATGTGTAAAAATATATTTTGCAACTATTTAAAACTGCTTTAAAGCAAGTATTATGTGCATGTTAGATTCGTGCTCTCACATGAAGATCTCACCTCTCTTCTATTGTGCACTCCTAGCACATCTTTTATTTAGTACTAGTAACTCTACCCAATCTATCTAGTTCAAGCCACTTAACACTCTTTACATCTAACATTAGTGTTCCCGTATCGCCCATACAATACTCCATAAGTAGCCTGTCACATATTACTACCTATCACGTTACTATATGACTATTTAGGTCTTTATCTCTTTAAGATTAAATTCATTTGTCTTAATTGCCAAAACTACTAGTTTCTCTTAGTAGAATATTTCATAATTATTCATATATATAGATATAGCCATATCATCCATATATATATATATATATATATATATATATATATATATATATATATATATATATATATATATATAAGTCCTGCACCCCCGGTTTAAATCCCATTAGTGCTATTAATATAATAATCATGTACCCCTGGGTTATCACCCATTAGTACACTTAAAAAAATATCCTTTCACCCCGGGGTTATCACCCATTAGTGCGTTAAATAAAAATATTACACCCCTGGGTTATCACCCATAAGTGTATTAACCCCATTACCTTGCACCCTCGGGTTATCACCCCATTAGTGCACTTAACAAAATATTAAGTAATAGGCATACACACATCATATTATATTTATAGGTATTCTCCCAACCTATTTGTATACTTACCATACGTATTTTCTTCTCAATATTACGTATTTTATAGTATTACTAAATTACCACAACTCTTTAGTAATTTCTGAAGTAACTCTTCTTTCCAGATTAATTAAAGTATAAAACTCACATACTTTCTCGTAGACCTGCCTCGTTTCAAATCTGTTACTGGCAATTTCTCTCACTCGAATAAATTGGAAAATTCCAAAACTTCCCCTGAGCAGTTTCCCAGATATTCACCTTGTTGCTAAAACTAGATGGCAATATCGTTTGAACGACTGCCACGTGTCGCTCGAGCGACTTCACACGAGATGCCTATCTCGCTTGAACGGCCTTCGTGCGACTTCGCGCGAGACCTACTATTTCGTCTTCTTCCCCAGAATTTCAGCATTTTTCCACCATTTTTAACCCTAAAACCTCTATTGTTCATTCCCAAACACCCAAACAGTAAACCCAAATGTTGTCCCAACATATTTAGATGTTTCTAACAACCTATAATCATTAAATCCTCAGCATACATCAATTAAATACGAAATTCCCAAATTTATTTAACAAGAACCCTAGTTATTAATTTAAGATCATAACTCCAAATTAAACCCAGATTTGTACATGGAAATTATCACAAATTCATGGATGACATCATATCTACATGAAGGAATTTAACTTCTTATAATTTCAGACCCAAATATGAATCAAATCATCAAGTTTTCATCAAAATTAAATCCCATAATTTAATAGGTTATCAACTATTCTAATCATGAACATAATTATTACTAAATCACGCAAGTAATAAGCACTTGCCTCAAATTAATCGTCTGATTTCTTGATGTTGTTGGTATGGGTGTGTTCCTCTTGTTCCAATCTATACGATGGTGGTGATGGTTGTGCAAGATGGTGCTAATTAGGCCTTCCCTCTTGGAATTTGTTCTCCCTCACACCCTCTGTGTCCGTTCTTTACTTTTGCATCTCTCAACCCTAATGAACCTCTCGTGGATGATAAAATAACTCCCAATTTTTGTCCATTTAATTCCTCTAAAAATCAAAATTACCCCTACGGTTACGGGGTGTCGGTTTGGCCTAAAAACCTCCCAGAGTCTAAATAAAATACCCGAGTAGTGTTTTTTGACTATTTTGACCCTTCCCAAACTCAACGGCGCACTCGAAATTACCATACGGGTTACATAAAAATAGTTTACTTTATATTCCATTCAATTAGTCCTGACACGACTCACACGCGTGTCCCAACTTAAATACCAAACTATCGTATATTTCACTCTCGGCAATCTATCAGATTCAGTAATTCCATATTACTTATTCATTTAGTAATATTCAATAATTCTCACTAATAAGTATTAACTCTTGTCACGCTAGTTAATAATTATTTTAAATCCGGATTAATTATCAATTAATTCTCGCATATTAATTTAATTAATCCCACAATAATAATTAATCACATAATTATTTAGGTTCTCAAAAATATGGGGTGTTACACAAGATACTCGAAATCATCATTTATTTCATGAAATTTTTTTCCAGGGAATATAGTGGTGAGGACCTCATCAAAGAAGGCCTCTTTCATAATTACATTAGAAATAGGAGAAAAAAAAAGTAGACTCAGGAATTTCTTAGAGAGTGTGAATAACGGGGTTCGGGTGGATTAGTGTAGGTTGAACAGAGATAGAATGCCACTTGAGGAGAGGTTCACTAACAACGGCGATCTTCTCGAACGAGTTAGAGAGCTCGGCCTTCTAGTGGATCATGCAGAGATCTACCCCAGTGTATGCAGGTCGAATAACTCATCAGTATCACTATCCCTAGAATTTTTGGTGCTTTCCACGACTTTGTCTGTTGGAGGCTCTACCTCATGATTCTTCCCTTCATCCCAAGAGGCTTCATCTCTAAAGAATATCTCCAACCCTAGTTTCATCTTTTCTCGGTAGGGTTATTTCGATTCATTACTTGATCCATCAAAGTTGTCACCCACATGATGACAATGATGTCATATTTCCAAGAGAAGTCGACACATTCAACAACCTTTAGGGCTTCATCATATAGATCTTCTCACTAAGTGAAGAAGTGACGGAAGGAAGGAACTCGGATTCCTTGGAGTTTCAAGATCATGAGAAACTCGAAGATAGTACATATTTCTTATCTCTATAGGAACGTATCTGACATGATTTGTACAATGTCATCTAGGCTAAACTCTTTTGTGGGTATAACCTATTCATCAGATATTCAGGCCCATCTCTGAGCTTTCATAAATAAATCACTAATCTTCTCACAGTCAATGGTAATTTCTAAGGGTAATCTCAACTCGCAACTTTCGAAGCTGATCTTGAATCGTAGGCAATTCCATGCATCCCCCTTCTAAGTGGGTACGAATGACAATGCAGACTCGAGTAAGGAGTGACAGAGCTTGTTCGGTGGGATTTTTAGGATGCAGGAGAAAGTAAGGAATGTTTATAGGGGTTTAAGTGAGATGGTAAATGTATTAGGTGTTTTAATGGGCTTGATTCTAGTTGAAGGATCGAATTCTGTGTTTTCTTTTGAGAATATAGCATTCACCCTAATATGTATGCTAGGAGAGGATTCTGAGTGGTATTGAGCTTTGGATTGGCTGGTTGGGTAATGATCCCCCTTTCTATGAGGCTTTAAATAACATTCTTCAGATAAAAGCATTGATCAATATGTGCCCAAAAATATGGTGGATGTCGCAATAGGCGTCATGTTTGATGTTTTAAGGAGGATGATCTCGCAATGGTCCGGGTTCCAAAGGTTTAATGAGGTTTCGGGTAAGAAGGGCTTGATACAATTCGACAAATAGGAATAATTTAAATATACTCCTTTTTTACATGGTTAGGATGACTTTCAAGTGTCTAAGAAGTGTCAGGATGGGATATGATGTTAATGGTGAGACTGATGTGTTGATCAGCTCATCATACTTTCGCGACGCGAACTGCCCAGTCATCCTTTTCGGTTCATATTTTTCTTTATGATTTGCAACCCCGCCTTTAAATTTTACCCCAGTTCCGGAGGCCTTGGAAGTGAGGCTACTACTAACCTCCCATTGAAGCTCGAATATGGGGTAAGCAGTTCTTCTTCACTATGCTCACCTATTCTTCTTCTGACGGTTTATTTGTCATGGTAGTTGCTTTCTCTCTCCACCTTTCGATGAAGCTACTGAATGATTCCCCTGGATTCTGTTTGAGTAAATCTAAGTCTCTGTTTGTGACTTCTAACTCCTCAGTATACTTATACTGAGTCATGAACTCTCTGGCTACGTCTTCCCAACTGCAGATTCTGGACTGTTCGAGGGACAGAAAACACCTAAGGGAACATTCCTTGAGGGTTTGGTGGAATATTTGGGTCATCATCACTTTTGACGGACCAAGGAGAGTCACGACATGATAATAGATGTGTAGATGCACAATTAGAGGCCCACTGCCTCTGAACTTCTTAATGTCTAACATTTTGAATTTCTCCGATAATCGGGCCTTGAGATAGGGAGACATATGGTTGTGGTCCATGTAATTCCTCGAGATCTTCACTTTATCGAATCTCTTAGATAAGGAACTAAGGTCCTCCTTAACCTTGTCCAGTTCTTCTTCCTTAGGATCCACTCGTAGTGGTAGATTAGCCCCTATCTTGGCAATATTCCATATCGATAGCTAAGCTGGTGGCAACGCATCGGTAGGGCATGCTGATACTCTTTTGGGACCCATACTGGTTCAAGAGCAGGTGGATCGACTTCTTCTTGGAGGTTGTCATTATTAGCTTCGAGTTGTGTAAGGACAGTCAACAAATCTCATTGAGCATTTTTAACCTAGTCAATATTTTCTATGAATAACTTTTGAAGGGATAATTGGAACTCGGTAGAAGCAACAAAGGAAGCAGTGGAACTTTGGAGTGGTTTTATGGAAGATCGGAGCCAATAAGGAGCCACACTTAAAATCAGGGTACGCAATCACACTTGAGAGGAAAAATGATTTTTGGTTTATTTTGAGGGAAAGAGGACTATTTTTTGTTTTTTTTTGGAAAGGGGAGAAAATATTTTTGGTAGTTTTTTTAAAAAAGGAAAGAAGGAAAATCCTCATCATGGTTATTATTATTAGGTCCCGCATGTATTATGTTTTGCTTAGGATGCAAAAAATTTCGGATAGGACTCGAGTCTGGGAAAAAGATCGGGTACATAATGCAAGACATAGTTTGACTAATTTTTAGACTCACGACAAGGTCCTATTTTAAAAATGGGTGAAATAGCGTAAAAACTTAGGTGGTAAGGCTATTCGAAATTTTGGAAGAGTTTCGCATTATAATCGAAAAACTAGGTATGAGTGTTCTAGGGTCGACGCCTATATGAGGTTGATGCATTTGGTGGGTTGATGGAAAGATTATCCCTTTAACATGACTTTTAAGACATACCTCTTGCCTGTAAGGGCAATCATTCATCGATACACATGGACAAGCCATTTGATATACCTGAGTGTATGTGAATTACCTCACGATATACCTCATGGAGACGGTACGTGAGAGAGCAAATTTGATATACTTGACATACATGAATGAGTTCGTTGATAAATACCTCCCATCGTGAGTTTAATTAAATGGTATGATGCATGGGGAACCGTTCAATATACGTTGAGGCTAATGAAAGGTGAGAACCATATCGCTTAAGTTAACCGCGCCCCGCATGATCGGTACCCATCACGAAGTGACCCCCAGTACATGACAAAATGAAATGCTCAAGTGATGTAGTGTGCAAGAATGCATGAGTCTTAATTAGTATTTTATGGAGCATTTTATGTACGTTAAATAAGAGAAATACTACCACTATGAGGGAGATCATGAAATGAACAAGTAGCATGGGAAAAAGGGGGATCAACATGGAGAGTAAAACTAGAAATTATGTACATAAAGTATGGATATTATGCAAAGCATGGTGATAGAAATAAAGTTTGAAGCGTGTGAATATACACAAGTGAGTGGAAATATGTACAAAGTGAGAGAGTGACATGTGGATATGTGTAAGCGAAGAAAGTATGTGGATATATATAAGTGAGAGAAATGTAGAAGTGTGTGCTAGTGAGACTAGGCATGGATAACCAGAATGAATGTGTGAAACATATAAATAAGAGTGGAACTATATACGAGTGAGAAGAATATGAGAGTGTGTGCTACTGTGATTAAACATGGATATTTACAAGCGGTGTGAATCATGTGCAAATGAGAGTGTGTGTAGTTAAGCATGGTGACTATATACAAGTGAGTAAAGGGTGAGACATGTAATAAGAAGATGACATATACTTGTGATGAGAAAAGAGCATGGTAGATATAAAAATCATGATAAGCACAAGACATATATACAATATGTAAGTATGAGAGTAAGAAGAAAGATACAAGTGGAGTCATATGTACACGTGTAGAAAAGTAGGAGAGCAAAAGAAACAACACCCATGTAAAATAGAAATTAGTCCTATAAAGAAAGTCCACAGCGGAGTTGCCACTGTGGCCATCCGAGTTGAATTCCTCTAACGCGATTTGACCCCGAAATTGGGAGGGGGGAGAAAACAGAATATATTTCTCTCTTCGCACGTACGGGGATTCAAGGATAAGGATTCCTCTTTTCTCCACTTACGTTGATCTTCGTGGGCTACTGATTAAAAGCTTTTTGCGTATGGTCGTTGTCTTCAAAAGCCAATCTCAAAATTCCCTTGAGTACCTACAAAACTTGTTTAAAACAACTTGTATTGCGGTAAGTATGGGTATCAATCCAACTTTCAAGGTGAAACAATTAATGTGAACACTTGCAATTTCATTTTTTTTTTATTAAAATCCTTTTATTTTATTTTTAAAAACAATTTCAAGGAAAAAATTTACTACTAAATGCTAAAACTATGAAATGACTAAATAACGAAAAATAATGTGCAATCGAGTGTGAAAAATGTGAGAATGTCAAGCGATGGGATTACACCGCCTTATCAATTATTGTAATTTCTCAATTTATTAATTTGAAATATTTTAAGATAATATCAAATCGATAATCTAACTCTCGTTACAATTATAAATTTAATAATATATCTTTCAAAAAACTAATTTAAAAACGTCAGACGATGAAAAATTAAGAATTATACTATTTTCAAGAAAATTACCCGCTAGGATCAATTTAATAAAAACAGTATCAATCCTCAAATTTCAACACCGAATTAAAATTTAATTTTAGGAAAAACCTATCTCTAGTTCGATTTCCAAAATCAAACATTAATTTTATAATTAATTTACTATCTCTCGATACATAAATTAATTTGTGACATTCATAAATTAATTTTCCTAGAAATATAACAAGCAATGAATTTTGATTAATTAAACTGACATCATACGCAGTGCACCCCACCCCTTAAAAATGGTGACTAGCCAAGAATAATTAAACAATTAATTAGAGTCACAAACATGGAACCATAAGAAAATACAATACACAAAAGTCTCCCTTTGAATTGATTCCTTTAATTGCGTTCATGCGCGTGTGTCCCAATGTTTTCACAAATCCAACACTTGATTATATAAAAAAAATAAAAAATAAACCTAAAAATTATTCTAATGCTAAAATAATATTTTTGTATTGTTTGGAATTTTTTTTTATGTGCCTACTATGTAAATAATATACACACTGTGTCTCTATTTTTTGTCTCTCTCATTTGCGTCTATCTGTGTCCCCTGTGAGAGTCCCCTATTTTTATACTCCACGAAGTGTTGGTTTTGGTAGAGGATTTTGTGGGATATGATTTTGGCTAAGTCAAAAGGGGTCTGAGAGAGAGTTATCTCAAGTGGGTTTTAGTTGGCATTGTTTTTTACAGGTGGAGAAATCATGATGGCTTGGAAGAGGTTCAAATGGGTTTTGAAGATGGGTTTTCTTTTGGGTCAAAGTGGGCTAATGGTTTGGAAGAGATTCAAATGGGTTTTGAAGATGGGTTTTCTTTTGGGACAAAGTGGGTTAATGGTTTGGAAGAGATTCTCGGGTTGGTATTTGCGGTTATGAGCACGCGGGTTTCGAAGGTGATTGAGTTGGAGCTCGGGTTTGAATGGGGCTACCGAGGTGAAGCGGGTCCGCGAGTTGGTTGGGTTGAAATAGGTCCGGCGATCGGGTTATGGGTTGGGAGGTCTCGGTTAAAGCTAGACGCGGTCTGGTCAGGTGGTTTCGGTGGGGTTCGGTTTTCGTTTCGAGTTTTGGTGTCACGTGTTGGGTTTGTGGATTGTGGGCTATGGGGTTGACAATGGAGGTGTTTGGTTGATTAGAAGAATTGGGTTCTTGTTTATTAATGGAGCTTGGTGGGTTTTGAGTTGGTGTGGTAATGGAGTTTTGTGGAGAGAGAATCGTGAGGGAATGTAGAAGATGATGAATAGGAGATGTGATTGGGTGTCTTTGGGTGTGGTGAGGTGTATGATGGATGAGTATGGGTGAGTGAGTGTATTTGTGTGTATGTTTGGTGTAGGTAAGTGGTGTGTAAGTGAGTGTGTTGTGTGTGTTTAATTTGGATCCTTAAATAAAATAACACTACCTAAAAAAATAAAACTAAAATAAAATAAAAAATTAAAATCTAAAAATAAAATTCTAATCTATTACTAAGAGACTCAAAAATAAAATAAATAAATAAATTAATAAAGCTCTAAAACTAAAAATCCTAACTAAATAAATTAAAACTAAAAACTAAAGAAAAATAAAATAAATTCCTAAAAACTAATCCTAAAAAAAATAACAAAATAAAATAAAGATTAAAAACTAATAAAAAAATAAAATAAGAATAAAGAAATATAAGAATAGAAAATAAATCCTAGAAAATTCTAAATAAATCTAAAATAAATTCTAAAAATAAAACGACTCAAAATAAAAATCTAGAAAAATAATAAAGGTACAAACTCAACACACAAGTTCGGATGATGGTCTGGGCTCGGTGTAGGCTTAGGTTTGGTCCGGGGATAGGATTTGGGACACCGAAACTCATCGGGGCAAGCTCAATGGGACTTCTGACTACGCGGTCTCTTTAATTTCTTCGATGCATGCATTTGACCGTTATTGTGTCGCAATTATACTGGTTTAGCATTATTTGATAACGCGACTGTGTAGTGACCTAGGAAATAAACAAATACGAAAATAAGATAATTTTTATATAAAACGAGTGACTAAAATGTATCCATTCGAGGTATAAAATAGACACTTTTGGGTTCTTATCACACTTCCCCCAAACAGAACATTGCTAGTCCTCGAGCAAAAATAGAGAGAAAACAGAGATAAGTAACCAAAAGTGTGCCACTTTTGCAGGCACTGGCGATTGAACTTAGCATGTGCAATAGATGTTAAACCTATAGGTTGCCCTACAGGACGAGTGGTGTCTCGTGAGGGTTTGCAGTGGATGTACCCACAAAATTTAAATTTAATAAAATGGCAGTCTATTATTTTGACAATGAAACTCTATACAACCCGATTTAAAAGGACGTCAAGGAACACCATATTCAACTATCAAAATGAGATATAAAATTACTTAATACCAAAAGCGCAGTCCTTCCTAAAACTCAGCATGTATAGTGTGAAATAATCTTAAGTATCATTCGAGTAATTCCAATATCGCCTTTATAAAATCAAAGCTTTGACTTCAGTTATCACTGGATATATTTCTCTAAATCGAACTCTCTGAGAATTGGGTAAGTGTATCTCTCTGGTGTGTGAGGAAGTGAGTAAATGTAAACAAGTTCAAACGTCTCACACACTTTATTGAAAATGACGGATACATGAAACAAAAATTGATCTCATGAACAAATGTTAATCACTATGTCAAGAATGTCAAGTTATTCACCATATACTCTTCTCATTTGCCCGAGCACTTTACTAATGGTGAAAAATGCCATTTATGAAAGGTATGAGGGGATAATGAAATGAAGAAGATGAATGACAGGGTTTTCGAGAAGAGAGTGAGACACTTTGAATAACACATGTCTTCATTTTTTAAATCTATGATTGCATACTTTCTCTTTCTTCTTTTTTCTATATTTTTTTTTCTTTTGCTTCTTTTTTTTACTTTTTTATTGCGATGCATTTTTCTTTTCATAACAAAAATGAAGACAATTTACATTGAAAATTTCAAACACTCTTTTTTCTCAAAATTGATGGTAATGATGAGAAATGACATGTGGATGGTATCTGGGATATATATGGATAAGGAAAATATGGATAGAAAATATGATATGGAAAATGGCAAGTGCATGGTAAAATTTGTTTAGTGCTCGGGACAAACTACAAGACACATGTTTCTTATAACTCGAAAGTGATGTCATTCTCAATGATTATGCCAAAATTGAAAAAATAATGAGACCATGCAACGACAAAGAGAGGTATCCAAAGACAGTTGAGTCAACTTGTGACTCGGAGATACTTAAAAACCCTTAAAAAGGTGAAAAGCTCAAATCTCACGGGTTTAAGTCGCCACTAGTGATCTTTTAAGGATTTCTTGAGAATATATTTACTGTTCAACTTTTGATTATAGACGTGATAGTGCAAATTGCTGAGTTTAAGAATTCATAGTGCAAGTACGCTTGGTATTAATAAATTTAAGGTTAAAAGCATAATTTTTGGGTCAAACACAGGTATTCCGTGATTTCTAAAAGAGAGATGATAGACAATTCATGTCATAAAAATTTAATTTTAACTCCGCAAAAAGTTTAAAATGATTTGTTTTTGAAATTTTTTCAAAAGATGTACGATTTTGATAAATTTTCTACCCCCAAACAAAAGAGAACATCGTCCTCGATGTTTAAAACTATATATAAAAATAAAAAGCACAAGGGAGGAAAGGTAATACCATAATGTACCGCTAATGAAAATGTACCGCATAACGGAGCATAGATAAAACCTAAAGAACAGATGCGACACAAAATTTGTACAAGTCTAGAAAGCATGTGAAAATCATTGGGTGGTGGGAAACACCACCCCCAAACAGGATAAGACTCATACTCATAAATAATATAATGGGTTGCCTCTCGGTAGAGCTAAGTTTAACGTCTTCAGCCAGACCGAACCATTTTTACCCTAAAGATAAGATCTATGAAAGTACGGGGCGACAGAAAAATTGGGTGATGAAAATCACTCCCAAACAAGATTGAAGCGTCAGTCTTATTTGATAAAGGCTAAAAGGGTCAATGAACTTGTATAGCAAAGTGCATCACACGATGCAAAGCATCGGTGGACTATGGGAGTGTGGGTATCAAGTTAAGGATGAGAGAGGCAGGAGAGAATAAGCATCAATCATGGGCCTTATTGAGCAGAAAGGTGAGGGCAACAAGGCCCCTATAAGTATGATAATCTAATTGTATAGGGAGACAAAATGGTTTGACAATAATGATGTGGTGAGCCTCAGAGAAAGTGCATGACCGTTCTATAAATGGACGATGATAGTTATTGTGTTGTGACACGCCAGAGAGCTGTATATGGTAAGGATCAATACCACAAGGAAGTGGTGTGCATAAAGTAACAAGCTCTGTGTCACGTATGGGGAGAGTAACACAAATACTCACATAGATGGTGGGGTCGATGAAAAGTCCACAAAAAAGATCGTGGAGAACTAGGGTGGAGGGTGGGTGTAGGTGAGGAACAAAATGCTTAGATGTGAACATGTAAGGTAGAATAATAGGCTATGACACCCCACTTACTAAAATAAGAGGTGGCAAGTCCAATACTCCGATAAAAGCAGGAATCTTGAATGGTCCATTCTCAGCATCACTGTCGCATAATAAATATACAAGACAACCACCAAATATTTTGAAAACGGATGTCATATATAAGTTTGCAAATAGGATTAAAATCAAGTTCCATCATCCACTTTATAACAAAAGGTTGATGTGTATAAATATATATCAGTTTATCAATAATACTAGAAGGCATAACCGAATAAGTTGTCGATTAACAGACTACATACAATAGAATACATCAAGTATGACAATATGTATGAATACTAAACTTGGGCAACACGCCCGAATATACAAACGGATCATAGTTAGAGTATCAAAAGAAATGATGCGTCTACTACAAAAATTCCTACAATATTCGCAAAAGGCCATAGCTCCTTAACACTGGAAAGAAAGTCAAAGCGGGCGCCCATGCGACGGAGAACTTGAACATATATAAGAACCACACAAGAAGAAGAAATATAAACGGTTCAGGGCCTGATTTGATATGATATACATGTGAATAAATTCATGATAGCTATGAATACTACTTTCATAAATAATACAATTCGCTCTTCATTCAAGGAATCATCCTCACCTCTCTTCTAAGTGCACATCCTAATGCGTACAATTCATTTTAAGTTAAACTACCCTTCTACTTACTAGGAGTAACCTAACTATATTCTACATGCCAAGTTTATCAATTGAAGATATATCTACAAGTTAATAATCATTAGGGACCATGGGAAATTAAAGTTGATTCACAGTTTTCTTAAATCAATTAATCATTCGGGTGAAATACCAATTCAACGAGAATAGTTACAATCATAATAATAACGATTCTAAGACCATTCTAAGACAATCATAATAATAACGATTCTAAGTGCGATGCAGAAATTAAAAGCACACCGGAGCAAATAATCACACAAAAATTGAACTTGCTTGCAGGAGATTCGCGAGGGATAAAAAAATGTACCTCCCAAGATTTTTACACACGTGAGGGTAAGACCGAGTTGAGTCGATCGGGGGGAGATCTCGCCTATCTCAGTCGTCCCTGGGAGTCTTACCGACCCAAAGTAGAGAGGCTTCAAAAATCCTCGCCTTGGATGCCCTCTCTCTACCTTATCCGGTTTCTCTTTTCGCTTTTTTATTTTTATGAATAATTATTACAAATAAAGCGGTGTCAAAATGTACCAAAATAAATACAAAGCTTTAAAAATCCTATACAACCAGTCTAAGGAGGAGGGAGGAGGAATAATAATTACAATCATTTGATTAAAATCTTTTTGCATATGGTATTTGTCTTCAAAAGGCAATCTAAAAATTCCCTTGAGTACCTACAAAACTTGTTTAAAACAACTCGTATTGCGGTAAGTACGGGTATCAATCAAGCTTTCAAGGTGAAACAATTAATGTGAATACTTGCAATTTCAATTTTTTTATTAAAATCTTTTTTTTTTTTAAACAATTTCAAGAGAAAAATTTACTACTAAATGCTAAAACTATGAAATGACTAAATAACGAAAAATAATGTGCAATCGAGTGTGAAAAATGTGAGAATGTCAAGAGATGGGATTTCACCGCATTATCAATTATCTTAATTTCACAATTTATTAATTTGAAATATTTCAAGATAATATTAAATCGATAATCTAACACTCGTTACAATTATAAATTTAATAATATCTCTTTTAGAAAACTAATTTAAAAATGTCACACGATGAAAAATTAAGAATTATACTATTTTCAAGACAATTACCCGCTAGGATAAATTTAATAAAAACAGCATCAATCCTCAAATTTCAACACCGGATTAAAATTTAATTTTAGAAAAAACCTATAACTAGTTCGATTTCCAAAATCAAATATTAATTTTTATAATTAATTTACTATCTCTCGATACATAAATTAATTTGTGACATTCATAAATTAATTTTCCTAGAAATATAACAATCAATGAGATTTGATTAATTAAACTAACATCATACGCAATGCACCCCACCCCTTGAAAAGGGTGACTTGCCAAGCATAATTAAACAATTAATTAGAGTCACAAACATAGAACAATAAGAAAAAAGTAGAGCAAGAAATACAATACACAAAAGTCTCCATTTGAATTGATTCTTTGAATCGCGTCCATGCACGCGTGTCCCAATATTTTCACAAATCTAGCAATTGATTACATAAAAAAAAGCTAAACCTAAAAATTATTCTAATGCTAAACTAATATTTTTGGATTTTTTGGATTTTTTTTATATACCTACTATGTACATAATATACACACTGTGTCTCTATTTTCTGTCTCTCTCGTCTGCGTCTATCTATGTCCCATGTGAGAGTCCCTTATTTTTATATTCCACGAAGTGTTGGTTTTAGTAGAGGATTTTGTGGCATATGATTTTGGCTAAGTCAAAAGGGGTTTGAGAGAGAGTTATCTCAAGTGGGTTACAAAACCTATAATATACAACCTGGTAAGTCGGCATCCCCTGTTTTTCTTACAAAACCTAAATCTTCTAATTCTTCGTCTTCCCTCTACACCAACTATCATCAACAAATATCATCAACAAATCATTTATATATGATCGCCTAACAATATACAACCTCAAATCATATCTAACTTATATAGGTGAAGGTTTGAACAACAAACTCAAGTAAAACTCTAAATGGGTTAAATCCTAAGAACAGCAACTAATCACATGGTTTATTCAACATAATCATAAGGTATTGCAAGAATAATAACTTGCCTTGGGATTGTAGTCTTGGATTCTTCTTCGTTGAATTGATTCCGGGCTTGAAATGGCAAAATCTCTTCTTTCTGTTCTTTCTCTCAAGCTCTGACTTATCTCTAACTCTCTAGGTCTAAAACACACAAATGAGGTATAAAATTCTCTTGCAAAACTTAAATACCCAAATGACTTAAGTCTAACATTAAATGCTACTACACACCTAAAATGACTTGTAACATCATATTTAAGTCATATCTAGATAAAAGTACCCCGGAACCCAAAAATAACCCTGGCACTTATTTTGACTATCTCAACCATTTCCGGACTAACAGCGCCCTCCAAGCTGACATCCGGGATTTTGTTCATAAATTTCTATTCCAATGCCATATTAATATTCCAATACTAATCCAATTGGAATATAAATCATAACCGTCGTTTTAAAGCCCAACGACTTGTCATAATATAATATTACACTATTTAAATTCGGTTAGAGGTAAATATGCAGTACTCATAAATATTAACTCTTAAATTGTTGAAATTAATATTTACTTCAATTTCCTTTATTTATATAACTAACCCACATGGCAAATTAATATAAAAATAACTACTCAAAAGTAAGAGGTATTATATACTCCCCCCCTTACAAAGGAATTTTGCCCTCAAAATTAGGCATACCTGGTAAAAAGAGGTGTGGGTATTTTTCTTGGATATCCTCCTCTCATTCCTAAGTTGATTCATCGGCATTGTGGTGAACCCACTGGACTCGAACCAAGGGCACCACTTTTGATCTTAGTCTATGCTCCCCGTGGTCTAAAATTGCAATCGGTTGTTCCTCGTACGAAACATCGGTTGTAAATCAATGTCGTCTAATGGTACATGCCAATGGTATCCCTCACATCTTTTATACTTCTTTAAAGACGAGACATGGAATACATCATGAATTTACCGTAAGTGTTTCGGCAACGCAAGTTCATAAGCGACGAGGCTTACCTTTGCAATAATGGTAAAAGGGCTTACATAGTAAAACGCAAGTTTTCCCTTCTTCTCAAATCTCATCACACCTTTCATCGAGGACACCCTCACTAAAACTTAATCCCCTACTGATTCGTATCAAATATTGCATATTCTCCCCTATTTCTTTATCCATTCTAGCGCTTTTACGATCCTAAATGACTATATTTATGCTTATTAACCAGACAACCTTGGATTTGGATATATACATGTTTTGTAGGGGTTAATTGTGCTTTTGTAGCTATTAGAACGCTAAAAGTGAGGATCCGTTGCATTTCAGAGAAGTTCCATCGATGAATGCTACTTCAAGGGAATTTTAGTCAATTCACATTTCTTATCCAGCTCTTGGAAATTATACGGATGCGTAGTTCATTGAGTTAGCATCGTATGGCCGTAAACGGTGCGTCGTTTGGAGTTCGGATGGAGAAGATATGCCCGTTTCCGTAATGGACCTTTTCCCCCTCATTATGGACCAAAGGATTCCTAGAAACAGAGTACCGGTCGACCGCGTCACTGGGATCGATCGACCACGGTTTGGGTTTTTGCCGTGGGAAGGAGACAGTGGGCTTATACATGAAGGACCGGTCGACCGCGCCCCTGCGATCGGTCGACCGATGATGCTAGATATTTTGTGCTCCTTCCTCTTTCTTTCCTTTTTCCTTTACTTTTCCACTTACTATAAAGACCCATTTTTATTGTAATATCAGAGATTAAGTAGTTAGAATAGATTTTAGAGAGAGTAGATTAGGGTTTGTGGGATTTGAAGAGTTTTTCTTCTTAGTTTGACACCCAATTGGGTTGTAAGTTACACTGTTCATCTTCCCTACCATTTTAATATAGTTTGTATTTTCTTCATTTCTTGCTTTCTAGTTAATTTACATGCTTTCTAAATTAGGTTTACATGCCTTCTTTCATTGCTTTATAGGTAGCTTTATCGCATTTCTTTATTACGTTTATTTACCGCATTTTTATCATGCTTTCTAGGTAATTTAAATTAGGTTGTGTTTGAATTGAACTCACTCGGGTTAACGCGTTGCTTTGCTTTGGTGATAGTGTTTACGGGTCTATTTTGGGTGCGTTGTTCCGGTTATTATGCCTAGGAGATTTGACAGGACATATCATGTATTTCCCGTACTTACGACCTTTCGCGCATAATTCCTGGGATATTTGTTGATGCCAAAATCTTATTAGGCTTTTATGAGTATTTAGGGGTGTGACAACCCTTGGTTTAATTAACTGTCGAAACAAGACGCATTCTAAATAACTCGTCGACCCAAGTAATCATTTTATACAAATTAACCCGGATGAGGGATATTCGAGGCAACCTATAGTTTTATCACTTTGTTAATCTAGTTTCATTTCCCTCGCCTAGTTAAACATTTCCCTTTTATGCATCTTTTTCCTTTTTAGTTTGTAATTCACCTTTTGCACTTTTATTTCAGAGTACTAAATCAATTGAATTCTAGCAATTCGTCCCTGTGAATTTTTGATACCCGACTTACCACTGTGCTTGCCCCGCATGTGTAGTAGTAATTTAGGTTTGTTTGTATAGTCACGGCAAGATAGAAAACAACGACTGTGCACTTACACGCGCACACTTCTCGCGCGCTATCTGTAAGGACATTTTGTCCAACATACTTGTATATGTCATTAGCCGTAACACCGTTGAAGAAATTCATGTCTATATCGTCATCAACGGAATCCGAGTATCGAATCCAGTCAGCCGGACCGGTCCGCCTCAATGAAAAAGGAACCGATCCGCTAAGAGCCTGGATCGGTCCGCCAAGAAATTAAAAAAACCGATCCTCTTCCTGACCGATCCGCCTCCCTGCCGGACCGATTCGTCTTGCACATTGAAGCCAGTGAGCACCGAACCGAATCAGCCTCAAATTAAAAGAACCGGTCTGCCATCGGACCTATCCGCCTAAGGCCCGGACCGGTCCGCCCTGGATAACCACGAACAGATCGTGTGGAGATTTTTAGGGCAAATGAATTCTTATTTATACCACGATCGGGGAGTTGGTTTTCTTAAGGCTTATACACGATTTCCAGAGTAGATAAACTCTAAGGCCTTCATGGTATTTGAGTCCATTGATTCATACCCTTGATTCACACAATTTACGTACATTTGTGAGTCACTTTTGGTAACCCAAGAACACCATTGATGCTGTTCAACCCATGTGAAGTGGACCGCTTCTTCCTCTTCATTGCAACCCTACTGGAAAGGGATATTCCAGCCACGACTACAGAATCCGATACCTGAGGGTAATTCTTAGTCAAAAACTTGTATTTCAGTGTAATCCGATTGTAAGCCGTGTCTGTTACAAATTATAGTGATATACAAATGGTTTTGCCCCTGTGGGGGATTTTTCCTTAAACTTTGTGTGTTGAATATCTTGTACATGATCTCATATTATTTCAATCACACCTAGTTGCATGCTTAGGGTTAATTTGGGTTAAAAATGGTATTTATTATATTATTTCTTAATTGAACGCAAGCGCCAACTCTTTCAAATTGGTATCAGAGCAGGTTACGCCATTCTATCGCGTATTCCTTACTTCCGCAAAATTTTTCTAAAGATATCAATTTTTGAAATAAATTGATTTTTGAAAAGAGCGTGTTCAAATGGAGAAGTCATATTATAATCAGATGCCTATTTTTTACGGGTCTAATTATGCCTACTGGAAAGCTCGTATGAAATCGATTTTAAAATCTATTGACGAGCGTGTTTGGTTGCTTTGCGAAAATGGTTGGACTCCTCCCACGGTCACTGTTAATAACATCACCACTTTAAAACCCGTGTCAGCCTGGACTGAAGATGATTATAAATTGTCCAATTTTAATTCCCGTGGTCTGAGTGCTATTTCTGGAGCTGTCTCTCCTGATGAGTTTCGCCGAATTATGACGTGCACCACGTCTAAAGAGGCCTGGGATGTTTTGAAATTTACACATGAGGGTACGAACGCGGTTAAAGAGTCAAAATTACAAAATTTGGCCACCCAATTTGAGACTATCACCATGTCTGAGTCCGAATGCTTTGATGATTTTTATGCACGATTATCGGACATTGTTAACACATGTTTTAATTTGGGTGAAGTGATTGATAACACGCGTGTTGTTAAAAAGATTTTGAGATC
Source organism: Sambucus nigra (assembly GCA_949130495.1). Taxonomy (NCBI): domain Eukaryota; kingdom Viridiplantae; phylum Streptophyta; class Magnoliopsida; order Dipsacales; family Adoxaceae; genus Sambucus; species Sambucus nigra. The sequence continues at coordinate 284,759,198 of OX422207.1, read as the reverse complement.
TCTCCCAAAACGCTTTATTCCTAAAGTCACTGTTTTGAACTCTTTGGGAAATTTGACATCACTTAAGTTGGAAGAACTTGTAAGAGATCTTCAAACCTATGAGATTGACATGTTTCCCAAAACCATTAAGGCTAAGGATAATGGGATTGCTTTAAAGACTCATTTTCAGAAAAAGAAAGAAAAAGTTTTTGAGTCCAAGTCTGAATGTGATTTTGACTTAGATGACTTGGCCCTGTTTGCAAAAAAGTTCAAAAGAATTCTCAAATCCAAGAAAAGTGGAAATTTCAATGATAAAAGGAATGTTGAGAAAAATATTTTTGAAAAGGAAAATGAGAAAGATTTCAAAGACCCTCCTAAGAAAGACAGTGAGCGATGTTTTGAATGCGATGGTAAGGGTCATAGAGCATTTGAGTGTGCCAACCGTCTGAATAGAGAAAAGGGTAAAACTGTCCTGAATACTACCCTTAGTGACGACAGTGAGGTCGAGTCGGTGGACTCGGGAGATGAGTCACCACATGAGCGTAACTTCACCGCGTTCATGGCAAGTCATGTGAGTACCTCCAATGCTTCTCACGATGATGAGGATGCTACGTCACAAGGACACCTCGACCGTAAGAGCAATGAGAGGGAAGAGAAGGATTTTAGACTGTTTGGAGAGAGAGAGAGTTGTGGTGAGAATGAGAGAAATAAAAAACTTGAGAAGATAAGATGTTTTGAGTGCGATGGGACAGGGCACAAGAAATTTGAGTGTCCTTCTAATCTTAGGAGAGAGCGCAAGAAAGTTGCCATGCCCACCTCTCCAAGCGATAGTGAGGATGAGAATGGTGATGATCGGTTGATCCAAAATGCCTTTAAAAAGTTGTTTATCGAGACCATGGAAACAAAAAAGTCAAATAGGATCCTAGGTCTTCGAATTCGTGAGTTAAAGGTAGAAAGTGATGAGCTAAAAAGGGAAAAAGGTGACTTGTCCAACAAGGTGTCTAGTCTGACGACACGTGTATCCCATCTCGAGGATGACCTCAAACAAGCACAGGAGGTCCAAGTCACATTAGAGAATGCTTCCGAGCCTATATCCACCATTGTGAGTAAGTCCCATGGGTATCCGTCTAGGAATGTTCATCCCATAATTATTGATAAATTACTTCCTAGACCGGTTTATGTTTGCTCCCACTGCAAGAAGCGAGGACATCTTAGGGAATTTTGTTCTAAGTTGGGTTTTGTGCCATATCATGCTACGTCACACATTCATGCACATGCACCCATCCATGATACTTTGCCTGCTCATTTTGATAGAGAATTTGCACATATTCGCGAGCAAGTGAAGTTTTTGATCAAGACTACACATGATCTAGTGGAGTTGGTTCAAAAGATGTCACCATCTTTAGAAAACTCCACCGTTACTCCCGGTTGAGATCTAGTCTTGATTGCTAGCATAGGTTGTTTATCATTTTTTTTACCTATTGCTAGCATGTATTATTAGTGTGTTCTACTTATCTTTGCTTTTCATTATTCTTTGAAAAATACAAAAAGATTTTCTTTTAAGAAAAATTTTGAGAAAAAGCACAAAAAGATTTTATTTTGATAAAATTTTTGAAAAATTGAAAAAGAGATTTGTCTCTTATGGGTGAGCATTTAAGATAGCCAAGTCACAACTTCATTCCATATATCCATGTGACTGCTTGATAGAGATTTGAGAGGCTACATCATTTCATCCATGTGCTTAACATTGATTGGAGTCCTTGAGATGTAATTAGTGATATCTTCCTACATGTTTGACTCCTATATCCTTTACTGCACACATGCACGACTTTATTTGATTATTGCACTTGTCTATCACATATTGGCTTGAGTGTTTCTATCTCAATTCTGTCTATACAATGTACAATATGCGATAAAACTTGACAAGATTGGATTGCATGTAAAAACCATTTTGGTGAGACTGTGTGATATTTTGCATAACGGGGAGGGGCTGCGAAAGTTGATTCCTATCCTTTGCGCAAAAGCCACCGTTAAAATGGACCTAAAAAATGGAGGAATTTTAATATCCGAGGTCCTAAGAAGTTAAAAGAGCCCGAAAAAATTTAAAGGCAATAAAAAGCAATTTATGCCAAATATGGGCCATTGTAGGTTTCACCATCAATTCTCCAAAGTTTGAGAATTTAGTATTCCTCTATTCAAAATATAAATCTGAGGGAGTTTGGTTGGAGATTGAAAAACGGATTTGCACTTCCTTGAAAGTCCTGAAAAAGCATGAAAAACATGTTGGACGTTATTGGTGTAGAAATCACTTTGAGCTTTGATTTGTTGATGTGATTTAGTCAATATCTTATATTTTCACTCTTTTACACCAAAGGAAGCATTTGAGTTCATTCGTTAGGAATATCCAATATTCATCGTGCACATATGTCATGTTTGTATGCATTGATTTTCCTATCGAATTTTGATCACACCCATTCATTTACGCCATCACCGACTTGGTTGTTTTGTGTTCATTCATGGTGTGATATTTGCCTTGTGACACCCCGGTTTTGCTTGTTTAATTCATTTCTCTCATTTTGTCTATTTGGGGACATCATAAAAAGGGGGAGAATGAATTATCTGATTATGGGGGAGTTTTGAAATTTGAGGTTCATCATAAATCTGGATCTGGTAGATCTTCATATGCTTATTGTTGATGTAAAAAACTAGATCGCTCTAATTATTCAATCACAGATAAATAAATAAGACAAAGATTTTTAAAGTGGTTCGGCTAGGAATAAAGCCTACGTCCACTGTTATGTTATTGCTGAGTATTTGTGGAATTCTTGATTACAAGTTCTCTCAAGAAATTCCGGTCCTCCTGAATTGAGGATGATACAAGGTATTTATAGCCTTTAGGCTGTACATGAAAGGTCCAATACATTAAATGATATACATATGAAAGGGTAATACATTTAATGCAGCGTGTGCGTCAAGAATATAATGAATAGTTGAACAGTTGTCCGTCTGGTAATTAATGATACGGCCGAGATGCAGTTCGGACCGCCTTAGTTGCTTGTTGATAGAGTTCCTCGGAATACTTAGAGTATCTCGGGATGATAGAGTTCCTCGGTGTGATAGAGTTTCTCGGTGTATTCTCGTTGTTCGGAAAGAAGCACGGTTGGTCGGGAAATGATCTTTCTCGTTGCTATTGTGCCATGTAGATTGACACGTGTCTTCATCTTATTCGTCCACATCAGCATATTAAATTTGGTACCAACAGAAGCCCCCAATGTTTCATATTTTGAACTTTGAAGAGTATGGAACATTCTTTCTCGGTATATGGCAATATTAAATGTACTTCCCGGGTTTCAGGAACATTGTATTCAAATTTCCTTCTTATTTCGCAGTTTCCGCCTTTTTGATAAAGCGCTTTGATATTCGTGCAAATTTTGTCCTTTTAGCCGCCGGAAGTTTAGTAGTTTCTTTTTTATAATCATTTCTTTCGCCGCTTCCCAATGCAAAGTATTTAAACCTCTTTGGTAACCATACCGTCGTCTACGTTTTTCATTCTCTGTATTCAAGCTTTCTCTTCTCTTCTTCTCTTGTGCGTTCATCCTTGTTTCCGTTCGTTGTCAACACATCTTCTTTCTTTCTGTAAGATCTTCTTTCTTTCTTCTGTATCTCTTTTATTCAATATGGTTTATATTGTGGAGTCTGTTGAGAAATTCCGTTCTGATTTTTCCATTCCTTCGTGGGTAACTCTAGAGGTTCTTTCTGAGCCTTTAGATTATTTTCGATTGGCTGAGGGACATTGGTTCCCCAGTCTTTTTGTTGCTGAATGTGGTTTTTCTTTTCCACCAAACCCATTATGTCTTGAGTTTTGTCAATATTTTGATCTTGTTCCTGCGAAAATAGCCCCCAATTCATGGAGAATAATTAACGGGGTGCACAAGTTAAATCTAACTCATGGGACTCGTATTGGGATCCCTGAAATTATGTTTTGTTATAAATGGGTTGTTCTAGATAATATTTATTATTTAAAAACTAGGTATTTGAATAGGGCTCTTATAGTTAATCTCCCTGACTCAAATAGGGATTATTTTGAGCATGGGTTGGTCATAAAAAATTGGCAACATGCGCCTTTATCTGGGAATGAAGTATACAACGGTCCCAGATGCCCCCCATACGGCAATGGGATAGGTTTATTTTTCATTTTATTTTACTTATGAAATTACGCTTTCATCATGTTTGACAAAATGTATGACTGATATTCCATTATGTATTTATTTGCAGTTGATAGCAAAAGAAAAACTCCAAAAGAGTCAGAAGTGAATATCAAGCATTTGAAACTTATCTGGAATTTGCATAAGACCATTGCTGACGAGCATATTAGATCTGCTTCATATTTACTACAGTATAAGAGTTACACAACCTCTTATACTGCTCGCCCTGTTGAACCAGCTTCAACACCAGAAAGTTCATCTTCAGATTCTCATATCCCCCTATCTCAGAGAATGGGCAAGAAAAGAGCTCCTCCTGCTCTATTTGGTGACACTTCTTCTGCTGTTGGAGCCCAGAAAGGCAAAATTGATGTCCCAGAGGGGACTAAAAAAGTAGATGCTGGTTCGTCCAAAGTTGCCGAGAAGCCCCCAGTGGCCCCGAGCAAGAAAGATGCTCCTGCTGATGTAATTGCCATCTCTCCGACCAAGACTTCTTCCTTGGTTGATGCTGCTGACCGTCCTTTGAAGAGATTTAGGAAATCATCCTCAGTTAATCTTGCTGGGACTACATCTTCTCTACCCGCTGGTGGTAGTAGTGTCTCAAAAATCATTCTTCCGAGTTCTTCAACGAGCTCAGTTATACCCGAGGTTCTCGGGGTTGATGAAAAAATTCCTAGGGATACACTGACATCCCTAGCTGCTCGCCATCTTTCTTCAGTAAATTTCTCATACCTTTGGTCTTTCTTTCTTTTTCTTGAATTCTTGTATTTGTGTTGACTCTATTGTTTTTCTTATCTTTCAGCTGGTGAACTGCTTCAATACCATCGTGAAGAAAGATCAAGTTATTAAAGCTTCCACTTCCTCGTCCGATGTTGACGATGCTTTGTTGGGTTTAACCCAATCTGTGAAGGAATCTCGCCAACAGTACATCGAGGAGAAAACTGTTTGGGAGAAAAAGTTGGCTGTGGCTGAGGCTGATAAGATGAAGATGGCGGAAACCTCCAAGAATTTGGAGGAGAAAATTAAAGATTTGGAGGTTAAACATCAGGAATCTGATGATAAATTGAAGAAGGCAGAAGAAGAATTATCTACTCTGCGAGATATTAAGGTTAAGAAAGAGGAACTGGAGGTGAAGCTCTCCTCGGAGAAGTCGAGGAGAAAAGTTGCAATCAAGAAACATTTCAGCGTTGGTTGGGAGAAAGGATGGGAGAGAGGGATAGCTGCAATGACGTCCCAAGTCCAATATGGGGAGTTGAAATACTTCCATGATGGTTGGGTAACTGCTCTGCAAGAGCTAAAAGTCCAAGACGATTCTGAGCTATTCCAACGGCATCTCGCTGGTCCTCCTCCACCAATTGTGGAAGAAGAAGAAGATGAACCTGCTTCAGATGAGTCTTCCATGGCTATGGGCGATCAAGTTTCTGCCTCTCAACCTTCTGCCACCGAGGACGTTTCCTCCATGCCTCCTCCTCCCCAGAAGATTCCTATCGATCAAGCTGTAGTTATCACCGAGCAACCGAGCTCCTCGTCCCAGCCTCCCGAGAAAGTCTTGGGAGACAAGGAAAAGGTGTGAAGTTGTTCGGTAGCCTTTCTGTATTTTCTTGTAATCGAACGATGTAACTTTTTGATGATCTAATAAAATATATCTTTGCTTATCTCTGTTGTTGATAACTTGTTTTTGTTGATTGTTGTCTTTTTCTTGTCATTAGTTTGTTGCTAGAATGGAATTGATCTCTTCTCATGATACCGAGCTGATGCAGCAATGTCATCAATACTATAAGGCTGGTCATACAGATCTTAGTACATCGGAAATTGCTGATATCCTTGGTCACAGTGCTTCAGAGCAGGCTATTGAAGCTTATCAGTACTTGAAAGCTTTACTCGACCGAGCAGTGGCCAACAATGTCGCTTACTATGAGTTGATTGAAGAGCTTCATGGTTCCTTAGAGGATCTTCAAAATCAACATAACGAATCAATGGCTTTGTTACATAAAGATTATGAAAATAGATACCAGCAGCTCTCTTCAGAAACAGGCCACAAGAAGATCATTGCTGGGTATGACGTCAGGGAGAGGACCCTAAAAGGTGAAATTGAAGCCTGTAGACAAATCGCCGAGATCCTGGAGCAAGAAAATAATAATTTGCAGAAGAAATTAGCTCAATATGAATCTGCTGCTTCATCCTCTACTGCATTAATACCAGTTACTGATGAAGGTTTCTCGTTCTTAGAGGTCGAAAATGCCAAACTGAGGCAAGAGCTGGAGGACTTAAGAAGATCTGCCATTTCTGGAACTGCTCGGGGACGAGGAAGAGGTTCTCGGGGGCGAGGAAGAGTCAGCCAAAATGTTGAAGAGGCTCGCACTCAGTCTACTCTGGAAACTCAAACATTCCCGTTGAAAGTAAAAGACCGTGCTCTGACTGAAATGTCCAATAAAAATCTGTCTCTGGAAGATCAGCTGGCGTCAACGAAATCTGCCTTGCATAACAAAGATCTCTTTGCCAAAAGCCTTCATGAACAATTGGATAGATTAACCTTCCAATTCCATAAACAGCCAAGATAATTCTGGATGGCAGGATACAATGAAGCTCTCGTTCATCTAGATGCTCGCATTGAACATGCTAATAATGAAGGTTACAAGCAAGGATGGTTAAATGCATTGGGTGTATTAAAGTTGGAGCAAGGGCATTTTTTATGGGACTATCATGCTCCATCATTATTAGACCTGCCTGTACCACCTTTCAAATTGGATATGACATGGATTCCAGCTCGTTCCATTCCTCGCAGTCTAATTTCAAAATATCTTGGTGATTATAGCCTTCACTCCCAAGCTGAATTATCTCGTCCTGAGCATCTTTTGGATACACCTTCTGTTATGAACGTCAGAATGCTCAGAGATGTTAATTTCATCAATTCTCCCCTTTGCCTAGAAGACCCTCCTGCCGGCGAGGAACCTGTTTCTAAAGCACAGGGCAAAAAACCAATAGAATAGTAATATCCATGTAACAATTTAGTACCTTCTTGTAATTTGTAATTTATTCTAGATTAATGAAAAGATTTTCATTTTCTGTTTGCCAATTTTGTTAGTCTTGTGTTTATCAAGCACATTTATATTTGTACATATGTATCTATGTATCTGTTAAAAAGATAACAATATTATTGTTCAATAAGCAACTTAATAAAAAGTTACAAGTATTAGTAATGTTTCTCGATCACTTAATAATAAAGTAATGAGTAAAAATGTTCAAACTGTTTCCAACCAACCAAGGTGGGTGAATAATGTTTGTCGACTAATTACAGCTCCGACGAACTATACTTGGTTTGATTATAAAATTGCGTCCGACCAACTAAGATCAATAAGTTGTCCTCGTCGACCAACTACAGTTATTGGGTTTTCTGCCCCGACCAACTATACTTGGTGTATTTTTTGAACATTTTGTTTTTCAAAAAACTCATTGCAATAATATTACCTCCCGACCAACATAAGTTGTAATATGAGAGTATATTTTTATCTTACCAACCGTGGTTGATCCTGCTGGTGTACACTTTCTGGCTCCTTAAAGCTTTTGGCTCCTTAGAGCATTTTTTGGCTCCGTAGAGCATGTCCTCCTAACCAAAGGAGGTTGGCTACTTATAGCACTTTTTGCTCCATAGAGCTGTCCTCCTAACCAAAGGAGGTTGGCTCCTTAGAGCACTTTTTGCTCCGTAGAGCTGTCCTCCTAACCAAAGGAGGTTGGCTCCTTAGAGCACTTTTGCTCCGTAGAGCTGCATTTTTTGGCTCCTTAGAGAATGTCCTCCTAACCAAAGGAGGTTGGCTACTTATAGCACTTTTGCTCCGTAGAGCTGTCCTCCTAACAAGGAGGTTGGCTCCTTAGAGCACTTTTGTTGTGTAGTGTATTACACTAGTATTCCCCGAAAAACTTTCATCCAGAAAGAAAAATGGTGAAACATCTTCGTTTTATTCATAATGAAAGAAATGCTTTACATTTGACATCATTGATAATACTTGCGCAGGTGTTCAGCATTCCATGCATTTTTAAATTCCTCTCCTTCTAGAGTTGCTATTCTGTAAGTTCCTGGTCGAATAACTTCTGTAACTCGGTAAGGTCCATGCCAGTTTGCTTCTAGTTTATTCTGCTTCTGAATGACCTTCTTTAGCACATAATCCCCTTCTTTTAAATCACATTTCTTTACCCTTTTGTTGTAAAACAGAGTTGTTCGTTGTTGATAAGCAGCATTCCTAATGGCTGCCTCTTCTCTGACTTCCTCGAGCATATCCAAATCCATCCTTCTCATCAGATCACTGATCGGAGAATTGAAATTTAACACCCTATGTGTTGGTAGGCCCAACTCGGCAGGTATCACAGCCTCACTTCCAAATGCTAGCATATATGGTGATTCTCCTGTTGCTGCTCGGGGAGTTGTTCGGTAAGCCCACAAAACTGACTGTAGCTCATTAATCCAATTTGCTTTAGCCTGACTTAACCTCTTCTTCAACCCATTTAGTAATGTTCTGTTCGTCACTTCAGTCTGCCCATTGCTTTAGGGATGGCCTGGTGCTGAATGAAACTTTAAGACGTTTGACTGATGACAATAGGCAGCAAATTCTTCATTATCAAATTGCGTTCCATGGTCTGTGATGAAAGCGTGGGGGAGACCATACCGACAAATGATATTCTTCCATATGAACTGATACACCTTCTCGTACGTCATATCAATTAGTGGTTCAGCTTCCACCCACTTAGTAAAATAGTCTACTGCCACGACGAGATACTTGAACCTTCCTCGGGTCGTCGGCAGTGGTCCAACCAGATCAATCCCCCACATGGCAAATGGCCAAGGTGATGTTATGGGTGTCAACAATGCCTGTGGAGTTCTTCGGATGGAAGAAAAACGTTGGCACTTGTCACACTTCTTAGCATAGGCTATACAATCAGCTCTCATCGTCGGCCAGTAGTATCCCTGTGTCATCACCCTTTGCAGTAGGGTCCGACCTGCTACATGAGCTCCACAAGATCCTTCATGGATTTCTTCAATCAATTCTTTGACTTCTGATGGATGCACACATCTCTGCAAACCTGCCATAATTCCTCGTCTATACAAAACACCATTAGTTAACACATACCGAGCAACTTTATACTTCAATTTCTTGGCAGCTAGTTTGTCCTCCGGTAGTACTCCTTCTTCAATGTATGCTCTGATAGGATCCATCCAAGATGGTCCTAAATCAAGGGTAATAATCTTCACCGTCAGATTTTCTTCTATGCTCTGACTTTCAAGTACTTCAATTGGTATTGTTCTTCGCAGTTCGGTGCGCGTAGCTGACGCTAGTCGGGCCAATGCGTCTGCTCTAGCATTCTCCATTCTCGGTATCCTCACCAATTGAATAGCATCAAATTCTTTCAATAACTCCATCACTTTTGCATGGTACTTCACCATTAACTCTCCCTTCACTGCATATATTCCCATCATTTGATTCACAATTAATTGAGAATCACTGAAAACAATTACTTGACGTGCCTCCATAACTTTCGCCAAATGAAAACCTGCTATCATAGCCTCATATTCAGCCTCATTATTGGAAGCTTTGAATTGGAATCTCAAGGCGTACTCCATGTCAATATCATCTGGAGAATTTAAAACAATCCCTGCTCCACAACCAGCCGTGCAAGATGATCCATCTACATATAATCTCCATGTATGTAACTCGTCTTCAAATTTCTTATCTGTTAGAGTTCCTCGGTGAAATATCATCTGTTTTCTTTCATCATCCCCGGGTATCCTTCGTTCCTCGTCGGTCATTTATTCGCGCCCCTCTACCAACCGGAGTTGGTCGGGGTTTGAATATGATGATTTTTCTACATCCACAAGTCCTTTTACCAACCTTGGTTGGTTTGGATCTGTGTCTGTCGATCCTGTATCGTCCACAGGTAGGTCAGCAAGCATCTTTTGCTCCTCGGGGGTATCAGGGTATGTGAACTCTGCTATAAAATCTGCCACGGCTTGCCCTTTCAACGATGATCTGGGTTCATACACAATATCATATTCACCGAGCTCTATTGCCCAGTACATCAATCTTCCTGATTTTTCTGGCTTGTGAAGGGCTTGTCTTAACGGCATGTCGGTATACACAATGATGGTATGGGCCTGGAAGTATGGTCTCATTCTTCTACTTGCTTCAATTAATGCCAGTGCCAATTTTTCCAGCTTTGGGTATCTGATTTCCGCACCTCGGAAGGCCTTGCTTGTGTAATAAATTGGCTTCTGGACTCTATTCTCCAATCTGATCAACGCCGAGCTAATTGCATTTTCTGATACTGCCAGATACAAGTACAGCTTCTCTCCAGTTATTGGCCTAGACAACAATGGTGGGGCTCCCAAATACTTCTTCAGATCTTGGAAGGCTTTCTCACATTCATCAGTCCACTCAAAACTTTTTCGTAGTGTTTTGAAGAATGGGAGGCATTTATCAGTTGCTCGGGATACAAATCTGTTGAGTGCTGAAACTCGTCCGGTAAGACTTTGCACTTCTTTCTTCGTCGTCGGGGATCGCAGCCCTAAAAGAGCTTTGATCTTTTCTGGATTTGCCTCAATACCTCGTTGGTTGACGATGTATCCGAGGAACATTCCTTCTCGTACTCCAAAGGTACATTTAGTCGGGTTAAGCTTCATCTGGTATTTATCCAGTTGATCAAAAGTTTGACTCAAGTCAACCAAATGATCTGCAGCTCTCTTGCTTTTGGTGAGCATGTCGTCGACATAGACCTCCATATTGCGGCTGATTTGTTCGGTGAATACCTTGTTCATCAACCGCTGATATGTTGCACCTGCATTTTTTAAACCAAAAGGCATAACATTATAACAATAAGTTCCCCTTGGGGTAATAAAAGAAGTACTTTCCCTGTCTTCAGGTTTCATTTTGATTTGGTTGTAGCCAGAATAAGCATCCATGAAGCTGAGTAGCTCGTGTCCCGAAGTAGCATCCACTAGTTGATCAATTCTGGGCAATGGAAAATGATCTTTTGGACATGCCTTGTTGAGATCAGTAAAATCAACACACATTCTCCATTTGTTGTTCTTCTTCTTTACCATCACCACATTCGCCAACCAATCTGGATATTTCACGTCTTCAATGAATTGGGCTTTCTGGAGTTTCTCGACCTCCTCTTGTATGGCCTGGTTCTTCTCGGGACTAAACACTCTTCTTCTTTGCTTCACAGGCTTGATCTCCTTATTCACATTGAGTTCATGACATAAGAAGTTTGGATCTATTCCTGGCATATCTTCATGACTCCAAGCAAAAGTATTCTTCCTGTTTCTCAAGAAAGTTATCAACTCCTGTTTTATTGAAAAATCCAACGACGACCCTATCTGAGTTATTCGTTCAGGATGCTCGTCGTCCAGGATAACAATTTCTGTAGATTCCACAAACTGTCCTTTTACGAGTTGAGATTCATCCCTAGGGTCAAGAGTTTCAATTTCTGTGCCTTCCTCCACTTGGTAAGTAGTAGTCTTTTTCTGTGATTCTTCAAGTTCCTCTTGCTCGGCAGACGAATAATAGCATTCCCGAGCTACTTTTTGATCACCTTTCATAATTCCTACTCCAAAATTCGTTGGGAATTTCAAACACTGATGAACTGTAGATGGAACTGCTTCGAACTTCTTCAATCCAACTCTTCCCATGATGATGTTGTAGGCGGACTGCACATTCTTATCCATTACAAAAAAGCGTATTCTTTCTGTTCGACAAGCAGGCCAAGTTCCAATGAGTATATCCAACTTGATCGTCCCAAGTGGAAAAACTTTCTCGCCAGCAAAACCCAGAAGGGGTCTGTGATAAGGTTCTAATTGAGATAATTTTAAATTCAAGCTATCAAAGCATGAATAATACATGATGTCTGCTGAACTACCATTGTCTACTAACACCCTTGAAATAACCACATCCTTCATCCTCATTTTGATCACCAGAGGATCATCATGAGGGTAGAGAACACCTGCCAGGTCGTTTTTTGAAAAACCAATCACTAGCTTCTCTTTGTTTACCTTCCTCGGACGATCATCCTCGGCCAGGTTTATTCGCTGAATGTATGAACAAGCTTGAGCCTCTCCGAGATAAGCTTTTCTTTCTGCAGTAAGGTCTCCTCCTCCTGCATCTCCTCCTGTAATAACATTACAATCAAATGACCCAAAACGTATGGAAAATACCTCTCGTTCAGGTTTCCTTGGCTTTTTGGGAAGATCGGGGTCATCATCTGGATCCTCTTCATGGTCCCTCCTCTTTTTCTCCTCTGCACGACGAGGAGATCTAGATCTCTCTCTAGTTCTATCATCATTCTTCCTCTCACTCCTGCGATCTACGTACTTTGACAATTTTCCTCTTCGGATGAGTGTTTCAATCTCGTTCTGAAGGGCTATACAATTTTTGGTCATATGGCCATGATCTTTGTGAAACTCGCAATATTTGGTCTTATTCCTCAGGTCGGGATCTGTCTTCAGTTTCTCTGGCCATTTGATTTCCTCGTTATTCCTGATTTCTTCTAAAACATGATTAATACCCACTTTCAATGGAGTATAATTATCATACTTCTTTAGGGCTTCCAACTTCATCCTGTTATTCTTGGAATATTTGTCGCCACCATTACTTTTCTGATCTTTCTTCTTAGAATTATCGACCTCCACTTTAACTTCTTTATCCATATTCTTCTTCGCAGCCATAGCCTCCTCGGCATTCATGATTTTGGCCGCCTTTGCCATCAACTCCGACATGTTTTTAGGTGGATCTTTGGCCAAAGTGTAATACAGCTTGTTAGGCAGCAAACCACTCATCAGAGCAGTGATTGCTGTCTTTTCTTCATAATCTATGACTTCTAACTTTTCGTTATTGAAACGAGTTATGTAATCTCTAGTACTTTCACCTGATTTTTGTCTAACACTTAGCAAGTGTGCTACTCGCTTTACCGGCTTTGCTCCAAAACAAAAATTTCCAATAAACAGCTCGGCTAACTGAACAAAAGTTGAAATCTTTCCCCGAGGAAGATTATTGTACCATATCTGTGCAGATCCGGTAAGAGTTCCCGAGAATGCTCTACACCTCATCTCGTCGGGGACAGCGTAGATATCTGCAGCAGCTTGGTACTATTCTATATGAAGTACGGGATCTGTCTTTCCATCGTACTTGGGAGTCACTACGGGTGCTTTGAATTTCGGCGGTGTAGGGAAATCCACAATGGCTTGCACAAAAGGTGTTCCTTGAACAAAAGTTCTCTGTAAGGGGTTTCTCGCCTTAGCCATTTCTCCCAGTCTATCCTCCAACCGTTGAATGGAACCTTTCCATGCTTCATTCCCTTCCTCGGGCCGCTTAGTCCGAGCAACTGATTGCTCTGACGTAGCTTCCTGAGATTTATCTCGACGAGTGGTTGGTCGCGATTGCGCAGATCCTTCTCTCAAACCTGGTGGTGGTCGAAAACTTCTTGATGGAGCCCTAGGTGGACTCATGTTCCTCCTTGGTCCTAACCGACTGAAAGGAGACACTCTACTTAACCTTTCCAAAGCGCTAGTTCTCTCCGGAGAGAGAGTGATACGTTGATCTGTATCCGAAGCCCGTATCGATGAAGTTCGCCCAGGTTGATAAGAAAAATCATTAGACTCCTCATTGCGATATGACCCAGTACGTCTAGATTGCGATTGCCTATGATCACTCCTTTGCCCTGAATAGGTAGGTGCACCGCCCTGAAGAGTTTGAATGAGTTGCCTCATAGATTCTTGCATGGCGGTTTGTCCTTGAGCCAGATTCGTCATAATTCCAGCCAGATCTGGGGATGCAGATGGATTTGGATGATTTCCAGTATTTCCAACATTTCGATTACTGGATTCTGGATTATCTGCCATTGGTGACAAATGATTTTTATGAAAAATGATAATAACAGTCGTTTCCCACAGACGGCGCCAATCTGTTGATGTAAAAAACTAGATCGCTCTAATTATTCAATCACAGATAAATAAATAAGACAAAGATTTTTAAAGTGGTTCGGCTAGGAATAAAGCCTACGTCCACTGTTATGTTATTGCTGAGTATTTGTGGAATTCTTGATTACAAGTTCTCTCAAGAAATTCCGGTCCTCCTGAATTGAGGATGATACAAGGTATTTATAGCCTTTAGGCTGTACATGAAAGGTCCAATACATTAAATGATATACATATGAAAGGGTAATACATTTAATGCAGCGTGTGCGTTTAGAATATAATGAATAGTTGAACAGTTGTCCGTCTGGTAATTAATGATACGGCCGAGATGCAGTTCAGACCGCCTTAGTTGCTTGTTGATAGAGTTCCTCGGAATACTTAGAGTATCTCGGGATGATAGAGTTCCTCGGTGTGATAGAGTTTCTCGGTGTATTCTCGTTGTTCGGAAAGAAGCACGGTTGGTCGGGAAATGATCTTTCTCGTTGCTATTGTGCCATGTAGATTGACACGTGTCTTCATCTTATTCGTCCACATCAGCATATTAAATTTGGTACCAACACTTATTATCTCATTTCACACTCTATACGTCACTTGGTATTTGCTTTTTCTCATGTGTGTAGGTACATCCTTGATAATACCATGATGCACACCCTAATGAGAAAAGCGTTGAGATTTCTGATCGGAAGATTTGCAGAACAAACGATGCAGCCTTTATCATTTGTACCTCTTTCAGTTTTGGGTTCATGGAAGGGTAGATTTGTATAGGCATTTTTTATTCTAGATAATTCGAATTTTTTATGTATGTTCCGGCATAGACATAGGGGGAGATTTGTAAGGACATTTTGTCCAACATACTTGTATATGTCATTAGCCGTAACACCGTTGAAGAAATTCATGTCTATATCGTCATCAACGGAATCCGAGTATCGAATCCAGTCAGCCGGACCGGTCCGCCTCAATGAAAAAGGAACCGATCCGCTAACAGCCCGGACCGGTCCGCCAAGAAATTAAAAGAACCGATCCGCTTCCGGACCGATCCGCCTCCCTGTCGGACCGATCCGTCTTGCACATTGAAGCCAGTGAGCACCGAACCGAATGCGAACCGAATCAGCCTCAAATTAAAAGAACCGGTCTGCCATCGGACCTATCCGCCTAAGGCCCGGACCGGTCCGCCCTGGATAACCACGAACAGATCATGTGGAGATTTTTAGGGCAAATGAATTCTTATTTATACCACGATCGGGGAGTTGGTTTTCTTAAGGCTTATACACGATTTCCAGAGTAGATAAACTCTAAGGCCTTCATGGTATTTGAGTCCATTGATTCATACCCTTGATTCACACAAATTACATACATTTGTGAGTCACTTTTGGTAACCCAAGAACACCATTGATGTTGTTCAACCCATGTGAAGTGGACCGCTTCTTCCTCTTCATTGCAACCCTACTGGAAAGGGATATTCCATCCGCGACTACAGAATCCGATACCTGAGGGTAATTCTTAGTCAAAAAGTTGTATTTCAGTGTAATCCGATTGTAAGTCGTGTCTCTTACAAATTATAGTGATATACAAATGGTTTTGCCCCTGTGGGGGATTTTTCCTTAAACTTTGTGTGTTGAATATCTTGTACATGATCTCATATTGTTTCAATCACACCTAGTTGCATGCTTAGGGTTAATTTGGGTTAAAAATGGTATTTATTATATTATTTCTTAATTGAACGCAAGCGCCAACTCTTTCACTATCAAAATGGCACCGTTGCCGGGGACTTGTTTATCTTAGACTTTATTTGATTTAGTATTTTATAGTATTTTCTTTTTATTTGTATTATTTGCTAATATTTTGCAGGACTTCCACATTTGAGCACTGAGAAACGCTCGAATGTTTCCCGCGCGCACTTACTTTGTGGAATCCGCCACTTCGAGCCACTTTTGGGGTAAGCACGTCTTATTCCAATTCTTTCGGTAATCCTTGTTATAATTATCAAAATTCTCGTAAACCTATGACTTTCGATGAATACTTAGAATCCCAAAGTATAACAAATTCAAATATGACTTTGGGAGCGTATAACAAAAGTCAAAATTTAGGTTATTGGAATTTTGATGATGATGATGACAATGATTTTGGGCCTTTACCTCCGTATATTAGGAATTTTGAAATGAATTCGAATAGTTTTCAAAATTCCTATAATATTGAATTTTCATTTAAGTCCGATGGTAATTTTCAAAGTTCCCATTTTCATGCGTTCGCACCTCGACCCATGACATTTGGTGAGGGTTTGCGTATGTATGAAAATGAGAAAATTGAAACTCCTTATCGGGAAGAAAATTGTTCGTGGGAACATGAATTGGATTTATTATTTGAGTCCGACAACGATTTTGCTTTCGAGACTTTCGAAGTTGAGGAATGTTTTGAACCAAATGAGGTACTTTTACCTACTTTGGAACAAACTATTCTAGACTTTGCCCATTGCATAATAGATATTGAAAGTGAGGATGTAAATGACGTAATATCTATTTGCAATGAAATGATTTCTTCTTTGGCCCCCAAAGAAGAACATTTCATTGAAAATGATATTATTTCATTCGAAACTCAATCTTCATGCGATGATGATTCGTCCCATGAGTTTGAATTTCTTTCACCCCCATTTTCACTCTCTATTATCACACCGTCTCAAGTACTAGATGATTCGATTTCAAATTTTAATGTTTTAAACCTTTTCACCGATGAGGAGTACTTGCTCGAGTCTCCTTCCACGATCGCATCCGTGCCTTTGTGTGCGCCGCCTCCCATTCCAATTTTAAAATCATTGAGAGGATATTCTGCTTTTCTCGATCCCCACATGTTTTTGTCACCCGTTGAATCCAAACCCCCCATCGTCCCTCCAAAAAATTTAATTGGCGATGGTTCCTTTCTTACGCCTTACACATGCCTTTCGTTGTTCAAACAGAATTCATATTTTTCGGAGGGCATGCTTGTATGTGAGGGTACACTGGTTATCCTCCAAAGTCAAATCATTTTCATGGTGGATCCTCACCTATTTAAACTTCTAGTGTATAGTTAGTGTGAGGCCTAAATAGTAGGTTGTATATAGTTAGCTTTTTATTCTTTCTTTCTTTTTATTTTAGTCTAATGTAATTAGTTAACTTTTTGTTACTTGCTTTTGCTATGCTCGGTACTAACTTGTTTTGTAGATTCTTTGGACTTGTTCTTATGGGGATCGCTCCACTTTTGGATAATATCGTTCTTTTCCTCTTTTTGACTTGGTTCTTAATTTACATTGAGGACAATGTCAAGTTTTAAGTTAGGGGGGTGCGATATTCTATCCATTTCTTTATTTAGTCCATGTTTTTGCTCATATGTTAGTTACTTAGTATTCTTTTCTTAGAAAAAATGAAAATTTTAAAAAATATTTTCTTTCTTTTTTCTCCTTTTTGGGGCTTTTTGCCTTTGTTTCCGATGATAAATGTCAATAATTACCCGATCCAATAGACAACCAAATGATGCATGTTCTCGATTTTATAAGTTATTAGACTTTAGTCTCGATTATTGATATTATGAATAACTTCATGAATTAAACTTTAATCCCATGAGCACATGCACTTTTATTGCTATATTGTTTTGGTTTAAGACTTTTATAACTCGATAATCTTTTGTTGCATTGTATATACTTACACTGAGTAAGCTTTGTACCTTTCGTCGTTTGTGAGTGTATACACTATTCTTTTCTCATTGAAAGCGTTGAATTCGTTGGTAATCTCACTATTCTTTCATTTGATCGTTCATTAATTGAGTTCATACTTGAAATGTGTTACTTGATCATGATTTTCATATATTGTTTTGACTCGAGAATTGAGTAAACTTTTGGAAATGATCATAGGCCATCTTTGTTATATCACCCATATTAGCCTTGACCTCACCCTTATATGTTTACCCTCGTAAACCCCTTTGAGGCTAAATATAGCCTTTCGTTTCATACCCTATTCCCATAACCAACTCTAAATTGTAGTTTTAGCCCATACATACACTTTATATACCTTTGTTTGGAATGTTACTTAGGATTGAATGATGTTATTATGATGTCGATTGCAATTTAGGCATATGAGAGTTTGATAAGTAAAGAAAAAGAAAGTAGTGAAAAAAGTGAAGAAAAAAGAGAAAGCAAAAAACAAAAGAAAACATGAGAAAAAGAAGAAAAGAAAAGAAAGAGAAAGTTGTAAATGTTGTATATAGTTCAATAAGCTTTGATTACTCTCCCTGATGATATATCTAATGCCTTTTGGAACTTCTTTTTCAATTTTGATGGTGCCCGCATTTTTACATTATCCCGAGTTTTCATTCTGAACACTTTGAATCCGTACATACATTTCTTCATTTTATACCCTAGCCTAGCCTACATTACAACCCTATTAAATCCCTATGTGATCTTAGGTTGATGTAATTTAAAAGTCATAATAGTTTTGATAATCTGTGAAAATACATTTCGCCTCTTTTAGTGAGCGGTATCTTTCATTGAGATTACAATGTTTTCAGTTTATATATAGCGTTCTTCATTTGTGACATGTGTGCGACCTAGTTTCCATTTATATTTACTCTTTAGCCCGCATGTTCCATGTGTTACCTCCCTATTTCGAATGATTTCGCTTGATGAGTGTAATGCCCATGAGGATTGAATGTATGCTTGCTTTAACGTTTATCCGGTTTATATAAGTTTTTTCCCAAATCACATTTTGCATGTGCTCACTCCCCTCTCACATTTTAAGGTTTCAATTCTATGAGGTGCATTCTATAATGTTAATGATTTGGACTTTTGTTTGGATCCATTCAATGTGCTAATAATGCATATAAAATCATCTTCGCTTTTGTTGGGCTTGTCGCATGTTGGACTGGGCATATTTTGAGGAAACCATGTGATGTTTCGTCCACTAGGGTGACCTAAGGGTTTAACGGCTTATTGCATACGCTAAACGCAATCGTGCACCTACGAAAGTGGCATTTATATTTCGATGCATATATACGTCTTTTACCACCCTCTGTGGACTGGTTTTATTTGTTTCATTACTAAGGACTAGCAATGTTTAAGTTAGGGGGTGTGATTCGTATCAAATATTGCATATTTCTCCCCCATTTCTTTATGCATTCTAGCGCTTTTACGGTCCTAAATGCCTATATTTATGCTCATTAACCGGACAACCTTGGATTTGGATATATACCTGTTTTGCAGGGGTTAATTGTGCTTTTGTAGGTATTGAAACGCTAAAAGTGAGGATCCGTTGCATTTCGGAGAAGTTTCGTCGTCGGATACTACTTCAAGGGCATTTTAGACAATACACATTTCTTATCTAGCTCATGGAAATTCTACGGATGCGTAGCTCGTTGAGTTAGTATCGCGTGGCCGCAAACGGTGCGTCGTTTGGAGTTCGGACAGAGAAGATATGCCCGTTTTCGTAACGGACCTTTTCCCCTTCATCATGGGCCAAAGGATTCCTGGAAACAGAGTACCGGTCGACCGTGTCCCTGGGATCGATCGACCGCGGTTTGGGTTTTTGCCGTGGGAAGGAGATAGTGGGCTTATACATGAAGGACCGTTCGACCGCGCCCCTGCGACCGGTCGACCGGTGATGCCAGATATTTTGTGCTCTTTCCTCTTTCTTTCCTTTTTCCTTTACCACTTACTATAAAGACCCATTTTTGCTGTAATATCAGAGATTAAGTAGTTAGAATAGATTTTAGAGAGATTAGCTTAGGTTTTGTGGGATTTGAAGAGTTTGGCTTTGATTCTTCTTGGTTTGACGCCCAATTGGGTTGTAAGTTACACTATTCATCATCCCTACCATTTTAATATAGTTTGTATTTTCTTCATTTCTTGCTTTCTAGTTAATTTACATGCTTTCTAAATTAGGTTTACATGCTTTCTTTCATTGCTTTTTAGGTAGCTTTATCGCGTTTCTTTATTGCATTTATTTATTGCGTTTATTTATCGCGTTTTTATCATGCTTTCTAGGTAATTTAAGCTAGATTATGTTTGAATTGAACTCACTCGGGTTAACGCGTTGCTTTGCTTTGGTGATAGTATTTACGGGTTTATTTTGGATGCGTTGTCCCAGTTATTACGCTTAGGAGATTTGATGGGGCATATCATGTATGTCCCGTGCTTACGACCTTTCGCGCGTAATTCTTGGGATATTTATTGACACCAAAATCTTATTAGACTTTTATACGGATTTAAGGGTGTGACAACCCTTGGTTCAATTAACTGTCGAAACGAGATGCATTCTAAATAACTCGTCGACCCATGTAACCATTTTATACAAATTAACCCGGGTGAGGGATATTCGACGCAACCTATAGTTTTATCGCTTTGTTAATCTAGTTTCATTTCCCTCGCCTAGTTAAACATTTCCCTTTTATGCATCTTTTTCCTTTTTAGTTTGTAATTCACCTTTTACACTTTTATTTCTGAGTACTAAATCAATTGAATTCTGGCAACTCGTCCCTGTGGATTTTAGATACCCGACTTACCATTGTGTTTGCCCCGCAAGTGTAGTAGTAATTTAGGTATGCTTATATTGTCGCGGCGAAACAGAAACAACAACTGTGCACTTACACGCGCACACTTCTCGCGCGCTATCACCTACTTCCAATTCCACGTGCCTCTGATTTGCATCAACATAGCTCTTCTAGAGAACCTGTGCAATTCGTATGCGATTTCAAACGAGCTCAATATTTGAAGAGTTATCTTGGATCATTTCAGGTCCAAGGATCTTATTGTCTCCTACTTCCAACCAACAAGCAGGTGATCGACACGGTTGGCCATACAATGCCTCATACGGTGCCATACTTATCTAAAATTGGTACGAATTGTTATATGCAAATTCGACCAACGGAAGGTATTGCTCCCACCATCCTTTAAAGTCAAGTATGCACATGCCAAGCATATCTTCCAGCATTTGGTTGACCCTCTCCGTTTGCCCATCGGTTTATGAATGGTATGACGTACTCAACCGCAATTCGGTCCCCATTGCCTCTTGGAAACTTCGCCAAAAATGGGATGCAAAAATTTTGTCTCAATCTGAGACTATATTAATAGGCACCCCATGAAGTTTCACAATTTCTGCAATAAAGAGCTGGGCATAGCGCATCGTATTATAATCCGTCCGTACTGGTAGGAAGTGGGCCGATTTGGTCAAACGATCGATAATTAGCCAAATAGAATCACGATCACTTTGCGACGTCGGCAATCCCGTGATAAAATCCATCGAGATACTCTCCCATTTCCACAACGGTATTTCCAACAGTTGCAATAATCCAGTTGGTCGCTGGTGGTCCACCTTTACCAATTGACAAGTGGCAAAATTGGAGACAAATTCAGAAATGTCCCTTTTCATTCCCACCCACCAATACTGACGGCGCATGTCTTGGTACATTTTATCCCCGCCTGGATGCACTGCAAATCTTGAACCATGGGATTCTGTCATGACAGCACGTCTCAAGTCTTCTTCGTTAGGGACTATAAGTCTTCCGTGGAAACACAACCCACCCTCAGAACTAATAGAGTAGGACTCCGCTCCCTCGGTCAGTAATTGGCGTACCCGGTCCTGAGAGTCTTTATCCCCTCCTTGCGCTTTTATGACTCTCATCACAATAGCAGGCGTAACGGCTAAAATTGACATGCATGCTCTAGCTACAGTATCATCCTGGCCAAGTTCTTTCCACTTAGGCTTCCACACTTTCGCTAGTTGTCCCACGGGTCTTCGACTCAGTGTGTCAGCTACCACATTTTCCATGCCTGGGTGATAGTGAATATCGAATTAATAGTCCTTTACGAACTCCAACAACCGTCGTTGCCGCATATTTAGATCTTTTTGCGAGAACAAATATTGTAATGACTTGTGGTTTGTTAAAAGACTAAATTTCTCACCCAAGAGGTAGTGCCTCCATATGTTCAAGGCAAACACCACTACAGCAAACTCTAAATCATGCATGGAATAGTTCTTTTATGGGGCTTAAGCTTGCGAAACGCGTATGCAATGGCTCTATGCTCCTGTTGTAGCACACCTCCCAATCCTTGTAGAGAAGTGTCTGTGAAGACCAAATAGTCTACCCCCGATTTTGGTAACGCAAGTACAGGAGCAGAGGTCAACTTATCCTTCAGCTCTTCAAAAGCTAGTCGACAAGAGTCATCCCAAATAAATCTTACTCCCTTCTGAGTCAAGTTCATCAAAGGGCCCACAATTTTGGAGAAATCCTTAATGAAACGGTGATAGTATCCCGCCAAACCCAGATATCTACGGATCTCCATTGGTGTCATGGGATGACCCCATTCCCTCACCGCTGCAACCTTGCTCGGGTCTACAGAAACACCTCCAACCATCACGATATGCCCCAAAAATTGCACTTCCTACAACCAAAAGCCATATTTCTCGAATATGCATAAAGTTGATGATCCCGTAGAGTCTGAAGGACTAATCGCAAATGTTCGGTATGATCAGCTTCAGTTCGAGAATAGACTAGAATGTCATCGATAAACACAATCACAAACTGGTCTAAAAAGTCCCAAAATACTCGATTCATAAGGTCCATAAATACCGCAAGAGCATTAGTCATCCCAAAGGGCATAACCAAAAACTCGTAGGACCCGTACCTTGTCAAGAATGCGATTTTTGACACATCTTACTCTCGAATTCGCAATTGGTGGTATCCTATCCTCAAATCTATTTTAAAGAAGTAAGATGCTCCTCGTAATTGATCAAACAAATCGTCGATTCGAGGTAACGGGTATTTATTTCTGATGGTTACCTTATTCAATTCATGGTAGCCGATGCATAACCGTAGGGAACCATCTCGCTTTTTCACGAATAATACAGGGCACCCCATGACGACGTGCTACGCCGAATGAACCCCTGCCCCAACAGTTGCTAAATTTGATCCCTCAACTCCTTCATTTCCAAAGGAGATATACGGTATGGAGCTCGCATAATCGGCCTGGTTCCCAGCGCTAAGTAAATTAGGAACTCAATCTCACGACTAGGAGGTAAACTAGGGATATCCTGAAAGACATCTCCAAATTCCCTGACAACTGGAATCGAGTCTAAGAAAATCACAATTTCTTGTAAAGTCTCCTCATTCATACAATACAAGTTGGTGCTCGAACCTCCCTCCGAAATAGGCATGGCCACAGTAAACATTTCTTGCCCTGGAATGGTAAAAAACTATACTCCTCCCATAACAATTTACCATGGCCCGGTACTTCACTAACCAATCCATTCCAAAAAATAACATCATACCCAACTATGTCGAGGATGAGCACATCGTCCTCAAAACGCAATCTACCAAGGTCTATTCCTACCCCTTTACAACTAAAAAGTATAAGTGAACCATCACCCGTAGAAGACTCGACACTAGTGAAAGTACTTTCAGCAGACTTAAATAAACCCGTCAAAAGAGCAAATTATCTCGCAGTAAATAAGTGTGTGACATTGGTGTCAAATAACACCCGACCCATAAACTTCTGGATGGGAAACTTACCCTCAATAGCTGGCGGTGCTAACGGTGCTGGAGGAAACAAAGCGTCTTGGATATTATACATACGTCCAAACTGGAGTTATCCCTGCTGCAATGGGACTACTGGAATATCTGATGGAGGTTGTTGATGTGCCTGCGGGTTCTGAGGGCCTCCTGGTAACTTCCCCTGTTCAACAATGGACAAACTCTCTTCATGTGACATATCTCACCGCACTGAAAACAACGGCCCGTGAAACCCTCCAGGTGTCAACCTCGATTGTTATTTCAAAACTATCTCGTGCCTTGGCCCTGTTGGCCTCGACCCCCATTATTTCCTCTGCCTGCTTAGCCCGGTTGACCCAACTGTTGTTGTTGTTGAGCACCTAGACCATGCCTAAAATCGCCTCCGCTAAAGTTGAAACCCCCAAAGCATTGCTTCTTAGCTAAGTCCCCCTGCTGGAGGTCCCGCTCCTTCTATTTATTCCCAGACTGCTGCGGTGGTGGTTGTGCTCCACCGACACCATTCCCTCCTGGTTTACTTGATTAACCAGAATCTCCTATCATCTTACTCACCTTCAGATGAAGGCGGTGATCCTAGAAATAAAGTAAAGTTGCGTTCATCACATCATCAAAAGTTTGCAAAGTCGGGTTCCCCAACAGGTGCTACCTTATCCTCGAACTTAATCCCTCGACAAATTTTAAAATCCTCCTTTCTTCTGGATTTACCTCATCTGGAACAAAGTTTTCCAAACGGTTAAATTCTTCTTCATACTCCGCCACCATTCGCTCTCCTTAAATTACATCCTGTAGCTTCCTCCTCATCTCCTTCTGGATTGTTGGAGGAAAGTACTTTCAATCAAATAAGGCCCAAAATTTCGAGATCGTCATCGTATCCCTCTGTTCTGGAGTGGTCACCGACTCCCACCATTGGAGAGCTGCTCCCACGAGTTTAAAAGTGGCGAGAATCTATTTTCGCTCTTCGCTGCATTCCACCATTCGAAGATGGCATTAAACATCCTTCTTCCATTGATTTGCGATAATCACATCAGTGCCACCCTGAAATTCTGGAGGGTGACCTTTCAAGAAGGATTCTCTAACTCGTTCCCATGCGAAAGGCCCGTATGGGCTTGAGCCACCGATGCTACTGGTTGTCAAGCTTGGGGAAATTATTGCGCCATAGCGATCATTGCAGCGTTTACCGCTTGGGCCATAATATTAGCCACCTCCGTCGCATTTATAGTGCCTTGCGGTGGTGGGGGCTCTACATAATCTTCTACTCAATTTACCCTTACCGAGTGACCTCGTCTAGGCGGCATCTGAGATAAAAAGCAATTGCATCAATATACAATTAAAATAATTTATCCTTACGGGAAAATCGTAAACGCAGATAAGCAAAACAGTCCTAATAATAGGGCTCTATATCAAAGAACGCTACGGTAGAACGTGATAAGTCCGCATAGATCCTAAGGATTCTAGAACCTGATGCTCTGATACCATTTGTGACACCCCGTTTACTAAAATAAGAGATGTCCAGCCCAATACTCCAATGAAAGCAGGAATCTTGAATGGTCCATTCTCATCATCACTATCGCATAATAAATATACGAGACAACCACCAAATATTTTGAAAACGGATGTCATATATAATTTTGCAAATAGGATTAATAGTAAGTTCCATCATCCACTTTATAACAAAAGGTTGATGTGTATAAATATATATCAGTTTATCAATAATACTAGAAGGCATAACCGAATAAGTTGTCGATTAACAGACTACATACAATAGAATACATCAAGTATGACAATATGTATGAATACTAAACTTGGGCAACACGCCCGAATATACAAACGGATCATAGTTAGAGTATCAAAAGAAATGATGCGTCTACTACAAAAATTCCTACAATATTCGCAAAAGGCCATAGCTCCTTAACACTGGAAAGAAAGTCAAAGCGGGCGCCCATGCGACGGAGAACTTGAACATATATAAGAACCACACAAGAAGAAGAAATATAAACGGTTCAGGGCCTGATTTGATATGATATACATGTGAATAAATTCATGATAGCTATGAATACTACTTTCATAAATAATACAATTCGCTCTTCATTTAAGGAATCATCCTCACCTCTCTTCTAAGTGCACATCCTAATGCGTACAATTCATTTTAAGTTAAACTACCCTTCTACTTACTAGGAGTAACCTAACTATATTCTACATGCCAAGTTTATCAATTGAAGATATATCTACAAGTTAATAATCATTAGGGACCATGGGAAATTAAAGTTGATTCACAGTTTTCTTAAATCAATTAATCATTCGGGTGAAATACCAATTCAACGAGAATAGTTACAATCATAATAATAACGATTCTAAGACCATTCTAAGACAATCATAATAATAACGATTCTAAGTGCGATGCAGAAATTAAAAGCACACAGGAGCAAATAATCACACAAAAATTGAACTTGCTTGCAGGAGATTCGCGAGGGATAAAAAAATGTACCTCCCAAGATTTTTACACACGTGAGGGTAAGACCGAGTTGAGTCGATCGGGGGGAGATCTCGCCTATCTCAGTCGTCCCTGGGAGTCTTACCGACCCAAAGTAGAGAGGCTTCAAAAATCCTCGCCGTGGATGCCCTCTCTCTACCTTGTCCGGTTTCTCTATTTGCTTTTTGATTTTTATGATTAATTATTACAAATAAATCGGTGTCAAAATGCACCAAAATAAATACAAAGCTTTAAAAATCCTATACAACCAGTCTAAGGAGGAGGGAGGAGGAATAATAATTACAATCATTTGATTAAAAGATTTTTGCGTATGGTCGTTGTCTTCAAAAGGCAATCTCAAAATTTCTTTGAGTACCTACAAAACTTGTTTAAAATAACTCATACTGCGGTAAGTACGGGTATCAATCAAACTTTCAAGGTGAAACAATTAATGTGAATACTTGCAATTTTATTTTTTTTATTAAAATCTTTTTTTTATTTTATTTTTTTAAAAAACAATTTCAAGGGAAAAATTTACTACTAAATGCTAAAACTATGAAATGACTAAATAATGAAAAATAATGTGCAATCGAGTGTGAAAAATGTAATAATGTCAAGAGATGGGATTACACCGCATTATCAATTATTTTAATTTCTTAATTTGAAATATTTCAAGATAATATTAAATCGATAATCTAACACTCGTTACAATTATAATTTTAATAATATCTCTTTCAGAAAACTAATTTAAAAACGTCACACGATGAAAAATTAAGAATTATACTATTTCAAGACAATTACCCGCTAGGATCAATTTAATAAAAAGAGTATCAATCCTCAAATTTCAACACCAGATTAAAATTTAATTTTAGAAAAAACCTATCTCTAGTTCGATTTCCAAAATCAAATATTATTTTTTATAATTAATTACTATCTCTCGATACATAAATTAATTTGTGACATTCATAAATTAATTTTCCTAGAAATATAACAATCAATGAGTTTTGATTAATTAAACTAACATCATACGCAATGCACCCCACCCCTTGAAAAGGGTGACTAGCCAAGCATAATTAAATAATTAATTATAGTCACAAACATAGAACAATAAGAAAAAAGTAGAGCAAGAAATACAATACACGAAAGTATCTATTTGAATTGATTCCTTGAATCGCGTCCATGCACATGTGTCCCAATATTTTCACAAATCCAACACTTGATTACATAAAAAAAAGGCTAAACCTAAAAAATTATCCTAATGCTAAACTAATATTTTTGGATTTTTTGGATTTTTTTATATACCTACTACGTACATAATATACACACTGTGTCTCTATTTTCTGTCTCTCTCGTCTGCGTCTATCTGTGTCCCATGTGAGAGTCCTTTATTTTTATATTCCACGAAGTGTTGGTTTTAGTAGAGGATTTTGTGGCATATGATTTTGGATAAGTTAAATGGGGTTTGAGAGAGAGTTATCTCAAGTGGGTTTTGGTTGGCTTTGTTTTTAACAGGTGGTTAAATCTTGATGGCTTGGAAGAGGTTCAAATGGGTTTTGAAGATGGGTTTTCTTTTGGGTTAAAGTGGGTTAATGGTTTGGAAGAGATTCAAATGGGTTTTGAAGATGGCTTTTCTTTTGGGTCAAAGTGGGTTAATGGTTTTGAAGAGATTCTCGGGTTGGTATTTGCAGTTATGAGCATGTGGGTTTTGGTCGTGACCGAGTTGGAGCTCGGGTTTGAATGGGGCTACCAAGGTGAAGCAGGTCCGTGGGTTGGGTGGGTCGAAATAGGTTCGACGGTGGGGTTCTGGGTTAGGAGGTCTCGGTTAAAGCTGGACGCGGTCGGGTTAGGTGGTTTCGGTGGGGTTCGGTTTTCGTTTCGAGTTTTGGTCTCGGGGTGATGGGTTTGTGGATTGTGAGTTATGGGGTTAGCTATGGAGGTGTTTGGTTGATTAGAAGATTTGGGTTCTTGTTTATTAATGGAGCTTGGTGGGTTTTGAGTTGGTGTGGTAATGGAGTTTTATGGAGAGAGAATCGCGAGGGAATGTAGAAGATGATGAATAGGAGATGTGATTGAGTGTGGTGAGGTGTATGATAGTTGAGTGTGGGTAAGTGACTGTATTTGTGTGTATGTTTAGTGTAGGTAAGTGGTGTGTAAGTGAGTGTGTTGTGTGTGTTTAATTTGGACCCTTAAATAAATTAACACTACCTAAAAAAATAAAACTAGAATAAAATAAAAAATTAAAATCGAAAAATAAAATTATAATCTATTACTAAGAGACTAAAAAAAATAAAGCTCTAAAACTGAAAATCCTAACTAAATAAATTAAAACTAAAACTAAAGAAAAATAAAGTAAATTCCTAAAAACTAATTCTAAGAAAAATAGTAAAATAAAATAAAGATTAAAAACTAATAAAAATCAAAATCAAAATAAAGAAATATAAGAATAGAAAATAAATCCTAGAAATTTCTAAATAAATCTAAAATACATTCTAAAAATAAAACAACTCAAAATAAAAATCTAGAAAAATAATAAATGTACAAACTCAACACACACAAGTTCGGGTGATGGTCAGGGCTCGGTGTAGGCTTAGGTTTGGTCCGACGATAGGGTTTGGGACATCGGAACTCATCGGAGCAAGCTCAATGGAACTTCTGACTTCGCGGTCTCTTTGATTTCTTCAATGCATGCTTTTGACTGCTATTGTGTCGCAATTATACTGATTTATCATTATTTGATACTGCGATCATGTAGTGACCTGGAAAATAAATAATTACGAACATAAGGATATTTTTAATTAAAACGAGTGACTAAAATGCATCTATTCGGGGTATAAAATAAACACTTTGGGCTGCTTATCAGCTACCACAGATATAAATCGACCATCATCAAAAGGGGAGAAAAATGTAAAAATGAATTCGCCAACCTATATCGCTCAAAATATGCAAAAAAAGTCGTCCCGAGAGAGCGGCATTAAAAGACATACAAATAGATGCGTACGAAACCAAATGAATCAAGGGTCCGGGGACTATGTTACGGAATGGAAAGGTCTTAGGCACCCATCCTTCCCTGCGATCTCTCATGGGCTATAAAAATACTCTTTTTTTCTCCAAAATGTGACATGTGTGTACATGTGTGCGGTATAAATAATGAGAGAAAGAAATCACATGACCCGCGTCATGGGAAAGACATGGCGAAATCATTCTAAAGAGTGTGCAAAAGAAATAACACAAAAATATAATGTGAGTGTTCGTCAAATCAAAAATCACTATGAAGAAGTAAATGTGTATATTGAGCGGTAGCACTAATACGTAAGAGTACGTGGATCCGTAATACTACTAAACACGAGAAAGCATAAAATGAATATATGAGGAAATAAGACTCGAATCCTAAGATTGGCTCAGGATGCCTACGTAACCCAAAGAGCATTAAAGTCCACGTAGCTCGATAACATAAGAGGGTGGGGTTTTACCCATAAATCCTAAGTTATAACTTTCTCTAGTTTGTTTTTAGAAAATGTGCACAAGTGTAGAGGGTGTGTAAAATGAATAAATTCTTATTTAGGGTTTATACGAAAACCCTCTTTTTGGCTTTTTTAGATTTTATGAAAATAATTTGTGTGTACTGAATAATAAAAACGGGATTAGTTTTGAAGTGAAGAAACAAAACAAAGATATATCAAAAGTGTAAAGAGAAGTAAATAACTACTACTAATTGAATGAGTTTTAAATGGATAAGAGTAGACCTTCTAGAGGACTTTAATTCTAATGTTATAATACTAGGGGCTGATTTTTAGGTGGCTGGATAGTGGTGAGGTAAGAATGAAAAGTGTGGTGAAAGATGGATAAGAGTGAGGTAAGTAAATGGAGAGAGTGTTTAGAAATATAAAATTTCAGCGCACTGATTTCGAAGAGAATGTTTTGACTTCAGAAAAGGGACCTTTGGGAATAAGGTCATGGTCTGCTTAAATAGTACAAAATTGGGGTTTTAGGGGGGTGCGGATCGGAATAACCCATGGCCTGCCTATCGGCACACCCCTGCCTTGCTGGCGAAGAAAAGTATACCCTGCCGATAAACGGGGGTCTGGGGTGTCTACAGGTAGTTCGAAACGGACTTTTTCAGAAAAATAGGTATAATATGCCAATTGTAAGTTCGAAGTGCACACGACTGGGACCGTTGGAAGGGTATTTAGATCCCTATAAGAATCTATGAAACCACTCCGGGGTTCGAGAGTTGACCAAAGTCAAACGGGGATCGAAAGCACCCAATGACCTCTAAATAGGGGGCTCTCGGAGTAAAAAGGTGAGTACGTTCGAACTGTGAGGTTGATTCACACACGATACAGACCTTTGGAAAAGGGAATCAGAGTTCTTAATGAGCTTCACTCTGGTTGGAGAGTTAATCGAGGTCAAATAGGGCCCGAAAGCGCCTGGTAGCCTATAGATTAGGTCTCAGAGTAAAAAGGTGAGTATGCGCGAACCGTAAGGCCAATTAGCTCACCGTATAGACCGTTGGAAAAGGGATTTAGAACTATGAGGTTTCAATGATATTTTCTCCTGTTGGTGAGTTAATCAAGGTCTAAAGGGATCGAAATCACTCACTAGCCTATAAATTAGGTCTCAGAGTAAAAATATGAGTACTTGCGAATAGTGAGGCCAATTCGTGCACGGTGTGGATCGTTGGAAAGGGAATTTAGAGCCCTATGAGGTCTCAATGAGATTTGCTCGAGTTGGAGACTTGCTCGAGGTCAAATGGGGATCGAAAGCACTCCGGTGGCCTCTGGATCAGGGTTCAGAGTTGGATCTAGGGTTTTATAATGGAAGGAGGAGTGTTAGGGACCTAAGGAGGTATTTAGGGGGTACCAATATAGGGTGTCTACAGTGCGCGTATTCGATAACTTGAAAACCTCGATGCTCGGAACTCTCGCGCGACTGCCATATTATTGACTCAAGTGACCATATCTCAATTTTATTTTGACTTTTTGACTCATTAAACCGCAATACCACTTTAGCCTTCTTCCTATTCGAATTGTGTCATATAAATATTCAAGGCCAGGTATCGACTTCTAGGTGCTAAAGAATCGGACAGATCGTGGCCATATATTCATAAATAAAATACTACAAGAATGGAATTTTATGATATATCATTGTTGGAACAAAATAAATAAATTAAGATATCAGTAATGGAAATATGTTCAAGCTTGAATATTTTCCTCAATTATTTTTCGCATGCACTCGACACTGGCCATTGACCTATGAGAAGTATTATCCATAGCCCATATAAGATGAGTGTAGATTGCATTTCCCCAGTCATAGTGAGCAATCATAAAAATATCCTCGTGTAGAGGGGGCTTGAAGGTAATCCTGAGATCATGGATAATCCCCCCATTAGCAACAATGTTATGGGGATTAAAGCACCAAGGCAGCTCAGCGTGGCAACTCGTATTTTAACTTATTGTGTCAGTCATATTGTATTTTTGTTTATATTGACTATAAGCTATAACGGTTATAATGATGTAACGAGAATAATAATGAGTTTTAGTGTGAGGTCAAACAGTACTCGCGAGAGACCGGGATTGGCAGGGCCTGGGAGAGCTTTCATGCTCTATCGAATGGCCTCGCCGTGGGAACTTTAGAGGGACTTGGTTTGGAGGATTGAGAAGTGAGGCACCGTTGGGGCTTGTCCTGACCATCTTAGATATACCTGGTAAAACACCGAAGGACCCTTACCATGGAACCTCGGGCGAAGTAGCTTGGAGTTCCATCGGGTGTTGAGTTGTGAACCAAACAACCCTTTACTTAATGTCACATCTACTATAGGTGATGTCACTAGCTAGATAAACAATGTCAGACCTGCACTTGAGTAAACCACCGTGGTATTTGGGACTGTTAGACAGTTGGCGAGCCACCTCTGCGACAACAGCCCCCTGACACACAGTGGTTAGGCAAAAGGCATGTCTTGGCATTTAATGTTTATAACATGGAGAAAACTAGTGCTTCAGGTATTTAATGTTTGTGACATAAAGTATGAGGGAGGTCTTTCACAGGCATTGATGTCTGAGTTGCCTCGGGGGTGGTGTGGAGGGCTATTTAAGGACCCCAACCACCTTTAAGGAAGAAGGATCTTTTTTTAGAGTTCAGAAGTTATTGCTAGAGAGAATATACACCGAAGAGAGTTATTACAAACTGCAGAGTTTGCTCACCCACCATTGTCATTTATTAGGAAGCTTTTAATACTTGATAGAGATTCTTGAGGGTGGTTGGTGTGTTTGGCTGCCTGCCAAGGTGTATCTAGGGTGGTTACTTCTCTCTCGCTCTAGCTAAGTTACTTATAAGTTCATTACTATCTTCTGATTTTTACACGAGAGAATGGTGTGTTCAAACTGAGTTCATCTTCACTAAGTTTGTGTTTGCATGTCCTATAATTAATTCAAGGTTTTGGCTAATTAACTTATCATTACCATACTCAAAAAGGGGTTATGCCTCCATCTTATCTAAACTACCCTCTCACACCTCGATATAATGCAAATACGACATGCTATAAGTCGCATTTTGATTAGCACTAGGGAAGAATACACTATTGAAAAACCAAAATGCTTGCGCCATGATTGTCTCCTTCTCCATAGGAAAATCATCATCATATCCTCAAGGTACAATCCTAAATCGAAGAGATTTATGCCTGCCAGGAAAGTTTGAATCAATAGTTGCTCGTGCATTCGTATATTTATTATTAGGGAGGTCAGGTAATTGGATTCCTTTCCCTATGGGAATTCTTATTGATGATAAATAAACAAGAGTTTGAGATATTAAAAGTGGAACAAAAATATAAGAGTAAATAAAAAGATATGAATATCTATTGTTATGTGAAAACTTATTTGCAATAAACAAAATATTTAAGGAACATAACAGTAAAAAATAAAATCGCATCAATGTGATCATACTAGTTAGCATCATGAAGTCAAACAGGGTGAAGCCTAGCTCAATCGAACGCAGTTGAAACATATGCGTAGTGTCCCACCATCGCTCGATTATGGAGGCAACTATACAACGGTCTGAATTCAGCATAACATGTGTGAACATGGCAGCAATATAATCCGCCCCGTCTATTAATTTTCAAATGAACGATTTTTTTCCTCGAAAAAGAGTTTGTAAAGGGACATCGGTCCGCTGTAACACCCCGTAATCTTAAGGATTTAGTATTTAATTATTTTGGGGAGAAATAAAAATATTTAAATTGGAGAAACTTAAAATTTTGATTTGGAGAATTTATTTGAGTGGGAAGAATTATTTTTATTTGGCAACTTTAAGTTAAATTGTTCGAATTACTGTGTGTCACATTTTGAGGTCGAAATTTGGAAATGTTATAAAGTATTTCGGATGACAATTCTAAGTGTGCGGTTGAGTCCGGATGGGTCGAGATAGTTAGAAAAGAGTACTCGGGGGTAATAATCGGGTCTCGAGACATTTTTGGGCATAGTCAGGCCCACACGGGGTGATTCGAGCCATTCTAATTAGTCCCGTATGGCCTAAAACGGGATTAGGGGTTTTGAACCTAATTGGGGGAAAAGTTGAACGACAGTTAACAAATTCTAAACCTAGGGTTTGAGAGAGACACAGAGGAATCAAATCTAGAAACGAATTGGGAACCTTTTTGGAGACAAATTATGGGACGGATTGGGGTGTTCTTTACTAACACGTTATGTACACCAACGGATCAGACTCTACGAACAATTAGAGGCAAGTGGTTAACTGTTGTGATTTTAAATTGATGATAATCAATTCATACTATGGGAGGTGTAAACCAAAATTCATTTTGGGTGGGTATTCATGTAAAATTGGGTTTTCAGTAATTGATACACTTTAATGGGATTAAGGGTGAAATTTAGTATGTTTATGATTCTGGAATGTAGAGGTGTGAATCGTATGTTAAAACCAGTAAGAATCGATGGTTAATTTCTGTTAATAGGTGTGGGTACCCGAAATTAGAATGATGGGACTAGACGAGTAGCCCAATGTTGACGACCCAAAGTCCAGACTCCTCATCTCTTAACTGATCATGATCCAGTCTCCTCCCACGTTCCCCTTAAGAGAGGTTCTAGGGAGAGATGGAAAACGTGGGGGAGTCCAACTCCCCCACTTACTAAAATGAACATGTATATATTGAACCCTAGGTCTGGGGCAAAGGACAACCTGTATTCTCTGTAATCATTCTCCGGAGTATATAAAAATAACACTGACTGCACCACCGTCGACGTAGGCACATCTTTGCTGAACCACGTACATCCTTTGTTGTGTGATTGTCATTTTATATTCCTTACTCTTGCTTGGTGATTGCCTTTCTCTTATCAATTTATATTGCATGATAATTTTCACCACAATTGGCGCCGTCTGTGGGAACGTTTATCTTCCCTGAGAAAGCCCACACCAAAAAAGGAGTTTATAATGTCCGGTCACAGTAGCAATTCTCCCCAGGCAGGGGATATTCAAGAACCACCTGTTCCTCGTAGGATTAGATCTGAAATTTGACGTTCAGATCAGAGGGCTCGCTTAGAAAGGCCAGTCTCAGAAGAAAGCCAAGGACCAGCAAGATCCACGCAGATATCTAGACTGATTGATGCATATGAGGAAAGACTCCACGAGTAGAGGGATTCTTCTCACAGACACGAGGCTGAGAATGCTTGCCTGAAAAGAAGATTAGAGAGACTGGAGCAAGAGCTCCATCATGATACCAGGAAAAGTCCGTACCGCACTCCTAGCCCTCAGGCGAGCAAGTCTCGCAGCCGAGGAAGGAGCCCCAGGCGAGGATCCCAAAAGATCGAGGGAGACGAGTCAGAGGATGACCTACGCGAGCAGCTGCGAAAAGCTCGCAGTTATCAGAGCCCTACTCGTAGCAACGAGAACATACGCAGTCTGGTCCGTAAGGAGATGGACCAGCATCCTGCCCATCACGGTACCAGATCGACCCGGGAACTCACTAGGCGAGCTCTTAAAACCCAAATAAAGTCACCTTTCTCGAGGGAAATTGAAGATGAAGAAGCCCCCAAGAAGTTTGCCATTCAAAGGTTCAAAATTTATGACGGAAAGACTGATCCCATTGATCACCTCAGGAAGTACCGACTGGCCATGACCCTCTGGAACCATTGGGATGCACTAATGTGCCGAATTTCCCCCTCGAGCCTGTATGACGTGGCACAGAAATGGTTCAAAAGGCTCCCCCACCGGTCCATCGGGAGTTTCAAATCCCTGGCCGAGCTCTTTATGGCCCGATTCGTTACTAGTAGCTCCCATCCCAAAAGGATGGATGCTTTGCTGACAATAAAAAAAACACCTCAAGAGACCCTCCGAGACTACACGAAGAGGTACTGAGAGTTATTCAATAAGGTCGAGGATTTCTCGGAGCAAGTGGCAGTGGCCTCTTTTAAAATTGGGCTACCCGGCTCCTCCCTTCTATACCAGTCCCTGACAAAGAAAGAGGCTATGACTATTGACGACCTAATGGCTCGCATCGAGAAGTACGCTAAGGTGGAAGATGTCACTCACCTCAGTACAGGGGAAAACGGTCGAGCTAAACTCACTACCAAGGGCAGTGATAAAACTGAGAACCAGAAGAAAGGAGTAAAGAATGGGGGCTAAAATGGCTCTAAAACGGAGGCAACAGTGACGCATCGAAAGCATTTCAGGCGGTTAACACCGTCTTCAAAGAACCAATTTACAAAATTCTCGTAAAAATCAAAGACGAACCATTCATCTAGTGGCCCAGGAAGATGGGAGGAGATCCTTCAAAGAGGAACAATGCGCTGAGATGCGCCTTTCACAAAGAGGGAGGACATAAGACTGAGCATTGCAAAGCTCTTACTTCCCACCTCGAAGAGCTAGCCCAATCCAGGCATTTGAACGAATTCGTGGACAAGAAGATAGAGAAAGAGGCTGCCAATGGGGAGGCAAGACCCGACAACGTGCTCGACGATGATGCTGGACATGAGTTCATAATAATTCATGGGGCCTCTGATGCCAGGCAGATCTAAGGAAATTCAGCTCGAATGGAGATGAAGAAACTTACAGTGGTGATGAAAGCTTTTCAGATCGATCCAGCAAAGTCACAATCAGGAAAGCGTCGACGAGCAGACGACGTCAACTATAATAAGCATATTGTTTTCACAGATGAAGATCTGGTGGGAGTAAGAACTCCACATCACGATGCCTTGATCATTACCCTCATAATAGCTAACTTTAACGTCGACAAGTTGCTCATCGACCAAGAAATCTCATCCGAGGTAATGTATCTCGACCTATTCAGAAAATTAAAGTTAAGCATCTCTGACCTAAAGGAAGCTACCGTCCCTTTAGTTAGCTTCCCTGGAAAAATAACTATGCCCATGGGAAAGATTGTGCTGCCAGTACGCGCGGGAAACGTCTCCAAGATGATTGAATTTTTGGTGGTCGACATCGACTCGCCATACCAAGCCATCCTCGACAGGGGATGGCTCCATGCGATGAAGGCAGTCTCCTCGACCTACCATCAGAAACTCAAGTATGTAACCGAGCGAGGAGTAATGGAGATCCACAGCGATCAAGCGATGGTAAGAAGGTGCTTCATAGCAGCCATCTGACCAAAGCCAGAGAAGAAGGCCGATCGGCCCAGTGAGAAAGCTGAAGAACAAGAAGGTCTGACACCTTCTAAATAGCAATTAAAGTATGGAAGACCTAGAGTAGAAGAGACTAGGCTCCTCCCCTCTGAAAAAGTCGTCGAAGACCTGGTAGAGGTTACAGCTGGTGATAGAGACAGTAGCAGAGTTTTCTTGATTTGAGCCTCTCTCACTAACCAGGAACAGAAGGAATTGACAACTCTGTTGAGACGCAACATAGATGTTTTCGCATGGGAACCATACGAGTTGCCTGGAATCAATCCTAGTATGGTTTGCCATCAGTTGCATGTCAATCCCACCTTCAAACCAATCATGCAGAAGGCACGGCGAACTGCACTCGAGAAGGCAAAAGTCGTGGAGAAAGAAGTACAAAAACTGCTGGATGCAGGATCCATACGGGAGGTATAATTCCCCGAGTGGTTATCCAACCCAATAGTAGTTCCAAAAAGCAACGGGAAGTGGAGAGTTTGCATCGACTTCACTGACCTCAACAGAGCGTGCCCTAAAGACAGTTTCCCCCTTCCAAAAATTGACCAACTGGTGGACGCCACTGCAGCTCACGAGCGAATTAGTTTTCTGGACGCATACTCAGGATATCATCAGATCCCTTTATATGCCCTAGACTAAGACAAAACAACATTTATCACCACAATTGGGTTATACTGATACAAAGTCATGCCCTTTGGGCTAAAAAACGCAGGGGCAACCTACCAGCGGCTAGTCACCAAGGTGTTCAAGGACCAGATGGGAGACATCATGGAGGTCTACATCAATGACATGCTCGTTAAAATAAAGAAGAAAGAAAATCACCTCTCAGACCTGTCAAACACCTTCGAAATCCTCAGGAAATATCGAATGAAACTTAACGCGAGCAAGTATTCGTTCGGTGTCCAGTCAGGAAAATTTCTTGGGTACTTGGTCAGTAAGAGAGGCATAGAGGCTAACCCGGACCAGATCGATGCGATTAACAGGGTACAACCTCCTCGAACAATCCGGGACGTATAAAAGCTCACTGGTATGCTCACTGCCTTAAATCGCTTTATCTCCAAATCCTCTGAGAAATGAAAACCTTTCTTCCAGCTTCTAAAGGGGAACAAAACGGTAGAGTGGAACCTAAATTGCTCACAAGCATTGGTCGAGCTCAAAGCTTACTTAAGCTCTCCACCACTACTCGTCATACCACAGCAAATAGATTCTTTGTACCTGTACCACTCCGTTTCCAACCACACTGTCAGTTCTGCGTTAATGTGCGAAGTTGCAGGAATCCAGCACCCCATTTACTACGCGACAAAAAACTACTTGAGGCCGAGCAGAGGTACCTACCTCTGGAGAAGCTCGCCTTTGCACTAGTAGTGGCTTCGAGGAAGCTGAAGCACTATTTCGAAGCCCACACTATAATCGTACTTACATCGCACCCCCTTAAAGCAATCCTGAGGAAGGCAGATTTGTCGGGTAGACTGTCTAAATGATCAGTCGAGCTCAGACGATTTGATATCCAATTTCAACCAAGGAACGCAATCAAGGGGCAGGTACTTACTGATTTCATAGCCGAATTCACAGGCGAGCAGCCTTACACCCAACCACAGCCAGCCAAACAAAAAGGGAGCCACACGACGGAGGGAATCTGGAAATTATTTATTGATGGAGCCTCCAATTCAAAGGGGGCAGGCGTAGGCATCGTTCTTATCACTCCAGAAAATACGATCCTCGAGCAGGGAATTAGGCTTGGATTTGAAGCCTCAAACAATGAAGCAGAATACGAGGCCCTGATAGCCGACCTCCAGAAAGCACACGCTTTGGGAGCAGAGCAATTACAGGTGTTTGGCGACTTACAGTTAGTCTCCAATCAGATCAGCGGATACTACAATGCAAAAGATGAAAGGATGGCAGCCTACCTCGCCTTGGCAAAAAGGCTATTGGCTAACTTTGAGGAAGTCAATGTCCAGCAGTTCCCTAGGGGACAGAACAGCCATGATGACGCCCTAGAAGCCCTAAGCTTAGCAATCGATTCTGACTTAAAAAGAACAATCCCCATTAATTTCCTCGCTCATTCGAGCATTGACCGTGACGGCGAGTTACCAAGCGTGAAGTAGGTGCTCCATATTGAGTCAGCACCCAGCTGAATGGACCCACTTAGGGATTATTTGAAGGATGGCACACTCCCAGATGATAAGAAGACTGCTCACCAGATAAGAGTCAAAGCTGCTCGCTTTCACTTATCTCCTAAGGGCAGGCTATACAAGAGATCATTTTCTGGTCCCTACCTTTAATGTGTTCACCCAAAGGATGTCGAGCAAGTTCTACATGAGCTTCACGAAGGAATCTGTGGAAACCATATTGGAGGAAGATCCCTGGCTTTTGAGCAATGAAGGAGGGTTATTTATGGCCATATATGCAGATGGACTCTGCGACGTATGTTCGCAAGTGCCTGAAGTGCCAACTTCATGCTCCTATGGCCCACCAACCTGCCAACGACCTAAAATCATTGACCAGCCCATGGTCGTTCGCCCAATGGGGGATGGACATCGTAGGACCACTCCCTACCGCCACTGGCAGTCGCAAATATCTGTTGGTCGCAACTAACTACTTCACCAAATGGATCGAGGTAGAACCCCTAACGAACATCCGAGATACAAATATGATAAGGTTCATATGGAGAAATATAATCACACATTTTGGCATCTCTAGAACCATCATCACCGACAATAGAACGCAGTTCGAAAGAGGATCTTTTTCAGAGTTTCTGTAACGAATATGGAATCAGACACCATTTCAGCTCGATGGCCTATCCTCAAAGCAATGGCCAAGTCGAGGCTTCCAACAAGACAGTGATCGACGGATTAAGGAAGCGATTGGAGCGAGCCAAAGGCGCATGGGTAAATGAATTACCACATATTTTATGGGCCTATAGAACCACTCCACGACGAGCAACGGGAGAAACTCTATTTTCGCTGACATATGGGATGGAAGCAGTTATCCCACTAGAAGCCAGCTTGCCAACAATGAGGTCCAACCTTGTCGACTAAGGCCATAATGATGCAGCATTGCTCGCTGAGCTCGACCTAGCCGATGAGCGCCGAGAGCTAGCCCTGGTAAAACTGGCGAGCTATCAGCAACAGCTCGCGAGGCACTATAATAAGAGGGTCAAATCGAGGACATTCCGAGTTGGGGACTATGTCCTAAGAAAAGTCCTGGGCAGCGCAGTGAAACCATCAGACGGCAAGCTAAGGCCAAACTGGGAAGGACCATTCAAGATAACAAGAGATAATCTGCAAGGCGTCTATCATTTAAAAATAATAGAAGGCAGAGAAATCCACCGAGCATGGATCGCAGCCAATCTCAAGAAATTCTATTTTTAGATTCTTCTTTTATGCTTTTGTTGTGGTCTATTAGTTCATTTTCCTTGTCATTAATGAAAGATGTTTAACGATTGCGTTCTAATGAATAACAGTTATATAAGCTTTATCACATATCTTTTCCAAATGACAGGCACATTAGTCATCACACCATAGCAGGGAAATCACCCTCCTCAGGCTTTTATTATGAAATACGAAGGACCTCTTAGCATTGCCCTTGGCAATATATGAAGCCCTATAGGAGATCCTTAGGCCATATGGCCAAATTAAAGTTGGTCTCCAACCCATCTTTGGTTGAATAAAATCCTGATCGGATAGAGAATCCAACACCAGGTGTGTCCTCACCAATTGCCACACTTAGGCCTAAGGTAGTGTGATGACACGACCTAAAAGGTAAAGTGGTGCACAATGGTACCTCGATAGTGTACTGGAGTGGAAGGACACTAGTATGATAATACAAATTTAGAGATCATAAAGGAGCGAGAATATGGAAAATATAATACACTTGTTTAGTCGGCTAAAATAGCCCAAAACATAAATTTTATATTAATCCACCATATTTACAACAAGTACAATACATGTTTAGTCGGCGAGCTCGCCCAAAACATTGACATAACATCACTACAATATAAAATACATAGAGTAGCTACTGGCAAAATCTTAGTGGGGATGAGGCCTCTGAACGAGATAATCAGCCACTTGAGCCCTTCAACCATCATCAGGAGCAGGAACCAACTCTTCCTCGGCTTCGTTAGCATCTGAATCCAAAAGCTGCCGAGGGATAGCATCGATGGGTATCCACTGATCATCTCTCCGGAAGGGATTGGGCATCCGAGTGGAAGGAGATATTTCATGGCGATACCAGAGCATAGAGTTCCTTGGAACCTGCATATCCTTCAAAGCACTCAACCACCCCCTGATGAAGGCGAGCTCCTCAAATTCCATCAGCCTCGTCGGGGCATCCAGCCAACCCTGGTCATAACCATCGGCCCATACTCGCCGAGGTCCTTTTCTACACAGATGCCGCAGCCGAGTAACGTCCATTTGGAGCCCGACAGCAATCACATATGCTCGCTGGACGTCACCGCGGAGCTCTTCCATTTCACTATCTAAACGCCTGGTGCTCCTACCAGCTCGCGGAACGAATGGACCAGTGGAACCTCGTAGCACAGGGGGAACATCGCTCGAGCCAGCCCTAGCTCGCATCGATGAAGAACCTCACAGCACAGGGGGAACATCGCTCGAGCCAGCCCTAGTTTACGTTGATGAAGAGCCTCGCAACACTGTAGGAGTGGTGCTCGGCGCGTGCTCCCTAAGACGCGAGACCTCTTTCCTTAAAGCTTCATTCTCTTGCTGAAGCATCTCACCAACCTGGTTGATCTCAGAAGCATCGAGAAGCTTTGTCCTCAACGCATTCACCTCTTCTTGCACTGAAGCACCAACCTCTTCCATCTCCTGGAGCCTGTCCTTCCACTTGGCCACAAGCTCAGACTGATCCTTATACTTTTGACTCCTTGACCTAAGAGATTTGCAAAGCCTAACAAAGGCCTAGCAAACTTGAGGACTGGCATTGGGACCAAGAGTCCTACCCAAATGAGATGTGGCAGGAATATACTCTTCTACATTAGTTAACTACAAGACATAAAAGGGGCAATGGAAAGAAAAATCAATCAGTGCACTGGGAAAAAGAAACCTTTTCATTGATAAGGGTTAAAAGTACATCGAGCAGTAAAAAGAAAATTTACAAACAGAAAAAGCAAAAATACAAGGTAGTCCTAGAAGTAAAAACTAACTAGCAACCTCAGGTTACCCAAAAGTCGATGGTTGCTTCCCTTTATCAGCATCAGTAGGAGCACCGCCCTCAGCAGGGGTAACCTCTGTCGCCACAGCAAGGGGAACGTCAGTAGAGATTTTTTGAGAGACAGGGTCAGCGACTTCCATAGCTGGGGCAGGGACTTCATCCACAG
Organism: Sambucus nigra; assembly: GCA_949130495.1. Lineage (NCBI taxonomy): Eukaryota > Viridiplantae > Streptophyta > Magnoliopsida > Dipsacales > Adoxaceae > Sambucus > Sambucus nigra. Next base: position 284,717,095 of record OX422207.1, on the reverse strand, counting down.
TCAACTTCAGACCCGAGTCATGCTCGTCGAACAAAGGAGAGTCTATATCAATACCAGCAGCTAAGAGGGCCTTGTTCCAACCCTTCTTGAAGTTCAGACGACTAATATAACCTATCTGAACCTCAGCATCCTCGTATGCTGCAGCCCAACCAGAGTTATATGAGTCTTCCTTGGCAGTGACCGCCTCAGACTCCTTCTTCTTCAGCTCCTCGGATAGCACTCTATTCTCTTCCACGATAGCCAGCTTGCTCGAGCAAACCAGGTCGTAGGCTTGTCGCAGCTCTTTCAACTCTTGAACTACCGTGTCCTTCTTTCGATTGGTAGTAACAAGAGCCAGATCGGATGATATCCGAGTAGCATCAACGGCTTTAAAACCAGCCTCGAGCTCTGTACCCCTCAACCTCAAGGCTTTATTTTGTTGCTCCAGCTCACTATTTTTCTTCACCAGTTCATCGCAAGAACGATAGAGCACGGCGAAGTCGATCACAAACTACAAGAAGAAGAAGACATTAGAAGAAGGAAATGATGGAATTCATTAAAACATTGGAGAAAAGAAATAGTCTTACCAAAGCTAGCCTTTGGATAGCCTGTAGGGCCAGTTGATCAGACCCTAGCGCGCTTTGGCGATCAACAGGAAGAACTGCTCTCTTGAGCAGCGCGGGGGCCAACTGAGGAGAAATTACAACAGAAGCCCCCTCGAGCAGTGCAGACACCGGGACTAAGGCCTGCCCAGCCTTCGTCCTCGATTACATCCTCCTCCTCTCCTCCTCTTTCTCATTCTCTATCTTCTTCCTCTCCTCTATCCTCTTCTTCTCATCCACCTTCTTTTTCTCCTCCATCTTCTTTCTCTCCTCCTCCTTTTTTTCTCTCCCTCTCTCTCACCTACTCTTCCTCTCTCCTCTTCTTCTCCTGCTCTTGAGTTGAAGATCGAGAACCAGTAGCCACGGCCCCAGAGCTAGACTTCCGCTTCTTCGACCTCTGAGCGAGGAGCACGTGATCATCATCATCATCGTCCCGAATTAGATTCTTCCTTGGAGGAACCATCTCCTTGCTTGAACTTCTAGATGTGCTCGATGACTCTCGAACTTCAGGAACTTCCCCACGTTCAGAGGAACTGCTACTGTTGGAGCTCCCTTCACCCAAATTGCCTCCAACACCACCTGCGATATCGCTTTCAGAGCTGCTCTCCTCCTCGTCCAAATGAATAAGATCCGCAGCAGTCTCTTCAAAGGTATCAAACTCAGGGATACTGTCCATCGGCCTCACTATAAAACTGGAGCCAACGTTCTTATATTCGAGCAGAAAAGCAGCGGACTGGGGATGCTCTCCGTCAGCTAAAGGCTCCCTGATATTCCAGGCCTTGACCAATTCAGAAAGACGAACCTCGCTGAGAACAGGTTCCAAATTCTTCAACCTCGCTGAAGAAAAAACAAAGAAAAATAAGAAAAATCATAAATCAACAAAAATTAAAAGAGCAGAGCAAAGTCTACCTATGTATTCTTCCCCATAAAAGGGAACAGAGAACCTATCAGACCTCGAACCCTCAAACTGGGGAGAAAATTGCTAGTTTCTAACAAGGAAACCTTCTTGCCAATAGTCCTTATGGGAATCAGGTAGGTTTACTACCAACACCCTGTCAGGGCTCCTAGCTTTGAGATAGAGGACACCAGAGCTAGTTCAAGAAAAAGAGTAGAAAAAGCAGACCTCGACAAGCCCTAACTTGGTACCATATAACTGATTTATTCTATGGACGCCATTAATTATCTTCCACACATTGGGCGAACACTGTGCAGGAACAATATTGAAATAACCAAAGAAGTGCAAGAACAGACTGTTGGGAGGAAAAGTGAGTCCCCCCTGGGAAAGCAACAAAACATGGATCCAATGGGCATCCTCTATCTCTCTAACGTTTCTAGGGGGAGGCACAACACTCAATCTCTACCCACTTTGGGATGTTATAAAACTTCCTAAACTCGGGGACCGACCTATTCCCAATCTTTGTCATTGGAAAACCCTAGAAAACTACAAATTCAAAGAAAAAGTACAAAGAGAAGGCACAGGAGACTTACAAGATGGAAGTTTGACTTGAACGATGAAGAATCACGAGCCCAAATAACAAGGAAGCAATGAGAATGGAGACTGAGAGAAGAAAGTGTGAATCGCTAGAGCTCACAGAAAATGGAAGAATGCTGAGAAGGTCGAAACGACGGTGGAAAAGTGACTACTGTAGAAAACCTTTAAATATTGCTAATCATGGTGCACAAACCAGGAAGCGGGTGCCGCCAGAATCAGTTTCCCAACTTTTGAAGAGTTGAACAATGTACGAAAAAACCATTATGAAAAATCATTTAAATTTATTGAGCCCAAAGTATGGCCCAACAAACTTAGGGGCAATTGTGGGTACCCAAAATTGGAATGATGGGCTTGGACGAGTAGCCCAATGTTGACGGCCCAAAGTCCAGACTCCTCATCTCTTAACTGATCATGATCCGGTCTCCTCCCACGTTCCCCTTAAGAGAGGTTCTAGGGAGAGATGGAAAACGTGGGGGAGTCCAACACCCCCACTTACTAAAATAAACATGTATATATTGAACCTTAGGTTCGGGGCAAAGGACAAGCTGTATTCTCTGTAATCACTCTCCAAAGTATATAAAAATAACACTGACTGCACCACCGTGGACGTAGGCACATCTTTGCTGAACCACGTACATCATTTGTTATGTGATTGTCATTTTATATTCCTTACTCTTGCTTGGTGACTGCCTTTCTCTTATCTATTTGTGTTGCATAATAATTGTCACCACAATAGGAATGAAAATCGTATTGGAGATTTAAAACCCGGATAAAACCCAAATTTGAGAAAATATTGGAATTAATGGAAATTAGTTGATTAATTAAGGTCTCTAGGATGTTTAGACCGTTTTATTATGTGGAGATAATGTTGGTTGTGTTTGGGTAAGGGTTTGGAATGAAACAAAAGCTTGAGCGTCCATCAATGGTTGAAACAGCAAGCCGGAGAAGACGAATACCTATTCGATCGATCGATCGATCGACCCAGGGGATCGATCGATTGATGGTCCCAGAATTTTGGCAGTTCGACCTGTTTATATATATAAGGGAAATTAATTTAGGATTTAATCCCTTACTTTTATTTAGTGATAAATTCACATGTGACATATGTTCCTTAACAATTATAAGAGAATATAATTTGGTTTAAGAGGGTGATAATTGTATGTCACGGGACGATTAAATTCCAGGAATTAATTCATAGATATTAGTTTTGGACCAAGGGAAAAGGTTCGGATATTGTAGTTGAGTGGCACTACATTATTAAAGGAATCGAGGTGTAATTAAGTAGTTAGGGGGGGGGGGGAATATAGAATCGGGTATTAACGATGGTACGGACCAAGTAAGCTAGTCCGGGTATAACGGTTGGATGACGCCAAGTGTTAAATTAATTGATGTGTAAATTAATTAGATTAGAGTCGGACCATAGGCTCAGATTGGTAATAATTAGTTAATGTGTAAATTAATTAAATCAGAGTCGAATCATAGTCTCGGGTAAATATTATATAAATTAATGTGCAAAGTATTTATACAAGAGTCAGACCATAGACTCGGGGAGATGATAAATTACTAAGTGAGAAAATTAATTAAGTAGAGTCAGGCCACAGACTCGAGAAATTACAGGCTAGTGTTATGATTTTTTGAGTACATGGTAAAACCTGAATTTATATTATATATATACGGTGTAGTGATAGTATATACATATATGTGTATAACTCTGTTCTAAAAGACCCGCCTAGACTCCGCCTTATTGGTTATGGCGCATGAATATGAGAAAGATGGCTACCAAACATATGGATATATTTGCAAAATTCAAGGTATGTACTATTTTATTATATTACTAGCCTTGGAATAATTAAAATAATAAAAAAAGAAAAAACGCCTTTTTACGCTTAGGCTCCTAAGGCTTGAGGCTTGACCTCTACGCCTCGACCACGCCTCGCGCCTTTTAGAACCTTGATTGTGTGTGCTATTAGATATCAGTGACTAGATATTTATTTAATTTATATACTCTAGTACTATCAAGGGAGGTTGCGCGATGTGTGTGAATCCCTTAGCTTGAGGAGTAGGGTGAGTATATCCTCAGGTCATAGCGTCCGGTATATGGGTGAGGGATTTATCTCACTTTTAGGGAAGGAATATGACCACCTCCACTACGTTTATATTTTGGGCCAAGTTGGTGAGCTATTCCAACTCGGGTATCTAGGTTATGTGAGCATACCTAGTAAGATAACACTTTAGAGGGAATCATCCGGTGAGGGTATACTCGGAGGGATGGATGTACATATATATATGTGTGGTTGTTTTTAGTAGAAGTACGTATATAATGGTAGTAAATATTATATGCGGGGAATAATACAGTGTGTGATGTATATATTTTATATAACTTGTGTCACAGTTATATGTTGTAAGGACATTTTTGTCCATTATCAATTTGTATGTCGTACGCCGTTACACCGTTGAAGAAACGCAAGATCGCATCTACATCAACGGATCCGAATATCAAAGCATCTTCAACATCATAGCCTCTGCAAGAATGAACTTGGTAAAATTTTGTTTTTACGTTCCTTAAAGTTCATATTTAGTATTGGGAAATTTTTATAAAATATTTTTTATAAAAATAAGAAGTAAGTTTTTTAAAGCAAAATGAGGCTTTTAAAAGGATTTTATTTTTCTGGAAAAATCGGACCGGTCCGCCCCCTACCGGACCGATCCGCAACCGGACCGGTCCGCCCCTCAACCGGACCGATCCGCTTGCTGCAGATCCAGTAAACCCCGGACCGATTGCGAACCGAAGAAGCGAAAATTTAAAAGAACCGATCCGAGGTCGGACCGATCCGCCCCCAATCTGGACCGGTCCGCCTGGGATAAATTCGGCCAGATTCGCTGCAGATTTTTTAGGCTCAAAGTTTTCCTATTTAAAGCCATCTTCGGGGAGTTATTTTTTAAGACTTTTAAAGACGATTTTCAGAGTCCTAAATACTCTAAGTCTTCACCTTTTTGAGTCCCAAGACTCTTTTTGATTCACACCAAAAATCCCAATTACTTTTGTGAATCTTTTGGAACCCTAGAACACAAGCTTTGCTATTGTTCAACCCTTGTGGAGAAGTCGTTCTCTTCTTCACTGCTGCCCTCCTGGAAAGGGAAAATTCCAACCGCCGACATAGGAACCGACACCTGCGGGTATTTCTGTGTCACATACTTGTGGAGAAGCCGTTTCTCTTCTTCATTGCAGCCCTCCTGGAAAGGGATATTTCCAGCCGCCGACTACAGAATTCGATGCCTGAGGGTAATTCTTAGTCAAACTGTATTTCATTGTAATCCGATTGTAAGCCGTTTTCTTAAAAATTATAGTGAAATAAAAGGTTTTGCCCCTTTGGGGGATTTTTCCTGAAATTGTTTGTTTTATCCTGCATGCTTTATTTTATTTAATAAATCATCTAGATGCATGTCTTAGGGTTTAACTAAAATTTGGGTTTTATTAAAAACTGGATTTTATTTGAGAAGTCGCAATATTTCCGCTGTAGCTGCACTCTCAAATGTTATGACTTAAAAGAAATTAATTAAGTTAATTGGTGAGATAAATTTTAATCCAGGAATTATTATACTCGGGTTAGAGTAGCATGGCAAGGGGAGATTATACCGGGACTAGTTGGACGGGGTAGTACAACTAGGTGCGGTTAAGGTAACCGTTAGGTGTGCACATTAGTGGAGGGGTGAGTATGTCCTCAAGGGAGTGCGACACTAACTTAATTATGAAGCGCATTCATGCATTTTAAATTACTGCAGTTAATTCACTTGCTAAATATTTTCAAAATATTTTGGGTTCTAACCCTTGCTATAAAACTATTTTCAAAACCTTTTAGGTATCCAGCCACAGGGACGCCAGGATTGATATTCTATTTCAGGGACACGGAGCTGCGGCATATGTAAATGCTAGCAGGAGCTTGAATTAGACGCCTCATTCATTCTTTCCTAAAGTAGGAATCATCTATCAGTTTCAGTTTTACTTAGGGCATGTCGCCTAGACTTTTCAGTTGTAGTTTCCAGATTTATTTCTTTCGGTTTGAATATTTGTATTGGATTATTTACGTTGGTGACCGATGGTTTATTCGGCATGTAGTTATTATTTATTCAGTTGATTTAATTCAGTAGTGTGAATGGATTATATTTATTTCCTCATGTACTGTTTGGTTTAATTAATAAGATAAAACTTGGCACCAGCTTTTTGGAATACTAGGTGGTTAGTAAGTTTTTAAAAGGTTTTCGACAGTGATGCTAGGGATGAACCAACTGAGATTCCTGTTTTAATTTGGTATATGACTAATCACCCGGTATTTTATTAGGCGGGATGTCACATCCGCTCCAATTCCCACATAAGTTAAAATTTAAATCGGGTGTTTTCCCGTAGGAAACGTGTGTGTTTTCATCAATATACGCACACAATTTCTATGTACATGTCGAGGAATATTCACAGGCATCGGTTCTGATTATGTAGCCGACGTACTCCCATGAGTAGATTTTGATTTTCCGATGTTGAAATATTATTTCCATCTCTTCCCACTTTGTCGGTCCATTTTTTTGGTTCGGTGATATAGAGAATAATTATGAAATAATTTTTTTCATAAAAAGTGCTTGCTGAAATTTCTTTTTTATGATAATTTTGTTAGGATTGGCAAAAAAATTTGTGATGTAAAAAAACATAAGAAGAAGATTGGTGGTTATGAAGGGAAGGGAGAAAGGTTGGAAGAATATGGGTACTGGAGAGGATGAAGATGGCATGTTTTAATATATGACAGAAATATAGCCGTTGGACCCGTTAACTTAATACGATTAACTGTTAATCGTATCCATTAATACAAATTTCATTTAATTGTATCAATTGATACGATTAACAATTTACCGTTTTTTGCCTTCCAACACTGCATGCAAACCAATTGTCGAAAGCTAAAACTCCGACATCATTATCTAACTTTGCCTTTCAACACCTTCCACCATTGTGGATGCTCTAAACGACCCACTTTCTCCTTCCATCCACTGAGTTCTCCCCTCCGATGACATCACTTCCATTCGACGACATTTATTTTCTCCCATTTTCTCATCTTCGATTTAGGTGAACTCTATTTTCTTCCCCTTTCTCATCTCTGATTTGGGTAAACTCTATTTTCTCTCCTTATTTTCCATCTCCAAATTATTCATTATCTGAAAATGTTTTGGTTTGGCACCCTTTTGTTTTTAGTTAAAGAAAGAGGCGAGAGTCTTTACTTTCTTTCACGCGTGGAGATTTCCACGTGCATGGGTTTGTGAATTGGGTACATTTATCGAGTTTTTATGGAATTACTAAAATCTTAGAAAATACTCCCTCCTTCCCTCCCAAATTAAGACTCTTGTATAAATTAAGAATATGTTCAATCAACGATATTAACACTTATTATTATTATTATTATTAGGGTAGAGCTATTCCCACTCCAATCAATTTCTAAGGCACTCCAAAATTTTGTAAAAGGACAAAACAACTCTTTAATACTTATACACTCCTATTAACATGCTAAAAGTAAAACATAATTAATAAATCTTTATGAAAAAACAGTTTTGAACTATTTTTTTTTAAGTTGAATAATTACTCTATTTTTAATAAAAATTAAAACTGTTGAAATGTACCCCAAATAATAATAAAAAAAGTGAGTTCTCTTTTAAAAAAATATCTGAGTTTTTATAATGAAAAAAGGGGACAAAAAAAAGTGTCTTTTTGTCAAATTTTGTAACCCGTTTGATTATTTTTTAATAAAGATAATGAAAGAAGAATTAAAAAAATTCGAGAATAAATATTTTTTATCTTTTTTTCTTTACTTAAATAGAACAACGTGTTTTTAATAGAAAACGATAAACATTCCCGACACATTTTTTTTCTTTATTTACAGTAATTATATCAAAGTAACGAAAAATGATAAAAATATTTATTCTCCGATTTTTTTAAATTCTTCTTTCATTTTCTTTGTTAAAAAACAGTCAAACGGGTGTTATAAAATTTGACATAAAAGGCAATTTTTTGTCTCTTTTTTAATTAAAAAAAACTCAGAATTTTTTTAAAAGTGAACTCAATATTTTTAATCTAGGCTCTCGTTTTTATTTTTGTCGTTAAAAAATATGTTTACTATTTGCTCTTTTTTTTACATAGGTTTTTTTTTGAAAATTTGATGTTTTAGAGATGCAATTGATTAGTGCCGCTGGGGCGGACCCACATCCATTAAATGATGTGGGTTCACGCCAGCGACATTAACCAATCGCGTCTCTAAAACATAAAAAAAAAATTAAAAAAAGGCAATCGTGTCTCTAAGAAATCAAATTTTAAAAAAAAAATATTTGTAAAAAAAAAAGCACATGGAAAACATATTTTTTTACGACAATGATAAAAACGAGAGCCTACATTAAATATAATAGAAACCATAACTTTTAAAATAGTTCAAAACTGTTTTAAAAGTAAGAATTTTTTTTTTTCCTTTAAAAAAACTGTTTTTCATAAAGATTTATCAATTATATTTTACTTTTAGCATATTAATAGGAGTGTATAACTATTAAGGGATTATTTTGTCATTTTATAAAATTTTGGAATGTTTTAGAAATTGATTGGAGTGAGAATATTATGGTGAATTTTGAATAGTTGATTATGTCCGAAAAGAAAAGTGTAGGAAGTGGTTTATATGAAATTGTTTCCATGAAAAAAGAAAAAGAATATCCGAATTTGTGAAGGCATAAGAGAAATAAAGGGGCAGAAATATAATAGATAGGTAATTGGAATTGATTGGGCTGGTTCGAATTCCACAGGGCACACAATTTCAATCCAGCCACTGCCAGAAATGGCGACATTCTCCATGACGTGGTCTCTCCCGACCCTATCGTCTCCCAAGCTTCGCCGAGTCAACCGGTAGCTTCATTACCTCATCGCATTTCTGTGTGTGTTACTATTTCAATATCATTTTCTCACTTGTTTTAATAGTTTGAATTAACAAGTTACAATTTGGTTTTGGTTTAGATATTCGGGCATGGCTTTTGCAAGTTTGAGCAAAGAGGCTACAGGAATTCAGCTTACGGAAGGTTTAGGGAAATTACCCAAGGTTGTGTTGACTTCATCTCACGGAAGGTACATCATCTGTCACAATTATTTCCTTTTATGTCTGTAATGCTAATTCACACCTTTAATTTTACCTCCTAATGCTCATAAATACTTAAAATTCAGAATTAAGCATTAAAAGGCAAGTACCCCTCTCAATGCTTTATGCTGATTTTTTTTAATGAAATTTTATCTCAATTTTATCCTTATTTTATTTGCTAAATGTCAGTAACCAATTTAGTAAATTATTAGTAATGACAAAATGGTCTAATTCATTGTATTAAGCATTGAGTGCTAAATAACATACATAAACAACATACCTTCAGCATGCATATAAAAAAACAACATACATTCAACAAACATACATTCATTCATTCAGATTTCAACATATAGCATTCAGAGTTCAGCTTTGAGCATTATCTCATCTGTATCACTTAATGCGATTTATGTGCACAAGTCGTATAATAAAACATGGGTAGCAATATTGGCGTTCCTCTTAAAGTTTAGGCACTCCAATCTACAACTTAAAACTATTAAATGACAACAACACCCCTGTCAGTATCAAATACAAACCATCTCCCAAGTGAGAGCATGGTTGGTCAAAGAGATATTGATTCACTGAGGTGATGGACTACTTAAGTTTATTACACTTGCACTTCTCCCTCATTTTTTTAATAAATATTTTATTTTCGTAAAAACACTTTGTTATCTAAAAATAAAGATGACACAACTTGTCCTTTTATTTCTAATTCTCTTTTTAACTTTTTCATTTGAATTCTTTTATGCCCCAAAATTTGATATACTTTTATATATATATACACACACACATAATAATGCTCTTGTAAGGGATTCTTGCCAAAATTTTGTGCGGACTCATTATATGGTAGTTTGTTTACAATCTAATATCTTTCTTTTCCCATATTTTCCGGATTGTGTCGTTTTCTCACAAATTTCTATCTGTTATCTTCTCTCTTCTCTCCGTATATTCACCTTTCATGTTTCTAAAATTTTCAAAACCTCTGATGCAATCTTCTCGTTTTTTGATGTATATTGGCGACACGTGGTGCGTGGTTATGCTCCCGGGAGAATACTATTTTTTTTTCCAATTTTAGTTTAGGGTTTATTGTCATTTTCTTTTATTTTTAGTCTTTAATTAGTCTCCAAGCATGTTTGGGGCTAATTAGTCATTTTAGTTATTAGTTGCCCTTTTTAGTCTTTTCATGTCTTAACTGGGCTAGCAAGCTAACCCCTCCTATAAATCTTGTATATTAAAAAAGAATATAGAAAGAGAAAGAAATTCTTTTTCTTAGTTTAGTTTTATTTTTATTTTTTTGTGGTGGTGTTGTGTAGTTAGTAGTTGGTGTGTAGTTGTAATAATAATACTTTCGCATTCTTGATTCACGTCAAATTGGTATTAAAGCTGCGTTTATTTTTGGTGTTCGTTGTAGTGCGTGAAGTGGGTATCGAGTTGTGATTCCAACTTCGGCAACCCTTCAATCTTTAGATTGATAAATGTCCATATGAGAATCGGGTGGATGGAAACCCTAAATTCCATCACCGCTAGAAAATGGGATACCAACTCTTTTAGCCTCCTCCGTCTTCCACCCTCCTCCATCACCTTCCTCAACCTCCATCTCCTACCGCCATACAACTACCACCTTGTTCAAATGAAACAACATCTTCTATCTAACCCCCAAATTAAACCCTAACCCTAAATTTTTTTTTCCAAGAACCATCCAAAACCCTAAATCCCACCCCTATTCCGGCCAAGAAACCCATTTTTACCCTTCTCCCCTTCCCGTTTTTAGTTCTAATCAACCCCATCCCATTTTTTTTGCCCTAATTTCCCCTTTTCCTCACTCATATATGCCCAACCACAATCAAATCCAACAAAAATGGGTTTCCCTACTCCGATCCAATCCCCTACCCCCTATTTTACCTCAAATTTGGTCAAAATTGGTCTTAGGGCCTATTTGTGACAGAACATATGACTTCCATGAAAAATGTGCCCCACTTGGGGCCCATTCCCGACTATTTGCCATTTTTGGTCCGGCTTTCCGGAATGTCGTCGTCTTTAGTCCGCTTGTTTCGCCATCATACTCGCAAAGGTGCGATCACCGGAGTTCCCGTCCGGTCAGATTCGAGGGACAACCACACCAAGTAGCAACCATGTACTTGTGGTGTAGAGAAGACGGATATGGTCGTCAGTTTTTGGTTGCTCGGATTTCGTAGAGGGACATCACCAGGATTAGGGTTTATTAGACCCATTCTTGAGGAGGTTCATACACATGGGACTAATTACTGTTGGGCAACCCACTTTTGGTTGGGGTCCAAAGCTTTTTCGTGGTTTATATCATGTGGCATTGATGAGTTACCCTCCAAGCTCGAGGACGAGCTTTTTCGAAGACGGGGAGAATGATGTATATTGGTGACACGTGGCGCGTGGTTGTGCTCCCGGGAGAATATAATCTTTTTTTTTCTATTTTAGTTTAGGGTTTATTGTCATTTTCTTTTATTTTTAGTCTTTAATTAGTCTCCAAGTATGTTTGGCGCTAATTAGTCATTTTTAGTTATTAGTGGCCCCTTTTAGTCTTTTTGGGTCTCAGCTTTGGCTAGTAAGCTAACCCCTCCTATCAATAGGTTCTTAGCCCTCATTTGTAATCACAACTTGAATATTATAAAAGAATATAGAAAGAGAAAGAAACCCTTTTTCTTAGTTTATTTTTTATTTTTATTTTTTGGAGGTGATGTTGTGTAGTTAGTAGTTGGTGTGTAGTTGTAATAATAACGCTTCCGCATTCTTGATTCACGTCATTTTTTGGGTTGAGTGACGAACCATTTTCATTTGTTGGCCTGAGGTAACATAGCTAATGGTATCTGGGATATAAATTTATGGTTGAATATTCAGCAGATTCAACTATTTGGCTAAACATTTTTTTTGTGCATATTGCTTTCTGTTTTGGAACATTACCTGCTGCCTCTCTCTTTCTTGAAAGATTAAAGAGAGAGTTCATAGATAGCATGTGAGATAATGGAGAAGATATATGGAGAGTGAACCGAGAGAGAGACGTGGGGTTGTAAACTTGTTGGTTTTCCGAAAATATAGGAAAGGAAGCTGAAAAAATTGACACATCATGGGTCTTCACAAAATTTTATGCGGGAATCCCTTACAAGAGCATTATTGTGTATATATATATATGTGTGTGTGTGTGTGTGTACATAATATTTGAGAACTGTTTAATAAAATACATCAGAACTATATAACTTTATAATTTAATGCATAATAATCAAGTATACCCTGAATTAGGGGTGACTATTTTAGACACAACACGCCAACACGATACAAAACGAAATGATAAAAAATTGACATAATATGTTGTGGTCGTTTTTCCTGACACAAAGTCCTATTAGGTTCGTGTCAAAATTCCGACTCGTGTTAATTGTGTCATCATGTCTTATTGGTATATTCGTGTTTTTACTCGTGTTCAAGTATTGTCGTATTTATTTGTGTGTTCAATTTATTAATTGTGTTATCATATCGGGTCGTGTTTTTAATGAGTAATGTTCGTGTTAGGTATAAAAAAATAATTTTGTGTCGTGTCGTGTTCGTGTCTAAATAAAGATTGTCATGTCGTGTCAAGCCCAAACATGACACATAAATACGAATTGTCACCCTTGCCCTAAATCTTAAATGCCATCCATATTTTAGAAAACTGGCTCCTCATCATGCTAGAAATTACCAAATACTTATGCTTTACCTACTAAGTGGGGAGTTTCTAAAAATAAATATACAGAAAAATGGAACCCATAAATATTTGTATATATAAAAAAATCATATCATCCGCCAATTCTTATCAAACTGAAAAATGAGTGTCTTTTTAAATGTCAGTGATTTTATGCACATTAGAGAGTATCACAACTCACAGTGGGGAGGTATTGCTGAATTATATAATGCGGGAGAAGTTTTGGAGGTGACCTCCTATTCATATATATTCATATAGGGGGAGGGTATTAGCATCATTTGCATGTAGAGTCAGATAGAGAGTAGAGCACTAGAGTATTATGGGAGGAGCGCCAATAGCGCTACCCTAAAACATAGTCCAATATTAATTACCAGCCTAAAGTGAATAATGAGTAAAAAGTTAACTACTGATTAGCCTAGTGTACATCACTGGACTTGGCTGACCATACAGCATATAATACGAATCTCACTTGATTTTTCTTTCATGGTCTTTGCGTGCTCACCTCAAATACCCATGAATTTTGAATATAGGGGGAATGAGCAAAAAATGCACAGTAGGGTGGGATAACACATTGGGTACAATTGGCAAATAACTAGTTATGGGATGATGTGTTTGAGATGGTGTATTGAAGTATGCCAACTCTTAACTTGTTATAATCTTTACCCTTGGTTTTACAAGTTTACTTTATCTTTCTCGAAGTATTGAACTCTGCACTTCTCAACGTTACATTTATCTTATACTTTATATTTACTTTTCCAGAGTAACAGCTCTTAATCCTTTATTTTACAATTCCTGGAGAACCGATCTCCACTTTAGTTTAGCCTTCAATTTTTTTAGAGCTTACCAAATCTCATATAGTCTTATGGGCTTGCACTGTCCACACTAAATCCCACCGCCAATGCCTACTCTGGAGGTTCTTAAGTATTGCACACCAAAACGCAAGACTCTTTAATTTTTTTCGCATGAACTTCCTTGTTGTTTATCATATTACTTCTAAACCCTTAAGTTCCTTTAATTGTTTTTTTCTAGCAAATTCTGATGCAGGAGCATAGGGATATAGTTGTCTTTTTAGCATTTATTCTAATTTTCCTCTTTTGTACCTTTTAGTACGACGTGAATGAAGAATATGGGTTATTTTTAGTATTTTTAGGGTTTTATTTTATTTTTGTTATTTTTTAGTCTTGCTTTTATTTTTAGTATTTCATTATATTTTCCTTTTGTTTTGTATTTGGAAGAAGGAAGGTTAATTGGCTCTTAGGGACATAATTGTAATTAGATCTTAGCTTAGAGGCCAAGCAACCTCCTTCCTATAAGTACCCTTTTGTAGCGTCATTTGAGGCATTCTTCCATTTTATGAGATTTGATTAGAGAGAGTTCGAGAGAGAATTATCTTTTCTTGCTCCCATTTGACGTCATTTACGTCAATTGGTATCAGAGCCTACTCGCTCCACCCGTTGTTGTAAAAAAAACAAAAAATCGTAAACAACGTCAAAGTGGGTTCAAGAAAGGATGAATATCTCTGCGGCAAACCCTTTCGAGAAAATCATGGAAGCCCTCGACCAATTGAAGGTTCAAATGGATGTGATGAATGCGCGACTTCCATCACTGGCAACCACCATGGACCGCCCTCACACCTCCCCGGTAATACCTCAAAACCCTAATCCTAACCATAATCCTAATCCCCCAAATCCCTCCACTCACGCTTCTACAACACATTTCACACCCTAAAAAAACACTAGCCCTAACCCCATTTATCACCAAACCACCACCACCACATCAAGAAACACCCCACCACCTCAAACCACTGGCTGGCCTTCACAAAACCAACCCAAATCTAGCCGCCACTGTCCAGAACTATCCCAACCAATACCGAAACCCCATTCGGAACAATACCTGATCCAAAACCCCACCGTCCCGAACCCTAGCCATCCCCAGCCCATCGAAAACCAACTCCAACCCGCCGGACTACCTCCTGCCCCTAAAACCATCACGGAACCACTAGGTTTTTGCCCTAGTGGAGGTCGCAAACCACCAGAGGTTGACCTTAGTCCAAACCGTCCACCATCACCCCTAACAGAGACCGGAAACCCCCTCCACCCGTCGATCCATCTCCCTTGACCCCTAGTCTGACCCAAACCCTTCCCAAACCCTTCCAGATCTGGCCGGAAGTGTCACCAGCCCTACCGGCCGGAATCCACCTTGGACATGCCGGCGGTCATGAAACCCTAGGGTTTCGACCCATTTTTGTCCACACCCCTCCACTGGTAGCCGATCTCTCTTCTGCCCTAGGTGGCACCCACCAACATGTGCAAGAACTAGGGTTTCACTTCAAAACCTTGGTTTTTGTTCCCGGTGGTACATATTTTTTATGATTGGCACAAGAGGAAAAAGATGAAGATTAATGCAAGAATTGAAGAATCTTCCTCCAATTTTCAAAAATTACGTTTTGACCCCTCAAGTTTTGTCTCTTCTGCAATTTTGGGAATTTTTGCATTCGACCTCAAATCTTAAAGTTCGACGACGAACTTTTTCAAAGGTGGAGAGAATGATGTGAATGAAGAACATGGGTTATTTTTAATATTTTTAGGGTTTTATTGTATTTACTATTTTTGTTATTTTTTAGTCTTTATTTTATTTTTTGTATTTCATTGTATTTTCCTTTTGTTTTGTATTTAGAAGAAGGAAAGTTAATTGACTCTTAGGGACATAATTGTAATTAGATTATTAGCTTAGAGGTCAAGCAACATCCTTCTTATAAATACCCTTTTGTAGCCTCATTTGAGGCATTCTTCCATATTTATGAGATTTGATTAGAGAGAGTTTGAGAGAAAATTATCTTTTCTTGCTCCCATTTGACGTCATTTACGCCATAGTATAAATAGCTCTTGAGTCCTTAATTGTATCACTTTTTGCCATTTTGAGATTAAGAGACTAGAGAAAGAAATAAGAGATCCTCCCACATTTTTCATGTTGTTGTTGTTGTTGTGTAGTTAATTTTTCTTATGCTTCCGCACCCTAGTTCACATCAAAATTGGTATCAGAGCCAAGTTTGTTCTTGGATCGAAAAATATTCATCGAAGATTGGAACTCAGATTGGATTCATCTGGATGAGTCACAGAATAAGCCCAAACCCTTTCATGAAACCCTAACCCTAGAATCCAAAATTTCAAGAAACCCTAATATTCCACCACTCAATTCCAATATTATCAAACCCGAAATACACCAAAACCCACTGGGATCTTATCCGCCCTGTTCGAATAGCACAACCGACCCAACCTGCATTGAATTCCGCCCCGGATGTAACCAAATAGGGTCTGGCAGCCCTGTTAGCCGCTGACCGAAGCCCACTCACGCCGGAAACCCCTCTAGGGCTGCCGACGATGAACCCCATCACCGCCCGACCCTCCAAACCACATCCAGTCCTCCCTCTGTCAAAACCGATGGCCCTAACCTTAAAAAATTCTCCGATCCCACGCCAATTTCGTACCATAATCCAATAAACCCTAAACCAAACAACAAGGATTCAAATGATCAATCCAACCCCATCTACAAAGGATGTCCTTCTTTAGGGATCCTTCCTATCCCACCCCATGTTCCATTATCGTCCGCTCAATCTATTTGTCGGCCTTATCTCGGCCTTCCTATCCCAGACTTATCTCAACCTTCTGCCCTCATCGTCTCACATGAGGAGTTAGCCACTGAGACTGCAGAGACATGATTGTGCTATGCTCTTATTAGTCCCATTACCACTCTGGAGGCGCCTGTTCCACCGCGTGTTCAGTGTTTGTTGGACTCTTTTACCGACACGTGTACACCCCTCGATGATCTTCCCCCTCTTCGGGATATACGACATGCTATTGATTTCATTTATGGGCGCAACTCTCCAATCTCCCCCACTATTGCATGTCACCTACGGAGCACGCTGAGTTACAGAGACAGGTCACCGAGTTGTGTGACAAGGGGTATATTCGGGAGAGTATGTCTCCTTGCGTGGTGCCAGCATTATTTACTCCCAAGAAGGATGGGAGTTAACGTATGTGTATGGATAGTCGTGCCATTAACAAAATCACGGTGAAATATAGATTCCTGATTCCCAGACTTGAGGATATGTTGTAGTAACTCCATGGGGCGAGGGTGATGATCTTTCCCAAACTGGACTTGAAGAGCGGTTATCACCAGATACGTATTGGACCCGGGGATGAATGGAAGACGACTTTTAAGGCCAAAGACGGGCTTTACGAGTGGACGTTGATGCCTTTTGGCCTCTTCAACGCTCCCTCTACATTCATGCGGGTGATGACTCATATTTTGCGCCCTTTTTTGGGCAAGTTCATCGTGGTCTACTTTAATGATATTTTGATTTATAGTCGGTCCGAGGAGGAACATCTTGAACACGTGACGCAGGTTTTGGACGTTTTATGAGCCAAGCGTTTTTTCCTCACGTTAAAAAAGTGTGCTTTCATGGTTTCGTCAGTGACTTTTTTGGGTTACGTAGTATTGGGAGATGGCGTTTGGGTGGACGTCGCCAAGATTCAGGTGATAGTGAATTGGCCTACTCCCACTTCGGTGACTCAGGTTCGTAGCTTTCATGGGCTTGTTGGGTTTTATCGACGATTCATAGCGTGATTCAGCACCGTTATGGCTCCGATCACGGATTTGATGAGCACTTCTTCAAGCGCCGAGTTCAGGTGGACTGAGGAGGTCGAGCGAGCCTTCACACGTATTAAGGAGTTGATGACGACTGCTCCTATCCTTTCCTTGTCGGTGTTTGACCAGTTGTTTGAGCTGTCTTGCTGTCTTGAGCCAGAATAGAAAGCCTAGGGCATTACACTATTCTACGTACGACTTGGAGTTCTATGCAGTTGTGAAGGTCGTGAAGTTTTGGTCACTCTTATATCCAACATAAGGAGTTTGTGATGAAATCTGACCATGAGGCCTTGCGATTCCTTCATAGCCAGCGGCGTGTTAGCGACAGACACCCCAAGTGGACGACCTATCTTCAACGACATACTTTCCACCTCCAGTACAAGCCCGGTAAGGAGAATCTGGTGGCAGATGCACTTAGCTGGCGAGCTCATGCTTTGGTGACTTTGTAAAGTCAGATTTTGGGATTTGATGAGATTCGAGACCTCTACCCGATTGATGTAGATTTGGAACCCATTTATGCCTCATGCCAGTAGGGCAATGGGGCATCGGGTGAGTACTTATTATAGGATGGATTTTTACATTGTGGCATAGCTTTGTGTATTCCTTCTTCTTCTTTGCAGGAGAAGATTATTTTCGAGGTTCACGGGGGTGGCTTAGCAGGTCACTTGGGGCCGACACGCACCCATACATTGTTACAAGACCGTTTTTATTGGCCAACTATGAGCAGGGATACTAATGCCTTCATTAGGCGTTGTTATACCTGTTAGACGACCAAGGGGCAGCACTCCAATGCTGGCTTGTACGCTCCACTTCTGATACCTGAGCGCCCGTGGCAGGGCGTTTCAATGGATTTCATTGTAGGCCTCCTGCGTACTTCTAGCGGGCATGACGCTATCATGGTGGTTGTAGACCGATTCTTCAAGATATCTCATTTCATCCCATGTTCTCGTATGACGGATGCCTCTCATATCGCGTTCTTGTACTTCCGTGAGATTGTTCGCTTAAATGGCTTTCCCTGCAGCATCATGTCCGATTGAGATGTACGTTTTACAGGCCATTTCTGGCGGACCTTATGGCGCTTATTACTGACAGAGCTCTAGTTTTTTACTACCTTTCACCCACAAATCGATGGGTAGACTGAGGTGGTCAACAGGAGTGTGGACGACCTTTTGCATTGTTTGACCTCCGAGCATCCCTGTAGGTGGGATATCGTGATTGCACAGGTCGAGTTTGATTTCAACAATGCCGTCAACCGTTCTACGGGTTTCTCTCCCTTTCAAATTGTGTTGGGACAATCCTCCACTATGTGACCTAGTTGAGCTCCCACCGATAGTTGCTACATGCCCCTCACGGGAGGAGTTTGCAGCACAATTGACTTTCATCCACGTCGACGACCGTGCTCGTCTACAAACCATGTATGCATCCTACAAAGAATCGGCTGATGAGCATCGCCGTTTTGTTTCCATCCCAGCCCGGTGATTTAGTTATGGTGTATCTCCAGAAGGCTCGACGTTTAGGCAAAGGTAACAAGCGCCTTATGCGGCATTTTAGCCCTTTTCCTATTATTCGCGCCTGTGGACCGAATGCCTATGAGGTCGACCTTCCTCCGGAGTTTTGCATGTACCGCACGTTTAACGTGGCGGACCTTTCCCCATTCCGAGGCCCCCACCCCCACCCATTCCTCTACCTTCATCATCGACCCAGCCAGTCCGTTCCCATGTTGATCGCATTGAGGGTATCCTTGATTCTGCATTTGTCTCTTCTGCATCGGGAGACTACACCCGCTATTTGGTCTGCTGGGTTGAACGCCCTGTAGGCGGAGGACTCCTGAATTACTGAGGCCACTTTACAGTATATTGATCCCGATTTCTTTAGACAGTCTTCGGCTTATATGGATTCTTCTCGGGGGGGGGGGGGGGGGGGAGAATGATGCAGGAGCATAGGGATATAGTTGTCTTTTTAGCATTTATTCTAATTTTTTCTCCTTTGTACCTTTTAGTATAAATAGCTCTTGAGTCCTTCATTGTATCACTTTTTGCCATTTTGAGATTAAGAGACTAGAGAGAGAAATAAGAGATCCTCCCACATTTTTCATGTTGTTGTGTAGTTAATTTTTCTTATGCTTCCGCACCCTAGTTCACATCAAATTCTATCATCTACTTTTGTGTCTTCCAGACTATTTGTACTTCGTGATTATTTGTTTCTTATTTAGACACATGTTGATAGTTCACAAATTTTTAGTGTCAGCTACTTATGTCGATGAGTTCCAGGTAACTTTATAAACATGTCCATTTTCATTTAATTGAATATCCCATAGCCCCCCCCCCCCCCCCCCCCCCCCTCTCTTTCTCTACGTAATCACCAACGTATTCCCTTGCTTAACGGGAGACATCCACAAAATTTCATGGCATATTTGCATGAGCATGGGCTACCACGCGCCCAAACCACAATTGGTGAACAAAATTCTTCCCCGGATTTGACAGTGCAAGGAACTAAACATTGGACCATCAACGGGGCCATCTGGAACAGACAATCGATGCCTTCAGCTCCAAGTGCTGAAGCACAACTCAGAACGTGATTCAATACCATCCTAAAAAGGGTCCACAAGCTCGTTCTCAAACTAACCAATGCAATCCAATGTGGCGTCTCCATCTCGAGCCCAAAAAGTGGGAAGAAATCAGCAACAAACCGTACTTCAAAATTTCGTACGAGTCACCTAACCTAAGTCTACAAAGCTCCACCAAAAGGCCTCCAAAGCTCCTAGGATGCAATCTTGGATTTACAAAGCGATCCTCACTAAAATCTGATTCTCTCTCGTTCCCTCTCATTTTCATTTGTTTTATCAGCTCTAAAACATCCAAAACTCTCTCTCTCTCATCTAGGTGCCGGAACTCGAAGTCTGATTAGATTAAGGGCTGAATAGGCTTTCAGTTGTTTTTTGTGGATGTCTGTATGTCTATGATGCATTGATTCTTCGTCAGGGTTCCTGTATTGGTATCGGAGACTTATTGGATACGTATGTGAGGCGTATCCAACAAATAAATTAGGAAAATAGACATGTATTTTACGTACCCTAATTTATTTTCCATTTTTCATATACGTCTTAGATACTTGATGGGTTATGGTGAGATACTTGAGAGATAAACTAGATAACTTGTTTCTCTCTCCAACTACGTAGTCACTTTGCATGTACCCCCCAAACAGTTGAATATTTATGAAATTGACATTTTTTTATCTTCTATACAATGGACTTGAATATTTTATTCGTCATATTGACCATAAAGTTGTTAAATTAGTAAATCTTTATATATATATATATATATATATATATATATTAATATATTATTTTATTACTATGCCGTAGTTGTACAGTATTGTGTTTTTTTTAGTTTTGTTGCATCTCCATGTCCGTATCGTATCAGATGCGATACGCGCATTCATATCGGTTCTTCCTAACTGTTGATTCACTTGTTAGTCTGCTGGACCGCATGTACACTGGGCTTCTGCTGCAACTTTTGGTCCAAAGTTGGGTCCCGCTTTAGTCTTTACCCATTGGTCCAAAGGTATGCAAGCCTGATGGCTGCTCAGGAATATGAAAATAAAATAATCTCATCACATCATAGCTTTACAGAATTCTTCACAAATGCAACCCAAATAAATTTTAAATGAACTCCACATGCACTCCAAAATGAAATTCAGGTTATTCCCTAAATGAGCCCAAAATGAATCTCACATGAGCTGCAAATAGTCCCAACATTCCTAATTTAATAAGAAAACCCACATAAATAAAGGGACCAAAATCAAATTACAGTTGCTGATATAATGAAAATGCAAAATAAAAAATACACGGCATCACTATAAAAAACTGATGTTTATTGAATTATTTTTATTATTATTATTATTATTATTTTGGGTAGGGGGGGTGGAGGGAGAGAGGAGAGAGGGGGGGGGGGGGGGGGGGGAGGCAGCTATGATTTCATTAGAGTTTTTGCATGAAATTCTGGAAAATGGTGAGGATAACGTAGAAGTTTCTAAAATTTGGGGTGGTGCGGTGCTTTTTTTTTTGGGTTTTGGGTGTGGGTGGGGGGTTCTAGGTGTTTGGGGTGTGGTGGGGGCTCCCCCCATTTAATGGTAAGCGAGAAATGTATCCTAATTTTGTCAACAACCCAAGGATTGCTAGCAATTTACTCCTGTAGTTCTTACTCCTGGAAAGGGTTGTTTTTTGGTGATTGAAGAAACTTGTATTGAACACAGGACTTGTTTCACAAAATTTTTGTAATAATGTCTTCTAGGATATGTTTGATAAAATATCTTTTGCAGTGAAGCCGAGCTCTATTTATTTGGCGGTTGCGTCACTTCTTGGAAAGTTTCCAACAAGGATCTCCTTTTTGTTCGACCAGATGCTGTTTTCAACGGCGAAAAACCAATCAGGTCAATTTCCCTGCCACTCTTATTCAAGCACTCGTAACATTTACACTTCCTTTCGAAACTTCTGGAACTAGTTTCAGCAATCCATTTTGGTTGCTATTTTCATAGTAGGTGAATATTTTCTGCTCATGAGACTGGAGTTGTTGATTTAAATAACGCCTTTATTTCGTTGGACTTCCAACATCCGTCTCATGTATGTGTATATACAGTCAGGATCTCATAAGGGAGCCTGAAATAAGGACAATTTATGGGATTTAATTTTTTTTTTGGGCTCTAAACATTTCAGGGCATCCCTAAAAAAAATCAGGTCAAAATGATTTATTTTCGTATTTTAAAAAAATGGGTCAAGGGGGGGTTGGGGGGCGTAAGTGATGGCCGTATAGGACCCACCCCCCACCCCCATGTGTATATATATATATTTACATTCTTCTCCAATTATTTTTTTGAATTCTAGAATTTTGTCTCTCATTACATGTTGAATCCTCTCTAATCACTTAAAGTTGAGATTCTTCGGGTAAACTCACTCTGTATGATTTCTGGCACAGTGGAGGCATACCACATTGTTTTCCACAGTTTGGACCCGGTCCAATGCAGCAGGTACAGCCTCTTATCTTTTCTATGATAATTATCAAAAGCCTCAAGACTTCCCCCTCTGGATTTCTAGAATTCATGTAAAGTACATTATGTTTGAGAAAGGAGCCTTTTAATAATCCTCACACTGATTGATGTGAATAAATTGATGGCAGTTTTGCATTTTCTTATGTTTGTGATTGTAATTTTCCTTTTTACTGCCACCTTTTGTTAGGACGAGGGATATTTTGGTGCTTGTAGTATTTTTACTTGTACTTGATGGTAGAGCCTTCTGGTGTTGTCATGGATAGTGCCACTTCTCCCATGGCATCACTAGGCCTAGAATATTCCCTTTGCCCCTAAAATAAAGGGCTCTCTTGTGTTCAACTCGCTACTTTTGAGAATGAATGAAAATTATAGAGTTTTCCAATTAAAAATTCAATAATGTTGTTGGGTAGATCAATTTAACATTAGTGATACTACACATCCTTCCATCTTAGCGAGTTATTTTGATACATATGCGGGTGGTACCTGCATGGTCCCTAAATTGGGTTCTATAATTTAAAAAAATAATTGGGATTGTACTAGGAACATTCTAATATTAATGAGATCCTTTTTATTAATTATGTTTTCTTTATTACTTGGGAGTCTGATAAAATATTTGATAAGCTGTCTTGGTGCTTGGTCAGGCAATACCTAATGTAATAGGGTAGTGAAATCCGGGTTGGGTGTAGGAGATTGTTCCTCAAGGATTTGGACGTTAGTGAGAAAGAGATAAAATATGCACACACATAACACATATATTTAATGTATTAGGGCAACTTGCCTACGTCTATGTGGTGTTTGGTTGATTTTTTTATAATGTTGTGAGTCGAGAGTATTACAAAAGGGGGTATGGGTGAAGAAAATTGCATCCGCTGCTCCCTATGGGTGAAGAAATTGCATGCGCCGCTCCCTGTGGTATCATTCATCCACGATAGTGGATAATAATTAAGAAAGACCATTTCAATTATGCACACTAGAAGGCGGACACGTGTCCGTGAAGTGTACGAGTTCGACACGGACACTTATTTCCTTTGTAGAAGTTTATGTCTCTCCCAGCTTAAGGGATTCTTCAATGGTGTAACAAATTTGATAAATTTAAAGTTGGCAAAATCAGCTTTTAACATTTAGCAGATTGCAAAATTTAAAAACCCCATGTTATACAGTACTTATTTTATGTCAAAAAGCAGAATCATGGGACCCACACACAAAATGTTGACACATAAACAATCTCAGCAATAAAGAGAGGGAGAGGGAGAGAGAGAGTAGAATGAGCTAAATGATATTTACATTTGAAAAGATTCTCTTATCTTTGTTTCTTTATCTTAAATGTGGTGGAGTCCACTACTTTAATTGTTGAGAAAGGTTGGTGAGCTTGAGAATTGAGAAGCTCAAACTTGGTTATTGGCTAAGCATTGCTAACATTTGATGATGCCATTCAACTCATTCCAAATTCATATTAGACAATTGGAGATGCTCTAAAACGACGACAAAAGTCATCAGATCAAGAAAGGATATTGCTTTACAAAGGTAATGAACCAACCAGGTAGATAACCCTGAGTAGTTTTGATGCAGGTTTGTTGACTCAATTGAAACGTGCGCAGGTTTGATATTGCTCAAGCCTCGAGGCACTTTTCTGCTGCTTCGCCTCGAGTGCTTTTATTCTAAGAGTTTGATTGGTTCTAACTTCTTACAGAAAATAAATTTGTTTTAAACTGTAAATTCTGACTTCCAATTGAAAGTAAATTTGTTTCAAATGAAAAATTAAATCACTATAAGAAGTTATGACGTTTACGAAAGCCACGGGGATTTATTTATTTTATTATTTATTTTTATTGTCATGTTTTTTTAAGTTATTTGTCTCTTTTAGGTTAGAGGGTGCTATATTTGGTTGGAGGGTGATATTCCTTGGAATGTCCCTTATGTACCCTTTAGTCATTTTACCTTTTAGGGTTATCCTAGCTAGTTAGATTCCTGTATAAATAAGGAATTTTGGCCATTCCTTGTAATAACTTTACTTTTGTAGATGAATGAATGAAAATGAGAGAAACCTTAATTTCTCTATGTTGTTGTAAACTTATAAACAAAGCCTTTGGCCATTCATTCTACTCACTTAACTAGGTGCTGAAAATCAATCTTCGATCGTGTTTCGATTGCATCCCACAATGGGTCCACATACCCATAATCAACCTCACCATCTCATAACAATGAGTCGATCTCGAGACCACCAACAAAACACATTTTAATAAAATCCACTTCGTTCCCAAAGAGAGGGCAGAAGTCACCGACAAAATACAAAATACGACTCCACCTCCCTGAAGTAAGAGCGAGTCATCTACCCATCCTCAACAAAGATATTGAAAAAACTCACCAGTACAGAATCCAACCTTTTCTTCCCCGAAGATGGGAAAGAAGTCCTTGAAATCGAACAACTCAAAATTTTTAAACCTAGTAAGAGTGGTCCAACCGTACTCGATGAAAATATCGAAAAAATTCCTCAATGGAGTACTCGAGGTGAGCATTAATAACCCTCCACATGCTTGAAAGGTCGATCGAAGTAGTCAGAACAGAAGGGGAGACGGTCATTAAACTCATTGAGCACGTGGGCCACCATGGATGCCTGACTCAAGGCCAACCGTCGGGTAACATTGTCGGCGGAGGCACGAAGTTCAGATAACTCCAACCTATACTCACACTCGATATCCTCCTATTCCACCTTCATATTTCCATGAAACTGAGTGCATTCAGTAATTATCCGTCTGCATACCTTGTAGTGGACAATTGAAATCAATATCCTTGTTATAGTGAGAGGCTTGCTCATTTTCACATATATCAATCTCATCTTCGATATCAGTGAGGTTTTGTATGTAATCCCCATCCAAACTGGGTATATAGTCATCAAAATAATGGGCTGAGGATAGGTTCATTCCTAATTTTTAGGAATGTGGGGGTTGTCTTTTCAAAAGTTTTAGGTCAGATTTGGAAATGTTAGAAAATTTAGGGGTAACTCGAGATATAATTTTCAGAAGTGGTTGGAAGGGACTAGGGTAAAATAAGGTGGGTTTTTTTTGTGTACATTCTAGAATAGGTATGTGGGGAGAACAACTCATTGTGGTTTTGGAAATTTCATAAGTGGCTTAAAACTTTGAGGGCGCAAATTTAATAAGGGCAAAGTTGTAATTTGTACTGAAAAGAGGCATAAGGTTTGGAGTTACCTTTAGGGTTCATTGCAGCACCTAGGTTTTTCAAATGTAGGTCAGTAGCTGGGTTTGCTTACTCCAGCGGACTACTGGAGCTCGAGGACGAAAACCGTCCGACGAAGGTCGCCTATGCTTGGCGACTGCGGATGTCCCCTGACAGTTGTCCATCAGGCCATGGGGGTTAACGAACTTAGTGTTACAGCAGAAAGTCCGCTCCAAAAGAGATGCGACCGGACCTGGTCATCAGAGGGATATGGAGCGAGGTCGGCGAGACTAGAAGTTGACCAACGAGGTTGATGGGGGTCATTGAAGAGGACTCTTCGGCTAGATATGGCAGGGGTTCGGTTTGGCTAGGGTGTTTTTGGGTTTTTAGGTGCTATGGTTTGAAAGAGAGGCAGGGGGTGGTCAGGAGTTGGTTATCGGGTTTCACCTATCGTCGGTAAGGGGTCTCCTGACGCCAACGAGGGGGTGGCGATTCCAGATTTAGGGTTTTGAGGAAGATTTGGGTTGTTTGGTGGGTGGTAAGTAGACATGGTAGGTTTGGGGTAGGGTTTTCAAACTTGGAGGTTAAGGAGGATTTTGGTGGGGATGGTGTCGCTTGGCCATGGGCGACTGGGTTAGATTTGGAGGAGTGGCTCACCGATTCCTCCGAACCTTACCCATAGCTCTACATCAACTATGTCGACCATATCCGAAGCGAACATCACTCTAATTCAATTGGTGTACTTAAATGGATCGGGTCTGTTATTTGAAAATCATACGGTGACTGATGAGGTAAGGCCACACCATTTGTGGAATTCAATCCCGGTGAGTCAAAAATGGGTTCACATAGTGATGATGCCCACATCAAGTAAACTATGTAGAGATAGAGATAGAGAATCACAAAAAAGAAAGAAAAGGATAAAAGAAAGGAGTCTTACCTTGTTTGAACCCCAGGTTCAATGGAACCCTAGGTTTTTCGGTGACACCAACAAAGCACCATAGAACCCTAGGTTCGAGAGAAGGAACAGCATTATGTAAGAGAACCCTAAGTTTTCACTTTTTTTTCTCCCAGATATTGGTAAAAGAGTTCCTGAAAGTGAAAAGTTTA
The DNA here is from genome assembly GCA_949130495.1 of Sambucus nigra. Classification (NCBI taxonomy): domain Eukaryota; kingdom Viridiplantae; phylum Streptophyta; class Magnoliopsida; order Dipsacales; family Adoxaceae; genus Sambucus; species Sambucus nigra. Next base: position 284,690,197 of record OX422207.1, on the reverse strand, counting down.
AAAAAACTATTTATTTGTGTTAAATCTTTACCCATTCATAAAAAACTTGACTTCTCAAATTGGCTCTCATTTTTCTAAAAGATATTATGTTTTTGGCCACCATTGAGTCCACCGTGTGTCCCCCACGAGTCGGGCCTTTTTTTAATATCATATATGTCCAACACACCACGTGGCGTAAGGTTTGTTGTATCCATATCCGTGTCATTCGAGTATTCAACAAATGTATGGTGCCTCCGGCGAAGTGTTCATGCTTCATAGAGGACCACCCTAAAATTGTATTTTAGAGCCTCCTTTGACATGTTGACCCCCCCCCAACAAGCACGCACAAGCGGGATCTTCTATAATATCTCAAGATGCCAAAAACACACTCTTAAGATGGCCGAAACATGATCTGCAGGCACCAAGAACACCCTCTTGAGATACCAGAAACACGCTCTCCAGACACCAAAAAAAACCTTTCCTGAGATGCCTGAAACACTTGCTCGAGACCTTCAAAAAATACTTTCGAGATACCAAAATCGCCCGTGCAAAATATTTAGAAACACCCGAAATTCTCTTGAGACCATAAACATCCTCTTAGCAAGGCACGGATGCCTGAAACACTCTCAACCAGAAACACCTCCAGATATCAGAAACCCCTTCACTGAAACACTCTCTCGAGACCTTCGGAAAAAAACTCTCGAGACACCAAACACTTCCTTTTGAGATTTTGGAAAATATCCTCTCGATATACCAGAAACACCCTCTCGGGAACTATAGATGCCCCCTCAGTTGAGCTCTAGAGACCTTTAAACAGCTTCTTAGATACCCGACGAATGCTGATGTTAGGTCTCGGTTCCCCCAGCCATTTTGTACCTGTAAAAGTAGGTTCTATTTCTCTATTGTAATCTTCTAGTGGTTTGATGTTCTCATGGTTATTAGTTATTTTAAGATTTGCGTTCTTGCATCAATCAGATCAATGTATTCTATTTGTGTTTGTGATGTTTCGGCATTCTTGTTGACATCACTTTTGATAAAGACATTTTCAAACCTAAATTGGTAGTTTCTGGACTTTTGTCCTGGCTGGGGTGCAATCTCCATTGATAAATTTTCCAAAGACATACAACCACTATAAATCATAGTGATCTTTCGAAAGAGCACTCCAATCAAAACACACCAAAATTCCATTCTTGCTAATCTTAGACCTTGTAGTTAAGTCAACGGTGAATGGCAACCAAACTATTCAATTTCAAATTAATGACGGAAATGAATGATGTAGTCTTTTATTTCTCATATTGATTTCAATTTTTTTTAAAATTGATTGTGTGCTCTCAAAACTCTTATTGACAGCATGGGTTTGCAAGAAATTCGAATTGGTCCATTCTTAATTCGGAAAACAATGACGGAAATCCTATAATCACTTTAGAGCTAAAGGATTCTCCGTACAGCCGTTCCATGTGGGATTTCAGTTTTCGAGCATTGTACAAGGTAAGTAGTTTGTTTATTTATCGGCATTAAACAATTTTAAAGTTGGTGGTGCAGATTATTTTAGTGGTCTTGGTCTGCAAGACCCACAAGTTGGATACAATTCAACAAGTCTGCATAGTAAGGACATTTGACTAGTGTCTGGGACATTTGAATCTTGGTGCCACCTTGGAATACCCATGGATATATTCATTTAACATTCCCCAATTTAGTTTACAATATATTGTTAATGCTTTCTTCTCTATTTTGCAGGTCACTTTAGATAAAAAAAGCCTTTCAACAGAATTTATCATCACAAATACCGACAAAAAAGCATTTTCATTCACTACTGCCCTCCATACATATTTTAGTGTAAGTTACTCATCACTCCTTACACGGCTATGCCATGCTTAGAAGTTTTTATTTCCTATTTCAGTTGTATCTGTAAAACTTGTTTAATGTCCTGATATTTGATGATAAATGAATGGAATAAATTAAGGTATCAGGAAAATAAAGTTTAAAAAAAAAGAAAGTTATTGTTGTGAATTTCTTATTGACGTGTGGAAATGTGACTTGTGTTTGAACAAAAAAATATTGTTTTTGTGGGACCATTGAACAATTATATAATTGAGAGAATAATTGGGAGACTCGTGACAAGGTTTCATGTACTTCTCGAGTTTAATTATTCCATTGGGGTATGTTTCCAAACAAAGATGTGAGGTTTTACTAAATTCTGTTATGCAGGCTTCTGTAGCAGGGTCAAAAGTGAGAGGTTTAAAAGGTTGCAAAACACTGAACAAAGATCCAGATCCTAAGAATCCACTGCAGGGTAAGGAGGAAAGGTCTGTATTTTCTCATTTAGCTCTTATTCAAGAAAGTCTAGGATTTTTTTTTTTTTTTAATCAGGAAACATTGATTGTCAAAGGATTTAGTTGAAGAAGTCTCTTTTCAAAGTCATTAACCTGTAGTGAAGGGGTATATTCATATATCTTCTTATATCCTTCAAATTAAAAATAAAAATAAAATGGTACTACTGATACGTAGTTATTATGATGTCATGCACATTTTTGAAAATTCACATCACCCATATGTGTCCTCATTTTAAGCTTCATGTTCACTGTTCAGGGATGTAGTCACCTTTCCTGGATTTGTAGATTGTGTTTATCTTGAAGCCCCTACTGAGCTATATCTCGAGAATGGCTTGGGTGATACTATAATCATCCGGAATTCAAAGTAAGATAATTTAAAACCTTTTATGATACCTTTTATTTTTAGCTCAACATTTCTGCATTTCAGGTATTGACTTTGTATCATTCTTGTTGGTGCAGTTGGTCTGATGCTGTTCTGTGGAACCCCCATCTGACGATGGAAGCATGCTACAAAGATTTTGTTTGTGTTGAAAATGCCCAGGTATAAAAAATTAAAACAAAAAATTCTTAATGAAACTAGAAAATAATTCCCCTTTCATGTTTTGTTCATGGCTGCAAACATGTATACATACACTTCAATTGCTAGATTTCCCTGGCTGAGTATATATGTATATAAAAAAATATTTTCGAGTTGATTTTTTTTGTGGTATTTAAACATTTCAGGGAACCCCTAAAAAATCAGCTCAATGAATTTTTTTGCTTAAAAAAAATCGGTCAAAATATGTCTTTAAGCTGCTTAAAGCTAACAAATTTTGACCGATTTTTATAAAATAGCAAAAAAATTCATTTTGAGCTTTTTTTTAGGATCCTCTGAAATGTTTAAATACCATAAAAAAATCGGTCCGATTTTAATTTTTTTTACTATTTAAAAAAATTGGTCCGCACAGGTGTATAAGATCCTCTCTCTCTCTCTCTCTCTCTCTATATATATATATATATATATATATACACACACACACACACACACACACACACACACACACACACACACCGTGTGTGTGTTGAGAATAGACTATCCACTACTAGAAAATTGACTTCCATTTATAACAGTTACTAATGGATTTATGTATGTGCAACCTGTGACAAACCCATTTGTAATGGGCAACAATACGTATGGAAGTCCTATTAAATTTAACTAATAAACTGATTGTCCGCACCAGCGCTAGACTGTGTATAGATTTCTATATTTCATAGTTTTCTTCACTATCGCCTACATTTTCGTTTTAAATTTAACCACGTTTTTCCTTTTGTACGCCTCAGATTGGTGAAGTTCAGCTTGAGCCTGAGAAATCTTGGACGGCTACACAACATCTAAGCATTAGCTGAAGTGTAGTTTAGCTTGCTTTCCCAATTTTGCAGAGATGATTTTCCTCTTTTCTGCACTTTTTTTTTTTCGTTTTTTTTTTTAAATTTGTTGTCTTTTTCGGCTCCAATTTCTGCATAGCTTCACAACAATAAAAGTTTATATCCCAGCTATGGCTTATCATGCTGATGTATTCTTGGATGGACTTATCCTTCCTATAGCAAGTGTTCAAGTTCTAGTTCTCTCTCTCTCTCTCTCTCTCTCTCTCTCTCTCTCTCTCACACACACACACACACACACACACACCGCTTCAAGATCTTCATCTGAAATAAAAGGCATCCTAGTGGATGCCCTCGTGCCACAACTTTTAATGGAGGTTTATAACTATTCTATGGATGTTCCCTCCGTCCTAAATTAGTAGTTCAATTTTCCTTTTCGAAACATCCGGAAATAAGAGTAGAAGTTGCTTTTCTTGTTGTAATCAATGAATTAGATTTCACAATAGTGAAGAAGTATTGATTTTGGCCATTAATTAAGTGTAAACCGTCATTTCTAAATAGATTAATTTGGGATGAAGGGAGTATAACTTACCATTCGGCACCCTTTGTCGTCCCATACTGAGCATTCACGTGCTTTTTTTAAGCGATCACCACGTTGGATTTCAAAATAGTGAGCAAGTCATAATTGATTTAATAAAAAATTAAGATCAAGGTCATGTTCCATTCTATATTTGAATTTATAGGACACTGGTTTCCAGGGTTTATAATATAGTCCCCGTGGTACAATAACATTTATTTGTGTGGTCCCTTTAGAGTTGAGAGTATACAAAAGAGGTATTTTTATTTGTTTTAGTTAAAGAGGTATTTTTATTTATACCTTTACTTATACTTGCTTGAAACTGATTCTAAAAAGAAACACATAATTTTATCTCCATGCCACCCACCCATCGGAATTCTCGTAGGAATGCTGTTGGAATCCTCGCCGAATTGTTTCTCTCTCCTCGTCTATTTATGTCATTTTTTTGGTCCACGCCAGCGGCATCATTGTTGCCAGCGCTAGAGAAAATGGAGTTTTTTTTTGTCAAAAAATATCGAATGTGTTGTTGGATAGACCTCGAATAGTAGATTTCAAATATATAAATTTTGTGAATTTTGGATTTGTAGATTTGAAAGTATGGACTTTTAAAAGTTTGATGATTTTTTTTGTATGAGTTGTGAAATGGTATATTGGTAATTTTTTATAGTCTTTTTAGTACAAATACCAATTTTATAAAATCGTGTGGTATGTCCTACTTTTATAGACTTGGGTTGGACCAAAAGCCCCTTGACTTAATGGTCCTTAACAATTGTCATTTCTTTATAAGGATCGTGAAGTTTGAATAAAGGGAGTATAAAGTTATTAGTGAATGGATGAGAGTTTTCATTGTTTCTTATTTTTCCTCGAAATATACTCAAAAGTTGTGCTCAACATATTGTCAATCGATTTTGTTAGATTTCATATTATTTTAATATTTTTTTTCCTTTTTATAATAGTCCCCGTCTTTCAGGCTTTAGTACAATAGTCTTAGATTGTAATAGTTTCAGTAAAATTACAGATATTGAGCTCCCAAATTGGTAAGCCATCATCACGCCATAAAATTCTTATTGGTATCACAGCCAACCCCCTTCTCTATCTTTCTTTCACACATACACATTGTAATATCCCGTATTTTTAATGATTTTAATTATGGGATTAATTGACTTAAAAATGGAAAATTTATCTATAATTAATCCGGATTTAATTAAATAATTACTAGTGTGATGAGAGTTAGTATTTATCGATATGAATTATGTTGAATATTACTTAGTGAGTAAAGTAATATGTAATTATGAATAAATTATCGCGAGCGAATAATACGATATTTATGGTAATTAAGTCGAGACGCGCATGTTAGTCATGTCGGGAGTAAATTTAATGGAATAAACGTATTTTATTTATAAGTCACCCATATGGTCATTTTGAGTACGCCAAAGTGTCCGGAAGGATCGAGATAGGCAGAAAAGTCTACCCGAGGGTATAATTTGGGTCCTGGAACATTTTTAAGCCAAACCGACACCTCAGGAGGGTAGTTTAGACATTTTTATTTTTGGGGTAATTAAACCCACGAAATTCCTAAGCTTATATCAGCTGCTAGGGTTAGGCTTCGTAGAAATATCAAACACAAAAGCTTGTGAGACTATTGGAGGAGAAGAGTGAAGAGTGTTCTAAGGCTTGAACCACTGTTGGAACACCGTTTGCTCCACCATAGCCGCCAACGTATAGATCGAAGAGAGAGAATCAACCCTATACCTTTCATCACCAATGGACCAGACCTGCTACATAAGGCAAATAATTATCTTGCGTAAATTTACGATAGATATATGATCCATATTAGAATAGGGTAACATTTATATGAAAATTTCACGTTTTGGAAGAATTTAGATAGTGTAAATCATGATTCTTGGGTTAAAATTTAAATAGAATAGGTTCATTTATGCATGTAGAATCAAACCCACGCTATTATAATCAAACTGGTTTAAGAAATCTGGTATTTACAGATTTAATTGATGATAAAGTTAAAACTAGGGTCCTTGAGACTAAATATGAAATTTGGGTGAATTTATGCATGTTGATGATGTTTAAATGATTTGGATACATTATGATTTGCCCATATATGTTAGTATAGGATATGGGTTAAATGAATATCAATTTGGAGATGTTTAAATGCGATTTTGATGGTTAAAAATTAAGAAACCCGTAACTGTTAAGGAAAATATGGGCAAATAACTGATCGATCGATTGATCGACTCAAGAATGTCAATCGATCGACCCATTTCTTCGATCGATCGACTCCCCTGAATAATGCGATTTGTTTCCTTTTTAATATTTGACTAAATCTCAACTTTTAGAAATCTTTGGTGTTGATTAATTGAACATAATGAGACTTAGGGAAGGGCAGTAGGATAAACTTAAGACCCGAAAAATGTCATTTTGTATGGAATTGAATAGAAAAATTACGAGTGTTAATCGAATGAGTTACGGTTGGAAATTATATAAATTTGGGGTTTAAGTCGGATAAATGAATATTTAAGGTTAGTACCAATAATGGGGGTACATTATAGATACTGAAATAACCTAAGGAATAAATGTCAACTTAGTAACCCTTTTGGGATAGGGAAATGTACTTGAAGTTATGCGAAGAGAGTTACCATGTTAAATAAAATATTACATAGGATATTCGAGAGATAAATATACTACGTAGCTCGAAAATTGTTACGTGCGTACACCTATATGGAATTTATATATACTTAGGTTGTATGATTACCTATCGTATGGGTTATTATGTGTAATGCATCATACCGCGCTACTTGCTATCACAGAGGTTTTTGCGCTAGGACAGTCTTATTTTGATGAGCCCATCGGGAAAATATGGACTTGTACCTCAGAACCATAGAACCTTAGTACAACCTATTTGTTAATGATAGTGCAGACGGTCATAGGGGTGAGTGGGTATGTGCGTCTCCCTTGTGACTTGGAATTATGATTCACCTCCATTATGTGTTACTTGTGTTTTTATATGGTTTTAGAGTGATTATGAACCTATAATCCTTCATGTAGTATGTGATATACTGGGACTTAATAGCAGAGTATGCATGCACCATAGCTTAGTCTCGGGGTGCCTTATGAGTATATATATATATATATTATGATAGTGATGTATATATATACACTAGTGATTATTCTACTGTGTTGCTTAGTAGATAAGAAAGTGTACGTCATATAAAATATGTTATAATTGTGGTAACTTATATGAGTAAAGAAATGCTTGAATTGATTAATAAATATTGGAAATGCAAGAATGTATTATTCGGGTAATACACGTGGGCACAATGACTTAGGCATCACAGTGAGAGACTTGATTCAAAGTATTTAGGTGAGATAGTATAACTAGTATGGTTCAGGAGTATACGTTAGGAGTACACAATAGTTGAGAGGTGATAATTTCAAGTGAGAGCACGTGACTAACATGTATACAATATTTGGTATTTATGCAATTTAATACTTGTTGTTTTAAAAATATTTTCAACTCGGGCTCTGACCCGTTTGCTTCCAAATCTATTTTGTTGTCAAATATTTTTTGGTTTCCAGCCACAGGGACGCCAAACATAGGAGTTCCATTCAGTTGACGTGTTGTAGCTGTTGTGGAAGTTACAGGACCTCGGTATTAGGCGCCTCCACATTTATTCTTAATTCATTCAGACTTATTTCTTCCAGGGCATGTTGCTCATTCTTATTTAGAGATAGTGGTTTCAGACATTCATTTATATTTCAGTTGTTGGGTTTTATTTCATTTCAGATTATTGTATTTGGGTTTTAGAATGGAAGTGTTTACTCCAGACTCAGTTTATTTCATTATGTCGTTTTAATTCCTATGAGATGGTTATTGGATGGTGAATGTTTAGTTAATCATTTAATTTGTTTGCATGTTATATTAAAAGATAAATTTGACATCTGAATTTTAAATACTAGGTGGTTAATACTTAATAAAAAGTTTTCGACAACAATGCTAAGACTGATCCAGCTGGATATTTTGTTTTAAATTTAATAAATGACGGATCACCCGGTATTTAATTAGGCGGGGTGTCACACACATTAACCCCATCTATCAAGGGTTTTTATAACTTACAAAATCGTACCTTACCTAACCACAATTGGACCCGTCTAGGGGTTCTCTTTTCAACTTTATAAGCCTAGTTAAACTAGATTCAATTTTTTTTTATAGTTGATCTGCCAAAGAGCTCTAGTCGACCACTTCACCCCCATTTCCTGTTTTTCCCTTAGTCGTTTTGAGCTAGGGCTCTAAAGTAGCCAAATATTAATTTCTTCTTACATTAGAGGTTGCGCCTCTTGTTTGAGGTTATGATATTCTATTATAGACCGGAAGTGTGAGATACAAGGATTTCAAACTCTCGTTGGTTTGATTTCAGCAAATTGCCCTTCGACGGTAATTTTCTAAGGCCTAATGTCCTGAGTTGCATTGTTCCTCTAATTTAGGGGTTATCGGGTTGTTCGATAGCGGTTTATGTTGATTGATCATGTCTTTGACATAATTTTTAGTGCTATTTCTTCGTAGTAAAGGTAATACAGGTATTTTAAGATATTTTTCAGTTAATTTTATCCATTTTATGATATTATGGATGATTCGGGTATTAAAAGCGATATTTTTTCATCGGTACAACATACCCTTACTCAACAAGTGACAAGTGTTTTTTTGGATGAACATAATTTTTCATTGTGGTCTTGTTCCATTGGCATCCACATTGGGGTAGATTGGTAGAGGAAATCTAGTTTGTGTATAGATTGACTCAGTTTTGGCCTCCCATGATTATGGACTTTTGGAGAGTGAGAGTTTGAGTTTAACTCAAATTTCTCTTTTGCTTATCTTATCTCATTCGATGGGATTTTGGTATCTAAATTCGATAGGTATCTTTAGTTACCTACTTTGTGAGGTATCTTACACCATTTGAGACTCTTGTATTTCAACTCCTATTTAAGGAGCGTTTCTCCACCGAAAATTAGATATGAGCAAAATGGGCCGTCTCGATCTTGTTACTCAATAAACAACTTTGTAAGTGAAAGTTAAAGGTTTACTTTCAAAAGAAAATTAGTTATTTTGGGTATCAATTTTGGGTATTTTCTATTGAGATTCGGGTAGAATATAGGTTCCTTTGGTGAGATAAATATTATGTGTCTTCCATTATTATGTGTGGGGGTTATTTGTGAGAGGAGATATTCCGTGCGAGGAAGAATAAAAAGTCATTCCATTTGTAATATTCTTCTACTTGTAATCTAGGTTCTTCTATTGACAATGATCCAATCAATTGGGATATGGAGTGATTCACTATCTTACATTGGATGTTTAACTCAATGGATGTGAATATTTACAATATGTTTATGTTTTATGAGTCTTAGCCGACCTTTGGAAGGACCTTAACCAAATGTATGCCCATGCACACATCAACGCCTGCATCTTTATGCTGATATCGCCCATACATCTCATGAGGCCCTAAACCTATCGGTTTAGGTTTATTTTGGATATTTTCAATCTCAACGAGAGGAATTAGATTTATATGAGTCTTATAGTGACTTTGCTCGTTAAGTAGCGTCGCCTGTAATGAAGCGACTTGAATGTCAGCATACTTATCTATTCCTTATGGGTTTACGGTCTGAGTACAATTTTCTCAAGACTCATATTATAAATAAATCTTATATACATCCTCCGTGAGAGTATTTTTCTATTATTGATGGTGAGGAGCATGCCTCCATCTCTACTTAGCCACCTTATGCGTCTGCTCCATCAATTGATCAAATGGCCTTTGTGATGATCTTGGGATTCTGTTCGGGTGATATGAAATTTATTTATATCCATTGTAATGCCACATGACACACTCGATCTTGTGCTTCAAACTCCATCTAGAATTGAAGAAGAAGTTTTTTAGGAATCGATCATTTGGTTATGTAAGAGGGGAGTCCCCTTGAGAGCTAGGGTATTACAATACAAACGGAGGCATAACCCTTATAGAAATGATGAAAAACCAACAACCCAAATGACCTTAACGATCACCAGATAAACATATAATATTGTATATAACAAATACTCAGATTGAACTCACAAAAGCACTTGTGTATAACTCAGAATAAATAATAAATGAACCTCAAAAATAGCTCAGTCAGAGGGAGAGAAAAGTAAACACCCTAGATACACCTTGACAGGTAGCCAACACACCAACAACCATAAATGTCTCTGGTAGATAATAAAAGCCTCGTAATAAATGTCAATGGTGGGTGAGTAAAAATCTAGTTTGCAATAACTCCTTTCTCAAAAGTGGTTAGGGTTGATAAATAACCACCCACACATCTCCCGAGGTGTCTCCGTCATAATAAATGTGAAAGAAATTTCCCTCGTTCTTTAAGTCACAAACATTAATTGCCTGATGTGTCAGACAGTTTTAGGTCCTAGGCCTTAACTTCCAACGAGCACCTTTAGACACCAACTTCATCAGGTAGCTATCACATCAGCGGTTTGTCCACCGAACCACCCGACAACTCCTCAAACTACCAAAGTGTACTCAGGTTATGATTGGGCAAGAGGTATATAATACGTGACATCACTCAAAATAGATGTGACATTTGGTAGAGGGTTGTTTGGCACAAGGTTCAATGTAAGATGGAGCTCAAGGTTACTCTCGGTAAGCTTTATGGGAATGTGGTCTCTCGGTGTTTTATCAGATGTATCTAAAATGGTTAAGATAAAACTTAACGCTGCCTTACTTTTCAATCCTTCAAACCATGTCTCTCTGAAGTTCCCACGATAAGGTCATTCGGTAGAGCATGTAAGCTCTCCCAAGCCCTACCAGACTTGGTCCCTCCTGGGTACCATTTGACTTCACACTCAAAGTTATAATCATTATAGCTTACAATTAATATAATTAAAAATACAATTTGACTAAGTAATCAATATAGAAATAAAGATGAGTTTTCGCAGTAAGCTTCCTCGTAGGTAACCTTAAGTGGATGAGCTCCCCGCTGAGCTTCTTCATTATCTTCTTGCTTCTTCCTTAAATCCTTCTCATGAGCTTCTTTTGTTAGGATGGGGAGTTTTCTCTAATAAAAAGATTACTTTTAAGCCCCTCTATATTTGTCCCTTCGTGTAGATATTTATTGTGTGCTCAAGAAATGTCTGCACAAAAATTCTCAATCCGATGAACCACCTGTTATCCCAGAAAAAATTCCTCTCGATGAACCTGAATTGCCACCGTCATCATTCTTACTGTTTAAAAGGGAAAATTCTCCTCGATGTACCTGAGTCAAAGTTCTCAACGTTTGGTCTTATGGTGAGGGGGCATCGTGAACTTTTTGAACTGCGGGTGAAAGCCTGGCGCCCATTTTCTACGAGTAGCCTCTATTAAATAGAACTTCATATCTTTAGTGAAACCTCTCCTCGATGTATCTCAACATGTTCAATCATCGTTTGGGCTTATAGTGAGGGGATAACATTCACTTAAACCTTTGGACTTCTCTTTATTTTTTCAAATTTGGCTCCAAGTTATTACTTTGCCTAGAAGAAACGTTCTCTCTCTTTCATACGCGACCTCATTAATGACGCAACATTATCTCTTCACCTTTGAGAGTTGTATATAAAGTGCCACGTGTCTTTCGAAATGATTACTGACAGTTGAGCTCGTGCTAGTGTGGGAAATTTAAATGTTCTGTTGAATTTCTTTTGAACGGATAATACGTCCACACTTAGCGTTTTCTTTGTTTCTTAATAGGGGTGGAAGCGGTACGCATTTTTATCATACCGTACCGTTTTGGTCCGGAAAAAAATGGTTTTGGTTTCATATATTAAAATACCAGAAACCAGTCTTACCGAAACCGAAATTACCGCAAAAAAGTTGGTTGGTTTTGGTTTTAATATTTAAAAAACCAATTTACCGAAATTACCATACCGAATTTATCGAAACCAGAAAAAACCATACCGAATTTATCGAAACTCGAAAAAATCGTACCGAAATTATCGTACCGTGCCGAATGTACCAAAATTACCGTATCGAATTTATCGAAACCAGAAAAAAGTTGGTTTTGGTTTTGGTTTGAATATTTTAAAAAGTTGGTTAGTTTTATTTTTGGTTTTTTGGGGCTTTTAGTGCTGTTTACCGAAACCAGAAACCAGTGAAAACCAGAATTTACCGAAACTAGAAAAAGCCAGAAGAAACCAGAAAAACCGAAATTATCAAAATACCGGTCGATTTGGTTTTGGTATTGATTTGGTGTACCGGATGGTAAACTGGTACGGTTTGGTTTTACCATTCACAGTTTGGTTTTGTTATTGGTATCTACTATTTACCGACCAAACCGTACCGCTTACACCCCTATTTCTTACCTTTCGTTTGCCTTTGTCTTCATCAGAGCTTTTAGAGAGAGAGAAATCCATTATCCCTATTATTAACTTTGTTCCAAGCTTTGAGCTCTGAAAAACTTTCTCTTTCCTCTATTACCACCATCTTCAGCCTTCCCTTTCCTCTGTTTCTCAAAGCACCACCTTTTTTCACGTTTCAAGTTTATTTCATGGCTTCTTTAAGCGTCCCCACTGTTCTAGCTACCACTGTTTCCACTGTTGTTGCCCCACATGCCACCGCCTAGATGGTGGCACTTCAGGAGCATCTACGTTTCTATCATCGCTCTCTTATCTTTGGCCAATGCGATGACTTTTCCAGGTAGTGCAGAACCTTTTCTACCGATGCTAAGTATGACCCAATGCTACTTGATGACGAAGATGCAGATGATGCAACTTGGGTCTTCTTGTCCCCAGATGTAAATCTGAGATTCTGTTTGGACCGTAGGGACTTCCCTTGTTCCCAACTCGATTTCAAAGGGCTTGGAGGTTGCCTCGCTCACTTTGCTGCTTCGACTAGCTACATGCAGGCTACTTGTGCTGATGACCCCACGAAGGTTGGGCTCCATCGTGCTTCTTGGTTTGACGAATTTACTCTGTTAAAACACAACACTGCTCTTTAAGTATTGATGTCTTGATGGAACATCACCACTCATACTTTTCTAGCAGCATGGGGAGAATTCACCATTACCCTTGAGGATGTCTGTGAATTTTCTCGGGGTTGATCCCACAGGTACATCATTTTACTCTGACGAGGCCTTGAACGCCAAAGAGATAATTGCCCATGCGGACTTAGACCAAATTTGTCGATGTTGCACATAAACTTCATATAAAGCCACCTTCACGCCTCTTATTAGTTACTTTTTCCATGCCCTTTATGCCAAGGATGGATCATCTACTTATGGTAAGGGTAAAGACACACTCTTAAGTTACCTGAATATATTTTGGTCGTTCTTTCTCATTTTCTCTTGCCCGGGAAACCCAACGATTAACCCCGAAGGGACCTAATTAATATTTCCACCAGATTGAAAGGGGGTTTAATATCCCTCTGGATGCAATGGCTTTGGGGTCCCTCTACACTTGGTTGGACATAACCCATCTGGATATGGAGCGTTCCGTTAGCAGGTATAATGTGGCCAACTTTACGAACGCACTTCTCTTAACGAGATTCCTTCCCCATCGCTTGCTCCGTTGTTCGAAGAAACAGAGCCGAAAGGACATCTTACCCATCTTTGATAAGTATATCTGCTTTGTGCAGAGGCCATATGCTGAGGATACTTTCGCTCACTACCACGACTCAAAATATGTCTCTATTGTGTGGTAATTTCGGTTCAAGTGCAAACTGATCGCGTAAGTAATATTGCAAGCAAGCCGGGTATCGAACTCATGGACTAATACGAAAAACATAACGACTAATAATCTCACGATTGAATCAGAGAAACAAAGGAAAAGATGATTGGTTTGGGAACATTCTATTAACTAATGCAATTTAAGTGAAGACTGAGAATCAACTATGCATGCAAGAACAACTAGTTTGATTATAATCTATGTGAGAAAATAGAGTTGGAGTACACTCCCCCAAACCGTCGGTAATTACTTTGGACATAAAACCTTAAAGAATTTAATTCATAATTTAAAGAAGCATTAAAAATTTCTAAGCATTGAACATATGCGGATTTTACTCCTCACAATATCAAATCAAAAATTATATTTAATGTGTAAGATAAATTATCAAAGCTCATATTATATTCTTAAACATTACGGTTACCTAGGGCAAACGGAATTAAAAGATCTACAATAATTGTTTGAATAAGATTTCAAACCTTTGAACTAGTAATTAAATTTTATCCAATTTTAAGTCCATTTGTAATACCTAGGTTGGGTTCATGTACCCCAACCTTCTAAGAAACTTAGTTGGACATGGTGTAGTTATGATTAAGCATAATTTCTACGTTGTATGAATTCATTATTACGTAAAGATTGCAACTAAACATATATAAATGATTTCCAGCAAGAAAGTAAAGGATAATATTCTAGAAATAAGGCAAATCTTAAAATTAATAGAAGAGATTACTTATATTGAAGAACACCACATGAAATAATGAAAAAGATGATGAATTATTGATAATTCTTGCTTTTAAGGTTTTTTGCCTCTAAGATCTCCTCAAACTAGGTCAAAAACTAACTAAACATGTTCTAGAATAGAAAAGATATCTAAATACCACGATTTTACAAGAGATATAACCATGCACAACTCTAATTTTTACAAGTATAAAAATGTAAATTTAATCAGATCGTCGAACCGGTTGCGATTTCAGTGTAGAGGCCAATTGTTCTTACCAACTCGAACCGGTTCCCCTTCGGGACCAAACTGATTCTAACCTTAAATTTCCTTCTTTTCTTCCTTGAATTCCTCCTATATTCATATGCACATATCTTTTCAACCGAGGCTTGGATTTGGGTGTCGTTTCTTTCTATGTACTCATGAACTCGATATCTTCAAATTCCCTTAATTCTAGTTGTACAATTACGAATTTGCCCGGGACTTTCCTTATTTATTTTTTGATTTTCATTATAATTTCTCTCTTGCTTTCACGTGTATGAAATACCTATAAAATATAAGAGAAATACATGAAACGCAGTGTACTTGCAGGAAGGGGTCAGTAGAAGTAATATGAGATAAAATCATCGAATTGAAAATTGCACGGGATAATAAATATAGCTAAATTACTGGGATGAATACGAAGAATTTACGAGCAATCACTCACTCTTGGTCTTTCTTCCGCGTGAGTCCAGAAAGATTGAAGTTGTTTCGGAGGAACTTATTATTGAAGATCCTTTGTTGGCTATGGTTCCTCTGATATCTCCAAATTTCTTGCATTTATACACTGGGCGGGGTATTACCTCAGAAGCATACAACCCTAATTGATGTTCACATCAATTTGTCCTCGATCAAGGTAACCCTTTCCATATTTATCAATCTTCCCATCCCAAGGCAACCTTCTTCGAAGGCTGTTGCAGTTACACCATCTTAGGCACCTCAACTTTGTGTTCTGCACTTAGTGGTAAGGTCACCATTCCTAGTTCATAGGGGAATGGCGATGTGTCTTCTAAATTTACGATGAAGTACTGGCCCATGAAGGTGGTGAAGATAGATGAATCCATCCAAAGTCCTCCCATTTATCCCCCAGTGTTGTCATTTCCACAATTTAAGCTTGGTCTCAAAGGTAACTCTGTTCTGGGGATTGAGTTCCCTCTCAACAGTACACCAAAGGATCCTCCAACTAAATTACCTCCTTACACCTTTATGAGTTTTACGTATGGATATTATTGATGATACCACTCGCTCTTAGTGCCCTTTCCCTCAATGGCTCCTCCGATGTCCAAATTTAGGCATCTCACCCTTAAAGTCGGGTCCTTTTCGCCCATTGCCACTATTGCTTTCGATATCATATCTTCTTTTAATGTTAGGGCATTTAAGCTCTAGATTCTAGATCCATCATTGATCACATAGTAGGTGAGTCATCATTATTTCAATCACCCACCGCTACCATTTGTTTGTATTTTCATCTTGTGGACGGTTCCCTTAAGCATATCCCTAGTAAGAAATGTGTGTTTATTTCTTATTATTACTCTTTTCTCGATTTTGCATATCCATAATTTTTCTTTTAATCTCTTTAATGTTAGTTAATTTTTAAAACGTATCAATTGTTCCATTGTGTTCTAACCTACCCATTATTTCTTGCAAGATGCGAATTCGAGGATGATTTTTGGCAAGGCTTATAAGCACGACGCGTTGTATTATTTTAGGGTTCCACCTCCACAACCTCCTACATCTATTCCAAGTGCTTCTATTTTTCTTAGTACCATTATCTATGATATATTAGGAACTTGCATTTGTGGCTTGCTTGTTTAGGGCATGTCGATTATCATCGCATATGTTTGTTATATCCTTTTCTCCCTAAATCTTGTAAAGACGAAAGGTTTTGTTTGAAGTTTGTGAGTTTTTCAATCATACTAAAACTAGTTATATTACACATATGAGTCATGTTACTAGTATGTTTTATTTAATTCATTCTAATATGTGGGGGCTATCCTCATTACCGTTTTTTTACTTACTGTTACTATGTGATATTTGGATAAGCACACTAGTTGTACTTGAGTGTATCTCCTTCAAAGAAAATTTGAAGTTATCCCATTATTTTTCCAATTTATTCAAATGATTGAAACTCAATGTAAAGTCATAGTCGTAATATTCATTTTGATAATGAAACGTGAGTATCTTAAGAAGTATGTTCCGCAGAGACATAATCAAATTAATTAATTACCATGTCAAGTTAAAGTCAAATATTTTTCCAATTAAAAGTAATTTTAATTTCACCGAATAAATTTAATCAAGTCATTTTGCATGCGGGTGAGCTAATGCTGAAGTTGTAAAATCAATCACACACAATACATAAGGATTTTAGAGTGAAAACCATCGTGGGGAAAACCACTATCGCCCCAGCATAATAAATCCACTACAAAAATGAATTTCAGGTCTTATAATGTACATACATGACAGTATCCCCCTTGCATTTTGGTTTGATGCCTTTGTTCGTACTAGCAATTAGCTTCTCCATGCATGGATTCAACTTACATAATCCTCAAACCTCGATATCTACCGATCTTTGTTGTCGATAATCAAACCATATATATGCTACATGCTAATCACCAACACGATTGCTTGTGCAAATATCTTCAATTGATGTAAAAGACCAAAGGGGGTTGTAAACCAAAAGTTTACCTTGAAAGTATGAAACTTGACAAGATCTCTCTCTGACTAGAAAAATCTCTAAAAACTTTTAGGGTTTAATAAAAAGGTTTACATCTATACTACTATAGAACCAAAATAACACTCAGGGTAGTTTGGATACCAACATATTTATTTTTCATATTTGAGAATTCATGTTAACATAACTCAACCACGTCCTATCACCCAATAGCTACCCCTTCAACTCCATGTCCTATTGTCTAATATATACAACCATAAACTCCTACTTATTCATTTCTTCTACAATTTGTTTTTTATTACTGTTCCAGTCTCTCAACCCAATAATTTGTCCACTCGACAGTCAAGGTTCCCATGGAAAAGGGATTGAAATATGGATTGTTTTTTTATAGTTGTTTTGTTTTCTTACATTATAATTAGTAAATTTGCATAAAGTCTCTTTCCATACAGTTGTGTATCATTTATATAAGTAGCACACGCATCATATGTGCACCAAATCTAGTATCTTGAAAGACAGATCTACATTATTATTTATATTTTTTAGTATAAGATATCAACTCAAACATGATTTCCATGAAAATTAGGACCTCATTCGAACCAGGGTTCCCTCATTCAAATGAGGTTACTTTTCCTTAGGGGCTCTCGTGTTATATCTTTATTGTACAAGGATTATTCTTTCAAATAAGGGTTCTCGTGTAAATCCCCTTTCATATAATGGGTTCTCTCATTTAAATGAGCGAAGAAAAAAAATCCCCTCTTGCGAAAATTGGCTAAGAAAATAATTTTTTCCTCACAATTAAAAGATTTAGTCCTGTCCATTTCCTACTTATACTAAAAGTCAAGGAAATTACAAAAACCTCAAAATGCTTACCAAACCTCTAATAATCTGAATATGTGTTGTTTGATAGCTATTTGTCGTGGTGATTAGTCTTTGTCATCAATGATATGAAATTTATAACTCAAAAGAAATTAAAAGATACACTTAAACATTTTATTTCCGAATAAAGCCAAAACCAAAATATATTGGGGCTTTATTCTTGAAACCATGTTTTATGACATTCATTATTAATAAAATATTTTCTTCTCTCTTTTGAGATATGAATAGTGTTTATGGGAAGGCCTTAGATTTCTTTATAAATATCTTCTAGATGTCGGTCAATTATATTAGTAGGAATTCTAGTGAGTGGGTTCATCCCTGTGGTGACAATTAAACTCAACAGAAAATAATAAGCAAAAGCGATCACCGGAATAAATAAAGAACTTGAAATGATGGTAATCACACACAACAAAAGATATGTGTGGTTCAGCAAGAATGCCTACGTCTACGGTGGTGCTCTCTGTATTTTATTTCTCTTTACTCCAGAGGAGTGTTTTACAATTGCATAGCCTTTTCTCGGGCTGAGGGTTTAATATATACATACTGTTTCTCGGAGAGTGGGGGTGTGGGACTCCTCCACGTTAGCCTATAATCCCTAGAATATCTCTTGAGAGATTTTAGGAATTGAATGGGTCATAACTGAATCAGTTAAAATGCGAGGCCTCTAGACTTTGGGCCGGGCTTAATTGGGCTACTCGTCTGGGCCGGAATGACTAATCGAGGTACCCACAATTTCTCCTAAAATTTTTGGGTCACAATTTGGGTTCAATAATTTTAAATGATTGCCTTAATGGCATTTTCGTGAATCATGTAGCACCTGGGGATTGAAGCATCCTTTTTGGGTTGATTTATGCGGCAGATTGCTTTGTTTCCTGTGCGTTATGATTGAGAAGGTTCAAACTAGTTTGGAGAGGTCATTCCCTGACGTCGCTTCAAACTTCTTTGAGTTCTCTAGATTTTTTCCAACCTTTCACTATTGCTTTCTCACTTCTAGGCCTCGTCTTCCATTTTCAAGCTTCTTCCTTATCCTCTCATCTTCCCTGATTGTGGCTTTGCATTTTCTCAAGCTGATTCTTACTTCGTAAGTTCTCCACACTCTGTTCTTTTTCTGTTTGAATTTCTTCATTATCGATACTAGGGTTTTTATTTTCTGATGACGAAAATAGGCAATAGGTCGATAACTGAGTTTACGAAGTTCTACAATATTCCAAACTGGGTAGACATTGAATGTGCCCCTGTTCCTCATAATGTCAGGGACATTGAGGATGGTCATTGGATACATGTTCTTTTGTTATCCCGGGGGGGGGGGGGGGGGGGGGGGAGGAGGGGGGTCTTACTTTCCCCCCAAATCATCTATTTGTGCATTTTTTTTAGTTACTTTTATATAGTTCCTGCACAGTGCTCGTCAAATGTTTGGAAAATCGTCAATGGTGTACATAGAATTAATCAGCTATATGTCATCAATCTAGGGCTTGCTGAAATCTGCTATTGTTATTCTTTTTCTCGAACAAGCTATGGTCTTCTTTATCTCAAAGCTAGGAGTCCTGATAGGGTATTGGTAGTAAATCTACCTGATTCCCACAAGGACTACTGGCATGAGGGATTTATTGCCACAAACTGGCAGTTCCCTCCCCATACTGAAGGGGTGAGGTCTGGGAGACATGTGATTCCCTTTTATGGGGAGGAATATATAGGTAGGTATAGTTCTTGTTCTTCTCATTGATTCTCTGTTAATGTACTGCCTATCTTACATTTCCTCTTTTCTCTTCTCAGCGAAGACAAAGAACTTAGAACCTGCTCTTTGCGACATTCGAGTTGCTGAGCTGGTTAAGGCTTGGAAGATCAGGGGACTCTTAGCTGATGGTGAGCATCCTCGATCAGCGACATTTCTTCTGGAATACAAGAACATTGGGTCCAGTTTCATCGCACGACCTGTGGATAGCATTCCTCAGCTAGATATCACAAAAGAGGTTGCTACTAACCCGATTCAATTAGACGAGGAGGAAAGCAACTTGAGTGAAGAGAGCGAGGGAGCTAATAGGGGTGGTGTTGAAGGTGATTACAGTGAGGAGAGATCAAGTAGCGAAGAATCTTCCATCTCAGAGGAGGGTTCAAAGGCTCAGGAGTCTTCAGGGGATTAAAGTAGCTCCATTGAGGAAGATATGGCTCCTCTTAGGAAGAATTTTATCCAAGATGATGATGCAGACAATGTGCTGATTTCTCGCTGGTTGAAGAAGCAAAAATCTGGGAGCAGGGATACTGCCACTGGCTCCCAGACTATTGCTCACGAGTAGGAGAGGAAGAAGAATGAGGAGGCACTGGTGAGAGAGAGGGAGAGAAAGAGGGAAGAAGAGAAGAATAAGGTGGAAGAGAGAAAGAGGATGGAGAGGGAGAAGAAGGATAAAGAAGAAGAGAAGAGGAGAAAAGAGGTGAGGACAAAGGTGGGGCAGTCTTTGGTGCCCGTGTTCACACTGGCTGAGGGGGCTTCTGTTGCTCTTACCCCTCAGTTAGTTCCGGCAGTTCTTGAGAGGGCAGTGCTGCCAGTTGATCTCCAGAGGTCGATAAACATAGGGACTGACCAGTTAGCCCTGAAGGCGAGTCAGGGGATAGCCTTGGTAAGCCTGTTTTCACTTATCTTTTCTTTAAATGCTCCTTTCAATACTTTTTCTGCTAATGTTTTCCTTTTCTCTACAGTTTGTGTCTGATTTCACTGTCCTCTATCGCAGCCGCGATGAGCTGGCGAGGAAGAACGCTGAGCTGGACAGGAAAAATACTGCGCTGGAGGCTAGCTTAAAGAATGCCAGTTCTGCTCAGAAGTCTTCTGATCTCACCTTGTCCCAAGCCAACAAAGCGAAGGAGGCGGAGACTAAGGAGCTCGAAGAGATGAGGCAGTCCTATGAATTGGTCTGTGTAAGCAAGCTAACTGTGGTTGAGGAGAACAAGGTGCTTGCTAGGAATGTGAAAAAGGTGGAATCTGAGGACGACACCCTTACGGAGAGCTCGTACAACGCGGGGTGGGTTGCAGCGTACGAAGATGCTGAGGCTCAGATTGGCTATATTGGCCGTCTCAACTTTAAGAAGAGTTGGGACAGCGCCTTACTTGTTGTTGATGTTGATATTGATTCCCCCCTCTTTGACGAGCACGACCCTGGTCCCAAGCCCATTGTTGATGAGGTGCCTCTTCCTGATGCCAACGAAGATGCCCCAGCTATCCCGACCGCCGTTGTTGATGCTTCCCTTGGATAGGGGAGGGCGACTGCTCCATCTGATGGAGGAGTGCCTGGAGCTACCGCGGACAAGGGGAAGAAACCAGCGTCCTCAGAACAGACTGAGGTCACTAACTAGTCTTCTTAGGAACTTTTGTATTTTTCGTACTTTGGTTGTTCTTTACTTCCCTTGCTGATGTATTTGGACTTCTTTTTAATGAAATGAAATTATGTTTACTCCTGTGTACTGATTTATTTTCCCCTTACTGCTTATATGGTTTGTAGCTCATTGATATTGTGGAACACATTCCTGCTTCCTCTCAACTAGGAAAAATTCTTGGTCCTGATGTGAGCAATCGAGTTTGCTTTACCTTTATAAGAATCTGCAAATCCCTTAGGTCGAGGAATCAAGAATACAAGGACCAGTCAGAGCTCGTTGCCAAGCTGAAGGATAGGCTCCAGGAGATGGAGGAAATCGACGCTTCTATTCAAGAAGAAGTGGATGCTCTGAAGGCTAAGCTTCTGGATGCCTCTGAGGTCAATCAAGTTGGAGAGGTTCTTCAACAAAAGAACGATGCTCTAAGGAGATAAGTCTCGCGACTTAGGGAGAATGTGCCGAGCACTGCTCCTCAAGTTTTACATGGTTCCTCTTCGTCGAAAGGACCACGAGCTAGTACTGATGACTGTGGTTCAGTTAGGGAGATTATCGAGCTCCGAGGTGATGTTCGTCGGGAATATGTGATAGTTGTCGGAATTCAAAGAGATGTTACCTTGCTGAGGCACCTGTTTAAGAAGGGTCCTCGACGAGTGTGGGCTGATGGTTATGATCATGGTTGGACCGATGCTCCGATGAAATTGAGGGAGGTTGAAGAGTTATCCTTCATTAGAGGATGGTTGAGTGCTCTCAGGGAGCTGCAGGTTCCTAGGAACTCTATCCTTTGGTATCGTCATGAGATCTCCCCCTCAACTTTGATGCCAAACCCATTCACAAGGGATGATCGATGGGTTCCCATAGATGCCACACCAAGGCAACTATTGGAACTAGATTTAAATGAAGTTGAGGAGGAATTAACTCCTCGTCCAGATGATGGTCGAAGAGCGCAAGTGGCTGACTATCTTGCTCGGAGACCTGATCCTCATTAAGATTTATTTTCCTCAACACATGTAACTCTTTGTATATGTAATGATGTAATAAAATAGTTATGTTTTGGGAGATTTGTCGACTAAACATGTGTTGTAGATTTTTTACTTCATCGATGTCTTGTTCGATTATCTTGGGCTCTTCTTAGCTGACTAGATTTGATATAGGCTGAGTTGATTTGTCGAGTGAGTATCCCCCCAGTCCAGTATACTTACAGGATACCATTCTACCTCACTTTACCTTTTAGGTTGTGTCGTCACACTTCCTTAGGCGTAAGTGTGGTAATGGTGAGGAGACACCTGGTGTTGGATGTTCTATCTGAGAAGGTTTTTTGAGCCAAACATTGTTGGCCACCAACCTGGGTTGGTCGTGCTACCTAAGGGTCCCCTGTAGGGCTTCATATATTTCCAGGGGCAATGCTAGGAGGTTGTTTATGTTTGATGACGAAAACCTGAGGAGGGTTATACCCAGCTTTTATATATTGAGAGGAGAGCCTGTGACTTGGAAAGGGTGCATGAATTATAATGTAATTGAAAATCAACACTTAATTATACTGCCAAATAAATTTTTATTAATTATAAACGAATTGAAAATTTTGACACTGGGTTAAAAGTTCAACACAGAAAACTAGAAGTAGAATTTCTTTAAATTGTCTGCGTTCCAAGCTCAAGGTATCTCCCTTCCCTCCATCGTTTCTAAGTGATAGGCTCCTTGTAGGTCGTCTCTTATCACCTTGAATGGTCCCTCCCAGTTCGGCCCTAGATTGCCATCTAATGGTTTTGCTGCGCTGCCAAGAACTTTACGTAGGACGTAGTCCCTAACTTGGAATGCTCTTGGAGTGACATTCTTATTATAGTGATTTGCTAGCTGTTGCTGATAACTTGCTAGAATAATTAGAGCCATCTCTCTTCGTTCCTCAGCTAGGTCGAGTTCAACGAGCAATGCTACATCGTTCTGGCCTTGGTCGACCAGGGTGGACCTCATGGTAGGGAGACCAGCTTCCAAGGGGATGATTGCCTCTATCCCATATGTCAGTGCGAACGGTGTTTACCCGATTGATCACCGTGGGGTAGTGCGATAAGCCCATAGAATATGGGGTAGTTCGCTCGCCCATGCCCCTTTGGCTTGCTCCACTCGCTTATTCAATCTATCAATAACTATTTTATTGGAAGCTTCAGCTTATCCGTTGCTCTGAGGGTATGCCACATAGTTGAAATAGTGCCTGATCCCGTGGTCGTTACAAAAATCCTGGAAGAGGCCACTTTCGAAATGGGTTTCGTTGTCACTAATAATGGTCCTAGGGATCCAAAAATGGGTGATAATGTTCCTCCATATGAATCTTATTATGTTTGCATCTCGAATGTTTGCCAGCGGCTCTGCCTCTATCTATTTGGTAAAGTAGTCTGTTACGACTAACAGATACTTACAATTACCTGCTGCAGTAGGAAGAGGGCCCATGATATCCATGCCCCATTAGGCGAAAGGCCATGGGTTGGTAAGTGACTTCAGGTTGCTAGCTGACTGGTGAATCATAAGGGCGTGAAGTTGGCATTTTTTGTATTTGCGAGCATAAACTACAGTGTCTTTCTGCATGTATGGCCACCAGTAGCCTTCTTTCATTGCTCAGAAAGATAACGACCTGCCCCCAATGTGACTTTCGTAGATTCCCTCATGCAGTTCGTGAAGGACTTGCTCGACGTCCTTCGGGTGAAAGCATTGGAGGTAAGGACCAGTGAAAGATCTCTTGTACAGTTTGCCCTCAGGAGATAAGTGAAAGCAAGCAACTTTGACTCTTATCTGATGAGCGATCTTTTTATCGTCCGATAGCGCACCGTCCTTCAAATAATCCCTTAAGGGGTCAATCCAACTGGGGGCTATCTCAATCTGGAGAACATGTCCCATGTTTGGCAGTTTGTCGATCTGGTTGATACTTGGCTAGGCGAGGAAGTCAATCAAAATTGTTCTCTTCAAGTCAGAATTAATCGCTGAGCTCAAGGACGCTAGGGCGTCATCATAGTTGTTCTGTCCTCTGGGAAATTATTGGATGCTGACCTGTTCGAAGTTAGCCATTAATCTCTTCATTGTGGTGAGGTAGGCCGCCATCCTCTCATCCCTAGCGTTGAAGTCACCACTTATCTGGTTGGAGACCAGCTGTGAGTCACCGAACACTTGGAGTTGCTTTGCCCAGTGTGTATACCTTCTGTAGGCCTGCTATCAGTGCTTCATATTCTTCTTCATTGTTGGAGGCTTTAAATCCAAGCCTGATTCCTTGCTCGAGTATTTCATCTTCAGGGCAAATCATCACGATGCCTACTCCTGCCGCCTTGGAGTTGGAGGCATCGTCAACGAATAGCTTCCAGATACCTGATGCCGAGGGAACTTCCTGCTTATTAATAGTTTAAGGTTGATCGTAAGTATGTTCTCGTATAAATTCCGCGATGAAGTCGGCGAGGACTTGTCCTTTGATAGCATTCCTTGGCTGGAACTGGATGTCGAATTGCGCGAGCTCGACTGACCATTTTGATAATCTGACTGACTCTACCTTCCGTAGTACTGCTCTGAGAGGGTGGGATGTAAGTGCAATGATGGAGTGAGCTTCGAAATAATATTTCAATTTTCTTGAGGCTACTACTAACATAAAGTCGAGCTTTTCCAATGGCTGGCATCGCTGTTTGGCATCCAAGAGGGTCTTGCTCGCGTAATGGACTGGGTGCTGGATCCTCGTTCTTTCGCATACCAGTGCAGAACTAACGGCGTGGCTGGAAACTGCAAGGTATAGGTACAGCGAATCATTCTCTTGAGGTATTACGAGCAAGGATGGTGTGCTGAAGTAAGTTATGATCTCCTCTAATGTCTTCGAGCAATCCTCGTTCCACTCCACATTTTTGCTTTTCTTTAACAACTGGAAGAATGGATGGCACCTTTCGAATGACTTCGAGATGAACCGATTTAGGGCGGTGAACATCCCTGTGAGCTTATGTACGTCTCTTACTGTACAGGGGGGATGCACCCTTTTGATGGCGTCAATCTGATCTGGGTTGGCTTCAATGCCTCTCTTGCTAACCAAGTACCCGAGAAATTTTCCTAACTGGACACCGAAGGAACACTTATTTACGTTACGCTTCATTCGATATTTCCTGAGGATTTTGAAGGTCCTTTATAGGTCAGAGAGGTGGTCTTCCTTGAGCCTGCTCTTGACGAGCATATAATCGATGTAGACCTCCATGGTGCTTCCCATTTGGTCTTTGAACATTTTGGTGACCAATCGCTGGTAAGTTTCTCCTGTATTTTTTATCCCAAAGGGCCTGGCCTTGTAGCAATATAATCCGATGGTGGTGATGAATGTTGTCTTGTCTTGATCTGGCTCGTGTAGGGGGATTTGATGATATTCAGAGTATGCGTCTAGGAAACTCATTCTTTCATGAGCTGTTGTAGCGTCCACCAACTGGTCAATCTTTGGGAGAGGAAAACTGTCTTTAGGGCAAGCTTGGTTAAGGTCGGTGAAGTCAATGCAGACACTCTATTTTCCATTGCTTTTTGGGACCACTACTGGGTTGTACAGCCACTTAGGGAATTAAACTTCCCATATGGATCCTGCATCCAACAGTTTTTTCACTTCCTTCTCTACAGCCTTGGCCTTCTCTGGTACAGTTCGTCATGCCTTTTGTACGATCGACTTGAAATCGGGGTCAACATGCAACCGATGACAAACTACACTGAGATCAATCTCAGGCAGCTCGTAGGGTTCCCACGCAAAATCGTCCAAGTTAACCCGCAAAAGTACTATCAGTTTCTTCTTCTCTCGATCTGTGAGAGAGGCTCTGATCAAGAACATCCTATCTTTCTTGTTGCCGCTGGCTGCGACTTCCTCTAGGTTCTCAACGACCCGCTCAGAGGGGAGGAGCCTCGTCTCCTCCACTCCAGGTCTTCCATATTTTAGCTGCTATTTGGAAGGTATCAAACCTTCCTGCTCTTCAACCTTCTCCTTATCTTTCTCGATCTTCTTCTCTGGTTTCGGGCAGATGGTTGTTATAAAGCACTTTCTCGCCATTGCCTGATCTCTATGGATATCCATTACTCCTCGCTCAGTCACATATTTGAGTTTCTGATGGTAGGTAGAGGGGACGGCCTTCATCGCATGTATCCACCCTCTGCCCAGGATCGCCTGGTAGGGTGAGTCGATGTCGACCACCAGAAATTCGATCATCTTGGAGATACTTCCTGCCCTCACTGGTAGTACAATCTTTCCTAAAGGGATGATTACTTTACCAGCGAAGCCAACGAGAGGAACGATGGCTTCCTTTAAGTCGACGACGCCTAACTTAAACTTTCTGAATAGGTCAAGATACATTACTTCGGATGAGATACCCTAGTCGACGAGCAACTTGTCGACATCATAGTTAGCTATCCCGAGTGTAATGATCAACGCATCATGATGTGGGGTCCTTACTCCCACTAGGTCTTCATCCGTGAACACGATATGCTTGCTGTAGTCGACGTCTTCTGCTCACCGATGCTTTCCTCCTTGCATTTTGGCTGGATCGATTTGAAAATCTTGCATTACTGCCGTAAGCTTATTGACTACCATCCGAGCTGAGTTTCCTTGAATCTGCTTTAGATCGGACGCCCCATGAATCACTGCGAACTCATGGACGACGTCCTCCTCAAGCACATTATCAGGCCTTGGGTCTCCATTGGCAGCAACCTTCTCTGCTTTTTTATCCACAAATTTGTTCATGTGTCCAGTTTGAGCTAACTCTTCTAGGTGAGACTTGAGGGCCTTGCAGTGCTCGATTTTGTTCCCACCCTCTTTGTGGAAAGCACATCTCAGTGCGTTGTTCCTTTTTTAGGGGTCTCCTACCATCTTTCTGGGCCACTTAACGAACATCTCGTCCTTAATCTTTGCTAGAATCTTGTAGATTGGTTCTTTAAAAACTGTGTTCACTGCTGAAATGCTTTTGAAGCATCATTTTTGTTCCCGCTCTTGGGGTCGCTCTTGCCCCCATTTTTTCTTCCTTTCTTTTGGTTCTCATCTTTGTCGCTGCTCTTGCCGGTGAACTTGGCACGACTATTCTCCCTTGCGCTGAGGCAAGTCACATCCTCGACTTTGGCATATTTTTCAATATGATCCATTAGGTCGTCAGTGGTCGTGGCCTCCTTCTTAGTAAGGGACTGGTGCAAGAGGTAGGAGCTGTGTAGGCCAATCTTAAAGGATGTCACGGAGACCTGCTCCGAGATGTCCTTTACCTCGTTGAATAACCCCTAATATCTTTTCGCATAGTCTCAGAGGCTCTCTTGGGACATTCTTTTCATTATCAACAAGGCATCCATCCTCTTCGGATGAGAGCTGATGGTAATGAAGCGAGCTGTGAAGATCTCTGCTAGAGACTCAAAGCTCCTGATGGATCTGTGAGAGAGTTTCTCGAACCACTTCTGGGCTATGTCATGTAAGCTCGACGGAAAGATCTGGCACATCAATGCGTCCTTATGGTTCCATAGGGTCATGGCCTACCTGTACTGTCTAATATGGTCGATATGATCAGTCTTTTTATCGTAGATCTTGAATCTGGGCATCATGAACTTCTTGGGGGTTTATTCTTCTTCTATATCCCTTGAGAAAGGGGATTTCATCTGGGTCCTGAGAGCTCGCCTGGCTAGCTCTCTGGTCGATCTGGCACCCCGATGTGCTGGGTGTTAGTCCATTTCTCTCCGGACCAAATTTTGTATTTCATCATTTCCTCGACCTGGGATCATATAACGACGAGCTGGATGTTGTTGCTTGGGCAAGTCGTCATCTGACTTGTGTTCCTCAAATCTTTGAGATCCACGTCTAGGGATCCTTCCTCGACTGTGAGATTTGTTCGCCTGAGGGCCAGGAGTGCGATATTGTTGTTTCCTTGTACTACGATGAAGTTCTCTCTCCATTTTCTCCAGTCTTCTCTTGAGACGAGCATTCTCATCTTCTTTCTTGTGAGTGGACTCCTCTTGCTCTTGGAGCCTGGCCTCATAGGTGTCGATTAGTCTAGAGACCTGTGTGGACCTGGCTAGTCCTTGGCTTTCCTCCGAAGCTTGTCGTTCTGGGCGAGCCCTAGGATTTGAATGTCGAACTTCAGATCTGATCCTACAAGGGGCAGGTTGCTCTTGAATGTTCCGTGCTTGAGGCTACTGTGACCAGACATTCCAAATTCTTATTGGTGAAGGCTTTCTTAAAGGAAAACAAACACTTACCACAGACGGCGCCAATTGTGGTGACAATTAAACTCAACACAAAATAGTAAGCAAAAGCGATCACCAGAATAAATAAAGAACTTGAAATGATGGCAATCACACACAACAAAAGATATACGTGGTTCGACAAGAATGCCTAAGTCCACGGTGGTGCTCTCTGTATTTTATTTCTCTTTACTCGAGGGTAGTGTTTTACAATTGCATACCCTTTGCCCCGGGCTGAGGGTTTCATATATACATGTTGTTTCTCGGAGAGTGGGGGTGTGGGACTCCTCCACATTAGCCCATAATCCCTAGAATATCTCTTGGGAGATTTTAGGAATTAAATGGATCATAACTGAATCAGTTAAAGCGCGAGGCCTTTAGACTTTGGACCAGGCTTAATTGGGCTACTCGTCTGGGTCGGAATGACTAATTGAGGTGCCCACAATCCCAATCAATGAAAATTAAAATTTTGGTTCTAGTATGATTGAATTGTTCACACCCTAGACGTGGGTTGCCATCCAATCGGTAAAGATGCGTGTACAATCTTAGTAGTTTATCTTCACTTTGAAAACACGTCTAATGGTTCAGTAACTAGTATGGTAGTTCAAAGAAGATTGTACCCATCCATTAGGAATGTATTGAAGAATACCAAGAGTTTGATTCGAGTCTAGGTGCTGACTAGGTTAGACACGCACAATCTCGTAGTTTTCAAATAATGCATAAATTATTAATCCTCGAAGATATGAGGATTGAAATATTCATATTATTATCTCTTTGATTTACAATGGGTGAGATTCAATTTATTGGGTTAATAATCTCTGTAGGTTGGGCAATCTTTATGTAAATATGTCTCAAATAATATTCTGAAGGAATCCGCTTCCAGGAGATATTCCGGATTGTGATATTCTGGATTGGGCAACCATTGTGTATATATGTATTATCTAACTTTGCCAACAAGGCTTCACTATTTGACTAATTCTGAGATAACTAAATTGGAATGCAATTATATTTATTTAGTGAAATTAATTACAATTAAATTGAAAAAAATAAATTACAGAGTGTAATTTGGGATTTTCATATTTTCTTTTGTAAGCTAATTTAATTATTTGCCTTAGGTCCTTAGTATAGTCCATATACCAAGTAGCAGGCCCATAACTCTTTGGAAGCCCTAATTGGCCCAAGGTCGCTTCATGTATCTATCTATCTATCTATCTATAAAAATACATCTAAAATAAAATCAAGTAAAATAGTCTCCTAAAGGGATTAAGCCTTCTCCTCCACCTCATAACCATCATCAACTTCATTATAGAGTTCTTTGTCGGACCATTCTATACTTGATGTACCGTCACCTCCACTTAACTATCAGACACATCTCTCTCTCTCTCTCTCTCTCTCTCTCTCTCTCTCTCTCTCTCTCTCTCTCTCTCTCTCCTTGTAGAGCGTGTCCTCTCTACTAGATCTAAGTTCCTCTCACTCTAGTAGTGAAACTAACTAATCCTGCTTATGAGTCCACTATCTAGCTTACTACATCATTGTCTTAATAAGATGATGTCGTATAGTCTGCTATAAGGCAATGAACTGAGCTACAAACGATATCTGCGGTTATTTTTGTTGTGTTGGTGCTAGAGGGGGATGATTAGATACGAACGTCTGAGCTATCAAACATGTTATGACTCAGCCTAGAAAGCGTCATTCTTTTAATCTTCTATAGGAGGGAGGAGATGTGCTTACCTCGATTAATGAGAGTCCAAGTTGTGTGCAATAGAAAATCAATACGAGATAGAGAATTCATGAGCTCGTCGAGTATGAGTGGAACATTGACGATAACCACAATAGTGGTCAATAACATCCCATAAGGAAGGAACAAGCGTAATCAGTTATCTCCTTCATTATAGACTGATGCCATATGATGCAAAATGATCGAACGAAGGTAAATGGACATCTCAAAATTGCTGGCGTGAAGGAATCTAATGTTGTCTGCACCATAAGTATTTTTGTATACGATGGGTTTACTATTGAAGTTAACAATCTTACTTAGGAGATGATAGTTGGAGTTGAGATGTAGACTTTGTGGTGGTTTCCTATTATTAACGCCTACTGTGGTGTGGTGAATGGATTTAAACAATATATAAAAGGGTGAGATGGTAAGGGTCCTTAGGATAATCAGGATGGGGAACCCTCATAGTGTTTAAGAAATTAAAAATAGTGTCCGAAGAAACTACTACCTGAACTCCCCTAACATGCCAAGTACTATACTCTCCATCTACTCGGGCATAAAAGTAAATCTCCTACACCATAATTACGTAAGCATCACCACTCATAGAGATAATATGATCCTATACCTTATCTAGAAACTAATTCGTACTGCACCAAATCTACCGAATTATCACGGTCATTGACCTTGACAAGTTGAACTTATCAAGGTCAATGACCGTGACAATTCTGGGGGTGACAACTTTTTTTGTCACGGACTTTTCACGATCATTGATCGTGACAAGTTCATTAGAATTGTCACGGTCATGTCACGATCTATGATCGTGACAAGTTTTGTCATGGTTATAGACCGTGACAAACCCGTGACAATATTTTAAAAAAAGTCACGGTCTATGACCATGACAATTCTGGGCAGAATTAAAAAAAAATCTGCTGGGCAGTATGGCCACTGCCACTGCCCAACAGTATAACTGTACCTGTTATAGCAACATTATACATGTTCAAACATCATAGATCCAAATAAAATAAAGATAATGCAAATATACATTCAAAATAATATGCATCACGATATAATCCAAATATAATTCAAATGTAACGACTTAAAACAATTCAATTCAAATAATGTCACTACATGTCTCGGGTAAGGTTATCTCTAAGAAGGTGATTAGGCCACATGATATACGAATTGACATACCCAGAAATATACATCGTGTCGCATTGTTCGCGCAACCATAAGGAGGAATTCTCCTTCCCGGGTATCACATGCATGACGAGCACCTTGGATTCGATGTCTTAAAGCAAACGTCCATGAACTGGCATACCTTGGACGGTATTCGGGTCCCTCAACCCTAGCCCTATCCACTGGACATCAAATATGTCCAGTATAAACACGCTCGGCCAACCAAGTGTCGACATCGGTCGGTTGAAGGGAGCCAAATAGGGGAGTGGATCATTAAAGTCCGCACGTATCGGCGATGAAGCAACGAGGTCCACATCCTCGTCATCCTTCACCTCGTCCTCCTACACCTCCTCCTCCACCACATTCTCCTTCCCTTTCCCCTTACGGTTTCCCCCCAACGAACGCTTCATGAATGAGAACATATCTTGGACCTTCACCTCCAAACGGGACAGATTCGCGTCATTCGAGTCCACCGTTCGAGCTAACCCGATGTCGCTCGTCTCCAATCCGATGATCCTAGATTTGGCTACCCACGAGCTCACCCCCTTGTCCTACCCTAACGATCAACGCCAAGTACTTGGCTAAGTGCGTCTGTGGACAAAGATGCCTTGTCGGTATCAGACTGCGGCTCATGCACTTCCTTAAGCTTTGCCTGAAACGACAAAAAACACATGATTAGTAAAATAAGTAAATGAAAAAATTATAACGTAATTAACAAAACGTAAACTATCGAATTACTTACAATCTTGGCTACGACGCTCGAGGACACCTCCTTATCCTTCCCCTTCTTCATCTGAACAGCCACATAAGTATCGAGCCTATGTGGTCTACCCCCAGGGCCACTCCCTGTCCCCTAAAATAAAATAAAGTAAAATTAGTATCGACCCCGCAAAGTAATATAATGCAGAATGATATATTTTTGTAGTTATAGAAAAATTAAATCTTACCATCATCCTATGTTCTACCTCGGAGTAAGACGTCCGACCGGAGTAGTGCACGTCCGTATTTTTTGCTCGATTTTCCCTCCCTGATTGGCGAGATGCCAATTGTCACTTCCCGATCTCATTGTCAATGAACTTTTGCCATTGTGCCAATGAGATCGACTCCTTCGGCGGGACGGATTCACGTATTCGGATACCGGACTCTCAGGCCTTCCCAAAGTACCAGGTCCGCATATTTTTCTTCCATGTCTTGTGTTGCTCCCTCAACTACTCCAAGACGAAATCGCGTAGCTTTGGATCCAGGCTGAATTGTTCATATCCAACAAATACAATGTTAGTTGCGAATAAATATATATATAAAATGAAATCGAAATTAAAATTGAAATATTCATATAAATATAAATATAAATTCATTACCTGTAGTGCCACCCAAATAGCTAACTTGAGCTCATTTGGCACCTCCCTCCAACTAGTGTACCCCGGGCTGATGATTGTCTTTACCAGCTCGAGGGATCTCGCTAATAGCCCCGTCTTGTTCTCGATAGTCATCCCCAATTTTCTATATTTGGTGAGCCTAGGGGGCGAGGAGCCCTCCTCGCCTCCGCTACCACCGAGCCCAGACGACATCATCACAATCAGCATCATCATCCTTGCCTCAATACCTGAAGGAGACATTTGGTGTAAAAAAATGTTGTTATTAGTACAAATCAAAATGAAGTAGAAGAAGACATGCAAATATGTACAATTACTACAAATCCAAATGAATTGTTATTGTTTAACACCTCAATTCTGAATTCCAAAACAACAGCATCTAGCTCATAATATGTGCAATTACTAAAAATACGAAACATCCCCACCCCACCCCTACTTCCCACACACACGCAAACTAGACAAGAGTGAAAATGATAAAGTGCAAATCAATTAAAAGCATTAAAAATGGATTGATAAAGTAAAAATTGGAATATTTATTACAAATTGAAAAATTGTTTCAAATTCGGGTTATCATAAAAAATGGATTGGTATTCGGTAGGAGCAGCCAAGTCATTCACACTACCATTTAGACGCTTTGGAGTGTGTAGGGCAATTGACCACGGCTCGTTGTTGATATACTCCGAGTAAAACACTTGGTTAACCTTTTGAAATGCACAAACAAACGGCTCATCGCTCACGTGGTCATTGCTCTTCAACTTGGACAAGTCAACCATGATCAAATTGGTGATATGATCAACTTTACAAGCATTTTTATCCTCAACTCTTACCCAGTCACAGTAAAATACAACCTCTTTGAAGCTTATATAATCCAATTCAAATATATTTCGAATTACACCATAGTAAGTCGTTTCAGCTTCAACGAGATTTTTATCTTTTGCGCTCGCTCGAAAGAAAGTAAGATCCTTGTATGAAATGCCCGAGTTCTGCACATTTTTACTTTCCTCGAACACTTTTACGCCAAATACGTAACCGTTCAATTGATACTTTTTGTACTCTTGTGCCACGAACAAGGGTCCAGTGGCTAGATGAGCAAGCCTTGATGTCGCATCACCCATCTTTAAGATCTGAGAATATAGATAAATTAATTAGATTAGTTATAAAGTTTGAGTGTAATGTAACGTTATACAATGGCCATTTTCATTATAATTACCTCTTTTGACAATCACAACCTAAATTCGCTGTCTGATTGTACCATTATTTTTCGTCTTTTATTGCTCTCACAGGCTTCATATTTTCTGCATATTACAAAACTAAACTTACTAATGACTCCCCCCCAAGGCAAGTGCCCATAGTATGTTCAACAAAGTTCTTATCTGCATGCATCACATCCAATACATGGCGCACCGGGTTATTCTTCCAATAAGGCAAGTCAAATAAAATTAACCTCCTAGACCATGCCTTTCTTGTCTCAGTTTCATTCCCAGTTGGGGTCTTCTTATGCTTGACATTCTTAAATTTGGGATTCTTACCTGGCATATTAGAGCCACATTCAGAAGATTTACTTTCAATTTCTGAACCTGAAAGTTGTCTCGACGGTAGCCTATGTTCAACCCCGCCCAATAAAAAATTAGAACCTTTCTCAAATCTGAAACTATGAGTCGGGGGTAAAAACCTCCTATGGCAATGGTATACATTTTTTGACCTAAAGGATAGACGAAGAGATTTAGTCTCCTCTCCACAAATAGGACACCCCAAATAACCATGTACTACACAACCGGATAATGTCCCATAAGCTGGAAAATCATGAATTACTCACATCAACATAGCTTTCAGCGTAAACTCTTCTTTTCTAAAAGAGTCAAATGATTTCATACCATCTTCCCACAACTCATTTAATTCTTCTACCAAAGGATCCCGATAGACGTCGATGTCATCACTTGGTGCCTTTAGCCCAGGTATCAACAAAGACATTATTGAAAATTCAGGTATCATACACTGTGAAGGAGGGAGGTTGAGTGGGGCTAGGATCACTGTCCATACACTCTGATTGGTGATTAGATTTCCAAATGGATTGAAACCATCGGTTAATATAGCCAAATGAATGTTACGCTGTTCTCGAGCAAAATCGGGATACTTATAATTCATCCTCCTCCAAGCTGTAGAATCAGTAGGATGACGCATGATATTAACCCCTACTTCTGCCCTAGCAAGTCATTGCCTCCGCTATCCATGGTACTGTGAAAAATTGCTTTAATCTAGGCCCAACGGGAAAATATTTCAATACTTTTTGAGGCACTTTTGAGCTTGTGCCTTCTTTACTAGTAGATTGGACATATCTAGGTTCATCGCAAACCTAACAACGATAGAGATTTTCATACTCCTTTCGGTATAGTATGCAGTCATACACACAAGCATGAATCTATTTATACTTCATTCCCAAACCTTTCAAACTATTCTTCATAACAGGATAGCTATTTGGAAGCGTATTCTCCTTAGGTAGTAACCCCTTCACCCATTTCAGAATTCCTATCACGCTATTGCCAGACAAACCATACTACGTCTTCAAACTGTGCAAACCAACCATGGCATGTAAAGTTGTTTGATCTTTCTCACAGCTAGAGTATAACCGTTGGGTCGCCTTAAATTTTAAACTTTAGTAGTCATCGTCAAGGTTTATCGTGATATCTTCACGAGTACTTGAACCTTGTACATCATCAGTAACCTCATTATTCTCTACTTCATAAACTTCGTATGTATAATCAACTAAATCCTCTAACATATTATGATCTACGTCGTCCCCTCCTACATCTATCCTACTTATCGAAGGTTGTTGTGAAGGTTGTTCGGGGACAAAAGGAACTTTTAATTCACCATGAAAACTCTAAAATCGATAACTATCTTACATACCCGATCTTAACAAATGTAGTTCAACTGTTTTCCACTCAAACACCTTACCATTCTTACACCTAGCACACGGACACGAAAACTCTTCATCATTATGACATCTCCTTGCGTATTTCACAAATTCATTAGCACCTCTGTGAAACACATCCCCCATTCTATTTGTCTCATCCATCCACTCTTTGTATTTCGGATATCCCATCACAGCTACCACAACTAATCACCTATTAAAGGTAAGAAGCGTATATTCATGGATTAGTATAAACAAAATTTAGATTTATAGTATGTTTAATTTAATTATGTCTTATTTATATTCGATTTTTAAATTTCAAATTCAAATTCAAACTTAGATTTATAGTATGTTTCATTTAATTTCTATTTCCTCCATCTCCTCTAAAGGGTGAGTGGTCCTATCCCATTCAAGACCGCATATTTATGTAATATACTTAATAGCTCATGAACATTGTTACGATTTGAGAAAAATCTGGCAACATATCCCCATAGTTCTCCAAGTATACAACGTAGATTGGCAAGTGTGAGTATTATTTCAATTTGAAATAACAGTCACACTTGTCAATCGAGTATGTACCCAGAGAACATTAGGATACGACTGCAGAACTTCCTCCAAAAGTAACAACTTTAATCCACTAAGAATATTATTATACAAAAATTATACAGTCCTAAACTGTCCAAATGGAACAATTTGAGAGATCTCATTACAGGGGTAATGACTCTCGAACGGGTCTAAGGGCTATTGAATGCGTACGCATAAGAACTAGAAGGCTAGTATCTATGCGCACTGTACGTAATTTCAATTATGTTTCATTTAATTATCATACTATATATATATTGTTCGTTATACAAAGTAATTTTCAAAAAAAGTTGAAAAATTCTGCCCCCATATGGACAATAATCCAGTGGTCATGCCACTTTTAAAATTAAACAACCTAACATCGATCTATTATAATTCAACCACAATGGCAACAACAAATGTGTATCCCGTACTCCTTCTAATTCATCTACTCAATTAATTCTTTTCATCAATTAAACTAATAATTAAAGTATACAATTTTTAAATTACTAATTTACAATGAGGGACAATCCTACTTGCATATGAAAGGGGCACTAAATATTATTTTATAACAAAAATTAACCACCAATCAATAGTAAATCAATCAATTATTTTACAATATCTAATAACCCAATACAAATTTAATTAAAAAAACACACACATGCACATATACACCCCCTGCCCCCTCCCTCCCCCCCCCCCCCCCCCCCCCCGCTGCCCCTGCCCACCAGACGCACACACACACATATATACACACGCACATATACGCACACACATGCACATACACACATATATACACAGACAAACACACACACACACAAACACACATACCCCCTCCCCTCCCCCAGCCCTGCTGCCTCCCCCCCCCCCCCCCCCCCACCCACCCACCACCACCACACACACGCATATATACACCACACACACACACACACACACATATATACACACACGCACATATACATACACATATACATAAATGGAGGAGAAATAGAGAGTAAACATACCAAAGTTCTAGAGAGAGAGAGCAGCCGCTAGAGAGAGAGAGAAATGGATGGAACAAAATCGGTGGAAAAAAAAAGAAGGGGGAGGGTTTTTTACTGACATAATTATCACGGACGTGTCACGGTCAATGACCGTGACAAGTTTATCACGATCATTGACCGTGACAAACTGTACTTGTCACGGACGTATCACGGTCATTGACCGTGATAAGTCTTTGTCACGGACTTGTCACAGTCATTGACCGTGACAAGTCTAGTCGCTAAAAAGGTGACAATTTTACCATTTTGGTGCAGTGTCGGTAAAATAGTGCCCTCGACATAAAAAAAATATAAGTTACTCTATGATAACCCTAATCTTGTAATACCACATAATGATATACCGCCTGTGGTCTTCGCATATAACCTATCGTAGTGGGTTATATCACGGATGCAATGAAGGTGCCTCTTTGGACTTATTTTCCATGGAGAGAAATAAACCAATAACACCAAAATAAAGCTTTAATAATCGTATACAACCCTAAATGGTGCAACTAAGGCCAAAGACAACCTAATAGAACCCAACCACCAAAGAAAACCACCAAAAATCCAACACTAACAAAATCCCACCATTGATAAATAACCGTGAAAAAACAACAACCCAAACAATCATAGTAATGATATAAGACATGGGAATCTACATTAGCTATATATATACACACACTTAAAAGCAACGAAAGTTTGATCGATTTTTTAAAAATAGCAAAAAAAGTTTTTTTGAGCTGATTTTTTTTATATGAATCCCTTGAAATGTTTAAATATCACATACATAAAAAAATTAACTCAAAAATATTTTTTTACTATTTAAAAAAAATGATGAGAGAGAGAGAGAGAGAGAGAGAGAGAGAGAGAGAGGGAGAAATATGTATACACGCGTATTAATGACAAAGGTTGAAGAGTAAACTCACCAAATTGGACCCTAAGACCTTAAATAGATGCTAGAATCAAGATCGAGAAGTCTATAATCCTATAAATTGAAGCAAGAATCAACTCAAAAGTGGTTAAAATAAGATTTCTAGGGATTGGGCTCCATAGTAAGGGAAAATAGGGAGTTTGAAAGAGATTTTGGCTAGAAGTTAATCGTTGTGAAGGCTATGTTTCCTTTTAAACCAAGTTCTCATTCTAATAAGAGGTATCTTGTTTGAACAAGATCAAGTTTTAACCATGGTTACCCTCATTCGAATGAGGTAAAGAACTACTCTGCCACAAAAATGAACAAACCAAGAACCAACACATAAACCTTGGGAACAAAACAAAGAAAACACTGAAACACAAGTGGTATTTGGCACCAAACGATGTTGGACATGGAAATGGGAATGGTCTAAAGAACCCCCCCCCCCCCCCCCCCCAAAAAAAAAAAAAAATCCATAAAAACAACACACAACCCCCAAACCAACTTAGAGGTCACTCGCTGACATGCGTCGCCCATATTCAACCACATCGAGTCATATTAGGTTCACGTTGATAACAACCTAAAGATAATTGCGTGAATTAAGTAATCCAATAAGATCAAAATATAATCACATAATAGATGAGTGTGTGGAAGCCCATTAATTTTTGGCTTATATCTTCGTAAAAATTGTGATATTTTGATATTTAATATTT
Organism: Sambucus nigra; assembly: GCA_949130495.1. NCBI lineage: Eukaryota > Viridiplantae > Streptophyta > Magnoliopsida > Dipsacales > Adoxaceae > Sambucus > Sambucus nigra. The sequence continues at coordinate 284,650,960 of OX422207.1, read as the reverse complement.
TCCCATGAGAATATGCACTTGCATATTGTTGTCAAGTTTTATTTGTTATAAAACTACCGCAAGTGCACGGGCTATTGAAATATAGCGTGTGTAAGTATGGGTCGAACCCACAGAGACTTCGTCGATTTTTATAAAATATTGACTGTCCAACTAGACATATGAGTGTATAAAAGTGATTAAGTTTCTGAACTAAAAATAAAGACGGAATAAACGAACAAGTACAAGAGATAATATTAAATGTGGAAGAAACTAGGACGTCGGTTCCGTTTGTCAATTTTAATTAAATTAACACATCAATTTAATTTCGTAGTTCCGAATTTATAACACAAAATATACCGACTCTCGTCGAGTACATTTCGGAAAATAAAACATTACATGCACTCAAAATATTTTAACTTCTCTTGAATTAGACACCATAAATCCCTATTCCCTCGAAAATATCATGTTTAAAATTTTTAACGTGTATTTAAGCATGAGGTATCAAAACATCTAAGTGCAAGCATAACCCATCAAAAACGAAAACTTTAATTTTTTTACCGCATGAAATTATAATTAATGCGTTGAGGTTTAAAAATACACTCTCGTGTAATTTTAAACGAATACCGAATTTTTTTATTTCAAATTAGAACAAGTTGAAATATGTACGAAATTAAATTAACATGCGTGGTTTAATTAGTCATGACAAACATCACCTAAGTCCTAGTAATTAAACTACTCACACAACATATTTGACACACAAATATTGCAAGATGAAAAAAATAATTTTCATTAATAAATGTCAACTTACAAAATTTTGGGCCAAGACTTGAATTACAATACACAATATGCTCCTCCAAAGTGTGTCTAAAAAATACTCTCTACACAGATTTTTTTTTATCTCTCAAAGTGTGTCTATTTTTTTTCACTCTCTCCTCCCTCCACAATGTCCTGTGCCCTGATCTCCCTCCTCTGTTATGTTCGAGCTATCCCCCTCATTTATAAGTCCAATTCAATAAAATAAGGGAATAAGAAAAGGTGGGGAACACCAAACATAAAATATGGGAGTGATGGAGCAAAACATGGGTGATGGAGCAAAACATGGGTGTGGGGTAAAAGTAAATGTTGGATATAACAGTCTTGGGACGGCAGACAAAGGTAAGTAGAAGGGACTTTTGCATTTTCGTCACTTTTTAAATCAGAATTTTCAAACTGATTTTGCACCTTCAAAACACCTTATTTTGAGAATCGTCCGAACTATAAAGTTGTGAGCCTTTTAAATAACTTTCCAAAAAGCTATTGCATGACCTCAACGGACACTCGAACGAATTTATAATCATTTTTTAGTACTGTTGTGTCGGTGTGTCGTGTCGCGACATATCGAAACCATTTTTTTTTGCATATCCACTCCTATGTTGCCCGAATTCTCGAGACCCCTGTAAAAAATTAAAAATAAAAATACTTGATATAAATTTTGGGTCATAAAATGTTGAAAATTACATAATTACCCTTATTTATATTTTAGTCCCCAAAATTCATGTCTCACTCATTTTAACTTGGAATTTAACCAAATTTCAAAGAAAACTTCATATTGACCAGATAAATATTTAAAAATTATTTCTAAGCTTGTAAAGTTTCTGAAATTACGTTTTCACCCCGAAGTTGCTAAAATTGCATTATTAATCCGAATTATTTCCAAAGTTGCATTTTGCTTTTAAATAACAAAAATGGCTATAAAAACTCTTTATTTACAATGCAAGGGACCTAACAAGGCCTAGATTTGAGTATAAATAATACAAAATAATGCACTCATCACATATATATATTTAATCTATTTTTCTCATTAACACAATGATTTAAGTCTTTTGCTAACACTATCCATCACCATATTTAGGTAGATCTTACCATCGTTTTCCTCATTATTTTTACCAATAATATCTCATGTGAAATGGATATTACAAGCATACCTTAAAAATCTAGCAAATAAAATATGACTCAATTGATTGAAAATGCGTGGCATGAAAGCTTATTGGATCACAATCGATGATACAACAAATTATAACTCGTGTATATATGTGTGCGATATGGTAAATACTATGACATGATTATTATAGGTTGTTCCTTGGAAAATTCTAAAGATAATGATTAAGTGAAGTTTAACTATAAGATTGTACTATCCTCCAACTCTAGCAGGGGCGAGGAGGTGTCCTAGTTAACTCTTTGACAAATGTGATCTCTTTCTTTGGCTTAGATTCTTATGTTATGTTATAGCCGAGAACCATTTTTTCCCTTGAGGATTGAGACAATTCAAGGAAAATCTTCTCTAGCTTGTCAGAACTTATGCCTCTGGAACCTCACATGCACGTGGCGACTCGAGGAGTGTCGCATTCAAGTTACTAACCTTATTAGATAAGAGATCAATCTATTTCTCATCTTCTCTTAACTTGTAAACGAGATTAACTTCTTATGCCTTCAACCTGCCTAAGAGTCCCTCGTTCTCCTTTAGTTCACTAAGTTCACTCTCACACTTATTCAGATTTTTAGTAAGTTAGTTATTAACCTTCTTAATTCCGAGGGACAAATCATGAAATTTATTGCACTTATCTTGAAGTTGTTATCTTCCCTTATAAAAAATATCTTCACCTTCAGTTGTCTTCATAGAAATCTAACTCAAAATCATTTTCTCAATCTTATCTTCAAGAAGGGAGATGGGAGGATTAGACATATTCTTAATGGCATTGAATAGTAAAGTTGCATTCAACGGGTGATTCACTACCTGAGTTTGAGTTACTATCTCTAAGGGTGGAATTCATAGAATTATTCTCATTACTTCTTGTTTTTATACTAGTGGGATACTCACGTGTCAAATTTCATAAACCTTATCATTCAAAGCACTTCCCAAAGTCTTCTTCTGATATCTCTTCACCTTAAGACTTACTGTTACATCCCTTTGAAGACTTCTCTACCCTATTAGATCTAGTGTTATCTCCTCCCTTCTTGTTAGATCTAAACATCTTATGATTAGAATTGGAAAACTATTTTTAAATATGGTAAAATTAACCTCATTCTCATAGAAAATGTCATCCAAGATGGAGGGTGCATTCTTTTATTCCTTCAATGTGATGCCCTTTTCTTTCTTGGATGGCATACAATTTTTTAACTCGAAGGTTTGGATGGCCTCTATGATCTCCTCTACCTTCATGTTATTTATAGCTCATTGCAACGTTTAAGGCTGAGACGCATGGAAGTAACCTAAGTGGTAGCGATCTAAGGATTTCCCTAGTAACCTTAGAGTCAAGGATCTTCTCAGCCAAATTAAAATGAGAGTTTATGTTATTTGATAGTTCAGATTAAAACTCATTGAAGGTCTCATGATCGATCATCTTCAATAACTCAAACTGAATGGAGAGGCGTTGATATTTGAGATCCGAATGATATTTATATCCTTTTGGGTGACTTCCAAAATGTTACACGCCACCTTATAGCACTAGCAGATATTTGGTGGAACTCTTCTTGGGCAGCTCCACAAAAAATAACACTTAACCCAAAAGAGTTATAGTTGCCCAACCTATGTTCATCCTCAATCTAGGTTATCTTAAGTTTAGGGACACGAATTTCCCCTGCCTTGATCATTGTGTGTTTCCACCCCCTGACTACGGTTGCTCACACCTTCCGGTTGCATACACCTTCTCATCTTGGGATTTCAGAAAAATGTCAAACTCTCTTTCTAGTATTTATAGTTGGTACAGTAAAGCATATGTGGACGAATGGTCGACTGATCGAGATTCATCATAATGAACTGCTCTTATACCCATTTGAAAAGTATGTTCCCTAGGGATCTAGTCAAATTAATTACTTAATTAATTATCATGTCTAGTTAAACTTAAATCCTTTACCAATTGAACTTTATTTTAATTTTATTAAATAAAATTAATTATGTCAATTTTCCTATGGGTGATCTAATTCAGATCTGTAAAATCAATCACACACAATGACAAGGATTTTATAGTAGAAACCCTCACGAGAAAAAAATTACCATAACGTATTATGAATTTTATGCCTTACGATGTATCGACACGACCTATATATAAGGCATTAATTACTTCCACAAATTCTCGCCTTTGCTTTTTGATTCGATGCTTCTGCCCGTACTAACAATTTGCTTCTCCACGCCACGAATCATCTTACATAATCCTCAAAGATCGGTATCCATCGATCTTTGTTATCGACGATCAACCCACACGTAAGTTATGTGCTAATCATCCACACGATTGTTCGTGCTAATATCTTCTGCATATGTACGAGTCAGTGGGGATTGGAAACCAAAATTTTACCTTGAAATCATGAAACTTGACAAAATTCACTCTTATAAGAAAACTCTTTTTAAACGTTTTACAATTTAGATAAAGTTGGGTTGCATATCTTGAAAGACACATATGTGATGATGCTGAAATCTAGCACCACCAGATAAGTGATGATGAGCTCAAACTGTAAGTAACATGGCAGCCATAGATGTATAAGTGTGTAAGTGTGTAGAAGGAGATGAGTGTAAGAGGAATAAGATAATGATGTATAGTGGTTCAGCCAATTTGGCCTACATCTACTGTGAGTGTGTGATCCACTAAGTATCGGCACTAATGGCCTTGGATACAATGCACATAAGCTCACTTTCTCTCTCTACTGTGTATACAAGCAGAGTTTCAGCTAGCGTTTTCAATTATCGATCCCCTTGTAGGGTTGTAGGTGACAAGTATGTATAGGTCTTGGGGGGTGTAGTGTACCCCCCAAGTATGCATGGTGCATGTGAATGATGATTTAGCCAATCTCCCGTTGACACCTGTAGATGCCAAATGATGACATAATATTCCCTCACGTGAGGGGGTGATTTTGTTATAACGATCTTCCACGTAACATGGGAGCCTCACGCGCACTGTTCCACGCGTTTCCCATACCACGCGCTGTGATGATGTCATCCTCGGCCTATGAGACGAGGCCGAGGGCAAGGTTCCTTCTGGTAGTGTTTGGCCCAATTTGGGCCTCGTACTATCATACCCTCGGAGGGTCGTCTGGGCCTAGCGGAGGGTTGGTCCCTCGGAGGGCCGTCTGGGCCTGATGGAGGGTCGCACCCTCGGAGGGTCGTCTGACCCTGACAGAGGGTCGGCCCCTCGAACGATCGTCTGGGCCTGATGGAGGGTTGTCTGGGCCTGATGGAGGGTCGGCCCCTTAGAATCTCGTCTTGGTGGAGGGCGCGCTCGACCTGGACGAGGATATATACGGGTATATCAATCACCCCCAGCCCTTAGCCATAGATGTTGTTGAGATGGCTGAGGGATAGTATTGTAGTTGAGATGGGTGTATGATCAGTTAGGTGAGTGACACTTGTCAAGCTGATATGACACCTAGACAGATATCCATTATCGTTTTAGTTTCCAAGGCGTGGTGGCTGCACACTTGGCGTGGGACTGTGTGCCCTAATGTTTCCCTCCTCGTGGGCTGTGTTCTGCCTTGGTTAATGGGACCACTCATTACTAAGGTATTTAAACAATTTTTGAAGTTTTATTCCCCTTCTTATTCTTCTTTCTTCCTGCCAGAACTCTCTCTCTCTAGCTTCTCACCTGCTTTCTAGCCATTTGTGCAATTTCAACCTTTCGAGTTTGGCAGTCCTGCTATTTCTTCTCAGGTAACCGCTTTGCTCTAGTGCCCTCTTTATCTTCATTTCTGTTTGCTTTCTTGTTTTAGGCTCGTAGGGTTAGATTTTCCTTAGACTGTTTCATAACTTTTCTGGCGTATTCTCCGATGGCCTGTTCTTGAATGTTCTTGATAAAAACCCTTTAATTCTTTGGTTTTGATCGAAAAGTCCAACCTGGTCAATTGTGAGATTGTTTGTAGTTGGCTTAGCCAAATTCTTCTAAGTGTAGGGTCTTCTCCTTAATGCTTAGGAGGCTTTACAGTTTAGCTGAGGAATTTCCATCCCTGAGAGAGAAGTTCTTCGTAGAGATTAGGCAAATAGAGGAAGAGGAGGAGAGAAGATGAGGGGCCGACCCTAACTAGGTACGACCCATTTTCCCATTCCTCTAGCCACAATAAATCCATCTGAGTCTTGTGGGTCATCCTGCCATCCAGCCGAGAGTTACTTAGGAGAGATGGATGAGAGAGCCTCATCACCAACAGGAGCAGGCCCTTATGGGATGAGAGAAACGTCTGATCTTAGCCCAGGCTGCCAGGCCGAGGGTGTGGTTCCTTTCGAGGTTGTCCCTGTGACAACTTTATCCCCCCACGCTTTCCAGATGGTTTTCCCTCATGGGCCTCTGCCAGGTGATGAGGCCGAGGCCAAGGGGACTGAGGATGATGGTGAGGACTCAGATATTGACCCAGTTGACACCTCCCATGCCTCTTCCTATATTTCCTCGGTCAGGGATCGTGACCTATTGCTTTGGAGGCATGCATTTGGTGTGCCCCCAACATAAGTATGAGGGTCCCCTCTGAGTCTGAGAGGGTCTTTGAGGGTGAAGAGGGAGAGGTCGCAGTATACGAACAGATGTTTAAGGTCGGTGTCAGGTTCCCTCTACACCCTGCCGTTGTAAATATCTTATCAGCCCTCGGCGTTGCCCCTTCTCAACTTCCTCCCAACTCCTGGAGGATGATCATTGGCTACGTATCCCTATGGAAGAATGCCTTCACTGACGTGCCTTCCTCCGATGTGTTTTTGGCCTCTTATAACATCACTTCCTCGTCCAAGCAGCCTGGGTACTATCACCTGGGGGCGAGGAGGTCTGATAAAAAACTTCTCCACGTGGCACAAACCTCCAACCATGATTGGAAGAAGAGATTCTTCTTCGTCTATGGAGAATGGGAATTTTTCGCCGAGGCTCAACCTTTGGTCGATGGTCCGAGGGTCCCAAGAAGATGGTCTAACCCCTCGATGAAGGCCAGGTCAGATCCCGAACTTAGTCTGAATGAGAAAGACATAGTTGAGTATCTGAGAGAACGAGGGAAAGGGGGTGATCTTGCAAAGTTTGAAGATCTGATGACCCCTCGGTTCATCAAGGAAGCTGGTTTGAGGGTCGGCCCCTTGACAGAGCTATGTGAGTTATATTACTTTTTGCCCAATCTTTGCTTTTTTCAAGTGTTTCATCTTTGCCTCTGCATTTTTCTGACGTGTCGTCTTCTTTTCAGGTCGTCCTGCAGGTATATCTGACCATCTTTGGGAACTGACTGCCCCGAGCTTACTATCTGGTCTGGGCAAGAAGAAAGGCAAGGAGCCTTAGCAAGCTCAGAGGAAGACAAAGACCGTGGGGCCGACACATGTTGAGCCGACCTTCGACAGGTAAAAGAGGAAAGAGCCAGAAGTCCCTGTTGACCCTCGGCCAAATTCTAGGACGAGGGCAAGGGTGGAGGTGTCTGAGGGTACCGCCTCTTCTTCCAGTATGGTGGCCTTCTGGTCCCAAAACTTGGCATTTTTTAAGGCCGAGCCGTCTTCTCTGATTGCCAACCTGAGGGCGGCCAAGGCGTCTATGTTTTTTGCCCCTTCGGCCGCCGACTATGAGTTTTTGTCCAAGATGCCTCCGACGAAGGTGTATGACTATGGTCTGCACACTCTGGCTTAGGTACTTGTTCATACTTTTTCTTAATTGAATTTTTCACCAACTGTTTCCTCGGCCTCTTAACAACTGTTTAGCATTATTATGTGCAGTCTGTCTGTGCCTTTACTTCGACCACCAAGTGGATGGCTGAAAATCAACAAAAATTTCATGAGGCCGAGAGGGCAATTCAACACGAGGCTGATCTGCAGACGGAGCTGGAGACTACAAAGGCTGAACTGGAGAGTGCCAGGACCAAACATGCCAAGGTCTTGGACGAGCTGACAAGGCAGCACGATGCAGACTTGCAGGCCAAGGACACGCTTATAAAAGAGAAGGACGAGGCCTTGATCAAATTGGGGGTTCAGTTCAAGACCGATCTTGAGGTGGCTGTGAAGAAAGCTGAGGTCGATGCTGTGGAGGCCTACAAACTCTCGGATGAGTTTCAAGGCTTCGATCTTGAATACTTAGAGAGGGGGATTAGGATGGCCTGCCTGTGGGTCGTCCTTAAGTTTGCTGACGCAGTATCTTCTGTCCGCCCCTGTATCGAAGCAGTCCAACTGGACGACCCCCTGATTGCTGAGGGTTTGGCACAGGTGGAGTCTCAAGTGCACGTCGAGGGTATCGACACGTCTGAAGATCATCCTGTCATGGTCGTTGAGGAGACTTCTCTTATCGACGTTGAGGCACTTCCCTCTGATGTTGCTCAATAGGATGGCTGCTTGTAGCCAATACCCTCTTTATGTTCCCCATGAATGTACTTTATTTTTGTAGAAACTTTTGTAATATTTCATTTATAATATCATCTCTCTTGTTGTCTTCCATACTCGTCTCTTGTGTGATTTGTATTGTGAATTTTTTATATTAACAATATCACTAACCCCGACCTCGCCTTTCTTGAGGGTGAATGAGGGGTCGTCCCCAACATTCACCCTTATTATAGCTAAGGATGGTTTCCACCAATTTTAATTGATACAGTTGATAAGTCCTCCATCGTCTTTCTTGAGGGCAAAGGGGGGGTCGTCCCCACCATTGACCCTCATCATAGCCGAGGGTCGGTTTTACCAAATTAATGGTTTTCAAGTCCTCCCTCGTCTTTCTTGAGGGCAAAGGTGGGGTCGTCCCCACCATTGACCCTCATTATAGCCGAGGGTTGGTTTTACCAAATTAATGGTTTTCAAGTCCTCCCTCGTCTTTTTCGATGGCAAAGGTGGGATCGTCCCCGCCATTGACCCTCATTATAGCCGAGGGTTGATATTAAAAGATGATCCCAACCTTACTAGAACTGACAAACGCATGATGAGGGGAAACACTGATATTTCTCATTTCTCATTATCATTCCAAGTGCTCTGTTGGAGCAACACCAATTACAATTGTGGTCCGATAGGACATTACAACACTACTGATGGTATCTCTTCAAATCATCTGCATTCCAGGGGTTGGAAAAGGGTTCCCCTTCTAGGTTTTCTAGCCTATAGGTTCCAGGGACAACTTCATCAATGACCCTATACGGGCCATGCCAATTTGGATGGAGTTTTTTGGGCTTCTGCCAAGCCATTTTGAGGACCAAGTCCCTCACTGCAATTGGTCTCTGCTTCACCCTCTGATTGTAAAACCTTGTAGTCCTCTGCTGGTAGGCGTCTTGACTTATCTCGACGTCTTCCCTCCTTTCCTCAATAAGGTCTAAGTCAAGTCTCATATCTTCCATATTTCTCTGGGGGTCGTACATTTGGACCCTATGAGTAGGAAACGCAATCTCAGTGGGGATGACGGCTTCTGAGCCATGAGCCAGCATGAACGGGGTTTCTCCGGTAGAGGTCTTTTTCATCGTCCTGTAGGCCCACAGTACAACTTATAACTCCTCAACCCATCTTCCTTTTGCCTCTTCAAGTCTCTTATTGATCCTGTCTAGGATCGTCCTGTTTGTAACTTCTGTTTGCCCATTAGCCTGAGGTCGACCTGGGGTAGAGAAAAATTGTTTGATGCTCACCCTTTCACAGTACTTCTCTAGAGATGTATTCTTGACTTGAGTCCCGTTATCCGAAATGAGGGTGTTGGGGAGACCATATCTGCATATAATATTTTTCCAGATGAACTGGAAGGTCTTCCGTTCGGTAATCGTGACCATCGGCTCTGCCTCCACCCATTTTGAAAAATAGTCAATTGCCACGATGAGGAATCGATAGTTATTGATGGCCCTAGGCAAAGGTCCTACTAGGTCGATCCCCCACACTGTAAATGGCCATGGGGACGTAATGGAGGTAAGAGGATGATGGGGCTGGTGAGGAATGGTGGCAAATCTTTGACATTTATCACACTTTTTTACATACGCCATGGCGTCTTTCCCCAAGGTCGGCCACCAGTACCCCTGGGTGACCACCCTCTTCGCCAGAGACCTGCCCCCAATGTGGCTTAAACATGACCCCTCATGCACGTCTTGCAAAATGGATGGGACTTCAGATGGGTGCACACACCTAAGTAAGGGGAGCAAAAACCCCTTTTTATATAAGGTGTCCCCAATGACAGTGAACTTTGCAGCTCTGTATCTCAACTTCTTTCTTTCTTGCCTTGCTTCTGGCATCTCCCCCTCTTTAATGTATCTGATCAGAGGGTCCATCCATGAAGCTTCCTTAGCAATATTCAGGCAAGTGCTAAATGTTCCCTCAGTGTCTTCGATAGTTGGTCAAAGTAAAATTTCCACTGGGACTGTCCTCCTGATATTTGTCCTAGCTGCCGAGGCTAGTCTAGCTAGGGCATCAGCTCGACCATTGTCGAGCCTAGGTATCCTCTTCAATTTTACTTCTCTGAAGCTCTTCAATAACGCCCTCACTTTTTCAAGGTACTTGTCCATCCGCTCGTCTTTGGCCTCGCAGGCTCTTAGTATCTGATTTACTACTAGCCTTGAATCACTATGGACCAAAATCTGGCCGACACTAAGAGACTTGGACAAGGAGAGTCCTGCTATCAGGGCCTCATATTAGGATTCGTTGTTGGAGGCTTTGAAGTTGAACCTCAGGGCGTACTCAATATTTGTGCCATCGGGTGCTGATACTATCAGTCCAGCTCCACTTCAGCTATCGCAGGAGGACCCGTCAATGAAGAGGCTCCACACAGTCTTTTCCTCTGAGAAATTTCCCTCGGTGAGGGATCCCTGTCTAAAGAGGTATCTTCCCTCTTCGTTTTTGACCACTTTTCTCCTAGTGGTGCTTGTCTCAGCCTTATCTGCAGGTGTGTTGGTGAGCCTATCTTGTTGGTTATCTGTCTTCCCAAGGTTCTCATCCTCGGCTTCATCATCTTCCTAAGTAAACTCAGCCACGAAACCTGCCAATGCTTGCCCCTTAATGGCCGTCTCAGGTTGATACACAATGTCAAACTCCCCCAGCTCTATAACCCAAGCCATTAACCTACCTGATTTTTCTGGCTTGTGTAGGACCTTCCTAAGAGGAGAGTCAGTGAGGATGATCGTTGTATAGGACTGGAAGTATGGCTTCATCTTTCTCGATGCATGGATCAAGTCATAGGCTAACTTCTCCATCCTTGGGTATCTTTGTTCTGCCCCCTGGAGTGCCTTACTGTTGAAGTACACAGGCTTCTGTACCCCGTCTTTGTCTCTCACAATGGCTGCGCTGATGGCTGATTCTGAGACAGCTAAGTACACATGTAGTTATTCGCCCTGCACTGGTCGGGACAACAGCAAGGGAGACCCTAAGTATGACTTTAACTCCTTGAAAGCCTCATCACACTCTTCACTCCATTCGAAGGCCTTCCTGAGAATTTTAAAGAATGGCAAACACTTGTCTGTGTCTCTAGATACGAACCTATTCAAAGCAGCCACTCACCCCGTGAGCCTCTGAATGTCTTTGATGGTCTTGGGGGTCTTCATTTCTAGGAGGGCCTTTATTTTCTCAGGGTTTACCTTAATGCCTCTTTGGTTGACAATGAACCCCAAGAATTTCCCTACTCTGACCCCAAAGACACACTTGGTCGGGCTGAGCTTCATCTAGTACTTGTCCATCGTATTAAAGGTCCTCTCCAGGTCAACCACATGATCCTCTGCCTTCAAGCTCTTATTCAACATGTCATCTACATAGACTTCCGTAGATTTCCCAATTTGGTCTTCAAACATTTTATTTACAAGGCGTTGATACGTTGCCCCTACATTCTTTAGGACATAGGGAATGACCCTATAAAAGTATGTCCCCTTGTCGGTGATGAAGGCTATTTTCTCTGAGTATTCAGGGTCCATGAAGATCTGGTTGTACCCTGAATAGGCATCCATGAAGATCATGGCCTGCGGTAGCGTCTACCATCTGGTCAATGCGGGGGAGAGGGAAGCTGTCTTTGGAACAATGCTTATTGAGGTCGGTGAAGTCCACTCACATTCTCCACTTCCCGTTGGCCTTTAGGACAATGACTGCATTGGACAGCCATTCAGGGTAGATGACCTCTCTGATAAACTCGGCATCTTCTAATTTTTTCACCTCATCCATTATGACCTCATACTTCTCTCTAGAGTAAATTCTCCTCTTCTGCTTCACCGGCTTCGCACCCTCTACCATGTTGAACTTGTGGCACATGATTAAAGGGTCGATCCCTGGCATATCTGCATGACTCCATGCAAAGACGCTTTGTCTTCTCCTCAACAGTTTAATGAGGTCTTCCTTGATATTTGGCTTCAGAGACTTTACGACTTGGACGATTTTTTCTGGGTCATCCTCATTGAGGATGATGAATTCTACCTCTTCCGCGGCCTCTCCTTTCTTCAACTTCGTCTCATCTCTGGGGTCAAGGGTATCAATATTATAAGTGGCTATTACCCTCTTGTGCGCCTCTCTTTCTTCGGCGGAGTTGAAATAACATTCCCGCGCGGTCGTCTGGTCTCCCTGGACTTCCCCTACCCCGTAAGGGGTTGGAAATTTGATCATCTGATGGACCGTGGATGGCACATCTTCAAACCCCTTGAGGGATACCCTCCCCAGTATGATGTTGTAGGCCGAAAAGACATGTTCATCCATCATAAAGAAGCTGACCTTCTTGGTAAACCATCTCGGCCACTCGTCCCCCATCCTGACATCGGCCTCATACACTCCAAGGGGATGAACCTTTTCCCCACTGAACCCAATCAATGGATGATGGTATGGGACGAGTCTATCCCGGCTAAGACCTAAGGCTTTGAAGCATGGCCAAAACATCACATCTGCAAAGCTACCCCCGTCGACCAGGATCCTCGGCACCTCACACCCGTGCACCCTGGTAGTGATGATGAGAGGGTCGTCATGTGGGGCTAAGAGGACTTTGAAGTCCATTCTTAAGAATCCCACTATCAGAGTATCCATATCGACCTTTTTCCTCTTTTCTGACTTTGCTTCCAGGGAGGTTGAGTGTACAACTTTCGTCACTGCTTTGGCCTCAGTTACATGGGCCTTCCTGTAGGCGACCTCTGACCCTCCTCCTGTTAGACCCCCAGAGATCACTCCCACACTGAGCGAGATCATATTAAGTCTCTTGATAGGGCCGTGGACGTCTCTCGGCAGGAGGTCAGGGACGTCCTCATCGTCAGAAGGGTCGTCCCCTTTTTTTTTAGGACCTTCTCTACATGCATCGCCTCGCTTCTTCCTGGGGTCGTCCCCTCGGCCCCTCTTGAAGGCACCTTTGTCAACGTACTTCCTGAGCTTCCCTTCTTTCAGCATCTTCTCAATCTCATCTTTCAGAGCAAAGCATTTGTCTGTCACGTGGCCATGGTCTTGGTGAAATTCATACCACAGGTTTTTGTTCCTCTTGTTGGGGGCTTCCCTCAACTTCTCAGGCCACTTCAGGGATCGGTCACTTTTTATCTCATTGAGAATATGTTCACAGCTAACCGTTAGAGGGGTGTAACCAACGAACTTGTCGTTCGTGGACCTCTTCTTCCCCTCTTTGTTCTTCTTAGGGTACTTACCCCCACTAGTGTCTCCTTTTTCATCTTCGTATTTTACGGCCATCGCCTCTTCGGCGTTCATCACCCTCCCTGCTATCGACAGCAATTCAACCATCGTTCTCGGAGGGTCTTCAGCAAGCTTCCATAGCATCTTCCCCTTCTAAAGTCCTCCAATGAGGGCGGTCATGGCTATGCTCTCCTCATAGTCTTCAACTTCTAACTTTTCTTTGTTGAATCTGGCTATGTAGTCTCTTAGACTCTCATTCGTCCCCTTCTTAACATAGAGCAGGTGTGTGGTCTTCTTCTGTGGCCTCACCCCAAAACAAAAGTTATGGATGAACCGGTCTGCCAACTGCTTAAAGTTTTAATGGAATTTTTTAAAAGAGACATATACCAGACATGTGCAGCCCCAGTTAGAGTACCAGAAAAGGCACGACACCTCATCTCATCTGAGATAGAGTATATGTCTACCGCCGATTGATACATCTCAATATGGTGGACAGGGTTGGTACTCCCGTCATATCTTGGGGTGACCGTAGCCGGCTTGAACTTTGATGGCGTAGGGAAGTTGACTATCTTTGCCACAAAGGGTGAGCCTATGGTGTATCCTCTATGAAGAAGGTCCCGACTCTTCAGTATATCACCGATCTTATCCTCCAACCACTGGATCGAGTCATTCCAGGGCCTCGTAGGGTCAGCTTGGCCTATGTTATCCCCTGCCGCCTCTTTGAGGTGGACGGAGGGTTCTGCTGCGATAGGCCTGTGTCGGCTGTTTATTTCCCCCTGGTCGTCGTCCCGTCCTTGGGGTCGGCACCCATGGGGTCGGCCATCTGCTGCCTCCCTTCTAGACCTCGCAGCACTCCTTGATCTGGACAATTTTTCCCGCGGGTCATTTACTGGGCCCAACCTCTCAAAGGCCGACCCCCTGCTCAAGAGGTCAAAAGTAGAGCCTCTCGTGCGATCGTCAGGATTTTTCCTTCCACTCTTCCCCCTGCTCTCCTGGAGGGGTCGTACAGTATTGTTGGAGACTTCATACGGTTCCCAGGATTCTATGGGGCCTCCTCCCCCTCCAGATCATCATACTTGTCCTCAGGGCAAGGGTTTCCTTGCCTCCCCAAGCGTAGACGCCGGGGGTCAACAACATCCCTACGTCGCTGAGGAGGTGACAGGTCTTTGTGTGGTTCCTGGGGTAGTCCTCTGGCCTCATGCTGCCCTGGAGCCGCTGCCGGAGTAATCATCTCAGGTGAGACCCCTGGTGGTCTTAGTATGTTCTGGCTTAGAGTTGTGAACTGCTCTTGCATGATCCGCTGGCTTGCTGCCAGAGACTTCAAGGCTCCCGCCACATCAGCCATCTCAGACTGAGGTGGTGGCTGGCTGGAACTAGGTCCTACCCCCACTATTTGGTGGAGGAAGTGGTGGTGGTGGCATCTCCGGTTCCATGTGTCTGAGCTATGAAAACCTGAACTGAAGAAAGGACTGATGAGCTTGAGAACCTTAATGGGTCTCTTTCAATGGTGAAACATCTCCACACAGGGGGAGAGCTGGCTCACCACCAGAGTGCCCAGTGGGGTCAAGCTGTACAAAGGAAGAGATGTCTTCTCGTTCCCACAGACGGTGCCAAACTGATGATGCTGAAATCTAGCACCACCAGATTAGTGATGATGAGCTCAAACTGTAAGTAACATGGCAGCCATAGATGTATAAGTGTGTAAGTGTGTAGAAGGAGATGAGTGTAAGAGGAATAAGACAATGATGTATAGTGGTTCAACCAATTTGGCCTACATCCACTGTGAGTGTGTGATCCACTAAGTATGGGCACTAATGGCCTTGGATACAATGCACATAAGCTCACTTTCTCTCTCTACTGTGTATACAAGCAGAGTTTCAGCTAGCGTTTTCAATTATCGATCCCCTTGTAGGGTTGTAGGTGACAAGTATGTATAGGTCTTGGGGGGTGTAGTGTACCCCCCAAGTATGCATGGTGCATGTGAATGATGATTTAGTCAATCTCCCGTTGACACCTGTAGATGCCAAATGATGACATAATATTCCCTCACGTGAGGGGGTGATTTTGTTATAACGGTCTTCCACGTGCCATGGGAGCCTCACATGCACTGTTCCACGCGTCTCCCATACCACGCGCTGTGATGATGTCATCCTCAGCCTATGAGACGAGGCCGAGGGCAAGGTTCTTTCTGGTAGTGTCTGGCCCAATTTGGGCCTCGTACTATCGCACCCTCGGAGGGTCGTTTGGTCCTAGCGGAGGGTCGTCTGACCCTGACGGAGGGTCGTCTGGGCCTAATGGAGGGTCGGACCCTCGGAGCGTCATCTGGGCCTGATGAAGGGTCGGCCCCTTAGAGGGTCGTCTTGGTGGAGGGCGCCCTTGGCCTGGCTGAGGATATATACGGGTATATCAATATGCATTGTTATTTATACTTTCCAGTCAAACAAGATTTTTAAGAAACTAAAGCACTCATTTGAACCAGGATTCCATCATTCTAACGATGTCATTTCGCTCGAGGGGCTTTCGTGTGATATCTCTATTATACGAGGACTTGGCCCTTTAAGGCAAGGTTCTCATACGAAGCCCTTTTTGCAAGAGGGGTTCTCTCATTCAAACGAGAAAAGGAAAAATTCCCTCTTGTGAAAATTGTGGGAAAAAAAAATCTTTCCTCACATCTAAAAGCTTTTGTCCTGTCAATTTCCTACTTAAAGGTAAACTCATTAAAATTATAAAAATATCAAAATTCTTAATAAATTGACAATGATTTGAATGTTTGAATATGTCTAATTCGGTAGATCTTTGTGCGGTGCATTGTCTTTGTCTTTAACGACATGCCATTTACAACTCAAAAGCCTATAAACAATACAATTAGACATTATGTTCTAAAATAAAATCAAAACCAAAATAAAAAGTGTTGAGCAATGTCCTTATAATATATTTCTATTAAATTTTGGTCTCAACTTAATTAAAAAGGGACCCTCTGCTAACTCACTTGACTATATACGAACAAATAAAATTGGGTTCCGAAACTTAAAAATCGTCAATTACAGGCGCAATTAGGTTCCTGTTAAATAGTTTGAAGGTGCTTAAATATTATAGACACCTTGGTGTCCTCACCGCTGCATTTATCATAAATCTTACCCGAATTCGAGTCATGGGGGTAAGGTTCCTCTTCAACTTCATCAAACGGATAAAATCGTGTTCCACATCCCTCCTCATGTATTTAGATTTACCTGCTTTGTTCAAGACCGAAGTTTCTTTTGGCATAAAATTTATGATGAATATATTAAGTGTATTTTTGTTGTCTATTCCACAATATCTAAGGAATATCAGTGATATGATCCAGTATCCAAACACAGGCATCACTGTATTGATGTTACCTTTCATGAGGATGTTCCTTTTTATAGGGCGTGACTACTCTGCATGCTCTTGTCTCCATATCACTTGATGACATGGTTTCGTCCCTTACTCCAACTATTTATTTGTTTGATGAGGCATTACATCTTGCATTATTAGAGCCTCCATTGCATGAGTACTCCAGTAGTCCTCGGTCGCTTTCGCCATCCCCCTCTACCCTATTCTTCGAACCAGACAACAAATCTATTGACCAAATTGGTTGGGCCCTCTCTTCTTCTAACTTTCATTGCCAACGTAGGAATTATTGATATCCTTTCTGAAACTTGAGGGGGGGTATTGGATTTTGTGCTATTTTAGTATTTCTCCTTTTTATACCCCCTGTATTTTAGGGCTGACTTTTGTAGTTTTAGTAGTGTCTCAAACATTCTAGAATTATAATATTTTTAGCATAAAAATAGTTAATGGGCTCCCAATTAGGAAAGCCACCACATCAAAAAATTCTTATGAATACTAATGCAGGTATTAACATTATTTTTTTTGTGTGCCTACGAACCTTTAATTCACTATGTTTTAGAAAACAAAATGACATAATATATATATATATATATATATATAATAATGCTCCTATGCGGACTAGTCTGCATCTTAAGAATGCGGACCGGACATGTGTCACCTGGCGGTGCGCTTAGAAATTATTGCCTAAGTTATGGGCACAGTCTCTCTCTTTTCTGGGATCACCGCCAGGTGACACATGTCCGGTCCGCATTCTTAAAATATGTGAATAATGTTTTAGTATATGAGCCATCCAAAGCAAGTTAAATAAGAGAAAATATGTGAATAATATTTTATCTCATCCTCTCTAACCCTTATAAGTGTCTAATGCAACTTAAACCCTTTCCATAGACCTATATATATATATATATACCTCCTAGCAACATACCTATGAACATACTCATTTTTTTAAAATAGTAAAAAAATAATTTTAAGATGATATTTTTTATGAGTTCATGATATTTCAATGTGCCTCTATAAAAAAAATCAACTGAAAATAATGTCTTTTATTATTTGTAAAAAATAGATCAAAAAACTGATTGTTTTTACCTTTCAAAATGTCATTTTTTTAACCTATTTATTAAAGATAACAAAACACATTATTTTGAGTTAAATATTTTTACAAAGGCACACTGAAATATCATGAATCCATATAAAAAATATCAACTCAATTTTTTTTACTATTTTAAAAAAATAGGTATGTTCATAACTATGTTTAATGAGGTATGTTGAAGAACCTGACTATATATATATAGTGAGAGTCTCAAGTACATACCAAACGGTACATACTGATTTTTTAAAATAGTAAAAAAATTATTTTTCTGTTAAATTTTTTTATATGATATTTAAACATTTCAATAGACCCATATAAAAAAATCAACTCAAATTAACGTTTTTTGCTATTTAAAAAACATCGGTCAAACCTTCAGAGCTTTTAAAGCACTTTAAAAGCTGCAAAAGTTTGACCGATTTTTTTAAGATAGCAAAAAACGTTTTTTGTCCTAATTTTTTTATATAGCTTCCTCGAAATGTTTAAATACCACATAAAAAAACTCAATTCAAAATCATTTATAAAATGGGTCCGCGTCATTGGTATGTACCGTTTGGTATATACATGAGCTCTCTGTGTGTGTGTGTGTGTGTGTGTGTGTGTGTGTGTGTGTGTGTGTGTGTGTGTGTGTATACATAGAGTGAGGTTCGTGTACATCATTAAATATACATCACTCCTACATCATTGGTTAAACGACATATGCAACTTAACAAAACGGCACCTGAATAAAAAAACCTAATCTAAAAGAAAACACCTCACCCCGCTCTCTCTCTCTTCGTACCAAAACCCAAATCCCCCACTCTCAAAACTTGTGCTACCAATTCCTGCCCCTTTCATTGAATGAAACCTAACCGGACTTCGCCGGAATCTTCAACTGAGGCAACTCTTTAGTTTCTCAGTTTTTATTTTTATAAACCTAAGTTTGTAATGGCTCTCTAAGTTAAGTTTTCTTTTTTCAATTTGTGTCTACCTGTAGATGCTACATGAGTTCGTTATCTCTATTTGCTATTAAAAAAAATGAGTATGGGTGCTATAAACTGAGTATGAATGCTATAAAAAAATTGAGTATGGTTGGTATAAAAATGCATATGGCTGCTATAAAAATGGATATGGCTGCTATAAAAAAAATGTGTATGGCTGCTTTTAACTGAGTATGGTTGTTATAACTGAGTATGGTTGCTATTAACTGAGTATGGCTGCTATAAAAAAAATTGAGTATGCCTGCTATTAATTGAAACACAATGCTGCTACTAATTGAAACAAAACACATTACATTACATTAATTGAAACACCATTCTGCTATTACTTGAAATAAAACACAGTACATTAATTGAAAAAAGAATCTACAGGTAGCAAATAGAGATTACGAACTCATGTAGCATCTATAGGTAGATACAAATTGAAAAAAGAAAACCTAACTTAGATAGCCATTACGAACTTAGGTTTATAAAAATAAAAACTGAGAAATTAAAGAGTTACCTCAGTTGAAGAATCCAGCGAAGTCCGGTTAGGTTTCGTTCAGTGAAAGGGGCAGAAATCGACAGCACAAGTTTTGAGAGTGGGGGATTTGAGTTTCGGTACGAAGAGAGGGAGTGGGGTGAGGTGTTTTCTTTTAGATTGGATTTTTTTGTTCAGATGCCGTTTTGTTAAGTTGCTTATGTCGTTTAACTAATGATGTAGGAGTGATGTATATTTAATGATGTACATGAGCCTCACTCTATATATACATACATACATACATGAAGTTGGCTAGGGATAATTATGTTTTTCAGATATTATACCAAGAAACTATGACAAATAATTAAATTAGCTTCTAACAATTCTATTTAAAAATATCCTTCCTCAACAAACTCCCATAATATTTTAGAGATGTTTTCGAAGATTCCAAAAATCATGATGTTTTCCATCAAAAAATGAAATTAAACTTAGGCCAGCATTAAGCTCATTTAAATTTGAGGTGCTTGCTATTTGAAACTTTGGCTCATCCCTCTGTTGGCATTTTTATTAATGGACAAGGAGGAAGAGAGGAATTTGCTTTTATAATTTGTTTTATAATAACAAAGAAACAAATACGGGATATTAAAATGGAAAGCTTTGCTCCATAATTTTATTTTACTCAATTAGTTGCTTTTTGGAAGCCAAATACATGCCCATATGTATGAATATCTTCAATAGTGCTAACTCTAAAAGCCTACATCACCTGTGCATTTCATACAAAAAGAAAGATTTTTGGCACGAAATACCCACACCCGAACATATTTAAACCGAAAGCAGTGATAGATAATATAATTTCCCAGCAAAGTACCAAAAGATTTTGAGCTTAGAAAAGCTCAATCAGAAAAGAATTAACAAACCCTGACCATTAAACAGTTGTAAGCCAATAAACTAACCATTTAATTAATCACATCTAAAGTATGTCACTTCTCTTCAATCCTTTTTCAAGAAGATAACATGGCAACAAAGCATACTAGCAATATTATCAGCCCCACACCCCACACCCAATAAACCCATTTCTTGTTCTTCTTCATCTGCTTAGCATAGTAAAGACTATTGGTTCCACCACTGACAAAGCTTCCTGCCTTGGTCACATTGTGCTCAATATCATCAATTTGTTCTCCTTGGGTCTCAACCAAAATAGCCATATCAAGAAAAACTTGATGAAGCTTATTCAAGCTCCTCTGAATGTCCATCACAGCCTCATGCCTCTCTTTATTCTCTAAATTCCCCTCAAACATTTCAACTTGCCCACTCCCTAGAACAATCTTTTCAATCACTTCCTCACTGGGTACCTCACCCGTCGCGTTGAAATACCTTCTCCTCAAATTATCCTTATGGTCTGACAATATCTTCTCTCTAAGTGATTGAAAATCATTCATCATGTCCCTAAGCTTAACTCTCAAGCCATTTGTGATTGAAATTCTCGTTCGATCAACTGTACTTCCTTCTCTATACTGGGATGAGATTTTTCGGTTAGTAATGTTTGATTTGTTGAGTTCTTCTAGCCTTGCCTTGACTAATTGCGCTTTGCGAAGGACGGAGACCATATCGGAGTCCATTCGATCCCTTAGGCCGCGGAGAACTTTAGCACTGTGAGTGGATTTTGTCTCTTCGTTGAGGTTTTGAAGATCAAGTAGGAGATTAGTGATCTCTTGCATTTCGGCTTTAATTGAGTCAACTACTTGAAAGAACTGAGAGAGGTTGAGTTCATCGGTGGGGGTGAGATTACCTTTTTCAATGTCCATTTCGGCTTGGAGTTCCATCTCGGCCTGTTTCTTCAATTCCACATAACTTAAAAACGACTTTGTCATCAGATCATTCATTTTTCAACACCCACCTGATAAGAAACCAAGAATATTAATCTATGCATGGCTAAAAGAGATGATTTGTACAAGATGATTAAATATTGTATACCGTTTATGCAGACTTGAAATTAGAGATTAACTTCTTGGGATGCTTGGAGGGGTTTGAAACTAACTGCGTAACATCAAGAAAGAGAAAATAAATAGATGGTGACAACAAAAACCAAAAGGAGCCATCAAGAAACAAAGAAAGTAAATGTATTCAACAAGTCTAAAACTAACTCTAAAAGGTGTATAACATCTGAAGAAAAGTGATCAAACGTATATGGAAGTAGAGAAGCTCACCGTGGGTAATGGGTTTTGTTCGAACCCTAGAGAATTTTAATGGTGAGACTCTCTCTCTCTTCACAATGATTGCGTTTGCATAAACGAATGACGGTAACAAATTTAAAAGTTGGAATGAGGAAAAATTCTGGATGGGAGTTACAACGGAAGGGGATCATTGGGTTTCAAATATTTGAAACTTCAGTTGTTTGGAAATAGCCGTTTAAAATTCAATTTACCGCTCAAAGCGGTTGGATAAGTGAACATTGCACTTGGAGGAGAGGCTTTTATGTGTCGTGGGAGAAAAATATAGAGTTTTTGGACTTGGTCCTCATTATCAAGATTGTGGAGTAAAAAAAAACCATGTGTTTTTGTTTTTTATAAATAGTCTTATTATTGCCAATTTGCTATACATGTAGGATAAGATATAAAGGAAAATGGCGGATATACTCTCCACAAGTAGAACCCTTTTGAGCAGTTATAGGATCGGAAGCCAAAATAAAAAACACGCAGGGGCGGAGACAATGAAATGTTAGTTTTGGGGACTAAATGCCTCTTCTCCCAGAAAAATATCAAGGTAAATTACCTTCAACTATTAACACATGCTTCTTTTTTTGGTATCATACCACAGCTTTTTTTGGTATTACCGCATGCTTCTAGCCACATCTCTTAAACAATAACTTGGGTCAATTAAACACCTAAATTTCACTATGTGAACCAATTAATGTTAGGGTTATTTATATATAGGTCCAATGAGAATAAAGTTTTTCTAATTAAGTTTTATTGACTTTTCAATTATTAAAGGGCCTTTTACGGTTTAGTCCTTGGACTAATAATTTTGGACTAAAAAATTGGGCCGAATAAATTTTAAACAATTAGGTCCAACATATAAATACCACGAAATGAAAACAGAAACCCACTTCTCAGAAATCTAAGCGTGAAATCGAAACGCCAAAGCCCTAACCCTAACCCCAGTGTCTCTTCGATCAAAACACCAAAACGATTTTCATCCTCAATCAAAATTTGGTCAACAATCCACTACACCAAAAACAACAATTTGACACACCTTGATATTAAAAATTTGGCATTATTTTTAACTGTGCCAACTTCTGGTACGGTTTAATTACAATTTGACACACTTTAAAACCGTACCAAAATTTGGCATTGTTTAAAAGTGTGCCAAAATTAAGCACACTTAACTAAAATCTAAAATGCCCTAAAAAAATTACACTTACTCACTTTTGGACTCTCCTGCTCACTCATCCCTCTCATTTTCTAACCTTCTCGCTCGGCTCTTTCCCACTCACGTTTTGGTCACAGCTGCTCTGCCATTCGCCTATAATTCTCTTGCCGTCTCTTATTCTCCACCACCAATAACGTGTACTGCTCTACTCCTTGGCTCTTTCTCTCTTTATGTATTTGTTTGTATAAACTATTTGGAGTTAAATATAGAGAAATAAGCATTTGTAATACTACTTTTTGGATGAGAAATATTGTGATAACCAATTATTTAGGCTTTCCCATCATTCAAGAGGAAGACCACTAATGATGACGTTTTGTTGTGGGCAATGGCAACTCTAGGTTTTGAAGATTATCTTTATCCATTGAAGGGGTACTTGGCTGGATACGGAGAGGTAATTTTTTTCAATATTTTGGTGCATTTCATATGTTATTATTGTTTAGGATTACTTGTAAAAAAAAATTGATTAAATAATCTAAGATGGGTAATGGTACAAGTTTTAATTGATGTTTTTGTTTGTTTTTGGAACCTATATAGTAAATGTATTGTAAATTCTCTCCAAGATTTTGAATGGTCTATTGATGAGCATCACGGGTTTATATTTAATCAAAAAGTTTGAACCCTATTTGTTTATCATATTTATTTAAAGTAGAAATAAATTAGGGCTTTTGAATATAGTACTATGGAATTTGTTTTTGCATTTTTGATTAGAGCATCTATCCCCCCCCCCCCCCCCCTCTTGTCATTTGTTGCTGAAGCTCAGATCTAGAAAAGAGACACACACACCTCACCAATTATGTACAGCTTATGAGAAATTATCTAATATTATATCTTATATCTTAGAGTGAAATTAATTATTGTAGTGGGTTCAGATATAAGTCTTGAATAACTTAGGAATGATAGGGTTTTCTAGAATTCGATTAATTTTTTTATATGGAATATTTTGTTTTAATTTATTGTTGCAGTTAGGTATTTATCATCATTTACATGCCTTCGCTCAAAGCGCATAGCCTCTATTTATTCGGAAATTGCTTCCATGAAGAGAAAATTTATATGAATAGACTTACATTTGGATTGTATTCATTTCAAATATTTTTTACCTTGCAATATCCATATTTGTACTCATAACGGATCAATGTGTTGTGGAAGAGTCACATGAAGAATATTGCAGGTCATTATTTTAAATCTATCCATTTGGTCTTGCTTATTGTTGAATCTTATTGAATTGTGATTCCTACAAAAGAGATATTACAACAATTGCCAAATTTTTGTTGTGTTCTCTAGGTGTTTGATGGAATTCCAAAATGAAGACATTCATTACTTTTTGCTTATCTCGCTCACAAAAGCTTCGCAATGCATTGACCCTTTACCCCTTTGAAATCTTCCCAATTTATACTAATCTGCTCATATGAACTATCTGGAGATCATTATTTGTATGCATCAACATAAAGTTTGATTAATTATACTTTTGTTTCTTGGCTCACTATGTTTCATAATGTGAAATTATTGCAAAGCTATCATATAAATGATGCAACATAATTGATGTATCCATAAGCTTCATCACATTTACGGGGTTAATATTAATGACACGTTCACATTGATCCTAAGTCGAAGGAATACTAGGGCACAAATGATTCTTGTAGGATTAGTTTAGTGTGCGATTCAAGACTTTCTATTATTTAGTTTGTTGTCGTGTTATATAGTCATAGATGTGTGATACTATGACTGTGAGTATGGGTCTTATATTCATCAAATTGCGTGATGGTGTAATTGCAAGTAATAGTATCCATAATCGCTATATTCAATTGAGTGGGACAAAAATGTCTTGATCACATACTAGCCTTTTCAAGTGTTAGGGACTAACTTCTAGAGTTCCTTCTTTTTTTGTTTGAAGGATGAAGCATTGGGAGTTGAAATGTTGAGACATTAAAGAGTTGCCAATTTGATTGGGTATTATTGTGACAGTGATAAGAGGTTGCTTGTTGCTTGGTATATGCCTAATGATACACTTGAAAAACATCTGTTCCACAGTAAGTATTTGCATTTGCTTCTGGTTTTTTATTTTATATTTGGTTATGAAAAACTTAAGGAACAAACAACTTTATCATTATTTTACTACCTCCACCTAAAGACCTGACAAACTGCATAATATGTTAAATATATATGTTAATGCTTAAGCTTGAGCTTTATAATGGACCCCCTGAGTAAGACTCCTCTGGCTGTCGAATGGATATGTTAAAATTGTTATATGACAGTGGTTCCTGGATGTAAAAAAAATTCCCACAATAATAGATCAATAGATGATTCAATGTAGACTACTCAGTTAATGTTTTAAATATAGACACACAATGGGACTGACATGGCCAACACATGATCTATTATTGGAACCTTAATATCCAGAATGAGATTTGGCAGATTTGGCAGGATTGAAGAAACTTTGGTCACCATCGTAGAAAATCCTCTCTAATGGCTGCCCTGGGAACTGTAGGTACACAATGTCAACTTATGCTACATCATGTTCAATTTACTTATCATTGTATTTTTTATCACTTGCACTTCTCTATTTTCTTCCTATCTAGTATTGATCCCTGCTAGTTTGACTGTAAATAGGTGATGTGGGCGAGTTACCGACTTTCAGAGGTAATGGCTTTACTCTCATCCTTACATAGGTGTTTGAAGGTTGAGTAGATTATTAGTGTATTTTTAGAAATCTTTGGACAAATATATCTTTTTTTAGTGTGGTATTAGAGGGCCTCTTATAAACTATTATGGAGAATGAAATTTAAAGTCTGGTTTGAACTATCAGTGGAAATTTTTTCACTGAGTTTTTACGATTGATAATCATGTCAATATATAGACAAGTAGATGGGTTTTACAATGGTGATAACTGATAACTAAGAGCTGCCAGTAACTAGGGTGTTTGAAAATATTTGAATTAGTCTAAATATATTTGTCTGCCTTTTTAGTTATTCCTTTATTTTGACATTTGTTATTTAGATTTTTTTTTACCTTTAATTAAGTCATGATGTAAGGCTTATTGTAAGTACCTAGAACGTTCTTTTTGTTTGTTTTCGTCTTCTAGCCTTGGTTTAGTGTCGCATAAGGATAGCTAAGCACACATCTTACCACTATGGTTTGTCCTCGTATGAGCATTAGCTATTCAGTGGAAGAACTAATATACTTAACATTAAAAACCATAATTATCAATAAATGATAGTAACACGCATAACCACAACTGGTATTTACTTTTATTAATATATAACCCCTCACTTTTTCATGCTCACATGCACTGTAAGTGTAATTTATCCTTCACAAACATTTTACCTAAAGCATCAGTAATCTCTTCTATAAATGGTTAAACATAGCTATAAATAGATCAAAAGAATATTTAGTCAAAAGATGACAAAATGTAAACAATTGTGCTCCACTAAATAAACAATCTATCGAAGATTTATAGACCTCCACACTGTTCTCCAACGTTCAATCTGCTTATTGGACTTCTGATCCTAAACAGCACAACCATAAGAATAAAACACAATATTAATGCCTGAATGAAAAAGTTCATTAATTGAAGGCATACTTAGAGGCATGTTCGAAACAAAAGAACAAATTAGGTATAAATAGAAAACATAATGGAGAATGACAGAAATGGAACCAACTAAGAGAATATGCATTGCATATCCATTAACATTAATAATAGTAATTGGATAGGAGATACACAATTGCTGAGAAGTAAGATTATTGTGACTTGTCAATTGAAAATTAGCACGAGTACACCAGTTTGCTGCTTTGATGTTTTGAAACAAATACTTCAAGTGCTCTTTTGATGAAAGAAATTGCTGGCCAGTTTGAGGTTTTAGCTTTCCTGTGATTTGTACGAGATGAGCAGAAAGTGTAGGTAGGTGTCAAGGCCTAGTTAAGGAGTAGCAAAAACCTATAATGTAGTGAAACCATTATATGCATTGTTAAGGCAAGTTCCCTATGCTCCATTAATTGAAGGGAACTTTAATGTCCGGAGTATGATGAAGAATAGATCCACGGAGGTATTCAAATCAATCATGGAGAGTATTAAGAAATTGGACTACTAGTCTCTCTCTCTATCCCTCTCATGCGCACACACCACACACAAGTCTATAAAGCTTGAAGGTGGTGATTCCATAAAAGCTAAAATGATTTTAAAAGAAATTTTGTACAGGGATAGAACTTGATATTATATGAATTATGAAAAATACTCTAAAAGTGTTTGAAGGAAATGTGAAAAGACTAATATGAGAAAATGACATGTAATCTCGAAAAATCTTCAGCTGTAAAAATAAACAGCCCCTAAGGTGTTGTTTGTCTAAAAGAGTTTCCTATATAAAAGAGTTCTCTCATTAAAATAATATTTCTCTCCTTCTTCCTCAACCAATCAATAATAGGGGCGTTATTGACTATAGGATTATTAACATGATAAGTAGTTCCCACTTCATAAGTGCAATTAACTTTGGTCCTACCTGGACAAGCTTCCATTGAGCTACTTTGTTATTAAGGTTGCCATGATTTCTAGATTTAGATTTACCTCTCTGGCTTCGCTGAAAGGATATAAGCATCACTATTGTTTCCCACTTGAAGATTCTTAATTACCCTATAATCAGTTGCCCTGTGTCCAATCACACGACAGTGGCTACTTCTAGGTGGTAATTTCTTATAAATAACTTCTTTTTCAAAGCTAAAATATCTTCTTTTAATGAGGATACATGTAGGAGGATCGTTTTCTACCAAGTCCATATCAATGAGGACTCTTGCAATGTGGCCAAAGTTGTTAGCCAAAATGGCTTGATCAGTTTTAATTGGAGACCCCTTGCAATATAAAAAAAAAACTCTAGGTTTCCAATAGACTGTAATAAGTCCGGGAAATTTTACCCACACATGGGCAGAAATAGGTCTAAGATCAAAATGTTTAAAGTCTAGGGACCATTGCAGTAACTTTAAAAATCCTGGATCCAAATTAATCACACCTCCCTCCCAAATTTGTTGCTTGATATCTTTAGAAGGAAACTGCCTATCGAAGAAACCCTTATCTAAAGGAGTGAACGTCCAAGCAGATGTAAGCTTCTATATGACGAAAAGTTTAGATTTTAACTCATTTGACATATGATCTCCTTTGGACATAAGTACTCATCCAATAAGGCTAGACTTGTTTTCTTGTAGAAAATTTTGGAATTCATCCTCAGATATTTCAATAGTCCAAAGACTACATGTGTAATATGGTGTTGGCACGACCTTCGAACATACATCTTCATCTAAAGTAGTCTTCTTCACAACATTAGCATCAAAAAACTTTGCAGTTTGATGCATCAACATGTCATCGTTTATCTTCTCTTTACCTTTGCTACTCTAGACTGCATGAACACAGTTTTCTCCATAGCAGGGGCATCGATGTATGGGTCATAACAAATCCATGTAGAGTCCATAAAATTCATTTATATATCATTATTAGCCATCAAAAAACACAAAATCAACGCAAAAGATGAGGGTGCTGTTTGTTTTAGTTTATTTAAAATATACAAAGGGTGATAGGAGTAAAATTTCGTTAAATGAACTCAGCTTTCTGCATTGCATGAAGCATTCATCAGGGGACTTGCCTCTTTTAATATTAAATGCTAAATTTCAACTCTAGTTAATCATTAAGAGACAAAAACAAACCCCCAAATTAATGGCATTGGTTGCGGGTTAGGGGTCAGGTATATGGCAGTGGGTTTTTGGGTGGGCTATGGGCGTGATAAGGATTGGTTTTAGGTGGGTAACAACATGCTCGTATATAGTTAAATATGGGAGGTGGGTTTGCGATTTGGGGAAAGGGATGGAGTATAGGATAGATACAAGTATGAAGGAGTGTAGCAGGTACAATGAAGTGCATGGGTTTGGTAGCTGGTGCATAGCAGGATGATATGCGTGGTTATTAGCTGCTGGGGTATGTTGTGGTATGTAGCAGGTGCACGGGGGTTTTGGTCGATTGGGTAAGAGGGCAGTGGAGTGGGATGTGGGGGATAGTATGAGGTAATAGTAGTTGCGGGTTGGGGTCATAACAGTATGGTGTGTAATTTGGGGGGTTTAGGTGATGGTAGCAGGTTAGGGGTGGGTGTGGGGGGTTATAATGTAGTTGTGTGTTAAGGGTAAGTAGTGTCAC
This sequence comes from Sambucus nigra, assembly GCA_949130495.1. NCBI lineage: Eukaryota > Viridiplantae > Streptophyta > Magnoliopsida > Dipsacales > Adoxaceae > Sambucus > Sambucus nigra. Next base: position 284,621,992 of record OX422207.1, on the reverse strand, counting down.
GGTACATTGATAGATAGGATTAAATTTTTACCTAGATTTAAATTTGATGTCTGAATCTTTTGACCTTTGAGCAAAACTTCACATGGATTTGCAGATTTGTTCGAGTTCGTGCCACTGTTGTTATTTAACAGCAGCACTGCTATATATCCATATAATAAGCTAGCATATGGGGATGGCTCCAAGATATGTATGATATTTTTGACATTTCATGCCCATGCATGAAATGTCATGCTAAATGCTGTTTTTTTTTTTTTTTTTTTAAATTAAATTTTTTTTATTAATAAATAGATATGGATTTTTTTGACTATTTTTTTTAATTTTAATTTTAATTTTTTTATGGGCTGGGTTTTATCACGGGGGTAAATTTATCACCGTGCCCTCGGCACGGGTATCCGCTAGTATATATATATATATATATATATATATATATATATATATATATATATAGAGCCTATAGAGCCTATACCTATTGATTTATCAATAGTGCTGCTATATATATATATATATATATATATATATATATATATATATATATATATATATATATAGAGAGAGAGAGAGAGAGAGAGAGAGACTATACCTATTGATTTATCAAGTAAATATGGTGATTGGAATGCTAAAAGCAAGAAATGGAAGATAAGAAAAAAAATCTCGGGATCTCAAAGTCAATGACTTGCTACCGTCATTTTTTTATTTTATTTAAATGCTTGGGAAGTTTCATTTAAATGCTCGGGAAGTTTCTTTCCTGACACATTTGACTTTTCTTTTCTCCCCTTATTTTATCAAAATGTTAATTAGTTTTCCACTGGATGACATAAATACAATGAAATTAGTTGTCGAGTACTGTCGAGAGACCTACGGGTTTATGATTCAACATATTACAATCTTCTTATTTAGTGTTCTTTTTTTATAGGGCAATACAACCAAAAATGTTGGAATCGTGGATTCTGAGTATGTGGTTCATTATGGTCTACCTACAATTAGGGGTTCAACGGTACGCCATACACATATAGATCGATCAGAGGAGCATAGATGTTCATATGTCAGGGAGTATTACCCTATTATGTTGCACTGGTTAGTCAGGGGGTTAAAATAATCTTACAACTCCATGAACGACTCCATTTATGGTTATTTCTTACCTCCTCACCAATCTAGACTACCTTTTAAATTGAATGCATCTTTAGATCCATATAACTGATGTTCATGATCTGGTCTAAATTGAATAGGGGGATTTGGTTTGTGTTTTTGTTTCAGGTTAGCTGGTTCAAGCACTTGTAAAGATGCCATCGAGGTGTGATTGAGGATTGTTTTGATTTAGGGTAAGTATTGTTGGTTTTCTATGGTTCTTTTCATCATTGTTCATGACCTCTTATCTAGGTATGATTTTTACAATTGGGTTAATGCAAAGGTTTGCTGACAATTTTGTTTTACTATGGAGTGTTATGATTTTTGGCAACTTTTAGCTCGCACTTGAACATTATCTTTGCAATGTTTGGTTTTAAATGAGGAAAGACATGCTATAGTATGCATATATGTTGCATATATGCTGCTGTGTGCATATATGCAGTATATATGCATACAGTTATTGCATAGATGCTACTGTATGCATATATGTTGCATATATGCTACTGTGTGCATATATGCATACAGTTATTACAGTTATTGTTCGTGAGTTTAAGCCATGTTATTACTCGTGAGTTTAAGAATTTCATATGGAATGATTTGTGTTACAAGTACCCTTATCAATATGAATAATTTGTTTCCCCTTACAGGGGGATGTATGTATGTTGCGACCTGAGCTACAAAGACGAAGATTTTGAAGTTGTTGTCGTGCCATTAGAGTCTGTAGGCTTTGTTGAAATTGACACACCGATTCTACAGGTTTGTAAATTTCTTAATGTTTATGTTCGATTGATGAATCTTGTGGTTATAGTTGTTTGATTAAAAGAGCTAGAAAGATTAGAAAACATACATGTTTAATTAAAAAAAATGTAGATTAGGCTTGAAAACAAGTCGTTTGAGGGTGAAAACCCAATCCATCCCCCAAACGGCCCCGTAAGAGGCACGAACACCTTGCACGAGACAAATGTAACTTGTACGAACTGACAGCGTAGTCACGAACCTCTCGGTTTGAGAATCTGATGAAAATTTAAAAATATATCGATTAAGCTTTAAAATAAGCCTTTAAAGGGTGAAAACCCAAACTAGCCCCCAAACGGCCCCGTAAGAGACCCGAACACCTCGCACAGGACCAATGTAACTTGTACGAACTAACCGCGTAGTCAGGGGTCTCCCGATCTGAGAATATGACAGTGATTTCAAAATATGTAGATTAATCTTGAAAACAAGCCGTTTGAGGGTGAAAACCAAAACAAGCCCCCAAACGGTCCCGTAAGAGGCATGAACACCTCGCACGGGACCAATGTAACTTGTACGAACTGACAGCGTAGTCGCGGGTCTTTCGATTTGAGAATATGACGATGAATTCAAAATATGTAGATTAGGCTTGAAAACAAGTCGTTTGAGGGTGAAAACCCAAACCAGCCCCCAAACGGCCCCGTAAGAGGCACGAACACCTCGCACGGGACCAATGTAACTTGTACGAACTGACCTCGTAGTCGAGGGTCTCCCAGTTTGAGAATATGACGATGATTTCAAAATATGTAGATTAGGCTTGAAATAAAGCCGTTTGAGGGTGAAAACCCAAACTAACCCCCAAACGGCCCCGTAAGAGGCACGAACACCTCGCACGGGACCAATGTAACTTGTACAAACTGGCAGCATAGTCACGGGCCTCTCGGTTTGAGAATATGATGATAATTTAAAAATATATTGATTAGATGTAAAAACAAGCCCTTAAAAGGTGAAAACCCAAACCAGCCCCCAAACGGCCCCGTAAGAGGCACGAACACCTCGCACGAGACTAATGTAACTTGTACGAACTGTCCTCGTAGTCGCGGGTCTCCCAATTTGAGAATAGGACGATGATTTCAAAATATGTAGATTAGGCTTGAAATAAAGCCGTTTGAGGGTGAAAACCCAAACTAACCCCCAAACGGTCCCGTAAGAGGCATGAACACCTCGCACGGGACCAATGTAACTTGTACGAACTGACAGCGTAGTCGCGGGCTGTAACACCCCGTAATTTTTATGGCTTTTAAAATTAGGGATTTATTAAATTTAATTTGAAGTATTAATTTAATATTAATCCTGAAATTTAATTTTTTATATTCACTAGCGTGATGTGAGTTAGTAATTACTAGAAATTTGTTGAATATTACTGGATGAGTAAAGTAATATATGAGATTGATTTTATTAAAATTGTCACGAGTGAAAAAAATGGCAATTATGAAAATTTAATTCGGACGCGCCTGTGTCGTGTCAGGACTAAATTATTATTATTAAAGTGAAGAAATTATAAGTCATCTGTATAGTCGTTTTGAGTGCGCCAAAGTGTCCGAAAGGGTCGAGATAGTCAGAAAAGTGTACTCGGTGGTTTAGTTTGGGTCTCGGGGCGTTTTTACGCCTAATTGACATCCCAGGAGGGTATCTTAGACATTTGGTATTTTTGAGTAATTAAACCCACGAATTTTCTTAGTATTTGTTAGCCATTTAGAGTTGTCTCTTGGGGTTAACAAACACAAAACCTAAGCCATCCATTAGAGAAGAAGGTGAAGTGATAAGACAAGAAGGTGAAGAGATTTGAGAAGAAGGTGAATAGTCTTCAAGCAATCCAAAGTCTAGAACTCACCCGATTTCATATCCACCACCATAAAAAGCGTAGATCGCATGATGAGGAACGCATCTATATAATTTTCATCAATAAATCAGACCCTTGAATCCGAGGCAAGTATCTATCTTGTTGATTTCCAAGTTAATATACCTTCCATGTTAGTCTAGGAATGAAAATCATATGTTTTAATGGAAGAATTATATATTTTGGAAGAGAATTTATATGTGTTGTAGGGAGAACCCATGTAGTCTAAAATCTTGATCATATGTAGAGGATTACCCATGAATTTATTATGATATTTGGGATGAAAATTTGGATTAAAATAGAGGGTGGTGATTATTCAAGGAAAATTTGGTTTTATAAAGAGATTTGAGATTAAACCCCTTTTTGATTGATTCGTTGAGGATTTATTGATGTTGTTACGTTAGAACTCATTTACATATATTGCTTATACATTTGGATAACTTTGATGGGAGTTTAGGATGAAATTATAGAGGCTTGGAGGGGTTAGAATGATTGAACCCGTAGGTTGAATATTACAGAAAACTGAGCAATAACTGCTTGATCGATCGATCGACTCAAGAACATTGATCGATCGATGATTAATCGATCGACCACCTTTCCTCGATCGATCGACCCCTCTTAGAAAACTGCATATTTTTTCCCTTTTTGTTTAGTCCGATTAAAATGCTTAGTAACCCTTGATCATCATTGATAGAGTATAATGGGTTATGAAGAGGACCAATAAGGTCTAAGTAGACTCCGTCGAGTGAAATTAATATGAGATTAAATTGTGGGTTAACGGGGAGTTATTTATACATTAGGAATTGTGCGTACATGTACTAGAAAATTGAGACTCGTGAAAGATTTAGACTAGAAGGTAAGTGAGGGTATATCTACTGATATTTACACTTAGTGAGAGAGAATACTTCGAGAGGTAAGAAGTAAGTATGAAGTAAATAATAAATGAGAATAAAAGAGACGAACCCGTTGTGAGAAATAATTGAGTAAAATTTGTGTTGAGAACGGATCATAATAATTATGGGTCGTAGGCGAACCTAATTTGGAAAATGTGAATATTTATATATATGACTGTGTGATTGTGCATATATTATGTATCTGTGTAAAAATCATACCCGGGCTACTTGCTATCACGGAGGTTTCCGCGCCGAGATAGTCTTATCTCGATTGGACCTTTATGGGGGGATATCGACTCGTACCCTAGAACATAGGATTCCTTGGTATAGGTTATCTGATTGATAGTCAGACGGTCCTAAGAGACATGAGGGTATGTGCTGACCTCTTAGTGACTTGGAACTATGCTTCACCTCCATTTGTTTGTGTATTATGTTAATACAGTTCGAGAGTGATTCTGAACTAGTATTTCCCATAGTTTGTGTGATACGGGGACTTGATAGCAGAGTATGCCAGCACCATAGATTTTATGTGGGGTGCCGATAGTATATATATTATATGAGTGACTAATATATATATACACTGATATGTATGGAAACTTTCTACTGTGCATAAGTAGTTAAGTAATAAATAAATGTTTCAACTTTATAATAAGTGTTAGTGAATTTGGTAACGGTTCTAAATGATTCTAAGTAATGTAAGAAAATGGAAGATAATGATTTTTTAAAATTAAATATTATGGCCTTAGTATTTTTCGAGATAAAACTTAATGGGAATAAGTTAGATAGACCTATGAGATCAGTAGAACGATAGGAGTGCACACTATATGAGAGGTGAGGATTCTCAAGAGAGTGTCGCACACTAACATGGTTGTGATATTAGCCGGTAAGCATTTTAAATACTTGCTAAACTATTTTAAACTGTTTTACACTCAGGCTCTGACCCATTTTCTGTCATTTCTTTCTCTATTGTATATATATGTATGTATTACAGGTGCCCAGCCACAAGGGCATCATGCTTAGGTTCTTTGGATTGGACGTACTGTAACTTATGTGGGAGTTTCAGGCCCTTGCTTTAGATGACTTCGTCATTGAATCAGTTCCTACTTTAGATCTTCATAGTTAGGGCATGTGTCGCCCGATTTCCTATTCCAGTTGGATTTGTCAGAGATTTGTGATATTTTTAGCATTCAGTACTCCTCGGGAGTTAACTCTTGTCAGAATGATTTCATTTATAGTTCATACTTTGGTTTGGTTTATCAAGATGGTTTAAATGGTAGTGTAGTTATTGTTATCCTTTTATTTATGTAACTCTTAAACTGTTTTTATTAAAAAGGTTTTCATATTGGTGTTTAATAAAGAAAAAACATGAGGTTTTAAATGGTTTTGACACTTAGCATAATTATTTAAATGGAAATATTATTTTGCGACAGTGATGATGAGAATGAACCAACCGTTCACCTGGTTTTTAATTTAATAAAGGACTAATCACCCGGTATTTAATTAGGCGGGGTGTTACACGGGCCTCTCGGTTTGAGAATATGACGATAATTTGAAAATATATCGATTAAGCTTAAAAACAAGCCCTTAAAGGGTGAAAACCCAAACCGGCCCCCAAACGGCTCCGTAAGAGGCACGAACACCTCGTACGTGACCAATGTAACTCGTAGAAACTGATCATGTAGTCATAACTTGCGAAAGATTTTCAATTTTAGAATATAATTATAATTGCAACTCCTATACGTAATTTTTTAGCTTATACTAATAGCGTATCTTTTTTGTATCCTATTTTTTTTGCAGGATAACATTTTATTGTTAGCATTTATTCACATGGAACATTTGGAGAACTCATTGGTTTACAACAAGGGGTTTATTCATGATTTTATTTTTTTGTGTTACGGCCGTGCGGGCTTTTGTAGTTTTATTGTTATCTTTTATGGCCGTGCGAGCTTTTGTAAGTTTATTGTTATATTTTGGGCCGTGCGGGCTTTATGTTACGCAGGTTTTATATTAGCAGATTTTAGAATGTCCAGAAAATAGAGAAAACTCTGCCCAATTTTTTTTTGGTCTGTGAACTACTAATGACTTGTAATATTTTGAAGTTTGTATGTATATTAGTTTATCAACAACGTGCAACATTTGCAATTTATGAATTTTCTTATTTTCAAATAATTAATTTTTTTTTCTTTTATCCAAAAATTTGGCACAGTTCAAAACCATGCCAAAAGTGTAAAATTTTGGCACGATTTTGAACTGTGCCAAAAGTTTATCAAAATGTGCTCAATCTGGCACAGTTCAAAACTGTGCCAAAAGTGAGCCAGAAATATCAAATTCTGACACGGTTTAAAAGTGTGCCAGAAGTGTTCCCATTTGGTCAAACCTGTCACACTTTTAAACCGTGCCAGAAAAAAATGGCCATTTTGGAACACTTGATTCTGGCACAGTTCAAAATCGTGCCAGATTTGATCTGGCACAGTTTTAAACCGTTCCAGATTCCTATTTTTGGTGTAGTGAATCACATATAACCCTAACCGTACAAACAAATTTCTCAGAAGTTAAATGGATCAAACCCTAATCGTGAAAGTTCTAACAACCATTTCACATTCTCAATCAAATTCTTCCAAACATCACTAACACATAAGGATACATCTCATATATCTGTTCTTAATTTTTCTACTTAAGATTATACCATTCACTATGTATATGTCATGTTCTTAGTATTTTATTTCTGATATCACATTTTTGTCTGTATTTTGTGTTCTCATATGTATAAATTTATAGACATTACACATGGGCTAATGAAATCACATTCTTCTTTTTCATGATATGAAAAAATACATTTGTTGCCTTGATTTTAAATGCAAAATATAAATTTTGATGATTGGAATAATGTATACGTACAACCCTGTTTTATTGCGTTTACTCTGTGAATTTTGCATGTACTTTCAAAAACAACACGCAAGATCAATAAAGTACACGCACATTGAAATTGAATTGGTTGTCCAATATGCGTGTACTTTTTTGTTTTATAGGTGTACTTTATTTCAAATATATTCCATATCCAGATTTGTCCAAGAAAAGGAAAGAACAAAAAAAAAGAGCAGTTCTGAAGATAGTTCTTCATCCAGTTCTATTTCTAGTTCTAGTTATAGTGTTGCATTGAAATCTACACATGCTACAAAGAAGAATGACCAGTATCGATCAAATGTTGTTTTCTTTCTTCATGATTTTGGTAAGATTAAAGAGAAAATAAACGACAGGCATAATGAACTTCTTAAGAAGACTCCATTCTGGGAGCTTTTCAATGCCTACTACAGTAGCAAAATAGTAGAAGTGGATCACAAGAAGACCGATAAAAATATTTTAACAATTATCAAGTTGTACAACAAGGAAATCAAAAGTTTCCATATGAAGAGTATGACTGAAATAAGGCTAATAGATATAAGTGAAATATTTAGCATACCAATAGTGGAGGGGAAAAAATCAATAGAACTGAAAAAGAGACCGACTATGTCTCAAAAACCTGGATTACTTGCACGATACTTCAAAAATATATAGAAAAGTCAGAAATATAGGAAGGTTTGAAGAAATTGGTCGAGTTGGACACAGATGAAGGCATTGCTAATTTTGTAAAATTTGTTTGTCGCCACTTCTTGACCATGTTGTTTTTTCCAACTCAAACTTCACACTAACAGATTTTTTTATAAAATACATCAACAATATTGATGAAATGAATAACTATGATTGGGGATCTGCTGTGCATGAGTTTCTCATAAATTCACTTGACAAAACAGCAACTTCAAAACCTAGCACATCAACTAGATGTGTCATTTTCCTACTGGTGAGCAAAACAATATCCTGACATTTATAAATATACAAACCAATAATCACGTGTACTATTAAAGTACACGTGATATTTATAAAATACAAATGAACCTTAATAGTATTACATTTACCATGGTTATAATATTCTTTGTTACTTTCAAAGTACCACTGATATTTAAACTAATTCACCCATATACTTTATTGATATCAAGTGTATTTTTGAAATACATGTGATATTTTCACGTGTATTTTGAAAATACACGTGTATTTTAGAAAGTACATGTGTATTGTGTTTTGTATATCTAACAACTGTACTTTATAAAGTACATGTGAACTTATATTTACAAAGTACATGCGTACTTTGTAAAAATCACATGTACTTTAAAATACACTTGATATATACACAAAGTACACGTGTAACTTCGCGTGTACTTTGTAAAAGTCACGTGTACTTTTAATTATAAATAATTAGGTAATATAATTATTAATATCATTTTTTTGCATGATCACAGTATTGGGCATGTGAGAAATTTGATATTATTCCTCCTGTTGAAAATTTTAAAGAGAAGACACTAAAATTCCTTAGGTGGAAATTGTCTTCTTTGAAAGATTGGTTTGCGGTGAATGACATCACAACAGCAAATTTGAAGGACGCTACAAATAAACCAGCTTGTAAAGACATTCTATAGAAAAGGAATCTCAGTTTGAAGCGCCCATTTACTCTTTGAACATTTCTATAGGAAGTCATATACATGTTGATTCATCGTCAGAAAAAGTTGCTGAGGAATTTAATTACAATAAATTTTCATCATGTTGGAATATTCCCCTTAAAAATATTGTGAGTTTAAAGAAAAATAAGGGAAATGATCAACCAAAGGGAATTGTTAAACCAACAGATGTTGAAAAGCCTGAGAATGTTAATTTGGAGGAACAAATTGCTAGTTTGAAAACGGAATTGTTGAAAAAAAATAGCAACTATCTAAAGCAGCTGAAGACCTTGATTGTACACTAAATAAGGTGGCCTCTTTGGAGGTGGAGAGTGCCAACCTTACCATTATGAATGTACAATTGCAGGTAGATAGTAATTCACTTTTGGAAGCTCAAGAGGAAGTAAAGAAGTTGAAGGTGGAGAAATCCAACCTTTTAAAAGAAAACGAGTTACTAAATAAGCTGGAGGTGGAAAATGCCCAACTTGTCTTATTAAACAATTCTATCAAAGAAAAGCTTGATCAAGACACAATGAATAACTCAGATAAATTAAACAACTGGATGAGTTATTAAAAAAACAGGTTGAAACATCCAAAATTTTGGTACAAAAAAATGCAAATTTGTCTGACAGTAATGAAAATCCCAAAAATAAGTTTGAAGATGTAGTGCAAAAATTGAGAGATGGAGACGTAGAAAATGGGAAACTGTTGTTGGATCTTCAGCAGTCATAATTGAAAAGAGTTGAACAAGTACTTTTGATTCATTTTCAAATGGAAAACATCATTATTCTATAGAGTACAAGCAGTAATTTTATAAAATACTGTTGTATTTTACAAAGTACACGCATATATTATCCCAAAGTACACATAGAATTATTTTTATATTTACTTGTATTTTGAAAATTTTCACATGTACTTTGGTCTTCTTTTCAAATAATGGAGTGTACACGCATTTGACATAAAGTACATGCATAGTTTTATATAGTACACACACATTTTGTTTATTATCATTGAGGTTTATGGCATGTTTAATATTTAAACATGATGTTTTCTTTTCACCAGGAAACATAAAATAATAATCTCAAGAAAAAAATAAAAGATTTGTCATCCTCCATATCTAAAAAGGATGAAAAAATAAATTCAATTCAGAACTCAATGATTTTGAGAATCCAGGAAAGAGTTGACAGGAAGCCCAAGATTGATGAACACTTTGTATATTCACATCATATTTATGATTTGTCAAAAGATGGGAATAAAAATTCTTCGAATGATGCTCATGCTGAATTACAGCCAAAAGCAAGAAACACACAACACAATAAGGCCTCTACTGTCACATTTAAAAGAAAAAAAGGGCAGAACAATAATGGCCAGAATAAAAAGGGCAACACAAATGCAACACATGAAGTGGACCTGAAAATCTACAAGTGCTCAAAACACCTTAAAGAAGAAACCCAGAATAAATTGAAAAAATATTTGATGGAGGAGAAGGATACAGGGTAAATCTTCTAATTGTTTATTTTTGTATTGAACTTTATGCGTGTTCTTTATAAAGTACATGTGTACTTTATAAATTACACGCATCTCTTTATGAACTACACACATTTTTGCGTCTAACTTTATGCATGTACTTTATAAAGTATACGCATATTTCATAAAGTACATACATTTTTGTATCTCACTTTATGCATGTACTTTATTAAGTACAACCATTTCATAAAGTACATGCTTATTTTTATGAAGTACATGCATTTTTGTATTGAACTTTATGTGTGTACTTTATAAAGTACACGCATAAAGATAAAATACACGAATATTATTTAATGATCATAGATTATATACATGTTTCCATTATTCTTCTAACATTATTTTTTGTATTAAAATTCATCAATTGTTTCTTTACAACGGAGGAAGCATTCGTTTGCACAGACGATAATAAATAATTGCTATAAGGTGAAGAAATATCGAACCAGATAATTCAATGCTTCTCTCGTTCAATGGAGACAAAAATGAAGAAAAATGGGCTTTGACCTACGCACGCTTTTAACTTATATGCTTGGGTAAGGAAAATAAAACCTAAAGTATTGCCCATCATTTTATAATATATATTATCATACTTATCTTACTAACAAATCTATTACTTTTAACAGGAATCTGTTATAATTAATGATCATCAAATGCAGAAAGAACAAATAGAAAAACACATTTAGAATTTTTTTGGAATTTCTGATGTTCAATTCATTCCCATGAGACATTAAATTGGAGATGATGCAGGACATTTTTCATTGTTAGTTATCTACAACGCAACAAATAAAGTCCGCCCGCTGGAAATAAATCAATCCTCATTATCCTACAATGAGTCCAATAAAATGGTTACGCCCTAAACTTATTTACATTACATGAACTTTTGTATTTTTATATACTCATGGTTTTTCCTCTTACAAGTTTTATGTTTTCAAAGAAAAGTTGTACAAATTGAAGGACCAAGCACCACAAATAAATCAAAGAGGTACAATAACAAGATACTTTGAAGGGATAGAATTGGAAGATGCACTATCCAACGAGGAAAAAATAACAATAGTCTAGCTCTTGAGTTATGATGTAAATTTTGATCTACTCACAGATAATGAATGCGCAAGACAAAATAATAGGTAAGATAAAAAAATCTTGAATAAATAAACGCATAATTCATCAAGATACATTTCAACAAATTTCATTCGCATTATGCTAATTGATATATTTATTTTAATTTAATTTCAGTGTTGATTGTGGGGTGTATTGTATATACTACATGGAACAATTGTCAAAGAAAATGCTCTCAAAACATCATTTGAAGACGACGAAATTCTCCAGCAAAGAGCATATATAGCTAATGAATTTTTATTCCATGGTGTTTAGTAGGAGGAAATTGTAAAGTTTTTTTAAAAAAAATTTCATAACAAATGATTGTAATTTTTTCCTGTATATATATTTTTTTATTCAATGTAGTTCCACATAATTTCTAGTAAAAAAATGGTGCTACTGGCGCGGACAATTCAACATGTAGGAATAAAACTACTATATATATTTATTCAGCAGGACACAATAACCAAAAATAATTTATGAAGCTCAACTACTCACTATCCCAACCCCTACGGATCAAAAAAATAAATACCTTTAACTTTTTCTATAAAAGAGTAATATTTGTTCCTTTCTTAATCATTATATATGGGGTAAATATTACATAATGAGTATCCCAGTAGAAAAATTGTGAGCTGCTCTTGAGAAAGATGAAAAAAATAAAAAAAAATAAGGGAAATTGAGAAAAATATTTCCTCATATGAAACTGTCATTAAGTAGTTTCAAACATATCTGAGGGAAGGCTACTCTGGACTTTCACCCAATCTCATAGATTTATTTTATATGGATGAGGACCCTCCTCAAACACATGAAGACCTCATGGCTTTCTATACACAATAAGTTCCACTGAAAATTGCCAAGTTGAAGGAGAAGAAGGCACACCATGAAGGCCTTGCAGCTATTATAGAAGAAGAAATTCGAGTATGCTTGAATTTAATTGACTCTCTTCCTGACACCATAAATTTCTTTAACAACTTTCCTTAATAGAAGCCTTCTTTATTTTTTTCAGCTTTTGTTATGTGAAAAAATTGTACTTTATTTTTTTGTTTTAATACATGCATGTACTATGACTTATATCATACACCAAAATCTACATAACATAGTGTTGTCGTGAACCATGACATAGCGTAAAAATATAAAATACACGCAAATATGGTAAAGTACACATGAACATTAGAAAAAAAGATCACGTGTATTTTACTAAAAAAGCGTGTACTTTATTGAACTGCTACAAACACATAAAAAAAAACTAACCACATTGTATTGTCAAAATATGTAAAAAAATGTGTATGTCAAAAAATGGATATGTCAAAAATGATAAACATTAATATTACATTCATTTATTGTAAAAAAATTGATATGTCAAAATATGATTCTATATATTCTAAATTATAATACACGCATATTTTTATAAAGTACACGCACAATGTATTGTCCAAAACCATTATTTAAATGCTTGTACTTTATACATTACACGTGTACTTTATAAAGTACACGCATATTGAAATACTCGTATAATAATGCCGTTGGCGCGGACCATAATGCACATAGAAATTTAAGAATATGAGCGGCCTAAGTATTTTTTATAAAGTACAAGCACATTGTAATGTCCAAAACCATTTTCTAAATAGTACATGCATTTATATACGTGTACTTTATAAAATTACATATAGAATACATAAATTACATGTATATTGAATTAGATTTTGGTTATATCAATATGCGTGTACTTTATAAAAATATGCGTGTACTCTATGTTGATTCCATTCCAAAACAAATAATACATAAATGAATACTAAACAATAAAATTACAATAATTTATTCAAATGTGAATGTTCATTGATTTTATTTAAAACTAATGTCACTACACCATAATGACAATTTAGCAACTAATTGATTATTTAATTTGTAAGTGTTTAAAACACTTATATAATTTACAACGGTTTTGAACACTTATAAACTTTGTAAGTGTTCAAAACCGTTGTAAAATTTGTGATAGTTACTTAATTTGTAGGTGGGCCCGTGGGATAACCTAAAAGGGTTGCATACTAAAAAAAAAAATTACTTTTTAGTACGAAACAAAATTTCTGCCTCAAATGAAATTTGTAGGTGAACCGTGAAAACGAAATTTCTGCCTCCAAAACTTCCCTCCTCCTTTTTAGTCCGACCTTCGTGCGATTTCTCCAAACCAAACCTTCGTGCGATCTTCTCCAAACCAAACCTTCGTGCGATCTTCTCCAATCCAAACCTTCGAAGGTGCGATCTCTCCTTTCTTGATTTCTCCATTTTGGTAACGAAATTACTGATTGAAACTTTTTCATCAAAAGTAACGAAAATACATAACGAAATTACTGATTGAAACTTTTTCATCAAAATTTTGGTAACGAAAATACATAACGAAATTTTGGTAATGAAAATACATAACAAAATTTTGGGAAAACTATCGTTATGTATTTTCATGATCAATATTGTTAAATATTGAATGTTTTTTCATAAATACATTCAATATTTATTCTGTTAAATTCGAAGATAAAAAAATTTCATAAATACATAATGTATTTTTTCTGTTAAGTATTTCTAACGTTTTAACAAATCAACCGTCATAGCCTTCGCTTAGGGTTAAAGATGCAATCAATATTATTCTGTTAAATATTTTCATGCGATCATCTTTCAACGGGTTAAAGATACGATTAGGGGTTTTATTTTGTGCGTATTATTCTGTTAAAGATATGATTTAGGGTTTTATTTGGTGCGTATGTCTTATTCTGTTAAATACTTGGTGCGTATTATTCTATTAAAGATACGATTTAGGGTTTCATTTGGTGCATATGTCTTATTCTGTTAAATATTTGGTGCGTATGTTTTATTTGGTGCCTATTATTCATACACGATTAAATATTTGGTGCGTATTATTCTATTTGGTGCGTATGTCTAATTTGATAACTGTCTGTTAAATATTTGGTGCGTATTATTCATACACGATTAATGGTTTGGAATAATAGTGCGTATGTCTAATTTGTGATTTTCACCACAAGTGGGGATTAGCAGTTAAATTAATGATTTGGGTCTCCCAAATTTGGGTTTTGAATAATTGTAAAGAGATTTGGGTCTGTCAACCACGTTTTAAAAAAATTATTAAAAAACTTGGAGAGTCAGAGTCATTGATAAGGTAAACCTTCAATATGTACAGGGTGATACAAACTCCTTGTAAGTACTCCTCGAAACTAAAATTTGGTTTTCTTTTCTTTTTTCGAACCAAGAAGTAATGTTGAGTTGGGGTTTGACGTGTTTGGGTTTCAGGTTGGTTGTGTTTATATTATCTTTCGAATATAGAGAAGATTATTTCTGGTTTCAACCATAAAAATATTTAATTTATATTTCATTTGGTTATAAATTCAATTATATGAGATTTTAAGATCATGTTGCCTGACCCTTAGATATTAAATAGTATATATTAATTTTTTACTAACGTATCTCAACATACAGAATGTCATCGGACGTTAGTAAAGAGTGGATGAAGGAACGTGAAAGAGGAAGTGCAAAATACATTAATGGGGTTGCTACGTTCATTGATTTTGTGAAGAATAATTGTGGTGGCGAAACCTTATTTTCATGTCCATGCATAAAATGTGAAAATGGAAAGTTATTGGAGCTTGAAGATGTCCATTTTCATTTGCTTCGTTATGGTATATCAAAGTCTTACACGTTTTGGCGTTTTCATGGTGAAAAGGAAGTCGTTAAAAGAAAAGAAAAAGAACCCACTGAAAGTGTTGAATGTACTGACCCTGTCCTCGACAATCCAAGAATGGAAGAGATTGTTTACGACGCATTCGAAATGTTTAATCGTGAAGTAGATCATTTATCAAGTGAGCATGTTAGAATGGGGGGAGGTGACAATCGTGACGAGACTAATGAGGAGTTAAAATACAAAAAGTTACGTGACAAGGCCAGTGAACCGTTATACCCGTCAAGTCCTGAGAAACATACGACACTATATTTTCTTGTCAAATTGAATAATGTTAAGACAAGATATGGTTTGTCAGATAATAGTGTTACGGAAATTTTGGGGGTGTTTAAAGAGTTTTTGCCGAAAGGAAATACAGTACCATCCAAGTATCCAGCCATGAAGAAGATAATCAAAGAAGTTGGTCTGGATTATAATATAATTCATGCATGCAAAAAAGATTGTATTTTATATAGAAAAGAACATTCAATGAAGGTAAAATGTCCAGTATGCAACCTACCCAGGTATAGGTTGGGAATAAATGGGGAGGGTAAAGTACCTCTGAAGACAGTTAGACATTTCCCCCTGATTCCAAGGTTGAAGATATTATTCACCATACCATGGATTGCAAATGAGATGACTTGGCACGCTAGGGCGCAGTGTAGCACAAATATCATGCGTCATCCTGTTGATTCGTCTATATGGAAATCTGCTGATGTGATGTGGCCAGACTTTGCGGCTGAAAAACGTAATGTCCGTCTTAGTATAGCCACTGATGGTTTTAATCCATACGACAATCTCAGCTCTAGTTACAGTTGTTGGCCTATCATTGTTACTCCTCTTAATATGGGACCGTCTTTATGCATGAAAAGGGAATTTTCAATGATGTCAATTTTAATATCCGGCCCGAATGCTCCGAGCAAAGACATTGACATTTACCTGGCCCCCTTGCTAGATGAGTTAAAGGAATTATGGTTTCAAGGTGTAATGGCGTACGACTCATATAAAAAAACTAATTTTTCTTTGAGAGCGATGTTGTTGTGGGTTGTCCATGATTTTCCTGCATATGGAACTTTATCGGGTTGCACGGTTCATGGTTATAAGGGGTGCCCAGTTTGTGCGGAAGAAGTTGAATTTGAACGACTTACGAGTAGTAGAAAAATTTGTTATCGTGGTCATAGAAGATTCCTTCCTCATGATCACAAGTTCAGGGAGGACAAACGTAATTTCAACAACAAGGTTGAACATCGTAAAGCTCCACGAAGGTTATCTGGTTCGGAGGTTGAGAAGAAGGTGAAATGCATCAAGATGAGAATTGGTAAACAGATTTCCGGAATAAAAAGAAAACGTAAAGGGGATAAGAATGTGGTTAGTGATGTTACCACTCCATGGTATCGAAGGTCTATTTTATTTGATTTGCCCTATTGGAAAGAGCATAGTGTTCGTCATAATCTAGATGTTATGCACATTGAGAAGAACGTCACCGATCATCTTTTGTCAACCATTCTAGACGTTAAAGACAAAACGAAAGATAGCGAAAATGCCCGTAAAGATATGAAGACCATGGGGATCAAGAAGAAGATGTGGATGGAAACAGACGAAAGTTCAGGAAAAACTGTGAAACCAAAGGCTACATTCACTCTAAACAAAAAAGAAAAAGAATGGTTTTTTCGTACTTTAAAGGAGCTAAAAGTTCCAAGAGGTTTTTCTTCTAACTTGAGTAATTGTGTGAGTTTACAACCACTTGGATTGAAGGGGCTCAAATCACATGACTATCATGTAATTATGCAATATTTGTTGCCGTTGCTGCTTAAAAACGTTTATCCAAAACACAAGGACTTGCGAATAGCAATTCAACGGTTAAGCTTATTTTTCAATGTGTTATGTTCCAAAGTGATCAAGAGGGATGTGTGTTTTGGAGAAATATTTTCCGCCTGGATTTTTTGTTATTACTGTCCACCTCGTTATACACTTAGCAGAGGAAGTGTTGATTTGTGGGCCGGTAAGATATAGGTGGATGTATCCTTATGAGAGGTAATTAAGTAGTAAATGATTTGCTTAACCTTTTTATTTCGACAAACATTTTCTTTGTAATCAATATATTTTTTATGCGTAGGTTGATGAAAGATTACAAGAAGTATGCTAATAATAAGAGGTATGTTGAAGGGAGCATTGCAGAGAAATATATCGTAGAAGAATCGACCTTATATTGCATGGAGTACATGCCAAACCCTAGTGAAGGAAATCACAAATATACGCGTGAAGATTTTCTTGATGAAGATGAAGATAATGAATGCGTAGGCGAGGGTCCTTTAGTACAAGGGAAGAATGTGAAGTTAACTCCATTACAATTTGCTCAAGCACGTAAGTGGGTGTTACACCAATCAAATGAAGTAGAGGAATGGCAAAAGTAAGTATATCAATATGATTTGAGATTTTTTAATTGAAAAATACCGCTTATGTAGATTGTTGCAGGAAGTAGGATGCCTAAGTGTGGGGTATTGAATTGGTGTAGGAAATATGATCTTTATTGGGAATCCACATTTGGGCGTAATCGAAGAGCGACTACATTGAAGTAAAAGACCGAGGGTTTTATCCCATGGTTGATTAAGGAGGTTCGCTTTTAATTCGACTACATAGTAAAATTTTACATTTATTCAAGTGTGTGTGTGTGTGTATATATATAATCATCTTATGAAATCTTTTTTATAGTTATTAAAAGTGGGATTGATTGATACCGCACTTTGGCGGCTAGCAAATGGGCCATTATATGATGTACAATCATATAAGAGGTATAAGGTGAATGGGTTTGAATTTTGCACACGTGAGTATGATGAGTCACGGGTAACCCAAAATAGTGGCGTGTCAATGAGGGCCATCACGAAGTTCAGGTCAAGCAGAAAAGATATGAATTATATGGAAGCGGAGACAACATACTTTGGCATTGTTCTTGGAATATTTGAGTTGGATTATACATCTTTCAAAATAGTTGTGTTTTACTGTGACTGGGTGAGAGTTGAGGACAAAGTAAATGGTTTCAAAGTTGATCCGGAATCGAACTTAATGATGGTAAACTTAAGTAAGTTGAAGAGTAAGGATAGAATCGACGATGAGCCATTCATTCTTGCATCTAAAGCATCTCAAGTATTTTACTCAAAGGATTTTGAAGACAATGGTTGGTCTATCGTTTTGCATGCACCACAGAGATTAACAACAAGTGTTGACAAACTTGAGGTTCCTACAATGTATCAGTCTATTCTTGAGGATAATCCCAATTTGAAGAATCTGCTTTAGGACTTCTAGTTAAAGCTAAAGCTGATTTTTATAATTTTTGCTTAATTTTATTTACTTTAATGCTTCACTTACGTTGTAAAATAATTTTAGACATCGCTTCAAGATTTTGTTTCTTGTGATATATTATGTTTATGTAATACTTTAATGCTTCACTTATATTGTAACATGCGACGAATGGACCAATTCTTAGTAAATTTAGACAGATTATGCATTGAACAGATTATATATTTTTAGTAATTTTGGACATAATATGTGAATAATTCATTTAGACATATTATTAATGCAGAATATTTATGCATGGTATATCTAACACTATTTGAATTTCAGTAATGTCAAATGAAGCTAATGTCTCCAACCCACATGATGGTCCAGATGGATCATCTATAGACACCAGAATTGCGGTTGAGATCAATCAACATAATCAGGTAATAGGTAGCGAGAAAGGCCGATTTATGTCTCGACTTGGTAAAGTGGTCCAGGCACAGGTCCCAATATCATATCTTGATTGGCGTAAGGTTCCAGAAATATACAAGGAAGATGTTTGGAAAGAGATGAAAGTGAGACTTCTTATGTATACTTAATTTGCTTATTATATTTGCTTTTGTATAACTTTACACATTTTTTATAATTTAAAAATATCAATTGCCTTGTTAGAGAGCATATGGACTCCCGGATAGTTACAAGATTAGTTGCTACAAAAGTATGTGCAACCTACTTAAAACATATAAATCCACGTTACGGAAGAGCTATTATGATAAGTATTCAATGGATGCCGAAAGATTGGCCAATGTACCTCCAGGTGTTAAGCCAGAACAGTGGAAAGAGTTCCTGGAGCATGAGAATACGGAAGAGGCTAAAAAAAAGAGGAAAGCGGGGAAAGATAATAGGGCAAAGATTGGGGCCACTCACACAAGTGGGCGTGATGGGCATGCCCAAGTCGAGTACAATATGGTACGTACGACTATGTTTTACTGCTTTGTTTGATTACTATTACCTTGAAGATAATATATGTTATGTTTTTTATTTGTAGACAAAGAAATTGCATAAAAACCCATTGCGTGTTGATGTATGGATAGCTAGCCACACATGTAAAGATGGGTCAGTAAAAGAGAGCATTGCTCCAATCATGGTGATTTTCTATAAATAGTGAATGATGATTGTTACATGAAAACATTATACATTCAAATGATTAGTCTTGACAATTCTATATGTTTGGCATTTCATAGGACAAGGTGCTTGCGAAGAAAAAAGAACTAGAAGAAAGTTGTAGTGATAACACCAATGAGCCACAATCATTGAGAAATGATGCCTTGTCTGAAGTATTTTGTATTGACAAGCGAGGGCGCACTCGTGGTGTGGGTTCCGTAGTTTCGCTATCATCCATCGAGGCTTCAGCTCCATCTTTATCTTTGCTTGCAGCTGAAAAGGCCAATGGGAACCAAATGAAAGGTCGTCTCGATACATTGGAATCCGAGATCAAAGGCATGAATAATAAACTAGGCAATATAGAGACAATGATAGGTATGGTGTTGGGGAAGTCCCATTCCTCCCCAGCTGTTGGAGCAAGTGCAAGTAATGGGACAGTTGCATCATTTAATGTAGAATCCTGCTCACTAGAAGATGGTGTCTCATGTGATATGCTCGGGTTGAATGGTAAGGTTATTGGCAAGGGAAGGATAGACGCTACCCCTCGAGACGTAGTGCACAATCACAGAGTGAATTACGAGAAAGAGGTGGTATTGTTAGTGGACAAAGTGATTGAGGAAAATGCTTCTCTTTATTTGGGAACACAAGGTGGTGCTGAGCTTCTTGGAGATGTTGGTAGTGGAAGTTGGGTCGTGTGGCCGAAGAGTTTAGTCACGCGTATTGTTGGATCCCAATGACTTCTTGAATTTAATTTTTGTTAGCGACTCATTAAAGTCATGCTTGTATCGAGTATGCCATGGACTTTATTATGATAGTATTTGCTATGGACTTTATTATGCTATGGACTTTATTATGCTAGAATCTGTTATGCTATGGACTTTTTTATGCTAGTATTTGCTATGGACTTTATTATGTTCGTTATGTTTTGCATTTTCGAATTACTTGAGTTGCTTTTCGCTATATGGCATAACCTTTTTTAACTCCGCCAATGCAAATATTTCCTTTGCATTGCCGGTCCCAAGCCCGGATAAAGGAGGAGGGAAGAGGTTTGCCATCAACCACTGGTGATTTCCCATTTAAGACCGGTTATGAAAATTGCAGAAACTCTAGACCATCTTCTTTGAGCTGGAATCTGAAATGGCGGAGAAGCTTTCCAATGACAATTTACACGTCTATATGGAAATTACTTCATAGAGTTATTCCTATATCTGCAGAAATTCAGAGAATTGGCATTATTAAAACAACTACTTGTAAAGGTATTTTATAAATTGGTTGCTGCTATGTATTGATCGTTACTGATGCCGATTGTTAACTTTCTAACGTCTTTGTTTATTATTCAGCAGACGTCATCATCATTGAGAAACATACCTGTGGTGATCATGTCTTTGGAAAAAATTATGGCTCGCATTGATACGTAATTTCTTAGATTCATAATTTATAGTTTATCAATGTAATTTCATTCATAATATGCGTTAAATTGAAGATTAATATACAATACAAGACTATTAAATTGTATGGTGAAATCACATGGTATTAAATCCCAAATCTCTTAATCATGGCTCGAATTTTTGCAAGCATAGTCCATCACAGGATTGCTTGGTCTAAAGAATGAGCAAGGTTCAAAAGAGTGATCTCAGGGTTCAACAATTAATGTTGGAGTTGCTCTGAAAAATATCAGAATTCAGATGCATACAAAGTAATGCAAGGATGTTATGTTGTCTAATCCAGATGCGTCATTTGGCCCCTATTCAGCGTATGTGTTTTTTACCCTCAGTGCGAGACAAGTAGCGGTCTGACCATCACCCATCTCAATGCGAGAATCCCTTGTTTGATCCCGAGAATCAGTTACCACTTCCTCCAGAACTTCGCAGTCATGTGAATCAGGCCACAAGGAGCCCCCATTTGATAAGGAGTTTAATGAGCTGATTGAGGGTTTTGGGGTGGGAACCAGTTGAGTCAGGTTTTGCGAGTTTTGGAGAAGAGGCTTTATAGTGTCATCCTCATCGGTGCTCCCACTTTCGATATTCGTATTGATCTCAATGCATTATTGATTGGCTAGATTCCCTCAGAAGGGTTTATTTGGGTAAAAACATTTCGTGAGTGAAGTTTGTTAAATAGTGGGCACAAAACTACAAGGTTCTGCCAAGAAGAATGACATGAGGCATCTCGAGTTAGTAAATCTGCAGTTTATGCAGACGCGACCACTAATGAAAGCTAAAATGCAAGTTTCTTTCAACCCTCAGTCTGTGAGTGTGATTTATTAGCAACAGTTCAAGGCCTGTGCTAAGGACTTACTTCTGTGACCAAGACTGGAGCAGATTCAAATGTTCTGTCCGAATTGGGCTTATTGGTAGTGAGGAGAAGCGCACCAGTCACTGCATTTATGTCCTGCAATTGTTGAGTTATACCCTCAAGCTAAAGAACTCTCTGAACACCTAAAGAACTAGACGGGGAAGCTCGACCACACTTACATCAGCTAAGGCAACAACCTAAGGAACAGGTTAGTGGAGGTTTTGAGTAAGGTATTTTTAACTCTTAAACATTCTGTGGCAAATATAGTCGTTAGCCTCTTATTTTTGTATTTTTATAAACAAACACTATTTTATACCTCTCTAGGTCCGAATGATTTAGATTCCTATATAAGAGGTAAAAACAAACGACCCAGCCTTATGCAAGGGTTTCATACCCACAAAAAAAATCAGATTCAAATTTTAAACTTCAGAACCAGTATAATAGATCTTGGCACTAGGTGACGGTTTCGTATGCACGTGTAGGTTGACTGTTCGGTTTTCAAAAGAGTTAGTGATGGAGATCATGAATTCTATTTAATGTTTTGTTATTTTTGTTGTTCTTGAAGGATATTGCACTGACTGATCTGGCTCCAGCGCATCCCATAAGGTTGGGGCTAGCACTCAATTTCTCGGTGTTCTATTATGAGATTCTCAATTCATATGATAAGGCTTGTAGTATGGCAAAGCAGGTAACTTCACATCCCATTTGCCATGTAAATGTTTCATGAACTTATTTAATCGGTTTTGTTTTAGTTCATTCTCACATCTTGTCGGTTGAATTGGTTGTACATCAATTTGGTGTATAACCTTAATAATTATAATGTGATTTAGAAATCAATTGGGATTATTAACAGTCTAGTGAATTAAAAATTGATGAATGTTAATTGGTTAGGATAGGATTTGGTAAGAATACCATTGACCCAAGTTTCTTGAAGAAATAAATGATTTTCCTTGTAAATTCATATCACACTTGATTAAATGAATGTGGCAGTTTTTGGTTTTTTGAACACGTGGCAGTTGGGCATTGACTATGTGGTTATAGTTTTGATTATGAATTATAATTTGGTTGAATTCTGGGATGAAACGAAAATGCATTGTAGTTCTTAAGAATAAATGTCTTTCTGGACGGATGTGTTTGTTTTATATGGAAGTTCTTCACCTAAATGCAGATGAAGGCACATAATATCGTATCTGTGTTTTTGTGGATTCCCTGTTCCATTTTTGTATTAATCAGCTAGTCAGCCTTGTATATCTGCATAACTAATTGTTTAAGAGAATGGAAAGTCAATTTTCATGGAGTAATCTCGCTAATTCGTGGCTGTAGTTGAGATGTAGGAATTGTCTGCTATTCTGATTTAAGTTGAGGATTCTCCCCTTCCTCTTTTTCAGATTAATACAGATTGTAAGGGAAAAGAGAAGTGAAATAGATCAGAAAGAGTATTTAATTAATTTTCTGCTGAAAATTCTCACTTAGTTTTGATGTGAGGTTAGTTTTGTAGCGTACACATTAGACACCTGAAACAACAGCAATCTCATTTGATTAATTTTAAAAGATTTGTTTGGTTGTGTTTTCTTGTTCGTTCTTCTTGTTGTTTTACCTGTAGCGGTTGTATGTTGTTCTTGTTTTTACCTTATCCCCCGGTCAGTTGGTTTTGATGATTTAGCATGTCATCGATGTTTCAGCTTATATTATCCGAGCGAGCACTCTATTTTATGAATTGTTGTTAAGATAAATCATTAAACTTTTTGGGTGTTTTCAAACCCAAAATTCAGCAGGTGATATCTTACAAAATGGCTCTACGTCTCCTGAGCAGAAAAAGTGTAGCTCTTTACCTTCAACATGTTCTCAAACCCAAACATAAACATTTTGGTTTATTGGGTTCAATCAGTGCCAGTGGTACCATCAATCATGGTCATGGACACACCCAGATTTACCATTACTGTTCAATTTCAAGTCCAGTACAAAGTTTATGCTGCTGATTATGGAACTTTTGATCAATTAGCATCTTGCATCAAGCTTCATAACATTTCATCAGCTCCATAGGATATATTTGAGGGTAAAAGCCAAAGAAAACTTCATTTGACTTGGACAGAACCAAATTGTAGCAAATGCGAAGTACAAGGCAGGATTTGTAGTTTGGAGAGTAATAATACCTCAGCTAAACCTGTATTTAAATGCCTGGAGACTCGCATCGACCTTCCCAGAGCAACCGTAGGTACACAATACATACCAGTATACCACCTTTTACTTTTACTTAATTCTTTGAGATTATATTCGACACTGCTTCACTGTAAAACCATATGTTTTAGCACCAAGACATAGGATTCCATATCTCTATTTTTTACAATCCAACTTCTCTATAAAGTTATACAAAAAAAAATTATATAATGTATTTTTGTCAAAAACTGACATACTATTGGTAAGCTGGACTTCACTTTAACTCAGTATAATATTGCTAACTCAAAAGTTATGCAACCCAAATTTGCTAAGAGTTATATATCCACCAAACTAACAGTGGCATAGAAAATATTGAAGAGAAAAAATTATAGAAAGAAAACTTAAAAATTATAGAACATTCTAGTTTGTCACTTCACTCATTGTTGCCCCATTCAGGATTTCGATTCATTTTGTATGACTAAGTATTGTGTATTGAAAAATGAGTTGGAATCCAAATACTGAGTGTACAATTTGTTCTTTGGACTATCCCATATCATATATTATTTAGACATGCACATCAAATAACATTATGGCCAATTACCAGTAAATGAAATTCACTATAAAGTTCAAAATGTGTTCCATGAGGTAATAAATGGATAATATCACAACTATTAAATTTACAGGCAATGGAGGATCCAATCTTCATGGGTGAGTGTGACATCATGGACTTCTTTGATAAAGATTTTACAACTGCATTTGGAGATGACTTTCAAAATTCTATCTCCCCAAAAAGCAACTCAACCTTGTGTCACTACACCAAAAATGCTAATCTGGCACGCTGTGGCAAGGAGATTCTGGCACGGTTTTAAGCAGTGCCAGAATTTGGCACGGTTTTAGCATAAACTGGCACGGTTTAAATGAGTGCCAAATTCTGGCACGGTGTAAAACCGTGCCAAAAGTGGGTACAGTTCATTAAAAAAATAATATCCTAAAATTTCAATTGGGGACCAAAACTTTCAAGGCGGGATGATGTCCTCTCTTCTCTTTAAGTCTCTCTCTTTCTCCACGCAACCAGGCGACCACGAACAACCATCCTCTGCTTCGTCGCATCCATCATCCACACTACCCGCCTACCAGCCGCCTCCATCATCCACACTACCCGCCGCCTACCCTCCTCCTCCATCAACGCTGCTTCGTCTACTACCATCCTCTGCTTCGTCTACTTCGTCTACTCATCCTCTGTCGCCTACTCATCCTCTGCTTCGTCTACTACCAGGAGACCTGACATCATCCTCTTCTTCTGGCCATCCACGAACTGCCATCGGAGTTAGGTCAGACCAACCTCCAAAGGTTTGGTCATCTCCAAAAGCTTCGACAATTTGGTTTGATCATCAACATAGGTAATTTATGCATTCCATCTAATAAGAAATTTGAGATTAAAGATTTGGTCGATCTGCTTGAGTCTCACGATCCAACTTCACATCCAACTCTACATCCAGACATTGTTGAATAATTTTTCTTGTTTGATTTCATGAATATTGGTTGAAATTTAGTTTACCTACTATTTTTTTTATTGATAGTATCATTTTTTGTAGAGAATAATAAGTGGTTGCCATGGAGGTGTTTATCACATTTGTTGTTGGTAGATTTCATAGAGATAATGCCTTCGTTGGAGGTAATGCCTTTCTTAGTAATGCTAAGAGCCTTGCATAAGATCAACACTAATCCCTTAATTACTAGCATGAAGTGTTGAATAAAATCAGTATTTCTAGAACATGAGTAATAGTCATAGCTGTTTTAGGCTTGTTGAAAATTTTTATAGATTCAGTTGACTATTAAAAGTTCTTCTTCTTAAGCATCATGGTCAAGGGCTTACTGATAAGGACATATATCTTCTCAAAAAAATTCTAAAAAAAAAATGCTAATCCAAAGCATAACCTTAGAGCCTTAACTATCTTAGGCAAGGAGTAGTTCGTCATGGCATCAATTTTACTTTTGTCTTAGGCAAGGACCAGTTCCATATTATCTTTCTAAATAGATGAATTAATGTATTTGTCGAGTACTTCGATGAAACATATCTTCACTTGTAACAAATTTCATTGTTACTTAGGGTTTTCAATTGTGTGTTAGATTTAGAAATTATTTAGTTGATATATTTGTTGAATTCATACTCTAGTGAAGTATATCTGAAATGAAACATTGATTCTTATTCACTGTATTTTATATTCTCATGCCTAATTTTGCGATTTATTTTTTTCTTAGGATAGTATTGTGTATAATTCAAGGTGGTCATAATACGACAAGGGAGAAGATGACTGAGAGCCCGTGGTTTCAGCTCCGATGGATTTTGGTTCGTGTTTCCTTTATGTCTCCATAATAAATTTCTTTTACATACTAGATATTTTTGTATGTTACAATCTATTGAAAATGTCGTATGCTACATGTTTGATAAAATGCTAAAGAGAGATTACCTTGGTGCAATGTCCTGTTTGAGTTCTAGAATTATGTTTTGATTGAAGCTATTTGGCCTAGTTTGCGTCTCGTGTTCCTCCCCTTTTGAAAATTGCTCTTCTTGTTCTATGTCTACAGCTAGCCACTAGGTTAATGCCCAAGCCTCTCGACAACTCCCACTGAGACTGCCCTTAGTTGAAAGTGGTGCATGGAGCACGTGCCCAGCAGCTAGCCTAACGATGTGAACTTCAAGCCACAAACAAGGCCCAGAGGTGATAGCAGCTTCAAAACCTCTTAGTTTCATCTAATATCCTAAGTTATTTTTTATGTTTTTTATTTTCTTTTTCAAGTGAATCAGTTTTTAACAAATAATATGACAGTTGGTAGTTTGGCGACTTTTGGGGGTCATACAGTTTTTAGTTATTGCAATGAAGATAATGTTTTGAAAATTACGTGCCATTTTTCGTTAAACTCTTTGGGAAGATGAACTTTCTTCAACAATGAGGAATCCAAAATGGGTAAAAGAACTCCAACTAATTGTGATAAAAACAGGGGTAAAAAGAAGAAATAAAAGTATAGTAGTAGATAATGAGGTTTTTTTCTATTAATGAGGAATTGAATAGGGGGAAATGGAATTTTATCTTATACGGATAAGAATATAGAAAAAGAAAATCAGCACACAAGTCTTATGGTAGTAATTTAAGAATGTATTGTATTAAAGTTTTAGAGTTCTTAGTCTCTTTCCGGTGTAAACTCTAGAACTTTTAGAGTTCTTAGTCTCGGTTTGAGAGTATGACGATAATTTGCAAAAATAACACTTAGACTTGAAAACAGGCCGTTAAGGGGTGAAAACCTGAACCAGCCCCCAAACGACCCCGTAGGAGGCACGAACACCTCGAACACCTCGAACGGGACCAATGTAACTTGTACCAACTGACCGCGTAGTCCCGGGACTCTCGGTTTGAGAGTATGACCCGAATTTGCAAAAATCACACTTAGAGTTAAAAACAGGCCGTTAAGGGGTGAAAACCCGAACCAGCCCCCAAACGACCTCGTAGGAGGCACGAACACCTCGTAGGGGACCAATCTAACTTGTAGGAACTGACCGCGTAGTCTCGGGACTCCAGATATGAGAGTATGACCCGAATTTGCAAAAATCACACTTAGAGTTGAAAACAGGCCGTTAAGGGGTGAAAATCCGAACCAGCCCCCAAACGACCCCATAGGAGGCACGAACACCTCGTAGGGGACCAATGTAACTTGTAGGAACTGACCGCGTAGTCCCGGGACTCCCGGTATGAGAGTATGGCGATAATTTGCAAAAATCACACTTAGAGTTGAAAACGGGCCGTTAAGGGGTGAAAACCCGAACCAGCCCCCAAATGACCCCGTAGAAGGCACGAACACCTCGCACGGGACCCATGTAACTTGTTGGAACTGACCGCGTAGTTCCGGAACTCCCGGTATGTGAGTATGACGATAATTTGCAAAAATCACACTTAGACTTGAAAACAGGCCGTTAAGGGGTGAAAACCCGAACCAGCTCCCAAATGACCCCGTAGGAGGCACGAACACCTCGCACGGGACCAATGTAACTTGTAGCAACTGACCGCGTAGTCCCGGGACTCTCGGTTTGAGAGTATGACCCGAATTTGGAAAAATCACACTTAGAGTTGAAAACAAGCCGTTAAGGGGTGAAATCCCAAACTAGCCCCCAAACGACCCCGTAGGAGGCACGAACACCTCGCACGGGACCAATGTAACTTGTAGCAACTGACCACGTAGTCCCGAGAGTCTCGTTTTGAGAGTATGACTCGAATTTGCAAAAATCACACTTAGAGTTGAAAACAGGCCGTTAAGGGGTGAAAACCCGAACTAGCCCCCAAACGACCCCGTAGGAGGCACGAAGACCTCGTAGGGGACCAATGTAACTTGTAGGAACTGACCGCGTACTCCCGGGACTCCCGATATGAGAGTATGACCCGAATTTGCAAAAATCACACTTAGAGTTGAAAACAGGCCGTTAAGGGGTGAAAACCCGAACTAGCCCCCAAACGACCCCATAGGAGGCACGACCACCTCACACGGGACCAATGTAACTTGTAGCAACTGATCGCGTAGTCCCGGGACTCTCGGTTTGAGAGTATGACCCGAATTTACAAAAATCACACTTAGAGTTGAAAACAGGCCGTTAAGGGGTGAAAACCCGAACCAGCCCCCAAACGACCCCGTAGGAGGCACGAACGACCCCATAGGAGGCACGAACACCTCGTAGGGGACCAATGTAACTTGTAGGAACTGACCGCGTAGTCCCAGGACTCTTGATATGAGAGTATGACCCGAATTTGCAAAAATCACACTTAGAGTTGAAAACAGGCCGTTAAGGGGTAAAAACTCGAACCAGCACCCAAACGACCCCATAGGAGGCACGAACACCTCGTAGGGGACCAATGTAACTTGTAGGAACTGACCGCGTAGTCCCGGGACTCCCGATATGAGAGTATGACCCGAATTTGTAAAAATCACACTTAGAGTTGAAAACAGGCCGTTAAGGCGTGAAAACCCGAACCAGCCCCCAAACGACCCCGTAGGAGGCACGAACACCTCGCACGGGACCAATGTAACTTGTAGGAACTGACCGCGTAGACCCGGGACTCCCGGTATGAAAGTATGCCGATAATTTGCAAAAATTACACTTAGACATGAAAACCAGCCGTTAAGGGGTGAAAACCCGAACCAGCCCCCAAACGACCCCGTAGGAGGCACGAACAGCTCACACGGGACCAATGTAACTTGTAACAATTGATCGCGTAGTCCCGGGACTCTTGGTTTGAGAGTATGACCCGAATTTGCAAAAATCACACTTAGAGTTGAAAACAAGCCGTTAAGGGCTGAAAACCCGAACTAGCCCCCAAACGACCCCGTAGGAGGCACGAACACCTCGTAGGGGACCAATGTAACTTGTAGGAACTGACCGCGTAGTCCCGGGACTCCCGATATGACAGTATGACTCGAATTTGCAAAAATCACACTTGGAGTTGAAAAACAGGCCGTTAAGGGGTGAAAACCCGAACTAGCCCCCAAACGACCCCGTAGGAGGCACGAACACCTCGTAGGGGACCAATGTAACTTGTAGGAACTGATCGCGTAGTCTCGGGACTCCAGATATGAGAGTAAGACCCGAATTTGCAAAAATCACACTTAGAGTTGAAAACAGGCCGTTAAGGGGTGAAAACCCGAACCAGCCCCCAAACGACCCCATAGGAGGCACGAACACCTCGTAGGGGACCAATGTAACTTGTAGGAACTGACCGCGTAGTCCCGGGACTCCCGATATGAGAGTATGACCCGAATTTGCAAAAATCACACTTAGAGTTGAAAACAGGCCGTTAAGGGGTGAAAACCCGAACCAGCCCCCAAACGACCCCATAGGAGGCACGAACACCTCGTAGGGGACCAATGTAACTTGTAGGAACTGACCACGTAGTCCCGGGACTCCCGATATGAGACTATGACCCGAATTTTCAAAAATCACACTTAGAGTTGAAAACAAGCCGTTAAGGGGTGAAAACCCGAACCAGCACCCAAACGACCCCAAAGGAGGCACGAACACCTCGTACGGGACCAATGTAACTTGTAGGAACTGACCGCGTAGTCCCGGGACTCGTGGTATGAGAGTATGGCGATAATTTGTAAAAATCACACTTAGAGTTGAAAACAGGCCGTT
Source organism: Sambucus nigra (assembly GCA_949130495.1). Classification (NCBI taxonomy): domain Eukaryota; kingdom Viridiplantae; phylum Streptophyta; class Magnoliopsida; order Dipsacales; family Adoxaceae; genus Sambucus; species Sambucus nigra. Next base: position 284,591,406 of record OX422207.1, on the reverse strand, counting down.
AAGGGGTGAAAATCCGATCCAGCACCCAAACGACCCCATAGGAGGCACGAACACCTCGTAGGGGACCAATGTAACTCGTAGCAACTGACCGCGTAGTCCCGGGACTCTCGGTTTGAGAGTATGACCCGAATTTGCAAAAATCACACTTTTAGAGTTGAAAACAGGTCGTTAAGGGGTGAAAACCCGAACTAGCCCCCAAACGACCCCATAGGAGGCACGAACACCTCACACGGGACCAATGTAACTTGTAGCAACTGACCACGTAGTCCCGGGACTCTCGGTTTGAAAGTATGACCCGAATTTGCAAAATTCACACTTAGAGTTGAAAACAGGCCGTTAAGGGGTGAAAACCCGAACCAGCCCCCAAACGACCCCGTAGGAGGCACGAACACCCCGTAGGGGACCAATGTAACTTGTAGGAACTGACCGCGTAGTCCCGGGACTCCCGATATGAGAGTATGACCCGAATTTGTAAAAATCACTCTTAGAGTTGAAAACAGGCCGTTAAGGGGTAAAAACTCGAACCAGCCCCCAAACGATCCCGTAGGAGGCACGAACACCTCGCACGGGACCAATAAAACTTATAGGAACTGACCGCGTAGTCCCGGGACTCCCGGTATGAGAGTATTGCGATAATTTGCAAAAATCACACTTAGACTTGAAAAGAGGCCGTTAAGGGTGAAAACCCGAACCAACCCCCAAACGACCCCGTAGGAGGCACGAACACCTCGCACGGGACCAATGTAACTTGTAGCAACTGATCGCGTAGTCCCGGGACTCTCGGTTTGAGAGTATGACCCGAATTTGCAAAAATCACACTTAGAGTTGAAAACAGACCGTTAAGGGGTGAAAATCCGAACCAGCCCCCAAACGACCACGTAGGAGGCACGAACGACCCCATAGGAGGCACGAACACCTCGTAGGGGACCAATGTAACTTGTAGGAACTGACCGCGTAGTCCCGGGACTCCTGATATGAGAGTATGACCCGAATTTGCAAAAATCACACATAGAGTTGAAAACAGGCCGTTAAGGGGTGAAAACCCGAACCAGCACCCAAACGACCCCATAGGAGGCACGAACACCTCGTAGGGGACCAATGTAACTTGTTGGAACTGACCGCGTAGTCCCAGGACTCTTGATATGAGAGTATGACCCGAATTTGCAAAAATCACACTTAGAGTTGAAAATAGGCCGTTAAGGGGTAAAAACTCGAACCAGCACCCAAACGACCCCATAGGAGGCACGAACACCTCGTAGGGGACCAATGTAACTTGTAGGAACTGACCACGTAGTCCCGGGACTCCCGATATGAGAGTATGACCCGAATTTGTAAAAATCACACTTAGAGTTGAAAACAGGCCGTTAAGGCGTGAAAACCTGAACCAGCCCCCAAACGACCCCGTAGGAGGCACGAACACCTCGCACGGGACCAATGTAACTTGTAGGAACTGACCGCGTAGACCCGGGACTCCCGGTATGAAAGTATGCCGATAATTTGCAAAAATCACACTTAGACATGAAAACCAGCCGTTAAGGGGTGAAAACCCGAACCAGCCCCCAAACGACCCCGTAGGAGGCACGAACAGCTCACACGGGACCAATGTAACTTGTAACAACTGATCGCGTAGTCCCGGGACTCTCGGTTTGAGAGTATGACCCGAATTTACAAAAATCACACTTAGAGTTGAAAACAAGCCGTTAAGGGCTGAAAACCCGAACTAGCCCCCAAACGACCCCGTAGGAGGCACGAACACCTCGTAGGGGACCAATGTAACTTGTAGGAACTGACCGCGTAGTCCCGGGACTCCCGATATGAGAGTATGACTCGAATTTGCAAAAATCACACTTAGAGTTGAAAAACAGGCCGTTAAGGGGTGAAAACCCGAACTAGCCCCCAAACGACCCCGTAGGAGGCACGAACACCTCGTAGGGGACCAATGTAACTTGTAGGAACTGACCGCGTAGTCTCGGGACTCCAGATATGAGAGTATGACCCGAATTTGCAAAAATCACACTTAGAGTTGAAAACAGGCCGTTAAGGGGTGAAAATCCGAACCAGTCCCCAAACGACCCCATAGGAGGCACGAACACCTCGTAGGGGACCAATGTAACTTGTAGGAACTGACCGCGTAGTCCCGGGACTCTCGGTTTGAGAGTATGACCCGAATTTGCAAAAATCACACTTAGAGTTGAAAACAAGCCGTTAAGGGCTGAAAACCCGAACTAGCCCCCAAACGACCCCGTAGGAGGCACGAACACCTCGTAGGGGACCAATGTAACTTGTAGGAACTGACCGCGTAGTCCCGGGACTCCCGATATGAGAGTATGACCCGAATTTGCAAAAATCACACTTAGAGTTGAAAACAGGCCGTTAAGGGGTGAAAACACGAACCAGCCCCCAAACGACCCCATAGGAGGCACGAACACCTCATAGGGGACCAATGTAACTTATAGGAACTGACCGCGTAGTCTCGGGACTCCCGGTATGAGAGTATGACGATAATTTGCAAAAATCACACTTAGACTTGAAAACAGGCCGTTAAGGGGTGAAAACCCGAACCAGCCCCCAAACGATCCCGTAGGAGGCACGAACACCTCGCACGGGACCAATGTAACTTGTAGGAACTGACCGCGTAGTCCCGAGACTCCCGGTTTGAGAATATAATGATAATTTGCAAAAATCACACTTAGACTTGAAAACAGGCCGTTAAGAGGTGAAAACCCGAACCAGTCCCCAAACGACCCCGTAGGAGGCACAAACACCTCGCACGGGATCAATGTAACTTGTAGGAACTGATCGCGTAGTCGTATATGCAATTTTTCTTCTTGTATATGCAATTTTTTTGCTTGAATATTTTTTTAAAAATGACTTGGTTACTAATATTGTATCTTTTTTGTGTCTTATTTTTTTTGTAGGATGACATTCAATCGTTAGCTCTTATCCACTTGGAACGCACGAAGAAGTCAATGCTTTACAACAGGGGGATTGTGTATTTAGTGTTGTTAATATTCAGGATTCTATTTTTTGTGTTATGGCCGAGCTGGCTGCCATAGTTTTATGGTTTATTTTTATGGTCATGCTGGCTATAGTAGTTTTATTGTTGACTTTTATGGCCGTATGGGCTTTATATGGGCAGATTTTATGTTAACAGGTTTTGGAATGATCAGAAAATAGAGGAAACTCTGCCCAATTTTTTTTTTATATGAGAACTATTAACTCTTGTAATTTTTTGAAGTTATTGTCGACTTTTATGGTCATGTGTTGGTTTATATTGGTATTATCTCTTGTAATTTTTTGAAGTTTGTATGCACATTAGTTTATCAACAAACTGCGATATTCATAATTTGTGATTTTTCTTGATTTTGTTTTTGCAAATAATAAATATTTTTCCTACCGAATTTGGAATTTGCAGATTTTCCAGATTTGGTTCCTATTATTTTTTTTTTAATCAACTGAAAAATCTGGCACGGTTTTAAACCGTGCCAAAACCGTGCCAATGCATAAAAATGAGAACGCTTATAAAACAATCTGGCACGCTTTATAACCGTGCCAAAAGCGTTCCAGAAAATAGATAATTTGGCACGGTTTTGGCGTGTGCCAAAAGCGTGCTAGATTTAACATCTGGCACTGTTTAAAAGCGTGCCAAAAGCGTGCCAGATTTAAAAACTGGCACAGTTTAAAAGCGTGCCAAAAGCGTGCCAGATTGGAAAATCTGGCACGGTTTTAAACCGCGCCAGAAAATCTGGCACGCCTGATTCTGGCACGGTTTTGAACCGTGCCAGATTGCGTCTGGCACGGTTTTAAACCGTGCCAGTTTCCTGTTTTTGGTGTAGTGTGTGTTGCATCCTCGCCTCAAGCTACTCAACACAACATTGGCTTTGAAACACAAGGACCAACTAAAAAACACAAAATTGACAGCTTTAGTCAATATTCTTCTACTCCAATTATTCTGGATTTTCTATATGATTAGGCATATTGCAAAGGCCACATTGAATCCCAAGACAATTTCAATGCCATATTCTTAATATATCATGACTGGGCATAGAAATGGATACACGAATTTTAACTTCCTCTTTTTTGTTGATCCGTCTGTGAACGTGTATGCACTCTTTAATTTAGCATGTGTTTCATAAGCATTGGATTCAAATAGCCAAAAACCTCCCCTGAGCAATTAATATAACTATTGCCAAGTTATTGACCTTCCTTAAACCTATGGTATGGCTTAACATCACTATACGTTATTTAGTTTTTTTTTATGTAAACAAAAGTCATATATTCACTGTGAATGCATCTTATTGGGCCTTGCCATTGTGTTATACTAACTACATAACAACTAATATATAACTGTGTTGGCCATACTTGGTTTTGCATTTATTTATGTCCCGTGTGCTTGCCTTTTTAAGAGTCACTTATTTGTTTATGTCCACAATCGCATAAAATTGTTGCTAAATTTGACTTTCGTGATGTTGTTCAGGTTTTTAACAGACTCTCATTGGTAGTGTCGTTTCATCTTCTGCCGATAGGAATGCTGAAGTGGTAGACGCTCCGATTTCGTTTTTTATGCACTTAGAGGGTCATTTAGCGACGAGGCGGTGAGTACTGGCAGTGGTTATCTTGAGGGAACTAGTGACAATGCTCTTATCGACACGATTTCCTTGCCATACTAATAGAGTTGTGGAACATGTGTATTTGGATACAATAACTAGATGTATGAAGTTTGTTAAGGAGAATACTCACTATATACCTTTAGTTCTTGCTTTCTTTCTTGATGAGAGTGCTTTTTTATGCTGAACATATCATGAAGTATTGTACGAAAGTGTTTGGATATAATTGTTATGCTTTTAGCTATTTTTATTGTTTATTATATGTGAGGTTGGTGGTACGTGGTGGCTAATTTTTATTTTTTTTAATATTTTAATTTATGTAAGTGTTCATAACACTTACAAAATGAACATGGTTTTCCTTCCTATTAATATTTGTAAGTGTTTTAAACCGTTACAAACAAATATATATATTTTCTTTTGCAAGTGTTTATAATCTTTGTAAATTAAAAAAGTTGTTGAATTTTGCAAGTGTTCTAAACACTTGCAAATAAAAAATTTGTAAGTGTTGAAAACACTTGCAAAAGTTTAATATGTAAGTGTTCAGAACACTTACAAAGATTTTTACAACGGTTGCCCAAAACGGATATGTGTTCCCAATGAACACTTACAAATAACATTTGCAACGGTTTTGAACACTTATAATTTTTTGCAACGCGCTGATTTGTAAGTGTTTTAAACACTTACAAATCGCCTGTTTTGGTGTAGTGTGTTACAATGAATGAATTGAATATTAAGAGGAATCAAATTGGTTATTTACACGTGGATCTGTAATGACATGTTTTACTACACTTAGAGCAAGTTACTTCTCTTATTATGACCTCTCTAACAAATTTTATTCTCGTATTTCTTGGCCTCCCTATCGGTCTTTTTATTAAGGGAGGAAGGATTGCTGGATTTTAAGGTAATGGAATCTTTAGGGACATCAAATCAGGATGAGGAATTATAAGTGATGAGTATGACTTCTTGTAGAAAAAAACTTAAAATAATCCTTAATATGATCATAAATACTTCGGCCTATCTTCCTTACGACAGAAACATCATGAGAACGTGGAAAACATCTTAGTTTCCAACTCTTACAAGAGAAAAATCCTTTTTCTAAGTCAATCGTGGCCCGCACATTTGAATGAACTTCGAATACATGTGTACTTGAGCGGATAATATTCCAATGTCTCCATTTATTCCAATTTTCAATCAGCAGTTTATCAAAGTGAGGACACAACTCCTTTGACCATGTTTTAGATTCAACAAGTTTGTTTGCATTGAAATTCATAATTTTGATCCTCATTTTATCCATCATATTAATTATCGGTAAATTCCTTTCCTCTAGGATCCAAGAGTTGAATGAATTAGCAATACTTGATGCCATGTCACCATAACGCTTACCGGTGAAATATGCACAAGACCAATTTTCCGGAGGCACAACGCATGAAATCTTGAATGAACTTCTTTTGAAAGTTCGCAGTACCCCGTTATTTCTTCTTTATATTTCCCTGTAAATGATGTATACAATAGTAATGTGCAGACATTGGAAAAACCATAGAAACACCTTCAATAAGATCATTGTTCCGATCAGTTATAAAGGTGATGTTCCGATCTTGATGAGCTATTGCATCATGTAAATTAATGAGAAACCACATCCAATTATCCTCCGTCTCTGAGTCAACAATTTCATATGTAAGAGGATAAAGGCCTGAAATTATAATGACATATATCAGTACACACAGATTCTATGATGAACTCTGAAAATGGTGTCGCTGGTGCGGACCAATAAACACATAGGCTATACAAGAGAATAAATATATTTGTAATGATAGGTTACATAAATGTAAATTATAAACATATTATGATTGTTTCATTTGACAATAACAAAGAAAGAATCACAAAGTACATGCAAAACATTACAATGTAAACATTAAGTGTAAGCAGGATATCACGTGTACATAGTAATGAAATGCGTGTACTTTATAAGAAATCCGAAAGTACACGCATGACATCACAAAGTACACGTGACATAGAATATAAATTCACGTGTACTATTTTATCTATTGCGTGTACTTTGGGATTCTAATGCAAATAACAAAAATAGACCTCAAAGTATACACGCGTAATTCCCAAAGTACACGCATATATTCACGTGTACTTTATGAATGCCATGCGTGTACTATATTTTATATGATGATTCGTGTCAATCCTCATTTGTTTTCTAGGTTCTTACAAATCCCAAGCACGGTTGTTTTGAAGGGGTTGCCCACTATCATATAGTTTGAAGAACTTTTAACATAGTTGGATCCAAATTCAATGCAGGAATGACTAAATTTTTTGTAAACTGGTGGTCAAATAACTCCAACGTTCATCTGAAGCCTTTACATACTACCACAGAGTCTTGAATCCCTTTTCTATTGGTACGGCTTTTGTCACTTATTATGACCTTGTGTTTAATCTGTTTTGGCCTTTGCTTAGCTATTTTGTATTCTTGCAGAAGCTCGACCTCCTGTTAATTTTGTTTCTTTTCGCAAGAGGAAATTAACTCCTGAAGAAGTAGAGTCTTTGAGGGAGGAAACTTTGCGAGATGAACAAGAAGAGGAAGAAGAGGTTCCTCTTGCTCGACCAATGAGGACATTATCCTCCTATTATATTCCATCTAAAACCTCTTATGTTACTCCTGAGTCTACTAAACCTCCCATCTCAGCCACGTTTAACATTACCAGAAGCAAACATGTCAAAAAATTGGCTAGGAAATTGCTTCATAAAGTCCATTTGGAAGGTATGCCAATGTCTTTTCCTTTCGAAGCAATTATTTTTTTATTTTGGTATCATTACAGCAATAAACCTAATTTCGAATTGTTAAAGACTCGCTCTTGAACAATCTCGAGAAAATACGATTTGAGCCTTCAAATATAAGGTTGAATCTTGATTTAAATTGGGGATAGGGTTTGTAAATGAGAGGTGGTAAAAATGTGGGAGACTTATTGTGACACCCCGCCTAATAAAATACCGGGTGATAAGTCATATACCAAATTAAAACAGGAATCCCAGTTGGTTCATCCTTAGCACCACTGTCGAAAACTTTTTAAAACTTACTAACCACCTAGTATACCAAAAGCTGGTGCCAAATTTTAACTTTTTAATTAGCAAAACAGTACATGCGGAAATAAATATAAACCATTCACACAACTGAATAAAACTCAACTGAATAATTAATTAAACAAATTTGCCGAATAAACCATCGGCCACCAAAGTGAAATCCAATACAAATATTCAACACCTAAATAAATACATCTGAAAACTGTACTGAGAAGTCTGGGCGACAAGCCCTAAATAAAACTAAAACTGATACATGATTCCTACTCTAGGAATAAATGAACGATGTGTCTAATCCAAACTCCTGCTAGCATCCACATATGTCGCAGCTCCGTGTCCCTGGAATAGAATATCAATCCTGGCGTCCCTGTGGCTGGACCCCTAAAAGGTTTTGAAAATAGTTTTATAGCAAGGGTTAGAACCCAAAACATTTTGAAAATATTTAGCAAGTGAATTAACTGCAGTAATTTAAAATGCATGAATGTGCTCCATATTTATGTTAGTGTCGCACTCCCTTGTGGACAATCTCACCCTCCACTATTGTGCACACCTAACGGTTACCTTGACCCCCACCTAGTTGCACTACCCCGTCCAACTAGTCCTGGTATAACCTCCCCTTTCCATACTACTCTAACCCGGGTATAATGATTCTTGAATTATAAGTTATCCCACAATTAACTTAATTAATTCCTTCTTAAATAGCATCATATAACCGTGTCACAAGTTATATAAAGTAAATACATCACACATTGTATTATTACCCGCATATAATATTGAATACCATTATATACGTACCTTTACTAAAACATCCACACATATAACATACGTATATCCATCCCTCCGAGTATACCCTCGCCGGATGATTCCTTCTAAAGTGTTATATCACTAGGTGTGCTCACATAACCTAGTTACCCAAGTTGGAATCGCTCACCAACCTGGCCCAAAACTTAAACTAAGTGGATGCGGTCATATTCCTTCCCTGAAACTGAGATAATCCCATCACCCATATACTGAACGCTATGACCTGAGGATATACTCACCCTACTCCTCAAGCTAGGGGATTCATCCACATCGCGCAACCTCCCTTGATAGCATTAGAGCATATAAATTAAATAAATATATAATCACTGATATTTAATAGCACACACAATATATACACATATATACATACTATCACTACGCCGTATATATATATAAAATAAACCCCGGCTTCACCGTGTACTCACCGCCCGTAACACTAGCCTGAAATTTCCCGAGTCTCTGGCCTGACTCAACTTAATTAATTTTCTCACTTAATAATTTCCATCTTCCCGAGTCTGTGGTCCAACTCTAAATAATAATACTCTACACATTAATTTATATGAAATTTGTCTGAGTCTATGATTCGACTCTCATTTAATTAATTTACACATTAATTAATTAACACCAATCCGAGTCTATAGTCCAACCCTCATTTAATTAATTTATAAATTAATTAATTAACACAAATCCGAGTCTGCGGTTCGACTCTAATATAATTAATTCACACCTCCATTAATATACTATTTTTCCCGAGTCTATGGTCCGACTCTAACTAAATTAATTAACACACCTATTAATTTAATACCTTCCCGAATCTAACGTCCGACTCTAATTAAATTAATTAACACACCTATTAATTTAATACCGATCCGAGTCTGTGGTCCGACTCTGAGTTATTTAATTTACACATTAATTAATTTATACTAAACCGAGTCTCTTGTCTGACTCTCATTTCATTAATTTACACATTAATTATTTAATACCCTTCCCGAGTCTACAGTCTGACTCTAAATTAATTAATTACAACATCAATTAATTTAATACTTTTTTGAGTCTACATTCATTAATTAACACATCCATTAATTTAATAACTTGGTGTCACTCAACCATTATCCCCGAACTCGCTCACTTGGCCCATAACTTAATATTTTTCGAGTCTATGTTCCGACTTCAAATTAATTTACTCTCTCAATAATTAATTTATTACTTTGGTGTCACTTAACCGACATACCCGGACTCGCCCACTTGGTCCAGAATTACATTAAATATGTTTCACCCAAAATTGTCACTTTAAGTCTCAACTCTTAACTTAAATTATCAATTCCTAATAGCAATCTTTTGAGTCCCTAGCTATTAAATTCTTTGTAATTTTCCACCAACTAAAATTATACCCCAAAAATCCAAACAGAAAATAAGGGCGTATATAACAACCAACTGGACCTGCTAGAATTTTCCCACCGTCAATCGATCGATAGCCCTCGATCGATCGTTCCTTGGCATCTCTTCTTCCCCACGAAAATTTCCACCATTAACGAGCTTTCAAGCTCTGTTTTTCCCTTCCATACTTGACCAAACATAACATAATCTTTAAACCCCTTTATTAAACTAATTTACAACAAGGATACAACCATAACTACCCTTTATTCCCACCACAAATCATTGACTCACGAATTGGTTTTTTTTCCATAAATTTCCACGAACTTTGTTCTACAATTCCAATTCCAGATTTAAATACCACCCTTCTATATTTCGGGTTTCTCATTCAAATCAGATATCTATACTCGGAGATATTCAACACAACTAATTCTTACTTTGAATCTCATTCAATAGTTCCAAGAATAAAAACCCCATTTTGTACCCATTTATCCCCAAACGGATTTTAGTTTACACATCACTAAAATATGAATTGGATATCACCATTTACACATTACCGCAAATTAACCACTTGCCTGGAATTATTCGTAAGGTCTGATTCCGTTGGTGTAGAGAATGATTGATGAAGAACACCTCAAATTAGCCCTTTAATTTGGCTCCAGAAGATCCCCCAATTGACTTCTTGATTAGCTTCCTCTAATCCTCTCCCAAACCCTAGGTTTAGAATTTTCTATCTGTCGTTCCTAGTCCCTCACTTAGGTTATAAACACTTAATCCCGTTTTTGGCCATGTGGGCCTAATTAAAAAGGCCCAACTCACCCTGTGTGGGCCCGGCTATGCCCAAAAATACCCCGAGACCCAATTACTACCCCCGGGTACTCTTTTCTGACTATCTCGACCCATCCGGACTCAACCGCGCAGAATTTTCATCTGAAATACTTTTTGACATTTCCAAATTTTGACCTCAAAATACAACACACGAGATTTCGAACCATTAAACTTAAAAGTCGCCAATTATAAATAATTCGGCTCACTTAAATAAATTTTCCAACTCATGAATTTAAGTTTCTCCAATTTAAGTATTTTTATAACTCCCAAAATAATTAAATATTAAATTCTCAAAATTACGAGGTGTTACACTTATGATTTAAAAGTTGGTGAAAAAGTGATTAGAAAAATCTAACCCCAGGTTATTTTAATCTGAAAAAAGCTTAAGAGTTTTAATTAACTCAAACTCTAATTAAAACCAAACACCAGTCGACACTGCCTAGGGCGAATCAATTTTCCCTCTAGGACTAACCGATTCGGTCCTGGTCAGGTCGTCAGTTTGCCCAAAAAGTATGTATATATTAAATATAAACTCGATTTCTACCCAGTTTTTAATTCCGATCAAAATCCAATTTTTCGTAGATAAAATCCAACATATTAAATTGCTACAAATAATTAAATCTAACAATTTTATTTTTTCAAATTTCGAATCCAAATTAATTTATTACCAATTCAAAGTTACGGGGTGTTACGCCTTACTTCAAAATTCATAACTCCACTTCAACAATGGTGGAAATGGGTGTTGTAGGCTTGGACATGGTGGAATACTATAAGTATGTGGTGGTGAAATGGTGGTGAGAAGCTTTCCCTTTGGAAGCCACCACTCTCACTCTCTCAACTTCTTCTCCTTTCAAAATTCTAAAAATGAACCAAACAACCCCTTATAAAAACCCTTAAAACACCAAAAATCCCATTTTTTTCCAATCTGGGTTCACTAGAGCCCGACAGCTCATCACTCCAAGGGTCCAAAAAGTGACAGCACATAAAAGCAATTAAATTCAACAAATTCGAGCCACGTCGTTCGAACGAGATTGAACCTCGTTGAAAAGAGAAATCCATCTCGTTAGAAACAACCTTCGAATGAGCTTGAAAAAGTTGGACAATGGGATCTCATTCGAAGCTCGTTTGATCCCCTGCTTCAAACGACATTGCTTCTCACTCGAACGACCCGTGTCTCGTTCAAACGACCATTTTTCCATTTCTTTCAATTTTGACCTACAACTTCCAGTAATTATCATCAAACCTCTAAATAGATAAATCATAATACAATCCCACTCATAATTGTCCAAGTCCCATGGTTCTCACTCCATCTCAACTTATATGGGGAAATTAAATGAAACACTAGGGCGGGGAATTACATTCTTGTGGACGAAGTTAGCTCGAATATCTATCTTCATGCGCTCCCAATAAGTGATCAGGTTCAAGTCACTCATGGCCCTATCGTATACCAACTGAGCCTACCACACTAATGCATAAACCTATAATTTTGCAGCCATGTAATTAACACATCTATAGTCCCAATACTCCTTTCGATGAAAGAAATAGTATATGCGCTTGAACCAATTCATAAATATGTCGAGATCCATCTTTCCGATGAACATACACACATATATCTGGACATCACCGTACATAGTTTTGCCAAACAATTAAAACAAGGTATTAATGTTGTCCTATGTCAATCCCCCACCCCGTAATACATCTTCGGGGTCCTCATTATAACCCGTCTGGGCTCCTTGGTTTTGTCACAGGGCTACCCAATATGGTTATCGAGGGAGCTAATTTTTCGGGTATAATGATGTTGTCTCTCCCTTGTTATCATTAGTAGACAGTTAATATTCATATGCACATTATTTTTGCACCCATGACACACATTTTTCGGGTGGAACGTAAATGGGTTTACCACAATACCTCACACCGTGGTGTAAACCGTCATGATAAATATCCATTTGTTTGACATAACTCTTGTCGGCATACAATGAACGGCGGGTGAGTAGAATGGCATCCTATTCATCAATCTCCTCCCTATCCACCCTCAATTATAATCGGTCGGTTTAAATTCCTTGGACTCATCATGACACGTCTTTTGTGGACTCTTTATACCCCACGGCACCGATTATGGGGTTGAATGAATAGAACTAGCTTTTCCCAAATGTTTGTCAATATTTGTAGGGGACAAGCCCTCAATAAGGATGGCATCCTTCTTTGGGTGAAACTGTTTTTTACCCAAGCCCTTTTCCACCCTCGCTCGTTCCTAAGTTTTCATGTTTGCATCAAACACATCAACTGACTTCTTTGCGTCATTTCTAAACTCTATGTCGATTGGACTGATTTTTTTGCCAAATCTGTCGAGGCCTCTTCAAAAATATCATCGTTCACACCCTTGGTGTGGCCGAGGGGCTGCTACCCAACCTCCTTCGACCCAAAAACACCCTTGAGGGGGCCTCACGTGAAGCGTGGAGGCCGTTGTTGCTGCTCCCTCCTCCAGCCGGCACTCCTTTGCAATTGTGACCTCGCCATGATGGGGGGTTAGCCACTGTGCTGTTGGTGTTGTCCATAAGCCCACAGGCTTCCATTCTTTTAATTTTTTTATTGATGTGACTCTGCTCTTACTAGATACTTTTGACTCGAGCTGCCATGTTAGATAACATCAGTTGGATGTTGATTATTTGGGCCTTAGATTTTTTGGTTGCTTTGAAAGGCATCCTTAATTTTTGGTTCACACACACTAGGGTTTGATTATCAAAAGAGAATCTGACTCTGATACCAATGTGATGTAAAATACAATGAAAATTATCACAAATAAACAAATCGCTTCAATCTGTAAAACTCAAAAATACATTATTAGCAAAAGTGAATACAAGGGAAAGCCCCGCGGCTTTATTTATAAACTGAAGTTGCATTTGTTCTTTCATCTGACTTTGAAGTGTGAATCTAAAATCTTAAGTTTAAAATCCAAATCTAAAATATATGTTTATTTTTATGTCTGAATGTACCTCTGTTTGAATGTATTTAGAACGATTCCGTATTCAAATTCATAGAGGTAACTCTACCTCTTAATCATTCTTAGGCAAATATAACTGTTAGCCTCTTAATCATTTAAAAAACAAATACTACTAGGTACCTCGTAAGTCTATATAGTTCAAATTCAGACTTAAGAGGTAAAAACAAACAACACACTACATCAAAATACATAAAAGATCACTTTTCACTCGACTAGCATTGTCACGATAAAAAACATTGACAACAAAACACGCATTTTTTGTCACGATCATTGACCGTGACAACTTTTTTTAATGAAACTCTACCAGTAGCTCAATAGACCTAGCACTAAAAATCTCTCTCTCTTTCGTTTTTCTCCTCATCACTGGAGATTTCCTCCTCCTCCCTCCAACGATTTCCTCAATATCCTCACCTCCTCCTCTCCCTCCATCTCCCTTTGGAGATTTCAGCGAGTATCAACACCTAAGGCTTTGGATTTCAACTTCGACGAGTAATTTTCCTCCATCTCACAAGAAAGTTCAGGTATTTTTTTGTTTTTCCCTCCTTTTCACTTTTTTGTTTTTTGTAATTTTTTCTGTATTAATATTTGTAATTAATGTTAAGTACTACACTCATCATGTTGTGTTATATAGTAATTAGGGGGGTTAATTTTTTAAGTATTTTTCTCCCATACACTTAGGGCTTTGAATATATGTCATAAAGTATTGGTTTGATTAGTTTCACTTTTTGTTTCTTCTATGAATTTCCTGTCATACACTTAGGGATTTGAAAATTTAGGACTTTGGAAAGGATTAAATTTATACATGCATGTCAATATATGAACACCAACTATTTGTTTCGGTATTTACACCTGCTATTTGTTTTGGTATTTACACTTGCTATTTGTTTCAATACTAATGAGGGTGCAATGGAGAATTCGAATTGTTATTTAGGATTCTCTAATTGTTGTTGACTGGTCAGTTTGAACATTTAGATGGCCATTGAGTTGGTTGGCCCTAGGAATTTCTAGCATTTAGGGTTGTGATACTACCGAATAGAAATGAAACATACTTACCACGGAAATCTAAATAAAATGTGGTGGGAAATATAAATTTTAAAACATCAATTAAAAGTAGGGTAAAATTATACATAGCAACAATACAAATCACACACTCAATAAGTATAAATAAGTACTATACTCTTTATATGGTAATTGGCAATAATGTTAGAAACAGGCATTATTTGATGATTCAAATTTTTGATAAATTAGATTTTACCCGCGTGATATAGTATTTCAGTTAGAAACAATTGTACACTCAAAACGTGTACGATTGTTCACGCGGCAAAAATATAATTCGCTGTAAATTTGAATCATCAAACATTGCATGTTCTGACGTTACCGCCAATTACTAAATAAAGTCTATAGTTCATATTTATAAGATTATTAAGTTACGAATAGTGTGCATAGATACTAGCCTTCTAGTTATTATGCACACGAATTCAATACCCCTTGGACCCGTTCGAGAGTCATTACCCCTGTAATGAGATCTCTCGAATTGTCATGTCTGGATAGTTTGGGATAGCATAGTTTCTATATAATAGTGTCTTACACTTGTTCCTTTGGGGGGAAGTTATGTTGTCGTCTCTTAATGTTCTCTAGGTACATACTAGATGATGCGGTGTTATGTTTTATTTCAATTAATAAATTTAAATAACACGAACACTTGTGAATCTATGTCGTGTACTTAGAGAACTTTGGGATATGCTGCCGAATTTTCCTCAAATTGGAACATTGTGGATGAGCTACTAAGTGTATTATAGAAATATGTGGTCTTGAATGGGATAGGACCATTCGCCTTTTAGAAGAGATGAAGGAAATAGGGTTCATAATGCATCTTGTGTTAATAATGAAATTAATTTACTGAAAACTAAATTTTCACACTTTTGTTTATATTAATCCATGAATATATGCTTCTTACCCATAATAGGTGATTGCTTGTAGTATCTTTCATGGGATATACTCTATACAAAGAATGGATAGGTGAGACAAATAGACTAGGGGATGTGTTTCGTAGGGGTGCTAATGAATTTGTGAAGGATATGTCATAATAATGAAGAGTTCCCGTGTTCGTCTGCTAAGAGTAGGAATGGTAAGGTGTTTGAATCGAAAATAGTTGAATTACATTTTTTTAAGACGGGGTATGTAAGATAGTTATCGATTTCGTATTTTTCATGAGGAATTGCATGTTCCTTTTATCCACGGCCAACCTTCACAACAATCGACAAGTAGGATATATGTAAAATGGCAGGAGGATAATGTAGATCATAATATGCTAAAGGATTTAGTTTATGACGCATATGGAGTTCATGAGGTGGAAGAAGATAAGGTCACTGATGATGTACAAGGTTCAGGTGCTCATGAAGATATCGGGATAAACCTTGACGATGACTATTAAAGTTTAAGGATGCCTAAGTATTGTACCATGGTTGTGACAAAGATCTAATAACTTTTCATGAAATGGTTGGTTTACATGGTTTGAAGAGCCAATATGATTTGTCTAGCAATAGCGTGACAGTAATTTTGAATTGGGTGAAGGGCTTGCTACCCAAGCAGAATATGCTTCTAAATAGATATCCTATTATGAAGAAGAGTTTAAAGGGTTTGGGAATGAAGTATAAATCAATTCATGCTTGTGTATGACTGCATACTATACCGAAAGGAGTATGAAAATCTCAATCAGTGTCCAGTATGTGATGAACCTAAATATGTGCAATCTACCGGCAAATAAGGCACAAGATCAAAAGTACCTCAAAAAGTATTAAAATATTTTCTCATTGGGACTAGATTGAAGCAAATTTTCACAGTACCATGGATAGCGGAGGCAATGACTTGCTATGCGAGGGCAAAAGTAGGGGATAATCTCATGCGTCATCCTATGATTCTTCATCTTGGAAGAGAATGAATTATGAGCTTTCTAATTTTTCTTGAGAGCAGCGTAATATTCGTTTGGTAATATCAATAGATGGTTCCAATCCATTTGGAAATTTAAGAACCAATCAGAGTGTATGGCGAGTGATCCTAGCACCACCCAATCTCCCTCATTTCACAGTATATGAGGCCTGAATTTTTTATGTTGTCTTTGTTAATACCTGGGCTAAAGGCACCAAGTGAGAAAATCGATGTCTACTTTGATCCTTTGGTAGAAGAATTAAATGAGTTGTGGGAAGAGGGTGTGCAAGCATTTCAGTCTTTTAAAAAAGAAGAGTTTACGCTGAAAGCTATGTTAATGTGGGCAATTCATGATTTTCCATCTTATGGGACATTATTCAATTGTGTAGTATATGGTTATTTGGGATGTCCTATTTATGAAGAGGAGACTGAATCTCTGCGTCTCATCGCTAGCGAAAAAAATATATACTATTTTCATAGGAGGTTTTTACCCCCTCTCATAGTTTTAGATTTGAGAAAGGTTCCATTTTTTTACCGGGCAGGGTTGAACATGGGTTACCTCCAAAAAAACGTTCAGGTTAAAAGTAAATCTTCTAATTGTGGACCTATTATGCCAGGTAAGAATCCTAAATTTAAGAATATCAAGCATAAAAAGACCCCAACTAGGAATGAAACTGGTATAAGAAAGCCATGGTCTAGGAGGTCAATTTTATTTTATTTTCCATATTATAAGAGTAATCCGGTGCACCATGTATTGGATGTGATGTATGAGGAGAAGAACATCACTGAACATATTATTGGCACATGCCTTGGTGGGAGTCATTCGAAGGATGGAGAAAATGCATGAAAAAACATTAAATCATTGAAACTTAAGCCACAATTATGGTTGAAAGAAGATAGTAAGGGAAGGACAACAATTCCCCCTGGTGCGTCTACTTCGACGAGTGAGGAAAGAAAGGTGCTTTTAGACACAATATATAATTTGAAGGTTCCATCTAATTTTTCATCCAACTTGCACAAAATTGTGAATTATGTTACCCGTGATTTATATAAGTGCAAGTCTCACGATTGGCATGTGATCATCCAATTGATTCCTCTGTTGTTTAACACTGTCTCTCCAAGCACAAGGATTTGCGGAGGGCCATTATGAAAATTAGCATCTACTTCACACTTTTATGTGAGAAGGTAGTCAATCGAAAGTACATTGTACCTGCAAAAGTAGCCATTGCCGAAGCGATTTGTGTGTTGGAGAAGTACTTTCCCCCATCATTTTTTGACATAAATGTTCACTTGTTGGTACGCTCATGCAATGAGGCACTTCTTTACCAATTAGATATTCATGAACAACAACTTTGAGTATTGAATGTTATTTATTGTTTAATGTTTCATATAATGATTTAATGAATGTTGTATGGCTTTAGATCTTATGAATGAATGAATGTTGGTTGATATATATATATATATATTCTATGGCAGGTGTTGTAATAGGTTAAAATAGACTGTTGGGCAGTGGAAGTAGCCATAACTGCCCAGCAATTTTTTTTATATGCTGCCCAATATTGTCACGGTCATAGTCTGTGACAAGAAAAAATGTGTCACGAACTTTAACTGTGACATGCCCATAACAATTATTTTTGTCACCCCAAAGCTTGTCACGATTTTTACCATGACAAGGGCGCCTTGTCGAGGTATTTGAGCCAGTTTTGGTGTAGTGACCCCTAATACTTCTTGGACAAATATCCTAGTTAAGCTAGGAGTCTTTCCAACTTAAATGATCAACTAAAAGATAATTACTAAAAATTAAATAGACATGTGTTGAAATAAAAATAATTAAAATAAAAAAGAGAAAAGAGAGAGAGAGAGAGAATCCCGCACTAGGAAAACTCTTTGTGCCCCACACCAAAGTGCCATATAAAATGATAGGATAACGATACAAGTCCCAAAAAAAGTCTCAAATCATCACCCAAATGAGTTGGGATAGCATTAAATGTTCTATTTTTTACTATAATAATGATAATAATGACACAATACAATACTTTAATGCTATGTCAACTCATTTAGAGGATGATTTGGGAAATGTAGTTGGGACTCATTGCAATACTCAAAATGATATCAACCCAAATAAACTTCAAAGGAAAATAATATGTATCCAAACATATCCCCCAAAACATCTCCCAAAGTGCATTAAGTGTTTATACATTGAGATGGGGCCCGCACAAGGTACACTTAATGTACTACAAATGAACAAAATAAAACATCTTATAATAATAAATCGTGAGGATTGAAAGATTATTCAACCATTTTATATTTCAATCATCTGGCACCATAGACGAACAAAATATTCATGATAATTCTAAAAATATAAAGATGTGGTCTTCAGTAACAGAAACAACTATGCACTAACAGTAACAACAAAGGGGGGCAATTTCATTTGAGTGCTTCTAAGGGCACCATATATTTTGTTTCAAAATACCACAATTTAAAAAATGCTAAGGGCCACCACCCCATATTAATATTTTTTTAACCCAACTACAACACAAAATACCACTACACTCCAAACTCTACCTTTCTCTCTCCATCCACAACACTCTAAACTTTCCCTTTCTCATCTTCACTTCACCCAACAAATTTATCTCCATTAACCCAACTAACCATCTTCAACAACGTTATTAGGCCTGTAAATTGAACTGCTGAGGCCCAAACCCACCCGTTCAGCCCGCTATTTTTAGGTTGATCTTTATTTGAGTTTGAGCTAAGCCGAGCTTAAGCCAAAATTTCAAGCCCGAATGAATTTCGGGCCGATCTTGAGCCGAACTTTGCCAAGCCCGAATTGGGCCCAAAGCCCAAAATTCGAATTTATAAATAAATAAATAAATAATTTATATAATATAACATATTTATGTTAACATTGTTTAATTAGGTTTCGTTCTTTTATTTCATTTACTCTTTTTTTTAAGTTTCATTTGTCATAATCCATTAAATTACATGAGATTTTTATTTTTGTGATTTTATTGTTAATCTCATTATGGGTATTTTATTTATTAATTGTTCAAGTCACAATAGGGACTTGTTAGTGATCAAATAATGTTAAATGTATGAAATTTAATAGGCTTTTGTACGTATTCACTATTATTTACCATGTTTTAATTTAATATATTTCATAAATATATATTTCATTTTATGAAATATCAATTAGATTTTAGTGTTTACATTTTATCCATGATGAAAATACAAGAAAAAATACAAATTCAAACTTTTTTAATAAAAAAAATTGAAATTGGGCCCAAAGCCCGTAACATTTATGAGCCGAGTTCGGGCTTAGGTAGGAAAAAGTTGTTCGGGTCGAGCTTGGGCTTGAGCATGGGTAAGTGAGTTCGGGCCTAGCCTGAGCAAGCCCAAGCCCGGCTCACCCAACCCGATTTACAGCCATAAACGTTATTATTAAAGTGTTATTCCATTAGTCCCTAAACTCCGTTATTAAAGTTTGGTCCCCTACCAACCATCTACAATAACATTATAAAATATCTAGCATTTGTTCTTTAAATATTCAAATACTAATGGATATTCCACCAGTAAACAATGACCACCACCAACCATCTACAAATTCCATTTTATAGATAAACTTTGGGTCTCATTACATAAATATTTATTTATTCACAATGTTTGAAAATTAAAAAAAAATGCAAAAAACGTACAGTTGGTTCGGGATCGGTGCCCCGATTTCAAGGCAAAAATTTGGGGTAAACCTCCCGAACCAACTCTATCATTTTTTGTTCAAACTAACTCCATTCGTTGCCAAACAAGATACACATTTCGGCATATATACCCCAAACCAGAAGAGTTTGTTCGTTAGATTCACCCTAAACCATCTACACCTATTCGGCATATTTACCTCGAAATAATGAAACCAATTCGCTATATTCATGTCGAATGGAATTCAAACATAAAAACTGTTGCAAGCTTTTTATCAAATGTAATTACATTGTAATTCAAATTCCATGTATTCCCACCTAATAATAATTATACCTATGAAGGTCTCCTTCGTGGATTTCAGTTCCTTGTTATTTGATTAGGCTTTAGCCAACATCGATATACCCCATAACGGGGAAGGTGGTTTGGTATTAGTAGATGTTAGTGCGACGTTCTTTATGGAGCAAATATTATAATGTCTATTATTGATGTAATATATTTTTATATATTATAATTACGTTGTACTGATTCATTATATTCTTAATTCTCAGGTATTTTCCACTTGGCAATAGTTAGTTGTTTTATTCGAGGGAATTTTGTTGTAATAATTTGAAGAGTTTGAGATTAGTGGTTTCTCTTGTTTATTGTGGGTTTTGTTAGATGCTCTATACCTTGTTATTTGCGAATTTGGTAAGTTTTATCGATAGTAGCGCTCCGCTCCGCTCTCCCCGGGCGGGCGGGGTGTTATAGATGGTATTAAAGCTTAGGTATACGATAACCCTCGAGTCTTGGGTATCGGGTCTAACATGCGGGTTAGATATGTTTTATTTGGAGATAGAAAATTTTTGAGGATGTGTTAAGCATTGTGGTGAGGATGTTTATAATTAATTTGAGGACTTTAGTGTGTGATTTTTGGGAAATAGAATCGAGTAGCATTTTATTTCGAGTGTTAGGTTTCATCGAATTTCGAGGACAAAATTCTTTTTCAAGAAGGGAAGTATGTAATACCCCGTAATTTTGAGGTCTTTATTTATGAATATGGTATATAATTTTAATAATATTATTATTTTATTAATCGGGATATTGATATTATATTTTTTTTTATTTGAAGTGAATCGAATATTTAAATTCACATTTAATTGGCTTTTGGACATTTTGTAATGGTTTAAATATGTAAAGTTGATAGTTTTGAATTAAAGGGCAATATAGTAATATGCGTTAGCTTAGGCTCCAAGCTAGAGTTTGAGAGAGAGACTATATAAGGAATATTATGGGTGATTATAAGAAAAGGGAGAAGAAAAAGAGAGGCCAAAAACGAAATCCAAATAGCCAAAAACGAGTGGAATGGGAAGAGCCAATTTGGAATGTTTAGATCTTCTTTTTGAGTCCATTCGGATGAGATTTAAGAAAAACTCAAAACACATACATGACCCAATTTTTCGTCTAGAATCCAAATCTGAAGTCGGATTGGAGATTCGAATAACTTTTGGATCAAATTTTTCAAGGTATTTAAAATAGGACTATTTGAGGTTATCTCGTATTGGGGTTAGAACATGATTTGATTATTTTCGCGAGAGGAACGTGATGGTGCGATCATATTTTGAGGCTGAAATTATGTGACGATTCATGCAATGATTTTAAGGTATGGGATTTTACACAATATGCTCATTAATCTCGCGAGTGTTATTCCCTTTGAATTCTTGCGATTATTGAACTCATGTTTGAATTGTTAAATTCATTGAAATCTGGAAAAATAATTATTGAAATTATTTTGATTCATGTGGTATTATTCATGTTGTTATTGAACACGTTTTCATGAGATTTTAATATGGCACGGATGTTGGGCACCCGCCAAAATTCCTGCTTCCCGGGGCTATGTCTTCGTAAAGCATAAGCGGATGGGGTGAGGCCTGGTGACCCATTGATGTGTTGTTGAGAAATTTATCGATAAATGCTTTGAGATTTGCATTTGATTTGAATATTCGTACTCGTGTTGTTACGCTTTATTCATCGTTAATATATTTATTGAGCATCTTTCCTGTCGTATTGTGTACTTTCCCATATTTTATTTTAGTTGACAAGTTAGCGTGGATTGGGACGCTATGGACCAATTGGGATGATTTTTAGCGTGAATTATTTGGAAAGAATTTTTAATACAAGATGAGAAGACTTGTATTTATTTATTTTGATGTATAGAGCATTGGAGATTTACTTTAGTTGTTTTATTCGAGGGAATTTTGTTGTATTAATTTGAAGAGTTTGAGATTAGTGGTTTCTCTTGTTTATTGTGGGTTTTTTTAGATGCTCTATACCTTGTTATTTGCGAATTTGGTTAGTTTTATCGATAGTGGCACTCAGCTCCGCTCTCCCCGGGCGGGCGGGGTGTTACAGATGGTATCAGAGCTTAGGTATACGACCACCCTCGAGTCTTGGGTATTGGGTCTAGCATGTGGGTTAGATATGTTTTCTTTGGAGATAGAAAATTTTTGAGGATGTGTTAAACATTGTGATGAGGATGTTTATAATTAATTTGAGGACTTTAGAGTGTGATTTTTGGGAAATAGAATCAAATAGCTTTTTATTTCGAGTGTTAGGTTTCATCAAATTTCGAGGACGAAATTCCTTTTCAAGGAGGGAAGTATATAATACCTCGTAATTTTGAGGGCTTTATTTATGAATATGGTATATAATTTTAATAATATTATTATTTTATTAATCGGGATATTGATATTATATTTATTTTTATTTGAAGTGAATCGAATATTTAAATTCAAATTTAATTGGCTTTTGGACATTTTGTAATGGTTTAAATATGTAAAGTTGATAGTTTTGAATTAAAGGGCAATATAGTAATATGCGTTAGCTTAGGCTTCAAGATAGGGTCTGAGAGAGAGACTATATATGAAATATTATGGGTGATTATAAGAAAAGGGAGAAGAAAAAGAGAGGCCAAAAACGAAATCCAAATAGCCAAAAACGAGTGGAATGGGAAGAGCCAATTTGGAATGTTTAGATCTTCTTTTTGAGTCCATTCGGATGAGATTTAAGAAAAACTCAAAACACATACATGACCCAATTTTTCGTCTAGAATCCAAATCTGAAGTCGGATTGGCGATTCTAATAGTATTTGGATCGAATTTTTCTAGATTTTTAAAATAGGACTATTTAAGGTTATCCCATATTGGGACTTGATTTGATTATTTTCGCGAGAGGAACGTGATGGTGCGGTCATATTTTGAGGCTGAAATTATGTGACGATTCATGCAAAGATTTTAAGGTATGGAATTTTACACAATATGCTCCTTATTCTCGCAAGTTTTGTTCCCTTTGAATTCTTGCGATTTTGAACTCATATTTAAATTATTAAATTCATTGAAATCTGGAAAAATAATTATGAAATTATTTTGATTCATGTGGTATTATTCATGTTGTTATTGAGCATGTTGCCATGAGATTCACTACACCAAATCTTCATTATTGTCACGGTCATTGACCTTGACAAGTTGGACTTGTCAAGGTCAATGACCGTGACAATTCGGGGTGAGACAACTTTTTTTGTCAAGGACGTGTCACGGTCATTGACCATGACTAGTTCGTTAGAATTTTCACAGTCGTGTCACGGGCCATGACCGTGACAAGTTTAGTCACGGTTAATAACCGTGACAAAGCCTTAACCCTTTTTAAAAACATTGTCACGGTCAATGACCGTGATAAGTCCTTGACAAATAATATTGTCACGGTCAATGACCGTGACAATTCTGGGCAGAATTTAAAAAACAACTGCTAGGCAGTATGGCCACTGCCACTGCCCAGCAGTATATTTATACCTATTATAGCAACGTTGTACCTGTTCAAACATCATATATCCAAACAAACTAAAGATAACGAAATATATATTCAAAATATAAACAATATACATGATGATATAATCCAAATATAATTCAAATGTACCAACTTAAAAATAATGTCACTACATGTCTGGGGTAATTGTGAGGAGGTGAGTAGGCCACACGATATACGAATTGACACACCCACTAATATACATCGTGCCGCATTGTTCGCGCAATCACAATAGGGAGTTCTCCTTCCGGGGTATCACATGCGTGACGAGCACTTTGGACTCGATCTCTTGAAGCGCACGTCCATGAACTATTCCACCCTGGACGATATTTGGGTCCCTCAACCCCCGCCCTATTCGCTGGCCATAAAATACGTCCAATATGAACACGCTCGGCCAACCAATTGTCGACATCGGTCTGGGGAAGGGAGCCAAATAAGGAAGTGGATCATCGAAGTATGCACGTGTCGGTGATGAAGCAGCGAGGTCCACATCCTCGTCATCCTGCGCCTCGTTCTCACGCACCTCCTCCTCCACCGCCTTCTCCTTCCCTTTCCCCTTATGGTCTCCGCCCAACGTACGCTGCATGAATGATTACATATCTTGGACCGTCGCCTCCAAACGGGACAGCTTCGCGTCATGTGAATCCACCGTTCGAGCCAACCCGGTGTCGCTCGTCTCCAATTCGATGATCCTAGATTTGGCCACCCGCGAGATCACCCCC
Organism: Sambucus nigra; assembly: GCA_949130495.1. Classification (NCBI taxonomy): domain Eukaryota; kingdom Viridiplantae; phylum Streptophyta; class Magnoliopsida; order Dipsacales; family Adoxaceae; genus Sambucus; species Sambucus nigra. Next base: position 284,566,534 of record OX422207.1, on the reverse strand, counting down.
CTTGTCCTCCCCTTGCGATCAGAGCCAAGCACTTGGCTGAGTGCGTCTGTGGACAAAGACGCCTTGTCGGCATCAGACTGCGACTCATGCACTTCCTTAAGCTTTGCCTGAAACGACAAAAAGCACATGATTAGTAAAACAAGTAGACTAAAAAATTATAATGTAATTAACAAAAATTAAACTGTCGGATTACTTACAATCGTGGCCGCGATGCTCGGGGACACCTCCTTGTCCTTCCCCTTCTTCGTCCGAAGAGCCACATAAGTATCGAGCCTGTGTGGCTTACCCCCTGGGCCACCCCCTACCCCCTGAAATAAAATAAAGTAAAATTAGTATCAGCCCCGCAAAGTAAAATAATGAAGAATAATATGTTTCTGTAGTTATAGAAAAATTAAATCTTACCTTCATCCTATGCTCCACCGCGGCGTAAGACGTCCGGCCGGAGTAGTGCACGTCCGTCCTTTTTGCCCGATTTTCCCTCCCCGATTGGCGAGATGCCAATTGTCGATCCTTGATCTCATTGTCAATGAAATTTTTCCATTGTACCAATGAGATCGGCTCCCTGGACGGGACGGATCCACACCATTGGATAATGGACTCTCGTGTTTTTCCAAAGTACCGTGTCCGCATATTTTTCTTCCACGTCTTGTGTTGCTCCCTCAACTGCTCCAAGACGGAATCGCGTAGCTTTGGATCCAAGTTGAATTGTTCCTGTCCAACAAATACAATGTTAGTTGCGAATAAATATAAATATAAATTTAAAATGAAATGAAATTGAAATTGAAATTGAAATTGAAATTGAAATTGAAATTGAAATTGAAATTGAAATTGAAATTGAAATTGAAATTGAAATTGAAATTGAAATTGAAATTGAAATATTCATATAAATCTAAATATATTACCTGTAGTGCCGCCCAAACAGCTAACTTGAGCTCATATGGCACCTCCTTCTAACTCATAAACCCTGGGCCGATGACCGTCTTTAGTAGCTCGAGGGATCTCGCTAATAGCTCCGATTTGTTATCGATGGTAATCCCAAATTTGCCATATTTGGGGAGCCTAGGGGCCGAGGAGCCCTCGTCACCTCCGCTACCACCGAGCCCAGACGACATCATCATAAACAGCATCATCATCTTCGCCTTAATACCTGAAGGAGGCATTTGCGGTAAAAAAATGTTATTAGTACAGATAAAAAAATGTTATTAGTACACATAGACACACACCCCTACCCCACACCCCATCCCTGCCCCTGCCCCTGCCCTGCCCCCTCCCTCCCTCACCCCACCCCCACCACACACACGTACACGTACACTCCACACCCCACCACCCCACCACCCATAACCCTCCCCCCACCACACCCCCTTCCCCCCTCCCTCACCACACACCACCACACACACATATATACACACACACACACACACATATACACATACACATACACACATAAATATGTCTAAATTAATTGAAAACATCTAATGTGGATACATGTATCGAGATTTTATGTCATCTATTGGAACTATTAAAAAAAATTCTTCTTTGTTTAAGGTAATTGACACTTAATAAATCTTATTGCAAGTGAAAATATTTTTTGGACAAAAAAAATCATTGAAGTCATTTTGTTGGAGGTCATATGCTTCAAGATCGCAGGTTTACTTCGGTGATATCATTTTATGTTAGGAGTAGATGGATTTTTACGTATTTTTTCAATTGGGACGAGTGAAATATTTGAAAAACTTATTATTACCATTAATGTTTTGATTGAAGTAACTTTGATTTAGGTTGGTGGATATGATATTAGAATTGTTTATTGTGTAGAGAGATTTTACTTATATTTGAAAAACTTATTATTACCATTATTGTATGTTATATATGTTATAATGGGATGATGTTATATATTATTTTTAAGATGTTTTGTTTATTATTATATATATTATATATGCCGGAATAATGTAAAGCATGGAATAAATGTTATATATTATGTCCGTTCGAATGCCTCAAAATAAAAAAATTCTAAAATTATTTTATAAACTTGTTCCTAGATCTCAATACTTCAAAAGGTAAATACACAACTCAAAAAAATTCTTCAATACTTCAAAAGATTTTTAAAACACATTTTATGAAAAAATTCTCTCAAGTTAAAAAACATCTTAGTATGTGGAATTAGCCAATATTATATCAAACTTCTCAAAAGGATATAGTCCTCTTATTCAATCATGGAAGGCTCCAATGAGAGATAGTGCATGATCTTCAATCTTTAATCCTTAACTAGATTGTGTCTCACTCATAACGAACCAAGTCTATTTAACTTGATAGACTCAAACGTTTTGATACATGAGAGAGCCAATTTATATATAATACAAATGTTTACATTTTCAGTAAGACTTTTGCCAACATTTAGTGAACAATAACGGTTCTTTAGCTTTTGTTTGTTAAATACTAATCTACTAAGAATTTGGCGACATCCACGATGAAAAAAATTGGTGGAGAAAAATGCTACCAATTTAATGTTTTAATGGTGAAGAAAAGTTCAAAATAACCTACATTATTAAAAAATATATATCTTTCAACAAAAAGAATGCATTGATTTCTTTAACTCCGAGAATAAAAATTCTAGAATCACTTAGAAATAAAATCATAACGAATTATTTTTTATCTTTAACCATAGTCAAAATATCGTAATCTTCCCTTTGAAATTAAAATTAGACACAAATATACAAGTACAAATATCTTCAATGTGGATTAAGTCGATAACACTAATATTCTAAAGTTCATAAACGATATCTAACCTAAGACAAAAGTATAGGTTAAGCAACAACATATTAACATGTGAATTGTCTAATTCGAATGAAAATGAGTTAATCTTTATATACATAATCATCAATATTAATCTAAATTAGTTTATACCCATACCCATCAACATGAGAAGAATTACCCCACGCATGATTTGGAGTTGGCGGCAGTAGTATTTGCCTTACGGATTTGGAGGCACTATCTTTTGGGGGAGAAGTTTCAGCTGTTCACGGACCACAAGTCACTACAGTATCTGTTCACGCAGAAGGAACTGAATATGCGGCAGCGTAGGTGGCTTGAATTTGTGAAGGACTACCAGTTCGACATCCAGTACCACCCGGGTAAGGCTAACGTGGTAGCAGACGCGTTGAGCCGCAGGCCAGCAGATGAGGTGGCAGAGGTGTGGAAAGCTAAGTGGAAGGAATTGGGACACCAGGATGCAGTGGCCCGATCTTTCATGTCTGTGATGACCGTTACCCCGCAGATTGTCACAAAGGTAGTACAGGCACAGGCTAATGACACGTTCTGTCAGGAGAAGATAGTTCGGTTGCTAGCAGAGGGAGCCGAGTCCTATACCGTTAGCTCAGACGGGGGATTGCGCTTCAATGGGAGATTGGTAGTTCCGGAAGGGGAAGAATTGCGGCACGATGTGATGGCAGAGTCGCACGGCTCACGGTTCGCGGTACATCCCGGAGGGGACAAAATGTACCAAGACATGAGACGGCAGTATTGGTGGAGCGGTATGAAGAGAGATATCGCTGAGTTTGTCTCGAAATGCGCCACTTGTCAGCTTGTAAAAGTGGATCATCAGAGACCAGCAGGATTGCTACAACCGTTGGAGGTTCCGGTGTGGATGTGGGAGAGCATATCCATGGATTTCGTCATGGGGTTGCCTACGTCGCAGAGGGGTCACGACTCTGTTTGGGTAATTGTGGACAGGTTGTCCAAGGTCGCTCACTTCTTACCCGTAAGGACTGACTACACTACGGGACAGTATGCCCAGCTCTTCATCTCAGAGATTGTGAGACTTCACGGTGTGCCCCTGAATATCGTGTCTGACAGAGACAAGATATTTGTTTCGAGGTTTTGGGAGAGTTTCCAGGAGGCCATGGGCACGGAATTGCGGTTAAGTACGGCTTATCATCCGCAGACCGATGGGCAGACAGAGCGCACCAATCAGATAGTGGAGGACATGCTACGCATGTGCATTATTGACTTCGGGGGTGGATGGGAGCAGTACCTTCCACTGGTGGAGTTTGCTTACAACAACTCCTATCAGTTCACGATTGGCATGGCTCCGTTTGAGGCATTGTACGGTAGGCCTTGTCGTTCCCCAGCATGTTGGTTGGAAGTGGGGGACAACAAACTACTTGGGCCGGAAGTGATTCAGGATACTTCGGCAAGGATTGAGTTGATTCGGAGTCGCATTCGGGTAGCTCAAGACAGGCAGAAGAGTTATGCTGATGCAAAGAGGTTTTTCAGGGAGTTCCAAGTGGGGGACCAGGTTCTGCTCAGGGTATCTCCGATGAAGGGGATTATGCGATTCGGGAAGAAGGGGAAGTTGGCACCGAGATATGTGGGGCCGTTTCCTATTATTGAGCGGATCGGACCCGTCGCGTATAGACTTGGACTACCGGAGCACTTGCATCGGATTCACGACGTGTTCCATATTTTCTCGCTAAGGAAATACCTTAGAGATGATTTGGCTCATTCTCACATTGCTGTGGAGGACATCGATCTCCAGCCGGATAGCTCCTACGAGGAGGGGCCAATTGCTATTTTGGACCGAAGCGAGAGGAAACTGCGGTCAAAGATAGTCCCGTTAGTGCGTGTTCAGTGGCGACATCACAATGTCGAGGAGTCCACATGGGAGCGCGAGGATGAGATGCGCGAACGTTATCCAGAGCTATTTTTAGCAGGTACTTTCTAGTTTCGAATTTCGGGACGAAATTCAGTTATTAGGGGGGAAGTATGTAATACCCCGTACTTTTGGCTATATTTATTTTTGGGATTAATTAATTAAATGTGTATTAATTGGAAATTAATCCGGGTTATAAATACTAATGGGATGCGAATTGGTATTTGATTAGGTGCATATATGATTATATATGAACTTGATATTATAAAATTTGTCGTGGGATTTACATACGGCATTTTAGAAATTTTGTTGAGACGCGTGGGACCGCCGCGTCACGGTATAATATTTTGATATTAAAAGTGAATTTAAAATCTATAATCCGTATGGTCGTTTTGAGTGCGCCGACGCGTCCGGAAGGGTCGAGATAGTCAGAAAACACTAGCCGGGGGTATAGTTTGGGTCCCGGGGTATTTTTAGGCCATTCCGGCACCATAAAGGGTATTTTAGTAATTTGGTATTTTTGGGTAATTAAAAGTGACGAAAATTGAGAGTTGTAATCTGATAAGGATTTGACCCAACCAACCCTTATTAACCCAACAAGCTACGGAGGTTTATTAAATTAGGTTTTCATAACTTCCCCAAAGCAAACCCTAGCCACCATAGCTTTTTAGAGAAGAAAGCTTGGAGAAGGAGAGAGAGAGAGGAATTCTGCAGAAATTCTACACCAAATCCACACCAAATTCAGAAATCAAACCAAGGCAAGTGACTTTATTTCCATTTAATTACTGAGAATGTCTTTTCCATGTTAGAAAATTCAGATTTATGATTGTTCTTGATGAAATATGAAAACCCATGTAGTCTAGATGATAAAACTTGAGGAATTTGAGAAGGATTGCATGTAGAAGGATAGGTAAATGATTAATCTAATGTTAATACATGATTTGGGTGAAAGAAAAACGGATTTTATTTGATGAATTGAAGGTTCCAAATGTTAGGGTTCATGTTCATAAATGAATTGGGGAAAAGTTTATGTAATTGTAAATTGATTGATGATTTGGGTGAGTAAATCCATACAAACGTGATAGGATGTGGTTATACTGTGTTTAGAATTGTTTAAAGACTTTAAAACAATCGTTGGGATAAATTTTAGAGGTCATTTGAGGAGTAAAAATGGGGAAAACGATTTTTGGGAAATTCTGGGCCGAAACTGGCCTCTCGTTAGAAGCAGCCCCCAGGTCGTTCGAACGAACTCGTTCGAACGAGCTTCTAACGAGTTGACCAGTCGCTACTAACGAGTGGGGATTTCGTTCGATATCTCGTTCGAACGAGATATCGTTAGAAGGGTCAGTTCGTTCGAACGAACTGGGATCTCGTTCGAACAGCCTCGTTCGAACGAGACTTCTAACGACCTGACAGTCCAAACTCGTTCGAAGCCTCATTCGAACGAGACTTCTAACGAGTTGACAGTTTGGTCCTTTTTGGACTGTTTTGACTTTTGAAGTCCCGGGAACTGGTTCAAGGGTAGAGTTAGTATTCCTTTGATGATATAGTGATTGATTTGGGACTTTTGGGTTATTGAGATGAGTAAATCATACACTAGAGTTATATTCAATGAACCGTTTGGGTTGAGACGTGAGTGTCTTCTACGATGTGAGGATAAATTATGGCACGTATAATTATGAACCGGAATAAAATAAGTTGTGATAATTATAATTAGTACGAGAGTGCAAAATGTACTACGAATATAATACGGTATTACTAAGATGTGTGTTTACTTAGCATTGATATATGGATTGTATGTATGACATACCTACCATACTTGCTATCACGGGAGGTTTCGTTCGCTTAGGACCCTCTAATCCTTGTGTGCCTACGGGGGGGATATAGACTGGTACCTTGATGAACATAGGTCATAGAAAGACTTATTGTGATATTAATAAGTCCGCTGACCATGGGAGCGTAGGTATGTTCGTGACCCATGTGATGGTGACTGTGTTTGCCTCCACTATTTGTGATTTGTGTTATCTGAACTATTCCTGAGAGATTCGGAATATGTGATCCTTATGTACGTGATGTACCGGGATGGATAGCAGAGTATGTGTGCACTACAGCTTAAATTGCGGGGTGCTTGTATTGTATATTTATGAGATGAATAATATACATTATATTAATGGGAATCCTCATGTTAATGTTGTAAATATATTACGGTGTTGTTTTGAGTTATATAGTGAGTTGACTATTAGTAAAATATATAGTGTATATTGAGTATCTGAGTTAAACTAAACCCTATTTGATTAAGAGCGTTATATGATAAGGGAACCAAGTATTATGGGTAGAACCTTTGGTAGTCTAGCTAGTTACGTTGTCACTTAGCTAGTGGAAAGGGTAGTTATAGATGGGTACTTACGTTAGGAGTGCACAGTTAGACGAGAGGTGAGAACATCATGCGAGTGTACGTCCTAACATGTACTTTGCATTTAATGTTTTAAATGTTTTTAAAGCACTTGCAGGTTTTTAAAATATAACTCCACATTCGGGCTCTGACCCGTTTGCTTTTCAAATCTCTTTTTTCTTTGTAAAACCATTTTAGGTGCCCAGCCACAAGGACACCAAGCATAGGATACTCATTCAGGTGACGAGCTGTAGCTGCTTGTGGAAGCTACAGGGATTTGCATGTAGACGCTTCTATCTTTTGGATTCCAGAGTCACTATCTATCCATTGTAGGGCATGTTGCCCATTTCTATTTAGAGACATCTTTTATACTTCAGTTTTCAGACTTTAGCACGTTTTATTATTGTTTCAGTTTATTTATTTCAGTTATGGGATTGTAGTGAGGGGTTTCCTCCAGACTTTATTTACTCTATTGTGTTGGTTATTTGTTTTACTTCAGTATGGTGAATGGTGGTATTTATTTCTTCATTACACTTGTTGCATGTTAATCAGACTTAAATTAAAATTTGGCAACTTGCTTTTTAAATACTAGGTGGTTAGATATAATAAAATGTTTTCGACAGTGATGCTATTAACTGAGCCAACTTGGCATTTTGAATTAATTTTATAAAGGAGTAGCTACCCGGTGTTTAATTAGTCGGGGTGTCACAGGTGGTATCAGAGCATCAGGTTCTAGTGTCCTTTAGGATCTGTACGGCTATTATGTTTCCGCTACGTTTTCTTTGATATAGAGCCCTATATTTTAGGACTGTTGTACTCTTTTGTGTATGCTTCGTTCTTCAGCTATATTAAGTTTATAAACTGCGAACTTATAAAGTTTGTTCTTATTTCAGATGCCTCCACGACGTGCACGACGAGTTCCCAGGAATGCAATGCCCGAACCCCAGCCCGCTCCAGTTCAGGGTATGTTGAACGCCGCTGAGGTTGCCGCTATTGTAGCCCAAGCGGTAAATGCCGCGATTGCCGTGATTCAGCAGGCACCGCCTCAGGCGCCAGATGCCGCGCCAGCACAGGTTAATGCATTCTCGTCTGCTTGGGAACGTGTACGAGACGCTTTTCAGAAAGCGCATCCGCCAGAGTTTGCAGGTAGCTCAGACGTGGTAGTCTCGAGCCAATGGAGGAAGGACATACAGAGGCATTTGAGGATGCATGAGTGCACTGACGTCCAGAAACAGGTGCTAGCTACTTTCAAGCTAGTGGGATCTGCACTGCAGTGGTGGGAGTCCATTACCACCGCGGAGGAGAGGGATACCCTCACGATTCAGGAATTCTGGGTGCGGTTCGACCGCAAGTACTTTCCGTCCGCAGTTCATACAGAGATGAGGAGGAAGCTAATGAGTTTGAAGCAAGAGGGCAAGACCGTGGCCGAGTATGAGGCCGAGTTCACTAACCTGTTGAATATCGTTCCAGACGAGATTCCAACAGAGAAGAAGAAGATAGAGAAGTTCACTGATGGGTTGAATTGGAGAATCCGACAGCATCTGCTTGGGAACCTATCGTTGGCCACGTATTCTGATGTGGTTAACGCTGCATTACTACACTGCCAGGACCACCGTTTTCATATGGCCGAGGGCAAGCGGTCAGGGGAGTCTAGCCATCAGGGCAGGACTGGAGGACATGGTGCCAACGGGGCACAAACCGGTCAGGGGCAGAGACAGACTGAGCAAGGTACCCAGCAGGGGGACAATAAGAGGTTCCGGTCAGGGAACTACAGGCAGGGACAGGGAGGTTTCCGCCAGGGCCATCAGGGTCCAAACGGCCAGCAGGGGCAGAATGGGCAGCAGTTCCATCAGGGCCAGCAGGGCCAAGGGAGGAATGGTAACGGCCACCAGGGCCGGGGACAGCAGGGGCAGAGGGGAGGGAACTTCCCAGGGAAGTGCTTTACTTGTGGCAAGACTGGCCATAAGAAGCAGGATTGTCCTGATAAGGGCAGGGCCCCACAGCAGCAGCAGCAGAGTGCTCGCCAGGAGCCACAGAGACCTATGTTTCCCGCCGCTCTTCCTGCACCGCCACAGATGGCAGCTTTGCCACCCATTCCAGCAGTCCCAGCTCAGCAAGGGCAGCTACAGTATGGACGTGTCTACAACGTTCACCAGGCTGCAGTTCCACAGGCACCGCCCGCGATCGAGGGTACGTTTCCTATCCATGGCACTATGGGTCGGGTGTTATTTGATACGGGTGCTACACATTGTTTCATTGCTACACACTTCGCGAAAGCTTTAGGATTGTTAGCTACGGCATAAAGCACAGTGACGTGTGTCGACTCACCATTAGGGAGTGGGTCACTTATTTTCTTTATATGCCGGGGAGTGGGGGTAGAGGTTGGTGGTTTGGTATTACCTGCGGACATGTTAGTGTTAGACATGCATGTTCACGATGTGATCATCGGTATGGATTGGCTCGTAGCTTATAGGGCCATGATTGATTGCTTCAGCGGGAGCATTGTTTTTGCCATTCCGGGGCAAGAGATGTTTGTGGTGGCGATGCCTCGCCCAGAGGGAGGATCGACCGCTCATCTGTATTACATAGAGGAGGATACCTCTAAGGAGGTTGTTATTCCTTTAGATTCGATCCCGGTTGTCAGGGAGTATTCAGATGTATTTCAGGAGATACCGGGCTTACCACCCAGTCGAGAGATAGATTTCGTTATTGATTTGCTACTGGGTACGAGACCTATAGCACGTGCACCGTACCGTATGGCTCCGGCTGAGATGCGAGAGTTACGGGATCAGATAGAGCAGCTGTTAGGGCAGGGCTTTATTCGCAGGAGTACCTCACCTTGGGGCGCTCCAGTTTTGTTTCTAAAGAAGAGGGATGGTTCACTGAGATTGTGCGTGGACTACCGAGATTTGAATAAGGTCACGATACGGAATAAGTATCCGTTGCCTCGAATCGATGACTTATTCGACCAGTTGAGAGGAGCTTCTTTCTTCTCGAAGATTGACTTGAGGTCAGGATACCATCAGTTGCGTATCAGGGAGGAGGATGTCTCAAAGACTGCGTTTTTGTCGAGATATGGTTCTTACGAGTTTCGGGTTATGCCTTTCGGCTTGACCAACGCTCCAGCAGTGTTTATGGACTTGATGAACAGAGTGTTCAGAGATTTCCTAGATCAGTTTGTCATTGTCTTCATTGATGACATTCTGGTTTACTCTCAGACAGAGGAGGAGCACGCCGAGCATTTGAGGCTGGTTTTGCAGACACTTCGTCAGAACGAGCTGTATGCAAAATATGAGAAGTGCGGGTTTTGGTTGAAGGAAGTCCAGTTCTTGGGTCATATTATTTCCGACCAGGGAATATCGGTTGATCCGGGGAAGGTGTCAACGGTGAGGGAGTGGGGACAGCCCACGACACCAACAGAGATTCGTAGTTTCTTGGGTCTAGCAGGATACTACAGGAGGTTTATTCGGGGTTTCTCAGAGATAGCAGGTCCTTTGACACATCTTACTCGTAAGGGTGTGCCATATATCTGGAGTGATGCCTGTCAGTTGGCATTCGATGAGTTGAAGGACAAATTGACCTCAGCACCTGTGTTAGCGTTGTCGAGACCGGGAGTTGAGTATTTGGTTTACACCGATGCGTCTTTACAAGGACTGGGAGGTGTGTTGCAGCAGGAGAGACAGGCCATAGCTTATGCTTCCCGTAAGCTTAAGCCTCATGAAAAGAATTACCCCACGCATGATTTGGAGTTGGCGGCAGTAGTATTTGCCTTACGGATTTGGAGGCACTATCTTTTGGGGGAGAAGTTTCAGCTGTTCACGGACCACAAGTCACTACAGTATCTGTTCACGCAGAAGGAACTGAATATGCGGCAGCGTAGGTGGCTTGAATTTGTGAAGGACTACCAGTTCGACATCCAGTACCACCCGGGTAAGGCTAACGTGGTAGCAGACGTGTTGAGCCGCAGGCCAGCAGATGAGGTGGCAGAGGTGTGGAAAGCTAAGTGGAAGGAATTGGGACACCAGGATGCAGTGGCCCGATCTTTCATGTCTGTGATGACCGTTACCCCGCAGATTGTCACAAAGGTAGTACGGGCACAGGCTAATGACACGTTCTGTCAGGAGAAGATAGTTCGGTTGCTAGCAGAGGGAGCCGAGTCCTATACCGTTAGCTCAGACGGGGGATTGCGCTTTAATGGGAGATTGGTAGTTCCGGAAGGGGAAGAATTGCGGCACGATGTGATGGCAGAGTCGCACGGCTCACGGTTCGCGGTACATCCCGGAGGGGACAAAATGTACCAAGACATGAGACGGCAGTATTGGTGGAGCGGTATGAAGAGAGATATTGCTGAGTTTGTCTCGAAATGCGCCACTTGTCAGCTTGTAAAAGTGGATCATCAGAGACCAGCAGGATTGCTACAACCGTTGGAGGTTCCGGTGTGGATGTGGGAGAGCATATCCATGGATTTCGTCACGGGGTTGCCTACGTCGCAGAGGGGTCACGACTCTGTTTGGGTAATTGTGGACAGGTTGTCCAAGGTCGCTCACTTCTTACCCGTAAGGACTGACTACACTACGGGACAGTATGCCCAGCTCTTCATCTCAGAGATTGTGAGACTTCACGGTGTGCCCCTGAATATCGTGTCTGACAGAGACAAGATATTTGTTTCGAGGTTTTGGGAGAGTTTCCAGGAGGCCATGGGCACGGAATTGCGGTTAAGTACGGCTTATCATCCGCAGACCGATGGGCAGACAGAGCGCACCAATCAGATGTTGGAGGACATGCTACGCATGTGCATTATTGACTTCGGGGGTGGATGGGAGCAGTACCTTCCACTGGTGGAGTTTGCTTACAACAACTCCTATCAGTTCACGATTGGCATGGCTCCGTTTGAGGCATTGTACGGTAGGCCTTGTCGTTCTCCAGCATGTTGGTTGGAAGTGGGGGACAACAAACTACTTGGGCCGGAAGTGATTCAGGATACTTCGGCAAGGATTGAGTTGATTCAGAGTCGCATTCGGGTAGCTCAAGACAGGCAGAAGAGTTATGCTGATGCAAAGAGGTTTTTCAGGGAGTTCCAAGTGGGGGACCAGGTTCTGCTCAGGGTATCTCCGATGAAGGGTATTATGCGATTCGGGAAGAAGGGGAAGTTGGCACCGAGATATGTGGGGCCGTTTCCTATTATTGAGCGGATCGGACCCGTCGCGTATAGACTTGGACTACCGGAGCACTTGCATCGGATTCACGACGTGTTCCATATTTTCTCGCTAAGGAAATACCTTAGAGATGATTTGGCTCATTCTCACATTGCTGTGGAGGACATCGATCTCCAGCCGGATAGCTCCTACGAGGAGGGGCCAATTGCTATTTTGGACCGAAGCGAGAGGAAACTGCGGTCAAAGATAGTCCCGTTAGTGCGTGTTCAGTGGCGACATCACAATGTCGAGGAGTCCACATGGGAGCGCGAGGATGAGATGCGCGAACGTTATCCAGAGCTATTTTTAGCAGGTACTTTCTAGTTTCGAATTTCGGGACGAAATTCAGTTATTAGGGGGGAAGTATGTAATACCCCGTACTTTTGGCTATATTTATTTTTGGGATTAATTAATTAAATGTGTATTAATTGGAAATTAATCCGGGTTATAAATACTAATGGGATGCGAATTGGTATTTGATTAGGTGCATATATGATTATATATGAACTTGATATTATAAAATTTGTCGTGGGATTTACATACGGCATTTTAGAAATTTTGTTGAGACGCGTGGGACCGCCGCGTCACGGTATAATATTTTGATATTAAAAGTGAATTTAAAATCTATAATCCGTATGGTCGTTTTGAGTGCGCCGACGCGTCCGGAAGGGTCGAGATAGTCAGAAAACACTAGCCGGGGGTATAGTTTGGGTCCCGGAGTATTTTTAGGCCATTCCGGCACCATAAAGGGTATTTTAGTAATTTGGTATTTTTGGGTAATTAAAAGTGACGAAAATTGAGAGTTGTAATCTGATAAGGATTTGACCCAACCAACCCTTATTAACCCAACAAGCTACGGAGGTTTATTAAATTAGGTTTTCATAACTTCCCCAAAGCAAACCCTAGCCACCATAGCTTTTTAGAGAAGAAAGCTTGGAGAAGGAGAGAGAGAGAGGAATTCTGCAGAAATTCTACACCAAATCCACACCAAATTCAGAAATCAAACCAAGGCAAGTGACTTTATTTCCATTTAATTACTGAGAATGTCTTTTCCATGTTAGAAAATTCAGATTTATGGTTGTTCTTGATGAAATATGAAAACCCATGTAGTCTAGATGATAAAACTTGAGGAATTTGAGAAGGATTGCATGTAGAAGGATAGGTAAATGATTAATCTAATGTTAATACATGATTTGGGTGAAAGAAAAACGGATTTTATTTGATGAATTGAAGGTTCCAAATGTTAGGGTTCATGTTCATAAATGAATTGGGGAAAAGTTTATGTAATTGTAAATTGATTGATGATTTGGGTGAGTAAATCCATACAAACGTGATAGGATGTGGTTATACTGTGTTTAGAATTGTTTAAAGACTTTAAAACAATCGTTGGGATAAATTTTAGAGGTCATTTGAGGAGTAAAAATGGGGAAAAACGATTTTTGGGAAATTCTGGGCCGAAACTGGCCTCTCGTTAGAAGCAGCCCCCAGGTCGTTCGAACGAACTCGTTCGAACGAGCTTCTAACGAGTTGACCAGTCGCTACTAACGAGTGGGGATTTCGTTCGATATCTCGTTCGAACGAGATATCGTTAGAAGGGTCAGTTCGTTCGAACGAACTGGGATCTCGTTCGAACGAGACTTCTAACGACCTGACAGTCCAAACTCGTTCGAAGCCTCGTTCGAACGAGACTTCTAACGAGTTGACAGTTTGGTCCTTTTTGGACTGTTTTGACTTTTGAAGTCCCGGGAACTGGTTCAAGGGTAGAGTTAGTATTCCTTTGATGATATAGTGATTGATTTGGGACTTTTGGGTTATTGAGATGAGTAAATCATACACTAGAGTTATATTCAATGAACCGTTTGGGTTGAGACGTGAGTGTCTTCTACGATGTGAGGATAAATTATGGCACGTATAATTATGAACCGGAATAAAATAAGTTGTGATAATTATAATTAGTACGAGAGTGCAAAATGTACTACGAATATAATACGGTATTACTAAGATGTGTGTTTACTTAGTATTGATATATGGATTGTATGTATGACATACCTACCATACTTGCTATCACGGGAGGTTTCGTTCGCTTAGGACCCTCTAATCCTTGTGTGCCTACGGGGGGGATATAGACTGGTACCTTGATGAACATAGGTCATAGAAAGACTTATTGTGATATTAATAAGTCCGCTGACCATGGGAGCGTAGGTATGTGCGTGACCCATGTGATGGTGACTGTGTTCGCCTCCACTATTTGTGATTTGTGTTATCTGAACTATTCCTGAGAGATTCGGAATATGTGATCCTTATGTACGTGATGTACCGGGATGGATAGCAGAGTATGTGTGCACTACAGCTTAAATTGCGGGGTGCTTGTATTGTATATTTATGAGATGAATAATATACATTATATTAATGGGAATCCTCATGTTAATGTTGTAAATATATTACGGTGTTGTTTTGAGTTATATAGTGAGTTGACTATTAGTAAAATATATAGTGTATATTGAGTATCTGAGTTAAACTAAACCCTATTTGATTAAGAGCGTTATATGATAAGGGAACCAAGTATTATGGGTAGAACCTTTGGTAATCTAGCTAGTTACGTTGTCACTTAGCTAGTGGAAAGGGTAGTTATAGATGGGTACTTACGTTAGGAGTGCACAGTTAGACGAGAGGTGAGAATATCATGCGAGTGTACGTCCTAACATGTACTTTGCATTTAATGTTTTAAATGTTTTTAAAGCACTTGCAGGTTTTTAAAATATAACTCCACATTCGGGCTCTGACCCGTTTGCTTTTCAAATCTCTTTTTTCTTTGTAAAACCATTTTAGGTGCCCAGCCACAAGGACACCAAGCATAGGATACTCATTCAGGTGACGAGCTGTAGCTGCTTGTGGAAGCTACAGGGATTTGCATGTAGACGCTTCTATCTTTTGGATTCCAGAGTCACTATCTATCCATTGTAGGGCATGTTGCCCATTTCTATTTAGAGACATCTTTTATACTTCAGTTTTCAGACTTTAGCACGTTTTATTATTGTTTCAGTTTATTTATTTCAGTTATGGGATTGTAGTGAGGGGTTTCCTCCAGACTTTATTTACTCTATTGTGTTGGTTATTTGTTTTACTTCAGTATGGTGAATGGTGGTATTTATTTCTTCATTACACTTGTTGCATGTTAATCAGACTTAAATTAAAATTTGGCAACTTGCTTTTTAAATACTAGGTGGTTAGATATAATAAAATGTTTTCGACAGTGATGCTATTAACTGAGCCAACTTGGCATTTTGAATTAATTTTATAAAGGAGTAGCTACCCGGTGTTTAATTAGTCGGGGTGTCACAGCCTGGTGACCCATTGATGTGTTGTTAAGAAATTTACCGATAAATGTTTTGATATTTGCATTTGATTTGAATATTCGTACTCGTGTTGTTACGCTTTATTCATCTTTAATATATTTATTGAGCATCTTTCCTGTCGTATTGTGTACTTCCCCATATTTTGTTTTAGTTGGAAGGTTAGCGTGTATTGGGAGGCTATGGACCAATTGGGATGATTTTTAGCGTGGATTATTTGGGAAGAATTTTTAATACAAGATGAGAAGTCTTGTATTTATTCATTTTGATGTATAGAGCATTGCATATTTACTTTAGTTGTTTTATTCGAGGGAATTTTGTTGTATTAATTTGAAGAGTTTGAGATTAATGGTTTCTCTTGTTTGTTGTGGGTTTTGTTAGATGCTCTATACCTTTCTATTTGCGAATTTGGTTAGTTTTATCGATAGTGGCACTCCGCTCCGCTTTTTTCGGGCGGGCGGGGTATTACATTTGTGTTGAAGGGAAGTCCGCTTGACAACAGATAGTGGATGTTGTCAATCATTAGCGATGTTCACAATCACCAATTGCCGAAAACGTTAGTTGGATATGCATATGTCGGTGGACTCACTTCGGTGGAAAAAAATATTATTGAAGAGATGTCCTTAAGTGGGGTAAGTTGCCATTCTAATGACGAAAAAAAATTGTAATGTTAATAATGTTTTGACCATGAAAACAATTTACTACACTAAAGGAAAGTTGAGAATTTTCGAACGAGAGAGTAAAATGACATAGCAACAGTTATTGAAGTTACTTTGGGATAAACATTACGTCTATTTGTATAGAACGAATGAGTGTACAATGGAGGTGGAGGACATTTTTTGGGCTCATCCAAACTAAATCCCAAGTGTTTTTCGTTTGTTGTCATTGTTGACTGCACGTACAAGACCAATCGATACAAGATGCCTTTGTTCGAGATTGTTGGTATAACGTCATGTGGAAGGACTTTTAATATTGCCTTCTATTTTTTAGCAACGGAGAATGTGGATAGCTATTGGTGGGCCTTAGGATGTTTGAAATCCCTATTCGATCCATTAGTATATCCCACAGTTTTCAGCATAGATCGGGAGTACACGTGCTTAAACGCATTGTGGGTTGTGTTCTCCGAGGCGAGATCTATGGTTTGCACTTTCCACGTTCATCACAATGTGGAACTCCATGCTACGAAAGAGACCCAAGATGAGGATTCATTGAAGAAGTTCATGAGGGATTGGATTCATTTGGTTTAATCCCCCACTGATAATGATTTTAACGAAGAGTGGGTGTTATTTCATTGTAATTGGGTTGCATACCTGAACACGCTTCACTACATAGATTGCACATGGTACAATCTAAGGGAGAGCTTAATTTGTGCGTGGATAAATATGATTAGGCACCGGGCAAACCAAACTACCAACCGTTGTGAAGGAGCACACGCTAAGTTGAAGAGGCACTTGGAGAGTTCTCAACTTCCTTTTGTCAAGGTTTTTGCCAGCATGCACAACTACATTGAATTGCGAGTGACCGAGATTAAGAGGGAGTTTGAGGATTCTGTACAAAGCACTCCTACAATATTCCTATCTTGCGTGAGCTCATTGGTCGGGTTTCTCATTATGTCGTTGACCTAATTATTGGGGAGCTAAAGACTTCTGATGTCGTTTACATGGATGTTAAATTGTGCCTACACTTGACACGCAATATTTATGATGTACCGTGCGCTCATGAATTGGTCATCTACCAGATGGAGGGTTGGGCAATACTATGGGGGGGGGGGGGGGGGGGGTCGATGCACATTGGTGCAAATTAACAATGGTGCCTGAATTAGTGAAGTACCATATTGTTGACTACAAGTCGAAAATGATACTTTTTAAACAAAGGTGGGAACGGTCAACTATCGATGAGCAAAGGGCCATGTTGCGAAAATTCAAGGACATCGGTTGTCCCACCACCGCTAGGCTATTTGATCCATCTATGCTTAAGCATTGCAAGGGTCGCTAGAGAGGTTGAAAACCAACTGCTAGAGAGCAAAATCATGAGAAGTCAACTAAAAGGGATCCATCGGGCTTCGAGCTTGCTAGGCAATCAACTAAAAAAGAACACCTCGCGGTCCAAAGGCCTAAGAAGAAAATTAATTTCACGGAGTTCACCCGCCCCGCCCCATGGTGCCTGAACTACTCCCTGACGTATAAACAGTATATCAATGAGATACGGGTCTTTTATAAAGATTCCGCAAAAGATATCGTCGAGGTTGGTGCTAACGGAAATTGTGGGTTTGGATGCGTTCCTAAATGCCTCATATTTGAACCCGATGGATGGACAGATGAGATCAGAGTTGATTGAAGAAGTTACTGTAAATAATGACTTCCACGCATATTGTTTTGGTGATTGGTTTTCGAACACTATTCTATATATGTTGGATGATTATGCAAGCCCATGTATGCCGAAGTCTTGGATGATCATGCCCGAGTGTGGCTATCATTTGGCGAAAACTTACAAGTGCATGTGCGTCCTCATATCGAAGAGACAGTGTCTCACATTTTTACCGATGAGACATGAACGAATGGTGCATCCAATGTTCATAGAGACTGCTCACGTTTGTGGGAATCACTTTTTAGCTTTGAAGTTGAAGTACAGCTGTCTGATTCCCCTGATAGCAAGTCACTATCATAGTTGTTATTGCCCAAAGCAAAACCTTGGATTGATAAATATACAGAATAAGTAGCAAAGTTTCGAAAAATCTGTCCAAGGGATATAGCAACCAACGGCCAACCTATCGAGATCAACTAGTTATTAATGTCTTTTATTTTACGAAACCATGTAAAGTTTGGTGTTGCATCTATAAATGAAGTATAATTGAGATTAAGGTGTATGAAATGAAATATAGTAGTATGAAATGGATCGAATTTGTATGATGTGAAACAAACTTGTATGATATGAAATTGAAATGAAGTTGTATTAAATGAAATGAGTTGTATGATATGCAGATGTAGTTGTTTGATATTGAAATGAAGTTGTATGACATCAAATTGAATTGAAGTTTTTTAAATTAAGTTGTATGATATCAAATTGAAATGAAGTTGTAGTAAAAGTCCACTATTCGCTATGTTTAGCACGAAATAATTTACCTAATTCGCTATAAACATTGCAACTGAAGCCAAGCAAATTTTTATCAGTCCACTGTTTGGGATGTTTATCCCGAACCAAATCCATTCGCTATGTTTAGCACGAAATCAATTACCTAATTCGCTATGAACATAGCGAATGAAGCCAAGTCAATTTTAAATCAAAGTGCACTGTCTGCGATATTATCCCGAACCAAATCCATTCGCTATGTTTAGAACGAAATAAATGACCTTATTCGCTATGAACATAGTGAATGAAGCCAAGCCATCTTTTAATCAAAGTCCACTGTCTGGGATGTTTATCCCGAACAATATCCATTTGCTACGAATAAATCGAATCAATTGAACATATTCACGATGTATATGGCGAATGATGCTTATATTTATACACCAATTCCAACATTTACATACACCAACTGCAACATTTACATACATAATCCAATATTTACATTCATAATCCAACATACAACACAATATATACCAACATTTACCAACATATAACACAATATATACCAACATTTCAAAGTTATAATTCGAATAAATAAAACTATATAATCATATCCATATAATTTCAAACTTAAATCAAGTATTACATTCAAACCAAGTTCAAACCCACAACCATCCATTTGGGACCCCTCAACTACAACCTTAAAACATTTAATCAAAACTCATGTTTTTTTCTTTTACTTCTTTGGTACCCCCCGGCTACTTTCTCTTTTCCTTTGCCCTTGGACTTGCTTTTCTTTGCTACCCGCTCCTCAATAACAACCGGCTTGCCGACCCCAATGGCCGCAGCTAGGATATCGTAGGCTTGGACACTGCGTGCAATTAATGCACCCGGATCTGCAGCAATTCCATCGCCAATATTGTTCTTCAATAAATCCATATGCGCACCTCGTCCGCCTATCGAAAAGATAATAACATGAAATTAGAACACCAGGAAGTAGTTAACACATCCAAAAATAGAAAAAACATAAAACTTACCAACAATGTTTGTTGTTGTTTGACCGTGCGAAACTTGGGGTTTTGGACTCTAGGATGGGATTTGGACAGGAACCAAGCCATATAATCACTGCTACAGTCCTATGGGCTCGATACGAGCACCGATCGAGACTTCTTGAATAGAAGGTGGTCTTACCAGTTTTCTTGGTACCATTTTTGCATATTGAATTTTACCTTGTATCAAGCCGCCTTGTCTCCTTTATCGTCCTTCAAGGGTGTCATGGGCTCGCGAGGTACGATTTACAGTCGGCCGACTTGTCTAAGTAATATTTTCGGGTAATAAGGTGCTTCGTGAAATGGATAAGAAGCTCGAGCATTTAGGTAGGGTTCCCAAATGACCTACACAAAAAAAATACATAATTGAATGTCAGAAAATATCAAAGTCAAAAGAAAACATTACAAACGATCCAAAAATTTTACTTACATTACCAACATTCATATTATCCAACTGCTGGCGATAATTTATTAGGTTTTGAAATGCATTTTTCTGAGAGGCGGATTGCAATGACCAACGTTCAATCCTTGGCATGGTTTCATCGAACTCCACGTCGATACATCCGACAACCCCTGAAAAGTGCTCATATATCTATGACTGGAAAACACACATTTTACGAATTTATTAAAAGAAAAGGGGAAAATTAATAAACATACATAACCGAAATATGAATTTAGGTTATTAATTACCTGTATAAGAGAGAGGCAACCACTCATTTGCCTCACACCTGAGCGATAGGCAAGGCCCAACTGCCGATAATCATGTGCCAGGATACCCATCCTCCATTCTAGTTTCCCCACCTTCTTCACGTCTCTAAGAACATGAAGGAAGAGCACGAAAATCTTTTTTTTTTACTTGTAGGGAAAAATTGTGCACCCGATAATGTAGAGTAAATAGGTCATGGTGCAATAGTCTTTGACTGGACTCGAGGCATTGGCGTCCTGAGACCGTTCCTTGACATTTGTAGTGAGCCGGTTCAATCGGACGGCAGCATGCTCGTCACATTCTTCCATGGTAATGTCCCTTACGTCTCCACCACACGGTCCACAACCGACGGGACCACTACATCCTCATCCTCCTCCTCAACTATGGGTTGCGGGTTATATAGAGGTAATCCGACGAGAGGAATGCCCAAGATCGCTGATAGGTCGTCGAGGGTGATTATCATCTCCCCAAATGGCATATGGAATGTGTTAGTCTCCGGATGCCACCTCTCGACAAATGCAGATACAAGGGCCAGTCTATATAACGGTGTCTAAATGTTATAAGCCCGCCCAACTTAGCCCTTTGGACCCTCCTTCGTACACTTGGAGAAAGATCACTAAATTCACACTCCCTGATCTTCGTCCAGTGATTGATGCACAATAAAGGCACCCGCTCCACCTACAATATAAGCAAATATTTATCAAAGTAATAAATTATATAAAACATTAATGATTTAACGTTGTAGGAATTGTAATTACCACGGAACCGATCCAAATATCATAGGTCGCGTGACGCTTGAAATGTTTTAATAGGTTGAGATCGTTGGGGCCCCCGTAAGCCGCGGTAGAGTTGCCTTCTTCAGGCACCTTTTTCTTCTTGTTATACGCTGCAGCGATCTTGTGTAAAACGGTAAACGGGTCGATGTTCGTTTTGACTTATTGAACAACACATTTGGAACCTTGATGAGTTTTGATTGCAAAATTCAATGGAGTACAGCTTGGATTGACCATCGAACCTTATTTAATTATATTCAAATGGAGGACAGCTCGGATTGACGATCGAACAATTCAAATGGAGGATAGCTTTCGTTCGTAAGTTTCTAACCTTAGATTTTAGTGGTAAATAAAAACCATATGCAATAACAATATATAAATACATTAGGGTAATTAAAGGGTTAAACTCATTTAATTCATTTGAAGATGAAAGGTTAGTTTGTTCAATGTACCATTCTGATTAGCTTAAACTTTACTTCAAGATGAAAGGTTTGAAAGTTGAAGATGAAAGGTTTGAAGGTTTGAATATGTAAAGGGAGGGAGGGAAAGCGTGTAAATGAATTTTAACACTTTAAATATGTGGTAACCCTCTTGTGGTATTTGAAAGTAACTATTAAAATTAAGTGATATTTTGTAGTAAAAAAACGAGTTTGTGATATTTTGAAGTATTATTTGTGATGCCCTTAAAAACACTCTTTCATTTGGGGGAGCCGATTGGTAGCTTAGCTCAAATTATAATTTGAGTTTAATACTAGCATGCAGGCCACACAATGCGTGGCCGAATTTATCAAAATTATTTAATTTTGTCTTGTTTCACACAATATATTCGATGAATGAAATGAGATCAAAATTTAAAACAAAAATAAAAGCAATATTGTGGCCAATATTTTTTAAGAAATTACAGTAATTTCGTACAAAAAAAGAAGAGAATGGCCAATTTTATGGCTAATTTTATATTATTTGAAATTACATGTTGATTTGTATTACTTAAACCTACTAATACCTTTTCTTACCTTTGATATCGTAGATTTGTCGTGAAAAGTGTTTTAAAGTGATTATGGATGTAAATTAGATTTACAGTAAGAACTGCAAACGCACAAATAACAAAATTAGCACAAAATTATATGATCTTATTTCAATACCTATAATTAAATTTATAGCTGTGATGGGATGCATGAGTAGTTGAAGATCCAAATTTGAAACAATGGCAATAAATTTCCAACCAAAATTATATATGCCCCGCTACACTCTCTAGACATTCAAATTATATATATATTAGCAATTTTTGTATACCATAAACATGGGTGGAAGCATGCACATGCAAATGTTCATGAAGTTATTATTTAATCAACATATATATCATACATTCCAAACCCAATCACTTTTCCCCCCTATATCATCTAAACCCAAACATAGACATAATCTATAGGGATCACACTCATGTTAAAATCCCTAAAATGCATAATCTGGATCAAATCATAAATTAAATGAATATTAAATAATATTCAAAATCAAATATCAGAGTAAGTCTAAAACCTTGCATCAACCCAAAACAATTAAACAACATGCACCATTTTAGTTCAAATTTCTCACCTACAATATAATATTTGGGGAGAAATATACTTCACCGAAATACTCTTTTCAGTAGAAATACACACAAAAAACTCACTTGCATATTACGTCAAACACCTAGTGTGCAAAATTAAAAAACAAATTGTATTAATGGATGAAAACAAAACACCATAAACTTTAAACGAAGTAAATTCCACGCATTATTTGAAGCAAATCATTTGCACCATTAAACAAAGATAGTACTAATTGAGTATCCCAAAATAAAACCCAAATGAAGATGCACCAATATTGCCAATCTACAAAACTATACAAATAAATGCCAAAACCGAAATACCTAGTTTCAACCCCAAACAAAATACCTATGAAAACTGCAACTCAAACAATTCATAGTTATACCTGAACCGAGTATGTTCCGTGTATATGCCTGAAACTATGAATTGTTTTGAGGTTCAGGTATATACGCATCGCGTGGACAGTTTCCATAGTTATATATATATTCAAAAACCGAGTATATACCTGAACTGTATATTGTGTGGCTGCTCGAAAAAAAATTCATAACAAAGTCAGATTTGGGTTAACAAAGAGAGTCTGGAAAAGAAAATAAAAGAGGGAGAAGAAGTTTTGGTGTTAAGATGTTACCTGTGTTTGAAGAGAGGAGAACTTCCGGCCATGACAGGAGATGTTCAAAATGATTAAAAAAATAAAAATCGTAAAAATACAAAAGTTGGAGAAATTGTAAATACCTCTAGATGTTCTTGATTTCTTGAGAATTTGGAGTGCGGAGGGAGGGGATAAGTGAGTCAATTCTAAATAGAAAGAAATATGTTTTTAATATGAGGGAAACCAAATAGAGAGACTTTTCATAACTCATACAGTAAATCCTTTTTGGGGAGCTCACGGGAAGGAGAGAGGGGAAAAGATTAATAATGTGCATGCATGGATTTGGGTCCGTTGGGTTTCTAAGAAATCTGTTGGTTTACAAGAAATTGCTCCAAACATGATTTTTCATTAATAATTATGGCAAGCATTTATTACTGACACGTGTCATCCTCAGAGAATTTGGATCTATAATTTTTAGGGGGTTTTAGGAAAAGATCCTTATAGTTGTCAAAATATATAAAAATAGGACACTCCAAATAATTTTATAAATTTAGTCCCTGTACTAAAAAGACTATGAAAAATTGTGAAAAGTAGTGCCGCTGGCGCGGACCAAAAAAATAAAGGCATTGTACCACAGGGACTAGATTTATAAATGCTATTGTACCACAGGGACTAGATTTATAAATTTGAAAAGCATTGTCCTAAAAATCCAAATATAAGAAGGAACATGACCTTTACCTTAATTTTCTATAATTTTTATATAGTTATATAGATTTTGCCAAAACTCACCATTGAGCTCATACTTGCATGCCAAAAACAGGCACCAATTGAAAAAAAAATGAGATATTTAGCAAGGGAGGGTAGTGTACAAGCTTGCAGGCAAAAGGGTGCCTTAATAGACAATGTGCAACACAATATAACTCATTAGGGATGGGTTCGAGATTAGATAGTTGGGGGTTTAAATCCCCAATTACAAAAGATCTTCAGATGGGAATATAGAACAAACCCAACAACAATAACATCACGTACACAAGCAACAGGAAGATTTATGTAGTTGGCCCTCAATAAAGTACTATTGTCTCTTTTTGTTTACTAAAGAATTAGGATTGTAGTTGATCTGCGACTTGGGGAAGAAAATATACACTACTATTGGGCACCAAGCTAACCAGCATTAACATGGTCAACTATAAATGTAAAAATTGGGCAAGCATACAAGAATTAAAGCTGGATGAATGAATAGGATCGTTTTGCTTTAATTTCTTTTCTTGTATTATTTTATTCTCAGAGGGCAAGAGAACATGAGCAAAGAACCCGTTTTTCCTTAAATACTATATGATATTTCAAATCACAAAATCCAAATAAAAATAAATAAAACTTGGTCTGGTCTGCGAAAATGCTCAGTTCCTGATGACATCCCCTAACAGCTTTTTCATCTAATAAAAGAAACTTGGTAGATAATTCCTTTGAAATTTGCATTCTACTGAATGAAATATAGACCAATCATTCTAGCTGAACGAAATAGACCTGTCATTCTAGCTGAACGTTCCTAACCTTCTCGGCCTCAAGCCTCCTTAATGTCGTGGAACTCAGTTTCTCCCCACTGGATTCATCGGGGAGTAGATTTACAACTTCAACCTAACACAAGAAAATATTCCAAATGTAAAAATTCTACAAATAAGTACAATAGTAAGAACTGCATTCAGATAGGCAAATACATCTAAAAGCAGAATATAAACCTTGAGTTGTGAGATGCCTCTCTCAGCTCTCTTTTTATTGACAGACAGTCCACCAGGTAATGTTTCCTTGCTGCTGGACAAAAACCTCGAATTAGCTAATCTTAAGCAATAATCATAAAGTTATTCAGAACAATGCGCCACAGTTCAGAAATTTCAGAACCAGACTAACAGTATCTATTTATTTATTTGTTTTTGAAAGTTAACAATATTTAGATAATTAATTGTGGGAAACTATATAAGAACCATTCATAGAAAGTGAGAACATCTTCTGCCCCTGTAGACAAGTCTAACTTTTAAAAAAATAAAAAGAAGAAAACACCTAAAATAAAAAAATAACATAATGCATGGATAAATTCCATGGATGTGAGTTCCACCAACCTTGTAGGCGCATAAGCACGCTCTCAAAGACGTACACGTAAAAGTTAAAAGTCAAAGAAAACATAAGCAAAAATAAATATAAAAGGAAAAGGAAAGGAAAGGTAAGGAAAGGAAAAGAAAAAGAAAGTTCCTGGTAGAAAAAACAAACCTAACAACGATAGCCTCCAAATCCTCATCAATAATTGAAGGACCATAGGGATCTGTGATAGGTTCAGCTTTCACTATGAGCTGTGGTTTGATAGACTGGAAAAAATATTCAGAAGGAAAACATATAAATTACAACAATTTTTTTACAAGTATATAAATCACATTCTTCCGGTTACTAGGTACCTTAATGTAGTCTTCAACATTTTGCATTCTTTTCTCAATGGGCTCTATTAGATCAGAATACTGCGAAAATGAGTACAGGTATTAAACAGTTAAACCAGACCCTAAGGTATTGGAAGAAGATCACCAAAACATCTGATCCCTCCTCCAAAATTATCTTCCACCGTGTAATATAACATTTGATCCCTCCTCCAAAACCAAAAGGAGATTGAAATTCTTACTGATTATCTCAAGTTTGTCTTCCTAAAAAAAGTGAACTCAACCTAAATAAGTTTGTGAAACTTTGAAAGGCCTGGCATCTGAAAGTCTAATACTTTATACTACACAGTTTGATGAAATATCCCATAATGCTGACAGAAGCTAAATCTTGCTAATTTTTTAAACTTTAAAGCTGTGAAGGCATTGTTCAAAAGGAAAAAGAAAAAAACGAAAGGCAATCATATATATATATATATATATATATATATATATATAGAGAGAGAGAGAGAGAGAGGCTCCTATACATCATGCTTCCCACATCACCCATACATCACACCTAGTTCTAGCACCTAAAAAACTTTTTTTAAAATTTTTTTTATTTTACCCAAGGAGTTAACCTTCCAATCAACACATGTTCAAAAATATTAGGTCAAAATATAATTTCTAGCTATTTTTTAAAAATCCAATAAAAAAACTGCTGAAGTCTGCGCCAGCAGAATTTTGTGAATTTTTTTAAAATTGTTAGAAAATGTATTTTGACCTAATTTTTTGAACATGTCTTGATTAAAAGGTTAATTTCAATAGAAGAATAAAAAATGTTTATTGGGGACTAGAACTAGGTGTGATGTATACAGTGTGATGTAGGAGAGCCTTACTCTATATATATGCCTATTTGTCATTTCTATACAGCAAAGCCTGATAGAGACGTGGGTCTAGTCCATTAGACTCGAATGGGTATGCTACATGAAGCAAGATTGTCAAAATGGGTATCGGTGCCGTATCGTTTTTTTTAATAATATGTATCGTATCGTATCGTATCGTATCGTATCGTATCGTATCGTAAGATACACTTCGATTTTCAATAATTATATTAATTTTTTAATATATATTGATATATATGTGTAGTGTCTAAAAATAATATAAAAGACAAATCAACACAAATTATATGCAATATTAATTATATAAAATGTGATGCAGGAGCATAGGGGCAAGGGCATCTATTTTCATATTCTTTTGTTTTTTTTTAGCCTTTTGTATGTTTAGTATATATAGGCCGAGGGCCTTCTTTCGTAATACTTTTGCCAATTAAAGATTGAGAGCTTAGAGAGAGAAATAATAAATCCCCTACCATTTTCCAAGTTGTTGTTGTTGTTATTGTTGTTATGTAGATAACTTCTTCTTTTTACGCTTCCGCACCCTAGGTCACATCAAATTGGTATCAGAGCGTGGTTTGTTCTTGGATCAACCATGTTCATTGAAGATTAGGATTCCCATTGAAACCATCCGGATGAATTAAAAAAAAAAACTACCCTAAAGTTCCTATACCATTTTCACCCAAAGAAGCAACCGGCTCAACCACCCAACAAATCCTATCACTTCCGATCACCATTGACATTTTTTTGGATGGCCGACCAACTCAGACACCTTCCGAACCCCCGACAACACCCGTGGTACAGCCGTCCGAGGCCAAAACAGGTGGCGCGACCTCCTGCGGAGGTCCGGAGCGCCGCGCCGCGCCGCGCCTCCTTCGTTTCTCTCCCCAGTTGCTCGAAACCCTCCGTGGGGCCTTCTGCCGTGATTTCATTTCCTGCCGACATTAATAGACAGACCCCAAAAATTCAAGAACCAAGCCCAAACCACTCCTAGTGCAAACCCTAATCCAATTCAACAAAAAAAATTTAATCCCAAACCCTATTTACCCCATTCGCAAGAAACATTAATATCCATCCCTTCCTTATATATGGGATGCACCTCCTTGGGCATTCTTCCCATCCCTACCAATGTTCCATTAACTATCGCTCAATCCATTTGCCGACAACGAGATTCCTTTTGCCAGACCCAAGCAAAACTTGCCGATGTTTCTACTACCTACACGCATACCGTGATGATAACAACATCCGTAGATCCTCAAATACCTCCACCTAGCGATTATACTTGGATCCGATCGAGTATTTGTTTTACTCATTGCACCGCAAAATGGAGGTCATGCACGGTGATTATCAATGGAGGAGCTAGTGATAATTTGGTCGTACAAGAGATGGTCGACAAGCTAAACTTTCCAACAGAATCCTTGTCTACCCCGTGTCGTATTGGGTGGTTGGGAAATGAAGTCGCCCTAGCTCCAAGCCGACGGCGCCGAGTGACTATTTCCATTGGAGACTATCGTAATGAGGTTCCATGTACTGTGGTGGATATGCGAGTGTGTCACCTTCTTTTGGAAAGGACATGGCAATTTGATCATCGCAGCATTCACAATGGCCGAGCCAACACCTATTCATTTGTGCATGAGGGGAAAAACTTTCTCCTCCGCCCCATGCAACCATTCCCGATGTCTCGACCTTCCGCCCTCGTAGTTTCACATGAGGAGCCACAGAGGCCACGGAGACAAGGTTGTTGGATTCTTTTATCAACGTGTACACACCCCCAGAGGCCTCTAAGGGATATACAGCATGCCATTGATTCTATCCCCGGGGCGCAGCTCCCCAACCTTCCCCACTACCGCATGTCACGAGCACACAGAGTTGCAGAGACAGGTCACAGAGCTCTGTGACAAGGGCTATATTCGGGAGAGTATGTCTCTTTGTGCGGTACCCGCCTTGTTAGCGCCAAAGAAGGATGGAAGTTGGCGTATGTGTATTGATAGCCGAGCTATTAACAAGATCACCGTGAAGTACAGATTTCCTATTCCTAGGTTGGAGGATATGCTATATCAACTCCACGGTGAGAGGGTTTTCTCCAAACTAGACTTGAAGAGTCGCTACCAACAAATTCGCATGAAACTAGGAAATGAGTGGAAGTCTACCTTCAAAACGAAGGATGGGCTATATGAGTGGATGGTGATGCCTTTTGGTCTCTCCAATGCCCCATCTACCTTTATGAGAGTGAAGACACAGCTATTGCGCCCTGATGACATTCTGATTTACAGCCGATCGGAGGAGACCTAGACCATGTGGCTCAGGTATTAGAGATCCTACGACCCGGGCACTTCTTCCTTACGTTGAAGAAGTGCGCTTTTATGGTACCATCGGTGACCTTTTTTTGGATGTGGTCTCCGACGACGGCATAAGGGTGGATGATGCCAAAGTTCAGGCGGCAGTGGGTTGGCCCCCACCCTCTTCGATCTCTCAGGTGCACAGCTTTCATGGCTTCGTTGGCTTTTATAGGCACTTTATAGCCGGATTCAGCACTGTAATGGCTCCTATTACAGATTTGATGAGTACTTCCTCGAGTACCGAATTCAGGTGGACATCAGAGGCGGATACAACCTTCAAACACATCAAGCAGCTGATGACGACGGCCTCTATTCTAGCCTTACCCGATTTCAATCAGTTATTCGAGTTGTCTTGTGATGCTTGTAAAACAGGGGTAGGTGCTGTTTTGAGTCCGAATGGGAAGCGAATTGCCTTCTTCAGTTAGCAGTTGACGGGCGCCGCTCTCCATTATTCGACTTATGACCTCGAGTTCTATGCGGTGGTTAAAGCTGTGAAGTTTTGGTCACCCTATCTCCTCCATAAGGAATTTGTCATCAAATCTAATCATGAGGCCCTCCGTTTCTTACATAATCAGCGGCGTGTTAGTGAGACCGCTTACCTCCAGCGCTACACTTTTCACTTGCAGTACAAATCGAGGAAGGAGAATCAAGTGGCAGACGCCCTTCGCAGGAGGGCACATGCGTTGGTGACTTTGAGGAGTCAAGTATTTTGGATTTGATGAGGTTCGTGATCTTTACCCGACGGATGTAGAGTTTGGATTGATCTTCACAGCTTGCCAACGGGGCAATGGAGCATCTGGCGAGAATCTATTACAGGATGGGTTCCTACATCGAGGTATGACCTTATGCATTCCTTCTTCGTCCCTACGGGAGAAGATCATTTCTGAGATCCGTGGGGGGGTTAGCCGGCCATCTGGGACAGGTGCATACCCACGAGATGCTGAGGTACCGATTTTACTGGCTGACAATGAGGAGGGATGCCAACACTTTCATTAGGCGTTACTACACTTGCCAGACGGCCAAGGGCCAGCACACCAATGCGTGCCTATACACTCCATTGCCGATTCTCGAGTGCCCATGACGGGATGTATCGATGGATTTTATAGTTGGACTACCCCGTACTTCTCGTGGCCATGATTCCATTTTTGTTGTAGTGGATAAGTTTTCCAAAATGTTCCACTTCATCCCTTGCTCTCGCACGACAGATGCGTCTCATGTTGCTTCATTATATTTTCGGGAGATTGTTCGTCTTCATGGTGTCCCACGTAGCATCACTTTATACAGAGACGTGCGATTTACAAGACAATTTTGCCGTACACTTTGGCGACTCTTACGGACGGAATTACAGTTCTCGACCGCTTTTCATCCTCAAACAGATGGCCAGACTGAGGTAGTCAACCGTAGTGTGGGCGACCTATTGAGGTGTCTACCTTCCGAGCATCTACATAAGTGGGACGTCGTAATCGCACAGGCCGAGTTCGCTTTCAACGATGTTATCAACTAGTCTACTAGCCTTTCCCCGTTACAGATTGTCTTGGGCAGTCACCTACTATGCCCATTGATCTCGCCGAGCTTCTACCGACACTGCCTATATGCCCTTCAGCCGAGGAGTTTGCGGCTGGCTCGACGTCCATCCAAGCCGATGTCCGCGCTCGATTACAGACCATGTATACCTCTTATAAAGAGGTTGCCGATGAGCACCGCCGATTTGTCTCCTTCTGCCCAGGTGATCTAGTCATGGTCTATCTCCAAAAAGCGCACCGACAAGGCAAGCGTTCCAAGCTTCTTATGCGCCGAGATTTGGACCTTTTTTCATTATTTGTGCTTGTGGCACGAATGTCTATGAGGTTCATCTCCCTGAGGATTTTTGCATGCACCGCATGTTTAATAAGGTAGATCTTTCTCCGTTCCGCAGCACTCATACCCCACCGATTCCCATTTTCATGAGCAGCGGCCACCCCGTCCATTCCCACATCGATCGCATTGATTGGATTCTAGACTCTGAGCACGTGTCTTCCTCTTTGGGTGATTATACTCGTTATTTAGTTCGTTGGGTTGACCATCCAGAGGCAAAAGATTCATAGATCACCAAGGCTACCCTTCAGCACATCGACCCCGATTTTTATCGACAATATACGGAGTATATGGAATCTTCTCAAGGGGGGGAGAGTGATGCAGGAGCATGGGGACATGGACGTCTTTTTTCATATTCTTCTATTTTGTGTTTTTTATAGCCTTTTGTATATTTAGTATATATAGGCCAAGGGCGTTCTTTTGTAACACTTTTGAAGCACCCTAGTTCACATCATAATGCCTTAAGTTCAATTTAATATTAGAAAAGCAGAAAGAAAATAAAAATTCAATTATAGAGACAAAGTGGACCAACAATAATGTTATATAATCCATATGTTGAAATACATTGTAGTGCAGAATATTATAGGTTAAAAGGAACCTGCAGAGTTTTAAAAATATATACACATATCAGTGTTCTAAAAAATGCGCCTAGGTGGCGCCAAGGCACGAAGCTTTTTAGATATGCCAAGTTTTGGCCCTAAGCGTGGTCAACGATGGTCAACGTTTTTTGGGGTAAGGCGTGAGTTTTTTTAGAAGGCGTGAAAAAACGCGAGTTTTTTGTTTTTTTAAGTATTTTACTTTATAAATATTTAGACATATTTTTAAGGTATGTACCATTTTAGTATATTTAATAGCGTTGTCACAATTAAAAAATAATAAAATATATTAAAAAAGGCCTAAACACCTTTTTACATCTAAGCCGCCTAGGATTATAAGGCTTAAGGCTTGGCCTCCACGCCTCGACCACCCCTGCGTTTTTTAGAACATTGATATATATATATATATATAATGTAATATTAATAACTGCTGCTCTCTATAACAAACAAGATATAATCTACTATTATATAAAGCCAATCTTCTCTTTGGTGATCCCCACAAATGGAAGCCTTGTCAGATTTTCAAGATACCAAAACTATCCACTACCCTCTCACGTTTACACAATCCAAAAAGCATATTAGAAGGGCTATCCAGGAATTTACTTCGTTAAAACAAAGTTGTTGCCAACTGACACCGATCGTGGGATAACCTCTACCCACTCCCACAACCCACGACAGTTATTGACAGAAGAAATTGGATATCATCACAACAACTCAATACCCACCATTTCACCTAGAAAGCTACTCTGCTTCTCTGCTATTTCAACATGAAAGCATAAAGAAGATAAAAACTCTCTATATTCCATCTCTACAGCATTTTTTTTTTAAATAAATTGTGTATCTTCGGTTATGATAGTCAGCACACAGACAACACAACAGTTAAAGATGTAACCAGTGACGTTCATGTCTTTATGACTACTCTCTGTAAGTTTCATTATACTGAATATCGTGTTGTGTTTTACCTTTCTATAATGCAGTTTTTAATGTGGATAAAAAGGTTGAGATTTGTCACCAGTTTTTGCAAGATAGTTAGACATTAGGATTAGTACTTATATCTACACTTTTATTTTTGTTTATATACTGTTCATATATAGGGATGATTAATTTATTTAAAATGAAGCTCCGTCAATTTTTTTTTTAATTCTGAAAAATAAACTTCCCATTTTTTCCTCTTTAGCTCCTTTTGTGGAAGAGATGAAATGTTCTACAACGAATATTCATTACCATACAGGAAGTTTGAATTTTCTCATTGATGGAATTGTACACATAAAGGATCATTGTGAATACTACCTACCTATTAGGATTGTTTATTTTTTGTTTGATGTGATGAGACACGCATCTTAAATGATAGTTATAAAGGGCAAACCCAGTGCACGAGGCTCCCGCCACTGCGGGGTACTGGGGGGGTTGGATGTACGCAGCCTTACCCCTGCATACGCAGAGAGGCTGTTTCCGTGACTCGAACCCGTGACCTCCAGGTCACAGCGGGGGCAACCTTAAATGATAGTTATATTGTTATAAAATGATAGTTTCTTTAAATTATTTAGTGTTTTTAATCGTATTGTGCTTTTGGGTTATTGATCGCACAAATGACTGAACATCTTAGTTTGTGATGATTGATCGTCAATAGAATTTTATTTTCATTTTTTTTTTTAGGGCTTAGAAGTTTGAATTCATCCTACCCGCAAGTAATAAAAAAAATAGAAAAAAAAAAAGACGATCTGAATAAAAATGTGTTCGCTTTTATATTTTATTGTAAAAATATATTTGGTACAAATTTTACTGCTTGGGGAATTTAGTTTGTACTTTGCTTTGTAAAATGGTATCATAAACTGAAGTGTTGATTAATGATATTTTGATATTGTCAACATAAGTCTTGATGTGTAAGTATGTATAATGTTTCACCAATTATAAGATGTTACGACAAAGCTATTTCTTTGATTTGGGTTGTCATTTTTAGAATTTGAGATGTTGTACAATAGAATTGTGATCTTAGTTTTCATTGGGGTAAAATAAATACAAGTTGTCAAAGTAAAGTGAGGAAAAAGTTTGTTTCATCTACCTAACCATTTAAAAATGTTGTGTTAATAAAAGTTCCAGTAGGAAGTATAAAATTATATTTATTTTGTTGTAATAACCTTTTTCCCCTTTCTTCTCATATTTTTATCTACTTAATCTTCGGTTACTTGAAAGAGATATTGTGTATCACCGTAGCAACATACTCTTAACAATGGCATATATATATATATATATATATATATATATATATATATATAGAGAGAGAGAGAGAGAGAGAGAGAGAGACTCCCATACATACCAGTATATACATACCACAAATGTGGACCATTTTTTTTAAATAGTAAAAAAAAATGATCAAAAACCAAAAAGTCCCTCAAACATTTTTTGATACACATTTGGTCCAAGCCTTTTACTTTGTTCCAAAAAGGCCCTCAAACACCCATTTAACTAATATTTTCTTATTTTTAAAGATCCGCACTAGTGGCACTCAACACCCACCTCCCTCCCCCCCACCCCACAACTGCCGGAGCTCGGCGACCGTCACCGGAGCTCCTTTTTTTAAATGTTTTTATGTGGTGAGGGACTTTTTGGAACAACGTAAAAGGCTTGGACTAAATGTGTATTAAAAAATATTTTAGAGACTTTTTGGTACAAGCCCCTAAAAAAAAGGTTTTGGGGCTGATTTTTTTTTATGGTATTTAAGCATTTCAGTGGACCTCTAAACAAATCAGCTCAAAATTTTTGAGCATTTTTTTAAAATAGCAAAAAAAATCATTTTGAGCTTATTTTTTTTTAGGGGTCCACTAAAATGTTTAAATACCATGAAAAAAATCAGCCAAAAAGCTTCTTTTTTTTTTAACTATTTTAGAAAAATGGTCCGCATTGGAGGACCTCATTTGTGGTATGTATGAGACTCTCTCTCTCTCTCTCTCTCTCTCTCTCTCTCTCTATATATATATATATATATATATATATATATATATATATATATGTGTGTGTGTGTGTGTGTGTATAATAAAGGTTATTTATACCTGTCAACGGGTCGTGTTGGGTCGTGTTCGTATCAAAAACCCCTAAACCCATACATGATCCGTTAACAAAACGGTTCCAAAGTGCAAACCCAAACCCGAACCGTTAATGTTAACGGGTCACACAGCCCAAACCGTTAAGAAATTAAAATTCTCCATCAAAACAAAATATATGTAATTCCTACTTCGAAAAATCCAAATATTAATAGTAATAAGATTTGAACAACAAAATATTCATTCTCCAAAGTTAAAATTTTTAAGCAAATAGTCATGGTAGTGTTAACGGGTTTAATCGATTGTGTCAAAATTACCAAACCCGAACCATTATCTTAACGGGTCTATCGTGTTGACCCGATATTGACCCAAACACAAGCCTAAACCCATTAACTTATAATTTCGCGGCATGTTATTGTGTCGTATTGCATTTTGACAGGTCTAATTTATACAGTGATTACATAAATAAGATTTATAATTTAAAATACTTTTTTTGTTATTTAATAATTTTGTTGAAGACTATAATAATAAGGCGCGTTGCACAAGCATCGCGTGTGCACCGTCAACTAGTAAAGTAATAAAATGAACCCACCCACTAAGACAAAGAGACAATACAGACAGCCTCTGCAGGAACAAACATTAACCCCACTAAGATATATTATTTCAATATATTGTAAGGAACTCACTGAGATATATTAATACATCTATGAAGCTGATAAGACAAACCGACAATAGCCATATATTAACCCCAAGAGTTTGGTTGAGTGGTAATCAACCAGGACTAAGGGGCTTGCACCCCCGAAGTCCAGAGTTCGATTCCTCTTACCAACCGGCGAAGTCCTGAGTTCAATTCCTCTTACCAACTAAACCTTGGGTCAGACCCAGAGAGTAATCTGTCTCATAATCCCTTGTACAGGGTGGAGGGGAATAGCCTGAGGTACACGCAAGTTGTGGCCCGGGATGGATAACCCTTCATAACAAATAAATGCAATAGCCAAACACATCTCTGAAGCAGCTTTTCAAATAAGACTTTAAAATAAAAATAAATAAAAAACAAAGAGAAAACTTGATTCGCAACTTGATGGAGTGGGAAAAGAGAGAGAACCCAAGAAGAAGGAGAAAAAGAAGTTACGAATAAGAAAAAGAAGAAAATGAAGAAATGAGGTATACAAACCTGATTCAAAAGCGGGAATCCCTATCCACCCTGGCTTGGTCCAGTGGTAAGGAGGGTTTCGCTCTAGACCATAGGTCGTGAGTTCAATCACTCCCCACGGATACCTGCCCTGTAGGTAAGGGCGGGCTCTGAGCCGTGCAGGTACGCCGTAAGGTTCAGGGTTCGATTCCCCCTCGAGTGCCAGACTTAAATTGGGGTGTGTGTTAGGGTGGCTCTGGCACTTGCACCCCTCCTGTTTAGCAAACACGAGGGAGTCCAAAGGGCTCGTTCGTGTGGAGGTTCAGGGCTTCAAAAAAAAAAAAAAAAAAACCTAGAATCCCTAGCGTGTTTGCCACTTATATTTCCCATCCCTTTATTTGACCTCTTTTTAAAGGAAATATGATGTCGTTTAAGAGAAAAATAGACAATTGGCCGATATAGGAGATGTCTCGCCGATAATTTCATATTTACGATACAGTGACCGACCAATAGCGACATGGGAGAGATGTGGGATAGTTTATGTAATTATTGCTTGGTGTAATATGTAAAGATAGTATTTATTACTAGTAATGAAAAAGGAATTGGATTTGGATTTTTAAAACTTAAATATCTATCCGAATCCTAACTAGATGGATATTTCCTATTAAAAAATTTAATTACATAATTTATATACAAATGACCGATAACTTAGATAATAAAATTTAGATTATAAAAATATGTAATATTTATTTCTAGTTGTAAAAATATTCATGAAATAATATAAACAAGGGCTGAAGATTAAAAGTACTAACTATATAATCGACCGACTTTAGGAGGTCTTTCTCCCCCACTCATATTTAATTATTTATTCATTTAATATACCGCATCGAATCATATTCTTAGCGGATGGTATATGTATCAATCCGATCCATTTATTAATCAAATAGATATAGAATTAAATTATCTAGTTAGCAATCCATATCCATATACTTAAATCAGAATTGGATTAAACTTTGATCCATCAGACAGGTCTAAATTATACAATATACACAATCACCCTCATAATATTGGCCATAGTTTTATTATCCACAATTGCATTGGAGAGGACTCTTTTGGTGCCAATATATATACATTCGACATTTCTTTTTCTTGATTCACGGTGTTAACTTGTTATATCAATCCACAAACTTATTGATTTAGAGATTTTTTTACTTTGCACCCCATGTGTTATACACGATATTTTTGTTTGCACCCCACCTTTATTTTTGTGATTGCACCCAACATTAATGTTTTCTGCTAACTGGTGTTTAGTCACCGATGAATTCCTTGTTTCCCCTCATTCTTTTATACGTGTAGCAGTTGCCCAAAAAACCCTCATTCATTCAGTTTACTCGATCAACGCTCTCATTTTGGGGAAGAAACTACGGTTTTGAAATCAGAGAGAAAATCCAGTGCATTTTGGGGAAATCGTCATGATCAATTGTAAGTCACCCTTCTTTGATCTTATTTTCTGTAAATTCCAGTAGGATGCTTGAGCTCAAACGAAGATAAATTGTTGCTACACTTCAATTTTTGTTCATCTCTGCCTTAGACGACTTTTGGATTTTATTTTTTTAAATCAAATTGCAGTGTGGACCAAGTGGATCACTAGAAATCTTAGGTTTCATCATGGGGATAGTTGGCATTAAGGGGCATCAGGAAATGCTAAGAATTACAAGAGGTGGTAATTTGAAGGATTTGGTATAAGAGGCACGAGTGCGGGTGCGAGTTACAGGTGCGGCGATTCGAATTTTTTTTCAAAAAATAGGATGCTGGTGCGGCAAGAAAAAAAAAAATAAAAAAAAAAAAAATATATATATATATATATATATATAATTATATATGTATTACTCCTTAATTAAAAGATTAGTTTTCAAGAGCCAAAAAATATGCAACCTCATAAAATTAACAACTAAATAGGAAGAAAAATTAAATATAATCGGAGAGTAAACAAATAGGGGAACTAACAAAGTACCATAACAAAAATATCATAAGGTTCATGTACCAAATGTTTAGAAAGATTTTACAAATCAAAACACCACATATAAACATATAGAGAGAAGCAAAACGAGAGAGAGAGAGAGAGAGAGAGAGAGAGAGAGAGAGAGACGGAGTTATTGGGACTTACGATAGAGAGAGTTATCGGGACTTACAAGAGAGAGAAAACCTTACCGGCTTAGTCGGGAGAAGGAAAGATTAAGGCTGTGAATTTGGTCGGGTACACTTACCAGATAACGCTGGCCTCACTACGCCTCAACCAATTGAAGCGTAAGCCTCAAATTCCACCACTGAGGCTTAAGCCTCAAGTCATTTTTCCACTGATTCGCCTAGAGGCACGCCTCGAGTGATTTTTAAAACATTGCAAAGGTCTTATCTTTTTTTTGTTTGTTTGTGAAAAACTGATCTGTTTTCTTCGTTTGCAAATGGGCCCGACTAGGTTTAGTGTTTAAATTAATCAAAGACTGTTTAAAAGGTTAATTTTACAAGTTTAACCCCTTCACATTTTTTATTTTGAAAATTGACCCCCATTTTTACATAACTTCATATTAAAAAATAAAGAAATGAATCCAAATCGAATCTGTGCCGAATCGAAATTTTAATTTAATTATTATATTCTGATTCTTCTTGGGTGCAAATCGGGGCCGAATCGGAGCCACACCCAAATCGAATCTAATTCGGACTCGAGACTATTTCCGAAGAATCAGTGCTTCATACGATGTGGTGGCTGTTCATTTCAATGATATTTCATTTCAGAAAATTTTAGACATGGGACATGAGACTTTTCTAAAACAAAAGGGAAATTGGTCAAAATCTACTATATGGTTGGGAAGGTTAAGACTACAAATTAGTAATGATGATAATCTTAAATTCATGTGGAGAAACAATGCACCACGTGTTGATGGGTACACATATCTACTTTGAATCAATTAACAAACCCACTGCTCAATATAATTATCCATTCCAAACCTCATGTGTCATGAATGACGGTCCAACAAAGAATCCTATACAAGGAGTGCAGTCCAGCTTATGAAAGACAGTAGAGTAAAAAGTATTAGGAGTGCTTCCAAACTCATTCCTAAGAAGCTATACCAATCCGCTCCTACAGAAAAACAAGAAGTTAACACCTAAGAGGAACCAAGGTTGTCAAGGTGGTCCTAGAGCTCTGCTGAAGGTAGTGTGTGTGTGTGGGTGGGGGGGCAGGGGAGGGGAGAGGGGGGGAAGGGTGAGGGAGGCAGCAAGGGTGGTAAAAGTAAGGGTGGGGGAGGCAATGATTGTAAAGTTGCAAATCCCACAGTGCCAGTTGGAACACAATAATTGACAAACTCAGTTTTTTTGGCATATCCAGCTGTCATTTCTTGGTTTTGGGCATTTCTCGAAGATGTAATTGTTGGATTGTTTTTTGTGCATTGGTCTATGATACAAATGCTATAATATGAATTTAAAATGGGTTTTTTTGTGCACCTACTATACATAATTAATGTAGTTAAATTTGCTAAAAAAATATGATATTAGATTCTCTTCACCATTATATTCAAATGTTAGTGCATTACATATTCGATTTATTGTTCATTGACTCAATTACATCATTCAACTTCCCTTCATATGTAGCTCAACTAAACTCAATTCAACTCAACAAAGCCTTTTCCCAATTATTTGGGATCGGCCACAGGAATCCTATTTTTTCATTTCATTTTGTCCATAGCAATGTCTTCGGTCAAACCACGTAATATCATGTCCTTTTTTATAATATCTCACCAGGTCAATTTAGGCCAACATCTACCCCTTGTGTTACCATTAATACTAGCCAAATCACTCTTCCTTACGGGAGCATCCATTGGTCTACACTTGACGTGTTCAAACCATCTAAGTCAATTTTCTCTCAATTTATCTTCTATAGGAGCTACTTTTACCATTTCACGAATTTGTTCATTTCTAATTTTATCCTTTCGAATTTTACCACAAATCCATCTTAGCATTCGCATATCCGCTACACTCATTTTCTGCACATTTTGTTTCTTGGTTGCCCAACACTCTGTCCCATATAACATGGCGGGTCTAATGGTCGTCCTATAAAATTTTCCTTTTAACTTCAAAGGAATACACACAATGCGCCGGTAGCACTACTCCACTTGACCCAGCCTACTCTAATCCTATGAGTAACATCATCAATAATATCTCCATCTTTTTTTATAATCGAGCCTAAATAACGAAAATGATCATTTTTAGCTATCTCTTCACCCTCCAATTTCACATCTTTATTTGTCCTCCTATTACCAATGTTTAAAAAGGCGCGAGGATGCGCGAGGCGTTTTGGCTTCAGCCAGGCGAGGCGTAAGCCTCACGGGAAAAAAAAAAAGCAAAATATTATTAAAAAATACTAATAAAACCATAAAAAATAAAGTTACAAAGAAATATAAAATAAAACTGCAAAAAAAACATCTTTGAGGACTTTCTCATATTGTTAAACATTTTTTTGTTCCCCCAAGATGACTTTTTTACATATTGTTAATTTTATAATATGAGAACAAAGTAATCAATGCAAAATCAAATTGACCAAATCATTATTTTTAGTTTCATTCACATTGGTTATTTTATAATATAACAATAAATTAATCAATGCAAAATCAAATTGACAAAATCAGTTTTTTAAGTTTCATTCACATACTGGTCATTTTTTAAAAATTCCGTGTAAGTTACGATGGTAAATAGTATAAGTTAAGTGCAATTTAAAAAAAAAAAGAATAAGAGTTAGTAGATTAAAACAATTGGGAAAAAGGCTTTGTTGAGTTGAGTTGAGATTAAAACAACATTTTTTTTAAGTTGAGTGCAATTTTAGAAAAATGAACTTTAACCTTATAAAAAACAGACTTCGTAATGGAAGAAGAAAAAGAATTTTTTTTTTTCGCGCCTCATCAAAAAGGCGTGAGGCTCATCGCGGCGTAAGCCTCAAATTCAACCCTGAGGCTTAAGCCTCGAGGCATTTTTTGCTCGCCTCGAGGCATACGCTTTTTTAAACATTGCCTATTATTATTACTAAAAACTGCACTCCGCATATTCTATTTTAGTCCTGCTTATTTTAAATCCTCTTGTTGCGAGAGTTTCTCTCCACAATTCCAACCTAGCATTAATCCCCGTCTGAGTCTCATCCCCTAAAATAATATCATCTACATATAGCATACTCCACGGCACCTCATCTTGTATTTGTCCAGTCAACTCACCCATAACAAGAGCATATAGATAAGGACTTAATGTTGAACTTGGTGTAGCCCTACAGTAATTGAAAATTCACTACTTTCTCCGGCTAATATTTTATTGTAGTCATGTCCCCATCATACGTATCCTTGATCACATCAATATATCTACAAGTCACTCTTTTTTTATGTAGAACCCACCATATTATATATTTGGGTATCCTATCATACACCTTCTCCAAATCTAGAAAAATCATATGAAAATCCGTCTTTTTCTCCCTGTACCTCTCCATTAACCTCCTCAATAAATAGATTGCTTCCATTGTTGACCTCCCAGGCATAAACCCAAATTGATTCTCAGATACCGTTGTTTTTAATCTCAATCTATATTCAATCACTATCTCCCAAAGTTTCATTGTATGACTCGTTGACTTAATACCATGATAATTTGAACAAATTTCCTTTTTCTTCAACTTTGACCTTCACATCCCCACTTCTATCTGTCACTTGTGGATGCTTCACTATTTTCTTTAAAGATTTCAGGTTGATCAATCCACTTAAATGCTTTGTAACGTTGTTGGCCTCTGCATTTTAGATAGCTACATATATGGCTATGAGGTTGCTATAACCAACAAATGAAGACAACAATACACATAAAAGAAATCCTTCCTAAGGACAAGCCTTGACTCAATGGTCTTCTTCTCCACTAGCCCTTGTCCAGATGACTAAACTCCACATTTTTTCTGATTTTAATCAAAACTTGGGTTGGATAGTGTAAGGAAGGGTGAATCGATAAACCAGTCACCAATCCACTACTGGACCAATCCACACCAACACATACAACCGATATATATAATCTCAGGTGTGTATCTCTCTCGCTAGGTACATCTTGATTCCTCAAACACCAAAGGGCTTGAGTCAAGCAAAATTCAGGGGACCGATAGCCAATCTGATGGAAATTAGGACTATTTTAGTATTTTCGTGTAATTTTCCTTTTATTAGTTGTTTGGTATTTTGTTATATTTTTAATTATAGTAAGGGTTGAGAAAAAGCTTCTAAAAGTTTATATTTTAGATGTGATGTAATTGAAGGTAGTTAATGACCCATGTGACATCACATGGGTCAAGACTCTGTCAACCAATAGGAGCTTAGAAGATCCCTTCTAGAATCTTCTCTCCTCTCTTATAAATACCCATATAGGCCTCATTTGTAAAGGGCCATCATTTTTTAATACACGACATCTTTAGATTCTCGCTCTAAAATTTGTTGTTTGTTTTGTTTTGGGCCTTTAACGTGTAGTTTACATCAAATTGGTATCAGAGCAAGGTGGCGTTCCCCGATTGGTGTATTGATTATCAAAAAATCATACGCTATACTTTCGATGACCTTGAAGAAATCAAATCGACATCAATAGGAAATTCAAGAAATGAAGCAAAGCAACCAATAACTTGCCCAACAAGTCAATTTAGGCCAAAAAGTTGTCGATCTCTTCTGCCTCTTCACCAACATACCACCACCTACCGCCGCGATCGAACCAACGGAGCCACCCTCCCGAAGACCCGAAAAAGAACCCGTCGAAAGCCTCCAAACCCTCAACGACGGCACAAATGCTGAACACTTCGAAAACCCCTGCCGAACCCCTCGGAAACCCCACAGCTACCCTCTCGAACCTTTCGGCCTCGGCCAAAGTCCTGATCCCATAGACGGTGAGAATCCCTTAACTTCCGCACAGAATTCAGCACCCCTCGGCAATCCAAATATTTCAGGAAAACCCAAAAAGGTAGAATTCTCCCGCCAAAATGTTGAAACCTTCACCCCTAACCAAAATTTCGTCCCTCTCAAAAACCCGACCCCGACTGATATCACCGGAATTACAGGACTTCCTCGACCCCAAACACCAAAGCGCTATCCTACCCCAAATCAAAACCCTAGGTTCCAAATCAACCCACACCCAATTCAACCTAACCCCTTGAATTCATGGTTCAAAGTCTCGATATCGAACACCCGATTTTCAGCTCGATCGCGGTATCGATCGCGGACCGGGCGGCAAGCAAAGATACGATATTTAGAGAGCGCAAAAAATTCCAAAATAAATATTAAAAATTTTAAAAAAATAAAATGAATAATGTGGACCAATCAGATACTTTCAAAACCATCATTTAATATGCATTGCATTGTACAATTGGTTATACTGCATCGCAACGTAATTGTCAGATAAAATATTCCATGATAAACAAATATTAATATTGAAAAACAATGTTATGACATATAACAAGCATTTGCTTCATTTATTTCGATTTGTTTCATAAATTTGCATTTGTTGAGGAGCAATTCTACAAAATAACAAGCATTTGTTCACAAATTTGCTAATATGCGTACTAAACATTATTACAACCATTCTACAAGCATTTTTAAACATCATTTGTACACAAGTTAAGTGAGTTGTGACCATTTTTTATTTTGTACATAAAAAAAGAACTTTTAAACATAAGTGCGCTGTAAACATTTTTTATTTTGCACAAAAAATTAATTTATAAACATAAATTCCCTTAATAAGTTTTTTGGTACCAAAAAAACACTTTAAAACATAAGTGAACTGTAAATATTTTGATTTTGTAGAGAAAATGAACCATTAAACAAAACTTAGATTTCAACCATTTTTTTAGAAGAAGAAAAATGGCAAACAAACTTCTAAGAACTATTAAAAATTAGTTTCTTTTTTTTTGGGTGGGGAGTTAGGGGGGGGGGGGGGACACAATTTAACTTTAATTATTTGTCCTGAATTTTTTTTTTACAATACAACTTACTTTAAAAAATATAATTTTGTAAAAAAAACGATGTTTTTCTAATTACTTTTACCAAATTGAGTTCACTTTTTCTAGTATTGATTTTATAAAGATTGAATTTTTTTTTTAAAGAATCACTAAGAAAAGAAGTATGACTAATATAAACTAAACACTATATTATATAAACAATTTGAAATTAGTATATACATTTAATAAAAAATTAGTACCAATATATTTATTTTATTTCGTAATATAAAATGAACTTACACAATTATAAAACAAAAATATA
This sequence comes from Sambucus nigra, assembly GCA_949130495.1. NCBI lineage: Eukaryota > Viridiplantae > Streptophyta > Magnoliopsida > Dipsacales > Adoxaceae > Sambucus > Sambucus nigra. Next base: position 284,522,620 of record OX422207.1, on the reverse strand, counting down.
AAAGAATGTATTTGTTTTTTTCCCGTACAGTAAAGTTTTTAGTTTTTTGAGAAATACAAAACAGTTTTTAACAAATAAAAAATGAACATAAACAAAAACATTCTAGAAAAAAGACGTCTAAAAAATGAGGTAAAAAGCTTGTGAAGTTAAAAAAGACCTTCAGTATTCAGCTTTAAAAAAGGGCAGTAAAAGCAGAATGTCGCACCTCTTTACCAAAGCACAGAACCTCTTTCCGGAACCCTAGAAATCTGAGATGGAAGCACAAGGCGGCCCGAAGATGGTATGTTTCTATTCGATTGTTCAGCTAGACTGTTCTTCTTCTTATTCTTCGATTTGGCTTCTTTACGAAACCCCGCTTGGCTTCTTCTTCTAGATAAACTCGGTCGATTTCTAATCATCTCGCCCGTCCTGATCGAGATATCAGCATTACATCTCCGAATCGCTGATATCTCGGCGATATACTACGATATTGGATTTTTTTTATTCGCCTCTTGGAATCGGAGCGGTGCCTTGCGATACCGAGTCAACTCGGCCAATACCAAGTTGACTCGACCGAGACTTTGAACCATGCTTGAATTTCTTGCCTATTTTTGGGGGGTTTCTTGCAAGTAGGTATGCAAGTCGCGTACAAGATCGTCTCCCGTTTCAAGTAGAAGAATTAATGGAAGGAAACCTAGTTGGGTTGTCGTTTACCCATCACGCTCGACAGGAGCTTTTTGAAACCAAGGAGAATGATGGAAATTAGGGTTATTTTAGTATTTTCTTATATTTTTATATTTCGTTGTATTTTTCTTTTTATTAGTTGTTTGGTATTTTTGTTACATTTTTAATTGTAGTAAGGGTTGAGATGAAGCTTCTTGAAGGTTATATTTTAGCCTGCGATGTAATTAAAAGTGGTTAATGACCCATGTGACATCACATGGGTCAAGACTCTTTCAACCAATAGGATCTTAGGAGACCCCTTCTAGAAACTTCTCTCCTCCCTTATAGGCCTCATTTGTAAAGGACCTTCATTTTTTAATACACGACATCTTTATATTATCTCTCTAAAATTTATTGTTTGTTTTATTTTGGGCCTTTGATGTGTAGTTTACGTCACAATCAATAGGTACAAGTTCCGGAATCTCAAGGGTATGTGGTTTGGAGGAAATAGAACAAGGTACCGTTGGGCACCCATTAGTCAACCACTATTTCACGAGATATAGAACGCAATCAAAACCCATCAAAACACCATAACCGATTCACCCCTTCAAAAGATTCATCTCGGTACTTCATTCAATATACCAATATGCCCCTCTCTAAAACCACCATTACATATTTAAATACTACATACAACCTGCAACCCACTTTATCACCATTCTATCACATCAACCCACACACCATCCCCTTCTCGAGTGCTTATCTAATATCTTATCACCTCTCATTTAATGCACTGAGTTGCATTAAATGCATGGCATTTTTCACCCTTTTCTTACACCAAGATGGCTGGTGAAGATCAAAACTCATACGCCTATAGATACCACCTTCAACCTCGTTTATTGCGGATTTCGCGTCTTTCACTCAAAAACAACATTAAAAATACCTCAAGAGTCATCATTATAAGCTACATTCCTCACCAGCTTGTTATCCAGTAGAAACTACCCCCTAGAATTGTGTTTGGGTTATTGCTTCCTAATAGCTATGTCTAATGCAAGGAGTGCCTCATGAAAGGAGTGCCAGTGCTCTTGCCCTTCATTTCATTTTCTCCCGTGTCCCTCACAGTATTCCGGCATACGTTCTTCCTAACACAACCCAATGAACACCACCCTCCTATAGATAGTATTTTGTGGGTGAGTGGGGAGTAAATCGTTTTATAAGGGATAGGTGATTAATAATGTCTCCAACTACTATAATTCCTTCTTTTAAACAAGATTTGTGAATATATCAGTGGTAAGATGGCCATTTATAAGAAAACTAACACCAGCTAATAGAAAACACCAAGGGTGGGGTGCAATCACAAATAAAAACGGTTTGGATTCAAACACATATATTGTGTATATACATGGGGTGCAAAGTAAAACATAGGGGTGGCAACTTTAGACATAACACAATAAGGCGACGCTGAAAGGCTCGAAATTGACAAGATGTCAAAATGTTCAGTCGTTGTGTTGTTTGGTGTTATTCCTATATCCGTGTTAGTTAAAAATTATTGGATTTCGTGTTTGTGTCCAACACTATCAAAAAATACTAATTGGCAACCCTAATTATATAATTGTGAAGTTGGTTATAGTAAGTTGAATGGATGATTGGTAAACAAAAGTTTGACCATATGAACGTTACAGAGTGTAACATAGAAACATGAAGGTATACCTGTTTGTTTGTCAACATAGCGCCGTCACAAACACCAATCACAATTCGATCTCTAGCCAGCTCTGCTGCTGCCTACCATTATATCAAATTATATCCATCAGTTTGTTTGTTTTGGGAGAGAGGCAGAGAGAATAAGATAAAAAATATGGACCTTGAGGAAAAGGCGATGGCCGTCGTGTAATCGATCGAAAGTGCCTCCAAGAACGACGGCTCCATATGAATTTGGTGCAGAGATAACTGAATCTCCCGATTCCTCCATAATTGTCATAATATTTTTGGTAGGATGATTCCAATTAGACTAGTATACCGTGCAACGGTGGGGACCGACCGCAAAATCAACCCTGCAAACCAAAAAAATATGCAGAAACAATGTATAAACAAAATCTAAAATAATTCTAAGCAATACAAACTCAGATATTAAGTACCTAATACTAAAACAATATAAACATAAACATTCATTCAAGATGTCCAGCTAACAGAAAGCAAGAAAAAAATCACCTAATTCTATTCATGTACTACAATCAACGACAGAGACTTCAAAATTTTATAATACTTGGACAAGTGAAAACAAACAAATTCATATACTATATGCTAGGAAATAGAATGAAGATCGCCATGGTAGCACACCAACAATACCAAGTAGCCAAACAATATGATGTCAGATTGATAGTTGTGTGATGAACAGCGCCAGCCCAAGCACTAGGCAGCTAAGGGTGCTGCCTAGGGCCTCATGATTTCTAGGGCCCCGCAGTTGTACTATGTTGTGTGTGAAGAATAATATGTGGACTGCTTTGTATATTTGAATGAAGAAAAATAATAATTGTCCAAATCACTGCTCAACACAATTCAACTACTCATCACTCTTTACCTGATACATTGACGATTGTTCTCCCCTCCTACTTCCAGTATAAATAAGGGTGCATTTTAAAATCCAAGAAGAAGAGATTTTTTTACATTTCTGTCACTTAATGTGGCTCTTTCCCCCCAGACATCTCCATCCCATTTTAAAGGTGCCAGGTTTATAACAATTCAATTTTATAACGAGTTAAAAGTGACGTTTGGGTAAACATGCATGTTTTGAAACAACTAGATGATATTATTTTTACTTTCTATTTTTATTAATCTAAGTAAATATCTTTTTCCGAAAAACATGTGTCTATATGTGATATATTAATATGCAAGTATATAGAAAGATATTATTGAGTCTAGGGATGGCAACGCGATGGGTTTGGCCAAACCCGACCCGCTAACCCGTCCAAAACACGACCCTGCTTACCCTGACCCCGTTTAAAAACACTGTGTGGGCCCCGAACCCACCCCAACCATTTTATGATAACTTTTTAACTTATTTTATACAAAATGGATTTCAATTTTTTTATAAGTTTCGTAATACATAAAAATGTCATTGTTTTTTATGATGAAAAATGTCAGAGATTAAGATTATATATATATATATATATATTTTATGATGGAAAAAAATAAAAAGCAGTGTTATATGAGCGGCAGAATGTGTTTATCAATATTTATATGTGTGTGTTGTTTTTATCAATATGTAAATTGGTGTGTGTGTATGAGCAGATTACCAAAATAAAAAAATAAAAAACAAATCTCATGACATACAAATCTCAATCGGAGCTGGCAGAGGAGTATGGCGATGGCAAAGGAGTATGGCGAAGGCAAAAGAGTTCGGCGATGGCAGAGGTGCGTGATCCGGAAGCTTCAGCCCGGAGGTGAACAGCTGAGAAATCCGTTTGTAACCGCGGATGGTAACAGCTGAGCAGTCCGTTTGTAACCGCTGATGGTAACAACTGAGCAGTGTGGAGGTGAACAGCTGAGCAGTGCAATCGTAACCGGCAATGGAAGGCTAAGCTTTCCGTTTGTAACCGCCGTTGAGCTTTCCGCTTCAGATGAACGGAATAGAGATGGAAGAAGGGAGATGAGATCTTTGTTTGTAAATTGTAACTGCTGCCTTAATATGCCAAATGGGAAAAAAAACAAAAACAAAAAAATAAAAATAAATAAATAAATATGACTATATATATATATATAAGGGTATATTAGTAATAATACCCTTAAACGGGGCCGGTTCGGGGTTTTTATATACAAAACCCGACCCCGACCACCTTATTAGAATTTGGTCGGGTCCCCACGAAAGCCCGACTCATTGTCATCCCTAATTGAGTCTCTACACAACCTGATACTAGGTGACGTTAAATGAGTTTGATTGTGTAATACCCCGTAATTTTATTGATTTTATTTGAGGGATTAATTGAATTAAATGAGAATTAATTGGGAATTAATCCGGATATAAATACTAGCGAGATGTGAGTTGGTATTTGATTATGATGTGGTAATATATGAGTATTGAAAATATTTAAATTGTCAACTGGCAGAAATTAGACAATTTGGGAAATTTAATTGGAACGCGCGTGTCAGTCGCGTCACGAATGAATTTATTTAAATTAAAAAGTAAATTATATTTTTATCAACCGAATGATCATTTTGAGTGCGTCAACGCGTCCGGAAGGGTCGAAATAGTCAGAAAACACTAGCCGGGGGTTTAGTTTGGGTCCCGGGGCATTTCTAGGCCAAACCGGCAACCTAGAAGGGTATTTTAGTAATTTTAAAAATTGAGGAATTAAAACCCACGAATTTTAGAGTTTATTTTTATATTTTTAAAGAGGCCACTAAGGTCATTACCAGCAAAAGGCAAGAGAGTGGGCTACGGGAGTTTTGAGAGAAGTTAGAAAGAGGGTAAAGGAGGTTCCAAACCAAACTATCTCCCATCACCAAGAAATTGGAAAGGATTTGTGCCCGGAAAGAAGAGAGAAAGCCAACCTTGATCAGCAACAACGAACCAAAACATCGGATTGAAGGCAAGTGATTTGATATTATTAAGTCAATGAATATTTCTTCCATGTCTAGTGTAGAAACTGTATTTACCTTGAAAGTTTTGATGAAAACCAATGGGATTATTGAGAAACTTATGATTTTGGGATAGGAATTGCATGTAGAATACTTACGGACGAATGCAATACACAAAACTTAACTTTTGATGATTTGGAAAAGGATTTATAAGGAGTCTTTGTAGTCAAATAAATTATGGGTTCATGTTCATAGGGTTTGGGGCAAGAATTGGGGATTTCTGATTGTTACATGTTAATTAGTAAGATTTGACCCCAAAAATATGTTAAGGAACGACCTAGGATGACTTAAGAATAGTTTACAAACATTAAAACGTAATTTGGATGAGCTTAAGATGGATTTAGAAAAGAGAAAAATGAAGAAAAACGAGTTGGGAAATTTCTGGGAGTTTCCTACCATCTCGTTAGAAGATCTGCCCAGGTCGTTCAACGAGCTTCTAACGAGATGACAGTACTCCTTCTAACGAGTTGGTAGTTCATTCGAAGCCATTCGTTCGAATGACACTCATTCGAACGAGATTTCTAACGAGTTGACAGACTGGCCTTTTTAGGCCTGATTTTATTTAGAACTTCCATTAGGCTTATTTATTGAGCGTTAACCTTCCCTTGTTGACTAGTGAGTATAGTTGTGAGATTGGAGTACGTTGAGGAGTAAAACTTAGGATTTTGTAGGAAACCGGATCACATTTATGGGTCAAGAAATAAGTACCAAATATTTCGACGTGAGAAGGGTTGATAACTTTAATATATATTATTCGGGGATTTGTAAACATACATCTAATGACGGTATAGGAATGTAAAATATACCTCTATTGATATTATAAGATATCTAAGATGTGTGAATGCTTAGTATATGTGGTTATCTGTGTATAACATACCTACCATACTTGCTATCACGGGAGGTCGGCGTTCGATCAGGGCCATCTAATCTTTGTGTGCCTACGGGGGGATTTAGATTGGTACCTCGAGGACATAGGTCAGAGAATGACTTATTGAGGAGTTAATAAGTCTGCTGATCATGGGAGCGTAGGTATGTGGGTGACCCATGTGATGTGAACTATGTCCGCCTCCATTATGTGTGTTTGATACTTGTCGGAACGATTCCTGAGAGATTCGGAATACGTGATCCTTATGTACGTGATGTACCGGGATTTGATAGCAGAGTATGTGTGCACCTCAGCTTAGTCTAGGGGTGCCATTATTGTATATATTATGATGAGATTGATATACCGAATTATTGAAATGAACTGTCTATATAAGTACAATTGTGAATTAATGTAACATCTTTGTAGAGTTAAAAATGGGAAAAACTCTTAGTAATTATTATAACTAATCCTGAGTAAAAACAGTAAGACCTCCAGTTTATATTAAGATATTAGGAAATGAACTGTGAACTGTAAAAGTAATGTCAGGTCATGGATTGGACTAGTTTGATAGTAGTATAACTAGAACGGGCATGTGTACGGTAGGTGTGCACCATTAGTTGAGAGGTGAGGAACTCATGTGAGTGCGCGCGCTTTCATGTATTTTATATTCACTGTTTAATGATATTAAACACTTGCTGTAATTTAATCTGTTTTCACAATCGGGCTCTGACCCGTTTGCTTTCCAATCTATTTTCTTGTAAAAACATTTTAGGATCCCAGCCACAAGGACACCAAGTGTAGGAGTTCCATTCCAGTGACGTGTTGTAGCTGCTGTGGAAGTTACAGGACCTCGATAGTAGAGGCCTCCACTTTCTACCTTGACTCTATTTTACTCATCTGTAGGGCATGTCGCCCCCTTTTTCTTTTAGAGACATCCCACTTACTCAGTTTTATTTCAGATTTTGGGTTGTAATTAATTTGTGATTCAGACTTTGTATTTGGTTGTAGTCATTATTTGGATTATTAGAGGTGTATTCCTCCAGATTCATTGTCACTTGATTATTATTTTATTGTGACTGTGTTGTGGTTGTAGTATTAGTATTTTCGTAAATTAAATGGATTATATGTTAATCGGATTTAATTAAAATTGACAACTCACTTTTTAAATATTAGGTGGCTAGTAATTATTAAAACGTTTTTCGACAGTGATGCTATGAACTGAACCAACTTGACATTTTGTATTAATCTGAATAAAGGAGTAGCTACCCGGTATTTCATTAGTCGGGGTGTCACAAATTGATCTTAAAAACTTCTTTAGATAAATCTGTTTCTCTCAAACTAACTATTGAAAGGTATATCTTCAAAAATAATGAATGAAGTTTATTTAATTTTTTGTATGGTCTTCGTGAAGGAAAAAGATTAAAATTATAGTTATTTTGAGTTGAACCCGTGTCTTATTAAAATAATTTGAGCTACACCTCTTATTAAAATAAATTATAGTTTACCCCATTTAAGATTTTAGTTGGCATTTTTATAGATTTTAAGACTCCTTTTTTGTTATTTTTTTCTTAATTCTGGGGATGTAACTAAAAAATGACCAAAAGAATGGAATTAAGTCAAAATAAGCTTAAAAATTACCTACAATTTTTCACTCTATTTTTCTTCATGGTAATTTATAATTTGAAAATATTCTATTGTACACACACACACACATATATATATATTTTTTCTTCATGGTAATTTATAATTTGAAAATATTCTATTGTACACACACACACACACATATATATATATAGATAGATATATATTCATTGAAAGGGCCCCTATTTAGACTTTCGCCTAGGGCCCCTAGTTTCCTTGGGCCACCCCATGTGATGAAACTAGAAAACCTAATCTAAAACACAGCAAATAAAAATAAAAGGGGTTTTTTTACTAATTGGTCCCCTTTAATAAATATGTAGTTCAATAGGTCCTACCATTATTTTTTTGCTCCAACAGGTCCCATGAAAAAATATTTTTGTTCCAATAGGACCTATTTGTAAATATGTAGTTAATATTCACTACATGTATAAATAGGACCTATTGGAAAAAAATGTTGTGATAAAACCTATTAGGAAATGTCTTATATAAATAGGACTGTCAAGCTCCCAAATAAAAATTGGGTACAAAGCGCAAATAGCGGTGTGATAATACCGAAAAAACTAAACTTAAACACAAATGTAATAAATCCAAACCTAAAACCTAAACCAAAACACAACAAACAAAATTTGAGTTGAGGGGGTGAATTACTCATCACAAAAATTGATAAAACCAAAAAAACTATACTTCAACACGGATTTCATAAACCGAAACCTAATACCTAAACCAGAACACAACAACAAAAATTGGGTTCAGGGAATGAAATATTTATTACAAAAGCTCATAACTGAGCACTAATATTGGCATGATAAAACCCAAAAACCTAAACTTTAACACAAATTTAATAAACCGAACATTAATAGTTGTGTGATAAAACCAAAAACCCTAAACTTAAACACAAATTTAATCACAAATCTAAACCTAAACCTAAACCTAAGACCACGATCAAAAAACAAATAAAGGTCGTGGGAAAATTAGAGAACCTGATCAAGGAAGATAAGAGAGATGCTAAGTTGTTGGTGTAGATAGTGCGTAGCAAAAAATGGAGGGTGGGAAATTCGTTTTCGGGGAAAGAAATTTTGCTTGGATGGGGGTTCGTGGGTGAGCTCTGAGGCAATTTTTTGAAGGGGTCAATTTTATATTTTTCACATATATTAGATTTTGTTGAGTCAAAATTCGGCTACTATACTTAAAATTTCAAATTAGATTAAAATATGATTTTAAGAAAAATATCTTAATACCAATCCAAAGACTGTAAATTAAGTAGCAATTTTTGGCACAACAGTTTATACATGATGATAAATAAAAAGCTATAACAATTTATAAAGGGATGATAGATAGGTGGTGAATAGTGGTGTTTAGGCGTATAAAGGTGGGGCACTTTAATAAATAAAAAAAATATCTTACGTAAAGATTTCCTCCAGATCTGGGGTGGGGCACTTCCCCACTCCCCCCTCTCACTTGGCTCCGCCCCTAGGTGGAGAGTAAGACAGACGAACAATTCACTTTGTCGAGTCGCTGTAAAGATCTCCCCCTTTCGAGTCAGACAAACAGACGGACAATTTTTCAAAACAAACTTAAACTCGGGCAAGTTATTATTTCATTTTACTAACTAAGCAATCCATGCAATTTCACTTCAAGTTTCTTTCATATATTCTTTGCCCAAATGTAATCCACAGCTTGCTGCCTCCAACAACCTTTTACATTATAGGTGCACAAATTTGTTGATGCATTTCTCATTTCTTTTAGTTTAAATTTTCAGACAGAAATTTCTTATAATAGATATGACAAGAAAAACATGTAGTACTAAGTCATATAAACACAATTGCCATGAATTCTTAGAGGGCCAAAACAATATAAGATTCGGCTAAATTTCATCAGGTATTATAAAAAACTTTAAAAAGTTAATTAGTAACTATTGCAATAAAGTTAAATCACAACTAACTAGCATTCAGACTTCACTAATATTTTTGAGAAAATAACTTGTCAAGATATATACATATATTATCGTTCTTAATTAGATATAGGTCAAAGAGAACTCCTCTAGAAAGAAAATTATTTTTGATTTACGATAAAGCCATCTTTCATTTGTAAACATATATATACATGCATATCATATAGATTGGTTACAAAGTTGGAAAAACATAGAAAATCAGTTCAAATTTATGAAAGGTTGAAAAATTAATTGAAAAGGATGGCAAGGCTCTTTTCGATTTTCCATGAAATCCAATCCTATTGGGGCGGGTGAGAAATATTTTCCACGAAGCATAAGGAAAAGATGGAGCACGAACATATTCGAAATCAACACATAGGTTTAAAAAAATAAAAATAGTGAAAGGCCAATCAAACACACCCAAAAAGGTTTCTATGAATAAATTATTGAACATTAACATGTCGGGAATCTCCAAACCATTGGAGAAGTCTCAAATCCTAAGAACCGGAGAGTTTTACCTATATAAGTATATGCAAGGTTCTAAAAGGCGCGAGGCGTGGTCGAGGCGTAGAGGTCAAGCCTCGAGCCTTAGGAGCCTAGGCGACGCCTAGGCGTAGAAAGGCGTTTTTCCTTTTTTTATTATTTTAATTATTCCAAGGCTAGTAATATAATAAAATAGTACATACCTTGAGTTTTGAAAATATATCCATATGTTTGGTAGCCATCTTTCTCATATTCATGCTCCATAACCAATATTTGTCAACTAATCCTTGTTTTTTTTTAAAAAAGTGTGCCTTAAGCCTTTTACCAAGAATAAGGCGTAATAAGGCGTAGGCGATGCGTTTCTCTCAAGCCCCAAGCCTAGGCGGGCCTTTTAGAACAGAGAGTATATGTTTTTATTTAAGCTTATATAGGCACGCGTATATAATTGTGTGTGATGAATATTATCAAAGATATATCATATACATGAGCTTGTGGGTAAGGAACTCAAAGGGGCTTACAATGAATAAAAAAGGTGTAGTGATTATTGAACCCTTTAGGGGCTCCACTTCCTTGTCATTTTCAAAATCCACAATCAATTATTATTATTATTATTATTATTATTATTATTATTATTATTATTATACTTGACACACATAATCACACATGGAGAGAGAGAGAGAGAGAGAGAGAGAGAGAGAGAGAAGTCATATGGGTTTTTTACATAGGAACTACACATAATATGGGTTATTGATAAATAAAAAACTCGGAAATTTAATTGAATTCAACTTGAGCTCTACTTTGGTGGAAATCCCATTTCTTTTGTATATTGTTCCCACAAATATCTTATTAAGCGGAAACATACAAAGCATACTACACATCAGAAAGGTGGAATTCGTAGCCAAATAACAAAACACACATAAGTATGTGTCTTTATTTGGTGTGCGTGTGTGTGTGTGTTTCATACATGAGTTGATCAAGTGAATCAAAAATATACATGAAATAGTGGGTAAAGAACTCATAAAAAAATACTACTATACAATAGATTGCTTCAAACCAAATGGTTTAAGTAGTTTAAAAAAACCACACAAAGGTAGCAAAGGAAGCACACAAAAAGACACACAACCCAATATACAAACACAAACTACGAACCTTCATTTTTTTTCAAAAAGCATAATACAAAATACAAAGGGCTGTATTTTCCAAAACCTAAAACCCAAATTACAAACCATAAAATATACATAGTAGAAATAATTGCATAACCTACTTCCGTTGTAAAGCCTTAAATCATACAATACGATGCCATATTGAAGCTGTGTGATGAAAGCAGAAAACCAAAACCTAAACCTAAACAAACCAAACAAAATTAGGGTTGAGGGGGTGAATTACTGATCACAAAATCTCATGACTGAGCATTAATAGTTGTGTGATAATTCCAAAAAAACTAAAACTAAACAATAACGATTGAACACCATCATTAAAAAAAATACCTGCTCGAGGAAGAGAGAAGAAGAGATTGATGTTGTATTAGTGCAGATGCGATGAAGAGAGAAGAAGAAATAGCTGTGTTGTTGGTGCAGATGCTTTGGGGGGAGGGAATTTCGTTTGGGGGGCAAAGCAGTTTCGTTTGAGGGTAGGTGAGCACATGCTTATGGGGCAATGGGTTTATTCGGAACACAAATTAAGTTTATTTTTAAATAAACCCAAGTTTGAAGTCTACCATCCCCGGTCTTTGTAAGCCCACATCAACGGACTTAAACCCATTTATCAAACCCCCTCCCCGCGGTTTATTGAATAAAAATAAAATCTTCAATATTTGAAAATCCATTTTCAGACACGAGCCCTATCTAGTATCCTCCTTCAAAATTATTGCTTGTCATCAACTTTCTCACAGCCAAAGGAAAATAATTGTTGTGAACCTCAGGATGAACTCGGAATTAAATGAGGGACGTTGTCTGTCCAAATGAGTTTTGATTAATAAAGACATTTAACATTACCAAAAAATTATGGTGCAAGCACAAGCATTCAAAGTGGGAGCAAAAACTCTCTCAAGATACCTCAAACCCTCCAAAAATGGCTTCCTCCAATAATGGCTTTTTATGTTTCTTGTTTAAAAATGATGAAATTCGAAATTGATATTTCTATTGTAGTGATAGAAGTTAAATTATGGGATACTTACTGGATAAAGAACCTTGTTAAATTTTATAGGATACTACTTGTTGCTTCGATTGGGTTACGCAATTTTTTTTATTTTTCTAATAATGTTGGTTACAGCTCATAGCTGTTTAACAGCTTAGAGATGTTAAGATGCAAAACGTTGAAAGTGCCTTTGGCACAAGTCCCACATCGGTATTGCCTCAAAAATGAGTTGTGTATATTTACATTTTTTGTGGAACCCCTTTGGACATTAGATGTTTTGTGTGTATGGGTGGGGACTTATTGGGCCAAGTCACGCGCGCGCCGCCGTCCTTCCGGTCGGGTCCGTGTCCGGGTCCGGGTCCGGGTCTTGGGCTTGGGCTCATTAAGAAATAATTTTTTGGACAAATACACAACTGTTTTTTGGGCTTTAAAAATTATTTTTTAACCGTTTTTTAATTCCGAAAAAAACGTGGGCCTTTTACTGTTGAATTTTTCCACCCACGTTTCCAGTTTTTCCACCCACGTTTCAATATAGTTCCAACACAGAATTCTTTACAGTTCATCTTCCCCCATTACTACAGTTCTGAAATTTTTTTCTTTTTTCTTCAAGAATAATTAATCTCGTTTTACAGATTAATTATATTTAGAATCGAGCAATTATACAGAATGGGTGTACGCAGACCGGATTGATTCTTGTGCTTTATCAATCCGTATTTTAATTTTTGGAGGTTGTTTTATCCTGGAGGTGGCGATGCTTTCTGACTGTCAACACACATTGGGAAGAGACGTTAAACACCTTAAAGAGAGCGACATTGTCCGCGACTCAGTCGTGTTCTAGACTGTCCAGTTCGAGATTTCTTCTATTTGCTGTCCCAGATTTATTTGCTCCAAAAATTGGGTAATTTCGTTCTTAATTTTTAATTCTGCATTGAATTATTTACTGTTGCTACAACAATTTTAAGGTGTTCTGAAATTCTGCCATGGACGAAATTAACTCAAGTAACCTTAATAAGCCTTTCAAATATGAAGGAACCCATTTTAAACGTTGGAGCAAAAAATTGATATTTTATTTAACTACGAAAAAAGTCGCATCGTGTGTTCAATTTGACAAATCCGTAGTAAATAATCCACCTACTGTTGAGGAAAGCAAAACAATTAGAACTTGAGAGGAAAATGATTTTCTGTGCAAGAACTATATTCTGAATGCTCTAAGTGACGAACTTTATGACTATTATGCCAATTATAAAACTGCGAAAGATGTTTGGGACGCACTTTTTAAAAAATATGACACGGAGGAGGCGGGTGCTAAAAAATATGCCGTCAGCCGTTATTTGAAATTTCAAATGACGGATGACAAATCTGTTGTTGCTCAAACCCATGATTTGCAAATTATTGCCCATGAAATTATTTCCGAGAGCATGGCTTTAGATGAGCAATTTCAGGTGGCTGTAATTATTGATAAATTGTCTCCACTATTCAAAGAGTTTAAAAATATTTTGAGGCATAAGTCTAAAGAATTTTCACTAGAGTCACTTATTACTAAATTGAGAATTGAGGAGGAATCCCGAAAACAAGACTATAAAGATGAAATTCTTGTTGTGTCTAACAACAAAAATCAGAAAAAGAACCACACTCCAGTTGTTTTAAAGGCAAACGGAAAAAATATGAAAAATCAGAAAAAAGAGCCACAACCAGAATTTTAAAAATCAGACTCAGACTCAGAATAAGTATAAGAACCCTGGAAATGGACAGTTTAACAACTCGGGACAGTTTCTCTGTTTCAAGTGTGGCAAGTCTGGCCATATGGCTCGCAAATGTCACAATGTGCCAAACGCACAAACGAATTTTACCGAAGAGGACCTATGTGCTATGATTTTAGAAATCAACATGGTTAGCGGTGCCTAAGGGTGGTGGTTAGATACTGGCGCTTCTCGCCATATCTGTTATGACCGTAGTCTATTTAAGACTTATTCCGAGACTGCAGATAAGAAGGTGTTGTTGGGTGATTCTCACTCCACTGAGGTTGCTGGTACTGGAAATGTGGAATTGAAGTTCACTTCGGGAAAGACTATTATCCTCAAAGAAGTTCTTCACACTCCCGAGATAAGGAAAAATATGGTTTCGAGCTATCTTCTCAACAAAGCTGGCTTTACTCAAACTATTGGTGTTGATTTATTTACTTTGACCAAAAATGGAATTTTTGTAGGCAAGGGTTATGCCACTGATTGGATGTTTAAGTTGAATGTTGATGCAATGAATAAAATTTCTCCTTCTGCTTATATTGCTTGTTCATTTAATGTTTGGCATGCTAGGCTTTGTCATGTTAATAAACGACTAGTTAAAAATATGAGCACTTTAGGATTAATTCCCGAATTATCATTAAATGATTTTGAAAAATGTGAATGGCGTAGTCAAGCAAAAATCACTAAGACACCACATAAATCTGTTTTTAGAGAATCTGAACCACTTGATTTAATTCATTCGGATATTTGTGAATTAGATGGTGTCACAACTAGAAATGGCAAACGTTATTTTATAACTTTTATTAATGATTGTTCCGATTATTCATTTGTGTATTTAATGAAAAATAAAAGTGAAGCGTTTGACATGTTTAAAAATTTTCTTAATGAAATTGAAAATCAATTTAATCGGAAAATAAAAAGGTTACGTAGTGATAGAGGCACCGAATATGATTCTGGATCATTTATTGAATTTTATAAAACCCATGGTATTATTCACGAAAAAACTGCCCCTTATTCCCCCGAAATGAACGGTAAAGCCGAAAGAATAAATAGGACATTAACTGAATTAGTTGTGGCTATTTTATTAAATTTAGGGGCTGCCTCACATTGCTGGGGTGAAATTATAGGGGCATTTTGGTAATTTCAAAAATATGGGAATTAAAACCCACGAAAATTAGAAACAAACATCTGACTTATTCTTTATCCACTAAACCCACTAACTACACTAAGGGACTTAATGGGCTACGGGAGAAGTTAAGATATAGTCCCAACTTACCAAAAACCAACCACACCTCCATTGTCATCATCCTTAGAGAAACTTGTAGAGAGAGAGAGAGAGAAGAGAATTCCGGAGAAAGAGAGAGGGAGAACAACTCAGCCTTCAAGATTCAACATGAAATTCAGAGAAAGATTAAGGCAAGTGGTTTAATTACAATTGATTCAATGCCATGCTTTTCCATGTTTAGGAATTATCGAATTTATCTTGGAAGATGATATAGACCCATGAATTGGAAGTTTAAAACTATGAACTATGTTAGGGACTGCATGTAGAAACATTCTGGACGAATTATGAACTCAGAATTATGACCCTTGATAATTTAAAAACGGATTTTTGAAGAAGTTTATTAATGTTCTTGAAAGAAATAGAAATCTGGAATTCTTGATGAAGATTTGATCCATACAAAGCCCTTAAATGATGAATTATTGGTTTTAGAACGTTTACACTGTTGTAGGATGGTTGTATGATGATATTATAACGTTATCTTAGAGTTTCATGCTTGTTAATGGTGTTTCGGGTTGATTTGTAAACTGCAAAACGAAGCAGTTCGTAACCATACCTGGTGCGATCGATCGATCGACATTCATCAGTCGATCGATCGACCACCATCGATCGATCGAAGGTCAAGGTCGATCGATCGACCTTCCCAGAATGAGTAAAGTTTTTCCCTATTTAAATTTTAATGATGTTAACCCTTGAATAATATTGTTGGAGACCATATGAATACCCTTAACCTTAAGGAAGACCAGTAGGCATGGTTATGAAATTTGGACCTTAATTAGAATTCAATTTGAGGAATTATTCTAAACTAATGAAATTCGATAAGTGAGTTAATATTTGGGTTAATAGTGTAAATTTGAATAATTTGATGAAATGAGGTTTGGGGCAGAAGTAAGGACCTTAGGAATAAAGATGTTATACGTGGGAATAATAGGAACTTAATAATATATTTTAGATAGGTTTTAAGTATAAGAAACTACGACGTGAGACGTGTCGACAATTTAACTTTTATATTATCGGGAGACGTAAGATATACAAATTTGGAATAATGGTATAAGGATGTAGAGTATACCTTTATTAATATTGAATTATCTAAGATGTGTGAATGCTTAGTATATGATTTTTATATGTATGACATACCTACCATACTTGCTATCACGGGAGGTTACGTTCGCTTAGGGCCTTCTTATCCTTGTGTTGCCCGGATTTAGATTGGTACCTCGAGGACATAGATCGAGAGAACGACTTATTTATGAGTTAATAAGCCAGCTGACTATGGAGCGTAGGTATGTATGTGACCATGGATATGTTGAATTATGTTCGCCTCCATTTTTGTGTGTGGTGTTTATTCCAACAATTCCTGAGAGATTCTGAATTTGTGATCCTTATGTACGTGATGTACCGGGATGGATAGCAGAGTATGTGTGCACCGCAGCTTAGCCTTTGGGTGCTTGTATTGTATATTTATGATGTGAATAATACGGTTAAATGAAATTGCTATGTTAAATTGTGGGTATAGTAATTGTAATATTATGAAAAGATAAAAGGGGACGAATATCAATAAATGGTTTGGTTAATAATTGGGAATCCGAGAATTAAAGTAGAACTCTCTATTTAATTGCTAAGGTTGGAATTAAACGTGAACCGAGTAGGAATGTTAGAAACTCTTTGGAACTAGATAGTTATGAGAAAACACATGAATGGGTACAGGAACGTTAGGAATGCACAGTTAGACGAGGGGTGAGTATTTCATGTGAGAACACGTCCTAACATGTATCTTGCATTCATTGTTTTAATTATTATTAAAGCACTTGTTGTTTTTAAAATACTCTCCGCATTCGGGCTCTGACCCGTTTGCTTTCAAATCTATCTTTTTGTAAAAACCATTTTAGGTGCCCAGCCACAAGGACACCATGCTTAGGATCCTCATTCAGGTAACGAGCTGTAGCGGTTTGTGAAAGATACAAGACATTGATTATAGACGCTTCATCTATCTTGACTCTATACTCAGTATTTATCAGTTGTAGGGCATATCGCCCATTTCTTTTAGAGGCATTTCATTTATTTCAGTTATTCGGACTTCGGGCATGTACTTAATTCAGAATTCAGACTTGTCTTATTATTTTCAGTTGTGGGATTGTTGTGAGGAGTTTTCCTCCAGACTTATTACTATTGTTGGTTATTTCATTACTTCGTTATGGTGAATGGATTTATGTTGTTCTTCCATTATCCTTTTATTACATGTTAATCAGACTTAACTTAAAATTTGGCAACTTACTTTTTAAATACTAGGTGGTTAGTAATCTTTTAAATGTTTTCGACAGTGATGCTATTAACTGGATCAACTTGGCATTTTGTATTAATTTAATAAAGGAGTAGCTACCCGGTATTTAATTAGTCGGGGTGTCACAGGTGGTATCAGAGCGCCAGGTTCTAGTGTCCTTTAGGATCTGAACGGCTTATTATGTTTCCGCTGAGCTTTCTTTGATGTAGAGCCCTATATTTTAGGACTGTTGTATTCTTTTGTATATGCTACGTTCTTCAGCTATTTTAAGTTTATAACTGCGAACTTATAGACTTTATTCTTATTTCAGAATGCCTCCACGACGTGCACCACGGGTTCCCAGGAATGCAACGCCAGAACCACAGCCCGCACCAGTTCAGGGCACGATGAACGCCGCTGAGGTTGCAGCCATAGTAGCCCAAGCGGTAAATGTTGCATTAGTCGTAGTTCAGCGGGCACCACCTCAGGCGCCAGTTGTCGCGCCAGTTCAGCCATATGCATTCCCGTCTGCCTGGGAACGTGTACGTGATGCTTTTCAGAAAGCACATCCACCGGAGTTTGCTGACAGCTCCGATGTTGTTGTTTCGAGTCAGTGGAGAAAGAGTATACAAAGGCACTTGAGGATGTATGAGTGCACTGACGTTCAGAGGCAGGTACTGGCTACTTTTAAGCTAGTGGGATCTGCACTACAGTGGTGGGAGTCTATTACCACCGCAGAGGAGAGAGATACTCTCACGATTCAGGAGTTCTGGATGCGGTTCGACCGCAAGTACTTTCCGTCTGCTGTTCACACGAAAATGAGGAGGAAGTTGATGAACCTTCGACAGGAGGGTAAGACTGTGGCCGAGTATGAGGCCGAATTCACCAATTTGCTGAATATTGTCCCAGATGAGATACCGACGGAAGAGAAGAAGATTCGGAAATTTATAGATGGATTGACTTGGAGGATCCGTCAGCATTTATTGGGGAACCTCTCGTTGGCCACTTATTCTGACGTGGTTAACGCTGCATTGCTCCATTGCCAGGACCACCGCTTTCACTTGACAGAGGGGAAGCGAGCAGGACAGGGGGAAATGGTGCCAGCGGGGCACAGTCAGCTCAGGGTCAGTATAGGCAGAGTGATCAGGGTTCCCAGCAGGGGGATCATAAGAGGTTCCGATCAGGAGGTTTCAGGAACGGTCAGGGAGGATTCCGGAATGGCCAGTAGGGTCATAACGGCCATCAGGGCCAGCAGGGTCAAAATGGTCAACATCAGCAGTTTCACCAGGGCCAGCAAGGCCAGGGCAAAAATGGTAACGGCCACCAGGGCCGAGGGCAGCAGGGACAGCGAGGGGGAAACTTCCCGGGGAAGTGTTTTATTTGTGGTAATATTGGCCACAAACGTCAGGATTGTCCTGATAAGGGCAGGGCCCCGCAGCAGCAGCAGGGTGCTCGACATGAGCCACAGAGGCCACTTTTTCCACCTGCTCTTCCAGCTCCAGCCCAGGTGCCAGCACTACCAACCATTCCAGCAGTTCCTGTGCAGCAGGGGCAGTTACAGTATGGACGTGTCTATAACGTTCACCAGGTAGCAGCTCCACATGCACCACCCGGGATTGAGGGTATGTTTCCTATCCATGGTACTAGGGGTCGGGTTTTGTTTGATACGGGGGCAACACATTATTTTATAGCTACACATTTTGCGAAAGCCTTAGGGTTGTTAGCTACGGCAGAGAGCACAGTAACGTGTGTAGACTCACCATTGGGGAGTGGGTCACTTATCTTCTTTATATGCCGGGGAGTGGGGGTAGAGATTGGTAGTCTGGTATTACCTGCAGATATGTTGGTATTAGATATGCATGTTCACGATGTGATTATCGATATGGATTGGCTCGCTGATTATAGAGCCATGATTGATTGCTTCGGTGGGAGCATTGTTTTTGCCATTCCGGGGCAAGAGATGTTTGTAGTGGCGATGCCTCGCCCAGAGGGAGGTTCGACCGCTCATTTGTACTACTTAGAGGAGGATACCTCTAAGGAGATTGTGATTCCTTTAGATTCAATCCCAGTTGTCAGGGAGTATTCCGATGTGTTTCAGGAGATACCAGGCCTACCCCCCAGTCGAGAGATAGACTTTGTTATAGACTTATTACCAGATACGAGACCTATAACACGCGCACCGTACCATATGGCTCCAGCTGAGATGAGGGAGTTACGGGATCAGATTGAGCAATTGTTGGGTCAGGGGTTTATTCGGAGGAGTACTTCACCGTGGGGTGCCCCTGTGTTGTTTGTGAAGAAGAGAGATGGTTCACTGAGATTGTGTGTGGACTACCGGGAGTTAAACAAGGTCACGTTACGGAATAAGTATCTGTTGCCTCGAATCGATGACCTATTCGACCAGTTGAGAGGAGCTTCTTGCTTCTCAAAGATTGATTTGCGATCAGGTTACCATCAGTTGCGTATCAGGGAGGAGGACGTCTCGAAGACTGCGTTCTTATCGAGATATGGTTCTTACGAGTTTCGGGTTATGCCATTTGGTTTGACCAACGCTCCAGCAACATTTATGGACTTGATGAATAGGGTGTTCAGGGATTTCCTAGATCAGTTTGTCATTGTCTTCATCAATGATATTCTGGTTTACTCCCAGACAGAGGAGGGGCACGCCGAGCATTTGAGACAAGTTTTGCAGACGCTGCGCCAGAACGAGCTGTATGCAAAATATGAGAAGTGCGGGTTTTGGCTGAAGGAGGTCCAGTTTTTGGGACACATTATTTTCGACCGGGGGATATCTGTTGATCCGGGGAAGGTATCCGCGGTAAGGGAGTGGGGACAGCCCACGACACCGACTGAGATCCGTAGTTTCTTGGGCTTAGCAGGATACTACAAGAGGTTTATTCGGGGTTTCTCCACGATAGCGGGTCCCATGACACATCTAACTCGTAAAGGTGTATCGTTCATTTGGAGTGATGCATGTCAGTTGGCATTCGATGAGTTGAAGGACAAGTTAACCTCAGCACCTGTGTTAGCATTGCCGAGACCGGGAGTTGAGTATCTTGTTTACACCGATGCGTCCTTACAAGGACTTGGAGGTGTACTGCAGCAGGAGAGTCAGGCCATAGCTTATGCTTCCCGTAAGCTTAAGCCTCACGAGAAGAATTACCCTACCCATGACTTGGAGTTAGCGGCGGTGGTATTTGCCCTTCGTATTTGGAGACATTACCTTTTGGGGGAGAAGTTTCGATTGTTCACGGATCACAAGTCCCTACAGTACCTATTCACGCAGAAGGATTTGAATATGCGGCAACGGAGGTGGCTTGAATTCGTGAAAGATTATCAGTTCGATATCCAGTATCACCCGGGGAAGGCTAACGTGGTGGCAGACGCGTTGAGCCGTAGGCCAGTAGATGAGGTAGCAGGGGTGTGGAAGGCCAAGTGGAAGGAGTTGGGACACCAGGATGCAGTGGCCCGATCATTCATGTCTGTGATGACCGTTACACCGCAAATTGTCACGAAGGTGGTAAAGGCACAGGCAAAAGATTCGTTCTGTTAGGAGCAGATAGTTCGATTACTAGCAGAGGGAGCTGAGTCATATACCGTTAGCTCAGACGGGGGATTACGCTTCAATGGGAGATTGGTAGTTCTGAAAGGGGAAGAATTGCGGCACGAGGTGATGGTAGAGTCGCACGGCTCACGGTTCGCGGTACATCCCGGAGGGGACAAAATGTACCAAGACATGAGGCGACAGTATTGGTGGAGCGGGATGAAGAGATATATTGCCGTGTTTGTTTCAAAATACGCCACTTGTCAGCTAGTTAAAGTGGATCATCAGAGACCGGCAGGACTTCTACAGCCATTGGAGGTCCCGATGTGGATGTGGGAGAGCATCTCCATGGACATTATCACGGGGTTGCCTACGTCACAGAGAGGTCATGACTCCATTTGGGTAATTGTGGATAGGTTGACCAAAGTCGCTCATTTTCTACCCGTAAGGACAAACTACAGTGCGGGACAGTATGCCCAGCTCTTCATTTCAGAGATAGTGAGACTTCACGGTGTGCCCCTAAATATCATGTTTGACCGAGACAAGATATTTGTTTCACGATTTTGGGAGAGTTTTCAGGAGGCCATGGGCACAGAACTGCGGTTGAGTGCGGCGTATCACCCGCAGACCGATGGGCAAACTGAGCGTATAAACCAGATGTTGTAGGACATGCTACGTATGAGTATCATTGACTTTGGGGGTGGATGGGAGCAGTATCTTCCACTGGTGGAGTTTGCTTACAATAACTCCTACCAGTTCACCATTGGCATGGCTCCATTTGAGGCGTTGTACGGTAGACCTCGTCGTTCCCCAGCATGTTGGTTGGAAGTGGGGGACAACAAACTACTTGGGCCGGAAGTGATTCAGGATACTTCGGCGAGGATAGAATTGATACGGAATCGCATTCGAGTAGCTCAGGATCGGCAGAAGAGCTATGCTGATGCGAAGAGATTCTTCAGGGAGTTCCAAGTGGGGGACCAAGTTTTGCTCAGAGTATCTCCTATGAAGGGGATCATGCGTTTCGAGAAGAAATGGAAATTGGCACCGAGATATGTGGGACCATTTCCTATTATTGAGCGGATTGGACCGGTTGCGTATAGGCTTGGATTACCGGAGCATTTACATCGGATTCACGATGTATTTCATATTTCCTCGCTTAGGAAATATCTTAGAGACGATTTGGGTCATTCTCACATTGCTTTGGAGGACATCGATCTCCTGCCGGATAGCTCCTACGAGGAGGGGCCGATTGCTATTTTGGACCGAAGTGAGCGGAAATTGCGGTCAAAGATAGTTCCGTTAGTGCGTGTTCAGTGGCGACATCATAATGTCGAGGAGTCCACATGGGAGCGCGAGGATGAGATGCGCGAACGTTATTCGGAGTTGTTCTTACCAGGTACTTTCTAGTTCCGAATTTCGGGACGAAATTCAGTTATTAGGGGGGAAGTATGTAATACCCCGTATTTTCGTGATATTTATTTTTGGGGATTAATTGAATTAAATGTGTATTAATTGGAAATTAATCCGGATAAAAATATTAATGAGATGTGAGTTAGTATTTGATTATAATGTGTATATTTGGCAATATATGAATATTGGAAATATTGAAATTGTCGCGAGATCGAAACACGGCAATTTGGGAAACTTTGTTGGGACGCGCGTGACAGTCGCGTCAGGAATATAATTATTTGAATTAAAAAGTGAATTTTATTTTTATCACCCGTATGGTCATTTTGAGTGCGCCAATGCGTCCGGAAGGGTCGAAATAGTCAGAAAATACTAGCCGGGGGTTAAGTTTGGGTCCCGGGGCATTATTGGGCCATACCGGTAACTTATAGGGGCATTTTGGTAATTTCGGAAATCTGGGAATTAAAACCCACGAAAATTAGAAACAAAAATCTGACTTATTCTTTATCCACTAAACCCACTAACTACACTAAGGGACTTAATGGGCTACGGGAGAAGTTAAGATATAGTCCCAACTTACCAAAAACCAACCACACCTCCATTGTCATCATCCTTAGAGAAACTTGTAGAGAGAGAGAGAGAGAAGAGAATTCTACAGAAAGAGAGAGGGAGAACAACTCAGCCTTCAAGATTCAACATCAAATTCAGAGAAAGATTAAGGCAAGTGGTTTAATTACAATTGATTCAATGCCATGCTTTTCCATAATTAGGAATTATCAAATTTATCTTGGAAGATGATATAGACCCATGAATTGGAAGTTTAAAACTATGAACTATGTTAGGGACTGCATGTAGAAACATTCTGGACGAATTATGAACTCAGAATTATAACCCTTGATAATTTAAAAACGGATTTTTGAAGAAGTTTATTAATGTTCTTAAAAGAAATAGAAATCTGGAATTCTTGATGAAGATTTGATCCATACAAAGCCCTTAAATGATGAATTATTGGTTTTAGAACGTTTACACTGTTGTAGGATGGTTTTATGATGATATTATAACGTTATCTTAGAGTTTCATGCTTGTTTATGGTGTTTTGGGTTGATTTGTAAACTGCAAAACGAAGCAGTCCGTAACCATACCTGGTGCGATCGATCGATCGACATTCATCAGTCGATCGATCGACCACCATCGATCGATCGAAGGTCAAGGTCGATCGATCGATCTTCCCAGAATGAGTAAAGTTTTTCCTTATTTAAATTTTAATGATGTTAACCCTTGAATAATATTGTTGGAGACCATATGAATACCCTTAACCTTAAGGAAGACCAGTAGGCATGGTTATGAAATTTGGAACTTAATTAGAATTCAATTTGAGGAATTATTCTAAACTAATGAAATTCGATAAGTGAGTTAATATTTGGGTTAATAGTGTAAATTTGAATAATTTGATGAAATGAGGTTTGGGGCAGAAGTAAGGACCTTAGGAATAAAGATGTTATACGTGGGAATAATAGGAACCTAATAATCTATTTTAGATAGATTTTAAGTATAAGAAACTACGACGTGAGACGTGTCGACAGTTTAACTTTTATATTATCGGGAGACGTAAGATATACAAATTTGGAATAATGGTATAAGGATGTAGAGTATACCTTTATTAATATTGAATTATCTAAGATGTGTGAATGCTTAGTATATGATTTTTATATGTATGACATACCTACCATACTTGCTATCACGGGAGGTTACGTTCGCTTAGGGCCTTCTTATCCTTGTGTTGCCCGGATTTAGATTGGTACCTCGAGGACATAGATCGAGAGAACGACTTATTTATGAGTTAATAAGCCAGCTGACTATGGAGCATAGGTATGTATCTGACCATGGATATGTTGAATTATGTTCGCCTCCATTTTTGTGTGTGGTGTTTATTCCAACAATTCCTGAGAGATTCTGAATTTGTGATCCTTATGTACGTGATGTACCGGGATGGATAGCAGAGTATGTGTGCACCGCAGCTTAGCCTTTGGGTGCTTGTATTGTATATTTATGATGTGAATAATACGGTTAAATGAAATTGCTATGTTAAATTGTGGGTATAGTAATTGTAATATTATGAAAAGATAAAAGGGGACGGATATCAATAAATGGTTTGGTTAATAATTGCGAATCCGAGAATTAAAGTAGAACTCTCTATTTAATTGCTAAGGTTGGAATTAAACGTGAACCGAGTAGGAATGTTAGAAACTCTTTGGAACTAGATAGTTATGAGAAAACACATGAATGGGTACAGGAACGTTAGGAATGCACAGTTAGACGAGAGGTGAGTATTTCATGTGAGAACACGTCCTAACATGTATCTTGCATTCATTGTTTTAATTATTATTAAAGCACTTGCTGTTTTTAAAATACTCTCCACATTCGGGCTCTGACCCGTTTGCTTTCAAATCTATCTTTTTGTAAAAACCATTTCAGGTGCCCAGCCACAAGGACACCATGCTTAGGATCCTCATTCAGGTAACGAGCTGTAGCGGTTTGTGGAAGTTACAGGACATTGATTATAGACGCTTCATCTATCTTGACTCCATACTCAGTATTTATCAGTTGTAGGGCATGTCGCCCATTTCTTTTAGAGGCATTTCATTTATTTTAGTTATTCAGACTTCGGGCATGTATTTAACTCAGAATTCAGACTTGTCTTATTATTTTCAGTTGTGGGATTGTTGTGAGGAGTTTTCCTCCGGACTTATTACTATTGTTGGTTATTTCATTACTTCGTTATGGTGAATGGATTTATGTTGTTCTTCCATTATCCTTTTATTGCATGTTAATCAGACTTAACTTAAAATTTGGTAACTTACTTTTTAAATACTAGGTGGTTAGTAATCTTTTAAATGTTTTCGACAGTGATGCTATTAACTGGATCAACTTGGCATTTTGAATTAATTTAATAAAGGAGTAGCTACCCGGTATTTAATTAGTCGGGGTGTCACACCACGGTATTATTCACGAAAAAACGGCCCCTTATTCGCCCGAAATGAACGGTAAAGCCGAAAGAAAAAATAGGACATTAACTGAATTAGTTGTGGCTATTTTATTAAATTCAGGGGCTGCCTCACATTGGTGGGGTGAAATTATTTTGACTGTGTGTCACGTGCTTAATAGAATTCCTAAGACTAAACTGAAAATATCTCCTTATGAAATTTTGAAAAATATTAAGCCCAACGTGTCATACTTTAGAACGTGGGGGTGCTTAGCCCATGTACGTATACCCGACCCAAAAAGGTGTAAATTGGCTAGTAGAGCATATGACTGCGTTTTTATAGGCTATGCTATTAATAGCAAAGCATACCGATTTTATAACTTGAAAAATCAAGTAATTATTGAGTCAAATGACGTCGATTTTTATGAAGATAAATTTTCTTTTAAATTGAGAAATAGTGGGGGCGAGTCATCCACTAATATTTCTTTAAGTAAAAATAAAGAAAATAATGAATCCATTTTAGAAATTCGAAAAAGTAAAAGGGCTCGTGTAGAAAAAAAATTTGGTCCCGACTTTTATGCCTACACTTTAGAGGAGCATCCTAACACTATTCAAGAAGCCTTATCTTCTTTAGATGCCGATTTATGGAAATAGGCTATTAATGATGAAATGGATTATTTGGAAACAAATAAAACTTGGCATTTAGTGGATCTTCCTCCTGGATGTAAAACAATTGGGTGTAAATGGATTCTTAAAAAGAAATTAAAACCTGATGGCATTGTTGAAAAATATAAGGCACGTCTTGTTGCTAAAGGTTTTAGACAAAGAGAAAATGTGGATTTTTTTGATACATTTTCACCCGTGACTAGAATAACGTCTATACGTGTACTATTTGCTATAGCTGCCTTAAATGATTTAATTGTACTCCAAACGAATGTTAAAACTGCATTTTTAAATGGAGAATTAGAAGAAGAGATTTATATGGATCAAACTGAAGGGTTTGTTGTACACGGTCAAGAAAATAAAGTATGTAAATTAGATAAATCTCTTTATGGACTCAAACAGGCACCTAAACAATGGCATAATAAATTTGATAGCTTAGTCATCTCTAATGGGTCTAAAATAAATGAAAGTGACAAATGCATTTATTATAAATATGTTGAGAACATTTTCACTATCATATGTCTTTATGTTGATGACTTGCTTATATTTGGTTCCAATATTCATGCCATAGAAAATGTTAAATCATTATTGAGTGCCAACTTTGATATGAAGGATTTGGGTGAAGCTAGTGTAATATTATGAATTAATATTACTAGGTCAGAAAAAGGACTTTCTTTGGATCAATCTCATTACATTGAGAAAGTTCTAAAGAAATATAATTACTTTGACTGTAAACCTGCTAGTACTCCATTTGACCCTAGTGTAAAGTTATGTAAGAACACTGGCAAAAGTGTAAATCAAAATGCTTATGAAAGCATTATTGGTTGCTTACGTTATGCTACAGATTGCACTAGACCTGACATAGCTTATGCTGTGGGAGTACTATGTAGATTTACTAGTAGACCTAGTATGGAGCATTGGCATGCTATTGATAGGGTCATGCGGTAACTTAAAAGGACGATGAACCTCGGATTACACTACAATAAGCATCCCGCTGTCCTTGAAGGATATAGTGATGCTGATTGGAACACCCTATCTGATGATTCTATGGCTACTAGTGGATATATATTTAGCATCGCTGGTGGTGAAGTTTCTTGGAAATCTAATAAACAAACTATTTTGGCTCAATCCACTATGGAGTCTGAGATGATAGCACTAGCTACTGCTAGTGAAGAGGCAGGTTGGTTAAGGAACCTCCTGTCAGATATCCCCTTATGGAAAAGACCGATACCGACCATTTTGATTCATTGTGATAGTACCGCGACTATTGCAAAAGTTGAGAACCGTTATTATAATGGTAAGAAATGACAAATACGTCGTAAGCATAGTACTGTTAGAGAATTAATCTTTACGGGTGCTGTGAGAGTGGATCATATACGATCTGAACAGAACTTAACTGATCCTTTGACGAAAGGACTAGCTAGGGAGAAGGTGTGGAACACCTCGAAAGGGATGGGACTAAAGCCCTTGGATAAATGAGTCATTTGTGATGGTAACCCAACATATAGACTGGAGATCCCAATAAATATGTTCAAAGGGTAATAACAAATCACAAGTGATATAGGTTGAATCATGCTATAATTAATTAATATAGAACGGGGTTTTACTCCGAGTTCATCCCTATGGAGCATGATATCCTGAAGCGAGTTAAGGATGAGTTATTATAACTCTTAATGAGATCTATAGCTTTATTTTGAGTGGGGCACTTAGATACAGGAGTATTCTTGATAGAGTCACCTATGTGAATGTGGAAGTGTGGCCGCTTCCTATGGATATTTTGGGCAAATTCCTAGAGCGTTCACTATACTGGGATAGAAGCACATGGCCGTAATGTGCTAGCTATTAGAATTACATCCAAGTAGGGTTGTGTGTGGGATGTTGTCAGAGATAGAGTTCAAAACTACGGTTACTATAATATTTTCTGAATCATCTTTACTACGTAAAGGTTCATGTCGAAAGACACATTTGCCTATGCACAATTCGATGAATTATTGATCGATAAAATATTTTCAAATTTTGCAAGTGGGGGATTGTTGGTTACAACTTATAGCTGTTTAACAACTTAGAGCTGTTAAGATGCAAAACGTTGAAAGTGCCTTTGGCACAACTCCCACATCAGTATTGCCTGAAAAATGAGTTGTGTATATTTACATTTTTTGTGGAACCAATTGGCAAGCCCTTTGGGCATTAGATGTTTTGCGTGTATGGGTGGGGACTTATTGGGCCAAGTCACACACGCGTGCGCGCCGCCGCCGCCGTCCGTCCGGCCCGGCCCGTGTCCGGGTCTTGGACTTGGGCTCATTAAGAAATAATTTTTTGGACAAATACAGAACTATTTTTTTGGGCTTTAAAAATTATTATTTAACCGTTTTTTAATTACGAAAAAAAACGTGGGCCTTTTACTGTTGAATTTTTCCACCCACGTTTCCAGTTTTCTCTCCACGTTTTAGCGCACTAACGGTAATTTCTTTTTTACATAAAAAGAGGTTGAGACCTCCGTTTTCAATATAGTTCCAACACAGAATTCTTTACAGTTCATCTTCCCATATTACTACAGTTCTGAAATTTTTTTCTTTTTTCTTCCAGAATAATTAATCTCGTTTTACAGATTAATTATATTTAGAATCGAGCAATTATACAGAATGGGTGTACGCAGACCGGATTGATTCTTGTGCTTTTTCAATCCGTATTTTAATTTTTGGAGGTTGTTTTATCCAGGAGGTGGCGATGCTTTCTGACTGTCAACACACATTGGGAAAAGACGTCAAACACCTTAAAGAGAGAGACATTGTCCGCGACTCATCCGTGTTCTAGACTTTCCAGTTCGAGATGTCTTATATTTGCTGTCCCAGATTTATTTGCTCCAAAAATTGGGTAATTTCGTTCTTAATTTTTAATTCTGCATTGAATTATTTACTGCTGCTACAACAATTTTAAGGTGTTCTGAAATTCTGCAATGGACGAAATTAACTCAAGTAACCTTAATAAGCCTTTCAAATATGAAGGAACCCATTTTAAACGTTGGAACAAAAAATTGATATTTTATTTAACTACGAAAAAAGTCGCATCGTGTGTTCAATTTGACAAATCCGTAGTAAATAATCCACCTACTGTTGAGGAAAGCAAAACAATTAGAACTTGGGAGGAAAATGATTTTCTGTGCAAGAACTATATTCTGAATGCTCTAAGTGACGAACTTTATGACTATTATGCCAATTATAAAACTGCGAAAGATTTTTGGGAAGCACTTTTGAAAAAATATGACACGGAGGAGGCGGGTGCTAAAAAATATGCCGCCAGCCGTTATTTGAAATTTCAAATGACGGATGACAAATCTGTTGTTGCTCAAACCCATGATTTGCAAATGATTGCCCATGAAATTATTTCCGAGGGCATGGCTTTAGATGAGCAATTTCAGGTGGCTGTAATTATTGATAAATTGTCTCCACTGTTCAAAGAGTTTAAAAATATTTTGAGGCATAAATCTAAAGAATTTTCACTAGAGTCACTTATTACTAAATTGAGAATTGAGGAGGAATCCCGAAAACAAGACTATAAAGATGAAATTCTTGTTGTGTCTAACAACAAAAATCAGAAAAAGAACCACACTCCAGTTGTTTTAAAGGCAAACGGAAAAAATATGAAAAATCAGAAAAAGAGCCACAACCAGAATTTTAAAAATCAGACTCAGACTCAGAATAAGTATAAGAACCCTGGAAATGGACAGTCTAACAACTCGGGACAGTTTCTCTGTTTCAAGTGTGGCAAGCCTGGCCATATGGCTCGCAAATGTCACAATGTGCCAAACGCACAAACGAATTTTACCAAAGAGGACCTATGTGCTATGATTTCAGAAATCAACATGGTTAGAGGTGCCGAAGGGTGGTGGTTGGATACTGGCGCTTCTCGCCATATCTGTTATGACCGTAGTCTATTTAAGACTTATTCCGAGACTGCAGATAAGAAGGTGTTGTTGGGTGATTCTCGCTCCACTGAGGTTGCTGCTACTGGAAATGTGGAATTGAAGTTCACTTCGGGAAAGACTATTATCCTCAAAGAAGTTCTTCACACTCCCGAGATAAGGAAAAATTTGGTTTCGGGCTATCTTCTCAACAAAGCTGGCTTTACTCAAACTATTGGTGTTGATTTATTTACTTTGACCAAAAATGGATTTTTTGTAGGCAAGGGTTATGCCATTGATTGGATGTTTAAGTTGAATGTTGATGCAATGAATAAAATTTCTCCTTCTGCTTATATTGCTTGTTCATTTAATGTTTGGCATGCTAGGCTTTGTCATGTTAATAAACGACTAGTTAAAAATATGAGCACTTTAGGATTAATTCCCGAATTATCATTAAATGATTTTGAAAAATGTGAATGGTGTAGTCAAACAAAAATCACTAAGACACCACATAAATCTGTTTTTAGAGAATCTGAACCACTTGATTTAATTCATTCGGATATTTGTGAATTGGATGGTGTCACAACTAGAAATGGCAAACGTTATTTTATAACTTTTATTAATGATTGTTCCGATTATTCATTTGTGTATTTAATGAAAAATAAAAGTGAAGCGTTTGACATGTTTAAAAATTTTCTTAATGAAATTGAAAATCAATTTAATCGGAAAATAAAAAGGTTACGTAGTGATAGAGGCACTGAATATGATTCTGGATCATTTATTGAATTTTATAAAACCCACGGTATTATTCACGAAAAAACTGCCGCTTATTCGCCCGAAATGAACGGTAAAGCCGAAAGAAAAATAGGACATTAACTGAATTAGTTGTGGCTATTTTATTAAATTCAGGGGCCGCCTCACATTGCTGGGGTGAAATTATTTTGACTGTGTGTCACGTGCTTAATAGAATTCCTAAGACTAAAATGAAAATATCTCCATATGAAATTTTGAAAAATATTAAGCCCAACGTACCCCAAATAATTGGGAAAAGGCTTTGTTGAGTATTAAGCCCAACGTGTCATACTTTAGAACGTTGGGGTGCTTAGCCTATGTACGTATACCCGACCCAAAAAGGTTTAAATTGGCTAGTAGAGCATATGAGTGCGTTTTTATAGGCTATGCTATTAATAGCAAAGCATACCGATTTTATGACTTGAAAAATCAAGTAATTATTGAATCAAATGACGTCGATTTTTATGAAGATAAATTTTCTTTTAAATTGAGAAATAGTGGGGGCGAGTCATCCACTAATATTTCTTTAAGTAAAAATAAAGAAAATAATGAATCCATTTTAGAAATTCGAAAAAGTAAAAGGGCTCGTGTAGAAAAAAAATTTGGTCCCGACTTTTATGCCTACACTTTAGAGGAGCATCCTAACACTATTCAAGAAGCCTTATCTTCTTTAGATGCCGATTTATGGCAAGAGGCTATTAATGATGAAATTGGTTATTTGGAAACAAATAAAACTTGGCATTTAGTGGATCTTCCTCCTGGATGTAAAACAATTGGGTGTAAATGGATTCTTAAAAAGAAATTAAAACCTGATGGCACTGTTGAAAAATATAAGGCACGTCTTGTTGCTAAAGGTTTTAGACAAAGAGAAAATGTGGATTTTTTTGATACACTTTCACCCGTGACTAGAATAACGTCTATACGTGTACTATTTACTATAGCTGCCTTTAATGATTTAATTGTACTCCAAATGAATGTTAAAACTGCATTTTTAATTGGAGAATTATAAGAAGAGATTTATATGGATCAAACTGAAGGGTTTGTTGTACACGGTCAAGAAAATAAAGTATGTAAATTAGATAAATCTCTTTATGGACTCAAACAGGCACCTAAACAATGGCATGATAAATTTGATAGCTCAGTCATCTCTAATGGGTTTAAAATAAATGAAAGTGACAAATGCATTTATTATAAATATGTTGAGAACATTTTCACTATCATATGTCTTTATGTTGATGACTTGCTTATATTTGGTTCCAATATTCATGCCATAGAAAATGTTAAATCATTATTGAGTGCCAACTTTGATATGAAGGATTTGGGTGAAGCTAGTGTAATATTAGGAATTAATATTACAAGGTCAGAAAAGGTACTTTCTTTGGATCAATCTCATTACATTGAGAAAGTTCTAAAGAAATATAATTACTTTGACTGTAAACCTGCTAGTACTCCATTTGACCCTAGTGTAAAGTTATTTAAGAACACTGGCGACAGTGTAAATCAAAATGCTTATGCAAGCATTATTGGTAGCTTACGTTATGCTACAGATTGCACTAGACCTGACATAGCTTATGCTGTGGGAGTACTATATAGATTTACTAGTAGACCTAGTATGGAGCATTGGCATGCTATTGAGAGGGTCATGCGGTACCTTAAAAGGACGATGAACCTCGGATTACACTACAATAAGCATCCCGCTGTCCTTGAAGGATATAGTGATGCTGATTGGAACACCCTATCCGATGATTCTAAGGCTACTAGTGGATATATATTTAGCATCGCTGGTGGTGCAGTTTCTTGGAAATCTAATAAAAAAACTATTTTGGCTCAATCCACTATGGAGTCTGAGATGATAGCACTAGCTACTGCTAGTGAAGAGGCAGGTTGGTTAAGGAACCTCCTGTCAGATATCCCCTTATGGAAAAGACCGATACCGGCCGTTTTGATTCATTGTGATAGCACAACGACTATTGCAAAAGTTGAGAACCGTTATTATAATGGTAAGAAATGACAAATACGTCGTAAGCATAGTACTGTTAGAGAATTAATCTCTACGGGTGCTGTGAGGGTGGATCATATACGGTCTGAATAGAACTTAGCTGATCCTTTGACGAAAGGACTAGCTAGGGAGAAGGTGTGGAACACCTCGAAAGGGATGGGATTAAAGCCCTTGGATAAATGAGTCATTTGTGATGGTAACCCAACATATAGACTGGAGATCCCAATAAATATGTTCAAAGGGTAATAACAAATCACAAGTGATATAGGTTGAATCATGCTATAATTAATTAATATAGAACGGGGTTTTACTCCGAGTTCATCCCTATGGAGCATGATATCCTGAAGCGAGTTAAGAATGAGTTATTATAACTCTTAATGAGATCTATAGCTTTATTTTGAGTAGGGCACTTAGATACAGAAGTATTCTTGATAGACTCACCTATGTGAATGTGGAAGTGTGGCCGCTTCCTATGGATATTTTGGGCAAATTCCTAGAGCGTTCACTATACTGGGATAGAAGCACATGGCCGTAACGTGCTAGCTATTAGAATTACATCCAAGTAGGGTTGTGTGTGGGATGTTGTCAGAGATAGAGTTCAAAACTACGGTTACTCTAATATATTCTGAATCATCTTTACTACGTAAAGGTTCATGTCGAAAGACACCTTTGCTTATGCACAATTCTATGAATTATTGCTCGATAAAATATTTTCAAATTTTGCAAGTGGGGGATTGTTGGTTACAGCTCATAGCTGTTTAACAGCTTAGAGCTGTTAAGATGCAAAACGTTGAAAGTTCCTTTGGCACAAGTCCCACATCGGTATTGCCTAAAAAATGAGTTGTGTATATTTACATTTTTTGTGGAAGCAATGGGCAAGCCCTTTGGGCATTAGATGTTTTGTGTGTATGGGTGGGGACTTATTGGGCCAAGTCACACACGCGCGCGCGCCGCCACCGCCGTCCGTCCGGCCCGGCCCTTGTTCGGGTCTTAGGCTCATTAAGAAATAATTTTTTGGACAAATACAGAACAGTTTTTTGGGCTTTAAAAATTATTTTTTAACCGTTTTTTAATTCCAAAAAAAACGTGGGCCTTTTACTGTTGAATTTTTCCACCCACGTTTCCAATTTTCTCTCCACGTTTTAGCACACTAACGGTAATTTCTTTTTTGCATAAAAAGAGGTTGAGACCTCCGTTTTCAATATAGTTCCAACACAGAATTCTTTATAGTTCATCTTCCCCCATTACTACAGTTCTGAAATTTTTTTCTTTTTTCTTCAAGAATAATTAATCTCGTTTTACAGATTAATTATATTTAGAATCGAGCAATTATACAGAATGGGTGTACGCAGACCAGATTGATTCTTGTGCTTAATCAATCCGTATTTTAATTTTTGGAGGTTGTTTTATCCTGGAGGTGGCGATGCTTTCTGACTGTCAACACACATTGGGAAGAGACGTTAAACACCTTAAAGAGAGCGACATTGTCCGCGACTCAGTCGTGTTCTAGACTGTCCAGTTCGAGATTTCTTTTATTTGCTGTCCCAGATTTATTTGCTCCAAAAATTGGGTAATTTCGTTCTTAATTTTTAATTCTGCATTGAATTATTTACTGTTGCTACAACAATTTTAAGGTGTTCTGAAATTCTGCCATGGACGAAATTAACTCAAGTAACCTTAATAAGCCTTTCAAATATGAAGGAACCCATTTTAAACGTTGGAACAAAAAATTGATATTTTATTTAACTACGAAAAAAGTCGCATCGTGTGTTCAATTTGACAAATCCGTGGTAAATAATCCACCTACTGTTGAGGAAAGCAAAACAATTAGAACTTGGGAGGCAAATGATTTTATGTGCAAGAACTATATTCTGAATGCTCTAAGTGACGAACTTTATGACTATTATGTCAATTATAAAACTGCGAAAGATGTTTGGGACGCACTTTTTAAAAAATATGACACGGAGGAGGCGGGTGCTAAAAAATATACCGTCAGCCGTTATTTGAAATTTCAAATGACGGATGACAAATCTGTTGTTGCTCAAACCCATGATTTGCAAATGATTGCCCATGAAATTATTTCCGAGGGCATGGCTTTAGATGAGCAATTTCAGGTGGCTGTAATTATTGATAAATTGTCTCCACTGTTCAAAGAGTTTAAAAATATTTTGAGGCATAAGTCTAAAGAATTTTCACTAGAGTCACTTATTACTAAATTGAGAATTGAGGAGGAATCCCGAAAACAAGACTATAAAGATGAAATTCTTGTTGTGTCTAACAAATAAAATCATAAAAAGAACCACACTCCAGTTGTTTTAAAGGCAAACGGAAAAAACATGAAAAATCAGAAAAAGAGCCACAACCAGAATTTTAAAAATCAGACTCAGACTCAGAATAAGTATAAGAACCCTGGAAATGGACAGTCTAACAACTCGGGACAGTTTCTCTGTTTCAAGTGTGGCAAGCCTGGCCATATGGCTCGCAAATGTCGCAATGTGCCAAACGCACAAACGAATTTTACCGAAGAGGACCTATGTGCTATGATTTTAGAAATCAACATGGTTAGCGGTGCCTAAGGGTGGTGGTTGGATACTGGCGCTTATCGCCATATCTGTTATGACCGTAGTCTATTTAAGACTTATTCCGAGACTGCAGATAAGAAGGTGTTGTTGGGTGATTCTCACTCCACTGAGGTTGCTGCTACTGGAAATGTGGAATTGAAGTTCACTTCGGGAAAGACTATTATCCTCAAAGAAGTTCTTCACACTCCCGAGATAAGGAAAAATTTGGTTTCGGGCTATCTTCTCAACAAAGCTGGCTTTACTCAAACTATTGGTGTTGATTTATTTACTTTGACCAAAAATGGAATTTTTGTAGGCAAGGGTTATGCCACTAATTTGATGTTTAAGTTGAATGTTGATGCAATGAATAAAATTTCTCCTTCTGCTTATATTGCTTGTTCATTTAATGTTTGGCATGCTAGGCTTTGTCATGTTAATAAACGACTAGTTAAAAATATGAGCACTTTAGGATTAATTCCCGAATTATCATTAAATGATTTTGAAAAATGTGAATGGTGTAGTCAAACAAAAATCACTAAGACACCACATAAATCTGTTTTTAGAGAATCTGAACCACTTGATTTAATTCATTCGGATATTTGTGAATTGGATGGTGTCACAACTAGAAATGGCAAACGTTATTTTATAACTTTTATTAATGATTGTTCCGATTATTCATTTGTGTATTTAATGAAAAATAAAAGTGAAGCATTTGACATGTTTAAAAATTTTCTTAATGAAATTGAAAATCAATTTAATCGAAAAATAAAAAGGTTACGTAGTGATAGAGGCACCGAATATGATTCTGGATCATTTATTGAATTTTATAAAACCCACGGTATTATTCACGAAAAAACTGCCCCTTATTCGCCCGAAATGAACGGTAAAGCCGAAAGAAAAAATAGGACATTAACTGAATTAGTTGTGGCTATTTTATTAAATTCAGGGGCTGCCTCACATTGCTGGGGTGAAATTATTTTGACTGTGTGTCACGTGCTTAATAGAATTCCTAAGACTAAAATGAAAATATCTCCTTATGAAATTTTGAAAAATATTAAGCCCAACGTGTCATACTTTAGAACGTGGGGGTGCTTAGCCTATGTACGTATACCCAACCCAAAAAGGTGTAAATTGGCTAGTAGAGCATATGAGTGCGTTTTTATATGCTATGCTATTAATAGCAAAGCATACCGATTTTATGACTTGAAAAATCAAGTAATTATTGAATCAAATGACGTCGATTTTTATGAAGATAAATTTTCTTTTAAATCGAGAAATAGTGGGGGCGAGTCATCCACTAATATTTCTTTAAGTAAAAATAAAGAAAATAATGAATCCATTTTAGAAATTCGAAAAAGAAAAAGGGCTCGTGTAGAAAAAAAATTTGGTCCCGACCTTTATGCCTACACTTTAGAGGAGCATCCTAACACTATTCAAGAAGCCTATCTTCTTTAGATGCCGATTTATGGCAAGAGGCTATTAATGATGAAATGGATTATTTGGAAACAAATAAAACTTGGCATTTAGTGGATCTTCCTCCTGGATGTAAAACAATTGGGTGTAAATGGATTCTTAAAAAGAAATTAAAACCTGATGGCACTGTTGAAAAATATAAGGCACGTCTTGTTGCTAAAGGTTTTAGACAAAGAGAAAATGTGGATTTTTTTGATACATTTTCACCCGTGACTAGAATAACGTCTATACGTGTACTATTTGCTATAACTGCCTTAAATGATTTAATTGTACTCCAAATGAATGTTAAAACTGTATTTTTAAATGGAGAATTAGAAGAAGAGATTTATATGGATCAAACTGAAGGGTTTGTTGTACACGGTCAAGAAAATAAAGTATGTAAATTAGATAAATCTCTTTATGGACTCAAACAGGCACCTAAACAATGGCATGATAAATTTGATAGCTTAGTCATCTCTAATGGGTTTAAAATAAATGAAAGTGACAAATGCATTTATTATAAATATGTTGAGAACATTTTCACTATCATATGTCTTTATGTTGATGACTTGCTTATATTTTGTTCCAATATTCATGCCATAGAAAATGTTAAATCATTATTGAGTGCCAACTTTGATATGAAGGATTTGGGTGAAGCTAGTGTAATATTATGAATTAATATTACTAGGTCAGAAAAGGGACTTTCTTTGGATCAATCTCATTACATTGAGAAAGTTCTAAAGAAATATAATTACTTTGGCTGTAAACCTGCTAGTACTCCATTTGACCCTAGTGTAAAGTTATTTAAGAACACTGGCGACAGTGTAAATCAAAATGCATATGCAAGCATTATTGGTAGCCTACGTTATGCTACAGATTGCACTAGACCTGACATAGCTTATGCTGTGGGAGTACAATGTAGATTTACTAGTAGACCTAGTATGGAGCATTGGCATGCTATTGAGAGGGTCATACGGTACCTTAAAAGGACGATGAACCTCGAATTGCACTACAATAAGCATCCCGCTGTCCTTGAAGGATATAGTGATGTTGATTGGAACACCCTATCTGATGATTCTAAGGCTACTAGTGGATATATATTTAGCATCGTTGGTGGTGCAGTTTCTTGGAAATCTAATAAACAAACTATTTTATCTCAATCCACTATGGAGTCTGAGATGATAGCACTAGCTACTGCTAGTGAAGAGGCAGGTTGGTTAAGGAACCTCCTGTCAGATATCCCCTTATGGAAAAGACCGATACCGGCCGTTTTGATTCATTGTGATAGTACCGCGACTATTGCAAAAGTTGAAAACCGTTATTATAATGGTAAGAAATGACAAATACGTCGTAAGCATAGTACTGTTAGAGAATTAATCTTTACGGGTGCTGTGAGAGTGGATCATATACGATCTGAACAAAACTTAGCTGATCCTTTGACGAAAGGACTAGCTAGGGAGAAGGTGTGGAACACCTCGAAAGGGATGGGACTAAAGCCCTTGGATAAATGAGTCATTTGTGATGGTAACCCAACATATAGACTGGAGATCCCAATAAATATGTTCAAAGGGTAATAACAAATCACAAGTGATATAGGTTGAATCATGCTATAATTAATTAATATAGAACGGGGTTTTACTCCGAGTTCATCCCTATGGAGCATGATATCCTGAAGCGAGTTAAGGATGAGTTATTATAACTCTTAATGAGATCTATAGCTTTATTTTGAGTGGGGCACTTAGATACAGGAGTATTCTTGATAGACTCACCTATGTGAATGTGGAAGTGTGGCCGCTTCCTATGGATATTTTGGGCAAATTCCTAGAGCGTTCACTATACTGAGATAGAAGCACATGGCCGTAACGTGGTAGCTATTAGAATTACATCCAAGTAGGGTTGTGTGTGGGATGTTGTCAGAGATAGAGTTCAAAACTACGGTTACTCTAATATATTCTGAATCATCTTTACTACGTAAAGGTTCATGTCGAAAGATACCTTTGCTTATGTACAATTCCATGAATTATTGCTCGATAAAATATTTTCAAATTTTGCAAGTGGGGGATTGTTGGTTACAGCTCATAGCTGTTTAACAGCTTAGAGCTGTTAAGATGCAAAACGTTGAAAGTGCCTTTGGCACAAGTCCCACATCGGTATTGCCTCAAAAATGAGTTGTGTATATTTACATTTTTTGTGGAACCAATGGGCAAGCCCTTTGGGCATTAGATGTTTTGTGTGTATGGGTGGGGACTTATTGGGCCAAGTCACACATGCGCGCGAGCCGCCGCCGCCGTCCGTCCGGCCTGGCCCGTGTCCGGGCTTGGGCTTGGGCTCATTAAGAAATAATTTTTTGGACAAATACAGAACTGTTTTTTGGGCTTTAAAAATTATTTTTTAACCGTTTTTTAATTCCGAAAAAAAACGTGGGCCTTTTACTGTTGAATTTTTCAACCCACGATTCCAGTTTTCTCTCCACGTTTTAGTGCACTAACGGTAATTTCTTTTTTGCATAAAAGGAGGTTGAGACCTCCGTTTTCAATATAGTTCCAACACAGAATTCTTTACAGTTCATCTTCCCCCATTACTACAGTTCTGAAATTTTTTTCTTTTTTCTTCCAGAATAATTAATCTCGTTTTACAGATTAATTATATTTATAATCGAGCAATTATACAGAATGAGTGTACGCAGACCGGATTGATTCTTGTTCTTTATCAATCCGTATTTTAATTTTTGAAGGTTGTTTTATCCTGGGGGCTGCGATGCTTTCTGACTGTCAACACACATTGGGCAAAGCCACGAAACACCTTAAAGAGAGCGACATTGTCCGCGACTCAGTCGTGTTCTAGACTGTCCAGTTCGGGATTTCTTATATTTTCTGTCCCAGATTTATTTGCTCCAAAAATTGGGTAATTTCGTTCTTAATTTTTAATTCTGCATTTAATTATTTACTGCTGCTACAATAAATAATACTCAAATAATTATTTGGAGAATCCTTATCGGCGGTGGCTAACTGAGTTGGATAATACTCAATAACATGATATGGAGATTCCGATACACTCCTTATGATCGGGGACTGTTAACAGGGGCATCTACGACATTTTATAAGTTTTGTAATTTAAGAATTGAAACAGACTAATGGGGATGTTCACAGGATACCATGGTATATAAAAAACACCCTCAAATTAGTTAAGGTCTTTTTGGTTTAGGAAACACAATTTTTCTATTAAGTCATTATACATGGAACATTTTCTAATATTTCTTATCGCAATATTTTTTTCTTAATAGGTCCTATTTGTACATACAATGGATATTTATTGTATATTTTACAAATAGGACTTATTGGAATAAAATTCTTTTTTTATGGGACCTCATGGAAAAAAAATGTTAGGACCTATTGAACTACATACTTAGTAAACGGGACTAATTGGTAAAAAATCCAAAAAATTAAGGGGTGTTAGTTTTTTCATCTTAATCTCGATTTGAAGTTTGATGTCTAAATTTAAACTCTGAAATCTGAATCCAAAAAATATTTTTGTTTTTATATCTGAATGAATGTATTTAGACTGATTCTGAAAAATATTTTGTTTTCTGTATCTGAATGGACCTGTGAATGAATGTATTTAGACTGATTTAGACTTCAGATTCAGATTTCAGATTTCAGATGTTGATTTACCTCTTAATCATTCAGAGAGAAAAAAAAAGTTGTGAACCTCTTAATCATTTATAAAAAAGGGTTTAGGGGAAAGCTCCTCATAATTCTCAAAGTTTATAAAAATAGGGCACTCCACATAATTTTATAAATTTAGTCTCTGTACTAAAAATATCATGAAAAATGGTGAAAAATGGTGCCGTTAGCGCGGACCAAAAAAATGAACTCATAACTCTAAAGGGTCCACACAAATAAATGTTATTGTACCACAAGGACTAGATTTATAAACTTGAAAAGCATTGTCCTAAAAATCCAAATATAGGAAGGAACATGACCTTTACCATATTTATCTATTAGAAAAATAAATATTTGGTACCTCTTGAGTCTGAATATTCAGACTTAAGAGGTAAAAACAAGCAACACCTAACTATTGTAATCCCCCCTTGCACGTGCAAGATTAACTGTGTTACAATTTTGCGATTTTTAACATCAATCTTTTACTTAAGCTTAAAAGAGTAAGAAACTCATCTTTAACTCAACATCTCTTAATCCATTTGAAACTTTTTATGCTCTTGATCATTCAAACAGTGTTCAATTTTTCTATAAAAAAAAATTAACGTTAAAATTCCCTCATCATTTCTTCAAAACTTTTTTTACCATAATCATGCAATGAGATAACAGGGAAATTAAATACAAAAAAAAAATATTTAACTGTCTAAAAAGCAGTAATCAGTATAAAGCAGGCGGATTTGGTCGAATGTTCGAGGCATTCGATTATTAAAACTTGGTAAATACTAAAAGATATTTTGTGATCTTATATGGTTCATTGGACGACCTCCGTGATCATCATCATACCTGGCTTTGCCAACAACGATGGAGACAAAATTTAGATTCCTTCTTGTTGTCCGGTGTTTGAATCTCATGGTCTTGAAGTATGAAATTTGTTATGCATAGTCCGTGTGTGGGCCGCGAATAATCAAATTTTGGAGACAAAGTTGTCGGTGGTCAGGATTCTTTCCGTGTTGGTTTTGATACTAAAAATTTTCGACTTCCATGGAGGTTCAGCTTGTACCAAAACTTTTTGACGTTTTGGGTTTCTACATTTTAGAGGCTTGAGCTCGTTTTGAATAGGATGAATTTGGAGGAGGAAGGGAAATAAATTAATTTAAGTTTTTTTATGTTTTGGGTTTTTATGTTTTGGAGGCGCGTGCTTGTTTAGAATATGATGAATTTGGAGGAGTGAAAGGAAATAAATGAATTGAATGCTTGAGTTATACGTGGACATCTTAAACACACGAGAGCAATAAATTGTGTAGTGCATTTTGTATTATTATATAGATATTATTTGGCAAAAACTCGTTCATGGAAAAATTTTGGACTTTTTTACATAATCCCAAATTTATAATGTTTTATTTAATATAATTTTCAATTTACTAATGTGTTAGACTTAAACCCGACATTATTTTTTTACAACTATAACCTCAGATGACACTCAACCAACAAACTAACTTAACTCAACTATTCCTCACATGTTTTCCCATCCCCTTTGCCCTTCCAACCAACATGGATCTAACGGTTGAG
The DNA here is from genome assembly GCA_949130495.1 of Sambucus nigra. Taxonomy (NCBI): domain Eukaryota; kingdom Viridiplantae; phylum Streptophyta; class Magnoliopsida; order Dipsacales; family Adoxaceae; genus Sambucus; species Sambucus nigra. The sequence goes on along the minus strand of OX422207.1, from coordinate 284,480,477 downwards.
ATTATATAGTAGTTGGAATCCCAAATTTTACGTTATTTTCCCCGATTACAAAGTAGCTATGAAAGTTAGGGTTTTGAACATAAGACCATCACAAAATCATCAATTCATTAAATTAAACACCACACGCCTCTTAATCTTCAAAGTCTACAATAATTATGAACTTGTCTATGTAACTTTCTTTAAGTTTCAAGTAGTTGTGGAAACCCTAGGGCTTTAATCATAATAGTGGGAGGTAGGGAAACATCCAAGCATGTGGGGAAGGTAAAATTACTTAATACAAGATTTTTCGATTAGCTTATTACCTTATTTTACTGAAAATGAGTAAGTTTTCAACTATAATTAGGGATACGGACATGATGGGGATATACATACTTTTCATTATAACAGATATGTAATGGCTAATAAAATTATGTTTCTAAAGCACGTTTTTCTTTTAAAAAAAAAATCGGGGGCCAGAGCCGGATGTGTGATTCATAAGGCCTAATTGTTCCATTTTTTAGATGACCTTTTGCATTTCCCACCATTGTGGCCAAATATACCACAATTCTTACACTTCCTCTTCTTTTTGGCTTGTGTGTCCTCATCATGATCCCTCATTTTATTCTTGTATGATTTACTATATGGTTTGGAGAGTTTTGGTTGAATCACATTGAATTGTGGCATATTATAGAGCTCTTGGTTTGGAAGTGGATAAATCCTTCTTGAATATGCATCGACGTAGGTCCTCACAAAGTAGTATAGAATGCAGTACCTGCACCAAATTAATATAAACAATGCCATAACTCATATGAATATAATCAGATTAATATTGTTAAAATTCTATCAATTGAACAACTTACTTAGTCGAGTCACGTTTTTTATTCTAACTAAGAACACACGCATCATATTTGAAAGGTATACCAGTTAGGTTTCATTATCTACAATTACAGGACAAATTTTCAAGCCTCCCAGTCTATCTTTGATTACGCTGCCATTCAACACAAAACACATTAATATTAGCATGCCTAATAATGAACTTGTAGACCTTTTTCTTCAGTTTCTCAATTATCTCAACGGCTTTAGGCACAATCCTATTGACGTCCCATATTGAAGCCCTCGTCCTCCTATTATACATCAAGGTCATAACCATGTTGTGGTAATTTTTAACAAACTCGCAAACAAGTTTGTCTCTTAATTCAAGGATCCATATGTTGAAAGACTTAAAGAAGTCGTTTGTTATATGCTCATAACAAGCTGTAAAATCAACATTGCCCTTGACCATGCTTGATCATTTATGTCAACCAACCATTTTAAAGTTTTATTTAAGTGTTTTTTCAACCCCACGAGGCACCTAAAGTGTTCATCCGTGTCATATGATTTTGTTACCCCTGTCTAAGATTTTATAGATTTTTAGCCCCATACCCAACCTTTTAAAGTTCTTATACAAGCGTATGGATAAAAATATGTGGTTGTTGTAAGGGAGGTGATTATGTACGTGTATGATAAAAATGTAATTATTGCCTTGTGTTTCTCAACACGTTGCTTCATCAAAGAAATAAAGTCACTCCATGTTTTAGTACGTTAGGATAAGTGGATATAAATTTTAAGTAGGAACATTTCATTGCTCCCATCAAGTGCACACGTGGGTAGACATACACCTCTAAACTTGCCCTTTTAGTAAACACTTATAAAGACATGTCAATGGCCTACATCCATATATAAAACCATGTAATGAAGCACTAAATACAAGAGAAGTACGTTGTTATCTTCACTTGTCCTATCAACAAGAACAAACCCCATATTCAGTCTACCTATTTGTTAAATGCAAGCAGTAGTCTAAAAGTAATTTCTTGCTTAGTTGCCTTGGATGAGTTCCATTTGAGAGTGCACTATCTCGATCTTAATGGAATATTTATATAATTTAGTTTTCAACATACACAATTTCAAATTTCATCTTATTAACCCTAAATAAGCTTATAGGTAATAAAGCAGATAAAATAAGCACGCAAACACGAAAAAAGGGAGTTTTAGGAAATAATCCCCCCAGGGCAAAACCTTTCATTCGGTTTATAAAATTTAAAAATTGCGACTTACAAATTTTATAAAGGAATCTACTATGATCATCTCAAGAACTACAAAGGCGCAACTTTCCTTCAGCAACGATCCTCGTAAGAATCATAAGAACCATAGTCCCCCATCGTCAGCAATGAATACCAACGGGTTTCTCAAGTCAGCCATGGAGATGCCTTCTCCACAAATGTATATACCAGATGCTAAAACTTTTTAGGGTTTAAATGAATTCATAAGAACGATTTTTAGGATGTACGTTGTGAATTAAAAAGTGTTTTAGAACACTAAACAATGAAGAACTTTTACAAAAGATATGCAAAAATGAATCTGGCAAAAGTCTTAAAAAATCTGAACACGAAACAGGTATTTATAGGGTGTTCATTAATTTCAAGGCGACAAACTTATTTGAAATAAATTTAAGGCTCGTTCGAATGAAAAAACAAGTCATTTGAACAAAATAAAATCTCATTTGAATGAAACACCAATGTTATTTAAACCAGCTTCAAACGACCTTCTTATGAGCCAAAATAGTACGCCCTCAATCGATGCTCGTTAGATAAAACTACGAATGATCCTTCCAACGAAGACTAAATATCGTTTGAACGAGATTTCCATCTTGTTTGAACGAGGTTTAAAATCAAAAAATATTTATGTTTTAAAATTAAAAACCTGCTCATTTTTTATAAAATTAAACATCCCAGAATTAAGGTCTATGAATTAATTTAAACTCTAAATTGATTTATTCTTTTATGGGATGTCGGGAAGTCTTCAAACTTGGAGATACTCGAGTTCGGTTCATCGTGACGGTGCGTAATGATTTGTAACGAGATACGCTAAACTAGCATAAAACATAAAAGGACTATACTATGAATAAAATTAGAAAAATTATTCTTACAAATCTCCCCATTTGGCTATTCCGATACAAAACAAACAAACATGAATGAACACCAAATTAAAATAAAAAATCTCCTATGATACAAATCCTAACACCCTTCCTAACCCCAAAACCAAATGACATAAGTCTCTATGTCTTCAAACTTCTTCTTCTTCTTCCCTTACACAAATTTTATCTTCATTCATGTGTCTTTAATTCCACTTTAAGTACCTACACACATGAGATAAAAAAATATACCTCATGACGCATCGAATTTGAAATAAAATAATACTTTAATTAAATTCTCTCACATAAATCAAACTCATCAAATCTCACTTTTTAATTTGCTTCCCCCTTTATTTATATTCGAAATAGACAAAGATGTAGAAACACATGGGTGAAATATGAAGCATCACGTAGAAGATAAGATACCATCACAAAAATATATAAATCAAGTATGTGTAATGATAATCTCAAAGGCTAACACAACCAACTATTTTTGAAAATTTTCAAATTTTTTTCTTAACAAAAAACAAATACAACAAATACAACTAACAATATCATATATAATATATGCAAAATATATCAAAGAAAATTTGGCACACATATATAGATATAAACAACCACAAATCATGACACAAGCACATAAGCTTTGCACACTATCATAGTATCGATGTGTCTAAACACGTGGAATGGAATAAATGGGTGTGAACTAGATACAAATGAATTATAACCCAAACAGTCAAATATATTTAAAAAGTTCTAATTGGCCACAAAACTTTATCAAATTAAGCTTTAACATCAAGTGACAAATAAAGTTGAACTTAACGAACAAAACAAGCACAATGCACACAAACCTAAATCATTGATAATTCTACAAATCAATAGCGTCGTGACAAAATAATCATACAAGGATTTATTGTGCAAATCCGTTGATCTTCAACTAAACTCTCTTAAAAGATAAACTTATATCATATTTTTTTATCGTTTTCTCAATTCTTTTGAAGTTATTTCTTTTGCAAGATCAATCAAGCTAAATTGGCCCCATTTTAACTTTTTTTCTGTTTTTATTGCCTTTATTTTTTCTTATGCTCTTTTTAAAGGTGACTTTCACGCAAAGTCAACCTGTCTTTCACAACCCTTTTCCATGTACACTCATATTTTTACACTAATAAATAAAATCTCTCATTGACAATGGTTCTTACAAGCACAAATACCCCGTAGTCACATTAACGTGTAGATGATAAAATTGATGGGAGAACATCTCACCAAGCTCAAATATATATGTGAAGTCAAAATTCAACAAGCTCGTGCATGTGTGTGCCGAGGCATATACTAAGTCGAATCCATAAAGAAAATCAAGTTCTAATCAACTCCATAAACATGGTTAAGAACAATCTAAGTATCTAAAGTCATAACCAAATGCCCTAGCCGCATGAAAATTACGAAGTGCATTGTATTCAAACAAACCAATACGCCACACTAAATGTGTAAAACTAGAATACAAAAAAATCAAAAATCTTTTTGTATTTCTCAAAAAATTTATCTAAATAAAATATTTTTGTATTTGTCCAATATGACTGCACAAAATAAAAATATAAAATAAAAAGTACACATATCATAACACTAGCAAAACATATATCACGAAGCACAACTAGAGTGTGACGAAATCGTGCAAGCAATCATTCATATAATATAGCAAGAGAAGAATTATGTACAAGCATGCGAGAATCAGCTAGTCTAACATCTAGCGCCTCTAAAACGGATTTCCTAATCCAAATAGGTGTGTACTTAACGCATCGAGTTTTGGAAATTAAGGGGACACCAGACTTCAACTTCCTAGGACCTCTTCCATAATCATAACAAAATACCCTAAGGTGACATTTCCTACCACAATGTGAACATGTGTAAACACGAGGAATGTTACCTATGGTTTGACCTTTTCTAACATCCTTGGATGTGGTTGACCCTATAAACAAACAATGGTCTTGGTTTTAACACTTGAAGCATTAGAAATATGTGAGCCATTACCATCACTCCTCAAACTACTCGAGTCTTTTAAATAATCTTTTCACTTCAAAATTTCAGACTTAAGCAAAGAACTTGACTCTTTCAATTTTAGGGACTCTTTCTTCATATGCTCAATCATTCCTAGAAGTTTATCTCCTTCCCCCTAAATGAAATCAAACTTACCCTATGAGTCTTCTCACGTGCCTTCAAATCATTAATCAAAACACTATCCTCAATGTCACATACATTAACCCTATAATTTTTAAAGTCCTCTAATTATTATATTAAAAACCAGACTCTGTCATCACTGTCTTTCTTGGATGATTCTAAATTTTTAAAATCACGATACATGTAAAAAGTTTCTCACGAAAGAAATCTCTTTGCGTTTGAATTATTTGCAAAAGTTACATAGCAACTTTAAAACGAAAATTTTCTTTTTCAAGAATTTCAATTCTTTTAGCAAACTTCAAATTCAAACGATTTAAGTCGTCAAAACTATGGGAATTCATCGACAGATAAATAAACCACCAAAAAATCACTAGAAAATTATCTAACACGAAAAGTTAGTACAACCCGCTCTGATACCAATTTGAGAGTGCACTATCTCGATCTTAATAAAATATTTACATAATTTAGTGTCCAATATACACAATTTCAAATTTTATCTTATTAACCCTAAACAAGCTTCTGGGTGATAAAGTAGATAAAATAAGCATGTAAACACGACAAGGAAGTTTCACGAAAAAATACCCCCACAAATCGCAACTTACAAATTCTATAAAGGAATCTGTTATGATCCTCTTAAGAACCACAGAGTCGCAACTTTCCTTCAGCAATGATCCTCGTACGAATCACAAGAACCGTAGTCCTCCATCTTCAATAGTAAATACCCTCGGGTTTCACAAGTTTGCCATGGAGATACTTATTCCACAAAGGTGTATGTAAGATACTAAAACTTTATAGGGTTTAATGAATTCATAAGAATGGTTTTCAGGATGTACATTGTGAATTAAAAATTGTTTTATAACACTAAAAAATGGAGAAATTTCGCAAAAGATATGCATAAACAAATCTGACAAAAGTCTTAAAAAATCTGAACATGAAATAGGTATTTATAGGGTGTTCACAAATTTCGAGGCGGCAGACTCGTTTGAACCAAGCTCAAGGCTTGTTCAAACGAAAAAAGGCATGTCATTTGAACAAAATAAAATCTCGTTTTAACAAAACACCACCAATCTCGTTTGAACCAACTCTAAATGACCTTTTGAAGAGCCAAAATAGTACACCCTTGATCGATGCTCATGAGATAAATCTACGAACGACCCTTCTAAAGAAAACCCAATCTCGTTTGACGACGTTTAAAAGAAAAAAATATTTATATTTTGAAATTAAAAAGCCCTTTTCGTTTTTGATGAAAATAAACATCCCATAAATAAAAGTGTGTAAATTAATTTAAACTCTAAATTGCTTTATACCTTTATGGGATGTCAGAAAGTCTTCAAACTTGGAGATGCATGAGTTGGGTTCGTCGTGATGCTGTGTGATAATTTGTAACGGGATATGTCAAACTAGCCTAAAACATAAAAGGCCTACAGTATGAAAAATATCAGAAAAACTGTTCTTGTTCATATTAGAAAAAATGTTCTTACATCTTCCACCTAGCAACCCGGTAAGATATGTCTACCCCAAACCTTCTCTAAATTTCTAGTTATATGTTTTTACATGTGTAGATCATGTGGTGGATTCTTACAGCCTCATCAAGTTGCAAGGTAACTCAAGGTATAGTTATTAACGAATTTTTAGATCTTCCATCATGTTTACATGTGTGGGGCTCTATAAGTCCATTCACCATCATTGTGGCTTCTTTATTTTTCTACCTAACATAGCATATCCACTTGCAATTCTTATCATGGCATTGTAGTCTTGCTATATCACCATTATTTCATGCAAATACAAACACAAACTTATGTAATATTACATAGATTCTCATGAAGTCCTTGAATTTATGTATTGTATCAAATTCCATCCATTTTTCTATTGTTGGATGTTGCGTAATTGACACATTATTTTTCTCCATGCCCTTTTCCCATATAATAATTATTTATTTATTGCATAAACTCATCATGTTGGACATCTCCCTTTTTTAGTTTATATCACCCTCAGAATCAGTTGGAACACTATGGTATGACTTAGCAGGATAAACTCCCTCAAGCTGTAAAGCACCATTAACATACCCTCACTTTTATTCCATTACACATTAACATATTCTCCCTATGACTCTATTTGATTGGTCACAGCTGGTTAGGGTTCTTAAGGCAAATCATCTAACTTTTCCTCAAATATTTCCCTTAAATTCACCCTTACACTCAGACTAATTACCCTTTTTTTTAAAGGAATCTTCTTCCCCTTACATGATTTTCTTATTTTTGGTGTTTCGTTATTTGGTTAGGCAGTATGTGTTAGCATTTGTTAGGATGTTTTCATTGGTTAGGGAGTTGGGGGATGTTGGTTGAAACGAATAACAATGTTGATCACTGCAAACAAGTGAAGAGGTTTCCCATTTTGTTGGTTGTATGTGTTTTTAATTATGTAAATTTCCTTAAAACCTTCAAAATTATCTACAAATGCCATGATTAAGTCTAAGTACTTTTCAATTTCCATGCTCACTCTTTAACTAAATATACAGGTGAATCCTCAACAATTACATTCTTCCCATTAAAATAGGGAGGCAACCAAAATCATTTTCTCCTAAAAAGAAACATGCATACTTTATCGCTTTCCATATTTTCCAATATAATACCCCCACCCCATTATCCATTACTTTTCAATTTCCACCATAATGTATAGTATTGCCATGAGATGGATATGAAATGGGGATTCATTTAACACTGACCATGGTATTTACCCCCCCCCCCCCCCCCATAAAAAAAGGAAAGACAAACATTATAAAAAAACTAAAAAATCTTTAAAAAAAATAAATAATGTAAGGAAGGTGGAGGTTATGTGATTTATAGTGACGCTTCAGGTCGCCCCCTTGGTTGTATTCTAATGCATAATGGGAAGGTTATTGCCCGTGCCTCTAGGTAGCTGAGTCCACATGAGAAGAATTACCCCACCCATGACCTAGAGCTATTAGCAGTGGTCTTTGCCTTGAAAATTTGGAGACATTACCTATATGGTGAAACTTGTGAAATCTTTACGGGCCAAAAAATCCTAATATATATTTTTCACCCAAAGTGATTTGAACATGAGACAATGAAGGTGGTTGGAATTGATTAAAGAATATGATTAAAGAATATGATTGTTCAATGAAGTATCACCCCGGACAGCCAACATAGGGGATGCTGCCTTAAGTAGAAAAGGTTCCTTAAATGCTATTATAATCGCTATTAACTAGCATATATATCTTGAAAGATTTAAAAATGACTGGGATTAAGGTCATAAGCCAAAGAGGCTGCGAACATTTAAGCGCCCTAACTGTGGAACCTAGTTTGATTGAGAGGATAATTATGGCACAGACTGCGGACCCTGATCTCCATAATATTCATGAATAAGTGGAAAGATGAAATAACTCAAGCTTTATAGTGGATGAACATGGAGCCTTACATTTTGGCACGAGGATTTGTGTGTTGTGGAATGATGAGATAAAGGTCGAGATGTTACAAGGTTATCATTCCTCACCCTTTGTAATTCACCCCAGAAGCACTCAAATGTAACAAGACTTAAAAGGAAAACTTTTGGTGGCCTGACATGAAAAATGAAACCGTGAAGTTTGTTGTTAAATGTTTGATATGCCAATAAGTTAAGGTTGAGCACCAAAGGCCATATGGGCTGTTACAACCCTTAACTATCCCAAAATGGAAGTGGGGAAATATTTTTATGGACTTTATTATTGGATTGTCGCGGATACATAGGGAGTCATTTCCATTTGGGTAATTTTAGACAGATTGACCATGTCCGAACACTTTTTTTGTTGTTAAGGCCACGACCAACATTCAGTAGTTAGCCAAACTTTTCATCAAGAAAATTGTCAGACTTCACGGAGTTTCTATCATCATAGTGTCTGACCGCGACCCTAGATTTACCTCGGGATTTTGGAAGAGTTTTCAAAGGGTAATGGCGCATCTATACTTCAACATAACCTTTCATCCGTAGAAAGATGGACAAATAGAGAGGAATAATCAGAGCCTTAAAGATATGCTGAGGGCTTGTGTTTTGGACTTCCACCGAAGTTAGGAAGACCACTTACCTCTAATGGACTTTGTGTACAACAGTAGCTACAAAATAAATATTAAAATGGACACTTACATTGCCTTATATTGGAGAAGATGTCACCGCCCTTTATGCTGGGATGAGGTGGTAGAAAGACAATTGTTGGGGCTTGAAATGGTAAAAAAAGTCACGGTCAAACCGAGGATTATTCAAGATGGTTGCGTAGTGCTCAAAGTAGATAAAATGACTGTGTAGATATTAAAAAAGGATATGGACATTGAGGCCGATGACCACACATTTCTTAAGGTTTCCCTTTAGAAGGGAATTACGAGATTTGGGAAAAAGGGAAAATTAAGTCCGTGGTACATAGGACCTTTTGAAATACTTAAAAGAATTGGGAAAACTCTGTGTAGACTTGCCCTGCCCCCAACCCGTCCCATGTGCACAATGTGTTCCATATCTCAATATTGAGGAATTATGTTAGAGACCGCAGCCACATTATTAATCACGAGCCCATTGAGATCCACATAGATTTTAGTTATGATTAGGACCCAGTAGAAGTCTTAGACAGAAAGCAAAATCATTTAAGGACAAAGATTATTTCCCTATTCAATGTGCTTTAGAGACATCAGGCCGCAGTAGAGGCCACTTGGGAGCAGAAGTCAACTATTAGAGAAAAATAACACAATCTATTTCAAGGTATGAATTGAGTTATTATTTTACTTTATTAAATTTTGGAAATGTAATTTCCTAAGTTTGGAAGATTATACAAACCCTACAACCTAACACCACACCAAAACTGTTGGATTGTCACGATCATTGACGGTGACAAGTCAAACTTGTCAAGGTCAATGACCGTGACAAGTCTGGGGGTGATAACTTCTTTGTCACGGACTTGTCACGGTAATTGATCGTTACAAGTTCATTAGACTTATTATGGTCCTATCAAGGTCTTTGACCATGATAAAACAAAAAAAAACATCACGATTACTGATCGTGATAAGTCCTTGATAAATTTCTTTGTCAAGAACTTGTCACCATCTTTGACCGTGATAATTCTGGGCAGAATTTAAAAAAACTACTCGGCAGTATGACTATTATCAAAATAAGATAAATACAATCCAATCTTCAAAATAAAAAGAGATAGAAATATTATCAATCTTCAGCAGGCTGGAGAAGGAGGAAGGGAGGCCACACAACATATGAATTGACACACCCCGCAATATGCTGAACGCCGCATTATTCGTGTAACCACACAGGTGAGTTTTCCTTTCCCTCGACCACATGTGTGACGTGCACTGTTGCCTCAATGTCTTGAGAGGACGTCAATGAAGTAGCATACCCGGGCAAAAGTTCGGACCCCTCACCCCCTGCTAGTGGCATCGCATAATATATGTCGAATAGATGCACGCTCGACCAATCGAGTGTTGAGATAGGCCGCTCGACGGGGGTTACGATGGGAAATGGATAATCATAATATATGTCCAGTAGATGTACGCCGAGTCTGTGTGTATTGGTGATGAAGTAATGTCGTCGATGTCCTCATCCTCCTCTATCACCTTTTCCTTCCCCTTGCCCTTGCCCAACTGATGCTTCATGAAGGCGTACATATCTAGGGCTGTCGCCTCCAACCTTGATAGCTTATCATCATGGGAGTCCACCTTATTGTGATAACCCTGCGTTTTTATATCTAATTCGGTTAGCTACGCCCAATTAAATTAAAGCGGAGCGTCAATATGTTGGCATTAGAAACAGAAATATAAATAAACGCAGTAAAATAAACATGTACACTCTCATACGTGTAACCATATCACATCATAACATCTAAAACAAGTGAAACCAACTCATAACTATTAACTGTAATAATCCATCAGTAATCTCAAACTGAAAATATAAAATGCCAATACATGCGTCCCAACACAAAATGGGAAAGAGTAATACAATAATTATCTCAAATCCCAAGTATAAACAAATTGATATTAATCTCTGATACCACCCTTAAGAAAAGGGAAACGAACGACATAAATTAAAATAGAATAACTCCACGGCTACATGATTCCTAAGATTGATATGATATCATCAGGCTCCGTAGTCTATTGTCCAGCGGGACGAGGACCTGTCATATATTATATATATAGGAGAGGAGCAAGAAGCAAGATAGACGGACGTCAAAGCAAGAAAAAAAGCTATAAGATTATAAGATGTACTTATAATGAAAGCACACTAGTCATTACTCGTCTCCAGTAATTAAGTTGTTCAATTACCCAACCAATGTTCCTATGTCATGACTACCCAACCCAAACTCGAGTAACGTGTAGTCTCATATCATATCATGATTAATCATTATTAATCTCATTTCAGTATTTAATGTATCAAAATATTTCCTTCAAGTATAATATCAAATACAACGATTCGGGATAATACTTTAAGACACAAGTATAATATCTCACACAACAAGTCATATCGGGTCACTATCATTACCGGGAGGAACAAGTCATAACACTAGGCCTGCACACGAATATTTCCCAATATTACGTGGCAAGGGCAATCATACTAAGTCCTAAATCACATGGCGTTTCAAGGTCTTTCTATCCGACCCGCATTACAACCATGTGTCCGGTTCCGGTGGTTTATCTCCGACACGGCATTCGAGAGGAACCTAACCTGATCAATCACAAAAAATCACATTCAACATGTGCCTACGTCGATCGGAGGACTAGTCTAGTGTATACTCGACAATCTACATGTAAAACAATTTCACGCTTATGTATATATAAAATCGTGTCAAGTCTCTTACTCGAGTTATACAATAGTCATTATTTATAATATAACATAATTTACATCATTAATTTACTAATTCAACATCAAATAATTTCAAGGTTATATATCCATAATAACCATAAGTATGTGATCAAGTTAGTATATTAGGCACAACACCACAATTATCTTACTAACAACGTGAAAAGTATTATCACTCTTATTTCAACAACATGCGGCCCAGAATTTAAAATGCAGATTCGAGGCTCTTCCGATCCGTTTTTGGAAAAACTTAAAACTACAAAGTTGTTCGGAACGTGATTTTCTATAAGGACTCACGCGCACGTTACCATAGCCTACATAAAACAGATCCAAAACTAATATATAATATTCACCCCTATTTTAGACAACTTTCTGCCCAGAATTTTAAAACGCCAATTTGAGGCTTTTTCGATCCGTTTTTGGAAAAACTTAAAACTACAAAGTTGTTCAGAACGTGATTTTTTACAAGGACACGCGAGCACACTACCATATCCTGAATAAACAGACCCGAAACTAATATATACAATTCGGACTTGCTCACGACAACTTTCTGCGCATAACCGTAAAACACATATTCGAGGATTTTCCGATCCGTTTTTGGAAAAACTTACAACTACAAAGTTGTTCAGAATATAATTTTCTACCGGGCCACGCAAACGAAACACCCATTTTCGGAACCAAAACAGCTCAAAACAGTTTTTAATATGACGATTTACTCAAGTTCATAGATTTCTCAAATTCAAGAAGTTGTTCAACAATTCAATCCCTATAATGATGTTATTGCATTTGAATCTATATGGAGGGTGATCCTAATACATTGCATATCATTTTTAACATCGATATCATATTAATTTAGGGATCCAAATACATGTTCATGTGAAATTTCATTATAAATACATAATATACACATATAGATTATTAACTTGCCTTGGATTGTATGGAGAAATTGAAATCCTCTTGAATTCCTCTTAGCTTTCTTCTCTTCTTACTCTCTCTCTCTCTCTACCAAACCCTAGTCCCATTTTTTGAAATGAAAGAATGAAGACTTCTTCTCTTCTTTTCTAGTTATACTTAGGGTTAGTTTATTTACAAAAATGCCATTGCGCCAAATTTAACCCTCTCGATCCTTTTACGCGTTAATTCGCTTCTAATATTTAAGTCGCACATTCATATGCCAATGAATTCATTTTAACTTTTCATTTCCAATCATTTTGAATATATATATTGACATAGTTTTATTTCCAAACATTTCGAATATATATACTGACATAGTTTTTTTTTTCATTTTCAAATCAATCAAAAATGCGGGGTATTACATTCTCTCCCTCTACGAACGGGATTTCGTCCTCGAAATCCAAATTAAAACAAACAATTCAATTAAAGTACGGTAGTTTCGCACGTACCTTCCATGAAGAGATATGGGTGACTAATTCGTAAGTCATCATCTCTCTCCCAAGTGGCCTCAGACTCATGATGATTACTCAACATAACACGAACAAAAGGAATGACTTTTGGCCTCAACTGCTTCTCACGATGATCTAGGATCCTAATCGGCCTCTCCTCATAGCTCCCATCGAGGTGCAACTCAATCCCGTCTAAATCTATGTGAAGGTGTGAGTCCTCGGGACGTAAGAACTTCTTAAACATTAATACATGAAAAATCTCGTGTACCCGCTGGAGCTGGTCAGGTAGGGTTAAACGGTAGGCAACTAACTCCACCCTGTCTAACATTGTAACGTACCCACTTATCGCGTTGAAAGCTTCCTTTTGGAACCAAAACGAATAACGCCTCTCATGGGTGAGACCCTCAACAGCACTTGGTCCCCAACAGCGAACTCTAACTTCCTCTGCCTTATGTTAACATAAGTCTTTTGACGATCTTGCGCGGTCTTCATCCGTGCACGAATCAAGTCAACCTTCTTTGAGGTCTCCCTAATAATATTCGGACCCAGCATCCGGTGCTCTCCGAACTCCAACTAATATGTAGGGGATCGACAAGGCCTGTCGTAAAAATCCTTATATGGTTCTATGACAATAGTTTGTCGGTAACTATTATTGTATGCGAACTCAACCAGTGGCAAATGCATATCCCAACCACATTTGAAGTCCAACACACAAACTCGCAACATGTCCTCCAAAATCTGGTTCACCCACTCCGTCTGACCATCCGACTGAGGGTGGAATGCGGTACTCAAACTCAACTGAACTCCCATTGCCTCCTGAAGACCACCCCAAAAGTGCGAGATGAAGACACTGCCACGGTCGGACACGATATCACACGGTACCCCATGCAACTTCACAATCTCGTTAATAAAAATCATGGCATACTGTGCTACCGTAATCCATCATCATTAGAAGGAAAGACCCACCTTTTCATTCTGTCGATGATGACCCAAATCGAATCATGACCGTGTTACAATCTTGGCAACCCAATAATAATATGCATGGAGATACTTTCCCATTTCTAACTGTACAACCGAAGTCTCACCACAAAGCCTGACATAACTGAACTACTCAGACGATCCAGAAATCAATACCCCCAAGTCCCGACCTGCTAAGTTTCAAGCGTGGAGTGTCTCGCAAGCGAAATCCAAACAAGGAACCCCTCTGATACACTACTGTCAGCTTGTCGAGATAAGGAATTTGTCAACTCAAGACCCCTAGTGGTACAAGAATCATCTAACACCAAGAAAACACTTATCTCTAGACTCAACAGTTCATCACACAACAAATAATCCAACTTCGCCTATTCAATACATATGTCACTATTCATCAATCATGACTCGATACTCAACTCAGAATCGACTAACAGATGGTACTGAAAGCTCAAAATCCAACTCTACTCCGAGTTGCCAATAACACTTGCCTTGCACTTATATTGATGGTGAGTTAATTGATATGGCAACCCTTAGGATCCACTAAGGTTGCACATGTGCATAAGCATACAACTTCTATGCATGTGCGAACATGATTCCATCTTTCCAAGTCTATATTTAGGTAAATAATATCAACAAGGTTCATACTCTATCGAACAAGACAACACTGATAAAGTTGCATTATGGGCGGTCAACGATCCCTCACCCAAAGGTTTCTAATTAACCTAAGATGCAATGTGCCCCCTTGCCTCACTTCTCATAGTTTGGTCGCTCTAACCCAAGGCAACAAACCCTCGCTAGATTCTACTTACCGCTCTTTTTTTAAAAATACGTAAGGAATTCAACCTATCCGACATGATTTTCCTCGGACTGTGAGTATATTAGAATTTTCTCACCGAACAAGAAATGAAACTGGTTCTTCAAACCACGAATAAGGCTTGTACATTTGCCAAGCAATGAGGTAAGATAAAAAATTCCCACTTATCATACCAAATCAGAATGTTGGATTTGGCACACTCACCATCCATATACTCATCTTCCAGCACACCAACGCTACCCGATTTTTATGAAGAACGGTGTGCTATCCAACAGGTCAAAGGTCGTAAATATAAGGTAGCGGGTACCTTCACATACCGTGACCCCAATTAACACTCAGTAATCCACTCATAACTGAAGTAAAAATTAAATATCTTACGAACCCATTCGCGGGTGTTTGCCAAGAGTACACAACCTCCTTACAAAACTTCTCAACAACGGTCGAAACACTCTTTTGTTGTGCCCCTACAGTGGATGTTATGACAACCATTTCAGTGAATGGGTCCAACATTTGAAACCCCAAGATGTCTTAATCCTTGCCATTAATGACGACACTCAGTTGGTAATACTATCATCAGTCAACCGAAAACTGATCTAGCTACACACGACTCTACCATTATCAAAAGACCATCAAGGCCATTCTATGACTATTCACTAGTCTATACATCACCAAAATCGAACATCTTACACTTGATTTAGAAACGCGTCTTTAATCACACATAATCTAAGTAAACATCATGACAATGACTACTCACTCGTGCTATAATTCACATTAATACATAACAAGGGCCACAATATAGCCACATTCCTATATCTGATGGTTTCAAAATCAAGTACCACCATTATCACGGTGCAACAAATTAGTACCCCCAAATCATCGGGTGATAACATAAAATCGAACTCGTGGATATATCACCAACTCAAGCGATCACACTCGCATAAAATGAAACTCCTATTGAACACTCCCTCGTGATGTTCTCACTCGACAAATCATCCCTAGAGATTCCCTACTCATTGTAGGGTTCACAACTGGTAACTCCAACTCAAGTCCATACCTTAGCACACCCATATTCACGTTCCGCTCTCGACAGCTTTTAACAAATATATCGATGTTACAAAACAAGATAACCACATCTTATCGAATACCCATTCTAATCTAGGCTTTACAAATACCACTGAACTCCAATCGTTACCAAATATTGAAAGAAAACTCCCTCGATAATTCTGGACTTCTCCAATGTCAATCCTCGTATAACCTTGCGATACGGACTTCCTCATCCCTAGTATCCATGGCCAAGACATCTCAACATTACTGATACCTTCTCACGAGCTTGTTCGAGATAACACGCTGAAACATTCCACTCTGAATATGTGAGTACTCAACCCACTAAAATATCTTGTGCATGACCGAACACACACCTAATCGGCCTTAAGTTCATTCCATTACGGATTTTATCCGATCAGAACACTAAAAAACACTATGCCACCCCAATGCGACATCTATCGCTTGTGTGGACAACGTGTAGGTTTACATGCCTACCAAACTTCCTTCATACCAACACAATATTTCAAAGATAATCACTTATCCATTCCAGATTCAGACTCATGAATCTCCCATTGAACATCATCAAACGGATGAATCTAGTTCGTGCTTTTTACAAGTATGATAACACTCTTACATAAACCAAAATTGGACCCCTCAGGTCATCCTTTGATGGTGTGGGACATACACTGATTTGGAGCAGTCCTCTCTCAAATCACGACCCTTCCTTTACATGTTAATGAGTAATAATATACTCTTATTATCACAAGATTTACTTCGTTAACCATTCACTTATTAATACGTCATCGAATGCCTCAACAGTCTGTCCATTACGGGTGGAGCGCGATAATTTCTTCTCACGAAAATATCGCAATAACGACTGGACCACATCATTTTGAGGTGTGCCATATCTAAAGCTCTACCCTTCCACATTGGAATTAACTTCAGACAAATACACGCGCAAGTGGTACCAATAACTCAGTGGTACTACAGGGTGGGATATAACTTATACCAACTTCTTTACAGCCATAAGAGCGACGATATTCAAAGTTGATAATGCACAGCAAATATACGGGGGTTTCCTTCTCCTAAAGCACCAAAAGTCAACTCAATCATTGAGTTCAACATCGGTTTTCTCGCCTACTGGTGGGCGATGAAACTACGATAGTTGCACGCGAATTGCGGTCTCTTAAAATTCTTGGACCCTTTGCCCTCCCAGAGTCCACGTCTCATCAAATCACCATCTTAAAAGATAGTAAGTGAACACGTATCCAAAAAAAATTATTCAAGTGGAGCACTAGTCATAATTACAACAAGTACTCACACACAGACCTTACGCATACTATCCTGTGGTCGATCGAATATTCACCTCATGCGTGGGACGTCTCACGAATGAAATCCAAACAAGGAACCCTCCCTATACACAAGGCTAGCTCTGAATCGCCCGTCAAAATCGTAATGTGCAGATCTTCCAAGTCATCGATTACAATCCCTAATTGTAAGGCTCTACGTATCAAGGAAACGATGCGCGAAAAACGTAACGGACACCCTCAGATACCTAAAGGCTCTAAAACCGTGCTCTGATACCAACTGTGACAACCCTGCTTTTTATATCTAATTCGGTTAGCTACGCCCAATTAAATTAAAGCGGAGCGTCAATATGTTGGCATTAGAAAAAGAAATTTAAATAAACGCAGTAAAATAAACATGTACACTCTCATACGTGTAACCATATCACATCATAACATCTATAACAAGTGAAACCAACTCGTAACTATTAACTGTAATAATCCATCAGTAATCTCAAACTGAAAATATAAAATGCCAATACATGCGTCCCAACACAAAATGGGAAAGAGTAATACAACAATTCTCTCAAATCCCAAGTATAAACAAAGTGATATTAATCTCTGATACCACCCTTAAGAAAAGGGAAACGGACGACATAAATTAAAATAGAATAACTCCACGGCTACATGAATCCTAAGATTGATATGATATCATCAGGCTCCGTAGTCTATTGTCCAGCGGGACGAGGACCTGTCATATATTATATATATAGGAGAGGAGCAAGAAGCAAGATAGACGGACGTCAAAGCAAGAAAACAAGCTATAAGATTGTAAGATGTACTTATAATGAAAGCACACTAGTCATTACTCATCTCCAGTAATTAAGTTGTTCAATTACCCAACCAATGTTCTTATGTCGTGACTACCCAACCCAAACTCGAGTAACGTGTAGTCTCATATCGTATCATGATTAATCATTATTAATCTCATTTCAGTATTTAATGTATCAAAATAATTCCTTCAAGTATAATATCAAATACATCGATTCGGGATATTACTTTAAGACATAAGCATAATATCTCACACAACAAGTCATATCGGGTCACTATCATTACCCGGGGGAACAAGTCATAACACTAGGCCTACACACGAATATTTCCCAATATTACGTGGCAAGGGCAATCATACTAAGTCCTAAATCACATAGCGTTTTAAGGTCTTTCTATTCGACCCGCATTATAACCATGTGTCCGGTTCCGGTGGTTTATCTCCGACACGGCATTCGAGCGGAACCTAACCTGATCAATCACAAAAAATCACATTCAACATGTGCCTACGTCGATCGGAGGACTAGTCTAGTGTATACTCGACAATATACATGTAAAATAATTTCACGCTTATGTATATATACAATCGTGTCAAGTCTCTTACTCGAGTTATACAATAGTCATTATTTATAATATAACATAATTTACATCATTAATTTACTAATTCAACATCAAATCATTTCAAGGTTATATATCCCTAATAACCATAAGTATGTGATCAAGTTAGTATATTAGGCACAACATCACAATTATCTTACTAACAACATGAAAAGTATTATCACTCTTATTTCAACAACATGCTGCCCAGAATTTAAAATGCAGATTCGAGGCTCTTTCGATCCATTTTTGAAAAAACTGGAAACTACAAATTTGTTCGGAACGTGATTTTCTATAAGGACACGCGCGCACGTTACCATAGCCTACATAAAATGGACCCTAAACTAACATATAATATTCACCCCTGTTTTCGGCAACTTTTTGCCCAAAAGTTTAAAACGCCAATTTGAGGCTTTTTCGATCCGTTTTTGGAAAAACTTAAAACTACAAAGTTGTTCAGAACGTGATTTTCTACAAGGATAAGTGAGCACACTACCATATCCTGCTTAAAATAGACCCGAAACTAATATATACAATTCGGACCTGCTCACGATAACTTTCTGCGCAAAAAGGTAAAACACATATTCGAGGATTTTCCGATCCATTTTTGGAAAAACTTAAAACTACAAAGTTGTTCGAAATATAATTTTCTGCCGGGCAACGCAGACGAAACACCCATTTGCGGAACCAAAACAGCTCAAAGCAGATTTTAATATGACGATTTACTCAAGTTCATAGATTTCTCAAATTCAAGAAGTTGTTCAACAATTCAATCCCTATAATGATGTTATTGCATTTGAATCTATATGGAGGGTGATCCTAATACATTGCATATCATTTTTAACATCAATATCATATTAATTTAAGGATCCAAATACATGTTCATATGAAATTTCATTATAAATACATAATCTACACATATAGGTTATTAACTTGCCTTGGATTGTATGGAGAAATTGAAATCCTCTTAGCTTTCTTCTCTTCTTACTCTCTCTCTCTACTAAACCCTAGCCCCATTTTGTGAAATGAAAGAATGAATACTTATTCTCTTCTTTTCTATTTATACTTAGGGTTAGTTTATTTACAAAAATGTCATTGCGCCAAATTTAACCCTCTCGATCCTTTTACGCGTTAATTCGCTTCTAATATTTAAGTCGCACATTCATATATCAATGAATTCATTTTAACTTTTCATTTCCAATCATTTTGAATATATATATAGACGTAGTTTTATTTCCAAACATTTCGAATATATATACTGACATAGTTTTTTTTTCATTTTCAAATCGATAAAAAATGCGGGGTATTACACTTATGGGCCAACTCGTTATTGCTCGTCTCCATGCCAATGATCCTAGATTTCCCCTCCCGCGAGCTCACCCCTAGTCCTCCCCTTGCGATCCGACCCGAGCACTTGGTTGAGTGCATCTATAGCCAAAGCTACTTTGTTGGCATCATACTGCAACTCATACACTTCCTTAAGCTTTGCCTGAAAAAACAAAAAGTACACGATTAGTCAATTAAGTAAATAAAAAAATAACATAATCGAAAAAATTAAACATTTACAACTTACAATGATGGTTGCGATGCTCGAGGCCACCTCGTTGTCCTTCCCCTTTTTCATCTGCATTGCCACATAGGCATCGAGCCTATGTGGCCTACCCCCAGGGCCACTCCCCGTCTCCTGAAATAAAATAATTCAAAATTAGTAAGTAACACAAATTAATGCTAAATTAGACTAACTAAAATTAAAAACTTACCATCCTGTGCTCCACCTAGGCGTAAGACGTCTGCCCGGAGTAGTCACATCCAACTTTTTTGCCCGATTGTCCCTCCCCGATTGGCGAGATGCCAATTGCCGCTTATTGGTCTCATTGTTGATAAATTTCTACCACTGTGCCAATGAGATTGGCTCCTTGGGGGGGGGGGGGGGGGGACGATTTCACTGAGTCTCATAATGGACTCCCAGGTCTTCTCAAAGTACCGTACCCGTAAATTCTTCTTCCACGTCTTATATTGATCCCTCAATTGCTCCAACGTGGGGTCGGGGAGATATGCGGGCATGCCGAATTATTCCTGTCAAACAAATACAAACCATCATGTAAATAATTACTATAAATATAAGTATAAATATAAATATTAAATAAACAACTTGTAGCTCCCTCCAGATGTTCATCTTGAGGTTAATAGGAACGACCCTCCAATTAGTGTACCCAGGGGTGACAATCGCTTTCAATAACTCTAGTGCTCTAGCTAATAATGTCGTCTTATTTTCGACGACGGCCCCTAATTTGCCCCATTTTAGGGCCTACTGTCCGAGGAGCCGTCATCGCTTCCACTACCACGTTCTGATCAAGTCATTTTCTACAAAGATTGTTATTATTATTACAAAGATGTATATAAACTTTGATTTAATGATCAAATCCGATAATAACAATACATACCAATACCAATATCAATTTATACCAATTTTAATTTATACCAATACCAATACCAATATCATTTTATACCAATTTCACTTTATACCAATAACAATTTCAATTTACACACACAAACTCTCGGGTCATGGACTTTGAATTAATGCTTAAATTGATGAAAATTCTAATTAACATATTCACTTGGTTATTACAAGCATTAAAATGATCAAGTACAAATTAATAAAAAATATTAAATTATCGTTCGATAATAATAGAGCACTGGAATAATACAACCACTGGTCATTACAAATAATTTGAATACTTATTACAAATCAAAAAATTATTTCAAATTCGAGTTATCATAAAAATGGGTTAATATTCGGTAGGTGCAGCCAAGTCATCAACACTACTATTTAGACGCTTTGGCGCATGTAGGATGATTGACCATGGCTCGTTGTTGATATACTCCAAGTAAAACACTTGCTTGATCTTTTGAAAAGAACAAACAAATGGCTCATCGCTCACGAGTTCATTTCTATTCAACTTGGACAAATCAACCATGATCAAATTGGTGCCAGGATTAACTTTGCAAGCATTTTTAATTTCAACTCTTACCCAATCACAGTAAAATACAACCTATTTGAAGTTTACGTAGTCCAATTCAAATATATTTCGAATTACACCATAATAAGTCATTTCAGCTTCAACGAGATTTTTACATTTCGTTTTCGTCCGGAAAAAAATAAGAGCCTTGTATGAAATGCCTGAGTTTTGTACATTTGTATTTTCCTCGTACACCCTTGAACTGAATACGTAACCGTTTAATCGATACTTTTTGTACTCCTGTGCCATGAATAAGGGTCCAGTTGCTAGACGAGAAAGCCTTGATGTTGCATCACTCATTTTTAAGAGCTGAGAATATAGATAAATTAATTAGGTTAGTTATAAAGCTTTCTTGTAATGTGACATTTCATAACGGTCTATATTAATTATAATTTCCTCGTGTGACAACCACAGCCTAAACTCGCTGTCCGATTGTGCCATTATTTTTTGTCTTTTATTGTACTCACATGCTTTATATTTTCTGCATAGATCGTGATGAAAGTATCATAAAATTAATCATGTAAAAATTGAAATAATTTAAAAGTTAAAATAATTTAAACTTACTTTTTCCATTCTTTGACATATTTATGTGTGTCAAGAAGATAACGATCTACTTGTTAATGTTGCAAACTAGTTAATTTCACTCGTTTGTCCATCACATGGCCACCCTCATCGATGAACTCATCATTGTCATCCACGTTGGTCGAGTCAGGCATATATTTCCGAGTGTAGATTGATAACTCCATGGTGATGTATTCCTCTTCAATTGATCCTTCACTGTATCGTGTATTCTTGACGTAATTTTTGAAAGCTTTCATCAATCTTTCAAACGGATACATCCACCGATATCTTAATGGGCCACAAAAAAGTGCCTCGCGGCATAGGTGTACCAACAAGTGAGCACTTATGTTAAAGAAAGATGGGGGAAGGTACTTCTCCAAGACACAAAATGCTTCATTCACTGCCAATTTTACGACCACTATGTTGTCTCGGTTGACTGCCTTCTCACATAAAAGTGAGAAGAAAATACTAATTTGCATAATACCCCTCCACAAATCCTTGTGCTAGGAGAAACTGGGCTTAAACAATAGATGAACAAATTGCATGATCACATGCCAATCATGGGACTTACATTTGTGTAAATCATGGGTAGCATAATTCACAATCCTTTGCAAGTTCGACGAAAAATTAGATGGAACATTTAACTTATATATTGTGTCTAAAAGCACCTTCCTTTCCTCACTCGTCAAAGTAAACGCACCAGGGGGAGTTATTATCCTTCCCCTACTATCTTCTTTCAACCATAGTTGTGGCTTAAGTTTCAACGCTTTAAGATATTTTCATGCATTTTCTCCATCCTTTGAATGACTCCCACCAAGGCATGTTCCCACAATATTCTCATCGACATTCTTCTCTGTGTGCATTACATCCAATACATGGCGCATTGGGTTATTCTTTCAATAAGTCAAGTCAAACAAAATTGACCTCCTAGATCATGCCTTTCTCGTCTTTGTTACATTCCCAGTTGGGGTCTTCTTATGCTTGACATTATTAAAATTAGGATTCTTACCTGGCATATTAGGGCCACAATAAGAAGATTTACTTTCAATTTATGTTCTTGAAAGTATTCTCGGTCGTATCCTACGTTCAACCCCGCCCGGTAAAAAAATTAGAACCTTTTCTCAAATCTAAAACTATGAGAGGGGGTAAAAACCTTCTACATCAATGGTATATATTTTTTAAGCTAGCGGGGAGATGAAGAGATTCATCCTCCTTTCCACAAATAGGACACCCAAAATAACCATGTACTACATAACCGGATAATGTCCCATAAGTTGGAAAATCATGAATTGACCACATTAACATAGCTTTTAGCGTAAACTCTTCTTTTTTTAAAGAGTTAAGTGATTGCACACCCTCGTCCCACAACTCATTTAATTCTTCTATCAAAGGAGACAGGTAAACATCGATGTCCTCACTTGGTGCCTTTGGCCCAGGGATCAACAAAGACAGCATCGAAAATTCTGGTCTCATACACTGTGAATGAGGGAGGTCTAATGCGACTAGGATCACTGGCCATACACTCTGATTGGCTCTTAGATTTCCAAATGGATTGAAACCATTTGTTGATATTACCAAATAAATGTTACGCTCTTCTCGAGTAAAATCGGGATACTCAAAATTCATCTTCTTCCAAACTGTAGAATCAATGGGATGGCGCATGAGATTTTCTCCTGCTTCTTCCCTACCATGCCAAGTCATTGTCTTCGCTATCCATAGTACTGTCAAAAGTCACTTTAATCTAGGCCCAACGTGAAAATATTTGAACACTTTTTAAGGAACTTTTGAGTTTGCGCCTTATTTGCCAGTAGATTGGACATATCTAAGTTCATCGCATATCGGACGCCGATCGAGATTTTTATACTCCTTTCGGTATAGTATGTAGTCATACACACAAGCATGAATTGATTTATACTTCATTCCCAAACCTTTTAAGCTATTTTTCATAGTAGGATAACTGTTTGAAAGAGTATTCTGCTTAGGTAGCAAACCCTTCACCCAATTTAAAATTCCTGTCACGCTAGTGCCAGCTAAACTATATTGAGTCTTCAAATTATGCAAACCAACCATGGAATGTAAATTTATTTGACCTTTATCACAACCAGAGTATAACAGCTGGCTCGCCTTAAATTTTAAACTTGGGTAGTCGTAAGGTTTATCCCGATATCTTCATGAGTGCCTGCACCTTGTACATCGCCAGTGACCTCATTCTCTTCCACTTCATGAAATCCATACGCGTTATCAACTAAATTCTCTGGCATATTATTATCTGCATTGTCATCCTCCCCTTGAACATCTATCCTACTTGTTGAAGGTTGTTGTGAAGGTTGCTCGGGGATAAAAGGAACTTTTGATTCCCCGTAAAAAACCCAACTTCGATAACTACCTGGCATACACCATCTTAACAAATGTAGTACAACTGTTTTCCACTAAAACACCTTACCATTCTTACACCTAGCACACAGATACAAAAACTCTTCATTATCACGGCATCTCTTTGCGTATTTGACAAATTTATTAGCATCTTTGCGAAATACATCCCCTAATCTATTTGTCTCACCCATCCACTCATTATATTTAGGATATCCCATCACAGCTACTATAAATAATCACCTATTATGGGTAAAATAGTATAAATAAAAGTGTGAATATTTAGTTTCCATTAGTATAAACAATCACCTATTAAATGCGTATGCATAACGATTAGAAGGCTAGGTTCGATGGGTAAATTTATTCGGGCATTCAAATTTAATTTTAATTTTAATTTGAAATTAAAATTTAATTTATAATATTAATTCCTATTTCCTCCATCTCCTCTAAAGGGTGAGTGGTCCTATCCCATTCAAGATCGCATATTTCTATAATATACTTAACAACTCATGCACATTGTTCCAATTTGAGGAAAATTGGACAACATATCCCCATAGTTCTCTAAGTATACAACATATATTCGCAAGTGTGAGTGTTATTTCAATTTATCAATTGAAATGGCACTTAGCATCGCATCATCTAGTATGTACCTAAAGAACATTAAGATATGACTGCAAAACTTCCCCCAAAAGTAATAAGTTTAAGCCACGAATAATATTATTATACAGAAACTATGCAGTCCCAAACTGTCCAAACGGGACAATTCGAGAGATCTCATTACAGGGGTAATGACTCTCGAACGGGTCTAAGGGCTATTGCATGCGAACACATAAGAACTAAAAGGCTAGTATCTATACGCACTATAAGTAATTTAAAGTATGTTTCATTTAATTATGTCTTATCACAATTGGAGAGACTTTATTTAATTATATAATTTAAAGTATGTTACATTTATTTTAATGTACGTGTAAGAACTAAAACTTATACATAAACCACGAATTATTATTATGAATTTGGGAGATATATGATTAAACCATACAATTGTGCATAATTCATAATGAATATTTATTACTCTAATGCATGAATTCTAATCATGGGGAATTTCGGTATGAGGCTCAAGTGAGAAAAAGAATATCGGTATAGGAATATAGTTAGAGGTTAGTTAAACTAGGCTCATGTCAATGTTTGACAAAAAAATTAGATACCATTAAATTTAGTTTTTGTAAGATGTGGGTTTTTGGAATACGACTAGTATCAAGCGAGACGTAACCCCTTATCAAGATCGGGATTAATACTTAAGACAATATTTAATAATGATAATGAATACATGTGAAAAGGGATAATGAGATTCAATATTCAGACTTGTATCGAATGATATTTTTACACCGTGCACACACTCGAAGTATAATAAATAGATGGGACTAGCAGGTAACTTGGTCGGAGGGAGAAAGAGCAAGCACTATGGGCACAATAAAGGCAAGGCAGGAACTTCAAGTCTAGTTAATGCTCAATGATACGGGTAATAAATGAGTGTGGAAAGAATGTCCTCACAAGAGCTCTCGTGTATGAAGGAAATCGGTCAGTAGTTCTAGATCCAGAATGCCGTCGTCGTAAACTATTTAATTGGTGTATTTGTATGGTGGCAAGGTTACTCGAGTAGCCTTGTTGGTATTAATGTGATTAACAACATTACATGCACAAGTACACCCCTTCATTAATGTGAAGATATTGCATTAAATGCATGTGATCTTATAATTTAGCAAGAAACTGCTTAACCAGTTAGAAGCATGGTGGGCATTAATGAGGGACGTAACGTGGCAGCTTAGAGGCTTATCTTAAAATGGCTAAGAAGTCAGATTTGGTAGACTAGGACTATCATCCTAAAGATAAACCCACTTGAGTGTTGTAATTTTGAGTCCCTAACTGCCAGATGTTATGGCATCAAAACGTGGCTGAATAGTGACCCCACTTGGCGTGTGGTCACATCAGTCAGATAAATGGTGTTTGGTTTGAGGTTGCTCGGCTGATAATTAGCTAGAGTGTTTAGTTTTCTGTTTGTTGGCTAAAACTTTCATTAGGCCAAGACTGCAAGATTGAGTTGCCTTGAGGAGGTTCCCTCGAGTGAGTATAAGTTATGGTAGCTCGAGCAACCACATATACTGGATGAATTTTTGCCCAAGTGTGCCAAGAGGGTTGGTTATTGTATTCCCAATGATTCCTTGCTCCTAATCCTCCAAACCATGTCCCTGTGATGTTCCTAGGAGGAGGTTATTCGATAGAGCATGTTAGCTCTCCCATGCCCTGCCAGGCATCGTCCCTCGTGGGTACCGAACAACGTCGCTCGCGATATAGCATAGATAAAGTACATGATAAAATACATTATATTTCATATTACAAACTATCGTCATTCGAGTGACTTTGATTTTTGAGCTAGATTCTTCGAGTCACGTCTGTGGAGGATCTTTGAGGAAACTCCCTCGGGTAATCTTTATCTTTCTTTTTTGTCTGTTAAGCATCGGATCAACTAAGTTAATCATTCTTTGGTGGGGACTCCCCCTACATTTTCCCATTCATAGAGATATTTGTTTATTGCATGAAGAAATATATGTACGAAACCCTTTATTGGCTTTCAATCCTTTTCCTGTCTTTTGAGCTGCTTCATATGTTCACATGCCTTGTAATATTTCTGATAGCACCTTTTCTTTAATGGGACTTCATGACTGCGTGTGTTAAATACCTTGGGGGAAGTGAAGGGATTTATTTAAATTTCCCCCAAAGCTCTTCATCTCCCCTAAGTTTAAAAAGACTTTAAACACGTCTCATTCAATGGGGCTATCGCTTGTGCTTTCGTGTGTAACACGTGGCGACATAAAGGTAAGCGCATTTTCCTCACGTGAGATTATCAGTGTGTCACTTCCCCAAGCGTCATCATTACAACCCTTGAATCCTGCCCCAACGCACGCGTGCAGGTCACGCAAGCCGATTTGATCGTCGTTACACTTCCCAAAGTATTGTTATTTGCTGCCTGTTGGGGTTTGTGTTGCCCCTATAAAAAGGGTGTACTTTCATCTCAAACTCTCACCCCTGAGTTTGCGTTTACAAAGAGAGCGTGTGTTTGTGAGAGAAGATATTCAGTGCTTTGCCTTCTACCTTCCTTTCTTGTAATCTATCCCTGTCTCTTTTCCTTTTAATTTTTTCCATGGCATCTATTGTGAAAAGGACTCAATCCACTAGGGTTGCTTCCCCCCGTACTCAGGCGCGCCAGAATCAGTGGGCACGCTATCGTCGTGCCCCATACTTTGGCGAGCTCGATCATTTTTGGCCGACAACTAAAAATTTCCTTGGTGAACTGGTTCCAGTAGAACAGGCGAGGTTACTGATGGAAGAAAGTGATGATGCTGGAGACTTCACATATATACCCACTGTCACTATTACTAGGTTCCGTATTGAGCGTGGTGACTATCTATTTTCAAAGGTGTAGTTTGAGTCCTCCTCTGGCACATGTGAAGGTTTGGGTCCTTGGACCTATTATATACACTCCAAGTATCGTGTGCAACTCGCTCTGATTGGTCTTTAATAACCAGTTTGTTGGGTGATCTCACCCTTGCAAAGAATAAATCCACCCTCCAGTTGCTTGTATCTCGCTAGAGTAATAGGTCGCACACTTTTATGATCTCTTAGGATGAGTTTAACGTCACCCTTGAGGATGTTTGTTAGATGGTGGGTTTGGAAGCGGCAGGTTTCAACACCTTCTTCGAGGAGGTTGTTTCTAGCAAATAAAAAACTTTACGGGCGGAGTTGGAGGTGGTTGTGAAAGACTGTATGGTAACATAGAATAAATGTGCATACTCAGAGGTGATTTGGTATTTTTATTTTATTGAGGACAAAGCTGTGATTAAGGCAAGCGAGGCGGCCAAGGAAAACCCTCGCGGGAAGCAAGTGTTCAAGCCGCCATCAACTGGAAAGGGGTTTAACTCCCAAATTGAACTTATGGGCTACATTTGGGCTCTGATATCGAATATCTTTCTCCCAGTCAAGCCCCACGATTGCCCAAGAAAGGACCAAATCAATATGGCCGTTAGCATTGCTAGTGGTGTGAAACTTCCCCTTACTGCTATTACTCTTGGTTCGCTATATACTTGACTGGATCGAGTACAAGTTGAATCGACTAGGAGAATCGATAGGTTTGACGTCTCCAATTATGCGAACCATGTGTTGTTAACAACCTTCTTATACGCCCACTTTCCATATTATGCCCCGACCGGTAGATATCCCAGCTCTCAGCCCATCAGAGTCCCTCGAGTTTGTTGTTGGAATCACAACAGTTTTAAGAAACCACTTATGTATTTAATTAATAGAGCTGGAAGTTTTGTTCCTCATCCCTACATTGGGGTAAACCAGTTATTTTCGAATCAGTTCTTTGCGGACGAGGAACGTCCTATTACCCTCGTCGAGGAAGCTTTGGCAAAGAACTTTCCAGCAAGCAATATTACATTGTTGTTGATTCCTTCTTACTTTCCTTCTTATACAGAATGGATCTCTTTTTACTTTTTTTACAGTCCTCATCGTGTAGCCATGTAGTTTGGCTATGATCAAGGCAACCCTATGTTAAGCCATTTCACCCGAGAACAGCCCACCAACTTCTCATTTGCATGCAACAATTTCCTTACGTCAATCGTTGTTAATCTTTGTGCGAATTACCTCGACAACCCTATTATCTCGAGCAAGGGTGCTCGAGGAGGTAGTTTAGTGATGTACCTTACAGTATTCTAATAGAACCAACTTGGTCTTTTCCAGAGCAATATTTTCAAGGAGCCTCGATATCCTGAGGTTGAAAGGTATCCTCCCACGGAGTTGGGTTTGAGAAATTATACTACCTTCAATTCAATGCTCCCTCAATGCACCACCAACAGTTATGTTCCCTCCGAGTTGCCTCCACTTGCCCCTATAGATCAAGCAGTAGTAAAGGGAAATAAATATGCTCAACCTTGTGTTCTGGTCGAGGCGGTTGCCATTGCCCCTAGTACCTTCAGGCCTGGCGAGGGGGGTGATACTACCCATGCTGCTTTGACTGGAACGACTGTGAGGGCCACTAGTAAATCCCCAATAAAGAAGCCTAAGGATACCTAACAAGTCTCTCCAATCCAAACTCCTGATCCCAAGATTATCCAACAAGTTAGCTTGATATTTGACCAACTCAGGCAGACTTGGGAGAATATTACAGAGTAGGATAGGGCTTTCATGTAGGGATGGCAATGGGTCGGTTTGGGGTCGAGGAAAGCATCCCCATCCACAGTAGAAATATCATTCCTCGTCCCGTTCCCCGTTATAACGGGTTCGGGGATCCCCGTCCCCTTTTAAAACGGGTATCGATTTCCCCGCGGGAAACCCATTTTTTTCTATATCTTTAAGCAGTTAAGTAAAAATTACATTTAAATTACATCTCAATTAGAAATGATTAAACACAACTAAATCTAAAAAAATAGTAGTAGTGATTACTATTGTATACACAGATAAAAACGGGGTGGAGATAACAACTGGTTATCTAAAAAATAAATACCATCGTGTAAGTAAACCATCTTATAAATACAGTCGAAATCGAAATCAACAATCAACAACCGTAACAGTGATTTATTAACAATCATCAATCAACAACACATCATGTCTGATTTCATTTGACCTTGGGCTAACAAGTCTTATACATGCTTGGAGGGTTTTATACATGATGACTGGTCATCCATTATGGAGAGATAATAATCAACAATCGTGACAGTAATAGTGGATATTAATTAACAATCATCAATCGTAACAATAATAATCAACAATCGTAAAAACGATAATACCTTTCACGATTTCTTCTGTAACCCAAAATCAACAATCATCAATCGAAATCGTAACAGTAATAATAATACCTTTCACGATTTCAAAACAATAATCAATCGAAATTGTAACCTGAAATCGTAAAATCATAAAAATGATGCTAGGACAAGAGTTTATTCAGAGATCGGAGAGCTCAGAGAGAAGATTTTGGAACAATAATACCTTACTGTTGCTCAGCGTCTGAGTCTGAGTCGCGTCGACGATGGCTTAAATGAGGGAGAAGAGGAGAGGGAAGGAAGATGAGGTAGCGGGCTAGGGCGAGTTTAGAGAAAAACAAATGCTTTTATACTTATATATTTATTATAATATAAACATACACACACATACACACACACACACACATACACACACACATATATATATCCCCATGGAGACCCCAGGGTATACCCGAAACTGACACGATTTTTTTCGGCCATTTTTTTATTCCCCGAACCCGCCCCGCATTTTTTCAGGTATCTACAGGGACTCAAATTTTTGGGGAAAATTGTCAACCCAAATGGTCTCTCGTGGGTTTTTCTATGCTCCCCCAGCTGTCAAAGGTAGCAAGAAGAGGAAATTAATTAGCCTAATTAAACTTGTGTTGGAAGAATCAGGTGAGGAAGAGCAGTCTGATAGATATGCATTTGTTAGTGAAGGTGATGATGATGATGATGATGATGATGATGATGATGATGATGATGATGAGGAGGAGGAGGAGGAGGAGGAGGAAGAGAAATGGAAAGAAGAATAAGAGTGGTATGTTCTTGTTCGGAGGCGTATGTTGAGAAGAATGGTTTATTCATCTAAGCCTACTTGACCTCCTCGAGATTATGAGTTTTTAGAGGATGTTTTGGACGAAGAAGAATAGGTATGTCTGCTATTCCCCTTTCAAGTCCGTAATATTTCCTCTTTTCCCTTGTGACGATAACTGACGCGACTCAGAATGTGTCTTAGAAGTGCGTACTCTCTAGGCTCAAGTGAAAGCCTGTCGCTCAAGTAATAATCCGATAAGTCGGGTATCGATCCTCAGGGAAATAGGACAATGAAATTGTAACGACGTTGGATAGACGAAGAAATCCTAACTCTGACTTTAAAAAGAAAGGAAAAGATGATTGGTTTTGGGAATGGACTACAACTAAATGCAATTTTGAAATTATGAAAGAAATGCAACTATTCTAATTACCTAAAATACAAATGATGAATGATTTAAAACTCGAACTATATGATGAAGAAAACAGGACGGGAATACAATCCCTCAACCCTAGTGTATTACTGGTATAAAACTAATCATAAATTTAAGTGATTAATTAGACCTAGAATTTAGTACACCCAAGCATTACGTATATGAGGTTCAAGCTCGCACCACACTTTATCAGAGGACGAGTAAATCGGTATTGCGATAGCGACACTCACATTGCATTCTAAAGCATCCCGGTTACCCTGAAGCAAACAAGATCCAAAGATCTACAATTTTTGCGTTGCTACGCAATACGGTCATAATCAATTCATTAAATTTAGAGGATTAATTTTATATACATTCAACTATCACATCAGGTTGAGTTCATGCATCCCAACCTTTAAAAACCTAGCCTAACATGATGAAATTAATAAAAACGATTGTTGAATTGCAGGAAATCATGATTAAACTAAGGGAGAATTTAAGAATGATGTAGAAGGAAGATTAGATAGAAGAAATTAATCAACTAAATTACCAAAGCATTAAAAGCATCAACTAAAATTACTTGTAATCACAGAAATATGAATAAACTTGAATCCTGGAATTAAAATTGCAATAAATCTTCAACCTAGGGTTTTTACTGTAAAGGGAAAAATTAGATGATTTTTTCGCTCCTTAAAATGATAATAAATCGGGTTTAAATACCCTACAAGACTCCAAGAGTTTTAGCTTAACCAGGACTCTCCATTGGAGGAAGAGTAAAAAAACAAAACTGCGACAGCCGAACCGGTTTGGTCCTCCTTCGGTTCAGTCTTGCTTGGATTCGGATCGGTTCTTTTAATTTCTGACTGGATCGATCCTGTCCGGATCAATTCTTTTAATTTTCATCATCTTCGATCCGTCTTTTGTCTGAGGTTCACTGGAACTTTGTATTCCGGATCGGTCCTGTCTTTCTTTGACTTTTTCTTCTATCTTTGAATGCTCATAACTTTCACACCGGGACTCCGATTGAGGTACCGTTTTTTCCAGTGTTCTTGTAATTGAAATCTATTCAACTTTCCAATTAGCCCCACCTCCGGAATAAGGCTATAAAATTACAGAAATACCCTTTAACTCCCCATTTCTTGGTTTTCTTTTACTGTTTTGAATTCTCTTTGGCACTAACTTGCATGAAATACCTGTAAAACACATAAAAGACACAAAAAAACAAGAAATACTTGCCAAAAAGAGTTAGTAGAATAAATACGAGATAAATCCAAGCTATTTATACCGCACGGGATCATAAAAATACCGAAATTAAGGGGATAAATGTGAAGAATTTATGCCTAATCAAACCCCCCTAACTTAGAACTTCGCGCGTCCCGAGCAATGTAAAAGAATGAGAGTATGTGTTAAGGAATCTTCAAAAACTTTATTGGGATAGAATACCTTTTTCAAGGGCAAGCGATTGCATTTAGCATATGCAACAAGCTTTTAAACCCCTAGGTTACCCTAGTAGGACGAGTTGCGTCTCGTGAGGGTTTGCAGAGAATATACCCATAAAATTCGACTCAAAGAAACTTCAAAATACGCTAAAATCGTATAATTCAAACTTTCCCAGAAAATAAGCATCATCAAGTCATGTTCAAGAGTCTCAAATCATAGTGCGTGTGTGCGAAGCCGGAAAATTTAACCGCGGATTTCCACCGATTGACCATTACGTTACTTATCCGAAAATTCACTTTGATTTCAAAATCTCACATGATGCTCTCTCAAACGAA
This sequence comes from Sambucus nigra, assembly GCA_949130495.1. Classification (NCBI taxonomy): domain Eukaryota; kingdom Viridiplantae; phylum Streptophyta; class Magnoliopsida; order Dipsacales; family Adoxaceae; genus Sambucus; species Sambucus nigra. The sequence goes on along the minus strand of OX422207.1, from coordinate 284,446,839 downwards.
TCAATCGAAATGTGACTATTCTCTCGGTATGCATGATTTATAAAGAGTAAATGTAGTGGAACCAAGTTCACGCATACAAGTAGAAAGACGAAAATTTATGGTAACCGAATCTCATCAATGGAATACGGTTTGAAATACGGGAACATTGCCTCTTAAACATTCGTTTTATCTCTTTTATTATCTTTTGTGTTTTAGCTCTCCACGCGGTAACCAATTTCATAATTTTGGACTCGATTAGGACTTTTACGGGTAAAAGGTGTATTGGGTAAAATTGAAAAAGGTTAAGAATTTCGAAATTGGAAAATTTTGCTTATGATGTCCGTTATTGCTTTTCCGGGCTTTTACTCATTTTCTTTTTCTTTTTCTATTTTTTTTCTATTTTTCACTCTTTTATTTTCTTGCTATTTTTCTTGCTATTTTTGTTGAGCTTTTTATTCTTTTTCTTGCCCCTTCTATGCACTTTTCAGACTTCAATTCTGAATTTTTCCATTTTTCACCATTCCGGGCTATTTGGGTTTTTCGGGTTGTCAAACGAAAGGAAAAATTATTCGGCTCAAATTTGGGTTACAAAATGGATGATTTTTTACAACTTTTTATGGCCGATATTTTTGGGTAACAAACGATGGCCTACTTCATCGTCTGAATTACTTCTTAATTTACCATATGTGTCTCTAGATTAATTTAATTTAGAGATTTGTAGCACGCTTTTCGAGATAACATTCTATTTTCCATAACCGATCAAAATAAAGAATTGAGATCATCAATGACTTATTTAAAACGCTGAATTAGAACTATGAGTCAACCATTAACTCGGATTGATTTAAAAAGTCAAAAAGATCGATAGGCTCGAAATCTCACCGGCTTTTGTTAATCTCCATACTTATTCGTTAAGTCGTCAATTTTCGCACAATTTCAATCTTTGGTCAATTTCTGCTTTGTGTATTGGGTTTTTATAATTTGAGCCTTTAAACCGACTTTTAATGATATTTTTGAAAATTTTGAATTCCAATTTTTATTTATTTTGAAGAAAAATATTTTTGGATTTTCAAAATTTTACGTTTTTTTTTAGATTTTTGGGCATTTTTGAAAATTTGTGAAGTTTTAGAAATACGCACTTGTGACCCCCCTAACTTAGACTTTTGCATTGTCCTCAAGCAAAAATGACTAAAATCTAACTCAAAGCGAATGAAAAGTGCGGAAAAATAAAACAAACAAATATTAAAAATGCATAAAGACACTAAATGACCCTAACACATGACTCAATAATACAATAAAAATCACCCCATACGCGTCGGGGGTGCGATGACCTCTCATCTCTCCATAAACTCACCCGACCCCATGAATGGGGTTCAATGCTCTCCTCGCCTCTCCCGTCTTCATATCGTAAACCAATAATCAGAACAAGTTGGGACCTCACCCATAGATAAAGGACAGACCGGAGGTTCATCGTGACTAATAGGAAAGGGATCCTCATGATGTTGACTCAAAGCGTGGCCTGCGTGCGCTGACTCAGAGGGAACACCTAGGTTTCTTTCAATTTTTAGAAGGTATGGGTCAGGCTCTAAGTCGGATGAAACACAACTTTTCTCGACAATCAGTTCCTGGACCTTAAGTGGTATGGATGGATGGTCACAAAGAAGGAATTCATCAATTTTTTTCCATTCACTTTCGTCTAAGTGACTACAAGAGTCCAATAGGGATTGGACTTCAACAGTAAGGCTTTCATCCACCTTCCCAAACCCTTTCTCAAAATCTTCCATGCTCACGTCTCCTAACTCTCTCTCTCGAGTAGTGCCTATGTCCTCCCTTACTTACTGGATCTCTAACTCCACTATTTTTCTCTCTTCTAACCCCTCTCTCTCTTAATTGTGATCACTACACATATCCCCCCCATTTTTCTCTCATCGTTACAACTACCGCTATTACTTGATGAAATAAGGAACACCCCTAACGGCTCTCTCTTGTAGGACCCCTCAGTCTCGTGGCTCGACACTAAGCAGGACCCTAAGGCATCTCCACAATAGTTTTCCTCAAAGTGCTCCTCTACGATATCATCGATTAGGCTCACCGCTTTAAGATCATCTTCTTCCCCTGTATGTTAGGCTATATGGAAGATGTCAGTCTCTAAGGTCATATTCCCAAAGGTGAGTTTCATCTGCCCATTTCGAGTATTGATTATTACGTTAGCCGTAGCTAAAAATGGGCACCCAAGAATGATGGGAACATGATTGCTCGAGGCGAAGGAGGGTTTCGTGTCCCAAATGACAAAGCCTATCGGGAAGTAGAAAGTGTCAACTTGGACGATCACGTCCTCTACTATACCTCGTGGCATCTTCACGGTTCGATCCGATAACTGGAGAGTGATCTTTATGGGCTTAAGGTCGCCCAGATCTAGTTGCCTATAGATGGCGTAAGGGAGGATATTGACACTTTCTCCCAAGTTAAGTAAGGCTTTTTCAATTTTATTTTCTCCAATGATGCAGGAAATGGTGGGTGCACCGGGATCTTTGAATTTGGAAGGGAGATCATTGAGTGGGATGGAGCTCACATTCTGTGCTAGAAAGACGTTTTTCTTTACCTTCATCTTCCTCTTCACTGTTAACAAGTCCTTGATGACTTTCGCATAAGCTGGAATTTGCTTAATGGCATCGAGGAAAGGTAAATTTAATTTTACTTGCTTAAGCATGTCTAGCACTTCATCACGGGCATTTCTTTTATGGTAAGGAATTAACCTTTGAGGAAATGGTGACGAGTTGGGTGGTTTCACTACTACCTCGGTCTCACTAGTGTCGTCTTTATCACTCTCATTCAAGAGGACATCTTCGGCCTCTTTCGTGTTGGGCGAAATCTCCTTGTCTTTGGTTGCGTCGTGTGGGGGAGGAGATAAATCAACGACTCTCCCACTACGTAGAGTGGTAATTGCACTACATTGCTCAGGATAGTCATGGGGTATCGAGCTAACACTAGTTTGACCTTGGAGAGGTCTTTGGGCCTGGGCAGGAAACTTACCATTCTCTTGGATACTCAACGATGATTGCAACTTTGAAATATTCGTATTCATGTCGTTGATCATGCGCTCATTCCTAGCATTAGTTGCATTCTGGGTATTGATAAAGTGGTTTATCGTATCCTCGAGATTTCTCCGCGGTGGAGTGATATATGCTCCTTGAGGTGGTGGTGCTTGCACATGTCCTTACATGTGAGGAGCTTGAAAGTGAGATGGTGGAGGAGGGGCAAAGTGTGAATTAGGATTTATCGCAGCATGTTGTTGCCCATAGCCAAAACTAGGATGGTATTTCCATGAAGGGTTGTAAGAATTCCCGTGTGGTGCACCGAAATTACCCTTGAATCCTACTATACCACTTACTTGTTCTTGAAGCATAACTTTGTAGGCGGGTATAGTCGGGCATTCCTCAGTTGAATAACCCGCCTCACAAATTGCACACACCTTCTCGACGGGGTTTGGGATGGATCTAGTTAATTATCTTCTATATACTTCAACTAGGTCTCGCATTCCTTTCTCAATTATATCTAGTCGACATTCCGTCATAGAATTCTTTTCTATGTGAAATAGGCCAGCCGCCGATAGAGTGGTGGTCTCTTGGCGATTTCGATTTTGAGCATTAGGTTGAGATATATCCCGCGATTGGGTAGTCTCGGGGACATACCTCGGGTGAAGTTCAGCATCGTTGGCGTCTAAGTCTACAAATGACCCATCGTACATAGTTTTAACGAGTTGCTTGGAATTAATGTTCAGCCCATTATGGATGAAGGAGATGATTTGTGTTTTATCAAAACCATGATGGGGACACAAAGTAATTAACTCATTGAAACGCTCGAAGCATCTATCGAACGACTCATTTTCTAATTGTCGAAAAGTTTGAATTTGAGCCTTGATGGAGTTCGTTCGATGTGGAGGAAATAATTTCTTGAGAAATTTAGATTGTAGGTCATTCCATGATGAAATCGAATTTGGAAGTAAAGACCATAGCCAGGTCTTAGCCTTATCCTTTAGCGAGAATGGGAAGAGTTTAAGGCGGAGCACATCTTTTGTGCAAGTTTGATCACTGAGAGTCTCGCACGCCTCCTCAAATTCCATGATGTGGGCATATGGCTTTTCTGAATCCATTCCATGATAAGTGGGAAGTATCTGGATCATCCTATTCCTAAAGAGAAATTGCCCTGCATTATACGGGAGTAAAATTCATCCCAGAGTGACAATGCACTTGGGATATAAGGTGTCTCTCAAAGGGCGATACGGGGCCTCTCCCTCACCGAAAGCTGCACTACCGTGTTGTGACATATTTCTCTCACTCAAAGACTCTGTGTCCTTACTTGGTATACTCGGAGCGCACTCTGAAGTGTGTCCTAAGAGGGAAAACGAAGTGTTATTTGCGATTGAGTGTGAAAGTGGGGAGGTGGAACCCAGAATTATGGAGCGTTAGGAGTGTGAGGGCTATTAGGGTCGTACTCAACTATCGGATTATTGAATGTGTGTTGGAGTATTATGGGGAGTTGGGGTGAGTTCAAAATTTTGCATTAACGGGCTTATGAGAGATGATGATGAATATTTTTGTGCCTTTTCAATTTTATGATATGTTTTTGGATTTTTAGAATTTTTGGTCAAAGTTTTAGATTGACTTGATCTAATCCTAAGTCTACCGAGTTCCCCGACAACGGCGCCAAAAACTTGACGCGACTCAGAATGTGTCTCAGAAGTACGTACTCTCTAGGCTCAAGTGCAAGCCCGTCGCTCAAGTAATAATCCGATAAGTCGGGTATCGATCCTCAGGGAAATATGACAATGGAATTGTAACGACGTTGAGCTGACGAAGAAATCTTAACTCTGAATCTAAAAAGAAAGGAAAAGATGATTGGTTTTAGGAATGGACTACAACTAAATGCAATTTTGAAATTATGAAAGAAATGATACTATTCTAAATTACCTAAAATATTAGTGATGAATGATTTAAAACTCGAACTATATGATGAAGAAAACTGGATGGGAATACAATCCCTCAACCCTAGTGTATTGCTGGTATAAAACTAATTGTAAATTTAAGTGATTAAGTAGACCCAGAATTTAGTACTCCCAAGCATTACGTGTAACACCCCGCCCGCCCGGGGAGAGCGAAGGGAGCGCTAATGCGATAAAATAAATCCAAATCCACAAGTGACAAGGTATAGAGCATCTAAATAAACCCACAATAATATAAATCCACTAATCTCAATCTCTTCAATTACAACAAGTCTCTCGAATAAATACAACATCTAACTCGAAAAATAAAATACAAATCTTTCCCAAACAATCCTTGCTAAAATCAATCTCCGTAGCGCCCCAAAATCCGCGCTAACCTGCCACTAAAAGAAAATATGGGGAAGTACACAATACGACAAGAAAGATGCTCAACAAATATATGTTAGCGATGAATAAAACGTAACAACACGAGTACGAATATTCAAATCGAAATGCAAATGTCAAAGCATTTATCAATATAATTTCTCAACAACACTTTAACCGGGTCACCAGCCCTCACCACATCCGTATATGCTTTATCAAGCCATAGCCCGGGAAACAGGAATTTTGGCGGGTGCCCAACATCCGTGCCATATTAAAATCTCATGACAACGTGCTCATCAACAATATAATGATACCACATGAATCAAAATAATTTCAACAATTATTTTCCAGATTTCAATGAATTTATCAATTCAAATATGAGTTCAATTAACAAGAATTCAAAGAGAATGACACTCGCGAGATTTAAGGAGCATATTGTGTAAAACCCCATACCTCAAACCATGATGAGAAACCAATGATCACATCCTCAAGATCAACATAAAAGATCTACAAAAGCTCCTCCAAGAACCTCCAAGAAAATACCTCCAAGAACACCTCTAATCTAAGGTTGGAACTCACAAATCTCAAGGGCCAATGTGTATATAAAAAGAAGAGGAATATAAATTATATTTGCTGCCAAAATTTGTGCCAAAAGTAGGTTAAAAGGCTTGCCCACGACTTCCTTTTATAATGCAAAGAAATGAAGAGTTGGAATCCAAAAGACTCCTTTAAATAAGGAAAAGAAATGAAGAGTTGGAAGTCAAAGCAACTTTTGAAAATTACTTAATATTCGTCGACTTACAATTCCAAGAGTTAAAAATATTAAAAATCATTTTAAAATCCGTTTTAACTCCGTTTTCAAAACCGTTTGAAATTCTCGCCTTTAAAAATAATATTCAACATATTTGAGCAATAAAAATAATTTTATCAAAAACTTTATTTTCCTCCATTTTTCAGAAATGAATTAAAATAGCCCAAAATTACGCGGGTTGTTACATTACGTATATGAGGTTCAAGCCCGTACCATACTTTATCAGAGGAAGAGTAAATCGGTATTGTGATAGCGACACTCACATTGCATTCTAAAGCATCCCGGTTACCCTGAAGCAAACGAGATCCAAATATCTACAATTGTCGCGTTGCTACGCAATACGGTCATAATCAATTCATTAAATTTAGAGGATTAATTTTATATACATGAAACTATCACATCAGGTTGAGTTCATGCATCCTGACCTTTAAAAAGCTAGCCTAACATGATGAAATTAATGAAAACAATTGTTGAATTGCAGGAAATCATGAGTAAACTAAGGGAGAATTTAAGAATGATGTAGAAGGAAGATTAGACAAAAGAAATTAATCAACTAACTTACCAAAGCATTAAAATCATCAACTAAAATTACTTGTAATCACAAAAATCTGAACAAACTTGAATCTTGGAATTAAAATTGCAATAAATCTTCTACCTGGGGTTTTTACTGTAAAGGGAAAAATTAGATGATTTTTTCGCTCCTTAAAATGATAATAAATCGGGTTTAAATACACTACAAGACTCCAAGAGTTTTAGCTTAACCAGGACTCTCCATTGGAGGAAGAGTAAAAAAAACAAAACTGCGACAGCCGGACCGGTTTAGTCCTCCTTCGGTTCGGTCTTGCTTGGATTCAGATCGGTTCTTTTAATTTCTGACCGGATCGATCCTGTCTAGATCGGTTCTTATCAACTTCGATCCATCTTCGATCTGGGGTTCATTGGAACTTTGTATTCCGGATCGGTCCTGTCTTTCTTTGACCTTTTCTTCTATCTTTGACTGCTCATAACTTTCACTCCGGGACTCCGATTGAGGTGTTATTTTTTCCAATGTTCTTGTAATTGAAATCTCTTAAACTTTCCAGTTGGACCCACCTCCGGACTAAGGTTTCAAAATTATGAAAAAGCCCTTTAACTCCCCGTTTCTTGGTTTTCTTTCACTGTTTTGAGTTCTCTTTGGCACTAACTTGCATGAAATACCTGTAAAACACATAAGATACACACAAAACAAGAAATACTTGCCAAAAAGGATTAGTATCATAAATATGAGACAAATCCAAGCTATTTATACTGCACGGGATCATAAAAATATCGAAATTAAGGGGATAAATGTGAAGAATTTATGCCTAATCAATGACTCATGTCTGTACCCCATTTTTCTTTTCAGTTTGGTGTGCAAAGTGGTGCGCATGATAGTGTTGAGAAAAGCGATCTGTTTGAAAAGCCAGCCAAAGTTTCACCTGGTTCGAAGGAAGTTGCACAAAAGTAGATAGATGTTCTTACAGCCTCGCAGGTAACTTCAAATTTCCCCCTAAGGACATATATTTTTGTTACTTCCATCGAATCCAATAGTGGCTATTCGCCTGACTTTGCTTTTTTGCACGAGCTGGCTGGTCTTGAGGCAGGTGCTCCTGATGCAAGTTTTGTTGAATCTGTGCATAAGTCCCCCGCTATTACTGTTCCTTCATCTGTGGTGAGCTTTTCCTCCTGTTGTTATCATCTTCTTATACCTTTGTCTTCTTGTTCTTACTTTCTCTCCATTGTGCTTCGCATGTTTCTTTACCCGAACCCACTGCTTTGTTATTCCCCTCCTCCCTCAATCCATAATCAGGAGTGAGTCAAAGTTACTATTGCAGGCCAGGGAGAAGGGGGACGAGAGGAAGTTGCTGAAGTAGGAGGTGGTATGGTTGCCCTCCCAGAATAACGTCATTTAGTGACACCTGATTTGCGTGAGGAAGAAGATGTGGTAGAGATGGCTACCCAAAATTTTACCGGTGACCAGTAGCCAGAGGTATGCTTTTCTTTTACGTATCTCCTGCATTTAAACGTTGTTAGTTTTGTCAAGTAATATTGGTCTTAAAATCTCCCATAACCGAGGGTCAGGAGGGCCAAGTCATTTTGGACTTAAAATCTCCCATAACCGAGGGTCGGGCGGGCCAAGTCATATTGGTCTTAAAATCTCCAATAACCGAGGGTCCAATGGGCTGAGTCATATTGGTCTTAAAATCTCCCATAACCGAGGGTCAGGCGGGCCCAGTCATATTGGTCTTAAAATCTCCCATAACCGAGGATCAGGCGGGGCAAGTCATATTAGTCTTAAAATCTCCCATAACTGAGGGTCAGGCAAGCCAAGTGATATTGGTCTTAAAATCTCCCATAACCGAGGATCAGGCGAGGCAAGTCATATTGGTCTTAAAATCACTACTTACAAGGTAATTTGCATATTTGTTTCCTGACTTAACAAGTTGTTGTATTTCAGGTAGAAACTGAGCAACATACAGTGCGCGACCCAGGGGTTGAGGGTGTCACTCATGCAATTGCGCAGGCGAGGACTCTAGCTAAATTTTCATCCATGGGCGAGGCCCCGAGCGTGCAGGTTTAAGGAATGGTACCCAGTATTGGTGTGATGCGCGAGGTGGTTGCTTTCAAAGCCCAAGATAGTGACAGTTCTTCGCATACAAGACTCCCCTCTGCGAATGATAGCATTTTTAGTGTACACCCTCCTGAGGCTGACCCCAAAGTGGTTGTAAGGCAGACCTTGTTCAATTTCCGTCATATATTGACCGAAGGCCCCCGTGCGCTGATGGAGAAACTTTTAGCCAGATTTCCCTAAACTTTTACTCCTCCAAGCCTTCAACCTATACCTGTGACGATGGCTTGTCGACTGCTTAGACTCTTTACCGTTTTAGAGGAAATCCTTAATAGTCCTCTGAAGTCTCTCAGCTCTAATGCAATTAAAACATTATTGGGGAAGGTCAATGTGCTTATTAATTATGGGTTCTCGATTGCTTGGTTAATGAAGCTGCTACGTGATTCCAAAAAGGCATACCTACATGCTCTTTATCATCAGTTGCAGAGTTCTCATCGCTCGCAGGTAGCTATCTCGAAGGAACTTATAGGCTTGGAGACCGAACTAGTTGTGTTCGAACATAAAGTGCAGGAAGCACGTAAAGTTATTGCTCAAGCAGGAGTTGAGTTACTCAAGAAGGAGTAGAATCTGGAGGATGTTCAGCGGAGGAGGGAGGTCCACCAAAAGGATCTGGCTGATCTAATCTCTGACCAAAGTAGCCTTGAATTCTTCCTCAACATCATCATCGGCTTCTTGGCTCGGCCAACCTTCACTTTTTATGGATTCCCCTTAGCAGCCTTTGTTTAGTTTTTCCTTTTAAATGTCCCGCAGTTTTTTATTTTTTATCCTCTTTGTCACGCGATCACAATACTTCTTTATTTAAATAAATTTTATGGCCTTTCATTTTCTTCCTTTTTATCTTGTTTGAATATTGGCTAATATATTACATTGATGTAAGTCATACCATGCAAAATAAGGAAAATAACTAACACAGAAGAATAGGGGTCAACATCTTTAAATCAAATATCACTTTACACCATGTTAAATAACTAGTCCCTATTATTTGTAAGGGAGATCCTCCTAAACAAGTATTAGCAAAATATACTGTAATAAACTGAAGTATTGGCAAAACATACATTCAAATATGATAGATTTTCAGCCACTTGTTGTTTAGTTTGAAGGTAACATCATCTTTCACTTTAGATATCTATAGTAGCCTGAATTATGAGCTGCTCGAACGATGTAGGGTCCCTCGGAGTTGTCTTCGATCTTTAGTAATGACAAACCCCTAATGTGCCTCGTGTATGCTTTTAGGACCAGATACCCTTCTTTGAACTTCCTCAACCTGACCATTTGGTAATAGGATTTGGACAACTATTTTCTATACATCTCAAAATATCTCGCAGCATTGTCCCTATGCTCTTCCAGTTCTTCAAGTTGCACGTGTCGGCTATGAGGGAGCATGGCACTTCATAAGTTGTAGCGGGCGGAAGGTACCTCGAGCTCAACCAGTAAAACAGCTTCTGCCCCAAAGACTAAGGAAAATGGAGTATACCCTATCATTTTCCTCTTTGTTATTTGATAGGCCCATAGTACTTCGGGAATTTTGTTATCCCATGTGCCCGAAATATCCTCTAACATTTTTTGCTAAGATATTCACAAAAGTCTTGTTAGTGGCTTCTGCCTGCCTGTTGCACTTCGGGTATGATACTGTCAACTTATGGTGGATGATGGAGTACTTGTCTATTAGCACGCTCACTTTAATATTCACAAAAAGGGTGTCGTTATCTGATATACCTTCGGGATTCCAAATCGACAAATAATGTACTCTTTTATGAATCGAGCCACTACAACCGTTGTGGCCCTCTCGAATGGTATGGCCTCTACCCACTTGGTGAAATATTCGGTGGCAACCAGTATCTAAATATTTCCTCTCGAGGAAGGGTTTATTGCCCCTACTAGATCGAACGTCCATGTGTGAAATGAAAAAGGCGTAGAGAGAGAATGCAAATCCACCGAAGGAACATGGATCATATTTCCATGCAGTTGGCAAGCTTTGCATTTATGAACGAACTCTTCTGAGTCTTTCTCCATTGTAGGCTAATAGTATCCCAAGGTCATGAGTTTATCGTAGAGTTTGGCTCCTCCGATGTGTCCTGGATCGTGAGCTTGCTTCAGCACTTCTTCAGTTTCTTTTCCCCCGATGGACCTTAGAGGCCTGTAATGATAACCTCGTCGATACATCTGGCCTTTTTGGACAAAATACCTGGGTACTCATATTTTTACCTTCGTAGCATCTTCTTTATCTGTTGACATTACTCCATCTACCAGTAGGTTCTGTATGCTTGTCTCCAGTCTTAGGGTTGATCGATGAAGTTACATTCTGCTGCCTGGTAGAACAAGCGGCACTTCTCACAATTTTTTTGTATCATCGCAGAGTCTTGCCTCATCGAAGGACAAAAATACCCTACCTGTTGGACTCTTTTGTATAAGGGGATCTCAATGGTTTCACAATTGTCTTCATACACTCCGATCAGTCTTTTCTTGGCTTCTTTGGGGTCTACACATCTGGATAACCAGCCTCCTTTATTTTTGTAATATAAGTTTCCTCTGGTAACGAAATACTATGCTAGGTCAATTAGGCTCAGTGGGCCTTTACCTCTTTCCAATTGCTTTCTAATTTTACTTCTCCAATCATTCTTATATCTGTAGGCATCATTTCCAACACAGTCGAGGGATTTGACCTCTTTGTGATTCGAACGACTGTTGACTCCCCCTCAAAGGTAATTTTAGAGCAATGGTAGCATAAGCGTCAGCATGCTAATTCATCGTTTGAGGATGTCTTTTGATTCTTACAACTTCGAACTGCCTAAGTAACCGCCATCTAATTATTCGGTAGGTACGCCAGGCTCATGTGCTTCAAAGCGAACTCACATGTTACTTGTTTCACCACTAAGCCTCGAGCAGCCCCAAGACCAACGCTTCATATTCTTCTTCGTTATTAAAACATTCGAATTCCAGCTTGAAGGATAATCGAATCTCTTCATCGTTCTTTCTCACGATGACCCTAACTCGCCTTTTCTTTTTAGCCTAGGTGCCATCGAGCTCCATGCTCCCCTCATCCATGCTGGCTGCTATAAAGTTGGCCTGAAGATCATCACCCTGAAGCTCCTCCACGGGTAGCTCAGATGTTCCAGACGGGAAGATAGTCAGTAAATATGCATAATCCTGGCCCTTGATAGCTCGAGGGACTACGCATTTAAGATCATACTCTGAGAGGATTAGGCACCATCGGGTTGCACAGCGTATTAATACAGTTCTAGCAAGCAAAAACTTTATGAGATCACATCTAGTGACAATGTGGACTGTGAATGAGAGTATGTAGTGCCCAAGTTTTTGTGCTCCAAATACAAGGGCTAAACAGTGCCTCTCAATGTTAGTATATCTAGCCTCTGGCCCATGTATAATTAATTAAGTAATAAACATGTTTTTATATTACATCCATCTCTTGGGCCAATAACGCGCCAATAGATCATTCAGTACATATAAGATATAGACGTAAAAGGATACCTGCATTCGGGGGAATCATCGTCTAAGGGGAAGTAATGAGCATTTTCAACTTGTCCATGGCGTCCTAGTGCATCGGTTCCCATGCGAACTTAGTGCCCTTTCTCAATAACTCCATCAGCGGGTGCGTTACCTTGTCCAGCCCGGGAACAAACCTCCTCAAGTAGGAGATTAGTTATGAATTGGAAAATTAAGTAATTGGAAAATTAAGGTAAGGACACAATCCCCTAACTCCTAGTATGTTTACCAGGTATAAGACAAGTTATGAATTAGATAATTAATTAAATCCAGTCTTTATTATTCTCAAGCATTATAGCAACACTCACATCGCACTCTTAAGCATCCCGGTTACCTAGGGCAAACGAGATCAAAAGATTTACAACAGTTGTGATTACCACACAATACGATTGAATCGATTATTTAATTCAGAAATTAATTTTATGCTTTTTTAAAAGTCATCGGGTTGGATTCATGCATCCTAACCCTTAGAAAAGTAGCTAGACATGATTAACTTAGAGAAAAATATGATTTTAAGAAATAGAACATTAAGTCTAAAGAAAATAGATGAAAAGAGAATTACATAATCAAAACCAACAATCAAGCTACTGAGCAATTAAAAAATTAAAGGAAAGATGTTACTTGAATTGCATAAATTAAATTCAAATCCTTACAACAAAATCTTCTTGTGGAAAAACTAGGGTTTTTTTACTACAAAAATCCTATTCTCCTAATTAGCAACATAAAAAATCGAGCTCCTATTATTGTGTAACCAACTAGAATAAATAGCTTCGATATTTACAAGAGTTTGACCAAATTAAAAGTCTGAAAAAAGGATAAAATCTGAGGAAAATCGCAAGCAGTCCGGATCCATCAGGCAAGGTGATTCGGATCACAACTTTTATTTCGAACAGTGAACCTTAGGCAGGGGCGGTCCGGATCCTTTTTGGATAAAAGGTCCGGATCACACCCCTTTTCATTCAAAACTTTTTAGCCATGCGGTCCGGATCCTTTTTGAATAAAAGGTCTCAATCGCCTGCCTTTTTCATACATAACTTGCTTAGTACCCGATCTTGATCCTTTTCCAGGGCGGTCCGGACAACGTGGTAAATTCATGCAGGGATCTTTTTTGGACTTTACTCATCTTAAAATACTCATAACTTTTTCACCATAGCTCGAATTAACGTGCTGTTTCTTCCAATGTTCTTGTAATTGAAATATCTTCAACTCTCCAATTGGCCTGGCTTCCGGACTAAGGCTACAAAATTATGAAACTGCCCTTTGACTTTCTTTCTTTGATTTCTTTCTCTCCTTTTCCAATTTCTTTCTTCCTCAATGCTTTAAATACCTGCAAAACTCATGAGAAATACATGAAACTAGATGTACTTGTTAGAAGGAGTCATAACAAGGAAATGTGATAATTCAACTCCTTTTACATGACTCGAAATGATAAAAGTTTATAAATTAAGGGGATAAGTTCAGAAGAATTTGAGCCTAATCACTCCCGCATTCTTCAATCCAAAGGTCATAACCGTGTACATAAAATTACCCAAAGGCGTTCAGAAAGCACTCTTCTTTGCATCAGCTGGATCCATCTTTATCTGGTTGTACCTATATAGCCATTCGTGAAATTATACATCTCGGGGCCCACACTCCCATCGATCAAGCTATTTATGAAATGGTTGATGGCAACCTTTTAACCTCCTCTTTTATCTTCAGATCCAACTTTGCTTTGTACGTTTGGGTGGCCTGCTTTACTGGAATGGCTGATGGCAAAACATTCAACTTGTGATAACTCACCTCCTTGTCTATGTGACACCCCGCCTAATTAAACATCGGGTGATCAGGCCTTCATTAAATTAAAACAGGTTTCTCAAATGGTTCATTCTTAGCATCACTGTCGAAAACTTTTTAATTACTAATCCCCTAAGTAAAATTAGACCGGTGCCAAATTTTATCTTTCTTTAAAACAGATAAATCAACCAAGCGGAACAAAGTACAAATAATCATGTACTGTAATTTAAACAACAAAGTAAAAGTACAATAGAACAAAAGTATTACCGAATAAACCATCGGCTAAAAAAAATCCCAAACAATCAATAGAATAACCACTAGTCTGAATCTAACATCTGAGACTAATACCGGACAACAAGTCCATACATAGAAGAGTGCGAGATCCTGTGCTAGATCTGAATGAGAGATATCGTCTAGTCAAATCATGTAAGCATCCACTGTACTACAGCTCCGAGTCTGGAATGGATTCATCACACATGGCGTCCCTGTGGCTGGACACCTAAAAGGTTTTAAAAATATTTTATAGCAAGAGTTAGTACTCAAAACATTTTGAAAATATTTAGCAAGCGTTTATCACAATATAAAATGCGGTTATTGATTACACATGTTAGGTTCTCGTACACTCTCTTGAGTTAACTCACCCCTCATCTTTTGTGCACACCTAACGTTCTACACTTAGTTTATCTAGCCATACTTCTCAAGCTAACTAAAACCAAAGTAGTGAACTGAACTTATCTGTACCCAAGTTCCAGTACCGCCCATACAGTACAACCGTTTTACTAACATCTCGCGTATGTTAAATAATTCCCAAGTAACATTTAATCTATGTTATTTCTCAAGACTTCTCATTTAGTTTCACTACTAAAATTACTACAGTTCTCAGAATTGTTAACTTTCCCACTTATGTAATTAAGTTTCACTACTTGAATTACTAAATAGATTTTCTCTATCTAAAGGTGCATTTCGTAATTAAGTTTCACTACTTAACTTACAATTTCAGTATGTATCTTTAAATACAAACTATATATCAATCTACTAATACACGGAAGTAAATTATTGTCAAGTATATATATTTCACACATAATATATACTAAATATCAGTCATTACTATTTTGCCCTTTTTTATACACGTAAAGGGTTTTTGGTTCGAAATGATTCATCGACCCCAAGTAAGAATTGGTTAGGAATGATCCATCGACCCCAATTATTTTTAAAAATATATATATATATACACATATTCTGGTTCGGGACTCTCTCATCGCGACCCCAGTTCAAAATTTGGTTCGGTATTTCTCATCGACCCCAAACACATAATAACTTTACGTTAGTTCGGAATGTCTCATCGACCCTAACATAATTAATTTAGGTATAATCTCCCTACCTAAAAGATCACATAATTCAGTAGGTACACGCCTGACCTATTAATCATATACGTACGTAATATTTTAATCTCATATATCTACCGTGCAATATTCGCTTTACGATTTATCTCATTAATCGTATTTATTTGAGTATTCACACAACTCTATGGGTCCTAGTTACCCCTTACATATAATTTCAGTAGTTATTTCTTACCCTACTGGTCTATTACTTAAATTGAATTTACTTCGCCCCGTAACTCAATTTCCGAAGTCCCCGATACTCTACTAAATTGGATTATTCTCCTCGGTCTGTAATCCAAGCCCTACACCCAATGGCCTTATTGGACCTCAATAATATACCTACTGGTCTTATTCTTACTCCCAAATAAGTATAATGTAAATCCTAGAATACTCATTCATTCCCGAACTCAACGAAGGATTAAACACAAAATTTTCGGAAAATAGCTTTCGTCGATCGATCGACGGCTGGGTTCGATCGATCGACATAGTCGATCGATCGACAGTCCGAGATCGATCGATCGAACAGGGGCAGACGCAGTCTTCTTATTCGTTAAGATTTTTCCTCCATTAACAAATCTTCAAACTCCATTATAGTCCACCAAACTTTAACCCAATGATCCTAACATATTTCCACATATACTAGGACAGTTTCTAACGTGTCAAATACATCAAAACTCCAATTACTTTAAAGAATTAATAAATTAAAACCCAGAATTTCTTGAAACCCTAGTTATGGTGTTCTTCCCTTATTATCATTCAAAATCCAGATTTTTATTTCGAAAATCATCAAGTCTAATCTGAATATTAATTCTCTACATAGTTTAAATCATTCTACATGCGATTCCTATCCCAACATGCATAAATATCATCTTTCTCCAATCAAAATATTGATTCAAACAAAACTATTCAAAAACCCTACACATGGGTATTATAACTTTATAATTTGCAATAAACAACTTACCTTATGATCAGTAGGGTCTGATTTCGTGGTTCTTGTTGATGATTGATGATCTTCATCCTTCAATCCTTCTTCCCCAACAAGTTGATGGTAGGAATCCCTTTGAATCCTTCCAAAATCTTCTTTTTGCTTTAGAAAGTTGTGCCTCTCTTCTCTCTAATGGTATTGGTGTTGTCATGGGTGTTCTAACCCTAATTCATCTATCATAAGGCTGATATAAAACTCTCAATTTCGTAGGTCTCCATACCCTCTTATGTTAAAAGGCTAAAATGCCCCCGAACGGTCTCGGTTTAGCCCAAAATTACCCCGGGACTCAACTAGTACCCCCGGGTATACTATTTTGACTAATTTGACCCTTCCGGACTCTTTGGTGACCTCTAAATTATCATTTGAGTCACTTAAAAAATATTACTCGTTCTCACCCCAACGCGGTCTATACGTGTTAAGTAACTATTTACCACTCGCACTAAGTAAATAAAATGATGCAATATATACCATAATTACAATTTTAAATAAAACTCTTTAAATTACTACTCTTACGTAATTTAGATCAAGATGATATTTTCTCATTTAATTCTCCAATCTAATTAAATGGAATATTTGGAATATTCAGAAATACGGGGTATTACAGTCTACCCCGAGCATCTCGCTATACTTCCATGCAAAGACGTCCTTGAACTCTAGGAGCAACTTGATTAAATCATCTCAAGGAACCCCTTCTGGGTCCTTTGAGATAAGGATAGGGTTAGGATCTTCACCTTTTGTGGCCAAGTCTATTTTCTTCAACACATGGATTTGCGTCCGTTGTCTTTCCTTCATGTACTTAAGTTCCTCTTCCATTTCTTCTACAAACTCTCGGACCCATGAATTATCAATCACCAAACACTGTCCCTGGTTGTCTACCAGGAAGCATTCGTAAACCAGGTCAGCCTCATCGTCTAGACCTTCAGTTGCCCGTTCACATGTTCATAACTTTTATATAATTCTGCCATTAGGCAAAACTTCTCTCTTGCACTGTCGAGAGGCCTCTTCTTTATAGGGCCTCTTCCGGCGAGTCTCCTTTAACTCTCTCGCAGTATGCTTGCTGAGGATGCTCTGATTCTGGACTTGGTGTTCAATTGGGTCAATGCATGGTGTCATTCGATCCCGCATCTGCCTTGATAGACTAGAGGGCCTTACTGCGTTTAGATCACGCTCTTCTTCGTAGGCCACCACCATTCTAGCGGGTGCTCGGACCCTCTCTCGAGTGTCCTTGACCCTTGTTCCCCCAGTATACCTTGCTACCGTCGTGGATTCTTCTGTCAGCTCTATATAGAAGGCACCGTCTACTAGATGTGCTTTCTCCTTTGCAAAAGGATTCTTGGAAGCTCGAATCACCACCTCCTTGCCTTTTACGTTTGCCTTGGCACATTGATGATAGGTGGAGGGTACCAATCCATGGTTGTGAATCCATACCCTGCCAACTAGAAGGTGGTATGACGGCTCGCAGTCCATAGTATGAAATTTGATATGGGAGGTGATATTCCCCATAGTGATTCCCACACTGATATACCCCACAGATTTGGACGACGGATTAAACCATACAATTATTTATAATTCATAATGAATAGTGATAACTCTAATGCACGAATTCTAGTCATAAAGAATGTCGGTATGAGACTCAAGCAAGAAAAAGAATGTCGGTATTGGAATAGAGCCAGAGGTTAGCTAAACTAGGCTCATGTCAATGTTTGAAAAAAAATTATATACCATTAAATTCAGTTTTAATCATACATCCCTCTCTAAATATCACAACCAACTGATACAAACACTAATGAACCCTACCCTTAATAACAACTAGTGTCCCATAAGTCCAAATTGACCCTTTCCATTTTTATAAAAGGATTATAACACATTATATACACAATCAACAAAACCTTATGACTGCAAATATATTGAAAAATTTATATTTTCAGACCTTTTAGATTGAACATTAAGAAAATTTGATAAATCAAACACGTAAACGCAAAACCATTAACTAATCAACTCCTAAAAGAGTTATATAATGAGTACCACCCCTTGCCCCCACCACCCCCTGCCCCCAATCCCATACGCACACACACACACACACCAGCATATACAAATGCAAACAAGCACACACATTCCCCCTCCCCTCCCCCCCTCCCCCCCTCCCCACTGCACACACACATAAAAAAAGGGCTCTACACACACATATACACATATGCACACACACATATAATGGAAAGGGAGAGGAAGAGAAAAATGTACCTCAGAGAGAGAGAGCACCCGCGCGAGGGAGGGAAAAAAGGAGGTAACTGGAAACGGTGGGTAAAAAAGAGGGGTTAGGGTTTTTTACTGAGAAAGTTATCACGGTCCTGTCAAGGTCTTTGACCGTGACAAGTATAGTTGTCACAGACTTGTCTTTTTTTGTCATGGTCAATGACCGTGACAAGACTAACCGGTTCAAAGGTGACAAAGAGGTCATGGACATATAGTAGGCCACGACTATAGGTGAAGATTGGTTGATAATTCCTAAACCTAGGTAATAGTTTGTGGAAGTTAAGGAAATCCATGACCTAAAGTGAAAGGTTGTGGAGGGTGGTGATACGTGAGGTGATGAGATGGCGTAATTAGTTCATGTTCCGAGAAACAAGTTTAGAGGGTTTTAAAAGACTTTTCAAGAGGGGTAGTTATGGAAGAGAGTGTACAAAAGAGGAAACCTTAGGCTCCCTGTTAAAATGTATAAATAAACACTTGGCACATTTCCCAATGTTGATGTAACCCCAATTTCCCACTTTAGATATATAAAGTGAGATTTTAAGAGAAAATAAGGTGGTGCTAGTTTTGAGACCAAGTATATTTACTATTCACCGGAGAGGAAGAGGTGTTTAGAGGCGACGAAGAGTTACTATTCACAAGACTAAGTCCAAAAAGTTAAGAGATCAATCCTCAATTTACTCTTCCTTATTAAAACCCTAGTTTTCATATTTGTTATTGAATGGTATGAACCCTTACTTGTATTTGGGGTTTAGGTCATTGAGTTTTACTATTCATAGTGTTTCTGGGTTTAGAGGTTATAGCCACATACTATTTGTAGTGATTCCAAGCTTATTAGGCCATGAATAGTTACTCTTCATCGAGGTTTAGAGGCGAGTGAGTTATACTGTTCATTAGAGATTTAGAGACATAAAATGTTAATTTTCATCTTAATTTATTGATTTAGTCATTTTTCCTTAGGTTTCTTGTTTGGAGAATTTGAGTTTGAGGATAAAGGTCTCTGAGAATGTTCTTACTGATCTTATGCAGTTTACTAGAATTTTGCCTTTGATCTTTGAGAATTTGAGTTGAGAGTACATTAGCGTTATAACATTCATTTTTTCTGAAATTACCCTTACTTTTCGAGATCGGGAATTCTAACTCTTTCTTTAGACTGAGGACTTTAAGGTAGTATTATATTTTGCTTGTGTGATTTTTTTAGATGGGATTCGATGTTGAGGTTACGTCAATATTTGGCCATGCCGATGTATCATTCCCTATTTGAGGGCCTCCTGCTCAGTATGAGGTCAAAACGATCAGTTTATGGAGACTGCTAATAGGTTAACTATGGGACTTTTACCTTGACAGAGCTCGACCAAGGTGTGGAGTTAATAGAAGATTTCGGATCCTCCATCAAAGAATTGGTTAAGAGGGGAGGTTGTGCCCTGTGGCATGAGGGGTCAAAAGACACCTGGAATAATATCGCAAAGAATGAGATGCCCAAGATCATAAAATAGAAGTCACAGACTATGAGGCCAAACCAAGGGAGATTGAGACTTGGTGGAAGCCGAGGTGAACTAAGGGAGATTAGGTCGTTTGGGAAGCAGAGGAGTGATGAATTAAGGGATATTGAGCCTTAGATCATCTAGGTAATCTTAGGGGTCAGAAAAATTATTCCTTCCTATTTACTTTTATTGCATACTTCTTATTTGAACTATTTTACATAGACTTGATAGTTCATATATTGTTTATGTAAATACTAACATTAACACGTGAATGAGGACTTCTGATTTAACCCTTGTTGAGCTATTTGAGCTCATCCATTCCATATTCCTTATTTCCTTGAGATATAGGCCGCAAAGTATTTGTAGGTCACGGAATTTTAATAAGTCACGAAGGTTTATACCTTGGAGGTTAAGAAGAATATAGTTGTTTGGATTTTACTCTTTAGTTGTATTAAATCATCTTTTCAGTTTTATTGCACGGACTTGTATCAGGAGAAAGGATAAAAAGGTCACGAGGCTTGTATTAAAAACTTTGATCATTAATATCCATGTAGTTAGTGTTTACTTAATGATCCCCTTTATTTTATACATTATTAAACTTTAATGATTCATTAAACTCCCAACTTTCATGATGAGGCTGGGAATTTTATATAGGTCGTGGCATAGTATGGTTTCCCTAACATTAATGTTTTAAATTTTAATCATGAGAACAAGTGAACCGACAACCGCGGCCTAATAGAGCAATGCCATGGGGCATTACAGAACGCCTTTAATGTTCTAATGTATGATCCACCCAATGTATTCCTTGTGTGTGAGTACTCTTGGTGATAACAACATGGTGAAATATGAGAGAATTGGTCTTCTTTACCCTCACCCCTTCACAAAAAAGTGAATAGTGTTTTCCTTTCCTTCTTTAACCCATGTGTCTTTCTTTTAAAACCTAGCTTACACCTAAATAAGTATAAGTCGCACGCTTTAGTAAAACTGGACTTCCAAAGAGTTTTGAGCCTACTACTTAGGTATTGGACTATACAAGAGACACAAGATAAATAGTTAATGTGCTTTCAAATAAATACTCATAAATCCCAAATTACAACCCCGTGATTTATTTCCTTTCGTTATTTAATCGCTATTAACATGACTAAATAATCACGAGTGCACTCCAATTTAATTATCTCTAAAATCACTCGAATATAAAGAACTCTTATTTGCAAAGTTGATCATGGTACATAATATGATTTCCCACGTTAAGTGTACGATTGTCGCTTGGTCAAATGAATTTGCTGTTAATCGATTTTAACCAACATTTAATCAATTTCTTTAAATATCATACTTAACTTATTTGCTACTCCACCGGGATTATTAAATAATCCACCGAGGGATTTTTGCATGGTGGAACCAAAACATATAAGTCTATCAAGGGGTATTACAATTCCCAGTAAACCCTTAATGCAAATTTCTCTGAATTATGGTCTTAAATATACTCACCCAACTATCACTCAATGTGCGGAGATATTTTAACATGATATAATACCATATCGCATTAAAACAATCAAATTGACATTTGTGCAAGCATTCCAATCATCACAATTCTCGGGATTAAGAATTTATGCACCATTTTCAAATGGCGTGAGATTGCGTGAGTCTAACCAACACAACCTTTAGGCTCAAATCTCATTGGTGGGTTTGTTTAATACATTCCTAGAATGTACTAATCATAATCCTTTGTCGAGCTATCGAACAAGTTCTCGAACCATCAAACAGGTTCCCGCAGTTTGAGATAAACTATTAGGATTTCATCTCAATCGTTTTGATATGATGTCAACTCCCTATCTGGGTTGTGAACGTTTCAATAGTGCAAGGAACAAAATTCCAATCTCCTTGTGATCAACCCGAAGTTGACTCACCAGAATTCCTACTGAGCTTTATTCACCGACATGTCTACAATATATTTAGACCAAATATAAGGTCGCAACCAAGAGTCTTTTTTCAAAATGAACTCACACGCCCTTACTTGAAAAGTAAACGTCATATATGGTTTTAAGAATAAAACCCCAACAATTTCCTACTTAGTATTAAAGCCTTGTATCTAACTCGCAACTCATATACATGATAATTTTTTGTGTAGTAATATAAGGAATAACCAAGTGTTATCCGATATAACCTTGGTCATAAAATTATCACCTTCTTGTTCAATTTTTCGAACTAGGTAAAACTTACTCTCGATGCACTAACCCTTTTATGGGTTACGAGTTCCCTCTAACTTGCAATCATACTGCCATGGACAATAAAAGTGGAATAGCTAATTGCACTCGAAGGAACCTCAACCAAGTTACTTAGGAAGCAATCAAGCCATATATCCTCTTTAGTTCCCACTGAAATAGCAACAACTTCGGCCTCCTTGGTGGATTCAGTAATCTAATATTATATCACACTCCTCTAACTTATAGATCATACTCTCTGGGCAAACACATATTCCGAGGTAAAACAATTTAAAATCCTTATTTGACTGAAAACCTAGTATTTGTGCATTAAAGGTACAAAACTATTAGACTGGAATTTATTGGCCATTTCGAAGGCATAACACATTTTAGTCTTTGCACAGAATATAAAACATTAATGAGGTTGCCCACCGCCGAAGCATTAGGTGTATTCCTCATTCTTTCTGTATAATCAAGTGTCCTAAGACATTAATTTCCAAACATAGTAATTTCATACTTAAAAATAAACTTTTTCCATGGAATCTCGATGTTAATCTTGTGAATAATATATAATTGACTTGGGACAAGCCAAACATCATTTTCGTCTAATTTAGAGAAAGATTGATTATAAGGATGTGATCGACCTATCCTAAGTTCTATATATCAAAATACTTAAACAATCAAACTCTTATGTAAGACGGTGCTCCCACCGCGCTCCCGATTGGGAAAATACTATCCATAAATTACACTTAGAAATACTAACACATTTTCTTCATGATTCTTATATTACAAAGAATTATTCGAGATTTGATTAAAATCAAAAGTTGATTACTTGATCAAATAGAATGACCCAAGACCTTACTTTAAACTTAGATCCATAAATGTATCTCATAAGATTACAACACTTTGTCATGACAATCGTTCAAGAATGAAGGCTTAACCTTAAAAGAATCTTAATAGACTTTAGCATGGCTACCGCACAAAGGTTTCCTCATAGTAAATCCCTATCTATATGAGTAAACCCTTTCGCAAGCGTTGCCTTAAAGGTTTGTAGCTTCCCATCCATATAAATTCTAACTTTTTATAACTCAACTTGTGCCCGATGGTTTTACCTAATCAACAAGTCTATAAGTCCCAAAACTTGTCCCGATAACATCGATTATTTTTCTGTATCTATAGTCATAAGTCTTTCAAAAGTTTTTTCCTTAAAACGCCTCATTGTAGTTCTCGAGACCCAATTCGTGTTTGCGTGGGATGTCATCAAAACGACCACCCTAAATAATAAACATTTAAGATGACTTTTGATGCTCCCACTACAACGTGGCCCTACTTATTGTTCAGTAGAAGTAACACATGTATCTTGATCATCAACAATACTCCCACTACCGTTAGGCAGTGCATTATCAGTATCAGGTTGTATTTCATCTTGTACGGGGCGTTTAATAACATTAATAATATGATGTTCCGCTATATCTTGTAAGTCCAACTTACACATGGGCACATTGTTTATTACATAATCCTTTTTTAAGAACCTAGCATTAATGCAATCAACGACTTTCTTATACTCAGGAGTATGATGTAAACTATATTTGTAACCTTTGGAATAACCAACAAAGAGACATACCTCTATCTTAATTTTAACTTCCTATACTCATTTCCACATCACGGGTGCCAGGTACCCTAAATTCGAACGTGCCATAAAATGAGCTTGCATCCCTTCCAATGTTCAAAGGGAGTTTGATGAGACTGATTAATAATAAATTAAATTATAATGTATATGCACGTCCCTTAATAAAAAAAATCCTAACATGAATGTTGCAATCCTGAATAACTCACCATGGACCCTATTATATCCAAAAGAGCCTTATTCCTTCCTTCCCTTTATACCATTTCCAAAGTGGAATACCCATTGAAGATAATTGGGATAAAATCCCACACCTCTAATAAATGATCTCTTAACTATCCCAAGAAGTAAACACCTCTACAATGAGATCGTAGAATTTATATTAATTTACCTTCCCTATGCTCCTGATTAGCCTTACGCACTTTGAACTGATCAAAGACTTCAGACTTGTGGTGAATAAGGTAAATACATCCATACCTTCGAGTGATTATCAAAAAAATCGATGAAGCACTCAAAACCACTTCTTGATCGAATAATCACCGAATCATACAGTTCGAAATGAATTATTTCTAACGCATCTTTGGCTCTTTAGCTTTGGGTCGTAAAGGGCCCCTTGGTCATTTTACGTTCTAAATGGGATTCGAGACTAAAAAGGCCTCTACTTATAGTGAACTCAATTGTCCATTTTAAACAATCTTTGAATTCCTTTCATAATAAAATAACCTAAGCGTAAGTGACAAAGTTGTGTTTAATTCTGGAAGAAAACTTACCTTTTACTGATTTGCCCATTAAATTATTCATGTCAGTATTTAGCAGTATTAGTGAGACAAACCTTATAATATATAAATTATTTTTCAATATACCAGAATAGATAAAAGACATCCAATTTTAATAAAATAATTGTATGAAATCAATCGAATATATGTTCAAAACCAATTTAGAAAAACGAAACCAACTTTTATAACACCAAGTACATTAATAATTTATCCACGTTAACTTTATGTCTTCACCATAATCCAAAAGGATACCCTACCGTTAATATTTCTGCTTTATTCTAACTTCCCATAACTAGGAACATCTATTTTTTAAGTAATTTTCCGGTTACCCGGAACCTTTACAACGAGTCGAAATCATGATTTGTGGTTCCCGAGTTTACGTACCACATTAAGGTAGATTGGGCCATAAATCACACATTTTCTTTTAATAGGAAAAAAAACATCAACGTGTTCATTTTCTTACACGTCGCTATAAAAGTTCTAACTACTTGAAGTGAGAATAACTGTCTTTTGGTTATTTCATTGCTATTGGGGAATATGAACCTCTCTTAACACAAATTGTTGTACCTGAGACTTAGTCTTATCCTCCTACTTCCCTTGTAGGAAAGAAGTAAATATCTTATAACAACTAACAACATCCCTTGGTTCCCGACGATACTCACTCCTAGATTTTGATATTGTATCGACTTTTCCCACCATGTCTAATCCAAAGAATCCTTAGTTCAATTAATGATGGAGATCAATTTAAGAAAATGATTTTTACTTGACTGTCAGCAACCAACA
Source organism: Sambucus nigra (assembly GCA_949130495.1). NCBI lineage: Eukaryota > Viridiplantae > Streptophyta > Magnoliopsida > Dipsacales > Adoxaceae > Sambucus > Sambucus nigra. The sequence goes on along the minus strand of OX422207.1, from coordinate 284,421,278 downwards.
CAGGTGTTAACATATTCTCATCGACAAACTCTTTAAAATTAAGTGTGCACATATAGAATTTCTCCAATAGTGAAATCGAACACATGTAACACATACTTTAAAAAAATACCATGTATTTTAAAATACCGTGATTCTGTGATTAAAACCATCCGTGGGGGGCCAGACTAACTAACACAAGGATTTAATCACATTAAAATTTTTAAACATTGATGAAAGTTGTTAGTTAAAACAGTTTATTATCCCTTTAAGTTAAATAATGTCCAAAAATCATTTTTAGTCTTTGAAACTTTTTCTAGTTTAACTTCATATAGTGAGAAAATGTTGACTTCATTTTTGAAATCTTAGAACCATTAATTAGGAAAAAATATATTCTAATATAGAAGCGATAATTAATTCGATTAAATTTTAAAGTGGCATTCTTCAACCGCCAATTAATACTAATCCCATGAAACATCGTAGTTCCCTTGTGATGTGAGATTTCTCGATAGGAGCTTAAATCACACCAACTTGAATCAGACATAATTTAATATTTCATTATGTTACAAGGCCCTTCTGCAAAACATAATGAATAACGAGAGACTTTTTATTCGGTAATTAATGACAGTGACTCCATAGAGGAGGACATTATTAATTCAATCTAAGTGTACATCACCGATTTATTCCTCAAAATAGAACATGTTCGTGAAGAATTTCCCCGTGGAGGTGGATCGAACTCACTCACATTTTAATTCTTAGAATTATCACTTAAGCTTTTTAATGAATCCCTCATGCCCTAATGAATTCCATCCCCGGGGGGCAACCTAACTACGCGAGGAATTAATAACATTTAATTTATAAAATACAGATGGAGACCATGGGATTTATATCGAAACCCCCTCCCATTTAGTAATTTAAACTAGATGGTTTTCAAAAATAATTCATTCAATTCTAAAAGCCTGAATTTAAATCCTTAAAATTTACCAATTTACTTGTATAAATTAAGTTACCCGATCTCACTAATTTAATATCTAAAAAACAAAACCATTTTTAAATTAAAATAAAATCTGGGGATTAAAATTTAATTTATACCTTTAAATTTATTACCTTGATTAAATTCAATTTAGAAAATAATAAATAAAAATGGATTTTCCAGAAGAAAAAAACGTGATATAGGTCAGTCTCAAAATTATATCCATGTTATCTATACAATGGGTGTCACTAATTAATCAAATTAGCATGTCAAAATATACAACATAATAATAAAAAGACATGAAGCAAATATAAATAAATTAATGCAACCAAAAAATAAAAAGACAAAAATTCCCCTTTCCATCATGGCTTAAACTTTTCCTTGAAGTAAAATTCTTCAAGCCCAAGAATTCTCATTGAAAAAGAATTCCTTATGGTGTAGAGTCCAACTTGAAGTATACATCAATGCAAACAAGAGTTCTTGATGATCTTTCTTTCTAGAAATAGGAAATTCTAGGCGGGAAAGAGAGATAAGGAAGAGCCACCACGAAAAGCCAACCAATAAAGCTGATTGTCGCCCGTCATATCGACCCGACCTGCTTTTCGGATGGATTCAACGTGTTGGATTAATAAAATTTTTTATCAGATCGATCCAGACTTGCTGTGTATGAAACCTTCATCTTCCTTACGGTATTTGCATGCAAAATCGTCCACAACTCATTCGAAACTTCATGAAACTATATCAAACTTTCTCCAACACCCAAACCCTCATAAATACATGATTCCGAGTGTAAAGAAGCAATACATCACTCACAGTCACCTCTAAATACATCAGTAATGAAATAATTTCAAAAACTTAATTATTACAGTCATATCGAACCACGAGTGAAAAATAACTACAGATAAACCATTGTAAGATCTATTCACAGGAAAAATATGTGTCACTATGAGGGAAGGGATATAAATAAAGAATCTTTGCAAATCATGTTAGTACGATACCAAACATAAGATTGTACAATTATACGATATGCAAAAAATAGGGTTTCATGGTGGATAACATGGATCTTTCTAAAACATAATTAATCTTAATCGGGGATATGATACCAATTGTTGGAGAAATCAACTTGGGATTGACATTTAAAACGCGGTAAAATTCCAACCCAAAAGAACTTTGATTAATCATGCATTGAAAAGAAATCAAGAACCACGTTTAATCATTAATCCTAGGGTTTTAAGAATACAATACCATAGTGAATCATGTTGTGATTAGTATGAGGAGACAAAGGTTGAAGAAGATAAAATTATTGCTGCCCTCCAAGGTCTTCAAAAATCTTCTTAGAATTCTTTGAACGCCTCGAATCTTCGAATATATGATTCACCCAAAGTAAGCCGCGTGTGGGCACTCTTAGAGATGACCACATGGTGAAATATGAGAAAATTGACCTTCTATTCCCTCGCCCCTTTCATAACAAAGTGAGTAGTGTTTTTATTTTCCCTCTTTAAACCTTTATAATGGGTCCTTCTCCTAAAACCCTAGCTTACACCAACATAAAAAGGTATGGGCTACAGGCTTTAGAAAATCTGGGCTTGCAAAGAGTTTTGGGCCTACTACTTGAGTATTAGACTATACAAGGGACCCGAGATAAATAATTAAATTAGTTTCAAATAAATACTCATATATCCCAAATTACAATCCCGCAATTTACTTCCTTTTTTTATTTAATCGCAATTAACTTCACTAAATAATCACAAGTGCACTCCTATTTAATTATGCACCATTTGTAAATGGTATGAGATTGTATGAGTCTAATTTAAACAACCCTTAGACTCAAATCTCATGGGTGGATTGTTCAATACATTCCTAAGATGTACCGATCACAATCCTCTGTCGGACTATCGAACAAGTTCTCAAACCATCGAACAAGTTCCCGTAGTTTTAGATAAACTGCTAGGATTGCATCGTAACCGTTCCGATGGGATGTCAACTATCTATCTGGGTTGTCAACATTTTAATAGTGCTAAAACTAAAATTTCGATCTCTTTGTGCTTAACCCAAAATCGACTCACTGGAATTTCTAGTGAGCACTATTGACCGACATGTATACAATATGTTTAAATCCAATATAAGGCATTCTCGTAACCATGATTCTTATTTCAAAATGAACTGATACATCTGTACTAAAAAGTAAACGACATACATGGTTTTAATAATAAAACCCCAACACTTACAAGGTATGATTATCTCTTGCACTACCTAGAATGATGCTTCTCATGCTTCCTTGAGATGATTTTCGATCAACTGCCTATTGTCCATCTCATAAGTTGGTAAAAAGAAATGCACCAAATAAAATTATTAAAAAACTCTTCTTTATCATTAAAAATCATTCGTTTTTGTTACAAACAATACAAACTACATCATGTCATTCTAGTGATAATATTTTATGAGGTGCTCGACTATATAAGCGTTTATAATAGGGTCCTCGTCTAACGTCTTGATCTTATAAGTGTCGGGCCTTACCATTTCATAGATTTTGTATGGTCCATTACAATTCTCCTCGAGCGTATTATTTTTCTAGATGAATCTCTAGACACGATATCCTTCCTTACAAATCATGTTGTTAACTTTTTGTTGTAGTAACAAGAGACACGTTGTTGGTACGTGGCTACATGAAATGTTGTTTGCTCCCTAACTTTTTTTTCGAATAAGGATCCACTTCCTCTGATCTTCAAAATATAAAAACCATTTGGCTCACCAAGACAACCACCGTAGGCACCACAACCTCCAACCTATATGCTAACATAATAGAGGTCTTTCTGATCGGAGTCCTTAACTTGTATGGTAAGCCCATTGAAGAGTGTGCCGTTTATTTATCAATTTATCTTTCACGTCCTCAAACCTTTTTTTTATTCAATCCAAGACTGTTCTATTTGTGACTTTCGTTTGCTCATTGCAACAGGGATATCTAGGCATTGAATAACTAGTCCAATTAACGTTGTCGAGAGTTCCCCTCCTACATTAAATGCTTTTATTGTGGCTCCTTTGGTCATCAAGCGGAAGGGTCATCGAAGAAGAAGTGACGCACCGTTCTCATTATCGTAACATCGAAGGTGAGGCTCACACACCAAAAGAGGCTCTACATGTTGTTATTTACCCTAGGGGTAGATACGGGGTGGTTATTTTATTATTTTGGTACGAAATATATGTTTTTGGTTCACTACTTTTCATTACCAAAAGTCGAACTTACCAAAACTAAAATTACTCTGGTTGGTTTTTATTGAGACATTCAAAAATCTAATTTATAAAATCACTGTATATAATTAAAAATAATGCTACTTAACTAAACAAAGTCTTTTTTCAATTATTTGGGGTCGGCTACATGAATCTTATTATTCCATTCCACTCTGTTCAGTGCAATATATTGGACTAGACCACATGATATCATGTCTTTTTTTACAATATCCCACCAAGTCAGTTTAGGCCTACCTCCACCCCTTGCGTTACCATCAATACTAACTAAATCACTCTTTCTTATAGGGGCATCCATTAGTCTACGCTTGACGTGACAAGCCATCTAAGTCGATTTTCTCTTAATTTATCTTCTATATGAGCTACTTTTATCGTTTCATGAATTTTTCCATTTCTAATTTTATCCTTTCAAGTTTGACCACAAATTCATCTTAGCATTCTCATCTCCATCACACTCGTTTTCTATACATTTTATTTTTTAGTTGCCCAACACTCTACCGCATATAACATGGCGAGTTTAATGGCTATCCTATAAAATTTTTCTTTTAACTTCAAAGGTATACGTCTATCATATAATACGCAGATAGCAATTCTCTACTTAACCCATCCCGCTTTAATCATATGAGTAACATCATCACTAATATCTCCATCTTTTTGGATAATCGCCTAAATAACAAAAATGATCATTTATAGGTATCTTTTGACCCTCCAATTTCACCACATCCCCGTTTGTCCTCCTATTGCTACTAAAATTACGCTCCACATATTATGTTTTACTCGTGCTTATTTTAAATCCTATTATTTCTAGAGTTTATCTTCATAATTCCAATCTAGCATTAATCCTCGTTTTAATCTCATCCACTAAAACAATATCATATGAAAATAATATACACCACGGCACCTTATCTTATATTTGTCAAGTTAAGTCATCTATAAAAAGAGTAAAGAGATAAGGACCTACTGCTGAACCTTGGTGCAGACCTACGGTAATTGAGAATTCACTACTTTCTCCAACTAGTGTTCTTACTATAGTCATGGTACATATCCTTGGTTATATGAATATATCTATGAGTCACTCATTTTTTTATGTAGAACCCATCATATTATATCTCTTGGTATCTTATCATAGGCATTCTTCAAATCTATAAAAATCATATGAAGGTCTTTATTTTTCTCCATATACTTCTCAATTAATCTCCTCAATAATTAAAGTGCTTCCATTGCTGACCTACCAAGCATAAACCCAAATTGATTCTCGGATATTGTTGTTTTCAATCTCAATTTATATTTAATCACTCTCTCTTAAAGTTTCATTGTACGATTCATTAACTTAATACCACGATAATTTGAACAGCTTTGTATGTCCCCTTTATTTTTATAAATAGAAACTAAAACACTATTTCTCTATTCATTGGGCATCTTATTAGTCATTACAATTCTATTAAATAATTTTGTAAGCCAAGACACTCCTTTCCGCCTCCCCTAAACATTTCCAAACCTCAATAGGGATATCATTTGGTCCTAAAGCCCGCTTTGTTTTCATCTTTAATAAGCAATCTTAACCTCTGTTGTCCCAATTATATGAAACAATATATTTTCTCGAATCTCCTAAGTTCCTTTATATCCAATCTACTCCCATTATCTCCATTCAATAATATATCGAAGTCATTCATAATCTCATAAACCTTAACTACGACTCTCAAATCATCACTTTTAATACATTTAACGTTATTAAAATCTTTTATTTTTCTATCCCTAAGTTTAGCAAGCTTATAAATATTTTTTTTTTCATTCTTGTATTCCTAATTTTGTATAAAGCTCATCATATGCCTTTAACTTAACATCTCTTACCAATTTCTTAACTTTCTTTTTAGCCTATTTATATTTCTCAAGATTTTTTTCGTTTCTAGTTGTTTGTCATGTTTTAAAACACTCCTATTGATTTTTACTATATTTTGTACTTCTTCATTCCACCACGAAGTTTCTTTAAATTGTGGCCCCTTGCCTCTTGATTCTCCAAGATTTTTTTTCAATATTCTCCTATTGCATATGGTCATCTTATCCCACATTATGTTGGGCTCCTCTTCGGCATTCTATAACGCTTCATTTAATATTTTATCTTTAAATAGTTATAAGTTCTCTCCTTTTAAGTTCCACCACCTATCTCGTGGGTTAATCTTCTCTTTTCGCACTCGTAATTGATTTTTAATATTTATATCCAACACCATTATCTAATGTTGTTAGGTTAAACTCTCTTCCGGGATAGCCTTGCAGTATTTACATGTTAATCGATCTCCCTTCCTAGTGATGAAAAAGTCTATTTGACTCTTATGTGTTCCACTTCTAAGTTATTAAGTGTTCAAGACCCTTTTTAAAATATGTATTTACTAGTCCGAAATCACAAGCCATCGCAAAATCTAAGATAGATTCTCCACCGTCGTTCCTATCTCCAAAACCATATCATCAATGCACTATCTCATATCCTACACGATCTTCTCCTACATGGCCATTAAAATCTCCCCCTATATAGATTTTCTCACTACGGGTATTTACTCATTTAATTCATCCATTTTCTCCCAAAATTGTTCTTTAGTGTGCTCATCTAATCCTACTTAGAGTGCATAGGCACTAACAATATTAATTATATTTTTGCCTAATACTAGTTATACAAGTATAAGTCTATTACCTTTCCTAATAACGGTTACGATATCATCCTTAAGGTTTTTATCTACACGACTTAAAATACTGAAACTAAGGTCCCAAAATAGCAGCTTAATACGTCATAAATACCAAATTTATATTGTATTTTTAATTTAAATTATTAGTTTGAACTCATTTACTACAATAGTTAATATTGGAAATGATCTCAAGCAGTAATTTTCTCTCTCGTATAAACCCTTTAAGCTAACTTTCTCTTTCACTTGGACAAATGGATTATATTATTATGTCTGTAACAAAATATACATAGTATTGTTTTAGGGTTAAAGGTCATCGTTTAACCGGAGTGGGGAACAATTTGGATGCATTGAATTTACCGGCTATGATTTTAAAGAGTGGCGGTGAGGTGAAAATATAAGAATGAGGCATTAGATGAAAACATTAATCATTGGATTGAAGAAGTTGATGCTTCTTGGGGGTATTAGATTCAAAAGAAGAGGTTAATCATGTATTATGCCTTCAATTATATAAAAAAATTCTTATATTTTAGTTTATTTTAACTTATTTTTTTAATAATGGTAATGGTGGTTGTAGGTGGTGGTGTAGATGGCTAGGTTTTTGGCTCCGTTAAAGTGTGGTGGATGGGAGGTAAAGGGGTTAGGTTAGTGGTAGTGGGAGGGATCGAGGGTGCTAGGTTTCTACAAGCAGTTAGTTAGTGGAGGGAAGAAGAGAGGAGAGGTAATGGGTACCTTTTATTTGTTTATTTTTCTCTTGAACAATGGTTACCAAAAAATTAAAAACAAACAATCAAACAAGGTTTCCCAGTCACTCTTTCGTTAACTCTCTTAACGGAGACTTACGAATGTCCATAATTGCACATATTAAAAAAATGGGTTAACATTGCAAAAATCAAAAGAGCAGATCTAAAATTCGAAATGACCCCCCAAATTTTGGGATACATTTGTAATAAATCAAGTGATTCAAATTAAGATACATGTTTTATTTATGGATTTTTTTACTTTTCCCCGAGATAATACCATAATTAGACTTAACCCCCTGCATGTAAATTGTCATGCGAGGAGTTAAGTCTAATTTTTGTAAAAGGCTGGGTTATGTCTAATTACGACATTATGTCGCGGGGTAAAGTCCAAAAAACTCTTTATATTTATTTATTTTGTCTCCCATATGAATTTTTCCAATTCTTATGTAGGTTAATAGATTATGCATTAGTTAAATTATTGTAATGAAGATTGAAGATACCGAAAGGTTTAACAACAAAAACAGTTAAAAATGACTAAGAAAACAATATGAAAGCTAAAATAAAAAAGATCAGGGGAAAAGTGATTTAAAAAAACCAAAAACGAAACTACTTAAACCAAACATACTGAAAATAATTGGTATGGTATTAATATATTCGTATAGGTGAAATACCTCAAGAAGAAGAAGGGCAATCGAGCTATTCTAAAGGAAGTGAGAGTCATACATGTTATATTTATCTCTTTTGTATTTGTTGGCGTATGTATCCCAAATTTTGCTCATTTAAGGCTTTTTGGACATAAAATAAACAAATGAATGACACATTGAGAGCTTCTTCCACTTCGGTTGGGTTATGACTTGTGATTATTATTGGTGTGTGGTGTTTACATCAATTCTTCACAAGGTTTAATGAACTGAAATTTAATTGTTATCAGGTTATAAGTCATTCACTAGAGATGCGAGGTTGAAGGAGCTCAAAAACAATTCCACGTACACAAACTCTTCTATGATTGTTCCACGACTGCCAAACACTCTTTAATAAAACTCTGAAGCTGTGAGGAATACATATCAGGGAAAGTCCTGTAGTGGTCTACATGGGGAGATGAGCCAAAATTAAAAGAGCATACTTTTCGCCCCATTTTTCTTTGGCCTTCAATAAACGACTCTACTGCCTGAAATGGGATCACCTTATCACCTGTACTGTACAGATAAAGCTGAGGACAATGAGGTTGATTCTCTGATAGCAATGAGAGGATCTTACTCAACCTCCTGCATGTAAATCAACTGACGTTAGCCATTTTTGCTTCAGAAAGTCTAACAGGTTTTGAGATTGCTATTTGGATTCAATTTATGAACTAATAAATAAATATCACCTACAATTAGGGAACTTACTGGTTTACTTCAGGCAACTTGAGAAGAAAAGAGAAGAGCTTTTCAAATGCTAAAAGGAAAAATACTTGAATGATTGGAGGTTCCTTTCCTCCACTTTCTAACTCATTTCCTTCTTTAGCCTCAATTGAGGATTCTCCTAAAGAGCTACGCTTTTGAAGCAAGGCGGTAGTAAATCCAGCTGCCCAAACCTACCAAAGCATTTGAAAGAAAGATTTGTTAATTAGCATCCCTCATAATTTCATTGCTAGCCAAAATGAGTAGTCAGTGAAAAACACAATATAACAGAGAGTGACATTCATACTAAAACTATGTAATCAGAATACTTGAGACAAAAATAAAAATTTAAAAAATTTAAAATTATACTACATGTTGGGTTTTTCTCCCTTTCGATTAAATATAATTGAGATTTGGTGATTTCCCACATGTAATTAAATTTCTACAAATGTCATGTCTTGATGCTTATTTAAAAAGATTTATACCAATTTTTAAGGAAATAAAAAATAAAAAAGAGTAATGCTATGAGTTTCAACTACATTCCTCAACTGACGTGGCATTGGAATAAATGTTGTATTTTGTACTACATGTAATTATTACATAGTATAACACTTTATTGCAATGCCATGTTAGTTAGGGGATTAATTGGGGACATAGTTAGTACGCATAATATTTTCCATTTAAAAAAAATACTATCCTCGGTTGGGTACCATAGAAAAGCCATGGACATGGTAGGTAGCGAAAGCACCTAGCATGACAAACTGATGAATCGTGACAAGAAACAATGCTAACAACACATTAAGGAAAAGGAAAAAAAAAAGCATGAATAATCTACAAACCTAAGTTACCCATACGAACTCAACATTATTTGCATAATTTAACATCGATAGTTTAAAGGACAAACATTACACAACTCAAAATGATGCATCTGCACAAGTAAAGGTTGCTTACTCATAATACACCCCCCCCCTAATATGGATTAATGTTCTTCCATTGAGATGAGTAGACAAAATGTGCTTAAAAACTAATGCACCATTGACAGACAAAATGTGCTTAAAAACTAATGCACCATTGACAGACAAAATGTGCTTAAAAACTAATGCACCATTGACACCCAATTTAGAGATATTCCATCCATTGACATTCTTTTGACCGTTATTTAAGTTATTAAACTACGTTTAATAATAAATGAATAAAAGAGAAAAAAGAAAAAGACAGACATATCATCTAGTGTCTAGTCCAATTGCATGTCAAGACGTGGTTAGGTAGATCAGCTCTGACCATTTCATTAGGAGTGATGCTATGGGTACCAAATAACTCCCCCAAATCTCCCCCAAATAGCATTGATGAGTTGTACCCTGGCGGAACCCATACCAGAAGGTATAACACTTAAAGCTATTTGGGGGATGATTTGGGGGAGTTGTTTGGGACACATAGCATTTTCCTTTCATTAGTTGCTGAAAATCTGAACGGACCACATGTACCATTCTTAAAGGTAGTGAGTAGTGACTAGAGTCAAAACAACATAATAATAATTGACTACTTTGTTATGTTATGTAATACACAAATATAATCAACTCAAAGCTTGATTAATTATATATGTTTCACTTTACGGAACAAGAAAATCCTACGGCAAAAAACAATGCGTTAGCTTCTTAAGAAGATTAGAGAAAGGAAGGGGAAATGGCACATATATTTGACAAAAAAAGTCCTTTTTAAGGATATTTCCTTCCCCTCATATTCTCCAAGAACCTAGTGGACCCATGGTTTCAAAGAATCAACGAGAAAGATACTATGCAGAGAAGATAGAAAATTAGCTAAACCTAAATGAAACAAATGAAACTGCAATCTCCGTACCATCTAAAGAAACAAATTTGTCTCAAATTTTGTGAACATTTAAATCCTATTCGGTAGTGTTATCTGACTCATTTTTCAAGTTTTTTGTGCTTTAATTGTCTTGGAGAAAATTTCCATCTTAAACTAAGTTACCACTTGCCAACACAATGAAGTAAAAAATGTAAAACCATTTTCAAGAACACAATAATATTAATCATTGATACATTAATGATTAAATTTTCACATTTAATTGTTCATAATAAAAGGATCTTGAATATTCATGATAATCATGTATAATCAATTATGCGGAAAACAAAATAGTATTAAAATAATATACTTCTATCATTCACAACTAGAAAAATTGATAGAGCAGTCAACCTTAACGATGTTCGATCGCGCGAAATTTCGAAACATGGCTTCATCTTTTTATATGGCAAGAACATACTCTAATCTCAATGCATTCCAACGGTTAGATCTCCATGTATAGCCAAAATACTATTTCGAAATTTAGTCTCCTTGAGAATTTAGATTTCTCTCCCTTTCCTTTATATTGTTTTTTTATAATGTCTGAATGATAGAAATCAATAACTTATTTATAGGCAGGGAGAGGACCTAAATCTCCAACAGTCAGTTAATATCAACCGTCCATCAAGGTAAATGCCCAAGAGTTTTTTTTACTCTTGGTTTTTGGAGTACCCTTTAATTAATCAAAATGACTCTTAGGTTGCGTGTGTTTTTTCATCCGAATCTGAAATCTGAATGTGAAAAATATGTTTGTTTTTATGTCTGAATAATGAATGTATTTAGACTGAAGATGTAACTTTACCACTTAATCATTAAAATTCAAATATAGCCGTTAACCTCTTAATCATTTGAAAAAACAAATACTTTTTGGTACCTCTTAAGTCTCAATGGTTCAGATTCAAATTTAAGAGGTAAAAACAAACAACACCTTAATATTAATATAATTACGGAGAATTATATAAAATAATTCTAACAAAAAATTCCATGGAAATTTCCCCGACTTATATCGAAAACAACACTGAAATGAAGTTATAAAATGCAAATCAGAAAAACAAGAATGTTGAAATTTGGAAAGATCAAACACTTGATTACAAACCTTGGGATTTAAGTGTGGGTCCGCACCTGAATCAAAAATGCATCCTTTGATCTTCTCCAAGAGGTCAGGCTTGGCTTGCAAATCAGCCAGAATGGCACCATATCTGCAGAAACAAATGAAAATTGCCACCAACATAAAATACAAAGAGATAGAGGTCTCTAAACAAAAAATTGAAAAAATCTGAGTTGCCTAAATAGTAATATAGAGCCAATGCTATATTTGGTATTGATCCGCACAACTAGTAATTAGAATGTATTAAGGCTGAATTAAGATTTTGAATTAAAATTTAAAGGTCAATTTCAATTTCGTAAAATTAAAACTGGTCTTCGAATTTCATTTTCAGCTCTTGGAATTAGATTGTCAAAACGAAACCTAAGAATTGAGATGAAATGAACCTACGCAAGCCAACCGGTGTTGCTAAAGGTGTGGAATAGCAAGTAACGTTGTCGGCCGTCCTTTTGGGTATGAGACAACCAGGAAGCAAGCTCGGCCGACAAGGCAGATATCCGCTCCTGTAATCGCCTCCCTAAATCAAACGAAAGCACGTCTTTAACCGAAGCAACGAAGGTTATGGCATTAATACCCCTCGAATTGTACAGCTCAGCGTATCTCCTCAAGTGTTTTTGTTTTGATCCCAACCAACCTAGCAATACTACAGTCACAATTGGGCCTTTTTCCCCCGCGATTTTTACATCTCCGCCATCGAGAGAAGCGAAACTCCAGGCGAAGGGCTTGTGTTCAGAAGTGGATACGTTTGAGGGTAAAGAGTAATTTGATGCGGAGAGAGATTGGAAAAAGGCTAGCAGCGGGGTCGGATTTGGGGGACGTGGGTAAATGCTAGTATAGCATCGTGGATTTGATTGGATTGTGTAGGTGGGAATGAGACGAGAGCGTGGATGGAATGAGAGATGAGGGGTTTTGAGAAGGACCAAGTGGCGATTGAACAATCTGGCTGAACCTTCCATTTAATTGAATTTCAAATCCTCCAAAACATGAGCTCAACTCCCACTTTGAGTTTATCGATTGAGAACCATCGGGCGGCCTACACTAACGATGTCAATATACACACAAGGACTATGTGGTTTCATGGCATTTGCATTGATCCCGACGAAGCTCAAGGCAATCTTAACTTAAAAGTATTGGAATTTGGGTATGAAAAGGAAAATACTAATGCCACGTTGAAATAAAGTATAGGAAATTATCTTAACTAGGGCTGTAAACGAATATTCGAAAATTCGCATCCGTTCGATATTCGAATCCGAATTTGTGAATATTTATCCGAAAATATGGAAACGGATACGAATATGAATACTCTATAAAAATATTCGAGAAAACGGATACGGATAGTACTAGTATCCGACATGGATAATCCGTATCCGATGCGGAGTATCCATTTTATCGGATATCCGTATCCGTCAAACATATGTTTAAAATATTACTAATAATATTAGTATTAGTATTACTAATAAATAAATATTAAAAAAAAACTTAATCGTTTATTCTCCAAAACAAAATAAACACATACTCCACTCCAAACAAAACCCCCCTAAAGTTATTATTTTATTGGGTATATTATAAAATGTCATGTATTATTTTATTGGGTATATTATCATAGAGTTACACTAAAGTTATAATACACCCTATCACACGCAACATACACCGACTAAAGAACATATACTTTACTAAAAAAAAAAAACTAACTTCGTTTCATTTCTCTTCCGTACAAAACAAGAGAAAAGAAACTCTCATGTGGTTGTTCGTTAGTTTTCTTAATTATAAATAAATGTAAGAGAGAAATAGAAAATAATATAAGAGAGAAACATAATAAAATGTAAGAGAGAACTAGAAAAGTAAAGAGATGGTTTTGATTGTGATGAAAACTGAAGTTAACAACATGTATATTATATACAAAATAAAAATATATACTTACTAAAATAAAAATATCAGTATGTTTTGAAGACAAAAGGTCCATGAGGTTATCATTCTTAATAAATTTGATTAATCTAAAAGGTGCATATTTATTTCTACTGTTATGGAATGCGACTGTTATTTTTTTTTTATGGCTTTAAACTTATATGGTTGTAAAGTATGGATGACTTTAAGCCATATTATCATTATGGAATGATACTATTATTATGGAATCCATAATTGTTGATATTAGGAGGCAGTAATTTTGTTATATATTTATTTGGATTAGATTGGATATTTTAATTGTTATTTTTTGCGATGGCTAAATAATGTAAACGGATACGGATATTATCCGAATCCGAGCAGATACGGATATGGATAGTTGTTTTAACTATTCGGGTGGATATGGATACGGATACGAATAGTACATTCAGATAGCGAATACGGATATGGAAAACATGGTATCCGATCCGTATCCGTCCGTTTACCACCCCTAACTTAACGATAGTAGTAACAATTAATATAAGAAGTTAATAAGAGAAGTGACTTCTTCTTTTTTCGTCATTTTCTCTCTTTGTCCAATAAATTTTGAAAACGTACCTTCTTTCGAGAACCAAAAGTCACGAAACCCTGTAATTTCTATATCCATGTCTGTTTATACTTTCTTTTCGGTTAATTCACTTAATGACCGTAAGAAATCCTGTAGTGCATTGTTTCTCTCCAAAAATTGCCTCTTCATTTTCCTTCACTATCCTTTCATATTTCTCTATGAATTAAATCAAATGTAGGTTTAGGGCTCACTAATAATCCAGCGCACCTGCTCCCTCCATAGTTCCTAAATCTCAGCATCACACAAAATCCGGGTGCATCCCAAATTACTTTTTGAGTTTCAATTACTTAGTTGTACATGGTTCTATGGCTATATTGTAAATTACTATCTACTTCTAACTGAGGAACATTGGATTGTACTGACGATGTTTCCTCCCGGTACCGCTACAATTTGATGGGGATGGTATATCAGATGAGTCTTTTGTGTGATTCATTAAGCACTGATGACTTGGCAACATTTCTGGACACAAAGATAGAGAATTCACCATCTCATTCATCACCGGATTCAGATGACAACCATGGCTCTCGTCTCGACAGGTACTCAATCAACTTTACTTAATTTTTCAACCTAAATATGGCTTTATGTCTGATTTGATGTTGCACCCCCACCCCCCCTCCAATTCCATCATATTTATTTTTTCATGTTTATTCAATTACATTAGATTTGTCTTATTGGGATTCTTTTGCAGCTCCTATTGGCTATTTAGATGGGTGTTTTTTAAAAGCCTAATATTTTATTTATGATTTTTTTTGTAGACATTCCTATTGGATTTACCATATCACATTTCAATTCAGGTATACTATATGTTTTATTTTGATTTTTATACTCTGATTTAGGGATTTCAATTATTTTCTTTTTTTTTCTTCAAGTCTATGAAGTTCTCAACATCAATTTCTTATTTTTACTTTGGTTGAACCCGCAATAGTTTTAAAGTCTTTCAATCAACAATTGCATGATATTGTTTTAGCTTTATGTCTCACATATCATTTATATTCGGTTATATTAGTATGAAAATAGGTGGTGGGTATTATATTATCAAAAAGAATGGGGTGGGAAAGAACAAGTATCCTGGGCGGTAAGACTACATGACAACAAAACTATATATATATATATATATATATATATGCTCTGATTTTTTAGCTTTGCCCTAAATCCATATCATGTTTGATGTCCATGTACTATTTTGAGTAAGTCTTCAAATGCATATATATAACTATGATGTTTTCAATTCCAATTTTTATAATGTTAATTTCTTTTCTAAATGTATATTTTTTAGAAAGAATGGGATTGTAGTGGACTAATTTTTATTTCATAGGTTCTTGAATTTTAAAACCTTTCATCTCAAATTTGACGTATTATAGATTATAAACTCTTTATTATTTTAAGAGGGTTTTGGTGAAAGGTCAAATCTAACTTAAAGTGTATTAAAATAGAACACTCCACATAATTTTATAACTTTAAGTCATGTACTAAAAAGACCATGAAAAATTACCAATATACTATTTGACAACTCATACAAAAAAAACATCAAATTTTTACAAGTCCATTACTTCAAATCTACAAATTCAAAATTCAAAAAATTTATATATTTGAAATCTACACGCCATGATCTATCCAATAACACCCATATTTGATATATTTTGACAAAAAATTGAAACCGATAAATTTATTATTTCACTAAAACCTCTATTTTTTCCGACGAACACTATAATTTTTTCGGCGAAAACCTTCTTCTCCGGCGCTAGCAATGGTGTCGCTAGCGCGGACCAAAAAATGGAAGAAACAGACGAAGAGACAGAGAAACGAGGAGAGAGAAACAATCCGACGAGAATTTCGACAGTCTTCAACGAGGATTTCGGCGTTCCGACGGGAATTTCGGTGGGTGGGGTGGGGGTGGGGTTATGTGTTTATTTTTAGAATGAGATTTAAATGAGTATGAGTGAGGGTATTAATATAAAACTCTTTTTAACTAAAACAAATAAAATTACATATGTTGTGCACTCCTAACTCCAAAGGTACCACACAAATAAGTATTATTGTACCATAGGGACTAAATTTATAAACCTGAAAATCATTGCCCTATAAATCTAAATATAGGAAGGAACATGAACTTGACCTTAATTCTTTATTATTTTAATTAGACCGTATTCATTATATGTACAAAGATGACAAACTATATATAATCTCAACTAAGAATCATTATAAGTGTGTGAGTTGATCTATGTTTTAAAAATATCTTAGCACCAAATTCCATTCACGATTCTATATTAGATATATTTCTGGAGTATTTTTCTTTGTCATTTATGTACATACCTAGCTTATCTTTATGAGAATTTATTGTGTTTATTTCTTAAAAAAATGGGTGCGTGTTTTGAAAAAAAAATTTACATAGATTCCCGGTTATGAGCATTATATCATACGTCAAAATTACTTATAATTATTTCTTCCACATTATTTTATAGTAAATATAAAACAAGTTTTATAAATCTCATTCAAAAAAGTACGTCGGTTACTGGCTTTGGTGGTCTGGAATGCAGGTCGTTCCTTGAAATTTAGTTGTACCTTAAAATTTAACTGTACCTTGAAATTTACCAATTACCTCTTCATAATTGTTGATGCGACAGGAGGCGAGGTATTCATATTCATTGAGTTCACCATTCTCTCTTTCAAATATTTTTCTAATATTTGACTAAGATTTTTAATTTAATATTTAGAGTTTAGAGCTTGTTATATACTGACATTAAGATTTTTTGACACGTTACTAGGTGTTGTACACTTTATATTTGTATTTGTGCTTAAAAACTGTGTAAAACGTTGTTTCAGATAATATATATACATATACCAATGGGTATATAAATCCCATGTTTTTTTTTGCCCTAATATTTTTATTAGTTTTAGTTTCTAAATTATTTCTTACCTTGACATAATATTCAGTTATGGTTAATTTATATTTTATTGGAATTTTTACCAATTGGTCCTTTTTGATAACTATGTAGTCAAATAGGTCCTAAGTTTTTTTTGCTCTAACGGGTGAATGTGACTTATTGAGGAATATTTGTTATGACAAGACTAATTATGAATTATCTTCTGTAAATAATACTTATTTTTCATACCCCCTATTTTAATCACGTAGTTTGGAATAAATCTAATTTTCATGACAAATAAAACTTAATTATTTCAGTTTTGTTAGCTGGAATTTTCTTTTCTAAATTACATACATATTTGTTTACTATTTCAATCATTTCAGCATAATCAAAACTCCAAACATGAAGGCTAAACATTTAAATGGTTGTAATACTACTAACATTTGAATGACGTTATGTGCGCCAAGTAAAAATGAGAATGTGTGTCCTACAATTGGACTGAACGACCCATATTCGAAATAAACCATCATTAATGTTTTTGCGAAAGTTGTCACGACATTCCAAGTATTGTGCAGGGTCTCTCGGGGCGGATGGAATATTATTTTAACAAATTTTATGAAATGCATATTTTGCTAAGAGCGTTATGAAAATTATGATCATGGCAATTTGCCACATGTTTGGAGGCGTTCTTATATTTCATTTTTTTATTTATTGTATTTATTTATTTATTTTTTATGCTATATTTTTATTTATGTGCATACTTTATTTAATTTACAACAAAAATACGATAATATTAGAGGTTCTAATAGTAATTAGTGCACACTAATCTATTTAGGGGTGCAATAGGTACGGTATGGTCGGTAACGACCCCTTACCAATACCAAAACCACATTCTATATGTTAAAATCGTACCGTACCAATTTACCGACCGATACATAAAAAAAAAACCAAAACCAAACCGACCGATTTTTCGTTTTTTTCTGTATTTTCGGGTTTTTTTGGTTTCGGTAATTTCGATTTTTTCCCGGTAAATACCAGAATTTCAAATCGGTTTATGCATTTGGTAAATCTGGTATATATTTCGATATACCCATTTCTAGCTGTTACAATTTCTAGCATTTCTAGTTGTTTGGAACAATTAGAAACATACACAAACATGTACAATTTCTAGCATCTGTAGCATTTAGAACAATAGATTTAAACAGATACGAGACCAAAGTAATCAGTTTGCTTTTGTCGGAGACGGAGGAGAGTGAGACGAGATGAGGGAGCTAGTGCCTTAGGAGAGTGAGACGAGATGATGAGCCTAAAAAAATGGGAGTTGTTACCTCAAAAAATGTTCGTCGAAAAGTCAAAATCATCCACACCTCCAACACCGGAAAAATAAACCTTCGCCGGAAAAACCAACTCGTCGGGAAAAAAATCACCGAAAAACACGGAGGGAACTTAGATCCGAATACAGCTGGCGCCAAAAAATTATCACCGGAGACCCGATCTCAAAACGAAGTAACCACACCAAATCGAAAGCCAAATCTCAAAATAAAAAAATGGTGTTCTCAAATAAAAGTCCCCAAAAAATTATTTCTCAAAATCAACCCAAGGTTGAAGAAGAAAAAAATGAGAGAGAGAGATCTCAAACAAAAATGACGGCCACACTTTTTGAGAGAGAAAGAGGTAAAAAAAATGAAATGGAAACCCTAAAAAAAGATCTCTATACAAACCACAATATAAAGTCCAAATGAAATAAGGGCAAAACGAATATAGCCAACAAAACAAACGGCTCTTTTTATTTTAACAAAATGCTGCCTAATTCATTTTGTGTTAAATGTTTGATTAATTAAACAAAATATATGTTTAATTAACATGATTATTTAACACTTAAACCAAATACTCAAATAAATAAATTTAAATTCAAAGAGAATATAAAAACTCACTCATGAGAAATAAAATAAATAGAAGTAGTATGATACCTAAAATAATTTGACACTGCACAAAAAGTTTGGTACGGTATTTCGATACGGTAATTTTGGTACGATATCGGTACGGTAAATTCGGTAAATCGGTTTTTTGTATCTAAAAACCAAAACCAACCAAATTTTTTACGGTATTTTCGGTTTCGGTAAAATCGGTTTTTGGTATTTCATAATATGAAACCAAAATCATTTTTTTCCGGACCAAAACGGTAAGGTAAGGTAAAAACCCGTACCGGTTGCACCCCTAAATCTATTTACGCAATTGCAAAAGGTAACTTGGATCCTTGAAAAGCTGTATATTGAAATTATTTTTTCATGTGTAATTCTACATTCACTTTGAATATATAAATCATATATTTGTTTTTGAATAAATAAATAAATGTTTTAAGTATGTCCCCGCACATCGTGCAGGTTACATGCTAGTTTCATTATAATAACAAACTAATTTGTATAATTTTTTGATTAATTTCATTATATTCATAACATTACTCATTTGTTTTTTTTTTTTAATTTTGATATTCGAAACAAACAAATGCTAAAATAATAATTGTGTTTCTATTCTCTCTCTCTCTCTCTCTCTCTCTCTCTCTCCCTCTCTCTCGTAAACCCTAATTAGGGTTTGCACGGATATACACAATCCCCCCTCCCGCGTGAATCCTAAGCCTCTAGACATCAATAATGCTTGGAATCGTTCCGTTGCCTCTGTTGTAGTAGGATGTCAAGAAACCTGCTACTTTTTAGGGAGAACCAGTTGTTGTTTTTTCTGATGAATACATTTCAAATCTCGCGAAGCCTTTTAAATTTGTCTTGATAGGGAAGTTCTCCCATGGTAGACCATCCATGGAGGTTATTAGGCAAGTTTTCCAAACTTTCTCTCTAAAAACAACATTAAACATAGGTATTTTAAATCACAAACATGTGCTGATCATATTAAACACTGAAGAAGATTATTCTAGGACGTGGATGCGAAATACTTGGTATTTCCTATGCGAAGATTGTCGGTTGATATATATATATATATATATATATGATCTTTATATCGTTTTTTTTCTCAAAAAGCATAATCAAGATTCTCTTAAAAAAACTCTAGTAAAAAAGATGATTTTTTTTATCATAATTTACCTTTCTAAATTGAGCTAAATATGACATGACTACCCTATAGCTTATTAGTGTTTACATAAAACTATGATAAAAATGACTTTTCTTTTATAACACTTTTACGAACATTTATGCCACCCCTATTTATCACAATTTCTAAACATTCTAAAATCATGATGAAAGGCTTTTTATCACGGTTTTTAACCGTGATAAATAGCCTTTTTTTTTTCTTATAGTGCTAAGTAATAATAAACAATATAAAATAAATACACATATGTATCATGTAAAGAACGAGTGGGGTGCCTAACACCTTTCCCACCGATAACATGTTCCCCAAACATATCATTACGAATATCTAAAAATGCAAGCTTATACGTCTTAGGATGAGCTCTAACGGGTTCACCTAACCTCCTAACCTATTTTGGGTATTTATATAAAGCCAAAATTTTAAAAAGCATGAGGCGGGATTAAGGTGTTTTGTGTTAGTGAGACGAGGTACAAGCTTCGAGGCAAAATCGAGGTGTAAGGCTCAATTGAACAAAAAGAATCACTAATTATTATTAAAATACTAATAAAATTGCAATCTAATGCATAATGTCCATTAGAAGAAGAATGACATAATATGTTACAATCACTATCCACAATCCACGTCATCAACGCAGTAGATAATTTATTATCAAATGATCACACAAGTAATCCATAAGTAACATCAACATTAAATAATATGTTATCAAATAATAAAAAATTGCATCATCGTCAAATTATATTATACCTATAAACGAAAAACAATTACATCTCTTTATTTATATGAATGAACAAAAAAATAATAAAGCAATTTCAATAATATAATGATTTAAAGCAAATTATGCGTAACGTGATAATTAAACATGATATTACAATTCTAATATATATATATATATATATAATTCAGAGCATAAATTGAGGCTTAAGCCTCAATCACCTCAATGACCACCTTGAGCCAAAATGCCTAAAGGCGCACACCTCAAGACATTTTTTATTGCCTCGTCTTGAGGTGGTGCCTCAAGGCGCATTTCACATCGATTTTTAAAACATTGTATAAAACAAAATAAAGACTTTGATCAAACTCCCATTCTCGCTTCTACTTGCTCGCAACTCTCATAGTGGACTAGTAACAACGCATCCATGAAAATTCGAATAAAAAACAATTAAATCGTAGCTCTCCTATGTGATTTTTAAGCCACAATACCACATTACACTACATAATTATCCACAACGCGTTATCCATTGTTAAAAGATGTCTTTACAAAGTGGGTTAACACCATGTAAAAGCTGAATGCCCTAATCCGTCATAATATGGTGGCGCCTCCGTGCTAAAATCCCGAATTTATGAATTCTCTACGAATTTTGGTAGAATTTGCGAATCGGGTCAGTCTAAGTCATATTCGCAACAATGGACTCCTCCCCAATTTACTTGCTTTGTAGAATAAAACTTTTGTCTGTTTCAAGACAACTAATGCCCTTTTTGACAAAAGGCCTTTGTTTGTGCGTTTAGCTTTAAGCAAAAGCATGGCCATCTTTTATAGAGCCAGTTGGTTTAGGATCAGTGTGCTTCACATGATTATGAAGCATTGTATATGTGTATTTATTCTGATGGTTAAAACAACAATACTCTTAATCAACGTGGGACACTCTAGTGCAACTATATATGGAGACTCCAAAGACAAACTTAGTCTTATATATATATATATAATTTTAACATATATACGGACCTATTAATGTTTTGGTGTAGGGCTTGGGAAAAGGCCAAGGTTTGGCTAATTATGGGCCTGTTAAGATTTTTGGGTCTTAATTTTTGTGATAGAAAGTTTAAGAATAATATGCAAGCACTGGTTCTTTTTTTTTGGTTGCAAACTGTAAACATGTGTAAATATAGGTCACCCACATCCGTACCCGCACTTGCACCCCTCTCACACTGCAAACTGTAAACATGTGTAAATATTGGGCGTGTAAAAATCATTAAAGGTCACTTACCTCCATCCCCATTCTCTTAGTCAAGGTTGTGACCTTTTATAGTTTAGTTTACCTCACCATTGAGGTGCCTGAAGTTACGAGTGAATCCTAATATGTTAATAGAATGACTAAAATATCAAAAATACTAAAACGACCAAAGTAGGAAAAGTGATCAAGTTCGTTACCCAATAAATAGCCTGCATATAGTTTTATCACAAAAATTAATAAAAAAATGCACTTTTAAAATTTAGCAACTCAGAACCACGCTAAAAATTAAGGGTTAACTCTCTATATATATATTTACTAGCTGATGCCCGTGTCGAGGGCACGACGTTAAATTTGCCCCCGGGCAAAAAAAAAACATAAAAAAATAAATAAAAAAAATATTTAAAAATAAAAGAATGACTAAAATATCAAAAATAGTAAAACGACCAAAGTAGGAAAAGTGATCAAGTTCATTACTCATTTAAATAAATAACCTGCATAAAGTTTTATCACAAAAAATTAATAAAAAAATACACTTTTAAAATTTAGCAGCTCAGAACCACGCTAAAAATTAAGTGTTAACTCTCTCTCTCTCTCTCTCTCTCTCTCTCTCTCTCTCTATATATATATATATATATATATATATATATATATATATATATATATATATATATATATATATATATACACTAGCGGATGGCCGTGCCGAGGGCACGGCGCTATATTTGCCCTCAGCCCCCCCCAAAAAACTTTAAAAAAATATTTAAAAAACAATTAAATTTAAGATGATAATATAGATTTTAATAGCATGTATTTAAAAAATAATAGTATATATATAATAGTATAATAGTATATAATGACTTTTAGCGTGATATTTTATGGATGTGCATGTGTATGCATGTTATGTATACATGCAACACATAAAATATCATGCTTAAAAAGGTAAAATGTCATCCATATTATATAATAGCTTTTAGTATGTGCATGTGTACATGCAACACATAAAGTACCATGCTTAAAAAGGTAAAATGTCATCCATATATTTTGTCCCATTCATGAGCATTGAGCTCCCATATATATATATATATATATATATATATATATATATATATATATATATATATATATATATATATATATATATATATATATATATATAATTTTATTGAATGAATTCTCAAAAGGGGGAATTTTTTGGGTATTGACATCCAAATAACTCAGAAAAAAACCCAAAACATAGTGAACAACGGGCATCTCATTGAGGGTGTATTGAGGTGACCTCATTTCTCTAACACTAACTCGCGTGGTCTCCATACTCTGTTCCCAAATGCTAGTAACAATCCTATCTCCCCTCTAGGGCTGTCAATGGGTCGGAGCCGGGGGGGTTTAGGGATATCCAGACCCTTGTAATCGGGTCTTCATCGGGTCCGGGCCGGGTCTTCATCGGGTCTACAATATTGGATCCAGACCCGGATCCGTTCGGGTCTTTGGGTCTCAGGTTCGGGCCCGGGTCCGGGTCTGGTCAAATTTATACATTTATTTTATATTATTCCCCTTCTTTATTTTTTAATCTTAAATTGAAATATTTTGTAGTGTATTATAGAATATTATTAGTATATATAAAACATATATTATTTATATTTATTATATACATAAATATATATTTTGATATATATTACTTACATGTTATATTGATAAGATATATTTATAAATATATATAATACATGTTATATTGATAATATATATTTGTTATATTTGTTATTTATAAATATATATAAATTTGATAAGATATATTTGTTATATTTGATATTTATAAATATATATGAATTTATAAATATATATAAATTGATAGTATATAGATAGATATTTAAAAAATAATAATATACAATCTGAGTCGAATTTTCGGATCCGGATCTTGTATAAGATTCAGATCCTACTCGTTTAATAAACGGATCTTCAGATATTCGCGCTTCGAATCTCAAGTCCAAAAATAATATACTCATACCTATTATACGGATCGGATCCGGATCAGGTCCGACCCATTGACGGGCTACTCCCCTCCTCAAGAGAGTTCGATCAGGAAAAAAAAAACTAGGCGAGGGATAGCATCTGCGTGAAAAGAAGGCAGAGACGATGGGGACAGTGTGGAATTCTGGATCGGTGAAACCGGGCAAGCAATTGATCGTCTTGGCAGCCGCCTTCAAGCCAATTACTACTTTCAACAACCACGTACGTATCATCCTCGAGCCAATTCTACAACTCCTATTGTTACAAAACCAACTATGCTCTATTACACACCATGTTGGTGTTTCAATTTATATCATAATGGAATGTACTTTGATGGAGATACTAGGCTTGTTGAACAATTGGCCATCAAGTGATTCATATTTTCCCTTCACTGTAGCTTAATTCCGCCTTTCGAATCATTAACTATGGCCTATAACATAAAGACGTGAAGATATGCCATTACTCTCTTGCCTTAGCGAATAATAAAATACAACTACTGACGTAAAGAAAAGACGTGGAAGTGCGAAAATTATTATATACAACAAAAACAACAACAATAACTAAAACAAGAAGTCATGAACGCTCTCAATTTTTCTCTAGATTCTCATTATCAAAAGCCGAAAGTGTTACAAAAGGAACCTCTTACGGCTATTTATACTAAAGATAAAAAGGTAAAAAAAAAGAATAAATAGGAAAGAATAATAAAAAAGACGCTCATGTCCTATCCTATTCTCCTGAATCATTCTCCCTTCCTCCCTGAGAAGACTCTATATGCTCCGTATATTGGGGATAGAAGTTCGGGTCAACGTGCTGCAGATGGCCTCAGTAATCCATGAATCTTCGGTCTCGGGTCGTCCTACCCAACGAACTAAATCATCCAAAGACGAGGAGATAGGCTCAGAGTCCGGAATCCCCTCAACGCGATCAACGTGAGAGCGAACCGTGTGGGCTGTGGCGGGTGGGCTAGGAATCGACGGAGCATGTGTGCCTCGGAAAGGAGAGTGGTCCGCCACGTTGAACGGGCAGTGCATGCGGAACTCGTCAGGTAGATCAACCTCATAAGCATTCGGCCCACAAGCTTGGACAATAGTAAATAGTCCAAATCTGCGCATAAGAAGCTTGTTGCTCTTACCCTGCCGCCGCGTTTTCTGGAGATACACCATGACCAAATTACTCGGGTGAAAGGGGATAAAACGACAATGCTCATCGGCGACCTCTTTATAAGAATCATAAATGCTCTCTAAACGAGCACGAATATCGATCTGGATGGAAGTTAGACGGGTGGCAAATTCCTTAGTTGAGGGACAAGTAGGCACTCTCGGAGGAAGCTCGACAAGGTCTTTAGGCATAGTAGGTGACTGTCCTAATACGATCTGAAAAGAAGAGAGACCGGTAGAGCGCTTGACGACATTGTTGAAGGTGAACTCGGCCTGGACTATCACGACGTCCCACCGTCGGGGGTGCTCAGAAGACAGGCATCACAATAGGTCATCCATACTCCAATAGACCACCTCAGTCCGTCGAAATGCCTGGTAAATCGTACGTCCTTGTCAGAGGTGATACTACGGAGAACGCTGTGGAGATGGACAACCTTGCGAAAATATAATGAAGCCACATGGGAAGCATCAGTCGTGCGAGTACCAAGGTTTTAAAAGGCGCGAGGCGTAGTTGAGGCGTTTTGCCTCTGTGAGGCGAGGCGTAAGCCTCGAGGCGGTCCGAGGCTTTAAGCCTCAACTTTTTTCCACAAAAGTAACTAAAAATTGATATAAAAATAGTAATTAAAAGAGGAACAAATTAAGTATCACAACTATCATGAAAACAAACGATGTAAACTTGATTCCACAACAGAATACAAATAATAACACCATAATGTCATCATCACAATACATGTTACACCATCAAGACAAAATAAATCCATAATGAAAATCACCATCACCATCACCATCACCATCACTATCACCTAACCATAACAAAGTAGAATGTATCACCAAACCATAACCCAAAACAAAACAAACAATGTATCATCACTATATATTAAGTAGTGGATCATCGGTATCCAATGGCCGGGCAAATGGATAATATGCTTCATCTCCACCTCCATCCCCATCATCATCGCTTAGAGGATCATCCATGGAATCATCTGCATATCGAATCGGTCCATCCTCCTCCTCCTCGTCTGAGTTGAGATCCTCCCACTCCTCTTCTTCGCCCACCAATCCTTTTCCTTTATCTAATAAATAATAAGATTAAAAATTAGTTATGTAGTTTGTTTAAAATAAAGAAGACAAGTATAAATAATAATGTAGACCTTTTCCCGTAGTTTTTGAACTCTTCGACCTTCTCATTTTTTTTGTTGCACGTCTGTACTCGAGCCCCCCTTAGTTGCTAACCCCGATTCATCGCTTTGGCATCCATTGGATGACTCGGCAACCCACTCATCGTCAGAAGGCACAATGTCAATGACCAACGGATCCTGGTCTTCCTTAAGTGCCTATCGTTCAATTTTTGGTTATACATGATGTAGACGAGCGTGTTGAGCTTCGATGTTGCCAAACGATTTCTCCTCTTTGTGCGTATCTATTATAAATTTTTGTAAACTTAGTCATAATATTATAACTATATTCTTAGAGTGAGAATTAATTCATAAATATTAATTACCTGATTAAACGTACTCCAGTTACGCTCACAGGCGGAGGATGAACAAGTTAAACTTAAAACTTTCACAGCGAAACTTGTCAATTCTGGGGTTTCATCTCCGAATCGAATCCACCAATCAGCTGAAAGAAAATATTAATATTAAGTAAAATTTTAAAAATATTAACTTGAAAAAAATTAACTTAAGAAAATATTAACATTAAGTAATTTATGTACTTACCGGGTCTCCTTTTCTTACACGTAAGTTTTGCCTGTGAATACCCAAACATTCCCTTTCTCCTTCGAAACACATCCAATTGCAAATCAGCTTTTTCCCTCTCCACTGGATCGGTGATGAGTTTGTCCATGCAAATGTACAACCCTGACTTAATCTCAAAATGCGTGGAGAAATTATCATCGTATTGGAAGTGGGGATTTAGAAAATATGCTGCCGCGTGCAAATGACGATGCAATTGGAAATCCCACTTCTCGTCAATGATACTCCATAACTCCTTATACGCCCCCTCATCATAATCCAAATTTTTTGCTATCTCCTCCTTGGCTTTATCCATAGCACCATATATAAATCCCATTCCCGGCATCTTTTCAGAATCCGTCATCCTCAATACACTAACAAGAGGCTTTGTGGTCTTAATTGCATAAGCCACGCTACCTCAAAAACTGCTATCTCGCAAAATAATCTTTTTTGCTTCCTTCCCTTCTGGCTTGTTTGCCCAACTACATTCTGCCCAATCGTTAGATGTAAACATCGCCTCCAATCGTTACCTCAACCCGTACATACTTTGTAATGTCAAATATGAAGTGGCAAATCTAGTTGCAGCTGGGCGAATAAGATCCTTGTTGGTGTTTTTCCTCATCAATGCCAACACCCATCCATGATTGTAAATAAAATTGCTACCTAACCATCATAAAAAGTATTGTAATACTTAAATTAGAAATCAAATTATGGCAAATATATTAAGAAATTGATATAAAAAAATACTAATGTATTACCTTTTTCGCTTTAATCAACGCATTCTTGTGCTGAGGCAAATTTTCGAGCTTCTCTAACATTAGATCTATGCAATGTGCGGCACACGCCGTCCACCAAAGCCGTTTTCTCTTCTCCATTAGCTTACTTCCAGCTGCCTTATAGTTCGACGCATTGTTTGTCACAACTTGGATAACAATATCCTCCCCAACTTTCTCCACAACATCATCAAGTAGCTTAAACAATAAATCAGCATCTTTGATGGAATCAGATGGATCCACAGATTTTAAAAAAACAGTACCATATGGATTGTTGACAAGAAAATTTATCAAACTTCTCCCTCGAATATCTTTCCACCCGTCAGATAATATGGTAACCCCGGTTTGTGCCCATGTCTTTTTCACCCCACTAACAATTTTATTTGCCGTCACCTCTTCCTTCTTCAAAATCCACGTGCTAAGTTCATGAGGTGTAGGAGGCTTGAAACCATGACCAAATTTCCCAATTGCTCTACACATGTTCACAAAAGAAGGACTGCTTGCTACATTGAAAGGAATGCCATTTTAAAAAAAAAAACTTCCAACATCTAAATACGTTTGATTGCGAAGATCTTTTTCGTGCCCCTTGTCTATGGTAGTTGCTTCACTATCATCATCAACATCGACAATAAAACGATCCATTGGTCCTCGAATTCCCCTCGTAAAATCACTACCCGTGTTTGACCCTCCAAATGATTGACTATTGTAATAAGAGGCATTATTAATCCTTTGCTCATCTTCTCTTCTTTTCGCTTGCTTAACATCAACACCCTTCATCAAATAATCTTTCATCTCTTGGCTAACCTCCGGAGGTACCTTCACACATTTAGCCACATTCTTCTTGGTACACGCAAGATGGTCCTTCATTCGCTTAACCCCACCTTTAATAATTTTTCCGCAAAAGCCACATTCAATATATTTGTAATCCTTATCCGGCAATTCCACCTCCTTCCCGTATTTCCAAGCGGGATCCTTCCTATTTGACATAATGGCAACTCACTACAATAATATAGATTTTATGTTAGCATAAAAGCCATATATATATATATATATATATATATATATATATATATATATATATATATATAAGTAACATAAATTCCTTATATATGTATATGTTTATATATATAGCACAAAAATATAAAATAAACTAAATCGGCACAGAAAATATACCTTCGGTTTGCTGTAACAGAGGTCCGAAAACCAAAAACGAGCAAAATCAATGTTTTTTCCCTTCGGTTTTGTGAAACGGCTAGGGTTTGTAGGTTTTTTGCCTTCGGTTTTGGGGAAACAAAGACAGACGAGGGGGCTTTGAATGGTTACGCACGTTTTTTTTCTTTTAAGTTGTTTCGACACTTATACCCTAACTCAGGACAGAAATAAAGAGGCGTACGCCTCAGGAGCCTCGAGGCGCATAGCCTCAAGGCGAACGCCTCACTCACAAGGCGGAAGCCTCAGAAAAAAAAACAGAGGCGTAAGCCTCATGAAGCCTCTTCAGTGCCTCGCCTCGAGACGTTCCTCAAATCGCCTTTTAAAACATTGGCGACTACAAGGGATGAAGTAAGACATCTTAGAGAACCTGACCACCATGACAAAGATGGAATCATGACCACTAGATGTACGGGAAAGCCCCACGATAAAGTCCATCGAGACGTCCTGCCACGATCTCTTGGAAATCGGTAATTGGGTATACAAACCAGCATTGATGTGCTGGCCCTTAGTTGTCTGGCAAGTGTATCAACGCCGAATGAAGGCATTGGCATCCCTCCTCATCGTTGGCCAATAAAATCGATACCTCAGCATTGCGTGGGTACGCGCCTGTCCCAAATGGCTTGACAATCCACCATTGTGGATCTTCGAAATAATCTTCTCCCGAAGAGAAGAAGTCCCAAATGGCTTGACAATCCACCTCTATGGATCTTCGAAATAATCTTCTCCCGAAGAGAAGAAGATGGATTGCATAAGGCTGTCCCCCTTTGTAGTAGAAAATACTCTCCCGATTCCCCATTGCCTTGCTGACAGGCTGCAAAAATCGGTCCAAACTCTACATCGGTCGGGTAAAGATCATGTGACACCCCGCCTAATTAAATACCGGGCGATCACTCCTTTATTAAATTAAATCAAGGTAAACAGTTGGTTCATTCTCAGCATCACTGTCGATAAAAATAAATTTTCCAATTTAACACCCTAAATAATTAAGCTAAGTGTCAAAACCATTTTCATACATAACTTTCCAAATTTTATTTAAAGAAAAAGATTTATTTATTTAAAAACAACATTTCTACAATTAAGAATCACACCACAATAAACCTGGAACACAAACCAATTAATTTAAAACATTACATGCGGAATATAAAGTAACACAATACAAACTGAATAAGTCCCATAGTAACAATACTAGAAATAACTGAAGTACAAATGTCCCAATAACAATGAAATAATGGAAAGGGCGACACATGCCCAATAAATGAGAATGCTAGAAGTGGAGTCAATAAAGGAAGCCGTCTACGCAAGTGACCTGCAACTCCCACCTAAGCTGCAACACGTTCCTCTCAAGGGATCCTAAGCAAGACGCCCCTGTGGCTGGGCACCTGAAATATATACATATATATATACAAGAGAGAGAGAGAAAAAGAAACGGGTCAGAGCCCGAAAGTGTGTTTGATTTAAAATACGTTTAGCAAGTATTTAAATTGATACAGGCCAATGCAACAACATATTAGAGCGACACTCTCTTGAGAAATTCTCACCTCTCTTCTAATGTGCACGCCTATCGCACTAACCTTCCCCACGGTTTATCTTACCATTTTATCATACTAACCTTCCCAATAATTTATCTTACCTTAACTTACTCATAAGATTTCAAAACCGAACAATATTATTGTTTAAAAAGAATACTTCCAATTAGCAGCACAACTCTCGTTGTAGCTTTTATTAATTTATAAAGGTTTCCCAGTGTCATATTATACTTTCACAAAACAAGTATTTACTATATGTGTCATCAACCATGTCCTACTTATCAAATCACAGTAGGCAGTTTCAAATTTCCAAATTTCATATATATATTAACTACTCGTATAATATATATAAAATAACCGCACCCCAAATCAAACTATGGTGCGTGCATACTTCTACTAGCCAAACCCCATACCACTCATATCAAGGGGAATACAAGTTCGGAATCACTCTCGAACTGTATTAACACATACACAATCAATATCGAGGCGAAGCATAGATTCCAAGTCTCTAAGAGGATAGCACATACTCGCGTCTCTTAGGACCGTCTGAACTATCAATTCGATAGCCTGTACCAAGGATATCTATCTTTTAGGGTACAAGTCAATATCCCCCATAAAGGTCCCATCGAGATAAGACTGTCCCAGCGCGGTAACCTCAAGGATAGCAAGTAACGCGGTATGTTTTTCACATGTATATAATATATGTACACACAATCATATAAATATACCACAGTTATCATATTTATATAGGTTCTTCTCGTCACCCATAATTATACCATTTATCCTTAATTTCACATTATTAGTATTACGTATAAGGTTTCATCTCTAACCTTAACTCGAAGGGTTTTCTCACTTATTTCGTGACACTCGTGGACTCTATTCTTCCGAGTAGAAAATTTAGTAGGTATACCTCAATTCACTATCGTAACTATTCGCCGAAATCTCTCACTTGGAATACGTAGTTTCATCGTTTATTATATAATTATCCCAAAAGCAAAATTCTCGTCTCATAATAAAGTTCCCAACACTTATTCATATGTCCTACTGGTCTTTCCTATCTCCCAAAACATTTTAGGAAGAACACCCAAGAATTATTTCACGATAAATTTAATTTAACTAATTAAACAAGGGAAATAGGAGTCTGCCAGGAGGGGTCGATCGATCGAGGTCTGGGGCTCGATCGATCGAACCTTCGATCGATCGAAGCTCTAGGCTCGATCGATCGATCAAGCAGGTATTTCGATTCCTGCAGAATTGCAGTTACGGGTTCTACCAATATTCTTCATCCAAAACCATGTTTTTCCATTCTAAACGTCCCAAAAATCCTACTATTAACATTATATCAATATACCAGATGTTTTCAACGTAAAGCATGTGTATATCTAACATTAAACATGGATAATTAACCCAAAATCTCATCTAATCATCAAGAACCCTAGAGTTTTTCTTAATCATGGTTCTAATCTGTTTTTACCAGAATTTCCTTCTAATATATCATCAAAATTTCGTGGGTTATATTCCTCTACATGGCAAGGATTCCAGAATTTTCATATAACTCAATACTACATGCATTTTTCTAACACAAATTGGGTTTTCTTCCATATTTTTCATCTCTAATCATTCCTAAACTAATATGAAGATTGCACTAACGAAAATACGCAAGATAAATACTTGCTTGAGATTTTCGACGTTCTGATTCGCAGATGATTTCGGTGTGGTTGCGTAGCCCGTTGCGCGATCTACGCGGTGGTGGTGGTTGTGGTGCAAACGGATGACTTTTGGGGCCTTGGATTGCCTTGGAGCTTTCTCCTTCCCTCTCCTATGGCCGTCACTTGTGTTTTTGTTTTCTAACCCTAGCTGACTAACCTAAATGGCTGATATAGGTTGCTGAATTTCGTGGGTTTAATTACCCAAAAAGGTGAAATGACTAAATTGCCCTCCCGGGGTACCAATTAGGCCTAAAAACGCCCCGAGACCCAAACTAACCCCCGGGTACACTTTTCTGACTATCTCGACCCTTCCGGACGCGTTGGCGCACTCAAAACGACTATACGGGCAACTTATAAAATAATCACTTTTTATTTATCAAAATTTAGTCCCGACGCGACACGAGCACGTTCCGACTTAAATTTCCGAAATTGTCATTTAACTCACTCATGACATTCAATATAACCAATATAATATATTACTTTGCTCATTAGTAATATTCAACAAGTTTCCCATAATTACTAACTCTCGTCACGTTAATAATTATATCATAATTAATTTCCGGATTTTTATTAAATAAATCACTCACATCAATTTTTATAAATCCCCAAATTAATATAGCATAAAGATACGGGGTATTACAGATCACGGACCTCATCGAATCCAAAAACTTGACTCCGAAGAGTCACTAAAGCTTGCGCTCTCCTGCTAAAGGCATCAGCCACCTGATTCTCCTTTTCCGGTTTGTATTGCAAATGGAACGTATATATCTGGAGGTAGGGTGTCCACTTGGTGTGTTTGTCACTAACACGCCTTTGACTATGTAAAAGGCGTAGGGCCTCATGATCCGACTTGATGGAAACTCCTTGTGGAGGAGGTAAGAAGACTAGAACTTCGCTGTCTTTACCACTGCATAAAACTCAAGATCATACGTTGAATAATTGAGGGCGGCCCTTGTCAGCTTCTGGCTAAAGAAGGCAATCGGCTTCCCTTTTTGGCTTAAAACATCACCCACCCCCGTCTTGAAAGCATCGCAAGATAACTCAAATAACTGGTCAAAGTCAGGTAGTGCTAAGATAGCTGCCGTCGTCATCAACTCCTTGACGCGTTTGAAGGCCCTATCCGCCTCCGCTGTCCACCGAAACTTAGCACTCGACGAGGTACTTATCAAATCCATAATAAGCGCCATGACAATGCTAAACTCGACTATAAAACGTCGGTAAAACTCTGCGAGGCCATGAAAGCTGCGGACCTGGGATACCGACGTGGGTGCCAAACCACTATCGCTTGAACCTTGGCGTCATCCACCCTGCCGCCCTCGCCTGAAGCCACATATCCCAAAAATGTTATCGAAGGTACCATGAAGGCGCATTTCTTCAATGTGAGGAAGAATCGCTCGACTCGTAGGACCTCCAATACCCGAGCCATATGGCCAAGGTGCTCCTCCTTCGATCGGTTACAGATCAGGATATCATCATAATATACAACCACAAACTTGCCCATGAAATTGCTTGAGTCATCACTTGCATAAAGGTAAATGGGGTATTGGGTAGGCCGAAAGGCATGACCGTCCACTCATATAACCCGTCCTTCGTCTTGAAGGCAATCTTCCATTCGTCTCCTGGCTTCATGCGAATCTGATGATACCCGCTCTTCGAGTCTGGCTTGGAGAAAATTCTAGCGCCATGGAGTTGGTCTAGCGTTTCCTCTAACCGAGGGATAGAACAACACACATCCGTTAACTCTCATCATTCTTTGACGCTAAAATGGCTGGTATCGCATAAGGGGACATACTCTCTTGAACGTACCTTTTGTTACATAGCTCAGTGACTTGTTTCTGTAACTCCGCGTGCTCCGTAGGCGACATACGATAATGGGGTAGGTTGGGGAGCTGTGCCCTGGGGACAAAATCAATGGCGTGTTGTATATCCTGAAGAAGAGGAAGATCATCTCGAGGAGTACACACATCGAAATAAGAGTCTAACAAGCTCTGAACGTGTGAGGGAACGACTGTCTCCGAGGTATTAATGCGACTGATAAGAGCATAATATAACCCTGTCTGAGTGGTCTCTGTGGCTAGCTCTTCATGTGAGACTATTAGGGCGGAAGGTCGCAATTTCGGGAACGGTCTCATGGGACGGAGAAGAAAATTCCTCCCCTCATGCTCGAATGAGTAAGTGTTAGCTCGGCCATTAAGCATGGTGAGATGATCAAATTGCCATGGTCTCCCCTACAGAAGGTGGCACACCCTCATATCTACCACGGTTCACAGGATCTCTCTACTCGGCACTGTCGGCTAGGGGCAAGTGTGACTCCACTACCCAACCACCCAATACGACACGGGGTGGTTAAAGACTCTGTGGGTAATTTCAGCATATTCACCATCTCCTATACCACCAAATTGTCGCTAGCTTCTCCGTCAATAATCGCCGTACATAGTCTCCACTTGACGGTGCAACGAGTAAAAAAAATACTCGTGCGGATCCATGTATCATCACTAAGGTGGGGGTGATTATAGATCCACCGAAGTTGATATCATTAAAGTATGCACATAAGCGGTAAAACCCCCCCGCGAGCTCCGCCTGAGTATGGCAAAATGAATGCCGTACATGGGATGGAATAGGTAGGATGCCCAATGAAGAACACCCTTTGTAAATAGGGTTCAGTTCCATGGTTATTAGTTTAGGGCTTATGGGTTGTGGTAAGAAATTTGAGTGGCGAGGGAAGATTGTGAATTCTTTGTCAAATTAGGTGTAGGAGGATTAGGGTTTAGATGTGGATTGAGGATAGAATTAGAAACTAGGGTTTCTCAGGGGATAGGAATAATCTAAAACGGATTTGTATTTGGGTCGTGGATCTTGGTAGGAAATAGGGGATCAGATGTCGCACCTCCAAAGGGGTTAGCGTCGTCGTAGGCAATGGGTTGGCGGGTTAGGGTTGGCTGACCGTTTTTGGGGTTTTTGGCATCAATTCGGGGCTTTGGCTTGCTTCCGGTGGGGTTGCCGACAGTGGGTTTAAGTCCGTTCAGGGGTAAGTTGGTTTCAGGGGTTTTCGTGGTGGTCATGGGTGGTGGTGATGTTATATGGGGATTTGTAGAGTTAGGGCTTCTTGTTTCTCGTAGTTCTCGTGGTTCTAGGGTTAGGGTCTCATGGAGGTGTTTGAGAGTATGTTGTAATTCATCCGGGTGAGACCAACCTGAATCCTAATCGTCTATGAACATGTTTGATCCAAGATCAAATGAGGCTTTGGTACCAATTTGATGTAAAGAAAAGATGTGGAAGCGTGAAATTTAATCTACACAACAACAACAACTAAAAGAAGAGGTCATGAAAGTTCTCAATTTCTCTCTCTAGGTTCTCATTATCAAAAGTCAAAAGTGTTATCAGAGGAGCCTCTTACGGCTATTTATACTAAAGATAAAAAGGCTAAAAAAAGGATAAATAAGAAAGAATAATAAAAAAGATGTTCATATCCTATGCTCTTGCATCAACAACGAAGAAGAAACTCTCTCTCAAGTCATCTATTCTCTCCAAAATTAAATTATGTAATACAATGCTAAGAGCCCTTTTATATACTATGGGAAAACTATACACAAGTACAATAATGTCCCTCACTAATAAAATTAAATAAAAGACGATCATGCCCCTTCATTACTTGCCCTTCTTGAGAGGGAGCCAAGTTCTCGGAAAGGCGAGAATAGAAGTGAAGATCGATGCGCTGTAGTTTATCCTTTGTAATGAACGAGCTCTCAGAGACCGAGCGAGCTACCCAAGTAACCACGTATTGAGTCAAACGACCAGGACTATATAACATGTAAACGTCTTCGAATCCAAAACTCCCTCAATATGATCAACATGGGATCGAACAGGCCATCGGTCGGTCCACAAAGAACCGATGGAACATGGTGACCTCTAAAAGATGAAAGGTGTGCAGTTTTGAACGTGCGGTGAATACGAAACTCTGGTCGGAGGTCAACGGCATATGCATTCGTCCCGTGAGCGCCTAGGACGGGAAATGGTTCAAACCATCAATAGGCATATACGGATTGGAATCTAAGACAGTTTGGAATGGTGAATGCTCTTCCCATCGTTGTTAAAGGCGAATGCGGCCCGAGGAACAACAGAACTTTAACTTTTGCGGGTTGCTTGAAGCTAGATATCTTAGCAAGTCTCCAACGATACAATTGACGACCTCTGTTTGTCAATTTAGGGATGGAAGGATCGCCAAAAATGATGATAAAACAGACACCGTTGTCATACGTAATGCTCCGCGCGATGCCATACAAGTGAACGATCTCACACAAATATAAAGTGGCATCCGTGGTCATGCCATAATGAATGAAGTGGTCCATGCTTCAGAACCATTCAACAATAACTAAAATGGAGTCACGACCCTACGAGGCAGTCCCACTATGACACGTCTTGCTATAGCATCTCAGGAATAGAAAGTGGAGTGTACAATCTGGTGTTAATGTGATGTCTCTTTGTCGTTTGGCATACATAACATCTCTGAATAAAGGCATTAGTGTCACGATGCATGGTAGCCCAAAAGAATCTCTCTTGAAGCATCGTCAGTGTGTGGGAGACTCCGATGTGAACAACTAGGCCTCTTGAATAAACCTCCCTAATAATCTTCTCCCGTAGGGAATAAGTGAGAATAGAATGGACAGAGCCTTGAATTAAAAATCCATCTTGAAGTAGGAAATCACCTGATGTTCCCTGAAGCTGGCACATTATGCTATAATAGGTCTAAAATACTCATCGGTCACGGACCTCATCAAACCCAAATACAAAGCCTCGAAGAACGATCAAAACATTAGACCGACGACTCTGGGTATCGGCAAATCTGGTTTTCCTTCCCTGACCATTACCGTAGATGAACGTGTATCACTGGAGGAAGTTGGACCACTTCACATATATGTTCACTAATCTTCATCTGTCTGTTAACAAACTGTAGTGACTCGTGATCTGATTTATGACAAACTTCTAATGAATGAGATACTCATGCCAATGTCGCATCGCCTCACCACCTGAACAATGGTATAAAAGTCAACATCATACGTCGATTAATTCAGAACTGGGACAAAGAGATTGTGGCTGAATAAAGCAATCAGGCGGCCGTTCTGACTGAGCACTCCGCCAATTCCAATCTTGTAAGCATCAGAAGATAACTCAAATTGT
This sequence comes from Sambucus nigra, assembly GCA_949130495.1. Lineage (NCBI taxonomy): Eukaryota > Viridiplantae > Streptophyta > Magnoliopsida > Dipsacales > Adoxaceae > Sambucus > Sambucus nigra. The sequence goes on along the minus strand of OX422207.1, from coordinate 284,383,602 downwards.
TGGGTGAAGTCTGGGAGGGCAAGAACCGGGGCGGTTGTCATATGAGCCTTGATGAGGTGAAATGCATCATGGGCCTCCTCTGTCCAGCGGAAGTCAACATTCGACACCCCATGAGTGTCGTGATCGGTGCTAAAACCAAAAATAGAACCTCCAATAAAAATTAGCCAACTCATTGAAACGACGAATATATGCAACCGTGGTGGGAATCGACTGATCAACAGTTGCCTGGACCCTGTACTCGTCAGCCCTCACTCCCTTAGCGGACACAATATACCCCAAAAAATTAACCGACGAGATTATGGAAGTGTACTCGCGCTACTGCAGATGTTGATGGGCGCAAAGTACCTGAAGTACCCGACGAACGCGATCTAAATTCTCCTCCTTTGCACTGCTGTAAATGAGAATGTTGTCAAAGTAACAATCACAAATTTACCCAAGAAAGGGCATAACGTCTTGAGTTATCACCCTCATGAACGTTGATGTAGCGTTGAACATATCGAACGACATAACTGTCCACTCATAAAGGCCGTTCTTCGTCTTAATGGCGATCTTATATTCATCTCTAGGACACATATGTACCTGATGGTACCACTCTGCATATCTAATTTGGTGAACACACAGGCTTCGTCAAGTTGGTTCAACATTTCCTCAAACCGACGAATGAGAAATTTGTACTTAATCATGATCTTGTTGATCGCATGACTATCAACACACGACCTTCAACTTATATCCTTCTTCGTTGTGAGAAGGGAAGGAACGACACAAGGCGACATGCTTTTTACCTCAACGAGCCTTGGCCACACAGATTGGACACTAGTTGCTGCAACTCCTTAAGTTCTGCTGCAATGAGGAAGATTGGGCAAGGGGCCCCGCACAAAATCAATAGCATGATGGATGTCCCTCAATGGTCGCACTCCCTGTGATGAGGTACACGCATCCTCGAAAGTCTACAAGGCTGCTGTAGCAGGGAATGTCTGCCTCGAGGGTGCTCAGCGTACTCACCAGTGCGTAACAATTGCCCTGCTCGTCTCAGAAATCAAGGTAGGCGTCGTAACCATGGTAACGGTCGGGGGAGAAATACAGGGAGGCCGCATTGATGAAGAATCTCAACTCGAATACCGTTATGCTTGAAGGAGTACATGTTCAGGCGACCATCGTGCATGGTACCTCAATTAAACTGCCAGGGATGATCTAATAAGAGGAGGCGACAGATGATCATGCCCACCACAGTGCAGAGAACATCATTAGAACATGATCGATGGGACGTATTACTGCTGGTTGGGAACCAAAGTATTGCCGCTGCTAAGCCACCCAATACGATATGAGACCTGTAAGGGCTCCATAGGCACGCTGGGCTTAGTCATCATTTCTGTCTAAGCAAGATTCTAGAACCTCCATTAATAATCATCGTACATAATCGTCCCTGCGATGTACATAGGGCTGTAAACGGATATTCGAAAATCCGCATCCGTCCGATATCCGAATCCGAATTTGCGGATATTTATCCGAAAATATGAAAACGGATACGAATATGGATACTCTATAAAAATATCCGAGAAAACGGATATAGATACGGATAGTAATAGTATCCGACACGGATAATCCGTATCCGATGCAGAGTATCCATTTCATCGGATATTCGTTTTACCGGATATCCGTATCCGTCAAACATATGTTTAAAATATTACTAATAGTATTAGTATTTGTATTACTGAAAAAATAATATTAAAAAAACCTTAATCGTTTATTCTCTAAAACAAAATAAACATATACTCCACTCAAAATAAAAACACCCTAAAGTTATTATTTTATTGGGTATATTATAAAATGTCATGTCTTACTATTTTATTGAGTATATTATCATGGAGTTACACTAAAGTTACAATACACCCTCTCACACACAACATACACCCACTAAAGAACAACTTCACTCAAAACAAAAACAAAACTAACTTCATTTCATTTCTCTTTCGTGCAAAATAAGAGAAAAGAAACCCTCGTGTTGTTGTTTGTTAGTTTCCTTAATTATAAATAAATGTAAGAGAGAAACATAGAATAATGTAAAAGAGAAACATAATAGAATGTAAGAGAGAAACATAAAAGTAAAGAGATGGTTTTGATTGTGATGAGAACTGAAGTTAACAACAGATATATTATATACAAAATAAAAAAGTATACTTATTAAAATAAAAATATCAGTATGTTTTAAAGACAAAAGGTCCATGAGGTTATCATTCTCAACAAATTTGATTTAATCTAAAAGGTGCATATTTATTTCTATTTTCATGGAATGCGACTGTTATTTTTTTTGGATGGCTTTAAGCTTATATGGTTATAAAGTATGGATCGCTTTAAGCCATATTATCATTATGGAATGATACTATTATTATGGAATCCATAATTGTTGATGTTAGGAGGCAGTAATTTTGTTATATATTTATTTGGATTGAATTGGATTGGATATTTTAATAGTTATTTTTTGCGATGTCTAAATAATGTAAATGGATACGGATATTATCCGAATCCGAGGTATCCGAGCGGATACGGATATGGATAGTTGTTTTAACTATTCGGGCGGATACGGATACCATTGCTCTAAGCGCAGTATATTCTCTACACATGGTATACATCTAGGAAATTTGAAATATATAGCATAAATTACTATTATACACGGACACGGTTATAAAAAGACACATTAGATCATAGATCTTATACAACAATATGAAAAAAATATATATGTAAATATCAAATTTATTTAACAATTTAATTATTTAATAATCAGTAAAAGAAAAGATATTGATATATTTGAAAAAAAGATGCTCCAATGTGTGAAAAGAATAATCAAAATCAACATATAAATTGTTTTAAGATGTTAAATATTGTTTGTTACTTTTGCCTAAGCGGGAACTAGTGAAAAAGATAAAGTTTCACTAGGAATCAAAGACTTACATCGGTTAGTTTTGGTTTCGGAAATCGTTTAATCTTTCATATTTAATTGTAAAATATGTAATCAACACATTTATTTTTTCTTGTATTGGGGGCATTATCCAAAAGAATTTAACGAGGCGCACCTGAGCTGCGCTTTGAGTTTGGAGCCTAGGCTAACAAGTCACCCGCCTTATTGAAGGCGAGTGAGACAAGGTGCCGATGCTGCGCCTGGAGCCTAGGCATGCCTTTAACAACAGTGGTTCCAACATTAGTTAGTTGTTGAAAAAAGCTCAATGAATAGGTGGGGTTGGTTGTTTTGGAGGTTGGGTTGATTTAGGGGTTTAAGGGCTTCATTTAGGGTTGAAACCTTAAGTTTAGTGAGTAGAATGGTGTGGGATCACATTGGCAGGCACATTATGGGAATCGCATAGGGGTGGAGAGGACCGAATCGGGGCCCCTCTTGACTTGTCAGCGGGGGTAGCAGGCGCAGGCAAGGTGCATAAGGAAACCCTCGACGAAGGCGGCGAGGAGTCGGTGGTGGCTATTCCACCAATAGCGATAGGCCCTTGCTTCTACTGCTGGGTTGTCGGTTGATAAAAATTGGGCCATAAAAGGTTTTTCCGGTGGATTTTGGCACCAAATGACGCTAAGACGTCAGTGGAAGATTTAGGGTTTGGTCCTTAAGGTTGACCTAATTCATGTCCCAATCTCTCTAAATCTCTTACATTATCAAACCTTATAATGAAGACAAGAGATGGTTTGAAAAGGAATCATGCCCTGACACTAATTTGATGTAAGCGAAAGCGAATAATCAAATACAACACAACAACCGATGCAAACATCCACCAGGGTTGAATGCCCAAGAGCAGACCCTTATGCTCTCATTCTCGACTGGAGCATACCCTCGGGTCGAAAATCCAAATGTAGCAGCACCACCATGGACCGAGCCTTCCATGGTTCCATTGGATTCAGTTGGCTGTTGCCGAAGCTTGAAGAATATCGGAGACAAATCGACAACCTCACAAATCGTCCGAACCTTTTCTTTATTCGATCTCATCTTTCCCTCCTCTTTCTTCGATTGAACCCTAGAGGGAGTGCGATTTGGAGGTTTTCGCCTCCCTCTTCTTTTTCTTCTTTTTCGCAACCCTAGGGCAATGAATTTTTTTTCGAGATCATTTTTAGGGGTTTTGTTGGTTTAAGTAGTGGAAGGTTTGGTTTATAATATTGGAATTAGGGTTCAAGATTAGGGAAAGGGTTAGAATGGCCCGAGAAGAAGTAAAACCTTCCAATTTTAATAAATTTAGGATTTGCTGGTTCATCATTTAGGTCCTAACATTTTTTAGGGAAGCCAATTGATTTTCAGAATTAGTGTTTTGATTTTTCTTCTTTGGAGCCGTTAATGGAGATGCATTGGGAGGTCAAATCCCCCCTCACCCACACATATAATATGGTTGACTCTATACCAATTTGATACAAACACCAAAAATTGGATCCAAAGAAGAGACAAAACACTATAAAAAAAAATCTGAAAATTGTATTAGAAAATCAAAAAATTTAATTATCTCTTTACATTATCACCTATTTATATTAAAAATTAATCCTAATCCATTTAGGAAAGTAATAAAAGACCAAAAGACTTGCTATAATATTTCCTAAAGAAGACTCAAACCTCTTTTATTACATTTAATACTATCATAACAAAACTATAAACCCCATCTACATCAACAACAACAAAAAAATTTAAAGAAGAAACTCTCTCTGAAGTCATCATTCATACTCTCCAAAATGTAATAATGATATGCAATGCTAGGAGCCATTTATATAGTAGGGGAAAAATACACACAAGTACAATAATTCCCATCACTAATAGAAATAACATAAAAGACGATCATGCCCCTGCATCATATCCACCTTTATCATGTTAAATGTTGCTACTATAATGGGTCGGGTTATGGCCAGAGAAGAAGTAAGACCCTCTAATTTTGATAAATTTAAGATTTTTTGGTTCATCATTAAATTATAACTTTTTCTAGGGCTGGCAATTGTTTTCAGAATCGGTGTTCTGATTTTTCTTCTTGGGAGCTGTTAATGGAGATCCAATGGGAGGACAACTTCCCCCCCTTCTCTCCCCCCCCCCCCCCCCCCCCCCCCCAACCCACATACATACAATATGGTTGACTCTATACGAATTTGATACAAACACTAAAAATTGGATCCAAAGAAGAGACAAAACACAATAAAAAATCTGAAAATTGTAGAAAATTAAAAAAATATATTTCTCTCTTTACATTACCACCTATTTATATTAAAAAAGTAATCCTAATCCATTTAGGAAAGTATTAAAAGACCACATCCTAAAGATGACTCAAACCTCTTTTATTACATTTAGTACTATTATAACAAAACTATAAACCTCATCTACATCAACAATGATAAATTTGTTTTGAAGAAGAAATCTCTCTCAAGTCATCATTCATACTCTCCAAAATGTAATAATGAAATACAATGCTAAGGGCCATTTATATAGTAGCGGAAAAATACACACAAGTACAATAATGCCCATCACTAATAGAAATAACATAAAAGACGATCATGCCCCTGCATCATATCCACCTTTATCATGTTAAATGTTGCTACTATTCTCTCTTTATTTTTTTTTTTAATTTTTTTTTTATGATTTTGCACTTTAGCCAGTTAATTAAATTTTGAAATCATGTTTAATCACTTAATCACCATGTTCCTGTTCTTGTAATATGTTCCTTAAATTTGATTTTAATTTCTGTTCGTTCAATTTCACAATTTGATTTTTCAATGATGTCATGAGAGTGATTTTGAAATATCTTCCTTTTCACAAGCCTTACTTTATTTTCCTTAGTGTCTAGGCACCAGACTCTCATGAACTTGTTTGACAAAGCTCCTATGGTTGATAAGGATGCATTTGTGGCTCCTAGCACTTCGATCATTGAGGATGTTCAGGTGGGACGTGCTTCCTCTATTTGGTATGGATGTGTTTTGAGAGGTAAGCTACACAACAAATACGATCTCAACTCTGTTGTTGTTTATAACATGTTGCTTATAAGTCAGCCCATCCGAAATCCAGCGCTTGAGCTTCTTTTGTATTTGTTTCTCGTAGGGATATGCGTTTATATAGTTGACATGTAATATGTGCTTTTTCATATCTTGCATTCATTTAACTGTATTTTATGAGAGATTTATGCTTATTGTTCACTTTAAAGTAGGTCTTACATTTAGGGCTCAGAATATGGTTTAAACTTTTAAAAGGAGTTGCATCAACAGGCGCCTCCTTGTTTTTCGGTTGGGGGATTGGGAAATGAGATTGTGGGTAGGCTGAAAATAGAGATCAGAGTAGGGAGGCTTTAGTATATTAAAAAAAAAAGGAACAGAAAAGAAAGATTTCAGGAGAGTCAACAGCTGTCCAGGAGCTTATCTACAAATCCTGATTTATTTAGAGGCACAGCCATCTGGTTTTAATCACGGCAACACAGTCGGTAAATGTTTTAATCACTGTCACGGACCTAATGGGGACATTCTAGTTATTGACTTGTGTCAACCACCTGTGGATCATTTCCAACTAATTTTTGATAGTCTCACTTTCTATTGACAGAACAGGCCATCCCAAACTGTTTTACTTATTGCCAATGAACAATTGATTAAAATGTGATTATCCATGATGGTTCCTAGTTAGTCTTATTGAACTACCTGCCTCCGTAATAAGTGCCTTTGATTGATATATGCTGATTACAAGTGTTGGACGCTAATTTTTTATATGTGAACAAATATTAGACTTTCCCTTTCAAATGGAAGAGACGAATTGATGTATATCCTTGATGTTAAGGATTTATTTGTATTTGTTTGTTTATTATTAGAGTAAATAATATACCTTAAAAATATCCATTAGTTATTAGAGGAATGTAGAAGCTTTGGGAATATCAATTAGTTAATCAGGGAATGTATGGGTTTCTATGGAGGTCATGCCCGCTTTTGTCATCATCCACGCGATGTTATCCATGATATCATTAGATGCTACAACATTCCATAAATATTTACAATATCTTAGGAATATACCTTATCCCCACCTTGATAAATAGTGTACTCCATTGGGATACACAATCAATAATTACATTAAAATAAGAAATAAGAATGAAATCGAAAACTTACTTGTTTTCGGGTAAAAGCAGAGATTGGTCGGAGGTGTTTTTGTTCTAGGGTTTTCCCAGAATGTTTTTTGGTTTCTAAATGATTTGTTTTGGTTTGATTTTTTGATCGGGGCTTTTGTTTATTAAAAACAGAGATCGACTCTTTTTTTTTTAATTTTTTGATCGGGACACCCTTTTTTTTATATCTCTGTTTTCTCAACTTAATACATGAGAAAAAAATTATAATTTTTTTTTAGAAAAAACATGTAAAACGACGTAGTTTTGCTTTAAAAAAAAAACGCATTATGAGCGCATTGTGCCCGTTGACCCCATAAAAATCGTTGACCCCGCATTTTCCCACGCATACCACTATACTGTGAGAGTTTGACCTGCGAGCAACCACACCAACCAATCAACCACCGGAGCCCACGCGGATCCTTTGCCTTCACCAGCCCCCGACGAGGCTCGGGGGCTCCTGGCTGCCTATCGCCATCCTCCGACGACTTCGCAACATCCCAAGACCCATGCCCCCAAATACCTTTCCTTTGGGAACAATGGTTCAAGATCGCGCCCGAGTTGACTCAGTATCGACCGATCAACTCGATTTTGCAATGAAAGAGGCAAATGAGACAATCGAATTCTTTCGGGATCAATCTGACGTTCATATCATTCCTGACAATTTGGGATGGTATAACAACTTCAAAGTAATTTTTGTTGATGTCCTCTTTGTTTCCGAGGGTGACCATCACTATGATGCAAGGTGGAAATCTCAAACTTCTTTTAGGATCGCCTCAGTGTTTATGGATTCTTATTCTTCTGCACTACAAAACTCGAAAACGAGCTTTTTTCAATGTTGTGGAGAATGATGCCGAACAACTGTAGGGAATTTTATTTGTATTTATATTTTATTTTGGAATTTTGGGCTTGAAATGGATATCAATTACCCTAATTTAGGATAATTAGTAATTGGTATTTATCTGTTACTTATTAGGATTTTGTAGTATTTATCAATTAGAAATAGCCTTTTATTAAAATTATGACGTGTCAACTTATAAATAGGGTTGTAATCTCTTTTACTAATTTAGATTTGAGCTATGAATTAATGAAGAAGGAGTGCCTAGGCTTTGTGTGCCTTCAGACATCTTCTCTTCCATCTCTTTTCTATATTCTCTTATCTCCATTATCATCTGACTTCTCCGCCGCCACATTTTTATAACCTCGCAGCCCTCCAACCCACAAAAAACCCTACCCCCGCTCTCCAATATATGTGATGAAAATGGGCCATATTTTAGGGTTTTATTAGTCATTTTATTTTCTTTTGTATTTTATTTTCTTTTGTTATTGTATTTTTCTTTCTTTTGCTTTATTATTTAGAGGTAAGGAGCAGTAATGGCATTTTTGTAATAAGGGCCTTAGCTTGGAGCCTAAGCTACTCTTCTCCTTTAAATTCCCACTTGTAAGCCTCATTTGAGAGACTTGAATTTTGAATATAGAAAAGAGTGTTTCTCTCTCTAAAGTGGTGTTTAGATAATTTTTAGGAGCCTTTTGACGGGTGATTTACGTCAAATTGGTATCAGAGCGACTGTCGCTCCACATTGGTGTTGGTGGATCGGTGCTTATTTTTATAAAAAATCGTACGCTACTTTCAATGGCTCCAAAAAAACCCAAGCCACAAATTGAAGAGATTCGGGAGCTGAGGCAAGAGTTAAATGAGAAATTTGACCTTCTCTTCCAACTCATCTCCTTCAAAATCCAAAACTCTAGCCTATCCATTCAAAACCCTAACTCTAGTCTTCCTCCCACCACCCTTCCCCACCCTAGCAGCCACCCCGCTGCCCTAAGTCACCCCCACCCTTGTCGCCCTACCCCCAACCCTCCATTCCCACCCATAAACCCTAACCCTACCCACCCCGCTGCCCTAGGCCAAAAAAAGACCCTTGCAGACCACCCCAACAACCTGAAACCACCTGCCGACCACCCCAATAGCCCCCTACTGCCCCCGACCCAAACCCTAGTAGAGCCAACCCCCCAAAAACCCCATACGAACCCAACCCGACCCAAACCCGATCGTATCCTGCCCGCCGACCACCCCAGGTGGTCGCAGCCCTCTGGACCCCAAATCAACCCCAAAAAATTTTTGCCATAGTTCTGTGCGGAACCCTCCTGGGCGGCCCAACCTAGGACCAAACCCTTTTAACTGCTCCAAAACCATGGTTTTTGACCTGGGTGGAAGTTTTTAGGGCTGGTTTGGGTGAAGAAAGTGAAGAAGAGAAGAAAATAAGAAGGAAATTTATGACATGCACTCTTCAACTTGCAGAAATATTATTTTTGGGTCCCCACAAATTTTTTTGGCACAACTTTTGAAATTTCCCCACGACTCCCCAAATTTTGAACGCTCGAGGACGAGCTTAGTTTTAAGAGGGGGAGAGTGATGAAAAAGCACCATATTTTAGGGTTTTATTAGTCATTTTATTTTCTTTTGTTATTGTTATTGTTTTTTTCTTTTTTTTTTCTTTATTATTTAGAGGTAAGGAGTAGTAATGACATTTTTGTAATTAGGGCCTTAGCTTGTAGCCTAAGTTACTCTTCTCCTTTAAATACCCACTTGTAAGCCTCATTTGAGAGAGACTTGAATTTTGAATATAGAAAAGAGTGTTTCTCTCTCTAAAGTGGTTTTTAGATAGTTTTTAGGAGCCTTTCGACGGGTGGATTACGTCAATATTTGTCCCAATGACTCCTCTTCACAAACCCCCTTCTGTGTCAGCAACATTTGGTTAGACGAAGCCTTTTAAGTTCCACCGTTAGTCCTTCATGCTTGGAACTTTGTCATCTTGCACCATAACAACCAAAATGTGGGATCTGGGATCTTGCCCCCCGCCAGACTGCCCCTCTGCTCTCACCGGTGTCGCACGCCCTCTCTGACATCCGGAGACTCGCCAGACCAGTTAGACCCCTCCCCAGGCCCCTTTATCTGTTTCCGCCTATGGTTGCCCCTAGTTTTTAACAATAGGGATGAAAGAATGGGTCCGTGCTTCAATTTGACCTAGCATAAACCCGATCCATCCAGCCTTTTTCGCTTCTGGGTCAGCCAGAAACCCAAATTATACCCTTGCTGCTCTTCAGAATAATCTGGGCCTCCTAAATTAACCAAATCACGTTAATCACAAATCCACCCATTAACCTTCAGCAAAATAAGAGCCTCTTTCCCTCGTCTTTTCGTAATCCAACTTCCACTCCAACAATTTTGAAAATCAACCTCCTCCTAACAATAAAAGCTTACCCCACCCCCAATTTTCATCATATTTACAATATTTTATCCTCTACTTCCCAGAATAATAATTCAGTCAGCTCCTGAACTTTCTCAAGTTCACAGTTCAGCGCATCTTCATAACCCTTCACTTGAGGAGCGGGCACCATGGAGTGGGCGTGATTGATATGATTGAGCGCGTTGATGTATAATTTCTTAATATTACTGATGCTGAGTGCTATGAGAGCATTGAGAGGGACAATTCTTTTATTGGCACAAAGATGCGCATGGTTACAAATTTTAGTTTATCTAGGTGGCTTGGTATGACTAGTGTCCCATGTAAATTGACTAGTTCAATCACATAATTTCTAAATTGAAATTGGAGTACGCCACCGCTATTATGTCGCAAGAGCATGAGGAGCACTCGACACGCTTTGGTCCCAAGCCCACAAACGTCATTGGATGTTTGCCACTAGGCGAGCCATTTCATGTGGCCTTCACTACTATTGCTTCCGACAACTTCTTCCCCACTTTTTCCGTAGGTCGTGTCCTATTTCAGACTCGTTGGTGGTTGTTGAGGAGGTTGGGTTTTATATCGGAGAATTCTTTGTTGAGGACGGGTGGGAGACTTGTACCAAATTCCACCGTATTAAGTCGTTTTGTGTGACTGATTTCTTCCCAGTCTTTGGGGAAGAAGATGATGTTTTCGACAGATGATTCCTCGGGGCTTGTCCATATTAGACCATCAAAATTCTCAGGTTTGTTTAAGCATGCGATTGTGGACTGTGCTTGGGACAGTTTTGTATCTCTCATTTCAATTGTGTTTCGTTGTCGGGCATTGCAATTATCAGTTGAGAGTTTCTCGGCTAAGGCGTGGCCTTGTTCTCTTCTCGTGGTGCTACAATGTTCCCTTTCTTGGGCTGGCAAGATAGGGAGCCGAGTTTGGGTTTTGCGTCATTGGATTGGAGTTTGAACCACCTGAGTGTGTGTGTTTCCCGATATTCTGGCCCTTTTTGTGAGCGGCTTCAATCACAAAGTAGAGGAGTCTGATGATGTTTGTGCGTCTCCGACCCATCTTTTCACACTTTCATGCTTGAGGCGAGCTTTCTCAAGTGAGGGAGAGTGATGTACACGTGAAGTCAATGATTTATTTGTCATTGCTTGTTTATTTAGTTTTTTCTTATTACTAAAATACGAAATTTCCATGAAATGTAGAATCTTCTAGTGAGGTCATAGCTTATGTCACTGTACTCATGTCATCACTAGATGGGTGAACATTCCATAAATTGTTGGTATCTTATAAATATTCCTTGTCCCCACCACTATAAGTAGTGTACCTATTTATTGCGATACCCAATTAATCATTACATATTGAGAATCAGATGAGATGAGAAATCCTTTATTTTAAGTAGTTGTGGATTTGGCTCAGCCTTTCGCTGCAGCTAAGGGCTGGTTCTCTGCTCGCCAACTAGGACAAGGATTTTGTGTTTTTTAGATTCAGGAGATGACAACCGACGAAGCGAAAGCCAATGAAGGTTGGCTTTGTCACAACGAAGATCATGGTTGAAACCTAGGAAGCATAACCTCGACTCGTAATACGGGATGCAATATGACTCGGGACACGGGATACATGATTTTTTCAAAATGTAGGATTCGGATACTGATGGGATATGTTAAATATATATTTTATAATTTTATATATTTTAGTGAAAAAATTAAATAAAAGGAAAGTGAATAACATAAATTGTCTTAAGTAGTCAAATATGATAAATGTCACGGATCAAAGCATCCTTAACATGGAATCTCTTCTACACGTATTTTTCAAGTCCCAAAAGGAGAGTAGAAATTAAGTTTTGTTGATTTTTAGGGTGTATCCAACTGTATATTTGGATCCCCAAGTAGACAAAAATAAAAGAGCCATTTGGTAGTACAGTCCTTTTACAATCTTGAACTGTTACCACAGCAGTAATATTAGTCCTTGAGAGATTAAAATAAGTAAAAAAAATTTAACCCATCAGTAACAGCTGTACAATCTTTTACTGTCATACTTTACTGTTATGCCCATCACTAAATAGCCCATCACTAGAAAACTTTACAACCTTTTATTATCCCACTAATTCGTACAACCCTTCAGAGATTAAAAAGAAAGAGCGTAACTTTCCCATCAGTATATTAAACATACTTTGTACATCCCTTAAGGGAGAAAATAAGGAAAAAAATTTCGGCAAACCAATTTCCGAGAAAATATCAGGTCTTTGTCTCTCTTTCTCTCATCAACTGTACTGTATAAGAGTTTTTTTAAACAATAAAATAGTAAACAACCCCCCAAAATAACGTATCCCAACATGTCCAAAAACGAGTCCTGACGTATCCCAACATGTTTAGTGCATTTAAAAAATAAACCAATTTCCGAGAAATTATCAGGTTTTTTTCTCTCTTTCTTTCCCTCTCTTTCTCACCCTCTCTCTTCCTCCTAGTTTCTTCTTCACTTCTCATCAACTGTACTGTATAAGAGTTTTTTTAAACAATAAAATAGTAAACAACCCCCAAAAATAACGTATCCCAACATGTCCAAAAACGAGTCCTAACGTATCCCAACATGTTTAGTGCATTTAAAAAATAAATAAATAGCGGGATGCTCTCCAACTCGCATATCGGAGCGTATCCGAGTCTGACTCGAGTCTAAAAAAAGTTTTGGCCTCCGGGGAGTATCCGTGCTTCATAGGTTGAAGCAAAGTGGTTGTGGAAGGCTTCAGTGAACTAGCTTTAGAGGTGCGAAAAATGGGTCTTAATGAATGTTATTTTGAGCATTTCATCCCTTGTTGCTCCCTTGTATAAATAGTATGATTTAGGTCATTTAACCTAAGTTATTGACCAATTAGTTCATCACTGAATGTTCATGTATACAGATTGAGATAGATACCGAGGCCTAGAGAGTTGTGAACCCTAGTTGATTTAACCACAGACAGGAAGCCATCATCATTTCGTGGATGTAGCCAAATTAGTGAACCGCATATATCTTGTCTTGTGCTTTGTTGATGTGTTTTCTCTTTATTTTTCATTTTCATTGCATCCTTGTTATCTTTTGAGTTTCATCTTGGATTTTGGGCGTGCATGAATCACTCTCTTGAGTGAGTATTTGCACTACAAATTTGTATTAAAACTTTGGCTTGTAAGGTATTTGCTTTGTGTGCATCCCAAGTATTTGATAAAATTCCAAAATGGATTTTTGGGCTTGGCCATGTTGTTTCTCATTGAGAACTCGATTTGGAGATTAGAGAATGGCTACATTTAAGGTTGCAAAGGTGTCAATTATAAAGTTTGACTTGGAGAAGTTTGATGGAAAAACTATTAATTTTGGTATGTGACTGTCAAATGAGAATTGTTTCGATCCAACAAGGTTTTCATAAGGTGTTGAAAGATATTGTAGCTAAATCCGCAGATATGTCGAAAGATGATTGGAAGGAATATGATTTACAAGCACATAGCATTATTCGGTTAAATTTCAATCAAAATGGGGTATATTCTGTGATGTGGGAGGAATTGAGGGAATCAATATGGAAGAAATCGGAAGACAAGTACATGACAAACATAGAAAATCGTCTCTACCTCAAGAAGAACAATCAAATTGATTATATTGAAGGTATGTCGCTGTTCAAACATCTTAATGAGTTCAATAAAATCTCTCCTATTTATTAAAGTTAAATGTTGATATTGGTGATGAAGACAAAGCTTTATTGTTCTCTAACTCACTTTCGGATTCATATGAGCATTTGAACACCACATTGCTATATGGGAAGGATAAAATGTGGTTTGATTATGTCTCTTTGGCATTGTAGGGAAGCGAGAAATGGAAAAGAGAGAAGTGTGATTCTTAGCCCGAATCTTTTGTTGCGCTAGATATGATCGTGGAGTTGAAGCACGATGGAAGAGGAAGTTGCAAGTCCAAATATTGGACCACGAGCTTGACCAATGTTTTGTGTTACAAGTATAAGAAGAAGGGGCATTTTAAGAAGGATTGCTCTAAGCTAAAGGCAAGAGACGATAAGAATTGCTGGCGGAGTTTGCCAATTGTATTACTTTAGATGAGGATGACTTTGGGAGCACGTTGATAGTTACTTCACGGGAAATATTGTAAGGACATATTTTACATAGTCCTGTTCACATTAGAGCATGTCATATACGCTACAACCGTCGAAGTTGTATTCAAGATCAATCATGCATCGAGACGAATCTGAATATCAAAATTCTTCAACAGAAAAACCTTTGCGAGATTAATTTTGTTAAGGTAGTATTTTAGTTCCTTTACGGTTCATTTAAAGTATTGGGATATTTTTTCAAAGTGTTTGGAAAATTTTTCTAAACTGTTTTTAATCAGTTGAGGCGTTGTTTTTCGTCAAATAAATTTTTTTCTAAGTGTTGGGGCGAACAAAAATTGTCGCTCTGGTTGTTCGAGTGAAATTGCCACGTCGTTCGAGTGACATTGCCATGTCGCGCGATGTCGTTAAAACGACATTAAATATCGTTTGAGCGACATAAGGATTTCGTTTGAGCGAACTGTCGTCTCAATTTTTTTTTATATAAAGCGTGTTAAATGAGTCATTGTTTCTTAAGAAGACATGACGTTTTTCATTCTGCAAAAAACGTAAAACAGCAGAACACTTTGTCTTCTTTAATTTAGGGTTCAAACCTTTGTTTTTTCAATTCACAAAAATTCCAATAGTTTAGTGAATTGTTTTGGAACCCAAGATACATCTTTGGTAAAGTTTCTCTTGTAGAGAGGATAAATCTACGGTTGATGACTGCTTGTTATTTGGGAGTACTCGTGGGTGTTCCTTGCTGATTCAGGACTGCGTGTTCTTGTGGGCTACTACGGTTGATCCATTGCTGACTCTAACCTGCGTGTCTATGTGAGTATCTGCGTGATATTCATTGCAAATTTCATTGTGTATGTAAGTTGCGATTTATTTTACATAGTGAAATTAAAGTTATTCCCTTTTGGATTTTTTCCTGAAATCTGTATCAACAAATTTATTTATGTTGGTTTGATTTTACCCACGTAGATGTATGTTTTAGGGCTGAATTAAATTGGTTTAAAAATTGACTCTAATTAAATAAGTTTACAATTGGAATTTGCGAATTAGGTTTAATCATATCACACAGCCTTCACAAATTGGTATCAGAGCTTATTTAAGCGATCACCACTTTTACAAATATCATCAAGCGAGTGGATGTTAGACTCATGGTGCTCTTGCTACATGTTCCTTAAGGAGGTGAGTTGAGGGAAAGTCTTTATGGGTAATGACCATGTTTGTCGGTGGAAGGGTATTGGTACATTCAAGTTCAAAATGTATGATGGAGTGACTCATACCTTCATGAATGCCTGATTGAGTAAGCATGGGCTGATAAAGGGTTTAAAGACTTGCAAGGTGGGATTTTGTGAGCATTGCGTGCTTGAGAAGCAAACGAGAGTCAATATTGACACGACAATTCATTTCACGACGGACATATTTGATTATGTTAACACTGATTTTTGGTGTCCTCCAGAAACACCATCTTTGGGAGGTAGTCACTACTTTGTGATGTAAATGAATGACTACTCTTGGAGGACTTGGTCTATACCTTGACACATAAGGACGAGGTCTTTAGGGTGTTTCTTAAATGGAAGAAGATAGTGGATAATTAGACTAATGGGAAAATCAAGGTGTTAGGTCAGATAACAACGATGAATATTTGTATGATCCATACTTGAAGTATTGCCAGGATGAGAGTATTGTTTGGCATTTTACAATCCGAAAAATGCAACAACAAAATGGAGTAGCGGAGAGGATGAATCGAACCTTATTTGGAAACGTGAGGTGTATGTTGTCCAATGCGGGTATGCCAAAGCGTTTTTGGGCGAGGTCCTTATCCTATGCACGCTTCATTGTCAACCGTTTGCCATCTATCGCAATTGACTATAAGATTCCTATGGATGCTTGGTTGGATTCACATCTGTAACAACCCGTATATTTTAACATTAGGGTTGATCACTTCCTAACATTAAAATATACAACTTGTAAAAACAATTTATATATCACTCTCAGCACGTATGGAAACAAATGAAACAAGTAACAATATAAAATTATGATATGATGAAACCTCAAATACATAACTCATAAGATGCAGTATCAACTAAGATAAAGTAAGAGATATCTCTACACTACACCACCAAACTCAAACTATGCCAGTACAAAGTCTTAATCCAAACCCATCTTTGCCTGAATAATACATGCCAATTGAGTCCATAATACACAACTCACACAACTGAAATAAAAGGATAAGACATTATAGAGATGAACTTATGTCGATGCTCTTGATGATGTTTGAAGATGAGAAAATGAAAGATATGTCTAGTTGGAGAGAGAGCCTACACTTGCAGACCATCTCTAGTACCTGAAAGGTTACCACATATAAAAACGGTATAAAACCCGTCAAAACCCAGCAGATCACCAAAGTCACACAACTTATAAGCAGTTATATATACAAGTGTTAAATCCATATTTATCTAGCGTATAACGATAACCATGTGCAACGGAACCTCACAGTTCATTTTAATTAACTCATTCGTTTCAATAGTTAATTAATCTCATAATTAATTATACCGTCACCAACATGCGCCCCTTCTCTCCGGGCATCTCAAGAACATGCGGTACGCATACATAAAACCATCGTCACAAATTCAGACGCGACCTGTTATTTACATGATTGGAAATATTCACAAAATAGTGTGACGCACACATAAATCCCATCACATCCAAACACAACCTTTTATTCACATGGCCGGAAAATCAACAACCCGTGTGATGCGCCAAATCTACGTATACCATCCACTCCACATACCGTCACGTTGACCAGGCATCACCTCGTAATAGCGTGGTCGGGACAAGGAACATCTGACATGACGCACATATAAAATTGTGCTCTCATAGCACGCACCAGTAAGAGCGTCTTCTCTCGGCACACACCCATACCCATACCCATGACCATTATTTATCTCATTAAAAGTTCGTAACATTATTACTTCATTACTGTTCCATGTTTCAAATTTAACTTATCACTTACATCTAGACCCTAAACCAATCATTATGTCATTTCAATAAAGACCAGAGGAATTCTCAAATCGCTCACGAGGATGTATCTAGCATGGGAGTAACCATCAATCTAAGCATTACAATAAGATACCGTCTCTAGACTCCATGCGTGGGACATCCCATAAATGAAATCAAAACAAGGAACCCCTGATACACGTTCGTCTAGATAGGGTAGTCGTTAAGATATTATGATTACTTAAGGATTTATTAGTGTGAATTAAGTAAATGATTAAACAAATTAAACAACTAATTTCCATTTCCATCCGCATCCGTCCAACATAAACCAACATCAACCACAAACCAATAAGACAACACATATTTATCCCATACCCCTTTTAATCCATCTACTCAATTAATCCATTTTCAACAACATAAGAAGCATAATCAAGTGCTTAAATCGATTCATTATACAATTAGGTTCAATTCTCAATTTCAAGGGCATAAATTAATAAAAGAGGTAACTATTACTTTCAAGATTATAATCGTGGGGTAATCATCATTCATGCATTTTCATAAGTAATTAAGCTCTAAGTATAAATCAACATGCTTGGAATTTCATCAATTAAGCATTTATTCTCAAAGATACAACTCATAAAACTAAATGTACAACCCTAATTAACACATGCATTTTTAACACTATTAAACCCCATTTAAGTCTTAATTATTCAACATATATTCAAATTAACATGAATCTCATATTTAATCCTCAAACCCTAATATGCAAGTCTACTAGTTCATGGTTCAATTTCACATTTCATAAATTACGTTAGGCTAAATTCCAATTTGCAATCTATATCATATTTCAATTCCACCAAATAAGGGACACAATATAATAGGTCTCAAAACCCTAATAGTTATTAATTACTCAATTTTTAGTCTAAAATTAGGGTTTAGGTGAAATTAGCAAATGCATATTATAAAAGGAGAGGAGTAGTATAGTAACTTGCTTGAAAAATAGTCCAAAAATTGATTTAATCGAGTGAGAAGAAGTCCCTGTAGATCAGCCTTGAAAACCCCCTTGAATCCCTTTGAAAACTTGTTTGACTTCTTTAAAACCTCCATTGAAACTTGTCTAGAAATATGAAATATTAATATAGGGTTTTAGTTTTGTGTTTGGGATGTAATATGGGTGAGGGGTTAAAGAGATAATAAGGTTTGTGAAGGAAAATAGTGGGTTTGGGTGCTCTTTTGAGAAAGAAAAGAAGTTGCGTGCAATAGGGGAAATAAGGGGTTGACTGCCCAATTTAAAAGTCCTGCCCACTATAGCGGCTGCCTAGGCCCGCTATAGCGGCTTGTACCCCGTTATAGAGGCTTTGTCAGCCTGCTATAGGGTCCTCCAAGTGCTGTGCCGCCAAAATCCAAATTTATTCTCCCCTTCTCTTATAATATTCCTCGTTTACTTACCCTAACCCTGAACTTTCCTCACAAGAAATGTACCAAAGACCGTTGTACCCGTGGTTTTTTTCTCGTCATACCCCATATGTCCAAACCACTCTATAACTTATAATAATTACCGTTTTAGCCTCGTACTTAAAAGTAATTACACTGGGTACCAAGTCCCAGAAGAAACGGATGTCTGAGAAACCTCTATCCCCAGCTCCTTCTGCTGCTGCCTCCTCGCCGCCTTCACCAGTGGTTATACCTTCTCGGTCTCCCTCTGGGTCTGAGGTATGTGTGCATTCTTTATTTCTTATTCCCCTTCTCTTAAAGTGTGTTGCATCTGCTCATTTCTTAGTAAGAAAATGTTTTGGTGCAGGGAGTTGAAGAAGAAGGGCCTAGTCCCCCGTAAGCCGTTTCGTGGGGGGGCGTTGCGGTATCTCCCCAGCAGAGTCGCCAAATGTAAGAGGGTAGTTTAGATAAGATGGAGGCGTAACCCCTTTTGAGTACGGTAATGATAAGTTAATTAGCTAAAACCTTAGATTAGTGATAGAACACGCAAACACAAACTCAAGGAAGATAAAACTTAGTTTAAACTCACAAATCTCTCGTGTATAACTCAGAAGATAGTAATAAACTTAGAAGTAACTTAGCTAGATGGAGAGAGAAGTAAGCACCCTAGATACGCCTTGGCAGGCAGCCAAACACACTAACCACCCTCAAGAATCTCTATCAAGTATTAAAAGCTTCCTAATAAATGACAATGGTGGATGAGCCAACTCTCTGGTTTGCAATAACTCTCTAGTAATAACTTCTGAGCCCTCAAAAAGATCTCTTTTGAACTCTTAAAAAGATCATCCTCTTCTCAGGGGTGGTTGGGGTCCTTAAATAGCCCCCCCACACCATCCCCGAGGCAACTCAGTCATTAAAGACTATGAAAGACATCCCTCATACTTTATGTCACAACATTAAATGCCTGATGCACTAGTTGTCTCCACGTCATAAACATTAAATGCCAAGACATGACTTTTGCCTAACCACTGTGTGTTAGGGGGCTGTTGTCGCAGAGGTGGCTCACCAACTGCCTGACAGCCCCAAATACCACTGTGGTTTACTCAAGTGCAGGTCTGACATTGTTTAGCTGGCTAGTGACATCACCTACAGTAGATGTGACATTAAGTAGAGGGCTGTTTGGTTCACAACTCAACGCCCTATGGAACTCCAAGCTGCTCCACCCGAGGTTCCATGGTCAGGGTTCTTCGGTGTTTTACCAGGTGTATCTAAAATGGTTTGGACGAGCCCCAACGATGCCTCACTTCTCAATCCTCCAAACCAAGTCCCTCTAAAGTTCCCGCGGCGAGGTCATTTGATAGAGCATGAAAACTCTCCCAGGCCCTGCCAAGCCTGGTCTCCCGCGAGTACCGTTTGACCTCACACAAACTCTTTATTATTCTCGTTACATAATTACAACCGTTATAACTTACAGTCAATATAAACAAAGATACAATATGACTAATACAACAAGCTAAAATACAAGTTGTCACGCTGAGCTGCCTCGCTTGAGCTGCCACGGTGCCTTAATTCCCTAAACACTGTTGCTAATGTGGAATTACTTCTAATATCAAAATTACCTTCGAGCCCCCTCTACAACATGTATTTGGGTGTTTTGACTTATTTTTTATTATTATTAAGGGTAAAATTGAACCTAGAGCTCGAAAGACAATTTTTAAGGGTTTCAAGTAGTGGGGTAGAGAGATACAAGTTATGGTATCCGGAAGATAAGAAAATGATGTTGAGTAGAGATGTGACTTTCGCTGAGGCGTCTATGCTCAAGATGCCAAAGGTAGAGAAAGACGATTCTCTAGCTTCGACTCTTCGAGCTTGGACGAGTGGAAATTTTAGATGAGGAACCAAGTCAACAACGACAAGAACCATCTTTTGCTAGTGGAAGAGATAGAGAACCGAGGGGTCATAAACCTGCAAGGATATGTGGCTAAGACGATGACGCACGTCGTATGCATTGTTGGTCTATAACCGTCTACTTACGGTGAGACAATGAGCGGAGCATGGGTGAGGAGATCAATTCTATTCACAAGAACCATGCTTAAAAGCTTGTTTAGTTGCCCAAGGGGAAGAAGTCTATCGATTGCAAGTGGGTTTATGCGAAGAAAGATGGTGCTCCTAGTTTCGGCGTTCGGTAAAAAACAAGGTTGGTAGCCAAGACTTTTGCACAAATGAAAGGTGTTGATTATGATAAAATGTTCCGAGTGAGTATGTAGTGCAGTTGTTGTGTAGTTATACAATGCTTTCGCTTAACACATCACATATGTTTATGTTTTCTTTAAGGGAGTCAATTTGAGCCGTCTTAATCATCTCTATTCTCCTTAAAGAGAAAATTAATCAACATAAGTTGCTCCATCCTATGAAGCACGGATACTCTCTGGAGGCCACGTTTTTTTTAGACTCGAGTCGGTCTTGGATTCACTCGGATACACTTCGATACGCAAGTCGGAGAGTATCCCATTATTTATTTATTTTTTATATACACTAGGCACGCTGGGATACATTAGGATTCATTTTTGAACACGTTGGGATACATTGTTTTTTTGGGTTGTTTACAATTTTATTTTAAAAAAAACTCTTGTACAGTACAATTGATGAGCAGTGAAGAAGTTGATGAGAAATGAAGGGAGAGAGAGAGAGAGAGAGAGAGATGCGTTTTGCCCGGAAATTGGTTTATCGAAAATCTTTTCCTTATCTTCTCCCTGAAGGAGTGTACAAATTATGTTTAATATACTGATGGGATAGTCTCTTTCTCTCTTAAATCTCTATAGGGCTGTACGAATTAGTGGGATAGTAAAAAGTTGTACAGTTGTCTAGTGATGGGCTGTTTCGTGATGGGCATAACAATAAAATCTGCAGTGACAGTAAAAGAAAGATTATACAGCTGTTACTGATGGGTTAAATGCTTTTTTACTTATTTTAATCTCCCAAGGACTAATATTGGTGATGTGGTTACAGTTCAAGATTGTAAATGGACTGTACTACCAAATGGCTCTTTGATTTATGTCTCCACGGGACTCCAAATATACAGTTGAAGATACCCTAAAAATTGATAAAACTTAAATTCTAATCTCCTATTGGGTCTTGAAAAATACGACTTGAAGAGATTCCATGTTAAGAATGCTTTGACCGGTGACATTTACCACATTTGACTACTTGGGACAATTTATGTTATCTATTTCCATTTTATTTAACGTATCCCGACGTATCTGTAACCCACATTTTGAAAAATTAACGTATCTGTAACATCCCGTATTTCTATGCATTTAATATTTAATTAGTTCGGAAAATTTTAAATTATTTGTGTGTCGTAATTTAATTGAATTAGTTATGTTAATATTTATTTAAATATTAATCATAGAGAAGATGGTTAATATATACGGAAATTAAATTACTAAGTGAATAGTAATAATTTATTTACGTCATAACGTGTATAAGTGACGTGGCATTTATTTATCTCAGCCGGAAGTCAGATATAGACTAAGTTGGTTGTGAGATGGAGAATTTTTATAAATTAATTCGGATGTCAATTCTGAGTGCACGGTTGAGTTTGGATGGGCCGAGATAGTCGGAAAAGTGTACCGGGGGTGGTAAATGGGTTACGGGATATTTTTGGGCATAACCGAGCCCACTCGGGGGTATTTGGGTCATTTTAATTAGGCCCATATAATTAAAAACGGGATTTAGAGATAAAAATCTAAGTTTTAGAGTTGTGGGCAGCCATAACTCATTTGGGAGAAATTTGAGAACATAAGGGACAAAGAGGGAGGACTCTTCAGAGCCAAAGAAGAAGAACAAGGAAGTTCATCACACAACGATCTCTACACCAAAGGATAATCAGACACTACGAATTTATAAGGCAAGTGGTTAAAATGCTTCAATGTAAATTGGTGATATTCAATTCATATCATAGTAGGTGTTATACAAATGATTTTTGGATTCGGTTAATACAAATTGGGTTTTGATTTGGGGAAGTTACGAATCAAGTTATTGGGACTGGTTTTGATTCGTAAGGATTTTAGTGGATAATTCTGGGTAAAAAGCTTCACAGAAGCTGTTAATGGCGATTTTGTTCGCGTTGCCCTCTAGAAAATGGCGTTTTCTAACTTTCGTTCTCTAATACGCTTTTTCCAAAACGGCCCCAAAATGCCCCAAAACGGCATTTTAAAAATCTGGGCAGATTGAAAAAATTGAAAACCTCAGATTTGGGGATATTGTATTATGGACCAAGGGGGTGTCCGGATATTTTGGTTGAGTGATGCCATGATAATAGATTAATTAATGGGGAATTAGTTAATTAAAGCTTATAGCTGGAATAATTTATTATAGGATGCTATAATAAATTGTTAAATATTATTTAATTAGGAGCGTTCTCTTTATAATGGAATTTTGAGAAGTACGTTCAAAGAGATGGAAATTCGGGCCAGGTGAGCAAGTCCGGGTACATTGGTTGTGTGACACCAGGGAGATAATAAGTTAATTAATGAGTATATTAATTAAATTAGAGTCGGACCATAGACTCAGGGAGATATTAAGTTAATTAATGGGCATATTAATTAAATTAGAGTCGGACCATAGACTCGGGGAGATATTAACTTAATGGGTAAATTAATTAAATTAGAGTCGGACCATAGACTCGGAAATATGTTGGCTAGTGTTACGGACTTTGTACACGGTAAAGGCGGTATTATATATATATATATCAAGGTTCTAAAAAACGCGGGGCGTGATTGAGGCGCGGAGGCGAAACCTTAAGCCTTAGGCGGGCCTAGGCGTAAAAAGGCGTGAAAAGGCGTTTAGGCCTTCTTAATATATTTTAATATTTTTTAACCATAACAAGGTTATTAAAATACAAAAATTGCACATTTCATAAAAATATGTCTGAATATATGCAAATTAAAATACTATTTGATTATTTTGGATGAGATAATGGTCAGGTTTGTAAACAAATTCCTTAAAAGGCAACATCGTTTCACTAAAGCATTGTTGTTTTTAGAAAAAAGTGCGCCTTAAGGGTTTTACCAAGAATAAGGCGTGAAAAGCGTAAGGCGAGGGGTTTCTCCCAAGCCTTAAGCGTAGGCGTGCCTAGGCGGGTTTTTTAGAACAGATATATATATATATATATATATATATATATATATATTGATATTGTGTGCTCATAAATACCGGTGGGTAGCTATTTATTTAGAATTATATGCTCTAGTGCTATCGGGGGAGGTTGCGCGATGTGGGTGAATCCCCTAGCTTGAGGAGTAGGGCGAGTATATCCCAGGTCATAGCATCCAAATAGAGGTGGGCATTGAGATGATTGTCTTCACACTCGGGGGAATATGACCGCCTCCAACACGTTTATATTAATATGTTTTGATTCGACGGTGGCTAGCTGTCTCAGAAATCCAAGGGGGACTGAGTAGACCTGAGAAGATAGCACTTTAGAGAATGCATCCGACGAGGTATTACTCGGAAGGATGGTTTTAATTATATTCAACATATGTGTGATTGTGGAATATAGTTCTACGTATATAATGGATTAGATAATTATATACGGGTATTAAATACATGAAGAGAATTTGTATTACTTATATAACTAGTGAATGTTATATGGCTTTTAAGAGCGGTTTTATTTATATTCAACATATGAATAATTGTGGAATATAGTTCTACGTATATAATGAAGTAGATAATTATATACGGGTAATTAAATACATGAAGAGAATTTGTATTACTTATATAACTAGTGAATGTTTTATGATTTTTAAGAAATGATTAATTAAGTTAATGTGATAAATAACTTACGAAGTAAAGATACAAATTACTCGGGTTAGAGTAGAGTTCAAGGAGTTTCATGACAAGCCTAGTTAGACGAGGTGGTGTAACTAGGATGGTCAGGAAGAAAGCGTTAGGTGTGCACTTTAGAGGAGGGGTGAGATGTATCTCAAGGGCGTGCGACACTAACTTAAATATGAAGAGCATTCATACATTTTAATTGTTGCATATTAATTCACTTGCAAAATATTTTCAAAAGGACTTTGGGCTCTGACCCATACTTGCAAAATATTTTGAAAACTTTTTAGGTATCCAGCCACAAGGATGCCAAACTTGAAGATCTGTTCCAGGGGTGCGTAGCTGCAACAGGTGTGGATGTTGCAAGATTTGGACATAGACACTTCAGTCATTGCATTCCTAGAGCAGGATGCAACTCGGTATTTCTTTCGGGCATGTTGTCTCAGCTATTTTCATTTCAGTCGGACTTTGTAATGGTTACTATTCTTTGTTGGATTATATTAGTGGATGTTGGTTTTCTGCCGATGGTTTATTCGGCCGGTCATTTATTGATTTATTTAGTATTGCTTTAGATTCATGGTTTGTGTGAATGGTTCATATTGATATTTTTATGGTGGTTGTTAAATAAAAAGATTAAAACTTTGACATCAACTTTTGAATACTAGGTGGTTAGTTTTAAAAAGTTTTCGACAGTGATGCTAAGAATGAACCAGATGAGATTCTTGTTTTAATTTGATACATGACTGATCACCCGGTATTTCATTGAGCGGGGTGTCACAGTATCCTGTGTCTCGAGTCATATATACCGACGTATATGTATCCTCTATTTTGAAAAATTAACGTATCCTGTGTCTCGAGTCATATATACCGACGTATCTATATCCTACATTTTGAAAAATTAACGTATCCTGTGTCTCGAGTCAAATATATATATATATATATATATATATATATATATATATATATATATATATATATATGAGGCAGGTTCACCTACATCATGCTCTATATATCACACCGTACATCACACCTAATTCTAGGCCTTAAGAAACATTTTTTCCAATTTTTTTATTTTTACCTTGAAATTTACCTTCCAATCAACCCATATGCAAAAAATTAGGTCAAAATACATTTTATAGCTATTTTAAAAAAATCCACAAAAAACTGCTGGCGCAGACCCTTATAAATAAGGTATTTTGAGCTGTTTTTTGTGGATTTTTTAAAATTAGCTACAAAATGTATTTTTACCTAATTTTTTGCATATGGGTTGATTGGAAGGTTAATTTCAAGGAAAAAAATATAAATTTTTTTAAAAAAAGTCTTCTAGGGCCTAGAATTAGGTGTGATGTATGGGTGATGTATAGAGCATGATGTACCATAGCCTCTCTCATATATATATACAAGTGGCTCCGTTCCCGCTCGGATGACACTTAACACAAATTGTTTCATATCCAGGACTAATGGACACCTAATATTATTTTAATGGTCTATCATCACACAAACTTGAATTATCCGGTTCGAAATTGGGATAGCAATACATTTTATGTTCATGTTTCTCACGTAGTACAAGTAAGCTGTAACGTACATAGGTTATTTGAAGTTTTCCTCCTACCATACCTCCAAACGTGGGTGGTAGATGCGGTATCAGTGGCATAACTGCATATCGAGCACATCCATACTGTACTACCAACTGCTGCTGTTGTGAAGTCTGTGTTACTGGGGTGATTATTCCTGTTTCCCCAATTTGGGGATTCTGTGGTGCCGGTGAACATTCAATGACTGTTGCAGGATCCTGCCCTTGCTAGGACAATTTTGACGGTAGTGACCCCGTTCGCCACATATGAAACACTGACCCACACAGTTTCTGCTCTGCTGGCCCTGCTGAGCACACTGCTGGCCCTGATGGTCTCGCTGACCTCTACCCTTCTGAGGGCAGTCCTGGCGTTTGTGGCCAGTGTTGCCACACGTGAAACATCTTCCTGGGAAGGGTCCTCCCCCTGTCCTTGTTGTCCCCGACCCTGATGGCCGTTACCACCTCTCCCTTGGCCATTCGGGCCCTGCTGAACCTGCTGCTGGCCCTGCTGGCCGTGTTGGCCCTGGCGGGTTTGACTCTTCCCACGTGTGACACCCCGACTAATTAAATACCGGGTAGCTACTCCTTTATCAAATTAATTCAACATGCCCAGTTGGTCCAGTTAATAGCATCACTGTCGAAAACATTTTAATGATTACTAACCACCTAGTATTTAAAAAGTAAGTGCCAAATTTTAATTTAAGTCTGATTAACATGCAACAAGTGTAATAAAGAATAATAACACCTTTCACCATACAGAAGTAAATAGAATGACCATCACATAACGTAAATAAAGTCCGGAGGAAAAACTCCTCACTACAATCCCACAACTGAAATAAGTAAACCGAAAACTAAAACAGTACATGCCAAAGTCTGAAAACTGTAATGGAAATGTAACTCTAATAGAAATGGGCAACATGCCCTACAACTGATAGATAATGAATCTGGAATCCAAGTGATAGAGGCGTCTACAAGCAAATCCCTGTAGCTTCCACAAACAGCTACAGCTCGTCACCTGAATGAGTATCCTATGCATGGTGTCCTTGTGGCTGGGCACCTAAAATGGTTTTACAAAGAAAAATAGATTTGAAAAGCAAACGGGTCAGAGCCCGAATGTGGAGATATTTTAAAAACCTGCAAGTGCTTTAAAAACATTTAAAACATCAAATGCAAAGTACATGTTAGGACGTGCACTCACATGATATTCTCACCTCTCGTCTAACTGTGCACTCCTAACGTAAGTACCCATCTATAACGACACAAACCGCTAGCTAAGTGACATCATCTCTAGCTAGACTATCATAGGTCCTACCCAAATTACTCGGTTCTATTAACATTATAACGCTCGTAATTAAGTAGGGGTTTAATGTACACTCAGATGCTCAATATGCAATATATAACACTATCAGTTAACTCGCTATATTTCTCGAAGCAATACCGTAATTATATTCACAACATTAACGTGAAGGTTCCCATTAATTAAGTGTATATTATTCACATCATAAATATACAATATAAGCACCCCGAGAACTAAGCTGCGGTGCACACATACTCTGCTATCCATCCCGGTACATCACGTACATAAGGATTACATATTCCGAATCTCTCAGGAATAGTTCACAGATAACAACATCACAAACAATGGAGGCGAACACAGTCACATCACATAGGTCACGCACATACCTACGCTCCTACGATCAGCGGACTTATTAATATCCCAATAAGTCTTTCTATGACCTATGTTCATCAAGGTAACCAGTCTAAATCCGGGCAACACAAGGATTAGAGGGCCCTAAGCGAACGCAAACCTCCCGTAATAGCAAGTATGGTAGGTATGTCATACACACAATTCATATACCAATACTAAGTAAACACACATCTTAGTAATCCCGTAGTTTAATCGTAGTACATATCGCATTCTCGTACCAACTTATAATATCTACAACTTATATTATTCCAGTTTATCATCATACGCGCCATAATCTATTCTCACGTCGTAGTAGACACTCACGTCTCAACCCAAACGGTTCATTGAATTAAATCTCTCGTATATAAATTTACTCCTCGTAATAACCCAAAAGTCCCAAATCTATCCTTACATCATCAAAGGAAGGTTATCTATATCCTCGAACAAGTTTACGGGACTCCAAAAATCAAAACAGTCCAAAAAGGACCAAACTGTCAACTCGTTAGAAGTCTCGTTCGAACGAGACTGTTCGAACGAGATCCCTCTGTCAACTCGTTAGAAGTCTCGTTCGAACGAGGCTGTTCGAACGAGATCCAGTTCGTTCGAACGAACTGTCCCTTCTAACGAGATCTCGTTCGAACGAAGTTATCGAACGAGGCTCCCTTTCGTTAGAACGACTGGTCATTTCGTTAGAAGCTCGTTCGAACGACCTGGGCAGGGGCTTCTAACGACCTACCAGATTCGTCCCAGATTTGCCTAATCTCGTTTTTTCACCATTTTTAACACCTCAAGTCTTCTCCAAAGTTCGTTCTAACAGTGTTTTAAGTTCTCTAATCATCCTAAAACATGCTAAGGTCATAAACTAACATCTTTTAAGGCATTAATGCGTCCTAAACATCATTAAATCACAAGATTTTATACTTTCCCCCAATTTTATCAAGAACATGAACGCTAGATTTATATCATCATCAAATCCCAGAATTTAATCCGTTTTAATTTCTTCTAATCACAATTATCATGGGAATAATCATCTACCTATCATTCTACATGCAATTCTCTTCAAAATTTTCAAGTTATAAACTCCAAACTACATGGGTTTTCATATTTCACCAAGAACAAACACAAAATTCGAATTTTTCTAACATGGAAAGAACATTCTTTGAAATTAAATGGAATTAAGTCACTTGCCTTGGTTGTCTCTGAGTTTGGATGATGGTTTGATAGAGTTTTTCTGCAGAATTCCCTCTCTCCAAGCTTCTTCTCCAATGGTGGCTTAAGGTGGCTAGGGTTTGATTTGGGAAACTTAGAAAACTCTTCTAATAACCTACGTAGCCTTCTAGGTTAATATGGTTTGGTTAATGGGCTTAGTGGGTTAAATCCACATCAGATTAAAACTCCCAATTTTCGTCACTTTTAATTTCCCAAAATACGAAATTACCAAAATACCCTTTATGATGCCGGTATGGCCTAAAAATACCCCGGAATCCAAACTACACCCCCGGCTAGTGTTTTCTGACTATCTCGACCCTACCGGACGCGTTGGCGCACTCAAAACGACCATACGGTTTATAGATTTTAAATTCACTTTTATAATTAACATAATATACCATGACGCGGCGGTCACACGCGTCTCAACAAAATTTCTAAAATGCCGTATATCAATCTCACGACAAATTTTATAATACCAAATACATATATCAAAACATGTATGCACATAATCAAATACCAACTCGCATCTCGTTAGTATTTATAACCCGGATTAATTTCCAATTAATACGCATTTAATTAATTAATCCCAAAAATAAATATAGCCAAAAGTACGGGGTATTACATACTTCCCCCCTAATAACTGAATTTCGTCCCGAAATTCGAAACTAGAAAGTACCTGCTAAAAACAACTCTGGATAACGTTCGCGCATCTCATCCTCGCGCTCCCATGTGGACTCCTCGACATTGTGATGTCGCCACTGAACACACACTAACGGAACTATCTTTGACCGCAGTTTCCTCTCGCTTCGGTCCAAAATAGCAATCGGCCCCTCCTCGTAGGAGCTATCCGGCTGGAGATCGATGTCCTCCACAGCAATGTGAGAGTGAGCCAAATTATCTCTAAGGTATTTCCTCAGCGAGGAAATATGGAATACATCGTGAATCCGATGCAAATGCTCCGGTAGTCCAAGTCTATACGCAACCGGTCCGATTCGCTCAATAATAGGAAACGGCCCCACATACCTTGGTGCCAACTTTCCCTTCTTCCTGAAACGCATAATCCCCTTCATAGGAGATACTCTGAGCAAAACCTGGTCTCCCACTTGGAACTCTCTGAAAAATCTCTTCGCATCAGCATAACTCTTCTGCCTGTCTTGAGCTACCCGAATGCGACTCCGAATCAACTCAATCCTTGCCGAAGTATCCTGAATCACTTCCGGCCCAAGCAGTTTGTTGTCCCCCACCTCTAACCAACATGCTGGGGAACGACAAGGCCTACCGTACAACGCCTCAAACGGAGCCATGCCAATCGTGAACTGATAGTTGTTGTAAGCAAACTCCACCAGTGGAAGGTACTGCTCCCATCCACCCCCAAAGTCAATAATGCACATACGTAGCATGTCCTCCAACATCTGATTTGTGCGCTCAGTCTGCCCATCAGTCTGCGGATGATAAGCCGTACTCAACCGCAATTCCGTGCCCATGGCCTCCTGGAAACTCTCCCAAAACCTCGAAACAAATATCTTGTCTCTGTCAGACACAATATTTAGGGGCACACCGTGAAGTCTCACAATCTCTGAAATGAAGAGCTGGGCATACTGTCTCGTAGTG
Organism: Sambucus nigra; assembly: GCA_949130495.1. NCBI lineage: Eukaryota > Viridiplantae > Streptophyta > Magnoliopsida > Dipsacales > Adoxaceae > Sambucus > Sambucus nigra. Next base: position 284,352,833 of record OX422207.1, on the reverse strand, counting down.
TAGTCAGTCCTTACGTGTAAAAAGTGAGCGACCTTGGACAACCTGTCCACAATTACCCAGACGGAGTCGTGACCCCTCTGCGACGTAGGCAACCCCGTGATAAAGTCCATGGATATGCTCTCCCACATTCACACCGGGACCTCCAATGGCTGTAGCAATCCTGCCGGTCTCTGATGATCCACTTTTACAAGCTGACAAGTGGCGCATTTCGAAACAAACTCAGCGATATCTCTCTTCATACCGCTCCACCAATACTGGCGTCTCATGTCTTGGTACATTTTGTCCCCTCCGGGATGTACCGCGAACCGTGAGCCGTGCGACTCTGCCATCACCTCGTGTCGCAATTCCTCCCCTTCCGGAACCACTAATCTCCCATTGAAGCGTAATCCCCCGTCTGAGCTAACGGTATAGGACTCGGCTCCCTCTGCTAGTAATCGAACTATCTGCTCCTGACAGAACGAGTCATTAGCATGTGCCCGTACTACCTTCGTGACAATCTGCGGTGTAACGGTCATCACAGACATGAAAGATCGGGCCACTGCATCCTGGTGTCCCAATTCCTTCCACTTAGCCTTCCACACCTCTGCCACCTCATCTGCTGGCCTACGGCTCAACGCGTCTGCTACCACGTTAGCCTTACCTGGGTGATACTGGATGTCGAACTGGTAGTCCTTCACAAACTCAAGCCACCTACGCTGCCGCATATTCAACTCCTGCGTGAACAGGTACTGTAGGGACTTGTGGTCCGTGAACAGTTGGAACTTCTCCCCCAAAAGATAGTGCCTCCAAATCCGTAGGGCAAATACCACTGCTGCCAACTCCAAATCATGCGTGGGGTAATTCTTCTCATGAGGCTTAAGCTTACGGGAAGCATAAGCTATGGCTTGTCTCTCCTGCTGTAATACACCTCCCAGTCCTTGCAAAGACGCATCGGTGTAAACCAAATACTCAACTCCCGGTCTCGGCAATGCTAACACAGGTGCTGAGGTCAATTTGTCCTTCAATTCATCGAATGCCAACTGACAGGCATCACTCCAGATGTATGGCACACCCTTACGAGTCAGATGTGTCAAAGGACCTGCTATCTTCGAAAATCCCCGAATGAACCTCCTGTAGTATCCTGCTAGACCCAAGAAACTACGAATCTCAGTCGGTGTCGTGGGCTGTCCCCACTCCCTCACCGCTGATACCTTCCCCGGATCAACAGATATTCCCTGGTCGGAAATAATGTGTCCCAAAAACTGGACTTCCTTCAGCCAAAACCCGCACTTCTCATATTTTGCATACAACTCGTTCTGACGAAGTGTCTGCAAAACCTGCCTCAAATGCTCGGCGTGCTCCTCCTCTGTCTGGGAGTAAACCAGAATATCGTCGATGAAGACAATGACAAATTGATCTAGGAAATCCTTGAACACTCTGTTCATCAAGTCCATAAACACTGCTGGAGCGTTGGTCAAGCCGAAAGGCATAACCCGAAACTCGTAAGAACCATATCTCGACAAGAACGCAGTCTTCGAGACATCCTCCTCCCTGATACGCAACTGATGGTATCCCGATCTCAAATCAATCTTCGAGAAGAAATAAGCTCCTCTCAACTGGTCGAATAAGTCATCGATTCGAGGCAACGGATACTTATTCCGTATCGTGACCTTATTCAACTCTCGGTAGTCCACACACAATCTTAGTGAACCGTCCCTCTTCTTCACAAACAAAACTGGAGCGCCCCAAGGTGAGGTACTCCTGCGAATAAAGCCCTGACCTAACAGCTGCTCTATCTGATCCCGTAACTCCCTCATCTGAGCTGGAGCCATACGGTACGGTGCGCGTGCTATAGGTCTCGTACCCGGTAGCAAATCTATAACAAAGTCTATCTCTCGACTGGGGGGTAGGCCTGGTATCTCTTGAAACACATCCGAATACTCCCTGACTACTGGGATAGAATCTAAAGGAATCACTACCTCCTTAGAGGTATCATCCTCAATGTAATACAGATGAGCGGTCGATCCTCCCTCTGGGCGAGGCATCGCCACTACAAACATCTCTTGCCCCGGAATGGCAAAAACAATGCTCCCGCTGAAGCAATCAATCATGGCCCTATAAGCTACGAGCCAATCCATACCGATAATCACATCGTGAACATGCATGTCTAACACTAACATGTCTGCAGGTAATACCAAACCACCAATCTCTACCCCCACTCCCCGGCATATAAAGAAAATAAGTGACCCACTCCCCAATGGTGAGTCGACACACGTCACTGTGCTCTCTGCCGTAGCTAACAATCCTAAAGTTTTCGCGAAGTGTGTAGCTATAAAACAGTGTGTAGCACCCGTATCAAATAACACCCGACCCATAGTGCCATGGATAGGAAACGTAGCCTCAATCGCGGGCGGTGCCTGTGGAACTGCAGCCTGGTGGACGTTGTAGACACGTCCATACTGTAGCTGCCCCTGCTGAGCTGGGACTGCTGGAATGGGTGGCAATGCTGCCATCTGTGGCGGTGCGGGAAGAGCGGCGGGAAACATAGGCCTCTGTGGCTCCTGGCGAGCACCCTGCTGCTGCTGCTGTGGGGCCCTGCCCCTATCAGGACAATCCTGTCGCTTATGGCCAGTCTTGCCACAAACAAAGCACTTCCCTGGGAAGTTCCCTCCTCTCTGTCCCTGCTGTCCCCGGCCCTGGTAGCCGTTACCGTTCCTCCCTTAGCCCTGCTGGCCCTGGTGAAACTGCTGCCCATTCTGCCCCTGTTGGCCCTGTGTGACACCCCGACTAATTAAATACCGGGTAGCTACTCCTTTATTAAATTAATTCAAAATGCCAAGTTGGCTCAGTCAATAGCATCACTGACGAAAACATTTTTTATTATTACTATCCACCTAGTATTTAAAAAGTAAGTGCCAAATTTTAATTTAAGTCTGATTAACATGCAACAAGTAAAATGAAGAAATAAATAACATCATTCACCATACTGAAGTAAACTGAATAACCATCACAATAGAGTAAATAAAGTCTGGAGGAAAACTCCTCACTACAATCCCATAACTGAAATGAATAACCGAAACTGAAATAAAACATGCTAAAGTCTGAAAACTGAAATATAAAAGATGTCTCTAAAGAAATGGGCAACATGCCCTACAACTGATAGATGGTGACTCTGGAATCCAAAAGATGGAGGCGTCTACATGCAAATCCCTGTAGCTTCCACAAGCAGCTACAGCTCGTCACCTGAATGAGTATCCTATGCTTGGTGTCCTTGTGGCTGGGCACCTAAAATGGTTTTACAAAGAAAAAGAGATTTGAAAAGCAAACGGGTCAGAGCCCGAATGTGGAGTTATATTTTAAAAACCTGCAAGTGCTTTAAAAACATTTAAAACATTAAATGCAAAGTACATGTTAGGACGTACACTCGCATGATATTCTCACCTCTCGTCTAACTGTGCACTCCTAACGTAAGTACCCATCTATACCGACCCATACTACTAGCTAACTGACAACATAACTAGCTAGACTGCCAAAGGTGCTACCCATATTACTCGGTTCCATTTATCATAACGCTCGTAATTAAATAGAGGTTCACCGTAAACTCAGTTACTAAATATGCCATTGATATAATTATCAGTTAACTCATTATATATCTCGAAACAATACCGTAATATTTTTACAACATTAACATGAGGATTCCCATAATACAATGTATATCATAAATATACAATACAAGCACCCCGCAATCTAAGCTGTAGTGCACACATACTCTGCTATCCATCCCGGTACATCACGTACATAAGGATTACATATTCCGAATCTCTCAGGAATAGTTTACCGATAACAACATCACAAATAATGGAGGCGAACACAGTCACCATCACATGGGTCACGCACATACCTACGCTCCCATGATCAGCGGACTTATTAATATCACAATAAGTCTTTCTATGACCTATGTTCATCGAGGTACCAGTCTATATCCCCCCCGTAGGCACACAAGGATTAGAGGGTCCTAAGCGAACGCAACCTCCCGTGATAGCAAGTATGGTAGGTATGTCATACACACAATCCATATACTAATACTAAGTAACCACACATCTTAGTAATACCGTATTTTAATCGTAGTATATATTCTCATACTAACTATAATTAACAAAATTCATACTATTCCGGTTTGTAATTATACGCGCCATAATTATCTCACGTCGTAGTAGACACTCACGTCTCAACCCAAACCGTCCATGTAATACACTCTCGTATGTAAATTCCTTCTCATAAATACCCAAATGTCCCAATTCTATCACTACGAAGGTTAACTATATCCTCGAACAAGTTTACGGAACTCCAAAAGTCAAAACAGTCCAAAAAGGACCAAACTGCCAGCTCGTTAGAAGTCTCGTTCGAACGAGACTTCGAACGAGTTTGGACTGTCAGGTCGTTAGAAGTCTCGTTCGAACGAGGCTGTTCGAACGAGATCCCAGTTCGTTCGAACGAACTGTCCCTTCTAACGATATCTCGTTCGAATGAGATATCGAACGAAATCCCTACTCGTTAGTAACGACTGGTCAACTCGTTAGAAGCTCGTTCGAACGAGTTCGTTCGAACGACCTGGGGGCTGCTTCTAACGAATTACCAGTTTCGGCCCAGATTTTTCCAAAAATCGTTTTTCACCATTTTTAATAATTCTAATCTCTTCCAAAGTTCATCCAAATAACGTTTTAGGGTCTCTAATTCATCCTAAACATATTTACATCATCTCCTAACATGTTTTCAAGGATCGAATCATCATAACATCAACCAAATTTACAAATTTCTACATGGCTTCGTTAAAGTGTGGTGAATGGGAGGTGGAGGGGTTAGGTCAGTGGTAGTGGGAAGGATCGAGGGCGCTAGGTTTCTACAGGCGGTTAGTTAGTGGAGGGAAGAAGAGATGAGAGGTAACGGGCACCTTTTATTTGTTTATTTTTCTCTTGAACAATGGTTACCAAAAAATTAAAAACAAATAATCAAACAAGGTTTCCAGTCAGACTCTTTCGTTAACTCTCTTAACGGAGACTTACGAATGTCCATAATTGCACATATTAAAAAAATGGGCTAACATTGCAAAAATCAAAAGAGCAGATCTAAAATTTGAAATGACGCCCCAAATTTAGGGATACATTTGTAATAAATCAAGTGATTCAAATTAAGATACATGTTTTATTTATGAATTTTTTTACTTTGCCCCGAGATAGTACCATAATTAGACTTAACCCCTGCATGTAAATTGTCATGCGAGGAGTTAAGTCTAATTTTTGTAAAAGTCTGGGTTATGTCTAATTACGACATTATGTCACGGGGTAAAGTCCAAAAAACTCTTTATATTTATTTATTTTGTCTCCCATATGAATTTTTCCAATTCTTATGTAGGTTAATAGATTATGCATTAGTTAAATTATTGTAATGAAGATTGAAGATACCAAAAGGTTTAACAACAAAAACAGTTAAAAATGACTAAGAAGACAATATGGAAGCTTAAATAAAAAAGATCAGGGGAAAAGTGATTTACAAAACCAAAAACGAAACTACTTAAACCAAACATACTGAAAATAATTGGTATGGTATTAATATATTCATATAGGTGAAATACCTCAAGAAGGAGAAGGGCAATCGAGCTATTCTAAAGGAAGTGAGAGTCATACATGTTATATTTATCTCTTTTGTATTTGTTGGCGTATGTATCCCAAATTTTGCCCATTTAAGGCCTTTTGGATATAAAATAAACAAATGAATGACATTGAGAGCTTCTTCCACTTTGGTTGGGTCATGACTTGTGATTATTATTGGTGTGTGGTGTTTACATCAATTCTTCACAAGGTTTAATGAACTGAAATTTAATTGTTATCAGGTTATAATTCATTCACTAGAGATGCGAGGTTGAAGGAGCTCAAAAACAATTCAACGTACACAAACTCTTCTATGATTGTTCCACGACTGCCAAACACTCTTTAATAAAACTCTGAAGCAGTGAGGAATACATATCAGGGAAAGTCCTGTAGTGGTCTACATGAGGAGATGAGCCAAAATTAAAAGAGCATACTTTTCGCCCCATTTTTCTTTGGCCTTCAATAAACGATTCTACTGCCTGAAATGGGATCACCTTATCACCTGTACTATATAGATAAAGCTGAGGACAATGAGGTTGATTCTCTGATAGCAATGCGAGGATCCTACTCAACCTCCTGCATGTAAAACAACTGACGTTAGCCATTTTTGCTTCAGAAAGTTCGACAGGTTTTGAGATTGCTATTTAGATTCAATCTGTGAACTAAAAAATAAATATCACCTACAATTATGGTACTTACTGGTTTACTTCAGGCAACTTGAGAAGAAAAGAGAAGAGCTTTTCAAATGCTAAAAGAAAAAAGACTTGAATGATTGGAGGTTCCTTTCCTCCACTTTCTAACTCATTTCCTTCTTTAGCCTCAATTGAGGATTCTCCTAAAGAGCTACGCTTTTGAAGCAAGGCGGCAGTAAATCCAGCTGCCCAAACCTACCAAAGCGTTTGAAAGAAAGATTTGTCAATTAGCATCCCTCATAATTTCATTGCTAGCCAAAATGAGTAGTCAGTGAAAAACACAATATAACAGAGAGTGACATTCATACTAAGACTATGCAATCAGAATACTTAAGACAAAAATAAATATTAAAAAGTCTTAAAATTATACATGTTGGGTTTTTCTCCCTTTCGATTAAATATAATTGAGATTTAGTGATTTCCCACATGAAATTAAATTTCTACATATGTCGTGTCTTGATCCTTATTTAAAAAGATTTATACCGATTTTTGAGGAAAAAAAATAAAAAAGAGTAATGCTATGAGTCTCAACTACATTCCTCAACTGACGTGGCATTGCAATAAATGTTGTGTTTTGTACTATATGTAATTATTACATAGTATAACACTTTATTGCAATGCCATATGAGTTAGAGAGTAATTGGGGGACATAGTTGGTACTCATAGTATTTTCCATTTAAAAAAAATACTATCCTTGGTTGGGTACCATAGAGAAGCCATGGACATGGTAGGTAGCGAAAGCACCTAGCATGACAAACTGATGAATCGTGACAAGAAACAATGCTAACAACACATTAAGGAAAAGGAAAACAAAAAATAAATAGCATGAATAATCTACAAACCTAAGTGACCCATATGAACTCAACATTATTTGCATAATTTAACATCGATAGTTTAAAGGACAAACATTACACACAACTCAAAATGATGCATCTGTACAAGTAAAGGTTTCTTACTCATAATACACCCCCCCCCCCCCCCCCCCCCTCATAATATGGATTAATGTCCTTCCATTGAGATGAGTAGACAAAATGTGCTTAAAAACTAATGCACCATTGACACCCAATTTAGAGATATTCCATCCATTGACATTCTTTTGACTGTTATTTAAGTTATTAAAATACGTTTAATAATAAATGAATAAAAAGGAAAAAAGAAAAAAGACAAACATAATAATCGTTCACCCCCCACCCCACACACAAAAAAACCCTCTCAGGTCAGATCATCTAGTGTCTAGTCCAATTGCATGTCAAGATGTGGTTAGGTAGATTAACTCTAACCATTTCATTAGTTGCTGAAAATCTGAACGGACCACATGGACCATTCTTAAAGGTAGTGAGTAGTGACTAGAGTCAAAACAACATAATAATAATTGACTACTTTGTTATGTTATGTAATACACAAATATAATCAACTCAAAGCTTGATTGATTATATATGTTTCACTTTACGGAACAAGAAAATCCTACGACAAAAAACAATGTGTTAGCTTCTTAAGAAGATTGAAGAAAGGAAGGGGAAATGGCACGTATATTTGACAAAAAAAGTCATTTTTAAGGATATTTCCTTCCCCTTATATTCTCCAAGAACCAACCCATGGTTTCAAAGAATCAACGAAAAAGATACTATGCAGAGAAGATAGAAAATTAGCTAAAGCTCGATGAAACAAATGAAACTGCAATCTCCGTACCATCTAAAGAAACAAATTTGTCTCAAATTTTGTGAACATTTAAATCCTGTTCGGTAGTGTTAACTGACTCATTTTTCAATTTTTTTGTGCTTTAATTGTCTTAGAGAAAATTTCCATCTTAAACTACGTTACCACATGCCAACATAATGAAGTAAAAAATGAAAAACCATTTTCCAGAACACTATAATATTAATCATTGATACATTAATGATTAAATTTTCATATTCAATTGTTCTTAATAAAAGAATCTTGGATATTCATGATAATCACATATAATCAATTATGCGGAACATAAAATAGTATTAAAATAATATACCTCCATCATGTCACAACTAGAAAAATTGATAGAACAGTCAACCTTAACGATATTCGATTGAGATGAATTTCGGAACATGGCTTCATCTTTTTATATGGCAAGAACATACTATAATTTCAATGCATTCCAACGGTTAGATCTCCATGTATAGCCAAAATACTATTTTGAAATTTACTCTTCTTGAGAATTTAGATTTCTCTCCCTTTCTTTTATGTGGTCTTTTTAGAATGCGTGAATGATAGAAATCAATCACTTATTTATAGGCAGGGAGATGACCTAAATCTCAAACAGTCAGTTAATATCAACCGTCCATCAAGGTAAATGCCCAAGAGTTTTTTTGACTCTACGTATTTGGAGTACCATTTCATTAATCAAAGTGACTCTTTGGTTGCGTATGTTTTTTCATTTGACTCTGAAGTCTGAATCGGACTGAATTTGAAATATATGTTTGTTTTTATGTCTGAATGTACCTCTAAATAAATGGATGTACTTATTCAGACTTCAGATTCAAACTTTAGATGTAACTCTACCTCTTAATCATTAAGAGTTAAATATAATCGTTAACCTCTTAATTATTTGGAAAAAAAAAATACTTTTTGGTACCTCTTAAGTCTGAATGGTTCAAATTCGTAAAAACAAACAACACCTTAGTATTAATATAATTATAGAGCATATAATGGAGAATTATATATAATAATTCAAACAAAAAATTCCATGGAAATCGAAAACAACACTGAAATGAAGTTATCAAATGCAAATCAGAAAAACAAGAATGTTAAAATTTGAAAAGATCAAACAGTTGAATACAAACCTTGGGATTTAAGTGTGGGTCCGCACCTGAATCAAAAATGGATCCTTTGATCTTCTCCAAGAGGTCAGGCTTGGCTTGCAAATCAGCAAGAATGGCACCATATCTGCAGAAACAAATGAAAATTGCCACCAACATAAAATACAAAGAGAAAGAGGTCTCTAAACAAAAAATAGAAAAAATCTGAGTTGCCTAAATAGTAATACAGAGCCAATGAGCATGCCAAATGAATACGACATTTGGTATTGATGAGCACAACTAGTAATTAGAATGTATTCATGATTGAGATGAAATGAACCTACGCAAGCCAACCGGTGTTGCTAAAGGTGTGGAATAGCAAGTAACGTTGTCGGCCGTCCTTTTGGGTATGAGACAACCAGGAAGCAAGCTCGGCCGACAAGGCAGATATCCGCTCCTGTAATCGCCTCCCTAAATCAAACGAAAGCACGTCTTTAACCGAAGCAACGAAGGTTATGGCATTAATACCCCTCGAATTGTACAGCTCAGCGTATCTCCTCAAGTGTTTTTGTTTTGATCCCAACCAACCTAGCAATACTACAGTCACAATTGGGCCTTTTTCCCCCGCGATTTTTACATCTCCGCCATCGAGAGAAGCGAAACTCCAGGCGAAGGGCTTGTGTTCAGAAGTGGATACGTTTGAGGGTAAAGAGTAATTTGATGCGGAGAGAGATTGGAAAAAGGCTAGCAGCGGGGTCGGATTTGGGGGACGTGGGTAAATGCTAGTATAGCATCGTGGATTTGATTGGATTGTGTAGGTGGGAATGAGACGAGAGCGTGGATGGAATGAGAGATGAGGGGTTTTGAGAAGGACCAAGTGGCGATTGAACAATCTGGCTGAACCTTCCATTTAATTGAATTTCAAATCCTCCAAAACATGAGCTCAACTCCCACTTTGAGTTTATCGATTGAGAACCATCGGGCGGCCTACACTAACGATGTCAATATACACACAAGGACTATGTGGTTTCATGGCATTTGCATTGATCCCGACGAAGCTCAAGGCAATCTTAACTTAGGTCCGTTTGATTGTGAATGGGCAAAAGCGTGCGCATGACAAAATTTGCCATAAATTTTACATAGACAAATTCAGATGACGCTATCAAACAACATTAAGCGAAATTAAAGTCAATCCAATTAATTTATTTAAAAACAATTTTTATATTATATTCAAAAATATTAAAAATAGTTTTTACAATATTTTTATATTACAGTTTTTAAAAAAAATCGTAAAACGTTTTCTTAACAATTTTTTTAATACAAAACAATTTTTAAATATTCACAACAGTTTTTTTTAACTATTTAAAATATTTTTTAATTTTGTTTTTAAACTTTAAAACTGTTTTTATATTATATTCAAAACAGTTTTTAAAATTGTTAAAAACTATTTTTACAATATTTTCATATTACGTTTTTTCAAAAAATTTGTAAAACATTCTCTTAACAATTTTTTATAATATCAAAAACAGTTTTTAAAATATTACAAAACAAATTTTAAACATTCACAACAGTTTTTTTAAACTATTTAAAACAGTTTTACAAAATATTTTTTTAAACTTTAAAACAGTTTTTATAATATATCCAAAACAGTTTTTAAAAATGTTAAAAACTGTTTTACAATATTTTTATATTACGGTTTTTCAAAAAATTTGTAAAACATTCTCTTAACAATTTTTTATAATATTAAAAGCAGTTTTCAAAACATTACAAAACAGTTTTTAAATATTTATAACAGTTTTTTTAAATATTTAAAACAGTCTTTAAAATTATTTTTTAAAACTTTAAAACTGTTTTTATAATATATTCACAACAGTTTTTAAAAATGTTAAAAACAGTTTTTACAATATTTTGTTAATACGGTTTTTTAAAAAAATTGTAAACATTTTCTTAACAATTTTTTATAATATTAAAAACAGTTTTTGAAACATTATAAAACAACTTTTAAATATTCATAACAGTTTTTTAATTATTTAAAACAGTTTTTAAATTATTTTTTAAAACATTAAAACCGTTTAAGAAGTTGGCAAATTTGTGGGCAAATATTTCTCACTCAAATAGGTAAGCAAAATTTGCCCACAGATTGTGCATAGGAGGTGTTGTACATTGGCAAATAATGTCTAGGCAAATTATGCAACCAAACAGCCAAAATGTGGACAAATTTTCATATTTGCCAACTTTTTGGCATTTGCCTAGGCAAATTATGCCAACCAAACGGACCCTTATTGGAATTTGGGTATGAAAAGGAAAATACTAATGACACGTTGAAATAAAGTATTGGAAATTATCTTAGCGCTGTAAACGGATATTCGAAAATTCGCATTCGTTCGATATTCGACTCTGAATTTGCGAATATTTATCCGAAAATATGGAAACGGATACGAATATGGATACTCTATAAAAATATTCGAGAAAACGGATACGGATAGTACTAGTATCCGACATGGATAATCCGTATCCGATGCGGAGTATCCATTTTATCGGATATCCGTTTTATCGGATATCCGTATCCGTCAAACATATGTTTAAAATATTACTAATAATATTAGTATTAGTATTACTAGTAAATAAATATTAAAAAAAACCTTAATCGTTTATTCTCCAAAACAAAATAAACACATACTCCACTCCAAACAAAAACACCCTAAAGTTATTATTTTATTGGGTATATTATAAAATGTCATGTATTATTTTATTGGGTATATTATCATAGAGTTACACTAAAGTTACAATACACCCTATTACACGCAACATACACCGACTAAAGAACATATACTTTACTAAAAAAAAAAAAAACTTCATTTCATTTCTCTTTCGTACAAAACAAGAGAAAAGAAACTCTCATGTGATTGTTCGTTAGTTTTCTTAATTATAAATAAATGTAAGAGAGAAATAGAAAATAATATAAGAGAGAAACATAATAAAATGTAAGAGAGAACTAGAAAAGTAAAGAGATGGTTTTGATTGTGATGAAAACTGAAGTTAACAACATGTATATTATATACAAAATAAAAATATATACTTACTAAAATAAAAATATCAGTATGTTTTGAAGACAAAAGGTCCATGAGGTTATCATTCTTAATAAATTTGATTAATCTAAAAGGTGCATATTTATTTCTACTGTTATGGAATGCGACTGTTATTTTTTTTTTATGGCTTTAAACTTATATGGTTGTAAAGTATGGATGACTTTAAGCCATATTATCATTATGGAATGATACTATTATTATGGAATCCATAATTGTTGATATTAGGAGGCAGTAATTTTGTTATATATTTATTTGGATTGGATTGGATATTTTAATTGTTATTTTTTGCGATGGCTAAATAATGTAAACGGATACGGATATTATCCGAATCCGAGCAGATACGGATATGGATAGTTGTTTTAACTATTCGGGTGGATATGGATACGGATACGAATAGTACATTCAGATAGCGGATACGGATATGGAAAACATGGTATCCGATCCGTATCCGTCCGTTTACCACCCCTAACTTAACGATAGTAGTAACAATTAATATAAGAAGTTAATAAGAGAAGTGACTTCTTCTTTTTTCGTCATTTTCTCTCTTTGTCCAATAAATTTTGAAAACGTACCTTCTTTCGAGAACCAAAAGTCACGAAACCCTGTAATTTCTATATCCATGTCTGTTTATACTTTCTTTTCGGTTAATTCACTTAATGACCGTAAGAAATCCTGTAGTGCATTGTTTCTCTCCAAAAATTGCCTCTTCATTTTCCTTCACTATCCTTTCATATTTCTCTATGAATTAAATCAAATGTAGGTTTAGGGCTCACTGATAATCCAGCGCACCTGCTCCCTCCATAGTTCCTAAATCTCAGCATCACACAAAATCCGGGTGCATCCCAAATTACTTTTTGAGTTTCAATTACTTAGTTGTACATGGTTCTATGGCTATATTGTAAATTACTATCTACTTCTAACTGAGGAACATTGGATTGTACTGACGATGTTTCCTCCCGGTACCGCTACAATTTGATGGGGATGGTATATCAGATGAGTCTTTTGTGTGATTCATTAAGCACTGATGACTTGGCAACATTTCTGGACACAAAGATAGAGAATTCACCATCTCATTCATCACCGGATTCAGATGACAACCATGGCTCTCGTCTCGACAGGTACTCAATCAACTTTACTTAATTATTCAACCTAAATATGGCTTTATGTCTGATTTGATGTTGCACCCCCACCCCCCCTCCAATTCCATCATATTTATTTTTTCATGTTTATTCAATTACATTAGATTTGTCTTATTGGGATTCTTTTGCAGCTCCTATTGGCTATTTAGATGGGTGTTTTTTAAAAGCCTAATATTTTATTTATGATTTTTTTTGTAGACATTCCTATTGGATTTACCATATCACATTTCAATTCAGGTATACTATATGTTTTATTTTGATTTTTATACTCTGATTTAGGGATTTCAATTATTTTCTTTTTTTTTCTTCAAGTCTATGAAGTTCTCAACATCAATTTCTTATTTTTACTTTGGTTGAACCCGCAATAGTTTTAAAGTCTTTCAATCAACAATTGCATGATATTGTTTTAGCTTTATGTCTCACATATCATTTATATTCGGTTATATTAGTATGAAAATAGGTGGTGGGTATTATATTATCAAAAAGAATGGGGTGGGAAAGAACAAGTATCCTGGGCGGTAAGACTACATGACAACAAAACTATATATATATATATATATATATGCTCTGATTTTTTAGCTTTGCCCTAAATCCATATCATGTTTGATGTCCATGTACTATTTTGAGTAAGTCTTCAAATGCATATATATAACTATGATGTTTTCAATTCCAATTTTTATAATGTTAATTTCTTTTCTAAATGTATATTTTTTAGAAAGAATGGGATTGTAGTGGACTAATTTTTATTTCATAGGTTCTTGAATTTTAAAACCTTTCATCTCAAATTTGACGTATTATAGATTATAAACTCTTTATTATTTTAAGAGGGTTTTGGTGAAAGGTCAAATCTAACTTAAAGTGTATTAAAATAGAACACTCCACATAATTTTATAACTTTAAGTCATGTACTAAAAAGACCATGAAAAATTACCAATATACTATTTGACAACTCATACAAAAAAAACATCAAATTTTTACAAGTCCATTACTTCAAATCTACAAATTCAAAATTCAAAAAATTTATATATTTGAAATCTACACGCCATGATCTATCCAATAACACCCATATTTGATATATTTTGACAAAAAATTGAAACCGATAAATTTATTATTTCACTAAAACCTCTATTTTTTCCGACGAACACTATAATTTTTTCGGCGAAAACCTTCTTCTCCGGCGCTAGCAATGGTGTCGCTAGCGCGGACCAAAAAATGGAAGAAACAGACGAAGAGACAGAGAAACGAGGAGAGAGAAACAATCCGACGAGAATTTCGACAGTCTTCAACGAGGATTTCGGCGTTCCGACGGGAATTTCGGTGGGTGGGGTGGGGGTGGGGTTATGTGTTTATTTTTAGAATGAGATTTAAATGAGTATGAGTGAGGGTATTAATATAAAACTCTTTTTAACTAAAACAAATAAAATTACATATGTTGTGCACTCCTAACTCCAAAGGTACCACACAAATAAGTATTATTGTACCATAGGGACTAAATTTATAAACCTGAAAATCATTGCCCTATAAATCTAAATATAGGAAGGAACATGAACTTGACCTTAATTCTTTATTATTTTAATTAGACCGTATTCATTATATGTACAAAGATGACAAACTATATATAATCTCAACTAAGAATCATTATAAGTGTGTGAGTTGATCTATGTTTTAAAAATATCTTAGCACCAAATTCCATTCACGATTCTATATTAGATATATTTCTGGAGTATTTTTCTTTGTCATTTATGTACATACCTAGCTTATCTTTATGAGAATTTATTGTGTTTATTTCTTAAAAAAATGGGTGCGTGTTTTGAAAACAAAATTTACATAGATTCCCGGTTATGAGCATTATATCATACGTCAAAATTACTTATAATTATTTCTTCCACATTATTTTATAGTAAATATAAAACAAGTTTTATAAATCTCATTCAAAAAAGTACGTCGGTTACTGGCTTTGGTGGTCTGGAATGCAGGTCGTTCCTTGAAATTTAGTTGTACCTTAAAATTTAACTGTACCTTGAAATTTACCAATTACCTCTTCATAATTGTTGATGCGACAGGAGGCGAGGTATTCATATTCATTGAGTTCACCATTCTCTCTTTCAAATATTTTTCTAATATTTGACTAAGATTTTTAATTTAATATTTAGAGTTTAGAGCTTGTTATATACTGACATTAAGATTTTTTGACACGTTACTAGGTGTTGTACACTTTATATTTGTATTTGTGCTTAAAAACTGTGTAAAACGTTGTTTCAGATAATATATATACATATACCAATGGGTATATAAATCCCATGTTTTTTTTTGCCCTAATATTTTTATTAGTTTTAGTTTCTAAATTATTTCTTACCTTGACATAATATTCAGTTATGGTTAATTTATATTTTATTGGAATTTTTACCAATTGGTCCTTTTTGATAACTATGTAGTCAAATAGGTCCTAAGTTTTTTTTGCTCTAACGGGTGAATGTGACTTATTGAGGAATATTTGTTATGACAAGACTAATTATGAATTATCTTCTGTAAATAATACTTATTTTTCATACCCCCTATTTTAATCACGTAGTTTGGAATAAATCTAATTTTCATGACAAATAAAACTTAATTATTTCAGTTTTGTTAGCTGGAATTTTCTTTTCTAAATTACATACATATTTGTTTACTATTTCAATCATTTCAGCATAATCAAAACTCCAAACATGAAGGCTAAACATTTAAATGGTTGTAATACTACTAACATTTGAATGACGTTATGTGCGCCAAGTAAAAATGAGAATGTGTGTCCTACAATTGGACTGAACGACCCATATTCGAAATAAACCATCATTAATGTTTTTGCGAAAGTTGTCACGACATTCCAAGTATTGTGCAGGGTCTCTCGGGGCGGATGGAATATTATTTTAACAAATTTTATGAAATGCATATTTTGCTAAGAGCATTATGAAAATTATGATCATGGCAATTTGCCACATGTTTGGAGGCGTTCTTATATTTCATTTTTTTATTTATTGTATTTATTTATTTATTTTTTATGCTATATTTTTATTTATGTGCATACTTTATTTAATTTACAACAAAAATACGATAATATTAGAGGTTCTAATAGTAATTAGTGCACACTAATCTATTTAGGGGTGCAATAGATACGGTATGGTCGGTAACGACCCCTTACCAATACCAAAACCACATTCTATATGTTAAAATCGTACCGTACCAATTTACCGACCGATACATAAAAAAAAAACCAAAACCAAACCGACCGATTTTTCGTTTTTTTCGGTATTTTCGGGTTTTTTTGGTTTCGGTAATTTCGATTTTTTCCCGGTAAATACCAGAATTTCAAATCGGTTTATGCATTTGGTAAATCTGGTATATATTTCGATATACCCATTTCTAGCTGTTACAATTTCTAGCATTTCTAGTTGTTTGGAACAATTAGAAACATACACAAACATGTACAATTTCTAGCATCTGTAGCATTTAGAACAATAGATTTAAACAGATACGAGACCAAAGTAATCAGTTTGCTTTTGTCGGAGACGGAGGAGAGTGAGACGAGATGAGGGAGCTAGTGCCTTAGGAGAGTGAGACGAGATGATGAGCCTAAAAAAATGGGAGTTGTTACCTCAAAAAATGTTCGTCGAAAAGTCAAAATCATCCACACCTCCAACACCGGAAAAACAAACCTTCGCCGGAAAAACCAACTCGTCGGGAAAAAAAATCACCGAAAAACACGGAGGGAACTTAGATCCGAATACAGCTGGCGCCAAAAAATTATCACCGGAGACCCGATCTCAAAACGAAGTAACCACACCAAATCGAAAGCCAAATCTCAAAATAAAAAAATGGTGTTCTCAAATAAAAGTCCCCAAAAAATTATTTCTCAAAATCAACCCAAGGTTGAAGAAGAAAAAAATGAGAGAGAGAGATCTCAAACAAAAATGACGGCCACACTTTTTGAGAGAGAAAGAGGTAAAAAAAATGAAATGGAAACCCTAAAAAAAGATCTCTATACAAACCACAATATAAAGTCCAAATGAAATAAGGGCAAAACGAATATAGCCAACAAAACAAACGGCTCTTTTTATTTTAACAAAATGCTGCCTAATTCATTTTGTGTTAAATGTTTGATTAATTAAACAAAATATATGTTTAATTAACATGATTATTTAACACTTAAACCAAATACTCAAATAAATAAATTTAAATTCAAAGAGAATATAAAAACTCACTCATGAGAAATAAAATAAATAGAAGTAGTATGATACCTAAAATAATTTGACACTGCACAAAAAGTTTGGTACGGTATTTCGATACGGTAATTTTGGTACGATATCGGTACGGTAAATTCGGTAAATCAGTTTTTTGTATCTAAAAACCAAAACCAACCAAATTTTTTACGGTATTTTCGGTTTCGGTAAAATCGGTTTTTGGTATTTCATAATATGAAACCAAAATCATTTTTTTCCGGACCAAAACGGTAAGGTAAGGTAAAAACCCGTACCGGTTGCACCCCTAAATCTATTTACGCAATTGCAAAAGGTAACTTGGATCCTTGAAAAGCTGTATATTGAAATTATTTTTTCATGTGTAATTCTACATTCACTTTGAATATATAAATCATATATTTGTTTTTGAATAAATAAATAAATGTTTTAAGTATGTCCCCGCACATCGTGCAGGTTACATGCTAGTTTCATTATAATAACAAACTAATTTGTATAATTTTTTGATTAATTTCATTATATTCATAACATTACTCATTTGTTTTTTTTTTTAATTTTGATATTCGAAACAAACAAATGCTAAAATAATAATTGTGTTTCTATTCTCTCTCTCTCTCTCTCTCTCTCTCTCTCCCTCTCTCTCCCTCTCTCTCGTAAACCCTAATTAGGGTTTGCACGGATATACACAATCCCCCCTCCCGCGTGAATCCTAAGCCTCTAGACATCAATAATGCTTGGAATCGTTCCGTTGCCTCTGTTGTAGTAGGATGTCAAGAAACCTGCTACTTTTTAGGGAGAACCAGTTGTTGTTTTTTCTGATGAATACATTTCAAATCTCGCGAAGCCTTTTAAATTTGTCTTGATAGGGAAGTTCTCCCATGGTAGACCATCCATGGAGGTTATTAGGCAAGTTTTCCAAACTTTCTCTCTAAAAACAACATTAAACATAGGTATTTTAAATCACAAACATGTGTTGATCATATTAAACACTGAAGAAGATTATTCTAGGACGTGGATGCGAAATACTTGGTATTTCCTATGCGAAGATTGTCGGTTGATATATATATATATATATATGATCTTTATATCGTTTTTTTTCTCAAAAAGCATAATCAAGATTCTCTTAAAAAAACTCTAGTAAAAAAGATGATTTTTTTTATCATAATTTACCTTTCTAAATTGAGCTAAATATGACATGACTACCCTATAGCTTATTAGTGTTTACATAAAACTATGATAAAAATGACTTTTCTTTTATAACACTTTTACGAACATTTATGCCACCCCTATTTATCACAATTTCTAAACATTCTAAAATCATGATGAAAGGCTTTTTATCACGGTTTTTAACCGTGATAAATAGCCTTTTTTTTTTCTTATAGTGCTAAGTAATAATAAACAATATAAAATAAATACACATATGTATCATGTAAAGAACGAGTGGGGTGCCTAACACCTTTCCCACCGATAACATGTTCCCCAAACATATCATTACGAATATCTAAAAATGCAAGCTTATACGTCTTAGGATGAGCTCTAACGGGTTCACCTAACCTCCTAACCTATTTTGGGTATTTATATAAAGCCAAAATTTTAAAAAGCATGAGGCGGGATTAAGGTGTTTTGTGTTAGTGAGACGAGGTACAAGCTTCGAGGCAAAATCGAGGTGTAAGGCTCAATTGAACAAAAAGAATCACTAATTATTATTAAAATACTAATAAAATTGCAATCTAATGCATAATGTCCATTAGAAGAAGAATGACATAATATGTTACAATCACTATCCACAATCCACGTCATCAACGCAGTAGATAATTTATTATCAAATGATCACACAAGTAATCCATAAGTAACATCAACATTAAATAATATGTTATCAAATAATAAAAAATTGCATCATCGTCAAATTATATTATACCTATAAACGAAAAACAATTACATCTCTTTATTTATATGAATGAACAAAAAAATAATAAAGCAATTTCAATAATATAATGATTTAAAGCAAATTATGCGTAACGTGATAATTAAACATGATATTACAATTCTAATATATATATATATATATATATATATATATATATAATTCAGAGCATAAATTGAGGCTTAAGCCTCAATCACCTCAATGACCACCTTGAGCCAAAATGCCTAAAGGCGCACACCTCAAGACGTTTTTTATTGCCTCGTCTTGAGGTGGTGCCTCAAGGCGCATTTCACATCGATTTTTAAAACATTGTATAAAACAAAATAAAGACTTTGATCAAACTCCCATTATCGCTTCTACTTGCTCGCAACTCTCATAGTGGACTAGTAACAACGCATCCATGAAAATTCGAATAAAAAACAATTAAATCGTAGCTCTCCTATGTGATTTTTAAGCCACAATACCACATTACACTACATAATTATCCACAACGCGTTATCCATTGTTAAAAGATGTCTTTACAAAGTGGGTTAACACCATGTAAAAGCTGAATGCCCTAATCCGTCATAATATGGTGGCGCCTCCGTGCTAAAATCCCGAATTTATGAATTCTCTACGAATTTTGGTAGAATTTGCGAATCGGGTCAGTCTAAGTCATATTCGCAACAATGGACTCCTCCCCAATTTACTTGCTTTGTAGAATAAAACTTTTGTCTGTTTCAAGACAACTAATGCCCTTTTTGACAAAAGGCCTTTGTTTGTGCGTTTAGCTTTAAGCAAAAGCATGGCCATCTTTTATAGAGCCAGTTGGTTTAGGATCAGTGTGCTTCACATGATTATGAAGCATTGTATATGTGTATTTATTCTGATGGTTAAAACAACAATACTCTTAATCAACGTGGGACACTCTAGTGCAACTATATATGGAGACTCCAAAGACAAACTTAGTCTTATATATATATATATAATTTTAACATATATACGGACCTATTAATGTTTTGGTGTAGGGCTTGGGAAAAGGCCAAGGTTTGGCTAATTATGGGCCTGTTAAGATTTTTGGGTCTTAATTTTTGTGATAGAAAGTTTAAGAATAATATGCAAGCACTGGTTCTTTTTTTTTGGTTGCAAACTGTAAACATGTGTAAATATAGGTCACCCACATCCGTACCCGCACTTGCACCCCTCTCACACTGCAAACTGTAAACATGTGTAAATATTGGGCGTGTAAAAATCATTAAAGGTCACTTACCTCCATCCCCATTCTCTTAGTCAAGGTTGTGACCTTTTATAGTTTAGTTTACCTCACCATTGAGGTGCCTGAAGTTACGAGTGAATCCTAATATGTTAATAGAATGACTAAAATATCAAAAATACTAAAACGACCAAAGTAGGAAAAGTGATCAAGTTCGTTACCCAATAAATAGCCTGCATATAGTTTTATCACAAAAATTAATAAAAAAATGCACTTTTAAAATTTAGCAACTCAGAACCACGCTAAAAATTAAGGGTTAACTCTCTATATATATATTTACTAGCTGATGCCCGTGTCGAGGGCACGACGTTAAATTTGCCCCCGGGCAAAAAAAAAACATAAAAAAATAAATAAAAAAAATATTTAAAAATAAAAGAATGACTAAAATATCAAAAATAGTAAAACGACCAAAGTAGGAAAAGTGATCAAGTTCATTACTCATTTAAATAAATAACCTGCATAAAGTTTTATCACAAAAAATTAATAAAAAAATGCACTTTTAAAATTTAGCAGCTCAGAACCACGCTAAAAATTAAGTGTTAACTCTCTCTCTCTCTCTCTCTCTCTCTCTCTCTCTCTCTATATATATATATATATATATATATATATATATATATATATATATATATATATATATATATATATATATATACACACTAGCGGATGGCCGTGCCGAGGGCACGGCGCTATATTTGCCCTCAGCCCCCCCCAAAAAAACTTTAAAAAAATATTTAAAAAACAATTAAATTTAAGATGATAATATAGATTTTAATAGCATGTATTTAAAAAATAATAGTATATATATAATAGTATAATAGTATATAATGACTTTTAGCGTGATATTTTATGGATGTGCATGTGTATGCATGTTATGTATACATGCAACACATAAAATATCATGCTTAAAAAGGTAAAATGTCATCCATATTATATAATAGCTTTTAGTATGTGCATGTGTACATGCAACACAAAAAGTACCATGCTTAAAAAGGTAAAATGTCATCCATATATTTTGTCCCATTCATGAGCATTGAGCTCCCATATATATATATATAATTTTATTGAATGAATTCTCAAAAGGGGGAATTTTTTGGGTATTGACATCCAAATAACTCAGAAAAAAACCCAAAACATTGTGAACAACGGGCATCTCATTGAGGGTGTATTGAGGTGACCTCATTTCTCTAACACTAACTCGCGTGGTCTCCATACTCTGTTCCCAAATGCTAGTAACAATCCTATCTCCCCTCTAGGGCTGTCAATGGGTCGGAGCCGGGGGGGTTTAGGGATATCCAGACCCTTGTAATCGGGTCTTCATCGGGTCCGGGCCGGGTCTTCATCGGGTCTACAATATTGGATCCAGACCCGGATCCGTTCGGGTCTTTGGGTCTCAGGTTCGGGCCCGGGTCCGGGTCTGGTCAAATTTATACATTTATTTTATATTATTCCCCTTCTTTATTTTTTAATCTTAAATTGAAATATTTTGTAGTGTATTATAGAATATTATTAGTATATATAAAACATATATTATTTATATTTATTATATACATAAATATATATTTTGATATATATTACTTACATGTTATATTGATAAGATATATTTATAAATATATATAATACATGTTATATTGATAATATATATTTGTTATATTTGTTATTTATAAATATATATAAATTTGATAAGATATATTTGTTATATTTGATATTTATAAATATATATGAATTTATAAATATATATAAATTGATAGTATATAGATAGATATTTAAAAAATAATAATATACAATCTGAG
Source organism: Sambucus nigra (assembly GCA_949130495.1). Taxonomy (NCBI): domain Eukaryota; kingdom Viridiplantae; phylum Streptophyta; class Magnoliopsida; order Dipsacales; family Adoxaceae; genus Sambucus; species Sambucus nigra. The sequence continues at coordinate 284,330,317 of OX422207.1, read as the reverse complement.
TCGAATTTTCGGATCCGGATCTTGTATAAGATTCAGATCCTACTCGTTTAATAAACGGATCTTCAGATATTCGCGCTTCGAATCTCAAGTCCAAAAATAATATACTCATACCTATTATACGGATCGGATCCGGATCAGGTCCGACCCATTGACGGGCTACTCCCCTCCTCAAGAGAGTTCGATCAGGAAAAAAAAAACTAGGCGAGGGATAGCATCTGCGTGAAAAGAAGTCAGAGACGATGGGGACAGTGTGGAATTCTGGATCGGTGAAACCGGGCAAGCAATTGATCGTCTTGGCAGCCGCCTTCAAGCCAATTACTACTTTCAACAACCACGTACGTATCATCCTCGAGCCAATTCTACAACTCCTATTGTTACAAAACCAACTATGCTCTATTACACACCATGTTGGTGTTTCAATTTATATCATAATGGAATGTACTTTGATGGAGATACTAGGCTTGTTGAACAATTGGCCATCAAGTGATTCATATTTTCCCTTCACTGTAGCTTAATTCCGCCTTTCGAATCATTAACTATGGCCTATAACATAAAGACGTGAAGATATGCCATTACTCTCTTGCCTTAGCGAATAATAAAATACAACTACTGACGTAAAGAAAAGACGTGGAAGTGCGAAAATTATTATATACAACAAAAACAACAACAATAACTAAAACAAGAAGTCATGAACGCTCTCAATTTTTCTCTAGATTCTCATTATCAAAAGCCGAAAGTGTTACAAAAGGAACCTCTTACGGCTATTTATACTAAAGATAAAAAGGTAAAAAAAAAGAATAAATAGGAAAGAATAATAAAAAAGACGCTCATGTCCTATCCTATTCTCCTGAATCATTCTCCCTTCCTCCCTGAGAAGACTCTATATGCTCCGTATATTGGGGATAGAAGTTCGGGTCAACGTGCTGCAGATGGCCTCAGTAATCCATGAATCTTCGGTCTCGGGTCGTCCTACCCAACGAACTAAATCATCCAAAGACGAGGAGATAGGCTCAGAGTCCGGAATCCCCTCAACGCGATCAACGTGAGAGCGAACCGTGTGGGCTGTGGCGGGTGGGCTAGGAATCGACGGAGCATGTGTGCCTCGGAAAGGAGAGTGGTCCGCCACGTTGAACGGGCAGTGCATGCGGAACTCGTCAGGTAGATCAACCTCATAAGCATTCGGCCCACAAGCTTGGACAATAGTAAATAGTCCAAATCTGCGCATAAGAAGCTTGTTGCTCTTACCCTGCCGCCGCGTTTTCTGGAGATACACCATGACCAAATTACTCGGGTGAAAGGGGATAAAACGACAATGCTCATCGGCGACCTCTTTATAAGAATCATAAATGCTCTCTAAACGAGCACGAATATCGATCTGGATGGAAGTTAGACGGGTGGCAAATTCCTTAGTTGAGGGACAAGTAGGCACTCTCGGAGGAAGCTCGACAAGGTCTTTAGGCATAGTAGGTGACTGTCCTAATACGATCTGAAAAGAAGAGAGACCGGTAGAGCGCTTGACGACATTGTTGAAGGTGAACTCGGCCTGGACTATCACGACGTCCCACCGTCGGGGGTGCTCAGAAGACAGGCATCACAATAGGTCATCCATACTCCAATAGACCACCTCAGTCCGTCGAAATGCCTGGTAAATCGTACGTCCTTGTCAGAGGTGATACTACGGAGAACGCTGTGGAGATGGACAACCTTGCGAAAATATAATGAAGCCACATGGGAAGCATCAGTCGTGCGAGTACCAAGGTTTTAAAAGGCGCGAGGCGTAGTTGAGGCGTTTTGCCTCTGTGAGGCGAGGCGTAAGCCTCGAGGCGGTCCGAGGCTTTAAGCCTCAACTTTTTTCCACAAAAGTAACTAAAAATTGATATAAAAATAGTAATTAAAAGAGGAACAAATTAAGTATCACAACTATCATGAAAACAAACGATGTAAACTTGATTCCACAACAGAATACAAATAATAACACCATAATGTCATCATCACAATACATGTTACACCATCAAGACAAAATAAATCCATAATGAAAATCACCATCACCATCACCATCACTATCACCTAACCATAACAAAGTAGAATGTATCACCAAACCATAACCCAAAACAAAACAAACAATGTATCATCACTATATATTAAGTAGTGGATCATCGGTATCCAATGGCCGGGCAAATGGATAATATGCTTCATCTCCACCTCCATCCCCATCATCATCGCTTAGAGGATCATCCATGGAATCATCTGCATATCGAATCGGTCCATCCTCCTCCTCCTCGTCTGAGTTGAGATCCTCCCACTCCTCTTCTTCGCCCACCAATCCTTTTCCTTTATCTAATAAATAATAAGATTAAAAATTAGTTATGTAGTTTGTTTAAAATAAAGAAGACAAGTATAAATAATAATGTAGACCTTTTCCCGTAGTTTTTGAACTCTTCGACCTTCTCATTTTTTTTTTTGCACGTCTGTACTCGAGCCCCCCTTAGTTGCTAACCCCGATTCATCGCTTTGGCATCCATTGGATGACTCGGCAACCCACTCATCGTCAGAAGGCACAATGTCAATGACCAACGGATCCTGGTCTTCCTTAAGTGCCTATCGTTCAATTTTTGGTTATACATGATGTAGACGAGCGTGTTGAGCTTCGATGTTGCCAAACGATTTCTCCTCTTTGTGCGTATCTATTATAAATTTTTGTAAACTTAGTCATAATATTATAACTATATTCTTAGAGTGAGAATTAATTCATAAATATTAATTACCTGATTAAACGTACTCCAGTTACGCTCACAGGCGGAGGATGAACAAGTTAAACTTAAAACTTTCACAGCGAAACTTGTCAATTCTGGGGTTTCATCTCCGAATCGAATCCACCAATCAGCTGAAAGAAAATATTAATATTAAGTAAAATTTTAAAAATATTAACTTGAAAAAAATTAACTTAAGAAAATATTAACATTAAGTAATTTATGTACTTACCGGGTCTCCTTTTCTTACACGTAAGTTTTGCCTGTGAATACCCAAACATTCCCTTTCTCCTTCGAAACACATCCAATTGCAAATCAGCTTTTTCCCTCTCCACTGGATCGGTGATGAGTTTGTCCATGCAAATGTACAACCCTGACTTAATCTCAAAATGCGTGGAGAAATTATCATCGTATTGGAAGTGGGGATTTAGAAAATATGCTGCCGCGTGCAAATGACGATGCAATTGGAAATCCCACTTCTCGTCAATGATACTCCATAACTCCTTATACGCCCCCTCATCATAATCCAAATTTTTTGCTATCTCCTCCTTGGCTTTATCCATAGCACCATATATAAATCCCATTCCCGGCATCTTTTCAGAATCCGTCATCCTCAATACACTAACAAGAGGCTTTGTGGTCTTAATTGCATAAGCCACGCTACCTCAAAAACTGCTATCTCGCAAAATAATCTTTTTTGCTTCCTTCCCTTCTGGCTTGTTTGCCCAACTACATTCTGCCCAATCGTTAGATGTAAACATCGCCTCCAATCGTTACCTCAACCCGTACATACTTTGTAATGTCAAATATGAAGTGGCAAATCTAGTTGCAGCTGGGCGAATAAGATCCTTGTTGGTGTTTTTCCTCATCAATGCCAACACCCATCCATGATTGTAAATAAAATTGCTACCTAACCATCATAAAAAGTATTGTAATACTTAAATTAGAAATCAAATTATGGCAAATATATTAAGAAATTGATATAAAAAAATACTAATGTATTACCTTTTTCGCTTTAATCAACGCATTCTTGTGCTGAGGCAAATTTTCGAGCTTCTCTAACATTAGATCTATGCAATGTGCGCCACACGCCGTCCACCAAAGCCGTTTTCTCTTCTCCATTAGCTTACTTCCAGCTGCCTTATAGTTCGACGCATTGTTTGTCACAACTTGGATAACAATATCCTCCCCAACTTTCTCCACAACATCATCAAGTAGCTTAAACAATAAATCAGCATCTTTGATGGAATCAGATGGATCCACAGATTTTAAAAAAACAGTACCATATGGATTGTTGACAAGAAAATTTATCAAACTTCTCCCTCGAATATCTTTCCACCCGTCAGATAATATGGTAACCCCGGTTTGTGCCCATGTCTTTTTCACCCCACTAACAATTTTATTTGCCGTCACCTCTTCCTTCTTCAAAATCCACGTGCTAAGTTCATGAGGTGTAGGAGGCTTGAAACCATGACCAAATTTCCCAATTGCTCTACACATGTTCACAAAAGAAGGACTGCTTGCTACATTGAAAGGAATGCCATTTTAAAAAAAAAACTTCCAACATCTAAACACGTTTGATTGCGAAGATCTTTTTCGTGCCCCTTGTCTATGGTAGTTGCTTCACTATCATCATCAACATCGACAATAAAACGATCCATTGGTCCTCGAATTCCCCTCGTAAAATCACTACCCGTGTTTGACCCTCCAAATGATTGACTATTGTAATAAGAGGCATTATTAATCCTTTGCTCATCTTCTCTTCTTTTCGCTTGCTTAACATCAACACCCTTCATCAAATAATCTTTCATCTATTGGCTAACCTCCGGAGGTACCTTCACACATTTAGCCACATTCTTCTTGGTACACGCAAGATGGTCCTTCATTCGCTTAACCCCACCTTTAATAATTTTTCCGCAAAAGCCACATTCAATATATTTGTAATCCTTATCCGGCAATTCCACCTCCTTCCCGTATTTCCAAGCGGGATCCTTCCTATTTGACATAATGGCAACTCACTACAATAATATAGATTTTATGTTAGCATAAAAGCCATATATATATATATATATATATATATATATAAGTAACATAAATTCCTTATATATGTATATGTTTATATATATAGCACAAAAATATAAAATAAACCAAATCGGCACAGAAAATATACCTTCGGTTTGCTGTAACAGAGGTCCGAAAACCAAAAACGAGCAAAATCAATGTTTTTTCCCTTCGGTTTTGTGAAACGGCTAGGGTTTGTAGGTTTTTTGCCTTCGGTTTTGGGGAAACAAAGACAGACGAGGGGGCTTTGAATGGTTACGCACGTTTTTTTTTCTTTTAAGTTGTTTCGACACTTATACCCTAACTCAGGACAGAAAGTAAGAGGCGTACGCCTCAGGAGCCTCGAGGCGCATAGCCTCAAGGCGAACGCCTCACTCACAAGGCGGAAGCCTCAGAAAAAAAAACAGAGGCGTAAGCCTCATGAAGCCTCTTCAGTGCCTCGCCTCGAGACGTTCCTCAAATCGCCTTTTAAAACATTGGCGACTACAAGGGATGAAGTAAGACATCTTAGAGAACCTGACCACCATGACAAAGATGGAATCATGACCACTAGATGTACGGGAAAGCCCCACGATAAAGTCCATCGAGACGTCCTGCCACGATCTCTTGGAAATCGGTAATTGGGTATACAAACCAGCATTGATGTGCTGGCCCTTAGTTGTCTGGCAAGTGTAGCAACGCCGAATGAAGGCATTGGCATCCCTCCTCATCGTTGGCCAATAAAATCGATACCTCAGCATTGCGTGGGTACGCGCCTGTCCCAAATGGCTTGACAATCCACCATTGTGGATCTTCGAAATAATCTTCTCCCGAAGAGAAGAAGTCCCAAATGGCTTGACAATCCACCTCTATGGATCTTCGAAATAATCTTCTCCCGAAGAGAAGAAGATGGATTGCATAAGGCTGTCCCCCTTTGTAGTAGAAAATACTCTCCCGATTCCCCATTGCCTTGCTGACAGGCTGCAAAAATCGGTCCAAACTCTACATCGGTCGGGTAAAGATCATGTGACACCCCGCCTAATTAAATACCGGGCGATCACTCCTTTATTAAATTAAATCAAGGTAAACAGTTGGTTCATTCTCAGCATCACTGTCGATAAAAATAAATTTTCCAATTTAACACCCTAAATAATTAAGCTAAGTGTCAAAACCATTTTCATACATAACTTTCCAAATTTTATTTAAAGAAAAAGATTTATTTATTTAAAAACAACATTTCTACAATTAAGAATCACACCACAATAAACCTGGAACACAAACCAATTAATTTAAAACATTACATGCGGAATATAAAGTAACACAATACAAACTGAATAAGTCCCATAGTAACAATACTAGAAATAACTGAAGTACAAATGTCCCAATAACAATGAAATAATGGAAAGGGCGACACATGCCCAATAAATGAGAATGCTAGAAGTGGAGTCAATAAAGGAAGCCGTCTACGCAAGTGACCTGCAACTCCCACCTAAGCTGCAACACGTTCCTCTCAAGGGATCCTAAGCAAGACGCCCCTGTGGCTGGGCACCTGAAATATATACATATATATATACAAGAGAGAGAGAGAAAAAGAAACGGGTCAGAGCCCGAAAGTGTGTTTGATTTAAAATACGTTTAGCAAGTATTTAAATTGATACAGGCCAATGCAACAACATATTAGAGCGACACTCTCTTGAGAAATTCTCACCTCTCTTCTAATGTGCACGCCTATCGCACTAACCTTCCCCACGGTTTATCTTACCATTTTATCATACTAACCTTCCCAATAATTTATCTTACCTTAACTTACTCATAAGATTTCAAAACCGAACAATATTATTGTTTAAAAAGAATACTTCCAATTAGCAGCACAACTCTCGTTGTAGCTTTTATTAATTTATAAAGGTTTCCTAGTGTCATATTATACTTTCACAAAACAAGTATTTACTATATGTGTCATCAACCATGTCCTACTTATCAAATCACAGTAGGCAGTTTCAAATTTCCAAATTTCATATATATATTAACTACTCGTATAATATATATAAAATAACCGCACCCCAAATCAAACTATGGTGCGTGTATACTTCTACTAGCCAAACCCCATACCACTCATATCAAGGGGAATACAAGTTCGGAATCACTCTCGAACTGTATTAACACATACACAATCAATATCGAGGCGAAGCATAGATTCCAAGTCTCTAAGAGGATAGCACATACTCGCGTCTCTTAGGACCGTCTGAACTATCAATTCGATAGCCTGTACCAAGGATATCTATCTTTTAGGGTACAAGTCAATATCCCCCATAAAGGTCCCATCGAGATAAGACTGTCCCAGCGCGGTAACCTCAAGGATAGCAAGTAACGCGGTATGTTTTTCACATGTATATAATATATGTACACACAATCATATAAATATACCACAGTTATCATATTTATATAGGTTCTTCTCGTCACCCATAATTATACCATTTGTCCTTAATTTCACATTATTAGTATTACGTATAAGGTTTCATCTCTAACCTTAACTCGAAGGGTTTTCTCACTTATTTCGTGACACTCGTGGACTCTATTCTTCCGAGTAGAAAATTTAGTAGGTATACCTCAATTCACTATCGTAACTATTCGCCGAAATCTCTCACTTGGAATACGTAGTTTCATCGTTTATTATATAATTATCCCAAAAGCAAAATTCTCGTCTCATAATAAAGTTCCCAACACTTATTCATATGTCCTACTGGTCTTTCCTATCTCCCAAAACATTTTAGGAAGAACACCCAAGAATTATTTCACGATAAATTTAATTTAACTAATTAAACAAGGGAAATAGGAGTCTGCCAGGAGGGGTCGATCGATCGAGGTCTGAGGCTCGATCGATCGAACCTTCGATCGATCGAAGCTCTAGGCTCGATCGATCGATCAAGCAGGTATTTCGATTCCTGCAGAATTGCAGTTACGGGTTCTACCAATATTCTTCATCCAAAACCATGTTTTTCCATTCTAAACGTCCCAAAAATCCTACTATTAACATTATATCAATATACCAGATGTTTTCAACGTAAAGCATGTGTATATCTAACATTAAACATGGATAATTAACCCAAAATCTCATCTAATCATCAAGAACCCTAGAGTTTTTCTTAATCATGGTTCTAATCTGTTTTTACCAGAATTTCCTTCTAATATATCATCAAAATTTCGTGGGTTATATTCCTCTACATGGCAAGGATTCCAGAATTTTCATATAACTCAATACTACATGCATTTTCCTAACACAAATTGGGTTTTCTTCCATATTTTTCATCTCTAATCATTCCTAAACTAATATGAAGATTGCACTAACGAAAATACGCAAGATAAATACTTGCTTGAGATTTTCGACGTTCTGATTCGCAGATGATTTCGGTGTGGTTGCGTAGCCCGTTGCGCGATCTACGCGGTGGTGGTGGTTGTGGTGCAAACGTATGACTTTTGGGGCCTTGGATTGCCTTGGAGCTTTCTCCTTCCCTCTCCTATGGCCGTCACTTGTGTTTTTGTTTTCTAACCCTAGCTGACTAACCTAAATGGCTGATATAGGTTGCTGAATTTCGTGGGTTTAATTACCCAAAAAGGTGAAATGACTAAATTGCCCTCCCGGGGTACCAATTAGGCCTAAAAACGCCCCGAGACCCAAACTAACCCCCGGGTACACTTTTCTGACTATCTCGACCCTTCCGGACGCGTTGGCGCACTCAAAATGACTATACGGGCAACTTATAAAATAATCACTTTTTATTTATCAAAATTTAGTCCCGACGCGACACGAGCACGTTCCGACTTAAATTTCCGAAATTGTCATTTAACTCACTCATGACATTCAATATAACCAATATAATATATTACTTTGCTCATTAGTAATATTCAACAAGTTTCCCATAATTACTAACTCTCGTCACGTTAATAATTATATCATAATTAATTTCCGGATTTTTATTAAATAAATCACTCACATCAATTTTTATAAATCCCCAAATTAATATAGCATAAAGATACGGGGTATTACAGATCACGGACCTCATCGAATCCAAAAACTTGACTCCGAAGAGTCACTAAAGCTTGCGCTCTCCTGCTAAAGGCATCAGCCACCTGATTCTCCTTTTCCGGTTTGTATTGCAAATGGAACGTATATATCTGGAGGTAGGGTGTCCACTTGGTGTGTTTGTCACTAACACGCCTTTGACTATGTAAAAGGCGTAGGGCCTCATGATCCGACTTGATGGAAACTCCTTGTGGAGGAGGTAAGAAGACTAGAACTTCGCTGTCTTTACCACTGCATAAAACTCAAGATCATACGTTGAATAATTGAGGGCGGCCCTTGTCAGCTTCTGGCTAAAGAAGGCAATCGGCTTCCCTTTTTGGCTTAAAACATCACCCACCCCCGTCTTGCAAGCATCGCAAGATAACTCAAATAACTGGTCAAAGTCAGGTAGTGCTAAGATAGCTGCCGTCGTCATCAACTCCTTGACGCGTTTGAAGGCCCTATCCGCCTCCGCTGTCCACCGAAACTTAGCACTCGACGAGGTACTTATCAAATCCATAATAAGCGCCATGACAATGCTAAACTCGACTATAAAACGTCGGTAAAACTCTGCGAGGCCATGAAAGCTGCGGACCTGGGATACCGACGTGGGTGCCAAACCACTATCGCTTGAACCTTGGCGTCATCCACCCTGCCGCCCTCGCCTGAAGCCACATATCCCAAAAATGTTATCGAAGGTACCATGAAGGCGCATTTCTTCAATGTGAGGAAGAATCGCTCGACTCGTAGGACCTCCAATACCCGAGCCATATGGCCAAGGTGCTCCTCCTTCGATCGGTTACAGATCAGGATATCATCATAATATACAACCACAAACTTGCCCATGAAATTGCTTGAGTCATCACTTGCATAAAGGTAAATGGGGTATTGGGTAGGCCGAAAGGCATGACCGTCCACTCATATAACCCGTCCTTCGTCTTGAAGGCAATCTTCCATTCGTCTCCTGGCTTCATGCGAATCTGATGATACCCGCTCTTCGAGTCTGGCTTGGAGAAAATTCTAGCGCCATGGAGTTGGTCTAGCGTTTCCTCTAACCGAGGGATAGAACAACACACATCCGTTAACTCTCATCATTCTTTGACGCTAAAATGGCTGGTATCGCATAAGGGGACATACTCTCTTGAACGTACCTTTTGTTACATAGCTCAGTGACTTGTTTCTGTAACTCCGCGTGCTCCGTAGGCGACATACGATAATGGGGTAGGTTGGGGAGCTGTGCCCTGGGGACAAAATCAATGGCGTGTTGTATATCCTGAAGAAGAGGAAGATCATCTCGAGGAGTACACACATCGGAATAAGAGTCTAACAAGCTCTGAACGTGTGAGGGAACGACTGTCTCCGAGGTATTAATGCGACTGATAAGAGCATAATATAACCCTGTCTGAGTGGTCTCTGTGGCTAGCTCTTCATGTGAGACTATTAGGGCGGAAGGTCGCAATTTCGGGAACGGTCTCATGGGACGGAGAAGAAAATTCCTCCCCTCATGCTCGAATGAGTAAGTGTTAGCTCGGCCATTAAGCATGCTGAGATGATCAAATTGCCATGGTCTCCCCTACAGAAGGTGGCACACCCTCATATCTACCACGGTTCACAGGATCTCTCTACTCGGCACTGTCGGCTAGGGGCAAGTGTGACTCCACTACCCAACCACCCAATACGACACGGGGTGGTTAAAGACTCTGTGGGTAATTTCAGCATATTCACCATCTCCTATACCACCAAATTGTCGCTAGCTTCTCCGTCAATAATTGCCGTACATAGTCTCCACTTGACGGTGCAACGAGTAAAAAAAATACTCGTGCGGATCCATGTATCATCACTAAGGTGGGGGTGATTATAGATCCACTGAAGTTGATATCATTAAAGTATGCACATAAGCGGTAAAACCCCCCCGCGAGCTCCGCCTGAGTATGGCAAAATGAATGCCGTACATGGGATGGAATAGGTAGGATGCCCAATGAAGAACACCCTTTGTAAATAGGGTTCAGTTCCATGGTTATTAGTTTAGGGCTTATGGGTTGTGGTAAGAAATTTGAGTGGCGGGGGAAGATTGTGAATTCTTTGTCAAATTAGGTGTAGGAGGATTAGGGTTTAGATGTGGATTGAGGATAGAATTAGAAACTAGGGTTTCTCAGGGGATAGGAATAATCTAAAACGGATTTGTATTTGGGTCGTGGATCTTGGTAGGAAATAGGGGATCAGATGTCGCACCTCCAAAGGGGTTAGCGTCGTCGTAGGCAATGGGTTGGCGGGTTAGGGTTGGCTGACCGTTTTTGGGGTTTTTGGCATCAATTCGGGGCTTTGGCTTGCTTCCGGTGGGGTTGCCGACAGTGGGTTTAAGTCCGTTCAGGGGTAAGTTGGTTTCAGGGGTTTTCGTGGTGGTCATGGGTGGTGGTGATGTTATATGGGGATTTGTAGAGTTAGGGCTTCTTGTTTCTCGTAGTTCTCGTGGTTCTAGGGTTAGGGTCTCATGGAGGTGTTTGAGAGTATGTTGTAATTCATCCGGGTGAGACCAACCTGAATCCTAATCGTCTATGAACATGTTTGATCCAAGATCAAATGAGGCTTTGGTACGAATTTGATGTAAAGAAAAGATGTGGAAGCGTGAAATTTAATCTACACAACAACAACAACTAAAAGAAGAGGTCATGAAAGTTCTCAATTTCTCTCTCTAGGTTCTCATTATCAAAAGTCAAAAGTGTTATCAGAGGAGCCTCTTACGGCTATTTATACTAAAGATAAAAAGGCTAAAAAAAGGATAAATAAGAAAGAATAATAAAAAAGATGTTCATATCCTATGCTCTTGCATCAACAACGAAGAAGAAACTCTCTCTCAAGTCATCTATTCTCTCCAAAATTAAATTATGTAATACAATGCTAAGAGCCCTTTTATATACTATGGGAAAACTATACACAAGTACAATAATGTCCCTCACTAATAAAATTAAATAAAAGACGATCATGCCCCTTCATTACTTGCCCTTCTTGAGAGGGAGCCAAGTTCTCGGAAAGGCGAGAATAGAAGTGAAGATCGATGCGCTGTAGTTTATCCTTTGTAATGAACGAGCTCTCAGAGACCGAGCGAGCTACCCAAGTAACCACGTATTGAGTCAAACGACCAGGACTATATAACATGTAAACGTCTTCGAATCCAAAACTCCCTCAATATGATCAACATGGGATCGAACAGGCCATCGGTCGGTCCACAAAGAACCGATGGAACATGGTGACCTCTAAAAGATGAAAGGTGTGCAGTTTTGAACGTGCGGTGAATACGAAACTCTGGTCGGAGGTCAACGGCATATGCATTCATCCCGTGAGCGCCTAGGACGGGAAATGGTTCAAACCATCAATAGGCATATACGGATTGGAATCTAAGACAGTTTGGAATGGTGAATGCTCTTCCCATCATTGTTAAAGGCGAATGCGGCCCGAGGAACAACAGAACTTTAACTTTTGCGGGTTGCTTGAAGCTAGATATCTTAGCAAGTCTCCAACGATACAATTGACGACCTCTGTTTGTCAATTTAGGGATGGAAGGATCGCCAAAAATGATGATAAAACAGACACCGTTGTCATACGTAATGCTCCGCGCGATGCCATACAAGTGAACGATCTCACACAAATATAAAGTGGCATCCGTGGTCATGCCATAATGAATGAAGTGGTCCATGCTTCAGAACCATTCAACAATAAATAAAATGGAGTCACGACCCTACGAGGCAGTCCCACTATGACACGTCTTGCTATAGCATCTCAGGAATAGAAAGTGGAGTGTACAATCTGGTGTTAATGTGATGTCTCTTTGTCGTTTGGCATACATAACATCTCTGAATAAAGGCATTAGTGTCACGATGCATGGTAGCCCAAAAGAATCTCTCTTGAAGCATCGTCAGTGTGTGGGAGACTCCGATGTGAACAACTAGGCCTCTTGAATAAACCTCCCTAATAATCTTCTCCCGTAGGGAATAAGTGAGAATAGAATGGACAGAGCCTTGAATTAAAAATCCATCTTGAAGTAGGAAATCACCTGATGTTCCTTGAAGCTGGCACATTATGCTATAATAGGTCTAAAATACTCATCGGTCACGGACCTCATCAAACCCAAATACAAAGCCTCGAAGAACGATCAAAACATTAGACCGACGACTCTGGGTATCGGCAAATCTGGTTTTCCTTCCCTGACCATTACCGTAGATGAACGTGTATCACTGGAGGAAGTTGGACCACTTCACATATATGTTCACTAATCTTCATCTGTCTGTTAACAAACTGTAGTGACTCGTGATCTGATTTATGACAAACTTCTAATGAATGAGATACTCATGCCAATGTCGCATCGCCTCACCACCTGAACAATGGTATAAAAGTCAACATCATACGTCGATTAATTCAGAACTGGGACAAAGAGATTGTGGCTGAATAAAGCAATCAGGCGGCCGTTCTGACTGAGCACTCCGCCAATTCCGATCTTGTAAGCATCAGAAGATAACTCAAATTGTTGGGTGAAGTCTGGGAGGGCAAGAACCGGGGCGGTTGTCATATGAGCCTTGATGAGGTGAAATGCATCATGGGCCTCCTCTGTCCAGCGGAAGTCAACATTCGACACCCCATGAGTGTCGTGATCGGTGCTAAAACCAAAAATAGAACCTCCAATAAAAATTAGCCAACTCATTGAAACGACGAATATATGCAACCGTGGTGGGAATCGACTGATCAACAGTTGCCTGGACCCTGTACTCGTCAGCCCTCACTCCCTTAGCGGACACAATATACCCCAAAAAATTAACCGACGAGATTATGGAAGTGTACTCGCGCTACTGCAGATGTTGATGGGCGCAAAGTACCTGAAGTACCCGACGAACGCGATCTAAATTCTCCTCCTTTGCACTGCTGTAAATGAGAATGTTGTCAAAGTAACAATCACAAATTTACCCAAGAAAGGGCATAACGTCTTGAGTTATCACCCTCATGAACGTTGATGTAGCGTTGAACATATCGAACGACATAACTGTCCACTCATAAAGGCCGTTCTTCGTCTTAATGGCGGTCTTATATTCATCTCTAGGACACATATGTACCTGATGGTACCACTCTGCATATCTAATTTGGTGAACACACAGGCTTCGTCAAGTTGGTTCAACATTTCCTCAAACCGACGAATGAGAAATTTGTACTTAATCATGATCTTGTTGATCGCATGACTATCAACACACGACCTTCAACTTATATCCTTCTTCGTTGTGAGAAGGGAAGGAACGACACAAGGCGACATGCTTTTTACCTCAACGAGCCTTGGCCACACAGATTGGACACTAGTTGCTGCAACTCCTTAAGTTCTGCTGCAATGAGGAAGATTGGGCAAGGGGCCCCGCACAAAATCAATAGCATGATGGATGTCCCTCAATGGTCGCACTCCCTGTGATGAGGTACACGCATCCTCGAAAGTCTACAAGGCTGCTGTAGCAGGGAATGTCTGCCTCGAGGGTGCTCAGCGTACTCACCAGTGCGTAACAATTGCCCTGCTCGTCTCAGAAATCAAGGTAGGCGTCGTAACCATGGTAACGGTCGGGGGAGAAATACAGGGAGGCCGCATTGATGAAGAATCTCAACTCGAATACCGTTATGCTTGAAGGAGTACATGTTCAGGCGACCATCGTGCATGGTACCTCAATTAAACTGCCAGGGATGATCTAATAAGAGGAGGCGACAGATGATCATGCCCACCACAGTGCAGAGAACATCATTAGAACATGATCGATGGAACGTATTACTGCTGGTTGGGAACCAAAGTATTGCCGCTGCTAAGCCACCCAATACGATATGAGACCTGTAAGGGCTCCATAGGCACGCTGGGCTTAGTCATCATTTCTGTCTAAGCAAGATTCTAGAACCTCCATTAATAATCATCGTACATAATCGTCCCTGCGATGTACATAGGGCTGTAAACGGATATTCGAAAATCCGCATCCGTCCGATATCCGAATCCGAATTTGCGGATATTTATCCGAAAATATGAAAACGGATACGAATATGGATACTCTATAAAAATATCCGAGAAAACGGATATAGATACGGATAGTAATAGTATCCGACACGGATAATCCGTATCCGATGCAGAGTATCCATTTCATCGGATATTCGTTTTACCGGATATCCGTATCCGTCAAACATATGTTTAAAATATTACTAATAGTATTAGTATTTGTATTACTGAAAAAATAATATTAAAAAAACCTTAATCGTTTATTCTCTAAAACAAAATAAACATATACTCCACTCAAAATAAAAACACCCTAAAGTTATTATTTTATTGGGTATATTATAAAATGTCATGTCTTACTATTTTATTGAGTATATTATCATGGAGTTACACTAAAGTTACAATACACCCTCTCACACACAACATACACCCACTAAAGAACAACTTCACTCAAAACAAAAACAAAACTAACTTCATTTCATTTCTCTTTCGTGCAAAATAAGAGAAAAGAAACCCTCGTGTTGTTGTTTGTTAGTTTCCTTAATTATAAATAAATGTAAGAGAGAAACATAGAATAATGTAAAAGAGAAACATAATAGAATGTAAGAGAGAAACATAAAAGTAAAGAGATGGTTTTGATTGTGATGAGAACTGAAGTTAACAACAGATATATTATATACAAAATAAAAAAGTATACTTATTAAAATAAAAATATCAGTATGTTTTAAAGACAAAAGGTCCATGAGGTTATCATTCTCAACAAATTTGATTTAATCTAAAAGGTGCATATTTATTTCTATTTTCATGGAATGCGACTGTTATTTTTTTTGGATGGCTTTAAGCTTATATGGTTATAAAGTATGGATCGCTTTAAGCCATATTATCATTATGGAATGATACTATTATTATGGAATCCATAATTGTTGATGTTAGGAGGCAGTAATTTTGTTATATATTTATTTGGATTGAATTGGATTGGATATTTTAATAGTTATTTTTTGCGATGTCTAAATAATGTAAATGGATACGGATATTATCCGAATCCGAGGTATCCGAGCGGATACGGATATGGATAGTTGTTTTAACTATTCGGGCGGATACGGATACCATTGCTCTAAGCGCAGTATATTCTCTACACATGGTATACATCTAGGAAATTTGAAATATATAGCATAAATTACTATTATACACGGACACGGTTATAAAAAGACACATTAGATCATAGATCTTATACAACAATATGAAAAAAATATATATGTAAATATCAAATTTATTTAACAATTTAATTATTTAATAATCAGTAAAAGAAAAGATATTGATATATTTGAAAAAAAGATGCTCCAATGTGTGAAAAGAATAATCAAAATCAACATATAAATTGTTTTAAGATGTTAAATATTGTTTGTTACTTTTGCCTAAGCGGGAACTAGTGAAAAAGATAAAGTTTCACTAGGAATCAAAGACTTACATCGGTTAGTTTTGGTTTCGGAAATCGTTTAATCTTTCATATTTAATTGTAAAATATGTAATCAACACATTTATTTTTTCTTGTATTGGGGGCATTATCCAAAAGAATTTAACGAGGCGCACCTGAGCTGCGCTTTGAGTTTGGAGCCTAGGCTAACAAGTCACCCGCCTTATTGAAGGCGAGTGAGACAAGGTGCCGATGCTGCGCCTGGAGCCTAGGCATGCCTTTAACAACAGTGGTTCCAACATTAGTTAGTTGTTGAAAAAAGCTCAATGAATAGGTGGGGTTGGTTGTTTTGGAGGTTGGGTTGATTTAGGGGTTTAAGGGCTTCATTTAGGGTTGAAACCTTAAGTTTAGTGAGTAGAATGGTGTGGGATCACATTGGCAGGCACATTATGGGAATCGCATAGGGGTGGAGAGGACCGAATCGGGGCCCCTCTTGACTTGTCAGCGGGGGTAGCAGGCGCAGGCAAGGTGCATAAGGAAACCCTCGACGAAGGCGGCGAGGAGTCGGTGGTGGCTATTCCACCAATAGCGATAGGCCCTTGCTTCTACTGCTGGGTTGTCGGTTGATAAAAATTGGGCCATAAAAGGTTTTTCCGGTGGATTTTGGCACCAAATGACGCTAAGACGTCAGTGGAAGATTTAGGGTTTGGTCCTTAAGGTTGACCTAATTCATGTCCCAATCTCTCTAAATCTCTTACATTATCAAACCTTATAATGAAGACAAGAGATGGTTTGAAAAGGAATCATGCCCTGACACTAATTTGATGTAAGCGAAAGCGAATAATCAAATACAACACAACAACCGATGCAAACATCCACCAGGGTTGAATGCCCAAGAGCAGACCCTTATGCTCTCATTCTCGACTGGAGCATACCCTCGGGTCGAAAATCCAAATGTAGCAGCACCACCATGGACCGAGCCTTCCATGGTTCCATTGGATTCAGTTGGCTGTTGCCGAAGCTTGAAGAATATCGGAGACAAATCGACAACCTCACAAATCGTCCGAACCTTTTCTTTATTCGATCTCATCTTTCCCTCCTCTTTCTTCGATTGAACCCTAGAGGGAGTGCGATTTGGAGGTTTTCGCCTCCCTCTTCTTTTTCTTCTTTTTCGCAACCCTAGGGCAATGAATTTTTTTTCGAGATCATTTTTAGGGGTTTTGTTGGTTTAAGTAGTGGAAGGTTTGGTTTATAATATTGGAATTAGGGTTCAAGATTAGGGAAAGGGTTAGAATGGCCCGAGAAGAAGTAAAACCTTCCAATTTTAATAAATTTAGGATTTGCTGGTTCATCATTTAGGTCCTAACATTTTTTAGGGAAGCCAATTGATTTTCAGAATTAGTGTTTTGATTTTTCTTCTTTGGAGCCGTTAATGGAGATGCATTGGGAGGTCAAATCCCCCCTCACCCACACATATAATATGGTTGACTCTATACCAATTTGATACAAACACCAAAAATTGGATCCAAAGAAGAGACAAAACACTATAAAAAAAAATCTGAAAATTGTATTAGAAAATCAAAAAATTTAATTATCTCTTTACATTATCACCTATTTATATTAAAAATTAATCCTAATCCATTTAGGAAAGTAATAAAAGACCAAAAGACTTGCTATAATATTTCCTAAAGAAGACTCAAACCTCTTTTATTACATTTAATACTATCATAACAAAACTATAAACCCCATCTACATCAACAACAACAAAAAAATTTAAAGAAGAAACTCTCTCTGAAGTCATCATTCATACTCTCCAAAATGTAATAATGATATGCAATGCTAGGAGCCATTTATATAGTAGGGGAAAAATACACACAAGTACAATAATTCCCATCACTAATAGAAATAACATAAAAGACGATCATGCCCCTGCATCATATCCACCTTTATCATGTTAAATGTTGCTACTATAATGGGTCGGGTTATGGCCAGAGAAGAAGTAAGACCCTCTAATTTTGATAAATTTAAGATTTTTTGGTTCATCATTAAATTATAACTTTTTCTAGGGCTGGCAATTGTTTTCAGAATCGGTGTTCTGATTTTTCTTCTTGGGAGCTGTTAATGGAGATCCAATGGGAGGACAACTTCCCCCCCTTCTCTCCCCCCCCCCCCCCCCCCCCCCCAACCCACATACATACAATATGGTTGACTCTATACGAATTTGATACAAACACTAAAAATTGGATCCAAAGAAGAGACAAAACACAATAAAAAATCTGAAAATTGTAGAAAATTAAAAAAATATATTTCTCTCTTTACATTACCACCTATTTATATTAAAAAAGTAATCCTAATCCATTTAGGAAAGTATTAAAAGACCACATCCTAAAGATGACTCAAACCTCTTTTATTACATTTAGTACTATTATAACAAAACTATAAACCTCATCTACATCAACAATGATAAATTTGTTTTGAAGAAGAAATCTCTCTCAAGTCATCATTCATACTCTCCAAAATGTAATAATGAAATACAATGCTAAGGGCCATTTATATAGTAGCGGAAAAATACACACAAGTACAATAATGCCCATCACTAATAGAAATAACATAAAAGACGATCATGCCCCTGCATCATATCCACCTTTATCATGTTAAATGTTGCTACTATTCTCTCTTTATTTTTTTTTTTAATTTTTTTTTTATGATTTTGCACTTTAGCCAGTTAATTAAATTTTGAAATCATGTTTAATCACTTAATCACCATGTTCCTGTTCTTGTAATATGTTCCTTAAATTTGATTTTAATTTCTGTTCGTTCAATTTCACAATTTGATTTTTCAATGATGTCATGAGAGTGATTTTGAAATATCATCCTTTTCACAAGCCTTACTTTATTTTCCTTAGTGTCTAGGCACCAGACTCTCATGAACTTGTTTGACAAAGCTCCTATGGTTGATAAGGATGCATTTGTGGCTCCTAGCACTTCGATCATTGAGGATGTTCAGGTGGGACGTGCTTCCTCTATTTGGTATGGATGTGTTTTGAGAGGTAAGCTACACAACAAATACGATCTCAACTCTGTTGTTGTTTATAACATGTTGCTTATAAGTCAGCCCATCCGAAATCCAGCGCTTGAGCTTCTTTTGTATTTGTTTCTCGTAGGGATATGCGTTTATATAGTTGACATGTAATATGTGCTTTTTCATATCTTGCATTCATTTAACTGTATTTTATGAGAGATTTATGCTTATTGTTCACTTTAAAGTAGGTCTTACATTTAGGGCTCAGAATATGGTTTAAACTTTTAAAAGGAGTTGCATCAACAGGCGCCTCCTTGTTTTTCGGTTGGGGGATTGGGAAATGAGATTGTGGGTAGGCTGAAAATAGAGATCAGAGTAGGGAGGCTTTAGTATATTAAAAAAAAAAGGAACAGAAAAGAAAGATTTCAGGAGAGTCAACAGCTGTCCAGGAGCTTATCTACAAATCCTGATTTATTTAGAGGCACAGCCATCTGGTTTTAATCACGGCAACACAGTCGGTAAATGTTTTAATCACTGTCACGGACCTAATGGGGACATTCTAGTTATTGACTTGTGTCAACCACCTGTGGATCATTTCCAACTAATTTTTGATAGTCTCACTTTCTATTGACAGAACAGGCCATCCCAAACTGTTTTACTTATTGCCAATGAACAATTGATTAAAATGTGATTATCCATGATGGTTCCTAGTTAGTCTTATTGAACTACCTGCCTCCGTAATAAGTGCCTTTGATTGATATATGCTGATTACAAGTGTTGGACGCTAATTTTTTATATGTGAACAAATATTAGACTTTCCCTTTCAAATGGAAGAGACGAATTGATGTATATCCTTGATGTTAAGGATTTATTTGTATTTGTTTGTTTATTATTAGAGTAAATAATATACCTTAAAAATATCCATTAGTTATTAGAGGAATGTAGAAGCTTTGGGAATATCAATTAGTTAATCAGGGAATGTATGGGTTTCTATGGAGGTCATGCCCGCTTTTGTCATCATCCACGCGATGTTATCCATGATATCATTAGATGCTACAACATTCCATAAATATTTACAATATCTTAGGAATATACCTTATCCCCACCTTGATAAATAGTGTACTCCATTGGGATACACAATCAATAATTACATTAAAATAAGAAATAAGAATGAAATCGAAAACTTACTTGTTTTCGGGTAAAAGCAGAGATTGGTCGGAGGTGTTTTTGTTCTAGGGTTTTCCCAGAATGTTTTTTGGTTTCTAAATGATTTGTTTTGGTTTGATTTTTTGATCGGGGCTTTTGTTTATTAAAAACAGAGATCGACTCTTTTTTTTTTAATTTTTTGATCGGGACACCCTTTTTTTTATATCTCTGTTTTCTCAACTTAATACATGAGAAAAAAATTATAATTTTTTTTTAGAAAAAACATGTAAAACGACGTAGTTTTGCTTTAAAAAAAAAACGCATTATGAGCGCATTGTGCCCGTTGACCCCATAAAAATCGTTGACCCCGCATTTTCCCACGCATACCACTATACTGTGAGAGTTTGACCTGCGAGCAACCACACCAACCAATCAACCACCGGAGCCCACGCGGATCCTTTGCCTTCACCAGCTCCCGACGAGGCTCGGGGGCTCCTGGCTGCCTATCGCCATCCTCCGACGACTTCGCAACATCCCAAGACCCATGCCCCCAAATACCTTTCCTTTGGGAACAATGGTTCAAGATCGCGCCCGAGTTGACTCAGTATCGACCGATCAACTCGATTTTGCAATGAAAGAGGCAAATGAGACAATCGAATTCTTTCGGGATCAATCTGACGTTCATATCATTCCTGACAATATGGGATGGTATAACAACTTCAAAGTAATTTTTGTTGATGTCCTCTTTGTTTCCGAGGGTGACCATCACTATGATGCAAGGTGGAAATCTCAAACTTCTTTTAGGATCGCCTCAGTGTTTATGGATTCTTATTCTTCTGCACTACAAAACTCGAAAACGAGCTTTTTTCAATGTTGTGGAGAATGATGCCGAACAACTGTAGGGAATTTTATTTGTATTTATATTTTATTTTGGAATTTTGGGCTTGAAATGGATATCAATTACCCTAATTTAGGATAATTAGTAATTGGTATTTATCTGTTACTTATTAGGATTTTGTAGTATTTATCAATTAGAAATAGCCTTTTATTAAAATTATGACGTGTCAACTTATAAATAGGGTTGTAATCTCTTTTACTAATTTAGATTTGAGCTATGAATTAATGAAGAAGGAGTGCCTAGGCTTTGTGTGCCTTCAGACATCTTCTCTTCCATCTCTTTTCTATATTCTCTTATCTCCATTATCATCTGACTTCTCCGCCGCCACATTTTTATAACCTCGCAGCCCTCCAACCCACAAAAAACCCTACCCCCGCTCTCCAATATATGTGATGAAAATGGGCCATATTTTAGGGTTTTATTAGTCATTTTATTTTCTTTTGTATTTTATTTTCTTTTGTTATTGTATTTTTCTTTCTTTTGCTTTATTATTTAGAGGTAAGGAGCAGTAATGGCATTTTTGTAATAAGGGCCTTAGCTTGGAGCCTAAGCTACTCTTCTCCTTTAAATTCCCACTTGTAAGCCTCATTTGAGAGACTTGAATTTTGAATATAGAAAAGAGTGTTTCTCTCTCTAAAGTGGTGTTTAGATAATTTTTAGGAGCCTTTTGACGGGTGATTTACGTCAAATTGGTATCAGAGCGACTGTCGCTCCACATTGGTGTTGGTGGATCGGTGCTTATTTTTATAAAAAATCGTACGCTACTTTCAATGGCTCCAAAAAAACCCAAGCCACAAATTGAAGAGATTCGGGAGCTGAGGCAAGAGTTAAATGAGAAATTTGACCTTCTCTTCCAACTCATCTCCTTCAAAATCCAAAACTCTAGCCTATCCATTCAAAACCCTAACTCTAGTCTTCCTCCCACCACCCTTCCCCACCCTAGCAGCCACCCCGCTGCCCTAAGTCACCCCCACCCTTGTCGCCCTACCCCCAACCCTCCATTCCCACCCATAAACCCTAACCCTACCCACCCCGCTGCCCTAGGCCAAAAAAAGACCCTTGCAGACCACCCCAACAACCTGAAACCACCTGCCGACCACCCCAATAGCCCCCTACTGCCCCCGACCCAAACCCTAGTAGAGCCAACCCCCCAAAAACCCCATACGAACCCAACCCGACCCAAACCCGATCGCATCCTGCCCGCCGACCACCCCAGGTGGTCGCAGCCCTCTGGACCCCAAATCAACCCCAAAATTTTTTTGCCATAGTTCTGTGCGGAACCCTCCTGGGCGGCCCAACCTAGGACCAAACCCTTTTAACTGCTCCAAAACCATGGTTTTTGACCTGGGTGGAAGTTTTTAGGGCTGGTTTGGGTGAAGAAAGTGAAGAAGAGAAGAAAATAAGAAGGAAATTTATGACATGCACTCTTCAACTTGCAGAAATATTATTTTTGGGTCCCCACAAATTTTTTTGGCACAACTTTTGAAATTTCCCCACGACTCCCCAAATTTTGAACGCTCGAGGACGAGCTTAGTTTTAAGAGGGGGAGAGTGATGAAAAAGCACCATATTTTAGGGTTTTATTAGTCATTTTATTTTCTTTTGTTATTGTTATTGTTTTTTTCTTTTTTTTTTCTTTATTATTTAGAGGTAAGGAGTAGTAATGACATTTTTGTAATTAGGGCCTTAGCTTGTAGCCTAAGTTACTCTTCTCCTTTAAATACCCACTTGTAAGCCTCATTTGAGAGAGACTTGAATTTTGAATATAGAAAAGAGTGTTTCTCTCTCTAAAGTGGTTTTTAGATAGTTTTTAGGAGCCTTTCGACGGGTGGATTACGTCAATATTTGTCCCAATGACTCCTCTTCACAAACCCCCTTCTGTGTCAGCAACATTTGGTTAGACGAAGCCTTTTAAGTTCCACCGTTAGTCCTTCATGCTTGGAACTTTGTCATCTTGCACCATAACAACCAAAATGTGGGATCTGGGATCTTGCCCCCCGCCAGACTGCCCCTCTGCTCTCACCGGTGTCGCACGCCCTCTCTGACATCCGGAGACTCGCCAGACCAGTTAGACCCCTCCCCAGGCCCCTTTATCTGTTTCCGCCTATGGTTGCCCCTAGTTTTTAACAATAGGGATGAAAGAATGGGTCCGGGCTTCAATTTGACCTAGCATAAACCCGATCCATCCAGCCCTTTTCGCTTCTGGGTCAGCCAGAAACCCAAATTATACCCTTGCTGCTCTTCAGAATAATCTGGGCCTCCTAAATTAACCAAATCACGTTAATCACAAATCCACCCATTAACCTTCAGCAAAATAAGAGCCTCTTTCCCTCGTCTTTTCGTAATCCAACTTCCACTCCAACAATTTTGAAAATCAACCTCCTCCTAACAATAAAAGCTTACCCCACCCCCAATTTTCATCATATTTACAATATTTTATCCTCTACTTCCCAGAATAATAATTCAGTGAGCTCCTGAACTTTCTCAAGTTCACAGTTCAGCGCATCTTCATAACCCTTCACTTGAGGAGCGGGCACCATGGAGTGGGCGTGATTGATATGATTGAGCGCGTTGATGTATAATTTCTTAATATTACTGATGCTGAGTGCTATGAGAGCATTGAGAGGGACAATTCTTTTATTGGCACAAAGATGCGCATGGTTACAAATTTTAGTTTATCTAGGTGGCTTGGTATGACTAGTGTCCCATGTAAATTGACTAGTTCAATCACATAATTTCTAAATTGAAATTGGAGTACGCCACCGCTATTATGTCGCAAGAGCATGAGGAGCACTCGACACGCTTTGGTCCCAAGCCCACAAACGTCATTGGATGTTTGCCACTAGGCGAGCCATTTCATGTGGCCTTCACTACTATTGCTTCCGACAACTTCTTCCCCACTTTTTCCGTAGGTCGTGTCCTATTTCAGACTCGTTGGTGGTTGTTGAGGAGGTTGGGTTTTATATCGGAGAATTCTTTGTTGAGGACGGGTGGGAGACTTGTACCAAATTCCACCGTATTAAGTCGTTTTGTGTGACTGATTTCTTCCCAGTCTTTGGGGAAGAAGATGATGTTTTCGACAGATGATTCCTCGGGGCTTGTCCATATTAGACCATCAAAATTCTCAGGTTTGTTTAAGCATGCGATTGTGGACTGTACTTGGGACAGTTTTGTATCTCTCATTTCAATTGTGTTTCGTTGTCGGGCATTGCAATTATCAGTTGAGAGTTTCTCGGCTAAGGCGTGGCCTTGTTCTCTTCTCGTGGTGCTACAATGTTCCCTTTCTTGGGCTGGCAAGATAGGGAGCCGAGTTTGGGTTTTGCGTCATTGGATTGGAGTTTGAACCACCTGAGTGTGTGTGTTTCCCGATATTCTGGCCCTTTTTGTGAGCGGCTTCAATCACAAAGTAGAGGAGTCTGATGATGTTTGTGCGTCTCCGACCCATCTTTTCACACTTTCATGCTTGAGGCGAGCTTTCTCAAGTGAGGGAGAGTGATGTACACGTGAAGTCAATGATTTATTTGTCATTGCTTGTTTATTTAGTTTTTTCTTATTACTAAAATACGAAATTTCCATGAAATGTAGAATCTTCTAGTGAGGTCATAGCTTATGTCACTGTACTCATGTCATCACTAGATGGGTGAACATTCCATAAATTGTTGGTATCTTATAAATATTCCTTGTCCCCACCACTATAAGTAGTGTACCTATTTATTGCGATACCCAATTAATCATTACATATTGAGAATCAGATGAGATGAGAAATCCTTTATTTTAAGTAGTTGTGGATTTGGCTCAGCCTTTCGCTGCAGCTAAGGGCTGGTTCTCTGCTCGCCAACTAGGACAAGGATTTTGTGTTTTTTAGATTCAGGAGATGACAACCGACGAAGCGAAAGCCAATGAAGGTTGGCTTTGTCACAACGAAGATCATGGTTGAAACCTAGGAAGCATAACCTCGACTCGTAATACGGGATGCAATATGACTCGGGACACGGGATACATGATTTTTTCAAAATGTAGGATTCGGATACTGATGGGATATGTTAAATATATATTTTATAATTTTATATATTTTAGTGAAAAAATTAAATAAAAGGAAAGTGAATAACATAAATTGTCTTAAGTAGTCAAATATGATAAATGTCACGGATCAAAGCATCCTTAACATGGAATCTCTTCTACACGTATTTTTCAAGTCCCAAAAGGAGAGTAGAAATTAAGTTTTGTTGATTTTTAGGGTGTATCCAACTGTATATTTGGATCCCCAAGTAGACAAAAATAAAAGAGCCATTTGGTAGTACAGTCCTTTTACAATCTTGAACTGTTACCACAGCAGTAATATTAGTCCTTGAGAGATTAAAATAAGTAAAAAAAATTTAACCCATCAGTAACAGCTGTACAATCTTTTACTGTCATACTTTACTGTTATGCCCATCACTAAATAGCCCATCACTAGAAAACTTTACAACCTTTTATTATCCCACTAATTCGTACAACCCTTCAGAGATTAAAAAGAAAGAGCGTAACTTTCCCATCAGTATATTAAACATACTTTGTACATCCCTTAAGGGAGAAAATAAGGAAAAAAATTTCGGCAAACCAATTTCCGAGAAAATATCAGGTCTTTGTCTCTCTTTCTCTCATCAACTGTACTGTATAAGAGTTTTTTTAAACAATAAAATAGTAAACAACCCCCCAAAATAACGTATCCCAACATGTCCAAAAACGAGTCCTGACGTATCCCAACATGTTTAGTGCATTTAAAAAATAAACCAATTTCCGAGAAATTATCAGGTTTTTTTCTCTCTTTCTTTCCCTCTCTTTCTCACCCTCTCTCTTCCTCCTAGTTTCTTCTTCACTTCTCATCAACTGTACTGTATAAGAGTTTTTTTAAACAATAAAATAGTAAACAACCCCCAAAAATAACGTATCCCAACATGTCCAAAAACGAGTCCTAACGTATCCCAACATGTTTAGTGCATTTAAAAAATAAATAAATAGCGGGATGCTCTCCAACTCGCATATCGGAGCGTATCCGAGTCTGACTCGAGTCTAAAAAAAGTTTTGGCCTCCGGGGAGTATCCGTGCTTCATAGGTTGAAGCAAAGTGGTTGTGGAAGGCTTCAGTGAACTAGCTTTAGAGGTGCGAAAAATGGGTCTTAATGAATGTTATTTTGAGCATTTCATCCCTTGTTGCTCCCTTGTATAAATAGTATGATTTAGGTCATTTAACCTAAGTTATTGACCAATTAGTTCATCACTGAATGTTCATGTATACAGATTGAGATAGATACCGAGGCCTAGAGAGTTGTGAACCCTAGTTGATTTAACCACAGACAGGAAGCCATCATCATTTCGTGGATGTAGCCAAATTAGTGAACCGCATATATCTTGTCTTGTGCTTTGTTGATGTGTTTTCTCTTTATTTTTCATTTTCATTGCATCCTTGTTATCTTTTGAGTTTCATCTTGGATTTTGGGCGTGCATGAATCACTCTCTTGAGTGAGTATTTGCACTACAAATTTGTATTAAAACTTTGGCTTGTAAGGTATTTGCTTTGTGTGCATCCCAAGTATTTGATAAAATTCCAAAATGGATTTTTGGGCTTGGCCATGTTGTTTCTCATTGAGAACTCGATTTGGAGATTAGAGAATGGCTACATTTAAGGTTGCAAAGGTGTCAATTATAAAGTTTGACTTGGAGAAGTTTGATGGAAAAACTATTAATTTTGGTATGTGACTGTCAAATGAGAATTGTTTCGATCCAACAAGGTTTTCATAAGGTGTTGAAAGATATTGTAGCTAAATCCGCAGATATGTCGAAAGATGATTGGAAGGAATATGATTTACAAGCACATAGCATTATTCGGTTAAATTTCAATCAAAATGGGGTATATTCTGTGATGTGGGAGGAATTGAGGGAATCAATATGGAAGAAATCGGAAGACAAGTACATGACAAACATAGAAAATCGTCTCTACCTCAAGAAGAACAATCAAATTGATTATATTGAAGGTATGTCGCTGTTCAAACATCTTAATGAGTTCAATAAAATCTCTCCTATTTATTAAAGTTAAATGTTGATATTGGTGATGAAGACAAAGCTTTATTGTTCTCTAACTCACTTTCGGATTCATATGAGCATTTGAACACCACATTGCTATATGGGAAGGATAAAATGTGGTTTGATTATGTCTCTTTGGCATTGTAGGGAAGCGAGAAATGGAAAAGAGAGAAGTGTGATTCTTAGCCCGAATCTTTTGTTGCGCTAGATATGATCGTGGAGTTGAAGCACGATGGAAGAGGAAGTTGCAAGTCCAAATATTGGACCACGAGCTTGACCAATGTTTTGTGTTACAAGTATAAGAAGAAGGGGCATTTTAAGAAGGATTGCTCTAAGCTAAAGGCAAGAGACGATAAGAATTGCTGGCGGAGTTTGCCAATTGTATTACTTTAGATGAGGATGACTTTGGGAGCATGTTGATAGTTACTTCACGGGAAATATTGTAAGGACATATTTTACATAGTCCTGTTCACATTAGAGCATGTCATATACGCTACAACCGTCGAAGTTGTATTCAAGATCAATCATGCATCGAGACGGATCTGAATATCAAAATTCTTCAACAGAAAAACCTTTGCGAGATTAATTTTGTTAAGGTAGTATTTTAGTTCCTTTACGGTTCATTTAAAGTATTGGGATATTTTTTCAAAGTGTTTGGAAAATTTTTCTAAACTGTTTTTAATCAGTTGAGGCGTTGTTTTTCGTCAAATAAATTTTTTTCTAAGTGTTGGGGCGAACAAAAATTGTCGCTCTGGTTGTTCGAGTGAAATTGCCACGTCGTTCGAGTGACATTGCCATGTCGCGCGATGTCGTTAAAACGACATTAAATATCGTTTGAGCGACATAAGGATTTCGTTTGAGCGAACTGTCGTCTCAATTTTTTTTTATATAAAGCGTGTTAAATGAGTCATTGTTTCTTAAGAAGACATGACGTTTTTCATTCTGCAAAAAACGTAAAACAGCAGAACACTTTGTCTTCTTTAATTTAGGGTTCAAACCTTTGTTTTTTCAATTCACAAAAATTCCAATAGTTTAGTGAATTGTTTTGGAACCCAAGATACATCTTTGGTAAAGTTTCTCTTGTAGAGAGGATAAATCTACGGTTGATGACTGCTTGTTATTTGGGAGTACTCGTGGGTGTTCCTTGCTGATTCAGGACTGCGTGTTCTTGTGGGCTACTACGGTTGATCCATTGCTGACTCTAACCTGCGTGTCTATGTGAGTATCTGCGTGATATTCATTGCAAATTTCATTGTGTATGTAAGTTGCGATTTATTTTACATAGTGAAATTAAAGTTATTCCCTTTTGGATTTTTTCCTGAAATCTGTATCAACAAATTTATTTATGTTGGTTTGATTTTACCCACGTAGATGTATGTTTTAGGGCTGAATTAAATTGGTTTAAAAATTGACTCTAATTAAATAAGTTTACAATTGGAATTTGCGAATTAGGTTTAATCATATCACACAGCCTTCACAAATTGGTATCAGAGCTTATTTAAGCGATCACCACTTTTACAAATATCATCAAGCGAGTGGATGTTAGACTCATGGTGCTCTTGCTACATGTTCCTTAAGGAGGTGAATTGAGGGAAAGTCTTTATGGGTAATGACCATGTTTGTCGGTGGAAGGGTATTGGTACATTCAAGTTCAAAATGTATGATGGAGTGACTCATACCTTCATGAATGCCTGATTGAGTAAGCATGGGCTGATAAAGGGTTTAAAGACTTGCAAGGTGGGATTTTGTGAGCATTGCGTGCTTGAGAAGCAAACGAGAGTCAATATTGACACGACAATTCATTGCACGACGGACATATTTGATTATGTTAACACTGATTTTTGGTGTCCTCCAGAAACACCATCTTTGGGAGGTAGTCACTACTTTGTGATGTAAATGAATGACTACTCTTGGAGGACTTGGTCTATACCTTGACACATAAGGACGAGATCTTTAGGGTGTTTCTTAAATGGAAGAAGATAGTGGATAATTAGACTAATGGGAAAATCAAGGTGTTAGGTCAGATAACAACGATGAATATTTGTATGATCCATACTTGAAGTATTGCCAGGATGAGAGTATTGTTTGGCATTTTACAATCCGAAAAATGCAACAACAAAATGGAGTAGCGGAGAGGATGAATCGAACCTTATTTGGAAACGTGAGGTGTATGTTGTCCAATGCGGGTATGCCAAAGCGTTTTTGGGCGAGGTCCTTATCCTATGCACGCTTCATTGTCAACCGTTTGCCATCTATCGCAATTGACTATAAGATTCCTATGGATGCTTGGTTGGATTCACATCTGTAACAACCCGTATATTTTAACATTAGGGTTGATCACTTCCTAACATTAAAATATACAACTTGTAAAAACAATTTATATATCACTCTCAGCACGTATGGAAACAAATGAAACAAGTAACAATATAAAATTATGATATGATGAAACCTCAAATACATAACTCATAAGATGCAGTATCAACTAAGATAAAGTAAGAGATATCTCTACACTACACCACCAAACTCAAACTATGCCAGTACAAAGTCTTAATCCAAACCCATCTTTGCCTGAATAATACATGCCAATTGAGTCCATAATACACAACTCACACAACTGAAATAAAAGGATAAGACATTATAGAGATGAACTTATGTCGATGCTCTTGATGATGTTTGAAGATGAGAAAATGAAAGATATGTCTAGTTGGAGAGAGAGCCTACACTTGCAGACCATCTCTAGTACCTGAAAGGTTACCACATATAAAAACGGTATAAAACCCGTCAAAACCCAGCAGATCACCAAAGTCACACAACTTATAAGCAGTTATATATACAAGTGTTAAATCCATATTTATCTAGCGTATAACGATAACCATGTGCAACGGAACCTCACAGTTCATTTTAATTAACTCATTCGTTTCAATAGTTAATTAATCTCATAATTAATTATACCGTCACCAACATGCGCCCCTTCTCTCCGGGCATCTCAAGAACATGCGGTACGCATACATAAAACCATCGTCACAAATTCAGACGCGACCTGTTATTTACATGATTGGAAATATTCACAAAATAGTGTGACGCACACATAAATCCCATCACATCCAAACACAACCTTTTATTCACATGGCCGGAAAATCAACAACCCGTGTGATGCGCCAAATCTACGTATACCATCCACTCCACATACCGTCACGTTGACCAGGCATCACCTCGTAATAGCGTGGTCGGGACAAGGAACATCTGACATGACGCACATATAAAATTGTGCTCTCATAGCACGCACCAGTAAGAGCGTCTTCTCTCGGCACACACCCATACCCATACCCATGACCATTATTTATCTCATTAAAAGTTCGTAACATTATTACTTCATTACTGTTCCATGTTTCAAATTTAACTTATCACTTACATCTAGACCCTAAACCAATCATTATGTCATTTCAATAAAGACCAGAGGAATTCTCAAATCGCTCACGAGGATGTATCTAGCATGGGAGTAACCATCAATCTAAGCATTACAATAAGATACCGTCTCTAGACTCCATGCGTGGGACATCCCATAAATGAAATCAAAACAAGGAACCCCTGATACACGTTCGTCTAGATAGGGTAGTCGTTAAGATATTATAATTACTTAAGGATTTATTAGTGTGAATTAAGTAAATGATTAAACAAATTAAACAACTAATTTCCATTTCCATCCGCATCCGTCCAACATAAACCAACATCAACCACAAACCAATAAGACAACACATATTTATCCCATACCCCTTTTAATCCATCTACTCAATTAATCCATTTTCAACAACATAAGAAGCATAATCAAGTGCTTAAATCGATTCATTATACAATTAGGTTCAATTCTCAATTTCAAGGGCATAAATTAATAAAAGAGGTAACTATTACTTTCAAGATTATAATCGTGGGGTAATCATCATTCATGCATTTTCATAAGTAATTAAGCTCTAAGTATAAATCAACATGCTTGGAATTTCATCAATTAAGCATTTATTCTCAAAGATACAACTCATAAAACTAAATGTACAACCCTAATTAACACATGCATTTTTAACACTATTAAACCCCATTTAAGTCTTAATTATTCAACATATATTCAAATTAACATGAATCTCATATTTAATCCTCAAACCCTAATATGCAAGTCTACTAGTTCATGGTTCAATTTCACATTTCATAAATTACGTTAGGCTAAATTCCAATTTGCAATCTATATCATATTTCAATTCCACCAAATAAGGGACACAATATAATAGGTCTCAAAACCCTAATAGTTATTAATTACTCAATTTTTAGTCTAAAATTAGGGTTTAGGTGAAATTAGCAAATGCATATTATAAAAGGAGAGGAGTAGTATAGTAACTTGCTTGAAAAATAGTCCAAAAATTGATTTAATCGAGTGAGAAGAAGTCCCTGTAGATCAGCCTTGAAAACCCCCTTGAATCCCTTTGAAAACTTGTTTGACTTCTTTAAAACCTCCATTGAAACTTGTCTAGAAATATGAAATATTAATATAGGGTTTTAGTTTTGTGTTTGGGATGTAATATGGGTGAGGGGTTAAAGAGATAATAAGGTTTGTGAAGGAAAATAGTGGGTTTGGGTGCTCTTTTGAGAAAGAAAAGAAGTTGCGTGCAATAGGGGAAATAAGGGGTTGACTGCCCAATTTAAAAGTCCTGCCCACTATAGCGGCTGCCTAGGCCCGCTATAGCGGCTTGTACCCCGTTATAGAGGCTTTGTCAGCCTGCTATAGGGTCCTCCAAGTGCTGTGCCGCCAAAATCCAAATTTATTCTCCCCTTCTCTTATAATATTCCTCGTTTACTTACCCTAACCCTGAACTTTCCTCACAAGAAATGTACCAAAGACCGTTGTACCCGTGGTTTTTTTCTCGTCATACCCCATATGTCCAAACCACTCTATAACTTATAATAATTACCGTTTTAGCCTCGTACTTAAAAGTAATTACACTGGGTACCAAGTCCCAGAAGAAACGGATGTCTGAGAAACCTCTATCCCCAGCTCCTTCTGCTGCTGCCTCCTCGCCGCCTTCACCAGTGGTTATACCTTCTCGGTCTCCCTCTGGGTCTGAGGTATGTGTGCATTCTTTATTTCTTATTCCCCTTCTCTTAAAGTGTGTTGCATCTGCTCATTTCTTAGTAAGAAAATGTTTTGGTGCAGGGAGTTGAAGAAGAAGGGCCTAGTCCCCCGTAAGCCGTTTCGTGGGGGGGCGTTGCGGTATCTCCCCAGCAGAGTCGCCAAATGTAAGAGGGTAGTTTAGATAAGATGGAGGCGTAACCCCTTTTGAGTACGGTAATGATAAGTTAATTAGCTAAAACCTTAGATTAGTGATAGAACACGCAAACACAAACTCAAGGAAGATAAAACTTAGTTTAAACTCACAAATCTCTCGTGTATAACTCAGAAGATAGTAATAAACTTAGAAGTAACTTAGCTAGATGGAGAGAGAAGTAAGCACCCTAGATACGCCTTGGCAGGCAGCCAAACACACTAACCACCCTCAAGAATCTCTATCAAGTATTAAAAGCTTCCTAATAAATGACAATGGTGGATGAGCCAACTCTCTGGTTTGCAATAACTCTCTAGTAATAACTTCTGAGCCCTCAAAAAGATCTCTTTTGAACTCTTAAAAAGATCATCCTCTTCTCAGGGGTGGTTGGGGTCCTTAAATAGCCCCCCCACACCATCCCCGAGGCAACTCAGTCATTAAAGACTATGAAAGACATCCCTCATACTTTATGTCACAACATTAAATGCCTGATGCACTAGTTGTCTCCACGTCATAAACATTAAATGCCAAGACATGCCTTTTGCCTAACCACTGTGTGTTAGGGGGCTGTTGTCGCAGAGGTGGCTCACCAACTGCCTGACAGCCCCAAATACCACTGTGGTTTACTCAAGTGCAGGTCTGACATTGTTTAGCTGGCTAGTGACATCACCTACAGTAGATGTGACATTAAGTAGAGGGCTGTTTGGTTCACAACTCAACGCCCTATGGAACTCCAAGCTGCTCCACCCGAGGTTCCATGGTCAGGGTTCTTCGGTGTTTTACCAGGTGTATCTAAAATGGTTTGGACGAGCCCCAACGATGCCTCACTTCTCAATCCTCCAAACCAAGTCCCTCTAAAGTTCCCGCGGCGAGGTCATTTGATAGAGCATGAAAACTCTCCCAGGCCCTGCCAAGCCTGGTCTCCCGCGAGTACCGTTTGACCTCACACAAACTCTTTATTATTCTCGTTACATAATTACAACCGTTATAACTTACAGTCAATATAAACAAAGATACAATATGACTAATACAAC
The DNA here is from genome assembly GCA_949130495.1 of Sambucus nigra. Classification (NCBI taxonomy): domain Eukaryota; kingdom Viridiplantae; phylum Streptophyta; class Magnoliopsida; order Dipsacales; family Adoxaceae; genus Sambucus; species Sambucus nigra. Next base: position 284,296,582 of record OX422207.1, on the reverse strand, counting down.
AAGCTAAAATACAAGTTGTCACGCTGAGCTGCCTCGCTTGAGCTGCCACGGTGCCTTAATTCCCTAAACACTGTTGCTAATGTGGAATTACTTCTAATATCAAAATTACCTTCGAGCCCCCTCTACACACATGTATTTGGGTGTTTTGACTTATTTTTTTTTATTATTAAGGGTAAAATTGAACCTAGAGCTCGAAAGACAATTTTTAAGGGTTTCAAGTAGTGGGGTAGAGAGATACAAGTTATGGTATCCGGAAGATAAGAAAATGATGTTGAGTAGAGATGTGACTTTCGCTGAGGCGTCTATGCTCAAGATGCCAAAGGTAGAGAAAGACGATTCTCTAGCTTCGACTCTTCGAGCTTGGACGAGTGGAAATTTTAGATGAGGAACCAAGTCAACAACGACAAGAACCATCTTTTGCTAGTGGAAGAGATAGAGAACCGAGGGGTCATAAACCTGCAAGGATATGTGGCTAAGACGATGACGCACATCGTATGCATTGTTGGTCTATAACCGTCTACTTACGGTGAGACAATGAGCGGAGCATGGGTGAGGAGATCAATTCTATTCACAAGAACCATGCTTAAAAGCTTGTTTAGTTGCCCAAGGGGAAGAAGTCTATCGATTGCAAGTGGGTTTATGCGAAGAAAGATGGTGCTCCTAGTTTCGGCGTTCGGTAAAAAACAAGGTTGGTAGCCAAGACTTTTGCACAAATGAAAGGTGTTGATTATGATAAAATGTTCCGAGTGAGTATGTAGTGCAGTTGTTGTGTAGTTATACAATGCTTTCGCTTAACACATCACATATGTTTATGTTTTCTTTAAGGGAGTCAATTTGAGCCGTCTTAATCATCTCTATTCTCCTTAAAGAGAAAATTAATCAACATAAGTTGCTCCATCCTATGAAGCACGGATACTCTCTGGAGGCCACGTTTTTTTTAGACTCGAGTCGGTCTTGGATTCACTCGGATACACTTCGATACGCAAGTCGGAGAGTATCCCATTATTTATTTATTTTTTATATACACTAGGCACGCTGGGATACATTAGGATTCATTTTTGAACACGTTGGGATACATTGTTTTTTTGGGTTGTTTACAATTTTATTTTAAAAAAAACTCTTGTACAGTACAATTGATGAGCAGTGAAGAAGTTGATGAGAAATGAAGGGAGAGAGAGAGAGAGAGAGAGATGCGTTTTGCCCGGAAATTGGTTTATCGAAAATCTTTTCCTTATCTTCTCCCTGAAGGAGTGTACAAATTATGTTTAATATACTGATGGGATAGTCTCTTTCTCTCTTAAATCTCTATAGGGCTGTACGAATTAGTGGGATAGTAAAAGGTTGTACAGTTGTCTAGTGATGGGCTGTTTCGTGATGGGCATAACAATAAAATCTGCAGTGACAGTAAAAGAAAGATTATACAGCTGTTACTGATGGGTTAAATGCTTTTTTACTTATTTTAATCTCCCAAGGACTAATATTGGTGATGTGGTTACAGTTCAAGATTGTAAATGGACTGTACTACCAAATGGCTCTTTGATTTATGTCTCCACGGGACTCCAAATATACAGTTGAAGATACCCTAAAAATTGATAAAACTTAAATTCTAATCTCCTATTGGGTCTTGAAAAATACGACTTGAAGAGATTCCATGTTAAGAATGCTTTGACCGGTGACATTTACCACATTTGACTACTTGGGACAATTTATGTTATCTATTTCCATTTTATTTAACGTATCCCGACGTATCTGTAACCCACATTTTGAAAAATTAACGTATCTGTAACATCCCGTATTTCTATGCATTTAATATTTAATTAGTTCGGAAAATTTTAAATTACTTGTGTGTCGTAATTTAATTGAATTAGTTATGTTAATATTTATTTAAATATTAATCATAGAGAAGATGGTTAATATATACGGAAATTAAATTACTAAGTGAATAGTAATAATTTATTTACGTCATAACGTGTATAAGTGACGTGGCATTTATTTATCTCAGCCGGAAGTCAGATATAGACTAAGTTGGTTGTGAGATGGAGAATTTTTATAAATTAATTCGGATGTCAATTCTGAGTGCACGGTTGAGTTTGGATGGGCCGAGATAGTCGGAAAAGTGTACCGGGGGTGGTAAATGGGTTACGGGATATTTTTGGGCATAACCGAGCCCACTCGGGGGTATTTGGGTCATTTTAATTAGGCCCATATAATTAAAAACGGGATTTAGAGATAAAAATCTAAGTTTTAGAGTTGTGGGCAGCCATAACTCATTTGGGAGAAATTTGAGAACATAAGGGACAAAGAGGGAGGACTCTTCAGAGCCAAAGAAGAAGAACAAGGAAGTTCATCACACAACGATCTCTACACCAAAGGATAATCAGACACTACGAATTTATAAGGCAAGTGGTTAAAATGCTTCAATGTAAATTGGTGATATTCAATTCATATCATAGTAGGTGTTATACAAATGATTTTTGGATTCGGTTAATACAAATTGGGTTTTGATTTGGGGAAGTTACGAATCAAGTTATTGGGACTGGTTTTGATTCGTAAGGATTTTAGTGGATAATTCTGGGTAAAAAGCTTCACAGAAGCTGTTAATGGCGATTTTGTTCGCGTTGCCCTCTAGAAAATGGCGTTTTCTAACTTTCGTTCTCTAATACGCTTTTTCCAAAACGGCCCCAAAATGCCCCAAAACGGCATTTTAAAAATCTGGGCAGATTGAAAAAATTGAAAACCTCAGATTTGGGGATATTGTATTATGGACCAAGGGGGTGTCCGGATATTTTGGTTGAGTGATGCCATGATAATAGATTAATTAATGGGGAATTAGTTAATTAAAGCTTATAGCTGGAATAATTTATTATAGGATGCTATAATAAATTGTTAAATATTATTTAATTAGGAGCGTTCTCTTTATAATGGAATTTTGAGAAGTACGTTCAAAGAGATGGAAATTCGGGCCAGGTGAGCAAGTCCGGGTACATTGGTTGTGTGACACCAGGGAGATAATAAGTTAATTAATGAGTATATTAATTAAATTAGAGTCGGACCATAGACTCGGGGAGATATTAAGTTAATTAATGGGCATATTAATTAAATTAGAGTCGGACCATAGACTCGGGGAGATATTAACTTAATGGGTAAATTAATTAAATTAGAGTCGGACCATAGACTCGGAAATATGTTGGCTAGTGTTACGGACTTTGTACACGGTAAAGGCGGTATTATATATATATATATCAAGGTTCTAAAAAACGCGGGGCGTGATTGAGGCGCGGAGGCGAAACCTTAAGCCTTAGGCGGGCCTAGGCGTGAAAAGGCGTGAAAAGGCGTTTAGGCCTTCTTAATATATTTTAATATTTTTTAACCATAACAAGGTTATTAAAATACAAAAATTGCACATTTCATAAAAATATGTCTGAATATATGCAAATTAAAATACTATTTGATTATTTTGGATGAGATAATGGTCAGGTTTGTAAACAAATTCCTTAAAAGGCAACATCGTTTCACTAAAGCATTGTTGTTTTTAGAAAAAAGTGCGCCTTAAGGGTTTTACCAAGAATAAGGCGTGAAAAGCGTAAGGCGAGGGGTTTCTCCCAAGCCTTAAGCGTAGGCGTGCCTAGGCGGGTTTTTTAGAACAGATATATATATATATATATATATATATATATATATATATATATATATATATTGATAATGTGTGCTCATAAATACCGGTGGGTAGCTATTTATTTAGAATTATATGCTCTAGTGCTATCGGGGGAGGTTGCGCGATGTGGGTGAATCCCCTAGCTTGAGGAGTAGGGCGAGTATATCCCAGGTCATAGCATCCAAATAGAGGTGGGCATTGAGATGATTGTCTTCACACTCGGGGGAATATGACCGCCTCCAATACGTTTATATTAATATGTTTTGATTCGACGGTGGCTAGCTGTCTCAGAAATCCAAGGGGGACTGAGTAGACCTGAGAAGATAGCACTTTAGAGAATGCATCCGACGAGGTATTACTCGGAAGGATGGTTTTAATTATATTCAACATATGTGTGATTGTGGAATATAGTTCTACGTATATAATGGATTAGATAATTATATACGGGTATTAAATACATGAAGAGAATTTGTATTACTTATATAACTAGTGAATGTTATATGGCTTTTAAGAGCGGTTTTATTTATATTCAACATATGAATAATTGTGGAATATAGTTCTACGTATATAATGAAGTAGATAATTATATACGGGTAATTAAATACATGAAGAGAATTTGTATTACTTATATAACTAGTGAATGTTTTATGATTTTTAAGAAATGATTAATTAAGTTAATGTGATAAATAACTTACGAAGTAAAGATACAAATTACTCGGGTTAGAGTAGAGTTCAAGGAGTTTCATGACAAGCCTAGTTAGACGAGGTGGTGTAACTAGGATGGTCAGGAAGAAAGCGTTAGGTGTGCACTTTAGAGGAGGGGTGAGATGTATCTCAAGGGCGTGCGACACTAACTTAAATATGAAGAGCATTCATACATTTTAATTGTTGCATATTAATTCACTTGCAAAATATTTTCAAAAGGACTTTGGGCTCTGACCCATACTTGCAAAATATTTTGAAAACTTTTTAGGTATCCAGCCACAAGGATGCCAAACTTGAAGATCTGTTCCAGGGGTGCGTAGCTGCAACAGGTGTGGATGTTGCAAGATTTGGACATAGACACTTCAGTCATTGCATTCCTAGAGCAGGATGCAACTCGGTATTTCTTTCGGGCATGTTGTCTCAGCTATTTTCATTTCAGTCGGACTTTGTAATGGTTACTATTCTTTGTTGGATTATATTAGTGGATGTTGGTTTTCTGCCGATGGTTTATTCGGCCGGTCATTTATTGATTTATTTAGTATTGCTTTAGATTCATGGTTTGTGTGAATGGTTCATATTGATATTTTTATGGTGGTTGTTAAATAAAAAGATTAAAACTTTGACATCAACTTTTGAATACTAGGTGGTTAGTTTTAAAAAGTTTTCGACAGTGATGCTAAGAATGAACCAGATGAGATTCTTGTTTTAATTTGATACATGACTGATCACCCGGTATTTCATTGAGCGGGGTGTCACAGTATCCTGTGTCTCGAGTCATATATACCGACGTATATGTATCCTCTATTTTGAAAAATTAACGTATCCTGTGTCTCGAGTCATATATACCGACGTATCTATATCCTACATTTTGAAAAATTAACGTATCCTGTGTCTCGAGTCAAATATATATATATATATATATATATATATATATGAGGCAGGTTCACCTACATCATGCTCTATATATCACACCGTACATCACACCTAATTCTAGGCCTTAAGAAACATTTTTTCCAATTTTTTTATTTTTACCTTGAAATTTACCTTCCAATCAACCCATATGCAAAAAATTAGGTCAAAATACATTTTATAGCTATTTTAAAAAAATCCACAAAAAACTGCTGGCGCAGACCCTTATAAATAAGGTATTTTGAGCTGTTTTTTGTGGATTTTTTAAAATTAGCTACAAAATGTATTTTTACCTAATTTTTTGCATATGGGTTGATTGGAAGGTTAATTTCAAGGAAAAAAATATAAATTTTTTTAAAAAAAGTCTTCTAGGGCCTAGAATTAGGTGTGATGTATGGGTGATGTATAGAGCATGATGTACCATAGCCTCTCTCATATATATATACAAGTGGCTCCGTTCCCGCTCGGATGACACTTAACACAAATTGTTTCATATCCAGGACTAATGGACACCTAATATTATTTTAATGGTCTATCATCACACAAACTTGAATTATCCGGTTCGAAATTGGGATAGCAATACATTTTATGTTCATGTTTCTCACGTAGTACAAGTAAGCTGTAACGTACATAGGTTATTTGAAGTTTTCCTCCTACCATACCTCCAAACGTGGGTGGTAGATGCGGTATCAGTGGCATAACTGCATATCGAGCACATCCATACTGTACTACCAACTGCTGCTGTTGTGAAGTCTGTGTTACTGGGGTGATTATTCCTGTTTCCCCAATTTGGGGATTCTGTGGTGCCGGTGAACATTCAATGACTGTTGCAGGATCCTGCCCTTGCTAGGACAATTTTGACGGTAGTGACCCCGTTCGCCACATATGAAACACTGACCCACACAGTTTCTGCTCTGCTGGCCCTGCTGAGCACACTGCTGGCCCTGATGGTCTCGCTGACCTCTACCCTTCTGAGGGCAGTCCTGGCGTTTGTGGCCAGTGTTGCCACACGTGAAACATCTTCCTGGGAAGGGTCCTCTCCCTGTCCTTGTTGTCCCCGACCCTGATGGCCGTTACCACCTCTCCCTTGGCCATTCGGGCCCTGCTGAACCTGCTGCTGGCCCTGCTGGCCGTGTTGGCCCTGGCGGGTTTGACTCTTCCCACGTGTGACACCCCGACTAATTAAATACCGGGTAGCTACTCCTTTATCAAATTAATTCAAAATGCCCAGTTGGTCCAGTTAATAGCATCACTGTCGAAAACATTTTAATGATTACTAACCACCTAGTATTTAAAAAGTAAGTGCCAAATTTTAATTTAAGTCTGATTAACATGCAACAAGTGTAATAAAGAATAATAACACCTTTCACCATACAGAAGTAAATAGAATGACCATCACATAACGTAAATAAAGTCCGGAGGAAAAACTCCTCACTACAATCCCACAACTGAAATAAGTAAACCGAAAACTAAAACAGTACATGCCAAAGTCTGAAAACTGTAATGGAAATGTAACTCTAATAGAAATGGGCAACATGCCCTACAACTGATAGATAATGAATCTGGAATCCAAGTGATAGAGGCGTCTACAAGCAAATCCCTGTAGCTTCCACAAACAGCTACAGCTCGTCACCTGAATGAGTATCCTATGCATGGTGTCCTTGTGGCTGGGCACCTAAAATGGTTTTACAAAGAAAAATAGATTTGAAAAGCAAACGGGTCAGAGCCCGAATGTGGAGATATTTTAAAAACCTGCAAGTGCTTTAAAAACATTTAAAACATCAAATGCAAAGTACATGTTAGGACGTGCACTCACATGATATTCTCACCTCTCGTCTAACTGTGCACTCCTAACGTAAGTACCCATCTATAACGACACAAACCGCTAGCTAAGTGACATCATCTCTAGCTAGACTATCATAGGTCCTACCCAAATTACTCGGTTCTATTAACATTATAACGCTCGTAATTAAGTAGGGGTTTCATGTACACTCAGATGCTCAATATGCAATATATAACACTATCAGTTAACTCGCTATATTTCTCGAAGCAATACCGTAATTATATTCACAACATTAACGTGAAGGTTCCCATTAATTAAGTGTATATTATTCACATCATAAATATACAATATAAGCACCCCGAGAACTAAGCTGCGGTGCACACATACTCTGCTATCCATCCCGGTACATCACGTACATAAGGATTACATATTCCGAATCTCTCAGGAATAGCTCACAGATAACAACATCACAAACAATGGAGGCGAACACAGTCACATCACATAGGTCACGCACATACCTACGCTCCTACGATCAGCGGACTTATTAATATCCCAATAAGTCTTTCTATGACCTATGTTCATCAAGGTAACCAGTCTAAATCCGGGCAACACAAGGATTAGAGGGCCCTAAGCGAACGCAAACCTCCCGTAATAGCAAGTATGGTAGGTATGTCATACACACAATTCATATACCAATACTAAGTAAACACACATCTTAGTAATCCCGTAGTTTAATCGTAGTACATATCGCATTCTCGTACCAACTTATAATATCTACAACTTATATTATTCCGGTTTATCATCATACGCGCCATAATCTATTCTCACGTCGTAGTAGACACTCACGTCTCAACCCAAACGGTTCATTGAATTAAATCTCTCGTATATAAATTTACTCCTCGTAATAACCCAAAAGTCCCAAATCTATCCTTACATCATCAAAGGAAGGTTATCTATATCCTCGAACAAGTTTACGGGACTCCAAAAATCAAAACAGTCCAAAAAGGACCAAACTGTCAACTCGTTAGAAGTCTCGTTCGAACGAGACTGTTCGAACGAGATCCCTCTGTCAACTCGTTAGAAGTCTCGTTCGAACGAGGCTGTTCGAACGAGATCCAGTTCGTTCGAACGAACTGTCCCTTCTAACGAGATCTCGTTCGAACGAAGTTATCGAACGAGGCTCCCTTTCGTTAGAACGACTGGTCATTTCGTTAGAAGCTCGTTCGAACGAGTTCGTTCGAACGACCTGGGCAGGGGCTTCTAACGACCTACCAGATTCGTCCCAGATTTGCCTAATCTCGTTTTTTCACCATTTTTAACACCTCAAGTCTTCTCCAAAGTTCGTTCTAACAGTGTTTTAAGTTCTCTAATCATCCTAAAACATGCTAAGGTCATAAACTAACATCTTTTAAGGCATTAATGCGTCCTAAACATCATTAAATCACAAGATTTTATACTTTCCCCCAATTTTATCAAGAACATGAACGCTAGATTTATATCATCATCAAATCCCAGAATTTAATCCGTTTTAATTTCTTCTAATCACAATTATCATGGGAATAATCATCTACCTATCATTCTACATGCAATTCTCTTCAAAATTTTCAAGTTATAAACTCCAAACTACATGGGTTTTCATATTTCACCAAGAACAAACACAAAATTCGAATTTTTCTAACATGGAAAGAACATTCTTTGAAATTAAATGGAATTAAGTCACTTGCCTTGGTTGTCTCTGAGTTTGGATGATGGTTTGATAGAGTTTTTCTGCAGAATTCCCTCTCTCCAAGCTTCTTCTCCAATGGTGGCTTAAGGTGGCTAGGGTTTGATTTGGGAAACTTAGAAAACTCTTCTAATAACCTACGTAGCCTTCTAGGTTAATATGGTTTGGTTAATGGGCTTAGTGGGTTAAATCCACATCAGATTAAAACTCCCAATTTTCGTCACTTTTAATTTCCCAAAATACGAAATTACTAAAATACCCTTTATGATGCCGGTATGGCCTAAAAATACCCCGGAATCCAAACTACACCCCCGACTAGTGTTTTCTGACTATCTCGACCCTACCGGACGCGTTGGCGCACTCAAAACGACCATACGGTTTATAGATTTTAAATTCACTTTTATAATTAACATAATATACCATGACGCGGCGGTCACACGCGTCTCAACAAAATTTCTAAAATGCCGTATATCAATCTCACGACAAATTTTATAATACCAAATACATATATCAAAACATGTATGCACATAATCAAATACCAACTCGCATCTCGTTAGTATTTATAACCCGGATTAAATTTCCAATTAATACGCATTTAATTAATTAATCCCAAAAATAAATATAGCCAAAAGTACGGGGTATTACATACTTCCCCCCTAATAACTGAATTTCGTCCCAAAATTCGAAACTAGAAAGTACCTGCTAAAAACAACTCTGGATAACGTTCGCGCATCTCATCCTCGCGCTCCCATGTGGACTCCTCGACATTGTGATGTCGCCACTGAACACGCACTAACGGAACTATCTTTGACCGCAGTTTCCTCTCGCTTCGGTCCAAAATAGCAATCGGCCCCTCCTCGTAGGAGCTATCCGGCTGGAGATCGATGTCCTCCACAGCAATGTGAGAGTGAGCCAAATTATCTCTAAGGTATTTCCTCAGCGAGGAAATATGGAATACATCGTGAATCCGATGCAAATGCTCCGGTAGTCCAAGTCTATACGCAACCGGTCCGATTCGCTCAATAATAGGAAACGGCCCCACATACCTTGGTGCCAACTTTCCCTTCTTCCTGAAACGCATAATCCCCTTCATAGGAGATACTCTGAGCAAAACCTGGTCTCCCACTTGGAACTCTCTGAAAAATCTCTTCGCATCAGCATAACTCTTCTGCCTGTCTTGAGCTACCCGAATGCGACTCCGAATCAACTCAATCCTTGCCGAAGTATCCTGAATCACTTCCGGCCCAAGCAGTTTGTTGTCCCCCACCTCTAACCAACATGCTGGGGAACGACAAGGCCTACCGTACAACGCCTCAAACGGAGCCATGCCAATCGTGAACTGATAGTTGTTGTAAGCAAACTCCACCAGTGGAAGGTACTGCTCCCATCCACCCCCAAAGTCAATAATGCACATGCGTAGCATGTCCTCCAACATCTGATTTGTGCGCTCAGTCTGCCCATCAGTCTGCGGATGATAAGCCGTACTCAACCGCAATTCCGTGCCCATGGCCTCCTGGAAACTCTCCCAAAACCTCGAAACAAATATCTTGTCTCTGTCAGACACAATATTTAGGGGCACACCGTGAAGTCTCACAATCTCTGAAATGAAGAGCTGGGCATACTGTCCCGTAGTGTAGTCAGTCCTTACGTGTAAAAAGTGAGCGACCTTGGACAACCTGTCCACAATTACCCAGACGGAGTCGTGACCCCTCTGCGACGTAGGCAACCCCGTGATAAAGTCCATGGATATGCTCTCCCACATCCACACCGGGACCTCCAATGGCTGTAGCAATCCTGCCGGTCTCTGATGATCCACTTTTACAAGCTGACAAGTGGCGCATTTCGAAACAAACTCAGCGATATCTCTCTTCATACCGCTCCACCAATACTGGCGTCTCATGTCTTGGTACATTTTGTCCCCTCCGGGATGTACCGCGAACTGTGAGCCGTGCGACTCTGCCATCACCTCGTGTCGCAATTCCTCCCCTTCCGGAACCACTAATCTCCCATTGAAGCATAATCCCCCGTCTGAGCTAACGGTATAGGACTCGGCTCCCTCTGCTAGTAATCGAACTATCTGCTCCTGACAGAACGAGTCATTAGCCTGTGCCCGTACTACCTTCGTGACAATCTGCGGTGTAACGGTCATCACAGACATGAAAGATCGGGCCACTGCATCCTGGTGTCCCAATTCCTTCCACTTAGCCTTCCACACCTCTGCCACCTCATCTGCTGGCCTACGGCTCAACGCGTCTGCTACCACGTTAGCCTTACCTGGGTGATACTGGATGTCGAACTGGTAGTCCTTCACAAACTCAAGCCACCTACGCTGCCGCATATTCAACTCCTGCGTGAACAGGTACTGTAGGGACTTGTGGTCCGTGAACAGTTGGAACTTCTCCCCCAAAAGATAGTGCCTCCAAATCCGTAGGGCAAATACCACTGCTGCCAACTCCAAATCATGCGTGGGGTAATTCTTCTCATGAGGCTTAAGGTTACGGGAAGCATAAGCTATGGCCTGTCTCTCCTGCTGTAATACACCTCCCAGTCCTTGCAAAGACGCATCGGTGTAAACCAAATACTCAACTCCCGGTCTCGGCAATGCTAACACAGGTGCTGAGGTCAATTTGTCCTTCAATTCATCGAATGCCAACTGACAGGCATCACTCCAGATGTATGGCACACCCTTACGAGTCAGATGTGTCAAAGGACCTGCTATCTTCGAAAATCCCCGAATGAACCTCCTGTAGTATCCTGCTAGACCCAAGAAACTACGAATCTCAGTCGGTGTCGTGGGCTGTCCCCACTCCCTCACCGCTGATACCTTCCCCGGATCAACAGATATTCCCTGGTCGGAAATAATGTGTCCCAAAAACTGGACTTCCTTCAGCCAAAACCCGCACTTCTCATATTTTGCATACAACTCGTTCTGACGAAGTGTCTGCAAAACCTGCCTCAAATGCTCGGCGTGCTCCTCCTCTGTCTGGGAGTAAACCAGAATATCGTCGATGAAGACAATGACAAATTGATCTAGGAAATCCTTGAACACTCTGTTCATCAAGTCCATAAACACTGCTGGAGCGTTGGTCAAGCCGAAAGGCATAACCCGAAACTCGTAAGAACCATATCTCGACAAGAACGCAGTCTTCGAGACATCCTCCTCCCTGATACGCAACTGATGGTATCCCGATCTCAAATCAATCTTCGAGAAGAAATAAGCTCCTCTCAACTGGTCGAATAAGTCATCGATTCGAGGCAACGGATACTTATTCCGTATCGTGACCTTATTCAACTCTCGGTAGTCCACACACAATCTTAGTGAACCGTCCCTCTTCTTCACAAACAAAACTGGAGCGCCCCAAGGTGACGTACTCCTGCGAATAAAGCCCTGACCTAACAGCTGCTCTATCTGATCCCGTAACTCCCTCATCTGAGCTGGAGCCATACGGTACGGTGCGCGTGCTATAGGTCTCGTACCCGGTAGCAAATCTATAACAAAGTCTATCTCTCGACTGGGGGGTAGGCCTGGTATCTCCTGAAACACATCCGAATACTCCCTGACTACTGGGATAGAATCTAAAGGAATCACTACCTCCTTAGAGGTATCATCCTCAATGTAATACAGATGAGCGGTCGATCCTCCCTCTGGGCGAGGCATCGCCACTACAAACATCTCTTGCCCCGGAATGGCAAAAACAATGCTCCCGCTGAAGCAATCAATCATGGCCCTATAAGCTACGAGCCAATCCATACCGATAATCACATCGTGAACATGCATGTCTAACACTAACATGTCTGCAGGTAATACCAAACCACCAATCTCTACCCCCACTCCCCGGCATATAAAGAAAATAAGTGACCCACTCCCCAATGGTGAGTCGACACACGTCACTGTGCTCTCTGCCGTAGCTAACAATCCTAAAGTTTTCGCGAAGTGTGTAGCTATAAAACAGTGTGTAGCACCCGTATCAAATAACACCCGACCCATAGTGCCATGGATAGGAAACGTACCCTCAATCGCGGGCGGTGCCTGTGGAACTGCAGCCTGGTGGACGTTGTAGACACGTCCATACTGTAGCTGCCCCTGCTGAGCTGGGACTGCTGGAATGGGTGGCAATGCTGCCATCTGTGGCGGTGCGGGAAGAGCGGCGGGAAACATAGGCCTCTGTGGCTCCTGGCGAGCACCCTGCTGCTGCTGCTGTGGGGCCCTGCCCCTATCAGGACAATCCTGTCGCTTATGGCCAGTCTTGCCACAAACAAAGCACTTCCCTGGGAAGTTCCCTCCTCTCTGTCCCTGCTGTCCCCGGCCCTGGTAGCCGTTACCGTTCCTCCCTTAGCCCTGCTGGCCCTGGTGAAACTGCTGCCCATTCTGCCCCTGTTGGCCCTGTGTGACACCCCGACTAATTAAATACTGGGTAGCTACTCCTTTATTAAATTAATTCAAAATGCCAAGTTGGCTCAGTCAATAGCATCACTGACGAAAACATTTTTTATTATTACTATCCACCTAGTATTTAAAAAGTAAGTGCCAAATTTTAATTTAAGTCTGATTAACATGCAACAAGTAAAATGAAGAAATAAATAACATCATTCACCATACTGAAGTAAACTGAATAACCATCACAATAGAGTAAATAAAGTCTGGAGGAAAACTCCTCACTACAATCCCATAACTGAAATGAATAACCGAAACTGAAATAAAACATGCTAAAGTCTGAAAACTGAAATATAAAAGATGTCTCTAAAGAAATGGGCAACATGCCCTACAACTGATAGATGGTGACTCTGGAATCCAAAAGATGGAGGCGTCTACATGCAAATCCCTGTAGCTTCCACAAGCAGCTACAGCTCGTCACCTGAATGAGTATCCTATGCTTGGTGTCCTTGTGGCTGGGCACCTAAAATGGTTTTACAAAGAAAAAGAGATTTGAAAAGCAAACGGGTCAGAGCCCGAATGTGGAGTTATATTTTAAAAACCTGCAAGTGCTTTAAAAACATTTAAAACATTAAATGCAAAGTACATGTTAGGACGTACACTCGCATGATATTCTCACCTCTCGTCTAACTGTGCACTCCTAACGTAAGTACCCATCTATACCGACCCATACTACTAGCTAACTGACAACATAACTAGCTAGACTGCCAAAGGTGCTACCCATATTACTCGGTTCCATTTATCATAACAACGCTCGTAATTAAATAGAGGTTCACCGTAAACTCAGTTACTAAATATGCCATTGATATAATTATCAGTTATCTCATTATATATCTCGAAACAATACCGTAATATTTTTACAACATTAACATGAGGATTCCCATAATATAATGTATATCATAAATATACAAAACAAGCACCCCGCAATCTAAGCTGTAGTGCACACATACTCTGCTATCCATCCCGGTACATCACGTACATAAGGATTACATATTCCGAATCTCTCAGGAATAGTTTACCGATAACAACATCACAAATAATGGAGGCGAACACAGTCACCATCACATGGGTCACGCACATACCTACGCTCCCATGATCAGCGGACTTATTAATATCACAATAAGTCTTTCTATGACCTATGTTCATCGAGGTACCAGTCTATATCCCCCCCGTTGGCACACAAGGATTAGAGGGTCCTAAGCGAACGCAACCTCCCGTGATAGCAAGTATGGTAGGTATGTCATACACACAATCCATATACTAATACTAAGTAACCACACATCTTAGTAATACCGTATTTTAATCGTAGTATATATTCTCATACTAACTATAATTAACACAATTCATACTATTCCGGTTTGTAATTATACGCGCCATAATTATCTCACGTCGTAGTAGACACTCACGTCTCAACCCAAACCGTCCATGTAATACACTCTCGTATGTAAATTCCTTCTCATAAATACCCAAATGTCCCAACCCTAGGTTTATATCCTCCTCAAATCCCAGAATTTATTTCGTTTTAATTCCTTCAAATCACAATTATTATAAGGGAAATCATCTACCTATCATACTACATGCAATTCTCTTCACAATTTCTCAAGTTCTATGATCTAAACTACATGGGTTTTCATATTTTCTTCAAGAACAAACCATAAATCCGAATTTTCTAACATGGAGGAAACATTCTCAGAAATTAAATGGAATAAAGTCACTTGCCTTGGTTGTCTCTGAGTTTGGTGTAGATTAGATGAAGTTTTCTGCAGAAATTCCTCTCTCTCCAAGCTCTTCTCCAATGGTGGCTTAAGGTGGCTAGGGTTTTGATTTGGGGAAACTTAGAAAACCTAAATGATAACCTACGTAGCTTTCTAGGTTAATATGGGTTGGTTATGGGCTTAGTGGGCCAAATTCCACATCAGATTTACATCACCAATTTTCGTCACTTTTAATTCCTAAAAATGTAAAATTACCAAAATACCCTTTAAGTTACCGGTATGGCCTAAAAATACCCCGGGACCCAAACTATACCCCCGGCTAGTGTTTTCTGACTATCTAGACCCTTCCGGACGCGTTGGCGCACTCAAAACGACCATACGGATTATAGATTTTAAATTCACTTTTATTAACAAAATATTATACCGTGACGCGGCGGTCCCACGCATCTCAACAAAATTTCTAAAATGTCGTATATAAATCTCACGACAAATTTTATAATACCAAATACATATATAATCATATATGCACATAATCAAATACCAATTCGCATCTCATTAGTATTTATAACCCGGATTAATTTCCAATTAATACGCATTTAATTAATTAATCCCAAAAATAAATATAGCCGAAAATACGGGGTATTACATACTTCCCCCCTAATAATTGAATTTCGTCCCGAAATTCGAAACTAGAAAGTACCTGCTAAAAACAGCTCTGGATAACGCTCGCGCATCTCATCCTCGCGCTCCCATGTGGACTCTTCGACATTGTGATGTCGCCACTGAACACGTACTAACGGAACTATCTTTGACCGCAGTTTCCTCTCGCTTCGGTCCAAAATAGCAATTGGCCCCTCCTCGTAGGAGCTATCCGGCTGGAGATCGATGTCCTCCACAGCAATGTGAGAATGAGCCAAATTATCTCTAAGGTATTTCCTCAGCGAGGAAATATGGAACACGTCGTGAATCCGATGCAAGTGCTCCGGTAGTCCAAGTCTATACGCAACCGGTCCTATCCGCTCAATAATAGGAAACGGCCCCACATACCTCGGTGCCAACTTCCCCTTCTTCCCGAATCGCATAATCCCCTTCATCGGAGAAACCCTGAGCAAAACTTGATCCCCCACTTGGAACTCCCTGAAAAATCTCTTCGCATCAGCATAACTCTTCTGCCTGTCTTGAGCTACCCGAATGCGACTCCGAATCAACTCAATCCTTGCCGAAGTATCCTGAATCACTTCCGGCCCAAGTAGTTTGTTGTCCCCCACCTCCAACCAACATGCTGGGGAACGACAAGGCCTACCGTACAATGCCTCAAACGGAGCCATGCCAATAGTGAACTGATAGGAGTTGTTGTAAGCAAACTCCACCAGTGGAAGGTACTGCTCCCATCCACCCCCGAAGTCAATAATGCACATGCGTAGCATGTCTTCCAACATCTGGTTGGTGCGCTCTGTCTGCCCATCGGTCTGCGGATGATAAGCCGTACTCAACCGCAATTCCGTGCCCATGGCCTCCTGGAAACTCTCCCAAAACCTCGAAACAAATATCTTGTCTCCGTCAGACACGATATTCAGGGGCACACCGTGAAGTCTCACAATCTCTGAAATGAAAAGCTGGGCATACTGTCCCATAGTGTAGTCAGTCCTTACGGGTAAGAAGTGAGCGACCTTGGACAACCTGTCCACAATTACCCAAACGGAGTCGTGACCCCTCTGCGACGTAGGCAACCCCGTGATAAAATCCATGGATATGCTCTCCCACATCCACACCGGAACCTCCAACGGCTGTAGCAATCCTGCTGGTCTCTGATGATCCACTTTTACAAGCTGACAAGTGGCGCATTTCGAGACAAACTCAGCGATATCTCTCTTCATACCGCTCCACCAATATTGCCGTCTCATGTCTTGGTACATTTTGTCCCCTCCGGGATGTACCGCGAACCGTGAGCCGTGCGACTCTGCCATAACATCGTGCCGCAATTCTTCCCCTTCCGGAACTACCAACCTCCCATTGAAGCGCAATCCCCCGTCTGAGCTAACGGTATAGGACTCGGCTCCCTCTGTTAGCAATCGAACTATCTGCTCCTGACAGAACGAGTCATTAGCCTGTGCCCGTACTACCTTTGTGACAATCTGCGGTGTAACGGTCATCACAGACATGAAAGATCGGGCCACTGCATCTTGGTGTCCCAATTCCTTCCACTTAGCCTTCCACACCTCTGCCACCTCATCTGCTGGCCTGCGGCTCAACGCGTCTGCTACCACGTTAGCCTTACCCGGGTGGTACTGGATGTCGAACTGGTAGTCTTTCACAAACTCGAGCCACCTACGCTGCCGCATGTTCAACTCTTTCTGCGTGAACAGGTACTGTAGTGACTTGTGGTCCGTGAAGAGCTGAAACTTCTCCCCTAATAGATAGTGCCTCCAAATCCGTAAGGCAAATACCACTGCTGCCAACTCCAAATCATGCGTGGGGTAATTCTTCTCATGAGGCTTAAGCTTACGGGAAGCATAAGCTATGGCCTGTCTCTCCTGCTGCAAAACACCTCCCAGTCCTTGCAAGGACGCATCGGTGTAAACCAAATACTCAACTCCCGGTCTCGGCAATGCTAACACAGGTGCTGAGGTCAATTTGTCCTTCAATTCATCGAATGCCAACTGACAGGCATCACTCCAGATATATGGCACACCCTTACGAGTAAGATGTGTCAAAGGACCTGCTATCTCTGAGAATCCCCGAATAAACCTCCTGTAGTATCCTGCTAAACCCAAGAAACTACGAATCTCCGTTGGCGTCGTGGGCTGTCCCCACTCCCTCACCGTTGATACTTTTCCCGGATCGACAGATATTCCCTGATCGGAAATAATGTGACCCAAGAACTGGACTTCCTTCAGCCAAAACCCGCACTTCTCATATTTTGCATACAGCTCGTTCTGACGAAGTGTCTGCAAAACCTGCCTCAAATGCTCGGCGTGCTCCTCCTCTGTCTGAGAGTAAACCAGAATATCATCAATGAAGACAATGACAAACTGGTCTAGGAAATCCCTGAACACTCTGTTCATCAAGTCCATAAACACTGCTGGAGCGTTGGTCAAGCCGAAAGGCATAACCCGAAACTCGTAAGAACCATATCTCGACAAGAATGCGGTCTTCGAGACATCCTCCTCCCTGATACGCAACTGATGGTATCCTGACCTCAAGTCAATCTTCGAGAAGAAAGAAGCTCCTCTCAACTGGTCGAATAAGTCATCGATTCGAGGCAACGGATACTTATTCCGTATCGTGACCTTATTCAACTCTCGGTAGTCCACGCACAATCTCAGTGAACCATCCCTCTTCTTCACAAACAAAACTGGAGCGCCCCAAGGTGAGGTACTCCTGCGAATAAAGCCCTGCCCTAACAGCTGCTCTATCTGATCCCGTAGCTTTCGCATCTCAGCCGGAGCCATACGGTACGGTGCACGTGCTATAGGTCTCGTACCCGGTAGCAAATCTATAACGAAGTCTATCTCCCGACTGGGTGGTAAGCCTGGTATCTCCTGAAACACATCTGAATACTCCCTGACAACCGGGATCGAATCCAAAGGAATCACAACCTCCTTAGAGGTATCCTCCTCTATGTAATACAGATGAGCGGTCGATCCTCCCTCTGGGCGAGGCATCGCCACTATAAACATCTCCTGCCCCGGAATGGCAAAAACAATGCTCCCGTTGAAGCAATCAATCATGGCCCTATATGCTACGAGCCAATCCATACCGATGATCACATCGTGAACATGCATGTCTAACACTAACATGTCCGCAGGTAATACCAAACCACCAACCTCTACCCCCACTCCCCGGCATATAAAGAAAATAAGTGACCCACTCCCTAATGGTGAGTCGACACACGTCACTGTGCTCTCTGCCGTAGCTAACAATCCTAAAGCTTTCGCGAAGTGTGTAGCTATAAAACAGTGTGTAGCACCCGTATCAAATAACACCCGACCCATAGTGCCATGGATAGGAAACGTACCCTCGATCGCGGGCGGTGCCTGTGGAACTGCAGCCTGGTGAACGTTGTAGACACGTCCATACTGTAGCTGCCCCTGCTGAGCTGGGACTGCTGGAATGGGTGGCAATGCTGCCATCTGTGGCGGTGCAGGAAGAGCGGCGGGAAACATAGGTCTCTGTGGCTCCTGGCGAGTACCCTGCTGCTGCTGCTGTGGGGCCCTGCCCCTATCAGGACAATCCTGCTTCTTATGGCCAGTCTTGCCACAAGTAAAGCACTTCCCTGGGAAGTTCCCTCCCCTCTGCCCCTGCTGTCCCCGGCCCTGGTGGCCGTTTCCGTTCCTCCCTTGGCCCTGCTGGCCCTGATGGAACTGCTGCCCATTCTGTCCCTGCTGGCCTTGCTGGCCGTTTGGACCCTGATGGCCCTGGCGGAAACCTCCCTGACCCTGCCTGTAGTTCCCTGATCGGAACCTCTTATTATCCCCCTGCTGGGTACCCTGCTCATTCTGTCTCTGCCCCTGACCGGTTTGTGCCCCGCTGGCACCATGTCCTCCAGTCCTGCCCTGATGGCTAGACTCCCCCGACCGCTTGCCCTCGGCCATATGAAAACGGTGGTCCTGGCAGTGCAATAATGCAGCGTTAACCACA
Source organism: Sambucus nigra (assembly GCA_949130495.1). Lineage (NCBI taxonomy): Eukaryota > Viridiplantae > Streptophyta > Magnoliopsida > Dipsacales > Adoxaceae > Sambucus > Sambucus nigra. Next base: position 284,277,016 of record OX422207.1, on the reverse strand, counting down.
TCAGAATACGTGGCCAACGATAGGTTCCCTAGCAGATGCTGACGGATCCTCCAATTCAACCCGTCGGTGAACTTCTCTATCTTCTTCTTCTCTGTTGGAATCTCGTCTGGTACGATATTCAACAGATTAGTGAACTCAGCCTCATACTCGGCCACTGTCTTGCCCTCCTGCTTCAAACTCATCAGCTTCCTCCTCATCTCTGTATGAACTGCGGACGGAAAGTACTTGTGGTCGAACCGCACCCAAAACTCCTGAATCGTGAGGGTATCCCTCTCTTCCGCGGTGGTAATAGACTCCCACCACTGTAGTGCAGATCCCACTAGCTTGAAAGTAGCTAGCACCTGTTTCTGAACATCAGTGCACTCATGCATCCTCAAATGCCTCTGTATGTCCTTCCTCCATTGGCTCGAGACTACCACGTCTGAGCTACCTGCAAACTCTGGCGGATGCGCTTTCTGAAAAGCGTCTCGTACACGCTCCCAAGCAGACGGGAATGCATTAACCTGTGCTGGCGCGGCAACCGGCGCCTGAGGCGGTGCCTGCTGAATCACGGCAATCGCGGCATTTACCGCTTGAGCTACTATAGCTGCAACCTCAGTGGCGTTCAACATGCCCTGAACTGGAGCGGGCTGGGGTTCGGGCATTGCATTCCTGGGAACTCGTCGTGCACGTCGTGGAGGCATCTGAAATAAGAACAAAGTTTATAAGTTCACGGTTTATAAACTTAAAATAGCTGAAGAACGAAGCATGCACAATAAGAGTACAACAGTCCTAAAATATAGGGCTCTATATCAAAGAAAACGTAGCGGAAACATAATAGCCGTACAGATCCTAAAGGACACTAGAACCTGATGCTCTGATACCACCTGTGACACCCCGACTAATTAAATACCGGGTAGCTACTCCTTTATTAAATTAATTCAAAATGCCAAGTTGGCTCAGTCAATAGCATCACTGACGAAAACATTTTTTATTATTACTATCCACCTAGTATTTAAAAAGTAAGTGCCAAATTTTAATTTAAGTCTGATTAACATGCAACAAGTAAAATGAAGAAATAAATAACATCATTCACCATACTGAAGTAAACTGAATAACCATCACAATAGAGTAAATAAAGTCTGGAGGAAAACTCCTCACTACAATCCCATAACTGAAATGAATAACCGAAACTGAAATAAAACATGCTAAAGTCTGAAAACTGAAATATAAAAGATGTCTCTAAAGAAATGGGCAACATGCCCTACAACTGATAGATGGTGACTCTGGAATCCAAAAGATGGAGGCGTCTACATGCAAATCCCTGTAGCTTCCACAAGCAGCTACAGCTCGTCACCTGAATGAGTATCCTATGCTTGGTGTCCTTGTGGCTGGGCACCTAAAATGGTTTTACAAAGAAAAAGAGATTTGAAAAGCAAACGGGTCAGAGCCCGAATGTGGAGTTATATTTTAAAAACCTGCAAGTGCTTTAAAAACATTTAAAACATTAAATGCAAAGTACATGTTAGGACGTACACTCGCATGATATTCTCACCTCTCGTCTAACTGTGCACTCCTAACGTAAGTACCCATCTATACCGACCCATACTACTAGCTAACTGACAACATAACTAGCTAGACTGCCAAAGGTGCTACCCATATTACTCGGTTCCATTTATCATAACAACGCTCGTAATTAAATAGAGGTTCACCGTAAACTCAGTTACTAAATATGCCATTGATATAATTATCAGTTATCTCATTATATATCTCGAAACAATACCGTAATATTTTTACAACATTAACATGAGGATTCCCATAATATAATGTATATCATAAATATACAAAACAAGCACCCCGCAATCTAAGCTGTAGTGCACACATACTCTGCTATCCATCCCGGTACATCACGTACATAAGGATTACATATTCCGAATCTCTCAGGAATAGTTTACCGATAACAACATCACAAATAATGGAGGCGAACACAGTCACCATCACATGGGTCACGCACATACCTACGCTCCCATGATCAGCGGACTTATTAATATCACAATAAGTCTTTCTATGACCTATGTTCATCGAGGTACCAGTCTATATCCCCCCCGTTGGCACACAAGGATTAGAGGGTCCTAAGCGAACGCAACCTCCCGTGATAGCAAGTATGGTAGGTATGTCATACACACAATCCATATACTAATACTAAGTAACCACACATCTTAGTAATACCGTATTTTAATCGTAGTATATATTCTCATACTAACTATAATTAACACAATTCATACTATTCCGGTTTGTAATTATACGCGCCATAATTATCTCACGTCGTAGTAGACACTCACGTCTCAACCCAAACCGTCCATGTAATACACTCTCGTATGTAAATTCCTTCTCATAAATACCCAAATGTCCCAACCCTAGGTTTATATCCTCCTCAAATCCCAGAATTTATTTCGTTTTAATTCCTTCAAATCACAATTATTATAAGGGAAATCATCTACCTATCATACTACATGCAATTCTCTTCACAATTTCTCAAGTTCTATGATCTAAACTACATGGGTTTTCATATTTTCTTCAAGAACAAACCATAAATCCGAATTTTCTAACATGGAGGAAACATTCTCAGAAATTAAATGGAATAAAGTCACTTGCGTTGGTTGTCTCTGAGTTTGGTGTAGATTAGATGAAGTTTTCTGCAGAAATTCCTCTCTCTCCAAGCTCTTCTCCAATGGTGGCTTAAGGTGGCTAGGGTTTTGATTTGGGGAAACTTAGAAAACCTAAATGATAACCTACGTAGCTTTCTAGGTTAATATGGGTTGGTTATGGGCTTAGTGGGCCAAATTCCACATCAGATTTACATCACCAATTTTCGTCACTTTTAATTCCTAAAAATGTAAAATTACCAAAATACCCTTTAAGTTACCGGTATGGCCTAAAAATACCCCGGGACTCAAACTATACCCCCGGCTAGTGTTTTCTGACTATCTCGACCCTTCCGGACGCGTTGGCGCACTCAAAACGACCATACAGATTATAGATTTTAAATTCACTTTTATTAACAAAATATTATACCGTGACGCGGCGGTCCCACGCATCTCAACAAAATTTCTAAAATGTCGTATATAAATCTCACGACAAATTTTATAATACCAAATACATATATAATCATATATGCACATAATCAAATACCAATTCGCATCTCATTAGTATTTATAACCCGGATTAATTTCCAATTAATACGCATTTAATTAATTAATCCCAAAAATAAATATAGCCGAAAATACGGGGTATTACACCCTGATGGCCGTTTGGACCCTGATGGCCCTGACGGAAACCTCCCTGTCCCTGTCTGTAGTTCCCTGACCGGAACCTCTTATTATCCCCCTGCTGGGAGCCCTGCTCATTCTGTCTCTGCCCCTGACCAGATTGTGCCCCGCTGGCACCATGTCCTCCAGTCCTGCCCTGATGGCTAGACTCCCCCGACCTCTTACCCTCGGCCATATGAAAACGGTGGTCCTGGCAGTGTAACAATGCAGCGTTAACCACATCAGAATAGGTGGCCAACGATAGGTTCCCTAGCAGGTGCTGACGGATCCTCCAAGTCAACCCGTCGGTGAACTTCTCAATCTTCTTCTTCTCTGTTGGTATCTCATCTGGAACGATATTGAACAGATTCGTGAACTCGGCCTCATACTCGGCCACAGTCTTGCCCTCCTGCTTCAGACTCATCAATCTCCTCCTCATTTCCGTATGAACAGCTGACGGAAAGTACTTGCGGTCGAACCGCACCCAGAACTCCTGAATCGTGAGAGTATCCCTCTCCTCCATGGTGGTAATGGACTCCCACCAGTGTAGCGCAGATCCAACTAGCTTGAACGTAGCTAGCACCTGCTTCTGAACATCCGTGCACTCATACATCCTTAAGTGCCTCTGCATATCCTTCCTCCATTGGCTCGAGACTACCACATCTGAGCTACCTGCAAACTCTGGCGGATGCGCTTTCTGAAAAGCGTCACGTACACGCTCCCAAGCAGACGGGAATGCATTAACCTGTACTGGCGCGGCAACCGGCGCCTGAGGTGGTGCCTGCTGAACAACGGCAATGGCGGCATTTACCGCTTGGGCTACTATAGCTGCAACCTCAGCGGCGTTCATCATGCCCTGAACTGGAGCGGGCTGGGGTTCGGGCGTTGCATCCCTGGGAACTCGTCGTGCACGTCGTGGAGGCATCTGAAATAAGAACAAAGTTTATAAGTTCGCTGTTTATAAACTTAAGATAACTGAAGAACGAAGCATACACAACAAGAGTACAACAGTCCTAAAATATAGGGCTCTATATCAAAGAAACGTAGCGGAAACATAATAAGCCGTCAGATCCTAAAGGACACTAGAACCTGATGCTCTGATACCACCTGTGACACCCTTACTTTTTAAATACTAGGTGGTTAGTAATCATTAAAATGTTTTCGACAGTGATGCTATTAACTGGACCAACTGGGCATTTTGAATTAATTTGATAAAGGAGTAGCTACCCGGTATTTAATTAGTCGGGGTGTCACACCACGGTTCTCATAGTCTTTTTGATCTTGATGTCTCTGAGGAGCTTGTCGCTGTTGCGATGGTATTTTCCCATCGTTATTATTCCTCGAAAGGTTATATTGATAAACTTCTCTTGTTCTTTTGCCCCCTGTAAGTTGCACACTGCAATTTTGGTACTGCAATATTGCGGTAGTCACTGCTTGTGCCACGATGTTCGCAATCTCAGTGATTTCTTCTCTTCCCTGGTGTACCTGAGGCATTTGTTGGTCTTGTCCCGCATTTACTTTGTCCGCGGTGTTAGTGTGTCTCTCCCCCAGAATTTTATAAAACCACCGTCCATACATAACATTGTAGCAGAAGTACGAAATCTACAACACGAAATAAGGATGCAACAGTCCTAATAGTAGGGCTCTATATCAAAGACGCTAAGCGGAAAACGCAATACGCCGAACAGATCCTAAAGGACACTAGAACCTGATGCTCTGATACTACCTGTGACACCCCGCCTAATTAATTACCGGGTGATCAGTCCTTAATTAATTAATTACAGAATATCAAGTTGGTCCAGATAATGCATCACTGACGAAAGTTCAAATTTTAATTTAATATTTAAAAAAAGGTGATGTCCAAATTTTAATCTCGTTATTAACCAATATAAAAAAGAATACCAACAATTGCCATACATCACAGTAATATAAATGACTGGAGTAAAACACATCCAGATACAATCCCATACAATAAATCCAATAAAATGAAGACAAATCTAAGAGAGAGTATAAAACAACTGAATCTCTGCAAATAACCAGAAGAAAGGACGACATGTCCAACATAATAGGTAACTGAAAAAGGAAGAATAGGCTGAGTGGTCTACTAGCAATTTTTCTGCAGCTTCCACAGCACGGCAGCTGAATAGAGTCTCCTAAGGCTGGTGTCCTTGTGGCTGGGCACCTAAAAATAACGGAACAATAGAAAGATATACAGAAAACGGGTCAGCGCCCGAGTTGAAAACAGTTTAAAAATAACAAGTGCTTAAATTGATTCAATTAAAACAATTATTCTTCAAGTTAACTTAGCGTACTCACTTGAGATACTCACCCCTCGATTAAGTGTGCAAGTCTAACGAGCCTAACTACCCATACTAATCATGATACCCTGACTGGCTACTAATTACATACTATTATGTTGGGAAGACTCCCTAAATTTCCCCAAAGCCGACATTCTTAAGATTTCAATATCGGTTTAGAATTACCTTAGTTTATTCTCATATTCTTCTAACTGCCCAACGGTTAATACCATAAGTACACATTTCAAAATAGAGTCATTAATATAAGACACCAAATAGGATTTCGGTATACACACCTTAATCTCTTTATGTATACATATCAATTTATATATATAAATATAGCAATATTGCACCTCTGGTTGAGAACCATTAATGCTACGCATGCTCGGCTATCTAGTCCCATTGCAACGCTCACGCATAGCGGACAACTGGTTCAATCTCTCGAGAACCAATAAAAACACAAACACCTATTAGAGGCGAACATAGTCCCAAGCCGATGGGCTACGCACATACCTATGCACCCATACGACCGTCATCACTATCATTCTCACGGATAGCCTGTACCTAGATTCCATGTTCTAGTGGTACGACTCTAAATCCCCCGAAGGCACACAAGATCCGGTCGTCCACAACGCGTTAACCTCCGTTCGATTACCAGTAGCTAGGTATGTCATACACATAATATTTTGAGCAATAAGCATACAGACAACTTATATAAATTCATTGGCTTTCCCGTAGCCTAGTATTTGCAGTACGTATAATATAACCCCCTATTATTCCCCCGTACCTTACTCGTTTGTACTTTCCCTTATATTCTTGCATCTCTCTAATTCTATGAATTTTAGTACTGTCCGTGGGTCGCCCTATTCTCCGCTCACTAATGATTATAAGTTTTAAGTCACTCGACATTCATATAGGTCTAACGCTCATATAAATAAGCCTACGGGAAGTTCGAAACAAAAATCGGGTCTTAATGGTCATTCTGGAATCTCGTTAGAAGACCCAGGGAATCTCGTTTGAACGAGGGTCGTTTGAACGAAGGAACTTCGAACGAACTACCAAACTCGTTAGAAGGGCCACTGGAAACTCGTTAGAAGTCTCGTTCGAACGACCTGGGCTGGACTTCTAACGAAAATTCCGCAGTTGCCCAGTTCATCTTCAAAGTTCGTTTTTCCATATTTCCTCCTCTTCAATTTCAACCTAAACCCATTCCAACCCAAGTACAAGGTTTCTAAACTACTCTAAGTCACTCTAGAACATTTCTTAACATAGTTTAGGGGTCAAATCCTTCTAATCATCAAATAAATTCAACAAACTCCTAAATTTTCCTTTGAATCATATTAACATAAACCCAGAATTATAAATCCATAAAAGTTCCATTTTTATTTCGTAATTAGCATCTAATTCTCCTAATTTCACACTTCTATAAAGGGGAGAATCCTCTACATGCAAACCCCCATCAAATTTCTAAGATTCCTACACAATCTCATCATAGGTAAACCAAATTTGGTATTAATTGTTCTAAAGCCTCTACATATGTTAACAAGAGTAATAATTGCTAAGAGAGAGAGCAAGATAATCACTTGCCTTAAAATGAACTTCTGATCCGCGGGTTGAAATTGGTATGGGGACGATCCTCCTGACACAATCTATGCGTTGGTGTACTTTTTGTTGTGAGAGCTTGAGTTCTTGGCTTAGGGCTCTTATGGAGTCTCCTTCTTCTTCCTTGGTTCTCTCTCTCTTTTCCTCTCTATCTTACGTAAGTTGAACTAATAGGCCACTAACCCTAACTGCCTTTAATTAAACCCAATTTTCGTCCATTTAATTACCCAAAATTCAAAAAGACCAAAATACCCCTCCGAGGTGTCGTTTTGCGTTAAAATGCCCCGAACTCCAAATAAAATACCCGAGTAGTGTTTTCTGACTATTTCGACCCTCCCGGACACTTTGGCGTACTCAAAATAGTCGTCCGAGTTATACAAAAATAATTTATCTTTTTAAACCCCCAAATACATACTAGTGACGCGACCCCTACGCGTCCCAAATATTTATAACATAACTGCCGTGTATTTCATCCCCGGCCATAATATTATTTCAATAATTACTAACTCTCATCATGCTTGTGATTATTATCATAAAAATCGGATTAATTACGATTCAAATTTTCTCTCTTTAATTTAATTAATCCCCATTTTCCATAAAAATAATTATGCGCAAAAATACGGGGTATTACAACCTAATGTAATGATGTGGCAGAGGAAGTTTGAGCAATAATAAGGATGGAGTTATTTCTTAGATTGAGTTAGAGAAAGTGTATGATCAAGTGGATTTTTTTATTTTTATTTTTTGTGGATTAGAGGCTGTTTGGACTCTCTGAACTTTTCAACTATAATGAATGGTAGACCAAGGGGTAAAGCTAAGGATTTCGGAGAGCTTAAGAAATGAGATCTTCTTCCTCATTCCTCTTAATTGTTTTTCTCTCCTCGTTGGAGCCCTAGGGGCCGAGTGCTTGATCGCAACGACTTTATCCCCTCTTGTTTCTTCCCTTTCTTAATTATATCCCTAGGGGGGTTACAGAGAAGTCGTGACCTAGGGCTCTTCACCCCATTCTTTCTCGATTTGTTAGTACTTTTTTGAGTTGGTCGACAACTGAAGTATGGTGGTGTGGGGTGTTGTTTCGGGGTGTAAGTTGGAGGTGGTGGATGAGATGGCAGTGGTGGCTGTGGCGCGGTGCCGCAGTGGCAGACGCAAGAAGGGCGACAGTGAGAGTGCTGACTTGCCCCATGAGGGTTTTGAGCGAGGGCTTAAGCTTGCTAGTGCGGCATACTAATCCGGATTGCAATCCTTTCCTTGGAGCTCGTGGTGGTGTGACAATTTTCGTTACACAAACAATGTTATGGGTTAGGGAAAGTCGGGGAAGAGAGGTGTTATGGGCTCAGATTTTTTATTTATTTATTTTTTTATGGGCGGGATTTGAATGAGCAGGGTCGGAGGGCTGGGTGGGGCGGTTTGGGGCAGATGAAGGGCCGTCGGCCACCAGAAAGGTGGTCCGACACAGCAAGGGTGCTGTCTGACTCTTGTCGACAGGTTTTGGGCCAAGAATGGAGAGTTTCGGCCCCGGAAATCGATGATTGGGGCTGTCGGCAGCCTCAGGTTGTTTTCTGGGGTTGTGGGGAGTGGTTTTCGGGGTTTCTTGGTTGGAAGTGGTCGCAGAAGTGGGGGTGGGGCTAGGGTTAGGGTTTTGCAATTTGGAGAATTGCAACATTAGGGTTTCGAATTGCTCTTGATCCTTCCGTGCTAATTCATCCATTCGTCGTGTCAATTCTTGACGATTTTTTCCCAATTCTTGATTTCTTTGTCTAAACTCTTCGTGAATCTCCTCTTGAATTCGGGTTGCCTTCTTCAGAGCCATTGAAAAATGTAGTGCACGATTTGTTGATACTCTACACACCGATTCACGCTAACACCAATGTTGGAGCTTCACCCGCTCTGATACCAATTTGACGTAAACTACACCTCAATGACCTAAAAATCAAAACACTTTGATTTCTAGAGAGAGAAACAAAAGAGTTCTTCTATTCAATAATTGAAAAGTGAGTACAAATGAGAGAAACCAACCTATTTATAGGGGCTGAATTACTTGCTAATCAAGTAATTAGCTAAAATGACTAAAAGTGCCTACTAAAAATAAAAGAATACCTAATTAGTCCCAAACATGCCTGGCAACTAATTAAAGGCTAAAAAGAAAATAAAAGAACTAAAATAAAAGAAAGACTAATACAAGATATTAAAAATGACAATTAAACCCTAATATGACCCATTTCCATCACAGTCTTTGTGTAAAGATATCGAGGAAAGCCTTTGATCTATGGGTATGGCCTTTGTGAAGATCTTTAATGGCTCTTCGTTGATGCTTTCCCTTTGGGTGTAATGAAAGCCCCAAACTTACTAACCTTTCTACCCCGATAGAGAGGAGTTTACTTCTGGAATCAGTAGGTTGGTAATTTCATAAATGATGTCATTGGCTCATCCTTTTTCTTCGAAGGATTGACATCACTAATAAACCCCTCTGGATCTAATAATACTAAGTACAATATTTAACCACTAAAAACAGAAAATAAAAATAAGAAAATGGTAGGATACAAATGACGAATATTGCAAGTTGTTCCTTATATTCTCGATTCACATCATTTTCTCTCTTGAAACCATTTATTGAAGGTTCTTAATTCATCCAGTGATCTTACTTTTCACATCCTTGCAAGCTTTCTTTTCCTCTATGCGTATGTGAGTGCGTGCCATGTATTTCCCGTACTTGTTTAATTGTGACAGCTTATATGCAGGTGATGTGAACAGCATTAGTGTTGGGTCAGGAATGAACATACATGATAATTCTCTTGTTCATGTTGCGAAATCCAATCTAAGTGGGAAGGTTTTGCCAACTATTATTGGCAACAACGTTATTGTAAGTGAGTAGCAGACGTTCAATCATATTTCAAGCAATAACAATTCTGGGTTTTTGAGTGAATCTTGAACAATAATATCCAAGTTGAACTTAGCAGGTCGTAGTGCTGTGTTACATGGATGTACTGTTGAGGATGAAGCATTTATTGGTATTGGTACAACATTGCTTGATGGGGTTTTTGTTGAGAAACATGCCATGGTTGCTGCTGGAGCTCTAGTGAGGCAGAATACAAGGATCCCTTGTGAAGAGGTTTGTATGCACTTTGATCTTTTGTTTCTTCATTTTCGTATAGCCTTATGGAAATCTAGGAATTACATGGTACAATACTTCTAGCGTCTAAAAAACGTGGGGCGTGATCGAGGCGTGGAGGCCAAGCCTTAAGCCTTAGAAGCCTAGGCGGGCCTTAGGCGTAAAAAGGCGTTTAGGCCTTCTTAATATATTTTAATATTTTTTAACCATAACAAGGCTATTAACATACTAAAATTGTACATATCATAAAAATATGTTTGAATATTTGCAAATTAAAATACTATTTGATTATTTTGGATGAGATAATGGTCCGATTTGTAAAAAAATGCTTTAAAAGCCGATATCGTTTCACTAAAGCATTGTTATTTTTAGAAAAAAGTGCGCCCTAAGGGTTTTACCAAGAATAAGGCGTAAAAAGCTTAAGGTGGGACGTTTCTCCCAAGCCTCAAGCTTAGGCGTGCCTAGGCGGGTTTTTTAGAACAGTGGTTTTTTCCCAAAATATAATTGTGTTATGGTCTAAAAAAGGCAATATATAGAAGAGCATTTTTTTAGGCATCGTTAATAACAATAGCAATGTTGGGCATCTTGTTGACCATGTTATGTGATAGTTTTATGGGAGCAATAGTTTTAAATGTGACATGTGAAACATATCTTACCTAGCCCGAAAGAATTGGGTTTTGTGATATAAAGGATAAGTCAGACATCTCACCAAGTCACTCATTTTCCAACTTCTCATACCAATGAACCGTTTCTTCAAGTTGTTCCAAATTCGTAATGAAACACACCCTAGTTCACATAGAAACAAGGGTAGGGTTGATCCCCCTTTTCCTTGATATGACATCTTTGGGTACTTCTCATCCTAAATGATATACAATTTATTATCAAGGAATAAGAAAAAGTGTGTGTGTTTGGGGTGGGTGGTGGGTGGGTGGGAATGCTCTAAAAGAGCAACAAGTAAATATCTTAAACTTAAATTTGATTTATAGTTATTAGCATTTAGATTTAAAAGCTGGGTTATAAAAACTATAATTAGGAAAGTAGTGGCTTCGGGGATTTTTATAAATATCAACTTTCATATTTTTAAAGTGAGGGGAAAAATCTGTCACGCGTGGGAACGAGTCTCGTGACCCACGAATATTTCCACCATGAGGAGAATAAAGATCATTGGAGATAACCGACTTGCGCAAATTAAGGGAAAGATACCACCGATGATAACTGCCAAGGTGATTGAGACCTCAAGGACTTTATCACCTCCTCCTATAAATGTAAACCTAGGCCAGAGAGAAGGGAAATGTGATCACGAGTATTGATACTCTGTTAATTACAAAATAAAACCTCCCGTGGACGTAGGCACAATGCTGAATCGCGTACATCCTTTTTTATTTGGATCTGCCTCCTCCCTCAAATGGAGAACATGTGTTCCTTCATCCTTCCCACAACATCCCTAACATAAGCCATACTCCTACAAACACCTACCCCTTTAAACCGCTTCACTTCACGCCTACACTTGTTTAGTGTACGAATTTTATTGGCCTCAGTTTGAAAAGCCACGCGCTGCCCTCCAAAGGAACCAACACATGATTGTAAACACTTTGCTACCTCCACAGACCTTTCTTGCATAGAAGGACAAAAAGAGGATTCATCAGCTTTGAAACTTCCATCCCAACTTTTTGAACCTCCCCACATAAATCGTTGCCACGTGCCCTATCGAGCCTAAACTTAGGTTGAACCTCCACACAAACCCCATTAGCGCTACAGCGCCTTTCTCCAGTATTGCTCTCCATCTTCAGCTAAAGTCGGCGTGCACATGCTGACCAACGCCGCCGAGAGACTCCCATTCTTGCTCCGGCGACTGCCTGGACCCAAACTCGCCTAACTTCTTCCCCCCTTCATCATGTAAGACTACCACCGGCAGCTCATCTCTAACCGGAAGGGAGAACATCCACTCACCTATTTTCACCTTCACCCTTTTTGGCAGCTCAACCCCATCTCCAACTTACAATTTTGCTAAACGGAGCTCCCTCCCCTCCCTTGTATCTGTATCCACCCCGAAATAACCCCCACATCATTCCTCGATAGCAAGGAAAACCTCCTCACCCTAGACTTGCAGTGGCAAGCCCTCCACACTAATCCACCGCCGGTTTTTACCCCTTAACGGAGCAACACTACACCCCAAGGGATGCCATTTATCCAGTGACACAGGTACCCCATTGAAAACCCACCTCTTAGACTCCAAAATTCTCTTGGATTCGTTAGCTGACGCAAATTTAAAAAGAAAGAGATTATTTAGAAGTTTTTTTACTTGCACTTCTCCTAAGCATTTCACCGTTCCTTAATAAAACTGAACAACGCCTCACATGACGGTGGTGCATCAAACACTCCTTCGATATGTCCAACCAACGTTTTTTGGAAGTAAGACAATATCGGATGATAAGAAGACGACTCTACAACAACATCAAATTGGGTTTTATCTGAAATTAAAATTTCCAGCTTGTCGGAAGGCCACCTCTCTATGGAAGGCCCCCTCTCTGTGGCAGCAACCTGCAAAAAGATTGGATTGGTATGTTCCAAATTTCTTCTCACTAGTGAAGGCTCCTCTCTAAGCTGCAATGGGCTGCTATTACACGAGACACCGGTTCTAGTTTCAAGAAAGCCTCTCCCGCAAACTCCCACTCACCTCCGGCTAGCTCTAGAATGAGAAATCTCACCCTCCTCCCTCCCTCTTTGACGACTATAGCAAATAAAACCTCAGTTCTGATAAAACAAAAGCAAGTAATAATTTCTCTGTTATGACACCACCTCTTCCTGTAAAATCTCCCATTTTCCCTCGACGCTTCGAAAAAACAACCACTCAGCCATATGACCTCTCCTATGACCCAAAAACCAAAATCGGAGTAACCTCTGCCTAATTACTTCAAACAGAAATAATAATCGGACGACTTTTGGTCCTTCTTCAATTCAAAAGATTTCCCACCAGCTTGGTAGAAAATCTTTTCTTCTCTCTACTCATGAATCTCACTCTTTGAAAGCACAAACTCACAGTTTTGATGGCTTGTTTGGACTAATTGAGAAGCCTAACTAGATTTTCTTGGGTATAATCTCAAATTTTAATAGTGGTATGTTAGAATATATGTAATCAACATATCGGTGAATGAGTAAGAAAAATGTTTAAGCCCTTGTGTCAGTTTCAGTGGTGGATACATTATGGAATTGTAAATGAATTTATAAAGTTGTCAAAGTTGACTGGATGGATGCCATTGAAGAAACGCTTCACATCATAAACCAAATTTCAAAATCAACATCACAGATAGTGACCTAATCCAAATTGTGGTAATGTCAATTGGAAAATCATGGCATTAGAAATAGTTAGTAATAATGGCTTGAGAGTGGGGAGTAAAAACACGATTCATGTTTTTGTAAAGAGGCCAAGAGAGAGGACCATACCTCACTCAAATGCAACAGTTTTCTTCTTCAAAGGTGCTCGCATGCCTACCTAGCTTTGGGAGGATCATATACTAGAAGATCCAAGCGTTTCAGAGCATTCAAGCAAGCTTTTGGAGATCCAAAAGAAGGGAGCCCCTTATCTTCTTCAAATACCTTTCTCCATGTCGGATTGCCACCGGATTTGCAAAGATATTGTATTCGAAACCTTAGGTTTTGTTTTCAAACCTACTTTTTGCTTTTACACTTTCTATCGTATGGTTAATCGAAAATTAAAAGGTTGAAATTTTTTGTTTCGCGTATATATCCAACAATATTTTAGCAGACTTCATCGCAGAGTTTGTCGGAGAGCAGCGACCTGAACCCCAAGTCTAGCGATCAAACAGCCGAAGAAGGTTCAAAACATGACAAGAGATGGAATCTTTATGTGGACGAAGCATCCACCACAAAGGGAGCCGGAGTGGGGATAGTGTTAGTCACTTAAGATCACACCATCCTTGAGCAGGCTATATGACTTGGCTTTGAGGCATCGAATAATGAGGTAAAGTATGAGGCTCTCATAGGGCGATTAGTTAACAACTAAACAACAACATAATGAAAGGAAATTAGCCTCTCTCAAAAATTGCATTCTAAAAAAAATGGAGTATCTACAAATGAGGGTCTAAGGTCCTTTTTTTAGGGGGGTTAGTTTGGCCAAGCTAAAAGATTAAAAAGGGAAACAGAATAAAAGATAAAAAGACGAAAGACTCCAAAATTCTATGCCTTTGCATCATGTTGTTTCCCCTTAGGAACTGTTGTATTTAGACATGCTAGAATTAAGTGACCAACTCAAATTGATATCAAAGTTAGGTTCGCTCTTGGAAATCCAAGTATGGACGTGGAAACGGATTGGGTACACCCGAACGTGATGCGAGGCCTCATAAAAAATGGCCCTCCAACTGAAGAACTCCCGGCTCTATGACCCTACACCCGCTGCCGACCCCACCAGAGGCATTGTCTAATCAGTCCGACCCCACCTCCAATCTCCACAAATGGATCCAGCCTTCTCATGACCTATCCCAACCCCGATCTGGAGATTGCCAGTTCGCCCAGATCAAACCGGATCAACAGTCACCTCTTTCCCAGAAAACCCTCTTCCGCCCCTGATCATATTTGGCCTTCCTATCTCCACCGATTCGTCATCACCAACTTCCGATCGGATCGAAAACTTAGGTTAAGCCCTTCTGCCCCAGTGTGGCGTTAAAACGGGACTGAACCAGGCAAATCTCCTACCCAGTGAAGCCTCCCCCATTTTTTCGACTTCCTTCCACTGTCTGGAACACCCATGAACCACCAAAACCCTCGGGTTGTGCCCCATTCGGACGAAAACCCTGCACACCCTTTAACCCCTTATAATCCAAGCCTTACCTAGGATTTCTTCCAATTTTGAAATACAAACCCCAATTTCCCATATTACCCCTACCACCAAAAACTTCTCTACACCTCAAAATTTTCAGCCCACTTCGAGCCAACTCATAGAACTCCAAAAACACGAAACCCCAGCTTCATCACCATCCACTTCCGTTCCCCTTGACCCTATATACGGTGGCTGTCCTTTGGGTATTTTACCTATTCCTGCGACCGTTCCGTTACCGGATGCCCGTTCTATTTGTCAGCGTCGCGTCACGTTTTGCCATCTCCAGGCAAAACGCGCTGCCATTACCCCCATAGCCGCCTCTCCTGACATTATACACACATTCAAGGTTCTAAAAAACGCAGGGCGTGATTGAGGCGTTGAGGCCAAGCCTTAAGCCTTAGAAGCCTTGGCGGGCCTAGGCGTAAAAAGGCGTAAAAAGGCGTTTAGGCCTTTTTAATATATTTTAATATTTTTTAACCATAACAAGGCTATTAAAATACAAAAATTGCACATATCATAAAAATAAATCTGAATATATGCAAATTAAAATACTATTTGATTATTTTGGATGAGATAATGGTCCGGTTTGTAAACAAATTCTTTAAAAGGCGACATCGTTTCACTAAAGTATTGTTGTTTTTAGAAAAAAGTGCGCCTTAAGGGTTTTACCAAGAATAAGGCGTGAAAAGCGTAAGGCGAGGCGTTTCTCCGAAGCCTTAAGCCTAGGCGTGCCTAGGCGGAGCCTAGGCGGGTTTTTTAGAACAGTGCACACATTAGTGGTGTACCCCACCCTTGATTCGCAGTTGGGGTTTTTCGAGGATACTAGTTTAGCTCGGCACGATTATTTTTTTTACACATTGCACGATCAAGAGGCGCCTCTGCACTATTATAATTGGCGGTGGAGCGAGTGACAATCTGATTGCTCAAGAGATTGATTGACAAGCTGGCTCTCCCCAGAGCCCATTTTCAAGCCATGTCGCATTGGGTGGCTCTGCAACAACGAGTCTCTTGCCCCCAATAGGCAGTACCGCATTACTTTTTCCATTGGTGCTTACTTCGATGAGGTTCTATGCACAGTCGTTGAGATGAAAATGTGTCACTTACTCCTCGATCGTCCCTAGCGGTACAATCACTCGAGCATGCACAACGGACGTGCGAACACTTACACCTTTCAACATCAGGGACAACAGTTTCAGTTACTGTCGATGCGTGAGATCCGTCTCGCTCTTCCTTTCATTCTCATCATCTCTCACGAGGACCTGGGTACGGAGGCTTCGGATGCTACTCTCTGTTATGCACTCATCAACCCCATCAGTATTCCAGAGACAAACATTTCCCCAGTGATTCATAATCTTTTGGATTCCTATTATGATCTTTGCACACCGCTAGATGAGCTGCCCTTCATGACATTAAGCACGCCATTGACTTTGTGTTGGGAGCTTCCCTCCCCAATTTACCTCACTACCGCATGTTCCTTATGGAGCATGAGGAGATGCAATGGCATGTTTTCGACTTGTGTGACCGGAGCCTTATTCGAGAGAGCATGTCCTTGAGACACGTCCCCGCCTTGCTTGCCCCAAAGAAGGATGGGAGTTGGGGCATGTGTGTGGACAGTCGTTCCATCAACAAGATCACCGTCAAGTATCGTTTCCCCATTCCCTGACTTGAGGACACGTTGGATCAGTTGAATGAGGCTCGAGTCTTTTCTAAAATGGACCTGAAGAGTGGTTATCATTAGATTAGGATGCGACTTGGGGACGAGTGGAAGATCCCCTTCAAGACGAAAGATGGATTGTATTAGTGGATAGTGATGCCCTTCGAATTGTCTAATGCTTCGTTCACCTTTATGTGCACTATAACCCAAATTTTTTTTCTGTTCATGGGCAAGTTTGTGATAGTGTATTTTAACAACATCCTCATCTACAACTGGTCAGAGGAGGAGCATTTAGATCACGTCACCCAGGTCCTTGTCGTCTTGCGTTTTGAGCGTTTTTATCTCACTCTAAAGAAGTGCACCTTTATGGTTCCTTCAGTTACGTTTTTGGGTTATGTTGTGTCAGGTGAAGGCGTCCGTGTCGATAACACCAAGGTTCAGGCGATTGTTGATTGGCCTACGCTTATCTCAGCATTCCATGTTTGCAGTTGCCACGGCCTCACGGGCTTCTACCAATGCTTCGTCGCAGGATTCAACACGGTATAGCTCCTATCACGGATCTGATGTCTGTCTCATTGAGCACAGAGTTTGGGTGGACGGAGGAGACAAATTGAGCCTTCCGTGGCATTTAGGTTTTGATGACTTCCGCCCCCCTCCTAGCACTTCGCGATTTCAGTTGTTCGAGCTATCTTGCGATGCTTGCAAGACGGGTATAAGAGCGGTCCTCAGTCAGAACGGCATGCCGGTTGCCTTCTTTAGCCAGAAGTAAGCAAAGCAACATTGAATTACTCCACTTATGACCTCGAGTTTTATGCCGTCATCAAGGCGGTTAAGTTTTGGCAGGCTTACCTCCTTCATAAGGAGTTCGTCATTAAATGTTATCATGAAGCGTTTTGCTATCTCTACATCCAACGCGGGTTAATGATCGACATGCTAAACGGACGACATACTTGCAGCGCTACACCTTTCACCTTTACTATAAACTCGAGAAGGAAAATCAGGTTGCCGATATACCCTCAGTCGTCGGTCACATGCTTTGGTCACCATTTGCAGTAAGGTTTTTGGTTTTGATGAGGTTCAGGACCTCTATTCGATGGACATTCAGTTTGGCCCCACTTATACCGCTTATGCGCAGAACAACTACGCTTCGGTCGATTATTTGCTTCAGGATGGTATCCTTTGTTAAGGCACCGCTTTGTGCATTCTGGCTTCCTCCCTTCGGGAGAAGATTATTGTAGAGATCCATTCGGGGGGATTATCCGGTCATATGGGGTAGTCTCGTACTCATTCCACTTTGCGTGATCGATTTTATTGGCCCACGATGAGGCGATATACAAAAGCCTTCATCCGCCAGTGCTACACATGTCAGACAGCTAAGGAACAACACTCTAATGCCGGCCTGTATTCCCCCTCCTGATCTCGAATCGACCGTGGCAAGATGCTTCCATGGATTTCATCGTTGGGGTTACCCCGCACGTCTCACGGGTATGGCTCAATCTTTGTTGTAGTGGTCTGCTTCTCGAAGATAGCCCATTTCATACCATGCGCCCGAACATCTGATGCCTCCCATGTTGTCGCCCTTTATTTTCAGGAAGCCGTCCGACTTCACGGAGTTTTTCCTAGCATCACCTCAGACAGAGACGCCGGCTTCATCGGTCATTCCTGGCACACCTTATGGGGTTTACTCCGTTGTTCTTTGCAGTCCTCCATCATTGTCAGCAGGAGTTTGGGAGATATTCGCTGCCTTGCCTCGGAGTCTCCAAAACAATGGGATATAGTCGTCGCTCAGGTCGAGTTCGCATTCAATAACGCGGTTAACCATTCTGCTTGTTTGTCCCCATTTCTTATAGTGCTTTATACTTCACCCGCCATTACATTGGATCTTGCAGAGCTTTCCCCCACGGTTCTAGTTAGCCCATTAGCAGCGAGTTTGCTGCCCATTTGCCAGCCATACAGTCTGATGTTCGCACTCGATTACAGAAGGTCTACGCCTCCTATAAAGATCATGCGGACTCACACCGTCGTTTTGTAGCATACCAGCTTGGGGGCCTTGTCATTGTTTACCTCCAGAAGGCCTATCGACAGGGCAAGGAGCTTAAATTGCAGATGCGCTGTTTTGTGTCCTTTCCGATTACTCATAGTTGTGGGGACAACGTGTATGAGGGTTGTAACTCCTTGATCCAGATTTATGTGTCACCCCGGTCCGACCCGAGCATTAGGTATGGAGTGCAATGAAAAAACCTACTTAATGTTGCTAGTGCAGTTATATTCAATTAACGTTTCACTTATTTAGCATGGGATTCCCATTTAAAATCAAACTACGTGAGGGATCCGTGGGAAGCGTCTTCGGTATCTAAGCATACAGAGCTACTAACGTAAAATAAAAAGAATTCTTACCTGTATAATGCTCTAAAAAATACGGAACCACACCCAGCCTGCCGTAACAAAGACGAGGGATTGAGCCGAATGCCCAGTGAGAAATTACAATAATGCAATATAGAATCGAACGGCAGAAAGAAGATTTTAACATGTTATATCTACGTGCACATGCAACTACCTTATATATATATATACATATATTTATATTCTTAAATGCATGAAACCGTTTTTATTCTAAAAATGTTTCTTATCCAGATTAATTCACCTTAATTCCGTAAAAGAAACTCCCTTTTACTGGACTTGACATTTATTCCTCGATTCAACACACCCGGTTAAATAATTAAAACAAATACACTTTGTTTAAGGAAAATCATTTCTTTCACCAAAATTACCCGCTTTACTTGCACCAATCCACGTTAGTATTTTCTTTGAAAATCACCCTTTCAACGCACGCAATTACGTGTTAGAAAATACTTATTTTTCCTTTGAAAACCTTTCATGAACACACTCTTCTGTTACTTATGGGTTAGACCTCTTTAGGTTGCTTAGCCACCCATTTAATCACTTCACTTTATGGACATTAATCAATTTTCACATTTCTTGTCCATTTGTCCTTTACCAGGACATTTATTAATTCATTCAAGTTAGGTTGTATTTTCACATATTCCCCACACAACCCATTTCTTGACATATACCATTTTCACTATCTTTTTCTCGGAATCTTCCAATAACTGCATACTTTAACGGGCTCCACACAGCCGACTATGCTTCCATATGCTGTGGCTAGTGATTTTGGGTCTTTCACCCCAAGGCTCCGGTCCCTCCTTAATTATTACGGTGTCATCGGAGTCCTTATTAATGTGCTTTAACTTTTTATAAATGTTCACATTATTCCACTTTTCCCTTTACCCGGTCGAAGTCAAAACCCGCGGTTCCACCCCAACTTGTGTTACGCATTAAAAATCATCATTTCCTGTCCTTTTTACTCTAACATTGATTTTATCCCAAAATCATGTTCATTTAGGACCCTTTTTGTGTAACACATTCCAACATTTTTATTTCATAAAAATGTTCCACCTTACGAAAAATTACCATTTTACCCATTTGTTTCTAAACTTGTCTCTTCCTCTATTTTCACAAGTGTTATTTTTCAAAAACACCATTAAGTTACCCACACTATCTTCTTAAGTATTTTTAACACATTAAAACTTTTTAACATTTGGAGTAATACTCTCCTCAAGTTGGAAACATCTTTATTTCATTATTTTCCTTTTCAAAAATCATTGAACATCTAAGACTACTTTATAAGAAAAATACCATTTTTTTTATTAATACTTGTAGTCTTGAAATCTTACATTTTTATCACATTTCAACGCCCATTTTACCTATGAAGCACGGACACGTAATACGTGTTTCGACACGCGATACGCGATTGGTCCAAAAACTAGGATACCACACGCTATGATACGTTATATATATATATTAATTAAATACAACATATTTTTTTCATAAAATACATTATTAGAGCATTCGTAACATGAAAATAAGAAAATGGACCATACAAAACAAAGTTTAAACACACTTTGACATTAAGAAACATAAATAAAGCAGAATCACCATCACATGTCGGAGCGTGTCGCGTGTCCGACTTTAGTCAAAGTTGACTCGTGGCTTCCGGGAGAGTGTCCGTGTTTCATAGTGGCCGACACGACACGTTGCCTTCTGAGAAGTGTCCGTGCTTCCTAGAATTTCACACCTTAAGGGCTGAATTTCCTAATCTCTTCATTTCATGTTTTAACCCAAATAAACCCTCATTAAACTTGTTTATATGCTTACCTTCAAAATACTACAAGTTTATATGCATGTGAAGATGGATTTCAGGTCCAAAATCCTATCAAATGGGCCTAACATGTGATTTTCTCTAGGAGTTTCGTAATACTTGCAAAATACATTTTTGTTCAAGACTAAAGGACATTTTTATCGTTCAAAACTTCAACAAATGTCCAATTTTCTAAAATCTTCATTTTTGCAAGAAACTTTAAAACCTAATTCGCCAAAATATTATTAGCAAACAAGTATCATTTTCAAACATTTTATTCCATAAAATGTTTATTACCAAACTTTTCAAATACACCATTTGTTCAACATTCTTGAAACATACTATTTTTCTCAAACCTTTGAAACCATTTATACCAAACCTTAAGAAATTATCTTCTTACTCATTTATGCATCTTACTTTAACAATTCTAGTTACAAGACTACTAATATGCAAATAGAGTCTTAAACTAAGAGTAGAGTTTTCCCACCTCAAATGGAGCTCCAAAATTGATTGGATGGAAGAGAAGATGATGGCAACCCCCCACCTCCTAAGGTGGCCTCAGGGAGGTTGCCTAGCTCCACAAAGCTTGCCTCCATAAAAGCTCCAAGTAAAACCCTCTTCAAACTTCATAAATCTTCCATCTTTATCTTCTCCCAAACCCAACAACACCTCCAAAATTCGTAGCTTGGCCCAACAATGGTGGAAATAGGTGTGTAAGGTTCAAATATGGTGGAATACTAGTAGAATATGGTGGCATAAGGTGGATACTTGGTGGTGGCAAGGTGGTTTGTGGTAATGGAAGAAGGGGAAATGCTGAAAATGGTGGAAGACCCACCCCCACTCTCTCTCTTCTTCACACTCCTAATAACCCGCAAATAACCCGAACAAATCCTTATAAAACACCCCCAAAATCTAAAATCCCATTTTTTTCCAAATCTGGGTTCACCAGAGCTCGACACCTCATCAAGCCCACAACCCAAAACATGACAGCACACAAGGGCAGCCCGATTTAAAAATTTCAGCTGAGCTCGTTCAAACGAGAATGACCTCTCGTTTGAACGAGCCTTCAAACGACCTTCTAACGAGTCTGTTTAGGTATGCAGTGGGGTCTCGTTCGATCCTCGTTCAATCTCCTCTTCGAACGACTAGAAATTTTCATTCGAACCAACCTGTCTTCATTCGAACGAAACAACAATTTCGTTCGAATAACCCTATTCTCGTTCGAACCACGATTTCTAATATTTCCAATTTAAACCCCCAAACTTCCAACATTTATCATCAAGACTCCAATACAGATATAACCCCAATTATAATGATTCAAAGCCCAAAGTTTCATATGTTTACAATTTATGCCGGGAAAAATAATAATTATTGGCACGGGTATTACAAGGTTGATCTTCCTGCTAGTTCCGGATGCACTGCACGTTCAATGTGGCGAATCTATCTCCATTTCGAGGTACGTATGTTCCGTCGATCCCGCTACCTCTTGTCGAGGGACATCCTGTTCGTTCACATGTGGACCGCATTGCGGGTGTCCTTGCCAATGTTTTATAAGGCGCGAGACGGAGTTGAGGCATTTTGTCTTTGGCAGGCGAGGTGTAAGCCTCGAGAGGCGTAAGCCTCATTTAAAAAAAAAAATCACATTTAATATATTTGTAACCCTTATCCGAGATTTCCACCTCCTTGCCGTATTTTCAAGTTGGATCTCTGCTATTTGACATAGTGACAACTCACTACAATGATAAAATTATGTGTTAAGGACATTTAAAAAGTCGGAATATAAGTTTAGCAAAAAAAAATAAAAAATAGTCAGAATGTAATGAAAAAATTAGTCAAACTATAATGAAGAAAAAAGTCTGAATAACCCAAAATTTATTTGTTAGCAAATTTCACTACAATTTTCAAATGTTATAAAAATGTCAAAATAAAGGAACAAATAATTGTATAAGAAAAGTGGAAACAAGTAAGTGTATAAAAAGGAAAAGAGAAAGAGAGAAGAATGCGTTGAAGAAAAACAAAAAAAAAAAGAAGCTGACTTCGAAAAACTAAGAGTGGCACTTCAAAAACAAGAAAAAAAAGAAAGAGATCGAGAAGAAGATTTGTATGCTGAAAAACAAGAAGGAAAAGAAATTACCAGTCGATTGAGGTTTGAAGAAGAAAAAATGGGTATGGGTTGCAGTTACGGGGTTAGGGTTTCCAAAAGATTGAGGTTTGTGTGTTGCTGGGTGCGTAAGGTTTAGGGTTACTAAAGTTAGCCTTATTTCTTTCACGTCCTCTTTTTTTTAAGCTTTATTTCTTTCACGTCCTCTTTTTTTTAAGCTTTGACCCGCTTTGACCTTACATTCAGTGACACGCCTCAAGGCCCAATGCACCAAGGCGTAAGCCTCATCCTTAAGAGGTGTAAGCCTCAACTACGTACCCCCGAGGCGTAAGCCTCAAGGCTATTTCCTCCTGCTTCGCCTCGAGGCAGGGCTCACCACATCTTTTAAAACATTGGTCCTTGCATCGGGGGACATTTTGTCACCTTCTGGCGACTATACCCGTTATTTAGTACATTGGCGGGGTCGCCCCTCGGTCGAGGACTCCTGGATTACTAAGGCCACCCTTCAACGTGTTGACCCTGATTTCTATCGCCAGTTTACAGAGTACATGGCGACTTCTCAAGGTAGGAGAATGATGCAGGGGCATAGTATTTTGGAGTCTTTTGTCTTTTTTTCTTTTATTTCGTTGCTCTTTTTAGTCTTTTAGCTTTTAGGGTTACCTAGACTAGCAAACTAACCCCCCCCCCCCCCCCCCCCCCCCTAATAAAAAGGACTTTAGACCCTCATTTGTAAGCACTCAATATTTTTGAGAATGCTATCTTAGAGAGAGAGACTCATTTCTTTTCATTATGTTGTTGTTGTGTAGTTGTTAATTAACTGCTTCTGCTCATCTAATTCCACATCACAACAGCTACGCAAATGCCTTGGCTACTTTGGCTTCAATTGCCAAGTCTGACCTCAAGAGATTGACAGAGCTAAAATACTCAGTGCAACCAAGCATCCAAAGGAAACATGATGCCAACCAGGTTCTAGCCATGGAAAAAGTTCCCAGCTGGATGAACTCAATAATAAAGTATTTAAGAGAAGATATATTACCCCCGGACAAAAGAAAGTCCCATCAAATTAGAGTGAAGGCTGCTCGATTTTATTCACCCCTTACAATGTGTCCATCCTAATGACGTTGATCAAATTCTGTACGAGCTACACGAAGGAATTTGCTAGAGTTTCGCTCGTGGAAGGGCTTTAGCATTTCGAGCGACTAGGGGTGTAAACGGATATTTGAAAATTCGAATCCATCCGATATTTGAATCCGTTTTTTGCGAATATTTGTCCGATGGATTCATATACCACTATTAAATATCCGGGAAAACAGATACGTATATGGATACTAAGGTATCCATCATGGATAATCCGTATCCGAAGCAGACTATCTGTATTTACGGATATCCGTTTTGGATATTCGTATCCTTAATATTATCTATTATATATATGTATTTGTGATTTAATTATTTGGATTTTTTTGCAAATAATTAAAATCATTAATTATTTAACGTATAAACACAATAAAGAAAATTCTATCCATTTGTCTATTGTCTTTAATACCATCTTATACACTATGTCTCTGTTTTGCATTGGTCGACTTGTTGTCGAAAGTCAGTATATCTCTAATTCATTGTCTCATTTGGTTGACATATTCACGACGACTCATAGATATTGGTCCTTTATGTACTTACTAAAATGCTTACTCAAACTCTTTTATTAGTCAATAAAGGGTCCCTTACTACACATCAATTGTTAGCACTTGATTTTAATCCTCATCTATTTTTCTAATTCATCTTTAAATAAATTATTTCACATTATTTAGAATGTTGTGTAAAAGATATTTTTGTTATGATTTAGAAAAATTTCAAATTTATGTATATTAAATAATATAAACGGATACAGATACTATCCGAATTCGAAAAATCCGAAAGGATATGGATAAGGATAGTTATGTATATTATCCGAGCGGATATGGATAATGGATAATATGGTATTCGCTCTGTATCCGTCCGTTTTACACCCCTACGAGCTATTAAAGAAGGCACTGGTGGCCTATATGCAGAAAGACGCTGTCTCCTATGCAAAAAATGCAAGAAGTGCCAACTATTCTCGCTGCTACTCCGCCAGTCAGCTAGGAACCTCAAGTCCTTGACCAGCCCATGTCTGCTCAGTGGGGGCTGGATATCGGAGGACCATTGCCTACTGCACCTGGCAACAAGAAATACCTTTGGATTGGCACTAACTACTTCAATAAAAATGGATTGAAGATTGAAGAAGAGCCACTGGTGAACATCAAAGATGCTGATATGATCCATTTCATTTGGGGAAACATCATAATCCGTTTTGGTGTGCCAAGAACCCTCATCACCGACAACGGGATGCAGTTCGAAAGCAAATCCTTTAAGATTTCTATAGCAATCATGCGATAAAACACTAATACAATTCAATAGCTTACCCTCGAAGCAATGGACAAGTGTAGGCTTCCAACAAAACGGTCGTTAACGGAATGGAGAAAATGTTAGAAAGGTAAAAGGTTGTAAAAACAAATTTTTAATTGAGTTAATTTGTAGCGTTGGCTTAATTCCGGACAAAACTAATTGAGTCGTAGGATAGAAGTTATGATCTTCAAGCCTATGATGTTTGTGTTGAAGACGTAGCGGCCAAGCCTAAATTGAAGATATCATCATTGCCGGTTTTCGTACCATGTGTAACGTCATCAACATTTCATTATTTCCAAGATTTCTAAAGGTGTGAATGCATTAATATATATAGGGACTTGGAAATTTATTTTGGGTGTTATTTTTTACTAAAATTATGTTGAAAATGCTTTAATATTTTTTTGAAGAAAAATAAATTTTTTTCTGAAATATTGTTATGAGTTTGGTTCAAACATAGATGTTCGAACGACCATGTTCGAATGACCTGAGCGATTTTGCAAAAGAACTTCTTCGCTTATTGTTCTGAATTTTCGTTAGAAGTTTCGTTCAAACATAGATGTTCGAACGATCATGTTCGAACAACCATGTCCGAACAACCGGGGCTTTTTTGCAAACAAACTTCTTCGCCTATTGTCCTGAATTCTCGTTAGAAGTTTCGTTCAAACATAGATGTTCGAATGACCATGTTCGAACGACCTGTCGTTTTTTTTTTTTACAGTATTTCAACAGTTTTCATTTTAACTTCCCACTTTCCCCACTTTGTTTTTACCACTTTTAATATGTGCGGGAACACAGTTTTCTACAGGACTTTTAATGCTTTCTAAGTGCTTTTGAGAGCAAAAACCTATATAAAAAAGTCTCCTTGGTGTTTGTTAATCAAATGATTTAATCTTTAGAACAAAACCAAGTTTTTACACCCATTGTTTGTTTTGATCCTAGTCCTAAATATATATATGCTTTGAGATCGCCATTGTTGGCACCGGGTATTTTTCTCCTCCCAAAAGAGAGAGTTTCCTACGAAAGAGGCCGTTTGTTGAAGATTCGTGGTGTGTATACATTGGAAGGGCCTTCGTATGTTTTGACGGTTGATTCGCCCCATCGGTGGATTCCGAGACTGCGGTGGACTCCGGAGTTGTCAACTAGGCGGAGGTAGAAGAACGAAGAAGCGTAAATGCTTGAACGGCGAGTCGAGGAAGTAAGTCTTTTGTCGTGTCTTGTGTAAAACCATACCTAGTTGACTTGTGGCTGGGCCGTCTGAGGTTTTTCCTGTTGTGGGTTTGCCTCGTACATCGCAGCGTTGTGGTATGTTTATTTTTATCTTGCAAATTCGTCACATAGATGCATGCTTAGGGGTAACAAGAAAAAAATTGGTTTAATCACAAGCTTTTTTTAAATTTGGTGCTATTTTAGTTTGGGTAATTTTAATTTAATTTAATTCAAGTTGGCATAATTATTTTGGCAAAATGCATGCTTAAGTTTGTTTGGCATAATTTTAATTTGAATTGAATTAATTTTGTTTAATTGTGATTAAAAGAAAAATTCAAATATTTATTTATTTGTTTAAGTTTAATTTGATTTTAATTTTGATGAAATTAAAATTTGAGAACTGTAATTGTTAATCTTGAAAGAAATATAAAATTTGGGATATTTCGGGGACCATCACCCCCTTTCAAAGGCGCTTTGGTGTACCAGTTCCCCCACGTTATCTGGGTATATCGGATAACTCTCAGAAGGTCGACGGGAGAAACGCCCTTTGCCTTAGCCTATGGGATGGAGTCCCTTATACCGCTAGAGTCAGAGTTGCCGACTATGAGAACGACCATACCGGACCAACGCTTGAACAATGAAATGATCAGGACAGAGCATGAATCGACCAACTGAAGGAGGGAACAAGATTTGATCAAGTGAGCAGCGTACCCGCAGCAGTTGGGAAGGCAATACAACAAAGTCGTGCATCCAAGGAAGTTTCAGGTCAGAGATTATGTCCTAAGAAAGATCGTTGGCAGCACGAAGAAGCCGTTGGACAGAAAATTAGGACCAAACTGGGAGGGTCCATTCAATCACCATAGACGACCAGCAAGGAGCCTATCAGCTGGAAACAATAGAGGGCAGGGAGATACGTCGTGCTTAGAAAGAAGCCAATCTCAATTTTTTTTATATTTTTGAGTCCAACTTTCAATTTGTCCTTTCTAGTTGTTAATTCTTTACATTTGGTAGTTAAGATTTTGTTTGTTTCTTAATTCAATTAGCTTTGATTGTTACAAGTGACAGACGAATAATAAAGCAAGTTATCTCATTATATGCATCCGACCAGACTTCATTTTCTATTTATAATGCCTTATTGAATTGATTACACTCCTAATCGCGAAGGCCACATGTTTCGTCAATACAACACAAAAGCATAAGGTATTGCTCGTGACAAGCAAAAGACTTACGGGGGATCCCTGGGCACTTAGCATAAAATCCTGAACGGGTGGATAGCCCTGCGAACAGGTGCATTCTCGTCAAAAGTTGGTACTAGGCTCAAGGTAGAGTGACGACACCTCCTAAAAGGTAAGACGAATAAAACTTACAAAGCAATGGAATGCAACAGCAAATGGAAAAAAAGATCATTTTCGTTTCTTCTAAATATTCATTATTTACAATTACAACGATTACATGATCTTTGAGGACCACTAGATGGCCCAGCCCCGGACGTCAAGTGGGCAGTTTCTGGACTACGATGGGGCATGTCATCGTCGCTATTGTGGTTGACTAGATACTCCTCGATCAACGGTAGAGTAACTGCATCAACTAGTACCCATGAGTCCTCGCCCCCAACGAAAGGAAGCTTGTAATAAGGGGAGTCCACAACGTACCAGTACCACAACTTGGAGTCACGCGGGACTTAGAGAACAACCATGGCGTTCAACCAACCATGATTAGGCCAGATTCTTGGCTTCATTTAGATGGATTTGAGCATTTAGCAAGCCTTCATCATATCCATCGATCCAAATTGCGTGAGGCTGCTTCCTGAACTGATATCTCAGCTTCATGATCCTTTGGGTTTCCTGATCGCTTCGTTTTCACGGAAAGCTTGTTCGGGTTTGCCGAGCTCTTGCCTGCAGCAAACTAGCAATGTTCCTTATTTCTTCGAGCTAGGCTTGAAGACTCGTGAGCTTCCCATTTTGGTCGCCATAAAGTGACATCATCCTATGAAGTG
This sequence comes from Sambucus nigra, assembly GCA_949130495.1. Classification (NCBI taxonomy): domain Eukaryota; kingdom Viridiplantae; phylum Streptophyta; class Magnoliopsida; order Dipsacales; family Adoxaceae; genus Sambucus; species Sambucus nigra. The sequence continues at coordinate 284,248,308 of OX422207.1, read as the reverse complement.
CTTGTTGAACAGCTGCGAAGGCCATCCTAGCTGACCAGAAGCGTCAGCTCCAAGCACAAAATCCGAGTAATTATCATCTTAAACCATTGGCATGAGAGCCAAGCAATCACCAGACTGTAAAAATAGATAAAGTCAACTTATTATTTAAGAGAACAACATGACACAAGTCATGCACATGCAATATACAGAGTAACCAATCCATACAAAAGGAAACAAGAGGCAAATTCATTCCAAAATTATGATGGGGCAAAGCCCTTGCATGAAGGAAGAAGGGAAAACATTCAAAGGAAAATACAAAAAGTCCGTAGAGATAATAAACTGAAGGAGTTTTGTCTTTGGGATCTTCTACGACATTGGTCTGGTTGGCCGTTTCTTTTCTCTCTACCTCTCCTTCCTCCAAGTTGGGAGGGGTTTCGTGATTATGATCGACGAACAACTCCGAGCCCTCGGAAACACTAGCCTTCACTAGGGCGGCCTCCTTTATACCCTACTTGAAAAAGGCTTTTTAAATAAGCAACTGCTTCTGATTTTTTTCAAAAGCTTTCCCCCAACCTTTGTCATAGGCATTGTTGTTTGGCTCCAACACTGCTGCCAGGTAGTGGGCGAACTCTTGGTTTGCCTTCTCCACGGTCGCCACCTTGGCCTTCAATTGAAGGATTTCCTTATCTTGGGCCTTCAGCTTGGCCTCCCCATCGGTCACCTTGCCTTTGGCAGCATCAAGGGCCTTCTGGACTCCGTCCAAGATGACCCCCAGGTTGCAGACCTCCTTCTTTTGATCGACACCTTTTTCAAGCAAATTGATGAAGTCTACAATAAACTGCAAATTAAGAACAACGGGGACAACATTAGTCAGTAAAATGAACTCACAAAAAGTACAAAAAAGTGGTTCCAAATCTTTGAAGGGATAACGCCTGAGAGGCGTGCATGGCGAACCTCTCTGAGGTCAACCGGCGAACCAGAGTTTAATCGCTAGGGAGGCAGGCTCTCCTCAGAGTCCAAGAGCCAATTCTGATTGCTTGGCAATGGAACCATGGGCAGGGGCCTTCCTCTTGTCGACGACAACATCCCTCGACTTAGAAGTTGGGGGATGGATAACAATGATGCTGTTTTTTCTTCGCAAGATTGACCTGCGTTTTATCCGAAGAGTCCTCAACAACAACTGGGTCTGATACCCCCCGGACCTCCTTACTCTTTGCCGGGAGTGCAGTGGGGGAAGTGGGGCATATAACATCACCCATCAGATTGAGGATCTTCCTCCTTGGTGCCATGTCGTCTGCATAGGAGGTTGGGATCACAACAGGGTATCCAAAGGCTCAAAAGAACCAAGATTGCTACACAAGGAGGATTGTGGTCGGTGTAACACGTTGGGAGATCCCTGTCAATTGGTCGAGCAAAGAATGATGTAGTTGATGAAGCGCATGAGAGCAAGAAAGCAGCCGACTTGAAATGTTCAGAATCCCGAAGTCTCTGTCTGATCGCTCAAATTTTCTTCAAGGCAACAAAGTTAACTTTGTCTGGATTGTTGTAGGGTTCACCACCCTTGAGAATAGGAAAATGCTCATACTTCTTAATAGTGAAGCCATATGACCAGTATTCCTTGTTAGAATATGGGAAATTGAAGAACCAAGGTCCTCTCTGCCTTCCTTGCTTTCAGTCAACAATTTTTTTTACAGGTCAGTACCCACATATAGCAATAATGGATCTTTGGGATCTCTAATCTCATAAATCTCGTTTCGGTGATTGTTGCCATTGACGGTCCTCCCACGTATTAGGTGAGCACTGTGTAGGGATAACTTTGAAGTATTCATAGAACTCCAAGAAAAGGTGGTTTGGGGGGAAGGTAACCCCAACCTCAAACTATAAATTGGGAAAAAATCGAGTGGCTTCCATCAACGTTATAAAAGTCCATAGGATCGGAGTCCATTTCAACAGTCACCCAGGGGATATAACATTGCTTGAAGGCCTTTATGGTGTTTTTGTTTATAGTGTGCACCATATTTTGCACTAGCTTTAGACTAAAAGATGAAGAAGATTCACAGAAAATAAAGAACTTTGACAAATGAAGTTCTTATTAAAGTTGAGAAGATGGCTTACAAAGAGTAAGAAGGCCGACACAACTCCGTGTTCTTAAAAGCAATGGGATGTTTTAAACAATGAAGTCCAAATGATAGTATAGAGTGATTTAGTGGGCTTGGAATGAGTTCCAATACAAAATCTCATCATTAGGCACGCGTGCCCCCCGATGGCGTCTGGAAAGCAAGTGGCAAGTGTTCCTTTAGCTCAAGACTCTCCAACGACCAGCGTACCCCTCAGACAAGTGGGACAAAAGATTAGTGTGCCCTTAAAATCTAACGGGCAAACCGACTCTTCACTATCAAGATTAATTACCTTCGTGCCCTTCGACTACAACATCCCTGAGCGACCAAGACTATAGGCGACCACAACACCGATTCTTTCAAAAGTTAGGACAACCCTCCGTGACCTCGATCAACCGTAGAGGCACGTGATCTGTCGACCCGTTCGAATATTTTCACCATGAGGATAAAGATCATTAAAGATAACCGATTGGCTCAAATCAAGGGAAAGATACTGCCGATCAGCTGGGATAAGTGCCAAGGTGATTGAGACCTCAAGGATTCACCTCCTCCTATAAATCTAAACATAGACTCAGGGAAAAGGGGAATGTAATGACGAGTATTGAAGCTCTGTTAATAATAAAGTAGAACCTCCCGTGTACTAAGCACATTGCCGAACCACGTACATCTTGTTATTATGTGTGTGTTCATGATTTTTCTGTTCTCTTCGATTGGTTTGTGTTGAATCTTAATCAATAGAATTTTACCACCTACATTTAGTACTTTATTAGCTAGTCACTAGTTTTTCTATAATTATTATTATTATTATTAGGGTAAATTGCACCTAGCCCCCTCCAACTATCTCGGGTTTACGGGTAAAAAAAAATACTCAACAAACTCACCCCCTCAACTATCAATTCATTGCAATTAAGCCCCAAAGTCGGGTCCCTTCATTTTTCTGTTACAAGTTGACTTAAAAACCCCTCGCCCAACTTAAAAACCCAAAACTTAAAAAAAAAGGAAAAAAAACTAATTCCCTCTCTCTCTCTCTCAGCAACCATTTCAAACTCACTGTTAAAATTCAAACCCTCCCTCTCTCTCTCGCCAACACACCCACCCACCTCCACCTTCTCACCAACACACTCACCTCTATCACCCATCCCCGCCACCTGTGTTTATGTACCATTGTGGTAGTGACCCCAAAAGAGGAGGAATGAGGAGAGCTCTGGCGATGTGTTGGATCCACTGCAATTTCATGCCTTTAAAATCTAAGTGCAATACATATAAATTTGGATGTGTACACACTACACCAAAAACAGGATTCTGGCACGGTTTAAAACTGTGCCAGATCAAATCTGGCACGGTTTTGAACTGTGCCAGAATCAGGTGTTCCAAAATGGGATTTTTTTTCTGCCACGGCTCAAAAGTGTGCCAGATTCAGCCAAACAGGAACCTTCTGGCACACTTTTAAACCGTGCCAGAATTTGATATTTCTGGCACACTTTTGGCACAGTTTTTAACTGTGCCAGATTCAGCAAAATAGGAACACTTCTGGCACACTTTTAAACCGTGCCAGAATTTGATATTTTTGGCACACTTTTGGCACGCCAGATTCAAGACTGTTTAAAAAAATTTGGCACAGTTCAAAACCGTGCCAAAATATGATACACTTTTGCCACGGTTTTGAACTGTGCCAAATTTTTTATTTTAAAAAAAAAATATTTGAAAGCACAAAATTCATAAATTAATAATATTGCGCGTTATTAATAAACTAATGAACATACAAACTTCAAAATATTACAAGTCTTTAACAGCTCACACGCCCAAAAAAAATTGGGCAAAGTTTCCTCTATTTTCTGGACATTCCAAAACCTGTTAATACAAAACCTGCCTAACATAAAGCCCGCACGGCCACAAAATATAACAATCAACTTACAAAAGCCCTCATGGCCATAAAAGTCAATAATAAAACAACAAAAGACCGTACGGTCATGACGCAAAAAAGTGGAATCATTAATAAACCCCTTGTTGTAAACCATTGAGTTCTTTGTGTGTTCCACGTGAATAAAAGCCAACGATAAACTGTTATCCTACAAAAAAAAAATAGAATACAAAAAAGATACGATATTAGTAACCCAATAATTTACAAAAAAAAATACTCAAAACAAAAAAATTACATATATGACTGGAATTTAAGTGTTGATTTTTGCAAATTATCGTGCTATTCATAAATCGGGAGACCCGGGACTACGCTGTCAGTTCCTACAAGTTACATTGGTCCCGTGCGAGGTGTTCGTGCCTCCTACGGGGTCGATTGGGGGCCGGTTTGGGTTTTCACCCTTTAACGGCCTGTTTTTAACTCTAAGTGTGATTTTTCCAAATTATCGTCATACTCTCAAACCGGGAGACCCGGGACTACGCGGTGAGTTCCAACAAGTAACATTGGTCCCGTGCGAGGTGTTCGTGCCTCCTACGGCGTCGTTTGGGGGCTGGTTTGGGTTTTCACCCTTTAACGGCTTTTTTTAAGTTTAAGTGTTGATTTTTGCAAATTATCGTCCTATTCACAAACCGGGAGACCCGGGACTACGCGGTCATTTCCAACAAGTTACATTGGTCCCGTGCGAGGTGTTCGTGCCTCCTACGGGGTCGATTGGCGGCCGGTTTGGGTTTTCACCCTTTAACGGCTTATGTTTAACTCTAAGTGTGATTTTTGCAAATTATCATCATACTCTCAAACCGGGAGACCCGGGACTACGCGGTCAGTTCCTACAAGTTACATTGATCCCGTGCGAGGTGTTCGTGCCTCGTACGGGATCGATTGGGGGCCGGTTTGGGTTTTCACCCTTTAATGCCATGTTTTTAACTCTAAGTGTGATTTTTGCAAATTATGGTCACTCTCAAATCGGGAGACCCGGGACTACGCGGTCAGTTCCTACAAGTTACATTGGTCCCGTGCGAGGTGTTCGTGCCTCTTACGGGGTCGTTTGGGGGCCGATTTGGATTTTCACCCTCTAACGGCATGTTTTTAACTAAGTGTGATTTTTGCAAATTATCGTCATACTCTCAAACCGGGAGACTCGGGACTACGCGGTTAGTTCAAACAAGTTACATTTGTCCCGTGCGAGGTGCTCGTGCCTCCTACGGGGTCGTTTGGGGGCTGGTTTGGGTTTTCACCATTTAACGGCTTGTTTTTAAGGTTAAGTGTTGATTTTTGCAAATTATCGTCCTAGTCACAAATCGGGAGACCCGGGACTACGCGGTCAGTTCCAACAAGTTACATTGGTCCCGTGCGAGGTGTTCGTGCCTCCTACGGGGTCGATTGGGGGCCGATTTGGGTTTTCACCCTTTAATGGCATGTTTTTAACTCTAAGTGTGATTTTTATAAATTGTCGTTATACTCTCAAACCGGGAGACCCGGGACTACGCGGTCAGTTCCTACAAGTTACATTGGTCTCGTGCGAGGTGCTCGTGCCTCGTACGGGGTCGATTGGGGGCCGGTTTGGGTTTTTACCCTTTAATGACATGTAATTTTTGTAAATTATCGTCATACTCTCAAACCGGGAGACCCGGGACTACGCGGTCAGTTCCTACAAGTTACATTGGTCCCGTGCGAGGTGTTCGTGCCTCCTACGAGGTCGTTTGGGGGCCGATTTGGGTTTACACCCTTTAACGGCATGTTTTTAACTAAGTGTTATTTTTGCAAATTATCGATATACTCTCAAACCGGGAGACTCGGGACTACGCGCTCAGTTCCTACAAGTTACATTCGTCCTGTGCGAGGTGTCCGTGCCTCCTACGGGGACGATTGGGGGCCGGTTTGGGTTTTCATCCTTTAACGGCCTGTTTTTAACTCTTTAAGTGTGATTTTTCCAAATTATCGCCATACTCTAAAACCGGGAGACCCGGGACTACGCGGTCAGCTCCTACAAGTTACATTGGTCCCATGCGAGGTGTTCATGCCTCGTACGGGGTCGATTGGGGGCCGGTTTGGGTTTTCACCCTTTAATCGCCTGTTTTTAACTCTAAGTGTGATTTTTGCAAATTATCGTCATACTCTCAAACCGGGAGACCCGGGACTACGCGGTCTGTTCCTACAAGTTACATTGGTCCCGTGCGAGGTGTGCGTGCCTCCTACGAGGTCGTTTGGGGACTGGTTTCGATTTTCAACCTTTAACGACTTGTTTTTAAGTTTAAGTGTGAATTTTGCAAATTATTGTCATATTCACAAACCGGGAGACCTGGGACTATGTGGTCTGTTCCTACAAGTTACATTGGTCCCGTGCGAGGTGTTTGTGCCTCTTACGGGGTCGATTGGGGGCCGGTTTGGGTTTTCACCCTTTAATGGCCTGTTTTTAACTCTAAGTGTGATTTTTGCAAATTATCGTCATACTCTCAAACCGGGAGACCCGGGACTACGCGGTCAGTTCCTACAAGTTACATTGGTCCCGTGCGAGGTGTGCGTGCCTCCTACGAGGTCGTTTGGGGACTGGTTTCGATTTTCAACCTTTAACGACTTGTTTTTAAGTTTAAGTGTGAATTTTGCAAATTATTGTCATATTCACAAACCGGGAGACCTGGGACTATGTGGTCTGTTCCTACAAGTTACATTGGTCCCGTGCGAGGTGTTTGTGCCTCTTACGGGGTCGATTGGGGGCCGGTTTGGGTTTTCACCCTTTAATGGCCTGTTTTTAACTCTAAGTGTGATTTTTGCAAATTATCGTCATACTCTCAAACCGGGAGACCCGGGACTACGCGGTCAGTTCCTACAAGTTACATTGGTCCCGTGCGAGGTGTGCGTGCCTCCTACGAGGTCGTTTGGGGGCCGATTTGGGTTTTCACCCTTTAACGGCATGTTTTTAACTAAGTGTGATTTTTGCAAATTATTGTCATACTCTCAAACCAGGATACTCGGGACTACGCGGTCAGTTCCTACAAGTTACATTGGTCCCGTGCGAGGTGTTCGTGCCTCGTACAGGGTCGATTGGGGGCCGGTTTGGGTTTTCACCCTTTAATGGCCAGTGTGATTTTTGCAAATTATCGTCATACTCTCAAACCGGGAGACCCGGGACTACGCGGTCAGTTCCTACAAGTTACATTGGTCCCGTGCGAGGTGTACGTGCCTCCTACGAGGTCGTTTGGGGGCCGATTTGGGTTTTCACCCTTTAACGGCCTATTTTTAACTCTAAGTGTGATTTTTGCAAATTATCATCATACTCTCAAACCGGGAGACCCGGGACTTCGCGGTCAGTTCCTACAAGTTACATTGGTCCCGTGCGAGGTGTTCGTGCCTCCTACGGGGTCGATTGGGGGCCGATTTGGATTTTCACCCTTTAACGGCCTGATTTTAACTCTGATTGTGATTTTTGCAAATTATCGTCATACTCTCAAACCGGGAGACCCGGGACTACGCGGTCAGTTCCTACAAGTTACATTGGTCCCGTGCGAGGTGTTCGTGCCTCGTACGGGGTCGATTGGCGGCCGGTTTGGGTTTTCCCCCTTTAACGGCCTATTTTTAACTCTAAGTGTGATTTTTGCAAATTGTCATCATACTCTCAAACCGGGAGACCCGGGACTACGCGGTCAGTTCCTACAAGTTACATTTGTCCCGTGCGAGGTGTTCGTGCCTCGTACGGGGTCGATTGGGGATCGGTTTGGGTTTTCACCCTTTAATGGCATGTTTTTAACTCTAAGTGTGATTTTTGCAAATTATCGTCATACTCTCAAACCGGGAGACCCGGGACTACGCGGTCTGTTCCTACAAGTTACATTGGTCCCGTGCGAGGTGTGCGTGCCTCCTACGAGGTCGTTTGGGGAATGGTTTCGATTTTCAACCTTTAACGACTTGTTTTTAAGTTTAAGTGTGAATTTTGAAAATTATCGTCATATTCACAAACCGGGAGACCTGGGACTAAGCGATCAGTTCCTACAAGTTACATTGATCTTGTGCGAGGTGTTCGTGCCTCTTACAGGTCCGTTTGGGGGCTGGTTTAGGTTTTCACCCTTTAACGGCCTGTTTTTATGTTTAAGTATTGATTTTTGCAAATTATCGTCATATTCTCAAACCGGGAGACCCGGTGGGACTATGCGGTTAGATCGTACAAGCTACACAGGTCCCGTGCGAGGTGTTCGTGCCTCTTACGGGTCTGTTTAGGGACTGGTTTGGGTTTTCACCCTCAAACGGCTTGTTTTTAATCCTAATCTACGTATTTTGAAATTATCGTCATATTGTCAAACGGGGAGGCCCGCAATTACGCGGTCACTTCATTTGTTTATTCGTTAAATTCAACATGTTTTAACATTTAAAATAAACTCAACAGCAGCAGCAAATTCCAAAAACCAAACCACCAGCAAATCCCTTCCACCAATTTAACTAAATAAGCTCATAAAGTAAGCCATGAAGTGATTTTCAAACTTTAAAAGGAATGATCAGATATAGAATGAAAAAGACAAACTATAAATGCTGAGCATAAATAATTCATTGCATGTAGTTACCTGTAGTAACTTGATTAAGATTGGATGGAACTGGCCTGAGTTGAACCTTTGTAAAACAAATGAAGTGATCTCAATTCAAGGTGCTCAAAACAAGAAGCGTCATTCTTTTTATGGTTTTGCCTTCAAATAAAAACTTGGGATCTCCTACCTACTCACAAAAAAATAAACACATCTTAAAGAAAAGTGTACACAGATAGATCATATAGGTAGAGATTTGTTATAGTACTATTAAAAGCATCTCCAACATCAACCTCAAAAGTTACTTTCACTCCTCGAGATAAAGAAACAATTCAAATAAACAGTATTACAATCAAAAGCACAACGAATGATGTGCGCACATCATTCACCCTCAAACGGCTTGTTTTTAAGCCTAATCAAACGGCTTGTAATTGAGGTCGGCTAGGAAAGAATGATGTGCACAGCGAATTTTGGACAATTTAATCAAGTTGATAAAGAGATAATTTATTGTAATTTGTAATATTATGTTGGTGTATTAATGTAGGTATATACATATCCCAAGGGAAATTGAGTATTGAGTATTAACCAATGCTATTGAGTATTGACCAATGCTGGTGTTTTTCTCACACCAAAAAAAGGTAGACCACATGCACCAATGGGTCACAGTTCACGGTAATAGTACACGTGAGAACCAATTTGTGCGTGCAACATAGAAGAAACAAAGTGTGTTTCACGGTAATGTGATATTATTTGAAACATGGTATTTTTAATCAGCTCAATAAATGCTTACCTGCGTGTGCTAGCTTGATCGTCAGTAAAATCTGTAATCGCCTGCCACAGTGTGCTTTATGGGCTAGGGATTCGCCTCCCTGAAGAAAAGGGGTAGCCTTGTAAGATGAGACTTGTATCAAGCAGAGTAGGTCAAGTATATGTGTTTGTACAATACATAGTATTTAAACACACTAACACAAACCTTCATGAATAAAAAGTGGATATATACAATTATCGGGGCTTAAACTTGTTTCTTGGAATGCATCTCTCAAGACTGGTGATCTACAATTACCATGAGGACGATGCCTGAGTGGCTGCACGCAAGTGAACATTGATGAAAATATATCACTTGAAGTAATCATGTCTAAACTAGCATATCCATGTACTAAACTTCTTTTTAACATTATAATCAAACAACAACATAATTGATAGGAAAAAAAGGTGTGACAAAATAATTACCAATAAAGGCACCACCGGCGTTCCAACGGGTGCCTCGACTTTAGGAGGAACCAGAGGGGTTTCAGGAGCACTGCTGCTATTATACACTAATAGCAGCACTGCTTCTGTTACATATAACAACAGCGCTGCGATATATATATATATATATATATATATTGCAATGCAAAATGCAAAGCACACTCAAACTCAGTTCCAACGGGTGCCTCAACTTTAGGAGGAACCGAAGGAGTTTCAGGAGCATTCAGGAGCACTGCTGCTAATATACACTAACAGCAGCACTGCTTCTGTTATATATAACAGCAGCGCTGCGATATATATATATATATATATATATAGCAATGCAAAATGCAAAGCACACTCAAGCGTTTGAAAGTAGGGCTGTTTGTATTTCAAATATCTGATTTCAAAACTAGAAGCAACAACTTGGGAAATATTTGAATGTGAAACCTTCTACACATTCTGCAGAAGATTATGCAACAACAAGTTCATTAGCTTCAAGCCCTACTTTCACTCCAATTAGTAGAAAAAGCCAATTGTTTCATATACGCTATGGAAATTCTTTAATCAGCACAAAAAAGACAAACATCGCACCACATAATTTAGGAAGGAAGAAAAAATAATTAGTTCAACTAGGACTAACTAGGACTAGCTCAAACAAAATCCATAAATTCAGGAAAACTGAAGAGAGAATTCAAGATAATCATTTCACCTGGTATGACAACTGGGCAGCAGTAACTAAGGCTTCATCAGTACAGGGACCTTAACTGGCTGGAACCGTCTCTCCAATGCCGAGTCTTTCTCAATATGCTTTATGTATTCATCAAGTATTGTGGCCCCAATGCACTATGCCAATGATACAATTAATAAGAAACATCGATTCACTTATACAATAATCGAACAGATATTGTTGTAGATATTGTTGCACTATGAACTATTAAAATTATACGAGATATTACAAATTTCAATATATACAAATAATCAATGAATAAGGTCGGGATTATTATCCAAGCACCGCCAAAAGCATCTGGGGTGTAGTAATTCACATCGGTGAGATTAGATTCATTTGTAAACTTTGCACAACTAAGATTAGATTCGTTTGTAAACTTAGCACAACTAACATGTTATGCAAATTTAATTACGTAAATGATGTAAAATCAAACTTAATTATGACCATATAACCTACAACAAGAATACAATCTAGTTATAGTGTAGCATACAACATCAAAAGCAAAATGAAGGATTACCTCACCGAGTGCTGATTTTCAATACCCAAACAGTTACTTTGAGTTATAAAAATGTCAAAGATTTTGATATGAAGCCGTGAAGGTGAAGTTATGCGGTGGATATATCAATAGCATCATAATTCTATGTAAACTCTCTATATCAAATGTACTGTGTAAACTCAATATATGTACTGTGTAAACTCAAGAAAATGCAACTATTTAATTTGACACGTGGGGAGTAATATATAATCATTTATTAAATATGTCAATCAAATGTGCTAAAATTTTCATAATTAGACCAAGTGGGTGTATTTGAGATTGTTCTGTGTATAAAGAACTGAATTAAGGCTATTACCTCCACAAAACCATCCCCAAAGTTCACGCCGTTTCCAAAACAAGTACGAGCAATGTGACGATTCAAGGAGGCTGAGCATAATTTACAAGCAGGTATATAATTAAATTGGTAGACTGAGTAGTTTAATACAACTTGACAAAGGGCAAGTTTCAGATTAATCCAACCTCAGAGTTTTCTTCTCCAATATTCAAAGACTTGCTTCATGTTTTTCTACTCCATAAAAACATGAAACTAGTCAACTTCATGTTTTTGTAATGTCAACCTCTAGCTCTCCTAAAATTATAAGCCCCTTCCTTCAACTGAAACTCAAACTAATAATGGCAGCCATATGTACCAAAAACTTCAACACATCCACCTTATTTCCAAATTTATTTATCCCACTTTCAATGAACCGCAGATGAAGGAGGTTCGTATGCTGATTCCCAAAACGGGCCATTTATTTGGCCCCCATCTTTGTGACCTCCCAAATATCCTCCCCCCCCTCGCTACATGACTTGTGTTTTAATGTTGATCCAAGCCAACGGAACCACTCTTGATTGCTTAAAGAAGAGACATGATCTAACTGTCGCACATAAAATAAAAAAAGTAAAAAAGAAAAGAAATATTCCAATATAAAGTCATGAACAAAGAATTAGTTAGCTTTTAAAGAAGAACTATCCTCAATTATCATAGCCATTGATGTTTTATATGCACATCCACATGTAAGATTGTACAATTGAGTCAAGTCAATGAATGCAACCGAAAGGGTTATCACATAATATTTGTGAAAATGGTAACTTAAACATGCTTACATGTCTGGATTTCAGCCCCACATATTTGTCCCATCGCACTAAAATGAATGTCAATCAACTTCCCATGTTCCGTATCAGGAATATAACTATATTATATTTCTAGAAAACATGACACTTGTGAATCTAAATTTATGAATACTTCCTTCATGCAAGGGGAAGAGACGAGTGTATATAACTCACAAATCTGCTAGAGTTGTCATTCCTGGATGCTTTTGAAATTTCAAACGCTTCTAGAATACAACTTATCTGAAGGATTTCACTCTCTATCCCATCACTACCACCACCAAAAGCAGACAAGTATTGCATAGCATGATAAATTGTATGTATATGTATAGAAAATAAAGGGAAAAAGACTTTACTATTGAGAGGTTTAAGTGCCGCTGGATAGAGACTTTACAATAGCATCATAAAAATAAAGAGATTTTTAAAACGGCACATACTCCTACATTCTCTGCTCCAGCGGGAAGAGGGGCGGGCGGGCAGAGGTTTTGGTTGGTGGTTAGTGTTTGAAATGGTGGAGGTTTGGGTGGTGATTGGGGTTTGAAATGGTGGCTCCGGGAAGAGGGGCAGTGGGATGGTGGTGGGGGAGAGAGAGAGAGTAGAGAAATGGGGTTAGGGTTTGGGTTTGGGTTGAACAAATGGGGTTAGTGTGGGATGTTGACGGAAGAGAGAGGAGAGAAATATATATTTTTTATTTTTTATTTTTTTTATTTTAAGTTTTGGGTTTTTATATTGGTTGAGGGGTATTTTAGTCAATTTGTTCTTAAAGGAACCCGACTTTTGGGTTTAATTGCAATGAATTGATAGTTGTGAGGGTGAGTTTGTCGGGTAATTTTTTTTAGGGGGTGGACCCATAAACCCGAGATGGTTGGAGATTATTATTATTATTATTATTATTATAATATTCTCAATTGTCTAGTAGACTATAATTACGGATTGTATTTAAGTTTGCGAGTTTTTTTGTTCACGTGTGGTACCTCCTCCTCTTCCTCTTCTTATTCTTATTTTCGTTCTTTTTCTTATTCCTCTCCATCTCCGTCTTCCTGTTCTTGTTCTTGTTTTTATTTTATTGTTCTTCTTGTCCTTGTTATTCTTATACTTCTCCGTATCATTAAGAGGCTGTTTGATTTTACGACTGAATTTGAACCATTCAGACTTAAGAGGTACAAAAAAGTGTTTGTTTTTCTTAAAAATTATTAGGCTAACAGCTATAGTTACCTTTGAATGACTAAGAGGTGAAAGCGTCTGAATTTGAACACTGAATGTCAATATGACTAAATATGTCGATTCAAAGGTTCATTTAAACATTAAAAAAACATATTTTTTATATTTCAGATTTAGAACAAACGCAGCCTTATTCCTCTTATTCTTATTCGTACAACATTTGCCTCCAACATACTTACTGGATGTGCGCGCTTTATATATAAAGAACAGTAATATATGACTTGAGATGGACCAGTGAGTAATTTTAATTACCAATGAGCTCTAACTCACGTGGTATGAATACAGCCTCCATATCCATAGGGATGACCCGGATTTAAATCCCGATATCGACAGTTTCACACCCTTTTTTGGGACTGGTTTAAAATCCGAGGGCTTCAGTTGTGTACCCAATATTCTTTCTTACAATAAATATAGGTCTAGTTGGGAATTATTCCCATCTAGGGTTTAATATATTTTTAATGAATTATGTTTTTTTGTACACAGGTGTGGGGTGGTAATCCGGCCTAGTTCCCGAGGAAGCTCACAGAAGAAGAAATAGCCTTCGTCTCCCACTCAGCTTTGAATTATTCCAACTTAGCCCAGGTTCATGCAGCTGAAAATGCAAAGAGTTATGATGAGATCGAGTTTGAGAAATTGCTGCGCAAGAAGTTTGCTCGCCGTGACTAGGAATATGATTCTATGCTGGGCGTTGTCCGTGAAACACCTCCAGAACTCTTCTTACCTGATAATATCTTACCAGATAAAGTGGCAAAGGCTTCTTAATGGCAAGAGATTTCTCACGTAATGTTTTTCTTGGATTTGATGTTAATGGAGATAATTTGGGGCCAAGCTCAAGTGTTAAAGATTATCCTGACACGCGTCTCTTGCATTTTTTGCTTTGCTCAGGACAGTTACTGGAATATAGATTGCATTGTTACATCGTTGGCTCAGCCATCAACTTCTTTCAGTATACAATTTTTTTACCAGATATATGAATGGGGACCGTGCATGTCTATTTATTTGTGCATGACAGTGTTCTAGTGGATGCTCTTTGGAAAAAAATACGGGCATCTGGATGCTGAGCGTTTGTAACAAACTAATGGGTATTAAAGGCCAAAGCCAGTGCACGAGGCTCTTGCCACTGCGGAGTACTGTTTAGGGGGTGGGAGGGTGGTGGTGGTGGTGGTGGTAGATGTAAGCAGCCTTACCCCTTCATATGTAAAGAGATTGTTTTTGCGACTTGAATCTTTGACCTCCAGGTTACAATGGGACAAACTAATGGGTATTGATAAGATATAATAAAATAGATCCTCAGTGTTGTAACACTCATGTTTGAGTTCTGTTATAATTTTATCCTTCTGTTTTGAGAGGTAAGAATTTTCATTTTCGTGTCCTAACTTCTAAGTGCACAAAGGTTTCATAACACTAATAATAATTATTTTATTCCAAGGGGTTTTGTAACATGCCTAGCTTTCAAATGTACGTATTAAGAACCTAAAGGAGTATAAAATAAGCAAGTAGTAAATAAGGATAAGACACAAAAAAGCTATGATTCGTCACTGTTTTTACATTGGATATTGTCATATGTGACTTTGTAAGACACATTATAAAAATCTTAATAATAAATACATATCCTAGTGGACATATTGCTTTCGGCGGGTGGACTTATCTGCAATGATAGAATCTCCCGCCCTCTATCATTGCTCTTTTTTCTGCATAAGTTGCACTGCATTCCTGTCCATGATTATAAACAAAAATTTCCTAGTGGTGCAAGACAAATTCATTAATTGCAAAAGCTAATCATGCGTTAATTTAACCTTAATATTGTATTAAGGTGCACTCCTTCACGTTTTAGCTTTTGTCTTTAGTAACCAGCGATATGGCAATTAAAGAGCTATTTTTGAAGAATCTTTTCATCTAGCGTGAAGCTTGCTGTGGTTGACTTTTTTTAGTTACTAAAATGATTAGTGGTAATCACTTGATCAGTTCACCCATCTTCAAAAATAGTGGAGGGGGTCATCGTCCAATGACATGCCAACAATAGATACACACATGCCTGCTCAGCGGGCGCAAATAATAGGTTGGACTTTGACTAGATTGACGCGCATGATGTTGATACTGTCTTAACATTCTTGTATAACTTGCAACGCGTTATGAGGTTTTTTAACCATTTGAAATGTCTTTGAAAACAGTCAAGCATTTAGTGAACTTAAAATGGCTTGCTCATCCTTGCTTTGTGTCGTGTGACATAAGAAGCACGTCGTTGTAACCAATGCCTATCCCAATGCTGTTGCATAAAGTGTTCACGATCTTTAGAGTATTAAACTATGGTGTTGTGATTGAAGAGGCGGATCATACCTCGCTACATTCAATCTCGGCATTAAATTGCTTCTCAATTTTCTCCCACAATACGAGACGCTTATGATTCGCATTGTAGACCAAATCCTTCCAAGTTTTCAACAAATATTTGGAAATCAATTAATTTTTGTACTAGGAGAAAATTCTCTTTTGGTGGATACCCACCCCCATTGATGTTGCTATTTGTGATTGGAAATCCATTTAGATTGGGAGGGAATGAGATTGAGCTAGAATAAGATTAAGAGGTGAGTTTGGGTTTCTTGGTGCAACTTGTTTGAGCCACAGCACTTTTTTCAAAAGATTTCCATAAAGAGGGAAATAGAGTTATTGTGATCACGTTGAAGGATAAAACCATGACTGTTCAATTGCTGCGGTAACGTCGACTTATTCTAACCGTCTAGAGCACAACTCAAATTTAACTTGTAGCAATATATTTTGCATCTTTTAATTTTGCAAAATACATAAAAGTAAACTCCCGAGATTATCTCATAAGAGTTTAAATTATACAAGCACTTTTGTTTCAAATGGCCGTCTTATCCCTTCTTTATATGTTCTTTTTATCCTTGACCAATATAAAGCTACGGCATTTGTCTAGTTCCAATTTCTTCCCGCCACACCTAAAAAAAAGAAGAGAAAAAAAATCCGTTTCTTTCCCTTTCTTTGTCCAATAGTTTATAAGAACACCTTTCTATCCTATCTGGATGGAACTGACCCTACCTATTTGTTTTAAAGTGGCAACTTGCAAGCTTTATTGCTTTAAATCACTGACGGGATCTCTACAGTTCAATAGATGTCCATCTTCCTGAGCAAGAACACTCAATAATTCAACAAAAATCAGATGATTCTCTGCACACACAGTAAAGCAACATCAATATGAATTACCCAGGTGTTTAGTGAAAAAATAGTACGTGTGAGACTAGTACAAGACATATAAGAATTGGCTCTAATATCAAAATAGGACTTACATAAATATTTTCTGTGTCTCAACTCAATTGCTTTTTCTTCTTTACGATTTCATAAATAAGATTCACATTTTACAAATTACTATGCCATATTCTACATTAATTAAATAAATTTTGATCATGGCACTGATTATATTAAAATTTCTATTTTTAAAAAATTACTAATAATGATTCTTAGTTGGAGAAAGAAATAATATTCAATGGCTTTTAACACTTCACTTAATATTCTAACACTCACAAATATTCTTAAAGAACTTCATAAAGCGTCATACAATGTAATCTTAAAACATTAGAGTAATAAAGTATAGCTTGAAAATATAACTCCCCATATGATGTTTGCAAAATCCTTAAATTATGTGAAAACAAGAGGATCAGTATTAGCGTTCTGCCCATCTAAAAGTGAATCTTTTCCAATTCTTTTTCTTTCAACCGGAACTTGCGGCTCAAAAGATGAAATTGTGATATTTTTCTCCGTAGAGTAGTAAATGGAGTTTGACACTTTTGCTATGGTGGTGGATGACACGAAAACAAATTCATTTAAAGGGGTTTATTTTATAGATTATATACTTTTAGGACTTAAAATAATATTGATTATGGATATAGGATAACAAACATTTCGTTTTCATTTTTAGTCCCTATTTTCAAATTAAAGGGACACGTGGCATACTGTGATTGGTTGACGTTTTATAAAAATGGAACCATTAAAGTAAAAAAACCTAATAATAATTTATAAATGTTCGGACTTAACTATAAACAACAAGTACATAACTTGTATATGACATGAATGAATCAACGGTTCCAAATAATTAGAAAAACACTATATTAAGTTGAGCGGCAATCCAATTTCCTTTTTCTTTGAAACATGGGTCCAAGATTCCAAAGAGGCTATTGTTATTTTATTTTGTATATAGATTGGTCAAACATGTTTAAATAAATAGATTTTGCGATCTTTGTGTGTAAATGTATTCATCTAATGCATTAAATATAATTACATATATGTCACAATGTAATGAAATTGAAACACAAGAACCTAAATATAACTTCGAACATAACAGATTAAAACATATTGAATTTCCTCTAGTGATTGATTTAAAAGGAATTAGGCAAGTATTAAACGTTGTCATTAAAAACGATATTCGTCTTGCTATGGTGCTTACAATAACCTCTCTCTTACAATAGCAAAGCTCCAAAATGCAAAAACAACGAATAAGAACAATGACAAATCTCTCTTCCAATTTGACAAATGGACTCTTTTATGAATGCAATAATATAATAATTTTGACTCAGTTTTTTTTTACTCCAAAAATCGATCCTAAAGAGACATATAAATAGGATCCCAAAAAACGCTTGCACGAGACACAACAATTGAGAAATTATAATTAGGGACCACCCATTAATCAAATGGTTTCGACAACTTAATGAAATTTGGCCCAGAAAGCCCCAACCTCGCCCAAATCCTAATCGGGCCGGGTCAGGACAGATGAGCGACGTGCACATGTGTTCGAGGCCAATTTGACACCATGCAGGTCACTTCTTTAAGGGTTTAGAAATCCCAAGAGCTCCAAACCCTGCCATTTTTAGGGCATATATACTTTTACCCATTTCACATAATTTTTCTATGCGGGACAAAGTTTTTCCAGTAAATTTCAACCAACATTTCAAGTAATAAGTGGGTACTTTATACAACATTATCTCATTCAATAATTAATTATTTCGAACATGTGAGTATACCACATTAATCTACTCACAGAGTAGAACACATTCCAATCAGGAACCATCGAAAAACGTGTGGCATCCACAATAAAATAGCTTTGAAGTTAACTAAATAAATATAGTAAATATCATAAATTCTAACAATCCGACACATGGATGAAAATTGGTCGGATAAACATTCATACAACTACGCAAACACGAGATAATTATTTTGGAAAGTTCTTGCATTAGGAGAGAGAGATTTTGTCATTGAATCTTTCTTAGTAAAAGTCTATCGAATTTACTGGCTGATTAGTAAACGGAATTTCTTGAAATGTTTAGAATTTTGTGTAAACCAAGACAATAGACTTTGAATGGTAATTCTTCTTTCGGTTGTGTTAATTTTAGCTTTGAACAATTCCTGCGTTCATGAGTGTTTAAAAGAATTCAACGTTTTAAAATTATCATAATGGGGCCCTTTACATTCACTTAAATGATATCCTATTAGGAGTATCATGCTATACCCCACTTGGATTTATAAGGTATATGAGTTATTGAAAGCAAATCTTACCTTAAGAAGATTATAGGCAACACTCTTTCGCCATAAGAATGAGTATGTGTTTTGAACTCATTAGTGCTCACTTCTGGAGTTAGTCAAAATTCGATGATCCTTTTAAACCTAGTGTAACACCCGCAATTTTCCCATGCATTGGTTGCTGGCCTAACACGCCGAAGATAAGGGACTCTACAGTTGGTGTTAGAGTATGATATAGAGCATTAGTGTTTATGTGATATCGTTACGCTTTTCACTGAGCTTTCTTTGATATGCTAAGATATTGTCATATTTTTTTTACTCTTGTGTTGTGATAACACGTGTGTAGATATCTTCCGTTGCCGCTTGAGAGTTGGTGAGAGTCTAGGAGAGGTGGAGCATAAAAGAGAAATATTATGAAGAACGTTTGTGAGTAAGTGGCCGAGGATGGACCAAGTGTTTGAACAAGGATCCTAATAATGGCATAATCGATAATGGAATGCTAAGAGATAATGAAAGAAGTTTCGAGGGGGAGCTCAAGAAACTTCATGGGTGTTAATATAAGTAATTTTTGTGTAGCCATATAGTTGACAAGTGTTGTTAAAAAATGTCCAAAAATATATTCGGGATAGTACGGGCAGGAACCAGTGATGGTTTGGTTTCTGCCTATCAATTTACTATTGTTGGCATTACCACCGGTTTTCAAGTGATAGCCATAAGTTTTGCATAATTTTTAATCGTGTAACACCTCGTTGAGATCGGGTGTCGCCGCGTGTGAACTAAATTGCATTTAAATTTTGTATGGGTTGTTAAAGTCATTGTCAGTTTTTGCTTCCTATCAGTTTTGTTACAGTGGGATTTTGTACCTGTGTAGGTTGTGTGTTAACATAAGGCGAATTAATATATTATAGTTTGGGCCAGTGTGTGAGTGGTAACAAATCCACAACTCGATGCCGATAAGTGGGTTTGAGTACCTACCATTGCATAGGTTGATATGAGAGATTATAGTATATATATGGGTACACATAGCTTGATGTGTGCAGCTATTATGTGGATATATGGACATAGAATATGCCTATTTTGTGATATTATTTGTGGTTGCATGGGTCGAGTATGAACCCGTGGCATGTTGAGATGACATACTGACTAATGAGAAGTTCTTTTATTAGGGATATAATGTATCACTCAATCCATTATACCTAGGCATCGTGTGCGTATTGGCTGATGATGTAGTTTTATGCGTGACGGGGGAATGGTTGATGTTACTTATATTGTAAGGATTGGATGTTGATGAAATCACATGGTTATGACTTGTACTATTTATTGGGATATGGTCTGACTTGTGATGTAGATAATATGATGATCATGAGGAGCTTGTGATTCACTAGGATATTGTTTTGACGGTGAGTTATGTCGTCCATATGGAAGTGAATACGAGGCTTGGAATGTATATCGTAGATTTCGTAAGCTACCGGGGCCAATGCTTAAATAGTTAGGTTACGAGTATATATGGGCTTTTCTTGTTTGGATTATTTATCCAACGCATGTGATCCTACTAGGGGTTGATAACTTGATGTGATAGCCTACCATTTCTCATTTGTTAGATTGTGCATGAGTTCTTTACACACACACACACACACACTAAAAAAAAAACTACATTATTTATGGATCGTGTGAGTGCCCCATATGTTCTGTTTTTTACTAGTGGGCCGTAGGACTGACCTATAGTTGGTGATTAGTGGGACTTTTGAGTTCCCTATAAATTTTATTTATTTGTTTATTTATGGGTTGTGACGGTACCTTATAGTGAATTCACGTAATGGACGTGGTGGTAATGATGTTTATTCTGGGTAGTGAATGTGTCGATCGGTAGCGACCATGATTTGGGTGTGCTCAGGTTGGTGATATTCTAGTGGTTGCATACTTGGTAGAGTAGTTATATGATTTGATTAACCAATGATGGATTTCTCATAGTGAAAAATTATGGGTGTGATAACAAGTATATATAATATGATTCGCTAATATTTTTTGAGAATTTGGAGATTAGGGGTAGCATTTCCCGTATTATTTTTATGAAATTTTGTATGGTAACAAATGTTGATAACAAAACAAGTAATTAGTGGTGTTGACGTGGTAACACTGTGATAGTATGCCCTTTATTATATCGAATAAATGTTCATGTGTGCATGAGTGGTATTAATTTTCTATTGGATCTAGGTGTAACAGACTGGGCCATGGTTGATTTGATAGTCATAGAATTACATCCCACAGCGCCAGGGTGAGAGAAAGTAATGGTTCATATATGTAAATTTGTACTCTTCTAACACCGAGGCCTTTTAGCTCCGCTGGTAAGGCATGTGATTGATGATGCACATATCAGGGGTTCGAACCCCACTGACACCAGTTTATGGATATAGAGCTAATAAAAATCCCATATCGCTTGGTGGTAGCTAGAGAATTACATCCCATATCGCCTGGGTGAGGGAAAGTAATGATTCATATATGTAAATTTGCACTCTTTTAACATTGAGGCCTTTTAGCTCCACTGGTAAGGCATGTGATTGATGATGCACATGTCAGGGGTTCGAACCCCACTGACGTCAGTTTGTGGATATAGAGCTAATAAAATCCCCATACCGCAGGGTGCGGTGGTTAAAGTGGGGACAATATTGGTGGTGGAAGAGTGGGTGTTACATTAGGATAGGTAGAGTTATGCCCTATTGGTTATTATGAACTCATGATATTTTCGACAATTGTTGAATCGATTAGGCCCATAGAGTTACGATATGAGTTTTGAAATTGGTGAACCCTCAATTTGAATAGTGTATATGGTAAAGACAATCAAGCGCTCGAAAATTTGGGGATTATGGGATCCTTAGTTTTTGTAAGTAATATTGATATTAGACTATCTAGGAGATAGAAAGACTCACTAGCTACAATGGTGGTCTTTGATAAGGTTAGTAATTGTATGGTAGTATTTTGGAAAGAAGGACTTGTATCCTTGAGGTTACAAGTCCAAAACCTATTAGATCTCAACGATAGGCTCAAATAAAATAAATTATAGTTGGGGGGGGGGGGGGGGACTTGTTTGAATTTTTATGTCTCACTCATGGAATCTAATTATGGTTGGAAGCTGGGATGATTTGCTGTTATGATGTGTTGACGTATGATGGACATTATTAATACCTGAACATATCGTTTATGTGAGCCATTTTTATGTAGGTTCACGGGTCCATATTCACAATATATTTCGAAGCGTGATATGATGTAATAGGATATATGAGGCACCAATATTGGTCTGTGTAAGAACATGATTTTATAAATGTCCGTTTAGTATCTAGGAAACTTTTCTATATATCCTAGATCACTGCAAGTATGTCTGATACCGCTACATTTGGCACGTCTCCACGTTCATCAATGACGGCCTCGACTTGGATCCGAAGTTATCATGCACCCACTACCTTCATACGTGAGTATTGCATCAACATTGTCCTATCATGCTACATGCGTCTTCAACGTTCATCTATTCCCACTACTCCACGACACAATTTTGGTAAAATAATTTAATTGGAGTTCTTAATATTTGCATAAATATTTGGGAACATTTTAAAAATAATTTTTCAAAGTCTGAAATGGTTTATCACGAAATAAGAATTTTTTCTAAGTGTAGAGGCGAAGGGATACACGTCGTTCAGATCGTTCGAATGACAGAGATTGTCGTTCAAACGATAACTCATGTCGCGCGAAGTCGTTCTAACGACACCTGGCGCCGTTCGAACGACACCCCATCTCGTTCGAGCGAGCCACTGCCTCGATTTCTTTATTTAAGCAGTATTCATTCTATACATTTTTCTAAGCCTTGGACCTGACATTTCTGTAGTTCTTTTGCATTAAAAACATACTTTGTTTTACATGTTTTATACACTGTATTGATTCACAAACAATTCCCAATCATTTATGTGAATCCTCTAAACCCAAGAAAATTATTCTACTCATCTGGAGTTCTTGTGGAGAAGAAGAAGGTCGATTTTCCATTGTTGTTCTTGGAGTTCTTGCGGGACCTCTTGTTGACAACACCGAGCCGACACCTGCAGGTATTTCGTGTGTCACTGTATTTCATTGTAATCCGTGTAAGTTGAGATTTACAAATTATAGTGAAATAAAAAGGTTTTGCCCCTTTGGGGGATTTTTCCTCAATTTGTGACTGTCTTGCATGTTTGATTTATTTCATTTATCTGTCATAATTATTTGTGAGAGTTAAGACTGAATTGGGCTAAAATTGGAATTTAATTAAATAAGTTGGACATTGATTGCTGGTGCACTCTCAAATTGGTGTCAGAGCCATTTACACAATTTTACCGTGTAATTTTTTCGTAAACTTTTTGGATATCAATTTTTTTCTAAAAATTGATCTTTGAAAATGTGCAATTTCAATGGAAAACTTATATAATAGAGTCCCAATTTTTGACGGGTCAAATTACGCATAGTGGAAAGCTCTTATAAAATCTCACCTAAAGGCCATAGACGAACGTGTTTGGGTTGTATGTGAAAGAGGGTGGATGCCTCCCACTGTCACTGTAGACAACATAACTATAGAATCTGTGACTGCATGGACTGAGGATGAATTTAAATGGAGCACATATAACTCACGTGGGTTTAGTGCCATTTCTAGAGCCGTCACACCTGCCGAGTTTCGACGCATCATGACGTGTACCACGTTTAAAGAAGCATGGGATGTTCTTCAACTTGTCCATGAAGGTACTAATGCAGTTAAAGAATCAAAATTGCAAAATTTAACTACATAATTTGAAACAATCACCATGCTTGAATCTGAGTGTTTTGATAAATTTTATGCACGCTTATCAACTTAGGAGAACATATTCCTGTTGCTAGAGTAGTTAAGAAAATTTTGAGATCACTTCCCAAGCGTTTTATCCCAAAAGTCACTGTGCTAAATTCAGTAGGAAATTTGAGTAGTCTGAAACTAGAATAATTGGTAGGAGACTCCAGACTTATGGAATTGACATGTTTCCTAATACAATAAAATCAAAAGAAAAAGGGGTAGCACGTAAAGCCCAGGCTAGGAAGAGTGAGGGGTCAGTAAGAAAGAGAGGTGAGTCGTCTAGGAAAAGAGAGGAAGAGTTATCTGATTCTGAGTTTGAATTTGACTTAGACAATTTGACCTTGTTTGCTAAAAATTTTAAGAAATTTATCAATTTAAAGAAAAATGGCAATTTCAAAGATAAAAAGAGTTTTGAGAAAAATAAATTTGAAAAGAAAAATGAGAAGGATAAAAAGGACGTGCCTAAGAAAGAAGAGGAAATATGTTATGAGTGTGACGGTAGAGGTCATAAGGCATTTGAGTGACCTACTAGGTTACGACGTTAAGGCAAAGGTAAAGATGCTCTTAATGCCTCCCTTAGTGACAGCAATGAGGTCGAGTCGGTGGATTCTGAAGACGAATCACCGCATGAATGTAATTTCCCTACATTCATGGCTAGTCATGTGAGTACTGACAGTGAACCTCACGACGATGAGGATGCTACTTCAAAGGAACACCTCGACAGTGGAAGTGATGTGAGTGAGGGGGAGGACGCTGCAAGTGAGAGCGAGAGCGATTTACGATGCGCGCACTCTGATTTATATACTGACTCTTTTAAAATTAAAAAGCGTAAAAAAGCTTTAGCTCTTAACATAATTGCCTTAGAGAAAGATTTATGAGAGACGAGAGATAGAGAGTCCTCCATTTCCACTGCCTTGAGAGAGAGAGAGAGAGAGAGTCTGTGTTGAGAGGGAGATTCAGTTTGTGTGAGAGAGAGATGTTTAGAGAAAGAGAAAGGGGACTTGACTAAGCAAGTGGCTAGTCTTACGAGCGAGATCCAGACCTCCATGGACACTCGAAAGAAACTTGAAGCCCAGCTTACTCATGACCTTGAGATAGCCAGGGAGGTCAATGTAAAGATTGAGGATAGATCTGGAAAGATGGGAAATATGCTTCTTGTCCCTGCTTTAGGTTTTGGTGAAAGGCAGGGAATTTGTTTTAATGGTGCCTCTATGTCCCATGTGACACCAAAACCGGTTCCTGAGTTTACTACGAACCCATATGGCCATCGCCAAAACCCCCGATAAAGAGTTCGACCAAGAAAAGAAAACCAAGGTCGGACACAACCTGTGTACTTTTGTACCTACTGCAAAACAAAGGGCCACCTTAGAGAGTTTTGCTATAGTTTGGGTCGAACATGACGTATATTTGATCCACCACATGCCATTAGCGATTTCTCGAGTCTTAGAGAGCAGATTGAGTTTTTAGTCGCCACTTCCCAGAGTCTAATGGAAGAGTTCCAACAGATTTCTATGCCATTAGCGAACATTTCTAGTATCCCGACTAGAGCTAACAATGACAAGGGGAAATAGAAGGTTACCACATCTTGGGTGCCTAAACTCGACGCAAAATCCCTTGTTGTTCATGTTGCTCTTAAAGAACATAACACATCTCAGTGGTATTTCGAAAGTGGGTGCTCCAGACACATGACAAGTGATGTCTCATTTTTTACCTACCTAGGGGATCGCAAGGAAGGTAAAGTCACCTTTGGAGACGGGAGAAAATCTAGCATAGTAGGATGAGGTACAATAGAGATACCAGGATTTCCTAAGCTAGAGGATGTTTTGTACGCCAAAGGTTTGAAAGAAAACCTTCTCAGCATTAGCCAGCTGTGCGACGCTAACTTTTCATCAAGTTTGACCGGAACGAATGTAATGTTTATGATCAAGTCGGTAAAATTTTATTGCAAGGGGTGACGAATGAAGATAATTGTTATGGGATTGTGCTCAAGTCCTCATTTGTCTGCAACAGCGCCATGATCAATCCTATGGATCTGTGGCATCAACGTTTAGGTCATGTGAACTTTAGAGATTTGGAAAAACTAGCTAAAAAGGATCTAGTATGTGGCTTGCCATCACTTGGAAAGCCGACTTTCGCGGTTTGTGAACCTATCCAGTTGGAAAAGCAAGTCCGTAGTCCCCACAGGAAGTTGAATTCCATTACCACTTCATGAGTGCTTGAGTTGATACACATGGATCTTATGGGTCATACTCATATTGAGAGTTTGGGTGGTGAGAGGTATATCCTCGTGATGGTAGATGATTTGTCTCGATATTCAATTGTAGGTTTTTTGAGAAAGAAATTTGATGTTGTGGATTTTCTTACCACCAAGTGCCATGTCCTTCAAAATCAACACGGAGTCACTATCAAAAGAATACGTAGTGACAATGACACTGAGTTTAAGGAAGCTAAAGTAGATCTTTACCGTGATATCCTCGGGATCAAACATAAATTTTCGACCTTGAAGACCCCTCAGTAAAATGAGATTGTTGAGAGGAAGAATCGGATGATTCAGGAGATGGCTAGATCTATGCTTCTAAGTCGTAGAGTTGCTAGGAGATTTTGGGCAGAGGTGGTGTCTACCGCATGCCACACGGTGAATAGGGTTTACCTTCTTTCACACACACTTGAATTGTGGACTAGAAAGAAGCCCAATCTTTCATATTTTCGTGTCTTTGGGAGTAAATGCTACATCCTAGGAGATAAAGAGCAATTAGAAAAGTTCAACTCCTGGAGCGACGAGGGAATATTATTAAGATGGTCATCGACTAGTAGATCATATCGGGTTTTTAACTTGAGTATCTCTAAGGATATGGAGTCAATAAACGTCACCGTGAAAGATGACTAACCGTCGACGTTTGTTGATTCTAAACTTTTGGGTAAGGATGACGCACTTTATACTGATGATCCGATTGTGCCTCCCACACCCAGAGTGTACCCATTCCTAATTTAGGGGACACTCCTGCTTGGGTTAACAAGAATCACGATCCTTCTACTATTCTAGAAGATCCCACCTTAGGGATCAAGACTCGTTCTCAGCTAGAGAACGTTGTTAGCCATGTTTGTTACACGTCCAAAATCGAGCCCAATAACTATAAAGAAGCACTCAAAGATGAACACTGGATATGTGCTATGCAGGATGAGTTGCTTCAGTTTAGAAAGAATGATGTCTGGGAACTGGTCCCCCGATCTAGTGAGACAAATGTGATAGATACCAAGTGGATCTTCAAGAATAAGGTGGATGAGACTGGTACTATTATTCGAAATAAGGTTAGGTTGGTTGCCTAAGGCTACTCACAGATAGAGGGCGTAGACTTTGACGAGACAATGCCTCTTGTTGCGAGGCTTGAGTCCGTCCGCTTACTACTCGCCATCGCATGTCATCTGCGCTTCAAGTTATATCACATGGATGTCAAGAGGGCCTTTATGAATGGCATTCTACAAGAGGAGGTTTATGTGGAACAACCAAAAGGGTTTGAAGATCCTAAGCACCCTGATTACGTTTATTATCTGAGGAAAGCCTTGTATGGTTTGAAGCAAGCACCCCGTGCTTGGTACGAGAGGCTTACTTCCTATCTCTTAGCCCGTGGCTTCAAGAGAGGGGGAGTTGATATGTCGTTGTTCATCAGGAGATATGACGGTGCCATTTTGATTGCTTAGGTCTATGTGGACGGCATAGTCTTTGGATCCACATGCTCCCAGCATGCTCAGTACTTTGAGGATGTGATGAAGAGTGAGTTTGAGATGAGCATGGTTGGTGATCTTACTTTCTTCCTTGGTCTCCAGGTTCATCTGTTAGAGTATAGTATGTTCATCTCCCAATGCAAGTATGCTAGAGACCTAGTAAAAAAATTTGGTCTAGACTCCGCTAAGCACGCACGTACTCCGATGGGTACCTCAACTAATCTTAGAAAAGACACTTCGGGCAAGGATGTAGAGCAAACCTTATATCGGAGTATGATATGTAGTCTTCTTTACTTGACTGCCAGTCGTCCCAACATAGCCTATAGTGTTGGAGTCTGTGCGCAATATCAGGCATCCCCAAAAGAGTCGCACTTACTCGCTCTTAAACATATTATCAAATACGTGAGTGGGACTCTCTCACTTGGAATTTGGTATTCCTTTGATACCAGTGACCGTTTATCCACTTATTCGGATGTCGATTGGGTCGGGGATGCAAATGGATGTAGGATCACTTCTGGTGGGTATTTCTTATTTGGTTCTGCTCTTGTCTCTTGGTTGAGTAAGAAGAAAAACTCCATCTCTTTGTCCATTGCGGAGGCTGAGTACATAGCCGGAGGGCCACTTCTGTGGATGAAGCAGATGTTGAAGGATTATGGGATTTCACAGGACACCATGACTATTTCCTGTGATAACACGAGTGCGATACACATATCCCGTAATCCAGTCCAGCATTCACGCACAAAATACATTAGGATACGTGAGCACTTTATCCATGAGCTTGTAGAGGAAAAGGTCGTATCCTTGAGTTTTGTATCTACTGACCTCCAGTTAGCCGATATCTTCACGAAGCCTTTAGATGCCCTTAGATTCGAGAGTCTTAGGAAGTCTTTAGGAATTTGTACAGTTGACTGAGGGGTGGTCACCATGTCTAGAGTATGATGCATATTTCTTGTTTATATCATCTGATTCCTATCTCTAGATTGTATCATTTGTATCATTATTTGTTTTATTTTTTATTTTTTAGTAAATTGAAAAATTCAAAAAGATTTTATTTATTTGAAAAATTTAGAAAAAGCCAAAAAGATTTTCTTTTTATAATTTTTTTTTGAAAAACACAAAAAGAGTTTTGTCTTTTGTTTACACCATTTATGGATGAACATTTAAGATAGCCATAGTCATTACTTCATTCCATATTCCACGTGATTGTTTGATAGTAATTTGAGATGCTACATCATTTCATAAATGTGCCTTAAATTGTTTGGAGTCTTTGAGATGTGATTAGTGATATCTTCTACATGTCAGGCTCCTTATCTCCTTTATTGCACACATGCATGGTATTATTTGAATATTGTACTTATCTCTAATTCGTTCTCCCCTTTTTATGATTGTTTCTATCTCAATTCTGCCTAGAACAACGACCAAAATGCGATAAAAATTGACAAGATAGTAGTGCATGTAAAAACCATTTACCATGAGGATTTAATTGCAATAAAATATGATGAGTGAATCACGGGAAATGGCTGCGAGAGTTTAAAATTAACTCCTCGAGAAAGCCATCGTTTGAAAAAGAGCCCAAAAAAAATTAAATGGCAATAAAAAGAAAAATATGCCAAATCAAATGGGATAATAGGTTTTAGTTTCATCACCTCAAAAGAAAAATATAATGTATAATTATTTATGAGGGAGTTTGGATGGAAAGAAATGAAAAACGGGTTTTCACGTCCTTGAAAGTCATGAAAAAGCGTTTCAACATTTTGGACGTTATTGGTGTGGAAATCACTTTGAGCTTTGATTTGTTGATTTGATTGAGTCAATTTCTTTTAATTCCACAATTTTTACACCTAAGGAAGATGTTGAGTTCATTCGTTAGGAATATCCAACATTCATCGTGCACATATGTTATGGTTGTATGTATTGATTTTCCTGTCGAATTTGTTCACATCCCTACATTTCCGCTATCATCGACTTGGTTGTTTTGGTGTTCTTTCATGGTGTGATTTTTTGCTTTTTGTAAGAAAAATTTTGAAAATTTAAAAAAGAGAAAGTTTGGTTACCTTGTGACATTCTCCATTTGCATTTACTTTGTGTTCTTCATATTTGTCTATTTAGGGACATCATAAAAAGGGGGAGAACGAATTATGGGGGAGAATTATTGTTTGATTTTATAGTGATTTACTTGAGCATAAATTGGCACTTACTTTTGCTTATCATTATATTTCAAACTGGCGTGCGTCATGGGCATTATTTTTTATCGCATGTGTGTAGGTACTTAATTGAGGATTATTCTTGCACACCGTGATGATGACAATGAAAGTTTGAAGATGTTAAAGAAGTTGAAGACATGTCATTTAGTATTTCCACATTTTGGGTTTATTGGGAATATTAAATTGAATGTAACTTTTAGGTTAAGTAGCATAATTCAGATAGTTTTTTTATGTATGCACCGTCATAGACATAGGGGGATATTTGTAAGGACATGGTTTTATAAATGTCCATTTAGTATATAGGAAACTTTTCTTTATATCCTAGATCACTGCAAGTATGTCTGATACCGCTACATTTGGCACGTCTTCACGTTCATCCATGACGACCTCGACTTGGATCCGAAGTTATCACGCACCCACTAACTTCATACATGCGTAGTTTATCAACATTATCTTATCATGCTACATGCATCTTCAACGTTCATCTATTCCCACTACTCCATGACACAATTATTGTAAAATAATTTAATTGGAGTTTTTAATATTTGCATAAATATTTGGGAACATTTTAAAAATAATTTTTCAAAGTCTGAAATGGTTTATCACGAAATAAGAATTTTTTCTAAGTGTAGAGGCGAAGGGATACACGTCGTTCATATCGTTCGAATGATAGAGATTGTCGTTCAAACGATATCTCATGTCGCGCGAAGTCGTTCTAACGACACCTGGCGCTGTTCGAATGACACCCCATCTCGTTCGAGCGAGCCACCGCCTCGATTTCTGTATTTAAGCAGTATTCATTCTACACATTTTTCTAAGCCTTCGACCTGACGTTTCTGCAGTTCTTCTGCAATAAAAACAGGCTTTGTTTTTCATGTTTTATACACTGTTTTGATTCACAAACAATTCCCAATCATTTATGTGAATCCTCTAAACCCAAGAAAATTATTCTACTCATCTGGAGTTCTTGTGGAGAAGAAGAAGGTCGATTTTCCACTGTTGTTCTTGGAGTTCTTGCGGGACCTCTTGTTGACAACACCGAGCTGACACCTGCGGGTATTTCGTGTGTCACTGTATTTCATTGTAATCCGTGTAAGTTGAGATTTATAAATTATAGTGAAATAAAAAGGTTTTGCCCATTTGGGGGATTTTTCCTCAAATTGCGACTGTCTTGCATGTTTGATTTATTTCATTTATCTGTCATAATTATTTGTGAGAGTTAAGACTGAATTGGGATAAAATTAGAATTTAATTAAATAAGCTGGACATTTGATTGATGACGCACTCTCATTGGGCATACATGAAGATGTACATATAGTTATTTGTGTTTGACAAGAATGAGACGCTTGTATTGCATTTTTTGCATGGAACCCTTTGAGGTATTGGAAAGATGTTCTTATCGTTTTCTCATTTGTTGGATGTGAGGTAGGGGGACGGTCACTGGAAGTTCCTTAAGAGATGACATGATGTACCAACATATTAATTTCGGTGATGTTAAATTTTGGTCAATGGACGCTATAGGGGATTTCAAGCGTGATGTGATGTATTTAAGAATCTTTGAATTTGAAACGAGTCAAATTTGAGGACGGAATTCCATTATTAGGGGGTAAGAATATATTAAACCTGCATTTTTATTAAATTAAATAAATCATTATTTTAGTTTGCTCATGTGTATGGGTGTTGTGTAATTTATTGAAATTATTAATTTCATGTTATAAGTGAATTTAAATCTGCATAAAATAACAATATATTATTTTTTTATTTTTTTATTGTATTGTGAGTGTGTACTATTAGATTAGGTTCTAGGGGATACAAAGGCACGGGGTGGTATTTTTAGTATGCTGAATTGGTCCCCAGGTTTAGGTAGCCTCTTAGGCTGAGTTTTGTGAGCATATGTGTTGTATTTTGGGCTTATTTAGAGCTCTTAATTTAAACCCATAGGAGACTTGTGCAAACACAATCAACCATTAGATATAACATCAAAGAATCATGTGCAAGCATGTGAGAGTCAACAAGTCTAATATTAAGTTCCTCCAAAATATATTTCCTAATCCAAATAGATGAAAATTTAACGCCTCGGGTTTTGGGAACCATAGTGACACGAGATCTTGACTTCCTAGGACCTCTTCTAATATCATAACAAAACACCCAAAGGTGACCTTTCCTATCAAAATGTGAGCATGTGTAAATATGAGGATATTACCCTTGCATTGACGGTTTTTTAAAATCTTTGGCAATATTTGACACCCTCAACCACATGGTCTTGGCTTTAGCAGAGAAAGTATTTGGATTATCGAACCTAATACCCACTCTGTCATTTTTAATTTGGACGGTGCCTAAAATCTTATCCCAACTTCTCTGACCCATATTCCAAATAAAACTTGACATGACTTGAGTCTCTTAATTCATATTCTAACTTCAAAATTTTAGACTCAAGCAAAGAGTTAAAGTCTTCAAACTTTAGGGACTTTTTCTTCATATTTTTAATGATTCCTAGAAGGTTATCTCGCTTCCCCTCAATATAAGCGAACTTATCCCTAAGAGTCTTATCACGTGCCCTTAAATCCTCAAATAATTTATCATTATCTATTATGGCAAGTTCTTTCACCCTAGTATCTCCATTCTTAGAGTCCTCTAATTCACTCTTTAAAACACATACTCTAGTCTCACTCTCTTTCTTAGGGTTATATGAATTTCCAAACAAACACCAAATTTTAATTTTTCAAATTAATTAAACTAATTTTAATCTTTGATAGTTTACCAATTTTATCTTTACCAAAGCATGCATCTAGGTGATATAGCAAGAATAAAATAAAGCAAACCACAACACGATGATGTACGAGGAAAACCCATAGTGGGAAAAACCAGGATGACCCAACCACTAAAATAATTATGATATATGTATCGTTACAAGGAAAAAATTGTATTACTCAACCGGCTCGATGCCTTTAAGCCTTGATACTCTTTTTACTCCTTAAACCTTATTCATAGTCGCTGTTGGGCATCTTCGAATAATAATCACAATGCAGGCACTTCGCACGTCTCGGTATTAAACCGATCTTACCATTGCATGACTAGTTCCTCCTGTCTCACGCAAATATGCATGGACCATCGTACCAAGCAAAATCAAAATTCACCATTCGAAATAACACTCAATGAAGAGTAAATGTCTTGGTTCAAGACACACAAAGATGTTAAATAGACATATGATATTGAATCTTGGATCTCAAACTTTGGGTGTAACCTGGGGTTTGGGAGGCTTAATATTTGACTTTGTAAATCATTTTTGAATTTTTTTTGTCTCAAAACTCTTTGCCAACCTTAGTATTCATAGAAAAACTAAAATGAGGTGACACAAAAATCGAGAAAAAATCATTTGAACAAGAATTATAGGGTCATTCGAACGGATAAGATATTTCGTTTGAACAGAAAACCAATTGTTTGAACGACAATACAAAAATTATTTGAACCATCTTCAAATGACATTCGCCCGACATTCTTATATCAAGATAGAAATATCTCATTTGAACCTCGTTTGATGCTCGTTTGAATGAAAACATGTTTCTCGTTTGAAGCTGCTCATTTAAATGACTTTAAGAAACTCATTTGAATAATATGGGTAAACTTGTTCGAACGACTGAGAAAAACATATTTTTTATTTTAAATATTTTTATGAAAAATGCCTTAAAAAATTCTAAGAACTAAACACCCAGATGTATCTACGGATCAGACATAATATGTCCTTTGGACGTTAAAGAAGAAACTCGATACGAACTCGACACAAAACTCGGAATGTACTCGATGTCGCTTTAACTTGTCCGCTATGGTCTTGAATCACACATTATATGCTTGAAGGACACACAACTCAAATCCTAACCTATGACGCAAACAAGTTTTTTCTAAATGAAATAAAGCCAATATAAATACAAATTGACTCGATTGGAAAATTTCCCTTACCCATTAATATTGTTTAATAAAAAATCACTTTTCCCTTAAGACTTGCCCATAAGATTTTGATTAGGATATTATGGATTCTAATCTTAGTTTTTTTTATCATGGAGATTATGGTTATGTGAATGACGATTAGTTTGGGGTACGCATAGTTCGATGTTTATGGTTAGGATGGTATATCGTATTTTTAAAGTTGTATACTCCGTATGCTATATTTGGACATATCAGGTTATGTGGGTAGGCTCATGAGGAATATATCGATGAGGATTGGATGGGATTTTATTCGGGATTAGGTACATTGACATGGGATGATGATGCGGGCTACATAAAGGTTTATATCCCAACCTACGTGCAGTTGGTCAACTGTCTTGCCAGAGGGAGACTTATGAGGCTTGATCTATCATGTAATCCTTGTATATGATTACACAGTGCTGTGACATTGTAATGATTCCACAGTTGTACGTATTTATTTGCAATCCATTTAAATCGGATCTCTTGTGGACTAACCTGATAAATACATAAGGGGTCCTCGAAGGATTATTGCCTGTGTTTATTCTTATATTTATAACTGGTTCACCGATGGACATATTTACACGAGGATATTGGACTGTGCTATTACAGTTATGGTGGTATGATTGCTTTATAGGGTATAATGTGGTATATGGGTACTACGTATATGTATAATGCTTTGTGTATCATTAGTGGTTATGATACCATGTTGTGGCACTAGATATAGATTATGTAGCTAATTCTGTGGAGCTTAATAATGACTTATGATAGCTAGGCCAAAGATGGTCTAGGTTATTCAAATATCGTATATTTTAGTAGTTAGGCTTGTGATGGGTACGATGTATAGGGATATATGGTAGTATCGTATTTAACCTAGCATTGAGTATAACTTATGAGGTTAGAGTGTGGAATAATAGTTAGCCCGTATTGGGGAAATTAACCTGAATAGATATGAGTATTAATGATGATGTTATACTATAGTGTGAGTTAAGAGTTACATAGGCTAAATTGTTAGTCTTGGGACTTAAGTGCTTAACTTGTTAGTTATACCTAGAGTAGGATGAGCACGTTAGGTTAGTATTCCCTTAGTTAGAGATGAGGTAAGATACCTTGGGTGTGAGTGCCAATGGGAATAACATGAGACGTAAATAAATCTCATTTAATATTGTCTAAGTAAAGTAAATTATTTCTTTCAATATGGGGAGTCTGACCCATATATTATTCTTCAAACCATTTTTCAGGTATTCAACAATTGCAGGATTAAGGATTGAGCGAACTAATTAAAGGGTCAATGTGACGCCCCGTCTAATTTAATCACAGTCATCAGTCCTTTATCAAAATAAACAATAATTGCATATGGTTCATTCTTAGCATCACTGTTGAAAACTATTTAAGTTACTAACCACCTATGTTAAATTAAGCCGGTGCCAAATTTTATCTGATTATTAACTTAACAGCATGTAGAAATAAAGCTGAAGTAAACTAACCAAACCATCCACACACAATAATAGTCTGAACAATCCATGACGGATATAGAAGTAAATAAGACCGAATAAACTATCGGTTCCGAACACAATAATTCCATTTATAATCTGAAGTAAATAAAATAGATTCTCAACACAATCTGATAAATAAACTTAAGTACTGAAGAGTCCGAAGGGGTAACACGCCCAAAGGAAATACTGGAATAAAACTCCTAACTAGGAACGAATAAGCTGAAGCGCCTAAATAAAATCCTGCAAGCCTCCACAATACTACAACTACGTATCCTTGGAAAGAATCCTCAGTCTCGATGTTCCTGTGGCTGGACACCTAAAATTATTTCAGAAAATATTTTGACACAGGTCAGAACCCAAGAAAACCTTTTGAAAATATTTAATAAGTGATTAAAACGCAATATTTTAAATATGCATGATCACTTTTCATATTTAAGCTGGTGTCGCACTCTCTTGAGATATAACTCACCCCTCAACTAATTTGCACACCTATCGCTTGCCTTCTAACCCCACTAATTATGCTACCCCACCTAACTAGTCTTAGTACACCCTTTTTACCTTGTTACTCTAACCCGAGTATTCCTTACTTTGATGTATATTGTATTCTACTCATTAACTTATTTAGTCAATTCAACTTTAGTTACTTATATAACCTTCACATTAGTTATATATGAAATACATTCACACATTATGTATCTATCCCGTATATAATTATTTACTCGTATTATATAGGTACCAGAATACTACAACATTCACACACTACACCAAATCTGCACTATTGTCACGGTCATTGACCTTGACAAGTTGGACTTGTCAAGGTCAATGATCGTGACAATTCGGGGCGAGACAATTTTTTTGTCACGGATGTGTCACGGTCATTGACCTTCACAAGTTCGTTAGAATTGTCACGGTCGTGTCAAGGTCATGGACCGTGACAAGTTTAGTCATGGTTAATAACCGTGACAAACCCGTGACAATATTTAAAAAAATTGTCACGATCAATGACCGTGACAGTTCTGGGCAGAATTTAAAAAAATTCTGCTGGGCAGTATGGCCACTGCCACTGCCACTGCCCAGCAGTATATTTGTACCTGTTATAACGTGGGTTCTACCTATTCAAACATCATATATCCAAATAAATTAAAGATAGTGCAAATATATATTCATGACGATATAATCCAAATATTCAAAATAGAAATAATATACATGACGATATAATCCAAATATAATTAAAATGGACAAACTTAAAAATAATGTTACTACATCTCTTGGGTAAATGTGAGGAGGTGAGTTTGCCACACGATATACGAATTGACACACCCACTAATATACATCGTGCCGCATTGTTCGCGCAACCACAATAGGGAGTTCTCCTTCCCGGGTATCACATGCGTGACGAGCAATTTGGACTCGATCCCTTGAAGCGCACGTCCATGAACTATTCCACCCTCAACGATATTCGGGTCCCTCAACCCCCGCCCTATCCGCTGGCCATAAAATACATCCAATATGAACACGCTCGGCCAACCAAGTGTCGACATCAGTCTGGGGAAGGGAGCCAAATAAGGAAGTGGATCATCGAAATACGCACGTGACGGTGAAGAAGCAGCGAGGTCCACATCCTCGTCCTCCCGCGCCTCGTCCTCTTGCGCCTCGTTCTCCCGCACCTCCTCCTCCTCCACCGCCTTCTCCTTCCCTTTCCCCTTCCCCTTACAGTCTCCGCACAACGTACGCTTCATGAATGCGTACATATCTTGGATCGTCGCCTCCAAATGGGACAGCTTCGTGTCGTGTGAATCCACCGTTCGAATCAACCCGGTGTCGCTCGTCTCCAATCCGATGATCTTAGATTTGGCCACCCGCGAGCTCACCCCCCTTATCCTCCCCTTGCGATCAGAGCCAAGCACTTGGCTGAGTGTGTTTGTGGATAAATACGCCTTGTCGGCATCAGACTGCGACTCATGCACTTCCTTAAGCTTTGCCTGAAACGACAAAAAACACAAGATTAGTAAAATAAGTAAACTAAAAAATTATAACGTAATTAACAAAAATTAAACTTTCCAATTACTTACAATCATGGCCACGACGCTTGGGGACACCTCCTTGTCCTTCCCCTTCTTCGTCCGAAGAGCCACATAAGTATCGAGCCTGTGTGGCTTACCCCCTGGCCCACTCCCTACCCCCTGAAATAAAATAAAGTAAAATTAGTATCGGCCCGCAAAGTAACATAATGAAGAATAATATATTTCTGTAGTTATAGAAAAATTAAATCTTACCTTCATCCTATGCTCCACCTTGGCGTAAGAGGTCCAGCCGGAGTAGTGCACGTCCGTCTGTTTTGCCCAATTTTCCCTCCCCGGTTGGCGAGATGCCAATTGTCGATCCTCGATCTCATTGTCAATGAACTTTTGCCATTTTGCCAATGAGATCGGCTCCTTGGGCGGGACGGATCCACGCCATTGTATAATGGACTCTCGTATTTTCCCAAAGTACCGTGTCCGCATATTTTTCTTCCACGTCTTGTGTTGCTCCCTTAACTGCTCCAAGACGGAATTGCGTAGCTTTGGATCCAAGTTGAATTGTTCCTGTCCAACAAATTCAATGTTAGTTGCGAATAAATATAAATATAAATATAAAATGAAATCGAAATTGAAATTGTAATTGAAATATTCATATAAGTATAAATATATTACATGTAGTGCCGCCCAAACAGCTAACTTGAGCTCATATGGTACCTCCTTCCAACTCATAAACCCCGGGTTGATGACCGTCTTTAGCAGCTCGAGGGATCTCGCTAATAGCTACGATTGTTCTCGATGGTAATCCCAAATTTTCCATATTTGGGGAGCCTAGGGGCGGAGGAGCCCTCGTCGCCTCCGCTACCACCGAGCCCAGACAACATCATCATAAACAGCATCATCATCTTCTCCTTAATACCTGAAGGAGAAATTTGCGGTAAAAAATGTTATTTGTACAGATAAAAAAAATGTTATTAGTACACATAGACACACACCCCTACCCCACCCCCACCACGCACACGCACACATACACCCCCCCACCCCCTCCCCCCACCACACCCCCTGCCCCTCTCCCCCACCACACACCACCACACACATATATACACACACATACACACACATATTTAATTTCAAGTATGTTTCATTTAATTATCATACTTTGTATATATTGTTTGATATACAAAGTAATTTTCAAAAAAAGTTGAAAAATCCCACCCCCACATGGACAATAATCCAGTGGTCATGCCACTTTTAAAACTAACCAACCCAACATTTACTAAACAAAATAATTCAACATCAATTTCAACAACAAATGTGTAACCCGTACACCTTCTAATTCATCTACTCAATTAATTCATTTCATCAATTAAACTAACAATTAAAGTATACAATTATTAATTTTCTAATTTACAATGAGGGACAATCCTACTTTCATATGAAATTGACACTAATTGTTAATTTACTTTCATCTAAAACTATACAATTAAAATTACAA
The DNA here is from genome assembly GCA_949130495.1 of Sambucus nigra. Taxonomy (NCBI): domain Eukaryota; kingdom Viridiplantae; phylum Streptophyta; class Magnoliopsida; order Dipsacales; family Adoxaceae; genus Sambucus; species Sambucus nigra. Next base: position 284,209,698 of record OX422207.1, on the reverse strand, counting down.
TTAAAGCTATACAATTTATTAATTAAAGCTATACAATTGTTAACCCCCCCCCTCCCCCCACCACACCCCCTCCCCCCCTCCCCCACCACACACCACCACACACATATACACACACACATACACACACATATACACATATTTAATTTCAAGTATGTTCCATTTAATTATCATACTTTGTATATATTGTTCGATATACAAAGTAATTTTCAAAAAAAGTTGAAAAATCCCATCCCCATATGGACAATAATCCAGTGGTCATGACACTTTTAGAACTAACCAACCCAACATTTACTAAACAAAATAATCCAACAGCAATTTCAACAACAAATGTGTAACCCGTACTCCTTCTAATTCATCTACTCAATTAATTCATTTCATCAATTAAACTAACAATTAAAGTATACAATTATTAATTTACTAATTTACAATGAGGGGAAATCCTACTTTCATATGAAATTGGCACTAATTATTAATTTACTTTCATCTAAAACTATACAATTAAAATTACAATTAAAGCTATACAATTTATTAATTAAAGCTATACAATTGTTAAAATTGCCCCCCCTTTCCCCTCCTCCCGCCACACACACACGCACCCCCACCCCCACCCCCACCCCCACCACCCCACCCCCTCCCCCTCACCCCACCCCACCCCACCCCACCCCACCCCACCCCACCCCACCCCACCCCCACCACACCTGCACCACCCCACCCCCACTACCCCCTTCCCCCCTCCCCCACCACACACCACCACACACATATATACACACACATACACACATACACACATACATATACACACATATATATACACACACATATAGAAATGAAAGAGAAAGAGAGGAAACAAAAACATACCTTAGAGAGAGAGAGAGCAGAAATCGCTTAGAGAGAGAGAGAGGGGGAAAACCAAAAAAGGGTGGGAAAAAAGAAGCCTAGGGCTTTTTTTACTGCAGAAGTTGTCACGGTCGTGTCAAGGTCATTGACCGTGACACGATCGTGACAACTACATTTGCCACGGCCTTGTCACGGTCAATGGCCGTGACAATTCTTTGTCACAGTCGTGTCAAGGTCAATGATCGTGACACAAAACGCGTGTTTTTTGTCACGGTCAATGACCTTGTCAAGGGTGACCGACTGAAAGGTGACAATTTTGTCATTTTGGTGTAGTGACACACATGTCGCATATAGTAACCATCCTTCCGAGTTATAACTCATCGGATGCTTGTCTCTAAATGCTATCCTCCCTGTTATGCTCACTCTAACCCAGTTACCACAAATCATTTAACTCACACCGAAACAGGTAAATAAATCGCAAATGTAGTGGAGGCGGTTATATTTCCCCGAGTATGAGACCAAATAATACCCAAAACGTCCCACCTCGAAAATAAATCATACAATAAAAATACCGGACGATATGACCTGGGGATTATAATCTCATTGCATCCACTAGGCAGGAGATTCACCCACATCGCGCAACCTCCTATGATAGCACTAGAGGCGTATATATTGCTATAAATATCATTCACACCGATATCTATCTATCTATCTATCTATCTATCTATCTATCTATCTATCTATCTATCTATCTATCTATCTATCTCTCTCTCTCTCTCTATATATATATATATATATATATGTGTGTACGCATAATTAAATTAAATTCGGCTAAACCGTGCTTATCTCGTGTAGCACTAGCCCAAAATTCTTGAGTCTATTTTCCTGACTCTTAATTTAATTAATTATACATCAATTAATTTTATTAACATAGTGTCATTCTACTACAATACCCCGACTCACTCACTTGGTCCTCATTTTAACACTTTGGAATTTATTTCAAAAAATTCCTTCATTAAGATCCCACCAATTAAATCCACCTTAAAAGTCCCTAAAATAATTATAGCTATATAAATGAAAATAGGCGGAGCTGTCAAAATCCCAGTGCCATCGATCGATCGAGCCGAGACATCGTTCTTCCCCGCTTTGCCTTTCCACCATTTTTACTCCTCAAAACTCCAACACTTTCACCCAGACCTCAACCAAATGATAACAAATGTTTATTTCACTTATAAACATGTTCTAGTACTAACATAAATCATCCACGAACACTGATTCTTATTAAAATTCATAGATTTATAAATCGGGTTTTTCTTCAAATCCATTCAATCGCACATTCCCTTTAATTCAAGAATCGAAATTAAACAACACTGACTACTGGATTTTGATTTTTAATCAGATCCTAACATCATAGGATAGTATCTCATCATTGATTAGACATCAATTTCACATTAATATTTAATGTTTAAATCCCCAAAACTCGATTTGACATGTGATAACCCTCTCAAAAATAGGGTTGATTAAACCTACTATGATGTGAATCCAAATTTTTGCAAATTAAATCAAGAGCAAGATAATCACTTTCCTATTTAGACTCGTAGGGTCTGATTACGTGATGTAATAGATGAATTGATGAAGAACACCCTCAATTACTCTTTGATTTGGCTCCCCAAAGCTCCTCACTTTCTTCCTCTTCTTTTCTCTCAAGCTCCAGGGTTTTTAATATGAGTTATGGCTGCCTCTAATTCCATAACTCAGGTTTAAATCTCTTAATCCCGAAATTAGGCTGATGGGCCAAGCCCAAATGATCCGAACATACCATGTGGGCCCAGTTATGATTAAAAAGGCCTCGGGACCCAATTACCACCCTTGGGTACACTTTTTGGACTATATGGACCCTTTCGGAATCAACCATGACCTCGAAATAACCATTCGAGTCACTTTGACATGACGACACTATATCTCACTGGGAGCCGAGTGCAGACTATATGAGGTTGGGATAGGAGATTATTATGCATAAATATTAATCATTACATCTCCCGAATAATATTTTAATAACCACATAATAATTAATTCAAATAAATTATGTCACACATGTAATTTTAAATTAGTCGAATTAATTAACTATTTATTACTAAAAAATACGGGATGTTACATACTTTTCCCTTTTAAAAGGAATTTCGCCCTCGAAATTGGGACATACCTGCGATGAATAACTCCGGATGCTTCTCACGCATGTCATTCTCCCGCTCCCACGTCGACTCGTCAACATTATGGTGCCTCCACTGGACTTGAACTAGGGGTACCATCTTAGACCGCAACTTACGCTCACTATGGTCAAGTATCGCCACCGGTCTCTACTCATACGAGATATCTGGCTGAAAGTCTATATCCTCTAATGGAATATGCCAAAAATCCCTCTCACTCCTCGGGTACCTCTTCAGCGATGACACGTGGACCACGTCATGAATCCACTGTAAGTGCTCTGGTAGTCTCAGCCTATATGCCACTAGTCCCACCCTCTTTATAACCGAAAATGGTCCCGTCGAACCTCATGACCCCCTTCATAGGAGACACCCATACTAAAACTTGGTCACTAACCTCTAATTCTACGTGCCTCTTGTCTGCATTGGCGTAGCTCTTCGGCCTATCCTGAGCTATCTGGATGCACACTCAGATCAACTCAATCTTCGCAGTGGTGTCCTGAATCATCTCTGGCCCCAATAACTTGTTGTCCCCCACCTCTAACCAGTAAGTAGGTGAACGACAAGGTTGATAGTACAGTGCCTCAAATGGTGCCATGCCGATGGTGAATTGGTAGGAGTTGTTATACACAAACTCCACCAATGGAAGATACTGGTCCCATCCTCCCCCAAGTTAAGTATGCACATCCTTAACATATACTCTAGGGTTTGATTAACTCTCTCTCTGTCTTCCCATCTGTCTGTGGGTGAGACGCTATACTCAATCGTAAATCCGTGCCCATGGCCTCCTGAAAACTTTAACAGAAATGGGATACAAAGATCTTGTCCCAATCGGACATAATATTAATTAGAACCCTGTGTAGCCGTACAATCTCAATAATGAATAACTATGCGTACTATCTCGTCTCAAAATCTGTGTGAACCGATAGAAAGTGGTCCACCTTAGTCAACCGATCCACTATCACCCAAATGGAGTCGTGACCTCACTGCGATAATGGTAACTTGGTAATAAAATTCATGGAAATGATCTCCCACTTCCACACTGGAATCTCGAGTGGCTGCAACATCCCTGTTGATACCAAAAATTATCCATCTATATGGACCATTCAGATTAATCCTAGTCATTAAGGATGGATGATTAATCCTAGTCATTAAGGATGGAATACCAACCAATACCAGGGATGCCGACCAATATCAGGGATGGCGACCAACGATGACAGGCAAACATCAAAAGTTGTATACATTAAATGATTGTACATATGTAAATGTCTATGATATAAAGACATTCCATCCTGTGATATTCCATCTCTCGTACACCCCATGGGGGATATAAATACATTATAAACCCTACATACAGGGACACAAGAAAAGAAAGGAAATTGAACAATCCCAAGGTAATATACAACAGTGGAAGTAGGCTCTTCTCTTAAGCCGAACCACTTTAAAAATCTCTCTCTTATTTTTATTTATCCGTGATCAATTAATTAGCCTAGTCTAGTTTTTTGCATTAATAGATTGGCGCCGTCTATGGGAACGATATTTCTAATCCATCTCATTCTATCAAACACCTAAATGGCTGAAATTCCTGAATTAAGTCTTAGGAACAAAGGTATTATGCTTGTTCCTTCTACTCCTCCATCAGCAAATGATTTAACTGGGATTCTGGCTAGTCTTGCAAGAGGCCAAGAGGCTATGAAATATACTATTAGGCAACTTGCACAAACCCTTCTAGCCGGAGCACCTTCTCTATCTCCTCAAGGAAATATGCCACTACCCCCACCAAGAGGTGGTCGGTGTAACCACTCGATATCATCAAGAGATGTCTCCTACCATCCAAGGTCAATTTCATTACTCAGGACATCAAAATCTTTTCATATGCAGTCTTATTCTCCAGAGAGGTTAAGTTCCTTAGAAAGATTGAGTTGTGTATCTCCCTTCGATCGTTTGGGACCCATGGGGAACATAAATATTCCTAGGGTAAGATCTGGTAATATCAAACGACCATCTGATCAAAGGGAAATAACAACTCAAACTAGATCAAATGCCCAACGAACTGTTACTTGGACCGAGCAACGACTTTAGGTAGAAAGCTCAACAACTAATAAAGTTGTAACGCATAAATCCAGTGCTTCCAATGATGCATGGAAATGCTCCATACAGAGATTGGAATATAGATTGAGAGAAATGGCGATGACAAGAAACCCACTACAAAGAAGTTTTGTAAAAGGGTCTCCATTTGTGCAAGCAATTATGGATTTCCTTACTCCGAAAAAGTTTAAGGCTCCAGTAGTAATGCCGAAATATGATGGAAAAACTGATCCAGTCCTCCATATAGAACAATACCAGGCAAGTGTTGATATTTATGCCGTCCCCGACAAAATGAGGTATACAGAATTTTCTGGAACCATTACTGGATCTGCCCAAATCTGGTACAATGGTCTTCCTCAGGAATATATTTCTAGCTTCAACCAACTGGCCAAGCTATTCATTAATAATTTTTTCTTTGGAGCAAAGCCTATGAAAAGGGTGGCCCACTTACTTAGTGTGAGACAGAAAGAAGGAGAGAGCACCAAAGATTACATCACTCATTTTAATAAGGAGAAACTAGAAGTAGTAGATTATGAGGAGAAGACTGCAATAACTGCCCTCATGAGTGGATTGCTCCCAAAAAAACTCTATTACACTCTTGCCAAGGATCCTTCAAAGACAATGGCAGAATTGATGGCTAACGCAGTAAGGATCACGAATGCCGAGGAAGTAATGGTAGCCAAACGTATCTCGGGAAAAAGAGTTGATGGCAAAAATGATAAGAAATATCATAAAGGTCCTAGAGAACACAAGGAATCAAGATAGAAAGGAGTTTTGGAGCGACTCAAGAAGTACAACGACTATACTCTGCTAACCATGGGAAATCATCATGTTTTAGAGGAAATCAAGCATAATAAAGATGTGCGTTGGCCTGACAAGTTGAGAAGTTCCCCGACCAAGAAAGACAAAACTAAGTATTGCGAATTTCACCGGGAACATGGTCATACGATGAAAATTTGCATATCTCTTCAAAATGAGATTGAAACTCTCATCCGAAGAGGAAAACTGAATCAGTACATTGATCGGCAGATGATTAGGCATAAATTCTTCACATTTATCCCCTTAATTTCGGTATTTTTACAATCTTGTGTGGTGTAAATAGCTTGTATTTATCTCATATTTATGCTAATAACCCTTTTTGGCAAGTATTTCATGTTTTGTGTATCTCTTATGTGTTTTACAGGTATTTCATGAAAGAAAGATGGAAAAGAGAACTCAAAATAGTGAGAGAAACTAAGAAACGGGGAGTTGAAGGGAAATTTCGTATTTTTTCAACCTTATTCCGTAGGTGGGGCCAACTTTAAAGTTGAAGATCTTTCAATTACGAGAACACTGGAAAAATGGCACCTCAATCCGAGCTACGGTGAAGAAGTTATGGTCATTCGAAGTTGAGAGAAAATCGCAAGAAAAAAGAACCAAACCGAACCGGTCTGGAGCCTTGAAACTCACTGTCCAAATTCGTTAAGCGGACCGATCCGAATTAAATGGAAAATGGACCGGTCCGCCTTTTGTCACGCTCCAGATCCATTCAAAATTCGTCACGCTTTCTAAGTGTAACAAAATTGCTAGGATTTTTATTTTGTCCTTATCTTTTAGCCAAAAGAGTTTTATGTTTTGGGAACTCTTTTAAACGACCTTTAGCCTATATATTTAGTCATTAGGATTCTTTTTATTCAGATTTAATTCATCGAAAAGATCCATAATAAGTAGGAACACCTAGGAGAACAATTTTCAGATTTTGCACCTTTAATTCAAGAGCTTTTCCGATTTTCTTCAAGATTTGATTTCCTCTTGAATGTTTGTGTTCTTCAATCTTGGTAACCTTAAATTGTAGCACTTTTATCATTCTTTCCTTATTGTCACATGCTTGTTTATGGATTCGTATGTAGGTTTAGTTAATTGCACCATGCTAGGCTAGATTTCTAAAGGTTGGGAAGTATGAACCCAACCCGATGTGGTTTGTATGTGTGTAAAATTAGTTTCCTGAATTAAATAAATGATTGAATCGTGTTGTGTATTGATCACAACCGTCGTAGGACTTTTGATCTCGTTTTTCCTAGGTAATCGGGATGCTTAAGAGTGCGACGCGAGTGTAGCTATAAATACACCGCTTTATTCTTACTTTTGATTATATATGATGCGGGCTTGAACCTCATATATACAATGCTTGAGATTAATAACGACTAGATTTAATCAATTATCTAATTCATAACTAGTCTTATACCCGTTAAACATACTAGGAGTTGGGGGATTGTGTCCCTACCTTAATTTTCCAATTAGTTTTAGTTAACTTCTTTATTTTTCCCCTTTTCCTTTCTCACCACATCATCATCTTTTACACTTTATTTTTGAAATAATAAATCAATTAAAATCTATCAAACATTCCATGTGAATTCGATACCCAAACTCACTGCTATACTCCATAAGAGTGTAGTTAAAGTTTAGTTTTTTTTTTGTATTGTGGTCAGAAGCCGATAACAACGATTAACGTATTACACGGACGCTCGATTTTTCCACTCGATCAGCAGAACGCCGTTGCTGGGGAATGTTTTGTTATATATTTTAATTGATTTACTATTTTGTAAGATTTTTTTCTTTTGTATTTTTTTTCTTTCTTTTTTTAAACTTTTTGCAGGATTGCACAATTGAGCGCCAAGAAATGTTGAATCCTCAACCGCACACCTCTTTACGTGGATTGTCCGTCTAGAAACTATTCAGTAATCATGTATTTTTATAGTGATTTCGGTAATTATAATGATTCACATGGGAATAGTTATCAAACTTATTATTTTCAAGAATCTCCGCCTCAACCTATTAAAATGGGTGAGTGGTTTTTAATTCATGAATATGAAAGGTTTGAAAACAAATATCGGGAAAAAATCATTTTTGGGAGCAAGAGTTGGATGCATTATTCGAATCCAATGATGACTTTTCTTACGATATTTTTGAAACTAAAGAACGTTTTCAGCCAAATGAGGAATCCGAGGTAATAGAGCCAAGGAATCCTAATTTGGAAGAAAGAATGCCGTTTCTAATCAAATAATTACTCGATTTTTTTTCCACCTAAAGCGCGATGGATAATGATCTTGTTACGGAAGTGCTCTCACTTTGCGATGATATGCCTTCTAATTTGAATAACAAAGAGGAGGTTGAGACTTGTGTGTCACCTCAAATTTTTGAAGATCATCTCATTGAAAGTGAGTCTTGTTCCCTTGATATTCAATCTCCAAGTGATGATTCGTTCACCGTTATTGAACCATTAGAAGTACCGCTAGATTTCTATGAGTCGGTTGAAACTTTTGAAATGTTTAAACCTTTTACCGACGATGAATCTTTACTTGAATTATTTTTCAAGATGGACTCTTCCTTTTTGTGTGCCCCGCTTCCCATCTTACTGAAAAATCTTTGGAAGGTGATTCTATTTTTCTTGGATCCCAATTGTACTTGTCCCCCCTAACATCCAAATCCTCCATCATCACTTTAAATTTTTTAATTGGTGATGGTTCATTTTTTCCATCTCACACATGCCTTCCGTTGTTCAAACAAAATTCTTATTTTTCGGAAGGCATGCATGAAAATGAGGGTACACCGATTACCCCTCAAAGTCAAATTGTATTTTGGGTGGACCCTCAAATTTTTCGACTTCTATTGTATAACTTATTAGAAGCTCAAATCGTAAGTTGTACATAATTAGCTTTTTTTTTTCCTTTTCTTCTTTATATAGTTTAGAATAACTAGTTAAATTTTTTGTTATTCTTTTTGCTATGCTTGGTTCTAACATGTTTTGTAGATTCAATAGACTCGTACTCATCGAGGATCGCTCCATTTGGGTAATATATTTCTTTTCCTCTCTTTATGTTGTGTTCTTGATTTGCATTGAGGACAATTCAACATTTAAGTTAGGGGGTGTGGGATATTCTTCCCATTTATTGTTTAGTTTTATTGATTCGATCACATGTGCTTTCCAAGTGTGTTTTTTTTAGAAAATTTCAAAAATTTTCAAAAAAATTGAAAAAGCCAAAAATATTTTTCTTCAAAATAAATTAAAATTAAAATTTAAAAGCTTAAAAAATGCCACATTTTTTCTATCTCAAATTGTAAAATTCAAAATGCACAAAATGGAAATTGACCAAAGATGAAAATTGAGCGAAAGTTGATGACTTAATGAATAAGTGTGGTGATTAATCAACCTGGTGAGATTTGAGCCTATCGAGTTTGTAAATCAATCGGAGTTTATGATTAACTCAAAGTTCTTTTCAGCGTTTCAATAAGTCGTTGATGATCTCTATTCCTTTATTTTGATCGGTTATGAAAAAAATGTGAGATGTTGTCTCGAAAAGCGCACTAAATATATCTCTAAACTTAAATTAAGCTCGAAACGTATATGGTAAAGCATTTAGCAATTTGGACAATGAAGTAGGCCCTCGTTTGTCACCGAAAAATATTGGCCAGAAAAATTCGTGAAAATTAACCTTTTTGCAACCCAATTAGAGCCGAATAAGTTTTTCCCTTTCGTCTGACATCCTGAAAAACCCCAATTGGCCCAGAATTGTGAAAAGCAAAAATTCAAAAAAAAAGTTCGGAAAGTTCATAAAAAGGGGCAAGAAAAGAAAAATAGAAAATGCTCAACAAAAATAACAAGAAAGAAAAAAAATAGAAAAAGAAGAGAAAATGAGCAATAGCACGAAAAAAGCACAAATGGACATCATAAATGAATCCTCCAATTCCGAAGTCCCCAACATTTGCATTTTACCCAAATACACCTTAAACCCAAGAACGTCCTAACCGAGTTTGAATTGCGAAATTGTCTACCGCATGGAGAGGTAAGGCAAAAAAGATAATAAAAGAGATTACATGGCGTGAAAAAGAGGCGATGTTTTTCGTTTCCCAAGGACCTTATTCTGACGATGAGATCTTTTCACCTACAATATTTTCGTCTTTCAATTTGTGAGTGTGACCTTGTGTCCATTATTTTTACTCTTTATATCACGCATACCGAGAAAAAATAGCCACATTCTGAGTGATTCGTTTGTGAGTGTATCCATGAGAATTGAAATCAAAGAGAATTTTTAAGAAGTAACATAATGATTAATCGGTGGAAATTGGTGGTTTGACTTTTCGCTTCGCACACACACACTATGATTTCAGACTCTTGAATATGAATTTGCGGTGACTATTTTTGGGGAGTTTAAATTGTACAATTTTTAAGTATTTTGATTTTTTTTGAGTCAATAACGAATTTTGTGGGTATATTCACTGTAAACCCTCACGAGACACCACTCGTCCTACTAGGGTAACCTAGGGATTTAAAGGCTTGTTGCATACGCAAAATGCAATCGGGTGCCCTCAAAAAAGGTATTCTATCATAATAAAATTTTTGAAGGGTCCTTAACTCATACTCTTATGCTTTTACATTGCTCGGGAAGCGCAAAGTTCTAAGTTATGGAGGACAAACATACGTTGCCTTTAAGTTGAACATTATGCTTAGAGGTAATTGTCTCACCAATCTTTAACTGCTGCTGGTTTTTGGCAAAATCATTTTTCAAAGATTGAAAGTCTGGAAAAATTTCCATAGGTATTTTCCCACCAGTAATAAACTTTATGGTTTCAAAAGGTTTGGTTTGCTTGGTATTTTGGAGCAAAAACCTATTCTAAATCTGTCATCAGAATTGGTCTTACTTTCAGCAACACAGTCCTCAAAACAATTAGAATTACTTTCAAATTTGAATTTTTTGAAGACTGTTGAAGCCTTTTCTTTTGTTTGTTCCAATTCTAATAACGATCTTTTATACTTCTTTTCCAAAACATTATTGGATTCAGTCAAGTCTTTCACTCTTTGTTCAAAAACCTTTATTTCGTCATCATGAGTTAAACTTTGAGACGTATACTCTTTAACATTTTGTTTAACTATTTAATTTAAGGACTCTAGTTTCTTAGAAAGATCTTTGACAAGCTTCTCTATTCTAGCACTTTTCTTGTGTCTTTTAGTGTAAAGTGTGTGAATATCAGGAAGGTCCTCATTGTCAGAGTCACTAAATTAGCAGTGTGCGGTGTCCCCCATCTATTCAATTTTAGGACTCACACACCCATTGGAATCATCAATAAGGCGTTCACTTTGACTCACACACACGATTTTCAGTACTACAATCATTCTCAAGCATTAAGGTAGACACATCAGTAGAAGCAACATCATTTATCATATCATGATCAGGTTCCTTATCATCAATATAGATTATCTTAGCAAAGAATGACATGTAAGGGTCAAAAGAGTTGGGTGACTCAGGTTCATCATTTTCAAAGTCACTTGAGTCATTCCAAGTCTTGCATAACTGAGCCCTATTATGTTTGGGGTTTTTATCTAAGTTAACCCTGCAGTCACTAGCCATGTGTCCTAATTTGCCACATCTATAACATTCAATATTTTTAAGGTCTTTCTGAGGTCGCTTATGATCATCATTCTTTTGTTTATCATGTCTTCTCTCACGATGCCTATTATTAGTAGTGTTGGAGTAATTGGGTTTCCCTTGTCTAGAAGCAACTTTGTTTCTAAATTTTACAAGCTTTTTGAATTCCTTAGAAATAAGGGTAATCTGGTTATCCAAGTTATCCAAGTCATAGTCCTCATCAGAGTCAAGGTCAAGGTTAGGTTTAATCAACTTAGATGAAAAAATAAGATTAGAATTACCCTGTTTTTTATTGGTCTGGATCAATTGTTTCTCGAATTATAGTTCCATTTCCACAATTCTTAGTTTGCTACTGAGGAGTTCTGGGGTGAGATTTTAATCATCCATTTCCTCAATCGCATATCTCTAATTATCAAACTTCTGTGGAAGTGATCTTAGAATTTTTGAAACAATCTCTTTCCTATCATAAATATACCAACTTAGTTACAGTGTCAGTTAACCTAATATAGAAATCATCAAATGATTCAGTCTCAGACATTATTACAGAATTATACTGCTGGATAAGCATTTGAGATTTAACATCTTTAACTCTCGTATCACCTTCATGTGCAGTCACTAAGGTGTCCCAAGCTTCTTTAGAGGTAGAACATAATGATATCCTCTTAAATTCGTATTCAGTTATAGACATAAATATAAATTTTTTGCCTTTATTGTTACATAGTGAAATTTGTTTCTCTTCTTTAGTGAATTCACTTAGTAACTTTCTAATTCTCACATTACTTCCTTCAGCAGCTAGTTTAATAGGAAAGGTGTAACCATTTTAAATAACTTCCCAGACGTCATCTCCCAAAGTCACTTGGATGAATGCAACCATTCCTCACCTTCCAGCAATGAAAGTTGGTTCCATCAAAGAGAGGGGGCCTGGAAAGGTTACCTAGTCTCTCAAATTTCTCGGCCATACTTTTGTTTTGAAAAAACAATTTTAGAAACACATGATCAAAAAAAGATTTAAATATAGAAAAGCTCTGATACCAATTGAAAAATGCCACTTAAGACATTTAATACATGATTAAACTGTTAAAATGGCTCCGAACTGTTTGTTGGAGAAAGTATTAATTAAAAAAAAAACTTAACACAAGATGTGTTTAAAATGATTATCAAAAGAGTTTCAACGAGGTATTTTAGATTTAGAGTGAACCAGTTTTGAAAAATAAAACTTAAACTATTAAATAAGCTTAGCTTAGAAGAAGGTGATGAGAGAATGAGGAAGTGCACAAGTAAATTTTTAACGTGGTAAAACCCCACCCACTGGGGAAACATCCACGGTGACCTCTACGTCACAAAGAAAAAAAATTCACTAAAACCGAGTAACAAATTATAAGCTATTTAACAATCAAACCATACAAACACACCGAAACTAAGTTCAGATGCGTTACCAACTCCTCTGGATTGGATCTAACTTCTCTGAAGGTTTTTGTTGTTGATGTTCTCTTCAACTTCGTAACTTTACTCGATTCCAGATTTACATCGACTCAACCAAGTACAAGATCATTCAACCAATACTTTAAGTGTGGTAGAGTGAAAGTGTAGTGGTGATGTGATCTCTAACATATGCATGGAACACACTCACACTTAATACAAACATAATGATTTATAATATCACAAAATCACTAGATATGCAAGATATTCCAAAATCAATTTAGTCAAGACTAAATCAGACTTTAAACCTTTCAAAACAACCGTAGATCAAGAGGGAATCTTATTGTGAAACATCCAAGATCCTAACACTTTCTTGTTTTTGAAAATAGTAAAGATAGAAACTGTAATCCCCAATCAAGATCTCAAATCTAGATCTTAGTTTGATAGTTTGAGTAAAATGAAACCAGAACGAGTATTATTGGTTTAGGGTTTGAAAACATAAAATCAGTTTAAAAATAACCAACAAGAAAGATTTCTCAAAATAAGAAATCAAAATAGTAAACTATCTATGTGATTTATATCACAAAGATGAGATCTCAAATTTATATGAAGAGAAACTGAGAAACTCTACCAACATGATTAAGTTGGAAGGATGATCAAGAACAAGAGAGAATTAACTTCTCAAACCACGAACTAAACACTCAAAGGTTTAACTCTCAGAATAGTATTTCTAGTTTGGATTTGACGAAGTATGAATTAGGGTTTTATTTCTCTCTCTAATCCTTTCTCTATCTTCTCTCTTTTTTTCTCTCAAATGAGGAATTAACGAAAGTCTCTAATTTCCTCACCAAAGGCATCTATTTATACAAGACGAAGAAGGATCTGGAACGATGACTTAAAACCAAGGGCTGAGATTAAATGAAGTTAAATCGTTGTAAATCCAAGGGTTCTTAATTAGGGGTGAAATAACCAACTCTGATTGGTTAAAAACAGTTCATTTGGATTAATCCCAATCACATGCAGACCGTAGGTAAAAACGATCCAAGGGTTTAAAGTAAGTCTCAGATATGTGAGTGATAAGAAACATAAATCTAACCGATGTGTGTGTAACACGTGTACGATGTAGATTCATTCTAAAATGCATGTTTTTGGTTTCTAAAAAATACCAGTTTCACCCACAATATTTTCTGTCGCTTTTGGTTTCTACACAAGACAGTTTTAAGCAATAGAAAATAATTGCAAATCAACCCTAAAGCTTTATTAAGTTCCAATTTTAATTTCCAAAATTTATTTAAACATCTTAAAAAATGTTAAATAAATCCCAAAAATTATTTAAAAATCATTTTAAGGGGATTGAACTCACACATGATCGTCGCATGAATAAATCACTATATGTATGCAGTCCTAGTATGTGGTGTATTTGTTATACCTTCATGAACTTGTAGAGAAATATCAATGAAGCTTTGAAGATTCTGAGGCTTTTTGGTTTATCTAGGGATAGACATAATTTTGTCACTATTTCCAAACTAGATGAGCTCCTACATAGTGTAAACTCAAGTGAGTCAAAGATATAGGGTGCTTCAACGTGGTCATCGGGGGTTGTTTTTCATTTTTCCCTTCATCAGCATGTTTTAAAGTCTAAGTCTAGCTACTTGCAAGTTTTGGTCATGTTCTCGAACTGGGAGTCTCGTGACTACGCGATTAGTTACTATGTGTTTCGTTGATCCCATGCGAGGTGTTCGTGCCTCTGATGGCACTACTGGGGGGATGTTTTGCATTTTTGCCCTTCAACGGTATGTTCTTAAGCCTAAGTCTACCTACTTGCAAGTTTTGTTCGTGTTATCAAATCGGGATTTTTGTGACTACACGATCAGTTCCTACGTGTTACGTTCATCACATTTTAAAATTTCACATAATCTAACAAAAGAAATGAAATAAAACGAACATATACCTCTATTGGAAGAAGATAAATGATGGAACATAATGAACAATGGTTTGAAGAATAACTATTTATATACCTTATATCTCCCTCCCCCTCCCCCTCCCCATCCCTCAAAACTCTCTCTCTCTCTCTCTCTCTCTCTCTCTCTCTCTCCATTTCTCTCTCTTAAAGATCCTCAAAATGGATTATAACCAACATAACCTTGTCAAACTAGAAATTGATCAAACTCATCAACTGTTTCTATTGTGACATGGTTATGTTGGTTATAATCCCTTATGAGGATCGTTTAGAGAGAGAGAGAGAGTTTTTAGGGACGCTAAGGGAAATATAGGGTATACCAACTCTCTAAATGCTCTCAACTTCATTTTAAACTCCAAAAATGCAATTATATCCAGGCGGGTGGTAGAAGACTGGCAAAATCTTGAGAAAATATATATAAAGGGGGTGAATATGAGTCTTAAGGTGAAGACACAACAAATTATGACTCTAATTAATCCTAAATAAATTATAATTTTCCATCCGATCAATCATACACCACAATTTAATCCTAAGGAAGGGGTAAAAACAACCACAACAAGTTAAACAAATGACTTTATTCTAAACATTTAATTATTATGATAGGGTCATCGCTAAGACAAATAATTAGTTAAAGGTTAATTATAAATAATTAATATAGTTAGAATTTTAAGTATCCATTATTCATATCAAACCATCAATCTAACAACCACCAACCCAACAATCCAACACAAGATTATGCCGTACTCATTCTAGATCGTCTACTTGATTGATTTTCAAGAGCATAATTATTGAACATGAGTTTTCATATACAATTATATTTCAAGGGTTTCATATAATTTTTAACTATAAATAGGTTCATATTTTAATATAAAACCTCTGATGCACATATAAATTGGCTGTTGTTCATTATAAGGACTAATATATATAATTAAAAAATATTCATCATGTTAAAAAATTCAAGGTATGAAAAATATTCACTATGTAAAAAAAAGAGTATAATAAAATGAAGAACAAATAACCAATTTAATATAAATTCATTTTTTGAATATTAATACAATAACTAATATATTTTTTATATATAAATACACACACGCACATACGCTGAACACACAGAGAACACACACACTTTGAAAACACACACACAGAACACAATATATTAAATAAATGAAAGGAGTACCTTATGTGGAGAGAGAAATTGTCGAAAAATGAAAGGAGAGAGAGTGAGGCTGTCAAAAAAGGGTTTCTCTTAAAGAGAGAGGTGTTTCACCAAGAAATAGAGAGAGTTATGATTTTTCAGGGCAAAAGTGAAATAAAATGTAGTGTTCTAACTTCATTTATAGCTTAAAAGGGGTCACGATTTTCGACCGTGACCCCATAGGTGACCGATATTAAAATAGGTTTTGGGGTCACAGTTATGGACCGTGACCACCATATTGTGAGCATATTAAAATAGGTTTTGGGTTCACGGTTCTTGCCCGTGACCAACGTTCACTAGTAATTATCGGACGAAACTCCGTCTCCAAACATGACTTTGCCACCATGGTGGTTAGTCAGGTTATTCTACTTTGTTTTGTCACTTGTCATATGCTTAGAACACCATGAATTTAAATACCATCCAGTTGATTTGCTCTTAGATTTGAGTGCATAAATCACAACATTGTATATCAACTGTGGTAATATACCATCTTTCCTTCTCCCAAGTAGGCTTAACTTTAAATATATTTTTGTTTTTTGAGCGGTTGGAAGGTTAACGATTTCCGCGAGGTACTTTTTTTCTTAGTATGAAACTTGTTTTCGTTCTCCCCAAAATGATTTTGGGTTTTTTTCTTAAGAGTACATAAATAGTGTACTTCATAAAAAGTAGTTAAAGTTTTCATAGACACGCGTGTAAATTCTTTTCTGAAAACGTTTATCTAAGTTGTGTCCATCGACATCATATTAAGAACAATATCTATCTGATGCTGGTTTAACCCTAGTATCTAAACCTTGAAAGATGAGTTTGGAAGTAGTTTGATTCCTAGGTTTGACTGGGATAAAACAAGTGGTTTACTTATATCTAACAGGAGGACATACATAGTTATACTTAGGTTTTGCCTTTTGCTGGGGATTGCACGAGATTTCTGGCACTTGTGAGACTGAATTAGTTTTACAAAAAATTTCTTTGACAAAAGCAGTTTCTTGATTCTTTAAGAATTTTTGTTTTTAATAAAACCAATTCCACTTTTGTCATGCTCTTGTCTCATCACTTAATATAAGTTCTTGTTGTTTAGTTGAGATTTCAAAATCTTGCCACTTTCCAACACCTTTTGAATATTTTGCCTTGGATTATTCCAATTCAACTATAATGGCCTTATATTTTTATTCTAAAATATATTTTTTTTAAAAAGTTCAGGTATTTTGGATTTGAGTTATTTAATTTCAGTGTCATGAGTTAATCATTAACTAATGCGGTCTTTAACATTTTTCTTAATAGTCTTAGTCAGACTTTTAACTTGTTCATAGAACTTTTTTACCAAATTTTCAGGCTTAGAAAAATTATTTATGATTATAGTATACAGGTCTTAAAATTTTGGTAGCATGTCATATTCATCGCTATCACTGGGTGAAGTGTGAGTTGTGACCTCTATCAATTCAATTCTATTGATGAAACTCACATACACATTCAATTCATCAGTATTAGCATCACTTTGACTCACATACCCACGAGTATCAGATACAACATCATTAAAATGAGTGGTACTAGGAGGAGTATTAACAACATTATTAACATGAGTAGTAATAGCATAGGTATTAATATCCTCACACGCAGACAAATAATCATCATCAGAAAGGAAAAATAACCATCATATTCAATTATTTTGGCATAAAAGGTCATGCAAGATTCATCTATAATTGATGGACTCGACTCATCATCATCAGATTTGTTTGAGTCATCCCAAGTTTTGGTAATGTGGGCCTTAGGTTTAGTTTATGGTTTAAAATAACACCTATTAGAATAATATCCCATTTTACCCTATTTATGGTACTGTACATGGGACTGGTCTGACTTGGGTCTGTTGTTATGTGATTATGTGGGTCTATTGTGATTAGACTCTGCGGGTCTATGAAACCTTCTATTATGTGGTGTAGAAACTTGAAGTCCCCGATGACCAGATTTCCCTTTACAAGCAATAATAATATTTACGTATTTTAATTTTTTTAAACTGTTTGCTCATTAAAACAATTTGGATATCAAAGGAGTCAAGATCTGGTTCTTGGTTTGAGTCACTATCTAATTTAGGTATGAATAACTTAGGATTTCTCATCATATAAATGGAGTCTATATTTGACTCACTGTGCCTTTTAGTAGTTAAGGACATTAATTTTTTGTAATCAATTTCCATTTCCATAGTCCTCAATTTGATACTAAGAAGCTCAAGGGTTAAATTAGTGTCATCAATTTATTCAATGGCATACCTTTTATGGTCAAACTTGGGAGGGAGAGATCTCAAAATTTTCTCACTATATTCCTTTTATGATAGTCTATACCATCAGCATGCAGTTTAGTGATTATGTCACAAATTTGAAGATAGAATTCATCAAAGGTTTCTGTGTCAGACATCATTATAGAGTTATACTGTTAAACTAACATTTGAGTCTTGGCAACTTTAACACGATGATCACCTTCATGGGTAGTGATCATAGTGTCCCAAGCTTCCTTAGCAGTGGTACAATGAGAAATTCGTTTTAATTCATGTTCACTAAGAGCCATGAAAAATACAATTACGTCCTTTATTATTATACCGTGATAGTAGTTTTTCTTCTTTAGTATATACACTCAGTATTTTTCTTACTATCACAGTAATTCCCTCAGCTACTGGTCTAGTAGGAATTTGAATACCAGTTTTGTAAGGACACAAGTCTCCGATTGAGTCTTAATGTAGTATTGACTCAATTCTGGAAAAAAACATTTGAGTCATAGGATAGTGTTCAAGTGTATCCATTCAATCCTATGACGTGTTAGTTGAAGACATAGCGACCAAGTTTATAAAGCTTCATCATATGCTGAGTTTAGTGTGCCTCGTTTCTACATCAACAACATT
Organism: Sambucus nigra; assembly: GCA_949130495.1. NCBI lineage: Eukaryota > Viridiplantae > Streptophyta > Magnoliopsida > Dipsacales > Adoxaceae > Sambucus > Sambucus nigra. The sequence continues at coordinate 284,190,704 of OX422207.1, read as the reverse complement.
GTTCCAAGGCTCCTAAGGTATGAATGCAATTTATATATATATAGGAGCTTGGAAATTTATTGGGTGTAATTTATAATTTTTTTGTAAATAATTTTTAATGACTTTGTTTTACTCACAAAATATTTTTTAGAAATTTTCATAAAAAGTTTTGGGCTTAAAAAGAATTTTATTTTTTCTGACATGTCGTTCGAACCATTTGGCATCTTGTTCGAACGAGATTGCCATGTTGTTCAAACGAACTGGCATCTCGTTCGAACGAGACTGCCAGGTCGTTCGAACGAGAATTCTAATGAGATTTCTTTTTCGTCTCTGGAACATCGTTAGTAAGATCGTTCGAACGAGAATGTCATTCGAACGAAAAATTCGTTCGAATGACTTTGGTGGGAACATTTTTTTGGCATTTTTGGCAGTTTTCACCATGTTCCCACTATGTTTTCCCCACTACTTTTTGACAGAATTATCAAGTGCGGAGCCAACCTTTTGAAACTAACTTTTTCACATTCCTCCAGCTCCAAGAGATAGTTTTAGAGAGTTTCAATTCCAAATGAAAAGGTTGATGTTTTAAGTGTTTGTTTTTCAAGAAAAATCCTTAAACACTTTTGTTTACACCCATTTGTTTAGTTTATCCAAGTTACTTAATATATATACTTTGCTTGGAGTTTTGGCATCGGTTTTTATCTCTATCGTTTGAAGAGTGTTTGGGTTTACTTCTACATCCCACAAAAAGAAGACTTGTTTTGTTGCTGCGGCATTCTCATACGGTGAAAGGCACCGTGTATGATTGATGGGTTCCTAAAAGTCTGATCGGTGGATTTCGAGATCGCAGTGGACCTCCGTGGTTATTCGCTAGGCAGAGGTGTGTACAAAAAGGTGCGTCAGGGCTTCAACGGAGTCAAGTCGAGTGTTGTAAGTCTTACTGTATTGTACTTGTAATACCGTACTTAGTGGATTTGAGGCTAGGGCCGTCTGAGTTTTTTTTTCCATTTTGGGTTTTTCCTCGTACATCGCGACGTAGTGGTTATTTGTTTATTTTATCTTTTTCAAAATTCAGATTAGATGCATGCTTAGGTAAAAAGATAAAATTGGTTTAAATCACTGTTGTCAATTTATAAAATACCGCAAGTGCACGGGCTATTATAGAATAGCGAGTGTAAGTACGGGTCGAACCCACGAGGATTTGTCAATTTTAATTATTAAAAGAATTACAACTGTCCAACTAGATCAAATGGGGTAGAGAATAATTATAAATTATACAAAATAAAAGCAACTACGATAAATGAGAGTAACGCAAGAGATTTGTAAACAATTAGGAAATAATTAGGATTCGGGGTCCATTTATCACGTAACTAATATTGCACACTAATTTAATGTTGCCATTCCCTTTTTATAACTCAAATTAAACCGACTCTCGCCGTGTTTAATTCGGAAAATGTGACGGTTATGATCAAAATATTTTTAACGTCTCTAATAGACGGCTAAAATCCCTATTCCCTTAGAAAATACAAGTTTTAAAATTCGCAAATGTATTTAAGCATGGACTATCAAAACAATCAAAGTGCAAGCATAATCCATCAAAAATTACTATTTTTAAATCTGAAAACACGATTTGACAAAACAATCTTGAAGGTTCTAAAACACACTCTCGTGTCGCTTTAAAATGAATACCGAATCTTTAATAACAATTAAAACAAGTAGGGAATAAACAACGATAAAATTAACGTGACAATATTAGTTAACTATGATAAACTTCACCCTACTCCTAATATAAGAATCAAGCTACCATAATGAAAGAGAAATTGCAAGAATGAGTAGAGATCTTCATTAATAAACCAAACTTACAAATAGTTCTCTCACAACAATCTTGAATCCTCTAAAAAAATGATAAAAACTTGGCCCTCAAATTGATTACAATCACTCAAAGTTGCTCCCCGAAATCCTCCACGAAAGTCCTCTCTAATTGTCTAATTGTCTCTGGAATTATGATCCCAAGGGTTGTTTTTATAGGACAAGTGGTGAGGTATTTGAGTTGTGGTGGGACTCTTTCTGATTGGCCGAATAGTGTTGGTAGCTATCTCTCCACCTCTTTAATCTTTGGATCGTGATAAGGGACGGAATTTCCCCCCACTCGAAAACTCTTATATTTTCTTGTTGAACACGCATGCCGAGTTTCGAAACAGCATTTTTTCGAACGACCGTAAAAATCAGCTTTTTCGCGCCTTTTTTGAATTGATCATCAATTTGCACCAATTTTCATCATTATCTGTAAAAAATTCACTAGGCAACTTTTTTCACTAATTAGCACAAGAATATTATAAAATTATCGAAGTTCCCATTTTTGACTTAAAATTGCCATTTTAACTATGAATTCAATCATTCTCGCATTTTTTCCTCTTTTTAACAAAATAGTCCTAAGAACTTATTAAATACACTAAAATGGGACTAACAAAGTATAAATTTGGGTATAAAATATACAGAATAATGCACTCATCAATCACTACTCATGCTTAAGTTGGTGCTAAAATTAATTTGGGTAATGTTTAATTAATTTAGTTCAAGTCGTTAATTTTATTGTGTAAAATTTGGTTTGACCTAATTTACAAAATTGGATTAATTATTTTGTTAGGCAAATTTCTAGGACTTGGATTGAGTTAATATGTTTAAGTGAATAATTCATTTGTTGTTTAGTTTAATGTCACTTTGAGTTTGTTTAATTTTAATTTGAAAGAAATTAAAATTTGGTTTATGTAGTTGTTTTGTTGAGCCATTTTTATTCCACATCTAAAAGAAAATTACTTTTTGTAAAATTTAAAATTGGGGGTATTATCGTTTTCAAATTGGTATTAGAGCGGGATCGCTAAATTATTGCATTTAAGATCCTTTTAAATATTTTTGTCTAAAATGGAATTTTCCCGATTTTCAAAATTTCCTATTTTCGATGGTTCCAACTACTGGTATTGGAAAGAGCGTATGAAATCGGCACTTAGGTCTATCTATGAAAGGGTTTGGTTGTCAGTTGTTAACGGGTGGTCCCCACCCACACATTTAGTAGAAAATGGGCGTGTTCCCAGACCCACCGATAGATGGAGTGAGAATGAATTTAAACTTGCTAATTTTAATTCCCGATGTTTAAATGCCTTGTTTAGCGCGGTCACACCGAATGAATTCCATCGCATTATGACGTGTGAAGCCGTTAAATAAGCTTGGGATATTTTACAACTCACTCATGAAGGAACTAGTGTCGTAAAATCTTCGAAACTCCAAAACCTCACCACTCAATTTGAAACCATCAAAATGAATGAAAAAGAAACCTTTGATGAATTTTATGCTAGACTTTCCGAATTAGTTAATACATTTTTAATTTGGGAGATAAAATACCCGACAACCGAGTAGTAAAGAAAATTTTAAGGTCCTTACCCGATAGATTTATTCCTAAGGTGATCATGTTAAATTCTTTACCCATTTTAGCCTCTACGAAATTATAAGTGCTCGTAGGTGATTTACAAACTTATGAACTAGACATGTTTCCCTCTAAAACTGAAAAGAAAATGGATAAGGGCATTGCTTTAAAAGCCCTCAAGGAGGAAAAATAAGTAGTGGAGAGTGAAAGTGAGAGTGACTCGGAAGATATGGCTATGTTTGATAGGAAGTTTCGAAAATTTCTTAAATTTAACAAAGATAAATTTAAAAATGATTTTAAGAAATTTAAAAATTCTAAGCATGACAAAGCCAAGAAGATCCCTAAAACTTTTAATGAAAATTTAAATTGGGACGAGTCAAATAGGTGTTATGGTTGTGAAGGGTATGGCCATAGGGCAAAATAGTGCCCCACTAAACTAAGGATAGAGGGTAAGCAACCAATTTCTTTTAATGCAACCCTTAGTGATAGTGATAAGGAAGAGGGACCCGATTCCCCCACTAAGCCCAACTTTATGGATTTTATGGCTAGTCATGTGGGTGATAGTGAGCACTCTTCTATTGATGGAATTTTAACACATGACACTTCCAAGGTCAAAATTTATGATTCCCTTGTTTTTGATGGTAGTGAGAGTGGAGAAGAAAGAGAGAGTGAAAGTGAAAATGAGGTTGATGTGAGTGAACTTCAAATTGCGTTTCAAGAATTATTGAAGAATCTATTGAATTAAAAAGAACAAATTTGAAGTTAGAAGCTAGTTTAAGAGAGCGTGTCAAGGTCATTGGTGAGAGTGCGTTAGTGGAAGACCTTAGGACACGTGAGAGAGCTCTTCATGACAAGCATGAATATGTAGAAGGCGAGAGAGATAGCCTTAAAGGTTTAATGAAATCCTTGAAAAAGGAGCTTCTTGCGTTTGAAGAGAGCAATGTTTTATTAGAGTCTCACATTTTAGATTTAGAAAATAAATTAAAAGACTCTAGTAAAGTTAAATTTGATTTGGAGTGTCGTTCGGAGAAATTAGATAAAATCTTAGGAACGGTCCAAATTAAAAATGACACTTGTGGTTTAGGCTTCGATACTTGTAAAGAGTTAACTCTTAATGCCAAAACCAATTTTTTAGGAAAATCCTCTAGGAACAATGTTATAAATCATTCCTTAGTTAAGTCTTTTCACCAAGTCTTTAGGTGCTCACATTGTGGTTGAAAAGGTCATCTTAGGAAATTTTATTTTTATCTTAAACGAGGTCCTAGAAAATCCCAACCTAAGGCAACCGAGGTAGCCAAGATTCCTACACCCCGAGATCGTCATTCATCATTAGTTTGGGTTAGGTGATCCGACTTGGTAACTTTACAAGATAGGATTTTTGATTCTCGTTTACTTTCACACGATACCTCCCTTGCTAAATCCAAAGGTTGAATGTGTTTGTTGTTTGCATACTTTAGCTTTTGTACTTCATGCTAAATTATCATGCTAATCGTATGCCTCTTTATCATTGTTCTAGTCTATGCTTCATGCTTTATCACATGCTAGAATTATGATGTTTGTTTATCTATTGTATTATACTTCTTTAATTTTAGTTTTCATTAAATGAAAAATACAAAAAGATTTTTGTTTATCATTTGTGTTCTATTTTTTTGTAATTAAAGATTAATGAAAAATACAAATGATTTTTTGTGTGTCTTTTGAGTAAATATTTTTATTTTTGGTTAAAAAATTGTCAAAAACTCAAAAAGATTTTTGGTTTGTGTGTATTTTAGTTTGACACACTCTATGTGGCATATACTTGTGTTTGAATCCCTTCTTTTTAGCTTCCATGTGGCTAGAACTTTTGGTTTAGATTGTCAATCCTTATAATGTTCTTTACCATGCTTACATGGAGTAGTTGAATTTTGTGTTGATATAATGGATTCTATTTTTATATGCCTCAATTCACACATGCACGAGCTCACTTTAAATTATAACTTCACATGAATATTTGAGCTTTGTGAGGTGTTCTCCTACCAATATTGTCATCTATATGTTATGTGACCTAAGAGGACTAGTGCATGTTAAAATTCGCTGCACGTGAGATTTGTGTGAGATATAAAAGATTATATATAAAAATGTGCATGGGGAAGGGCTCTGGAAGGAAAAATCATCATTTGCGAGTAAGCCACCGTTTGCTTGGACCTAAAAGAAATACGTGGTCCAAAGGCCTAAAAGAACAATGGCATTAAAAGAAAATATTTGCCAAGGCCTATTTTGTTTAGTTGACATATTCGTTCAAAAGAATAAAATAATATGCTTAAATTGAGGAAGTTTGGATGGTATATTAATGGTTTGCACAATGTCCGTTTATCCTAGTTGTACTTTCAATTTCATGACTCTATTGGTTTGTAGAATCATCAAAATTCCAGGATTGTATGAAATGTGTATGTTTGTTCATGGAGTTCAATCTATAGTGTCACATGAGGTTATATTCAAATGTGATAAAGTTTGCAATCAAATGAGAACTACGTGAATATATTTTAAGTGATTGGGTCTAAATTTAATTGTTACTAGTTGTGACAACCCGCCTACTAAAATAATAGGTGGCCAGCCCAATACTCTAATAATCACAGGAATCATAGATGGTCCATTCTCAGCATCACCGTCGATTAAAATAATAGTACGAGATAACCACCAATCATTTTAGAAAACGGACTGTCAAATTTAAAATTTTGAAAGTAAAAAAAAAAAAACACTTAGACAATCCTATTTATAAAAACGGTGGATATCAAAAATCGATGAATGAAGAATGACAATAAAATAAACATCACCGAATAAGCTGTCGGTGAACAGACCAATACAAATAATACATCGAGTATTACAATTTAATATTTACAATATAACGAATGAGTGCAATACCTTGGGCAAACACGCCCGAATAAATGTACTGAACATAACTAGAGTACAATAGAAAGAAGCGTCTAATACAAGCAACCTACTACACCATCCGCATTATGATGTAGCTCCATGACAGCCGGAATGGAAATGTAAATACGGGTGACCATGCGGTAGAGCACCTGTAACGGCAAGGAGTATGTGCAAAAACAAAGAAATAGATACGGGTCAGGACCCGGTTTGATATGATTCCCATGTGACAAAAAAAATGTATGACAGTTAAATACGTATTTCTCTCGCATATAGCATAAGATAAATCTCACCTCTCAATCTAGCAGTAACCTAACGCAATAACGTGAGGTGGCCTAGTTAACCTAAGTACTAAGGTCTAACTTCTCCCCAGTCTCAACACTATGCCCTATTCGTGCGTGGGGTGTCTCGCAAAGCGAAATCCAAACAAGGAACCCCCCCGATACACTACTATTTAGGCAAGGTTGATCATTGAGATCCATTAGACCCTAAGCACATAAGTAAAATATAAATGTATGTGTGCATAAGTGTGGAAGGTTACATCTACAGCTACACAAAGAAAATATAAAATAAAACCCATCCACCATTTAAAAGCAGAATTCCTAATTCTTTCTTTAGGAATATGTATATAAATGGTACCACACTTTATCAAATGTTTACCATTTCAATCTCATAACTCTTATGTATCATTCCCATTTCTTTCATAGGAATATACATAAATGGTACAACATTTTATCAAATGTTTACCAAGTAATCTCATTTATACAATTACATTACCAATTTTATTTCCTTTCTTCCATCCAGGAAGAATGCATTTTTAAAGCGAGTTTTATTAACATAAAAATGCTTTAACCTTTTCATAAAATCCCACTTCCTTTCTTCCATCCAGGAAGTGTAAATCAAAAGTCATTTTTATTATCATAAAAATACTTTTGTACCATATATCCCATTTCCCTTCTTCCATCCAGGAAATGTAATTAAAGCCAATTCATTATCATGAATTGCTTTAATAATCTAAGACCGTCCCTCCGGGTTTCCCCACTGGACGCGCCCCTAAATGGATATCATCTTCCAGGGCCTATCTATACAAGACAACCTGGGAACCTACCAACGTCGGGAAGCGGCCATATTGCCTGCGAGAAAGTCAAGACCACACCCAGAATCTCCTAACCAGCACAGTATAACATGCCCATATGGCCTAGGGACTATATCCACACTGCGTTCATTAGTCAGGGGGCTTCACCCCACGTACGCAACTTCCCTTATGATAGCGATTTAGGGAGGTGTGTAACCATAAGTTAACACTTATGAAAATCATTACGTTTTCCTTTTGAAAACTTCCACTTTTACATTCTCAAAAATCATTTGTACTTACTCATTAATACCACATATTATCATATGTTTATCTCATTCTTAGTGTCATGTTATTATTAATAGTTAAGACCTGAAGTACCATAATCCTCAAACTAGTCTCCAAGAGTTCATAAAGTTTCATGAAGCCTCAAAGTAAACTTCCTTCAAGGAGTATCTCCCAAGAGTCTCAACTTCCGCATTTTCTCCAATTTATATCTTTTGGTTAATCTCCAACTCTATACGGACATTAACCTAAACAACTAGCCCTAGGGGTAAACCCAAACCTCCCATTTTATCCTAGGACATTAGTCTACCCATAACAACCCTCTAGGACTCTTAAATACTTCCCAAAGGAAGGTTCCTAAGCTCCTATCATAAATTAAAGAAGCTAGAAGAAACCAAAGAAAATAAGAGTGGAAAAAACAGGGGACCGTTCGACCGGCCAGGGGACCGCGGTCGACCGCCCCTAAATGGCTTTGCATACCAAAGAAAACAGTAAGCTCGTATTGGCATGACCGGTCGACCGGTCCTTGGACCGCGGTCGACCGCACCTAACAGATCCACGAAAACCCTTTTTCTTCAAAGCCAAAATCCGAACCCTAAAACCCAAAATCCTCTACTTCCTTCATTCCCCTCCACCAATAATACTACCCTAACAATTATACACCAAAATAACCCCATATAACAACCCCAAACCATACAATCTACAAGATTTAAGGGTTTAACACAAAAATCAACCAAAAACCCATTTAGGGTTTAAACCTCCAAAATTAACTATACATGCAAATTTATCACATTAAATCAATATCTAGCAAGTAAGAAACTTGCCTCGAGGTTCGTAGTCTCTGATCACCTCCGGTGGCGACGGAATCCGGCCCAAATCTCCCATTCTCTCTCTTTCTCTCCATTTCTCCCAACTCTTTCTTCTCTCTCTCTCTCTCTCCTTTGGTTTCTTTCACAAATGAAGAAAGAAAAAGGGGTGGGGGAACTTATACGGGTTTTAAAACATAAATCCCCACATTAAAATGTAAATACACCACTAAAATGACTCGGAACCACTAATTTGAGTCATAATCCCTTTAAAATGCCCAAATCTCAAAATTTACAACGGGGTACTTATTTCGACTATCTCGACTATTCTAAAAACAACCGCACCCCCTATTTTGGCATTCAGGAAAGTGTGAACTATTTTTGTGTTCCAATTTCATGTTATTTCATAAATTTTACCCAATTTATATGTAGGTCATAACCGTCGTTTCACATACAACGACGCAGTAATACACCATATAATACTGTTTACCTTCTCATAACGGTAAATAGACAAACATAGTAAATATTATCCCTTAATATTACGGGAAACAATATTTACTCCCACATCCCCTATTTTATAAAATTAGCCCATCGGGCAAAAATAATATAAAATAGTCGTTCAAAAATTTCGGTTGTTACATACTCCCCCGCTAGAGGGGAATTTTGCCCCCAAAATTCAGGCATACAGTATAACCTTAATCATATAAGAGGTATACTACTAAACTATCGTTCTATCAATCCTAGCAACCCCTTGGTAGCGCGGCGTCCCCTATTTTAACTTGGACTAGGGTCATCACTATTTGATCTTAGTCTACATTCTCCGTGCTCTAACATAGCACCAAACCATTCCTCATGAACTAACGATACTACCTTTCTACACCGGAAGGAGATACCTACACATCTCGGCATACCTTGCCTTCTTCCCAAATCACGTCATACCCTTACTAGGGAATAACTACACTAGACCACATTCTTGGTACCCTTCTTGCAAGAATTGATCCGAACCATCGTACGGAAATTTGATTCCGAAAAGCTACTACTCCATTTCTTCCTCCTCCCCTCACTAGTCTCTTCCCACTAGTAGGTGAGTCGGTTAATTACTGACATGAACGCCCTTACTAAAACGTCCCTTCGGTGAAACTCGTTCTGCTTGGTGCATTAACTACTCCCATTCGCATTTCTATAGCAGAAAGGGAATATCCAAATGATAGTCCTTTACGAACACCAACTCCTTGTTCGCGAAAGACCTACATCCTGCCCAGGAAGTAGTTCCTCTACTCAGGCGAAAACTACCGCTACGAGCTCTAAGGCGAAGGATAATACCTCTCACGGAGTTTAAGTCTGTGAGACGCATAAATAAAAGGGTTCATGCTCCGGTATTACTACTTCCCCTTCCTGGGAAAGACTCGTTTGTCAAATCCACTTTCGATCATAACAACACGAGTGTAGGAGTAAATGTCAATCCATACTTCAACTCCTCGAAAGATAGGTTACTAATGTAACGCTTTATCTAGAAAAGGCTCCACCTTCTAAGGCCTATCGTTCCGAACCGCTTAAGATCCTATACTCCTTCGTCCTAGGGACCGAATCCCCCTTATAGTTAACCCACAAACCTATTGTGGTCAACTCCCTACCACCCTCCTAAAACAACGTCGCATGCCCTAAGGGCCTAGCGTCCTAAGAATCCTAAAACCGATCTATCTATCCTAATCTAGTCGTATAAGTGTTATCCTAATTATATCCCTAGTGTCCAAGACCATTCCCGACTTCCGACATTCACTCGGTTTCATGCGTGGGACGTCTCGCCGAAGCGAAATCCAAACAAGGAACCCTCCCGTTACACTACTACCTTGCGTCGTTGGTCGTCGAGGAGTAACGGTCTAAGACACATGATCGGGATCGCTAGAATCCTAACTCGTCGCTCTGCAAAGCTTCTCTACACCTAAGTCCTACCATCACAAAAACTTATAATTTTGCCAACCTGGCATTTACACCCTGTAAAATGCCACTAACACTTTAATCCCAAAATACATATATACATCTTTTATGTATGGCCTTCTCATTAAGGCATAACCATAAGTCTCAATTCGACTTCCATATCATAGTGTTTCCCCACATCGATCAGAGGAAAACTATCGTAGTGCTCATATCACGCACTATAACTTGGCCTTCTAACCACTCATTTACGTGATTGGCTAAACCACTCCAACCCAAATCTTAACCAACAGAAAAGTAAGGAAAGAAAAGAAAAGAAAAGAAAATGCGCATCTCTCCACTCCCAACGTCGTTAAGGTTCATGCGTGGAGCGTCTCGCCGAAGCGAAATCCAAACAAGGAACCCCACCACACAATCCCCTTAACTAGTTGGTCATGGAGATAAGGCAATAGCATACACAAGCAAAGCAACAAAATAAGCAAGCAATCAAAAACAAATAAAGAAAAACAAATAAAATAATAAAAAAATAAAATGAAAATTAACTACACCCCGTAAACCACCTCTATAAAATCTCAACCTGTATCCATGAGAGATATTATAGAACAACTAGTCCTTCTCTAGAACTAGGAATAGGATAGCCTCGCGATTTATTCGCTTGCTATCGCACCTACCAAACCAAGCATATCTCTACTCGTATCACATTTGATACAAGTAGCACATACTACCCATGTCATCACTCGCCCCATAACGAGTGAAGGAAAACACAAAACTTCCTTATCCTGAAAGTTCTACATATACATGCACTATATTTACATCCACAATACTACAAGCTCGATACACACACCCGAATCTAGGGTAAATGTATACTACTCCATCTTATCATAAGGAAAATACTTCACCCTCATCTATGTTGAAAATTTTCCGCCAGACTACTTGTAAATCCCTTGGCCACTACTAATGGTTCCTAGACACATTATACTAGTCTCCTCCGAACTAAACCGCTTCCATTTCTAGCTATCCTAGCGATCACTTACGTAGTTCCCCTTAACTCCTTTAGCAAAGAGAACATACTACCTGCCTCCCCGACCTTAGTTCAGTGAGTCTCCCCCAGGTGGAGGTCCACCGATGGGGTCCCACGAACACTATTTCTCCAAGAGTGTTAGAAACACTTACTTGTGAGCCCATCATTTCCATAGAAAGGCTCTCTTTGTATTACCCTTATTTTGGTGCATAGTTCCCTTAACTATAGCACCCTCTATTCACAGTCGACCTCTCACCGAAACTTGTGTGAATACCTGAGAATCTACTTTCTCATCATTACTGACATCCTAGAGAAACTCGCTATTGAAAATATCTAATGGGTTTCTCTATGGGCAAAAAAAAACTTCCTGTTCCACCAAAGTATGGCGACTACCTTACTCGCCACTCCAATCTCACTCCTACAGGTGAAAGACTTTCCTTCAATCTTCACACGTGAGCACCCCTATACCCCACTCTAGGCCAAACTCTTGGGCCTCATACTTCCACCGAACGAGGTTACGCCTCTTCTATCCAATCGGACTTCAACATGTGATCCTCGTCAATGACTTCTCGTCTTCAAATTAACGTCGCTTGGAATCCCAAGCTCAACACTACTCTCTACTCGCAGCAGTACCCGGAAAACTATACCCACTGTACTTAGTAGTCACGGTAGTAATATAAGATAATACTACAAAGGGAATGACCTCTAAAGAGTCCCTAATCCCCGACTACAATTCACAACTCTAAATAATCCCGTCTCATAATACCTTCACAACGGATCTCCATGACGCCCTTCATCTGACGACCTACGAATCTCACACGAACGCGCAAAAGATCTGCGGGGTTCTCATACCATAGCAGGAGAACGAAATCTCACCAGAGAATTCAACGACCTTATTCCTAAGGCTCTACATCAAACAGAGAGAAACGCAAAAGACGTAGAACATCCGCACAGATTACTAAGGACTCTAGAACCGAATGCTCTGATACCATCTGTGACAACTCGCCTACTAAAATAATAGGTGGCCAGCCCAATACTCTAATAATCACAAGAATCATAGATGGTCCATTCTCAGCATCACTGTCGATTAAAATAATAGTACGAGATAACCACCAATCATTTTAGAAAACGGACTGTCAAATTTAAAATTTTGAAAGTAAAAGAAAAAAAACACTTAGACAATCATATTTATAAAAACGGCGGATATCAAAAATCGATGAATGAAGAATGACAATAAAATAAACATCACCGAATAAGCTGTCGGTGAACAGACCAATACAAATAATACATCGAGTATTACAATTTAATATTTACAATATAACGAATGAGTGCAATACCTTGGGCAAACACGCCCGAATAAATGTACTGAACATAACTAGAGTACAATAGAAAGAAGCGTCTAATACAAGCAACCTACTACACCATCCGCATTATGATGTAGCTCCATGACATCCGGAATGGAAATGTAAATACGGGTGACCATGCGGTAGAGCACCTGTAACGACAAGGAGTATGTGAAAAAACAAAGAAATAGATACGGGTCAGGACCCGGTTTGATATGATTCCCATGTGACAAAAAAAATGCATGATAGTTAAATGCGTATTTCTCTCGCATATAGCATAAGATAAATCTCACCTCTCAATCTAGCAGTAACCTAACGCAATAACGTGAGGTGGCCTAGTTAACCCAAGTACTAAGGGCTAACTTCTCCCCAGTCTCAACACTATGCCCTATTCATGCGTGGGGTGTCTCGCAAAATGAAATCCAAACAAGGAATCCCCCCGATACACTACTATTTAGGCAAGGTTGATCATTGAGATCCATTAGACCCTAAGCACATAATTAAAATATAAATGTATGTGTGCATAAGTGTGGAAGGTTACATCTACAGCTACACCAAGAAAATATAAAATAAAACCCATCCACCATTTAAAAGCAGAATTCCTAATTCTTTCTTTAGGAATATGTATATAAATGGTACCACACTTTATCAAATGTTTACCATTTCAATCTCATAACTCTTATGTATCATTCCCATTTCTTTCATAGGAATATACATAAATGGTACAACATTTTATCAAATGTTTACCAAGTAATCTCATTTATACAATTACATTACCAATTTTATTTCCTTTCTTCCATCCAGGAAGAATGCATTTTTAAAGCGAGTTTTATTAACATAAAAATGCTTTAACCTTTTCATAAAATCCCACTTCCTTTCTTCCATCCAGGAAGTGTAAATCAAAAGTCATTTTTATTATCATAAAAATACTTTTGTACCATATATCCCATTTCCCTTCTTCCATCCAGGAAATGTAATTAAAGCCAATTCATTATCATGAATTGCTTTAATAATCTCAGACCGTCCCTCCGGGTTTCCCCACTGGACGCGCCCCTAAATGGCTATCATCTTCCAGGGCCTATCTATACAAGACAACCTGGGAACCTACCAACGTCGGGAAGCGGCCATATTGCCTGCGAGAAAGTTAAGACCACACCCAGAATCTCCTAACCAGCGCTGTATAACATGCCCATATGGCCTAGGGACTATATCCACCCTGCGTTCATTAGTCAGGGGGCTTCACCACACGTACGCAACTTCCCTTATGATAGCGATTTAGGGAGGTGTGTAACCATAAGTTAACACTTATGAAAATCATTACGTTTCCTTTTGAAAACTTCCACTTTTACATTCTCAAAAATCATTTGTACTTACTCATTAATACCACATATTATCATATGTTTATCTCATTCTTAGTGTCATGTTATTATTAATAGTTAAGACCTGAAGTACCATAATCCTCAAACTAGTCTCCAAGAGTTCATAAAGTTTCATAAACCCTCAAAGTAAACCTCCTTCAAGGAGTATCTCCCAAGAGTCTCAACTTCCGCATTTTCTCAAATTTATATCTTTCGGTTAATCTCCAACTCTATATGGACATTAACCTAAACAACTAGACCTCGGGGTAAACCCAAACCTCCGATTTTATCCTAGGACATTAGTCTACCCATAACAACCCTGTAGGACTCTTAAATACTTCCCAAAGTAAGGTTCCTAAGCTCCTATCATAAATTAAAGAAGCTAGAAGAAACTAAAGAAAATAAGAGTGGAAAAACAGGGGACCGGTCGACCGGCCAGGGGACCGCGGTCAACCGCCCCTAAATGGATTTGCATACCAAAGAAAGTAGTAAGCTCGTATTGTCATGACCGGTCGAACGGTCCTTGGACCGCGGTCGACCGCACCTAACAGATCCACGAAAACCCTTCTTCTTCAAAGCCAAAATCCGAACCCTAAAACCCAAAATCCTCTACTTCCTTCATTCCCCTCCACCAATAACACTACCCTAACAATTACACACCAAAATAACCCCATATAACAACCCCAAACCATACAATCTACAAGATTTAAGGGTTTAACACAAAAATCAACCAAAAACCCATTTAGGGTTTAAACCTCCAAAATTAACTATACATGCAAATTTATCACATTAAATCAATATCTAGCAAGTAAGAAACTTGCCTCGAGGTTCGTAGTCTCTGATCACCTCCGGTGGCGACGGAATCCAGCCCAAATCTCCCATTCTCTCTCTTTCTCTCCATTTCTCCCAACTCTTTCTTCTCTCTCTCTCTCTCTCCTTTGGTTTCTTTCACAAATGAAGAAAGAAAAAGGGGTGGGGGAACTTATACGGGTTTTAAAACATAAATCCCCACATTAAAATGTAAATACACTACTAAAATGACTCGGAACCACTAATTTGAGTCATAATCCCTTTAAAATGCCCAAATCTCAAAATTTACAACGGGGTACTTATTTCGACTATCTCGACTATTCTAAAAACAACCGCACCCCCTATTTTGGCATTCGGGAAAGTGTGAACTATTTTTGTGTTCCAATTTGATGTTATTTCATAAATTTTACCCAATTTATATGTAGGTCATAACCGTCGTTTCACATACAACGACGCAGTAATACACCATATAATACTATTTACCTTCTCATAACGGTAAATAGACAAACATAGTAAATATTATCCCTTAATATTACGGGAAACAATATTTACTCCCACATACCCTATTTTTTAAAATTAGCCCATCGGGCAAAAATAATATAAAATAGTCGTTCAAAAATTTGGGTTGTTACACTAGTTCACACCCCTACACTTTCATTTTCATATGACACATTTTTGCCATACGAGTGCGAAAATCTTATTATATTTTGTGTCATGTGTGGTGTCTATACCTATATATATGTGCGTGTGCGTTAGTGATATTCATTATGCCTACATATATATGGTATATTTTTTCTTTTCCTCGCTTTCTAGTCCATCTATGCTTTTAATTTATAATTGGTATCTATCGTGTTGCATATTTTTGTTGATATCACATGCTTAGTATCTTATATATCACATTGGTATCATTTGTTTTTGCATCTTCGTTGGTATCCGTTATTATTTGTATGGATTATATATAATTGTGTTGCCCATATGATTTCATGTTCTTATCACTCTAAGCTTCATTGTGTTTAAAATTAATTTTATCCTTTGCCTATTCCTGAAAAAAAGGGGGAGAATGATAGGGGGAGAAATGGTATCTAATCCTATTGTAATCGTATCTTAGTTTGGGAGATTTAACTTAGGGGGAGTCGCGAAATTTTTAGGTAGATCACAGTTGATAAAGGGGAGAATTAATTTAGGGGGAGTATTTATTTATTTTACATGCATTTAATATTCTTGATATTCCCCATGCGTTTGATAGTTTGCCTAAGTGTGCAGCAATTCTTCTAAAATGGAAACTTTCATCGGCAAAGATATTGATCCTTGGGTTTTTGAGTCAAGCTATGTAATTTTTTTTATTTTTGGTGGGATATTTTTAAGTCTAGTAGAGCTCGACGGCCCATTAGTATTTTTGTTTGGTTTTTGTCCCGAAATAGCCAAAGGGGGAGATTTGTAAGGACACAAGTCTCCAATTGAGTCTTCATGTAGTGTTGGCTCAATTCCGAAAAAAAAAATTTGAGTCAGAGGATAGTGTTCAAGTGTATCCATCCAAGCCTATGACGTGTTAGTCGAAGACGTAGCGGCCAAGTTTATAAAGCTTCATCATATGTTGAGTTTAGTGTGCCTCGTTTCTAAGTCATCAACATTGTTCCAGTGCTCCTAAGGTATGAATGCAATTTATATATATATATATAGGAGCTTGGAAATTTATTGGGTGTAATTTATAATTTTTTTATAAATAATTTTTAACGACTTTGTTTTACTCTAAAAATATTTTTTAGAAATTTTCATAAAAAGTTTTGGGCTTAAAAAGAATTTTAATTTTTCCTGACACGTCGTTCGAACCATCTGGCATCTCGTTCGAACGAGAATTCTAACGAGATTTCTTTTTCATCTCTGGAACATCGTTAGTAAGGTCGTTCGAACGAGAATGTCGTTCGAACGACTTTGTCGGGAACAATTTTTTGGCATTTTTGACAGTTTTCACCATGTTCCCACTATGTTTTCCCCACTACTTTTTGACAAAATTATCAAGTGCGGGAACCAACCTTTTGAAACTAACTTTTTCACATTCCTCCATCTCCAAGAGATAGTTTTAGAGAGTTTCAATCCCAAATGAAAAGGTTCATGTTTTAAGTGTTTGTTTTTCAATAAAAATCCTTAAACACTTTTGTTTACACCCATTTGTTTAGTTTATCCAAGTTCCTTAATATATATACTTTTCTTGGAGTTTTGGCATCGGTTTTATCTCTACCGTTTGAAGAGTGTTTGGGTTTACTTCTACATCCCATAAAAAAGAAGACTTATTTTGTTGCTGCGACATTCTCATATGGTGAAAGGCACCATGCGTGATTGATGGGTTCCTAAAAGTCCGATCAGTGGATTCCGAGACCGCGGTGGACCTCCGTGTTTATTCGCTAGGCAGAGGTGTGTACAAGAAGGAGCGTCGGGGCTTCGATGGAGTCAAGTCGAGTGTTGTAAGTCTTACTGTCTTGTACTTGTAATACCGTACTTAGTGGATTTGAGGCTAGGGCTGTCCGAGGTTTTTTTTCCATTTTGGATTTTTTCTCGTACATCGCAGCGTAGTGGTTATTTGTTTATTTTATCTTTTGCAAAATTCACATTAGATGAATGCTTAGGTAAAAAGATAAAATTGGTTTAAATCACTACTCATGCTTAAGTTGGTGCTAAAATTAATTTGGGTAATGTTTAATTAATTTAGTTCAAGTCATTAATTTTATTGGATAAAATTTGGTTTGACCTAATTTACAAAATTGGATTAATTATTTTGTTAGGCAAATTTCTAGGACTTGGATTGAGTTAATATGTTTAAGTGAATAATTCATTTGTTGTTTAATTTAATGTCACTTTGAGTTTGTTTAATTTTAATTTGAAAAAGATTAAAATTTGGTTTATGTATTTGTTTCGTTGAGCCATTTTTATTCCGCATCTAAAAGGAAATTACTTTTTGTAAAATTTAAAATTGGGGGTATTATTGTTTTCAAGTTTGAATGACATCCCAAAAATCGTCACCCAACTATCCTTGAATGAAGGTTATCATCTGAACTTTCTAGTATGGAAAATTGCCGCCTTTAAACAGAGGGTGCCTTGAAAAATTTCCAAGTTTGTCCAAAACATGTTTGTCATCTTTTTTATGAAAAAGTCTTCATAAACTTCAAGATCTTGAGTGTTTTTAATAAAAATATCTGATATCAATTGAAAAAAACACTTAGGCAAAAAATGATTAACAACGTTAACGAACCGTATTTTTTAGAAATCGTAAGTTTGTTGAAGAAACCTTATTCACGAAAAAGGATTTAAAAGATAAAGAAATACGTGTATCCTAAAGTATAAACATATCTTATTTGAAAAATTTATCTATACAAGTCCTAATAAAATCTGTTAAACCAACCGGGTAGAGCAAGAACTATGCAAGTAAGTAAAATAAGAATCATCCAGGATTTAATATGGTAAAACCTCCGCAGAAGAAACATCCACGAGGGACTCTACGCCCCCCCCCCCCCCCCCCCCAAAAAAAAATACTAATATTCGAGAAGTGTGTTTACAAACACAAAAAATGTCATAAATATCAATGTATTTTAATAGAGTTTGAACCCCAAACAAAAAACCCTCATTTCTCTATTTTTTCTCGCTTCTCTCTTTTGCCCTCTAAAACCCTAAAAATGACTAGAAGGCTCAGATGAAATCGAGATAGGGGTTTTCATAGTTGAGCTGAATATTAGGTTACCATCGAGTGGGAAGAATTTCTATCAATCGAGTATCAAATCAACGGTTGAAAACAAGGAGTACTAAATAAGCTAAACCAGTTCACCAAGTCACATGTAAATGGTAAAAGTTTATAATCCACGTGAAAACCCCAGCCTTGAATCTCAGCCTTAAATTTAAATGATCCAATAATTGTAATGAGATTTTAACTAACAAGCAGAAATATAAGATAACAAAAACACCACACACGCCCTTAAGATTTAAAATGTTTAAAAATGTTTTTTGAAATTGATTTTTAAGTCTCAAGAATTTTTATAAATTCAATCAAAAATACCAAAAACTATTTTTAATTTAGAAAAAATTCTTAAAAATATTTCCTCACATTATTATACCAAAATATGATTTTCCCAAAATTTTAGCATTGTTGAACAAAGGATTAATTTTATGATTAATTCCTAAGTGAAATTCAATTAATTAAATTAAATGCTTAAAAAATTATAAATGATTTTGAAAATTATATGAATGCATGTGTGAAGAGAGAGTGGTGTAGTGTGTCTTCAACTATTTTCAGTTGTGTCTTCTTTTTACCAACTAGACTCTTGTTATATAGATAGGTTTCCTTTAGGTCTTCAATCTTAAATGAATGTCATGAGGGATCTCAACTAAAATAGTTTTCACAAACTATCCAAACTAGTTGAATACCTTGATAGTCTAGACTCAAGAAAACCTAGGAGAGATTTTATTAAATGATGTTTCATTTCTCGGTCTTTGGATTTGATGATCATGTCGTCTGCGTAGACCTCTACTTCCTTATGTATAAGGTCATGTAGAATTGTCGTGGTTGCTCTTTGGTAAGTTTCACCTACGTTCTTGAGATCGAATGACATAACTATATAACCATACGCCCCCCAAGGGTAATGGACCCAATTTTCTCTTAGTGATCAAGGTGCATTTTTATTTGGTTATATCTTCCAAATCCGTCGATAAAGGACTTGAGTGAATTACTGGATGTACTATATACCAATAAGTCGAAGTGAAGTAGAGGGAAATCATCTTTGGGGAAGGCCCATTTAATATCCTTTTTGTCTATGCACATTCGAACTTTGCCACTAGCTTTGGGTACTAGTATGATGTTGGCTAGCCAAGTGGGATATTCGATTACTCGGATGAAGCCCGCACTGAGGTTTTTTTCTACTTGTTCCTTAACTTTCAAGGGCTATACATGTATCGTCTTGTAGGGTCTTTTATTTATGGGTCTTGCATCAAGGAGATTGGGCATTTCATGCATGACGATAGTCGGGGTGATGCCGACATAAGACCAAGCGAATACATCTACAAAGCTGGCAAGGAGATCTGGGACCTCCTGTTCCTCATTTTTTTCGAGGGAAGACCCTATTTGTAACTATTTAGGATTTTGGGTAGTGCCCAAGTTTGTGGTTATTGTGTCATGCTCATTGGGGGACATGCATCTATTTTGACTTTGGACAAGTTTTGGTAAATGTTTGAATTATTTTAGGTATGTAGAGGTATCATTATTATGTGTGAGTTCTAATCCATTGCTGAATTTATAATCATCACATGTAACACACACAAGAAAATATTAGAATTCATTATTTATTATGATATCAAAGGGAGGAAGGACAACATTGATAATAACAAAAAAGTTTTGATTTATAGAGGTATACATTAGGATAGGGGATAAGGGGGACTTTTCATCTAGCGTGACATACTCAAAGGGCCTCTAAATGACAGGCTTCGATATGCATTTAACAGAAGTCCACTTATTGAGTATTACCACTCCCATGATATTGGTGATGAGATGGGTCGAATTCTAATCGAAAGTCTTTGCAGTGGTCTTCGGGGGCATCGAAACCTTGGCATAGACTGCAGGCTGGGGAAAGAGGTTTTCCTTGAGTTGGACTGTTTCTCCCTCTAAGTTTGAGACAAGATCTTTTATTAGTCCTACCACGGGGTTAGTGTAGGGGAATTCCTTAGAGAGGGTTTGCCATAAGAGCTAGTGGATTTCTTCGTTTCACTGATTGTCCTGAGAGGGTTGGTAGGTCATATGCTGAAGCTCAGCCGAAGGCAGTGTTTCAGTGGGTGGGGCTGTTGAGTCTGGTACTCGTAGGTAGATATTGAGTTAAGAAATGCTGATTAATTGTCCCTTTTTAGTAATGATACCTCGGGTTGCCGAGGCAGTGTAACATTTATGGAAGCATTCTTAGGACCCTAACATGGCTACTAGGGCAACTTCATCAGGAAATAGCGCGATTAATCCCCACCCAGTCACTAACTCGGGGAGTTCTCTATCTTCCTCAGTGACCCATGATATGTTGGGCTCATTCTAGATGACCTTATGGATCTTCCCATAGTCTATATATAGTCCTTCCTCGCAAAGGATCTCCATACCTAGTTGAGAGGATTTATTTGCTTCATCCCACCATGGTTCAGGGAGTCCGTGATCCAAAAAGTCTTCTCTTTGGAGACGAAAATGATCATTCCACCCTTGATGGAGGTCTTTAGGACCATAGTCTAGAGTTTTGATGTTAGGGGTATACCTAAGATAAAATGTTCTCTTATGTTCTATGGCAGTGATGGCTTCGAGGGTTGTTGATTCCTTCCAAGGTCGAACCCTGACATGTATCCCATTTTGTGGATCATTCGGGAGTCTACACTTTAAATAACTGACTCCTCTTATATCACATAAGAAAGTGATATGAATCAAAATCCACTGAGGAAAATGTCGTTACTTTGGTGGTGGGTATCTAGGAGGGGGCTGGTACTAGTGCTAAGACTCTCCCATTCAATAATTGCTTCCACCTTCTTTGGATCAACATATATCCCATCTCCCGAAACAACATGGCTTTGTTCACCAAGGCTGAATGGGAGAGTCCTAAGAATATGACAGAAATTAGGAATTTTCTAGGATTGGCAGGTTACTATCGTAGATTTATTAAGGGATTTTCAGCAATAGCATTACCATTGACAAAGTTGACCCGTAAAGAAGTGAAGTTTGTGGGGGAAAGGAAAATTGTTCCCAGTTGCATCATTTCTGCTATTCAAACGAGGGAATGTGAATGTGGGAATAGATGATGGTGCATGCAATGATGAGGATGGCAGAGCAACAAGAAAGAAATATGGCCCAAATGGCAGAACAACAGGGTGCTAAAGTGTTTTCAAAAATAGACTTACGATCGGGTTACCACCAACTGAAAGATAAGAAGAATTGTCCGTAATTGGCAGAGACTCCAGCAGCACATAGTGAAGTAGCAAGCAGAATGTTATCTCCGGGCAGTGCAGTGAAAAGTATGGGCAGAGGACAAGCTAGTAGTTCCAGACCAGGTGGACGAGTTTTTACAATGAAAGAAGCTCAGATTACTCCAGAATGTTTTTGAAGTTGAATCCTCCAGAATATTCAGGGTCAGTTGAACCTACATAAGCTGAGATGTGGGTCAGAGATCTAGAAACTATCTTTGCAGTTATGAAGGTTCCAGATAATCAGAAAGTGAATCTAGCCGTGTTTAAGCTTAAATGCAAGGGCAAAGCCAGTGAAACTGCCAAGGTGAGTGTACTTATGATTTGTTTCATATATAAATATGAATATAGCTCTAAGAGAGGATTTGTTTGAATACTTCGCTATTCAGGATTTGTTTGGATATTAAAATATCCAGGATTTGTTTGGGTCTCATGATCCAGGATTGGTTTGAATACTTCGGTATTCAGGAGGATATTAAAATATCCAGGATTTGTTTGGGTCTTATGATCCAGGATTGGAATTGGACAAAGATCCAATGATTTGTTGGAACTAATGTTCCAGGATTTGTTATTGCCAATGGGCAGAATTGTTTGGATCTTATGATCCAGGATTTGTTATTGCCAATGGGCAGAATTATTTGGATCTTATGATCCATGATTTGTTATTGCCAATGGGCAGGATTGTTCAGATTTTATATCTACATATTAGATATAGAATTGTTATTCTATTGCAGGGAAGGAGTACCTCACTAAGCTTAATGCTTACGGTTTATATTTTAATAATTTCAGGTTCATACGCTGCCAGCTAGGATACCATATGACCGGTAGCTTTGAGAGTTGCACCGTTGGAGAGAGCTGGGGTTTAAAAATGGGATTTTACCGTTGTCACACTGAATATTTTAATATACTCACACATTGTATATATTGATTGAGTTGATCATAGTTAATCACGTATTGTATGTTCGCTTAATTATGACTCTGATATTGAATTTTATGATATAAGAATAATATTATGTTCATTGTGCACATTATGAAGGAAAATATTGATGAATGAATCATATTTCCAATGGGCTCAAGATTATGATCTAATTATTCCAATAACAAATGATTAGTATGGATAATGGGTTTTGGTGTGTGACATGGCCTAACCATCCTACCCTGGACTGTGATGATCTCCGTATCAAATAAGAACCTGAATTTTATGTTTAATGATGATAATAATTCCCCATGGGGTGTATCCAGGCTCTCCTGAGTAAGAGGTTGAAGGTGGATGGGATATTTAGTACTTAAAACTATACATCATAGGTGATAGGACCTATTATGAGGGTAGGGATGATGGCCCCTAGGATTTCTTGATGAGTGTTATTATGGGATCTAATGGCCGAAGAGGATGGTGTAAATTCTGAAGTGGTGTATCATAGATCGGTGGTGGCATGGAGTGGGCATACATGGATGGTGGACCCATTATCTATTAGTACATGGGTAACAATCTATCCACAAGTCTCAGTGGCGATGTGCAATGTGAATATGTGATTACGGCCTTACATGGGGAGGTCCTCATCCAAGAAGCTTATGTGGTGCTTCATGGTGATGGATCCGATGGTAGCTGACATCTTAGCTAGAGTCATGTCTATAAGCATAAAATCTTGGAACAATATATGGATGAGGGAGGCTCGGTGCTCTCGGGACATAGCTAATTTTTCCCAGATAGTGATGTTAACTGAGTTCTGACGAAGTTTCTCTTGAATCTTGTTATTTTCTCAAGGATGCAGTGTGCCAAAATTTTTAGGGGGACTTTATCTTTACAGATTGGGTTCGTAGGAGTGGAACGTCGACTTGACCTCGTGAGGAAGTCGAACTCTTTATTTGGAGAGAGTACGGGTTCTACTTGCTCTTTATGTTTATCTTTCTCTAGATGACGTAAAAGATTAACCAAGGATGCAGGGATGGCGGCATATAATATTGGCTTTAGAGCCATCACTTTGGTCCAATCCAGGATAGTGGTTAGTTATGGTATTTTAGGAGCTTTTTTTATGAGTTTTGGAGGGAGTTAGAGTCATGGAGTTACCTATCCACCGTATGGATATGTCAGAGCTCTGGTGGGGTGGGAACTCCTCTACCATTATCGGGACTTTTCCATTTGTTGGGTGAGGCGCCTTAGGTGATAATATTACTAACATGGATGATCTTGATCCAATGTCATTATCGGAGGTTATCTTTTGCTACTCTTCCTTGTCCGAGGAGGTTTTAGGTTCTTTTGGGTTAATATTTTTCATGATTATGGAGGCTTCGTACAAGATGTTTCCGTAGTAGTATTGGTATTTTGCATATTCTGGCCCCAAGGTAAAGACTTATCTGACAACTATAGAGTGGGTCAGTGCGGACACTACATACTAAAGCTGTCATATTTTCCTTATGCGTGGTCATATGGAGAAGGGTTGACTAGTTCCATCTAGGCAGAGCATGAGTATCTTTTGGAGGGGGACCTTTTAGTGGAGGATGACCTTAATGGGTCATCTTATCTTGGAGTTCGATTATGCCCATTATGTGGGTGGTATCAAGGTAAGTGTTCCCATGGCTGTGTCCTGCATTGGTGTGGTGGTTAGGGGTGGAAATTTTTGACACGACACGAAAACACGACACGAACTCAACACGCAAATGGCAGGTCAGGTCATGCTTAAATAGGTGCAGGTCCATTTCAGGTCAGACCTGTTTAACACGTCTAATAAACAGGTCGTGTTTTGTGTCACACCTGTTAACATGAAATCGACCCATAATTGACACGAATACTAATCGTGTCAATTCGGGTCATTTTTGTGTCAAAATACGTATTTAAGACCTATTTATTTTTAGCCGTTAGATTGTGTTTTCAGTATGATCTAATGGTCACAACAAGAGTTAACTGTACCCATATAATAGGTAGTAAAAAAAACTTACCAACTGTTTACAGTACTAAAACAAAACAACATCAAACTTCTTATTCTTCTCTCTCAACAAGAACAAACGCACCACGGACGATCGATTCTTCTTCTTCTTCTTCTTCTTCTTCTTCTTCTTCTTCTTCTTCTTCTCCTTCTCTCTCAACAAGAACCACAAGATGATTCTACTTCTTCTTCTCTCTCAACAAGAACCCACGGCCGGCGAAAAACAAGAACACACCGGCGAACAACCAGAACCCACGGTCAATCTACGGTTCAAATTTCTTCTTTTTTTTTTCTTGTTTTTCTCCTGTTACGACTTCTTCTTTCTTCCCGTTACGATATTTTTTTTCCTATTACGACTTCTTTTCTTCTTCTTCTTCTTCTTCTTCTTCTTCTTCTTCTTCTTCTTCTTCTTCTTCTTCTTCTTCTTCTTCTTCTTCTTCTTCTTCTTCTTCTTCTTCTATTTTGTTACGATATATTTTTTCTGTTACCGATTTCTTTTTTTGGTTACCGATTTCTTTGATCTTAAACGTTTGGAAGATATACATACTAAAAAAGAAGAAATCGAACATACATACTAAAAAATAAATGTGATCTTAAATAATACTCAAAACGAACATAAAAAAAAATGAAATTTGTTCTTAGACATAACTCAAAACGAAATCTGTTATAATTTCTTTTTCTATTTTTCTACACATTCATTTCTGGCTCCATTTTAGTTTTTTGACAGAACATACAAATTCGTTTTATTTTATTCTTTACAGATGGAATCCGATGGAGTTGATGTTAATTTAATTGACAATTCTATTGATGTTGATGAAATAATCGATGAGGAGGGTGAGGATGATGTTGTGGATATGAATAAAGAATCTGCTACTACTACTAAAAGCCAAATTAAGGGTGGAAAGTACAAAAGACGATGCACTTCCAACATGTGGCCATTCTTTAAAATTCTCAAACAAAATGGCATTGATGGCAAGCAAAGATGTAAGTGTAAGAAATATGGGTCCATCTTCATTTGCGATAGCAGGTACGGAACCGGTAATTTATCGCGACATAAGAATAGATGTCAAAAAATTACTACACCTGATATTGGGCAGTTAATTGTTCAACAACAAATTGGTTCAGATTCAATATCTTTGGGTGTCCCAAAATTTAGTGCCGAATTATTTCGGGAGATGTTAATTGCCTCAATTATAATGTATGATTTACCTTTTTCATTTGTTGAATACAAGGGTATAAGAGAAGTTTTCTCTTATCTACGCGAGGATGCACCACTCATATTCCGTAACACCGCAAAAACAGTTGTTTTGAAAATGTTTCATAGAGAGAAGGTCAATATTAAGAGAATTCTTGATGTAGCTCCCGGTAGAGTGTGTTTAACTTCTGATTTGTGGTCATCAGTTGTAAGTTGTAACAGATGGGTACATATGTGTTAAGATACATTTTATTGACAAGGATTGGGTGTTACAAAAAAGGGTTTAAAATTTTTCATACATGGCACCGCCCCATAATGGTATTTCTTTGTGTGATAAAATTTTCTCCTTTTTAAGGGATTGGGGGATAGAAAAAAATTGTTTTCCGTGACCCTTGATAACGCTTCATCAAATGATACATTTGTTAGTATGTGTCGTACATAATTGAATGCTAGGAAATCACTTTTATGCAATGGTGACTTCTTTCATATTAGATGTTGTGCACACATCCTCAATTTGATAGTTCAACATGGTTTAAAAGAAATTGATGTGGGTGTGCAAAAAATTCGTGAAAGTTGTAGGTAAATTAAGGGCTCACAAGCGAGGAAAGTAAGCTTTGTTGAATCTGTGAAAGTTTTGTCACTTGATGTTAAAAGAGGGTTAAGACAAGATGTTCCCACGAGATGGAATTCCACATTTATAATTCTTGAGAGTGCACTTTTTTTTCGTGATGTGTTTTCCCATTTGGAATTAAGTGATTCTAATTATAAACATTGTCCTTCGGAGAGTGAGTGGGCGAAGATTGAGAAATATGCAAGTTCTTAAGTGTTTTTAATAGTTTAACTTGTATTTTCTCTGACACGAAATATCCTACTGCAAACTTGTACTTCCCTTTAGTGTTCATGGCACATTTGACATTAAAGAAACACATGGAAAGTAGTGATCCATACTTAAAAAACATGGCCGTGATGATGTATGCAAAGTTTGAGAAGTATTGGGCAGATTTTAGCATGATATTAGCTATAGCGGTGATATTAGATCCTCGGTACAAAATTCATTTTGTGGATTTTTGCTACAAGAAAGTGTATGGGATGGACTCACTTGAATTTGCGGAAGAACGAGCAAATTTGTTCATCCTCTTTGGTGAATATGATGTTAAGCTTCCTTTTACCTCAGCACAAAACAAAACTGGTGATAACTTTAATCATGATTCATTTACCATGGATGATACACGTGATATTTTGAAGGTAAATATTAAGTACATTTGTTAAGTTCTATTGACTTCAAATTTAGGTCTTTTTTAACTCATATTTATGTTTTTTTTCATCTTATTTTGTATGAGTTTGATGATTTTGAAAGTGCGGAATTTAGTTCTTGTTCTCAAAAGTCACAACTTGAACTTTATTTGGACGAACCAAGGATTGAAATGAGTGCCAATTTGGACATTTTGGCATTTTGGAAAGCAAATCAATTTAGGTATCCCCAACTCGCATCAATGGCAAGAGATGTATTGAGCATTCCTATATCAACCGTGGTTTCAGAGTCGGCCTTTAGCATGGGTGGGAGGATAATTGATCAATATAGAAGTTCATTGAAACCGGAGGTGGCCGAGGGGTTACTTTGCACAAAAGATTGGCTTTTTGGTGCTATTGGTAATTATTAACGGTTAATATTAATTATAATACATTTGTTCTAGTTGTTTTATCATTACAACTTTTGATATACTTAATAATTATGAATGTAGAAACGGCACAAGCTCAAATTGAAGATCTCACCAAGGATATCTTGAATTTGGATATTAACAGAGAAGAAAGTCAATCATCTGATGCTCAATGCTCGACCTCTATTTTCGGTGAGAAAATTGTTATGTTAAATTCATGTGATAAGTTATTGTGTACTTATGATTTATATATTTGATATTGTATATTTCTATATAGCACTAGGGGTGAAAAAATGAGACCGGTTTCAAAAACACATCAATCAATTGCAGAGGAGGTAAATATTGCATATTAATATATAGTTTAAGTATCCTATTTGTTTTTTTTAATCTTATTGTGCGTTATACTCATTACTTTTTTTTTTCGTAGGTATGAAATGAAATGGAAGGAGACTAGCTTTTGGATAGAGTGGAGCATGACATCTTTTGGCAATTTGGTTGAAGATTTACAAATTGTAATTTGAACTTGAAATTTTGAATGTGTTGTAATAGATAATGGATTTAATCCAATGGATTAGACTTTGTTGTATGATGTTATTTTGGATAATGACTTAATGGTGGTATTATTATGTTATTTTTATTAGACTTGACAAATATTTTTTGGATTAACATTGTGATGTTTATTTGTTAAATTGTGTTTGGAAATAAATAGTGAAAATTATTTAATCTCATAAACAGGTCATGGTGGATCATGTAAACATGTTAAACTCGACCTAATTACTAAATAGGTTATAAATGAGTCGAGTCGTGTTCCCCTTGCATATGACCTATTTATTAAGCAGGTTAAACGGGTCGTGTCATGTTAGCGGGTTGGACACGACCTATTTATTAAACGGGTTAGATGGGTCGTGTCGTGTTAGCGGGTTGGACACGACCTATTTATGAAACGGGTTAGACGGGTCGTGTCGTGTAACCTATTTATAAATAGGTTCGTGTTCGTGTCGGGTACAATGACACGATTACTTAAA
The DNA here is from genome assembly GCA_949130495.1 of Sambucus nigra. Taxonomy (NCBI): domain Eukaryota; kingdom Viridiplantae; phylum Streptophyta; class Magnoliopsida; order Dipsacales; family Adoxaceae; genus Sambucus; species Sambucus nigra. Next base: position 284,162,002 of record OX422207.1, on the reverse strand, counting down.
CGGGTCATGTTTGTGTCAATGGTATATCTAGAAATATCAGGTCTCAACACGACCCGAACACGACATGCCCGAATTGCCAGGCCTAGTGGTGGTGTATCCACGGTGAAACTCGAACTCTAAAGAGGCCAAATGCTGGCTGTATAATGAGAAGATCAAGCTCACTATAAGGATCATCGAGATTTTCTATATGCCGACTGCCTTTCGAAGGGGATAAAATCGATATCTATGTCATTATAGATAGTGTTCTATGTTTCCAAGGGTAAGTATCCCCATCCAAAAAGTAGATGCTCTAGTATATGTCAACGTTGGAATGCCTGAGCTCTCCCTTATTGTTGAAGAACTGGAGTGGTGGCCCTTTGTACTAGACACTTTACTGTGAGTTGTTTATATTGTAACCTCACTTTTTCATACGACAGGTCTAATGTTCGTGCTGCTCAAGTCGATCAAGCTCTTCCACTGAAGCTCTATACTTGATCCTAAACTTATAATTTTGGATGCTTTGAGCTTCAAAGGACATGGATCCTTACTCATGAAGTTCGAGTCCTTTCCTCGAGAACTAGTCCCATAATGTCATAATTACCCATATTTAGGGATTGACTACATACTCATCTCTGGACCTTAGGGATATGTTACCCTAGATGATTAAGATATGGTTGAAGCAGTCAATAATTCCCTGCTCGGCCAGGTGGGTGTAGTATATTTGTTCATGTTCGAAGGCTGAAGGTCTTAAAGTAATCTCCAGTTTGCTATAGGTGGTGTTTCTCATGGTGGGATTTAGCCCAGGATTTGAACCTATCAATTGAGAGGGATGGATACTTCCTACAGATTCTGTTTGTATTATGTGGATGGTAGTTAGGGTGATAACTTGGGGTTCAACTTTTTCAAGAGGAGGTCAAGAAGGAATTCCTCATTGTGTGTCGTATTCAGTGTGGAACATTACTTGGCTGGCCACGAATCGTTGATTTTCCCTAAGTTGATTCCATATTTATCTAGATAAGCTTGGGTGAGTGACGTATTTGAATGGAATAGGGTTAGCTCTTAACTATGCCTCCTATGCAGTTTCCCTATGAGTGGCATGGCCTCTCACTATTTTGTCCTCTTTATACAATAACTGATGGCGAGCTCGGTGCCTCTAGGTGATGTGATTATCTGCTCTGAGCTACCTTTCATATTTACTCATCTATAATGGAGGGCTAGGGTATCTAGGCACTCAAATCAAGGGTCTTTCCCTCTATTATCTTACGAGCATGGCACTACCACTACTCTACAAAGGACTGGCAAAAAACGAGTTTGAGGTGTCGAGTGAGTGGGAACTGATATATATATTAAAATCCGTGAGGGAAAATAGATATTCCTCAAAAGTCAACCTGACCCATCTAGTATATTATATTGGCACAACAATGGTGACATGTTCGGTTGGTTAGAGGGTTTCGTCGTACATCTCCTTCCATTCGACTGAGTAGTCCATTTCCTCTATAAGAGGGGAACGGAGCCATGGCTTTTTAGAGAACATAAATTCTATGACTAAGAGAAAGTCTGGACTGTAGTGGTTAGTTTCAAGATATTATGTGACCATGATGAAAAGGGTCATATGTTCAATGGCGGGCTTGGTCTCAGTGATGACTTTAAGGGAGAGAGATGGCACGCCTAAAAGGGTGGTTATTTGGAATTGAGAGTGTGTCCTCATCCTCAATTTATGATGTATGGGGATTATCAGGATGGAGGGTTAGTGTTTGGAATGGGAGTGTCCGACAGAGCATTGGTGATGGGGTTGGGATTATATGGTAGGGGGTTATAGGTGACATTTGGGTATAGCGGGATGAGTCTCCCAGCATAAATGATGTATTGGATGGTAAACCTCATGACCCAATAATTATCGATATTATGACAGGTTCTTGGTGGAACTCACAATAGGAGTCAGCCCACCAGTTCTTGTCTGGGAATCCAAGGAATGGTCTAGGGGAGCTTGCAGATCTGTGAGATTTTTAGGTTAGTCTCTTTACTCTTTGGGAGGAAGCACATATTGATAGTTTATAGGATGGGGTAATTTTTGGAAAGGTGGAACACTGGCCACCATAGATTGGGAAACATTGGCAATCGAACATGATTCAAGTTTCAGACTGACCTCGAGGGAGGTGGTGTGTGATGTAGAAGCCTGGGGTGAGTTTTTATGGGTGGAGAACTTATTTGCATCTCGACGATGTTCCTTAGTAGATTTGCTAGCCTTAGTAACCAAATTTTCCATGATCTTTCAGCTAATATGGTTGAGTGCTCTGTAGTCAGGGATCTAGTGAGCCAGAGTTCATTTTGTACATGTTTCTGGAGGTTCTTAATCACGATCTATATCTGATCATTCTCCATGGGTGTTGACCATCTAATTGGCTTTCTCTCCAGCGAGTCAAAAAGTTGCCAAATGTTTCTCCCTCCTCATGCTTCAACATTTTTAAGTCTTTGCGAATAATGCTAAGTTCTTTGTTATATTCATACTTCTTAAAGAAAACACGACATACATCATCCCATGTTTTGGCGGCCCCTTCACGATTTAGCCCCATATACAAGGTAAACGTTCCTCCAAACAAAGTGGATGAGAACATACTCTCTAGAAATCTTACATTTTTGATCTGCATCTAAAGGTGGTAGATAAGTCCGATATTGGGGAGCATAGTCTTTTATAGGCTTTGAATACTGGCACCTTGAATTTTTTTGGCAACTGGGTTTCAAAATAGAGGGCCATCTTCTTAATTTTTGAGTTGATCATTTGTTTTTCTTTTACTGATGGATTCCTGAAGTAGACATAATTCAGATTCGACCTATTGTATCTCCTCATTTGTAGGTGGGGGAATAACTTTTTTGGCTGGTGGAGGAGCTATAGATTTGGCTCATGGGGGCCTTGGAAAGTAGTGTGTGGGTAATCAAGGTAGTTTTGGTAGGGTACAAAGAATCCATGTAAGGAAAATGATACTTGGAAGTGAGTGGATATGGTGTTAGAAGGGGTATTATTAGCGTTAGTTGGGGGAGCCGGTGCTAGTGCTGGGGCTGGGGCTGGAGCTGGTGCATACAAATACTGGGGGTTAGCTGGTTTTGCATCAAAAACCCCCATAAGATTGTTATAGTGTTGGGAATGAGGGGAGAAATTACGTTCTCTAATGTTATGATCTAAGCAGTGGCCTCTTTCAAGGGGTCATGTGTTGGCCTAGTGCCCTGATCTCAGACTGTATAGTATTTTACGAGGCAGTGATGTTCTCAAGCTATCTCAAAACCTGGTCCATTACGATTGGAGCCTGATCTTCTTCGGTATACATGGAGTGTACTATGTAGAAAACTTAAAAATCGTAGATGGGGAGCTTACAAATGAAAAAGTAATCAAACGCATGGAGCACATACTCGGGTTTCCAGGGTAATAACTAAGTGTGATCTCTTTGCTGATGATAGCAACTGCAGAAAAAGTCGGGGCACTTTCATTCAGGTTTTTGTGGACATAAAGAATTACAAAAGGATAATAAATAAGGGGATACGGACTCATATTTTTATGATGAATTCTTATATTAATCCGCATGTGGATGATATTTTTTGGTATTTTTGTTTGGTAGTATCTTCTAAGGGGAATAATTGAACAAAGTCCCGTTGGATTTGGGTAAACAGGGATGCCCTCTCACTTTTCTTGCGAGGAATGAGGAAATAATAGACCGGGGTATACTATTTCCTCAAAATAAAATGTGGGTGGGCTAATCCAACGTAAGGGAACTTTATTTTGGTGATAAGTTATGGATTCATACTGTTTGTCTTCCACTTAAAAACAAAAATACATTCAACCAAAAATCTAAGGGATTTTGGACTAGCCTCCGGCCGTTTGATAATTTTTTTGAAATTTTCATCAAAACGAATGGCCGGTAAGTATCTATTTTAATTTGTGCAATAGGGTGTGTTCTTAGATCTTTTTTCTTTATATAAAAGGGCGATGTGACTCAGTGATCGGTGGATCACTTTTCATTACCATGAATCACACTAGTTTGGACTAAACTACCTTTAAGGTACATGTGAAACCACTTTACCCTAGTACTGAATAGCTATAAAATCCTATTCGATATACCGTAATATTGAACAAATATTAAATGCTCCCTATCACCCTGACTTTAGGATCAAGAGAGAAATTGCTCGATATACAAGACGGGTGGACAAAAAGAGTGGTAATCAATAGGCGACTAGCCTTTTGGGGAAGTGACTTTTTAGAAGTACGTTGAGGAACAAATTTTTCTAAAGTATGAACTTCCCCTGAGGGAGAAGCGAATTTTTCGAAATACATACCTATTTTCAGGTGAAGCGAATTTTTTAACATATGAACTTCCTCTCAGTGAACAACATTTGGGTCTCGAGGGTATAGGGTTTAAACACTATGGAAATCAACACGATCCAGTGTGTGATGCATGCACATAATCTTTATTTTTATATACTTTTATTTTCATTTTATCGATAGGTCCTTCTCCCTTACCTATATTTTTAGAAAACTATAAAATACTGTATGTGGGGCCCTAAGCATGTATCTACATTTTGAGGACTCTAAAATAAAGGCCGCTAAAGAGTTCTAAAATTTATGTAAAATAGTCATGCAAGGTAGAAATATTAAGAATGTTAAGAAGGAAGCATAAAGATATTTCGGTTCTATTGATTTGTCCCTAAAGGAGTTACCACCATGGCGTTGGAGGCCCTGATCAGTGATGCGCCCAGGGGGAGTAAAACTACTTATGTATATTCGTTCACATTTGGCATGGGAGTGCTTGTCTCTCGGTCCGCCGCTTCCCCATGAGGTCTTGTTATCGGCTCTACGTGAGTCGAGCGACGAGACTTTGATCTTAGAAGATATTTGATGCTGTAAACCTAGGCCTAAGTGTGTCTTCGTATGACTGGTGCAGGGAATCCTCAGGATTAACGGGTACTATCATGACAGCCACCGTAGGAGGTGTTGCAGTGTTGGGGATGGAGAGAGGTAGTAGGTTCTCTCCTATTTTGATCATAGCAGTGGCCTCGTAAAGGCGAACTTGCATTAGGCCAAGTTACCTAATCTCATACTTCATGGTATTCTTCATGGTGGTGATGTTCTCCAGTTATCTCAAGCATAGTCCATTACCATTGGAGCCTGATATTTTTTGGTAGACATAGAGCATACTATGGAGTAGACTTGATAGTCATGGATATGTAGCTAATTGATGAAAACTAATCGGCCACACGGAGAGCAAACTCGAGTTTTAAAGGTAAGAACTTAGTGTTATCTCTCTACTAATGATAGTAACTACAGAAAAAGTTGGGGCACTTTTGTTCAAATTTTAGAGAACAGAAGGACTGATAGAAGAACAATACATAGGGAGAGAAGAACTCACATATGCATAACTTTTTTGATACAATTATTTAATCTATATTTAACCATATGTGGACAATATTTTATTTTTTTGTATTTTTTGTAGTATCTTCTGAGGGGAAGAACAAAACAGAGTCCCGTTAGATTCGGGTAAACATGGGTGAGATATCATTTTTTGTGTGACGGGATAGGAAGTAATAGATTGTGGTCTATTATTTTCTCAAAATAAAATGTGGGTATGGGAATCCAATGTAAGGGAAATCTATTTTGGTAATAACTTACAGATTCATACTCTTAATCTTCCATTAAAAATGGGAAGACATTCAACCTGGAATCCGAGGAGTTTTAGACTAGCCTCCAGTTATCTGATAATTTATTTTTTATTTTTTTGTCAAAGCGTATGTCCGGTAAGTATATGTTCTTTTTATACAATAGGGTGTGTTCTTAGAGAATTTTTCTTTATGAAAAAGGGGTAATGTGACTTGATGATCGATGGATCGCTTTTCATTGTCATGGATTGTGATATACTAGGATGCTTGGACAGAATAACCTTTATTTTTTTGACAGTATAACCTTTAAGGTAAGTGTGAAACCACTTTAACCTAATACTGAATAGTTCTGAAATCCTACTTGATATGCCCTAGTAATGAACAAACTTCAAACATTCCCTATCACCAAGACTTTGGGATCAAGATAGAAGTTGCTCGATATACCAGACAGGTGGGCAAAAAGAGTGAGAATATCCACTGACAATTAGATTTTTAGGGAAGTAACTTTCCAGAAGTACAAACATCACTCATAGAAGTGATTTTTCTAAACTACAAACTTCCCTTAGGGAGAAGTGACTTTTCTAACATATGAACTTCCTTTAGACTAATCTCTTTTGGTCTCGCGGGTACATGATTTAAATAATACGAAAATAAAGACTATGTAGTGCGCGATGCAAACAAGAAATCTTTATTCTTTCATATTTGATGTTTTTTTATCGCGAGATCCTTTGTGTGTACCTATACGTTTGAAAAAATATACAATGCCATACATTGGGACGTAAGCACGAATCTATGTTTTGAGGGACTCTAAAAGTAGGGCCACTAAATAGTTCTAAAATTTACATAAAGCAGTCATGAAGAGAGCAATATTAAGAATATTAGGAATGAAGAATAAAGATAGTTCAGTTCTCTTGATTTATCCCCCAACAGAGCTACCATTATAGCATTATGGGATCCGAGCAGAAGTTCCGTGTGCTTAGGAGGGACTTATATGTGTTGATGGTGGATTCCCGAGAGTGCTTATCTTCCGATTCACCACATCCTCTCGAGGTTGGGTTATTGTCTTAATGTGGGTCGACAGGTTGAGAATTTTCCCTTTAAAGATGTTTTTACAACTTGTACAATTTGAGTCACACACTCCTGGTTCTTAGGTATGGGGCATAAGTATAGTTTTGTGCGATAAGTTTTTTTTTTCTTTTCAAATTCCCCAATTTTTTATACAAAAAACAAAAAAACAATTTGGGTTGGCCGTTGCAGAATAATCCTAATGCATGTTTAAATCTGCAGTTCGTATAGAGATTCTTATTATGTGGGTTAGGGAACCGGGTTACAAGTGGAAAAAGTATTAGGCACCCCACTTGTTCTTTATGCTTCCTTAATTATATGCTTATTATTGCTCTTAACATTAATTGATTAATTTTTAGTTATTTTTAGAACTTGTTTAGAGACCTTAGGTTGAGAATCCATTAAACGTAGGTAGGTGCTTAAGTATGAAATGGTATTAGGGAGAGGTCTAGGAACATCACTTCAACCAGTGCAGGTACACAAAGGCAGTTATGCATGAATCCATGCTTCTATAGCGGGAGGCCGTTAATACGTATGTAAGTGTGCGAGAGAGTTCATCTTTAAGATAGTTTGACATCTCTTTCGAGCTTTGAGGAGAGATTGAAAGGTAATATAAGAGATGGGTGTATCTCTATTGTAATAGTATATCGAGAGATACGTTGTCGAGGATCGTGCTCATGATAAGTATTCAGTATTAGGCCTATGTACCGAAGAAGACTTAGTATTAAAGGCAACATAATTTGGTGGTGTGTAGTGTATACATGTTTGTACATATGTATAGGGGTGCGCGAGAGGTCGCGACTTTAAGATGATTTTATATGTCATTTGTAGTATGTATGAAAGAGGGTATAAGAGAGGTAAAAGATGATTGCATATCTTTGGGGACCATATATCAAGAGACATATTATCAAGGCTTGTGCTTATGAGAAGGACCCGGTATTGTGCCTACATACTCGTATAGCCATGAGATCAAAGCCTAAAAATTTTGGTTTCTTAGGTATTCCAATGTAATGTGTGTGCAAGTGTAGGACGCGGCTTGGTAAGGAGAGAAGCTATATGTAGGACAGAGGGTAGCTTCGGTGGAGGTTCAGAATGGGAGTTGACTTGAAGTTATCGATAAAGACATCCATTATTCATTGGGTGATTTTTTATTTTTTTTCCACTGAAAACAGATGTTATTGAAAATTTGGACCATTTTAGAGATCTAATTATAAAGATGTAATGTTCTAGACATCCTTGGCTATGGAGGTAGAGGTAAAAGTCGAGGGATTTTTGACTGAAGGATAGATGCATCCCTAAGAAATAATACGCTAAGAGACATACTATGAGACTTGGTCTTCACGAGTTTAGTTTGATATAGTTCTTACGTTCATAAGGAGACTTAGGATCAAAGCCTACGTAGTTCTAATAGACGAGGCATATTTACGGGTGTAGGGGATGGGATTCCTGGTATACAATATATAACATTATGATATTTATGGATCCTAGTCTTAGATATAGTAATTTCGTTGTGTTGGATATATATTCATATGTTAAAAATATACTAATTCAAGGCCGACATTTGACAAATATATGATATGAAATCACATATTCAGGGTGCTACCATGGGGATGGGCTTTGGTCATTTCGAGAAGCGGTGGGAGTAGTAATATTTTAGACTTTGTCTTATGCAAAGTTTTGGACTGACTGGGCTCACTGATGCTTTCCTTAGAAAGGTTTTGAAAAGTATGTTTTCATATTTGTACTTATTCATTATGGCATTTGATTGGGATTTATTTAACATATGAACACGTTAAGTCAATGAACAGAGGTGCCGAGTTAAAAACTAAGCTTTAAAATATATGAGTTGTAAAGTGCATACCCATTCCCCTAAATGGGGCCCAGACCAAAAGAGATAAACAATATGGACAACTCATTGTAATATATATGAGGGGTGTTTGACCTGATATTTTGGCAGATTTTCCTCACTCTTGTAGTGCGAACCGAATTTATCTGGGGGAGTGTCCCCACTTGAGGTGCCCATGGTGGTTAGATCTTCCTTTAGTCGGACAAATATTTCTTTAGAAGTGATGACTTTCGCGAATTGTGCACATAGGTTTGACTTTATTTTTCTTTCGGAGGTGACTTTTTAACAGTACGAACCTTATTTTGGACTGAAGTGACTCTACAGAAGTATGAGCTTTCCTTGAGGGGAAAGTGACTTTTATGAAGTAGAAACTTCTATAGGAATTTTCAAAACGATCTGGAGTACCGAGATTGAGAAAGTTAGAAAATTGAATGAACATTGGGTTTAGCAATGATTCTCAAGGTTTGTGGGGACCTCTATTTATAAGGTATCCGGGGCCTTTGACCGAACAATCAAAGGTCTTGGATTGAGGATCCGAGGTGGGGTGACACATGGATGGATGGGAAGAGATTTGGTAATCATTACAAGAGGGGGGTTTGACCGAACAATAAATAGTCTCTTTAACTGAACGATTAAAGGTCCCAGTAAGAGTTTTTGGGATTTTTTTTGCAATTTTTATTCTTTTAAATTGGACCTTGGAGGTTTTTATTTATGGGGGTTCGATCCCATTTGGCTTCCTTTTGGGATAACTTACATTTAGGATCTTGGTGGGCCCTAGGTTTAGTCTAGTTTATCGGATGGGATAAAATGACACACACCCCGATTGCAAATAGGTGTGTTCACATTGACTACTTTGATTCTCCTTGTAACTCTACTATGACATTTGTGCGTAAAAATAAAGATTATGATCAAGAGGTTTATAGTCAAGTTGAAAAAGTGGTTTCCAAAGGTAAAGAAATTGAGAAGAAAGTCTTGCCTATCAAGAGTACAAATGTTAAGGTTAATAAAGTAGTTATGAATCCAAATGTCAATCGACCTAAGTTTGTAAAAAAAGCCTCGAAAGCAAGAGAGTGAAAGAAAAGTTTTCAACAAACAAAATCCTCATTTTAAACATCATGCCAATTATTTTAAGAGAGAAAGAGTTTTCCAAAATAAAAAGATCAACATTTTGCTTAAAGAATATTAATTTTTCCCCGAAACCATTTCAAACCTTTAAGTGTTACCATTATTTCTTGAGAGTACACTTAAGGCATTTTTATTACAAATATCAAAGGGATGATCAACCTTCATATTTAACTTTTCAAGAAGAATTGACTTTCAGGGAGTAAACGCATAACTTGAAAATGAATTGAAGAAACTTAAAAAGGAAGTGAGTGTTTCAAGAATAGTAAGTCAAGTGAAACCAAAATGGGTGAATAAAGAGAGTCACATGTGTTATATAAATTTTGAAAATTTTGAAACTCCAAATTTTTTAGTTTTTTCAAACTTGAGTAAGTGGTATCTTGATAACGGTTGCTCATGTCACATGATGGAAGACAAATATTGGTTACTTATTTTGAGAAATTTGGTTTTAGTTTGGTTATATTTGGAAATGGAAATACGTCAAGAGTGATTGGGAAAGGGACGATAAGAATTTTGAATAACATCACACTTCATAATGTTCGTTATGTTAAATGACTTAACGCTAATTTCATTAACATTAATCAATTATGTGACGATGATCATTGTGTGAATTTCTCTAAGAGAGTTTGTTTGGTGATTAATGACAAAAATGGTGTTCTGATGAAAGGTGTTAAAAGTGGTGAAAGTTGTTATGTTTTGGTGAATGAATCAAATGATGTGTGTCAAAATAAAGAAATTTATTTTGCCGATCAATGGTTAGAGAACATCAATTATTATGGTTTGGAAAGTGTTGGGTCAAATTCCTTTCAATCCAAATCAACTAGTATGGAGAGTTGTGGCCATCCCTTGAGAATCTTCCTACCCCTCCCCAGGTCGCTTTCGGGGGGAAAAGAGGGAGTGATAAAAGTCCCACGCCCTTCGCTACATCATGGGGTGCTTAGGCCATCATCGGTTTTGGGGTGATATAAGTAGATAAAGTCGCCAACCTATTTTGCACAAAAAAAGCAAAAGAACATGTTGCCACCTCGAGAGAGCGCATCAGAGACAAACTGATGCTTGAGAAACCAAATAGATCAGAGGTTTGGGGGCTAAGTTACGGAATGGAAAGGTGTTAGGAACCCATCCCGCTCTTTCGGTCTCTCATGGGCTTGTGTTACTATTTTTCTTAATTTATTCGTGAAGTGTATGTGCGTGTATATATAAGTGGTGATCAGAATTGCTCAACTCGCATCATGGAAAATATGGAGTGAGATCATCCATATGAATGTTCCCAAAATAATAATTAGAAAATATGATGTGTGCGCTTATCAAGATATTGATCATTATAATGAAACGATGATATATGTTAGATAAGACGTAAGTACGAATCACAAGTATGATATATATGAATAATGTATGGATAAACTAAGAAAAAAGATGAAAATAGGACTCGAGTCTCGAGTTTTAGCTCGATCGCCTACGTAACTTATAAAGGCATCAAAGTTCACGTAGTTCGCATGCAACACAAGGGTGGGTTTTTTCCCATAGATTCAAATGGGAATTTTATAATATATGTGTGAAAAGATATTTTAGTTTTGAGAACATGTGGTGAATAATCATGTCGAAATTTATAGGTGTAAACCTCTTTTTTTTTTATAGAATATAAAGTATGTGCAATAAAATTAATAAAGGATGAGATATTAATGTTTATGAACTTAATCAAAAGCTAAATGAAGAATTTATATAATTAATACGAAAATAAAGAAATTTAAAGAGAGAGAAGGATGTTTGGACGCTCTTTGGACATTTGAAGCTTGATCTTGATCCTTGATGAGATTCATTGCAAGTTGGGATGAATGATGAGAGATAAGGAGATTTTTGCTAAATTGGGTTTTAGAATGATGGGGATGAAAGGTGGAAAAGAATTACACATAAGGAAACTTCGCTGATTGCTGAAGAATGTTGCTGAGATCACTAATATTAATGGATGTGGGTTGCTTTTCGACGTGATCAACTTCTCTCCTTATATAGGGTAGGGAGACTGCCGATCTATATAGTCTTTGCCTTGCCAATTGACAGGTAGCCCAAGACACACTGTCGATAGGCAGGGAAATGAACCTGCCAATTGGCAATCTCATGTATATTTTTTGGAAAAATGGTTGTAAAATGCAATCCGTAATTACAAATTATGCACGATTCATACCGTTAGAAAGTTAATTCAGAGACCTTTAAGAGTCCTTTGTGCTGCTCCCAGATCTAGGATTGACTTTTGGTTAAACGGGGCTCGAAAGTGCCTGTCGGTCCTTTGGACGGAAGATCATCGGACGATGATTGATTTTTCATCTAAACCGTAAGTTCGAATCATGCACGGGTTGGACTATTGGAAAGTTTGTTCTAGGTACTTCAATGTTCCAATGAGCTTCGCTCGGTTTGGAGAGTTGATTTTGGTCCAACGGGGCTCGAAATTGCCCGATGAACTTTTGAAGTAAAATGGGCCATTCGTCCATAATGTAAGGATGATTCATGCAATGGGTAGACCATTGGAAAACGTACTCAGTTCCCTTTAAAGATTCATTCAATCTTATTTGAGCTGAAGAGTTGACTTTGGTCAAACGGAGCCTGGGAGCACCCGGTGGCCTCCAAATCAATTTTTTGGGGAAAAGAGATTGTTTGTCCAAACAAATTATGCCATTTTTTGCACCAGGTGGACCATTGGAGAGTGGTTTCAGTACCCTTAGAAGATCCATTGAGCTTTATCTCTAACGATGAATTTGATTGGGTCAAATCGAGGCCTTGGAGCGCTCGGTGCCCTCCAAATCAATATTCGGTAGTAAAATGGTCTGTTCGTCCAAATTGTTTTGTTGATTCACACACGGGCAGACCGTTGGAAAGGGGATTCAGATCCCTTTGAAGATTTATTGAGCTTTCTCTCTTGAGTTGACCGGAGTCAAAGGGGGTCCGGGAGCGCCCGATGGCCACTAAATCGGTACTCGAAGTATAATCTTAGGTTTGTAATGAATCGAGGAGGTGCTAGGGACCTAAGGAGAGACTTAGGGGGTCCTAGAATGTGGTGTCTACAAGTGTATTTCAACTCATGAAATGATGCAAATGGTTCAATCCTCTTCAGATGAGAGTGAGAAATATTAAGTTTTGAAGGAAAATGTGTTTATTAATCCAAGTGTTTTTAATGTGAAAGAAATTGACCAAGATGTTTACAAAGGTCAATGTTTTGAAAAAGGTCAAGAATGTTAGAAAAGACCTTCCCAATTGTACTTGCACATTTTGTCACAAAAAGGTCATTTGATAGAGTTTTGCTATAAGTTTTCCAAAAAATAACGATAGTTAGGAGTTGTTCATAAAAATCATTTTATGTTGATTCATCATCAAACCATAAAACCGATTATCATAGAGATTTTTATTTCGTATTTAGGAATTTTCATGTTACCTCACATTCATGTGATCATGATTTTCTTGATGACTTGAGAAATAAATTAAATGTGCTTGTTGTAGACACCCCATCCTGGTACCCCCTAGGTACCTACTGAGGTCCTAGGACTTCTCTCTTGTAAAACCTAGGTCATACTTCGAGAATCGATCTAGAGTCCACCGAGAAATGCCAGGCCCTATTTGACTCTGGTCAACTCTCCCACCCGAGTAAATCTCAATGAAACCTCGTAAGTCTCTAAATTCCCTTTCCAACGGTCAGTAACATGAGCGAATCAACCTCACAGTCCACACGAATAACCCCTTTCACTCCAAAAGGCCATTGGGCACTCTCGGGCCCTATTTGACCTTGGTTAGCTCTCCAATCTGAGAAAAACTCGATGAAATCTCGAAGGGCATTGAATTCCCTTTCCAACGGGTACAATTTGCACGAACGACCTATTTTACTCCAAAAATCCCTCGTCTAGAGATGATCGGGTGCTTCTGAGCCCTGTTTGACTTTAGTAAACTCCCGAACCTGAGAGTGGCTTAATGGATTTTTAAAGGGCTCTGAATTCCCTTTCCAATGATCTTGTTCGTGCATGATTGAGACTTACGATTTTCATTTTATACATGTTTTCCCAAAAAAGTTGATCTTGGACTGCCTATGGGCACCATAGACCCGCTACCTATCGAAAGGGTGTACTTTCCTTGCCCAGTAAGACAAACACTGTGTTGAAAGGTAGGCTAGGGGTCATGCCGATCGACACCCCCTAAACCCTAAAATGTCATTATTTTAGGAGACCCTGACCTCACTCTTGGGGGCCTCTTTTCAGCAATCAGAAACATTTTCTCAAAATTAGAGTACCATCATTCCTAAAAAATCCTATTTTCCAACATTCCCTCCATTTCTCTTACTTTACTTTGCTACCATCTATATTCACTTACCTCACCATACTTTACCACCCTTATACCACTACAAAATCGACTTACATACCTTCCATATTTAGTAAAAAAAAGGACTTTTAGGAGGTGTATTCCTACTCTTTTCTAGTTTGTTCATTTAGTGTTATTTACTCACTTCATTCCTATTTTGTGATATATTTTAGTCTTATTTGATTGTATCACATCAACTAATATCCATTTTTTTATTATTCGAATTCATATAACTTATTTTCATAAAACCCCAAAAAGATAAAAAAAAGGGTTTGGTAAGACTTTCTCATTTTCTCACACTTTTACATTCGAAAACATTTTCTTCAAAAACACTCTAACATGAGTATTAAATTTGGGTTTATGACACCCTTACGATATAAAAACTACGTGGACTTTAGTGCCCCTTGGGCTACGTAGGCGTCCCGTGCCAATCCTCAGATTCGAGTCCTCGCTTTTCGTTTTATGCATTTATACTATATCTATTTTGTGAGCCTTGAATTCCAATATATTTGCGTCTCGTGTGATATGAACCTTATCTTTCCTACAGCGATTCGTGATTTGGTGAACACTCACATAATATGTTTATGTTATTTTGGGTACACTCCTCAGGATGATTCCACTCCGTCTTTCCCAATATGCGAGTCCGATGATTTCCCTCTCCCGTTATTTATACTATACACATGTACACAAATCATGCTTTTGAGAAAAGAATAATATTAACATAGCCCATGAGATATCAAAAGGGCGAAATGGGTGCCTAACACCTTCCCATTTCATAACTTAGTTCCCAGACCCTCGATTCTCTTGGTTTCATATGTATCAATATGAACTTGATGCCGTTCTCTTGAGGCGGCTACATTTATTTTTCATATTTTAAACAAAATAGGCTGGCGACTCCATTCTTTCATGTTATCCCCTTTTCATGACAATCGATTTTATATTCGAGGTTGCTCGCGAAGATATCAGCGTGAGTGGAGAAAATAAGATCCCTGTATCTTTAAATCATCAGCATGAGCATGGAGGGGAAGAGAGGGAGACCTCTTCAATTTTTTCCTCCCATCCCAATTTTGGGGTCAGCCTCGGTCGAAGGAATTTAACCAATTCTGAGGGTTGAGGTCAATTTTGAGGACCTTAAGTAGGGAGTAACAAATTCTGCAGGTCGAGGTCAATTCTGAGGACCTTAAGTAGGAGCGACCAATTCTGAGGGTCGAGTTTAATTTTGAAGACCTTAAGTAGGAGCGACCAAATCTGAGGGTCGAGGTCAATTATGAGGATCTAAAGTAGGAGCGACCAATTATGAGGATCGAGGTCAATTATGAGGGCCTTAGGTAGGGAGCGGCCAATTTTGAGGGTCGAGGTCAATTCTACGGATCTTAGGTAGGGAGCGACCAATTCTGATAGTCAAGGTCAATTCTGAGGACCTTAGGTAGGGATGGACCAATTATGAGGGTTGGGGTCAATTTCGAGAACCTTAAGTTGGAGCGACCAATTCTGAGGGTCGACATCAATTATAAGGACTTTAAGTTGGGAGATACCAATTCTACGGGTCGAGGTCAATTTTGAGGACCTTAAGTAGGAGTGACCAATTCTGAGGGTCGAGGTCAATTCCGAGGACCTTAATTTGTCAATTATGAGGACTTTAGGTAGGGATCGACTAATTTTGAGGGTTGAGGTCAATTCTGAGGACCTTAAGTAGGGAGCGAGGGGAATAACTGTCCTGGGAAATTTTAAATTTACCTTTTTTGAGACTTTACTGAGGGAGAGACACCTGTCTGGGGATCTTAACTTTTTGGGAAGAGATAGCTTTGCTGGGGCAGCTGAAATTCTTAGTTTGAAAAATTCACTTTTGGAAAACAGTTGATAACTTGAGTAGTGATACCAAATTTAGTCTGCTGACATGCACTACTCACTTACAGACGCGTGTCTGCTAATGTGGAAAATATGTATACTTCTATCGAGCAACTCAAGATCATCGAGCAACTAAAAATCCACGAGGAACTCAGGGGCCCCAAGCAGCTCGAGCGTGTCGAGCTACTTAGGCGGTCCGAGCAACTTAGCATTCTAATCAGGATAATCAAGGAGACGACTGTGCATTAAATGCTCATTTATTATCATACAGATGTACATGTCTACTAGATAACAACACATTGTCCTTTCATTTGTACATCCTCAAGGCTATAAATACATTGTAACCTCCTCATTGGAAGGGGACTAGAATTTCTTGAGAAAACCATTCCTTGAGAATTCCAAACAAACAGTCAGTAATAACAAAAATAGTGGACGTAGGCCATTCTTGCAAGGATGAACCACTTTAAAAATCTATTGTCTATTATTTCTTTGTTCTTTTTATCTGTGATTAAAATAATTAGGACAAATATAATTTTTTACATCAGCAGATTGGCGCCATATGTGGGAAACGACTGTAATCGTCATTTTTCACCAAAATAATTCATCACCGATGGCTGATCATCCTAAATCCAGCAATTGAAATGCTGGGATCCCTCCAAATTCTCCATCTACTCCTCTAAATGTTCAAGATCTGGCTGGTATAATGGCTAATTTGGCCCAAGGGCAAACAACCATGCAAGAAACTATGTGTCAACTCATACAAACCGTTCAAGGCGGAGTGCCAACCCAATCAGGGCAACGAAACGTTCAGAGAAATACTCGTTTACTCTCTTCGCGAAACATATAAACGTTATTCCCAGAAGAATCTCAGTCTAGACGCACCAATTCATATCGTACTGAGAGATCCAATGATCCTTCCTATCATCCTGGACGGACTTCCTTGGTTTGAGCTACAGACACTCAACAAAACATCACTCTATCTCTAGATAGGACAAGTGCTCTTGAAAGATTGAGTAGAGTCTCTCCTTTCGATCGTTTAGGTCCTAGGAGTAATAGGAGTCCCCCTAGGACTATGTCGAGGAACTCTCAACGACCATCTGATTTTAAGGAAGGCTCTGCCCAATCACGACCAGCTGCTCGACATGAAAGATCCTAAGAGGCAAATTCAACACGATCAATTTCTCGAACCAATAGGGTCGAGGAAGGAAATGGTGCATGGAAGGGATCAATTAAAAGGTTGGAGGATGGATTAGGGGAGATGGCTAAAACCAAAAATCCTCTACAAAGGACTTTTGTTCGAGGAACACCATTCATACAAGAGATTATGGAATTTCCCACACCGTCAAAATTCAAAGCCCCGGTAGTAACACCAAAATACGATGGAAAAATTGATCCTGTTCTCCATATAAAACAATACCAGGTAGCTACTGATATCTATGATGTTCCAGATGAGATGCGATGCAGGGCCTTTTCAGGAACCCTTACCGGATCTGCTCAGATGTGGTACAATAACCTTCCTCGGGGGAAAATTGCGACTTTCTTTCAGCTATCATAACTCTTTATTGGAAATTTTTATTTTGGAGAAAAGCCAGTCAAATGAGTAGCACACTTGCTAAGTGTTAGACAGAAGGCAGGTGAAAGCACCAGGGATTATATTACTCGTTTCAATAATGAGAAACTCGAGGTCATTGATTACGAGGAGAAGATAGCAGTTACTGCTCTGATGAGTGGACTGTTGCTAGATAAATTGTACTACACTCTAGCCAAAGATCCGCCTAGAACCATGGCAGAATTAATGACAAAAGCAACCAAGATTATGAACGCCGAGGAAGCTATGGCTGCAAAGAACAATATGGACACCAAAAAAATCAAGGTTGAGGTTGATAAGCTTGAGAAGAAGGAGCAAAAGAACAATGGTGGTAACAGGCAGTCAAAAGCAAAGAAAGCATTGGAACAATTGAAGAGATTTGGAAATTATACTCCTTTGAAAGTAGATGTAAACCACATTATGGAAGAGATCAAGAACAGCGAGGAGCTAAACTATCCAGAGAAAATGAAGGCAGATCCTGACAAGAGGAATAAGTCCAAATATTGCGAGTTCCATAAAGATCATGGTCACATGACCAAAAATTGCATAGCTCTTCAGAATGAAATTGAAGCACTCATCAGACGAGGAAAGCTAATCAAGTATGTTGATCATCGAAATGGTGGAAAGAATAACGATCGAGCAAGGCAAAGGTCTAGATCTCCTCGTCGAGCAAAAGAAGATAAGAATAGAAGTCATGGAGAAGACCCGGATGATGACTAAGACGACCCCGATCTCCCCAAAAGACTAAAATAGCCATAACGTGAGGTATTTTCTATCCATTTTGGATCATTTGAATGTAATGTCATTACAGGTGAAGATGCAGGAGGCGGAGATATGACTGCTGAGAGAAAATCTTATCTCAATGAGGCTCAAGCTTGCTCCTACATTCAGCGAATAAATCTAGCTGAAGATGATCGCCCGAGGAAGGTTAATAAGGATAAACTGGTCATTGGTTTCTCTAAGAACGACTTGGCAGGTGTACTATATCCTCAAGATGAGAATGAAAGAAGTGGTGATTTCACGAGTATTGGTGGCTAATGGTAGCTCGGCAGATATCATGTTCTATCCATGCTTTGATAGCTTGAATTTGAAGTTATCCCAGTTGGAGCCATACCATAGACCCCTCGATTTTACTGGCGAAAAGGTTTTTCCAATTGGGACGATCAAATTGGATATGCTTATTGGTACATGGCCTGCTTTTCGAACAGAAAGAGTACGCTTCTTCGTCATGGACAAAAATGTCCAATCAGCTTACAACATTATCATGGGAAGGGTAGGACTAAAAAAATTTGAAGCGGTACCATCTACTATACATCAATGTTTAAAATTCCCAACCAATTTTGGAGTAGGAGTGGTGAAAGGCGACCAAAAAGTAGCTTGGGAATGCTACTATTCATCTGCCGAGCAGGAGGAACATGAATAATCCAGAAAGAAGACTACTACCTACCAAATAGAAGATGCGAAGATTGAAACACTAGACCCTAGAGATGAGTCCCAACTCGTGAAAGGACAGGTCATGGAGGATACAGATAATGTCATTCTGGACGACGAACATCCAGAACGAACAACTCAAATTGGTGCATCCTTGGATGAATCAATAAAACAAGAATTGATTGCATTTCTAAGGCGAAGAAAGCAGACTTTTGCGTGGAGTCATGAAGACATGCCAGGAATAGATCCGAATTTCTTGTGTCATGAGCTCAATGTGAACAAGGAAATCAAGCCAGTAAAGCAGCGAAGAAGGGTGTTCAGTCCTGAGAAAAATCAAGCTATACAGGAGGAAGTAGAGAAGCTACAAAAAGCCTCTTTTATTGAGGATGTCAAATATCCTGACTGGCTAGCAAATGTGGTGATGGTAAAGAAGAAAAATAACAAGTGGAGGATGTGTGTAGACTTCACCGACCTTAACAGGGCATGCTCGAAGGATAATTTTCCTTTTCCCCGAATTGATCAACTGGTGGATGTTACCTCGGGGCACGAACTATTAAGTTTCATGGATGCTTATTCTGGTTATAACCAGATTAAAATGAAGCCTGAAGATAGGGAGAGTACCTCTTTTATTACCCCGAGGGGAACTTATTGTTATAATGTTATGCCTTTTGGACTTAAAAACGCAGGTGCTACCTATCAGCGGTTGATGAACAAGGTGTTTGCAGAGCAAATCGGTCATAACATGGAGGTTTACGTTGACGATATGCTAACGAAGAGCAAGAAAGATGCTGATCATCTAGTTGACTTAGGCCAGACCTTTGATCAACTAGAGGAATATCAAATGAAGCTGAATCCCACCAAATGCATATTCGGAGTACGAGAAGGCATGTTTCTCGGATATATTATTAACCAACGAGGAATTGAGGAGAATCCTAAAAAGATCAAGGCTCTATTGGAGCTGCGATCTCCGATGACGAAGAAGAAAGTGCAAAGTCTCACAGGGCGAGTTGCAGCACTTAATAGGTTTGTGTCACGAGCAACTGATAGATGTTTACCATTCTTCAAAATGCTCCGAAATACTTTTGAGTGGAATGAGGAATGCGAGAAGGCCTTTCAAGAATTGAAAAAATACCTGGGAGCACCTCCATTGTTGTCCAGACCAGTGATGAGAGAGAAATTATACTTGTATCTGGCAGTTTCAGAGAACGCGGTTTGCTCGGCGTTGATAAGAATGGAAGGTGGAGTGCAAAAACTAATCTATTACACTAGGAAGGCCTTTCGAGGAGCAGAGATCAGATATCCGAGTCTGGAAAAATTAGCACTGGCATTGATCGAAGCAAGTAGAAGGATGAGGCCATACTTCCAAGCTCATACTATAGTTGTGTATACAGACATGCCGTTAAGGCAAGCTCTGCACAAACCAGAGAAATCAGGAAGATTGATGTACTGGGCTATAGAATTGGGTGAATACGATATAATTTATGAGCCTAGGTCATCACTCAAAGGGCAAGCAGTGGCAGATTTTATCACAGAGTTCACCTATCCAGACACCTCCGAAGAGCAGAAGTTGAATACCGACCAGCCTGTGGATGTTAAAGGATCATCAAATTTAAACCCTGACCAACTTAAGTCGGTTGACGAGAAAGAGGAGATGGTCGAAGAATAACAAGAAGTGTTAGAAGAGGACATAAAGAAATAATAAATATTCCACCGAGGAACTCTGTCTGACCAAGAATTTGACAATGAGATACCTGTGTGGAATTTATATGTAGATGGCTCTTCTTGCACTACAGGCAGTGGAGCAGGGATTATTTTAAACAACCCTGATAAAATTGATGTGGAGTATGCTCTGTTTTTTCAATTTAAAGCTTCTAATAATGAGGCTGAATATGAAGCTATGATCTTGGGTCTCAGTCTAGCAAAAACTATAAAAGTGGAGCAGGTCGTTGTATTTAGTGACTTACAGTTGATTGTAAATCAGATGTTAGGAGTATATACAGCAAAAGGAGAATTAATGATCCAATATCATGCGAAAGCAATGGAGATTGTATCAAGCTTTAACGCAGTGCAGTTAGTTAGAATACCAAGGTTAGAGAATGCAAGAGCAGATGCTTTAGCTCGATTAGCCTCAGCCACACGCACCGAGCTGTGAAGAACAATCCCAATAGAAATCTTGGCTAGTCGGAGCATTGACGAATTTCTAATGGTGAACTTAATTACCCTCGATTTTGGACCATCTTGGATGGATCCCATCAGGGCCTACATTGAAGAGGGGGCTTTGCCAACTGATAGACTCGCAGTCAAGAAATTGAAGTTTAAAGCTGATCGTTATGTATTGACCAATGGCATTTTATATAGACGAGGAATTATAGCGGGGTTACAAAGATGTGTCCACCCCTCTGAGGTGAAAAATTTGATTGAAGAGGTACATGAAGGGTCTTGTGGAGCCTATGTAGCAGGTCGGACACTCTTGCGAAGAATAACAACATAGGGGTATTATTAGCCGACGATGAGAGCTGATTGTACATCTTACGCAAAGAAGTGTGATAAATGTCAACGTTTCTCCTCTATCCAAAGAACTCCTCAAGCATTGCTAACACCCATCACGTCTCCTTGGCCATTCACCATGTGGGGAATAGACTTGGTCGGGCCATTTCCAACAACTCGAGGATGATTTAAATACCTCGTGGTCGATGTGGATTAGTTTACTAAATGGGTAGAAGCTGAGCCTATTATTGATATGACGTATGCCAAGGTGTATCAATTTATTTGGAAGAATATCATTTGTAGATATGATCTTCCCCATGCATTCATCACAGATTATGGAACTCAGTTCGACAACGAGGAGTTCGCTGCATATTATAATCAGTCAAACATATTGAAGACCCACTCTGCACCAGGCCATCCCCAAAGCAATGGACAAACTGAGGTGACGAATAGAACACTACTCAATGGTTTAAAAAAATGACTGGATGATGCAAAGGCAAATTGGATTAACGAGCTACATTCCGTGCTGTGGGCTTATCGTACTACACCGCGAGCAGCAACGGGAGAATATCCATACATGCTGGCATTTGGAAGTGAAGCTGTTATACCTACTGAATTGGGCCTACCCACACATATAGTGATGAATTTCAATTCTCCTATCAGTGACTTGATGAGGCGATTAGATCTAGATATGCTTGAAGAAATTAGAGAAGAAGGGGCAATCAGGAATGCTGCATACCAACAACGAACAACTCGATTTTACAACAAGAGGGTAAAGAAGTGTGATTCGAAGGAAGGAGATTATATGCTGAAGAAAATAATTCAAAAGCATAACAAACTGGAAGCTAACTGTCATGGACCATACATAGTAAGAGAGGTTGTTCGACCAGGGGCATACAGGATTGAAACCTTGGAGGGAGAAGAATTTAAGAATGCATGGAATGCAGAGCATATACGCAAGTATTATCCGTAGTTGGTGTTCCTATGTAAATGCAGTTTTCTTCAGTATGAATAAAGTGTTGAATTCTTTACCTAATTTCTCTCTTTTTGTTAAAATTTTTTGGAGTATTAGTTCTACACACTACGCATCAAGATCTGAACAAATATCCACCAACTCCGGTTGGTCGGGAATCAATAATCCACCAACTCCGGTTGGTCGGCAAATTAATCTCCTCCAACTCCGGTTGGTCGGGAATCAATATCCACCAACTCCAATTGGTCGGCAAATAAATCTCCTCCAACTCCGGTTGGTCGGGAATCAATAATCCACCAACTCCGATTGGTCGGCAAATTAATCTCCTCTAACTTCGGTTGGTCGGGAATCAATATCCACCAACTCCGGTTGGTCGACAAATTAATCTCCTCCAACTCCGGTTGGTCGGGAATCAATATCCACCAACTCCGGTTGGTCGCCATATTAATCTCCTCCAACTCCGGTTGGTCGGGAATCAATATCCACCAACTCCGGTTGGTCGGCAAATTAATCTCCTCCAACTCCGGTTGGTCGAGAATCAATATCCACCAACTTCGATTGGTCGGCAAATTAATCTCCTCCAACTCCGGTTGGTCGGGAATCAATATCCACCAACTCTGATTGGTCGGAAAATTAATTTCCTCCAACTACGGTTGGTCGGGAATCAATATCCACCAACTTCGGTTGGTCAGCAAATTAATATCCTCCAACTCCGGTTGGTCGGGAATCAATATCCACCAACTCCGATTGGTCGGCAAATTAATCTCCTCCAACTCCGGTTGGTCGGGAATCAATACCACCAACTCCGGTTGGTCGGTAAATCAATTGCAATCAACTCCGATTGGTTAAACTAAGTAGGATCATGGGATGTAAGTCGTTTCATTGCTTAGAATCAAAGAGTGATAAAACACTATAATCAAAAAATAAAACATATCAAAATATGCATATATTCACAAACAAAGATATTCTGCAAAATACTTAAAAGAAAATAAAATAGCAAAAGATGAAAAAATTTCTTCATTCAAATTAAGAAGAATTACATATGCTGTGAAAATTACAAGTCATTACATCAAAGATCCTACTCTATTGGTTTTTTCCCTTCTGCCTTCGAAACAGGTTCTACTCCAGCAGGAGGATCGTCTAAAGAATAAGGAGAGTTTATGAAATTTATATCTTGAAGCATTCGAACATTCATCACTGATGGCCGATCAAGCAAATGCTCTGGGCGAGATATGTCAAAATTTGAATGAAGACTGTAATCGCCGAGGTACTTTGAAATCAAGCACTGAGGAATTACCTGAGTAGGAATCTAATTCATGTCGAGATTAAAAGGAGGCACAGGCAACTCAAGCAATCCAGGATCATAATAATCCCATAAGTAGTGACCCCGCTCCACCTTTAGCACGCACAATGCATTCAACCACCCTTGCTTGCACCCTTCATTATTTAACTGTTGAATGCGATCATCAAGATGGTAAAGGGCTTCATTGTAGCCATCCATCCAAAATTCTCTAGGTTGTTTGTGGAACTGGTAAGTTAACCTCTCCAGTTGCCCGTGCAGATTCTTCACCAGGATTTCCTTATTTTCCAAGGCAGAGCTCTGTGTGGAAAGTTGCTCGCTGAGGTTCATATTCTTCTTGGACATCTCTGCTAAAGCTTGGTTCTTTTCCATTAATTGAACTGCCTAATTTTCCAAAGCTGCTTGAGTTCTTGCATCTTTGATAGAGATCCGACCAACCCTTTCTCGTCCCCGAGAAGAAGATATTGCTCGTCCACGAGCAGAGGTGGAAGGTCCAACTCATTTTAAAGTTTCCAATTCATCTCTTAAGTTGGCATTTTCGACCTCCAAGATAGAGAAACCTTCATCAGTGACAGGGACCAAAGCCCCCGAGGAAGATGCGGCAGACTTAAGTTGTTTAATCTCTCCCTACAAAATAAGGTTTTCTTGCTCGAACAACTTGGCGATATGCTTGTGCTCTTCAACCTCAAGTTTCAAAATGATCTCTTTCTTCTCATAAGTAGAGATAAACTTATCATATCCTTTGTCAGCACGCAGTTGCTGATATTTTTTCTCATACCCTTAGTGCAAAAGGGTAGAAGACTCCTTATATTGTTGTTGGAGTTCATCGATGGTACCCTGGAGATCTTCAATCATCTCATAATATGCCACATTATTGGCTACTGCACGATCGAGCAAACATTTCAGATACTGGTAAGCTTCAACTGCTCGTTCAGAAGCATCTGAACCCAGGATATCGATGATTTGAGCATCATTTAGATCTGCACGACCAGCCTTGAAATAGTCATTGCATTTTTCATCAGTTCGGTGTCATGGGATGACAAGAGCTCCATCCTACCCATAAACTAGTAAAGAGAAGAGATAGAAAGAATCAATAAGAATGCAGACAGAGCAAGTAGAAGAAGAAGTCAAGATAAATAACCAAAAGTTTGAATTTTATTTCATCACAAAAAGATGTACATAGTCCAAAATTACTTAAAAAAAAAGGTAAAAGAAAGATCCGAACAACTCTAAACCTTCTCCTTATTTCTTAAGATTTCCTCGAAAGGCTTGGACAAAGAGGTTGGTTGATCGGAGGGCAATGAAAGCTGCTCGACAGAAGTGTTTGCTGGTTGGGGCTGCTCGGAGCAAGGTTCAACAGTAGGGACCTGGTCCCCAAGTATCATGGAAGATTCTTCTGAGGCAGGTTCGTCCTCTTCTTCTTCTACAGGAGAGGGAGGAGGGCCATGAGTGTGTCGCTGGAACAGTTCAGAATTCTCAGTCATTTTTAGCTCCTAGAGGGTTGCAACCCATCCGTCCCTGAAATATTTAAGGCTGGAAAACTCCATCGGAGAGGACATAGCAGCCATGCCTTTGTTCTAGCCCTTATCCCAACCAGTGCTAAAAGACTTTTTAACAGCATTTCTTCTTTTTGCCTTCTCCGAGGAAGTCCTCTCAATAAGAAGTTCCTCGGCAGCCTTTAATTTCCCTTCCACCTCTTATTTCTTGGTGATCAATATCATGAAGTCTACCAACTTCCTCTTCAACAATTTTTATCTTATTCTCAAGCTCTTCATCATTCTTTAGCTTCTCCTTAAGCTCTTTATTGTTCTTCTCAAACTCTTTCAATTTCTTCTCCAATTCCTTGGAGACTTCCACAACTCAATCTCTCTTCTGCTCAACGGACTTAACCTGCTTCTCCCAAGCAACCTTATTCTCCTCATACTTCTGATGAGAGTCTTTCAAAGACTGGGTTAATCCAGTAAAATCCTTTTCCACTCCATCCGAGGAACTAGAGGCCCTGATGGCTTCATCCCTTTTTACAATGCTATTGAAGCACATCACCAACTGAGAAAAGAAATAACTTTAATTCAATATATGAATATAGTATTAAAAAATAAAAGGATCAGATCAATAATACTTACTGAGGAAATGTGTTGAGCAGCTAGAGCAGTAACACTCTCACGAGTAAGAGAATTTTCAATATCAGGGACCTCTGGGATAGTCCAAGATTTTACTAATCCCACAGCGGAGCTCGGGGGAATAAAAGTTGAAACACCACATTCGACAATTGATGGTTGAGAGACTGGTTCAGCAAGTCTCACAGAAAGATTTTTCTTTAACCTCCTTGGAGGAACAGGAACATTCTCAACTAAGGACGTTGCCTTAGTTGGTGATATGACCATAACCTCACTAGGAGGAGTGATAGCAACAATCTTGTTTGGGACGACAGGGGGATTTTCAACAATCTTGCTCGGAGCCACATGAGGCTTCTCGCCAAATTTCTTGGTAGCATCAGAAGGGGGTATCACTACAATCTTTACCCCCTCGTTTGGGACATCTTTTTTACTTCTCTTTGCCTCCACAACAGGAGAATCAGACTTGTCAAAAAAGGAAGGAGCTTTTCTTCTCTTCATTATGTCACCAATAGGAATATTTTACTCTGACGAAGAACCTTCCACACTAGTATCAGCAGCTGGTACTTGGTCAATGTCCACCACCACTGGACGAGCAGTAAAGGATGAAGTGTAACTCTTGTACTGCAACAAATAAGAGGTCGACCTAATGTGTTCCTCAGCCACAGACTTGTGCAAACTCCAGATAAATTTCAAATGCTTTAAATTAACCTCTGTCTCCTTTGGAGATTTTCTTTTGCTGTCAACTGCAAATAATAAAAAATTAAATGTCAGTGATAAATTTTATCAAACATCAAGAAAACGAGATTTCAAAAAATAAAAAACAACCTATTCCATTGCCATAAGGGGGACACCTGGGACCCTGATATACATCATCTCCATTTAATGGAGCATGTTGCCAATTTTTCATAACAACCCCATGTTCAAAGTAACCCCTATTGGCATCTGGAAGATTGAAAACTAAAGCCCTATTCAAAAACCTAGTTTTTAAATAAAAAGTACTATCGCTGACAACCCTAATTTCTGGAATTCCTAAATGGGTTCCATGAATTTGGTTTAACCTATGTACTCCATTAACTATTATCCAGGTATTTGGCGCTATTCTTGCAGGAACAGCGTCAAAATATTGACAGAACTCCAAACATAAAGGATTTGGAGGAAAAGAAAAGCCACATTCGGTCACAAAGAGACTTGGGAACCAATGTCCCTTAGCCAAAGAAAAATAGTCAGAAGGTTCAGAAAGTTCTTCTAATATGACCCATGAAGGAATTGAAAATTCAGAATGAAATTTGTCAAGAGATTCAACAGGGTAAACCATGATGAACAAAATAAGTAAAAGAGAAGGAAGAAGAGCTTACAGGAGAATAGTGAATCAGTTGACAACGAATAATGGAAGAAATGAACGCACAAGATAGAGAAGAAATGAAAAGTTTGAAGACACAGGTTTGAAAAGTAGAAGAAAATAGGATTTTTGCTGTATTTAAATACTTTACCTCGGGAATAGAGAAAGGTAATGATTAATAAGAAAGACGTTTGCGTATCCGGCGGCTAAAGGAAGAAAAAGAGCATAAATATCGAAGCGGTCATGAAAATTCAAAATATTTATGAGGCCTGATACTGTGCACCCAAAAAGAAGTTATATACAACGAATGCTCTCCTATAAACTATACAACGAGTGAAGTTTCCAAGCAGAATGTTCCATACTTTTCTTCAACATCAAACTATGAAACATTGGGGGCTTCTGTTGATACCAAATTTAGTCTGCTGACATGGACTACTCACTTACAGACACGTGTCTGCTAACGTGGCAAATATGTATACTTATATCGAGCAAATCAAGATCACAAAGTAACTCAAGATCACCGAGCAATTAAAAAGCCACGAGGAACTCCGGGGCCCCGAGCAGCTCGAGCGTGTCGAGCTACTTTGGCGGTCCGAGCAGCTTAAACGGTCCGAGCTACTTAGGCGGTCCGAGCAACTTAGCATTCTAATCAGGATAATCAAGGAGACGACTGTGCATTAAATTCTCATTTATTATCATACAGATGTACATGTCTACTAGATAACAACGCATTGTCCTTTCATTTGTACAGCCTCAAGGCTATAAATACATTATAACCTCCTCATTGGAAGGGGACCGGAATTTCTTGAGAAAACCATTCCTCGAGAATTCCAAACAAACAGTCAGTAATAACAAAAATAGTGGACGTAGGCCATTCTTGCAAGGCTGAACCACTTTAAAAATCTATTGTCTATTATTTCTTTATTCTTTTTATCTGTGATTAAAATAATTAAGACAAATCTAATTTTTTACATCAACATTGAGGTTTTAGGATTCTGCTGCAATATGTATTGCTGGGGAGAATGTCTAGTTAAGGATTCTAGCTATGTTTGGGTGGAATTTAGAATTTCATCGGGAGAAAATTGGGGAATTTCTGCTGCAAAGAGGGTAGCTCTGCTGAGGAATCATTAGATTTTTGCTGAGGATGAAGTTTTTTGAGATTACACTGATGAGTTGTAATGGGATTTGCGGGAACGTTGGGGAAAAATGTGGTATCCTGTCGGGGACCTGGGAGTTGGAAAAATGATTTTCTTGGTGAAGAAGTGTTCTAATATTTATTTGGCAATTTTGGGAAATTTTTATAATTTTTTGGCATTTTTTGGGATTTTTTGTACAAAATTTCAAGGGTGTGCCGACCGGGATGTTTTAGGGGTTCCTAACCGACAGTGGCACGGTTTTTTGGACTGCCTTGGGAAGGGGAGGAAATAGTGTCGATCGGTGGGTGTGAGGGGACTGCTGATCGACATGCCCCTTAGCCTCCCATAAAAAAGGGCAAATTCTCTTCATTTTTCACAGCTTCTTGCTTTCTTATCTTCAGCTTCTCTCTTTTGCAATCCGTTCTTGCATTCTTTTTTCATTCGAGAGTACAAAATGGAGGATTTCTCAAGTAGCGAGACCCACATGGCATGGATAGGTGTTGACAATCGAGCTTGGGTTCCCTTAGTGTTTGGCAACTAGAATGTTTTTGATTTGTTTGAGCCTGTTGTAGATGATCAGACTCTTTTGCGTGAGCCTTCACACCATCGGTCATCTAGGGTGATGAACCCTAATGGTTATGTAAGTACTGCATGCCTTTGTTTTTTCTTTTTTGCTTTTTCTTATTTATTTGAATTCTGATAAAAGGATTTCTTTCTATTTTGACGACTAACATTGTTGCGACAATTCTCCACTCCTGAGGGACAACGAAATTCGGGGATCCGTGGGAGCACCTTCCTATGGTGGTGCGCTGGGAGTTTCTTCTATGAGTTTTGGTCATTTGGCGTCTGAATTGGATGAGACGACACCCTCTACGGCAGTTTTATGCGCTCTGGGGGAGAGGTGGAGGGATACTACCCACACCATACACTTGGATGTTAGGGAGGTGACGGTGACTCCCATTGATGTACAACAGCTGCTGGGGATAGAGTATTAGGGGATGCAAATAAATGTGGACTAGGGGTGGCAATTCGGGTCAACGGGTTGTGTTTCGGGCCGACACGACACGACACGACACGACACGACATGACAAGGTTTTTTCGGACATGAACACGACATGACACGAATTCGTATTTTTTTAGTTGACACGAACACAATCCGAATAAAAAACAACATGACACGATACGACACGAATACAAGAATTTCTTAAATTTCACACCTAAAAAACATGATAACATGATAACACGACACGACATGACTCATAATTCAGACACGAACACGACACGACAATACTTCATGTAAAAAAAACATGACACGAACATGAGACGGACACGACATATCGTGTCAATTTTGGGTCAATTTCGTGTCATTCCGTGTCATTTTTTGGTGTCATTTCTAAAATTTCCACCCCTAATGTGGATCGGTCCCTGAGGGTAACACCGGCGGCAGTGGATGTGGCGTTAGACGATGTGAGGTGGATAATCTCGGGGGACTCGATTCGTATTTCTCTTCTTCGAGAGATTTTTTTGAGTCGACTGATCGGCAAGACTGAAGGGCTATAGGTGCAACAGATGGCCCGTTTGTTTATTCTTCTGATGTTGGGAGGGTTTTTGGTGGCGCCGAGCGGCGACATTGTCCACTGATTGTTTTTACCATACTTCAGGGTATTTTTTAATATCCCTCTCTTTGACTGGTAGAGCTTGAATTTGGCGACCTTGGATGCTTTCATCCGGTGCTGTCGGTAGACTTTTACTGGAGCCACGTACCTTTTAGAGGTAATTTTCTTTTTGCATTTGTCCTTATGCATTATTTTTTATTTCCTTTTTGATTTATTCTAATCGCTGACTTTTGTTCTTTTACTGACGTGGTTCTACGAGGTGAACGGATTCAATGCCCATTTGATTGGTTTGCATGATGAGTTGTTCAGGAACTTTTTATGGATGTTCCGGTGGCGGAAGTCCAACCTAAAGTCGAAGTAGTCTCTCTCCTTGGCGGCCGTACGTCAGGTCGTGAATGTCCTGACGAGCGATCATGTTATTTTTTTTTCTCTTTTGAATCCTTTTCTATGGCATTCTATTTAATAGGCAAGTATTGAATTTATCTTGGAAAAATTATAGGTGACCTTTCATCTTTGGGGGAAGGCCATCCAGCATATGGGGGTGACCGGGATTGATGCGTAGATGAGCTAACTGCTAGCGCACAAGTTTGGCTACTCACGGTATCTGGGAGAGAGAGTAGTCCAAAAGATCATGCAGGATGATGTGGCAGTCCAACCGATGATGCCCCCGTGATATATGAGGCAAGTCCGAGAGATGTTAGAGGAGACTCGGGCAGCGGCGATGATCGATGAGCCCTATTCGTTATACACGAACACGAGGAAACTTAAGACTACTTTGATTTTTGACGAGATGGATGATGCCTTCATTCATCTACAATGTGGTGAAACAAAACTAAGGTATTTCTTCCTTAGTGAAGGATAGCATTCTAGTAAAGGTTAAGGATCCGACCAAGTTCACGACTTCTTCTGGAATGGTGGAAGGAGGGGCGGTGAACCCCACCGCTACAATATATCAAACTACGTGAACTTTTATTCCCCTTGGGATATGTAGGCATCCTAGGCCAATCTTGGGATCTGAGTCCTCTCTTTCTGTTTTATTCATTATACTATATCTATTTTATGAGTCTTAAATTCCTTTATATTTGTGTCTAGTCCGATATGAACCTTCCCTTTCCCATAAAGATTCGTGATTTGGTGAACACTCACATCATATGTTTATGTTATTTTGGGTATAATCCTTCGAATAATTCCACTCTGTCTTTCCCATTACTCGAATTGGATGATTTCCTTCTACCATTATTTATACTACACACATGTTCACACATATCGCGCTTGGGGGAAAGGATAATGATAACATAGTCCATGAGAGACTCAAAGGGCAGAATGGGCTCCTAAATCCTTTCCATTCCATAACATAGTCCCCATACCTTCAATTCACTTGGTTTCTATAAGAAATTATTTTCTAGTATTGTTCATAGCGTAGCTTTAGGCTAGTTTGGCATATCCAGTTACAAATCGTCATGCACCATTAAGACAAACCGAACTCAAGCATCGTTTAAAGAATTTCCCACATCCCGATGAGGTATAGAATGATTTAGAGTTTGAATTAATTTACAAAATTATATTTTGGGATGTTTTGTTTTTTCAAAAGACGAACATGAACTGTTATTTTCGAAAAATATGTTTTCCGAGTTTACTGTAGGCGGATTTTTCAAAACTTTCATTTTTTATTTCTTTCTTCCCAACGATATTGCTATGTCATTTAAACAACATTAGCATCTCGTTAGATACCTTGCTTGATGCCTGGGATCTCATATGGATCAAACCAGAGTGTACTGTTTTGTTTTTTCAAAGTCGTTTGAAAGGATCGCTCAAAGGTACTTCAAATGAGATCTCAATTTCGTTTAAATGACCTTAGGATATCATTAGAACGATGTTCCACCTTAGGTTTTGTATAAATACCTATTTCATGTTCAGAACGTTTAAGACTTTTTACATATTTGTTTCTTCATAACGTTTACAAAAGTTCTTCAAGTTTTGTGTTAAAAAATACTTGTTTAATTCACACAAAAAAATCCTTGAATATTGTTCTTATGAATTGTTTAAACCCTAGAAAGTTTGTATCTTTGCATACATCCTTTTTGGAAAGGGTCTTCGTTGCTGACTTGTGATACCTGTGTGGATTCACTACTGAAGATGAAGGCTGACGGAGTACTACATTCATGTGATTCCTGTGAGGATCATACTTGTTCATTAGAAATTTGCAAAGATCAACGCTTTATGCTTGTGGTGGTTATAAATTAGTGTGTAAGTCAACTGTTTTGTAAATTTCTAAGTGAATAAAAGGTTTTTACCTGAAAGTCTTTTTAAGGAAACTTGTCCTTTGTTGATTGCTTTGTTTGATTTATTGATTTTATCGCAATAGATTCATGTTTAGGATAAAAAGATAAAATTTGTTTAAAATTGGCTTCCGCATTTTTAAGTGAAATAAGAGCACTAATTATTTCGTCCCAACAAATAGATATCAGAGCAAGTTGCGCTAATTTAATGTGTTTGATCCTATTTACATCCTTTTTGGGTGGTTATTTATTCATCTCTCTTGTGCTTATTTTTTTTGTCTCTCGATGGATTCTCATTTGAATTTAAAGTTTTTCGAAAGAATTAAAATTCTTGAAAATCCTTTAAAAAATGTTTTGGAACTTTTGCAAGCTGTTCAAAATCAAAAAGATTTATGATTTTAAAACTGTCCAAAAGGAGAGTGATGATAGAGTCCTTATTTTAGAAAAAGAATTAGTGGACTTGAAAAATTCTAGGGTTTGTATTTATGCTAATGAGGACAAAAATGTTTTAATTATTGATTTTAAGGAACATAAGAAGACTCTTAGGGAAACGTTTGCTTTCATTGAGGTAGAGTGAGATAACCTTTTAGGAATGATTGAAAATATGAAGGAGTCCCTAAAATTGGAAGAGTCAAATTCTTTGCTTGAGTCTAAAATTTTGAAGTTAAAAGATGATTTAAAAGACTCGAGTAGTTTGAGTAGTGGTGGTAATGGCTCACGAGTTTTAAATATTTCGAGTGTTAAAGCCAAAACCATAGTTTGTTTTAGGGGTCAATCAAAACCAAGGACGTTAGAAAAGGTCATTCCATAGGTAATATTTCTCCCATTTACATATGTTCACATTGTGGTAGGAAATGTCACCTTAGGCATTTTTGTTTTGATATTGAAAGAGGTGCTAGGAAGTTTAAGAATAGCATCCCGTCAGTTCCCATAACCCCTCGAGTTAGGTATACACCTGTTTGGGTTAAAAAACGAGTTTTGAATATGCTAAATGTTAGATTGGTTGATTCTCACATGCTTGAAGATGATGTTTCACATGCTATTTCTTGTGGATGATTGCTTGCATGATTTTTTTTGTCGTAAGCTTGTTGTGCTTCATGATATATGCTTGTTAGTGTTATGACATGTGTACTTTTTGTTTCTATTTTTCTTTATTGACTCATATTGAAAAATACAAAAAGATTTTGTTTTTGAAAAATTCAAAAAGACTTGCGGTTTTTGTGTATTTTAGTTTTACACATTGGGTATGGCATATTGGTGTCTTTGAATCCAATTGACTATGCAATTTCCATGTGGTTAGGACATTTGGTTATGACCTTAGATGCTTAGATTGATCTTAACCATGTTTATGGAGTTATTTCGAACTTGATTTGCTTTACGTATTCGACTTTATATATGCCTCCACACACACATGCACGAGCTTATTGGATTTTGACTTCATGAGGTATATTTGAGCTTGATGAGATGTTCTCCCATCAATTTTGTCATCTACATGTTTATTTGAGTATAAAGGATTTGTTCTTGTAAGAATCGTTTCCCGTGAGGATTTATATTGAATATTAAAAAATGATGAGTGTGCACGGTATCGGGCTGCGAGAGACATGTTGACTCACCGTGAAAGCCACCGATTGAAAAGAGACCAAGAAAAAATTTAGGCAATAAAAAGAATAATATGTCAAAAAGGGGCCAAATCATTTAGCTTGATTGATCATTCAAAATAAATAACTTAGAAAGAAAAAAAAGGAAAATAATAGAATATTTGATCATGTTTATCTTTTGTGGGTGTTTACTTAAAGATCAACGGGTTTCACAATGATACCTAGTTATACTCATTTTTTCATGACGCTATTGATTTATATAGTCATCTATATTTCAGGCTTGTGTGCATGGTGCTTGTTTTGTTCATTAAGTTTAACTTTTTTTGTCCATTGAGGCTAAAGCTTAGTTTGATAAAGTTTTGCGGTTAATTAGAAATTCTTGAACACATTTGAGTGTTTGGGTTATAATTCTTTTGCTAGTAGTTCACACCCATTCATTACATCCCACATATTTGGACACATCGATACTATGCTAGTGTGTAATGCTTGTGTGTTTTGCGGTCGTTTATACCTATATATGTGTGCCATATTTAATTTGATGTATTTTTCATATCTTACATATGGTATTGTATGATATTTATGTAAATTTTACATTTTTTTAGGACAATTGAAAATTTTCAAAAATAGTTGGTTATGTTTTTCTTTGAGATGATCATTACATGTGCTTGATTTATATATTTTTATGATGATATCTTATCTTCGCTGTGATGCTTCGTATTGCATGCTTATGTTTCTACTTCTTTCACTACTTCGGATAAAAACAAAGGTGGAGAGAAAATTAAAATGAGTTTGAGTTTGATTTATGGGGGATAATTTATTTGTATGAGTTTTACTTTATTTCAAGATCGATGCGTCACGAGGGTATATGACGGATGAAGATAAAGTATGCTAACGGGAAGAAGAAGTTTAATGAAATAGAGACTTATGTCGTTCCGTTCTAGGGTTGGGAAGGGTGTTAGTATTTATGTCATAGGATATTTTTTTTAATTTTAATTTGGTGTTCGATCATATTTGTTTGTTTTGTGCTAGAATAGCCAAAGGGGGAGATTTGTAAGAATAATTTTTCTAATATTGTTCAAAGCATTACTTTAGGCTAGTTTGACATATCCCGTTACAAATCATCACGCACTGTCAAGACTAACCGAACTCCAGCATCTCCAAGTCTGAATACTTTCGGACATCCTGATCAGATATAAAATGATTTAGAGTTTGAATTAATTTACAAATTTATATTTTGGGATGTTTTATTTTTTCAAAAGACAAACAAGAACTTTTATTTTTGAGAAATATGCTTTCTAAGTTTACTGTAGGCAGAGTTTTTAAAACATTATTTTTTCATTTCTGTCATTCCAATGACATTGCTATGTCGTTTAAATGACATTCGCATCTTGGTAGATACCTCGTTTGATGCCCATGATCTCATATGGATCAAACAAGAGCTTATTGTTTTGTTTTTTCAAAGTCATTTGAAAGGGTCGTTTGAAGGGACTTCAAACGAGATCTCAATCTCGTTCGAATGACGTGCCACCTTAGGTTTTGTATAAATACCTATTTTGTGTTCAGAATGTTTAAGACTTTTGCCATATTTTTTCTGCTTAACTTTTAGGAAAGTTTTTTAAATTTTGTGTTGAAAATCACATGTTTAATTCACAACAAAATATCCTTGAATATTTTTCTTATGAATTGTTTAAACCCTAGAAAGTTTGTATGTTTGCATACACCTTTTGTGGAGAGGATATCCATTGCTGACTTGTGATACCTGCAGGGATTCACTTCTGAAATGAAGGTTGAGGTTGACGGAGGATCGCGATCATGTCATTCTTGCGAGGATCATAGTTGTTCATTAGAGATTTGCGAAGATCAACACTTTATGCTTTAGGCGGTTATCAAGTAGTCCGTAAGTTGACTGTCTTGTAAATTTCTAATTGAATAAAAAGTTTTACCTGAAAGGGATTATTTCCTAAAACTTAGCCTTTGTTGATTGCTTTTTTTGATTTATCCATTTTATCACAATAGATGCATGTTTAGGATAAAAAAATAAAATTTGTTTAAAATTGGCTTCCGAATTTTTAAGTGAAATAAGAGCACTAATTATTTCGTCATAATAGTTTTATATGAATTAGTATGACCTTGATGCCATTCTCTCTAGGCGGTTATATTTCTTTGGCCTATTTTGAGCAAAATAGGTTGGCGACTTAATTCCTTGTTGTTTTCCCCTTTTGACGACGGCTGATTTTATATTCAAGGTAGCCCATGAACATACCAACACGAGTGGCGAAAAGAGGGTACTCGTATCCTTAAATCACGTACATGCACAAGGCAGGGAAGAGAGGGAAACCTCTTTGATTTTTCCTCTCATCTCGATTTTAGGGCCGGCTCGTGCCGGTGGAATCAGACCCGTGTTGCCACACTTGTGAAGAAAGTTAATGAGTTGAAAATGGAGTGTGGTAGATATTTTCAAAGGAAAAACTTAACTTATACTTCTTCTAACAAGCATGACAATGAAAATTTTGTGAGAAGTGTGGTTTGTGTTGCATTTTCTTTTTATATACATGATTGTTTTATTTATTTATTTGTTTGTGTTTTCATTAAGAAAAATAAAAAAAGATTTGATTTTTTTTTGTGAGAGTGTGTTTCTATTTATGTGTGATTTACTTATCTCATACTTTGTTTTGTGTGTTGATTTGCTTTAAGATATTCTGGACAAATCCAAATATATGTTTCTTTGGTTGATCATTTAATCAGTGCTTATCCATTCTATCTTGGATGTTTTTGCGAGCTTATGTGTTGAGACCTATCTTGTGATGTATTTAATTAGTTTTGGTATAGATGTTTATCTTGATGATGTTTATACATGCTTACTGATCTTATACTATACTTTTGGATTATTTGGTCTGATTTATGTTGGATATGTGATTTTTATCTGTCTCGTATGATTATTGTGTTGCTTTTAGACATACGTGTTTCTTATCATAGAATCTCATGTTTCTTCATATTTTATATGTTCTTGTCCACGCATCATTAGTACATCTCTTCATGGTACCCCTCTTCCATTATGCGTCACATGCTTCAATTCTTTTGGTTAAATACCATGCTTAAAATGTTGATAAATCTGTAGGATTACATAATTTGATGTTTTTTTATTAAATGGTTTGTTATTTATGTAATTCTTAAATTTATTTTGTCAAAGTAAACTTTTCAAAAATATTATAGCAAACATTGACTTTGATGATTTGAAAGCTTGTAATCACTTTACATTGCACGGATTCACAAATGGTGTTACAAATTGTCATTTTTACAAGCATTTGCAAATTTAAAATTGAAAATCAATCTTGCATGAGTTTCATAAGCACTCCATTGACCACTTATGAGTATATGAGAATTTTATATGTTAGAGTTGAATATGGACCATTTTGGAAGCTGAAGACGGTGAGCTTTTCTAAATCAAAGCTCTGATACCACTTGTTGGTGCGCGAGGCCCCCAATTCTAAATTATTATTTCCTTTTTATGTAAATCGACGCGGAAGCGGTGTGGTGGTTCAACTCTAACACAACAAATTTTAATTTCTTAAACAAATTAAAATTAAACCAAGTGAAGTAAAATTAAACAATTAATATATTCACTTAAACCAAGTTTAATTCAATTCAAGTCCTAGAATTTGTCTAAGTCATATTTTTCCTTTAAACAAAGTTAGGCTAAACCAATTTGAGAAAATGACTTGAGTTAAACAACTTTACCCAATATTTAATATAAGTCCTAAATTAAATTGAGTGTGATAATTTAAACCAAATTTTATCTTGATTTATCCTAAGCATGCGTTCTAAATTATTTAAACAAGAAAAAATAAATCAATCACACTACGCCGCGATGTACGAGGAAAAACCCAAGACGGGAAACAACCTCGGACGGCCCTAGCCACAAATTCACTAGATACGGAATTACAAGTACAAGACAAAAGACTTACAACACACGACTCGATCCCTCTCAAGCCCCGATGCTTCTTCTTGTAGAAACCTCTTCCTAGCGAATAACCTTGGAACACCACCGCGGTCTCGGAATCCACCGATAGGACTTTATATGGTCACCGTCACCCGTACATGGAGCCTTTCTCCAAGTGGGTAGAATCGCAACAAAACGTCTTCTTCTTTGATGGATGTAGAAGCAAACCAAAACTTCTCTTTGAAACGGAAGAGATAAACCGGTGCCAAACTCCAAGCAATTGATATGTATATATGTGAACTTGGATAAACAATATGGGTGTAAAACTAGAGTAATAAATAAATTTCTCTTTGAAAATCTCACTCAAAACTTGATCTTTTTCTCTTTTTAATTTTTCTCTCAAAACACACTCTAAGAGTTTGTATGATATGAAAAAGATTGGTTCTCAAAAGTGATTCCCGCACATATTAAAATCTGAAAAAGTTGGTTACAAACTTAGTGGGAAAGTGGGTGCAAAACTGCCAAAAAACTGCCAAAAACTGTTCCCGCCTGGCATCTCGTTTGAACGACATTTCGTTCGAACGAAATTCTCGTTCGAACGAGACTTCTAACGACGTTCCAGATTGAACTCGTTAGAATCTCATTGAATATCTCGTTCGAACAGAAGGTTCGTTCGAACGACATATCGAACGACATTTCACAGGCCTATACTGGAACCTCGTTGGCAAACTCGTTCGAACGACATCTGGTTCGAACGAAAATCTCGTTCGAACGACATATCGAACGAACTCCCAGAAAGTTTGGAAAATTCAATTTTGGCCCAGAAACTTTTATAAACTTATTTTAAAGTTCTAATTAATTCTTTCTGAAAATAAAACACAATTTTTATTAAACCTAACACCCAATAAACTTTTTCCAAGCTCCTATATATATAATATTGCATTCATACCTTGGGAGCATGGAACTATGGTTGATGACGTAGAAACGAGGCACGCAAACCGGCATATTTGATGAAGCTTTATACTCTTTGCCACTACGTCTTCAACAAACACTTCATAGGCTTGAGAATATTACAATTAAATACTATCCTATGAATAAATGTTTTTGTCCGGAATTGAGCCAACACTATACATGGACTCAATTGGAAATTTGTGTCCTTACAGAAGCGTTGATAAAGGTTAACACTAGTGTGATAGTTCCCGATTTGAATTTAAGTATCATCAAGTAGGTGTCAACTAGGTGTGTGAAATGTCAATTAACGACAAAAAACAACGTGCTGGAAAGAGCCACAAGCCAAGTTCTTAATAAAAACAAAATAAGGATTTCTCATGATCATATTGAATTTTCTAATAAACTTTTGTTAAATGCATCAAAAATAATAATTTATTGATGATTTTGGGATTTTTAATATCTATTCACATGCAAGGCCATAAGATTCCTAGCTTACTTTTGTTATGTTTCAAATGTGAATTGAAAATGTTTAATTTGCATAACATTTGTAAACGATTTTGATTTTTCAAACTCGAAGAGATTCCTGTGAAAATTTGTTCCTCATGACTATTTGTTTTGTAGAAGAGAACATTTTATCTTTAGAATACATGCTACAGATAATCCCATTGTTCGCCAACCATTCCTTAGTATTTTCAATTAATTTCCCTCTTTTCCATTTCCAAAATATTCATCTTTGTAAAATAATTGGAAAGACCCTCCACTTCAATGAAATTTATTTGATTGGAGTTTGTTTTTTGGTACCACTTCAATGAAATTTATTTGATTGGAGTTTCTTTTTTGGTTATCTTGGTTGTTATGCTTGAAAAATCCTTAGCACAATGACCTATCTTGTTGCACATAAAATATTTTTCATTGAACCTTTTAAAGCCTCTTTCTTTTAGAGCCATTATGAGAACCATGATTCACACTTTTTTTTGTTCTTGTGACCTTCTTCCAAAATATGTGGCTAAGATTCAATATGAATTTTAGTAGTCCTCTCAGATTCAAGGTTATCTTCTTTAATCCCCAATCTCATAATCTAGTCTTTGAATCCTATATCTATACATTTATGTTTTAAATAAATTTTAAAAACTTTTCAAGATGGATTCAATTTCTCAATCATCGTAGCCATTTGAAAATATTCACTCAATTTAATTTTTAAAATGAATTTCATGAAAAATTAATTGAACCTCTTGGACTTGAGTCACAATAGTCTTCAAATAAATCAATTGAAAACCTAATAATTTACAAATAAAATTTCTTTCCATTAACATCTTTATTTTTGCATATTTTATGCAAAGACTCCCATAACTCGTTGTCCATCTTACTTGAACTATAAAATTTATACAACGTGTTGTCCAAGCCATTTTGGATAATGTTTTTTGCATTAGAAAACATAATGAATCCATGCATCCACCACAATAATTATATCTCGATCTGTTTCATCTTTTTATAAAGTAACATCCTTTTATGAAATATTTTCCCCAATTCGTGGTGGTAAAATAAAACGATATATTATGAAATTGGGTTTTTTTACTTGCCACCCCACGTTTTATAGTGATATTTGTGTTTGCACTCCACATTTTAAATACTTTGCATTTGCACCCCACCATTAGTGAGATTTGTTAGTTAATGTCAATTTTTTGAAAATAGACCATCTCACCCCTGTTACAATCGGATGCCTTATGGTTAAATGGGTAGAATATAGCTTTTACAATTCTTTCTTCCACTCCATTCCTTATAAAAGTTACATAGAAACTCAATAATATTCCATTACAAAGGTTTCACAACAAATATGGAAGAAAATATAGGAAAATGGGTGCTCCAAATAAGTTTAAAAAGGGATTATGCTGCTTTAAATGTGTTGTGGCCATCCCGAGATCTTCCCTCCCCGCGCTTCAAGGGAAAGAGGGAGGATAAAGGTCTCACGGCCCTCGCTACTCTAGGGGGTGCTTCGGCCATCATCGGTTTTGGGGTGATGTAAAGAGATAGAGTCACCAGTCTATATTTTACAAAATAGGCAAAAGAATATGTCGCTGCCTCGAGAGAAAAGCATCAAAGACAAACTGATGCTTGCGAAATCTATAGTTCTAAGGTTCGGGGACTAAGTTACAGAATGGGCAGGTATTAGGCACCCATCCCGTACTTTCGGTCTCTCATGGGCTTATGTTACTATTTTTCTTAATTTCTCCATGAAGTGTGTGTGCGTGTATTTATAAGTCGAGATTAGAATCGCTCGACTCGCATCATGGAAAATATGGAGTGAGGTCATCCATAGGAAAATTCCTAAAATAATTAAAAAATTTGATGTGTGCGCTTGTTTAGATATTGATTGTCATGATGAAACGATAATATGTGTAAGATAAGACGCAAGTATGAATCACAAGTATGATATATATATATATATATATATATATATATATATATATATATATATAGGAGAAAGATGAAAATAGGTACCGAGTCTATGGTTTTAGCCCAAAATGCCTACGTAGCCTATAATGGCATCAAAGTCCACGTAGTTCGTATGCGGCATGAGGGTGGGGTTTATCCCATAATTTCAAACAGGAATTTTATTATGTGTGTGTGTAAGAAAAATGTGTTTTTACTTTTGAGAGAATGTGGTGAAAAATCCTGTTGGAATTTATGGGTGTAACCCTCTTTTTCTTGTTTTGGTTTTTTCATAGAAAATATATTATATCCAATATAACTAGTAAAGAATTGACGATTAATATGTGTATGATCTAAAATAAAAGCTAAATTAATAATTTATATAACTAAAGCGAAAATAGAGGAATTTGAAGAGAAAGAAGAGTGTTTGGACCTTTTTTATAGACATGGAGATTGGTCTTGATTGATGATGAGCTCCCTTGAATGTTAATGAAGAATGTGGGAGGATTTTTGCCAAATTGGGTGTGAAAGTGATGAGAATGAAAGGTGGAGAATGCTTTCAAACAAGGAAACCTCGCTGACTTAAGAAGAATGTTATCGAGATCACTGAAGTTGATGTTTCTAAGGTGCTTGGAAGGTGATCTCTTGACCTCCTTATATAGGGTAGGGGAACCTCCGATCGACATTGTCGTTGACCTGCCTATCGGTAGGTAACCCTAGACACACTGCCGATAGACATGTCCAAGGGCCTGCCGACAGTCTCGTGCTGAATTTCTAAAAAATGGTCGTAAAATGCAATTTGTAATCTGTAAAATGAAATTCGATGTTCCAAAGAGCTTTGATCTGTTCAAAGAGTTGACTTTGGTCAAATGGGGCTCGAAAGCGCTTGGTGATATTTTGGAGTAAAATGGGTCATTTGTCTGTACCGTAAGGTTGACTCGTTCATGGAGTGGATTGCTAGAAAGGTTATTTAGTTCCCTTCAAAGATTCATTGAGTCTCATTTAAGCTAAAGAGTTAACTTTGGTCAAACGGATCTCGGGAGCACCCAATGGCCTTTGGATCATTTTTAGGAGAAAATGGTCCGTTGGTCCGAAACGTTATGCCATTTTGTGCATGGGGCAAACCATTGGAAAGGGGTTTCAATTACCTTCAAAGATTCATTGATTTTCTGCTTTAACGATGAAGTTTGATGGGGTCAAATCGAGGCCCAGGAACGCCCGATGTCCTCCAGATCAATTTTTGATAGTAAAATGGACCGTCTGTCCAAGCCATTATGCCTTTTTGTGCACGGGGTGGACCATTGGAAAGGGTATTTAGTGCCCTTTGAAGTTTTATTGAGCTTTCTCTCTGACGATGAAGTTGACTGTAGTCAAATGGGGATCGGTAGTCGAAGTATGACCTTGGATTTATAATGAATGGGGAGGTGCTAGGGACCTAAGGAAGGATATGGGGGGAGGGGGTCCTATAATGTGGTGTCTGTAGATACCCTTGACTAGTGAGCTTGGAACAAGTGAAAGTCATTGAATAGACACCACATGGACATTTGGGGAAAGAGGCTAATTTTGCGAACCTAAAGGGACGGGGATGACCATTTACGGGGACTGATTCTAGATTGAGGTTAATTCTGAGGCCCTAAAGTTAAGGAGACCAATTATGTGGGACAAGATCAATTCTGAGGACTTTTAGTAGGAGAGACCAATTACGAGGGTCGAGGTCAATTCTTAGGACCTTAAGTGTGGGCGACTAATTTTAAGGATCGAGGTTAATTCAGAGGACCTTATGCCTACTTTGGAACAAATCATTCTTGACTTTTCCCATTGCATAATAGATATTGAAAGTGATGATAAAAATGACGTAATATCCATTTGCAATGAAATGATTTCTTCTTTGGCCCCCAAAGAAGAACATTTCATTGAAAATGATATTATTTCAGTCGAAACTCAATTTTCATGCGATGATGATTCATCTCATGAGTTTGAATTTCTTTCCTCCCCATTTTCATTCTTTGTTATCACACCGTCACAAGTACCAGATGATTCGGTTTCAAACTTTAATATTTTAAACCTTTTCATCGATGATGAGCACTTGCTCGAGTCGCCTTCCACGATCGCGTCTGTGCCTTTGTGTGCGCCACCTCCCATTCCAATTTCAAAACCTTTGGGAGGATATTCGGCCTTTCTCGATCCCCACATATTTTTGTCACCCATTTAATCCAAAAACCCCATCGTCCCTCCAAAAATTTTAATTGGCGATGGTTCATTTCTTACGCCTTACACATGCCTTCCGTTGTTCAAACGAAATTCATATTTTTCGGAAGGCATGCTTGTATGTGAGGGTACACCGGTTATCCTCCAAACTCAAATCGTTTTCACGGTGGACCCTCAGCTATTTAGACTTTTAGTGTACAGTTAGTGTGAAGCCTAAATAGTAGGTTGTATATAGTTAGCTTTTTATTCTTTTTTTTTTTATTTTAGTCTAGTGTAATTAGTTAAATCTTTGTTATTTGTTTTTGCTATGCTTGGTACTAACTTTTTTGTAAATTCTTTGGACTTGTTCTTATGGGGATCGCTCCAATTTTGGATAATATCGCTCTTTTTCTCTCTTTAACTTGGTTCTTAATTCACATTGAGGACAATGTCAGGTTTTAAGTTAGGGGGTGTGGGATATTCTATCCATTTCTTTATTTAGTCCATGTTTTGTCTCACATGTTAGTTACTTAGTATGCTTTTCTTAGAAAAATTAAAATTTTCAAAAAGATTTTCTTTCTTTTTTCTCCTTTTTTGGGCATTTTGCCTTTGTTTCCGATGATAAATTTTAATAATTGCCCGATCCAATAGACAACCCAACGATGCATGTTTTCGATTTTAGAGGTTATTAGACTTTAGTTCTCGATTAT
The DNA here is from genome assembly GCA_949130495.1 of Sambucus nigra. Taxonomy (NCBI): domain Eukaryota; kingdom Viridiplantae; phylum Streptophyta; class Magnoliopsida; order Dipsacales; family Adoxaceae; genus Sambucus; species Sambucus nigra. The sequence goes on along the minus strand of OX422207.1, from coordinate 284,118,079 downwards.
TTATATTATGAATAACTTCATGAATTAAACTTTAATCCCATGAGCACATGCACTTTTATCGTTCTATTGATTTGGTTTAAGATTTTTATAACTCGGTAATCTTTTGTTGCATTGTATATACTTATACCGAGTAATCTTTGTACCTTTCATCTTTTGTGAGTGTATACACTATTCTTTCCTCTTTGAAAATGTTGAATTTGTTGGTAATCTCTTTATTCGTTCATTGATCGTTCATTAATTGAGTTCATACTTGAAATGTGGTACTTGATCATGATTTTCATATATTGTTTTGACTCGAGAATTGCGTAAACTTTGTGAAATGATCATAGGCCATCTTTGTTATATCACCCATATTTACCTTGACCTCACCATATCTGTTTACCCTCGTTAACCCCCTTGAGCCTAAATATAGCCTTTCGTTTCATTACCCAAAATCCCATAACCAACTCTGAATTGGAGTTTTAAACCATACATACACTTTCCATACCTTTGTTTGGAATGTTACTTGGGATTGATTGAATGTTGTTGTGTATTGTGGTTTCAATTTAGGCATATGAGAGTGTGATAAGTAAAGAAAAGATATGTGAAAAAAGAGAAGAAAAAGACAAAGCAAAAAAGCAAAAGAAAACAAAAGAAAACATGAGAAAAAGAAGAAAAGATAAGAAAGAGAAAGTTGTAAATGTTGTGTATATAGTTCAATAAGCTTTGATTACTCTTTCCAATTGGTATATCCAATGCTTGCTTGGAAATCATTTTCCAATTTTGATATTTCCCGCATTTTCCCATTATCCCGAGTTTTCATTCCGAACACTTTGAATCCATACATACATATCCTTCATTACGTACCCTAGACAAACCTACATTGCAACTTTATCAAGTCCTATGTGAACTTTAGTAGATGTAATTCAAAGTTTTAAATAGTTTTGATAATCTGTGAAAATACATTTCGCGTCTTTTAATGTGCGATATCTTTCATTGAGATTACAGTTTTTTATTTTATATATATCGTTCTTCATTTGTGACATGTGTGCGACCTAGTTTCCATTTATATTTTCTCTTTATGCCCGCATGTTCCATGTGTTAACTCCCTGTTTCGAGTGAATTCACTTGATGAGTGTAATGCCCGTGAGGATTGAATATATGCTTGCGTTAATTTAGTATCCGGTTTATTTAAGTTTTTACCAAATCACACTTTGCAAGTGCTCGCACCCCTCCCACATTTTAAGGTTTCAATTCTATGAGGTGCATTCTATAATGTTAATGATTCGGACTTTTGTTTAAATTCGTTCAATTTTCTAATAATGCGTATGAAATCATTTTTATTATTATTGCGCCTGTCGCATGTTGGTTTGGACATATTTTGAGGAAACCATGTGATGTTTGTGGGTATCATCCCTAAAACCCTCACAATACGACACTCGTCCACTAGGGTAACCTATGGGTTTAACGGCTTATTGCATATGCTAAATGCAATCATGCTCCCTACGAAAGTGGCATTTATATTTCGATGCATAGGTACGTCTTGTACTGCCTTCTGTGGATTGGTTTTGTCTGTTTTATTACTAGGGACTACCAATGTTTAAGTTAGGGGGTGTGATTCGTATCGAATATTGCATATTTCCGCCCCTTATCTTTATGCATTCTAGCTCGTTTACGGTCCTTAATGCCTATATTTATGCTCATTAACCAGACAACCTCGGATTTGGATATATACATACTTTGCAGGGGTTAATTGTGCTTTTGTAGGTATTGGAACGCTAAAAACGAGGATCCGTTGCATTTCGAAGAAGTTTTGTCACTAGACGCTACTTTAAGGGCATTTTAGTCAATTCACATTTCTTCTCTAGCTCATGGAAATTCCACGGATGCGTATTTTATTGAATTATCATCGCGTGGCCGCAAATAGTGCGTCGTTTGGAGTTCGAACGAAGAAGATATGGTCTTTGCTGTTAAAGGACTTTTCCCCATCTTCATGGACCAAAGAGCTACCAAAAACAGAGTGCCGATCGACCGGGCTTGGGCCCCCGGTCGACCATGGTTTGAAATTAAGCCTACGAATTGAGACAGTGGCCTAGGACCTGTTCGATCAATCGATCGATTATTTTGATCGATCGATCGATGCCCATCGATCGATCGCTGGTCTTTGATTGATCGATCGATCATACCAGATATTTGGCAATTCGTTCATTTTCTTTTCTTTTTCCTTTATTTCTTTTGTAACTTACTATATAAAGGAATTTTTATTGCATTTTCAAATATAGTTAGATATTATTAGAAGGTAGATAGTTTAGGTTAGGGTTTGGAGGGTGAGAGCTCATTTGTCTTCCTCATTTGGTGTGACAACATTTGGGTTTGTAATTTGAACTATTCATCTTCCCTTAAATTTAATTTAAGTTGTATTTCCTTTATGTCCATTGTTGTAGTTTAATTTACATGCTTTGATTTAGTTGCTTTCTAGTGTAGTTTTATCGCGTTTATTTATCTCTTTCTTTATCGAGTTTTTAATATGCTTTCTAGCTAAATTAGTCTAGGTTGTGTTTGAATGGAACTCATTACGGGTTGACATGTTGCTTTGCTTTGGTGATGGTGTTTACGAGTCTATTTCGAGTGCGTTGTCCTAGTTATTGCGCCTAGGAGATTTGATGGGGCATATCATGTATGTTCCGTGCCTACGACCTTACTTGCGTAATTTTCGGGGTATTTGTTGACGCCAAAATCTTATTAGGCTTTTATGCAGATTTAGGGGCGTGACAACCCTTGATTCAATTAACTGTCGAAACGAGATGCATTTGTAATAACTCGTCGACCCATGTGACCATTTTATACTAATTAACTCGGGTGAGTGATATTCGACGCAACCTATAGTTTTTACTCGCTTTGTTAATCTAGTTTCAATACACTCGCCTAGATTAATATTTCCCTTTTATGCATCTTTTTCCTTTTTAGTTTGTAATTCACATTTTACACTTTTATTCAGGAATATTAAACCAATTAAATTCTAGCAACTCGCCTCCATGGATTTTTGATACCCGGACTTGGCCGCTATACTCACCCGATGAGTGTAGTCATAAGTTTAGGTTTTTGTATCGTTCAGGTTAGCCGAATTCAAAACGACCGGCGCGATAAAACTCAGTCTATCAAGGGGCGACCGATTCTGAGGGTCAAGACCAATTATGAGGACCTTAAGTGGGTGCTACCAATTATGAGGGTCGAGGCCAATTCTGAGGAGCTTAAGTGAAGGCGACCAATTATGAGGGTCGGGGTCAATTCTGAGGACCTTAAGTGAAGTTGACCAATTCTAAGGACCTTAAGTGAAGGCGACCAATTTTGAGGGTCGAGGTCAATTTTGAGGACCTTAAGTGGGGGCGACCAATTCTAGGTTGGAGGCCAATTCTGAGGACCTTAAGTGGGGGAGACCAATTCTGGGGGTCAAGTTCAACTCCGAGGACCTTTTTATTGTAAATGCGAGGGGTCTTTACTCTGGGGAGCTTTTACCTTTGGGGATTTGGATGCACTTATGATTCTTCTAGGGAGTGTGTTTCTTGGAGATGCCACTGGAGAGAGATATGTCCAATTACGGCTTGTAGGTCTACTTGTGGAAATTAGAATTTTTTGGGGAGAAAGTTTAATTCGAGAATTCATGCTGGGGAAACGGGTTGGATATTACGTAGTCCTGTTGGGAAAGTGTTTGATTTCTGCTTCTTATGAGGTTTTGGGATGTCGCTAAGGAGTTGTAGTGGCTTTTGGGACACGAGTGCGCTAATTTTTAGGGTGGTATTAATATAGTTGCGAATTTGGGATCTTAAAAAATGGTTTTCTTGGTGAATAAATGTTCCAATATTAATTTGCCAATTTTAGGAATTTTTCGGGAAAGTTTTAGAATTTTTTGTACGGATTTTTAGGCGTACTTCCGATTAAAGGATGGCAGGAATTGCCAATCGGCAGTGGCACGGTCTTCTGTCCTGCCTTGGGAAGGAGAATAGGCAGGTGCCGATCGCTGGGTGGAAGGGAATTCTCGATCGACATACCCCTTAATATCATATAAAACGGAAAATTCTATTCATTTTTCATAGCTTTTAGCTTTCCTATCTTCTGCAATCTTCTCTTGTGTTCTTTCCTCATTTGAGACTAGAAAATATCGGATTTCTCAAGTAGCGAGACTTACATGGCATGGTTGGGTGTGGACGGTTGGGCGAACCTGGAGTGGCGGGCTAGGGTGCCCCTAGCATTAGGCAATGAGAACCCTTTCAACTTGTTCGAGCCTGCTGCTGATGACCTATTTTTACTGTGCGAGCCTTCGCACCATCGGTCGTCTAGGGTAAGGAACCCTAATGGCTATGTAAGTACCACATGGATTTTTAGAATTCTTTTTCTTCTTTGCATTTTCTTGTTTCTTTGAATTTGATAAAAGGTTTCTCTTTTGTTTTGGCAGACTGACATAGCTGCTACGATCTTTCATTCCCAAGGGATGACAGGATTTAGGGATGTGTGGGAGCACCTTCCTGCGGTGGTGCACTGAGTTGTCTCCTCCACAAGTTTTGGTCGTTTAGCATATGCTTTGGATGAGATGCCACGCTTTACGACCGTTCTGTGTGCGCTAGGGGAGAGGTGGTGGGACACTACCCACACCATACACTTGGGATTCAGGGAGATGATGGTTACCCCCATTGATGTTCAACAACTACTCGGGATTGACTGTGAGGGTACGCAGATAGAGGTGGACTTATCTCTAAGGGTGACACCTATGGCGGTTGATGTCGCGCTGAGAGACATGGGTCGGATAGTTTCGGGGGACTCGATCCGTATTTCTCTTTTTTGGGAGGTTCTCCTAAGTCGAAGGATCGACGAGAGTGATAGGCAGCAGGTGAGGTAGATGGCTCGCTTATTTATTCTTTTCCCGTTGGGGGGTTTCTTTGTGGCGTCGAGCGGTGACGTCGTCCACTTATGGTTTTTGCCATTTTTGGTGTATTTTTGAATACCCTCTCTATGACTAGGGGAGCTTGACTTTGGCGACCCTTTATTAATCTTTGGTTACTTTCAGCTGGTGCTTTAGGTAGACTTTTACTGGGGCCCTGTATCTTTTGGAGGTAATTATTGCATTTTTCCTTATGTATTTGCTTGTGCTTTTGGTTTTTTTTAATGGTTAACTCTTGTCCTTCTGCAGACGTAGTTCCACGAGGTAATCAGGCTCAATGCTCATTTGATAGTTTTGTAGGATGGGTCAGTGGGGAACTTCTGTTAGATGTACTATTGGTGGAAGTCCAATCAAAAGTCGAAGCAATCTCTTTCCTTATCGGCAATGCGTCAGGTCTTGAATGTCCTGACGAGTGATCGGGTTATTTCTTCTTTTCTCTTTTGAATCCTTTTTTGTCATTTTCTTTGTTTGTGCAAGTATTAACATTATTTTGGAAAAATGCTGGTGACTTTCTATCCCTAGGGGATGGCTATCCAGCACATAGGGGTGATCGGGATGAATGTGCAGATGCACCGACTGCGGGCGCACGATTTCGGCTATTCTTGGTAATTAGGAGAGAGAGTAGTCCGACAAATCATGGAGGATGAGGTGGTGGTCCCACCGACGATACCCAAGGTACATGAGATAGGTACGAGAGATGTTGGAGGAGGCCAGGATTGTGGTGATGATTGGCGAGCCTCACTCGCCCTATACTAACACAGTGGTGACTTACAACTACCTTGTCTTCATGATGAGCATGGTGATGCCCTCCTGTATTTATGATATAGTGAACATGACTCCGACTCCTACGAATTCAAGCAGGGTTATGAGTCAATCGGTGGGGTCTTCCCACAATACTAGTGGTGCATCGTTGTCAGTGGCGATGACTTTTCCATTCATCTGGCTTGCACCCCCTTCCCATAATATCCAACTGGCTAAAGGGGGATCATTGAGTATGCAACACTTCCCTAATGCGGTGGACCCAACGGTGTAAGGGCCAACGAAAGACTTCCTTCAGCCAGAGGTATATCTTTTCATTTCTTTTTCCTTTGTCTTTCTAGTTTCTTCTTTTTCTTTAGACTGACTGATTTTCCCTTTTGTTTTTCTTGTAGCATGTTCGGGTGCCAATTACTTGGCTGAGGGACATTCGAGACTGGGTGGCGATGGCCCATATTCGGGATTTGGTTTCGGTTCCTTCCTTCTTGGTACCGTCTGCTACTTCTTAGGAGGGATCTGGACCAGGTAGTGGAGGCTCCTCAGTTCATCGTCGAGGGAAGCGCGTTCTTCGTAGGAACGGGGGATCCTAGAGAGAATGAGATAAAAAGGGAGTTTAGGGTTTTGGGCTGAGTCCTGCTGTTTTTATTTTCTTTTATTTTCCTTAAAAAATATGTTAATGGAAATATATATAAAAATGAATGAGATTTTATTTTATCTTTGTTTAAATGACTTATTCGACATGCACACTTTACTTTATTGTTGAGACCTTAAAAAGTATGGGTCATTTTTACTATTTATTTGAAAAGAGAGAGTTTAAATAACTCGAGAAAATATTTATTTTTGAGATACGGTGGGTAAAAATGGATAATGGAGGAAGGAATAACCCGAGGGTTCTTTGAAATAAAGATTTATTTTTGAGGTACTTTTAATTTGTCAAGAAGGAAAGATAGGATTTTCTTAAAATAGGGAGTTGTCGATCGGTATACCCCTTGTCCTGCCTATCGGCATATGGGTCATGTTAAGTGACTTGAGGGCTTTGATTGCACTTTCCTGCAGCTTCGAGTTCTTTAGTTGGGCCTCTCTTTCATTCAGATTTGCAGACTTCTTATTTTTAGCCAAACTTTTCATCTATAAAAATGGTAAGGTGGTGTTATTTTTCACTCATCCTTTCTTTCTCCTTCTTACTTAATATTTCTTGCTTTCTTCGATAATTTCATAATGGCTCTTCTGATGGGTGCAGAGTTTGCCTCTTATCTTGAGAGTTTAAAGTCTATGTTCCTGTACAATGTGTATTACCAAACTTTTAACTTGTGTTGGGTCTCTTTGTGATGTAATCGTCCCATTGGCTGGAACATGATGGCGATGGCAACACAATTTTGGTATCCCGAGGATAATGTTTTCCATTTTGGCTTGGACAAGGTATGTTCGACCTATGAGGAGTTTTTTGCTATATAGGGGGTTAATTATAGTGTGGCGACGGCCATGCTTTGATTTTCTCGATCTCATCGGGAGTTGTTAGCAATATTCCTCCACATTTATCCTTCGACGGCTCAGACACTGGTCACTGGGGGAATGATCTCTCTCCCAACTATACTGTATTTTATGCGTCTGCAGGATTTCAATGATGCGGGCCATACCGGAGCCATTGCCCTTGGCTTAACTTCGAAGCTACTGTTGGTGATTGGGAACTTGGTGGAGGACCCTCAATTGGATGATATTACAACGTGGATATCATATCGTTGCAATCTCGCAACAGTGATACTGGAAGAGACTAGATGCTTAACAGGAAGGCCATTTTTATTTTTTAAGAGGAATCCCAATTATGATGTTCATGTGGCTGACTAAGAGATTTCGTTTGGCATTCCCCCTGAATATCCATTGGTAGCTGTGCTGAATTTCTTCACTACTTATTTTATCTACTTTTGCCCATTTATAGAGAACTGGGTAAACTGGTTTGTGGAGCACGGAACTCAACGTCTACGCTGGTCGATGCCCTGGTTGGGGGAATTACAACCCATTCTAGAACTGGAGGAATATCGGTTTGTTCAGTTAGTTGGTCTCCTGTTGACCTCATTCTATTTCCCCTGGTGAATTGTGCCTTCTCGTACCCTGATTTCTTTCTTGTCAAAGATTTGACTGAAGGATTGCGCATGTGATTGGGCTCTCTACGGGAGAATCGTTGGCCATCAACCCGTCCTTCTCAATCTGTTCACAAGGTTTGACATATTTTTGTAGATTATATAAAATGGTTGTGGAAGAAAGTAGTGTCTAAGATCTTAGCAGATGAGACCGGGCAAAGATGGTTCATCATGTATGGCACGATGGAGGGGGCATAGTGGTTTTCTCTAGGCTGGTCTAGGCCTATCGTTCCACGGAGCTCCTTTGGCATACCATCCAAGCAGGGGGAGTTTGGGGGCCTCAAGGAGAAGATGATGATGGGTCTGGGTCTTCTAGTAGCTGCGGATAGGGTCCTTTATGAAGCTGCTGTTTGTTTGTAAATCTTTTGTGATGGAGATGTGTTTGGCTGTTTTTTGTTTTTGGGTATAATTTTGGGAAGGTTTGGTTAGTTTATTTTAGGGGTATTTTGGTAGGTGGGGGTAGTTGTTTGACTCCCTACGCTAATATTTCATGTAATTGTGCCGAATTTTCCCTTTTATGGAATAAAAAATGATTTTAATTATATTATTGTGCCTCTTGTTGAGTTTTACATTTGAATTATTAATACTAATAGCTAAGGCATAAATAATTATTTTGTTCATGTAAATGATAAAATGAAATGTCGTTATCAGAGGTCCGAAAAGAATAGCATTTTGTGAAAAAGAAGGGGATCGTGCCCATGTAAAGCATATGAGCTGCCTACTTATCTCTGGGGGATTTGAAAATTTTCTGAGTTTCATTTTTGAAAGCAAAAAGTTTATTTAGAGGATCAGGCCCCACGTAGTTTCGAGTAAAGGGAAATTAAGTTTTTTTTATATAGAATAGAAGGCGGATGAGAGGAGTCGCAGCGAGCCGAGATTTCAGACTAGGGATCGAATTTCTTGAGACAACCAGGTTAAATGGATGCGCTATCTATTCTCCGTCAAGGTCAGTGAGCATATCAGCACCACGTGACATGATCTTCTTCATGATGTAGGGGCCACTCCAATTTGGCTTGAATTTCCCTCTAGGGTCCCAGACGGGTTCTATGATTTCTTTGAGGGAAAAATCCTCTTCTCGGATACCATGGTCCTTGACTTTCCCGTTGAATGATTATGCTATCCAGCGATGGTATCCCTGTATAAGCCTTTTTACTCCTTTCTTCTAAGAGCGACAAATCGTCGAGATGGTTCTGATGCCAGTCTTCTTTATTGACTTTTCTTTCAAGCATTAGGTGAAGGTATTTCTAGTTCAACAGGTAGGACTGCTTCCATGCCGTATACTAGAGAGAAAGGGGTAGCCCCATTAGATGTATGGACTGAAGTGTGGTAGCCCCAGAGTGAGTAAGGGATATGATCGACCCAATCTCAATAACTCTCGATCATCTTACTAATGATTTCTTTGAGGTTCTTATTAGCAGCTTCAACTGTACCATTGGTTTATGGTCAGTGGAGGGAAGTTTTGTGTCTCTGAATCCCATACTCATAGACCAATTCTATGGCTTTTTCTTCAAAATGTAACCCGTTTTCTAACACTAGATCATGGGGAACCCTGTATCGGCAGATGATGTTATTCCGGATGAACTTGGCTACCTTATTGGCATTCAGTACTGTGTATGACTCAGCTTCAACCCATTTGGAGTAATCAATGGAAACCAGGATGAACTCATGCCCATTGGAGGCTTTGGGTGTGACTTTCCCCATGATATCGATGCCCCATGTGGAGAATGACTAGGGATAAGTCATATTATACAACTCTCGCGGAGACAAGTGCTGTAGATTGGAGATTGTTTAGAATTTAAGGCATCTCCGGACATAGGTGGTGCAATCTTGAACCATGGTGGTCCAATACTAACCCTATATAATAATATTCTTGGTGAGCATATGTACATTCATATGGTGTCCGCATTCCCCGTTGTGGATTTTATGCATCATTTCTTCAATGTTAGCCCCTACGATGCAGTGTAAGTGGGTTTCATCAAACTTTCTCTTAAATAGTGCTTTATCGTAGATAATGTACTTGGCAACCAGTTTGCAGATTCCTAGAAGACTGAAGGTCTTCCTGATAGGTATAAAGGATATCTTCATCTAGAAATTTGGATATCCAAACGTCAGTTTCTTCTATGGGGTAGTCAACAAGGTAGTCGGAGATGGATCTCCCTTTCATGGATTTCTACGTAACATACATGATATTAAATTCATCTAGCAACGTCAACCATCGGTACATTCGTCTAGATAAGTCATGTTTCTCAAGCAGGTATTTGATAGACTCCATTCGATATACAAGTCTAATGGGAAAAGCGAGCATGTAGTGCCGTAATTTTTGAGTGACCCAGATAAGGGCAACACATGCTTTCTCCAAAGCAGTGTAGTTGACTTTTTACTTGGCCAATTTGCGACTAGCGTAGTAGATGGCCTTCTCTTTACGGGATTTTTTAAGGTATTGGGCTAGTAAAACCCTAACCGCGGTATCTGTTACGGTCAAGTATAGGATTAAAAGGAGACCAGGCTATGGTTGCATGAGTATTGGAGGCCGAGTAAGGTACAACTTGATTCAGTTAAAGGCCTCTTAACAAGCTTCATTCCAGACTTTGGTTGAATCCTTTCAAAGGAGTCTAAAGATGGGTTCACAACTGGAAGCTAACTTGCTAATGAATCGGCTGATATACTATAATTTTCTTAAGAATACCCGGACTTCCTTCTCCACTCGGAGTGGTGGAATTTTGAGTATGGCAGGATATTTTTCAATCCCCTTCTCGCTAACCATGAATCCAAAAATCTTTCCTTTGGTGACGCTAAAGACACATTTCTGTGGGTTAAGTCTCATTTGATACCGTCACAGTCCTTTGAAGAAATTTTGGAGGGCGGGAACATCACCTTCTCGAGTTTTAGACTTAATGATCATATCATCCATGTAGACGTCGACCTCTTTATGTATCATATCATACAAGATGGTTATGGCAGCCCTTTAGTACGTAACCACTGTATTTTTAAGACTGAATGACATAATCGTGTAACAAAAGGTTCCCCAAGGGGTGATGTATGCAATTTTTTCTTGATGATCAGGGTGCATCTTGATCTAATTATATCCTATAAACTCATCAACGAATGACTTGAGAGTGTGACTGGTCGTGTTGTCCATGATCATATCGATATTGGGCAGTGGGTAATCATTTTTTGGAGATGCCTTGTTCAAATCCCAGTAACCAATGCACATGCGAACTTTTCCTCCTGATCTTGGTACGGGTACAATATTGGCTATCCATGTGGGATATTTGATCACCCAGATGGAGCTTACATTCAACTATTTGACCACCTCTTCTTTGAACTTGAGAACCATTTGGTGTGGAGTTTCGCTGATCAATTTGCATTCCGGGAGAGTTGTAATCTCGTACTGATCTATCTAAGGATCAATGTCGGGCATGTCACAGGGACATGTGAAGACGTCCATAAATTACTTCAATAGTACTTCGAGTTGTGCGCACTCATGCTCGTTAAGGGTGGGCCCTATCCTAATCTCGCGTAGTTGGCTACTAGAACAGAGATTCATAACCACAGTTTTATCTTCATTAATTTGAGTTATTTGTTATTAACCTTATTAAGATCAGTTAAGAATTATTTATTTGAAAAATCATCATCATCAACAGTTTGATAGGAATCAAGAGAATTAATGTAAGGCACAACAAGATACTCAAAATATTTGTTTATTTCATTCTCGAGAAAAATAACATTGGGAACCTCTTCGAAGGAGATCTCGATTACATTATTATCAAAAAAAGGGAGGAACAACAAAAGAGGAAGAAATATGATAAACATATGGGTTGGGTTGTATTTCAGCAGGTGGAATTGGTATAGCATTCCAGTTGAGTAGGGGCTCATCAGTGACCTTGATCAGGATGGACGGATCCGACGATGTAGCATCTGAGTGGATCATATAGAGTGTCAACCCCATTGTTTGAAGATCGAATGATCCTTCGAAATATCTTCCCTAGGAATCCTCGGCAACAACTATAGCTTTCTCCATGTATAGTTTTACATGATGCTGGGAACTTTCATCCCATGAGTAGGTGTCTTGGATGAATATTTTCATCCCTAACTTCATCTTCTTGTCCACATGATCATGCTCTGGTTCAGGAAATCCATAAAAGGAAAAATCTTCATACTCTTAGACGAATCTTCCGTTCAAGGAATTCCTCTAAACAGTCTTGGTACTTCATAAACTTAGCTTCAACTAGGGTTGGCAGAGCATTCTGAGTTCCTATGATGATGGTTGATAACCCAGTCCACATGGAGGAAAAGGATTTCTTACGTACTCTGGGTTCCAATATCCCTATTGTCGTCATCCTAGCCCCAGTCCCGGTATAAAGTGCATATTCTTGAACATCTGTATCACATTGACATTGCCGTGAGGGTTGTGCTCTAGAAAAACTCGATCTTTGAAATCATCCCCTATTAGGAGTGGAAGTGGTTCAACTCGAAATCCAGGCAAAAGCATATCATTCGCCCCATGTTGAATTTTTAGTATCGGATTACTGGTGTTTGCATTCCCATTATTATCATCGTCTCCCATGATGGTGTTGACCTACTGTGACACCCTGACTAATTAAATACCGGGTAGCTACTCCTTTATTGAATTAATATAGAATATTAAGTTGGTTCAGTCTTAGCATCACTGTCGAAAACATTTAATTACTTACTAGCCACCTAATATTTAAAATAGAAAGATGCCAATTTTTCTTAATTAAATTAATAATTAATCAAGTAATTAAATCATCAACCATCAATCGCATAAACAATCTCATATGAACAACCAACGTAATGAAATAAACTGAGTCTGGAGTAAACACTCCAATAATAATACCAGAGTAAAATAAAATCCTAAAACTAGAGTCTGAATAAATAAACCAACATCTGAAATAAAGAAAGTCCGTATCTACAATCTCTAAATAAGAATATGTAACATGCCCTAACTGACATGAATGACTTTGAAGGAACTAAGGATAAATGTGGAGGTGTCTAATATCGAGATCCTGGAGCTTCCACAGCAGCTACAACACGTATTCAAAATGGAACTCCTATGCTTGGCATCCCTGTGGCTAGGCACCTAAAAGGTTTTTACAGAAAAATTGATTTGGGAGCAAACGGGTCAGAGCCCGAGGTGAAAATAGTTTAAAAATACAGCAAGTGTTTAATTGCATTAAACAACAAATATTATACATATGTTAGTTACTGTTCTCACATGAGTTCCTCACCGCTCAACTAATGTGCACACCTAACGTATACCCTTAACCCATCCTAGTTATGCCACTAACTAACTAGTCTGTACTAACTCCTGTCTTCATATTGTAATATAGGGTGTCTATTCTTATTACCCAAATATGTCATACGTATAACTTATAATTACATTAATCAAATTACTTAGCTAAATTGTTGTATAAATTTTTACATTTTTAACCCACTTAATTATCTCAATTATTCGCATCTACCAAGCAACAGTGAACCAGTCACAAGTATATATATCTCAATCTCAGTACACATATACATATATAGCACCCCTAAGCTAAGCTGCGTTGCATGGACACTCTGCTATCGAATCCCGGTACATCAGATACATAAGGATCACGCGTTTTGAATCACTCAGGAATCGTTTCAATAAAAATCACACATATTGGAGGCAAACATAGTTCACATACCCATGGGTTACGCACATACCAATGCTCCCATGGTCAGCTGACTTATCCACTCACAAACAAGTCATTCACAGTCCTATGTCCTTAAGGTACCAATCTAAATCCCCTCGAAGGCACACAAACATAAGATGGTCATTTTCCAAAAATCAACCTCCCATGATAGTAAGCATGGTTGGTATGTCATACACACAATAATTCATATACTAAGCATTCACACAACTTAGGTAGTTATTATATTGCTATAGGTATATTCCAGCCCTATACCATAAAACTTATACATACTCTAATATCATCCCAATTATTTCACGTAATACGTTTAGTCGATAACTCTCTCATCATATAATTTTCAGTACTTAAACCTATCCCAAAAGGTTACTAAGTCTCCCACTTGTCCCTAAGATTAATTCAGTAATTTAAGGTCCCTACTTCTGCCTCGAACCTTAAGATATCACTTATACGAATTTAATTCATGATCTCGCAACTTCCAATAGTAACTCACTCGACGGACAATCATAAGTTTAACAATAAGTTCCAAACAAATTCTAATATGTTCCGAGCTTCAATTACACCCCTACTGGTCTTCCCTAAGTCTCAATATTTCCACATAGTCCAGACCTATAACTTTCAAGAGTTGGTATCGATCAAATCTTAAAAGGGAAAAATATCACAAGTGCAGGGAGAGTCTATCGATCGACTCAAGAATGTCGATCGATTGATCCAATTGATCGATCGACCTATGAATGTCGATCGATCGATCGAGCAGTTACAACCCATATTTTTCGCATTTTCAGCCCTAGTTTTATCTTCAATCTTCATTACATGATCCCAATTTCTAAAGTAAACGTACCTAATGTTATATTAACCTAAATTCAAGGTTTCTAACGTTCCAGAAACATCAAATCACCACAAGAACCGCATATAAATCGATACATTCATCAAAATCTCATGTTTAACCCTAGTGTAGTTTCTTTCAATTCAATATAATCAAATACTCAATTTTAATTCGGGATTTCTATCACTAAGGTTCTGATTTAAGTCTCTATTATTTCCAAAATTTTACTACATGAAAAACCTACCCATATTCAAATTTAATTCTCCCAATTTATGAAATTATCAATTTTCCAAGTCTAGCCTCCAATTCTAAACTACATGAATAATATATTTGCTGAATCATAACAAGTTAAATCACTTTCCAAGAAATTGGAGGTTCTGATCCTTTGGATCAGATGGTATGGGAGTGATCCTTTCTTCTCGATCTAACCGGTGGTGGTGATGGTGGTGCAAAGGGTCCAAGGATGGTGGTTCTTCTTTGGAAACTTCCTTCTCTTCCTCTCTAATGGCCGTATGTGATTTTTGGTTGTGAAAACCCTAGGATCCCTAAGTGTTGGCTGATATAATCAGTCTAAAATTCGTGGGTTACCATTCCTCAAAAGGTCAAAATGACTAAACTACACTCCCGGGTTACCAGTTACACCTAAAATGCCTCGGAACCCAAACTAAACCCTCGGCTAGTATTTTATGACTATCTCGACCCTTCCGAAAATGTTGACGCACTCAAAATGACCATACAGATGATATAAAAACAATTTACTCTTAAATTCATTAAATTGGTCCCTTACACGACAAACACATGCGTCCCAACTTAATTACCGAAACTGTCGTATTTTCCACTCGCGACAGTTTTAGTAAATACAATAATCATATAATACCATATTCACTCAGTAATATTCAACATTATAATCATAATCAAATACTAACTCTCGTCTCGCTAGTTATTTAAATCCGAATTAATTTCTAATTAATTATCCCAAATTAATTTAATAAACCCCGTAATTAAAAGCAATTTCATGTAATTAATCTCATAATTAAAATCCATAAAAATACAGGGTATTACATACTTCCCCCTAATATCAGGATTTTGTCCCGAAATTTGAGAAAGGCATACCTCGTAAAAACAGGTATCCTCCAGTATACGAAGCAAACTTCAAAGTAAGGCTCGGTCAATATAGGCCCCGCTTCACAACAAGCTTGTTTAACACTCTCGATACCTTATCAGCTATATGGTCACATGTCAATAACGGCACCTCACCTTGTGCTCCTACCCAATAAGATTCGAATAAGAATAGCCTATACATCACTGGCCGCATTATCTCAATATTATTGGGAGGCCGCACTTCCCTTCGTTTCAACTCCCGTGTTAATTTAAACGTAAAACTCCTATCCTGGGAGAAACCACATGAACCTCTGACTACTCTTGCCATTTTTCGAATCTCTATTCCCGGTGGTGTAACCTTTACGACAAGAAAAATCCACCTAAGATAGCTTGTGGTTATCCCATTAGATTCATCGAACACTAACTCCTGACTAATTCAAAACTCTGATTATCCGCTCACCTCTAAACATCCAGAGGAAAAAAATAGTAAGTTTTATCCACAAAAAACCCCAATAAGAACCTTATCCACGATAAATATGTACGGGTGCTTTCACACAACTCTACCATTAGGTAATATTCTCTGCCCATTACCGTATAATACTTCACTTACTAGCTATACCCATTGTGGAAATGAAATGATCGCAATGAGTCCAAAATTACATTCATACAGCTCCATAATCATTAATCACATTGTGTCTACTCCTCGGGCTATAGGTGATACAACTTTCCCAAAACGAAACGTTATCGCCACTACTTCCTGAAATTTCATATTGAAGGTGGGGTTCAATGATCTTATCCTAGTTCATAATAATACTGGGCAGGACCACGTATCGGCGCGATCCTTATTTTTAAAGAAAGACTGGGTCACACTATCTAATATTGTAAATCACTCAAAGGTATAAAAATTACTTTCCTTTTGGTCATCTTGTTCCACACATTCGAAGGAAGTCGTGACTCATCTTGGGGTTGGCAACCCATCAAAGAAATTTACCAACTTTACTCTTCCACTATTGGAATCGTCGGTTTGATACAATTTTTTTTGGTTTATCATCTTAATCTAACCAATTTTTATATATGAGTGGTGCACATGGAGACTACTCACTATGTCTCACTCAACACCGGCTTCCACTTATAGTTCCTCCCTTTAAGTGGTACTTAATAATCTTCTTCTTCCCTCGATGTATACCAAAAGTTCTGACCCATGCACTTTTCACCACGATGTGAACTTTTGGACTCTTATACCTTATTGACATCATTATTCTATTTATGCGTAAGTCACTCTCAACATTCGACTGGGTAGAACCCCACTCCAAATTGTCCACAATAGTTAAATATTTGTCTTTTCATGGGATACTCCCTTTATAAATGGCTTCCCATGGCCTTTCAACTAAGTTCGGGCGTGCTACTCTGATTTCACATGAATATATGGATTATCGTCCTTCTCTCACGACGCTTAATCCACTCTACCACTTACATTTTGTTATATTAGTCCCACAATCATATATTTAACCCATCCATACCCATGTCTCTTTTCTCGACGATTCTGACATCAGTAAACCAGGGTTTCTACACACCCTATAAATCGTGCATACTGATTTGAACATCTTATACGCTTCATACATACTCCAAATTCTTTAATACCCCTGCATTCGTAACGTGGCTATACCACTTGGGCATTTCTCAATCACCTCCAGATTCAAAATTCTAATTCCTCCTTAACATCATTCCACCCTTCAACCTGTCGTGGTAAAATAAAATTTATAATACCTCCTCACCACACAACTGGCTCCACTAGCCTTATATCGTAATTTAACTTTCAACTTACAATTATAACTACCTACTTCTATAATGACTGAGGTACCGAACTCATGGATGAATGGCCAAACATCTCCATACTTCCAACTTTACGCTAAGTTTCATACGTGGGATGTCTCGCAAAGTGAAATCCAAACAAGGATCGCCCCAATACACTACCACCTAGCATTGTCGATCATCGAAATCCGTTAGGCCCTCGGTCCATAACATGTACCCTTATATTCCCGTCTCTTGACACAAAAGTTACATCTCCTTCCGCAATTACACTTAAAGAAGGAACTTCCTCCGAAAGACATAGCCACTTATCATTGGTGGTAATCACATTCCATAAACATAATACACATACAATCGGGATTCTCGAAATCCTATCCTCAGATATATAACTATCAGTCTTAACTCCCACGTCTCTGTAGGAGTGATATAACAATGCGCTATTCCTATTACCAAGTACTGAGCATTAAACATAGTAACAAGCTAAATATTTCCGCTAAACAGTAAACCCATTAAATTTTGAATCATATCAATGAAGTCCCTACACACACCGGGATCGAATCTCTCGAGACCACTATACCCTTCGAAGTTTCTATAATGTAAGTATAAATATAAATGCGAGTCCGACCCTCTCGCGGGTGAGGTTTTGCAAGAATAAAACATCCTGCACTAAAGCAGCAACCCCGATAGACTTGTGATGTCCGACCACTATCGGTCTAATCATTACTATAAAACCATAATCAGGATCATATCATACGCGTATAACATATCACAAAAACGAGTAATATGAAAAATTATATACCACTATCAATACACCCATTCATCCTCCACGGATTACCCTAAAGGTAACCCCGCTATACCAGGGAAAACATTTACATAATAATAACGTAGTCGATATATAGACTAAACTCGTCTCACATGCGAATATAGTAGTGATCAAAATGTAGTGACTCGTTCGTGTCACATAAAATACGCCTCATCATCTGAGGATAAAACTCATACTTCTTCCTTGCCAATCACCCTGGATGCTTAAATGGTTCCTGGACTTAACACGCCTGTCCGACCAAATCGAAAATTACATAACCATTGCCCTTTCTAGGCACCATACCCTTGTTCCTTTACTCACTTCGAGAAAATTTAACACATGGGGTTTTACTCTCCCCAAAATGCCTCTACACATAATCCACTTATCTCCGGTCATACTGACCATGTTAGGGTTGTTCTTCTCTCGGTCTTTGGTAGTCTCGATTCTGATGGCTAATTATGTTGTTCCCTTAGCTTTGATGGACCTAAGGAACATGCTACTAGCTTTAACAACCCTTACTGAATTCACCATTGCTCGATAAAAATTTAGCTATCCGAATCATTTAAATGGGTCCCCTGATGGGTCTCCCCCTTGTGGTGCTTCACTAACACCGTTTCACCCAGTCTTACTATCTGACTAAATTCTTTGATTCTTATAGCTCCCCTCACAAGGAAGCATTAACATCCATATTGACAAAACGCAACATTATTACCATCTGCATTGACCGTCCAAGCAGAATTCAACATAAGTGCTAGCAATTATTCTTATGAGTTAATTTCCCCATTTAAAATCCTCTTCTCTATTGTACCTACTTCATCCGGTGCAAGATTCGCTAATTAATTAAATTCCTTTTCACAAAGTGACCTCTGTCCGACCCTCTTGTGTGAGTTCATAACAATGTTCGCATCTTATCCTGAACATATGATGAAGGAACTTGTGGTCAAACCATACCTATGTTCCTTCGCTTGACAGAACATTCCACTTCTGAGTGTGGTGGTTACCTCTCACCATTGTAGCTCTGCTCTTACGAGCCCAGAAAAATTTTACCCTAAATTTTCACTCCCGATTAATTCACACTCCACTATATACCCAAGCCTTTGGATATTTAACTACTATTGGCTAACACACAAAATCTTTGCATCTTTAGAATTCCACCGTTGGTCCTCTTCAAAGGACCGTTAGAATCTCTCCCATTTTAACTATACTGAGTGAGTCTAAATTGGCACCACTTTCTACTATAGCGGGACTTGAATATCATATGTTGTGCCCTAGCCGTCTTATCATTTTGGCTCCCCGTGCCATAATAGGCGTGACCTCAACTACTGTTATCATTCTTGAATATACCCTATATCCCCAACCGAGCTCTACCTCCTGTTGTTCGCCCAACGACCCTCGCCTGACTTGCTTAATTGTTCAGCACCCAAACACATCTGAACTCTCATAAGATTCACTAATATATATGTCATAGCAGTAGAACGAAATCTCACCAAAGAAATCAACGATCCTAAACATAGGGCTCTATATCAAAGAAAGCTATGCTTGAAGAAAAATAAGCCACACATATCCTAAAGGACACTAGAACCTGATGCTCTGATACCACATGTGACACCCCGACTAATTAAATATCGGGTAGCTACTCCTGTATTAAATTAATACAGAATATCAAGTTGGTTCAGTCTTAGCATCAATGTCGAAAATATTTAATTACTTACTAGCCACCTAATATTTAAAATAGAAAGATTCCAATTTTTTTTATTTAAATTAACAATTAACCAAGTAATTAAATCATCATCCATCAATCACATAAACAATCTCATATGAATAACCAATGTAATGAAATAAATTGAGTCTGGAGTAAACACACCAATAATAATACCAGAGTAAAATAAAATCCCAATACAAGAGTCTGAATAAATAAACCAACATCTGAAATAAAGAAAGTCCATATCTATAATCTCTAAATAAGAATGGGCAACATGCCCTAACTGACATGAATGACTCTGAAGGAACCAAGGATAATTGTGGAGGCATTTAATATCGAGATCATGTATCTTCCACAGTAGCTACAGCACGTCTTCAAAATGGAACTCCTATGCTTGGTGTCCCTGTGACTGGGCACCTAAAAGGTTTTTACAGAAAAATAGATTTGGGAGCAAACGGGTCAGAGCCCAATGTGAAAAAAGTTTAAAAATATAGCAAGTCTTTAATTTCATTAAACAGTAAATATTATACACGTGTTAGTTACGTGCTCTCACATGAGTTCCTCACCCCTCAACTAATGTGCACACCTAAGGTATACCCTTAACCCATCCTAGTTATGCCACTAACTAACTAGTCTGTACTAACTCCTATCTTCACATTGTAATATAGGGTGTCTATTCGTATTACCCAAATATGTCATACGTATAACTCATAATTACATTAATCAAATTACTTAACTTAAATGTTGTATAAATTCTCACATTTTTAACCCATTTAATTATCTCAATTATTCGCATCTACCAAGCAACAGTGAACCAGACACAAGTACATATATCTCAATCTTAGTACACATATACATATATAGCACCACTAGGCTAAGCTGGGGGTGTACTCACACTCTGCTATCGAATCCCGGTACATCACGTACATAAGAATCACGCATTTCGAATCGCTCAGGAACCGTTTCAATAAAAATCACACATATTGGAGGTGAACATAGTTCACATGCCCATGGGTCATGCACACACCTATGATCCCATGGTCATCTGACTTATCAACTCACAAATAAGTCATTCACAGTCCTATGTCCTTAAGTTACCAATCTAAATCCCCCCGATGGCACACAAAAATAAGATAGTCTTTTTTCAAAAATTAACTTCCCGTGATAGCAAGCATGGTAGGTATGTCATACACATAATAATCCATATACTAAGAATTCACACAACTTAGGTAATTATCATATTACTATAGGTTTATTCCTAAGTCTTATACGTACTATAATATTTTCCAAATTATTTTACGTAATACGTTTAGCCGATAAGTCTCTCATCGTATAATTGTGATTACTTAAACCTATCCTAAAAGTTTACTAAGTCTCCCACTTGTCCCTAAGATTAATTCAGTAATTTAAGGTCTGTACTTATGCCTCTAACCTTAAGATATCACTTATAATAATTTAATTCATGATCTCGCAACTTCTAATAGTAACTCACTCGACGGACGCTCATAAGTTTAACACTAAGTTCCAAACCAATTCTAATATGTTTCGGGCTTCAAGTACACCCCTACTGGTCTTCCCTGAGTCTCAATATGTCCAGGTAGACCCGACCAATAACTTTCAAGAGTCGGAATCGATCAAATCTTAAAAGGGAAAAATATCACAAGTGCAGGGAGAGTCTATCGATCGACTCAAGAATGTCGATTGATCGATCAACCTATGAATGGCGATCGATCGATCGAGGAGTTACAACCCATATTTTCTGCATTTTCCGCCTTAGTTTTATCTTCAATCTTAATTACATGATCCCAATTTCTAAAGTAAATGTATCTAATGTTATATTAACCTAAATTCAAGGTTTCTAACATTCCAGAATCATCTAATCATCACAAGAACCGCATATAAATCGATACATTCATCAAATTCTCATGTTTAACCCTAGTGTAGTTTCTTTCAATTCAAGATAATCAAATACTCAATTTTAATCCTAGATTTCTATCACTAAGGTTCTGATTTAAGTCTCTATTATTTCCAGAATTTAACTACATGAAAAACCTACCCATATTTAGGTTTAATTCTCCCAATTTATGAAATTTTCAATTTTCCAAATCTAGCCTACAATTCTAAACTACATGGATAATATATTTGCTGAATCATAACAAGTTAAATCATTTTCCTAGAAAATGGAGGTTCTGATCCTTTGGATCAGATGGTATGGGAGTGATCCTCTCTTCCCGATCTAACCAGTGGTGGTGATGGTGGTGCAAAGGGTCCAAGGATGGTGGCTCTTCCTTGGAAACTTCCTTCTCTTCCTCTCTAATGGTCGTATGTATTTTTGGTTGTGAAAACCCTAGGAGCCCTAAGTGTTGGATGATATAATCAGTCTAAAATTCGTGGGTTATTATTCCTCAAAAAGTTAAAATGACTAAAATACCCTCCCGGGTTGCCGGTTAGACCTAAAATGCTCCGGAACCCAAACTAAACCCTCGGTTAGTGTTTTCTGACTATCTCGACCCTTCCGAACATGTTGGCGCACTCAAAACTACCATACAGATGATATAAAAATAATTTACTTTTAAATCCATTAAATTGGTTCCAGACACGACTGACACGCGCATCCCAACTTAATTATTGAAACTGCTGTATTTTCCACTCGTGACAGTTTTAAGAAATACAATAATCATATATTACCATATTCACTCAGTAATATTCAACATTATCATCATAATCAAATACTAACTATCGTCTCGCTAGTTATTTAAATCCGAATTAGTTTCTAATTAATTATCCCAGATTAATTTAATTAATCCCGTAATTAAAAGCAATTTCATTTAATTAATCTCATAACTAAAAGCCACAAAAATACGGGGTATTACACCTGTCCTTTGGCAAAAAAATTTAATTTTTGATGGAGAGAGGAAGATACCCCCTTGATTTTATGAAGCCATGGTCGGTCGAGCAGTAGATTGAAACAAGTTGATATGTCGATAACCTAGAACTCGGTAATGGGATTGATAGGGCCAGCCCCTATTATAAGCTTTATGGATCCCATCTCGATGAGTGTTGTCATAATCATGCACCATGTCAATAGTTAGATCAAGGTCTCTTACTATCAAACCCAAGTAGTTGAAGGTTCGTAATGGGCAAACATTGAGTGCTAATCCGTTATCGACGAGTGAGAGTAGAATTGTCTTCCCCATTACCTCAACAGAGATGTTAAGGGAATAGTTATGATTAGGATTGAACTTTAGGATTTCTTCTTCAGAAAATGAGAGTAATCTTGTAGAGGTTAGAGACCAAATCAGGTTCATGGCCTCTTCTGGAATGGTGGAAGGAGGGACAGTGGTCCCAATAAGTAATTTTATCAAGGCATTTCGATGCAGCTGGGAAGACATGAAGAGTCCCCATAAAGTGATGTTAGCTTGAGTTTTTTTCAACTGGTTAAGGATGTTGCTCTCTTCGATGGTCATTTTTGGCATGGGGAGTTCCCCAATAACACCATTTCCTTTATTCGTCACTGCTAAATGAGGATTTGAACTCTGGTAGTGCCTCCCAGATCTTGTCATATGGTTCATGGAGGAGGGGAAGAATAAAAAACCCCATTTTTTTTATCTATATTGGACTGTACGACCACTTTTTTTATTTCTCCTGGAAGATCTTCAAACGATATCATCCCACACATACTGATCATTGGGCTAACCTTTTTTTATATTGGTTCTTCATTTGAGCTATCAAGTTTATCCCCCCATTTGATGGAAATGATGTCGTCTTTCCATGAGAAGTTAATGCATTCCACAACCTCACAGATTCTTTATATATATCCTCTCACTCAACGAGGAGGTGAAGAAGTGAAGGGACCAACTGCCCTTGTAGTTGTAAGGCATCGAGTAACTCGAATATACTACAAATATCATTGGCCTGTCAGAACATGTCTACCATGATCTGTACTACATTATCTAAACTGACTTTGTCAACGAGTACCACCAAATTATGTGACTCTCAAGTCCACTTTTGGGCTTTCATGAATAGGGTGTTGAACTTTTGACAGTCAATGGTTATTTCAGGGGGAAATTTTAGTCCAAACTCTAGAAACTGGTTCAATAGTGCTAGAAATTCCATATCTTTCCTTCTGGATTATGGGTGGTATTTGGTTTGGTATTGACTGGTGGGGTAATAACACGCCGATCAATCAGACCTTGGATTACATTTCAGAGGTAGAAGCACTAATCAGTAGTATGGCTGGATGGAAATTACAATGGGTCTCGGGTTTGAAATTTTTGGAAAGTGGGTTTGGCATTGGATAAGGGTCTAATGGATTAATGAGATTTCGGCTCAATAGGGCTTGGTAAACTTTGGAGAGGGGAGCATGAAGCTTGGTGCATTCTTTTTTGATCGAGCTAGCCCAACTTTCTATGCATAAGAGGTAGCAGGCTGTGAGATGTTATTGATGGTCTAGACTATAACAGTCTTATCATATTTTCTTAAAGTGAATTGTCCAGATACTTTCTTTGGCTCAACTTTTGTCTTGGCAATACTTTCTTCAATCTCCACTCTTTCTTTCTAGAGGGCTAAAAAATGTGGGTAATACAGATCTCCCATCCTTACTCGTACATGGAGTAAAAAGTTTTTTTTAAAATACTAACGTGCTCCTCTTCTGAAGGCCGGTTGGTCATAGTGGCCACTTTCTACCTCCATTTTTCTATGAAATTACTGAAGGTATCTCCAGTATTCTACTTCAAAAGTTCCAAATGATGGCGTGTAACCTCCAACTCCTTGTAGTATTTGTAATGCGACATGAATTCATGGGCAACATCCTACCAACTGTGAATTTTAGATTCCTTGAGAGATATAAACCAGCGAAGAGAACTGCCCTTTAAAGTCTATTGGAACATTTGAGCCATTATTTCCTTGGAGGACCCTAGGAGAGTCATGGCTCGGTGGTAGATTCGAAGATGAATAATCGGGGGCCCGCTACCCTCTAACTTGTCAATGTTAGGCAACTTGAACTTTTTTGGCAGCCTTGCTTTAGGGTAAGGATACATATGGGTGTAATCCATGTAGTTCCTAGAGATTCGGACCTAGTTAAACTTCTTGGTTAATAGTTTAAGGCCCTTCTTGTCCTTGTTTAACTCTTCTTCCTTCGGATCGACAGGTACTGGCAAGTTAGCCCCTGGTTGGGAAAGATTCCATATATGGAGCTGAGCTAGTGGTGGTCCATTAACAGGAGGAGCACTTGGGACATGTTGATATTCTTTCGGTACCAAAATAGGCTTAGGTGCGGGTGGGCTCATAGCGTGAGGGAAAAGGACCTCGGTCTCTTAGGGAATAAGGACTCGTTTTGTTGGATCTCATGAACCTCGGTTTGAAGGTTGTCAATATTAAAGGTAAGTTGGACTCAGATCGTCATCAAATCAGGTTTCACATTTGGCACTTAGTCGGCATTCTCCATGGAGAGTTAGTGAAGGTGGATTTCGGACTCAGAGGAAGTAGCGGGAGAATTGATAGAGTTTCGAGGCGATTCGACGAAAGACCGAAGCCATTAGGGAGTCAAGCTAAGGGTCGGCTATGCGATCGATCTGAGAAGGAAAATGATTCGAATTTATTTTAGGAAGAATCTTTTATAGGAAAAGAGGAAAATGTTTTTGATACTTTTTTAGAAAGGGGAGGACAAAATATTTTTGGTATTTTTTTATAAAAGAAGGGAATTTTTTTTTGGTATTTTGAGAAAAGATGAGGGAAAATGTTTTTGACACTTTTGGTAAGGAAGGAGGAAAAGTGAGAGAAAAGTTTCAGCACGATTATTATTATTATTATTATTATTATTATTATTATTATTATTATTATTATTATTATTATTATTATTATTATTATTATTATTATTATTATTATTATTATTATTATTATTATTATTATTATTATTATTATTATTATTATTATTATTACACTTTCACTTGTATTAGGTTTACCTAAATGCAAAAAGAAATGTCGGACGGGACCCGAGCCTAGAAAAATTGGGTTTGAAAAAATATGTAAAACATGGTTTCACTTGTGGCAAAGCTCGTGGACAAGGTCCCGTTTTGGTAAAAAGATGAAATCGTGCAAAAATTTAGGCAACATGCTGACCCGTCATTTCGACAGAGTTTCGTGTAGAAACTAACAAACTAAATATGAGTTCCCTAGGTTTGATGCCTATATGAGGGTACGCAGTTGTTGGGCTAGTGTAAAGGTTCCCCCCTTTGGCACGACTTCCATAATAAACGTCTTGCTTTCGAGGGCGATCGGTACGTGTGGAGAAGCCATTTGATATACCTAAGTGTACGTGAATTGCCTCACTATATACCTCATGGGGGCAATATGTGTGAGAGATAATTCGATATACTCGACGTACGTGAACAAGTTCCCTATTATATACCTCTCATCATGAGTTCGATCAAGCGGTACGATGCGGGAGGAATCGTTCGATATACATCTAAGGTATTAGGCCAATGAAGGTGAGAGTCATATTGCTTAGGCTAATTGCGCCCCGACGGACCATCGCCCATCACAAAGTGACCCCCAGTATGGGACAAAATATTGGTCAATAGTCATGCTCTTGGTGATGTAGTGTGAAAAATGCATGATTCTTGATTAGTATATTATGGAGAGAGTATTTTATTTGGCATGATGAGCACTGTGCTAATAAGGAAGAATCTACATGTATCTTCAAAAGTAAATCTAGCATGGAGCATGAAGATTACTTTAAGCATATATATGTGAGAGTGAGTGGTGTGTGAATATCTATAAGTGAGTGTGTGGTAGTGAATCTAAGAATGGGTAAACTACAAGTGGCATGTGAGAAGTATATGGGTATATATAAGTGTGATAAGTGGAGGTGTGTGCTAGTGCCACCTAAGCATGGATGTTCTAAGTGGTAGGTGAAACATGTGGATATAAGTGACCTTATATACAAGTGTAGGTAGTATGAGGGGTACATGGAGAGTATTTACAAGTGTGTGAAGTGAAAAGTGAGTGATATGTGATATAAACATGAGGTAGATGTATACAAGAAGTAATAGAGAAGAAAATGGAACATACAGGTAGGTGCATACGCACATAAGAAAAAAATGATAACACCCATGCAAACATAGTCTAACCATCTTAAGTAAGTCCCCAGCGGAGTCACCATTGTTGTCATCCCGAGATCTTCCCTCTCCGAACTTTGGGGGAAAGAGGGAGGATAAAGGTCTCACACCCTTCGCAACCCCGGGTGGTGCTTCGATAATCATCGATTTGGGTGATGTAAAGAGATAAAGTCGCTAACCTATTTTTCAGTAAATAGGCAAAAAAACATGTTGCCGACTCGAGAGAATGACATCAAAGACAAACTGATGCTTGCGAAACCAATAGTTCAGAGGTTTGGGGGCTAAGTTACAAAATGGGAATGTGTTAGGCACCCATCCCGCCCTTTCGGTCTCTCATGGGCTTATGTTACTATTCTCCTTAATTTCTTCATTAAGTGTGTGCGCATGTATATATAAGAGGATATCGGAATCGCTCGACTCGCATCATCGAAAATATGGACTGAGGTCATCCATATGAATGTTCCCAGAATAATAATTAAAAAATATGATGTGTGCGCTTATCGAGATATTGATCATTATGATGAAACGATAATATGTATTAGATAATACGCAAGTATGATATATATGGATAAAATAGGATAAAGATGAAAATAGGACTCGAGTCTCGCGCTTTAGCTCGAAACGTCTACGTAGCCTATAAAGGCATCAAAGCCCACGTAGTTCGCATATGGCATGAGGGTGGGGTTTATCCCATAATTTCAAACGGGAATTTTATTATATGTGTATGAGAAAAAGGTGTTTTTAGATTTGAGAGAATGCGGTGAAAAATCCTGTTGGAATTTATGGGTGTAACCCTGTTTTTCTTGTTTTGATTTTTTCATAGAAAATATATTATGTTTAATATAACTAATAAATAATTAACGATTAATATGTGTATGATCTAAAGTAAAAGCTAAATTAAGAATTTCTATAACTAAAGAGAAAATAGAGGAATTTGAAATGAGAGAAGAATGTTCGGACCTTCGTTGGAGACTTGGAGATTTGATCTTGATTGATGATGAGCTTCCTTTCAAGTGAATGAAGAATGTAGGAGGATTTTTGCCAAATTGGGTGTGAAAGTGATGGGAATGAAAGGTGGAGAAAGGTTTCAAATAAGGAAACCTCGCTGACTTAAGAAGAATGTTGTTGATCACTGAAGTTGATGTTTCTGAGGTGCCTGGAAGGTGAGATCATGCTCTCCTTATATAAGGTAGGGGGACTGCCGATCGGCATTGTCATTGTCCTGCCTATCGGCAGCTAACCCTAGACACACTGTCGATAATCATGTCCAAGAACCTACTAATTAGCAGTCTGGTGCAGATTTCCAGAAAAATGGTCATAAAATACAATCCCTAAGACCAAATAACGCACGGGGCATATTGTTAGAAAGGTAATTTAGAGACCTTTGGGAATCCTTTAGGCCTCTCCCGAGTCCAAGAGTTGACTTTGGATCAAATAGGGATCGAAAGCGCCCGTCTGTCCTTTGGACAGAAGATCATCGAACGACGACGAATCGTTCATCCAAATTATAAGTTTGAATTGTGCACGGGGTGGACCGTTGGAAAGGTTGTGAGAGGTACTTATATATTCCAAATATACGTGCTCGGTTTGGAGAGTTGACTTTAGTCAAAAGGGGCCCGAAAGCGTTCGATGACCTTTCAAAGTAAAATAGGTCGTTCATCTATACCGTAAGGCTGATTTGTGCACGGGGCAGACGTTGGAAAGGGTATTTAGTGCCCTTACAGATTCATTGAGTGTCGTTAGAGTTGAAGAGTTAACTTTGGTCAAATGGAGCTCGGGAGCACCCGATGGCCTCCAGATCAATTTTTGGGAGAAAATGGTCCATTCGTCTGAACCGTTATGCCATTTCGCATGGGGTGACCCATTGGAAATGGGTTTCAGTGACAAAGATTCATTGAGCTTTCGCACTGAGGACGAAGTTGATTGGGGTCAAATCAAGGCCTGGGAACGCCCGATGGCCTCCAGATCGGTTTTTAATAGTAAAATAGACCGTTTATCTAAACTGTTATTCCTTTTTAATCACGAGGTGGACCTTTAGAAAGGGTATTTAGTGCCCTTCAAAATTTTATTGAGATTTTGATCTACCGATGAAGTTGACCGGAGTCAAATGGGGCTTGGGGGCGGCTGATGGCCTCTAGATCGGTACACGGAGTATGACCTAGGGTTTATAGTAAATGAGGAGGTGCTAGGGACCCAAGGAAGGACTTGGGGGGGGGGGGTCCTAAAATGTGGTGTTAACATGTGGACAAGAATATCACTAGCTTAAATATTTACCTTGGCATGGTATGCCATGTGTTTATGGTTGTCCAAATAAAATGTTTATTTGTTGGTCTTCTCAACCACATAGCCATGGATGTAGGTTTCTTAAATGTCAGGGGCAACCATGGTGCAAGGCTTTAAAGTGGATTGTCCAAACTCAACTCACAAGTGAAGGAAATTCATCCACTGCAAGCTATAAAGGACAGGGAAGTGTTGATGTGAAAGTGAAAGTTGAACAAAAGGCAAGAAAGTGACATATGAGTGGAAGTTAAGTGTGAAACAAACTAACGGTTACTAGAAAGGACCAAAGGGTCATGCTAACGTGAATTAGGTGATTATAAAAACTCTTTTAAGATATAAAATCTATTATAAGTTATAAGTTAGAAAACACTCACGTACACTAGTAAGTAAAAGTGGTGATGCTAGATATAAAAATAATTCCCTTTAAGAATGAGATGAGGAAAAGTGGAAGGTCACACAATATTTGTTCTTAAGGAACCCACCGTGGTGGTAAACCCAGGACAACTCACACACCCAAGTCCACTATTACCAATTATAAGTTACAGATTATAGTCCACGAGTTTACAATGAATTAAACTAAGCAAATACACACCCGTATAACCAGTCTAGTCTAAAATAACCCAACTTGACTGCAAATAAATCAACCCAATAATACCAGGTAATAGTGACAACACACGCAAAACCACACACTCAAACCCGAGACCCTATGTAGATGTAAACAAACACACAAGAAGTATAATAAGATGATATTGAATTAATTAGTACTAAAAGAATGATTAAATATTAAGTCACAAGTCACAAGCTAGGTCTTCCTTAATAATTAATATTCAAGTAAAGATTAATCCTAAAATAATTTAGTTGTCTCAAATGACCACAAATAAAATAGGAGATAAACTTCCAACAATTGTGTCACGCAACTAAAATAAAAATTAACTTAACACCAAATAGAGAATAAATCAAATTAAACCGGTGTTATGTTAAAATATTAAGTCCAAGTAAAATGAGCAAAAGATAAATATGTTTAGCACTTAGCTCAAACAAATTAGGACTTAATTAAAATCAAAAAAAGAAAGTTACAAATATTTTAGTTAAGTCCAAATAGCAAAATTTTGTAACACAAAAATTAATCACAAAGACTAAATTTCAATTTTAGTTCAAACTAATACTATAACAAATTGTGGATCAAAAACTCATACACACACTAACACCACCTAACTATAAAAGAATACAGGAAAAACTATTCAACTTAGACAATAAAAAGTGTGCAGGTCAATTGATCCAATCCAAATCAAATGATACGAGATAAAGAGTGATCGACTCAATAAATTGGAATGCATCTAACTAAAATAAAATTTAAATAAATAAAGATAATGATTTAAAGTTCACACACTAATTAAACCCAACTAAATAAAGTGAAAACACAAAAGTTCAACTTAGAGGATATAACTAGTTAGAGACACAAACCAAATATCTTTAAATCCCAAATAAATTTTAAATCAGATTTAAAATAAAATTATTTTAATAAAAAATGTGTGACACAAAACAACTTTACCCAAATTGTTAGGACTAGATAACAAGTGCGCACACACCACTAAAATGGGTGTAAATAAACTTTCAACAATAAACACCCAAAAAAATTCAAAGCTAGGTCTAAACAACCCAATTAAATTTTAAAGAGATTATAGAACTAAACACCAAATTAAGACAAATGTCTACTGATAAGGAAACCCAAATAATACGGCAAACCCCAACAAAAATTAGATCTGGTTTATAAAAATTTAGGCTTTCAAAAATTATTTTGCTCAAACTTGTGGAGACAAATCAACAAAAAAAAAATTCTTAAATTTGAAACTCTAACAACTTTGAGAGAGAAATATCTTTGAAATAAAAAACATACAGCTGAAGCACATAGACCTTGCCACACAAGTCTAGACTTGGTTTAAACAAATTTAGTCAACCTCAAATAAAGAACAGTTTAGATAAAAACAAGTTTTAACATAAACAAGTGAGGGAGACTGAAAAGATTTTAGATATGCTTTATTGGGTTAAGACTAAGACAATCCAAGGCCAAGAATCATAAATCATAAGTATATAGCAGACCTATAACGGGGCAAAGTTATATATATATATATATATAAAATAAGGAGTAAAAGGTTTTTCACTATTCAATAAGATGATAACTTAATCAGGGGTGAGGATGAAGTCAACTTTGAAGATGTATGACAATCCAAGGGTTTACAATGAAAGATGAAATTTGAGACTAGCATGGTATATTCGTAATTAATATGTTAAAATTGGGTAATTGTAAAAATTAGTCACCCGTCTAAATCATTGCCCATCTTTTCAAAACCACTTTAATTCTTTTTTTTGGTGAGAAAAACAACTTTAATTCAAAACCTCCCTCTTTTCCCTAGACAGAGTCTCACCCACCTAAAATATCCTCACCCACAAAGCTTTTCATCTCTAAAAATCGGTGATGGCACCATCACACAAGAAGGTGGGTTTTTATCAATCTCTTTCAACACAAAGACCCAATCGAATCCCACCTTTGTTCTGGTACAAGACCCAACAAAAAGACCCTTGATGATTTGGTCAAGATGAAACCGGAGAACTCATCTCTGCCGCCATGGACCAGGAACCGAGTCTGGTACTCAACCGGAGATGATCTGGTACGAGACCTAATCGGAGGTGCCATTACCGATCAGATCTGGGACGAGAAACCATCATCACAACTAGATCATTGTCTCCCAACTGTTGGGTGAGATTCACTTTTTTTGGTGCGATTTATAGTTGTTTTCTTCTGGCAGTTTGCTATTCATCTCAGACCTCTCATTTTAAGGCTTTATCTTTGCGGTTGATGTAAATTTTATATTTTTTACTTTTTTTAGGGTGCTTACAGTTTTTCTTCATGTTTTATATCATTTAGTTCGGTTTTAGGTTGTTTAGTTTGCATGTTTGTATATTTTTGTATTTTTTTCTTTTTAATCTAAAGTATTTCAGATTTCTTTTGATTTTAAGGGGGTTTGCATTATACTTTAAACTAACAGATATATTTTTTCTAAAGTGAAACTGCTATTGAAAGGGTAACTCCACTAAGAATCCAGGCCATATAAAGTGATTTTGACTTTAAGGGGGTTTGCATTATACGCACCCACACACGTACCCACGGCCCTGTCTCTGCCTCCCCGCTTCCTCTCTCTCACCCTCTCATATTTTGTGTGGTTTGAATTTGGGTAAGGTCTTCAATATGATCATTTTTGTCAAGAATATATGATGAAACTATAAGCTTTATTGGTGGAGCCTCTATGTTTCTAAGTGTGTTTTATGGTTCAGACCTTGGAGTTTCCTTGCATATTTGTTTCGGGTATTTGTTGAAAATATAGCCCCATTGGTCTATATTTCATTTTCTATTCCCAAAAGTTGATTAAACTTTCTGTTTTTTTTATTTCATAGGTAACGAAAGAAAAGCTCAAATGTATAGTTCACTTCACAGGTAAATATGTTTAGATATTTTTACTGTATAATATCACAAACTTATTTTGTGGTTGTGTTTTTCTCATAAATAATGTATAACATTATGATGGTTCAAATTTTCGTTTTTTTGGTTTGATTTGAGGGTTGGAAATTTGGGTTTCAAATTTCAGGTTATCTATGTTTGGATTTCAAATTTTAGATTATATATGTTTGACCTTCAAATTTGGGGTTCTATGTTGAAATTAATGGTTGTTTTTAGGGGTTTTCGTGATATCTTTGGGTTCAGGAATTTGGATTTTAGGTTATTCCACTTATATATGTTTTTTTAACATAGATTCAAAGTATTTTTTTGCAGATCTAACCAACTGTTTTATTTTTTCTTGCAGATCCAATCCAAACCTGAATATTTTTTTTAGTTTTTGAGAATTTATCCACTTTGCCTCTTTCACTCCCAAACACTCATACGCATGCAAAGACACACACACTGGCTTGATATGTGGAATTTTTGGTTCGATTGTTTCGGCTAAGTTCTTTTTATCTTTATTTTTGGGATCTAATTATTTTTTGTTTGCTGTTTATTTTTATCTTGCAGATTAAGACCTGATTATATATCAAAACCTTAAATTTTTGGGATCTAATTGTTTTTTGTTTGCTGTTTATTTTTCTCTTGCAGATCAAGACCTGATTATATATCAAAACCTTAAACAGGTATACTCTTTTTCATTTTTAGTTTGGTTTAATTTTTGGTGTTTTTTTTATCATGATTCAAATTTTAATTTTGGGGCGGATGAAGTTTTGTTGCTTTTTAATTTTTGGTTTGATTTTACTATTATGATAGTTCTACAAAGATTAATACGAAATTTCCTTGACTATGATATGTCTGCAATGGTCTCACATTGTTGCACGTGAGGGTGCGAGTGCTTGCATAGCTCTGTGCACAAGAGGGTCAAATTGCTGTTACAAAAGGTATGTATTTGGTTCTATTTTAGCCATTCATTAGTTAAGTGTTTAAAGCTTAGATGTATGATGCTACCTTCTGTAATTTGATTGAAAATGGATATGAGGTATTGTTTAGTAGTACAATCATATTTAAAGGCGTTCATAGACAATAAGACGGATATTTACACTTTCCATTATCTATGTTTATTTCAGTTGCACATATAGACAGTAATATGATGACGGCGAGGGAAAATGGTTGAGGCAGTCACGACAAAAATCCCACGGTTACCGATTGACTACTCCTGTGGGATTTTTGTGTGATGGTTCCATCACCGATTTTTAGAGATGAAAAGCTTTGTGGGTGAGGATATTTTAGGTGGGTGAGACTCTGTCTAGGGAAAAGAGGGAGGTTTTGAATTAAAGTTGTTTTTCTCACCAAAAAAAAGAATTAAAGTGGTTTTGAAAAGATGGGCAATGATTTAGACGGGTGACTAATTTTTACAATTACCCAATTTTAACATATTAATTATGAATATACCATGCTAGTCTCAAATTTCATCTTTCATTGTAAACCCTTGGATTGTCATACATCTTCAAAGTTGACTTCATCCTCTCCCCTGATTAAGTTATCATCTTATTGAATAGTGCAAAACCTTTTACTCCTTATTATATATATATATATATATATATATATATATGAAAGCGAGTATTAAAGAAAAGGAGTAAAAATCTCTTGCAAAATGTGTGAATATCGTTGGAGAAGAAAAAAAAATGAGGGAAAGAAAGGTGTGTTTGGCAGCTTGGTGTAGAGAGAAAAAAATATAAAAAATAAAATCCTTAACCCTTTTCTCAAACCCACTAACGAGTATAAAGCCTCAACAATCATTAGCCAAGGACACAAGCGTAATAAGAAAAAGATAGTAGGGGCAAAAAGTTGTCAAAGCCTAAAAGGCAAATTTGATACAGATCTCACGCAAGCAGTCCTCGAGACAACAAATCTCAAAACCATAATTGGTTTTGATTCAAAACCAACGGCACAAAAAAAAAAACAATAAGTTTCCTTGTTCATTTTGGATTAAGAGATTAATTTAAACAATAACTTAATGTTTAAACTAATAACATTATTTATCCAATAAGAAATTACAAAACTCATATTTGAGAATATAAAAATACTAAAAATAAAAAATGCAAAAGAAATTGTATTTTACCCCAGGCAAATTGTATACTATAAAAAAAAATTCTCAAAAATAATTTATATATTAAATCAATATATGGAAATATAATTTATAATATATACAAAAATAGATTTTAATAAAATAAAAAATGCAGGAGCATAGAAAATGATTGTCTCAAAATTGAGCCAACACGAAGAGACTGAGATTTTCAAAGTGATGTAATGAACAACTATCTAACAATGTAATGCATTTCAGAATGTAATGGAACACATTGATGGAAATTCTTTATTCTTTAAGTCATAATAGCACCATTATACATGTCGAATAAACTGGCATTCACAAAAAAAACATTCTCAAATGCTAAAAAAAACATGCACACTAAACATTACAAAACAACATTCACGAATTCTCAAAAAAACCATACACACTAAGTATTATTGCCTCAGCCACCATTTCCTCTACCACCCTTTCCCCTACCACCCTTTCCCCTACCACCTTTAGGATCACCCTTTCCTCTTTCCCTACCTTTTCCTCTGCCACCACCACCACTTTTAGCTTCGTTATATCCTCTCTTTATTTTTGTCATTGGCTTGCCTGGAGAATAATAATTGACCATAAGAATTAATTTAATGAATATAATAAGTTGCACATAACTTACTGGACAAATGATTCTCTATTTTGTGTAATAACTTGGACTACATGAACATAAGGAATCCCAGTCACTTGCCACTCACCACAAGTGTAAGTGCGGTTGTTCAAATCAACTATCTAGTGCTCTAGAGTGTATTTCCTTACACAATATGTCCCATTGCTAGATGGATTTATGAGATAGTTCTTAGACTTTGCCTTATAGTTATTTATCACCCTCTCCACCCTTGGTGCCAAACCATTCTCAACCCATATGCTTGTTGTCTTCTTTCTATCATGCATTAGCTTCATTAGGAGAAATGACACCCCTATAATCATGGAGCACACTGGTGTATTCCTTGTTGATAGAATAAAAATGTTTAAGCTCTTAGTGAAATTATTTATTAAGTGATCACATTTGCACACCTTCTCATAATGTGATCTACCCTGTTGATACAAAAAATATCCACCTACGTGGACTAATAAAAAATGGACACTTGTTTCCTTACGAGGCATAAATCCTAGTCAGCAGTCGCTTAATCAACTCCGAAGATAGTTTCTCGAAAGGCATGACGAGAAACTTGAAGAATGCAGACCATCAAAGTAAATAAAAGGTCACCACATGGGGGAATAACCAAGGGTCTTTTCGCACGTGGTATAGACAGTAAACCATCACATTCATTATTTATGGGAGTAAATGGTTGAATATATAAAGGAATTCCAACCTTTGATCTCCGGGTCACTATAAATACATTGTGTCCCTTTCATTAAAGGTATGATAGAACGAATTCTAGGATATTCTTCTTAACAAGAGTACCTAGCTTTCTATAATCACTCAAATCAATACAATAACAATGGACGTACGCTTTCTTACACAGCCGAACCACTTTAAAAATCATTTGTCTCTTATTTGATTATTTCATCATGATCTTATATTTTATTCGTGATTAAAAAATTGGATCTAGTCCATTTTTTGACATCAATAGATTGGCTCCATCTGTGGGAACGAGTGTCTAATCGTTGTTCTCTCTGTCGTATACCCTTATTCAAGGGAAGATGAATGATCCTGAGCCTAGTGCCAGAAATGAAGGCAACCCAACTGTCCCATCTGCTTCACCTATAATGGTTGACTTAAATGGAATTCTTACTAGTATTACCAGGGTCAAAATGACATGAAAGAAATAACGAGGCAATTAGCTCAATCATTACAAGAAAAATCTCTAGCTCTTTCTAGACAACGAATGGTTCCTTCACCAAGGAGATATATTCCACCTCCACCTCCTAGACACAACCGATATAGCTATTCCAGATCTACATGTGATAGGTCTTATCACCCAGGAGTCAATTCATTGATTAGATCCACAAAATTTTATGATGGCCATTCATATTCTCCTGAAAAGCCAAACTCTTTGGAAATATTGAGCAGAGCTTCGTATTTTGACTATTTGGGACCCCAAGGAACTAAAAATCCTCCTAGAGAGCTGGTCAGAACTAATCAATTCCCAACCGACCATCATGAAGCCTCAGTCAGATCAAGATTAAGCATCCAACGATCTGTGCACACCGAATAAACTTCTCAAGAAGAGAGCAATGCGCAAATATATGGTCGGACAATCGAGGTGCTTCACACATCAATCCGGTGATTAGAAAATCGACTAGGAAAAATGGCAAAGGCAAAGAATCCATTATAGAGGAACTTCGTCCAAGGGTATCCTTTCATTTAGGCAATTACTGATTTCCTAACTCCATCCAAGTTTAAAACCCCTGTGGTTACCCCTAAGTATGATGGTAAAACTGACCCGATTTTACACTTAAAATAATAACAAGCTACAATCGACATCTATTCTATTCCTGATGAGATGAGATGTAGAGCTTTTTCCATCACTATTACTGGTTTACCCCAAATATGGTACAATAACTTTCCCCGAGGATAAACTTCCAACTTCAACTAGCTTATTGAGCTATTCATCAATAATTTTTGTTTTGGGTCCAAGCCAATAAAGAGAGTATCCCATCTCTTGAGTGTCAGACAACGAGAAGGAGAAACCACCAGGGAGTACATCAGTCATTTTAATAATAAGAAGTTGGAAGTGGTTGACTATGAGGAGAAAATAACCATCACTTATTTAATGAGTGGATTACTTCCAGAAAATCTATACTACTCATTGGCCAAAGATCCTCCTAAAACCCAGACTGAGCTCATGGATAAGGCAAGAAAAATCATGAACGCCGAGGAAGAAATGGCTGCAAAGCATAGTCCAGCCACTATGTCTGAGAAGAAGGATTAGAAGGAGAAGAAACTGAAAAGGATAATATGATCAAAAAGTATGGAACATACACTCCATTTATTGTCAGCATTCACCATACCTAGAGCAAATCAAACATAATAAAGATTTACAATGGTCTGAGAGGTTGAGGGTACCCCCAAACAGGAAGGACAAATCTAAGTATTGTGAGTTCCATAAGGATCATGGCCGCATGACTGATAAATGTATCACTTTGAATAATGAAGAGGAATCTCTCATTTGTCGAGGAAAGCTGAACAAATTTATTGATCGGCGAGAAAGTAAAGAAATATGGGGAAAATTAAATTCTCCCTACAAACCCAGAGATGACAGGTAGAGAAACCATGAAGATGGTTATAAAGATGATCACGACCTTCCCAAAAAGCCTAAGAAACTAGAGCGTGAGGTAGGTATGATAAGTTTTGGCTCTTTTGATTGTCATGTAATTATAGGTGGCGATACAATAAGAGGAGATCACATTGCGGAGAGAAAGGCCTACCTGAATGGAGCACAGGACTATTCTTATATCCAAAGAATCAATCTTAATGAAGATGATTGTCCCAGGAAAGTCAATAAAGACAAACTGGTAATCATCTTTTCCAAGAATGACCTCTATGGGGCACTGTATCCCCATGATGATCCATTGGTCGTCAAGTTTATAATCCAAGATGTCATCATCGCTAGGGTTTTAATTGATAATGGGAGGTCGGCTGATATAATGTTCTACCATTACTTTCAAAGTTTAGATTTAAAACTCAGCCAGTTGGAACCATATCGTAGGATGTTGATAGGTTTTTCGGGCAAAAAAGTCTACCCACTAGGGACAGTCAAGCTAGAATTATTGTTCGGCACCTGGACGACAAGTCGCACTGAAAAGATACGCTTCTTTGTGATGGATAAAAGTGTTTAATATACGTATAATGTGATCATCGTCAGGATAGGACTAAATAGGTTTAAAGATGTTCCATTCACAGTTCATCAGTGTTTAAAGTTCCCCACTCACTTTGGGGTCGGTGTAGTGAAAGGGGATCAAAAGGTGGATAAATAGTGTTATTACTCCTCAGCCAAACAAGAAGACTTGATCGATTTGAAGAAGAAGGCCACCACTTATCAGCTAGATACAACAGAGCCTAAAAGTAAATTAGAAGTTGAAACTCTAGATCTCTAAGATTAAACGGAGTTAGTCAAAGAGAAGATTATTGAAGCCATCAAAATCATAATCCTGGATGATAATAAATCGGAGAGGACCACTCAAATCAGTTCAACACTGGATCCACATCTTAAACATGAATTGATTACATTCTTGAGACATAAAAGGAATGTGTTCGCTTGGATCCACAAGGATATGCATGGGATTGATCCCAACTTCCTTTGTCATGAGCTCAACATTAATAAGGATGCTAAGACGATCAAGCAAATGCATAGGGTTTTCATTCCGGAGAAAAATCAAGCTATACAGGAAGAGGTGGAGAAACTACGAAAGATCCAATTCATTGAGGATGTTAAATATCCATCCTAGTTAGTCAACGTTGTGATGGTAAAAAAGAAAAATGATAAGTGGAGAATGTGTGTAGATTTTACTGATTTGAATAATGCCTGCCCAAAGGACCACTTTCCCCTACCTAGAATTGATCAATTAGTGGATGCTATATCTCTACATGAACTATTAAGCTTCATGGATGATAAGAACAAAACCAGATTACAGGGAAATTATTTCTTTCATCACCAGCTGGGGTACTTATTGCTACAATGTAATGCCCTTCGGCTAAAAAATACTGGAGCAACATACCAGAGGTTGATCAACAAGGTGTTTGAAGGGTGGATAGGGAAGAATATGGATGCTTATGTGGATGATATTTTGACTAAAAGCAAGAAGGATTCAGATCATATCTAGGACCTCAGCCAGAATTTTGATCAGTTGGAAAAACATCAGATGAAGTTAAACCCAACCAAGTGTGTGTTAGGTGTCTAAGATGGAATGTTCCTCAACTTTATAGTAAACCAAAGAGGAATCGAAGCTAATCCAGCCAAAGTAAAATCTTTGATAGAAATTTATTCGCCGACCTGAAAGAAGGATGTACAAAGTTTTACTGGTAGAGTGGCATCTTTAACCATGTTTGTTTCTCGTGCAACATATAGGTGTTTGCCATTATTCAAGGTGAATAAAAAGACCTTCAAGTGGAATGCATATTGTGAAGAAGTGTTCCAAGAATTGAAAAAGTACCTGGGATCACCACTTTTATGGTCCCAACCTATTTTGGGAGAAAAGTTGTATTTATACTTAGTTATTTCTGAGTTTGTAGTTAGCTCGGCCTTGGTTCGATTGGATAACAGGATCCAAAAACCAGTTTACTACACTAACAAAGCATTCAGGGGAGCCAAAATTAGGTACCATGCTTGGAAAAACTAGCCTTATCACTTATTGAAGATTCCAAGCGTATGAAGCCTTATTTCCAAGCACACGCCATAGTTGTATATACTGACCTACCTCTTCGGCAAGTGCTCAACAAACCTACAAAGTTAGGAAGATTGATGTACTGGGCAGTAGAACTGGGAGAGTATGACATCGTCTATGAACCAAGTTCATCCTTAAAAGTATAAGATTTGGTGGATCTCATTTCAGAGTTCACCTATCCAGAGGTTACCGATCAATAAAACTTCCTTGCCTAGCACACTTCTTCAGAATATAACTTATCTCAAAAGAAAGACAAAGTTATAGCTGACCAACCTGAATCATCCAGAACTTAAGAAAAGGCTCATAAATATTCCAAGGAGAGTAATAAAATATTCCACCATGGAGTTCTGTCTACGGAGAGGTTCAACAGTGATATCCTATTATGGAATTTATATGTGGATAGATCTTCATGTGCAACTGGAAGTGGGGTATGTATCATAATTAATACTCTTGATGATATATGTTGAT
This sequence comes from Sambucus nigra, assembly GCA_949130495.1. Taxonomy (NCBI): domain Eukaryota; kingdom Viridiplantae; phylum Streptophyta; class Magnoliopsida; order Dipsacales; family Adoxaceae; genus Sambucus; species Sambucus nigra. The sequence goes on along the minus strand of OX422207.1, from coordinate 284,077,516 downwards.
GTAAAAAACTAGATTATCTCTAATTAATCAATCACAGATAAATTAATAAGACAAAGAATTTTTAAAGTGGTTCAGCCTGATGAAAATGGCCTACGTCCACTATTTTTGTATTGCTGACTGTTTATTTGGAATCTCGATGATAGGTCCACCCACAGATCCAAAGTCCCCTCTCATGAGGAGGTTACAATGTATTTATAACCTTGAGGCCATACATATGAAAAGATAATACGCTATTATCTAGTAGACATATACATCTGTACGATAATAATGTGCATTTAGTGTGCAACCATCTTTTAATTCTCTTGATTTGGATGCTCTGCACGCCAACTAGCTCGGACCGCCTGAGTTGCTCGGTACGCTTAAGTTGCTTAGAGCCTTAAGTTCCTCGGGGCTACTAAGTTGCTCGGTATGATTGAGTTGCTTAGGGCGCTTGAGTAGCTCGGTGACAGTATGTTATCCGTTGGAAGTTTTTTTAATTCTCACGTAGGTTGACACGTGTCGTGAAGTGAATGGTCCACATCAGTAGACTAAATTTGGTATCAACAGAAGCCCCCAGTATTTCACAGTTGAGGTTGAAGAAGAGTGTGGAACATTTTTCTTGAAAACTGCTTGGATTACGTATCTTTATGGATTGTAGGAAAATTTTATAATTCCTTTTTGAGCGCATAATATCAGACTTCATAAATATTTTGAATTTTCACGATCACTTCGATATTTGTGCCCTTTTCTTCTTTTAGCCGCCGAAATTGCAAACGTCTTTCCTTGTAATCATTATTTTTCTCTATTCCCAAGGTAAATTATTTAAGCGCAGTAGAAATCCTATCGTCTTTCACTTTTCAAATCTGTATCTTTGAACTCTTCATTTTCTCTCTATCTTGTTCCTTCCTTCTTTCCATTGTTCATTATCAACTGATCTCTCTTTTTTCTGTAAGATTTTCTTCCCTTTTATCTACTTTGTTCATCATGGTTTATCTTGTTGAATCGCTGGACAAATTTCAGTCTGAATTTTCAATCCCTTTGTGGGTTATCTTGGAAGAAATTTTTGGTCCTTCTGATTATTTTTCTTTGGCTGAGGGACATTGGTTCCCAAGCCTTTTTGTAGCCGAATGTGGTTTTTCTTTCCCGCCAAATCCCTTGTGTTTGGAGTTTTGCCAATATTTTGATATTGTACCTGCAAGAGTAGATCCAAATACATGGAGGATAGTTAATGGCGTACATAGGTTAAATCAACTTTATGGAACTCTTTTAGGGATTCCATAGATTATGTATTGCTACAAATGGGTTACCAGTGGCAGTACTTTCTATTTAAAAACCAGGTTTTTGAATAGAGCGTTAGTTGTCAATCTTCCTTATGCCAATAGTGATTATTTTGATCATGGGGTTGTGATGAAAAATTGGCAACACCCTCCATTAAATGGAGATGATGTATACCAAGGTCCCAGGTGTCCACTTTATGGCAATGGGATCGGTTGTTTTTATTTTTGAAATCTTGTTTTCTTTGTATTTGATAAAATGCATCACTGACATTTGATTTTGTTTGCTACAGTTGACAGTAAAAGGAAACCTCCAAAAGAAACCGAGGTTAATATAAAGCATTTAAAACTTATCTGGGGCTTGCATCAATCTGTTGTTGAGGAGCACGTTAGATCTACTTCTTATTTGCTGCAATATAGAAGTTACACTTCATCTTTTAATGCTCGTCCTGTGGTGGTTGATCTTAACCAAGTACCATCCTCTGAAACCACTGTGAAAGGTTCTTCCTCTGACTTAAGTATTCCCATCAATGATCTGATGAAGAAGAGAAGAGCTCCTGCCCTTTTTGATAAGTCTGCCTCTGCCACTGTGGAGGCAAAGAAAAGTAAACAAAGTGTCCCAAAAGAAGGGACAAAGACTATAGATGTTACCCCTGAAGCACCTTATACTCTTGAGTCATTTGAGTCTATATTGTATAAGTGTTCATCTTGTTTGGAAATTGTGACAAAATTGTGTTTATCCTAGAATCCAAAGAACCCCAGAGCTTGGTTTGTTATTTCTCCCTTTTTGATTGATCTAGACCATATTACCAACACTCACACACAGTAGAATTGATCTCATACATTTCATATTGCATATAATTGTGTGTACATATGTTGAGTGTGTTTAAATCCCTAAAATTAATTTTTATATTTTTTTGGGATTTATTTAAACATTTTAAATAAGTTTTTATTAATTAAAACTCGTTCTTTAAAAGTTTTAGGGGCCAATCTGCAATTAAGTTTTTATGGTTATATTGGCTTAAAGTTACCTTGGGTAGAATTCGAAAGCGGCAGAGACTTCAGGGTGTGTTTTTAATCAATTTTGACGCGCGTTTGATATCTTATTATTGGCCAACATTTGTTGTCTTCTGATTGGTGGAGAGTGTGTTTCTTTATAGAGAGGGAACCAGCGCCTGTTTTCAACCCTTGGATCATTTTTTATCAATGATCTGCATGCGCCCTTTCATAATCCTTGTGAACCCCATATGAACCAATCAGGAGAGATTTAATCACCGCATATCGTGAACCCTTGGATCAAATTCAATCAACCTTGACTCAATCTCAACCCTTAATTTTAAACGTTATTCTCGAATCTTCTCAGCCTCCTATAAAAGGACCCCTTCACTCAGCCTTCTGAGACTTTTGCCATTTCGTCCTTTTGAGAGAAAAAAGAGAGTAGAGAGAGAAGAGAGAAACCAGAAGAGAGAGAAAGAGTTAGAAACCCTAACCCTAAATCGTCCAAACCATTTTTCAAACCTAAAACTCTTTTCAAAATCCTGTATATCCCAAACACAACCTTCAGTGTTTGAATGTTTTTGTGAGTTGGTTTGTGTAGTTGGTTTGTAACTGTAACCTCTTCGTTCTTTAGATCTTGTGCCCAACTTAAACATTATTTCTTAGATCTATTTTCTGCTTTATAGAAATTTCAGATCTGAGTACTTCATGTTACATTACGTTTAGTTTAATATTTTGTTTCTCAGCTTGAGAAATATATTGTTGATTCTTTTCTGTAAATGTTTTTGAAACTTTGAAATCAACAATAATGTTTTCTGTTTCTAGTTCTCTTGAAACAAGACCTTTGACCTAGTTTGGAATCGCACTTGGTGATTTTCAATCTCAAAAATCTTTTCAAAATTGAGATCGATTAAGATCTTGATACGTCTTCTGAGAAAGATAGCCGTGGATTCTGGGATTGTTATAAAGGTCAAATAAGGTTAAGTTTTGTGATGAGAGAGAAAAAGAAAAATCACAGCATATAGTCTTATATGTAATTTGTTAGGACTGGTTGTACATAATAAGTGTGTGTGTGTGTGCATACATGTGTTAGAAAGCACCTCCACAAACACTTTCACCCTACCACACTAAAAGTGTTGGTAATAAGATCTTGAGAACAAGAGTCGACGTAAAGAACTTGAACAAATTGGAAGTTATCAAACTGGGAGGACAACATCAACAATCAGAACTGCAGAGAAGTTATAAGGACACCAGAGGGTACATTCCTAAACTTATATAGGTCTGAGTTGTATGCATGTTTGTTAAATAGTTTGTAACTGTTAAAATTTGTTTATAGTGGAATTTTTGGTTTACTCCGTAGAGGGAGTCGTGGATGTTTCCTCAGTTGGGTGAGGTTTTACCACGTAAAAATCTTGTTCTTAATCTTTCTACATCTCCTCATCTCATTCTTAGTTGTGTTGGGTTTAAAGTTTTTTTTAAACTATTTTATTAAACCTGTTAACCAAATCTTGAACAAATATCGTACATACTTTTGTTAAACACATCTTGTGTTCTATTAGTTTTGGTTTTTAAGAAAAGAGTTTCTTTAAAAAACTGTTCGGAGTTACTTAAATAGTTTAATTTTATTAAACGGCTTTAGTAACAGATTTTTAATTGGTATCAGAGCTTTGTAAACTTCTTTTAAAGAGATCCTGTGTTTCTAAAAATCAAACATGGACGAGAAAAATGAAAGATTTGGTAACTTGACCAGACCTCCTATCTTTGATGGAACCAATTTTGCTTACTGGAAACTAAGGATGATTGCTTTCATTCAAGGAACTCTGGGAGATGATGTTTGGGACATTGTTGAAAATGGATACATTTTTCCTACAAACCAGCCACTGAAGGAAGTAATGAGAGGGTTAAGAAAGTATTAAGTGAATTCACACAAGAAGAGAAACAAGTTTCTCGTAATAATAACAAAGGAAAGAATGCCATATATATGTCCATAAATGAACATGAGTTCAAAAGAATCTCATCATGTACCACTTCTAAGGAAGCTTGGGACACTTTGGTTACTGCTCATGAAGGTGACACTGGAGTTAAGGCTGCTAAAACTCAAATGCTCATTCAACAGTATAACTCCCTAATTATGTCTGAATCTGAGTCATTTGATGACTTCTATATGAACTTGACTGATATTGTGACAAAAATGCATGCTAATGGGATAACATATGACAGACAAGAAATAGTATCTAAAATTCTGAGATCATTACCACAGAAATTTGACAACAAAAGATATGCTATTGAGGAAATGTGTGATATAAATCTCACTCCTGAATTACTCAGTAGTAAATTAAGAACTTTGGAAATGGAACTAGAATTTAAGAAACAATTGACCCAGTCCCATAGGAAATAGACTAGTTCCAATCTGAGCTTTTCTTCTAAAATGATTAAACCTGAGTTTAATATTCCCAATGATGACTCTAATGAGGAATGCGATATAGAGAGTTTGGACAATCAGATTGCCTTAATGTCAAAACAGTTTAAGAAATCATTAAATTTAGAAATAACATGGCAAACAAACAAGGCAAGTCTAATTATCCAACTCCTTTTAATCACAAACCTCATGAGAAAAGTCATGACAAACATCACAAGGACTCTCACACTAGACCTAACAGAGACCTTAAGAAGACTGATTGCTTTAGATGTGGTAAACTAGGACACATTGCATAAGACTGTAGAGTTAACTTGAACACTCAAAACAAACATGCTAGAGCCAACATTTGTAAGACATGGGATGATTCAAGTGACTATGAAAATGAGGAACCTGAGTCATCTGATGTTTTTGACCCTTGCATGTCTTTCTTTGCCAAAATTATCTATAATGATGATATGACTGTGTTTGTTAGTGAGGATGAATTTAGTAATTCTACTTCTGATGTTTCGAATCATACTGTTACTGGTTTAGATGCTTTAATTACTGAGAATATTATTATTTCTGCCTCGGGGTGTGTGAGTCAAAGGGAAAGCGATAATGACAATGTCAATGGGTGTGTAAGTCCAAGAAATGAAGCCTTAGGGGTCACTTCACACACTACACTTAGTGACTTGGACAATGAAGATCTCCTAGATATTCACACACTCTATGCCAAAACTCTAAATAAAAGCACTAGACTAGAAAATATTGTGAAAGATCACACCAAGAAGTTAGAAGATCTAAGCCTGATGGTCAAATTGAATGCTGAAGAGTATACTACCCAATGTCTAACTCATGAAAGTGAAATCAAAATATTTGATAAAAAACTCAGAAACTTGACTGAAACAAATGAAACTATGGAGAAAAAATACAAAGGAACATTGTTAGAATTGGAACAAACTAAAGAAAGGATAGCAACTATTTTCAAAAAAATTACAAAATTTGAAAATAACTCAAACTGTTTTGATGAATTTGTTGCTGAATCTAAAACCAATTCTGATGATCGAAATCGAATAGGATTTTGCCCCATTTTGAAGACACAAACAAAATCTTTTGAACCTATCAAATTTGTGTCAGGAGGTAAAAGACCTATTGAAATCTGCCCAGACTTTCATTTTCTAAAAACTAAGTTTGACTCAAAACATCAAAATTTTAACATTGGGGAATCAAGTTGCTCTAAACATGAAAGTTCACCTAAGGCCAAATACGTTTGCCCCTCTATTAGGAAGAGTGAGTCTACATTCAAGACTGTCCTATCTAGGAATAGAAGTCAACCTCAAAATTCTTTAAAACCTATGTTTAGAGACTTTCCTAAGGAGACCCCAACTTTGAGCAATCTTTATTGCTCCTTCTACGATATATACGGTCACTCTTTTGATGGTTGCTATGCTAGAAGACTTGTTAAACCTGTCTGTAATCCTCCTATCTATCAGAATTTTAACTATTCTAGGAGAAGCTGTAACAATTATGTTCTACCTAGACAACCAGATAAAAACTCTAACTATAGGAAGAGAAAGACCAAACCTAAAAGAACAGTTCCTAGAAGGATTCCTAAACAATTTCCTAAACCATATGCTCATGTCTTTCATAAAACTCAAAATCATGCGCAAAATGTTTTTCAACAAAAATCGAATGCTCGCAAATTTTATCAATTTGGAGCTAATAAGCGCAAAATGAAAACTAGAGAAATATGGGTTAGAAAAGAGGATCTATTACCCTAGATGAAGTGTAACATTGTTATTACTGCTTTAAAAGCTGAACACACATCGTCTGGTTGGTATTTAGACTCCGTATGTTCTAAGCACATGACTGGGGATGATACAAAACTTTTGAACAAAATCAGCTTTGCTGTAGGAAAGGTTATTTTTGGTGATGGAGTATCATCTCAGATCATAGGCAAAGGAACTCTCCAATAAGATGGACTTCATGTTCTTGAAAATATTCTTCTAGGACTTAAGGCTAATTTACTTAGTATCTCGCAATTTTGTGACTTTGATCATACAGTTACCTCTTCAAAGAACAATTGCAAAATTTTAAATGAAAAAGGTGAATGCATAATTACAGGATTCAGGACTCCTGACAATTGTTATACTGTCATGAACAAGTCTGAAATCTATAATGTTGCCAGAATGGATGACAACGAGATATGGCATAACATAATGGGTCACATAAATTACGATAATCTTAGTAAACTGACCTCTCAAGAAATAGTTAGAGGAGTTCCAAAAATCAAATCCATTTCTAACATTGTCTGTGGTTCCTGTCAGGAAGGAAAAATTATTAAGGCACCTTATAAGAAAGTTAAAGATGTCCTTACCTCTAATCCTTTGGAGCTCATCCATATGGACCTAATGGGTCCCTCCCAAGCTGTTAGTCTATGTGGATACAGTTATATTCTAGTTATGGTTTATGACTTCACTAGATTTACCTGGGTAGCCTTCTTAAAAAATAAGTCTGACACTTTTCAAACTTTCTTAAAAATACTTCTTCAGATTGAAAATGAGAAAGACACTCAAGTAAATAGAATCCGTAGTGATAGAGGTGGAGAATTCAAAGACACTGGTATAATAGAGTACTATGACTATAATGGTTACAAACACGAGTTTAGTGCTCCTAAGACTCCTCAACAAAATGGAATCGCTGAAAGAAATAATCATACCTTTCAAGAGATGGCACATGTTATGTTACATGCCAAGAATTTGCCTAAATATTTTTGGGTAGAATCTATTCGTACTGTGTGTCACATTATAAATAGGGTCTATCTTAGAAAAAATTCCAAACAAACCCCTTACGAACTTTCGTATAAGAAAAATCCCAATCTTAAGTACCTTAGAACCTTTGGTAGTACTTGTTATGTATGCAAAGATAGGGAACACTTGTCCAAATTTGAGAGCTGGGGAGATAAAGCTATTTTTCTAGGTTACTCACCTAATAGTAGAGCCTATCGTGTTTATAATCTTCACACTAAAACCTTGATGGAATCCATAAATGTAATTGTGAGTGACACTACTATAGAGAGTAAGACTGGTGAATCAACTATTGAGGAAGAGCCTACAAGCATTTTAGAAAGTGGCTCTCCTAAAATAGATGATTCATTACCAATTGGGATACCTGAAGTACCTAACTGGGTTTCTAAAGACCATCCCATGAATAACATTGTTGGTAATCCTAGTGAGCCTGTGCGTACAAGATCTCAATTAAGAAATTATGCACATTATGCATGTTTTGTTTCCCTAGTGGAACCAAAGAATGTAAATGAGGCATTGAATGACTCTCACTAGATTTCTACTATGCAAGAAGAACTTCTTCAATTTGTCATTCATGATGTTTAGTATCTTGTACCTAGGCCTGATCACAAAAAGGTTATTGGCACACGTTGGATTTTTAAAAATAAGTCTGATGAAAGTGGGATAATCATTAGAAACAAAGCTAGTTTAGTTGCTCAAGGATACTCTCAAATTGAAGGAATAGATTTTAACGAAACGTTTGCCCCCGTTACTCGTTTAGAATCTGTTTGTCTTCTCTTTGCTATAGCTTACCACTTGCATTTTACACTCTACCAAATGGATGTCAAATTTGCATTCCTTAATGGAATTTTGACTGAAGAGACCTATGTAGAACAACCTAAAGGGTTCATTGACCCTCAATATCCAAATCATGTATTTCTTCTTAAAAAGGCTTTGTATGGCCTTAAACAAGCGCTTAAAGCCTGGTATGATCGTCTTTCCAGCTTCCTCTTAGATAAAGGTTTCAAAAGAGGTGGAAATGATCAAACTCTATTTGTCAAACATTTTGACAAAAACATCATTATTGCTCAAGTTTATGTTGACAATATTATCTTTGGATCAACTTCTCCCTCAGACGTAAAATCCTTCTCTAAAATTATGCATAAGGAGTTTCAAATGTCTCTTATGGGGGAGTTGCAATTCTTCTTAGGTCTTCAAGTCAAACAAAATTCAGAAGGATTATTTGTCTCGTAATCTAAGTACGCTTTAGAGATAGTAAAGAAATTTGGCCTTGAGAGTGCTAAAGATGCTAAAACACCCATGAGTACTACGGTAAAACTATCTAAAGACGAAACTAGTAAATCTATAGATCCTACTCTATATCGTAGTAGGATAGGAACCTTGCTATACCTTACTGCCTCGCGTCCTGATATAATGTATGTTATGTGTATGTGCCCGTTATCAAAATAACCCTAAAGAGAGACATATATCTTCTGTTAAAAGAATCATTAAATATGTAAAAGGCACTCTGAACTTAGGATTTGGTACACTAGTATCACACCTAGCACTATAATTGGGTACACTAATGCTGACTGGGCTGGGTGTACTGATGATAGTAAAATCACATCAGGAGCATGTTATTATATAGGTAATAATTTGGTAGGATGGAGCAGTAAGAAACAAAACTGCACATCACTCTCAACAGTTGAATCTGAATACATAGCCGCTGGAAGCTGTTGTGCTCAATTACTGTGGCTTAAACAAATGCTAAGTGATTATGGTATTTAAGAAAAAAAATTGCATCTCTATTGTGATAATCAAAGTGCAATCAATATCTCTAAAAATCCTGTTCAACACTCGCGAACAAAACACATAAAAATAAGACATCACTTTATACGCGAATTGGTTGAAACTAAGGAGTTAGAAATTAATTATCTTCCCACTGATTTGCAACTCGCAGATATGTTTACCAAACCTTTATATCACAATCAATTTATTTCTTTGCGTAAATCTATTGGTATGGTGTGTGCTGATTAATCTCTTTGATCTCTCTATTTTTTCCCTTTGTCTATTTGAGATAAAAGGGGGAGAAATTTGAGTCGAATGCATTTTACATATGCTAAACAACTTGATCTTAGTATAGTTATTCTCAACAGTTGTAATAGGGTATTCATTTGTAAATAGTTGAGTTATGTACTTTTGATTTCTAGGAATTGGGTAGATAGATCTTTTAGGAATAGGTTTCCTTATTCTTGTTGCCCTACGAGTTCTAGATGACTCAAAGGAGATTTTGTCTCATATTTCCAAAGGGGGATATTGAAGCACCTTATACTCTTGACTCATTTGAGTCTATATTGTATAAGTGTTCATCTAGTTTGGAAATTGTGACAAAATTGTGTTTATCCTAGAATCCAAAGAACCCTAGAGCTTGGTTTGCTATTTCTCCTTGTTTGATTGATCTAGACCATATTACCAACATTCACACACAGTAGAATTGATCTCATACATTTCATATTGCATATAATTGTGTGTACATATGTTGAGTGTGTTTAAATCCCTAAAATTAATTTTTATATTTTTTTTGGGATTTTATAAACATTTTAAATAAGTTTTTATTAATTAAAACTCGTTCTTTAAAAGTTTTAGGGGTCAATCTGCAATTAAGGTTTTATGGTTATATTGGTTTAAAGTTACCTTGGGTAGAATTCGAAAGTGGCAGAGACTTCAGGGTGTGTTTTTAATTAATTTTGACGCGCGTTTGATATCTTATTATTGGCCAACATTTGTTGTCTTCTGATTGGTGGAGAGTGTGTTTCTTTATAGAGAGGGAACCAATGCCTGTTTTCAACCCTTGGATCGTTTTTTATCAACGATCTGCATGCGCCCTTTCATAATCCTTGTGAACCCCATATGAACTAATCAGGAGAGATTTAATTACCGCATATCGTGAACCCTTGGATCAAATTCAATCAACCTTGACTCAATCTGAACCCTTGATTTTAAACATTATTCTCGAATCTTCTCAGCCTCCTATAAAAGGGCCCCTTTACTCAGCCTTCTGAGACTTTTGCCATTTCGTCCTTTTGAGAGAAAAAAGAGAGTAGAGAGAGAAGAGAGAAACCAGAAGAGAGAGAAAGAGTTAGAAACCCCAACCCTAAATCGTCCAAACCATTTTTCAAGCCTAAAACTCTTTTCAAAATCCTGTATATCCCAAACACAACCTTCAGTATTTTAGTGTTTTTGTGAGTTGGTTTGTGTAGTTGGTTTGTAGCTATAACCTCTTCGTTCTTTAGATCTTGTGTCCAACTTAAACATTATTTCTTAGATCTATTTTCTGCTTTATAGAAATTTCAGATCTGAGTACTTCATGTTACATAACACTTAGTTTCATATTTTGTTTCTCAGCTTGAGAAATATATTGTTGATTATTTTCTGTAAATGTTTTTGAAACTTTGAAATCAACAATAATGTTTTCTGTTTCTAGTTCTCTTGAAACAAGACCTTTGACCTAGTTTGGAATCGCACTTGGTGATTTTCAATCTCAAAAATCTTTTCAAAACTGAGATCGATTAAGATCTTGATACGTCTTCTGAGCAAGATAGCCGTGGATTCTGGGATTGTTATAAAGGTCAAATAAGGTTAAGTTTTGTGATAAGAGAGAAAAAGAAAAATCACAGCATATAGTCTTATATGTAATTTGTTAGGACTGGTTGTACATAATAAGTGTGTGTGTGTGTGTGTGTGTGTGTGTGCATGCATGTGTTAGAAAGAACCTCCACAAACACTTTCACCCTACCACACTAAAAGTGTTGGTAATAAGATCTTGAGAACAAGAGTCGACGTAAAGAACTTGAACAAATTGGAAGTTATCAAACTGGGAGGACAACATCAACAATCAGAACTGCAGAGAAGTTATAAGGACACCAGAGGGTACATTCCTAAACTTATATAGGTCTGAGTTGTATGCATGTTTGTTAAATAGTTTGTAACTGTTAAAATTTATTTATAGTGGAATTTTTGGTTTACTCCGTAGAGGGAGTCGTGGATGTTTCCTCAGCTGGGTGAGGTTTTACCACGTAAAAATCTTGTTCTTAATTTTTCTACATCTCCTCATCTCATTCTTAGTTGTGCTGGGTTTAAAGTTTTTTTTAAACTATTTTATTAAACCTGTTAACCAAATCTTGAACAGATCTCATACATACTTTTGTTAAACACATCTTGTGTTCTATTAGTTTTGGTTTTTAAGAAAAGAGTTTCTTCAAAAAACTGTTCGGAGTTACTTAAATAGTTTAATTTTATTAAAAGGCTTTAGTAACAGATTTTCAACCCCCTCCCACTGTGGCCAAGGAAGCTGGCAAGAAGCCCCCTTGTGGCTCCGAGTAAGACTGGTACTATCTCTCCTTCAATTGATGTTGTTATCATTTCACCAATAAAGACAACATATTTAGTTGAACACGCTCTTGCTCCTCTGAGGAGATTGAAGAGAAGTTCTAGTGAGAAACCTGCTGAACCTATCTCTCAACCTTCAAATGTTGAAGGCAGTGTTTCAGTTTTTATTGCTCCGAGCTCTACTGTGAGCTTATAAAGATCCTGGACTGTTCTAGAAGCTCAAGGTGTTGAATACACCTTTTCTCGCGAGAAACTTAGTACACTGGTTGATCAACACATTTCTTCAATAAGTATCTTTAGCTTGACCCCTTTATTTTTTAATACTACGTTCATGTATTGACTTAAAGTTCTTTTTTTTTTTAGCTTGTGACGTGTTTTAATAGAATTTTGAAGAAGGATGAAGCTATCAGAGCTTCCAGCTCCTCGGGTGGGGTAGAAGAAGCTTTTATTGGATTGACCCAGTCTTTAAGGGAATCTCGTCATAAGTATGAGGAGGACAAATGTGCTTGGGAGAAGCAATTGAAGTCTGTTGAAGCAACTCGAGACCAGGCTGTGACTGCCTCCAAAGAGTCGGAGAAGAAACTGAGGGAGGTTGAGCAGAGTAACAAGTAGCTTGAGGTCAAGCTCAAGTCTGTTGAGGAGAAGATTACAAAGCTTTAGGATTTTGAGCGATAGAAGACGGAGGTGGAAGAAAAATTAAAGTTTGCAGAAGAGCTCCTTAGGGAGAGGACCTCCTCGGAGAAGGCAAAGAGGAAAGCTGCAGTTAAAAAATCCTTCAGTGCTGGTTGGGATAAGGGTTGGAACAAGGGTCTGGCTGTCATGTCCTCTCAAATGGAGTATGCCAGTGTCAAATACTTTAGAGATGGATGGGTAGCATCTTTGAAGGAGTTGAAGGTTGCTGAAAACTCTGAACTGTTCCTAGAGTATAATCATGTCCCTCCTCCCTCTCCTGGAGAAAAAGAAGAAGATGAAGCTGCTGCAGATGAATCTTCTTTGATGACTGGAGATCAGATCCTTACTGTTCCTATTGTTCAACCTTTTGAGCAACTTCAACCAGCCAGCACTTCTGCCGAGCAGCTACCATTGTCCTCCGAGCAACCAACTCCTTCATCACAACCATCCAACGAAGTAGTAGGGAATAAGGAGAAGGTGTAAAGTTTTTCGTGTCTTTTGTTTGATTGCTTTCTTGAATGTAACCTGGAATTATAATGAAGAAAATTTGAACTTTGGCTGTTCGTCTTGAATTTCTCTTTTACTTGCTCTGTCTGCATCATTATTGATTCTTTTTATTTCTTCTCTTTGCTATTTTATGGCCAGGATGGAGCTTTTATCAGCTCACGACACAGAATTGATGAAGAAATGCAATGACTATTTTAAAGTTGGTCATGCAAATCTTAATGAGGCCCAAATAATTAACATCCTCGGATCAGGTGCTTCTAACCGAGAAGTTGAAGCTTACCAATACTTGAAGTGCTTACTCGATCGTGTTGTTGCCAACAATGTGGCCTACTATAAGATGATTGAAGTTCTCCAAGGAACGATCGAGGAACTTTAGCAGCAGTACAAAGAGTCCTCCACACTTTTACATCAAGGTTATGAGAAAAAGTACCAACAATTGAGTGATAATAAGGGATATGATAAGTTCATCTCTGCTCATGAGAAGAAAGAGAGTGTTCTGAAGCTTGAAATTGAAGAGCATAGGCATATCGCCAAGTTATTGGAGCAGGAGAACATTGCTTTGCAGGAGGAAATAAAGCAACTCAAATCTGCTGCCTCTTCCTCGGGAGCGTTGATCCCCATTAATGATGAAGGCTTTTCTTTCTTGGAGGTAGAAAATGCTAACTTACGAGATGAGTTAGAAACTTTGAAACGAGCTGGACCCTCCACATCTATTCGGGGTAGAGCAAGATCCTCTCGTGGATAAGCTAGGGCTAGTCGAGTCACCATTAAAGAAGCGAGAACGCAGTCGGCTTTAGAGAATCAATCTGTTTAGTTAATGGCAAAGAACCAAGCCTTGGAAGAAATGTCTAAGAAGATTCTGAACTTCACCGAACAACTCTTTAATCAAAGATCTACTCTGGAAAGTAAAGAAATTTTAGTGAAGAAACTCCACCATCAACTTGAGAGGTTAACTTATCAGTTCCACAAGCGGCCCAGGGAATTTTGGATAGCTGGGTATAACAAAGCTCTGTACCATCTCGATGTTCGGTTGCAGCAGTCAAATAATGAGGGATATAAGCAGGGGTGGTTGAATGCCTTGTGTGTGCTAAAATTGGAGCAGGGCCATTATTTATGGGATTATTATGAGCCTGGAGTTATCGATTTGCCTGTGCCTCCTTTTAAGCTTGATATTAGTTGGATTCCTGTTCGCGCAATTCCTCAATGCCTGATTTCCAAGTATCTCGACGATTACAGTCTTCATGCAAACTTTGAGATATCTCGCCCAGAGCGCTTGCTTGATCGACCCTCCGTAATGAATGTTCGAATGTTGCGATATGTAAACTTTATAAATTCTCCTTATGCATTAGACGATCCTCCAGCCGGGATAGAACCTATTTCAAAAGAAGAGGGGAAAAAACCCATAGAGTAGGATATTTTTATGTAATGAATCAGACTTTTCACATTATATGTAATTTTACTTGATTTGAAATAATTTGTAGAATGTCCTTGTTTGTTGGGTGGTAAATATATATATATTATACTTATCCCATTTGTTGTTTGATTTTAGTGATTTGTCACTCTTTGGGCCTAAGCAATGGAATGATTTGCATCCCATGTTCCTGCTTAGTTGTAGTAATCTCGTATGGATTACCTTGTTGCCTAGACAGTGGACTCCCCGGGAGGTCGTCCAACTTCTTGCCTAGTTTGGTACCAACCAACCGAAGTTGGTTGTAATGAGTTCTCGACCAACCGAAGTTGGTGGTAATTGATTTCCCGACCAATCGGAGTTGGTGGTAATGAGTTCCCGACCAATCGGAGTTAGTGGTAATGAGTTCCCGACCAATCGGAGTTGGTGGTAATTGATTTTCCGACCAATCGGAGTTTGTGGTAATGAGTTCCCGACCAACCGGAGTTGGTGGTAATGAGTTACCGACCAACCGAAGTTGGTGGTAATTGAGTTATCGACCAACCGAAGTTAGTGGTAATGAGTTCCCGATAAACTGGAGTTGGTAGTAATTGATTTGCTGACCAACCGGAATTGGTGGTAATGAGTTCCCGACCAACCGGAGTTGGTGGTAATTGATTTGCCGACCAATCGGAGTTGGTGGTAATGAGTTTCCGACCAACCGGAGTTGGTGGTAATTGCTCTGAATTTGGGTTTGCGTAGTGTGTAGCACTAGTATTCCGAAAAAAAAACTTCAACAAAAAGTAAATGGGGGTGAAACATCACTTTATTCATTTAGAAAGAACTGTGTTACATTTTAACTACTGATAATACTTGCGCAGATGCTCTTCATTCCATGCATTCTTGAATTCTTCTCCTTCCAAAGTTTTAATCCTGTATGTCCCTCGACGAATAAATTCTGTTACTCTGTAGGGTCCATGCCAGTTGGCTTCCAGTTTGTTATGCTTTTGGATCACTTTCTTCAGCACATATCCCCTTCCTTCAAATCACACTTCTTCACTCTTTTGTTGTAGAACAAAGCTGTTCGTTGTTAATATGATGCATTCCCGATTGCTGCTTCTTCCCTAACTTCTTCGAGCATATCCAGGTCTAATCTTCTCATCAAATCACTGACAGGAGAATTGAAATTAAGCACCCTATGCGTGGGTAGACCTAATTCAGCAGGTATGATAGCCTCACTTCCAAATGTCAACATGTATGGAGACTCCCCAGTTGTTCGTGGTGTAGTGCAATAAGCCCACAACATAGAGTGTAGCTCGTTGATCCAGTTTCTCTTTGCATCATCCAGCCATTTTTTCAAACCATTCAGTAGAGTTCTGTTCGTCACTTCAGTTTGCCCATTGCTCTGAGGATGGCCTGGCGCGAAATGGATTTTCAATACATTGGACTTATGACATTATGCAGCGAATTCCTTGTTATCAAACTGGGTTCGATGGTCAGTGATGAATGCATGGGGAAGACCATATCTGCAAATATCAATCAGAGGTTCAGCTTCCACCCATTTAGTAAAATAATCCACAGCGACGATGATGTATTTGAATCTTCCCCTGGTCATTGGAAGTGGCCCCCCGACTAAGTCTATCCCCCACATGGAGAATGGCAAAGGTGATGTAATGGGTGTTAAAAATGCTTCAGGAGTTCTTTGGATGGAAGAGAAGCGTTGGCATTTATCGTACTTGTTAGCATAAGCAGCGCAGTCAGCACTCATCGTTGGCCAATAATATCCCTGTGTCGTTATTCTCTGCAAAAGCGTCTGACCTACTATATGGGCTCCATAGGATTCTTCATGAACCTCTTCAATAAAGTCCTTAACTTCGGAGGGAAGGAAACATCTTTGGAGTGACGCTATAACTCCTCTTCTATAAAAAAAATGCCATTGGTTAATACATAATGAGCAGCTTTGAACTTTAGTTTCTTATCTGTGAGTTTATCAGGTGGAAGAATCCGTTTTTCGATATAGGCCCTGATGGGATCCATCCAGGAAGGTCCCAAGTCAAGGGCAATGATATTCATCATTAAATCTTCGTCTATGCTCCGACCAGCCAAGACTTTTATTGGGATTGTTCTTCGTAGCTCGGTGCGTGTGGTTGATGCTAGTCGAGCTAGGGCATCTACTCGTGCATTCTCTAATATCGGTGTCCTAATCAACTGAACTGCAGAAAAACTCGATACAACCTCTATTGCTTTTGCATGATACTTGACCATCAATTCTCCCTTTACCGCATACACCCCCAGAATTTGATTTACGATTAACTGTGAATCACTTAATACAACGACCTTCTCTGCCTTCATGGTTTTGGCCAGACTTAGGCCCACGATCATAGCTTCATATTCGGCCTCATTATTAGAAGCCTTAAATTGAAAGCACATAGAATACTCCACATCAATATCATCCAGACTTTTTAAAACAATTCTTGCTCCAGCCATCCACATAAAAATTCCATACAGGTACTTCATTATCAAATTCTTGATCAGACAGAGTTCCTCGGTGGAATAGTCGATGCTTCCTTTTATCCTCCTCTGACACTTCTCGCTGATCATTGATCATTTTCTCTTGTTCGTATATCGACGTAAGTTGGTCGGGGTTTAAATTTGATGATCCTGTAACATCCACAGGTTGGTCTGTATTAAAATCCTGTTCTTTGGAGGTATCTTCCTGAGTAAACTGTGCGATAAAATCCACTATTGCCTGCCCTTTAAGTGACGACCTAGGCTCATAAATTATGTCATATTCACCAAGTTCTACTGCCCAGTACATTAATCTTCCTGATTTCTCCGGTTTATGTAGAGCTTGTCTTAATGGCATATCAGTATACACAACTATAGTATGAGCTTGGAAGTATGGTCTCATCCTTTTGCTTGCTTCGATCAACGCTAGTGCTAACTTCTCCAACCTCGAATATCTAATTTCTGCTCCTCGAAAGGCTTTGCTGGTGTAATAGAACGGTTTTTGGACTCCATTATCCACTCTTATCAACGCCGAACTAACTGCATTCTCAGAAACTGCCAGATACAAGTATAATCTTTCTCCCATCACTGGTCTAGATAACAATGGAGGAGCTCCCAGATATTTCTTCAACTCTTGGAAGGCCTTCTCGCATTCATCATTCCACTCAAAAGTTTTTCGGAGTGTTTTGAAGAATGGGAGGCATCTGTCTGTTGCTCGTAACACAAATCTGTTGAGTCCTGCAACTTTCCCTGTGAGACTTTTGCACTTCCTTCTTCGTAGTTGGAGATCGCAGTTCCAGTAGGGCCTTGATCTTTTCAGGGTTCGCCTCAATACCTCGCTGGTTAACAATGTATCCGAGAAACATGCCTTCTCGCACCCCGAATATGCACTTGGTGGGATTTAACTTCATTTGATATTTCTCTAGTTGATCAAAGGTCTAACCTAAATCAACTAGATGATCAACAACTTTCTTGCTCTTCGTCAGCATATCGTCAACATAAACCTCCATGTTATGACTGATTTGCTCTGCAAACACCTTATTCATCAGCCGCTGATACGTCGCACCTGCATTTTTTAGTCCAAAAGGCATAACATTATAGCAATAAGTTCCCCTTGGGGTGATAAAATAGGTACTCTCCCTATCCTCAGGCTTCATTTTAATTTGGTTATAACCAGAATAAGCATCCATGAAACTCAACAATTTATGCTCCGAGGTAGCATCCCCCAGTTGATCGATTCGGGGAAAAGGAAAATGATCCTTTGGGCACGCCTTATTAAGATCAGTGAAGTATACACACATTCTCCACTTATTATTTTTCTTCTTCACCATCACCACATTTGCCAGCCAGTCAGGATACTTGACGTCCTCAATAAAGAAAGTTTTTTGCAGTTTCTCCACTTCTTCCTGTATAGCTTGGTTCTTTTCAGGGCTGAACACCCTTCTTCGCTGCTTCACTGGCTTGACCTCCTTGTTTACATTGATCTCGTGGCACAGGAAACTCGGGTATATCCCTGGAATTTCTTCATGACTCCATTCTAAATTTTTTTTCTGCGCCTTAGGAATGCTATCTGTTCCTATTTTTTCGATACATCCAATGACGCACCAATTTGGGTTGTTCATTCTGGGTGCTCGTCGTCCAGAATGATACTTTCGATAGCCTCCATGACCTAGCCCTTCACGATCTAAGACTCGTCTATAGGGTCTAATGTTTCAATCTCTGCATCTTCTATTTCATCCACTTGATAGGTAGTAGTCTTCTTCCTGGATTCTTCACGTTCCTCCTGTTCGGCAGATGAATAGTAGCATTCCCGAGATACTTTCTGGTCGCCTTTCACAACTCCCACTCTAAAATTGGTTGGGAACTTTAAACATTAATGTACAGTAGATGGTACTGCCTCGAACTTCTTCAGACCTAACCTTCCCATGATGATATTGTAAGTTGATTGGACATTTTTATCCATTATAAAAAATCGTACCCTTTCTGTTCGACAAGCAGTCCATGTACCAATAAGCATATCCAACTTGATCATCCCAAGTGGAAAAACCTTTTCTCCAGTAAAACAGAGGAGGGGTCTATGATAGGGCTCCAACTGGGCTAACTTTAGATTCAAACTGTCAAAGCATGGGTAAAACATAATGTCTACCAAGCTACCATTATCCACTGGTACCCGTGAAATTACCACTTCCTTTATTCTCATCTTGATTACCAATGGGTCATCATGAGGATATAGTACACCTTCCAGGTCATTCTTGGAGAAACCAATGACCAGTTTATCCTTATTCACCTTCCTCGGGCATCATCTTTAACCAAGTTTATTCGTTGTATGTACGAGCAAGCTTGAGCCTCATTGAGGTAAGATTTCCTCTCCACGGTAAGATCTCCACCTCCTGCATCTCCACCTGTAATAACATTACATTCAAATGACCCAAAATGGATTGAAAATACCTCATGCTCTGGTTGTCTTGGTCTTTTGAAGAGATCGGGGTCATCTTCGTGGTCTCTCTTCTTGTCTTCTTTTGCTCGACGAGGAGATTTAGATCTTTGCCTTTCTTGGTCACTGGTCTTTCCACCATTTTGGCGATCAACATACTTAGCCAATTTTCCTTATTTGATGAGTGCTTCAATTTCATTCTGGAGAGCTATACAACGTTTGGTCGTATGACCATGATCTTTGTGGAATTCATAATATTTGGACTTGTCCCTTTTGTCAAGATCTGCCTTCATTTTTACTGGCCAGGCTAGCTCCTTGTTGTTCTTAATCTCCTCCAGAATGTGATTTATATCTACCTTCAAAGGAGTATAATTTCCAAATTTCTTCATCTGCTCCAGTGCTTGCTTTCCTTTCGACTGCCTGTTGCCACCATTGTTCTTCTGATCCTTCTTTTCGGTTTTACCATCTTCCACCTTGGTCTCCTTATTGTCTGCATTCTTTTTCGCAGCCATAGCTTCCTCGACATTCATGATCTTGGCTGCTTTTTCCATCAGTTGTGCCATGGTCTTAGGATGATCTTTGGCTAAAGTGTAGTACAACTTATCTGGCAACAATCCACTCATGAGAGCAGTAATTGCTGTTTTCTCCTCGTAATCAATTACTTCAAGTTTCTCATTATTGAAATGAGTAATATAGTCCCTGGTGCTTTCACCTGCCTTCTGTCTAACACTCAACAAGTGTGCTACTCGTTTGACTAGCTTCGTTCCAAAATAGAAGTTCCCTATAAAGAGCTCTACTAGTTGAAGGAAAGTCGCAATCTTCCCCCGAGGAAGGTTGTTGTACCATATATAGGCTGACCCGGCGAGAGTTCCTGAAAATGCCCTACATCTCATCTCATCTGGGATCTCATAGATATCAGCAGCAGCTTGGTATTTTTCTATATGTAGGACAGGGTCAGTTTTTCCATCGTATTTAGGCGTCACCATAAGAGCTTTGAACTTTGATGGTGTGGGAAAATCCACAATTGCCTGTACAAATGGTGTTCCTTGGACAAAAGTTCTTTGTAGAGGATTCTTGGCCTTAGCTATTTCCCCTAATATGTCCTCCAACCATTGAATAGATCCTTTCCATGCATCATTCCTACCTCGGGCCTATTCGTTCGAGCAACTGATCGTATTGAATTTTCCTCTTGTGATCTTTCAATACGGGCTGGTGGTCGTGACTGGGCAGAGCCTTCCCTTAGGTCGGATGGTCGTTGAGAGTTCCTCGATGCAATCCTAGGGGGACTCCTATCCCTCCTAGGACCTAATCGATAAAAAGGAGATACTCTACTCAACCTCTCTATAGCACTAGTCCTTTCTGGAGTGAGAGTGACATTTCGGTAGGAATCAGTAGCTCGTACTGATTAAGTCTGGCCTGGTTGATATGAAGGATCACTAGATCTTTCAGTACAATATAAGTCAGTACGTCTAGATTGAGAGACCTTCGAGAATAACGTTCGTCTAGTTCTTGAAGAAGGCAAATGGGTATTTCTCTGAACACTTCGTTGTCCTGATTGGGCTGGCACTCCACTTTGAACAGTTTGTATAAGTTGACGCATAGTTTCCTGCATGGCCATTTGCCCTTGGGCTAAATTAGCCATTATACCAGCCAGATCTTGAATATTTGGGGGAGTAGAAGGGTTTGGAGGGTTCCCAGTGTTTTGATTACTGGATTCCGGATTATCAGCCGTAGATGATGAATTGTTTTGGTGAAAAATGCTAAGTACAGTCATTTCCCATAGACGGTGTCAATCTGTTGATGTAAAAAACTATATTATCTCTAATTAATCAATCACGGATAAATTAATAAGACAAAGAATTTTTAAAGTGGTTCAGCCTGATGAAAATGGCCTACGTCCACTGTTTTGTATTGCTGACTGTTTATTTGGCATCTCGATGATAGGTCCACCCAGAGATCCAAAGTTCCCTCTTATGAGGAGGTTACAATGTATTTATAGCCTTGAGGCCGTACATATGAAAAGATAATGCACTGTTATCTAGTAGACATATACATATGTACGATAATAATGTGCATTTAATGCGCAACCGTCTTTTGATTCTCTTGATCTGGATGTTCTGCACGCCAAGTAGCTCGGACCGCCTGAGTTGCTCGGTACGCTTAAGTTGCTCGGAGCCTTAAGTTCCTCGGGGCTCCTAAGCTGCTCGGTATGATTGAGTTGCTCGGGGCTCTTGAGTAGCTCGGTGACAGTATGTTATCCATTGGAAGTATTTGTAATTGCCACATAGGTTGACACGTGTCATGAAGTGAATGGTCCACGTTAGCAGACTAAATTTGGTATCAACAATATCAATATTGAATATGCTCTTAGGTTTCAATTCAAGGCATCAAACAATGAGGTTGAGTATGAATCTTTGATAGTCGGACTGGAATTGGCCCATTCGTTAGGCACTGAGCAGGTAGTAACACATAGCAATTCACAGTTGGTTGTCAACCAAGTACTTCATCTATATGGAGTCAAGGGAGAATTGATTACTAGATACTTTGATAAGAACCCAAAAGTTTACATTTTATACCCCGAATAGATGTATTTTAGTTGCTAATTCTCGGCAATTTGGGTCTTATGCGCTTAAATGTTCGTTATGCAGGCTTAATTGCAGTTGCAGTGTCAAAAGTTGTGTTTCAAGGCCACTTGCAGTAAAATGGAGCTAATTTCCTCCCCTGTATCCTAGCCTAACCTAAATCGAGCCTAAGCCTACCCGGAGCCCCGTGTGTGTCTAATTTGTCCCTTTTTAATATTTTTTATATTTTTAGTTTGAGTCATTTTTATTATTAGGATTTATTTTTTTATTTATTTAGGATTTATAGTTTCTATTGTCTATTTTTATATTTTATTTTTATTTTTATTAATTTTTAGTTTTATTGGGATTAGTTTTTAGGAGTTTATTTTTAGTTTATTAGATTTTATATTTTTTTAGTACTTTAGTTTTCATTCAGATTTTAAGTTTTTATTTCTATTTATTTTTATATAGCTTAGGATTTTATTTTTTTAAGTTTTAATATTTTTATTGTTTTTAGTTTGTTTTATTTTTAGTTAAATTTTATTTGTATTTTTATTTTTTTTAGTTTTATTAATTTTAGTTGGGTACAAATTAACCACACACACACTTAAACTAAACTCCACTCACACCATATACACCACACACCTTACCTACACCATATCTCCTCATTCACCCTCACCCTAACAATTCTACACCTCGCATACACCCAATCATCACGACTCCATCTTCCCCAACCTCACTCTCTCTCTCCTAAACCACCAAACCCACCATTAACATAGCCCCCTTTCCTCACCTCATCATCTTTAAACACCCACCTTCCTAACCACTACAACCCATCTCTCAACCTTACCCCTGACCGCCGGTACCCATGTCCGGCCACCTACCAGACCTCTACCCCGAGAACTCAACCCGAACCACCCTCACTTCCAAACCAACCTCCACCCTCGATTCCCTTACCCGATCGTCACAGACCCAACCGCAGCAGCCCCGTCGCACCTCCAACCTGGTTTTAACCTCGGCTTGACCCAAGACCCCTGCCTCCACACCTCCGGTGAAGACCACAGTCACCGTCCGGAACCCCCTTTCAAACCCGCCAACCTGTGACCTCACCAGCACCTTCCAACCCGACTCCACCCCAATCCGGATGCCTTGAACCACCTACCGGACCTACCCGATTTCCGCCAACGAACCGCCCAAGAAGCGGCGCCCCATATCTTTTACGTACCCATCTTCGGCCCTCCACCCCTAACCAATTCCATAACTCGGAACCCAAACCAAAACCGTATTGAAGGCATCCAAAACCACTTCCCATTTGAACTTCTCCAAAGCTTCTCTCGACATTCACCTGCCAAAATCCAATCTCAATAACCAAATCCATGAAACCAACACATGCCACATGTTTTCTAATATCTTTTACCCCACTTATACCCATTTTACCCCCAACCCCTTTTTAACCAAATCATATTATTATCTCCATTACCACACTTCCCAAATATCCTCACACCTCACACCCCCATGCACATATGCTCACACCTCTCCCACATGTTCACCATAGCCCATTACCAAAAATACCCCTTAGCCCATGCGTGCCATGCATCTACTATAAAAGAAGACTCAAGACCCCATCTGAGGGGCATGAAAAAGATGATGAAATAGAGAAGAGACTTGGAGAAGAAGAAAAAAACTGTTAGAGAGAGAAATTTTTAGTTTTAGTTTTTTTTCTTTACCAAAAAAATATTGAGAGATTGGAATTGAATATTCTATTTCAAGTTGAAGGCAAAATTGGGTTTGATTAATTCTCCTCTTACTAATCATTATATGCTATTACTTGGTTTCAATTATTCTTGAATCATGACTATTGTTGGCTAATCACTCCATTCAAGGAGTGAAATGAAGCCCCATATATTCAATCAAATGTGTTAATTATTCTAGTTTACTAATTAATCATCCCATTTCATTTCCCCTCACCCATAAAAATCCATCTTTTACAACAACGACATATATACCGAAAAGTTATTCATCAAATGGCACCGTTGTCGGTCTTTGGAGCTTGATGTGCTTGAGAGGATTTCTAAATTTTGTGATTCACTTGTATTGAATTTTTTAATTTTAGTACCATTTTTTTTATTATTTTAGAAGGCTTGTATTTAGGATTTTTTGCTTGTATTGTGGTGCATAGAGACATCATTTCATTTTCATTTTAAATTTGTAATAATTGAAGAAAGCGTGATAGGGAAACCGAACAAGGTAGAGAGAGGGCGTCCACGTCGAGGAAAATAAGCCTATCTACTTTGGGTTGGTCGGACTCCCGGGGCCGACTGAGATTGACATATTCTCCCCCCGGTCGACTCAACAATTTTGGCACCCCACGGCCTAAAAACCGTGGGAGGTACATCTCTTATACCCTCGCGCCCTCTTGTTAGTTAGTCAATTCCCTTGTGTGCTCCTACATGCTCTTGTGTGATTTAATTCTTACATTTAATTTTGAATGGAATGATGAATTAAATTGACTAAGACCTACGCCCGGTCACTCACGAGAAGGGATTTCATCACCCGACTCAATCACTTATCCTTTGTGTGCTACCCTAGCCATCACTAATTTAAAATCAATCAACTAGATATCCCCATAGGATACGGTGTTCGTAGGCCTCTTTTTGATCATATTGACTTGTAGAATAACCCGTAGAGTCCTCTCCATCGGGTAAACCCTCAAACGGTTCGCTTTGCGGCACGGAAGTGTCCAGGGAAACTGGGTTTTAAGTGTGGCTGCCCAGTAAAACGGGTTTGTATTGTCCCCATCGTTGTATCGGCCGATTGTTTCGTCGTAGTAGCTTTGTGGAGCATCTATGTGGCAAGCCTCTTGGTATCTTGAGATTAAAGTAGGAACACACATTTTGCAAAAGGCGATTACTCATATAAATTCCGTGATTTTTATCGCACGCGGATTTCATTAAAATTTGACTACCCCTTTCATTAATTTTCAAGATAAAAAATTGGTTATGTGCTAATAAGTATTTTTCCTTCACTTGTTTGTGCCCAATTCCTTCTTCGGTAGTCCGTTTTAGTGAATTTCTCCAAATTCTTAGAGTCCAAATTTTCCCCCACCCTTTTTCTTCCAAAAAAACTCAAAAATATTTTCTTCTATTATTTTTATAAAAAAACTCAAAAAAAATATTTTCTTTCTTTCCACCACAAAAACAAAACTCCAAAAATATTTTCTTTTTCAAAAAATCCAAAAAACCAAAAACAAATCCCTCTTTGCATGCCCACGTGGCAACGAGTTAATCATCGATTAATTCATTCACGTAGTCTTTCTCCCGTCTCTTCCACATTCGGAGAACCAAGTGTTCCCCTTTCTTCTTCCATTCCACCGATCACTTTGAGTTGTCCTCGAGTTGGCATCTCTATTCCCACCATTCATCCACCCACCATGGCTGAAGAGCATGCCTTAAGGGACTATTTTGCCCCGATAACGGTTACCCCACCATCTTGCATAGTTCTTCCACCAACCCCGACGGATCAATTCGAAACTCGCCCGACGACCATTTCCATGGTCTTGAACGTGAGTCTCCATACACTCACTTGCGAAAATTTCTCACGGTTTGTGCGACTTTCAAAAATCAAAACTTAGATGAAGAAAATGTTCGTCTTCGCTTGTTTCCATTTTCTCTCCATGATAAAGTATCCATGTGGATACACTCCTTGTCACCGGATTCTATCCATACATGGGAACAACTTGTGAAGAAGTTCATGTCCAAGTTTTATCCTATAAGTAAGACCAATGAGATGCGCCAAGCCATTCAGGATTTTTACCAAAAGCCCACCGAGCAATTTTGTGAAGCATGGGGCCATTTTCAAGACTGTATCAATAGTTGCCCACATCATGGTCTCAAGAAGAGTCGCCTCGTTCATAGTTTTTACAATGGTCTCATTCCTTCCACTCGCACCATGATTGAGTCCATGCACAAAGGCAAATTCATGCACTTAACTCCCACTGTCGCCTATAATTTTCTCCTTGAATTAGGTGATGACTCTCAAGATTGGGAGGGCACAAATGAATTTTCGAGATCCGAGCCACCACGAGGAGGTAGAAATTATGAGGTTAAAAATGATCCCGATTTTCAAACCTTGCTTCATGGCTTAAACACTTTGACTAAGACTGTTGATGCTCTCAGTTGTTCTATGCAACAAAATGTTTCTCTTTCTAAATAAGTGATGAAAGTCAACAAGTCTAGTCTTTCTTGTCATGTGTGTTTAAGTCAGGATCATTTATCTCATGTGTGCCCCCTCATTCAAGATGATCCCGAACACACTCTAGCCCAAGCATGTGCATTTGATACCACTAGGAAACCCGCACCACCGTCGTTTACTTACAATCCGGATAATAGGAACCATCCCTACTTTTCTTATAAGTACGACAATCACCTTGCTCCATCACAACCACAACAACATGTTGGTGGTCCACCAGGGTTTCACCAAAACCCACAAAGGCAACATCGCCCTCCTATCCAACACCACTATGCTCCTTACCACCAACAAAACCATCCATCATCCTTTGTCCCCCAAGGCGGACTATCCAATCCCACTCATCAAATTTTCCCTGTCCCACCTCCATCCTACGAGTATTCCCAGCCGCTTGGTTCTAACCGAGAGTTGGTTCCCCAACCCCCTTATGCCCCTCCACCCCAATCATCCATCTCCTCTATCGAGAATCTTCTCACTTAATTTATCACGACTTAATAACAAACCACGTAAGTACAGACTCAAGCCATCCAAAGGCTTGAGCAACGTCCTAATCAGTTTGAGTCCGAGCGAGAGAAAGGTCGTTTTCCAAGTCAACCCATTGCTAACCCTAAGGGGAATGGAAAGGAGTCAGTTTATGAGGTTGGATCCACTTCCACCCTCCCCCCACATACCAAGCGGACATGAAAGCGGTGAGTCCTCTACGATCTGGTAAACAGGTTGACAATGGTGTTGATACTCCCCATGATGTTCCAATCCCACCCACCCAGCACTGCCCATTAGAACCACTCCCTAAGGTCCCACCACCCCATAAATCCACCGATGAGAATGCCTCTACACCTACTGAGGCCACCACTTCTTTTGTCCCTAAATCCCCCTTTCCTCGTAGGTTGGCACCAACAAAGAAAGCTCAACAATTTGATGAGATCAAGCAAGTTTTTCAGAATGTTCACATAAACATTCCATTCCTCACCGCGATTCAACAAGTTCCTTATTATGCAAAATTCTTAAAGGACTTGTGCACTGTCAAGCGATGGACGAATGTTCCTCGTTATGCCTTTGTCACTGAGCAAGCCACGTCCCTCACCCGTGAGAATGGTATTATGAAGTATAAAGACCCTGATCGTCCCACTGTCTCTTGCATGTTGGGAGATAAGTTCACTACTCGGGCTTTGCTTGATCTTGGAGCTAGTGTTAATTTGCTACCTTACTCTCTCTACCTTGAGTTAGGTTTGCAAAACATGAAACCTACAAGGGTTACTCTTCAACTTGCAGACCGTTCTATGAAAGTTCCTAAAGGAATAGTTGAAGATATTTTGGTAAAAGTGTCTGACTTTTACTACCCTGTGGATTTCATCATCTTAGACACTCCTGCTCCCGACCCAACCAATATTCCTATCATTTTGGGTCTCCCCTTTTTGGCAACTGCCAATGCCATCATCAATTATCGAGATGGGTCAATGAATCTTTCTTTTGGAAACATGACCGTCGAAGTCAATATTTTCCACCTCATACAACAACAGGCCGATGTTGATTCTATTGACGACGTTTGCATGATTGACTCCTTAGTCCAAGAGATGTTGGATACCACTTACCCAGAAGATCCTACCCATCAATGTTTGGCTCACTTTGGGTCCAACTTTGATATTGATTCCTCTATCTCCGAGGTAAATGCCTTGTTAGATTCTACACCACTGCTGGACACTTCCACTTGGGCTCCTCCATTTGAGACTCTCCTTATCGATACTCTTCTTTCTGTGGATGACCAAGTCAACCCCTTTCCCGATATTCTCCCGGACTCTGTTTCTGCATCTGAGTCCGATGCCTCTCCTGAGCCATCGCCTAGATTGGAGCTTAAGACATTACATGTTGAGTTGAAATATACTTTCTTAGGCCCAAACAAACATCACCCCGTCATTATTGCTTCTGACTTGACACCGGATCAAGAAGATCAATTGGTCCACACTCTCACTCAATATAGCACTGCTTTAGGGTAGACCATTTTCGACATTCAAGGTGTCAGCCCCAATGTCTGTAGCCATCGCATTCATTTAGAGGAGAATGCCAAGACTTCTCGTGAGCCACAATGTCGACTCAATCCGATAATGAAAGAGGTCGTTCAAGCTGAAATTTTAAAATTGCTTGATGCTGGTATTATCTACCCCATTTCAGACAGCTAATGGGTAAGTCCCATTCATGTAGTGCCTAAAAATTCTGGCATCACCTTTGTCAAAAATAGTGACGATGAGCTTGTGCCTACCCGCATACAAATTGACTGGCGTGTTTGTATTGATTATAGAAAGCTCAATGCTGTCACTCGCAAAGACCACTTCCCTCTCCCATACATTGACCAGATGCTTGAATACTGGGTGGGCCATGCTTACTACTGCTTCCTTGATGGATATTCAGGGTACAACCTAATACCCATTTCCCCTGAAGACCAAGAAAAAACTACCTTTACCTCTTCATTTGGCACATTTGCGTACTCTTGTTTGCCCTTTGGCCTTTGCAATGCACCTGCGACTTTTCAAAGGTGTATGACTAGTATTTTCAATGACATGGTGGAGCATTTCTCGAAGTCTTTATGGATAATTTTTCTGTGTTTGGTTCATCCTTTGAACAATGCCTATCTCACCTCACTATGGTCCTTCAGCGTTGTCAAGAAAAGAAGTTGGTCCCTAATTGGAAAAAATGCCATTTCATGGTAAAAAAAAAGGGTATTATTTTAGGTCATTTTATCTCCAGCTCCGGTATTGAGGTCGATATAGAAAAACTCGACTTGATTTCCTCACTCCCCATTCCTAAGTCTGTTAAGGACATTCTCTCCTTCTTAGGACATACGGGCTTCTACCGGCGGTTCATTAAGGACTTTTCTAAAATCGCGTGACCTTTAACAACCCTTTTATCCAAAGATGTCCCTTTTATCTTTATTAAAGCATGTGTTTCCGCCTTTGAGCACCTAAAATCTGAACTCACTTCTGCTCCTATCATACAACCTCCCAATTGGTCTCTCCCATTTGAGCTCATGTGTGATGCTTCTGAATTTTCACTTGGTGACATGCTTGGCCAGAAAGTTGACAAGAGCCCACATGTCATCTATTATTCTAGAAAAACCCTATATGATGCTCAACTTCATTACACGACCACCGAAAAGGAGTTATTAGCAGTTGTGTTTGCTCTTGATAAATTTCACTCATATTCCATAGGTTCCCCTATCATCGTGTATACTGAACATGCTTCCCTTAATCACCTTCTTCATAAGAAGGATTCCAAACCACGATTAATATGTTGGATTCTCTTACTCCAAGAGTTTAACCTTGAAATTCGCGATGAGAAAGGTTGTGAAAATGTTGTTGCTGACCATCTCTCTCGCATTACTGTCACATCTGACTGTGATCATGTTCCCATTTCTGAGTCATTTCCCTTTGAACAACTTTTTTTCTTCTCCACCTCGCCTTGGTATGCTGATATTGTCAACTTTCTTATTACCGAGCAACTTCCTAATCATTGGTCGTAACATGATCGCTCCAAATTCATGGCGAATGTGAAGTTTTACTCTTGGGATGACCCATTTCTCTACAAGTATTGCCCCGATCAAGTCATTCGTCAATGTGTTCCCGATTGTGAATAACTCAGTATTCTGTCCTTCTGCCACAATAGTGCTTGTGGAGGCCATTTTGGCTCAAAGTAAACTGTCGTAAAAATTTTGTAAAGTGGTTTCTATTGGCCTACCCTTTTCCACGATGCCCATCAATATTTCCAGGCTTGTTCCAATTGCCAACACTCTGGGCATCTCTCACGATGTCATATGATGCCTCTCACACCCATCCTCATTGTTGAAATTTTTTATGTGTGGGGTATCAATTTCATGGGACCATTTCCCTCCTCTCATGGTTTTCAGTATATTCTATTAGCTGTTGACTATGTTTCCAAGTGGATCGAAGCAATTGCTTGTCGTACCAATGACCATTGAGTTGTGGTCTAATTTCTCAAAGATCATGTCTTCACGCGCTTTGGAACCCCCAAAGCTATCATTAGTGATGGGGGTAAACATTTTTGTAATCGAGTTTTTGAACACATTGTCAAAAAGAATGGTGTTACCCACGAGGTTGGTCTCTCTTACCACCCACAGACTAGTGGTCAAGTTGAGGTCTGCAACCGCGAGATCAAGCAAATTCTTGAAAAAAACGTCAATCCTAATAGGAAAGATTGGTCCTTACGCTTGAACGACGCATTGTGGGCATACCGTACTGCTTACAAGACTCTAACTGGCATGTCTCCTTATCGCTTGGTCTTCGAAAATCCTTGCCACCTTCCTGTCG
This sequence comes from Sambucus nigra, assembly GCA_949130495.1. Taxonomy (NCBI): domain Eukaryota; kingdom Viridiplantae; phylum Streptophyta; class Magnoliopsida; order Dipsacales; family Adoxaceae; genus Sambucus; species Sambucus nigra. The sequence continues at coordinate 284,047,061 of OX422207.1, read as the reverse complement.
AGCTTAAACATCATGCTTATTGGCCCGTCAAAACCCTTAATTTCGATATTGATGAGGCGGGTGTCCATAGGAAGCTGCAGCTTAATAAATTAGAGGAAATCAGAAATGATGCCTATGATTTGTCCAAGAAGTAAAGGACAAGATGAAATGGATCCATGACCAAAGCATCATGCGCAAAGAATTTCACCCTGGTCAAAATGTTTTGTTGTATAATTCTCGATTGCATATCTTTTTCGGGAAATTGAAAACCATATGGTCTGGACCTTTCATTGTTGAGTCAGTTACTCCTTATGGTGCCATCACCGTGCAAAATCCCAAGGATGGTGGCCTCTTTAAGGTCAATGGTCAACGCTTGAAGCCTTTCTTAGAGCTAGGCTCCACTCACATAGAACAGATTGACCTTGTTGACCCCATTTATGAGGACAGACCGTTCAGTCTTATTTGGGGGTGATTTTTATCCCCCGATTTTTTTTCTACCCCGTTCTCTCCTCTCTTTTCATTTCTTTTTAGGTGAGTTCCAATCGGTTTGGCTGAAGACGTTAAACTTAGCGCTACCGAGAGGCAGCCCGTATTTCTTGTACTAGTCTCATCCTATTTGGGGATGGTGTTTTACGTCACCCAATGCTTCACATGTTTATAGACTTGTACACAATTTTTCTCTTATCATTTATTCAGGTTTATTCTTGGCTTCATCTGTCCACTTCATTAGCGGTTGGTTCTGGTACTATCTTTCCTACCTTATGCTCTCAATTTTAAAAATCATTTTACCTAACATCGAGGACGATGTTTCTTTTTTGTTTGGGGGTGGGGAATTTTATCAAAATCATACCTCTTGTGGAAAATTTTTGAACCTGATTTTTTCATGCAGTTTCTTTCATCTCATTCATTGATGTGAATTTTCTATCATCCATCTTTTTAAGTCTAGGAATCAAGCTAGATGATATTCCTTTTATAAATAGCTTATGTAATACATAAAAAGGCATGTTCCACCATGAATTTCTAGACTCAACATAATTTGCGCACTTATCATGTCACTACGATTTAGAGTTGAGGAGTACTACAATTCTAAAGAAAACCTTAAGAATCACTAGTAGATACTTTAGCTTGTGAGATTTGTGCCTTTCAACCTTTCAGAGAGTTTTACGCAATCTCCAAGTCACAAGTTGATTCAACTTCTTTTGGGTCCTCATTAAATTGTTGTATGATCTCATTATTCTTCATAAAATTTTTGGCTTAATCACTGAGAATGACATCTTTTTCGAGTTGTAAGAAATGCGTGTCTTGAAATTTGTCCCGAATACTAGATTTTCATCCATACACTTACCACTTTTCCATTCACTCACCCATTACCTTCCCATTTATTTCCCTCATCATCCATACACACTCCCCACTCCATTTATATATCATCCATCATCATTTTGAGAAACAGAGTGTTGATTCCAAATGTAAATATCTTCAGTGTTGGTTTGAAAAGTGAAAAAAAAAGAAGAGAAAAACGTAAAAATAGAAGAAAAAATAGAGAAAAATAAAAAAATAAAAAATAAAAAAGATAGAGAAAAGAAACGAAAAAGAGAGTTTGTAGTTAGTTTAAAATAAACTCATATGTTCTTCAAGTATAGATCACTCTTCTACCACATCCATCTTTTATTCATCACACATCCATCATATCACCATCATACCTCATCCCACATATCCCATTTCATTTTCCCCTCACCCATAATCATCCATATATTCCCCTAGGTGTTCGGGCAAATGAAAGTCAACGTGGTGAATAACTCGACGTTCTCACTATAGTGATTAGCATTTCTTTCATGAGATCATTTTTCTTTCTAATTTTTTGTTCTTTCTGTGTGTGTGAGACGTTTGAACTTGCTTACATTTACTCACCTCCTCACACACAAGAGCGATACACTTACCCAAATCTCGAGAGTTTGTTTGAGAGAGATATATCCGTGAGATTTGAAGTTGAAGCGTTGATTCTGAAAAGGCAATCTAGGAATTACTCTTGTGATACTCGACCCGTTTTGACGGATTCACACTACACATGTTGAGTTCTAGGAAGGATGTACCTTGAGTATTTACTTAGCTAAACTTTCTACACATTCTAGCTTGTGTTTCTAATATCATTTATCTCATGATGGATTGTGCGATTATTCTATGTCTAATAAGAGATTGACTTCCTTTCAATAAATTTTTGGAAATAAGAATTTTGTGGGTATATTCCCTACAAACCCTCACGAGACACAACTCGTCCTGTAGGGAAACCTATAGGTTTAAAGTCTTATTTCACATGCTAAGTGCAATCGCAAGTGCCCGCGAAAGTGGTACACTTTTGGTTATTTATCTTTCTCTTTCTCTCTATCTTATTGCTCGAGGACTAGCAACGCTCTTTTTGGGGGTGGTGTGATAAGCACCAAAAAGTGTACGTTTTATACCCCGAATAGATGTATTTTAGTTGTTAATTGTCGGCAATTTGGGTCTTATGAGCTTAAATGTTCATTATGTAGGCTTAATTGCAGTTACGGTGTCAAAAGCTATGTTTCAAGGCAACTTGCAGTAAAATGGATATAATTCCCTCCCCCGTATCCTAGCCTACCCTAAACCGAGCCTAAGCCTACCCTGAGCCCCGTGTGTGTCTAATTTGTCCCTTTTTTATATTTTTTATATTTTTAGTTTGAGTCATTTTTATTTTTAGGAATTTTTTTATTTATTTAGGATTTATAGTTTTCATTTTCTATTTTTCTATTTTATTAGTTTTTAGTTTTATTAGGATTAGTTTTTAGGAGTTTATTTTTAGTTTATTAGATTTTATATTTTTTTAGGACTTTAGTTTTCATTTAGATTTTAAGTTTTATTTATTTTGATTTATTTTAGTTTTTATATAGCTTGGGATTTTATTTTTTTAAGTTTTAATATTTTTAATTTTTATTGTTTTTAGTTTGTTTCATTTTTAGTTAAATTTTATTTTTATTTTTTTTAGTTTTATTAATTTTAGTTGAGTCTTTTTATTATTTTAGTTGGGTACAAATTAACCCTCCACACACTTAAACTAAACTCCAATCAGACCATAACCACCACACACCTTACCTACACCATATCTCATCACTCACCCTCACCCTAATAATTCTACACCTCACATACACCCAATCATCACCACTCCATCTTCCCCAACCTCACTCTCTCTCTCTCCTAAACCACCAAACCCACCATTAACATAGCCCCCTCTCCTCACCTCATCATATCTAAACACCCACCTTCCTAACCACTACAACCCATCTCTTAACCTTACCCCTGACCGCCGGTACCCATGTCCGGCCACCTACCGGACCTCTACCCCGAGAACTCAACTCGAACCATCCCTCACTTCCAAACCGACCTCCACCCCCGATTCCCTTACCCGATCATCACAGACCCAACCGCAGCAGCCCCGTCGCACCTCCAACCTGGTTCTGACCCCGGCTTGACCTAAGACTCCTGCCTCCACACCTACGATGAAGACCATAGCCACCGTCCGGAACCCCTTTTCAAACTCGCCAAGCCGTGACCTCGCCAGCCCCTTCCAACCCGACTTCACCCCAATCCGGATGCCTTGAACCACCTACCGAACCTACCCGATTTTCGCTGGCGAACCGACTAAGAAGCGGCCCCCATATCTTCTCCATACCCATCTCTAGCCCGCCACCCCTAACCCATTCCATAACCCGGAACCCAAACCAAAACCATATCCAAGGCATCCAAACCCACTTCCCATTTGAACTTTTCCAAAGCTTCTCTCGACATTCACCTGCCAAAAGCCAATCTCAACAGCCAAATCCATGAAACCAACAAATGCCACATGTTTTTTAATATCGTTTACCCCACTTATACCCATTTTACCCCCCTAACCCCTTTTTAACCAAATCAGATTATAATCTCCATTACCCCACTTCCCAAAATATCCTCACACCCCATGCACATGAGCTCACATCTCTCCCACATGTTCACCATAGCCCATTACCAAAAATACCTCTTAGCCCATGTGTACCGTGCATCTACTATAAAAGAAGACTCAAGACCCCATTTGAGTGGCATGGAAAAGATGATGAAATAGAGAAGAGACTTGGAGAAGAAGAAAAAAATAGTTAGAGAGAAAAATTTTAGTTTTAGTTTTTTTTCTTTACCAAAAAAATATTGAGAGATGGTAATTGAAGATTCTATTTCAAGTTCAAGGAAAAATTGGGTTTGATTAATTCTTCTCTTACTAATCATTCTATGCTATTACTTGGTTTCAATTATTCTTCAATCATGACTATGGTTGGCTAATCACTCCATTCAAGGAGTGAAATGAAGCCCCATATATTCAATTTAATGTATTAATTAATATAGTTTACTTTGTTTCATTTAGTTAATTTTCTTTTCATTCCTATATGAGTTTATGCATTGAGAAATGGTAAACTATCCTTGAGAAATGATTAAAATCTAATATACTCTTAATTTTTGGATTCAAACTAGAGATAGAATGACCCACTAATTAGAGTATATTATATTTTATTATACTCATACATTAAATTTTTGTTGGATTTATGATTTATTATATGAATCTACTCTAGCGAGTGATTTATATATTTTTTTCTAAATCTATTATTCAATTGAGTTTTGGGGTTGAAAATTAGACTAACTAAATTTATATTAGTTTGTTTTGTCAAATGATGAGAATCAATTGATAAAATAAATTAATATTTGAAAAATTAGTAAACTAGAATAATTAACACATTTGATTGATAAAGTGGAGCTTAAGTTTCATTCCTTGAATATTTCTCAAATTTTAGTTCATCTCAATTCTTATTACTTAGTTCTTATTTGGCACACTAGTTAGTTTGTTAATTTCATCTCTTATATTAGTTTAGTGTTACTTCAAATTTTCACCTAAAAAGTGTTTTAATATTTTAAAAACATAAAGAAAATTAGAAAAAACCCAAAAGTCTAAAAAAAAAAAGGAATCAAGTGAATTATATTCATAATCCTCTCATGTTTAGAATGTTCACACCTTAGATTAGGATTGACATCCTTACTTACCACTCTACACTTGAGTTTGTTATATATTTGTAGGTAATTGAGGTTTTGATTGAAGATATTTTACAACAATGACACACACCAAAAAGTAATTCATCATACTTAGCCTAAGCCATGGAAGTTATTTCCAAGTTTTAAGGCATGCAAATGAAAAGGATACCAAGAATAGTAAATGCCTGAGTTTATGCACTTGCTTGGCTAGTTTCAGTAATAAGAATTTAACTCCGGAGTAGCATTCCAATTGAAATCATGGACAAGAGGAGTACGAACGAAGATCTAATGGTCAGTTTCATTGTTGTAGATTTAGGACCTTCCTGGATGGATCCGATAAAGGCTAATATTGAATATGGAAACCTACCAGCTGATCCCAAAGAACCAAAAAAACTCTGGTACAAAGCAGCCAGATATGTGTTGGATAATGGAGTTTTATACATAAGGGGATTAACTATCTACTTACTACGTTGTGTTCCTACTTTGGAGGTTGAATATATGATTAAGGAAGTACACGAAGGTTCTTGTGGAGCTCTTTCAGTTGGTCGGACATTGCTCCAAAGAATCAACACGCGGGGATACTACTAGCCGACTATAAGGGTAGATTGTAAGGCCTTCAGAAAAAAGTGTGATAAGTACCAGAGGTTCTCTGCAATTCATAAAACACCCAACGCTTCTCTAGGACCCATTACCTCACCTTGGTGATTCACCATTTGGGGAATTGACTTGGTCAGCCCACTACTGACCACCAAAGGTAGGTTCAAGTACTTGGTAGTTGTTGTTGATTACTTCACCAAATGGGTAGAGGCAAAGACATTGATAGAAATTCCTTATAAGAAGATGTACTAATTCATCTGGAAAAACATCATATGTAGGTATGGCATGCCCTATGCCTTAATTATAGACCATAGGACCCAGTTTGACAACGATGAATTTGAAGAATATTATGTCCAGTCCAAGATCTAGAAAATCTATTTAGCACCAGGCCACCCTCAAAGCAATGGTCAAACAAAAGTGACAAATATAACTTTTCTCAATGGACTGAAGAAGAGGCTTGATGCTGGCAATGGGAATTGGATGAATAAATTACATTCTATTCTCTGGGCTTACAGAATAACTTCGAGAACAACAACTGGAGAAACACCTTATATGCTTACATTTGGAACATAAGCCATGGTACCAGTTGAGATTGGCCTACCAACCCACAGGGTGCTGAATTTTGATTCTCCAATAAGTAACTTGATGCGGAGATTAGACTTAGACATATTAGAGGAAGTCCAGGAAGATACTTCTCTTAAAAATGTTGCGTATCAATACAGTACTGCTTATATTTACAATAAAGGGGTTCGACCAACCAACTTAAAAGAAGGCAACTATTTCCTAAAAAAGGTCATCCAGAAGAGCAACAAGGTTGAAGACAATTGGCATGGCCCATATCGCATATCAGCAGTCATTCGACCAGGGACCTAAGTAATTGAGACACTAGAAGGAGAAGAATTCAAAAACCCTTGGAACACCGAGTACCTTCAAAAATATTATCAGTAATTAAAGGCATTGACATATTGTACTTATTTATGTTCAGCACAACTATTTGTTAAGTTCAATAAAAATCTTAATTTTCGTTCCTTCAATTTTTTTGATTTTTTTCGAAGTGCGGCGATATACGTCCCCTAAAAATAACAAATAATTTTCTTTGTTGGTCTTCAGCTTTTGTCGATCATCAACACATACCATACTTAATCAGTTTAATCTTATCTGTCGGTCAGTAGAGCATACTTAATCAAGTTGAACTTATCAAATTCAAGATGCACTAACAACTTAAGGCACAGTCGTATCTCGCCTAACTTATTACTTCATGTATGACTTCTTATGTACAAGTCATGACCAAGAAGTTAATACTTCATGTATGACTTCGTATTAACAAGTCACGAATAAGAAGTTTTACTCGACCAAGTTAAATACAGGAATACAGTCCTAACACAGTTGGTCATCACTAATCATTTACTGCATGTATGACTTCGTCTTTGACAAGTCAAGAACAAGAAGTCTGTAAAACTTCATATGCAACTTAAACAGTTAGAAACAAGTTTTACCTGACTAAGTTAACTACAGGAGGACATGTAAACATTCCTAACCATTGGAATACACACATATACTAATGCTAAACTTGGATCAATAAAATTATTTATAGTTTCATCTAAGTGCATTAGTAGAATTTATGTCCTTATAATTATAGTTTAATAATTCATTGTTATACAATATCTCGGTTAACAGATTTATTAAATAATCATAAGTTGACAACGCAAATGCATGAATTTTTATTCAAATACTAATTGTATTACATTCAAGAGTAAATGAATAACAAAATACAAAAAAAGCTATTCCACTAGACGTTTTCCTTGAGCTTTGGAAGTTGGATGCACTCTTTCCATACCAGCTGGAGGATCATCCAAGGTATAGGGGAATTAATAAATTTAAAATCCCTCAGCATTCATCTATTATTGTTGCTCGACACATTAATCAGATGAGAAGGATGAACTATTTCAAGAACATCATGCAGACCATAGTCTCCCAAGTATTTGGTAATCAAGCACTGGGGAATAACATCAGCAGGAATCCATGACATGTCCAGTTTGAAAGGCTTATCACAGTCTAGCAGACTAGGTTCATTCCAGTACCACAACTCGCTATTATGATTATATTTTGGCAAAGTTAAACAGTTGGTCTATCCTCACTTGTAACCTTCACGATGGCTTTTGGCAAGGTGATCATCAACATGGCTAAGGGCTTCATTGTAGCCTTCCATCCACACTTCTCTGGGTTGTTTATGAAATTGAAAGGTTAAACTCTCAAATTGATGTTGAAGTTTCTTCAAAACATCACTTTTCACCTTCAACTGAATAGATTAGTCAACAATGGCTTTATCCTTAGCTTCCAGTTTTACACATAAATCACTAATAACTATACTTATTGCTTTCAACTGGGGGAGGATTGTTCGGCTAGTGTTTTATTGGTCCTTGCCTCATCTAGAGTTGGTCGAGTAGAGCTATATTGACGGAAGTTTGCCCAGGTTTGGTTTACTTTAGAGCTTCAAGTTCCTCTTCTAGTCTGGCATTCTCGGTCTCTAATAAAGAATCACTTTCATCAGCACCATTGGCAGATGACTTCTTTAATATGTCCAACTCATTTCTGAGTTTATTATTTTCCTCTTCAAGAAATTTGGCTATCTCCCTATCTTTATCCAGTTCTCGGCTCATAAGGGACTATTTTCTTCTATACATAGAGGTATACTATTCAATCTTCTTCTCAAAGACCCAACCTTCACTTAAGGCTTTATGCTTTGCTTCGTAATCAACATGGAGAGAAACCAAAGTAAATTTGTGTTCTTCTTATAGATCTTTAATCATCTCTTAGTAGGCAGTATTATTTTCCACTACATTGTCCAGTAAAAAATGAATGTGGGTGTATGACTCCTTAACTTGGTCGGAAGCATCTGGGACAAGTAGGTTGACTAAGTCTTCTTCAGACAAAGGAACATGGCCAAATTCTAGCAAATTTTTACCCCGCTTGAGCAGGTCGAATTCAGTAGAAACATTAGCCTGTTTCCTGGCATCAATTAAAAATTGCAAAGGTAAGAACACAAGTGTAATTACTCGGCAAAAATAACACAAAAAGTATTATTTCATGAAGACAACTCAACTAAGCAAGAAGGCAAAAATAAAAAAAATGCAACACATTTAGCCAAAAGGAAGTATTTTCATTAATAAGCAGAAGGTGTTACATAATGGTCCCATTACAAGGAAAATGAACAAAAGGAAAAACAAAGGAGTTAAACCTTATCCTTGTCTTCAACGTTTATTCCAGAGGGTCGATCGGAAGAATGGACAACTTTCTCAATGTGCTTTAAAGTTGACATAGTAGGCTGAATGGAGGATTCCCCAGATCCCTCATCACCATCAAAATCTTCCTCCAAGCTTGGAGGAGAGACTGGATCATACCTTAAGAACAATTCAGAGTCATCTGCAGTGTCGACCTCCTTGAGGGCCTCCGATCAGCCATCTTTAAAGTACTTCTTCCTAACAAACTCAATCTAAGCAGAGGCTACCAGAAAAGCCTTGTCTCGGCCTTTATTGAAGGATTCTTATTTTATATTCTTATTTTGTCCTTCTCTGCAATCAACTCAGAGATCAGACTGGCAACTTTCTCTTCAATAGACTTCAAGAGATCTTGATTGTCCACCAATTTATCTTCAGCCATCTTGGCCTTATTTTTAGCAGTCACTAATTTTCCTTCAGCAGTAGTGGATCTCTCGTTAGCCTTTTTTAGCTCATCATACTAAGTCTTCTGTTTGGACTCCAACAGCTGCCTTGAAGCCTCAACAGATTGCCTTAGACCCCAAAGGGCCTCCTCAATATCTCATCCTGAAGAATAAATTTGATCGTCCTTCTCTGGCATTTGATTAAAATTCACCAAAAACTTCATAAAGGACAATATCATATTACAAAGAGTATTAGGAGGAAAACAAGATATCAAGGGCAAGTAATAGAGGAGAAATAATTACCATAGCCAAACTTTGGAAAGCATTTTCTACCAACTTTAATATGGGCAGAGGAGAAAGAGTTGCTTTATCAGCAAAGCAGGTACCAGTCTTGATTAATTTTCTAGCCACACTAGGTTGAATAACAACTGAGGATGACCCGATAATAGCCAAATCCTCCTGAATCTTCTCAACCAACTCCTGGTCACTAGAGCTCTTCTCAATCTACTTCTTAGACAAGCCTTTTCTTAAACTTTTGAATTGAGGTGTGACAATATCAATATCCCCAGCGATGATGACTTGGGGAACATTTTTAGTAACTTTAGAGGTTTTCTCTGGATTCTTGGCATCAATAGACTTTCCAGCCTTCTCGGAAGCTCTCTTGGTTGTTGGAGACAAAGCTCAAGTCATTAAATCAGGGATTTTACTCTTTCTTATACTAGAAAGTGGAGAAGTGGGAACAATATATATATATAATGATTAAAAAAGGATAAAGTCACAAAGTCCTTCTCAGTACCAGCAGATTCTTCAGCTGAAGAAGTAGGAACTGGCTCCCTTTCAAGATGTATGGGGTCTTGAGCAGCAGCAGTAGTGGGGCTAGCAACAAAGGAGGTAAATGAACTCCTATACTGCAACAAATATGAGGCATCTCTTGGGTATTCCATGCTAATCCTCTGATTAAGTTTCCACAAGAATTTTAATTTATGGATATTAACGTCCTCTTCTTTGGGACATTTCTTCTTGCTCTCAACTGTGCAAAATAGGACAAGAAAATATTGTTCAGCATATCATCAAACGGTTGGTCAGTAAAAAGAGAAATACAGTAATTAAATTCAACAACTTATATCGTGTCCTATTTGGGGGCACCTGGGCCCATCATACACCTTTCCTCTTTGAAGAGGAGCATGTTGCCAATTCTTCGCAATAACTCCACTGTCAAAATAGTCTTTATTGGAGTCTGGTAAATTGACAACCAAGGCCCTATTGGCAAACTTAGTCTTCATGTAGTAAGTACTATCACTAGTAACCCACTTGTAACAAAACATTAACTCAGGAATGCCTATGTGGGTTCCATGTATTTTATTGAGCCTATGTATCCCATTTACCACTCTCTAAGTAATGGGGGATACCCTAGTAGGAATGACATCAAGATACTGATAAAACTCTAGAAAAAAATGATTGGGGGGAAAAGTGAAACCACATTCAGCTATGAACAAAGTGGGAATCCAGTGACCCTCTAGTAATGACAACACCTCAACAGGGGGTACATGCATTTCTAGCTCTACCCAATCAGGAGTATTCCTTTCCCACCTAAATTCATCTAGAGAATTTTTGTGAACTATGTAAACTATGACTACAGTAAAGAAAGAAAGAAAGCGAAATGAAAGGGGAGAAGAAAGCTTATAGAGAAAATTATGACTGAAGTGAAGATAGAAGGCAAAGGAAAGCTCAAAGGAAAATAACTTGGATAAGAAGAAGAGTATGAAAGCTTGAGACGTTATGGTATGAAAATCTAGCAAAATCTCGTCTCTTATGGCTTACCTTGGAAATCATTCAAGAAATGATTACGTTTATCGACGATTGACGTTCTGACGGCTTCACAGTTCTGAAAGCGCCAAAAATACCAATATATCCTTTGGAAGTTTACTAACTTCCAAATTATTCAAAAAATGACACTACAAAATCAAAACATGGAAATTTTTTATAAGTCTTACACGTCAACATGCGCCGACAAACTTTGAAGAAAATATACTCTATCCTTTCAGCAAAAGCATCAAGAATAAAGTATCAGGGTCTTCTATTGATACCAAAAATTATACACCTACGTGGACTAATAGGAAATGGACACTTGTCTCCTTACGTGGCAGAAATCCTAGTCATCAGTCTCTTAACCAACTCTAAAGATAGTTTCTTGACAGGCATGCCGACCAACTTGAAAAATGCAGACCATCAAAGTAAATAAAAGATCACCACATGGGGGAACAACCAAGGGTCTTTTCGCACGTGGTATAGATAATTATCCATCACGTTCATTATGTACATGTGTAAATGCTTGAATATATAAAGGAATTCCAACTCTTGATCTCCGGGTCACTATAAATACATTGTATCCCTTTTATCATAGACATGATAGAATGGATTCTAGGATATTCTTCTTAACAAGAGTACCTCGTTTTTTGTAATCATTCAAATAAATACAATAACAGTGGATATAGGATTTCTTACACAATTGAAACACTTTAGAAATCCTTTGTCACTTATTTGATTGTTTCATCACGATCTTATATTTTATCCGTGATTAAAAAATTAGATCTAGGCCATTTTTGACATCAACATACCCTAAAGACTTGGATCCTCCTTCAATAAATATTCTTTGGCCCTAGGTGCAGCCACCTTTAACTCTCTAAAGCCTTATTAAAATCTTGCACTCACATTCTTTCTCCACATTCAATGTGCAATCAAACATCCAAATCAAAGGCCTATAATTCTCCAATACTGGTTCATTACAGTCAAATGATTCATCAATAAAGTGTTAGAAGTCTCCTTCAGTGGAAACTTGTTAATTACCAACTCATTTATGATCACTCTCTAATTATGTCCCACTATCCTCATTATCATATTCAATATGGTTATTAACAAAGTTAAGATCATCCTAAGATGAATGTGCACTTAAATATTCTTCCTTTGGATTGATTTCATCAAATTGATGTGGGGGATATCTTGATCATTCAAACTTGTCTCTACTTGATCATCTAACCAACATCAACATCTATTTGATTGTCTACTACCCCCGTCTATGCTTGATCATCTAACCTAACATCAACCTTAATTTGATCATCTTCTCCAACATCCATTTTATCATTTAAATTAGTCTTTTCTCCAGCATATGCCGAGAATTCAGACATATCAGTTAATAATGTTGTATCATCATTTGGGGAAACTTGGGTTCCTACATAAAAAGGAAAGAATTAGTCATATTCAAAATATTGTATTGATGATAACTAAGTTTGAAATAAAAAAACAAATCATACCTTTGGTCCTTTTTGGAGTCAACTTCTTGCTTTTAGATGGAAATGGTATGTATGTCTTCTTTAGAGTTAATTTCAAAGCACTCCTAGTATTATTTTTCTAGAAAAGAATTCATAAATTGGACAACAGCCCTTGTAATGTTTGTTGGTGTATCATTAATGACGCAAGATATTTAGGATGGGTAATAATTTTTAGGTTTGAATTTGCATCTTACATCAATATAAATGTGTGTGTACCCATCCTAATGTGGTAATATGTTTCATCACATAAATTCCAAATCATCATCACTACATATTTCAAGCCTAGCCTGAACAATTTTTCTTCAATTTTTACTAAAAGCATACAACCTATGTCTAACATTTTCTTCATTAAAATGTCATTGGAGTGGACATCTAACATATTGTGCATACAACCACCCCTATAACTGTAAGTCTTAGCATTTCCTAATGCACCTTCATGCCAAATACCGCCACTATGAAACCTAAGATTTCTAATCATCCACTTAGTCCACGCTGCTTTGATTTACATATGCAAAGATAAATTCAAACATAAAATGGTTTTCAAATAGAAAACAAAACTAAAAAGTAAGAAAATCATCATTATACATGATTGAGAACAAAATAAAATCTAATACTACGATATTTTAATGGAATTGGATGAGATAATGGAAACTTATAGGTGCTCATGGTTAATTTGGCAGAATTGAACTCCTGATTAGCAGAAGAAATGAAAACCCTAGATTTCCCCCTATTTTTGGTTCGTCTAGAGCAAGGAGGAGAGTTGGGTTTTTTTGTCCAAATTAGAAGTAATAAACATTTGAGAGAAAACATGTCATTGTACACATCACTAGACGACAACAAACAGATCTCACTAACGTTGGGGTGCAAATGCAAAGGATTATAAATGTGGGGTGCAAACATAAATATCACTATAAAATGTGGGGTGGCAAGTCCAAAAAACCCTTTGAAATTTGTACAATTAAACTTTTCAAGGTTTTCACCGTGATTAACATGTGCAAGTACTATCAGTGTGGGCAAAGAAGAAGTCAAAGCCTATTATGATAAACAAAATAACTTTTAATGTATATTAAATTATAATTTGATATCCAAAATAGTAGTATTAAATAATATTGCTTTACAAAAATAAATCATAACTATATAAATAACAAACTCAGTTGTGTAACAATATATAATAAACTAAATTTATATTTTGGTTAAAACTATTAAGAATAAATCATAAGAAGCTGTTGATGAGGTTCAGGACAAAAATAGGCGATGATGAGGCTCAGGACCAAATATCATTAGTCATGAGGCTCGAGCCCAAATGTCAATAATAGTGATGATGAGTCTTGAGGCCAAAAATAGATACGGACAAGGATCGAGGTTAAATATGAAGGATTATAATATCGAACGATAAGTTATAATGAGGTTTGGGGATGAACATGGGTGGTGGTAAGGCTTAAGGCCAAAGATAAAAAATGATGAGGTTTGGGGGAAAAGGTAGACGATGATGAGTCCCAAGAAAAAATATATAATAATGAGGATTAAGGGAAAAAAAGATGACCATGAGGCTTGGGGTCAAAGAAAAATGATGATATGGATAGAGATAAAGATAGACGGTGATGAGGCATAAGGCCAAATGGTTGATGATGGAAAAAAAATAGAAGTTGATGAGGCTCCAAGAAAAGATTGGAGATGGTGAGTCTCGGTAAAAATATTGATAATAATGAGGAACGGTGCCAAAGGTAGATGATGATGAGTCTCAGGGCTAAAGATAAATGATGACGAGGCTCATGGTCGTAGATAGGAAATGATGAGGCTTAGGGCTAAAGGTAGATGATGATGCATGGCCAAATATTATTATAAGGACATGAATTTATAAATGTCCATCTAGAATCTATGAATTTTTGTGTTGTCCTAGATCACAGTTGATATGTCGTATACCGCTACATACAACTTCATTTGGCACATCTCAGATGTTCATCCTTGACGTCCATAATCGGAATCTTTAGCAACACGTATCATCATTGTGCATCTGTTATCATCAACACGCACCCATCATCCTCAACGAGTGTCGTGCATCTTCAACCGGTCTCCACTAACTCCACTTTGTTAAAGGTATAATGTTTAATTGGAGTTAATAATATTCACGTTTATATTTGGGAGAATTTTTAAAATGGTTTATACCTGATAATTTTTTATTAAACCAAGGCTGGCTGTTTACAAATTAGAAAAAATAATTTTTTTTATTTATGACATGACAGTGTCGTTCAAATTACATTGGTATGTCGTTTTAATGACCTGGTCAAATGACAATACTTATCGTTTCGTAGGTCGTGTGATACCTCACTTCTTAAATGCATCTAACGACCATGTATTGTTTTTGTTTTAAATACTTCATTTTTAAGGTCGTTTCTTGAAGATATCTAACGAAATATAGTGTCATTCGAATGACCTGCTAGATGTCATTGGAGCAATATTGCACCGCCTTTTTATTTTTTCTGCAATAAATACCTGCTCAAAAATTAGATTTTTGCAAGTCTTTTACATCTCTGTTATTTGCAGAACTGCTATGATATAAAACTTCATTCTTTTAGCTTAAAACCTATTTTGATCCCCAAAATATCCCAAATCATTAATGTGAATCATTGGTAAATCCTTTTACTCATATCACCATTTTTGGAATACATCTTGTGGAGAAGGAAGTACCGCTCCATTACTGACTGTTGGAGCTCTTGAGGGAACTCTTACTGAAGATAACGAATCGACGCTTGCGGGTATTCATTTGTCAAACACTCTATATTTCTCTACGTATATGTAAGTCTAGGTTTACTATATATAGTGAAATAAATGGTTTCTCCCCTGTTTGGGGATTTTTCCTCAATCTGTGTTTGTGATTGTTTGGACTGCATGCTAGTTAGTTTTTATTGATTTCAATCACATTAGATGCATGTTTAGGGTTTGACTAAAACTGGAGATAAAATTGGAATTTAATTAAATAAGTTTAAATATTGAACTAAGCGCACTCTCAAATTGGTATCAAAGCCGATTATACAATTATACTGTGTAATTTTTTTGCAAAATTTTTGTGGGTATCAATTTTTTAAAAAAGAAAAATTGATTTGTGAAAAGCTTAAGTTCAATGGAAAACTTAAATAATCGGATGCCAGTTTTTTATGGGACAAACTATGATTACTAGAAAGCCTGCATGAAATCTACTCTAAAAGCTATAGACGCACATGTCTGGTTAATTTACGAAAGAGGGTGGACTCCTCCCACTATCACCGAAGATAATGTGACAAGTTTTAAACTTGTGTCTAACTGGACTGAGGATGAATTCTAATGGAGCACATATAACTCACGTGGCCTTAGCGCAATTTTTGAAGCCGTCTCTCGCAATGAATTCCGGGGTATCATGACGTGTACCACGTCAAAGGAAGCATGTGATGTTCTTCAACTTACCCAAGAAGGCACAAATTCTGTTAAGGCTTCTAAATTACAAAATTTAACTACTCAATTTGAAAGTTTCGATGAGTTTTATGCACATCTGTCAGATATTGTCAATACTAGCTTTAATCTTGGTGAACATATTTCTAACACACGAGTAGTTAAATATATTTTAAGATCATTGCCTAAGATTTTCATCCCTAAAGTCACTGTGTTGAATTCATTAGGAAATTTAAACTCCCTTATGTTAGAAGAACTGCTAGGAGACCTCTAGACTTATGAAATTGATATGTTTCCAAAAATCGTTAAACCTAAAGAAAAAAGGATAACACTTAAAGTCCAGGCTAGAAAAGGTGAGGAGTTGTCTAGAAAGAGAGTAGATTAGTCTAAAAAGAGAGAGGAAGAAACGTCAAATTCTAAATATGATTTTGATTTAGACAATTTGGCTTTGTTTGTTTAAAATTTCAAGAAGTTTCTCAAACTAAAAAATAATGAAAATTTTAAAAATAAAAAGAGTTTTGAGAAAAATAAATCTCAACGAAAATTTGATAAATATAAAAAGGACACCCCTAAGAGAGAGGAAGAAAGGGCCCGATCCTCTAAAAATATTTTTGTTCTAAAAAATAAAACTCAAATTTTTTTCAAAAACCCCCGGATGTATGTAGGCAACTCATACGCTTTACATGAGCACGACCCCCTTTTTTCACAAAATGCCATTCTTTTCTTATCCCGAGAACGACAGTTCATTTATCATTTACATTAAAAAAGGATTATGTATGCCTTAACATTTGGTATAGATAATTAAAATGCAAAAACTCATTAAGTGGCACAATAATATAATTAAAATTTTCTTTATTTCAATGACAAAAAATTCTGTTACAATTACATCAGCATAGAGAGCTAAACAACTTCCCTAGCCAACCTACCTTACTTTCCTAAAACCAAATAAAAACAAAAATAAGCCAAACTACTCTTGAACAACCCATCCCAAATTTATTTTCATACATAACCAAACACCATCACAAAGATTCATAAATAACTCCTCAGGGATCCTACCCGTAGCTGCCAGAAGAACCGGCCCCATCATCATCTACATCTCGGGGTCCCTAAACCTCCCCTGCCTAAATAGAGTGTCATCGATGCTCCATGGAACGGTAATCCCGAACCAACCTAGGGAAAATAACTACACCTCCCTCCATGGTGTCAGATATGGAAAACCACCTTAGCCTGGTCTCCACAGCTAGCATCTTGGCAACTACTCTTCCCCACAACCACTTCATGTAGTCCCCGAAAACATGCCAGACTCTATCAATATACTGGGAAGGATGGGCTCGACGGTTCTCCCACAGAGATCCTAGTCGCATGTGCATACACTCTGTCAAGTCCTCCACGAGAAAGAAGTCTAGTGTTCGAGGTGGCACAATTTGTTCCCAGCCAAATTGGCACAAGAGCCGCCGGGGAAAGTAGAAAGAGGTCTGCCGGAGGCCAACCAACCTAACATACTGGTATTCCCCCAATTCATAATGGGCAGCAATTCTCCCCCACCAAGTCACTGACCAAAGCAAACCTCGAGCCTCGTGCTCCACAAACCAGTTCTTCTAGCTCTCGATGTCCAAGACCACACTAATAAAGTAGCAAAAAAATATGTTTTCACAACTGTCAAAGGGTATTCAGGAGGGACCGCCATACGGAATCTCTCCGACAACCACATGAATAGCATTACAGGGCTACCCCCTCAGGAAGTCAGAGGCCAGTCATCCAGACTGTTCAGAGTCTCCGTCGGTATTGCCACTGCAGGATTATGATGATATGACATCCATGAAGTAATGGTTATGAGTTGTGGGTCCACCAACAGTTCCCCAATCAAGAACAATAATTCTGAAATCAAGCCTACAATGACGGTTTCAACATAGCCCATGTCACCAACATCCTCCAAATGCATAGAATGCAGCACAGCGGGGAGAGAAATCATTACTCCCATAACCAGTGACCTAGAAACTGAAGGAGAGATATGGAATAGTCCTGCTAACAACTGTCGAGGAGATCAAGAAAATTCAGGCATAACTGTCGCAATACCAGGATTTATTCCCAGCATGGTAGAGAACTCTTCATAAGTCGAATAGACGTCATCTAACCTAAAGCGAAAGACATGGTCTTCTGGGTACCAAAGTTCCACCGCTGCCATCAGCATATTCCATTCTATAGGCCGATTGCGCCATAATGAAACCTGATGCATGTTAAAAGCATCTTAATTAGAAATTGTATGAACGCATATCCTCTAGGTTTTTTAGGTAATTATCAAATTAAACACTTTTGGGGAGATCTATATTCCAAAATGATAAGACAATATGAAAGAAGAATGAAAAATAGAAGGAATGTTGAGAGATGAAGAAAATGATCCACCCTTACCCCCTATTTATACATGGAAAACACCAAACAAAAATAAACATCCTGCATATTTTGAAGGAAAGCCTGTCCCACGAAGTACTACGCAAATGAAGAAATTTCAATCAAAGACCTGGGTTGAATAGACTGGAATGACATGCCGATAGGCAGGACAAGGGGCTTTTCGATCAGCAAACCCTTATTTTTGGAAAATTCTCTTTTTTCCTCTTTTGTCAAAATCAAAAAACTCAATAAAAAAATCTTTATTCTTAAATAATTTTGAATTTTCATCTCCTTATATATTTACATATCCTATTTTAAAATAAATTTTCTCTCAAATTATTTTAATTCTTTTTACGGTCTCAACACCAAAGTAAAAAGAGCATATGCATTAAGTCACTAAAACAAAAATTAATTAAAAAAAAACTTCATTTTATTGCATAAATATTGTTTTATTACAAAGGGACTCAACCCGAACCCCCTAAACCCTCCCTATCTTACCTACCTTCACCTACATTCTCTCTCTATCTCTTTCTCATTCTCTTTATCTCTCTCTCTCTAAGAACCTCCATCCCTACGACGTGTGTTCTTCCCCCGATGACAAGATGATGTATCTCTGTTCCCCAAGCCAGACCCCTACTCAGATGAGGCAGAAGGCACCAGACAAGAAGGATTTGGGATCAACTCCTGAATATGAGACTTCACAGAAGCTTCCCAATCCCAAATATCCCTTAGATAGTTGGTCGACACCCGAATGTGCTACAAAAAAATTGAAAAGAGCAAATCAATCTATCTGAGGCAAAGAAAGAAATCATAAGATCAAAAGACAGAGATGAAAAGTATACCGCTGGATGAAGAACCACTTCTGTCAGCCCCAGCTCCTTTGGGTCCATCACATTGGGATGGTGCAGCATACGCACCAACCCTCCATTAGCTCGTCGGATTTATAAGAAGGAGGAACCAACTGCACAAAGGGAACCTTTTGAGGTTGTCGTCGCAACCGATGTCAACGCACCACTTGCACTGGGGAGGAACCCACTGGCCGATTCGAGCTCATAGGGGGAAGATCCATCACGTCATATATGATGGGTGACATCAACTAGATCGATGCAAAATCCAAGTAATCATAAGTCGCCACCTTATCGGTATATGACGAATAAGACTCGTCGATCATCGCTGCCACCCTTGCATCATCCGATATCTCTCGCTCTCGCCTCATGTATATTGAGGGCCTCATAGGTGGCACCATCACCTCGTCCTCCACCACCTTACAGACTACTCTCTCTCCTAGATACTAGGAGTAATCAAACTCATGCGCTAGCAAGCACTTCAGCTATGCGTTCCCCTCGGTTACCCCCGTATGTTGGATGGTCGTCCCCCAAGGATAAAAGATCACCTGCAAAATTCCCATAAAAAAATTAGTATCTGAAAAGGTCATCAAGGAAAAATGGTCTCAAGAAAAAAATTAGGATTTACTCGATCTTTCGTCGGGTCGTTCAAGACCTGACGCACCGCTTGTAAAGAGAAGGACTTCCTCGACTGATGATTGGACTTCTGTCACCGGTACATCCAGCAGAAGTCGTCAACATACTCATCCTTCAAAGCTATCAATTGGGTGTTAATCCCAATCACCTCATAGAACCACATCTGCAAAGGACAAGGGTCAGCAATAAGAAGAAATACATAAAGGAAAATGTGAATACAAAAAGGAAAATACGCAAAATAAAGAATACCTCCAAAACGTACGTACCACTAGTAAAGGTCTGTCGATAGCACCGATTGAATAAAGGGTCGCCAAAGTCAGGATCCTCTAGTATAAAAGAGGGACATTTGAAAATACCCTCAAAATGGCAAAAAACACAAGTGGACGAAATCTCCACTCGTCGCCATTAAGAAACCTCCCAATGAAAGCAAAATAAAGAGATGGTCCATCTGCCACATCTACCGCCCGTCCACCTCGTCGATCCATCGAATAAATAACAACTCCCTCAAAAGTTACAAACGAATAGAGTCCCCATAAATATCCTCTCCACATCACCTGTCGCCGCCATCACCGCCACCGGCGTCACCCGTAAGGTCCTGTCCACCTTTATCTGCACCCCCTCGCAGTCCATCCCCAGCAGCTACTACACATCAATGGAGTCATTGTTATCTCCCCAAATTCAAAGTTCAGGGTGTGGGTGGTGTCCCACCACCTCTCCCCCAAAGCACAAAGAATAGCGATAGAACGAGGCATCTAATCCAATGCAGTTGTCAGTCTACCAAAACCGGCTGATGACACCACCCAATGCACCACAGGTAGAAGGCGCTCTCAGATGTCCTTAAGCCCCATCATCCCTTGAGAATGTAGGCTCGATGTGGAGACATCAGTCTATCAAAAATAAAAAATAAAAACCTTGTCAAAATTTAAGAAATAAAGAATTATCACCAAGAAAAAAGAAAAGAATATTAAAGGTCATTAACACTTACATAGACGTCAAGGTTCACCACCTTAAAGGATTGATGATGCATTGGCTCACACAAAATAGTTCACTCATTCGTAACTGGATCGAATGAGTCAAAAGTGTTCTCACTACCCCACGATAGGGGCACCCTATCCCGCCATTCTAAGTTAGCCCAATTGTCGATATTTAGCCACGCCATGTGTGTTTCCCTGCTTGAGAAATCATCCATTTCTTAGTTTTGGAATGTTAAAATAGTTTGCAGAAGGAAATAAAAGAAGAGAGCAAGTCTAGAAGATGTGAAAAATGAGGAGAACTCGCCCCCTTTTATAGGAGGCTAAAGGGCATGTCGATCGGTCGCTCCTAGTAACATACCGATCGACACTATCCCTTCACCTACTTGAGGTACCCCAAAAGACCGTGCCACTGCCGTTTGGCACCTCTCATACCATGCCAGTCGGTACCCTCTTGAAATTTCTTACAAAAAAATCCCAAAATTCCCAAATGAATTCTAGAACCTTTTTCACTAAGAAATACATTTTTATCATGCTTACTTTTCATCAAAACAGTTATTTCCCCAGTGGAATTCCCAAAATCAATTGATATCTCCCCCGTAACGTCTCCAAAGGACACCATAAAAATTCCTCGACAAGGGAACATCAAACCCTCTAACTAATTCATCTTCACCAACAGAATTAAAAAATCAAAATTAAATGCTTCCCCAAAATACCCAGCATAACCACAAGATAAATTCCCCAGTGGAGTATCCAAGCTTCCCCAAGAAGACTACAATTTAAGCCTTCAGAATTAGCTTCAACCCACATAATTGGTCATGTCTATTTAAGCTCTCTGAATTGGCTTTGACCCGTAGAATTGGTCATCGCTACTTAATCCCTCACAATTGTCTTCGAACCACAGAATTGGTCATATCAACTTAAGCCCCTTTGAATTAGCTTTGACCCGCAGAGTTGGTCACCTCTACTTAAGCCCTCAGAATTGGCTTCAACCCACAGAATTGGTCATCTCTATTTAAGCCCTCAAAATTGGTCATCTTTATATATAGCCTTGGAATTGGCTTCGACCCGCATAATTGGTCATCTCTATTTAAGCCCTCAGAATTGGCTTTGACCTGTAAAATTGGTTCTTTCTTCTTTAGGTCCTCAAAATTGACCTCGGCCCCAGAATTGGTCGTTACAAATTAAAGCCCTCAGAATTAGCTTCGACCCTCAGAATTGGTCTCTACAACTTAAGCCCCCAGAATTGGCTTTGACCCTCAGAATTAGTCACCTCTACTTAAGACTTTAGAATTGGCTTTGACCCGCAGAATTGGTCACCTTAACTTAACCCTCAGAATTGGCTTCAACACGCAGAATTGGTCACTCCCACTTAAGGTACTCAGAATTGACCTCGGTCCGTAGAATCGATCGCTCCCTACCAAAGGTACTCAGAATCGACCTCAGCCCACAGAATCGACCATCCCCAATATTACCTTAGGTCCTCATAATCAACCTCGACCCTCTAAATCGGTCATCCTTGCACCTTAGGTACTCAGAATCGACCTAGACCCCCTCTGAATCTGTCATCCTTGTTCCTTAGGTCCACAGAATTGACCTCCCTCCTAAAACATCATGTGGTGTTTATTTGAAGGATTTAACTTGTTCTAAGATCACCTATAGATGGGATCTATAGACACCACATTCTAGGACCCCTTAATTATCTCCTTAAGTCCCTAACACCTCCCCATTTCACTATAAATCCTAGGTCATACTCTGAGTACCGATCTAGGGGCCATCGGGCGCTTCCGAGCCCCATTTGACTCCCGTAAACTCTATCATCAGAGCGAAAGATCAATGAATCTTCAAAGGGATCTAAATCCCCTTTCCAATGGTCCAACCCGTGCATGAATCGACATAATGGTTCGGACGAACAAACTATTTTACCACTGAAAATCAATTTGGAGGCCATCGGGCACTCTCGGGCCCCGATTTGACCCTAGTGAACTTCATCATCAGAGAGAAATCTCTTTGAGTCTTTGAAGGTCACTGAAACCCCTTTCCAATGGCCCACCCCGTGAATCAAATGGCATAATCGTTCGGACGAACAATCCATTTTCTCCTAAAAATTGATCTGGAGGCCATCGAGCGCTCCCGAGCTCCATTTGACAAAGATTAACTCTTCATCTCAAACGAAACTGAATAAAAATCTGAAGAGCACTAAATACCCTTTCCAATGGTCCACCCTGTGCACGATTTTGACTTATGGTACGGATGAACGACCCGTTTTACTCTGAGAGGTTATCAGGAACTTCTGGGCCTCGAGTGACCAGGTGAACTTTTCGAACCAGTGAAGCTCTTTGGAACGTCAAAGTGCCTCATATAAGCTTTCGAATGGTCTGCCCCATGCACGATTTTGACTTATTTTGTCAGAAGATCTTTGGTCCAAAGGACTGACGAGCGTTTTTGAGCCACATTTGACCCAAAGTCAACTCCTGAACTCGGGAGTGGTCCAAGGACCCTTGAAGGTCTCTGAATTAAATTTCTAACGGTATACCCCGTGCGCAATTTGGATAAATGGATTGCATTCTACGACCGTTTTTCCAAAAAAATCTGCACGAGACTACTAATTGGCCGGTCCATTTCCCTGTCTATCGGTAGTGTGCTTAGGGTTACCTATCAATTGTAAGGGCTAGGGATATTCTGATCGGCACCACCCATAAGCCTATAAATAGAGGGCATGGCCTCACTCCCAAAGCACACCTCATATCCATCAGCATCAGTGATCTCAGTAACATTCTCTTGCAATCAACAAAAGTTTCCTTATGTGAAATTCCATTCTATCTTAAATTCCCATCCTATTTGATACCTAATTTGGAAAAATCTCATTCTCTCTCATTCAACATTCATATCAACATTTAAGGGAGTTCATCTAAGATCAAGATCCCTTTAATTCTTCAAAGAAGGTCCAAAATCCTTCTCTCTCTCTTTAAATTTCTTCTTTTCGCATTAATTACATTAAATTCATAATCTAGCTTTTACTTTAATTCATACAGCTTAACATCTCACCTTTTTACTAGTTGTATTGTACATACTTTATTTTCTATTAAAAACCCAAAACAAACAAAAAGAGGGTTACACCTATAAAATCCAACGGGATTATCCATCACACTTTTTCAAAACTAAAAACACATTTTCCACACACATACTTATAATAAAATCTCGTTCGAATATATGAGCTAAACCCCACCCTTATGCCTCATGCGAACTCTGTGGACTTTGATGCCTTTATAGGCTACGTAGGCATTTCAGATTGAAACCCGAGAATCGAGTCCAATTTTCTAATTTTCCCAAATCCTCCAATTCCACATTTGTCATATTATTAAATTATTTTAATATATATTATATTTGTGATTCTTATTAGTGTTTTATCTAAACATATATTATCGTTTCATTATGACGATCAATATCACGATAAACGTATTAATTATATTTTTTTAAATATTATTTTGGAAATATTCCTATGGATGATCTTACTCTCTCTCTTCCATGGCATGAGTTGGGAGATTCCAATCTCCATTATATATACACGCACACACACTTCACGAAGAAATAAAGGAAAATAATAACACAAGCCCGTGAGAGATTGAAAGGGAGGAATGGGTGCCTAACACCTTCCCATTCCGTAACTTAAGCCCCGAACCTTTGAACTATTGATTTCATAATCATCATTTAGTCTTTGATGCCGCTCTTTCAAGGCGGCAACATGTTTTTTTGCCTGTTTTGTGCAGAATAGGATGGCGACTCCATCTCTTTACATTCACCCCATACCGACGATGGCCGAATCACTCTTAGAGAGTACGAGGGTGCGTGACCTTTTTCTTCTTCCCTTTTCCCCCCGCCCTCGCGGGAGGAAATAAATGGATGGACATATTGGGGGATGGACACAGTATAAGCGAAGGGACCATGCGCTCTTGTATTTTCAAAGCATCAAGTTTCTCGAACATACTACAAATTTTATCGGTCTAGCGAAATAAGTCTGCCATGATCTAGACGACATCGTCTAAGTTGGCTTCATTGATAGATACCACTCAGTTATATGACTCTAGAGCCAACTTCTGAGCTTCGAAGAACAATGTATTGAATCTCTGGCAGTCAATGGTCATCATTGAAGAAAATTTCAACTCGAACTCTAGAAGTTGGTTCAATACTGCTGATAATTCCATATTTTTTCCTCCGAAATGAGTTCGAACAGCAACGCATGCTCTTGTAAGGAGTGACAGGGATGATCGGCAAAATAAGTTGGATGTAGGAGAAAAAATGGTCAAACTTGTAGAGGTTTAGGTGAATATATCGGTATAATGGGTGATTTACTAGGTATAATCTGGGTAAATGGATTAAATCATGGGTCATCTTCTAGGAAGATAGCATTTACATGATTTGGGAGTATATTGTGGGTAGTGTTTGGTTTAGGATTGGCTGGTGGAGCGATGATACCCCCGTTAATCAGGCCTTGGATTACATTTCGGAGGTGGAAACACTAATCAATGGTATGGCCGGCATTTTGATGAAACTCGTAATGGGTATCTGGTTTGAAATTTTTGGGAAATGGGTTTAGTAATAGACGAGGGTCCAATGGCTTAATAAGATTTTGGCTTAAAAGGGTTTGTTAGACTTTAGAGAGGGAAGCGTGAAGCTCGGTATATTACTTTTTGACTAGGTTAGGGTGGCTTTCTGGTGCCCATGAAGTGGTAGATTGAGAGATGTTATTGGTGGTTGAAACTGTGATATTGGTAGGATTTTCGTACTATCTGGGAATAAACTATCCAGATACTTTCTTCAGCTCAACTTCTGTCTTTGAAAGACTTTCTTTGATCTCTACTCCTACTTATCAGAGGCCTCAGAAATGGTATCGTACTATCCTCCCATTGTCGCTTAGACTTTGGGTAAGAAGTTATTTTTGTACGATACTGACTTCCTCCTGTTCGGAAGGTCGGTTGGTCATGGTGTCCTCTTTCTCTCTCCAACTTGCTATGAAGTTACTGATAGTTTCTCCAAGATTCTTCTTGAGAAGTTCTAAATCATGGAGGGTAATTTCCCACCCTTCGTTACACTTCAATGTGATATGAATTCACGGGAAACATCCTCCCAACTGCGAATCCTGGACTCCTCGAGAGATAAGAACCAACGAAGAGCGTTATCCTTCAAAGCCTGTTGGAACATTTGGGCCATTATTTCCATGGAGGCACCTAGGAGAGTCAGGGCTCGGTGGTAACTTTGGAAATGAAAAATTGTGGGCACTACCCCCAAATTTCTCAATGTTAGGCATTTTGAAATTTTTCCGCAGCCTTGCTCTACGATATGGAGAGATATGGGTGTAATCCATGTAGTTGGTCAAACTTCTTGGTGAATATCTTAGGCCCCCTTTGACCTTGTTCAATTCTTCTTCCTTCGGATCAATGGTCATGGGTAGGTTAGCCCCTGGCTAGGCCAGATACGGCATGAGGAGTTGAGCTGGCAGTGACCCATTAGCAGGAGGGGCACGTGAAGCGTGCTGATATTCCTTGTGGACCCAAATAGGCTCAAGTATGGGCAGACCCATGGCACGAGGGAAGAGTATATCGAGCTCTTCGAGAATAGGGACCCGGTTTCATTGAATCTCATGAACATCAGTCTGAAGGTTGTCATTCCTGGCAGTGAATTGGGCTAGGACCTTCATCAAATCTAGTTGCACATTCGGTACTTGGTATGCATTCTCCATAGAAAGCGGGTGAAGGTGAATTCCAAAATCGGAGGAAGTAGCGAGGGAACTAATGGATCCTCGAGGAGGTTCAACGGAAGACCAAAGCCAATAGGGAGCTAGGCCAAGGGTTGGTTATGAGATCGACTTGAGAAGAAGAAAGATTCGAATTTATTTTTGAAAGAGAATGGGGAAACTGTTATTATTGAAAAGGGAGGAAAATACTTTTGACATTTGTGGAAAAGATGAGGAGAAATTATTTTTAGGTAACAAGGAATAAAAATATTTTTGACGTTTATAATGAAAGGAAGGAAACTGCTTTTGGTATTTTGATAAAAGGAAAAAATATTTTTGACACTTTTGGTAAGAAAGAGGAAAAACGAGAAAAAAGGGTCTCAGCGTGATGATGATAATAATAATAATAATAATAATAATAATAATAATAATTATTATTATTATTATTATTATTATTTTCTTATTATTATTATTATTATTATTATTATTATTATTATGTTCTCACTTGTATTAGGTTTTCCTAAATGTAAAAATAAATGTCGGACGAAGCCCGAGCCTGGGAAAATTGGGTTTGAAAAATATGTAAAACATGGTTGGACTTGTTACCAGGCTCATGCACAGGGTCCCATTTAAAAAAAGACGAAATCGTGCGAAAATTTGGACGGCGATATCCCGACCCATCATTTCGGCAGAATTTCGAGTAGTAACCGACAAACTAAATATGAGTGCCCTAGGTTTGACACATATATGAGGGTATGCAGTTGTTGGGTTAATTGGAAGGGTTCCCCCCTTTGGCATGACTTCCACGATATATGTCTTACTTTTGAGGGCAATCGGTACGTGTGGACAAGCCATTTGATATACCTGAGTGTACGTGAATTGCCTCACTATATACCTCATGGGGTTAGGACGTGTGATAGCAAATTAGATATACTCGACATACGTGAATGAGTTGAATATATCTAACTAAGTTGTTTAACAAAAGTTAAAGTAGTCTAGTAGGTTCCGAAATTGTTTCCTAAAGAAACTCTTTTAGAAAACAAAGTAAATAAGATGTGTTTAGAAAAATTTATGAATGAGTTATTTCATATATTAGTGAAAAAGTTTTGAAAACCAAAACTAATTTTAGTTATAGCAGTAGTAGACAATAAGGATGAGAGAATTAGCAAACATGCATAGTACAAAATTATTTTAACGTGGTAAATCCCCACCCAAATGAGGAAACATCCACTGAGGTCTCTACACCTCAAAATAAAAATCCACTAGAATAATTTTAAGTTACAAGCAAGCAACGAAACTTAAACACACAATACAGAACTAAATCTAAGTTAAGAAGTTATACCAGCTTTGTTAGGTAACTCCAACTGTTGAGACTCTGATTTGGTTTCTCGTCGTTCCACGGCTTGTCTCCTTAAGCTTCTTCTTTACGTCGACTCAGAAGTTGAAATCTCTCAACCAACACATAATTTCAGTGCTGTTGTGTGGAGGTGTTTGTGTGTGTAGTGCCTAAACACATGCATGAACACACAGACACTTATACAAACAATTATCCAACAAATTATAAGATTGTTCTAAGAATGATGTGTAGGATTTTACAATGCTAAAATTAGGTTTTCTTTTGAAACTACTGATTTTTAGATCATTGTTCTAGAGAACCTTTAAAAATGAGATTCTTCGAATCTTTATTTATCAACCCATTTTTCAAAATAAAAAACCTAGATTTGAACCTTAAAACTCTCAAATCAGTTTTGTAAAATAGAAATAAGAGATTGTTGGATTTAAATGAAAATAAAACATATACATAGTGAATCCAACAAAAGAGTATGATTTATTGATAAAGAAATCAGATCTAACACCAATGTGACTGCATCCTTTAGAAATCAGATCTACAAGTTTCAATATTTAGAAATGAGTTCTGATTTTGAAGTGATGGTGTTGGAAAAGAGATTAAAACTAAAGAGGATGGATAACTCTACAAACCAGAAACCCTAAAACTCTCAAAGGTATTTTCTGAGATACAATAGACAGAGTTTTGTTTGGATTTCATAATTTCTCTCCAATTTTATTTTTCTCTCTCTTCTCTCTCTCTCTTTTTCTTTCAAACCCTAAGGTTTCCAAAGTTTGTAATTGAAGGGACGAAGGGTCTTATTTATAGGAAGGATAGAAAGGTCTAGAAGCTCGAAGCAAATCAAAATTTGTGATGAGATTGACTGTTCTTATTATCAATCCAAAACCTCACAATGCACCACCATTATTTGAGCTCTGATTGGTTCGTTTGGATAATACAAGAATTGAAATAAAACGCATGTAGACCATTGATATAAATGATCGAACGTTCAAGATTGAAACTAAAGAATGTGTCTGTGAAACAATACAGATCTAACCATTCCAAGAGCAACACGTGTAAGGCAACGATGAACTCACAAATGTGTGTTTTGAAGTTCTAATTAATCTCAATTGTTACCCTAATATTCTCTACACTTTCGGTTTCTACCCAACCCATATTTTAGGAACTTTTGAACATAAAAATTCAGCCCCAAAAATTTTAAAAACCCTAAAATTATTTTTAGAAAAAGGTTTTTAAATGTTTAAAAAATTCCTAAAAATTATTAAAAAAATGTAGAAATTCATTTTAATCCAATTGTTAACACGCGCACACACACCTAATATGTGAAAAATGCAACTTAAAAATATGCAATCCTAGAGTGTTGTGTGTTGGATTTCTACCTGTAGGATCATCTTCTTGTTGAATAAGACAAATGATTCTTGAAAGGGCAATGAGGCTTAGGGTAAGAATAAGGATGACACAAATTTCGTCTTTATTTTCAAACTAGATAAGCTCATATATATTAGACTCAAGTAAGTCATATATTTAGTGTGCCTCAATCTCCCCCTTTGGAAATATGAGACAAAATCTCCTTTGAGTCATCTAAGACTCATAGGGATACCAAAAAGATTAAAAAAACTTGATCCTATACAAATGTTCTATCTACCCCATATCCTAGAAATGAAAAAGTACATAACTCAACGAAATACAGTCCAATACCCTAAATATATCTAATAAAGACAGTGGTACTGATTTATAAAAATAAAATAGCTAAGATCAAGCATTTTAGTTGAATTGTACAATAATTGTCTAAGATGGACTCAAATATCTCTCCCCCATTTTATCTCAAATTGACAAAGGGTGAAAAATCACAAATAAGGATATATTAACTGAAGATAGATACTAGTCAAGATGTATCATGCCAATATATTTCCTTAGAGATTCAAATCTTAAATTATCTAAAGGCTTAGTGAATAAATCTGCCAACTGAATTTCTGTGGGCAAATAGTTAATATCCAATTCCTTAGATTCTACTAATTCACGTATAAAGTGATGTCAAATATTTATGTGTTTTGTGCACGAGAGTTGAACAGTATTTTTGGAAATATTAATCGCACTTTGGTTATCACAATAAAGATGTAATTTATCTTCATTAATGCCATAGTCGCTTAACATCTGCTTTATCCACATCACTTGAGCACAGCAGCTACCGGCGGCTATATATTCTGACTCGGCTGTGGAAAGCGAAGTGCAGTTTTGCTTTTTACTGCTCCATCCTACCAAGTTATTAGCTATGTAATAACAAGTTCCTGAAGTGATTTTACTGTCATTGGAACAGCCATCCCAATCAGTGTCTGTGTATCCTACAATAGTGCTAGATGTGTCGTTTGTGTACCATATTCCTAGATTTATAGTGCATTTGACGTATTTTATAATCCTTTTGACACATAATAAGTGACTCTCTTTAGGAGAGCTTTGATAAAGGGCGTACACACAAAGAAAATACATTATATCAGGACGCGAGGCAGTGAGGTATAACAGGATACCTATCATACTTATATAGAGGGTACGATCAATCGGAGTCCCATGTTCATCTTTGGATAATTTGATTGAGGTTTTCATATGCGTCCTAGAATGTTTGGCATTTTCTAATCCAAATATCTTTACTAACTCTAAAGCGTATTTTGATTGTGAAATTAACAATCCATCAGACTTTTGTTTAACTTGGAGCCTAAAAGTATTGTAGCTCCCCCATTAATGACATTTGGAACTACCCATGCATAATATTTGAAAAGTTTTTAACTTCAGTAAGGGATGTTGATCCAAAAATAATGTCATCAACGTAAAACTGGGAGATTAAGATATGTTTGTTAAAAAATTTCACGAATACTGTCTGGTCATTTCCACCTCATCTAAAACCTTTATTGATAAGAAAGGTCGACACGCGTTCGTACCAAGCCCTGGGGGATTTCTTTAAAGCATATAATGCCTTTTTCAATATATAGACGTGGTTCGGGTAATGAGGATTAATGAAACCTTTCGTCTATTCAACATAGGTTTCCTCTGTCAAAATACCATTAAGAATAGAGGATTTCACATCCATTAGAAAAAATATGAAATGTAAATGACATGTTATTACTAAGAGTAATCAAACAGACTCGAGGTGAGTTACACGGGAAAAAGTTTCCTCGAAGTCAATTCCTTTAATCTGAGAGTAACCTTGAGCTACTCATCTGACTTTATTTCTAACTGTCATCCCAGATTAATCTGATTTATTTTTAAAAATCCATATAATGCTGATAAAACTTTTATTTTCTAGCTGAGGTACTAGATACCACATGTCATGACTCTTGAATTGAGCGATCTCCCCTTGCATATCATTAATCCAAAAAGAGTTATTTAGATCTTCATTCACATTCTTTGGTTCCACTAGGGATATAAATCATGCAAAATGAGAAATATTTCGTAATTGGGATCTTGTACGAATAGGCTCATTAGGGTTACCAACTATTTTATCTAAGGGATGATCTTTAAAAACCCAGTTAGGTACTTCCAGGGTCTTAATTGGTAAAGAATCAACTATCTTTGGAGAGTCATAATTTAAAAAAAATTCATACTCATCCACTATAGTTGGCCCTTATTTATTACTCTCAAAATTAGTGTCACTAATAATCTTATTTATAGACTTGGTACGCATATTATAAACACGATAAGCCCTACTATTAAGGTAGTAACCCAAAGAGATAGCTTTGTCGCCACGGGTTTCAAATTTAGACAGGTGTTCTCTGTCTTTGCAAACATAGCACATACTCCCAAATGTTCGAAAATATTTTAAGTTGGGCTTTTTTCCATACCAAAGTTCATATGGAGTCTGTTTGGTATTTTTCCTAAGATAAACCCTATTGATTATGTGACATGTTGTCTGAACTGCCTCAACCCAAAAGTATTTTTGCAAGTTCTTTACATGTATCATTACCCTATCCATCTCTTGGATTGTGCGATTCTTATGCTCGGCTATACCATTTTGTTGTATCGTTTTAGGAGCACTGAATTCATGTTTGTAACCATTATAGTCACAATATTATGTTACACCCAGATCTTTAAATTCACCTCCTCTATCTCTACTAATTCGATTTACACGGGTATCCTTTTCATTTTTAATGCATAAAAGGATTTTCAAAAATTTACGAAAGGTGTCAGATTTTTGTTTTAAGAAAGTAACCCAAGTAAAATGAGTGAAATCATACACCATGACTAGAATATAACTGTTACCATAAAGGATTACAGATCTAGAGGGACTCATAAATCCATGTGAATAAGCTCTAGAGGTTTTGTGGTGAAGATTTCTTTAACTTTCTTCTGAGCAGTTTTAATTATCTTTCCTTCTTGACAAGGCCCACAAATAATGTTTGAAATAGATTTTATTTTGGGAGACCTCTAAATATTTCTTGGGAGGTTAATTTGCTAAGGCTATCGTAATTTATGTGACCAAACCTATTGTGCTAGATTTCATTATCTTCCATCACGGCTATATTACAAATCTCAGTCCCTGGATTTATTGTGTAACAATTATCAGAAGCTTTAAGACCTGTAATGATGTAGTCTCTATTCTCATTTAAAATTTTACAGTTTGTTTTTTAGGAGGTGACTGTGTGGTTGAAATAACAAAATTGCGATATACTTAGCAAGTTAGCTTTAAGACATTTTACTAAGAGGATGTCTTCGAGAATAGGTAATCCTTTTTCTTGGAGTGTCCCTTTACCTATGATCTGGGTTGATACTCCATCTCCAAATAAAACTTTTCCTCCTAAGAAGTTAGGTTTGTTGGTTAGTTTAGTATCATTCCCTATCATATGTTTGGAACAGCCCAAGTCTAAATACCATCCAGAAGAAGTGTGTTCACCTTTTAAAGCGCTAATCATAATGTTACACTTCACCTGGGGTATTAGATCATCTTTTCTAACCCAAATTGCTCTTGTTTTTAAAATTTTTCTCGAATTTTATAAAATTTTCGAGCATTAGATTTTTCTTCAAAAGATTTGTGCGCCTTTACTTAAATTTTATCAAATCCTTGAGCATTTGGTCTAGTCATGTATCTATGACTCTTCCTCTTGGACTTTCTTTTAATATTAGATCATTTCTTCCTATTACGATAGTTAAAGTTCATATTAGGTTGCTTAGGAAGGATGTAGTTATTTATGGTTTGTCTAGAGTAGTTAAAGTTTTTATAGACAGGTGAATTAAAGACTGGCTTATACAGACCTTTTTGAAAACATTCTTCAATGCAGTGTCCAAAAACGTCGTAGTAAGAACAATATAGACGGTTAGATGGTTTTTTACGATTTTGAAAATCTTTAGAAATTGTCTTGTCCAATTGTTGGACTTTGGCCTTATGTCTAACTACAACAGGTTAAAACAAAGGGTCTCCTTGCCTTATAGGGGGGACGACATATTTAGCCTTAGGCTCAACAATAGACTTAGAACTATTTCCTATAATAAGGTATGTTTCTTTCTATTTATTATCAAAGTCATTTTTTAATGCTTGAAAATCTGGACATAGGTCATTAGGTCTTATTCCTCCAGGCACAAATTTCACATTTGGAAAAGTTTTGTTTGGTGCCTTGGGTTTTTGTTCAAATCCTATGGCAGTTTTATCATCATAATAGGTTTTA
This sequence comes from Sambucus nigra, assembly GCA_949130495.1. NCBI lineage: Eukaryota > Viridiplantae > Streptophyta > Magnoliopsida > Dipsacales > Adoxaceae > Sambucus > Sambucus nigra. The sequence goes on along the minus strand of OX422207.1, from coordinate 284,013,432 downwards.
CTTGACAATACAAAATCTTCAAAATAGTTAGCATTATTTTCAAATTTAGAATTTTTTTATAAGATCGTTGAAACTTTCTCTTTATATTGTTCCAATTCCATTCAAGTAGCTTTGTATTTCATTTACAAAATCTCATTTGACTCTGAAAGTTCTTTGATTTTTTCAAGAAAAGGCCTAGGTTTATTTTCATTATCCAGACATTGAGTGTCATAGTCCTCAATACTCTGTTTTATCATAAGACTTAGGGCTCCTATTTTCTCAGTAAGGTCCTTGACAGTTTTTTCAAGTTTAGTGCTTTTCCTATGAGTTTTGGTATAGAGTGTGTGAATGTCTAGGAGGTCGTCATTATCGGAGTCATTAAGTGTGGTGTGTGATTTGTCCCCTAGCATTCATTTTTAGGACTCAAGAACACGTTCATTTCGCCAATAACACATTCCCTTTGACTCACACACCCTGCAGATGAACTATTAACAGTATCAATAGCATTAGCAATCTCTAGGCACAAAGCAGACAAACCAACAGGCAAAATATCATGCGACATAGAAAGATTAGACATTCTATCATCAGGTTTAGCATGAATTGTAGGCTTATCATCAGTATAAACAATCATAGCAAAAAAATGACATACAAGGGTCAAACACATTAGATGATTTAGGCTCATCATTATCTGAGTCGATTGAGTCATCCCAGGTCTTGCATAGATTAGCCCTATTATTTTTATGACCAAGTTTTACTCTACAATTATTGGCCAAGTGAACTAATTTTCCACATCTAAAGCATTCAACATCCTTAAGATCATTGTCAGGTCTATTGTTGTTCTCAGTCTGGTATTTGTCATGCCTTTTCTTATGAGGTCTATTATTAGAAAATTTTGAATAATCAAGATTTCCTTGTTTAGAAGAAACATTGTTTCTAAATTTTAGGATTTTCTTAAACTATTTAGACATCAAGGCAATTTGATTATCAAAATTTTCTAAGTTACATTCCTCATTAGAATCTAACTCAATGTTAGGAAGAGAAAACTCAATTTGGTCACTTTAGACTGGAAAACAAGATTGGGACTGGAATGTTTCTTTTAGCCATTGAAGAGTTGTTTCTTAAACTCTAATTCCATTTCCACTGTTTTGAGTTTGCTACTAAGGAGTTCTGGAGTGAGATTTGGGTCACCCATCTCCTCAATTGGGTATCTTTTATTATCAAATTTTGGTGGAAGTGATCTTAGAATTTTAAATACAATCTCTTTATTATCATACACAATGCCATTAGCATGCAGTTTGGTAATAGTATCAGTCAACCTAATGTAAAAGTCATCGAAAGTCTCAGTCTCAGTCTCAGTCATGATGAGTGTGTTATACTGTTGTATAAGCATTTGGGTCTTGGCAGCCTTAACACGTGTGTCACCTTCATGGGTAGTGACCAGCGTGTCCCAAGTTTCCTTAGAGGTTGAAAAAATAGATATTGTCTTAAATTCATATTCATTGATTGACATAAAAATAGGATTCTTTCCTTTATTTTTATTATAGGAGGCTAATTTTTCGTTCTTTGTGAACTCACTGAATAGTTTCCTAACTCTTTCATTACTACCTTCTGCTACAGGTTTAGTAGGATCTACATATCCGTTTTTAATAGCATCCCAGGCTTCATCTCCCAAGGTCCCTTGGATGAAGGCTATCATCCTTACTTTCCAGTAAGGGAAGTTAGTTCCATCAAAGAGGGGAGGCTTGGACAGATTCCCTAATCTCTTAAATTTCTCGTCCAAATGTTTGTTTGAAAAATAGTTTTAAAAACACATGATCTAAAAGATTTTGTAAAAACTAAATGCCACGCTTTGATACTAATTGAAAATACCTAACTAAGTTTTTTAACACAAGTTAAAACAGTCTAGTAGGTTCCAAAATTATTTCTTGAATAAACTCTTTAAGAAAACAAACTAAATAACACAAGATGTGTTTAGAAAAAGTTATGAATGAGTTATTTTAGATATTAGTGAAAAAGTTTTGAAAATCAAAATTAATTTTAGTTATAGTAGTAGTAGATCAATAGGGATGAGAGAATTAGAAAACATGCACAGTACACAAGTATTTTAACGTGGTAAAACCCCACCCCAGCGGGGAAACATCCACGGAGGTCTCTACATCTCAAAATAAAAATCCACTAGAATAAGTTTTAAGGTTCAAGCAAGCAACGAAACTTAAACACATAATACAGACCTAAATCTAAGTTAAGAAGTTATACAAACTCCATTAGGTAACTCTAACTGTTGAGGCTCTAATTTGGTTTCTCGTCATTAAGCAGCGTGTGTTCTTAAACTTATGAGTGTTCGCGGTCCGCTCCCATCCGATTTTGAGGTATTTTTGGGACCGGACTTTATTAATCGTTCCTAGAAAAATATGGATCGAGATCGGACTGATATAATCGGTCTCGGTCCTATTCGACTTTCAAACGGTCCGTGTTCGGTCTCGATCCTATTCGCTCCAAAAACAATTAATATAAATACAACTAATATAAAAAATAGGACGTTTTTCATAAAAAAAACAGCAAGACAGCACGTTTTATATATATATAAAATAAAAACAGTAAAAAAATAGCGCATTTTATTAAAAAACAACACATTTTTTTAATAAAACAACACTTTTTTATTTTTAAAAAAAACACATTTTTTTTTAGTAAAAATAGCATTATTTTTAAAGCAGCACATATTTTAAAAAAACAGCACTTTAAATTTAACAATATCCATAAAAAAAGTTAATAATACTCATAGAAAATAGCAAATAACAAACAACTAATACTCATAAAATAATGTGCATACGAATACAAAAGTATGTCCATCACATAATTAATATGCATGCACAAGTATCATGTTTAATTTAACTATTACATACTGTAGAAAAGTTTTACCTCTTTTTTGTGGTAATGTAAGTGGCTGCATCAAGGTCAATTGGTCCATGCACACTAGCATTGGTGAACTTTGGTTCATCAACCTACAATCAAAAGTTTACAACAATAGCAATATAAAATAGAGCAAATATATATAACAGCACTACAAAAGACTTAATAATGTTTAACAGCACTACAAAAGACTTGATGTTTACAATATGAAATCACTAATCCCCGCCATTTATCTAAAATAATGTTTAACACTACAAAAGACTTAATAAAGAATATGATAATAAAATTCATATTTTATTTTTGGTAGAAAAGGAATTTAAATTAAAAGGACAAAATACAAAATGTGTACAAAAGATAATCGAATCCAGCAGATATGTTGGCTTCAATATTATTATTCAACAAAATCTATCTTTTAAAACAAAATTGAAAAGACAAAAATAACAAAATCTAAGTTTATTTCCACCCATTTACTAAGTTAACTTAAAAAATAACATGCCCCTACCATTTTTTTTTGTTAACTCTATCAGTGGAAGCAATTTATATCTACACATCCATGTTTAACAAAATGATCAAATGGGAGCATATTAATAAGGCTGTAGATATCAAAGATCTTCTCATCAATATGAACCCAACTTACGCCATTAATATCATCTGAACCCAGCTAATATCATATTTCCTTTTCGAAAACTAATTTAAACCACATTTTCACCACCTGGTAACCTTAAAACCAAAACAAATTGCAAATGACAAGCAAAGAAATCCAGCCTTTTCAACGAAAATCGACTATGTTTTAATCGAACAGACCGTACATTAATTCTGTTTTTGGAATCAAAATCGAATAGCTGATTATAAGAGGTAAAGAATGAAAATAAAAATAACTTACTTACTTCTCCTTAAGGTCATCAGGTTGGGGGGTTAGGCCGCGGGTTATGGGTTTAGGGCGGGTTGGGAGCAGCAGGTTGAGAGGAGAGGAGATGTATCTAAAATGGGGTTTAGATCGTGACAACGGGTTGAGAGGAGATGTCCATTAGTGAGAGAAAGGAGAGAAGAGTAGATGTAGATGAACATGAAGAAGGGGTTTTAGGGTTGGTGGTGACTCGATGAGAGAGATGAGAGGAGATCTTATGGTTATTAGGTAGAGAGAGGCTGAGTGAGTAGCGTGTTTGTGTGGCTATTTATTTAAATATACATATATTAAAAAAATATATAAATATTTAATAAAAGCGGTCCGGTCCAGTCCGGTTCGGAATCGATTTTTAAGACCCAAGATTGAGACCGAACCGAATAATGCGAACCTCCATATTTTAAGATCGAATTTTCAAAAACCCACAAAAGTGGGTTCGGTTCGGTTCGGTTTTTTGGTTCGTTCGATCTATTCGGGTTCATGCACACCCCTACTTAAACTCCTTCTTTACGTCGACTCGAAAGTTGAAATCTCTCAACCAACACACAATTTTAGTGTTGTTGTGTGAAGGTGTTTATGTGTGTAGTGATTAAACACATGCATGAACATACACATTTAAACAAATAATTATCTTACAAATTACAAGATTCTTCTAAGAATGATGTGCAGGATTTTACAATACTGAAATTAGGTTTCCTTTTGAAACTAGTGGATTTCAAATCTTTGTTCTAGAGAACCTTTAAAAATGAGATTCGTCGAATCTTTATTTATCTACACGTTTTTCAAAATAAAAAACTAAAATCTGAACCTTGAAACCCTCAAATTGGTTTTGTATAATAGAAATAAGAGAGTGTTGGATTTAAATGAAAATAAAACATATACATAGTGAATCCAATAAAAGAGTATGATTTCTTGATAAAGAAATCAGATCTAACACCTATGTGGCTGTATCACTTAGAGATCAGATCTACAAGTTTCAATATTTAGAAACCAGTTATGATTGTGAAGTGATGGTGTTGGAAAAGAGATTAAAACTAAAGAGGATGGATAACTCTACGAATCAGAAACCCTAAAACTCTCAAAGGTATTTTCTGAGATAAAATTGACAGAGTTTTGTTTACATTTCGTAATTTCTCTCGAGTTTTATTTTTCTCTCTCTCTCTTTTTTCTCTCAAACCCTAAGGTTTCCAAAGATTGTAATTGAAGGGACGGAGGGTCTTATTTATAGGAAGGATAAAAAGGTCTGGAACCTCGAAGCAAATCAACGGTTGTGATGATATTACTGTTCGTATTATCAATCCAAAGTCTCACAATGCACCACCATTAGTTGAGCTCTGATTGGTTCATTTGGATAGCACAAGGATTGAAATAAACCGCATGCAGACCATTGATATAAATGATCGAACGTTCAAGATTGAAACTAAAGAATGTGTTTATGAGAAAACACATATCTAACCGTTCTAAGAGCAACACGTGTAAGTCAACGATTAACTCACAAAAGCGTGTTTTGAAGTTCTAATTAATCTCAATTAGTACCCTAATATTCTATGTCGCTTTTGGTTTCTACCCAACCCATATTTTAGGAACTTTTGAATATACAAATTCAGCCCCAAACATTTTAAAAATCCTAAAATTATTTTTAGAAAAAGGTTTTTAAATGTTAAAAAAATAGTTAAAAATTGTAGAAAATCATTTTAATCCAATTATTAACACACGCCTAATATGTGAAAGATACAACTTAAAAATATGCAACCCTAGAGTATTGTGTATTGGCTTTCTACCTGTAGGACCATCTTCTTGTTGAATAAGACATTTGAATCTTGAAGTGGCAATGAGGCTAAGGGTAAGAATAAGGATGACACAAATTTTGTCTTTATTTCCAAACTAAATAAGCTCCTATATATTAGACTCAAGTAAGTCCTATATATAGTGTGCTTCATGAGTTCCCAGCTATATACCTCCCGTCATGACTTGGGTCAAGCGGTATCAAGTGGGGGAACCGTTCGATATACGTCGAAGGTACTTGGCCAATGGAAGGTGAGAGTCATATCGCTTAGGCTAACTGCGGCCTGCCGGACCAACGCCCATCACAAAGTGATGCCCCATTTACGAGAAAAAATTTGGTCAATAGCCATGCTTTTTGATGATGTAGTGTGTAAAATACATGATTCTTGATTATCAAATTATGGAAAGAGTATTTTATTTAGCTTGATGATCACTATACTATTAGGGAAGGATGTATAAGTATTAAAAAGTAAATTTAACATGGAACATAAATATTAAACTAAACATGGATATGTGAGAGTGATGTATGTGTGACTGTCTATGTGGGTGAGTGTGTGGTAGTGAACGTAAGCATGGATAAACTACAATTGGTTTGTGATAAGTGTGAGTGAGCATGAATATATACAAGTGTGATAAGTGGAAGTGTGTGTTAGTGACACCTAAACATGGATATTCTAAGTGCAACATGTGCATATAAGTGATACTATGTGTAAGTAGTGTGAAGTGTACATGGAGAATATCTACAAGTGTGTGAGTGAGGAGTGATATAAGCAGGAGGTATATATGCATAAGAAATAATAGAGGAGAGAAAAAAAAGGGAACGTACAGGTAGGTGTATACACACACAAGTAGAAAATCATAACACCCGTGGAAACAGAGTTTGGCCCTCTTAAGTCAGTCCCCAACGGACTCGCCATTGTGGTCATCCTGAATATCTCCCCTTTCCTTTCCTTTCCCGGTGGGGGGTGGGGGGAAGGAGGGAAGTAGAAAAGGTCTCGCGCCCTACTTTCTCTAAGAGCGCTTCGGTCGTCGTCGATGTGGGGTGAATGTAAAGAGATGGAGTCGCCAACCTATTTTGCACAAAACAGGCAAAAGAACATGTAGCCGCCTCCAGAGAGCGGCGTCAAAGACAAACTGATGCTTACGAAACCAATAGTTCAGAGGTTTAGGGGCTAAGTTACAAAATGGGAAGATGTAAGGCACCCATCACGCCCTTTCGGTCTCTAATGGGCTTGTGTTATTATTTTCCTTGATTTCTTCATTAAGTGTGTGTGTGCGTGTATATATAAGTAGAGATCGGAATCCCCCAACTCATATCATGGAAAAGATAGAGTGAGGCCATCCAAAGGAATGATCCCCAAAATAATATTTATAAAATACAATGTATGCATTTATCGAGATATTGATCGTTATGATAAAACGATAATATATGTTAGAAAAAATGCTAATATATATCACAAGCATAATATATATTAAAATAATTTATAGATGAAAAAGATGCAAATGCGAAAAATGGAGAATTGAGAAATTGGAAAATTGAACTCGAGTCTCGGGCTTTAGCCTGATACACCTTCGTAGCCTATAAAGGAATCAAAGTCCATGTAGTTCGTATGCGGCATAAGGGGTGGGTATATTCGAACGGGAATTTATTATTTAATTTGGGAAATTGTGGTGAATAATCCCATTCGAATTTATAGGTGTAATCCTTTTTTTCTTTGTTTTGTTTTGTTTTTTATAAAAAATAAAGTATGTGCAATATAACTAATAAAGGATGAGACATTAATGTGTATGAACGAAAGTAAAAACTAGATTAAGAATTTATATAACTAATGCAAAAATAAAGATTTTAAAGAGAGATAAGGGTTTTTGGACCTTCTTTGGAGAATTGTAGCTTGATGTTGATCCTTGATGAACTCCCTTGAGTGTTGAGATTAATATTGGATGAGAGAGAATGAGATTTTTCTAAATTGATAATGAAAATTATGGGAATGAAAGATGGAAAGGAATTTCACACAAGGAAACTTTAGCTAATTGCAAGAGAATGCTGATGAGATCACTGATATTGATGGATCCGAGGTGCATCTTGGGAGTGCGGTCATTCCCTCTATTTATAGGGTAGGAGGCTTTGATCAGCATAGCCCTAGCCCTACCGATCGACAGGTAACCCTAAGCACATTGTTGATAGGCAGGGAAATAGACCTGCCAATTAGTAGTCTCGTGTATATTTTTTTGGAAAAATGGTCGTAGAACGCAATATATTAATCCAAATTATTCACAGGGCATATCATTAGAAAGGTAATTTAGATACCTTCAAGAGTCCTTTGGGTCGCTCTGGGGTTCGGGAGTTGACTTTGGGTCAAACAGGGCATGAAAGCGCTCGTCGGTCCTTTAGACAGGAGATCATCGGACGGTAATGGATCGTTCGTCCAAACCGTAAGTCAGAATCACATAAGGGGAAGACCATTGGAAAGGTTATACAAGTTAATTTGACATTCAAAAGAGCTTCACTCAGTTCAGAAAGTTGATTTTGGTTAACCGGGGGCCGAAAACGTCGGGTGACCCTTCGGAGTAAAATGTGTCATTCGTCTGTACCGTAAGGTTGATTCATGCATGGGTTAAACCGTTAGAAAGGGTTTTCAGTTCCTTTCAAAGATTCATTCAATATCGTTCAATCTGAAGATTTGACCTTGGTCAAATGGAGCCCAAGAGCACCCGGTGGCCTATATATCAATTTTTTGGGGGAAAATGGAATGTTTGTTCAAACGGTTATGTCTTTCCATGCATGGGTAGGACCATTGGAAAATATTTCAGTTCCCATTGAAGATTCAAAGAGCTTTTACTTTGATGATGAAGTTGACTGGAGTCAAATCTCTACCTGGGAGCACCCGGTGGCCTCTATATCGATTTTCGATGGTAAAATGATTCATTCATATGAACCGTTATGCCAATTCATGTATGGGCAGACCATTGGAAAAGGTATTTAGATCCTTCCAAAGATTCATTGAGATTTCTCTCTAACAATAGAGTTGACCGGAGTCAAACGGGTCCCGAGAGCGCCTGATTGCCTCTAGATTGGTACTCGAAGTATAACCTAGGGTTTGTAATGAAATGGGGAGGTGTTAGGGAGCTAAGGAGAGACTTAAGGGTCCTAGAATATGGTGCCTACTCCTAATGTTCAATCTTAGAGAGAGAAAATAAAACTTAGAATCGTACCTCTATGTGTTCTAGTAAAGGGAGGTTTAAGGGAATTGAAATCCCTTATGATCCCTTTCCACCAAGAAATGAGATGAAGAGACAGATCTTTAGGGAATATATCCTCACTTCTTCCCCCAGGTCATGTGCCTTATGCTTCATGATTTCTTAGGGAAGAAAACCTATGGCGCACACTACCCTGAGAATAGGTAGTATGTATATCACATCAATGATTACTCTCCACTAAACATAAGTGGGATGCGTGTCAGTTAATAAATGATGCTAGAAGAAACCCATGCCAAGACATGCACAATTAATGCAGTAGAGTTACGCTGATCAGACATAATGTCCAAATTTCTGGGGAAATTGAAGGGACTATTATCCTAACAAGGCACATGGCCTAACACGTGGCATTAAGCGACTAAGGTGACATAGTCATCGGAGGATTATAGATTCACTAATAGGGAATCAAGAGAGATGGAGATTAGCTTTAGAATTTTACAAGCCAAATGTTATTCTACTATTTCAGCGATAAGATAAAGATTGATAATGGCTCACAATGAAGAAGACATAAAACTATCGCACACTTGAATCTCTAAATAGTGATAACTCCAAAGGTCTAGGGTACCATTTTTTACAATCTTGTAACCACAAATTGGACTCTCAGCTAGTAACCCTAACACTCCAATCGACTTCTCTTTTTTTCCATTTATAAAGATCTCTTCTCCCTTGCCCATGGACACAGGCAGGTCAACTTACCGAACCATATAAATACTTGTGTCTTTTTCATATTTCACTCATATATATTGGCAAAATTATAGTATTGCAATTATTGTGGGTTTGATATCCCCTATAAGCTTAATTCTAATTTCACTTTATATCCATCATAGATTTGATTGACCTATGTAGTCTCACTCAGAGGCATTTTTATCCATGGATACCAATCTATTATCCTAGTCTCGTTTTCTTATATGACGATTGTTTCGATGGCTATATACTATCAAACATTATTTTTCCCTAATACTAGTCTCATTTATATGAACAATGATTTTTCCAAAACCATGCCCACACTCATATGCGTGCTGATCAACTTTCAATCCTACTTTTACCAAAGTGTATGATGGTTGTTATGATAACCAGGATACAATGGGATGAGTGTTGGTCAACTTTTGATCATAGTCTCACCGATATGTTGGACCATCGTTTCGACAACTGGGATACATTAGTGTTAGCGTTGATCATCTCCAATCCTGATCTTTTAGACATGGACGATGCTTATATGACAACATCGATTCATCAACGGGATCACTAATCACTGTTTGATCTTAGTCTAACTAATGTGTATGATTGTAGTTCTAACATACTAGCTTTATAGGTGCAAGAACGAATTATTGATGATCCTAGTCTTACCGACGTGAAATAGTATTGGTTTGAAAATTAGCTTACAGGACACGAATGTTGATCAACTTTTCCTCCAAGTTTCCCTGAGGTGCATGATGATTGTTTTGATAACATCTTTACATTTGTGTATGCATTTACCATCTTTAATCGTGTCTATGTGGACGATAATTAAGTTGACAACCTAGCTACACTAGCATAAGCGTTAATCTGATTTTGGTCCTATTCTCGCCAACATTGATGATAATTATTCCAAAAAACGTCTACGCCAACGTGAACATTTATTATCTCTAATCTTGATCTCATCAATTTGGAAGATAGTTATTCCTACTATATACACCAACGTGAGCACGGGTCATTTTCTAATCCTAGTCTCAATAACGTGGACAATAATTATTTTTATAACCTAAATACACTAGTTTGAACTTTTATAGTTTACAACCGTCCTTATATATTCCAATTCATGAATTAAACTCTTGGAATACATCATTCCTTCCATTCTTATCAAGTGTTTATTTTTTAATTGACGTGTTTTTTAACTATATATCACTTTCAAATGGTCTATAGACACCCCAATCTTGATCTCTCCTCTCTCCCTATAGACCCCCTAGAGAGCTCAACTCTTTCCCTAGTTCAACAAACCAATATACTCTTTTGAAACCTATATCCTTGAATTCTCACCCAACTTCTAAATCATTTTAACCCTCAAAGATGTCCTAGTTTGGAATCTTGTCTAACATGGAAGTTGTAGGTTTTCAAATCATCTTTCTAATGATATCAGTTGTGTGTGAATTGGAACACTGATGGGGAAGATATGATAAAACAAATCTCACGAATATGTTCCAAACACCCTATTGGAACCCATGGGGGCCTATCGATTGACATGTTAGTGCCTACTTATGTGCAAAGTTATAATTTCCTTCTCAATTGACCGGGCCTATATTGATTACCATAACTATTAAGGGTAGTTTTTTCCCCTAATTTTAGTGCTCACTGTGACACCCCGCCTATTCTAATCCTATGTGATCAGTTCATTATTAAATTAAACATGAATCATTAATGGTGTCATTATTATCATCACTATCGAATTTCAAATTGAAGAGTGTGTGTGCTCGCGTTCAAATGATCAAATTATATATAAAACCCTTTTAACACAAACAAACCATAAACATGCAGCAGTATGTGATTGAATAAATTGATAATCTACGCAAGAACATTCAAACACATGCAATTAAGGAAAAATTCCCCTCAGGGGCAAAACCATTTATTTTCACTATAATTTGTAAGAAAACGGCTTACAATCGGATTACAATGAAAATACAAGTTGACTAAGAATTACCCTCGGGTATCGGATTCTGTAGTCGCGGCTGGAATTATCCCTTTCCAGTAGGGCTGCAATGAAGAAGAAGAACGGTCTCCTCCACAAGGGTTGAACAAACCAAAGTTGTGTTCTTGGGTTGCAAAAGGATTCACAAATATTTGGCAAGGATGTGTGAATCAAAACATGAGTCTTGGGACTCAAAAATATGAAGACTAGGTGTATTTGGACTCTCAAATTCGTCTCCTAAAGTCTTGCAAAACAACTCCCCCGAAGTTGGTATTTATAGGGAAATACATGAAGAAACCCACGATTTTAAAACACTGAAATTCTATCCAGCGTACAGGTACACCGAACCGGTTCGGGTACCCCTGCGAACCGGTTCGCCCCCCCCGAACCGGTTTGGGTCTGGGTTCGGGAAAGTGTGCTGGGAAAGGTGCTTAAACACTTAGAAAAATTCCCAGAATTTTCAATGAACATATCTCCATTTTCAACGGGCCATAACATGTTCACCGTAGCTCGGATTGAGGTGCCGTTTCTTCCAGTATCTTTGTTGCGGCAAGCTCTTCAACTTTCCAGTTGACCAGTCCTCTGGACGGTGGCTGTAAAATTACCAATTTTCCCTTGAACATCCCTATCATGCCTTGTTTCACTGATTTGACTTCTCTTGCGTTCCACTTGCATTACGAGCCTACAATCAAGGAACGTGAAGTCGTTGATGCAGATGAGGGACATATTAGTGGAGATAATGCATGCTTGATTCCCGGAATTCGGATAGAGGTCGTCATGTGAGATCGTGAGGTGACGTGCCAAATGTAGCGGCGTACGACATAAATAAATGAAACATTTCGGACATGAGAAAAATGTCCTTACAAATCTCCCCCTATGTCTATGCCGTTACATACATAAAAAATCCGAATTATCAAATATGAAATTGCCTATACAAATCTACCCTCCCATGAACCCAAAACTGGAAAAGGTACAAATGAATAGTCTTCATCGTTTATTCTTCAATTCTTCAGGAATCTCAAAACTTTTCTCATCAGGATGTGCAACATATAGATCTGCAATCTTCATACCTACACACATGAGACAAAGAAAATACCACGTGACATATCGAGTTTGAAATGAAATAACATGGATATCAATTTATGATAAAAACATAGGCAACATCTCAAAAACTCCCCCAAAATTCAAACTCCCCCATAATATGATAATTCTTTCTCCCCCTTTTTATGATGTCCCCAAATGGACAAATTAGAGAAATAAATCAAATAAGCAAGTTTGGGGTGTCACTAGGATAAAAACACACCATGAATAAACAGAAAGCAACCAAGTCGATGATAGCGTAAATGAAGTGGTGTGATCAAATTCGATAGGAAAATCAATGCATACAAACATGACATATGTGCACGATGAATATTGGATATTCCTAGCGAATGAACTCAAATGCTTCCTTTGGTGTAAAAGAGTGACAGTATAAGATATTGACTCAATCAAATCAACAAATTAAAGCTCAAAATGATTTTCACACCAATAACGTCCAAAATGATTTTATGCTTTTTCAGGACTTTCAAGGAAGTGCAAATCCGTTTAAAGATCCTCCAACCAAACTCCCTCAGATATAATTTTGAATAGAGGAATTCTAAATTCTCAAACTTTGGAGAATTTATGGTGAAACCTAAGTGGCCCATATTTGGCATGAATTGCTTTTTATTGCCTGTAAATTTTTTCGGGCTCTTTTAACCTCTTTGGACCTCGGATATTAAAATTCCTCCATTTTTTAGGTCCTTTTTAACGGTGGCTTTTGCGCAAAGGTTAAATGATTACCTTTCGCAGCCCCTCCCCGTTATACAAAAACACACAGTCTCACAAAAAACGGTTTTTACATGCATTCCAATCTTGTCAAGTTTTATCGCATTTTATACATTGTATAGACAGGATTGAGCTGAAAACACGCAAGCCAACATGAGATAGATAAGTGCAATAATCAAATATAGCCGTGCATGTGTGCAATAAAGGATATAGGAGTCAAACATGTAGGAAGATATCACTAATTACATCTCAAAGACTCCAACCAATGTAAAGCACATGGATGAAATGATGTAGCCTCTCAAATCTCTATCAAACAGTCACATGGATATATGGAATGGAGTTGTGACTTGGCTAACTTAAATGCTCATCCATAAAAGGTGCAAAAACAGAAAAATCTTTTTGGCCTTTTTCAAAAAATATTTCTTAAAAGAAAATCTTTTGTATTTTTTTTTTAAAAAAAATGAAAAATTAACTAATGATACATGCTAGCAATAGGTAAAAAAAATATGATAAACAACCTATGCTAGCAATCAAGACTAGATCTCAACCGGGAGTAATGGTGGAGTTTTCTAAAGATGGTGACATCTTTTGAACCAACTCCACAAGATCATGTGTAGTCTTGATCAAAAACTTCACTTGCTCGCGAATATGTGAAAACTCTCTATCAAAATGAGCAGGCAAAGTATCATGAGTGGGTGCATGTGCATGAATGTGTGAAGTGGCATGATATGGCACAAAACCCAACTTAGAACAAAATTCCCTAAGATGTCCTCGCTTCTTGCAGTGGGAGCAAACAAAAACCGGTCTAGGAAGTAATTTATCAACAATTTTGGGATGAACAATCCTAGACGGACACCTATGGGACTCACTCACAATGGTGGATATAGGCTCGGGTGAATTCTCTAATGTGACTTGAACCTCCCGTGCTTGTTTGAGGTCATCCTCGAGATGGGATACACGTGTCGTCAGACTAGACACCGTGTTGGTCAAGTCACCTTTTTCCCTTTTAAGCTCATCATTCTCTCCCTTCAACACACCAATCCGAAGACCTAGGATCCTATTAGTCCTTTTTATTTCCATGGTCTCGATAAACAACTTTCTAAAGGATTTTTGGATCAAACTATCATCACCATTATCATCCTCGCTATCACTTAGAGAAGTGGGCATATCAACTTTGTTGCCCTCTCTCTTAAGTCTAGTGGGACACTCAAATTTCTTGTGCCCTGTCCCATCGCACTCAAAACATCTTATCTTCTCAAGTCTTTTATTTTTCTCATTCTCACCACAACTCTCTCTCTCTCCAAACAATCTTAAATCATTCTCTAAAGTGGTGATCCTAAGGACTAAATCATTATTACGTTTCTTGGTTTCAAGAAACTCAGAATATAACTCGGCGTAAGCGCGTGGGAGATCACACTCGCTCTCACTTGCCTCATCCTCCCCTTCACTCTCATCGCTCTTACTGTCGAGGTGTCCTTGTGACGTAGCATCCTCATCGTCGTGAGAAGCATTGGAGGTACTCACATGACTTGCCATGAACGCGATGAAGTTACTCTCATGCGGTGACTCATCTCTCGAGTCCACCGACTCGACCTCACGGTCGTCACTAAGGGTAGTATTTAGGACAGTTTTACCCTTTTCTCTACTCAGACGGGTGGCACACTCAAACGCTCCATAACCCTTACCATCGCATTCAAAACATCTCTCACTGTCTTTCTTAGGAGGGTCTTTGAAATCTTTCTCATTTTCCTTTTCAAAAATATTTTTCTCAACATTCCTTTTATCATTGAAATTTCCACTTTTCTTGAATTTGAGAATTCTTTTGAAATTTTTTGCAAACAGAGCCAAGTCATCTAAGTCAAAATCACATTCAGACTTGGACTCAAAAACTTTTTCTTTCTTTTTCTGAAAATGAGTCTTTAAAGCAATCCCATTATCCTTAGCCTTAATGGTTTTGGGAAACATGTCAATCTCATAGGTTTGAAGATCTCCTACAAGTTCTTCCAACTTAAGTGATTTCAAATTTCCCAAAGAATTCAAAACAGTGACTTTAGGAATAAAGCGTTTTGGGAGAGATCTCAAAATCTTTTTAACGACACGCGTGTTATCAATTACCTCACCCAAATTAAAACTGGTGTTAACAATGTCCGACAAGCGTGCAAAAAACTCATCAAAGCATTCGGACTCAGACATGGTGATAGTCTCAAATTGGGTGGCCAAATTTTGTAATTTAGACTCTTTAACAACGTTCGTACCCTCATGGGTAAGTAGCAAAACATCCCATGCCTCCTTTGACGTGGTGCACGTCATTATGCGTTTGAACTCATCAGGTGTGACAGACCCAGAAATAGCACTTCGACCCTTAGAATTAAAAGATGACCATTTAAATTCTTCATCAGTCCAAGAAGTGTCAGGTTTCAAGTTGGTCACATTATCAACAGTCACGGTGGGTGGAGTCCACCCTCGTTCAACCAAAATCCAGACACGTTCATCAATGGCTTTTAAAGCCGACCTCATACGGGCTTTCCAATAAGCATAATTTGTCCCGTCAAAAACAGGCATTTTATAATATGACTTCTCCATTTGAACACGCACTTTTTCAAAAATCAATTTTTTTCAGAAAATTGATATCTTAGAAAAAATTTCCGGAAAAAGGAATATGCGATAGATTAGCGTAACCTGCTCTGATACCAATTTGAAGAGTGTGTGTGCTCGTGTTCAAATGATCAAATTATATATAAAACCCTTTTAACACAAACAAACCATAAACATGCAGCAGTATGTGATTGAATAAATTGATAATCTACGCAAGAACATTCAAACACATGCAATTAAGGAAAAATTCCCCTCAGGGGCAAAACCATTTATTTTCACTATAATTTGTAAGAAAACGGCTTACAATCGGATTACAATGAAAATACAAGTTGACTAAGAATTACCCTCGGGTATCGGATTCTGTAGTCGCGGCTGGAATTATCCCTTTCCAGTAGGGCTGCAATGAAGAAGAAGAATGGTCTCCTCCACAAGGGTTGAACAAACCAAAGTTGTGTTCTTGGGTTGCAAAAGGATTCACAAATATTTGTCAAGGATGTGTGAATCAAAACATGAGTCTTGGGACTCAAAAATATGAAGACTAGGTGTATTTGGACTCTCAAATTCGTCTCCTAAAGTCTTGCAAAACAACTCCCCCGAAGTTGGTATTTATAGGGAAATACATGAAGAAACCCACGATTTTAAAACACTGAAATTCTATCCAGCGTACAGGTACACCGAACCGGTTCGGGTACCCCTGCGAACCGGTTCGCCCCCTCGAACCGGTTTGGGTCTGGGTTCGGGAAAGTGTGCTGGGAAAGGTGCTTAAACACTTAGAAAAATTCCCAGAATTTTCAATGAACATATCTCCATTTTCAACGGGCCATAACTTGTTCACCATAGCTCGGATTGAGGTTCCGTTTCTTCCAGTATCTTTGTTGCGGCAAGCTCTTCAACTTTCCAGTTGACCGGTCCTCTGGACGGTGGCTGTAAAATTACCAATTTTCCCTTGAACATCCCTATCATGCCTTGTTTCACTGATTTGACTTCTCTTGCGTTCCACTTGCATTACGAGCCTACAATCAAGGAACGTGAAGTCGTTGATGCAGATGAGGGAAAGATTAGTGGAGATAATGCATGCTTAATTCCCGGAATTCGGATAGAGGTCGTCATGTGAGATCGTGAGGTGACGTGCCAAATGTAGCGGCGTACGACATAAATAAATGAAACATTTCGGACATGAGAAAAATGTCCTTACACAAATTAATTACTAATACCCTAATAACCCGGTGTCAAAATTTTAATCTTAATTATTAGCATGCAATAAATAAATCAGAATAAATATATCATTCAACATTTCCATGCACATAACAATGAATAATAAGATAATGACATAAGTTAATAACTGAGTCTGGAAAAACACTCCACGGGAAATCTAAATTCAGTCATCCCTGATACTGGAAATAAACGGGAATACAAAGTCTCTGAAAATAGTATCCAACTAAGAATGGGCGACATGCCCTTCCAACTAAGAATGGGCGATATGCCCGACTGAGATAACTAAGGATGCATCCGAACTGAAATAAATATGGAGGTGTCTAGTAGCAACGTCCTGCAACCTCCACAACAGTTGCAGAACATCAAATAGGGGAACTCCTATGCCTAGCATCCCTATGGTTGGTCACCTAAAATGGATTTTAAAAAAAGGATTTGAAATGGGTCAGAGCCCAAGTAAAACAGTTTGAAAAAGTTTAGCAAGTGTTTATAATGGGACAAGATAAGATATTAAATACATGTTAGTGTCACGTGCCCTCACCTGAAATCCTCACCTCTCAACTAATGTGCACGCCAAACGTACTACTCTAACCCACCTAGTTATGCTACCCGCCTAACTAGTCTGGTTTACATCTCTTCGCATCTAATCAATTATAATGCCCACCTATATTGCCCATGAAATACGTTACTATATTTTCCCAATTATTTATACTCATTAGGAATCTCTACTAAATGATTTAGGACTCGTAAACTTTGGTTAATTTAGATATCACTATCTATCAGTTACTGATTTAGTTCTCATACACTTGAAAAATTTAGATATCATAATCTATCTTATTTACTATCATACTCATAGAAGAATCAATCACACATACATATATTCATCACTCTTATCATATATACATATACAACACCCCTAGGTGGAGACCTGTGGTGTGGGCATACTCTACTATCAAGTCTTGATACATCGCGTACAATATAAGGACACTGGCTTGGATAGTCTCCCTAGAACCATAAATCAAATCACACAATATTGGAGGTGAGCATATCTCTAAACCTTTGGGATAAGCTCATACCTAACGCACCCAAATGACCTATCACACCCTTATTCACACAAGTGGTGCTTAATCCCTAAGGTCTATCTCCTTAGATACAAGTCAATATCCCCCCAAATGGGCTCATCAGAATAAGACTGTCCACGATGCGAAACCTCCCATGATAGCAAATAGCCTAGGTATGATTACACATATAAATTAAACAATAGGTATACACGCCAACCATGTATATATATATGATTTCATTATAGGTATGCACATAACCTATATCATATGCCCCGTACGTAGTATAGTATCTATCAAATATTCTACGTAACGTAATACTTCTCATTGTAAATTCCTGAGTATTTCTCAATACCCAAAGGGTTGTCAAGTGTCCCTTATGTAAATTCAGTAGGCAAACCCACTCAAGGCCAGTTGGTCTTGGTCCTGCATTCCATTAATTTTCCATAATAAGAAATCATTATCCGAATAAGCTTTTATTACCCAATAAGCTAAATCAATCATTAGTCTTAAACCCTCCTCAGGATACCAAACTCAAATCCAAATTAGCCTACTGGTAATTAGAATATCTCTCAATAAAATCTTACAATTAATTCAAGGGTCAACCCAAACATTTTCCATTAGTTCTATGTAAAAGAGAAAAAACTATGAAATTCTAGGAAACCGAATCGATTCGGCCTTTGTCTGAATCGATTCGATTTATGAATTGATTCAACAAAGGAGCCGAATTGATTCGCCGATAACAGGTTTCATCTTCTTCAAAAATAACAGTTGCGGGATTCAACATTTTTAACCTTAAAACCTCCAAAATTCATTCCCAATCTCCCAACCAAACATACTAAACATTATACCATCACATATACATGATTTTTAACGTATTAGAATCAGTAAATCATCAAAGAACACCTTTAAATTTAATTAATTCAAGATTATTCAAAACCCTGGTTTATCATTCATGTTCAAGAACTTCAACATTTTCCCTGATTTCCTCCCATATTTCGTGATATTTCTCATCAATTTCAGCCTACATATGTAAGGGATCAAGTATAACACCATTCCTACCCAAGAACATGATATATATCTCAAATTTCATGAATTTAATAAGATTATCACCCTATTCTAACATGGATTATATATCAAATCATAGTTTAGCAATATTAAACACTTGACTCTGTTTGAAGGTCCGATTCCTTGTAGAAGAATACTATGGTTTTGATCCTCTCCTCCTGATCTACACGATAGTAGTGTTTGTGGAGCAAGAGTGGTGTAATTTATCCTTAGTACCTCTTCTCTTCTCCCTCTTATGGCCTCTCTGTGGTTTTGTAGATACCAACCCTCACTACCTCATCCAACCTATAAAATTTATAGGTCTCTTTTCACCAAAAATGCAAATGACCAAAATTGTCACGACCCCGACCCAAATTAGTAGTAGGGAATGAGTGTCCTGACATGCCACCAAGGCAAAATATATTATGACTTAAATT
The DNA here is from genome assembly GCA_949130495.1 of Sambucus nigra. Classification (NCBI taxonomy): domain Eukaryota; kingdom Viridiplantae; phylum Streptophyta; class Magnoliopsida; order Dipsacales; family Adoxaceae; genus Sambucus; species Sambucus nigra. The sequence continues at coordinate 283,993,782 of OX422207.1, read as the reverse complement.
GTTTCCTTAAATAAGGGCAACAGAAATACAATCACATGGTTATGAATCGTAAAATACTGAAAGTAAAGGAATTATGTCATCAGAGCTTTCTAGCCGGGGAATAGGCGCACGGCGATTAACGATTAGTGGAGCCGCGTGAAAGTGATTTTGAATTTATTATGATCGTTTCACTTCCGTAATGGTTATAACTAGTAAGTGGAGTATAGTACGATAATTGGGGAATGATATTACCTAATGGTAGGGTTCCGTGGGAGCACGCGTACCTGTTTATTGTGAACAGGATGCTTATTGAGGTTTTGATGTGGGAAAAACCTTAACTTTCTCACTCTGAATGTTAAGAGATGGGAGGATAATCAGAATTTTGGATTGGTTGAGTTAGATTCGGATGACTATGATAGGCTTCCACCACTGTTTTAGGCGAACAAGAGTGGTCAGATGTTCGTATGGTTTCTCTCAGAATAGGAGTTTGGTGTTTAGAAATCTGAGTAGTTGTCCTGTAGTGAGGTGCGGCCTCCCAATGAAATTGAAATAATGGGAATCAATAATATATAGGCATTTGTTATGAAAACGAGGTCGGATAGAAGCACAATATGAAGTGTCTTTAATGAGAATGTTAAACAAGCTTGCTGTGAGGTGGGGGCTATAGTAATTGAACGCCTTACTATGTAGATAGTTTGCGTACTCATAAGGTATCCAGATTTGGTTTACCAGGTAGGCCTTATTTTCTGAATTTCGGACGAAATTCCGTTATTAGGGGGGAAGTATGTAATACCCCGTATTTTTTGTGGCTTTTAAATTTAGGGATGTATTAAATTTAATTGAGATAAATCAAATTAATATTAATTCAGAGACTTGTTTATTATTTACTAGCATGATGAGAGTTAGTAATTATTGGGAATTTGTTGAATATTACTAATTGAGTAAAGTAATATATAAGATTGATTTTATTAAAATTGTCACGAGTGAATAAAATGGCAATTATGGAAATTTAAGTCAGGACGCGTCTGTGTCGTGTCGGGACTAAATTATTATTATTAAAAGTGAATAAATTATAAGTCGCTAGTATGGTCATTTCGAGTACGCCAATGTGTCTGGAAGGGTCGAGATAGTTAGAAAAGTATACCCAGGGGTTTAGTTTGGGTCTCGGGGTTTTTTAGGCCTAATTGACATCCCGGGAGGGTATATTAGACATTTTATATTTTTGGGTAATTAAACCCACGAATTTCCAATAGTTATACCAGATGTTAGGGGTTGTCATCTAGGGTTAACACAAGCAAAACCAAAGAACGACCATTGGAAAATAAGTGGAGAATCTTTCCAAGGAGTTCTAGGCTAAAAACTCCGCCGTTTGCACCGCCGTCACCGCCAAATTATAGATCGCGCGACGAGGAACACAACCACACCACTTTCTTCCAAAAATCAGAAGCAAAATTTCCAGGCAAGTATCTATCTTGCTGATTTCTAGTTAATGTTCCTTCTATGTTTGTCTAAGAATGAAAATCATATGTTTTAATTGAAGAATTATATGTTTTAGAAGAAAACTCGTATGTGTTGTAGGGAGAATCTATGTAGCCTGAATTTTTATCATATGTAGAGGTTTTATCACGAAATTGGAAATAATATTGATGAACAAATTGGGGTTGGTTAGGTTCTTTAACCGAAAATTTGGAAACTAGGGTTCTTATGAATTAATTTGGGGATTTCATGTAATCTTAATGATTCTGGACGAATTAATGATTCTAGGAGGTTATGAATGATATATCACCTTGTTATTATTGATTGGGATTGAAGATGAGACGTTGGGGATTAAACTGAAGAGGTTTTTAAGATTAAAAATGGTGAAAATGAGGCTGCCAAAGGTTAAAGAAGAAACAGTCCAGTTCGCGCGTAGTCGCGCGAAGTCGTTCGAGCGACACGTGGAAGTCGTTCGAGCGAGATCCATTCTGGTTCGAGCGAGATTTTTAAATTTTTAGGGAATTTCCTATTTTAGTAAACGGTTAATTTGAGTGAGGAAAACCAGTATCCAAGGAACCCAGAATAGTACAAAATTATTTGGAGTTGTTTAGGTGGAATGATTTAAATATTTGGAACGGTGAGTTTACCTTGAAGATCATGATAGTGAGATAATCATAATTAGGATTTATACCATAAGGTAAGTGAAAGCATACCCACTGAAATTATACTTAGTTAGATAGAATACTTCGAGAGATGAGAAGTAAGGATGAAGTAAATTATAAATGAGAATAAAAAAAGGAATCCGTTATGCGAGATAATTGAGTAATATGCGCTAAGAACGAATAATTATAATTATGGGTCGTGGGCGCACCTAATTTAGAAAATGTGAATATTTATATATATGACTGTGTGATTGTGCATAATTATGTATCTGTGTAAAAATCATGCCCGTGCTACTTGCTATCACGGAGGTTACTACGCCGGGACAGTCTTATCTCGATGGGACCTTTTATGGGGGATATTGACTTGTACCCTGGAATATAGGACTCCTTGGTACAGGCTATCTGATTGATAGTCACACCGTCCTAGGAGATGTGAGGGTATGTGCTGACCTCTTAGTGACTTGGAACTATGCTTCGGCTCCATTTGTATGTGTTTTGTGTTAATACAGTTCGAGAGTGATTCCGAACAAGTATTTTCCTTAGTTTGTGTGATATGGGGACTTGATAGCAGAGTATGCCAGCACCATAGATCTTATGTGGGGTGTCGTTAATATATATATTATATGTGTGACTAATATACATACGTATATTGATATGGGAACTTTATACTGTGTGTATAAGTAGATAAGTAATGAATAAATGCTTCAACTTAATTATAAGTGTTCGGGAAGTTTATAACGGTAATGAGTCGTTTTAAATAACGTAACAAATCCTGAAGAGAATGATTTCCTAAAGTAAATATCATAACCTCGCTTTCCACATGATAAAACCTTATGGAGAATAAGATAGGGAAATTGATGAGATTTATTAGTACGGTAGGCGTGCACACTAGATGAGAGGTGAGAATTCTCAAGAGAGTTTCGCATACTAACATTGTTGTTGCATTAGCAGGTAAGCATTTTAAATACTTGCTAAACTAATTTTAAACTGTTTTACACTCGGGCTCTGACCCGTTTCCTGTTATCTCTTTTCTCTTGTATATATATGTGTATATTTCAGGTGCCCAGCCACAGGGGCATCTTATGTAGATTCTTTGGACCGGACGCCCTGCAGCTTATGTGGGAGTTGCAGGACATTGCTTAGACGACCTCGATGTTGAATATACTCTCATTCTAGTTCTGATTAGTTAGGGCATGTGTCGCCCGTTTCCTTGTTCAGTTGGATTTGTCAGAAATTATGTTCATTTATCTTTAGCATTCTTTTACTCTTTGGGATTTAATTAATATCATAGTGGTTTTCCTTTGTAGTTTTAAAGTTGGTATTGGATTATCTGAATGATTAAATTCATGGGTATTTAATTCCAGTCTTAATAATTGTGTGAATCTTAAACTGTTACTTATTAAAGAATTTCATAATTGGATTTAATAAATGGAAATAATGTTCTAAATGGTTTTAACACTTAGCTTAATTATTTAGGGTGTTTAAATTGGAAAATTTATTTTTGCGACAGTGATGCTAAGAATGAACCAACCGTTCACCTTGATTATAATTTAATAAAGGACTGATCACCCAGTATTTAATTAGGCGGGGTGTTACATACCATTAGTGTGATAATGATCATTAGGGAAGTGTCAACTAGGTGTGTGAAAAAATAACCAACTGCAAAATCCTATGTTTTGGAAAGAGCCACAAGACAAGATCTTCACGGACTTTAAAAATAAAATAGGGTTAGAGAATTTTAAAAATGAAATTGCTTTTTAGTGTAGCACCCAAAAAATTCAAAATCAACACTTATCGAGGGAGTTTTGTTAATGGAGTTCAACTTTCAAGATGAAACTCATGATCGTATTTCTTTTCTCAATATAGTTTGTCTTAAATGTGTCTTGTAGTGTAATTTGATACTTGTTGTCATTCAATTTCATTTCTATGCACGCTCAAGCCTATTATTCTCACTTACTCTAGTTATGCTTCATATGTGCATTGAAAATGTCTTAAAAATTTTACCATTTGTAAAACATTATGATTTGATTTATCTAAAGTGGTTTGATATTCAAGCATATGTGATTCTGTGTGATTTGCCTAAAGTGTTTTCTTTTTGAGATTTTTCGTTCTTATTTTTAAGTATATATACATATTTTTGTTTATTCTAATAATCTTTCTTTGATTGTTAGACTTTGAGCATGTTGTTTGGATGCATGACGGTTTTTAGTTAGTTTATTTTTCTAAGATGGGTAGCTTGATGGATGAACGAGTTGTGAGATGTGTTTTCATGATTTAGGGGGAGTAACTCATTCAAATGAGTGATAAGGTTGGTTTTAGCCTTGATGTTTTCAAGTGCTACTGTACAAAAGGTTGTTGGTTTCTATTCTAGAGGATTTTCTAAGATTTCTCTGTGCACGGTATAAAAAGTGTATGTTTGCACAGTTTTACTGAATTTCAATATTGGGGACACACTGTTCATTATTGTGTGTATGGTTAATGGCACCGTGCGTATGCTTCCTATTCGCATGGCTCGAAAAGTGGAGTGTGCGTATAGACTCTATTTTATGGTATATTTTTATTTCATTCCATATATATTCTGCTCTGATTCTATCATGTTCCATGCTAATATTTCCCATAATACCCAGGTTGTAACCCTATTTTGGTGTCTCTCATGTATTCTCATGATATATTCTTTTCTTTGTCTTATTTTGTGATGAAAGGGGGAGATGACTTTTTTATTGTTTCTTAATTATCATTGGGGGAGATACTTGGTGTTGCATGCTTGTTGATGGGGAGATGTAAGTAAAGGGGAGTTTTGTGTTTGTTTTGTGAGTTTTATAATCCTTATCATGTGATTGTTTATATGCATTGTGATAAGAAGAGTTTGTTATTTGATATGTCTTGGTTTTGTTGAGCATGATGTTTTGTGTTTTATTATTAGACATTATTTTCTTCCATGATACACATGGTATATCTCATCTATATCATTGATATTTCATCTAAGGATTCCCAAGCAGGGGGGATTGCTCTTTGTGTATGATATGGCCTGTGTGATGTTGTTTATCGTTTCGTGTGGTTTCAGACCTAACTTTGAAGATTTTGTTTCTCCAGGCCAAGTTCAGAAACGACTTTGATTGTGTCGGTGTCTTATGGATTGTATGTATCTTACCTTCTACTAATATCACTATATGGCTAGTGAGGTGTGAGTCTTGTAGGGATAATAAGATCTTCTTGGATTTTGGGGGCTTTGCCAAAGGAATAGCTTAATGGAGATTAAAAATGTAGAAAATTAGTATAGATATTATATTGGCTATCTTCTGTGTCAAAATATTTGTGTTAATTAAGTCACATCGACTTGTTTCGTCTGAGCAAGGCGCGATTTTGAGTCTAGATTGAAGCTTGGAAGAATTGTAGATCTTTGATGTTGCTCATAGAATATTTTTCTAGTAGTTTGATTCAAATCGAGATCAAGTTGAAGACATATCATTTTATGTAGTACATGTGAATTGTCACTGGCTACACACACGTTCACAAAAGTTAGTTTTACAAACTGTATGAGATTAAAAATTTTAAGGATCGTGTTATTTTAAAATAATTTAAAAATCTTAGAGGAAAGTGTTTATGGGAAATCATTCTATTTGTAAAAGAGTTTTACTTTTGTTCGGTGTATTTTCTGCCTTATCTGTGCAAACGGCTATTATTTATACCCATGCGCATGGAGGCATGCGAATGACTACACTTTGTGCCCATGCGCACGGTTTTGGCTTTAGTTGCACACGGGGTGAAATCGTGTGAATGGTAAGATCTCCATTCGCAAAGATGGCCTGGATTTTTCTAAAGTCCTATTTAAATGCCTTTATACCCTCCCATTTGATATGATCTCGGTTTTTCACAAGTGAAACTTCTTTCTAGATGATTTTTTAGAGTTGAGAATTCTTCCCTCCAATTTAGTTTTTCACTTATTCCTCATAATTTATCGAAATTTAGATCTATTCATGATCTCTAGTTTTTGTGAGTGAATTTTTAGAGTTTATGTGAGATCACATTATATATTGATATATCATATATATATATACTTCTGAATCATCACGATCTAAGAACCCACGATCTAAAATTTAAGGCACTCTTTCTATTGCGAAGATCGAGGTGTGGCACGATTATAAGGAAGACCAGAGATATTCATTCATTCCATGGATATTGGGATGGATTTTCATTTACCATGGGGGGGAGTTTAAAGGTTAATAGGTAACTTCATGATAGTGATTGTGATATAGGTACCTTCTTACTTTTGTAAAATTTTATTTTTAAGTAGAAATGAAAATTGTGAGTGCGTTGAGATTTTTTACTCGTGGGTGGGGGTTTTTATTCATAAATTTGGTCTTGTGATTTGATTGTTATTTTTTATTAATTTTCTTAACACACTTGACATTAACTACTTTCGAATCTATCATTTTAGGATAAAATTGACATAGGTGTGTCAGTTTGTGTTTCTACATCTAGATATACTTGATTCCTTTCTGTGTGTCTGTTTTAACAAGACATATGAGTTGTGATTTTTTGTTGTTGGTTTTAAGAGTTTGTTAGTTGAAAGAATTTTTTTAAATTCAAAATTTGGACACATGAATTTAACAAACCTATTTACCCCTCGGTTTGGTGTAGGTCATTCACAGTCTTTTTTCTAAGTGGTTATATATACATATTTAAATTTATTCCTTTAAATTAAACAACAAAATATGGTTTGCTCTAATTCGAAAATCAATGGTCATTTCCTTTTTATTTTTACTAAAAATGATTCCAAACCGTAATGCCCCGGCGCGAATTTGGGTGAACCTTCGGTCAGCCTACACCTGAGTCAAGGTGTTGGGGGGGGGGGGTGGAATTCCAATATTATTATTTAAGAAAATCCTTTAATTTTATAAGGAAAAGAATATGATTTAACCGATTTTAATTTAAGAAATAAGTTGTCTCTTTAAATGATTAAGTTAATTGGCAAGATTTTTTTTAAAAATTCCATTGATCCAACGGTGCTAATAATAAGAGACATAAATCATACAACTCCTGTATTATTATAACAAATGGTCCAAGGCCTGAATAAAAGGTTGTTTAAAGTGATATAAATTCAAATATCCGAAACAAATATTTTTTGAATGCTATAGTAGAGCTCTAGCAAAGACTAGTACGTGACACCCCGCTTAATACAATACCGGGTGATCAGTCTTATACCAAATTAAGACAGGAATCCCAGTTGGTTCATCCTTAGTATCACTGTCGAAAACCTTTTTAAAAGTTACTAACCACCTAACATTCCAAAAAGCTGGTGTGAAATATTATCTTTTTAATTAAACAACCAATAACATGCGGAAAGATAATATGAGTCATACACCACGACTGAATTAAATCAACTGAATAATTAATTAAACTACATGCCAAATAAACCATCGACCACCAAAGGAAATAGTCCAATACAAACATCCAACATATGAATAAATAAATCTGAAAACTTACTGAAAAGTCTGGGCGACAAGCCCAAAGTGAAACTGAAACTGATAAATGATTCCTACTCTAGGAAGGAATGAACGATGCGTCTAAACCAAACTCCTGCTAGCATCCACATCTGCCGCAGCTACGTGTCTCTGGAATAGAATATCAAGTCTGGCTTCCCTATGGCTGGACACCTAAAAGGTTTTGAAAATAATTTTATAGCAAGGGTTAGAACCCACAACATTTTGAAAATATTTAGCAAGTGAATTAACTACAGTAATTTAAAATGCATGAATGCGCTTCATATTTAAGTTAGTGTCGCACTCTCTTGAGGACATACTCACCCCTCCACTATAGTGCACACCTAACGATTTCCTTAACCCTACCTAGTTGTGCTACCCCATCCAACTAGTCCTGGTATAACCTCTCCTTTCCATTCTACTCTAAACCGAGTATTATTATTAATGGGTTATAAGTTATCTCACCAATTAACTTAATTAATTCCTTTTAAATAATATCATATAACCGTGACACAAGTTATATAAAGTAAATACATCACACATTGTATTATGACCCGCATATAATATTTACTACCATTTTATACGTACCTTTACTTCAAACATCCACACATATATCATATGTATATCCATCCCTCCGAGTATACCCTCGCTGGATGATTTCCTCTAAAGTGCTATCTCACTAGGTTTGCTCACATAACCTAGTTATCCAAGTTGGAATCGCTCACCAACCTAGACCAAAATATAAACGTAGTGGAAGCGATCATATTTCTTCCCTGAAAGTGAGATAAGCCCCTCACCCATATACCGGACGCTATGACCTGGGGATATACTCACCCTACTCCTCAAGCTGGGGGATTCACCCACATCGCGCAATCTCCCTTGATAGAACTAGAGTACATAAATTAAATAAATATCTAGTCCCTGATATTTAATAGCACACACAAAGTACACACATATATATATAATACCACCACACCGTATATATATAATATAAATTTCGGCTTTACCGTGTACCAAAACCCGTAACACTAGCCTGTATATTCGTGAGTCTATGGTCCGACTCAAATTAATTAATTTTCTCATTAATTAATTTATTATCTTCCCGAGTCTACAGTCCGACTCTAATTTAATTAATTTACACATTAATTAATTATCACCAATCCGAGTCTATGGTCCGACTCTAAATTAATTAATTTATCCCTTAATTAATTTATTACCTTGGTGTCAGTCAACCCATATACCCGAACTCGCTCACTTGGTTCGTATCTCAATATTTCCCGAGTCAATATTTTCACTCCAAATTAATCTACTCCTCTCAGTAATTAATTTAACACCTTGGTGTCACTCAACCAATATACCTGGACTCGTTCACTTGGCCCGTATCTTAAATCTCATAATTTAGTTCCCAATATTCTCCCATAATCTGTCACGCATTCATTACTCCCAAATTTCCCAATTATATTTACCTATAATTTCTAGAAGGTATGTCTTTTATTTATTTGACACTAAAAAAACAAGTCTCAAAAGGAATTAATTAACTTTCTCCCGTAAAAGAAAAGGGCGAACTGCCAAAGTTTCTCGACCATCGATCAATCGATCAATTCCATCGATCAGGTCAACCTCTTCTCCGTTTTTGCTTTTCCACCATTGACGAAAACCCAAGGTTTGTAAACCTTAATTTCATCCTCTAATCAAGTCACACCACCACATAAACATGTCTAACTTAAATCCTACACATCATACGGATCTTAAGATAAGCAATTTCTCCACCTATTTCATCAATTCCGAAATGGGTTTTCCATTATATTTTCAATTAACTTTGTTCCATAATTTCACTACCCTATTCGAATTTCACACAGAATATTTTGGGTTTCTCATGTTAGTTAGGTTCTTATACACCAAGTCATACTATAACATCAATTGAACTTTTTATCAACCTAAGTAATCCAATTCATAAAACCCCCAATTTCATATGATATTTCAACCCAAAAACGAATTTGATATACACCTACTATGATATGAATTGATTATCACATATTCTAAAAATCACAACAGTTAACCACTTGCCTGGAATTATTCGTAGAGTCTGATCCATTGGCCTAGAGAAAGTGTTGACGAAGAACACCCAATTAGTCCCTTAATTTGACTCCAAAAGATCCCCAATTAGCTCTTGATTAGCTTCCTATGTTTCTCTCCCAATCCCTAGCTTTGGAATTTGCTAACTGCTGTTCTACTAGCCTCTCAATTAGGTTTAAAACCCCCAATCCCGTTTTTGGCCACATGGGCCTAATTAAAATGGCCCAAATCACCCCGTGTGGGCCCGACTATGCCCAAAAATGACCCGAGACCTGATTACTACCCCCGCGTACGTTTTGCTGCCTATCTTGACCCATCCGGACTCAATCGCTCACTCAGAATTGTCATCCGAAATAATTTATAACATTCTCAAATTTTGACCTCAAAATGTGACACACGAAATTTCGAACAATTAAACTTAAAGTCGCCAAATATAAAAAATATTTCCCACTCAAATAAATTCTCCCAATTATAAATTTAGGTTTCTCCAATTTAAATCTCATAAATTTAAGTTTCTCCGATTTGAATATTTTTATATCTCCCAAAAGTAATTGAATATTAAATCCTCAAAATTATGGGGTGTTACATAGTACCCTCTGGAGCCTTACCAATGTCCATACTAGAGGTACCTAGGGTGGGAGTTTTAAACATGAAAGTAGGGGTGAGCAAAGCGCTTAGCAGGGTAGGGTTGGTCAAAGCATTCGATAGGGTAGGAAGTACTAAGGAACACATTTTTATAAGAAAATACAATACATATAACATTTATTTTAGGAATTTTAAAATCGTTATCACTTTATTATCATAATGCAACTACCATGTAATACAATCCAAGCTATATGCTCATACCCACACTTAACCATTTTACACCACCATTCACATACTTAGAGACCATTTAATTATCTTTATACATTGGTTTTCATTTTTACTATTTCTATTAGGTTGCCTTTCTGACATTTTCTAAGCACTACCTTATTCATTTCCATTTTCATCATTTCGTTATTAACATTATCTTTTTCTCGAAATTTACCAAATAACCTTGTACTTTAATGGGCTCCACACCGTCGGCGACACCACCATATGCTCTGGCAAGTAACTTTGGGTCTTTCACCCTCGACTCCGGGGCCTTCTTAATTCTTTCTCGGCTACATCCGAGTCCATATTAATGTGTTTTAATATTTTATCAAATGTCCACATTATTTTCTCGTTCTTATCATTCTTAAAGTTCACATTTAGGTTTCCTACTGTTTTCTTGGTATTTTATTTATTGCAACCGTTTTTTGCAAAAATGACCGATAAGGTCAATAGTGAAGTCGAATCACTAGGACCCTTTATTTTATTAAAATTACCATTTTGTCACTCATTTGGTCAATACTTTGTGAAAAATATATTTATATCATTATAACATCATAAATTGTCATTTTATGTTCAAAGCAACATAGTTCATCATTTTACTTCAAGAAAGTCCCATTTCTTAATATTTCTTAACGAGAAATGCCTTTAATATTTTGAAGGCCATTTTTGCCAAAATGTCCATTTCAAATTTATAATCATATGTTGTCTTCAACATCATTTTTCCTCATTTTATCAACACTTTATACTATATTTAGGGGCTAAAATTTTTAACTTTCTTATTTCATTTTAAAACTAATTATAATCTTCATTTACCATTGTAAGGACATTTTATCTAGTTGTATGTCATACGCCGTTACACCACTGAAGAAATTCAAGATTGCATCTACATCAACGGATCCGAATAAGCATCTTCAGAATGGAATCAATTTGTGGGTATACCGAACCGATCCGCCCTGTTTAAAATGAACCGGTCCACCCTTCTGGAAAAAGAACCGATCCGCCTCTGGACCGGTCCGCCTCAAGTCAGAACGATCCGCTTTTGCTTCAAACCAGTAAACCCCAGATCGATTACAAACCGAAGAAGGGTCTTTCAAAAAGAACCGATTTGACCCCGGACTGATCTGGCCTCAGAAGCGGACCGATCCGCCTGGGATAAATTCGATCAGATTCTGTTGAGATTTTTCCATACGAGGTTTTCTTATTTAAAACCATCTTCGGGGATTTGTTTTGTAAGACTTTCATACACGATTTTCAGAGTCCTAAAAACTCTAAGTCTTCACCTTTTTGAGTCCCAAGACTCATGATTTGATTCACACAACTTTTCTAACCTTTGTGAATCTGTTTGAAACCCAAGAACACAATCATGTGTCTGTTCATACCTTTGTGGAGAGGACCGTACTTCTTCTTCATTGCTGCTCTACTGGAAAGGAAAAGTTTCAGCCGCCGACTACAGAATCGACGCCTGCGGGTATTTCTGTGTCACTTGTGTTTTTCATTGTAATCCGTGTAATTGTATTTTACAAATTATAGTGAAAAATAAAAGGTTTTGCCCCTTTGGGGGATTTTTCCTCACATGTGTGTGTTTGAATGTTCTTACATGTTTTGCATCCTCTTCAATCACATCTAGATGCATGTTTAGGGTTTAATTGGGTAAAACTGAGTTTAATTATATAATTTCTTAATATTGAACGCAAGTGCAACTCTTCAAATTGGTATCAGAGCCAGTTACACAACTGTACTGTGTAATTTTCAGCAAAATTTACTAAAATATCAATTTTCTAAAAAATTGATTTTTAAAAACGAGTGTGTTCATAATGGAGAAGTTATATAATAAAATGCCAGTTTTTTACGGGACAAACTATGCATATTGGAAATCCCGAATGAGATCTGCATTAAAAACCATTGACAAACGTGTCTGGATTTTGGTTGAAAGAGGGTGGACACCTCCCTCCGTCACTCTTGAAAACATGACCAATTTAAAACCTGTCACTACATGGACTGAAGAAGAGTTTAAATGGTCATCTTTAATTCTAAGGGTTTAAGTGCTATTTTTGGGTCTGTCACACCTGATGAGTTCAAACGCATAATGACGTGCACCACGTTAAAAGAGGCATGGGATGTTTTATAACTTACCCATGAAGGAACCAATGCTGTGAAAGAGTCTAAACTGCAAAATTTAACAACTCAATTTGAAACAATCACCATGCTTGAAACTGAATGTTTTGATTATTTTTATGCTAGGTTGTCTGATATTGTTAATACTAGCTTTAATCTTGGTGAACATATTCCTAATACTAGAGTTGTTAAAAAGATTCTTAGATCACTGCCTAAGCGTTTTATCCCTAAAGTCACTGTGCTAAATTCTATGGGTAATTTAAATATGCTAAAATTGGAGGAACTTGTAAGAGACTTGCAAACATATGAAATTGATATGTTCCCTGAATTTGTCAAGCCTAAAGATAAGGGGATTGCTCTGAATGCCCAAGAGAGAAAAAGTGAGGGGTCGGCAAGAAAGAGAGTTGAGTCATCTAGAAAGAGAGATATTGAAACGTCTGATTCTGAGTGTGATTTTGACTTAGACGATTTGGCTCTATTTGCTAAAAATTTCAAGAAAATTCTCAAATTTAAGAAAAATGGAAATTTCAAAGATAAAAAAAAATTCAGGAAAACAAGTTTGAAAAGAACAATGAGAAACATCTTAAAGACCCTCCTAAGAAAGACAGTGAGAGATACTATGAGTGCGACGGTAGGGGTCATAGAGCCTTTGAGTGTGCCACACGTCTAAATAGAGAAAAGGGAAAAGCTGTCCTAAATGCCACCCTTAGTGACGACAGTGAGATCGAGTCGGTGGACTCGGGAGATGAGTCACCGCATGAGTGTAACTTCACCGCATTCATGGCTAGTCATGTGAGTACTTCTAGTGCTCCTCACGACGATGAGGATGCTACTTCACAGGGACACCTCGACAGTGAGATCAATGTGAGTGAGGGGGAGGATGACGCAAGTGAGAGCGAGAGTGATATTCAACGCGCCTACGCTGAGTTATATTCTGAGTCTTTTGAGACCAAAAAACGTAACAAAGCGTTAGTTCTTAGAATCACCGCTTTAGAGAAAGAGTTAAGATTGTTTGGAGAGAGAGAAAGTTTTTGTGAGAAAGAAAAAGAGAGAAAGGAAAACCTTGACAAAATAAGATGTTTTGAGTGTGATGGGACAGGTCACAAGAAATTTGAGTGTCCCACCAGATTTAGGGGAGAGGGCAAGAAAGTTGCCATGCCCGCTACCCTAAACGATAGTGAGGATGAGAAGGGTGATGAAAGTGTGATCCAAAAAGCTTTTAGAAAGTTGTTTATCGAGGCCATGGAAACAAAAAGGTCAAATAGAATTCTAGATCTTCAGATTTGTGAGTTGAAGGAAGAGAATGTTGAGCTAAAAAGGGAAAAATGTGACTTGACCAACACGGTGTCTAGTCTGACGACACGTGTATCCCATCTTGAGGATGATCTCGTACAAGCACGGGAGGTCCAAGTCTCATTAGAGAACGCATCTAAGAAGGTTGATAAGATGGTTCCCTATCCCGGTTTGAATAATGGTGAGAATGTTGGAAAAGGACATGACGGTGCATTCACTACTTCTAATGCGCTCGAGCCTATCTTCACTTTGGTGAGTGATTCTCATGGGTGTCCATCTAGGATAGTTCGTCCCAAAATTTTTGATAAATTAGTTCCTAGACCGGTTTATGTTTGCTCCCACTTCAAGATACGAGGACATCTTAGGGAGTTTTGTTCTAAGTTGGGTTTTGTGTCACATCATTCCACTTCACACATTCATGCACATGCACCCACTCATGATACCTTGCTTGCACATAATGATAGAGAGTTTGCACACATTCGCGAGCAAGTGAAGTTTTTGATCAAGACGACACATGATCTTATGGAGTTGGCCCAAAAGATGTCACCATCTTTGGAAAACTCCACCGCTCTTCCCGGTTGAGGTCTTGACGTGTCTGCTAGCATAGGGTGAATTTCATGATGTCTCTTTTGCCTATTTCTAGCATGTACCATTAATTTATATTTATTTTGAAAAATCCAAAAAGATTTTCATTTTTTTTTAAAGTTTAGAAAAGCCCAAAAAGATTTTTGTATTTTTTTTGCACCTTTTATGGATGAACATTTAAGATAGTCGAGTCACAATTTCATTCCATTTATCCATGTGACTGTTTGACAGAGATTTGAGACGCTACATCATTTCATCCACGTGCTTTACATTGATTGGATTCTTTGAGATGTGATTATTGATATCTTTCTATATGTTTGAATACTATCTCCTTTATTGCACACATGCACGGCTATATTTGATTATTGTACTTGTCTATCACATATTGGTTTGAGTGTTTCCATCTCAATTCTGTCTATACAACGTACAATATGCGATAACACTTGACAAAATCGGAATGCATATAAAAACCGTTTTGGTGAGATTGTGTGTTTTCTTGACAACGGAGAGGGGCTGCGAAAGGTAATTATATATCCTTTACGCAAAATCCACCATTAAAAAGGACCTAAAAATTGAGAAATTTTATTATTTGAGGTCCAAAGAGGTTAAAAGAGCCCCGAAAAAAAATTTAAAGGCAATAAAAAGCAATTCATGCCAAATATGGGCTATTAGGTTTCATCATCAATTCTCCAAAGTTTGAGAATTTAGATTACCTCTATTAAAAATATAAATTTGAGGGAGTTTGGTTGCAGAATTTTAAACGGGTTTGCACTTCCTTAAAAGTCTTGAAAAAGCATGAAATCGTTTTGGACGTTATTGGTGTGGAAATCACTGTGAGCTTTGATTTGTTGATTTGATTAAGTCAATGTCTCTTATTACCATCTTTTTACACCAAAGGAAGCACTTGAGTTCATTCGTTAGGAGTATCCGATATTCATCGTGCACATATGTCATGTTTGTATGCATTGATTTTCCTATCGAATTTGATCACACCCCTACATTTTCGCTATCATTGACTTGGTTGTTTTGTGTTCTTTCATGGTGTGATTTTTGTTTTGTTTGAAAAATTTTGAAAACTTTCAAAAATAGTAGTTTATTCCTTGTGACACCCCGACTTTGCTTGTTTGATTTATTCTTCTCATTTGTCTATTTGGGGACATCATAAAAAGGGGGATTAAAAATTATCATATTATGGGGGAGTTTTGAGTTTTTGAGATTTGATAAAGTATGCTTTCATCATAAATTGGTATCTATGTTTATCTTATTTCAAACTCGATACGTCACTTGGTATTTGCTTTGTCTCATGTGTGTAGGTACTACTTTGATGATCTCTGAATTGCACACCCTAATGAGAAAAGCGTTGAGATTCCTGAAGATTCGAAAAAAAAACGATGAAGTCTTATTCATTTGTATTTTTTCAGTATTGGGTTCATGGAAGGGTAGATTTGTATAGGCAATTTAATATTTGATAATTCAGATGTTTTTATGTTTGTACCGGCATAGACATAGGGGGAGATTTGTAAGGAAATTTTATCTAGTTATATGTTATAAGCCGTTACACCGTTGAAGAAATTCAGGATAGCATCTACATCAACGGATCCAAATAAGCATCTTCATCATGGAATCAATTTTCTGGTATACTGGACCGATCCGCCCTATTTAAAACGAACCGGTCCGCCCCAGACCGATCCGCCCTTCTGGAAAAAAAAACGATCCGCCTCCGGACTGGTCAGCCTCAAGACAGACCGATTCGCTCATATCGATTGCAAACCGAATAAGGGTCTTTCAAAAAAGAATCGATCCGACCCCAAATCGATCCGGCCTCAGAAGCAGACCGATCTGCCTGGGATAAATTCAATCAGATTCTATTGAGATTTTTTCGGACCAGGTTTTCTTATTTAAAACCATCTTCGGGGATTTGTTTTGTAAGACTTTCATAGACGATTTTCAGAGTCCTAAAAACTCTAAGTCTTCACCTTTTTTAGTCCCAAGACTCATGGTTTGATTCACACAACTTTTCTAACCCTTTTGAATCCGTTTGCATCCCAAGAACACAATCGTGTGTCTGTTCATACCTTTGTGGAGAAGACCGTCCTTCTTCTTCATTGCTGCTCTACTGGAAAGGGAAAGTTCCAGCTGTCGACTACAGAACCGACGCCTGCGGGTATTTCTGTGTCACTTGTGTTTTTCATTGTAATCCGTGTAATTGTATTTTTGACAAATTATAGTGAAAAATAAAAGGTTTTGCCCCTTTGGAGGATTTTTCCTCACATGTGTGTGTTTGAATGTTCTTACATGTTTTATATCCTCTTCAATCACACCTAGATGCATGTTTAGGGTTTAATTGGGTAAAACTGAGTTTAATTATATAATTTCTTAATATTGAACGCAAGCGCACCTCTTCAATGTTTAAATATTCTCTAATAACATACTGCATGATTCTACACATGTGAGAATGAATTTTAACCTAGAAATCCCATAAAAATGAGTCTAAACATGATATCATATTTTATATTCATATTCATCACATTTAAAGACTTTAAATGATACTTATTCTTCAAAATCCTTTCGAGTTTAGTTTTCTTTAAAACTAGCATTTTTCAGAAACATACTAGGAAATCATTTTTGCAAGACAATTTACATTCTATCATGCAGTCTAACATATTGCTTAGGTTTAAACATAAAAATACGGTAAGAAAACCCTACTTTGAATTTGAAGAGGAGAAACTAAGAATTATGACTTGAGAGCTCCTAAAATTCTAAAAAATACACCAAGAAGCTCCTGGCAATAAGGATGGTAATTTGGCCTGACCCGCAGGGTTTTCGACCCAACCCGGCCCTAACAGGGTGGGTTAAAAACCCGTTTAAACAATAGGGGCGGGCTTTGGTTTTTAAAAAAAGTTTAATAAATGGGGCGGGTTCAGGTTTTGTAATAATATGCTCGCCCCGCCCCGACCCGCCCCGACCCTTTTAGTAATTATATTTACTTTTATATCCTTTTTATACTAACCTAATAACACCCTCACTACACACACACACACACACACACATATATATATATATATTGAAACCCTACCCACTTAACTTCATTTTTACCTAAAGGAAAGTCGGACCCAATTTGACACTCTATCTTTCTAAATCTGAGAGAGACTAATACCAACTCTCACTCTCTCTCTTGTCCATCGTAGCCATTCTTATCCTTTCTCTCGTCCACCGGAGCCACTCTCACCCACACCTAAAGACGCACACTCTTCTCCTCTATCTTGCATCTATCTCAACCAAAGAAGTAACTCTCAACCCCTCTCTCTCTCTTACGTCTCAATCGAACCCAAATCTAGCGCCAGCGGCCAGTAGTAAAGGGGAGATGACGGACAACAGCAGCAGAAGGAGCGACGAAAACTCTGCTTTCTCTCTCTGGTTCGTCGTTTATTTTTTTTAATTCATGATTTATATACACTCTTTACACAGGCCCATGTTATGTTTTCTTTATATATACTTTTAATACCCCGTAATTTTGTGTAATTTTTTTTTTAATTATGGAATTCGGAATTTGGATTAATTGATTTAAATGGAGAAAATTTAATTTATAATTAATCTGAATTTAATTGTAATAGTTACTAGCGTGACGAGAGTTAGTATTTATCAGAAATAATTACATGGAATATTACGTAGCGAGTAAAGTAATGTATAACATTATTTTGGCCGAAAGTGAAAAATACGGCAGTTGCAATACACTTCGTTGGGACGCGCGTGTCAGTCGTGTCAGTATTACTTCATTAGGCTAAAAAGGATAATTTATTTTTAAGTAACTCGTATGACCTTTTTGAGTGAGCTAGTGTGTCTGGAAGGGTCTAAATAGTCAAAAAACACTACTTGAGTGTTTTATTTGGATTCCAGGGCAAGTTAGGCCAAACTGACACCCCGGAGAGTATTTTGGTCTTTTGAGATTTTTGGGAATTAAAATGGACGAAAATTAGGAATTAAATTAGCTAGGGTTGTACATGAGTTAGAGGGAGTTGTCAGTTTCCAACATACGCGAGAAAGAGAGAGAGAGAGAGAGAGAACCAAGGAGGGAGAAGAAGAAGAACACGGTGCTTTGGGCTAAGAATTCGAGTTCTTCCACCAAAAATCACATCAACGCGTAGATCGTGAGGAGAGGATCATCCCCAAACAAATTTCGTTCAACAATTCAGAGGTTCATGAGAAGGCAAGTGTTTATCTTGCTGAATTTTTGAGCATATGTGTTTCATGTTAACCTTTGTTGATGAGATAACCATGATACTATGAATTTGAGACTGATTTGTCAATAAATTTTGAAATTTGAAGATAGGTTTGCATGTAGATGAATAACCCTATTCTAGTAATGATAATTGTGGACATTTTTAGGTTAAAATCACGAAATAAAATTTCGAGTTGAATGATTATTAATAGTATTATGGAAGGATTTGTCATTTAAATTATGTTAGAAAGTACCCTATTGTGATTAAGAATAGTTTAGAATCATTGATTGGGAGTTGGGATGAGTTTGAGACGAATTTGGATGAGGAAAAGATTGGAAAAATGAATTTTAGAAGAACAGGGGTGATCCTGGAATTTTCGTTCGAAGACCTGCCCAGGTCGTTCGAACGACCTCGTTTGAACGAAAATTCTAACGATCATTCTAAAGAGATTTCTGATTTCATTCTAAGGGAGAAGTTTGTTCGAATGACCTCATTCGAATGTCCTCATTTGAATGAGAATCCTGGACTTCTAACGAGATTCCATAATGCATATTTATGACCCGATCAAGTTAGAATCCTTCTAGGTTGGTCCAAGTGAGAGAGAGTAACCTACGCTATCATCGAATGACTTAAATTCCTAGATAGTAGTGAGTTAAGAGCGTGACTGTTCAAGGGAGTATAGCGGCGAAATAGTTCCTTAGAGAGAATGTATGTGTTAGAGAGATAAGTTGTATGGTTGAAACATTATGAGTAGTAGAGACGATAATGCCACATATAAACTCGGGGATTTGGGTTACGAGAATTCCTATTGTATATAATAAGTTGTGTGTACACTTATTGATTTAACTATTATGCGTATAACATACCTACGCTGCTTGCTATCGAGCGAAGGTGGGCATTGTGGGCAATCATGCCTTGAGGAGCCTTTGGATGGGATATTGGTTTGTACCACTAGAGCATAGAACCTAGGTACGGGCTATCTGTGAGTACGATAGTGATGACGGTCGCATGGGTGCATAAGTATGTGAATAGCCCATCGGCTTGGGACTATGTTTGCCTCCAATATATGTGTTTTGTTTTGATGGTTCGCTAGAGACTGAACCTTTAGTCCTTTATGCAATGAGCGATGAAACGGGACATGATATCAGAGTATATATAAGATAGAGTGTATATGTATATACTTGAAATGATGTCTGCTGTGTGAATTAAGTAGGTGGGATTGTTAATGAAATTTAAAATGAATTAAGTAGCGAGCACTTAATTATATTAAATTGAAAGTGTTTGTTTATGATAAATAGGAATTGGTTATATGTATTTATTTCGAGGGAAACCCATGGGAACGATGCCAGATTTTGATTAGTACGAGACAGGGAGGACTATTTAGTATGGGATTAGAACTAGTGAGAATTGAATATTCGCTAGGCGTGCACATTAGATAAGAGGTGAGCAGCTCAAGTGAGTTCGATAACTTAACATGAAAAATTTATGTGCTAATAAATCATTTTAAGCACTTGCTGATTTCTAAATTATTTTCAACTCGGGCTCTGACCCGTTTTCTTCAAATCTCTTTCCTTGTCAAATTATTTTAGGTTCTCAGCCACAGGGACACCAGGCTTAGGAGTTCCATTCATTCGACGAGTTGTAGTTGATGTGGGGGCTACAGGATCTTGGTAGTATACGCCTCTATCTATCATTTTTTACTTTTGAGTTATTTGCCTCAGTTTGGACATGTCGTCCCTTCTTATTATTATGTTCAGTAATTTGAAAATTAGGTCATTACTCTTCTCGGTTGATGGTTTTATTTAGTTGGATTACTGTATTGGATTTTTGACTAGAAGTGTTTACTCCAACTCCTTTATATTATGTCAGTTATTTCATTTCTTATGAGATTGGATTAAATGGTGAATGTTTAACTATTTCCTTACATGGTGTTATATTAATTGAAAAGATAAAATTTTGACATCAATGTTTTTTAAATATTAGGTGGTTAGTTTTAATTATAAATTTTTTTGACTGTGATGCATAATCTGAACCAATTGGATATTCTGAATTAATTAATAAAGGACTGATCACTCGGTATTTATTTAGGTGGGGTGTCACAACACTCTTTACATATATCCATGTTTTATATACACTCTTTACACATTATTCTTGATTTTTTTAAAATCTGTTTAGAATCAAATCTACTAACATCACAGAGGGTCTGTTTATGCTTAGGTATAGATCTAACCTATTTGTTTTGGGCAAGGTTCTAAAAAATACGGGGCGTGATCGAGGCGTGGAGGTCAAGCCTTAAGACTTAGAAGCCTAGGCGGGCTTAGGCGTAAAAAGGCGTGAAAAGGCGTTTAGGCCTTCTTAATATATTTTAATATTTTTAACCATAACAAGGCTATTAAAATAC
This sequence comes from Sambucus nigra, assembly GCA_949130495.1. Classification (NCBI taxonomy): domain Eukaryota; kingdom Viridiplantae; phylum Streptophyta; class Magnoliopsida; order Dipsacales; family Adoxaceae; genus Sambucus; species Sambucus nigra. The sequence goes on along the minus strand of OX422207.1, from coordinate 283,972,640 downwards.
TAAAATTGTACGTATAATAAAAATAAGTCTGAATATATGCAAATTAAAATACTATTTGATTATTTTGGATGAGATAATGGTCCGGTTAATAAACAAATTTTTTAAAAGGCGATATCGTTTCACTAAAGCATTGTTTTTTTTAGAAAAAAGGTACGCCTTAAGGGTTTTACCAAGAATAAGGCGTGAAAAACTTAAGGCAGGGCGTTTCTTCCAAGCCTTAAGTCTAGGCGTGCCTAGGCGGAGCCTAGGCGAGTTTTTTGGAACAGAGGTTTTGGGTATAGTTGGTTCGTTGGTTTATCAGATTCACGTATGGTTTCATTTCGTTGGTTCGATGTTCATTTATTAAGTTGTGGTTGACATTTGTATTAGGAATGTTTATTTTGACAACTTCAGTTAATATTGATTTATTTATTTGTTTTGTCCTCGTGTTAGTCCAAATTCAAGTCGATCTACTCTTTGTCCAAATTCAAGCAGGTCTACTCTTGGAAGTTAATATTATTTGGTTTTAATTGGATAAAATATGAGATTTATTTTTTGTCTCTTTTTTCTTGTTTTCTCCCATAAAATTTGTTACTTTTTTAAATATGTTCTAAAAATGTGTATTTTTTTTAAGGTTTGAGCTGATGAGGAGGAGGAGATTGAAAATGGTGATAGTCAAGTTATTTCAGACTTGTTGAGTAATAATTGATGTAATTTGAGAATTATATTGTGGTAGTTTATTGTATTTTGGAACTATTTTGTAAGAGTTGATGTTGTTTGAGATTTATTTTGTGGTAGTTGAAGTTGATGTTGTTTGAGACATTTTAATTATTTTGTGACTTTTAAGTTCACGTTGAAGTTAATGTTGAGGTATTGATACTTCAAAGTTAATTATTTGCTTAAAAAGTCACTATTTTATTTGCTATATACTAAATTCAATATTATAAAAAAATTGCGGGTTATAACCCAGGGGGCAGGGAGGGTTTTGACTCGTATAATTCAAGCGGGGCGGGTTCGGGTTTAAGTAGTTTATACTTAAACGAGTTCAGGGTTTAAAACCTTAACTCATCGCAGGGCGGGGCGAGTTAATTTTTTTTTCGCGGAGCGGTTTTGGGTTTTGACAAACCCACCCCATACCCGACCCGTTGCCATCCCTACCTGGCAACTGGAAAGCTCAAAGAATGATCCGACTCTTCTTGTAAGCTATAACAAGAACTTTTCAACCCAACTTCTTCCTTAGGCAAGGCTTGAAATGGGTGTTACTAGATTGGAAATGGGCTATGTATTACTAAGAATGAAGGTTTTGAGCACGGGGATGGTAGAAAAGGGTAAGAAATGGAGGGAGAAGGCTTGGAAGTGTAGAAAGAGAGTGTAAAAATCTGATGAAAATGGAGAGAAATGGGTGTTCTACATCCTGTCACCTCTATTTATACCCAAAAGCCCTTTGACCCTTTACCCTTGGGTTAAACAAAACATTGACCCAGGTTTGATCTACTTCATTAGGAGATTGATAACTCAACCCATCCAAGTGTCCACATTGTGACAATATAAAAATTATGTAGATTTTCTAAATTTATGCAGTCTCGTTCGAACGAGACTATACCTCGTTCGAATGACGTCAATGCATGAAATGCGAACATGTATTTCTGTTCGAAAGTCGTTTGAAGATTTATTTGAATGACGGCAATTTCTCGTTTGAATAGCCTATCTTTTTGTTCAAACGACCCCAAACTTTTCTTTATATAAATTTCAGGCCATTCAATTCCATTTTATTTGTACAAAGACCCAATGAATAATTCAAAATAGACAACCACCCTTTATATTAAATCCATGGTTAATAGGCATGCAATTTACAAGAAAGGAAATACAATCTCGGGCAAGGTCGTTACATTATCCCCTCCTTAGGTGATTTCATTCCCGAAATCAATACAACCAAGATAAGAAAAAAGTTTCGGGTGCTTCTCACGTATCTTCAATTCGCGCTCCCAAGTTGTATCTTCTAGACCTTAGAACTTCAAAACGACCTTCACCAATGGGATGGCATTATTGTGCAAGACTCTGTCCTCACGATGACATATGTCGCGTAGGAAATTTAATGTCTTCCTCCAACTCGCTGTGGTTTTAGTTGACGACGTACCGATGATCTGGGATGTACTTCTTCAGCATTATTACGTGGAACAAATAATGAGCGTGGGGAAACTAGGGAGGTAACGCTAAGTGATACAATACTTCCTCGATCCATTCTAGGATCTCAAAGGGACCAATAAACCGAGGAGAAAGCTTTTCGTTCTGGCCAAACAACTGACTGGTAGTTCTTTCCATAACCTTCAACAACATATGATCACCGACCTCAAACTCTAGAGGTATTCGACGATTATCAACCTAATTCTTCTGTCAACTCTAAGATATCACGAGTTTATGTCGAACCCAAACTTTATCGATTATATCCCTGATAATGTTCGAGTTCGTGAGATGCTTCTCACCCACTTCTGCCTAATAGACTAGAGAGCAGCACGGCCTCCCATAAAGAGCCTCATAGGGAGCCATACTAATGCTCGTATGATAACTATTATTGTAGGAAAACTCTACCAGATGCGAATTCTTCACCCAACTACCCTTGAAATCAAGTGCAAAAAGATCTCAACAAATCTTCGAGAATTTAAATGGTCCGTTTTGACTGTCCATCTATCTCTGGATTATAAGATGTACTCATGTTCAATTTAATACCCATTTCTTGCTAAATCTTCCTCCAGAACTGAGATACAAACTTTGTATCCTTATCTAAGACTATCGAGAGCGGGATGCCAGGAAGGCGGACTATCTCTCAGATTTATAACCTTGCCAACTTAGCCAAGCTATATGTGACCTTAATCGAAAAGAAGTGTGTGGACTTCATAAGTCTATCCACTATAATTCAGACTTCATCATGAACACGTTCAGACCGTGGTAAGGCTCTGGCAAAGTCCATTGTAATGTGCTCCCACTTCCATTTCGAAACTGGTAGTGGTTGCAATAGCCCTGTGGGCTTCCTGTGCTCTGCCTTCACCTGCTGGCACATATAGCATTGCTACACATACAATGCCACGTCTATCTTCATACTAGACCGCTAAAAGTCTCTTCATAGGTCCTTATACATCTTAGCAGCACTAGGATGTACTCTAAAGTGTGAGTGGTGGGCCTCCGCCATCACCTTCTTCTGAAGTTCATCGATGATCGGAACAATCAACCTTTCTTTATGACGCACACCCCCATCCTTTTTCCATAGTGAAAGTGTCGAACATTTAATCGCTTCGGATGCCGTTACGGTAATGTGAAAACTTAATATCGCAAGATTGAGCTTCCAATACTTTCTGTTGAATGAGTGGCCTAGCTACCACTCCCTAAAGATATGCCATGTCGTAATGCCATTAGACATTAAAATTAAACTTTTGTAACTTGCTAAACATCTTTTATTGGTAACATTTCAATGCCATTAGAGTAAGCCTAGATTTTCGACTAAGAGCATCTACCACCATATTGGCCTTATCGAGATGGTACTCCAAGGAAAATTCATAGTCTTCCATAAACTTAATCCATCTCCTCTTATGAAGATTTAGATCATGTTGAGTGAAAATGTACCACAGGGTCTTCTGATTTGTATACACCTCAAACCATTCACCGTACATGTAATATGTCCAGATCTTTAGCACGAATACCATTGAGGATAACTCCAAGTCATGAGTGGGGTAGTTCCTCTCATACACCTTTAATTGACGGGATGCATATACGACCATTTAACCATTATGCATTAACACTGCATCGAGTTTGAACCTGAAAGCATCACAATATACAATATAACCCTTGCCCCATTCCGAAAGGATAAGAACGAAGTAAACCTAACATTCAACTCCTGAAAATTTCATTCGCAATGTTCTGACCACTCAAAGTAAACATCCTTTCGCATTAACAGAGTGAGAGGCAACATAACCCTCAAGAAATCTTGCACAAATCTACTGTAGTAGTCATCCAGACCCCAAAAATTTCACATCTCTATAACTATCTTTAGCCTTTCCCAACTCAAAACGGACTCGACCTTGGATGGATCAACAAAAATTCCCTCATCGAAAAACTACATGGCCAAGGAACTTAACCTCGTTCATCTAAAAATCTCACTTGTTAAATTTGCAAATAACTGATTCTCCCTGAGTACTTACAGTATCGTGTAAAAATGATCCTCATTGTTCACATCCGAAGCCGAGTAGACCAAAATATGATCCACAAAGACCACCACAAATCGGTTTAAATACGGATGATAGATAAGTTCATCAAATCTATGAACACTGTCGAAGCAGTCGTCAAACCGAAGGGCATCACTAAGAACTCATAATGGGTATACCGTATCCAGAATGATGTCTTAGGAATGTCCTTCTCTCTGAAACGCAACTGATTGTACCCAGACCGGAGGTCAATTTTCAAAAAGCTTCCCAAACTATGAAACTGATCGAATAAATCATCGATATGGGGCAAAAGGTACTTATTCTTCACTTTCACTCTGTTCAGCTGCCTTTAATCGATGCAAAGCCATAGGGAGTTATCCTTTTTCTTGGCAAAGAAGACTGGAGCTCCCTAAGGGAAGACACTAGGATAAATAAATTCCTTATTGGTCAATTCCTCCAACTAAACCCTGAACTCCTGTAATTCCACTGGAGCCCTCCTATGGGGTGGTATAGAGATAGGCAAGATGCCCTGATGCACCTTTATATGAAGATACAGCTCTCGGTGTGGGGTTAAACTAAGAAGATCGTCAGGAAACACATCGAATAATTCTCGCACCATTGAATACTCCAACAACATTCGATCAGGCTCCTTATGATCTACCATAATACTCAACCAACTAAAATGCCGCTTCTGTTATCGTATGATGGAAAACTTGAAAGGATAACCCATAACCTATTCGCTACTGAAATGAAGGTGATATCCATCTGGGAGAGACACTATGTCAATGACATTCAATAGTATCATCGAAACATGACATCCAATCCATATTAAGGATCACCTCGAACTCACCCATGTCTATGAGAATCAAGTCATACTCCAAAATATAATATCCAATCATAACCATGAAACTATGGCAGATGACACGACTCAGAATGTGTCTCTCAAGTGTGTGCTCTCTAGGCTCAAGTGCAAGCCTGTCGTTCAAGTAATAATCCGACAAGTCGGGTATCGATCCTCAGGGAAAAAGGATAACGGAGTTGTGACGACGGGATAAGACGGAGGAATCCTAACGATGACTCTAAGAAGAAAAGAAAAAGATTGATTTGGCTTTTTGAGATGGATTAAACTAAATGCAATTATGAAAGTATAACGAAAAATGCAACTAACTAAATTATCTAAATGAAGAATGAAGAATTAAATTGAAAGTGTTAAACTTAAATGATGAGAAAATAGGATGGGAATACAATCCCCCAACCCTAGTGTAGTGTAGTGACAACGTCAATAATAAATTTATCCGATTAATTCAAACCCGGAATTTAGTACTCCCAAGCATTATGTATACGAGGTTCAAGCCCGCGTCATACCTAATCTGAGGATGAGTAAATCGGTATCGCGGTAATTACATTCAAATTGTACTCTAAATCATCACGAGTACCCCGGGGCAAACGAGATATAAAGATCCACAATTATTATGAAATTACGCGATACGATCAAAATTAATCATTTAATTCGTCGGATTGACGTTATACACATGCACTAACACATCAGGTTGGGTTCATGCATCCCAACCTTGAAAAACCTAGCCGGACATGTTAAATTGACTAATGCATGAAATAATGACGTTGCATGTGTAGGAATTCATGATGAAACTAGCTAGAAACATGTAAATACGTATTATGAATGCTAAAACAAATTGAATCTAATGGGAAAATAAAGCATGCAAGAGCAATAATAAGAAACAAGAATCTTGAATTAAAACTGGTAAAAACAAACCCGAAACAATGAATTCTTGAAGTAATTTGTGCCCTTGATGTTCCTAGATATTTCTCCCCTTTTCCTCTATCAAAAACTCTCTGAAAATAGCCCTAAAAGCTGCCCCTAGGTTAATTCCCCCCGTTCCCCACAAGTTTGGAGTCTTTTAAACCTATTCGGAGACTTGGAGACCAATCAAAATAAAATACAAAATTCGCGTGTCAGGTACATGCGAACCGGTTCGGAGGTACAGCGAATCGGTTCTCCCCTCCGAATCGGTTCGGGGTGGGGTTCGCATGTACCAGCCTGGTCTTGTTCTCAACACTTAGATTTTTTTCTGGTTTTTCTCTTCTTTTCTTGGATTTTTCTTCAACTTCAACTGAGCATAACTTTTCAACCGTAGCTCGGATTTGGGTACCGTTTCTTCCAGTGTTCTCGTTGTTCCGAGCTCTTCAACTTCCCAGTTGACTTCTTCTTCCGGATCGGGCTGCAAAATTACCGATATGCCCTTGAACTTGCCTTCTTAGCTTTTCTTGCACAGTCTTGTTTCCTCCTTTGCACTGCTTGCATAATTAACCTGTAAAACCAATAGGAGAAGCACGAAACACGCAATACTCGCCAAGAAGGTTAGAAGCATAAAAGTGAATCAAATCCATATATGTTACATCATTCGGGTTCACAAAAGTACTGAAATTAGGGGGATAAATATACAATATTTATGCCCAATCAAACCCCCCTAACTTAGAACTTTGCGCGTCCCGAGCAATGTAAAAGAATGAAAGTAAGAGTTAAGGACACTTCAAGGACTTTATTGGGATAGAATACCACTTTCGCGGGCAAGCGATTGCATTTAGCGTAAGCAACAAGCCTTTAAACCTCTAGGTTACCCTAGTAGGACGAGTTGTGTCTCGTGAGGGTTTGCAGTGAATATACCCACAAAATTCGACTCAAAGAAAATTCAAAATATGCAAAAATTGTACAATTCAAACTTTTCCATAAAATAGTCATCATCAAGTCATATTTACAAGTCTCAAACCGTAGTGTGTGTGTGTGCGAAGCCAGAAATATAACCGCCAATTTCCATCGATTGATCATTACGTTACTTATCCGAAAATTCGTTTTGATTTCAATTTCTCACGGAATGCACTCACAAACGATTCTCTCGGATTATGGCTATTCTCTCGGCATGCGTGATATAAGGAGTAAATATAATGGAAGCAAATACACGCATGCATTTAGAAAGACGGAAATTTTATGGTGAAGGGATCTCTTCAACGGACTGCGGTTTTAAAAATAGGAACATCGCCTCTACTTCGCGCATTTAACCTCTTATATTATCTTTTGGTGTATTAACTCTCCACGCGGTACTCAATTCTGCACTTTAGACTCGGTTAGGACTTTTTCGGGTTGTAGGGTGTATAGGGTAAAATGAAGGAGGTATGGAAGGTTGGAATTGGAAAAGTCATTCGTGATGTCCGTTTGTGCATTTTCCGGGCTATTGCTCATTTTTCTTTCTTTTTTTTTTTTTTTTTTTTGTTGCTATTTTTGTTGAGCATTCTTCTATTTTTTTTTCTTGCCCCCTTTTTGTTGCACTTTTCGGACTTAAATTCTGATTTTTTTTTCATTTTTCGCAATTCCGGGCTATTTTGGGTTTTTCGGGTTGTCAAATGAAAGGGAAAATTATTCGGCTCAAATTGGGTTGCAAAAGGGATAATTTTTCGCTACTTTTTTTTTCTGGCCAATATTTTTGGGTGACAAACGAGGGCCTACTTCATTGTCCAAAATACCAATTGCGTTACCATATGCGTTTCGAGGTGAATTTAAGTTTAGAGACTAATTTGGCACGATTTTCAAGGCAACATTGCACACATTTTTCAAAACCGATCAAAATGAAAGAATTGAGATCCTTGACAACTTATTAGCGCTAAAAAGAACTTTGAGTTAACCATTAACTCGGATTGGTTTCAAAACTCGCAAAACGTGATAAGCTCGAATCTCACCGGGTTTGTTAATCTCCACATTTATTCGTTAAGTCGTCAATTTTCGCACAATTTCCATCTTTGGTCAATTTCGGCTTTGTGTGTGTTGGATATTTACAATTTGAGACTCCAATTTGACTTTTAATGATATTTTTGAAAATTTTGAATTCCAATTTTTATTTATTTTGAGCAAAAATATTTTTGGATTTTTCAAAATTTTATGATTTTTTTGGAAATTTTGGGCATTTTTGAAAATTTGTGAAGTTTCAGAAATACGCACTTGTGACCCCCCCTAACTTAGACTTATGCATTGTCCTCAAGCAAAAAGGACTAAAATCTAACTTAAGGCGAATAAAAAGTGCGGAATAATAAAACAAACAAATATGAAAAAAATGCAAGATTGTATAATAACAAATAGAAGCCTGTGTTACATAAGAAAAGGAAAAATCAACTGTGAACAATGTGAAAGCCCTACCACCACTAACAATTAAACCAAAAGATAAAGACAAGAAAAGCTCATGGGGGAGGTGGGTGGGAGGAGCTCGGTGCATTCGGGTCATAAGGGTCATAAAAGAAGGGGGGAGGAGGACCGCCAAAGTTGAGCTGGTGAAGGTGGACTTGGAGTTGATACATCATCCGGGTGTTCCTCCGGTAAGCCGCTTGATCTTGATTGTATTGGTTGATGAACCCGTCGAGACGGGACTCAACCGCTGAAAGGCGCCTATCGAAGTTTGCCCCCGGGGGCTCGAAATCGAAATCCTCCTCATCATCCTCAATTTCTTCCTCGTCTACATCCATCATCGGGTCATCGGGAGCTTCCTCGGCCACGTCCTCCTCGTGAATAGGACGGTCGGGGTGAGCCACGCGCATTTGGCGCTCACTTCGAGTTGTGGACGTGCCGCCTACGGGGCGAGGAAGTCGAATTTGGTTTCCGGCTTCATCCACTCCCGCATCCATCAAGAGCTCCGTAATGAAACGGGCGTATGGGAGTGCCGCCTTGCCAGTGTCGTCATAGGCGGCATTGAGGATATCCGCGTAGAAGACTTGGGCAAGGTTGATGGTGCTCTCGGGGTCCAAAAAATAGTAGAGGAAATTGGCGTGACGGGACCGGACCACCGAGTCATTGGTGGTTTGGTGGATGGCACCACAAACAATGATGTGAGTGAAGCGGACCGTGGCGGCCAAACCACCAATGGGGAAGGTATCGCGTGTGCATTCCGCCCTGGGTGCCATGCGGGCAACGCATTCGTCTTTTGTGTGTGGGGCACCATTGTTGGGGTATTGGAAGGGCACGGGGAGGATCACCCCTTTGGCACGCATTTTGCGTGCAATAAGAGCTGTCGAGAAGGGAATAGTGATACCGTCGAGATAAGCCTCGTGAAGTGTGGAAGATTTGCGAACCAAGGTCGCATAGAATTGACGAATGGCGGTATCAAAAACGTTATTGCACGTAGGGGCGAGGAAAGAGCACCACCCACGGCGGTCAAAAAGGGCGGTGACTTCGCCCGGAAGGGTGTTCCAATCCACGAAGCGCTCGATGTGAATGGTGCGCGTGGAGGAGAAGTAGAGCTCGGACCAATGGCGTTCTTGGACGCATCGGAATACCCCCCTGCCCGGGTCATCAAGTATGGTGGTCTCATCATATTTCTTTGGGCGGAGAGCGGGGCGGCGCGGCATTTTGATGGAAAAGAGGGAGAGAGAGGGAGAAAATATGGGAGAAATTATAGGAGAGAAGAGAGTGAGGGAGAATGTTTTGGTGTGAAAAATGGAGGAGGGGTGGGATGTATTTATAGGTGTGAAGGGGTGTATTTTTGGTGGGAAATATGAAAGGTTGGGAAGGAGAGGGTGGAGGGAATGAATTGGGATGAATTTGGGAAGGAGGGAAGGATTTGGAGGGAAGAAAAACGAAGGGGGAAGAAGGGGAAAAGAATGGAGGGAAAGGGAATGAACTTGGAGAAAAGGGGAGAAGAACCTGACAGGTACATGCGAACCGGTTCGGGGGTACAGCGAACCGGTTCGCCCCTCCGAACCGGTTCGGGGGTACCAGGCTGGACCAAACGCTGAAATTCACTCTTCTCTCCATTTCTAAGTGCTCTCTCATCCCCTAACTTATGCATAATGCCCCTAAAAACCTTCTAGACCCTCGGGCTCTCAAAAACTTCCTCGAATACGACCTCGAAAATCGTACTAGCACCCTCAAAAAACGTGCTAACCTATCTCTCATGCAACGCAGGTTCCTGACTCCTAACTAACCTATTTACACACGACTATTTTACACACAAAATCACCCCATACGCGTCGGGGGTGCGACGACCTCACTCGCTTAGCTCAATTGACCCCGTAAACAGGGTCCGACAACCAAATCGTGTCAACCTCATCCACAAACGCCTCTAGGTATGGCTTTAGGCGTTGTCCATTTACCTTGAACGTGTTTTCCCCTTTTAAATCGTTTAGTTCAACAGCTCCATGGGGAAAAACGTTCTTTACGACGAATGGGCCAGACCATCGTGACCGCAGCTTGCCTGGAAAGAGGTGGAGCCGAGAGTTGTATAGAAGAACTTTTTGCCCGGGATGAAACTCTTTCCTTCGAATGATGCTATCATGAGCAAGTTTCATCCTCTCCTTTGAAATTTTAGCATTCTCATACGCATCATTGCGTAGTTCTTCTAACTCAATCAATTGTAGCTTACGGGCTTCACCGGCCTTGTCCAAGGCATAGTTCAATTGCTTAATTGCCCAATACGCTTTGTGTTCGAGCTCAACAGGAAGATGACAAGGTTTTCCATACACAAAACGTAAAGGGGACATTCCAAGTTGATTTTTAAACGCGGTACGATAGGCCCAAAGTGCATCGGTCAATCTAAGGGACCAATCTTTTCGGGTAGGATTAACGGTCTTTTCAAGAATGTTCTTGATCTCCCAATTCGCTAGCTCGGCCTGCCCATTCGTTTGTGGGTGATATGTCGTCCCAACCTTGTGGACGACCCCATACTTTCTCATGAGCTTCTCGAATGGCCTATTGCAAAAGTGCGTGCCATTATCGCTAATTATCGCTTTCGGTGCTCCGAAGCGAGAAAGTATGTGTTCCTGTAGAAACTTTATCACCACTTTGTTGTCATTAGTCTTAGTAGCTATATCTTCTACCCATTTAGAAACGTAGTCTACCGCGACTAGGATGTATAGGAAACCAAAGGATGGGGGGAAGGGACCCATGAAGTCAATACCCCAACAATCGAATATCTCAATGATGAGTATGGGGGTAAGGGGCATCATGTCGCGTCGAGAAATGGCTCCCATTCGTTGGCACCTATTACATGACTTGCAAGCGTCATTTGCATCCCGGAAGATTGTGGGCCAATAGAGGCCGCATTGCAGAATTTTAGCGGCCGTCTTTTTCTCCGAGAAGTGGCCTCCACATGCTTCCGAATGACAAAACTGGATGACCTTTGGAATCTCGTCATCCGGTACACATCGTCGGATGATTTGGTCGGCGCAATATTTAAAAAGGAATGGATCATCGTAAAAGAACATGCGCGACCAATTAAGAAACCTCTTCTTATCTTGCGGTGTCCAATCGGGAGGGACGGCTCCCGTGACTAGATAATTTACTATGTCCGCAAACCAGGGATAGGAAGAGGTGACAAATAGTTGCTCATCCGGAAAGTGCTCGTCTATGGGTATGGGATCACTAGGTACGTCGGATGAGAGCCGAGATAAGTGGTCGGCCACGACGTTTTCTACTCCTTTCTTGTCTTTGATGGAGAGATTAAACTCTTGTAGGAGTAGGATCCACCTTATGAGGCGCGGCTTGGCGTCTTTCTTCGCAAGTAGATATTTTAAAGCCGCGTGGTCGGTGAAGACAATGATAGGAGAACCAATAAGATACGATCTGAACTTATCAAGGGCAAAGACTACCGCTAGCAACTCCTTCTCCGTGGTAGAGTAGTTGAGTTGAGGTCCGGCAAGGGTCCGGCTAGCGTAGTAGATGACATGAGCTTGCTTATCTTTACGTTGGCCCAAAACGGCCCCAATCGCGTAATCGCTTGCATCACACATAAGTTCGAACGGTAGGGACCAATCCGGAACTTGCATGATGGGAGCGGACATGAGCATGTTCTTTAATTTATCAAAGGAGCTTTGGCATGCTTCGGTCCACTCAAACGGGTTATCCTTCATGAGAAGGTTGCTTAAGGGTCTAGCGATAGCGCTAAAGTCCTTAATGAACCTTCGATAAAACCCGACGTGACCCAAGAATGAGCGCACGTCTTTAAGTGATCTCGGTGGGGGAAGGTCAGCTATGACATCTATCTTAGCCCTATCAACCTCTATGCCCTTGGACGATACTATGTGACCAAGAACTATTCCCTCAGTGACCATGAAATGGCACTTCTCCCAATTCAGCACTAAGTTCTTGTCCACACACCGGGTAAGTACTTTTTCCAATTTTTCTAAACAATGATCGAAAGAGGTGCCAAAAATGCTGAAATCGTCCATGAACACCTCGAGTCCTCTCTCGACCATGTCGCTAAATAAGCTCAACATGCACCTTTGAAAGGTCGCGGGTGCATTACACAAGCCAAATGGCATACGTTTGTAGGCAAACGTACCAAAAGGGCAAGTGAAAGTCGTCTTCTCTTAGTCAAGTACATCTACCTCAATTTGGTTATATCCGGAATAACCATCAAGGAAGCAATAATAAGGGTGGCCCACAACTCTCTCAAGAATTTGATCAATGAATGGCAAGGGGAAATGGTCTTTTCTTGTTCCCGCATTGAGTTTCCGGTAATCAATGCAAACACGCCAACCGGTGGTGGTGCGTTGGGGAACAAGCTCTCCCTTGGTATTCTCAATCACAGTTATACCCGACTTCTTCGGGACAACTTGAATAGGGCTCACCCATTTGCTATCCGAGATTGGGTAGATAATCCCGGCATCCAATAGTTTGATGATCTCGGTTCTCACAACTTCTTTCATATTGGGATTCAGTCTTCTTTGCATTTCTCTAGAGGGCTTGATATCCTCTTCGAGATGAATCTTGTGGGTGCAAATCAAAGGACTTATCCCCTTCAAATCAGCTATACACCAACCAAAAGCACCCTGGTGCTTCCTCAGAATTCTCATCAATTTGCCCTCCTGCCCTTCGTCTAGGCTAGAGGAGATAACAACAGGAAATGTCTCATCCTCTCCTAGGTATGCATATTTGATATGGGAGGGGAGTTTCTTTAATTTGAGGGTTGGAAATTTTTCACTGGAAGGAGCCATATGTGTATCCCTCGGAGGTAGTTCCTCGAATCTATAAACCCAATCAATCTCTCTCACGTCCTCGTCCGACGCACTCTCATCGAGTAATTCTCTCAACCTTCCAACATCCCTCTCGAAATGGGTAGACGTCCCCTCACACTCATAGCTCGTCGCTAAACATGACTCTAAGGCGTCGCCATAAAAAGTTTCTTCGAAGTACTCTTCTACTACCTCATCTATGAGGCTCACCGCGTGAAGATCATCTTCCTCCCCTGCATTTTGGGCTATGTGGAAGATGTTGGTTTCCAAGGTCATGTTCCCAAAGGTGAGCTGCATTCGCCCATTCCTTGTGTTGATGATTGCATTAGCTGTATCTAAGAAAGGGCGACCAAGGATGATGGGAACATGGTTTCTTGAGTTAAAGGAGGGCTCCGTGTCCCAAATGACAAAGTCTACCGGGAAGTAGAAAGTGTCCACTTGGACGATCACGTCCTCGACTATGCCTCGTGGAATCTTCACTGATCGATCCGCCAATTGGAGAGTGACCTTTGTGGGCTTGAGGTCTCCCAAGTCAAGTTGCCTATAAATGGAGTAAGGAAGTATGTTTACACTTGCTCCCAAGTCAAGTAAGGCTTTCTCAATTTTATTAACTCCAATGATGCATGATATGGTGGGTGCACCGGGATCTTTAAATTTAGGCGGGAGATCATTTAGCAGAATGGAACTCACGTTCTGAGCTAGAAAGACGTTCTTTTTAACTTTCATCCTCCTTTTTACCGTCAACAAGTCTTTGATAACTTTGCCGTAGGCTGGAATTTGTTTGATGGCATCAAGGAAGGGTAGATTCAGCTTCACTTGCTTTAGTACTTCTAGCACTTCATCACGTGGAGTCCCCTTTTGAGTAGGAATCAATCTTCGAGGAAATGGTGCTGCGGAGGGTGGTTTCACTACCACCTCAGGCTCACTAGTGTCTTCCTTATCACTCTCGTCCAAGGGGACATCTTCGGCCTCTTTCGTGCCGGGCGAAATCTCCTTGTCTTTTGTTGTGTCGTGTGGAGGAGGTGATAAATCAACGACTCTTCCACTACGAAGAGTGGTCACTGCTTGACATTGCTCCTGATGTTCAGTGGATGTGGAGCTAACACTAGTTTGACCTTGGGGAGGTCGTTGGCCTTGGGCAGGGAATTTGCCCTTCTCTTGAACACTCAACGAGGATTGTATCTTAGACAGATTTGCATTTAGGTCGCCAATGAGACGATCATACTTGGCATTGGTTGCGGCCTGGCTTGCGATGAATTGATTCACAGTATCCTCGAGAGTTCTCCGCTGTGGCGGGATATAATTTCCATGAGGTGGTGGTGCTTGCACATGTCCTTGCATGTGTGGAGCTTGTTGAAATTGTTGTGGAGGAGGAGGGGCAACATGCGAATGAGGGTTCATTGCGGCATGTTGTTGCCCGTAGCTAAATCCGGGATGATTTTTCCACGAAAGGTTGTATGAATTCCCGTGCGGGGCACCAAAATTTCCCTTAAAGCCTCCTATACCACTAACTTGCTCTTGTAATATTACTTTGCAGGCGGGTATCGTCGGGCATTCCTCAGTTGAATGTCCCGCCTCACAAATCTCACACACCTTTTCGACGGGATTCTTGATAGATCCTACTACCTCGCATAAATCTCGAAATCCTTTCTCAAGGGAGTCCAACCGACAGTCCGACATAGAGGTCTTATCTATTTGGTGTAGGCCGGACGCCGACGGAGTGGTGGTCGCTTGACGATTTCGATTCTGAGCATTAGGATCAGAAATATCCCAGGATTGGGTAGTCTCGGCGACATACCTCAGGTGAAGCTCAGCATCGTGGCAATCTAGCTCGATAAACGGACCACTACTCATGGTTTCAATAAGTTGCTTGGAGTTAAGGTTCAACCCATTATAGAGGAAGGAAATGATTTGGGCTATATCAAATCCATGATGGGGGCATGAAGCAGTTAACTCATTGAAACGCTCATAACATCGATGGAATGGCTCATTATCCAATTGCCTGAACGATTGAATCTGAGCCTTTATGGAGATTGTTCGATGTGGTGGAAAGAACTTCTTGAGAAATCTGGATTGTAACTCGTTCCAGGATGGAATCGAGCTCGGAGGTAAAGACCAAAGCCAGGTCTTAGCTTTATCTTTTAACGAGAACGGGAAGAGTTTGAGGCGAATCACCTCCTGTGTGCAAGTTTGATCGTTGAGGGTATCACATACGTCCTCAAATTCCCGTATATGCAGGTATGCCTTCTCTGAATCCATACCGTGATAGTGTGGTAGCATCTGGATCATCCCATTTTTGAATCGGAACTGCCCGGCATTATACGGGAGTATAATGCATCCCGGAGTGACAGTGCGCTCAGGATATAAGAATTCTCTCAACGGGCGGTACGGAGGCTCTTCCTCACCGGTAGGTGCATTACTATGCTGCGACATCTCTCTCTCACTTGACGATTCGGTGCTCTCACTAGGTGTGCGCGAAGTGTGTCCTACGAAGGAGAAGGGAGTGTTGCTAGAGATTGAGTGTGACGGTGTGGGAGGTGGGATCCAGAACTGTGGGGCGTTTGGAGTGTGGGGACTATCTGGGTTATACTCCACTATAGGATTTTCGTGAATATGGGTAGGAGTATTATGAGGTGTGGAAGTGGTTTCAGAATTTTGCATTAAGCTCAGGAGAGATGATGATTGTGAATCTTTTTGGAATTTTTTTTTTTTTTTTTTTTGAATTTTTGAATTTTTGGTCAAAGCTTTGGATTAACTCGATCTAATCCTAAGTCTACCTAATTCCCCGGCAACGGCGCCAAAAACTTGACACGACTCAGAATGTGTCTCTAAAGTGTGTGCTCTCTAGGCTCAAGTGCAAGCCTGTCGTTCAAGTAATAATCCGACAAGTCGGGTATCGATCCTCAGGGAAAAAGGACAACGGAGTTGTGACGACGGGATAAGACGGAGGAATCCTAACGATGACTCTAAGAAGAAAAGAAAAAGATTGATTTGGCTTTTTGAGATGGATTAAACTAAATGCAATTATGAAAGTATAATTTAAAATGCAACTAACTAAATTATCTAAATGAAGAATGAAGAATTAAATTGAAAGTGTTAAACTTAAATGATGAGAAAATAGGATGGGAATACAATCCCCCAACCCTGGTGTAGTGTAGTGACAACGTCAATAATAAATTTATCCGATTAATTCAAACCCGGAATTTAGTACTCCCAAGCATTATGTATACGAGGTTCAAGCCCGCGTCATACCTAATCTGAGGATGAGTAAATCGGTATCGCGGTAATTACATTCAAATTGTACTCTAAATCATCACGAGTACCCCGGGGCAAACGAGATATAAAGATCCACAATTATTATGAAATTACGCGATACGATCAAAATTAATCATTAAATTCGTCGGATTGACGTTATACACATGCACTAACACACAGGTTGGGTTCATGCATCCCAACCTTGAAAAACCTAGCCGGACATGTTAAATTGACTAATGCATGAAATAATGACGTTGCATGTGTAGGAATTCATGATGAAACTAGCTAGAAACATGTAAATACGTATTATGAATGCTAAAACAAATTGAATCTAATGGGAAAACAAAGCATGCAAGAGCAATAATAAGAAACAAGAATCTTGAATTAAAACTGGTAAAAACAAACCCGGAACAATGAATTCTTGAAGTAATTTGTGCCCTTGATGTTCCTAGATATTTCTCCCCTTTTCCTCTATCAAAAACTCTCTGAAAATAGCCCTAAAAGCTGCCCCTAGGTTAATTCCCCCCGTTCCCCACAAGTTTGGAGTCTTTTAAACCTATTCGGAGACTTGGAGACCAATCAAAATAAAATACAAAATTCGCGTGTCAGGTACATGCGAACCGGTTCGGAGGTACAGCGAACCGGTTCGCCCCTCCGAACCGGTTCGGGGTGGGGTTCGCATGTACCAGCCTGGTCTTGTTCTCAACACTTAGATTTTTTTCTGGTTTTTCTCTTCTTTTCTTGGATTTTTCTTCAACTTCAACTGAGCATAACTTTTCAACCGTAGCTCGGATTTGGGTACCGTTTCTTCCAGTGTTCTCGTTGTTCCGAGCTCTTCAACTTCCCAGCTGACTTCTTCTTCCAGATCGGGCTGCAAAATTACCGATATGCCCTTGAACTTGCCTTCTTAGCTTTTCTTGCACAGTCTTGTTTCCTCCTTTGCACTGCTTGCATAATTAACCTGTAAAACCAATAGGAGAAGCACGAAACACGCAATACTCGCCAAGAAGGTTAGAAGCATAAAAGTGAATCAAATCCATATATGTTACATCATTCGGGTTCACAAAAGTACTGAAATTAGGGGGATAAATATACAATATTTATGCCCAATCAGCAGACCCTATCAAGAACTATATCCTCGCTGACCAAAAGTCCTACAAAGATAGGAGGATCAAACTGTTTTACCTTTAAACCCAAGTTGAATGTTAAAAGGACTAGAGTTAAAATAATACGATGTGCCTGAATCGAATAATGCCTTTTACCAAGTGCTAAATAATATAATAATACCCTCCATAATCGATGGATCACTAGAAGGGGCCGTAAATTAGGATATGGTATAATCGCGTCCAGGGTTGAACCAACTACTCTAGCTACTAGGCACCTGACCATGCCCATGCCTGCTCTGACCTTGACTGGGATGTGAATTGTCCACACTGTGTCATACTGGCTAATGATAACCACATGGAAACTATTTCGGTTAGATGGGGACCATATATCTGGAACTATGACTAGGTACAAAGTTGATCATTCTCTAGATGCCTTTCTGATTCCCAAAAAACTGCTAGGGGTACTCTCTCTTGAGATGGCCTAGAATCCCACATGCATAACACATGTGCTCAGTAGGGGCTATAGGATGTTAGTCACTAGTACACTGAGAAGAGGATGAACCAACACCTATAGTGGCTTTAAGCTTTCAAGGAAACCCCTGGCACCGCTCCTGAACTTCTTGATGTTACTTTCCTGAAACCCACTCGTTTCTCGCTTCCTCTTCGGAATAGCCCTACCATATTCTTCCTCGAGCTCAAGACTGATGTCCTTGTTAACTGCGGCCTTAAAGTTTTATAGATCCAAACCATCCATTATCCATCGAATGATAAGGTTAAGGCCTTTGAGAAACATCTTCAGCTTCTTAGCCTTGTCCTTCTGAACTACTTCTAGATACTTAGACAAACTCTCAAACTTGACTTGGTTCTTGTTAACGGACATATTTACCTTAATCAAATAAATAATCTCATGATTCTTAGAATCTTTGAATGCCTAAGAGAAGTATCGTTCTAGAAATGCGACCCTAAAACCTTCCCAATCCATGACCTCCATCACGTTGACTGAGTATGCGCTCTACTAGCGCTAAGCTTGCTTGGTAAGTTAAAAGGTCGCTATCTTGACCTTGTGTTCAACTGGCACGTCAAGAATGTCCATAACCCTGGTGACCTCATCTAGCCACTCCTCTGCAGCATCGAGGATAGCTACCGTATTGAAAGTCAGCGGATTCATCCTCCTGAACTCCTTCAAGATAGAGGATGAAGTGGTACTTTCAACCGTCCCACTGCAGTTGGCTCTCTGCTGCTGAGAGAAGGAGTCAGAAAACTGATGTACAGCTTGTTCCATATGCTTAAGCTCTATGTTCCCAGATCCACTAAAACCATTGTGACATGTAGTCATCTACACAAGAGAGAAGAGTTCAATACAGTAACGATAATCAAAATAAAAGAGAAACTATAATGGCATAAGGAAACGTACTAAGAAAGCGTAAAACACTTCGTCACACATGAGGCTCCTAATGTTATGATTCTATTTATAAAGACCAATCCATATTTGGGCTAACGGTGGATCAACCCGCACCCAAGTCAAGGTGTTAAGGGGGGAGGGTGAAAGTTACATTTTATTATTTGAGAAAATCCTTTAATTTTCACCATTTTATAAGGAATAGAATATAATTTAACCGATTTTAATTTAAGAAATAGGTTGTCGCTTTAAATCATTAAGTTAATCGGTAAGATTTATTTAAAATAATTCCATTGATCCAACAATGCTAATAATAAGAGACATAAATCAAACAGCTCTTGTATTATTATAACAAATGGCTTAAGGCCCGAATTAAAGGTTGTTTAAAGTGCTATAAAAGCAAAGATCTGAAATACGTATTTTCAAAATGCTATAGTAGATCTCTAGCGATGATTAGTACACTCTGGAGCCTTACCAACATCCTTGCCAACGTCCATACTAGAGGTACCTAGGGGTGGGAGTTTTAAACATTAAAAGTAGGGGTGAGTAAAGCGCTCAACAGGGTAGGATGTACTAAGCAACACATTTTTATATGAAAATACTATACATATAACATTTGTTTTAACAATTTTGAAAACATTATTATTCCGTGAGCATAATGCGACTACCATGCAATATAACCCAAGCTATGTGCTCATACCCACACTTAACCATTTTACACCACCTTTCACGTACTTAGATACCATTTAATTATCTTTATACACTGATCTTCATTTTTACTAATTCTATTAGGTTTCCTTTCTTACATTTTCTAAGCACTGCCTTATTCATTTCCATTTCCATAATTATGTTATGAACATTATCTTTTTCTCGAAATTTACCAAACAACCGCTTACTTTAATGGGCTCCACACCATCAGCGATGTCACCATATGCTCTAGCCAGTGTTTTTGGGTCTTTCAACCTAGGGCTCCGAGCCCTTCTTAATTCTATCCCGATTACATTCGAGTCCATATTAATGTGTTTTAAAATTTTATCAAATGTCCACATTATTTAACCATTCTTGTCATTCTTACGGTTCATATTAACGTTTCACACCGTTTTCCTGCTACTTTATTTATTTCATCCGTTTTTCATAAAAATGACCGATAAGGTCAAATGACGAAGTCTAACTACTAGGATCCTCTATTTTACCAAAATTATCATTTTGCCAATACTTTGTGAAAAATACATTTATATCATTATAACATCATAAATTGTCATTTTATGTTCAAAACAAGATACTTCATCATTTTTCTTTAAGAAAATCCCATTTCTTCATATTTTTAACTAGAAATACCTTTAATATTTTGAAGGCCATTTTTACCAAAATGTCCATTTTAGCCTTATAATCATATGATGTCTTGAACATCATTCCTCATTTTATCAACACTTTCCAGCATGTTTAGGGACTAAAATTATCAACTTTATTATTTCACTTTGAAACCCATTATAATCTTCATTTATCATGTTTAAATATTCTCTACTAACAGCATGTGAGGATGGATTTCAACCTAAAAATCCCATAAAAATGAATCTAAACATGATATTAACATGATATTATATTTTATATGCTTATTCATCATATTTCAAGACTTTCAATGACACTTATTCTTCAAAATCCTTTCAAGTTTAGTTTTCTTTAAAACTTGCATTTTTCATAAACATACTAGGAAATAATTTTTGTAAGACTGTCTATATCCTACCATGTATCCTAATATATAGCTTAGGTTTAAACTTGAAAATATGGTGAGGAAAACTCTATCTTGAATTTGAAGAGGAAAAATAAGAATGATGACTTGAGAGCTCCTTAAATTCTAAGAAATACACCAAGAAGCTCCTAGCAACTCCAAATCTCTAAGAAAGCTCCAAAAATGCTCTAACTCTTCTTGAAATCTCCAATAACAACTCTATAACCCAACTTCTTCTTTGTGCAAGGCTTGAAATGGGTGTTAGTAGATTGGAAATGAGATAAGTATTGCTAAGAGTAAAGGTTTTAAGCTTTCGTATGGTGGAAGAGGGATGGAAATGGAGGGATAAGTCTTGGAAGTGTAGAGAGTGTGTGTAAAAATCTGATAAATATGGAGAGAAATGGGTTCTCTTCATCCTCTCACCTATATTAATACCCAAAATCCCTTAAACCTTTTACCATTTGGTCCACCAAAACATTGACCCATGTTTGATTTGCTCCAGTGGGAGCTTGATAGCTCAACCCATCCAAGGGTCCACATTGTGACAGCACAAAAATTTTGCAAATTTTCTGAACTACTTTAGTCTCATTTGAACAAGACTAGTCCTCGTTCGAACAAAATCTAATCTCATTCAAACAGGGTTCTAAAGAAAATCTAACGAGTCTTGAAATGTGAATGGTATTTCTTGTTCGAACGTCATTTGAAGATTCATTTGAACAACGGAGCTTTCTCAATCGAATGACCTAATTTTTTGTTCGAACGATCCTAAACCTATATTTATATAAATTTTAGGCCATTCAATTCCATTTTAATTGCACAAAGGTCACAAGAATAATTCAAAATAGACAACCATACATTATATTAAATCCATTGCCAATAGGCATGCAATTTATAGGAAAGGAAATATAAACTCGGGCAGAATCATCATATAAACCCACTTCTTTACTAAAAAGGGTTTCAAATCCACCATTTTACATAGATGGGTTCTAAACCCACTTTTATCACAAAAAGGTTTTAACAGATACTTTTCATTCAAACGATATCAAATTGAAAATAAATGTAATCCATTATTGAAGTCCACTTCGAGCTACGTGGAATTTGATCTCTCTTTGTAAGTATATGTAAGCATCCTTGGTACATTCCCAATATTCAAGTCTGCTTTTCATTTTCTATTTCTTATTTAATAATTGCGTACATGTTTATCACATTCTCCTCATAGATATTATGATCTTTAATATTGTAGTAGCTCATTCTTTCATATCTATTTTTTATAATAATGTTACGATGTAACAAGCCCACTCATATTTACTTATCTCTATTTGACAAATCATCCTCACCTTTTCCATGGAGATTTTACAATGAATGCTAGATCTATGCACCCCACGGACTTTATACACATTTTCTTATACAAACATTTTCACTTATTTACACATATTCACATTTATCCATACTTAGAATTTAATTTCTTTTTGTACGCACATTTGCACACTCTATGTGAAATCCCTTCACAAATGAAGACTTAGTACTTTTGTTGAGTCTTTATTTGAAATAAGGTCTTTGGTTTAGCCATGTTATGATAAAATTTAGTTGATTATAGAGCAAAAACCCATGTCTAATAAATATTGAAGATTTAAGGCTAGATCTAGGACAACAAGAATACTCAACAACACATCTCATATCTTTTAAGGTAAAAAGGTCAAGTGTTATAGTACACACAAACATTGCATGTTCATTTTTAAAATTGTAATAATTAAATTTAATTAACCTAAGTAATTAATTTTTTATATTTAATTGAAATAGATTTTCAGGATAAAAATTATTTATCCCGATTTATTTGGATTTATTAAAGAATTGTTTGGATATTTTAATTTGAAAATAAGTAAAATTTAGAGATTATATTATGAGCTAATCTCAACCATATATGAACTTTAACACGGATCATAATCTCAGCCAATTGTTTGGTTTTATAAGGATCACATGCTTTTATTATGAGAGAATATTGAATTATCTAATATTGGCCATTAGATTTAATGCTCAAATAGGATATTATGCATTGGATCATAAATTTAGAGATTTGTATTTCTTATGTGAATAGAAACTCAAAAGAAGATTATAACCATTAGATCAATGTCTAAATCCAATGATGCTTAACACAGTCCATGTGCTTATTTAACTACTCTATAATAACTTGTGATATCTGATAACATTTACAGGAGATAGGATTGATCTGACCAGTAAGATTTCAAAGCTATAATCCATTTAGTCACAATAGTTATTTTGAATTGGTAGCAATTGGGATTCTAAAGACTTCTAAAATTAAATATAAATGATATTATCTCTTACTTGGAGAAAACTTTTGTCAATAATATCACATGCACATACAATACTTCATTGTGGAGAGAGAAAGAGAGACAAAGATAAAGAGATTTAGGATGAATTTGTTTTTCATCTGAATTTGAAATTTGAACTCTGAATTTGAAATCGAAATCTGAAATTATGTTTGTTTTTATGTGTGAATGGACCTCTAAATGAATATGTTTAGACTCATTCAGACTTCATATGTACATTTAACTCTTAATCATGCAGAGGTAAAAATAGTTGTTAGCTTCTTAATCATTTAAAAAAAAAACACTATTCAGTACCTTTTAAGTCTGAATGGTTCAGATTTAGATTTAAGAAGTTAAAACGAATAACACCTTACACACTAAAATAAAATATTTTATTTGATACATTTATTAATTTTTGCCTAAACTCTCAATAATCTTTAAACAAGCACATCATGTATGAGGTTGATATAATGTGCTCAAAGTAGAGAGCAAATGAATCTGCATAATATATTAATGTTGAATATTTTCAGATGTATTTTAAAAAAAAACAATGTGAAGATATAAACATTTTTATTGAATATATATATATATATATATATATATATATATATATAAATCGATCAAGGTTTAAATTATAATTTTCTTTTAAAATCAGATTATATTTTTCATCGAATCTCTTCGAGAAAAAATTTGAGTTTAAACTCGAAAGAAATATTTAAGACACATATAACTATAAGAAATCAATTTAAACTACTTGTTGATCTAAATTTGATTTTCTAACTCGGGATAAAGTTGGTCTTGAAGAAATAAAGGTCTTGAAAACCCATATATAATCTAATAGTTTTAATATTATAAAGTTTTTCAAGAAAATTAAAAACATAACTTGCATTTTTGCATCAAAATTCACACTATGACCATTAGTACTTTTTGTTGCGTGGGCTATACGTTAAAAAAAAGAAGTCTGAAAGAATCAATGATTGTTTACAACAATAAAAGGGGTGAACAGTTCCACGCTTCATCGAGTTTTGAGTTATCATAGGTAATTAGTATTTTCTTTACTTTGATTGTTTGTAGCTTGTAATATTTATTCTTATTTCGTATTGGATTCTATATGTCACGTAGAGAGGATCATCATTGTTTCTCTAGTACGCTAAAGTTTTATGACATTAAGTCTTGGTGTTCTTACCTTGTTATTTCTTGATCTACTTATGCGACTTAAATAATTGCATTATCAAAACTTCCCAAAGTTGCACAAATCCTTAAAATCTAGTTTGATAGTAGTATTAGTAACACAATTTGTGTATTGTTTAAGTGTATAATCTCTTTAGAGTTCCAATCAATCATTTGAATGAGTTGTTCACGTGAGATATCAAGAGAATACCTTGCAAATTTTTTTGTGAATTAATTTTCAATAAAATGTATTATCATATTTTTTTTCAAGCAGTATCAGACGAGTTAGGTTATCAATTGTTTATTTCAATAAAATAAATATTATAATCCCCTATACTTGATTAAAGAGATGATCAAAATGGAAATATCAACCAACTTCCTACCTTTAATGGAACCAATTTTCTTTACTGGAAAGTAAGGATGATTACTTTCATCCAAGGGTTAGTAGAAGATGAGGAGTAGGATATGATAGAGAATCGATATACTACTTAAAAAAATAGAACGCATTAGTGATAATTCTAGTACATTGAAAAATCTTATCATTGAGTTGATAAAAAAAGAGAAGAAGATTTCTTAATATGACAATAAAGGAAAATATGTTATCTTTACGATTGTCACTGAAACTGAATTCACACTTACATCTTTTATTCCACATTCAAAAAGGCTTGGGACACGCAAGTTACTGCTCACGAGGGTGACGAATATGTCAAAATGAGTAAAACCCAAACGCTTATACAATAATTTAATATTATGATGATGAATGATAATGAGACATTTAATGAGTTTTAATATAGATTGACTGATGTGATTAATAATTTAAGTGAAAATGGTGTGAAATATGATAATATTGATATTAAATTTAGGATTTTTAGATCTTTACCTAACAGATTTGACTATAAGAAATCCGCTATAGAAGAAATGGTTGGCCCTAACCTCTTGCTTAGGTTATTACATAGTAAAATCGGTACAACTAAAATGGAAATGGAACTTAAAAATAGTTTGAGGGGTGAGGGTAAGCATACTCATGACTCAAATTTCATTTTCTCCTAAAAACTACCTAAAATACCTTCTAAGTACACAATTTCATTTGAAAACCCTAGATAAGGAAATTTCCCCTTTAAAAAAATATTTCAAGAAAATTGTTAGGTTTGGAAACATCTATGTTATTAAGCAAGGGAAATTACCTAAAGGGTCAAATGGAGATAAAAGACTTCATGGAAGATTTAGACCTAAGATTAACCTTTTGAAAATAAAATCTCACAAATTCCATGAGTTTGGTCAATATGCAAATAAATGTACTTCTAAGTCGAAATATCACCCCAAAGAATTGGGACAACAGTTGTATCTCTGATAGTGACATGAAAATGATAATGATAGTTGTAATTATTTTATATTTTCTAATGCTCAAATTGTTGGTGATAATGAAAATATAGTTAACGTGGATGATGGTTGTGTGATTGAATGTATGAATCATAATGTGAATGGATGTATGAATGGATATGTAGATAACAATGAAAGTGATTTATTGTTAAACATCAATATTGAATGTATTGTCATAAATTACAAATGTATATATATCTCCACCCTTAATTTTTTTAAAGTATGATAAGTTAACTGATAATTTGTTCAAAAAAATGACATTTTGAATAAACAAATTTTGATAAATGCACTAGATTATAACTCTTAGTGTCAAAGTTTTGAAAAAAAAATAGAAAATTAAATTTCTATCTTGAAAGAATCTAATATAATCTTTGAGCAATGATATAAGGATTATTCGGTAGAACATGGAGCCTTAAAAGTCGATCTCTCAATTGCTTTATAAAAATAACAAGATTTTGTAAATAGCTCAAAGAAGTTATATAAAACATTAGGTAGTGGTTAGTCCTCGAATGACAAAAGTGGTCTTAGATTTATTGATAAAACGTATTTAAAACATCTCAAAAGAAATCAAGTTTGTCAAGTAAACACATAATTCAGGAATTTTACATGAATATAATATTTCAAGTTATAAGAAATTTTCTATTTCAAACCTTAACATAAAAGAAATTCAATCTTCATGGAAAAGTTATAGTTAACCTAAGTAAGAAAGCCCCAAAATGAATATTTTTAAAACTATGAAACCTAGGAATGGGACTATTTTTCAAAACCAAATTAGACCCAAAATGAATACATCATCCATTTAATGTAGCTATTACAATGTTTATGAGCACTTGAAAGAAACATATATTCAATTAATAATTTAGTCACCATATATCCTAATTTTTACAAGTCTTATAAGAGGTCTCCAAACCGTTTCCCCCTAAAAATGTAAACCACAATAAAACTAGGAAAGCCAAGAAGCAGACTAGAACTAAGAAATAGTCACCACGTAGGAATATAAGGCCTAATCCAAATCCAAAGGCTAATAGAAAATTTATTTTAAGAATCAAAGCTATTTGGATTAGGAAAGATGATCGAAGAGCCCAAATATCATGCATTATTATTATAATTGCACTTAATGCTAATTAAAGTCATCTCAATGTTACTTAGATTTGGGATTTTCTAGACATAAGACTAAAGACAACTCAAAGTTTTCAAACCTAACTTCGTTCAAGGGATGAAATGTTATGTTCAAATATGGCAGGTCTTTTCAAATAATTGGGAAAATAACTATTATGTGCCAAGGTATTCCATGATTAAATGACGTGTTATTGGTCTAAGGCCTAAAAGTAAACCTATTCATTTTTAATTAGCTTTGTGATAATGATCAATTTATCATATGTTTTATAAATGATTATAAAATATTGGACAACGATGGTAATTGTGTACTAACTGGTAGTTGTAATAGTGATAATTATTATGTTATTTTACATAACTTACAAATTTAAATGTGTAATTGGGTTAAACTCGATGAGTTTGAACATTGACACAAACGACCGTGTCACATAAATTATGGTGATTTAAGTCATCTATCCATTCAAGCTCTAGTTCATGGATTACCCAAATTTACCAAAGTAAAATATCATGTATGTGGTCCATGTCAAATGGGAAAATGATTAAATTTCCTTATAAGAAGATAAACGATATCCTTACTTCTAAACCTCTTGAACATATATGTAGAGACTTGATGGGACTCTCACGTAACTTTAGTTTGTGTGGTCACACTTATATATTTATGGTTATTATTGAAGATTTATCGAGATTAACTTACACGAAATAAAAATTAGAAACTTTTAAACAATTTTAAAAATTATTATAAAAGTTGAAAATGAGAAAAATAGCCAAATAACTAGAAGAAGGAGTAATATAACGGTGAATTTCAGGGCAATGGGATAGTTGAATATTGTATTGCTAATGGATACTATCACGAATGTAGTTCTATTAAGAATCCTTAATAGAACGCTATCACTAAACGCAATAATATGAACATATAAGAACTGGGGAGGGTAATGATACACGCTAAAAACCTCCCCAAATATTGTTGGGCAGAAGCAGTCCTAATGGCTTGCCATGTAATAAATAGATTCTAACTCCAAAAAAGAATAAAAACTACACTTTATGAGATTTAGTATAATAAGAATCTCAACTTAAAGTATAATCGAGTCTTCAGCCATGATATATATGTAAAGATTGAGAACAAATATCTAGAATTGACTCTCGGGATGACAAGGGTAAACTCCTAGGCTATTCTCAAAATAGTCGGGTTTACCAGGTTTATAATTTAAGGACCAAATCCATAATAAAATCTATAGATGTAGTTATACATGGTAACACATTTGTTATTAAAGATAGTGAACCAATTTTAGTTGAGGAACAAACTAAATATTTTTGCAAACAATTTAACTAGAATTGAAACTGAATCACTACCCTTAGTTAAACCTTTTATTCCTATTTGTATTTTAATAGACCATCCTAAGACTAGTTTCTTAGTTGATCGTTCATAAATATCTAGGAGATGGTACCAAACAGCGCAATTCACTAATTTGGCATGTTTTATCTCTCTCGTTTGACCCAAGAAATATGTTCAAGGCCCCCATAAATGAGTTTGTCTCAATGGAATGCATGAGGAGATTAGAAAATTTAGGGTTCATAATGTTTGGCATCTTGTACTTAGACACATATTATAGTAATTGACACATAATGGATTTTTGAAAACAAATCTTATGAATTTGGGAATGTGATTAGGAATAAATCCTGATTAGTATCCCAAGGTTACAACCAAATAAAAGTTATTGATGTCAATGAGACTTTTGCTCCGATTGCTGATCTAGATATAATATATTTTCTTTTTTTGTGGTTTTTCATTTACAATACAATTTATTTCAAGTGAATGTAAAATTAATATTATTAAACATTGTATTAATAAAGGAAGTCTAATGTGAGCAACCAAAGTATTTTATTGACCCTCATGAATCGGACCACGTGAATCATCTTAAGAAGGTCTTATACAGCTTAAAATAGGATCCCCGAGCATGGTATGAATGCCTAGAAAATTTTTAACCAATTAAGGCTTTTGCTCGAGGGGGGTTCGACCAATCTTCTTTGGTAAAAGAAATGATTGTGAAATAATAGCCACATTTATGTGCATGACATCGTGTTTGAATTCACTTTAGAAAAATAGGCTTCTCGCTTTTCCTAAACTAATACAAAGTGAATTCCAAATGTCAATAATGGGAGAATTTCAGTTGTTTTTAAGTTTACAAGTTCAACAATTTAAAGACACATTATTTATTTCTTAGATAAGATATGCCAAAGAGTTGGTCACAAAGTTTGGTATTAAATATGCAAAACCCGTTCATAAACCTATGAGTACCAACATAAAATGAACTAAATATCTAAGGGTATCTCAATCGATTCAAGTTTATATAGGAGTCGTTGGGATTTTGTATGTATTTAACTTCTAATTGGACGAACATAAGGTTTAATGTTCGTGTTTATTTGTGATACCAGTCAAATCCAAAAGAGTCACCTTTAAAAGTTGCAAAAGAATTATTAAATATGTAAATGAGACTTTAAATCTGAGTCTGTGGTATATGTACAACACAAATAGTACAATATGTTAACATGGCGAGCTATTTTGATGATATCAAAAACACCTCAGTGGGGTGTTAAAAAGAAAATTGTAATTCACTTTCAATAACTAAAGCCGAGTATATATCTAGTGGTAGTTATTGTGCATAACTTTTATGGATTAAACAAATGTTTTCGAAATATGGCATTAAATAATACCCGCTTATATTATAGTGTGATAATCGATATGTCATAAATATAAGTAAAAAATTGGTTCAACATTCACACACACACATATCCATATAATATGGAGGCATGATTT
This sequence comes from Sambucus nigra, assembly GCA_949130495.1. Taxonomy (NCBI): domain Eukaryota; kingdom Viridiplantae; phylum Streptophyta; class Magnoliopsida; order Dipsacales; family Adoxaceae; genus Sambucus; species Sambucus nigra. Next base: position 283,943,156 of record OX422207.1, on the reverse strand, counting down.
TTTCCAAAATATCTCCAGTTTTATATGCATGACATTTTCAAAATGCATGCATAACATTTTCTTCCTTTCATTCCCATGCATAAAATGTCATGCTAAAAGTGATTTTTCCTTTCTTTCTTTTTCAATAAAAAGAGTTTTTAAATAGATATGGATATAACATTCATTATTATATTATTTTATTATTAATTTTTTTTTTTTAAATAATTTTTTTAATATTTTTTTTAAAAAAATGTTTTATTTTAAAATATATTTTTTTAAATATATTTTTTAAAAACATATTATTTTTTTAATGTTTTTTTTTTAATTTTTATTTTTTTAAAGGTTTTTTTTTTTAAAAAAAAGCGGGTTATTATGGGTTGGGTTTTATCACGGGGGCAAATTTATCACCGTGCCTGAAGGCAAGGGCATCCTCTAGTATATATATATATATATACTAGCACATGCCCGTGCCTGAAGGCACGATGAAATTTTTTCAAAGTACGTAATCACGAAACGACAAATATTTTCCATAGTATGTAATCGCAAACCGGCGAAAATTTTCCAATGTACGTAATCGTAAAATGGCAAAAATTTCTAAAGTGCGTAATTACAAAACGACAAAACTTTCGTTCCCAACAAAACAGTGTAATTTAAAAAAACAATAGTCATAAGTAGTATTATATCAAAAGGAGACTACATTTATAGTATATAAAAAACACATTACAAAAAAATGTGCCTACCGTTTATCAAATCTGTAAAAATAATTCACATAGATGAGATATATAAAATTCCCTCCACGCATCATCCCTAAATACCCTCTGTAAATCCGCAGTAAGCGATGCCTGGTCACTTCGCTGCCTCACTGCAAAATTTGTCTCCCATTGGTCATGGCCTTATGCAAAGTCAACCTCTCTAATGTGCATAAAAAACTATTAAACAATTAAGAGAAATAAAGCCATGTATGGTCAAGAATGTATCTATGTCAATATCTTCATAATCACCATAAAAAATAGGACATATAGGTCCAATACCTGCGTGTAGTAACTCCCAATAGACAAAAAAATAAGCCATATAGGACCATGCATCGTATTTAGTTCGCAACAAATAAATATTTTTTGAAATAATCTATGTTATAAACCTATTAGTTTAAAAAAATTGGGCACTTTTTAAATTATGTATAATTAATTCAAATTATTTTTTACAACTCATAATTGTAATTGGCACCACTATAGTTGTCAAATTAGTACATGATAAACAAATATAACAAAAATTAACACATTAGAAAGGAAAAAAAAACTATTTGTATTTCATTCAGCGACAAAAAAATAAAAATAAACTCTACTTTTGCTTTCAAACATAGTAAAATGTCGATTATTTTGATTAATTTAATTTTAAAATAAAAAATTTAAATTTAAACAACACGCGGTTCACGCTATACAAATGTTATGATTTCAGAGTACTAAATTAATTGTAGTACCGGTATATCAAAATCGCACCACTTTTTAATCTCTCTAATGCAAACACGTTTATAGGAGCTTTGGCTCAAACACGTCTCGTCGATATCTCTGTCGCAACCGTCGTCAGTCACAGACCTCCTTCACAGTCCTAAAAAATCAAACTGTATTCTAAAAATCATAAAATACAGATCTACTATATCTGATCTTCCAACCAATCTCGTTGACCTCTCACTCTCGGCACCTGCAGAAAAGTGGATGCAAAAGATGTTTGTGTAGTGTGGTGATTTAAAACTCATGGAATGTTTGGTGAGAGAATTAATGCATCAAAAACCAATATATTTAAACTTATATAAAGAAACACAAATGCACTGAACCTATATATTTAAATGAACACTCTGCTAATGCAAACTGAAGCTAAGTTGTGAACTTCTGCGAGTCTTCATCATAGAGGTTGTATAATGTGCAGTTATTATTGCTGAAGCAGAGGGTGCTACTATAATAGAAGCCACTCATTTAGAAAGGATTCTGCCGCAGTCATTGCTATATTTTTAAGGAACTTCAGGAGATACAGAGTTAACATAGAATTACAATAATATAAAATCTACTCGAATAGTGGAACTGTATGTAATCAAGTCATTTATTTCATAACCAAATAGTGGAACTGGAATTCAATTCCCCAATTCCAACTTCTAAGATTGAAATCCAAGTTTGCCAAACACACCTTACCTGTAGTTTCAGATTGTTTGTAGTTAAAAAATAAAAGTACACAATATTTATAATCAGGTAAGTTATGCAATTACCCAAAATTGCCCTTCACTATAGACAAATCAATGGTGGAAATTAACCAAAAATCAACTTCTAAGTGCAATTACAAGAACTGGAATCATTAAATCTAATGTGGAGGTTCATAATACAAAAAAAAGCATAAATATTTCAAAATGTATCATTCATTCAAAACATGATGATAAGTTATTTGCAAATACAATCTGGAAATATCAGTTGTAAAAGATGTATATCCCATAACTTAACATATATACATATTTCGGATGATAAATGGTGTAAAATAGACATCGAACAGGTTTAGATACGATATAGTTATGAACGATAAGTCATTTACAAACATGAATGCTTTACGCTATGGGGATATATTTGGTTTTATCAATAAAAATATAGTTGATATTACATACATAACATAATTCTACCTCACTAAAGCCAAAGATGGGCAAATATAAGTTGGATTTCCTTTTCCTATTTTTGTTATTGTCTTCAAAATTCATTTTCAGATAAAGAATTTGTTCATGGATATCGTTCTCATTTTCTCTCTGACCATTTTCAGAAACAGAAGAAGCTCTCAATAATTTATAGGAAAATTACAAAGATTCTATATGGGTACCTATTTTCTTTATATACATATATCCATATGCAAGTGTGTGACAACCCGCTCACCAAAATAAGGGGTGGCCAGCCCGATACTCCAATAATAATGGGAATCATAGATGGACCATTCTCAGCATCACAATAATACAATAAGTATACGGGATAACCACCCAATATTTCAGAAAAACGGGTTGCCAAAAATTTAATTTTATAAGTTAAAGAAAGCATCTAAGCAACCCAATTTAAAAATAAGGTGGACGAAAACTAGAAGAATAAAACTGAACAATACATACACAGCACAATAACAGAATAGGCTGTCGGTTAACAGTCTTTTACAACGTATTACAACAATTTAATTAAGTTACATAATACATTACAGTAAGCAAATACAAAAGCTTGGGCCACACGCCCGAGTAAATGACCCGATCATAACTAGAGTACAAAAATGAAGGTGTTTATAACAACATATCCCGTAATATCCACAAAGTATCACGGCTCCCTAAAAACACCGGAATAAGAAAGTCATAACGGGCGTCCTTGCGGCGGGGCACCTGAGCGAATGAACAATTCATGCAAAATAAGAAATATGAACAGGTCAGGGCCCAGTTTTATATGATAACCAGATGAATAAAGAGTATGACAATTATGAACAGTTAATCATGATTGATAAAGATAAGAATCTACCTTCACTATCTCAAAGCATAACTAAGGAAATTAAATGATCATAAGTTTTATTTAGTTATACAAGAGGATATGAATGAATATCATTAATTAAAATTTTCCATCCTTTACCCTATTTCATTTCATCGTTCCATATCTCATTATGAAACATATCACAGTTATTTTCTCTTTGTGGCATTTATCATAAATCAAGTCCAACTTGAATAAGAATAGTTATATTCATCTATATATAACGATTCTAAGACCGCCCGTTTGGGTTTCCCCACTATCCGCACCCCTAAATGACTATCATCTTTTAGGGCATATCAACCAAGACAACCTGGGCATCCTATTGCAACGTAGGGAAGTGGACATATACTTGCGAGTGAGTCATAACCACACCTGGAATTACCCCACATCGCACAATAAATATAACATACATAATAATCGGTCATATGGCCGAAGACTATATTCACCCTGCATTCACTAGCCAGGGGACTTCACCTCATGCGCGTACTTCCCTTATGATAGCATTTAGAGAGGTGTGTTTATGTAAATTATTATTTACCATTTTCATTTCCATTTTTATAGATACATCACATTTTATCCGGAGCCATACATATTTCATGCCATCATTATATCTTTAATGATTAATGAACCTCTTATCCATACTCCAAGAATTTATGGTGTCACTATAAACCACCAAGTCTAGCGTACCTCAGTTGAGCTTCTAAAGTCTCCCAATATAACCTTACAACTCCTAGTCTCATAATAATAAACGAAAGGAAAAGAATGCCTTAACATCAATTTGGACACCACCGGAATAAGCCCCATTTAATCCATTTCTAACGTAGGGTAGTTAACTAACTTATCTAAGACTCTAGGACTCTAAGTTTACTTCATACAAGAAGGTTCCTAAGACCTAAGCCTAAAAGAAAATAGTTAAAATTGAGTTAGAAAAATAACTCAAAACAGCCAGATTTCAAATCGATTCACCCTAGGGCCGAATCGATTCGCCCCAAGAAGCGAATCGATTCACCCAAAAGCGAATATATTCGGATGGAGAACCCAACATTCTGCCTCAACCAAATTGATTTGGCCTTAACCCGAATCGATTCGGGCAGACTTATAAGCTGACCCCTTAGCAAATCGATTCGCCCCTGCGAATTCGCCAAGAAGGGGTTACGGGTTATGAACCCTAGTTTTTCCCCAAAACCCATTTCTCCTCCATTTTTTACACACAACCACCAACATTAATCTACCCAAAACCATCCTACATGTTTACCAACTACTATACTCCACATGATCATCAATTTAAACTATGATTAGGGCTAAAACACCATAAATCCATAAAATCCATATTTGTTCATTTGATTCACATACACAACAATCACACAACTTATTCATCTTAAATCATACATTAGCAAGTAAAAAGCTTGCCATAAGGTTGAAATCTCAGATTCTTGGAAGATGGAAGCAAGATCAAATCCCAAATCGCCAATCTCTCTCTTTTCTCCTCTTTTCTCCACAAATTCTCTTCTTCTCTCTTTCTCTCTAGGTTAGTAAATACACACATAAGAGAAATGTAAGGCTTAGCAAGACTAAATCGTGACTTTAGTCTAAATTCCCAACTTAAATTGTTAATACCACATTAAAATGACTCATAACTACGCATTTATGTTAAAACGAGTCAAAAGTGATCGAAACTCAAAAATACAATACGACACTTATTTTGACTATCTCGCACCTTTCGTGACTAACTACGCCCTCTAAATTGGAATCCGGAAATATTTAAGTCATTTCAAGTCCCGGTTCCATTTAAACCATAAATGTCATTTAAAGCATGCGGCATTATAAAACGCAACATGCCGATGTTTACATACACATACAGTAAATATGCAACAATCTAGTAAATATTATCTTTCTACTCATTCAATTAATATTTACTCCATTTTCCAACATTTTATATAATTACTTCACACAGTAAATTAATATAAAATAAGTTTCTCAAAAGTGAGGGTTGTTACAAAGTGCTTGGTACTAATACATATGTTGGGTTTAAATCATAGTGTTATAGTACAACAAATATAAGCATAAACTCCAACATACAAAAAAATCATAATAATAATAATAACAAAACATGGTTTCACAACTGAAAAACCACATCTAATTGTTATACTTCTGTAGCTACATAAATACATTACTAATCAAACGAAATAAATAACAATACCACCTAATGAGTGTATATTCTCTTGAAATCGATTATGATGCCAACGGTTATCCTGCAGGGAAAATCATATTTATAAAACATGTTTTTGAACCCAAAAGGCCATACGTTGACATCCAAAAAGTAGAAACCCATGAATTTATAACCTATATGAGCAATGCCAATGAAACTTCGTTATTTCTTTGATGAAATCAAATGCATACACCAAAGATATGGAAATGAAATGATTAACGAATTAGAGCAGTTAAGAGTGAACAACAAATAAAACAATGATATCAAAGAAATGTTAAATATCGTACAACATGAATAAGAATTATATATATAACAATAATATAATTCTTATAGGATATTCAATATGTTCATGCAATCACCACTATATTTTTAACTACAAATTTTATGAAAAATTACCTTTTTCCATTGAGATTGGATTTGTTTGTTGGAGTTGGTGTGCCTCAAGAACAAATTCTTAAATTCCTATCTCTTCCTTCTTCAAGCTCCAGAAAATGCTCTTAGAAAATGGCAAGAATGCTGATTTATGGAAAAATTTGGAAAAACATGTTTTTCCCTTCCTAACCGAGATATATTTTGTGTATTATTGTGTACTAATTAGTGGATATTCGTTCACTATATATAGGGTGGAAGGGGACCGCAAATTCCCCTTTAAACTCATCATCTACCATATTCTAAAGTAGCTTCTCTCAAATATACCAAAAGTCATGTGGATTTTGGAATAATTTTCTAAGATTAATTCCATTAATTTAATCAAATTCGTCCCCTTATTTGGACCACACTAATTGAGGAGAAATAATTTATTATATTTATAATTACAAATTTTGGCAGAATTTTGTAATTAATAAGTAATTAAGTATTGATTCCAACAGTCTCCCACTTAGTCCTAATAAGGTTATATATAAAGATTTGATTAACATGAGTTGCTCGAGTATCTTAAAACATCATCAATCACCTTAACTAAATACTTCATTTATGTGAGTCATGGAGGTTCCACACTAATTCAAGAGTATGATTCCTTCCATGTACCACTCCACCAATATCATACTTAATAAGGCTAAATATGTGAGTTATCATAATGGTTTCATAATGTCCTTATAAAAGACTATTTCTGCCACATTCAGTCATTCACATCATGTATACAATTAAGACAAGAATTTAGAATTCAAAAACTCTTTATTGATATCAAAAGTTGTGTCAAATAACTAAGCAAATAGCAATTACACAATGAAGTACTCGAGATCCATCTCTTTAGTATGTTTCAAAAATATCTTCGGAAATAACCCTTTTGTTAAATGTCATTTAAAGCATGTGGCACTATAAAATGCAACATGATGATATTTACCTACACATACAGTAAATATGCAACAATCTAGTAAATATTATCTTTCAACTCATTCAATTAATATTTACTCCATTTTCCAACAATTTATATAATTACTTCACATGGTAAATTAATATAAAATAAGTTTCTCAAAAGTGAGGGTTATTACATACTCCCCCCCCCCCCCCCCCCCCCTTATGAAGGAATTTTGCCCTCAAAATTCAGGCGTACCTTGCAAGAAGAGATGCGGATACTTTTCCCGCATATCGTCATCACGCTCCCATGTCGATTCCTTGGCGTCGTGATGACCCCATTGAACTCGCACCAAGGGTACCACTCGCGATCTCAATTTATGCTCTCCGTGCGATAAAATTGCAACTAGTTGTTCTTCATACGAAATATCGGGTTACAAATCGATATCCTCCAAAGGAATATGCCAAAGGGCTCCTTCACACCTCTTATACTTTTTCAAAGAGGAAACATGGAACACATCATGGATTTGTTGTAAGTGTTCCGGTAAGGCAAGTTGATACGCCACTGGACCTACCTTGGCAATAACAGGAAAAGGTCCAACATAGCTCGGCACAAGCTTTCCTTTCTTCCCAAAACACTTTATACCTTTCATTGGCAATACTCGCACCAAGACTTGATCTCCAACTTCTAACTCTAAATGCCTTCTATTCGCATTGGCGTAACTCTTTTGACGATCTTAAGCTATTCGGATGCGATTCCAGATGAGTTCAATCTTGGAAGAAGTATCCTGGATCATTTCAGGTCCAAGAAATTTATTATCCCCCACCTCCAACTAATAAGTGGGTGATCTACACGGCCTTCCATACAAGGCTTCATAGGGTGCCATCCCAATGGCGAATTGGCACGAGTTATTATAATAAAATTCGACCAAAGGGAGATATTATTCCCAACCACCTTTGAAATCAAGCACACACATTCGGAGCATATCCTCCAACATTTGGTTGACTCTTTCTGTCTTCCCATCTGTTTGAGGGGGATAAGAAGTACTCAATTTCCGTTCAGTTCCCATAGCTTCTTGGAAACTTCGCCAAAAATGGGAAATAAATATCTTATCTCTGTCGGAGACTATATTTATTGGTACCCCGTGGAGTCTAACAACCTCCGTAATAAATAGACGAGCATAACGAGCAGTATTATAATCGGTGCGTACCGGTAGGAAATGTGCCAACTTAGTTAAACGATCAACAATAACCCAAATAGAATCGTGACCATTTTGTGATGTTGGCAAGCCCGTGATAAAGTCCATCGATATACTTACCCACTTCCACACTGGTATCTCCAATGGTTTCAACAATTTCGTCGGTCGCTGATGATCTATCTTGACCAATTGACAAGTAGTAAATTGGGAAACGAACTCAAAAATATCCCACTTCATGCCCTCCCACCAGTATTGACGGCGCATGTCTTGGTACATTTTGTCATTACCGAGATGCACTGCAAATTTAGACCCGTGAGATTCTGTCATCACGGCCCGTCTTAAATCCCCTTCGTCTAGGACAATGAGTCTCCCTTGGAAACGTAATCCACCCTCCGAACTCTCAATTAATAATTGGCTTATACGGTCCTGACAACCTTTATCCCTTCCTTGAGCTTCCACCACCTTTGCCACAATAGTAGGCGTAACGGTCAACACCGACATAAACGCCCTAGAAACCGCGTCCTCCTGACTAAGCTCCTTCCATTTGGCTTTCCATATCTCCGCTAACTCCCCCTCGGGCTTCCGACTCAAAGCATCCGCCACCACATTCGCGTTGCTCGGGTGATAGTGGATGTCAAATTGGTAGTCTTCCACAAACTCTAACCACCGGCATTGTCGCATATTTAAATCTCTCTGGAAAAATAAATATTGCAACGATTTGTAGTTCGTGAAAAGACTAAATTTCTCCCCCAGCAGATAATGCCTCCAAATCTTCAAGGCAAAAAACTACTGCAGCAAGTTCCAAATCATGCACTGAATAATTCTTTTCATGGGGCTTTAGCTTGCAAGAATCATAAGCAATAGCCCTCCGTTCTTGTTTAAGTACACCTCCCAATCCTTGTAGAGATGCGTCGGTAAAGACTAAATATTCCAATCCTGGCCTTAGTAACCCAAGGACTGGAGCAGAAGTCAACCTATCCTTGAGCTCGTCAAAAGTCGACTGACAAGAATTATCCCAAACAAACCTCACCCCTTTCGGGTTAAATTTATCAAAGGGCAAGCAATTTTCGAAAAACCCTTGATAAATCGGCGGTAATAACCCGCCAAACCCAGAAAATTACGAATCTCGGTAGGTGTCGTGGGCTGACCCCACTCCCTCACCGCAACGACTTTACTTGGGTCCACTGAAATACCCTGGGGTATCACAATGTGACCCAGAAACTGTACTTCCTGCAACCAAAAACCACACTTCTCGCACTTGGCATACAATTGGTGATCCCTCAACCTTTTCAGGACCAACCGTAAATGAGTACCATGATCGGCTTCTGTTTGAGAATACACTAGAATATCATCAATGAACACGGTGATAAACTGGTCCAGGAAGTCTCAAAACACCCTATTCATGAGGTCTATGAACACGACAAGAGCATTGGTTAATCGGAAAGGCATAACCAAAAATTCATAGGACCCATATCTCGTTAGGAACGCAATCTTGGACACATCTTGCTCCCGTATCCGCAACTGGTGATACCCTGTCCTCAAATCTATTTTAGAGAAGTACGACGCTCCCCTAAGTTGATCAAACAAATCATCAATTCGAGGCAACGGGTATTTGTTCCGGATGGTGACTTTATTCAACTCTCTTTAGTCAACACACAGCCAGAGAGAACCGTCCCTTTTCTTCACAAATAACACTGGAGATAAACCCTTGTTCTAACAAGTTCTGAATCTGATCCCTTAACTCCCTCATTTTAACAGGAGCCATACGATACGGAGTTCTTGCAATCGGTCACATTCCCGGCTCTAAATCAATTATAAACTCAATCTCCCTACTCAGAGGTGAACCCGGTATTTCCCGAAAAACATCTTGGAAATCTCTAACAATTGGAATCTAATCTAAGGAAATGACTATATCCCGAAAAGTCTCCTCCACGATACCATACAAGTAAGTGTTAGAACCTCCATCCGAATGAGTCATAGCAACTAAAAACATTTCTTGCCCCGAAATGGCAAAAACTATACTCTTCCCATAGCAATTAACTATCGCACGATACTTCACTAGCCAATCCTTACCCAGGATTACATCATACCCGACCATATCAAGGATGAGTAAATCGGCCTCAAAACACAAATTACCAAGATTTATTCATATTTGTTTACAAAAAAAGAAAATGAGTGAACCATTACCCATAGAAGACTCAACACTAGTGAAGGTACCCTCTGCAGATTTAATCGACTCTGTAGACTAAGCAAAGCTTCTAGAAATAAACGAGTGTGTCGCACCCGTATAAAACAATACACGACCCATATGCCCCTGAATGAGAAACTTACCCTCAATAGCTGGTGTCCTGACTGGGCCGGAGGAAGCATATCATCATGAATGTGGTAAACATGACCATACTGTAGTTGTACCGGTTATGGAGGAACAACTGGATTAGGCTGTGGAACCCTAGGAAGTTGTCCCCTAATCAACTGAGGACATGCCCTCCTGTAGTGACCCGACTCTCCACATTGAAAGCATCGATTCGTCATATTCTCCTGACTTCGGCCCCGGTTATTTCTAAACTGCCCAACTCCTTGGCCTGGATGGCCTCTGCCCCCATTACCACCCCGACCTGCTTATTGCTGTTGCGTGGCACCTTGACCGTGCCTTATATTACTGCCACAAACATTAAACCCACTAAAACGCTTCCGTTTAGACAAGTCCCCTTGCTGGGGGTTCCTTTCTTTTTGTTTATTTCCCGAAGATTGGGATGAGGGAAATGATCCTCCTCCTATCCCATTACCTTAGGGTTTCCTAGCTTGCCCCAAAACTGAAGCCTTATTACTACCTTGAACATATAACCGATGTTACTGACAATGGAGTAACGTCGCATTCATCACATCTCCAAAAGTTTGCAAAGCTGGATTACCCAGCAAATGTTGTCATATCCTCCGGTGCAAACCTCCAATAAATTTGGATATCCTCCTCTCCTCCGGAGTCACCTCCTCAGGTACAAAACTAGCTAACCGAGTGAATTCCTCTTCATACTCCGCGACTGAATGCTCTCCTTGCACCACATCCTGAAGTTTTCTTCTCATCTCCCTTTGAACTGCGGGAGGAAAATACTTCCGATCAAACAGAACCCAGAAATCATTGATGGTCATAGCATCTCTCTGCTCTGGCGTAGTCATCGACTCCCACCAATGTAGTGCAGCTCCAACGAGTTTAAAGGTAGCAATGATTTTCTTTCTTTCCTCACTACACTCCACCATGCGCAGATGGCGCTATATATCCTTTTTCCACTGATTAGCTACTATGACGTCATAACCTCCATAGAATTCTGGGGGATGGCCCTTTAAAAAAGATTCTCTGACTCTCTCCCACGGAGAATGTCCCCCGGGAGCTTATACCTCTTGAGCTCGTTGCTGTTGAGCTTATGGTAATTGCTAAACCACGGCAATCATCACTGCGTTGATCGTTTGGGCCACAATATTTGCTACTTCAGCAGCATTTATAGTTCCCGGCTGTGGCGGTGGAGGACCTACATCCTCTTCTACAACTCGATTCCTTCCAACGGGGTGACCTCTCTTAGGCGGCATCTGAGATGAAGAAATAATAGAGTTAAAATATTATATAAAACAATCAAATTTGCAGAAGGTCGCAAATATAGGCAACAAAGCAGTCCTAACATTAAGCTCTATATCAAAGAACGCTACGGTAGAACGTGACAAGTCCGCATAGATCCTAAAGACTCTAGAACCTGATGCTCTGATACCATCTGTGACAAACCGCTCACCAAAATAAGGGGTGGCCAGCCCGATACTCCAATAATAATGGGAATCATAGAAGGACCATTCTCAGCATCACAATAATACAATAAGTATACGAGATAACCACCCAATATTTCAGAAAAACGGGTTGCAAAAAATTTGATTTTATAAGTTAAAGAAAGCATCTAAGCAACCCAATTTAAATAGAAGGTGGACGAAAACTACAAGAATAAAACTGAACAATACATACATAGCACAATAATCGAATAAGTTGTCGGTTAACAGTCTTTTACAACGTATTACAACAATTTAATTAAGTTACATAATACATTACAATAAGCAAATACAAAATCTTGGGCCACATGCCCGAGTAAATGACCCGATCATAACTAGAGTACAAAAATGAAGGCATCCATAACAACATATCTCGTAATATCCGCAAAGTATCATGGCTCCCCAAAAACACCGGAATAGGAAAGTCATAACGGGCGTCCTTGCGGCGGAGCACCTGAGCGAATGAACAATTCATGCAAAACAAGAAATATAAACGGGTCAGGGCCCGGTTTTATATGATCACCAGATGAATAAAGAGTATAACAATTATGAACAGTTAATCATGATTGATAAAGATAAGAATCTACCTTCACAATCTCAAAGCATAAACTAAGGCAATTAAATGATCATAAGTTTTATTTAGTTATGCAAGAGGATATGAATGAATATCATTAATTAAAAATTTCCATCCTTTACCCTATTTCATTTCATCGTTCCATATCTCATTATGAAACATATCACATTTATTTGCTCTTTGTGGCATTTATCATAAATCAAGTCCAACTTGAATAAGAATAGTTATATTCATCTATATATAAGGATTCTAAGACCGCCCGTCCGAGTTTCCCCACTGTGCGTGCCCCTAAATGATTATCATCTTCTAGGGCCTATCAACCAAGACAACCTGGGCATCCTATCGCAACGTCGGGAAGTGGCCATATACTTGTGAGTGAGTCATAACAACACCCGGAATTACCCCACATCCCACAATAAATACAACATACATAATAACCGGTCATATGGTCGAGAGCTATATTCACCCTGCATTCACTAGCCAGGGGACTTCACCTCATGCGCATACTTCCCTTATGATAGCATTTAGAGAGGTGTGTTTAAGTAAATTATTATTTACCATTTTTATTTCCATTTTTATAGATACATCACATTTTATCTGGAGCCATACATATTTCATGCCATCATTATAACATCAATGATTAATGAACCTCTTATCCATACTCCAAGAATTTATGGTGTTATTATAAACCACCAAGTCTAGCGTACCTCAATTTAGCTTCTAAAGTCTCCCAATATAACCTTACAACTCCTAGTCTCATAATAATTAACTAAGGGAAAAGAATGCCTTAACATCAATTTGGACACCCCCGGAATAAGCCCCATTTAATCCATTTCTAACGTAGGGTAGTTAACTAACTCATCTAAGACTCTAGGACTCTAAGTTTACTTCATAAAAGAAGGTTCCTAAGCCCTAAGCCTAAAATAAAAGAGTTAAAATTGAGTTAGAAAAATAACTCAAAATAGCCAGATTTCGAATCGATTCGCCCCAAGCAGCAAATCGATTCGCCCAAAAGCGAATCGATTCGGATGGAGAACCCAACATTCTGCCTTAACCGAATCGATTCGGCCTTAACCCGAATCGATTCGGGTCGCCAGACCTATAATCTGACCCCTTAGCGAATCAGTTTGCTGAAAGGGCGAATCGATTCGCCCCTGTAAATTTGCCAAGAAGGGGCTACGGGTTATGAACCCTAGTTTTCCCCAAAACCCATTTATCCTCCATTTTTTACACACAACCACCAACATTAATCTACCCAAAAACATCCTACATGTTTATAAACTACTATACTCCACATGGTCTTCAATTTAAACTATGATTAGGGCTAAAACACCACAAATCCATAAAATCCATATTTGTTCATTTGATTCACATACACAACAATCACACAACTTATTCATCTTAAATCATACATTAGCAAGTAAAAAGCTTGCCATAAGGTTGAAATCTCAGATTCTTGGAAGATAGAAGCAAGATCAAATCCCAAACCTCCAATCTCTCTCTTTTCTCCTCTTTTCTCCACAAATTCTCTTCTTCTCTCTTTCTCTCTAGGTTAGTAAATACACACATAAGAGAAATGTAAGGCTTAGCAAGACTAAATCGTGACTTTAGTCTAAATTCCCAACTTAAATTGTTAATACCACATTAAAATGACTCATAACTACGCATTTATGTTAAAACGAGTCAAAAGTGACCGAAACTCAAAAATACAATACGACACTTATTTTGACTATCTCGCACCTTTCGGGACTAACTACGCCCTCTAAATTGGAATTCGACAATATTTAAGTCATTTCAAGTCCCGGTTCCATTTAAACCATAAATGTCATTTAAAGCATGCGGCATTATAAAACGCAACATGCCGATGTTTACATACACATACAGTAAATATGCAACAATCTAGTAAATATTATCTTTCTACTCATTCAATTAATATTTACTCCATTTTCCAACATTTTATATAATTACTTCACACAGTAAATTAATATAAAATAAGTTTCTCAAAAGTGAGGGTTGTTACAAAGTGCTTGGTACTAATACATATGTTGGGTTTAAATCATAGTGTTATAGTACAACAAATATAAGCATAAACTCCAACATACAAAAAAATCATAATAATAATAATAACAAAACATGGTTTCACAACTGAAAAACCACATCTAATTGTTATACTTCTGTAGCTACATAAATACATTACTAATCAAACGAAATAAATAACAATACTACCTAATGAGTGTATATTCTCTTGAAATCGATTATGATGCCAACGATTATCCTGCAGGGAAAATCATATTTATAAAACATGTTTTTGAACCCAAAAGGCCATACGTTGACATTCAAAAAGTAGAAACCCATGAATTTATAACCTATATGAGCAATGCCAATGAAACTTCGTTATTTCTTTGATGAAATCAAATGCATACACCAAAGATATGGAAATGAAATGATTAACGAATTAGAGCAGTTAAGAGTGAACAACAAATAAAACAATGATATCAAAGAAATGTTAAATATCGTACAACATGAATAAGAATTATATATATAACAATAATATAATTCTTATAGGATCTTCAATATGTTCATGCAATCACCGCTATATTTTTAACTACAAATTTTATGAAAAATTACCTTTTTCCATTGAGGTTGGATTTGTTTGTTGGAGTTGGTGTGCCTCAAGAACAAATTCTTAAATTCCTAGCTCTTCCTTCTTCAAGCTCCAGAAAATGCTCTTAGAAACTAGCAAGAATGCTGATTTATGGAAAAATTTGGAAAAACATGTTTTTCCCTTCCTAACCGAGATATATTTTGTGTATTATTGTGTACTAATTAGTGGATATTGGTTCACTATATATAGTGTGGAAGGGGATCAAAAATTACCCTTTAAACTCATCATCTACCATATACTAAAGTAGCTAAAGGGTCTCACAAATATACCAAAAGTCATGTGGATTTTGGAATAATTTTCTAAGTTTAATTCCATTAATTTAATCAAATTCGTCCGCTTATTTGGACCACACTAATTCAGGAGAAATAATTTATTTTATTTATAATTACAAATTTTGGCAGAATTTTGTAATTAATAAATAATTAAATATTAATTCTAACAGTCTCCCACTTGGTCCTAATAAGTGTAATACCCCGTACTTTTGGCTATATTTATTTTTGGGATTAATTAATTAAATGCGTATTAATTGGAAATTAATCCGGGTTATAAATACTAACGAGATGCGAGTTGGTATTTGATTATGTGCATATATGATTATATATGAATTTGGAATTATGAAATTTGTCGTGAGATTTATATACGGCAATTTGAGAATTTTGTTGAGACGCGTGTGACCGCCGCGTCATGGTATATTATTTTAATTACAAAAGTGATTTTTATTTCTATTATCCGTATGGTCGTTTTGAGTGCGCCAACGCGTCCGGAAGGATCGAGATAGTCAGAAAACACTAGCCGGGGGTGTAGTTTGGATTCCGGGGTATTTTTAGGCCATACCGGCATCATAAAGGGTATTTTGGTAATTTTACATTTTTAGGAATTAAAAGTGACGAAAATTGGGAGTTTTAATCTGATGTGGATTTAGCCCACTAAACCCACTAACCAACCCATATTAACCCATTAAGCTACGGAGACTATCATTAGGTTTACAACTTTCCCAAAGAAAACCCTAGCCACCTTAAGCCACCATTGGAGAAGAAGCTTGGAGAAGAGAAGAAATTCTGCAGAAATCTTCATCAAACCATCATCCAAACTCAGAGACAATAAAGGCAAGTGTTTTAATTATATTTAAATTCGTAGAATGTTTCTTCCATGTTAAAAAATTGAAGAATATCAATTGTTCTTGAAAGATAATGAAAACCCATGTAGTTTGGAACTTAGAACTTGAAAATCTTGAGGAGAATTGCATGTAGAATGATAGGTAGATGATTATTCTCATGATATTTATGATTGGAAGAAATTAAAATGGATTTATATTGGATTAATTCATGATTCAAAAAGTTAGGGTTCATGTTCTTGATAAATTGGGAAAAAGTTTAGAGATTTGTAAATTTGGTTGATGTTAGGATGGATTAATCCTTCAAAACGTGTTAGGATGTAATTATAATATGTTTAGGGTTGTTTAGAGACCTTAAAACGATTGTTGGGACTTATTTTAGATGAGATTTGAGGAGTTATAATGGTGAAAAACGAAACTTAGAGAAATCTGGGACGAAACTGGCAGGTCGTTAGAAGCCCCTGCCCAGGTCGTTCGAACGAACTCGTTCGAATGAGCTTCTAACGAATTGACCAGTCGCTTCTAACGAAAGGGAACTTCGTTCAATAATCTCGTTCGAACGAGATATCGTTGGAAGGTACAGTTCGTTCGAATGAATTGGAATCTCGTTCGAACAGTCTCGTTCGAACGAGACTTCTAACGAGTGGACAGAGGAATCTCGTTCGAACAGTCTCGTTCGAACGAGACTTCTAACGAGTTGACAGTCTGGACCTTTTTGGACTGTTTTGATTTTTGGAGTCCCGTAAACTGGTTCGAGGATATAGATAACATTCCGATGATGTAGTGATAGAATTGGGACTTTTGGGTATTTATGAGAAGGAAATTATATACGAGAGTTAAATTAAATGGACGGTTTGGGTTGAGACGTGAGTGTCTACTACGACGTGAGAATAAATTATGGCGCGTATGATTATAAACCGGAATAGTATAAATTGTGATAATTATAAGTTGGTACGAGAATGCGATATGTACTACGATTAAACTAAGGGATTACTAAGATATGTGTTTACTTAGTATTGGTATATGAATTGTGTGTATGACATACCTACCATACTTGCTATCACGGGAGGTTTGCGTTCGCTTAGGGCCCTCTAATCCTTGTGTTGCCCGGATTTAGACTGGTTACCTTGATGAACATAGGTCATAGAAAGACTTATTGGGATATTAATAAGTCCGCTGATCGTGGGAGCGTAGGTATGTGCGTGACCCATGTGATGTGACTGTGTTCGCCTCCATTATTTGTGATGTTGTTATCTGTGAACTATTCCTGAGAGATTCGAAATATGTAATCCTTACGTACGTGATGTACCGGGATGGATAGCAGAGTATGTGTGCACCACAGCTTAGTTCTCGGGGTGCTTGTATTGTATATTTATGATGTGAATAATATACACTTAATTAATGGGAACCTTCATGTTAATGTTGTGAAAATAATTACGGTATTGCTTCGAGAAATATAACGAGTTAACTGATAGTGATATATATTGCATATTGAGCATCTGAGTTTACGTTAAACCCCTACTTAATTACGAGCGTTATTATGTTAATAGAACCGAGTATTAAGGGTAGGACCTATGTCAGTCTAGCTAGATATGATGGCACTTAGCTAGTGGTTCGTGTCATTATAGATGGGTACTTACGTTAGGAGTGCACAATTAGACGAGAGGTGAGAATATCATGTGAGTGCACGTCCTAACATGTACTTTGCATTTAATGTTTTAAATGTTTTTAAAGAACTTGCAGGTTTTTAAAATATAACTCCACATTCGGGCTCTGACCCGTTTGCTTTTCAAATCTATTTTTCTTTGTAAAACCATTTTAGGTGCCCAGCCACAAGGACACCAGGCATAGGATACTCATTCAGGTGACGAGCTGTAGCTGTTTGTGGAAGCTACAGGGATTTGCTTGTAGACGCTTCTATCGCTTGGATTCCAGATTCATTATCTATCAGTTGTAGGGCATGTTGCCCATTTCTATTAGAGTTACATTTCCATTACAGTTTTCAGACTTTGGCATGTATTGATTTAGTATTCAGTTTACTTATCAGTTGTGAGCTTTATAGTGAGGAGTTTTTCCTCCAGACTTTATTTACGTTTTGTGATGGTTATTCTATTTACTTCATTATGGTGAATGGTGTTATTATCCTTATTACACTTGTTGCATGTTAATCAGACTTTAATTAAAATTTGGCACTTACTTTTTAAATACTAGGTGGTTAGTAATCATTAAAATGTTTTCGACAGTGATGCTATAAACTGGACCAACTTGGCATTTTGAATTAATTTAATAAAGGAGTAGCTACCCGGTATTTAATTAGTCGGGGTGTCACAGGTGGTATCAGAGCATCAGGTTCTAGTGTCCTTTAGGATCTGACGGCTTATTATGTTTCCGCTAAGTTTCTTTGATATAGAGCCCTATATTTTAGGACTGTTGTACTCTTTTGGTGTATGCTTCATTCTTCAGCTCTCTTAAGTTTATAAACAGCGAACTTATAGACTTTGTTCTTATTTCAGATGCCTCCACGACGTGCACGACGAGTTCCCAGGGATGCAACGCCCGAACCCTAGCCCGCTCCAGTTCAGGGCATGATGAACGCCGCTGAGGTTGCAGCTATAGTAGCCCAAGCGGTAAATGCCCCCATTGCCGTTGTTCAGCAGGCACCACCTCAGGCGCCGGTTGCCGCGCCAGCACAGGCAAATGCATTCCCGTCTGCTTGGGAGCGTGTACGTGACGCTTTTCAGAAAGCGCATCCGCCAGAGTTTGCAGGTAGCTCAGATGTGGTAGTCTCGAGCCAGT
Organism: Sambucus nigra; assembly: GCA_949130495.1. NCBI lineage: Eukaryota > Viridiplantae > Streptophyta > Magnoliopsida > Dipsacales > Adoxaceae > Sambucus > Sambucus nigra. The sequence goes on along the minus strand of OX422207.1, from coordinate 283,923,996 downwards.
GGAGGAAGGATATGCAGAGGCACTTAAGGATGTATGAGTGCACGGATGTCCAGAAGCAGGTACTAGCTACTTTCAAGCTAGTTGGATCTGCTCTACAGTGGTGGGAGTCTATTACCACCATGGAGGAGAGGGATACTCTCACTATTCAGGACTTCTGGGTACGGTTTGACCGCAAGTACTTTCCGTCGGCTGTTCACACGGAAATGAGGAGGAAGCTGATGTGTCTGAGGCAAGAGGGTAAGACTGTGGCCGAGTATGAGGCCGAGTTCACGAATCTGTTGAATATCGTTCCAGATGAGATACCAACGGAGAAGAAGAAGATTGAGAAGTTCACGGACGGGTTGACATGGAGGATCCGTCAGCATTTGCTAGGGAACCTATCGTTGGCCATGTATTCTGATGTGGTTAACGCTGCATTATTACACTGCTAGGACCATCGTTTTCATATGGCCGAGGGTAAGAGGTCGGGGGAGTCTAGCCATCTGGGCAGGACTGGAGGACATGGTGCCAGCGGGGCACAATCTGGTCAGGGGCAGAGACAGAATGAGCAGGGCTCCCAGCAGGGGGATAATAAGAGGTTCCGGTCAGGAAACTACAGACAGGGACATGGAGGTTTCCGTCAGGGCCATCAGGGTCCAAACGGCCATCAGGGCCAACAGGGACAGAATGGGCAGCAGTTTCACCAGGGCCAGCAGGGCCAAGGGAGGAACGGTAACGGCCACCAGGGCCGGGGACCGCAGGGGCAGAGAGGAGGGAACTTCCCGGGGAAGTGCTTTGTTTGTGGCAAGACTGGCCATAAGCGACAGGATTGTCCTGATAGGGGCAGGGCCCCACAGCAGCAGCAACAGGGTGCTCGCCAGGAGCCACAGAGGCCTATGTTTCCCGCCGCTCTTCCCGCACCGCCACAGATGGCAGCATTGCCACCCATTCCAGCAGTCCCAGTTCAGCAGGGGCAGCTACAGTATGGACGTGTCTATAACGTCCACCAGGCTGCAGTTCCACAGGCACCGCCCGCGATTGAGGGTACGTTTCCTATCCATGGCACTATGGGTCGGGTGTTATTTGATACGGGGGCTACACACTATTTTATAGCTACACACTTCGCGAAATCTTTAGGATTGTTAGCTACGGCAGAGAGCACAGTGACGTGTGTCGACTCACCATTGGGGAGTGGGTCACTTATTTTCTTTATATGCCGGGGAGTGGGGGTAGAGATTGGTGGTTTGGTATTACCTGTAGACATGTTAGTATTAGATATGCATGTTCACGATGTGATTATCGGTATGGATTGGCTCGTAGCTTATAGGGCCATGATTGATTGCTTCAGGGGGAGCATTGTTTTTGCCATTCCGGGGCAAGAGATGTTTATAGTGGCGATGCCTCGCTCAGAGGGAGGATCGACCGCTCATCTATATTACATTGAGGAGGATACCTCTAAGGAGGTAGTGATTCCTTTAGATTCTATCCCAGTAGTCAGGGAGTATTCGGATGTGTTTCAGGAGATACCAGGCTTACCCCCCAGTCGAGAGATAGACTTTGTTATAGATTTGCTATCGGGTACGAGACCTATAGCACGTGCACCGTACCGTATGGCTCCAGCTGAGATGAGGGAGTTACGGGATCAGATAGAGCAGCTGTTAGGTCAGGGCTTTATTCGCAGGAGTACCTCACCTTGGGGCTCTCCAGTTTTGTTTGTGAAGAAGAGGGACGGTTCACTGAGATTGTGTGTGGACTATCGAGAGTTGAATAAGGTCACGATACGGAATAAGTATCCGTTGCCTCGAATCGATGACTTATTCGACCAGTTGAGAGGAGCTTCTTTCTTCTCGAAGATTGACTTGAGATCGGGATACCATCAGTTGCGTATCAGGGAGGAAGATGTCTCGAAGACTGCGTTCTTATCGAGATATGGTTCTTACGAGTTTCGGGTTATGACTTTCGGCTTGACCAACGCTCCAGCAGTGTTTATGGACTTGATGAACAAAGTGTTCAGGGATTTCCTAGATCAGTTTGTCATTGTCTTTATTGATGATATACTGGTTTACTCCCAGACAGAGGAGGAGCACGCCGAGCATTTGAGACAGGTTTTGCAGACACTTCGTCAGAACGAGTTGTATGCAAAATATGAGAAGTGCGGGTTTTGGCTGAAGGAAGTCCAGTTTTTGGGACACATTATTTCCGACCAGGGAATATCTGTTGATCCGGGGAAGGTATCAGCGGTGAGGGAGTGGGGACAGTCCACGACACCGACTGAGATTCATAGTTTCTTGGGTCTAGCAGGATACTACAGGAGGTTTATTCGGGGCTTCTCAGAGATAGCAGGTCCTTTGACATATCTGACTCGTAAGGGTGTGCCATATATCTGGAGTGATGCCTGTCAGTTGGCATTCGATGAATTGAAGGACAAATTGACCTCAGCACCTATGTTAGCATTGCCAAGACCGGGAGTTGAGTATTTGGTTTACACCGACGCGTCTTTGCAAGGGCTTGGAGGTGTGTTGCAGCAGGAGAGACAGGCCATAGCTTATGCTTCCCGTAAGCTTAAGCCTCATGAGAAGAATTACCCCACGCATGATTTGGAGTTGGCAGCAGTGGTATTTGCCCTACGGATTTGGAGGCACTATCTTTTGGGGGAGAAGTTCCAACTGTTCACGGACCACAAGTCCCTACAGTACCTGTTCACGCAGAAGGAGTTGAATATGCGGCAGCGCAGGTGGCTTGAGTCTGTGAAAGACTACCAGTTCGACATCCAGTATCACCCGGGAAAGGCTAACGTGGTAGCAGACGCGTTGAGCCGTAGGCCAGCAGATGAGGTGACAGAGGTGTGGAAGGCTAAGTGGAAGGAATTGGGACACCAGGATGCAGTGGCCCGATCTTTCATGTCTGTGATGACCGTTACACCGCAGATTGTCACGAAGGTAGTACGGGCATAGGCTGATAACTCGTTCTGTCAGGAGCAGATAGTTCGATTACTAGCAGAGGGAGCCGAATCCTATACCATTAGCTCAGACGGGGGATTACGCTTCAATGGGAGATTGGTGGTTCCGGAAGGAGAGGAATTGCGACACGAGGTGATGGCAGAGTCGCACGGCTCACGGTTCGCGGTACATCCCGGAGGGGACAAAATGTACCAAGACATGAGACGCCAGTATTGGTGGAGCGGTATGAAGAGAGATATCGCTGAGTTTGTTTCGAAATGCGCCACTTGTCAGCTTGTAAAAGTGGATCATCAGAGACCGGCAGGATTGCTACAGCCGTTGGAGGTCCCGGTGTGGATGTGGGAGAGCATATCCATGGACTTTATCACGGGGTTGCCTACGTCGCAGAGGGGTCACGACTCCGTTTGGGTAATTGTGGACAGGTTGTCCAAGGTCGCTCACTTTTTACCCGTAAGGACTGACTACACTACGGGACAGTATGCCCAACTCTTCATTTCAGAGATTGTGAGACTTCACGGTGTGCCCCTAAATATCGTGTCTGACAGAGACAAGATATTTGTTTCAAGGTTTTGGGAGAGTTTCCAGGAGGCCATGGGCACGGAATTGCGGTTGAGTACGGCTTATCATCCGCAGACTGATGGGCAAACCGAGCGCACAAATCAGATGTTGGAGGACATGCTACGCATGTGCATTATTGACTTCGGGGGTGGATGGGAGCAGTACCTTCCACTGGTGGAGTTTGCTTACAACAACTCCTATCAGTTCACTATTGGCATGGCTCCGTTTGAGGCATTGTACGGTAGGCCTTGTCGTTCCCCAGCATATTGGTTAGAAGTGGGGGACAACAAACTACTTGGGCCGGAAGTGATTCAGGATACTTCGGTAAGGATTGAGTTGATTCGGAGTCGCATTCGGGTAGCTCAAGACAGGCAGAAGAGTTATGCTGATGCGAAGAGGTTTTTCAGAGAGTTCCAAGTGGGGGACCAGGTTTTGCTCAGAGTGTCTCCTATGAAGGGGATTATTCATTTCGGGAAGAAGGGGAAGTTGGCACCGAGGTATGTGGGGCTGTTTCCCATTATTGAGAGGATCGGACCGGTTGCGTATAGACTTGGGTTACCGGAGAATTTACATCGGATTCACGATGTGTTCCATATTTCCTCGCTGAGGAAATACCTTAGAGATAATTTGGCTCACTCTCACATTGCTGTGGAGGACATCGATCTCCAGCCGGATAGCTCCTACGAGGAGGGGCCGATTGCTATTTTGGACCGAAGCGAGAGGAAACTGCGGTCAAAGATAGTTCCGTTAGTGCGTGTTCAGTGGAGACATCACAATGTCGAGGAGTCCACATGGGAGCGCGAGGATGAGATGCGCGAACGTTATCCAGAGCTGTTTTTAGCAGGTACTTTCTAGTTTCGAATTTCGGGACGAAATTCAGTTATTAGGGGGGAGTATGTAATACCCCGTACTTTTGGCTATATTTATTTTTGGGATTAATTAATTAAATACGTATTAATTGGAAATTAATCCGGGTTATAAATACTAACGAGATGCGAGTTGGTATTTGATTATGTGCATATATGATTATATATGAATTTGGAATTATGAAATTTGTCGTGAGATTTATATACGGCAATTTGAGAATTTTGTTGAGACGCGTGTGACCGCCGTGTCATGGTATATTATTTTAATTATAAAAGTGATTTTTATTTCTATTATCCGTATGGTCGTTTTGAGTGCGCCAACGCGTCCGGAAGGGTCGAGATAGTCAGAAAACACTAGCCGGGGGTGTAGTTTGGATTCCGGGGTATTTTTAGGCCATACCGGCATCATAAAGGGTATTTTGGTAATTTTACATTTTTAGGAATTAAAAGTGACGAAAATTGGGAGTTTTAATCTGATGTTGATTTAACCCACTAAACCCACTAACCAACCCATATTAACCCATTAAGCTACGGAGACTATCATTAGGTTTACAACTTTCCCAAAGAAAACCCTAGCCACCTTAAACCACCATTGGAGAAGAAGCTTGGAGAAGAGAAGAAATTCTGCAGAAATCTTCATCAAACCATCATCCAAACTCAGAGACAATCAAGGCAAGTGTTTTAATTATATTTAAATTCGTAGAATGTTTCTTCCATGTTAGAAAATTGAAGAATATCAATTGTTCTTGAAAGATAATGAAAACCCATGTAGTTTGGAACTTAGAACTTGAAAATCTTGAGGAGAATTGCATGTAGAATGATAGGTAGATGATTATTCTCATGATATTTATGATTGGAAGAAATTAAAACGGATTTATATTGGATTAATTCATGATTCAAAAAGCTAGGGTTCATGTTCTTGATAAATTGGGAAAAAGTTTAGAGTTTTGTAAATTTGGTTGATGTTAGGATGGATTAATCCTTCAAAACGTGTTAGGATGTAATTATAATATGTTTAGGGTTGTTTAGAGACCTTAAAACGATTGTTGGGACTTATTTTAGATGAGATTTGAGGAGTTATAATGGTGAAAAACGAAACTTAGAGAAATCTGGGACGAAACTGGCAGGTCGTTAGAAGCCCCTGCCCAGGTCGTTCGAACGAACTCGTTCGAACGAGCTTCTAACGAATTGACCAGTCGCTTCTAACGAAAGGGAACTTCGTTCGATAATCTCGTTCAAACGAGATATCGTTGGAAGGTACAGTTCGTTCGAACGAATTGGAATCTCGTTCGAACAGTCTCGTTCGAACGAGACTTCTAACGAGTGGACAGAGGAATCTCGTTCGAACAGTCTCGTTCGAACGAGACTTCTAACGAGTTGACAGTCTGGACCTTTTTGGACTGTTTTGATTTTTGGAGTCCCGTAAACTGGTTCGAGGATATAGATAACATTCCGATGATGATGTAGTGATAGAATTGGGACTTTTGGGTATTTATGAGAAGGAAATTATATACGAGAGTTAAATTAAATGGACGGTTTGGGTTGAGACGTGAGTGTCTACTACGACGTGAGAATAAATTATGGCGCGTATGATTATAAACCGGAATAATATAAATTGTGATAATTATAAGTTGGTACGAGAATGCGATATGTACTACGATTAAACTAAGGGATTACTAAGATATGTGTTTACTTAGTATTGGTATATGAATTGTGTGTATGACATACCTACCATACTTGCTATCACGGGAGGTTTGCGTTCGCTTAGGGCCCTCTAATCCTTGTGTTGCCCGGATTTAGACTGGTTACCTTGATGAACATAGGTCATAGAAAGACTTATTGGGATATTAATAAGTCCGTTGATCGTGGGAGCGCAGGTATGTGCGTGACCCATGTGATGTGACTGTGTTCGCCTCCATTATTTGTGATGTTGTTATCTGTGAACTATTCCTGAGAGATTCGGAATATGTAATCCTTACGTACGTGATGTACCGGGATGGATAGCAGAGTATGTGTGCACCACAGCTTAGTTCTCGGGGTGCTTGTATTGTATATTTATGATGTGAATAATATACACTTAATTAATGGGAACCTTCATGTTAATGTTGTGAAAATAATTACGGTATTGCTTCGAGAAATATAACGAGTTAACTGATAGTGATATATATTGCATATTGAGCATCTGAGTTTACGTTAAACCCCTACTTAATTACGAGCGTTATTATGTTAATAGAACCGAGTATTAAGGGTAGGACCTATGTCAGTCTAGCTAGATATGATGGCACTTAGCTAGTGGTTCGTGTCATTATAGATGGGTACTTACGTTAGGAGTGCACAATTAGACGAGAGGTGAGAATATCATGTGAGTGCACGTCCTAACATGTACTTTGCATTTAATGTTTTAAATGTTTTTAAAGAACTTGCAGGTTTTTAAAATATAACTCCACATTCGGGCTCTGACCCGTTTGCTTTTCAAATCTATTTTTCTTTGTAAAACCATTTTAGGTGCCCAGCCACAAGGACACCAGGCATAGGATACTCATTCAGGTGACGAGCTGTAGCTGTTTGTGGAAGCTACAGGGATTTGCTTGTAGACGCTTCTATCGCTTGGATTCCAGATTCATTATCTATCAGTTGTAGGGCATGTTGCCCATTTCTATTAGAGTTACATTTCCATTACAGTTTTCAGACTTTGGCATGTATTGATTTAGTATTCAGTTTACTTATCAGTTGTGAGCTTTATAGTGAGGAGTTTTTCCTCCAGACTTTATTTACGTTTTTTGATGGTTATTCTATTTACTTCATTATGGTGAATGGTGTTATTATCCTTATTACACTTGTTGCATGTTAATCAGACTTTAATTAAAATTTGGCACTTACTTTTTAAATACTAGGTGGTTAGTAATCATTAAAATGTTTTCGACAGTGATGCTATTAACTGGACCAACTTGGCATTTTGAATTAATTTAATAAAGGAGTAGCTACCCGGTATTTAATTAGTCGGGGTGTCACAATAAGGTTATACATAAAGATTTGATTAATATGAGTTATGCAAGTATCTTAGAACATCATCAAGCACCTTAACTAAATACTTCATTTATGTGAGTCATGGCGGTTCCACACTAATTCAAGAGTATGATTCCTTCCATGTACCACGCCACCAATATCATACTTAATAAGGCTAAATATGTGAGTTATCATAATAGTTTCATAATGTCTTTATAAAAGACTATTTCTATCACATTCAGTCATTCACATGCATGTATACAATTAAGACAGGAACTTAGAATTAAAAAACTCTTTATTGATATCAAAAGTTGTGTCAAATAACTAAGCAAATAGCAATTACATAAGGAACTACTCGAGACCCATCTCTCTAGTATGTTTCAAAAATATCTTCGGATTAACCCTTTCATTAAAGGATCAGCTATATTATCACTAGTACTAATGTGTTTAATTGACACAGTTTGTTTTTGAACTTCTTCTTTGATAGATAAATACTTTATCTCAATATGCTTAGCTGCTTTAGAATATCTATCATTCTTTGAAAAGAAGACTGTTGCGACATTATCATAATAATTCTTCAGTGGCTTAGTTACTGAACCCATAATACTAAGTCCTGAAATAAAATTTTGCAGCCACAATCCATGATTTATAGATTCAAAACAAGCCACAAACTTATATACCATAGTTGAAGAAGCACTGACACTCCACTTAACATTTTTCCATAAAACGACCCTTCCTGCCAGAAGGTAAACATAACCTAAAGTGTTTTTCTACTCTGAAGGCATCATCCTAAATCTGATTCTGAATAACCAACCACCTCAATATGATTGGATCTTCTATAAGTGAGCATGTAGTCTTTAGTTCCTTGCAAGTAACTTAACACCTTCTTTGCAGCCTTCCAATGGAAGTCACCTGGATTGCTTTGATATATGCCGAACATTCTAATGGGAAAACTAATATCCGTTCGAGTACAGACCTATACATATAATAAACTCCCTACAAGAGAAGCATACGACACACCTTTCATGTGATCCCTTTCCAATTTAGTTTGGGGACATCGACTTAAACTAAATTTCTCCCCTTTTAGAATTGGAACATTAATGGAATTACAATTTTGCATGCCAAGCCTTTGTAAAACTTTGTTAATGTAAGCCTTGTGAGACAATCCTATCAATCCATGTGATCGATCATGATAAATCTCTATCTCGATCACGAAGAATGCCTCGCCTAAATTTTTTATTTCAAAGTTTTGTGAAATGTACTTCTTTGTGTCCTTTAGTAAACCAATACCACTGTTGGCTATAAGAAAATCATCAACATATAGGACCAAGAATATAAACTTACCCCCACTGATCTTTAGGTATATACACCAATGAATAGTATTTTCATTAAACCCAAATGATGTAATGGTATGATTAAACTTAAAATACCATTGACGAGAAGCTTGTTTAACTCCATATATCAATTTCTTTAACAAACAGACTTTGTGTTACTTTCCTTTCTGAATGAAGCCCTTTGGTTGTTCCATATAGACTTCTTCCTATAAACTCCCATTAAGAAAAACTATTTTAACATCCATTTGGTGTAGCTCTAAGCCATAATGAGCTACAAGTGATAATATTATTCTAAGAGAATCCTTATTGGCAACAGGAGAGAAGGTTTCACTATAATCAATGCCTTCCTTATGAGTAAAACATTTGCCAACAAGTCTAGATTTATCTCGTTCAATATTGCCATTTGAGTCGCGTTTGATCTCATATATCCACTTATACCCAATTTCTTTATAACCTTTAGGCAACTCAACTAACTCCCAGACTTGATTAAAATCCATAGATTTTATTTCATCATTCATGGCATCAATTTATTTATTAGAATCTATGCTAAAAATAGTTTTTTCATAAGAGACCGGATCATCAATATCCCTAATGTTAAATTCATTTTCTAGGAGATACACCACATAGTCATCTAAAATAGCTGATCTCCGATTTCTCTGAGATTTCCTAAAAGCTATGCCTTGTGGCGGTTCAATAATAGGCTCATTATATGGTTTTTCAGTATGTAGTTCATCCATTTGTTCTTCGTTGCTGGTCAGAGATATAATAGGTGCAACAACATCAGTATGAATAATAGGAACATGAGGAACCTCATTGTGATTATCTAGAGTTCTTGGAAGATGAGTATTTTCCTTGATATCTTGAATAATCACATTCCTAACTTCATTACTCCCACTAACTTCACCATGTTCAATGAATTTAGCATTTTCGATTTCAATAATTCTTGTTGTATGGTTAGGACAGTAGAATTTATACCCTTTTAATTTTTGTGGATACCCAATAAAATAACAAGTTAAAGTTCTAGGGCCAAGTTATTTTCGTGTGGATTATAAATTCTTGTTTTTGCTGTACATCCCTAAACATGAAAATGACTTAAAGAGGGTTTTCAACCTTTTCACAGTTTTAAAGGAGTCTTTGAAACTGCTTTACTAGGAACCCTATTTAAGATATGTGCAGCAGACATAAGAGCATGCATCTACAAAAATATAGGTAAATCATTTCTACTTATCATACTCCTAACCATTTCAATAAGAGTACGATTGAGCCTTTTAGCTAGACCATTTTTCTATGGTGAACCTGACATTGTGTATTGTGCGCAAAGACCCAAACGTTCAAGGATTTTAGCAAAAGGACCGGGATGTTACCCCGATTCATCATATTTTCCATAAAACTCACCACCTTTATCTGATGGAATGATTTTCACCTTTTTACCCAATTGTCGTTATACTTCTGTAATATAAACTTCAACCACATTAACGGATTGAGATTTATCATTTAATAAATACAATGTGCAATATCGAGAAAAATCATCTATAAAAGTGAGAAAGTATTTTTCTCCACCAATGGAAGGAACATCAAAAGGACCACAAATATTTGTATGTATAATTTCAAGAAGTTGTGTGCTTCTTGTGGCTCATTTCTTTTATTGTTTGTTCTGTTTACCCTTAATACAGTTCGCAGATACACCAAAATCAGACCAATCCAGATCAGGGATAATTCCCTCTTTAATAAGCCTTTCAATTCTTTTTTTTAGATATGTGTCCTAATCTTTTATGACACGAGTAAGAAGAATACTCATTAAATGAGTTACATTTAGTTCCAACATTATTATGCAGAGACAATAAAGATCTCAAAAAATTAGGTTCAAGATTAATTTGAAACAAACCATTCGATAAGGGAAACTGAGCCAAAAATAGAATTATTCTTATATAAAGTAAAACCATTATTCTGAAAATTAAAAGAGAAGCCCCTTATTAAGAGTTTAGACAAGGAAATTAAAATTTTCAAAATAGTGGGTACAAAAAGAGTGTCTTCAAGATCCAAATAAAGGCCAAATTGTAATTTTAAACGAAAAACTCCAATAGCTTCAACTTTTTCTTTTGATAGGTTTCCCATGTAAAGAAAATCTTAATTTTGATTTATTTTTCGGATTAAAAGGAATCCCTGCATGGTATTTGAAACATGATATGTAGAACTAGAATCAATCCACCATGTGTCACAAGGAACATCAATGAAGTTTGATTCGAAACATATAAAATCACAAGGGTTACCTTTTTTTCAAACCAAGATTTACGCTTAATATAGTCTTTTTGAATATGCCCCTTCCTGTGACAGAAGTGACATGTGACTGCTGCTTTTTCCTTCTTTTCGTGTGATGGACCAAGCTTATTATTGGAAGGACCAGGACCTCGCTTCACTACCTTTCCTTTCTTTTGCTTACCAGCTCCTTTATTGACCACTGCATTTTCCACTTGCAATTTAGGCACCTTACCACTTTGCTGCTTTATACGTCCTTCTTCCTGAACTAACATGCTTTATAGTTCATTATCATTCTATTTATCTTTAATGGTATTGTAATGAATCTGAAAAGACCCATAATCAGAAGGCAAGGAGCTTAGGATAAATTGAACTAAGAAAGAATTGTCCACTACATAACCTAAAGTTCGCAGTTTTGCAGCAATGTTGGTCATCTCAATAATATGTGCGTTCATGGACCGAGTGCCATCGAACCTCAAAGTAGTCAAGTCAGCCATATGTTTCCCCACCAGTGATTTTTCAGCAGTGAGAAACCTATCCTTAATATTCATCAGATACTGTTTCGCGTTGGTGCTTTCAGGTAGGGAGGTTTTCACATTTGTTTCAATGCGCATTCTTATGAACATGAGACAAAGCCTATTCGATTTTGACCATGTATTATATATGAGCACATAATCCTCATTGCTTTGTTCAGTAATAGCAGTGGGTTCATCAATAAGAAGTGTTACATCAAAGTCCAAAGCCTCAAGGCTAAACTCAAATTAGTCGCACCATTCCGACAGATTAGTTCCGCCATATTTTGGAAAGGTTGAGGCTTGAGAAAACAAGTTAAGATTTACTGCAAAATGCTCACTCTAATTAAAATATAACTCACTAGACTAAATTTTTCAAGGAAATGAATATATATAATTGTTAAAATTTGAAGGGCGAAATTATATTAAATTGTATTATAAGTTGCCCTTTAATCACAAAACCATAAAAGCATAATATCTTCAATGGATTTTTAACATAACAATTTGTGACAAATGCATTATTTGACAATTCAATGTGACACCCCGCCCAATTAAATATAGGGTGATCAGTCCTCTACCAATTCATAACAGGATATTCTGTTGGTTCATTCTTAGCATCACTGTCGAAAAACTTTTTAACATATAAATCACCTAACCTTTCCAAAATATGAATCATTCACCACACATAGGAATGTAAATAAATACTGAACATGAATCAAGTACTGAAATAAATAAGACTGAGTAAAACTCTCAGTTCAAAGTTCCAAACCATAAACTAAACTGAATACAATAACTCTGATGAAAGACTAGAAGTGGGTGACCCATGCCCTAGATAAGAAGTTTAGATGAAACTGAATGGCAAAGATAGATGCGTCTACTGCAAGGACCTATAGCTTCCACAACAGCTGCAGCACGTCAAGCAATCCAAATCTCTAAATTCGGTGTCCCTGGGGCTGAGCACCTGATATAATATGTATATATAGAAAAGGAGAGAAGAGATACAAGAAACGGGTCAGAGCCCGATGTGTAAAAATGATCTAGCAAGTATTTAAAACTGGTTTTTAAAACAAGTCTTATATGCATGTTAGTTATCGAACTCTCACATGAGTTTCTCACCTCTCGTCTATTGTGCACGCCTAACGTACATCTAATCTCCCCCTAGTTATACCTCCCAGTCTAACTAGTCAGAAACCATACTAATACTAACTATGCTCACTAGTAGTATTCTCATATCGCCCATACAATACGCTAATCAAATAGTTTGTCTCACATACTAAGTTTCATTATTCACTATTTGAATGGTTAATCTTTTATCCACTAAGATTATTTTATTTCTCAATTCTATTTTATCTACTATTATCATAAAGTAGAAAGTTACCCAAGTACACTCATACATATATATAGTCTCATCATCCCTATATATATATACACTAATCCTGCACCCTTAGGTTAAGACCACTTGGTGCAAAGTAATGATTATTATTATTACCAAGTCTACTAATTTCACAAAGTAGAAATATTCACAAGTTCATATATATATATACTAATCCTGCACCCCGGGGCTAAGACCCATTAATGCACCTATCCAGAACATCCTGCATCCCCGGGTTAGCACCCATTAATGCACCTATCAATAATAATTCAGCACCCTCGGGTTATCACCCATTAGTGTGCCTAACAATAGAATCTTGCATCCTCGGGTTAGCACCCATTAATGCGCTAATCAATAATAATCCAGCACCCCCGGATTATCACCCATTAGTGCGCCTAACAATGGTCATCCTTGTACCCCCGGGTTATCACCCATTAGTACACTTAACAATAGAATTTCTGCACCCCCGAGTTATTGTGACACCCCGACTAATTAAACACCGGGTAGCTACTCCTTTATAAAATTAATTCAAAATGCCTAGTTGGCTCAGTTAACAGCATCACTGTCGAAAACGTTTTATTATTACTAACCACCTAGTATTTAAAAAGTAAGTGCCAATTTTTAATTTAAAGTCTGATTAACATACAAGTATAATGAAGAAATAATAACACCATTCACCATAATGAAGTAATAGAATAACCGTAACATGATATAAATAAAACTGGAGGAAAAAACTCCTCATAATACAATCTCACAACTGAAGTAAGTAATGAAATACTGAATACTGAAATGAATACATGCCAACGTCTGAAAACTGAAATGGAAATGTATCTAATAGAACTTGGGCGACATGCCCTACAACTGAGGAATAATGAATAAGGAGTCCAAATGATATAAGCGTCTAAAAGCAAGTCCCTGTAGCTTCCACAAGCAGCTACAGCTCGTCATCAGAATGGAAATCCTATGCATGGTGACCTTGTGGCTGGGCACCTAAAATGGTTTTACAAAAAGATAGATTTGAAAGCAAACGGGTCAGAGCCCGAATGTGGAGATATTTTAAAAACCTGCAAGTGCTTTAAAAACATTTAAAACAGTATATGCAAAGTACATGTTAGGACGTGCTCTCACATGATATACTCACCTCTCGTCTAACTGTGCACTCCTAACGTTCCTGTACCCATTCGTGTGTTATCTCATAACTATCTAAAGAGTTTCTAACACTTCTACTCGGTTTTCGTTAAATTTCCAACTTTAAAAATTAAATAGAGAGTTCTACTTTAATTCCCGGATTCACAATTATTAACAATACCAAAAAGATCTCTTTTTATCTTTCAAAACATTACCATAATTATACTCACAATTTATTATAGTAAATTCCTTCTCGATTAACCGTATATTTTCACATCATAAATATACAATACAAGCACCCAAAGGCTAAGCTGCGGTGCACACATACTCTGCTATCCATCCCGGTACATCACGTACATAAGGATTACAAATTCCGAATCTCTCAGGAATTGTTGAAATCAACACCACACACATAAATGGAGGCGAACATAATTCAATCATATCCATGGTCACGTACATACCTACGCTCCATAGTCAGCTGGCTTATTAACTCACAATTAAGTCATTCTCTTGAATTATGTCCTCTAGGCACCAATCTAAATCCGGGCAACACAAGGATAAGAAGGTCCTAAGCGAACGTAACCTCCGTGATAGCAAGTATGGTAGGTATGTCATACACATAAGATTATATACTAAGCATTCACACATCTTAGATATTTCAATATTAATAAGGGTATTCTCTACATCATTATACCATTATTCCCAATTCATATATTTCAAGTATACCGACAATATATAAATTAAATAGTCGACACGTCTCACGTCGTAATATTTTAAACTTAAAACCTGTCTCGAATAGACTATTAAGTTCCCATGATTCCCTCATATAACATCGTTATACCTAAGGTCCTTACTTCTGCCCCAAACCTTATTTCATCAAATTATTCAAATTTGTACTATCAACCCAAATATTAACTCACATAACGAATTTCATTAATTTAGAATAATTCCTCAAATTAAATTCTAATTAAAGTCCAATCTCATAATCATGCCTACTGGTCTTCCTTAAAGTTTAAGGGTAATCACAATGTCTCCAACAAAATTATCTAAGGGTTATCATCATTAAAATTCAATTAAGGAAAACTTTATTCATTCTGGGAAGGTCGATCGATCGACCTTGACCTTCGATCGATCGATTGTGGTCGATCGATCGACTGATGAATGTCGATCGATCGATTACACAGGTCTGTTACGGACTGCTTCGTTTTGCAGTTACAGTTTCGTCCCAATTCACCATTTTTAAGCATGAAACTTCAAGATAAGGTCACTATAACGTTATACTAACATCCTATATCAGTAATAACATTCTAAATCCCATAATTCATCATTTAAAGGCTTACTTTGGATTAAAACTACATCAAAAATTTCCCAGATTTCTTCCATTCAAGAACATCATTAAGTTTCTTCTAATTCTACCTTCTGATCATTAAGGTTCTGTTTTCAACATATAATTTCGTCCAGAATATACTACATGCAAATCCTACATAAATCATGGCTTTTACCTTTCAATTCATGGGTCTAATTTAACTCCAAAAATCAATTTCGAAAATTCCTAAACATGGAAACATATCTTGAATTAAAAGGGTTTAAATCACTTGCCTTAATTATCTCAGAATTTGGTGTAGAATCTTTGTGACAAAGTTGTTCCTTCTCTCTCTTTTCTGCAGAATTCTTCCCTCCCCTCTTTCTCTCAAGTTCTTCTCAAGGTTCCCTTCTCTCTCTCTCTCTCAAGCTTTTCCCAAGGTTGAAGATAATGGAGAATGGAGGTGTGAAATGGTTTGTGGGAGTTGAATTGCTATATCAACTTCTCCCGTAGCCCATAATGACATATAGTGGGGTTAGTGGGTTAAGTGGGTTAAGTGGGTTAAGGAAATAGTCAGCTTATTAATTCCATTTTCGTCACTTTTTAATTCCCAAAAATACAAATTACCAAATTACCCCTTAAGATGTCGGTATGGCCCACAAATATCCCGGGACCCAAACTAAACTTCCGGCTAGTGTTTTCTGACTATCTCGACCCTTCCGGACGCGTTGGCGCACTCAAAACGACCATACGGTTAATGGAACTAAAATTCACTTTTTAATTATGTAGCACCATATCATGACGTGGCGGTCACACGCGTCAAGTAAAATTCCCAAATTGTCGTATTTATAACTCACGACAATATCAATATTACCAATATTCATATAATGCCAAGTATGCACATTATAATAAAATACTAACTCACATCTCGTTAATATTATTATCCGGATTAATTTCCAATTAATAAACATTTAATTCAATTAATCCCCAAAAATAAATAACGCAGAAAATACGGGGTATTACATACTTCCCCCCTAATAACTGAATTTCGTCCCGAAATTCGGAACTAGAAAGTACCTGGTAAGAATAACTCTGGATAACGTTCGCGCATCTCATCCTCGCGCTCCCATGTGGACTCCTCGACATTATGATGTCGCCACTGAACACGCACTAACGGAACTATCTTTGACCGCAGTTTCCGCTCACTTCGGTCTAGAATAGCAATAGGCCCCTCCTCGTAAGAACTATCCGGCTGGAGATCAATATCCTCCACAGCAATGAGAGAATGAGCCAAATCATCTTTAAGGTATTTCCTAAGCGAGGAAATATGAAACACATCGTGAATCCGATGTAAATGCTCCGGTAACCCAAGTCTGTACGCAACCGGTCCAATCCGCTCAATAATAGGAAATGGTCCCACATATCTCGGTGCCAACTTCCCTTTCTTCCCGAAACGCATAATCCCCTTCATAGGAGATACCCTGAGCAAAACCTGGTCCCCCACTTGGAACTCTCTGAAAAATCTCTTTGCGTCAGCATAACTCTTCTGTCTGTCTTGAGCCACCCGAATTCGACTGCGAATCAATTCTATCCTTGCCGAAGTATCCTGAATCACTTCCGGCCCAAGTAGTTTGTTGTCCCCCACCTCCAACCAGCATGCTGGGGAATGACAAGGTCTACCGTACAATGCCTCAAATGGAGCCATGCCAATGGTGAACTGATAGGAGTTGTTGTAAGCAAACTCCACCAGTGGAAGATACTGCTCCCATCCACTCTCAAAGTCAATGGTACACATACGTAGCATGTCCTCCAACATCTGATTTGTGCGCTCGGTCTGTCCATCGGTCTGCGGGTGATACGCCGTACTCAACCGCAATTCCGTGCCCATGGCCTGCTGAAAACTTTCCCAAAACCGTGAAACAAATACCTTGTCTCGGTCAGACACGATATTTAAGGGCACCCCGTGAAGTCTCACTATCTCGGAAATAAAGAGCTGGGCATACTGTCCTGCAGTGTAATCTGTCCTGACGGGTAGAAAATGAGCGACCTTCGACAACCTGTCCACAATCACCCAAATGGAGTCGTGCCCTCTCTGCGATGTAGGAAACCCCGTGATAAAGTCCATAGAGATGCTCTCCCACATCCACATCGGGACCTCTAATGGCTGTAACAGTCCTGCCGGTCTCTGATGATCCACTTTTACGAGCTGACAAGTGGCGCATTTTGAGACAAACTCGGCAATATCTCTCTTCATCCCGCTCCACCAATACTGACGTCTCATGTCTTGGTACATTTTGTCCCCTCCGGGATGTACCGCGAACCGTGAGCCGTGCGACTCTGCCATCACCTCATGCCGCAATTCCTCCCCTTCTGGAACCACCAATCTCCCATTGAAGCGTAATCCCCCGTCTGAGCTAACGGTATAGGATTCAGCTCCCTCTGCTAATAATCGAACTATCTGTTCCTGACAGAACGAGTCATTTGCCTGTGCCTTCACCACCTTCGTGACAATCTGCGGTGTAACAGTCATCACAGACATGAATGATCGGGCCACTGCATCCTGGTGTCCCAATTCTTTCCACTTGGCCTTCCACACATCTGCCACCTCATCTACCGGTCTACGACTCAACGCGTCTGCCACCACGTTAGCCTTCCCCGGGTGATACTGGATATCGAACTGATAATCCTTCACGAATTCAAGCCACCTCCGTTGCCGCATATTCAACTCCTTCTGCGTGAATAGGTACTGAAGGGACTTGTGGTCCGTGAACAATCGAAATTTCTCCCCCAACAGGTAATGTCTCCAAATACGAAGGGCAAATACCACTGCCGCTAACTCCAAGTCATGGGTAGGGTAATTCTTCTCGTGAGGCTTAAGCTTACGGGAAGCATAAGCTATGGCCTGACTCTCCTGCTGCAGTACACCTCCAAGTCCTTGTAAGGACGCATCGGTGTAAACAAGGTACTCAACTCCCGGTCTCGGCAATGCTAACACAGGTGCTGAGGTTAACTTGTCCTTCAACTCATCAAATGCCAACTGACAGGCATCACTCCAAATGAATGGCACACCTTTACGGGTTAGGTGTGTCATGGGACCCGCTATCGTGGAGAAACCTCGAATAAACCTCCTGTAGTAACCTGCTAGGCCCAAGAAACTACGGATCTCTGTCGGTGTCGTGGGCTGTCCCCACTCCCTCACCGCGGATACCTTCCCCGGATCAACCGATATTCCCCGGTCGGAAATAATATGCCCCAAAAACTGAACCTCCTTCAGCCAAAACCCGCACTTCTCATATTTTGCATACAACTCATTCTGGCGCAGTGTCTGCAAAACTAGTCTCAAGTGCTCGGCATGCTCCTCCTCTGTCTGGGAGTAAACCAAAATATCATCGATGAAGACAATGACAAACTGGTCTAGGTAATCCCTGAACACCCTATTCATCAAGTCCATAAATGCTGCTGGAGCGTTGGTCAAACCAAATGGCATAACCCGAAACTCGTAGGAACCATATCTCGATAAGAACGCAGTCTTCGAGACGTCCTCCTCCCTGATACGCAACTGATGGTAACCAGATCGCAAATCAATCTTTGAGAAGTAAGAAGCTCCTCTCAATTGGTCAAATAGGTCATCGATTCGAGGCAACGGATACTTGTTCCGTATCGTGACCTTGTTTAACTCCCGGTAGTCCACACACAACCTCAGTGAACCATCCCTCTTCTTTACGAACAACACAGGGGCACCCCACGGTGAAGTACTCCTCTGAATAAACCCCTGACCCAATAACTGCTCAATCTGATCCCGTAACTCCCTCATCTCAGCTGGAGCCATACGGTACGGTGCTCGTGCTATAGGTCTCGTATCGGGTAACAAGTCTATAACGAAATCTATCTCTCGACTGGGGGGTAGGCCTGGTATCTCCTGAAACACATCAGAATACTCCCTGACGACTGGGATCGAATCTAAAGGAATTACAACCTCCTTAGAGGTATCCTCCTCAATGTAATATAAATGAGCGGTCGAGCCTCCCTCTGGGCGAGGCATCGCCACAACAAACATCTCTTGCCCCGGAATGGCAAAAACAATGCTCCCACCAAAGCAATCAATCATTGCTCTATGATCAGCGAGCCAGTCCATACCGATAATAACATCGTGAACATGCATATCTAGTACCAACATGTCCGCAGGTAATACCAAACCACCAATCTCTACCCCCACTCCCCGACATATAAAGAATATAAGTGACCCATTCCCCAAAGGTGAGTTGACACACGTAACTGTGCTCTCCGCTGTGGCTAACAATCCTAACGCCTTTGCGAAGTGTGTAGCTATAAAACAATGTGTAGCACCCGTATCAAATAATACCCGACCCATAGTGCCATGGATAGGAAACGTACCCTCAATCGCGGGCGATGCCTGTGGAACTGCAGCCTGGTGGACGTTGTAAACACGTCCATACTGTAGCTGCCCCTGCTGCACAGGAACTGCTGGAATGATCTGAGCTGGAGCTGGGAGGGCTGGTGGAAAGAGTGGCCTCTGTGGCTCCTGTCGAGCACCCTGCTGCTGCTGCTGTGGGGCCCGGCCCTTATCAGGACACTCCTGACGTTTGTGGCCAATCTTACCACAAATGAAACATTTCCCTGGGAAGTTCCCTCCCCTCTGCCCTTGCTGTCCCCGGCCCTGGTGGCCGTTACCATTCCTCCCTTGGCCCTGCTGGCCCTGCTGAAACTGCTGATGTTGGCCATTTTGACCCTGCTGGCCCTGATGACCGTTATGACCCTGCTGGCCATTTCGAAATCCTCCCTGACCGTTCCTGAAACCTCCTGAACGGAACCTCTTTTGATCCCCCTGCTGAGAACCCTGCTCTACCTGTCTCTGCCCCTGAAAGGATTGTGCCCCACCGGTACCATGTCCTCCAGTCCTGCCCTGATGGCTAGACTCCCCCGATCTCTTGCCCTCGGCCATATGAAAACGGTGGTCCTGGCAATGTAACAATGCAGCGTTAACCACATCAGAATACGTGGCCAACGAAAGGTTCCCTAACAGATGCTGACGGATCCTCCATGTCAACCCGTCGGTAAATTTCTCTATCTTCTTCTTCTCTGACGGTATCTCATCAGGAACGATATTCAAAAGATTAGTGAACTCGGCCTCATACTCCGCCACTGTCTTGCCCTCCTGCTTCAAACTCATCAATCTCCTCCTCATTTCCGTGTGAACTGCTGACGGAAAGTACTTGCGGTCGAACCGCACCCAAAACTCATGAATAGTGAGAGTATCCCTCTCCTCTACGGTGGTAATAGACTCCCACCACTGCAATGCAGATCCAACTAGCTTAAAAGTAGCTAGCACCTGCTTCTGAACATCCGTGCACTCATACATCCTTAAGTGCCGCTGTATATCCTTCCTCCATTGGCTCGAGACTACTACATCTGAGCTGCCTGCAAACTCTGGCGGATGCGCTTTCTGAAAAGCGTCACGTACACGATCCCAAGCAGACGGGAATGAAGTTGCCTGAACTGGCGCGGCAACCGGCGCCTGAGGCGGTGCCTGCTGAACAACGGCAATGGCGGCATTTACCGCTTGGGCTACAATAGCTGCAACCTCAGCGGCGTTCATCATGCCCTGAACCGGTGCGGGCTGTGGTTCTGGCGCCGCATTCCTGGGAACTCGTGGTGCACGTCGTGGAGGCATTCTGAAATAAGAATAAAGTCTATAAGTTCACAGTTATAAACTTTAAAATAGCTGAAGAACGTAGCATAAACAAAAGAATACAACAGTCCTAAAATATAGGGCTCTATATCAAAGAAAGTTCAGTGGAAAACATAATAAGCCGTTCAGATCCTAAAGGACACTAGAACCTGATGCTCTGATACCACCTGTGACACCCCGACTAATTAAACACCGGGTAGCTACTCCTTTATAAAATTAATTCAAAATGCCTAGTTGGCTCAGTTAACAGCATCACTGTCGAAAACGTTTTATTATTACTAACCACCTAGTATTTAAAAAGTAAGTGCCAATTTTTAATTTAAAGTCTGATTAACATACAAGTATAATGAAGAAATAATAACACCATTCACCATAATGAAGTAATAGAATAACCGTAACATGATATAAATAAAACTGGAGGAAAAAACTCCTCATAATACAATCTCACAACTGAAGTAAGTAATGAAATACTGAATACTGAAATGAATACATGCCAACGTCTGAAAACTGAAATGGAAATGTATCTAATAGAACTTGGGCGACATGCCCTACAACTGAGGAATAATGAATAAGGAGTCCAAATGATATAAGCGTCTAAAAGCAAGTCCCTGTAGCTTCCACAAGCAGCTACAGCTCGTCATCAGAATGGAAATCCTATGCATGGTGACCTTGTGGCTGGGCACCTAAAATGGTTTTACAAAAAGATAGATTTGAAAGCAAACGGGTCAGAGCCCGAATGTGGAGATATTTTAAAAACCTGCAAGTGCTTTAAAAACATTTAAAACAGTATATGCAAAGTACATGTTAGGACGTGCTCTCACATGATATACTCACCTCTCGTCTAACTGTGCACTCCTAACGTTCCTGTACCCATTCGTGTGTTATCTCATAACTATCTAAAGAGTTTCTAACACTTCTACTCGGTTTTCGTTAAATTTCCAACTTTAAAAATTAAATAGAGAGTTCTACTTTAATTCCCGGATTCACAATTATTAACAATACCAAAAAGATCTCTTTTTATCTTTCAAAACATTACCATAATTATACTCACAATTTATTATAGTAAATTCCTTCTCGATTAACCGTATATTTTCACATCATAAATATACAATACAAGCACCCAAAGGCTAAGCTGCGGTGCACACATACTCTGCTATCCATCCCGGTACATCACGTACATAAGGATTACAAATTCCGAATCTCTCAGGAATTGTTGAAATCAACACCACACACATAAATGGAGACGAACATAATTCAATCATATCCATGGTCACGTACATACCTACGCTCCATAGTCAGCTGGCTTATTAACTCACAATTAAGTCATTCTCTTGAATTATGTCCTCTAGGCACCAATCTAAATCCGGGCAACACAAGGATAAGAAGGTCCTAAGCGAACGTAACCTCCGTGATAGCAAGTATGGTAGGTATGTCATACACATAAGATTATATACTAAGCATTCACACATCTTAGATATTTCAATATTAATAAGGGTATTCTCTACATCATTATACCATTATTCCCAATTCATATATTTCAAGTATACCGACAATATATAAATTAAATAGTCGACACGGCTCACGTCGTAATATTTTAAACTTAAAACCTGTCTCGAATAGACTATTAAGTTCCCATGATTCCCTCATATAACATCGTTATACCTAAGGTCCTTACTTCTGCCCCAAACCTTATTTCATCAAATTATTCAAATTTGTACTATCAACCCAAATATTAACTCACATAACGAATTTCATTAATTTAGAATAATTCCTCAAATTAAATTCTAATTAAAGTCCAATCTCATAATCACGCCTACTGGTCTTCCTTAAAGTTTAAGGGTAATCACAATGTCTCCAACAAAATTATCTAAGGGTTATCATCATTAAAATTCAATTAAGGAAAACTTTATTCATTCTGGGAAGGTCGATCGATCGACCTTGACCTTCGATCGATCGATTGTGGTCGATCGATCGACTGATGAATGTCGATCGATCGATTACACAGGTCTGTTACGGACTGCTTCGTTTTGCAGTTACAGTTTCGTCCCAATTCACCATTTTTAAGCATGAAACTTCAAGATAAGGTCACTATAACGTTATACTAACATCCTATATTAGTAATAACATTCTAAATCCCATAATTCATCATTTAAAGGCTTACTTTGGATTAAAACTACATCAAAAATTTCCCAGATTTCTTCCATTCAAGAACATCATTAAGTTTCTTCTAATTCTACCTTTTGATCATTAAGGTTCTGTTTTCAACATATAATTTCGTCCAGAATATACTACATGCAAATCCTACATAAATCATGGCTTTTACCTTTCAATTCATGGGTCTAATTTAACTCCAAAAATCAATTTCGAAAATTCCTAAACATGGAAACATATCTTGAATTAAAAGGGTTTAAATCACTTGCCTTAATTATCTCAGAATTTGGTGTAGAATCTTTGTGACAAAGTTGTTCCTTCTCTCTCTTTTCTGCAGAATTCTTCCCTCCCCTCTTTCTCTCAAGTTCTTCTCAAGGTTTCCTTCTCTCTCTCTCTCTCAAGCTTTTCCCAAGGTTGAAGATAATGGAGAATGGAGGTGTGAAATGGTTTGTGGGAGTTGAATTGCTATATCAACTTCTCCCGTAGCCCATAATGACATATAGTGGGGTTAGTGGGTTAAGTGGGTTAAGGAAATAGTCAGCTTATTAATTCCATTTTCGTCACTTTTTAATTCCCAAAAATACAAATTACCAAATTACCCCTTAAGATGTCGGTATGGCCCACAAATATCCCGGGACCCAAACTAAACTTCCGGCTAGTGTTTTCTGACTATCTTGACCCTTCCGGACGCGTTGGCGCACTCAAAACGACCATACGGTTAATGGAACTAAAATTCACTTTTTAATTATGTAGCACCATATCATGACGTGGCGGTCACACGCGTCAAGTAAAATTCCCAAATTGTCGTATTTATAACTCACGACAATATCAATATTACCAATATTCATATAATGCCAAGTATGCACATTATAATAAAATACTAACTCACATCTCGTTAATATTATTATCCGGATTAATTTCCAATTAATAAACATTTAATTCAATTAATCCCCAAAAATAAATAACGCAGAAAATACGGGGTATTACAGTTATCACTCATTAGTTCGCTTAACTATAAGGTTCTTGCACCCTCGGGTTATCACCCATTAGTGCTCTTAACAATAATATCACATAATAGGCATACACACATCCTATTATAATTTATAGGTATTTCTCCAACCTACATATATACTCCTCATACGAATTTTAACCTCATCACTACGTATAGTATACATATTTAGATTACTAACTCTCTCGTAATCTCCAAGGTACATTCTCCCTATACCGAAATAATTAAAGTATTAATTCTCACATACTTTTTCCAAAATTCTTTCCTATTTGAATTTACTATTTGGTAGTTTCTCTCACTCCAATAAACCGACAAACTCCAAACTGGACTCTAAGAAAATTCCCAGAAATTCACCCTGTCGTTTGAACCAAAATGACATGTCGTTCGAACCGCTTCCAATGTCGTTCGAACCACTTCCACATGTCGTTCACACCACTTCGCGCGAGATCCCCATCTCATTTAAACCACTTCGCGCGAGATCCCCATCTCATTTGAACCATTTCGCGCGAGATCCCCATCTCGTTTGAACTACTTTGCGCGAGATTGCGCGAGATTGCACTGTTCGTCTTCCTGTCCAAATTTTCAGCGTTTTTCACCATTTTTGAACCTAAAAACCTCTAAGATTCAATACCCAACATCTCATCATCAACACCCATCAACACCTAACACGTTATAAATCATTTCTATCATCCTAGGATCCTTAATTCGTCATTAATCATCATAATTACATAAAACCCCCAAATTAATTCACATAAACCCTAGTTTCCAAAATTCCAATTAAAAAACCTAATCAACCCAGATTTGTTCATCAATATATAATCAAATTCCGTAGTTCATGCTCTACATTCATGACAAAATATTAACAACTAATTACCCCAACCTCTAATCATCATTTATCCTCCAATTTTCACCCAATTAACATGTAAATCAAGGATTGAATTAACCTACACTAACATGAGTATGATTATTGCTAAAAAAAAAATCAAGTAATAAACACTTGCCTCGAATATGACGGTCTGATCCGTTGGTGATGTTGGTATATACGCGTTCCTCTCTTTCCGATCTACGCGTTGGTGGTCACGGTTATGCAAGGTGAGGATGATTTGGCCTTCCTTCTTGGGTTTTGGTTCTCCCCCACACTTTCTATGGCCGTTCTTTCCTTCCTGTGTCTCCCAACCCTAAAAGACTTTTCTTGGCTGATAAAATAACTCCCAATTTTCGTCCATTACTTAAATTCAAAAATACAATTTACCATAATGCCCTCTCGGGACGTCGGTTAGGCCTAAAATTGCCTCGGGACCTAAACTAAACACCCGGGTATACTATTTTGACTATCTCGACCCTCGCGGACTCAACGATGCACTCGAAATGACCATACGAATTAATAAAAATAAATTCCCTTTTTCTTCTATTCAATTAGTCCCGACACGACTCACACGCATGTCAGACTTAAATTACCAAACTGCTATATTTCTCACTTCCGACAATTTATCAAATATTATAATTCCATATTACATAACACACAGTAATATTCAATAATTCTCAACAATAAGTATTAACCCTTGGCACGCTAGTTAATAATTATTTTAATCCGGATTAATAACAAATTAATTTCTCACATTTTAATTTAATTAATCCAACAATAATAATAATCGCATACTTATTCCCATAATAATAATTAATCACATAATTATTTAAATCGTCAAAAATATGGGGTGTTACATTCAATATTCAATCAATAATTCTAAAGTTGATCAAATTTATATAATAAAAACTTTAGAATGGACATAAATTTGATATTTCACGTAATGAGTCATTAGCCTGTGTTTGGCATGAGACGCATTAATTAAAATATCAAAAATTAATATATTTAATATTCAATGTTATGAATTATTGCCCTGTCTTTGGCACGAGACTCGTAAAAAGATGAATATTAAATTAAAAAAATATACTATATATAATATTCAATGTTATGAATCATTGACCTGTGTTTGGTACGAGACTCATAAAGATATGAATATTAAATCAACACAAGTTTAATATCCTACCATATGAAATATGGTGGCCTATGTTTAACACGAATATTCAACTAAAACGGGATTATTAGAACAACGTTTATAAAACAGTTCTAGATGCAACACTTATAAAATATGAAAAACATGAAATTTTGTCAAAATGGAAAAAAATGGGTTAGCATCATGAAAGTGTAGAAAAATACTCCAGAATCTCAAAACTTTTTACGGAATTCAAAAATAAATTTTCTAGAGTGAGATATACCCCCCGAGATTATTTTCATAAATGGAAAATTTAGAGTTTTGAGGGTCTAAACAATCTTGGATCGCTGAAAAATAGTTTACATCATGACCAAAGGTCGTGAAAATTGGTCTCTGGCCCGTTTCCAATTAGACTACCAAGTTTTATCGCATTCGGAACAAGTTCGAGGATAAAAATACTATTCACTGCAAGCACTTTTTGAAATTTTTTGTTCGAGAACTGCTTGAAATTTGTAAGGTTGATAGAAATGGATTAGGTAACCATCAAAACAACATATATATGGTCTCAGTACATCAAATGAAACTGTATTATTTGATTCTTAACTATTTTGCTAAAATCAAACAAATAACAAAAAAAAATCTCAACAGATTTGTTAAACAAATAAAATTGTTCTCAATAGATTTGTTAACAATCAAACATATAAAACTGTTCTTAACAAATCAAACAAATAAAACTGTTCTTAATAAGATTTGTTATATAAAACTGTTCTTAATCAAATTTGTTAAAATCAAACAAAAATTCTTAACAATTTAACGAAATCAATTCTCACCCATAAGAATAATTTTTTACATAATTTAGCATGTAATACAAATCATCATGATAAACAAATCATTGTTAAAATTATCACGTAATACTAATAATCATGATAAACAAATTAGTGTTAAAATTATTACGTAATACTAATAATCATGATAAATAAATCAGTGGGGAATTTAAACATTAAAAAAATAGAGTTTAGTAACATATGTAGTTTGATCTTTTAAATTCGTAGAGGGACAACATGACAATATTTAAATGAGGCTCTGATACCACATGTTAAATATCATACAACATGAATAAGAATTATATATATAACAATAATTTAATTCTTATAGGATCTTGAATATGTTCATGCATTCACCACTACTTTTTTAACTACAAACTTTATGAAAAATTACCTTTCTCCATTGAGATTGGATTTGGTTGTTGGAGTTGATTTGCCTCAAGAACAACTTCTTAAATTACTAGCTCTTCCTTCTTCAAGCTCTAGAAAATAGCCAGAATGCTGATTTATGGAAAAATTTGGAAAAATAGTTTTTTTCCTTCTTAGCCCAAATATATTTTGTGTGTTATTATGTACCAATTAGTGGAGATTGGTTCACTATACAGAAGGGGACCCGAAATTCTCCTTTAAACTCATCATCTATCATCCACTAAAGTAGCTAAAGGGTCTCACAAATATACCAAAAGTCACGTGGCTTTTGGAATAATTTTTTAAGATTAATTCCATTAATTTAATCAAATTTGCCCCTTTATTTAGACAACACTAATTTAGGAGAAATAATCTATTTAATTTATAATTAAAAAATTTGGCCAAATTTTATAATTAATAAATAATTAAATATTAATTCCAACAAGAAATCCATATGTAATAATCATGATTGATATCTTGTACAATTCAATAAAAAAAGTAGCCATAACAGAACCCATTTTACTCGACAAAAAAAGTAATCATAGGAAAACCCACATATAATATTTATTTAACAAAAAAAAGGAACCATAGAAGAACCCATTTGCAGTAATTGATTTTACGGACAGTTTTTTTTATCTTGAAGAAGAACAAATTTTAATGTCATATTTTTTCTTCATCTCACTCGGATCCTTAACAGCAGCTACAAAAAACTTAGTTATATTATTTCATGCATACTCATAAACACAAACAACTAAAAAGAAATATAAAGATTATAACTAAGAAATATAAAAAATCTCAAGACATTTAAATCTGTGTGTACCCATATCATTATTGTAAATAACAGTTGAAGCACTACCAACATACGTGGAAAAGAGCCACGAAATAGCATCGAGAGAGATAAAGAAAGAGACTGAAAATATCATAAATAAATCTAGATGAGAATCAGAACATTTTTCCAAGTTTAAGCAAAAATCGGATATTAAACCCAAATGTCGAAAGAACATAGAAGGGGAAAATATAGGGAGACGTACTAACGTTTTCCCAAACACATTGAACACAAAGAAAATATAGAAAGAAAAGTCCAACGAAGGTACAAACATTGTCCTGATCTAAAAAAAAAAACATATACAAAAAAATTCAAATAGTTGATATTAAGAAAAAAAAGCATCATTGCAAAATCAAACTTTGGAACTAAACCAAAAAAAAGTCGAGATTTGCATAATCAAACAAAGAACCATATTAGAGTTGCAAAACAAATTTATAACTAAAAAAATCCCAAAAAAAAAGTAGAGAGATATAGATCTAACTCGGTGGAGATCTAACAACCTCCATTTTGTTATCTACAGCCAACCCTATCTAAGGTTTGTAAAGAAAATGATGCTATTTACCTGTGTGCGCTTGAAAGAGAGAGGACACTGAAACAATAATTTCACTTGCTTGTGCTTGAAAGATAGAGATCCGTGTGTCGTGTGCTTGAGAGAGAGAGAGAGAGAGAGAGAGAGAGAGAGAGAGAGAGGATTTGTGGGTTGTGGGTAAATATAGAGAATGAGAGGAGGTAATCTGAGTAAGAGATTGAAAATTGATCAAATTGGGTCAAATACTCTTTTAGCCTTATTTTTGAATTTTGATATAGAGGGGGGAATATATTGGAGTGTGTAAAAAGAGTGGGAACGCAAATTAATGAGGGCAAATTAGGTAAAGTAGGATAAATTATTCTCAACCATTGGATTATTGCCTTGTTGGCTTTAATCTGAACCGTGAAGTATCTTCCCATCTTATAAATAGTAAAAACACCATCGTAACTTATATATATATATATATATATATATATATATATGGCTTACATTTTTACAAAAAAACCCAGATAATATTTGTTTTGAGTTCCTCAAAATAGCCATTACAATGTGCAACAAGAAGTGTGCAAGAATCACCTATGTTTTACAACATCAAAGGGTGTACAATTCTACTTGTCATCAAATTTGGGTTTAATGTAGGCAATCACCTTATTATTTACTTTGAGTGATTGTTACTTATAATATTGGTTATTATTTCTTAACGGATTATTTTATTTTTTACCATATAAGGGAACATGTATGTTACTTTAGTACGTTAAAGTTTGTCCATGTTGAACTTGGTGTTCTTACTTTATTATTTCTTGATCTACTTGTGTGACTTAAATGATTGCATTACCAAAACTTCTTAAAAGCTTAAAATTTAGTTTAGACAATAATATTAGTTACAAATATTGTGTATTGATTAAGTGTATAATATCTTTACACTTTTGAACAATCACTAGAAAGGGTTGTTCACACGCGATATGAGGATAAAACTTTGTACAATATTTTTCTGAATTAATTTTCTATAACTATTATCATATTTTTTTCAACTACTAACATATTCATACTTATTCACATGTTTTACACTTACACATACATCTACACTTTTGCATAAACTTTTCACGCACATCTTCACCTTTGAACGCACTCTCGCATATGTACGCGCATAAGAGCAAGATAATGTTTATGTACCCTTTATAGAACTGGAAGGGTGGAAGGGTGACTGATACCTTCCCTCTTCGTAACATAGTCCCCCATTATATATCTTCTTAGTTTTGTTTCAACCATGTTTCCTTATAGTACCTTTTAAGGAATATATTCTCCCTTTTGTCTATTTTTAGTAAAAAGAGGTTGGCGGCCTTGAGTTTTACATCGTCGCACACATTACTCCCCCTTTATCGTCCAATTATCCCATCATCATATGGCTTCCACGAAGTAAAGGAAAATATGAGTGTGCATGAAGTTTCACTCAAGTGGGTGTAATGCGGCACCCGATCGAGCGATCACTGCGCTTGAGTTGAGATGGACGTACCACACGTTGAGGACCTTTTCCAAACCTGATCGGGCAAAAATCAAGAGGTGTGTAAATAAATTGCCATTGGGTTAGTCTAATGCACAATATGAAAACCTAAACTTACTACACTTATAGGGTTATAAATGTGAGTAGGGCATAAAAATCTACAAAGAACACATATTAGAGTTTAAGTGATTGATTCCTTTAAATAAAATGTAAAGATGCCTTTTAGGTTGTTTTTAACTACAACTATATTAAAACAATATATCAGCTAGTTTAACAAACATATAAAATAATAGATTGAGGAGTATTCCCCCATTATTGTCATACATGAATAATTGGTGTCATGATAAAAAAAGGCATCTCAAGGGTTAAAAATCACTTCGGAAATATCAAACGTATATGGTGCAACACAATTGTAAAAGATAGAAACTTTAACTATGAGCTTGGTGTCAACAATATTATTGAAATTATAAACAAAAGTTGCAACAATAAATAATGATTGCCATAATTTATGAAGGCATTATGGTGAGATTTCAACACATATTTATTTAACCTATGAAATTTTAGGAAACATCATCCAAAATAAAAATTAACAACCAATGGTTGGTTCATGTTCTGAACCCAAGTATTTAGATACAAAGCACAAATAAATAAAGCATAATTAATTAAAATCAAAAGTGAATAAATAATACCATAAGAAAGTTTTTTTGTATAAAAGAAAGTTTCAAATTGCATTAATAGAGTTTTTATCTATTGACCTTGAGGAAAAACAAATAAGGAGGGGGGGGGGGGGGGGGGCGAGAGAGATGGATATGAACCTATTCTCCCCCTAAACTAATTAAATTAATAACAATAACAATATAAAATAAACTAAAAGTAAGATAGAGTTAAAAAGAAAAGAAATAAAAAAGATCCTCTCCCACCCCCTATACAAGCTATTTGACTACTTTATTTATAGAAAGATTCAAAGTCCTAAAGTCGTATCGATTGAATTTGTTTATGGGATCAATTCAACCAAAATTCAAAACTTGGACGCTAAGTTATCACGAATTGATTCGAAGTTGGATTGAATCAATCCGACGGACTAATAGTCAACAACTTTACCGGTTCAGTCGATTATTCTTTCTTCGTTTGAACATGAACTTCCTCATTTTCTTCGTTTTATGTCAAAATGACGCACCATTTGAAACCAAGTGACCTTGACTTGATGATATACAACTTTCATGAAGAGTCCAATTATGGATGTTAAGTAATGATTTTACCAATTTGCTTTTAAAGGTGTGTTGTCAGAAAGATTTCCATACTTTCCATTTAGCATCCAAATACTTATAAAAGCTCAAATATACCTTGTACAAGATGCTAACAATCATTATATAGGTTAGTTAATAAATGACCATATATATGAGGATTAGTGGGAGTGGGAATACAATAATGTGTAAAAAATAGGGTAATGATATAAAATATTCGAGACTAATAAGAACCCAGTATTCATATTATTATACATAAAACATATTATAAATATACTACCTTACCAACTGGAATAATATTTTGGATATAGTCTTATTAAGTACATTACCAACAGTCATTTTTATCCAATAACTTTCAATGTTAGAATTGAAAAAAAATATATATTCTCTAACATCAATTTTTATATATATTTATACATTATATGACATGGAAATGCAATTATGATATAAATTTGGGACCCCTTCTCTCCGTGGTTAAAAATGCCAAATAATATTAAAATAAATACAATAATGTTGAGTTTGTTTTATCATTCAATTAATAAGGTTTATTGTGTAGGTTAACATATTAATTAAAATCGATTAATGAAATATTAATTTATATTGTATGTGTTCCTTATTTGAATATAATGCACTTGTTGTCAATTTTATAAAATACCGCAAGTGCACATGCTATTATAGAATAACGAGTGTACGTACGGGTCGAACCCATAAAGATTTGTCAATTTTAACTTTTAAAAGAATTGTAACTGTCCAACTAGACTAAATGGGATAGGGAATAATTATTAAACTAAATAAAAGCAACTACGATAAATGAGAGTAACACAAGAGATTTGTAAATAATTATAGAAGAATTAGGATTCGGGGTCCATCTATCACGTAACTAACATTGCACACTATTTAATTTTGTTATTTTCTTTTTATAACTCAAATTAAACCGACTCTCGTCATGTTTAATTTGGAAAATAAAACGTTTAAGTCAAAATAAATTTAAGTTCTCTAATAGATTGCCAAAATCCCCATTCCCTTAGAAAATACAAGTTTAAAGTTCGCAAATATATTTAAGCATGGACTATCAAAACAATCAAAGTGCAGGGATAATCCATCAAAATTTACTATTTTTAAATCTCAAAACTCGATTGACAAAATAATTTTGAAGGTTTACTAACACACTCTCGTGCCGTTTTAAAATGAATACCGAATTTTTGATAACAATTAAAATGAGTAGGGAATAAAGAACAATCAAATTAATGTGACAATATTAGCCAACTATGATAAACTTCACCCTAATCCTAATATAAGAATCAAACTACTATAATGAAAGATAAATTACAAGAATGAGTATAGATTTTCATTAATAAATCAAATTTACGATAAGTTCTCTCACAAATACTCTTCAATCCTCTAAAAGAATGATAAAATCTTACCCCTCAAATTGATTACAATCACTCAAAATTGCTCTTCAAAATTCTTCCTAAAATTGTGAGCTCAAGAGTCATTTTTATAAGACAAGGGGTGAGTTATTTGAGTTGTGGAGGGACTCTCTCTAATTGGCCGAATAGTGTTGGAAGTTATCACTCCATCTCTTTAATCTTTGGATCGGGATAAGTGACCGAATTTCCCCAAACTCGAAAACTCTTAGATCTCCTTACTGGACACGCACACCGAGTTTCATCCAAATCGGAAAAATTTAGGCATTTTTTACGATTTCACAGCCTTTTTTCGAACGATTATAAAAATCAGGCTTTTCGCGCCTTTTTCGACTTGACCATCAATTTGCACCAAATTCCATAATTACCTACAAAAATTTCACTAGGCAACTTTTTTCACAAATTAGCACAAGAATATTATAAAATTATCGAAGTGCCCATCTTTGACTTAAAATTGCCGTTTTTAATTCAAATTCAGTCATTTTTGCATTTTTTTCGCTTTTTAACAAAATGGTCCTAAGAACTTATTAAATAAAATAAAATAGGACTAACATAATATAAATTTGGGTATAAAATATACAAAGTAATGCACTCATCAAATACAATCTTCATTTTATTTAGTTTCTATATTAAAAGTGGATAAATTCAATGTTTCATCACAAAATAGACTATTACTCTACTTAAGTAATCTACTAATGGAGATTCGATTGTTTTATTTTTGCGTCACTTGAGTTATATCATTAAATGTATTTGCGATGGTTTGATATAAATGTCTGGGCTCCAAAGAATGATTTTCTTCATCCCCACAATCAAGTGGGCACACAGAGGAACCACCGATATATGACACAGTTTTATCTGGTCCACTAGGGGGACCTGAGAGCGTAGAACCGATATTGTAGAGCAATAACCCACTATGGAACCACCCACAATCAACTATATGCTAATGAACACTCCTCTATTCATCAGGACACGGGGGATAACTGGTCAACCATAATAACTGCCATGTGAACTACCACGTGTGTCATTACTCTCCTAGGAGTTAGTTGGGTCGGGATTGAATTATATGTACGACTAATATATAAATCCATAAGGGAATTGAAGAAGAACATGGGCCTTTTTAGGAAAACAACCATATACACTCTCTCATTTGATTATACTAAATATTCACCCTTCCATTTTTCTTGTGTACGTAGGCTAAAGCAAAGCCAAACCATGTACATTTGGTGTCTTTATTTGCATGCTCTTTCGATTTTACAAGAACAAATTTAAGGTGTTAATTTTTATTCCAACACTTTTTTGCCTATTATAGTAAAATATGTTGGATAATTTTAATCTTACACCATCACACATAATATTCCCCCCATAGTCCAAATATATCCTCTTTGTCTCACCTCTGAGAAGGAAAGAAAAATGTAAGCGTGCATGGAGTCACCATTGAGTGGGTGAACCTTATGACCTGAGCTAGCGACCACCCCATCTAGGCTAGGGTGGTCACACCGCTTGTTGAGGCCCTTTGCTGAACTTAATAGGCATATTATTATACATAAAACATACTATACATATATTATCTTTCCAAAATAAGATTTTGGATATAGTCTTATGAAGGACATTTCCAACATTCATTTATATCCAATAAATTTCAATGTTAGAATTGAAAAAAATATTCTCAAACATTGATATTTTTATATTTTTATACATGACATGACATGACAATGAAATAATGATATAATTCGTTGTATCTCTCTGTCTCTTTCTCTTTTAAGAAAATGCCAACTAATATAAAAATAATATCATTAGAGATATTAGTAATTGTATTCTAATTTTTAAAAAGTGCCAAGAACATACATGAGCATTTTAAAAGGAAAATAACGCATGTGATAGATTAGTAAATATAAAAAAAATTATTAAGATGACTAAAGTACTTTTGGGATTTAGACTCATTTCCAGACATTCATTGCAAAATGCATCGCCATATAAGACAAAAATGCATAATATATATTTTGCTCAATTAAACAAGTGCTTTTTTATTTTATTTTATTTTTTTCGGCAATTTATGCATAATTGTAATCCCCATAGGATTATGTTTGGGACATAAACCTTCGTCCGACAATTGGAATTTCATAAAGGCAACAACTTTATGTAATTCCCTTTTTCCTTTCATAAATGACAACATTTTAGAAAATAATATATATACCCTCAATGTTTAAATAAGTTGCCCCATGAAATTCCTCCTTAATATCATTCCCTCTTATTTTCATTCCATCACAGTTAAATGGATTTTTCAATCACAAACCCAAGAAAACCAATCACCAAACGATGGTTCTAGACATCAAAATAATATATTTATAAAGAAAGAGACCATTGATTTGCAAATGTTGGTTGGAAACTTTGATTGATTCATCATAGTTGAGGATCATATGAGTATTATATTATGGGATAAAATTATGGAGAAATTTGAATAATCAATCGAGTGTGGAAAGATATAATCCATGATATTAATCACAGTAAGGTAAAGAACACCTCAAAAAGCCATGCAAAATTTTTGTGCTGTAATTGGAAGAGTCACTAGGAAAATATACAGTAATTACACCGACGATGATGTGCTTCCTATTGCTTGCGCAATGTGCAAAGCATATACTTGTGGGACATTAAATTTCATTAAATGATTGAGTGTTTGGAAACACTTTTAAACGGGAAAACCATTTTCAAACATGGTGTCAAACATATACAAAAATTAGGATAACATCAACATTGTGCAATGAGCTAACCGAGTCCAAGCTCAGCCTACCTTCCACACCCATTGATGAGGGATAAATGTATTTCATGTCTGGTGTGTTGTTTAAGGACGACCCTTCCTCTCTTTTGCCCAACTAAGGACCGAGAGGTCAGCCAAAAGAAAAAATATGTGAAAGAGAAGGAAAAAATGGGGTTTAATTTCTCTGAATATAGTGTGCCCGACTTCGTGGAAATCCTTAATGTGCGAAAAGTGTCCTTGGATAATGCTCGTGCCAAAGAGCATAGAACATATATCTCATTAATGGAGGAAAAATAAGAAATCGTCAAACAACAACAATGAGCGTTAGGAGGAAGAAGTTGACATACTAACAAGAAAAGAAGAATAAGAAATAGTGCATCACAACTAATCCTACTTGACAATGCATTTTGGAAGGGGTAGGGGAAGAGCCAAGAGCCAACAATGCGATAAAGTTACAAAAATACCACCCTAATAGTATTGTTATTGTTTAGTTTGATTTATCATTTGAATAATAATGTTAAGGATTTTAGTGAACATATTAATTAAAATTGATTAATGCAATATTTATTTAATTAGTATGTGTTTCAAATGTGAATTTAATGCGCTCCTCATTCAATTTAAATTTTATATTTGAAAATGCTAGTTTTAATGCTTCATCCCAACATAGACTAATACTATACTCAACTAATCTACTAATGAATATTTAATCGTTTTATTTTTGCGCCACTAGAATTATTGCATGATCTGTTGTTGCAGTGCTTCAAATGTCACGAGAAGTTAACTTCCGCCCTATCATGCTAGAAATATGTTTATGTATTTTATATAAAAATTCATGTAGGTCCTGTTTGGTTGCGCAAATTGTTTGATTATGTAAATTGGTTCATTGTGAATTAATGAATTGTAAATGAGTAGATTTGAAATGAGTTTAAATCCAATTTTACACAATGTTTGGTAATCTGAAATTGATGTTAAGGTTTTATGAGGAAAAAAAGATTAAAACAAATTAGGTGTGTGAGAGTGTGTGTGTGTTGGGAAGGAAAGGAAAGAGAGAAATGAGCATGCACATTATGTGACTCCTATTTCAAATGGATGCATTTCACGTTTTTTGTGAAATGATCCAATTTCTGCGCTAAAATGAGGCAATTATTGAATCATTTCATTAATGAAACCAAACACAATTAATGGATCAATTTGTAAATGGACCAATTTATAAATGAGTCAATTTACAATTTTAGGACAACCAAACGGGGCCGTAAAAAATGCATATTGTGTATCATCCTAGACATTTGAAGTGGGATTTTAATAAAAATAATGATGCAAAATACATTTAAGATAATAATCATGTGAAGAGACAATATGGAGATGGCAATAGAGGTATAAAGTGGAGGGCAAAATGGGAAGTAAAAAATAAAAGTGAATCTTTTTGGGGAGTGCGTGGGGGTGGAGGAGTGTGTGAGTAGTATAAAAGGGGATCGATGGGACGAGCAAATTGAGAGAGAGAGAGAGAGAGAGATGGGTGCAGAAGCAGTTGGAGGCCAAATAGTGGAAGTAGAAGAGGGTTGTCTTCCTCTGGTGTTAGGTCTCCAACCTTCAGCACTCGTCGATCATGTCGCAAGGGTTGACTGGTCCCTCCTTCATCACATCCCTGGAGAGAGAGGCGGCTCTTTGCCGGTATTATATTATACTATTACCATTACCCATTTCCTTCTTTTTTAATCTTTTGCTATATGGTTATGAGCCATTGCCAATTCATTTTAGTGTTAGTGGTTTTTGCTTTATGTGCATCATCACATTATTTTGGGCTCAACTGCTGACCAGTTTACTAAAATGTGAAGCTCGTAGGGGATCTTTTTCAAATTCCCCTATTTGGTGTATGTTTTTCCGAACCCTCTATCGAATTATGTACTCCAGCGTCGAGGGGTGGAGTTTTCTTTACAAGGTTCTGGATTTTTTTTCCTTCTACTCAGAATTGTTTTCATTTGAATGGTTGTACACAATCGTACGCAAGATTTTGAGCCCGTGGGTGCGGAGCTAACGGAAAATAAAAAAATTAAACTAGTATTAGAGAAATTTATAGTCATGAAATACCATGCATTAATATTCAATGCCTTACATATTCTGAAAAAAATGAGTGATATCTTCTCATTGTCAATAGCATCCAATAGTTCTCTTTCAATATATGCCACCGAACAATCATTCATAGTTTCATTCCCCAATCAATTTCGTAGTGACGTCTCGATGATCTTCATCGTGCTCGTCATGCCTCGATTTCTTTTTCCAATTTCTAAATCCCACACTAACAAAAGAATCACCATCCCTTTAGCAACCACTATCACGTTTGAAAAGATAGAACAAACAAACAACAACCCGCAACATCTTTTTTTGTGTTGTACTCCTACCAACTTAAAATGCCAAGGAAAATTGTGGTTTTTAGGTTGATAGAGGCCTTTTTGCAAGTAATACATCTAGATCAATTTTTTCGTTTCACCATTCTATTCATGAAGGCTTTTTCTTAGCCCAGGATCAGCTGGAATCGGCATCTACAACGGGTGATGCCGGATCCGGAACCGGGGGTGGAACATTGGAACCTTGTTCTCTTGCTTTCTTAAAGTACTTCAACATATTCTGAAATAATTAGATACATATTCGAAATATTGAAAAAAACACACTTCCCAGAACCAGTTACAAAATAATCGGACGGATATGGAGCAGCCAAGTAGGACGTTGGTCGGCCGGAGGTTAGAGCAAGGACGGCGAGCAGAAGCCTGCAGGGGGTGGGTTGGAGGGGGATTAGTTTCTAGGGTTCTCGATGTTAGAAAGCAAAGAAGCATGTTTTGTTCTGTGTAGCCTGGTAATCGATATATGGGAGGAGTAGCCTCACCAAATATAGGGGTAAGGTCGGGTCGGCCTGCATCTGCCTCTTCCTGACTTGCAGTTAAGCGGGAGCGTTGTGCCCAATTCAACAAATATATGGGTGTGAGCCTCTCCTAAGGCACCATTCTAGTCAGTTTGTTGACACAAATTAATATTTTGTTAATAGAAAATAGAGCTATATTTTATTAAAATAAGAAGATGGTCTCTTCTCATTTAAATCAACTGCAATGGGGTCCCTGTCCACCTCTATGGGGGTGGATGTCATACCATGAGAGCTTGATCTCATTGTTATTGTTAACAGAATTTATCCGATTACTTTTTAGTTAAAGTAATTAAATTATAATTTTTCCATTCACATTAACAGGTTTCAATAAATGAATTGGAGCATATACTAAGTGAGGTAAAAACTCATATTCTTCCGTCCCCAAACGATTCATCTCCTCTAAAGACAATTGCCGGAGGTAGTGTTGCCAATACAATTCGAGGTCTAGCTGCCAGTTTTGGAATTACATGTGGAATTATTGGTGCCTGCGGGGACGACGAGCAAGGAAAATTGTTTGTACATAATATGGAATTTAATGATGTCAACCTCTCCGAGATGAAAATTAAGAAAGGCCCAACTGCACAAGTACGCTTTGCAACAAATCCCTCTGAAGCGGTTTAATTTTATAATAACTTCTCATCATATATATGGAGATTGACTTTACGACGTTTCTTGTTTTATGTTTGTAGTGTGTGTGCTTGGTTGACGCAGTTGGTAACCGTACAATGAGGCCTTGTCTGTCAACTGCTGTTAGGCTTCAGGTGTTTAATTTTCTCATGTTTTGATTTTTATTTTGATAATTCTTTACATTTTCTATTTTATCTTTGAGCTCACGTCTTCTTTTTCTTTGTACGTCTTTCAGGCAGATGAGTTAAATAGAGAGAACTTTAGAGGTTCCAAGGTTAGTCATCTCTCTATAGAGTTAGAATCTGAGATTTACCTGTCCTTCATTACATTGTTATCTATTTTTGTGTTCCTTATATAGTTTTATTGTAATTCTAGTTTGGTTAGAATCTGAGATTTACCGGTCTTTCAGTACATTGTTATCTATTTTTGTGTTCCTTATATAGTTTTATTGTCATTCTAGTTTGGTTCGACTATAATGGTCAAGTCTATTAGTGTATAAAAAAATAATCTTGTTCTACCACACTTCCAAAAAATCACAACCTCCAAAAAGATTTTACAAATCGATCCAAGTTGTCCTCATTAGAGGCACTTCAAAAAGAATGTGAAAGATATTCCAAAATGGCTCATACATTGTGGATCGATTTGGTACATTCTTTTGGAGGCAGACTTTTTTGGTAAAAATATGTTGTGCAAGGATCGTTTTTTAACATTAGCCTATTAAAAAAATCAATTTCTGGTAAATGCACTAACACACTCGTGTGATTTCTGAAATGCACCACTATTTTGGAAGAACACGAGTGGAACGTGGCAAATATTTAAATATTGCTTATTATATTAAGATTAGTATTTCATCCTTAAACTAGTAGAAGAGATTTTTTTTGACTTCTCTTCCATAGTGCGTTATTATAAAATATTATATGCGTCATGAAACAGGCTCAGTTTAATTGATTATTACTCTTGGTTGATGTTTCAATGCGATTTTAATATGTTTATGGAACTCAGCGTAAACTCGTCTTTGCATCACATTTTCAGTGGTTGGTCTTAAGATATGGGATTTTCAATTTGGATATTATTCTTGCGGCTGTTAGGATTGCCAAACAAGAGGGTGTTTTTATTTCCTTGGATTTGGCCAGTTTTGAGGTAAGACTTTGCGTGTTGACTTTTTTCCTTACTCTCATCGCAATAGTATCTGTAATGTTCATATCATGAATTACATTTTTTTTAATTGGTTCATAAACTTTCTATTTGGCAGATGGTTCGGAATTTCAGAGAACCTCTTTTGGAATTACTAGAGTCTGGAAATATTGACCTCTGTTTTGCCAATGAAGATGAAGCAAGAGAGGTGGTAAGGTGAGCCAGTTGATTATTCAAAATTCTTAGCCTAATTTACGAATTGAAGTAATACAAATTTCCATTGAAATTATATAAATTTCTTATCTTGGATGCTGGCAGATTTTGTTCATGAAGTGAAAAAACTAAATTATGAGCTCTACTGGGTTATTTTAAGTGGAGGTTAAGCTGTTCGAGTAGTGTGAATAGTATTCGCAAAAAGTTGACATTTTAGAATTCGTTAATTAGATAGACTTAGGTTAAATTAAATACAAACAACACATTGACTGCCTCTACACATAATAGTAATGTGTGGTGCTTTAATTAATGGTGTATGCCCTAATAGTAGAATTATATTTTGACATCTTTTTAGGGGCAAACAAGATACTGATCCTGAAGCTGCTCTCGAATATTTGGGAAAGCATTGCCAATGGGCTGTAGTAACACTAGCTTCTAATGGCTGCATTGCAAAGCATGGGAAAGAGGTTAGTTAAGAATAGAGTAATTTTTACTTTAGTATCTCCATCATTTCCATATTTCGACTTTAATACCTTTTTTATATTTTTAATTGCCCCAATTCCAACATAAGTTGCGTCAATTTGCCATAAATTTCAGGCTAAAAGTGTCATTTAGAAACAAAAGTTTGTGTTTGTTGCCAAAAATTTCGAACTGGAACTTTTTGCACTGTTAACTGGGACTGTGAAGCGACGGAACTTTTGCACAGTTGTGGAGGTGCTAAAGAAAATCATGCTAAAAGCTATCTGCACTGAATCATTTATAGCATATAATTTATATTTTAAACGGTTGGAATTTAAATTATTTAAGGGCTTAGTTAAACACAATCAGCCTTTGAAATCTAATGACATAAAAGAACCATACTCTATACTAGGAAAACCCATTTCTTTGCAAGTTTGATATTTAAGCTTTGGCATCCCTTATTTACCGACAATATTGACGTGCGCTTGCAAAGTGTATTTCAGATAGTAAGAGCGCCTGCTGTAGGAGAGGCACAAGCATCCGATGCTACGGGAGCAGGTGACCTTTTTGCAAGTGGGTTCTTATATGGGCTTTTAAAAGGGCTATCCCTTGAGGACTGCTGCAAGTTGGGCTCTTGTAGTGGCGGGTCTGTGATCCGTTCTCTCGGAGGAGATGTAACACCCGAAAACCGGCAATGGATGTATAAGCAGATGCAAATCAAGGGCCTCCCTGTCCCAGAGCTTAGCAATTAAAGTTTGCTTATATGCCATTTATCTTTTCTTTTTTCCCCTTCTTTCAAATGCAAATGGCATTGTAACATCGGCAACATTGACATCGTTCTTGAGGGATGAAGGAGAGATGAGGTGCCATAGCATTAGTGTAGTTGAATATCAACTTGTTTCCGGAGAATTATATTTAAGATAAAATTTCTGAATTTGTCATGGTGACAGTAATGGTTATGCGGTTTTGCCGTTTATCTTAAGTTTCTCATGTGTCAATTCAGCCATTTAATTTAATATTATTTTTTATACAAACATGTATAAATAATCCTTATCTCCTAAATTAATATTTTTTTTTGAGTAAATGATGAATACCTTTGAATTCAAGAAATGCTTTAGAATTGTTGTTCTCTCATTGGTATTGTTCGCGCATATAACTTTGTAATCTCAAGTAGGTTTATATACTGTTTTCAGAAACACGAGTATTAATCTCGGACAAGTATTAATTTCGGATGGACTAAAAAGGAAAACACCGTGGAGGGATTAGAAGATACAACAATCAATCCTACAACTAATTATGTTTTGCAAATGATAGCCTTTTGTGCTACCAGCAATGTAAAAACTTAATCCCAAGTGATAGAATTATGGTAAGTCCATATCCTATTATATGTACTATTTTTACAAAGATTATTTAAGGATAACAGGGTTTATAATTTGGAACAAAATGAGAATGGTTTTTTTGGCTGCCCTGACATCTGCATTTTATGCCCTTGTGGATTCCTCATCAGAATATAGATAGGTCGATCAAAAGTTTCGTATGTACTCTTTAATGACATTTTCGCTAATCTCTTAATACATTTTGAGTATTTATGATATGTTTGGGTGTGAATCCCAGAACTTTGGGTGTCAAAATACCGGTATCAAACGGGAGCTACGAGCAAATAAAACACATTTTAAGAGTATCAATACTGTTACATGAATCATAATTGCATGAATGTGAAGTACCAAAAAATCTGCGGTTTCGGAATATGGGAGGAGAGCTTGGGGTTGATGGTTGATGAAGGGTTATAAATCTGCCTCTCGGATCTATTATCCCCCGTGGGAGACATCTATCACGAATGGGGAAATCAAGGCTGGCCCCTCAAAGACGCAATATGTATAACAATTAAAGTCTATATATTAAATAACCCTCATAAAATCAGGCACTGGTATTAGTCTTTCATGATTCTACGTATTTGTTCATGACCACATTGGTTTTGCTTAAAACTTTGCATGCTTGTGATTGTTCTTAAAACAGAATATGGAGTTTGCTTAAAAATTATGAAAAATTTACATGTTGCATTTAAAACTAATATTTAGAACAAAACATTACCTCAATCACCAACTACATTACATCTTACTGGAGAAAGAAATCCAATAACCTTAAGGGTCGGTAATTATAGCACCTTGCCGCGGAACAAATATACAATGGGCATGTGCCGAAGACATGCCACCGCAACCTATCATTTACAGGCTGCGGCCTTACCTATATATGCCTCACTGGCCTACTGCCGTAGCCCTTCTGTCACAGGATGTGGTCCCTTACTTGTTACAGGGTGCGGCCCCAGTTTGTCCACTCAACTGACCTCAGCCCCAATCCATTACAGCAACACATACACCTCCTATAAATAGAGGTACACACCTCGAGATTGAGGAGGCTGATCCGAATACATTTCATATACTGATATTCATCCCAAAGACTACTACACTGGGGGAGGCATTGCCAAATACTCCACGCCTCTCTGTACAACTTGGAGGCTATTCACCGGCATCACGGTCATCTCTGCGGCACTCCCGAAAACATTACAGACATGTATTCTCTTCTCTCATCTACATTGTACGCCTATTACGACATTGTAAACTTGTACTAAAATGTATATAATGAGACTATGACACCAAAGTGTATGTAGGCTCGTTTTAATAGCCGAACCACTCTATATCTTGTATTTTATCTCTCTTTACTTTCTCTATCTGTTTATTATGTATTTTACACTTGACTTGCTAGTACGAGAACGATAAGTGGACGATTTCTCGTATCATCAATCTGGTGCCGTCTGTGGGAAACAAGGTATTTCAGTATTGTTTCTCTATATTTTGGGTTCTTTAACACCTTATTTTATTCATGGGGATCCTTTGGATCATTCTCTTATCGGTGAATTTCGGTTATTGAACTTGTATTTTGAATACACCCCCTCATACGGGTATCCCATATATTCAGATCTGTCCATGGGTCTCCTTTTTATG
This sequence comes from Sambucus nigra, assembly GCA_949130495.1. Classification (NCBI taxonomy): domain Eukaryota; kingdom Viridiplantae; phylum Streptophyta; class Magnoliopsida; order Dipsacales; family Adoxaceae; genus Sambucus; species Sambucus nigra. The sequence goes on along the minus strand of OX422207.1, from coordinate 283,879,992 downwards.
ACCTTAGATCTATTTTTACATACCTCGATGATGTTACCTCACCAAGATAACGCTGAAAAGTGCAAAGGGCAATAGCCTCGCAAAGGTGGGTAGCTAGGGATGAGATCTATTTGCTCGTTCGCTACTTTATCAGCCTATGATCTAGGCTATCCTACTATAATTGTGCTGTTATTGTGCACCAAGAGGTTGTTCTGCCTTGGAAAGGCCCTAGTAGGTATGTTCTCCACGTGTTTCGTGTGAAAAACTCAGTTTCTGGGTTCCAATTCCGGGATTGCTTCTTCCTTCCCAAGAAGGGATGCGGCCTAGTAATTTAACTGCCCTTCTGCCGCAGGCCTTACTAGTGCAGTTGGTTTACAGCAGCTTCAAATCATCGGAAAGTGGTCACAAGTTCAACCTTGGTGAATTCCACAAAGAAGGCAACGACAGTGCACACATATGCCTTATTTGGCCACGACCTCAGCAATAAAATCATACAACGATGCAAACGTTGCATCCTAAGTTCCCAACTTTATACTTGGTTCATCCTATATGCTGTGATTACTCACTCCTATCTCAAATTATATATTTTGTAAAGACTAACAAAGCAGAAAATATAGGGAGAATCCATCCAGAGAATAGAAATGAAGAATGAGATTGCTCAGCTGTACAACCATCTCAATCATCTGTATGATAGTCACGCCTCACTCCAGACTCAGGTCCACTTCTTGACCCAGAGGGTTCTTATGCTAGAGGCCGCGACACCCAAAGTTGCTATCCAATCCGTAGTGTCCATGGCCATAGAAGCTACTGTCCTCGATGCTGCAGCCCTAGACCAAAAGAGGAAGAAGGTGGAGAATCCAGAGAAAACCTTTGAGTCCTACACCCCATTTCTCTATGAGATTGAAGATATATGTGAATTCATAAAGGAGGACAAGTTGCTGAAGTGGCCAGAGAAGATGAAGGCTCCGTCCCATAAGAGGAACCGGGATCATTGGTGTAAATTTCATCAAGACCATGGTCACGACACGAGCAAATGTTTTTGCGCTGAAAGATGAAATCGAAAGGCTTGTGAAGCAGAAAGTGCTACAACAATTCCTGAAAGATGCATAAGGGACGCAGCCTAATATGACAGGCTACGACCTCCTCATATACCTTAGTTTTCTTCCTTATTTCTATCTTATGTTTTGTGAATGATCCTTATAGACCTAACATTCAAGGCTTTATATTTTATTAAGTCAATTGCTTAAACATACATATCATGAATATATGAAATTAGGCTTACTTTATATTGTCCTAACAAAATCGTATCTATATATATGAAGAACATATTTAGCCATGTTCTATCTCTTGATTTCCCATTTATAAAAATCTTATGAATGACCTTCATCTTAAACTGATTTCAAGGGAAAGGTGGCCAGTTATCTCGAAAGATTATTTATTTCGGGAATGATCTAATGGTTCAAAAATGCCAACTTGGCAACCTTATTGTCTTACAACGCCATTCATGATGCATGGACATGTTCTTATATTTACAAGGCTAACCATCCTTCGGTATATGCTATTATCAATTTTAAGGGCTCAAATTTCCCCCACTCAGCTTTCGGGATGTGTACATCAGCCTGGGGAGGCTTAAAAATATCCCGTACATTATCTTGGGGAAGCTTTATAATACCTAGCCTGTGGGGTGGGGGTAATAACCCAATCAAAGCGATTGAAAGAAGTTGCGAAAGTGGTTTCATGCCATTTAAAGCAACTAAGGGATGTTGCGGTATTGACTTGGATTTGGATCCAATTAAAGCTACAAAGGATAAATGGCTGCAACCCAATTCAAGAAGCCCATGTTATGCAACTGCAGCCTTAATGGCCGTGGCCCTTGTGTGATGGATTCAAATGGGCAAGTTCAACGTCAAGATGAGAGGCTGCGACATTCAGTAAGGTCTGCAGCATCTAGAGCTAAAAAGCGTCAATATGAGGAGGTTGCAGTCGCAACCTCATGTTCCATGTTTGTATTAAAGGCAATATAGTTGCGGCCCATTAGCAAGTGCATACATTCAAGGAAATATCATTAACTTGGTGATCTCATACTAGAAACATCATTAACTTGGTGGATTGAGACAAACACCATTAACTTGGTGATCTCATGCTGGAAACATCATTAGCTTGGTGGACTGAGACAAACATCATTAACTTGGTGATCTCATACTGGAAACATCATTAACTTGGTGGATTGAGACAAACATCATTAACTTGGTGATCTCATGCTGGAAACATCATTCACTTGGTGGATTGAGACAAACATCATTAACTTGGTGATCTCATGCTGGAAACAACATTAACACTACAAGAAAATTAATTTTTTTCGGAACTTTTTTCTCGGTATTATTTAAAAATCCAGAGAATTTTTTCCCCCAGCATTTATTTATAAGTATTGAAAATTTACAGCATTTATATTGATGTGTCGCATAAATATAGCTTTTCTTAATTAATACAAACATAAATGTGGTATTTTTTTGGCATTTTATACCTAATGCCACTAAAATTAGGAAAAAAAAGCGGGTTGTTTTTTTGTTAAAAATGGCACACTACGTTCTCTCTCCCACCCGCGCTCTCCGGCCGTATCTACCTCAATATCTCTCCCATCACGTTCAATCTCTCACGTATCTAGCTATATCTCATAAACCTAATCCTCCCCGAACTTGTCTCTGTATCAACCAACCCATTCGCCTCAATCTCGTCTTCTTTTCCCCCTATTTAAAGAAGGAAGAGGGATCACAGTGCTATCATTCATCATTGTTCAGTTTTACAAAGCATTGAAAATCCAGACTGGCTCAGAGAATCAGTGGGTTTTGATCTTTGAAGCTTTAAGGTAAATTGCATTTTTTTAAATTTTATTTCAGTGTATGTTGCGGTAGCCTAGTGACAATACGGTGACAATTTATTTAGTGGATTTATGCATTCAAAATTATATCTTATCAAATTCTATCTGAGCTTTGGTAATATATTGTATGGGGACTGAACTGAGGCAAGCAGTTTTTTGGTTGTATATTACGTTTTTTTTAAAAAATATTTTTTAATTTTTTTCGGTATCTATTTTTTATGTTGCATATATTAGGTTTTGATTGGCTTCTCTCTCTCTCTCTCTCTGTCTCTCTCTCTCTCTCTCTCTATCTATCTATCTATCTATCTATCTATATATATATATATATATATATATAGAACAAAACAGTATGTAATTGGAAAACGAAAAAAAAATTGTTCCCCAACAAAACAAAAAGTAATTTTAAAAAAATCGATCATAATTTCCAAAGTCGTGCACGTCATGACCCAACTCGCATGTGTACAACACTTCTTGCATTGTAAATATTAGGCAAGAAGATAAAAGTTATATGTAAATAAAATAATATTTGACATTTGTTGTATGTAAATAGAATATAATTGGCATTAGTTTTAGTGGATGTATGAATCTTGGAGACCTTATTTTGATGTTTGTTTAATGGATGTGGATGTGGTTGTTTGGTTATATAAGTTGTTAAATAGTTAAACTATCATGATTTATTTTATGGATTTGATGGATTTTGAAACTTTTAAACCATTTACGACATCCTTTTATGAGGCTACACAATGCATATTGTAATATGTTATAAACTCTATGAGGTGACACAATGCAGATTTTTCCAACCCAAAATACCAATCTCATTACAAAAGTCAAACTAATTTCATTCAAAATACCAATCCACTACATTACAATCAAACTACTTTCATTCAAATTACATATTAAAATTAAGTTTCCCAACAATTTAAAACTAATTAAGTTGAGCTGTAGAGGTGTCACCTTCTTCCTCCAATAAAATTGGAAACAATAGTTGTAATAGCTTTTGGCACCAGAGTCTTCAGTTTCTTCTTGAGTGGACCTCTCTAACTACAGATGCTTCTTACCAATCATGGTTCAAAGTCGCAGTATCGGTCTATAACTCGGACACTCAATTTTTGACTCGATATCGGTATCGGTCTCGGGTGATATGGAACTATACACTATTTAGAGAACTCACAAAAATTTGAAAAAAATACAAAAAAGTTTAAAAAATAAGAATAATAATAATATGGCTCAATTAGACAAGTACAAAATCATCATTAGTATGCATAACATTGTTTAATTGTTTATACTGAATCATTATTTAGTATGCATACCATTATTTAAATAAACATATATTTAGTAATATATTCTTTGTGAATATTATAATAATACCTATTACTAGTTAAGGATATATATAATGTAAATAATCATACACTTTAAGAATAGATGAATAATGATTCATTTTAATACAAATTAAGTATATATAAAAAGAAGGTTAAATAAGAGATAACCCCTTTAGTAACACTATAAGAAAAGAAATGAGAGATTTAATAAAAAAATGATTTGCGACCACAAATCATCATATACCCTATACCGAATTGAAAGTATTTGCTCCGATCGTGACATGAGTGCAAAATCGAGGCTCAATTGAGTGAGTTAGAAGTTGAGATAGAGAGATCGATGCTTAGTTGATATATCATCTTAGTTGATATATCACCAATATGGGTCGATACTACCGTGATATCGTCGATATGGGCCGATTGTACCAAGATATCACCGATATGAGTCGATACTATCGAGAAATTACCGATACAGGATCGATTCACACCAATAATCGAATACTCAACTCGTAACTCGGAATCGGATCGGTGGGTACCGATGCCTAGTCAACTCGGTCGTATCGTCGTAGTATTTTTTTTGACTTTGAACCATGTTACCAATCTTGAGCGAGTGGTCATCACCATCAATCACATGCAATGCATTAACATAATTCATTTTCTTCCTTACAACGTCCAGCTTTACTAGTGGGAAAAGACAATCTTTGCTACCCTATACAAACATAACAGTAACTTTAAGTTGCAATAGGGTCTCATCACGTACTGCACCATTCATACCCTTTATTGGGTATCCCAAGAAAACTACCGCTAAGACATCAATATTTTCTCCACCAGCTACCATGTAGCTGACCCTTAAACCCATGGATTTCCCAGCCAAAATAAGTGGATGTTCAGGGTACTTAACGACAATCTCTTTGACAATATCCGAGTGAAACTTGACCAACTTATCTGCCTTTGGAGGAGCCCTCTTTTTCTCATCAGAAATGTATGGGCAGTCAAAAGTGACTACTTCAACAGCATCCAATGCCTTGGTCAATAATTCCTTCCATCTAATCATCCAATGAGAAGAAGAAGGGGTGTGGCACCATGAGCGAAAACCACCACCGAAGATTTGTTATTCTTCTTGTCAAGGACATGGTGTGATGAGGTGTCAGTTGGTGTATCATCTAATTGCTTTTCTTCTCCTACATTATTACACTTGCGCTTTACCAAGTTAGTTAGAGATGATAATGCACACTTATCTTGTTAATCAACCACCAAAGATTCAAAAGTTAATAATAGCATAAATAAAAAATTATAAATGAAAGTTATCTCAACAGAACTTAAGATAGGCATAAAAAGACATGTACCTTGTGTCACCACACACGACCATCTGCTCACTACTGGAGTACACGAACAACACCAAGAAGTTTACATCACAAAGATAAATAATTGGTTTTGCATTGAAATGTCAAAGGAAGCCATTTCACTTCTAAAAATCAACATTTGTCACAATTGCATTTCATTAAACATTCGGCACTAACATCAACACATCAACAAAATATATAGAATAAAATAAATTTCAAAACAAAATCAGATAATGATGATTAATTAGCTTAAATATTGTTACAAAATCAGATAATGATGATTAATTAGCTTAAATATTGTTACAAAATCAGATAATGATGATTAATTAGCTCAATTTCCAATAGACTAATCAACATCATAATACTTAATACTAAACTAATCAATAGGCTTATCTGCGCAAAGTAGGAGCTACTCACTTCCTCTTAGGATGTAGGTCAATACCTGTCCTGTCATAGTTAATACTTGGTATGTCATATTACTTGATAATATATAAAGTATGTTATGCAGAATTAATATACTGTTAAGAAAATTAACTTATAAGAGTGCACGAATAGGACTAAGCATACTTCCCCACAGTCGATAAATTTTATTCAATCCCATCAACACCAATGTGCATATTCAATCCCAAGCTGAGCGGAGTATAAATTAAAATTGCAAAACCATAAAACGTAGAAAATTATTCCTCTGTTTGTACCACTGACTTGTTCCTCCATATGTACAAATTGATTGAATGATTAGTAAGGAATGTGATGTGGGTGACATTCAGTGTATAAGCCAATTAGGCTACAAAAATTATTCCCCTGCTTGTGCCACTGACTTGTTCCACCATTTATTAAATTTTTTACACTAGCTATAATAAAACATTTATAAAATTAAGTTGAGAGAAAATGGAAATAGTGTCTCGACCTAAGCCCTTGATAGAAGATTTAACCATTTGTCACAGGTCATAGGCCATATGCCATGTGACAAAACAGCAGGCTTGTTCATGACAGACTTATGAAGCAAAGCAAAAGGCTTGTTCTGCTTCTTTGTCTTCGTCAATGATCGGAACTGAACATCTACATTCATTTTAGCAATCCCTGATCAGAAGCACACTACAAATAAGTAAAACTCACCTTTCGAAATGTTGTGCTTCAATGACTTTTAGGTTCAATAATTAGTAAGAAATTAATAAACATAGTAGCCATGTAGAATATAATGTACCTGTGTCAATGGCACAATATTTATTATGGTATTTATCATCTAACACACCATTTTAATGTGTATACAATAGGCTCCGCGTATAGAGGAGACACTGCACACGTTACCTAATAAGTTATTATTTGGACAAATTTAATCAATAAGTTGTCAACTCTAATAAATTTACTTTTCCAATTCTTTAAATCACCCATCACTCATGGTATCATATTGATTGTTTTAGAACCTACTATGTTTTAAATCACCCATCACTCATGGTAGTCTTTAGATCCTACTGTATTTTTATGTCTTTATAGTCTTGAGATCCTACTTGTTTTATCTATGGTTCATTTTAGAGGTTCTGAAATTAATTAACTAATATCAAACAACCTATTCTAAAAGTAGAACTGTTTGGAGTTAGAGTTATGATTATGGTTGAGTATGTTGAAGTCAAGTAGATAAGAATTCGTAATACGATTGAATAATTGATCTAAGGATTATAATATGTTTTTCTTATATGATCTATATGTAGGAAAAAGAAATTTGTGACATGGATTTGTTACATACATATCATACCTGCTTGTATCTACATTTTGTGTCCCTCTTTCTGCAAATTTCTATTTGTGTTCGTGACTACAATACATGAAAATGAAAGTGGATGTTATTCGATAAATCCGTTCAAGTAAAGTTATGAGGCGCTAAATTGAAATTAGATATGCATAGATCTGTGTTTATCTCTGTATGTATATTTTTGGATATCTCTTTGTATGAATACTTGTTTACATATGCATGTACTAATCTGGGTAAGACTTTATATCTTAATACATATTCAACAAAGGGTAATGACAGATATCATCTATCATCACGAGTTCAATAGTATATGATAAATTATCTACTCACACAATACTACAAATTGACATTGGATGACAAAAATATGAAGATATTGGACATGGAAGTCACTGGTGTCTTTAATTGTTATTGTATTTGCCAAATATCATCTATCATCACGAGTTCAATAGTATATGGTAAATTATCTACTCACACAATACTACAAATTGACATTGAATGATAAAAATATGAAGATATTGCACACGTAAGTCACTGGTGTCTTTAATTGTTATTGTATTTTCCACTCAATTTCCTTATTTTATCTCTATGTTATATGTTTATTGTGGTTTTTTTCCTTAAAAAATTCTTTTGGTTATGGGTTGTGTTGGATACTTGGTTTGGGGATATAACTCTCCATGGCAGAATTTTGTTGAAGTAAAACACCTATACAATATAGGTAATATCACCCCAAGTTCCTTACACTTCCGATGTCTTTAGCACAATAAAAGATATTTGCAATTTTGGATTTAAAACTCCTGAACCTATGTCGATAGGTATATTTAAGTGGCGGAATATATACATTAATCAATTCTAAAACCGTGAGTTCCTTCATGTCTTCAAAAAATGCTACTGGGAAATTTAATATATGGAAATAAGATGAAATTGGAAGATGGAAAAGGTTGAGATGTGGGAAATTTAGCTCAATAGTTATCTCCTGCATTTTTTGTCTTCTAGGAAATTGTAGTGTACTGGTAATGTTTGAATTCATCTATAGTTTCTATTGTCCACTCCTTCCAATCAAACACACGTGCAGCTATACGTAACATAGATAGAGAAAAATCTCACACATTGTCGTGCATCTTTGTCATTGTCTAACATTAAATTTGAATTTCGAAGTTTTTGGGCATATGAAACTGCTCTGTTTCTTAGCTCTTGAAGGCTGCCACTCATTTAAACAACCTTAGGCTTAGTACTGTAACATTAGGCATTTTAAGAAGTATCCAGTCATTATTTCAGCTGTAAAAAATAGTATTGCATTGATTTACTAATAGTTGTATGTGTTGTCGTGATGCATGATGTTAAATCGATTAAAATTTACAATAGAGGGTCGAGAATGATTTGATTAGACATAGCATTTTGTTATTGATTTCATAGAGAATAAAGATGGCGGATAAGTGAGGACTTAATTAGATTATAATTTGTTTGTTGGATTGTGAAGGAAAATATTTTATTAATATAACAATATAAAGGAAAAAGAATCTAGAAATGCATACCTTTAAACCGAGAGCTCGGAATATTGATTGAAACAAAAGTCTGAGAAATATATTTCTAGGGAACATAAATAAAGATGAAATTAATAAAAAAATGCTAACCGGGAAAAAGTAGAATATAATTAAAATATAGATACTAATATATTACATACCTCGTTCATTGAAATCGGACTATAGAAATGATTGGGCTAACATGGGTTGTTTTATAGTTGGGCCACATTTTCCCACTACTACTTGGTATGATGGCATTAGACTATAGAAAGTACATTCATGTGACACTTGAAAAATCAATAATAGAATTTTTATGTTATGAGTGAGTTATTTTAATTATTGTTAACTAATTAAGGTTAAAATATATTGATAGTTAAGTTTCCCCATTTTATAAGAGTAAATATTGGTAGTTTTCATATAAGGCCATATCCAAATGGTGTTATAATTAAAGTCTTACCATTTGTAAATTTACATAGTTTCGAAGGAGCATATTAATGATTTATGGTTTAACATTTTATTTATTTATTGTATTTTTTATGAATCTTTCCGAATGAATCTAACAACAATTTTATTTTAGTGTGAGGTAATCAACAATCTTTTTCAATGGATAGCGATAAGAGTTGGATGGAGTTGTCAAGAGTTTCTCTGCCTTATATTAAAGGAGTTAATAGGTTTCTTGATTTTACATTTTCTAATAAATACCCCGAGCTAGTGATCAAGTGCCCGTGTAAGAAATGTCGAAATACCATTAGCCATAAAAGAGAAGTTGTTTATGAGCATCTCATCATACATGGGTTTGTTAACAATTACACTAGGTGGATTTATCACGTAAAAGGTGCTCCATACACAATGGGAATTAGTGGAGCGGATGAAGGGCATGACCCGAATACAAGAGATGATATGTATGGACTAATACATGATATATTCGAAAATCAAAGTGAAGAGGGTATGCGATGTAATGACCCGTATGAAGACCAAGATGGGATGGATGAAAATGCATCAGCATTTTTCAAGTTGTTAAAAGATGGGGAATGCGAGTTGTAACCTGGTTACAAATCTTTTTAATCACTTTCATTTATTGGTTATCTATTTTATATGAAAACACTTTACAAGTGGATCCACACGTCGTTTACAACATTGCTTCAATTCTTAAAAGAGGCACTTATGGAGGGTGAAAAACTGCTAGGTTCATACTCTCAAGTAAGAAAGACGCTTAATGATCTGGGGTTTGATTATCAAAAAAATTCATGCATGTCCAAATGATTGTATGATTTATTGGAAAGAGAATAAAGATCATGATGATTGCATAGTATGTCATACATCAAGATGGAAGCAATTTTCGGGTGAGCCTAATGATGAAGAAGCTAGGGGTCAAAAAATTCCCGCAAAGGTTGTTAGGTACTTTCCACTGAAACCAAGGCTTAAGAGATTATTTATGTCATTGAAAACATCCTCCCTCATGAGATGGTATGCGGAGGAACGCGATGACGACGACATATTAAGACACCCGACTGATTCTAAAGCATGGAAAACCTTCGATCAATAAAATCTAAAATTTTCTAGCGACTCTCGCAATGTTAGGCTCGGACTAGCAGCCGACGGCTTAAATCCTTTTAGAACAATGAGCATATCTCATAGCACATGGCCCATTGTTTTGATGATATACAAATTGCCTTCGTTGATGTGTATTGAACAACCTTATCTTATACTGTCTACATTGATTGATGGTCCACGCAGACCAGGAAATATTATTAATGTTTACTCGCAGCCTCTCATTGATGAGTTGAAGGAATTGTGGAATGATGGCATACTTACTTACGATGCATAGACTGGAAAAATGTTCTGTATGTGTGCAACATTAATGTGGACAATTAGTGACTTTCCTACATATACAAACTTGTCAGGTTGGAGTACAAAAGGGGGATTGGATTGTACTTGTTGCAACAAGAACACTCGTTCACAGTGGTTAAAGAATGGGATTTTTTTTCTATATGGGTCATCATCGGTGGTTGGATCACAACCATAAATTCAGAAATGATACCGTAGCTTTTTATGGTAAAGTTGAAAGAGAAGTCAAACCCACTTAAGTATCTGGGGATGATATCTTGGAGCAATTAGAGCCAATGGAAAGAAATAATGAGAAGGGTCACTCATCAGCGACGAAGAAGAGAAAAACGAGTATCGTCGGTGAAGGGAATTGTGATAGTTTTCTAAATTGGAAGAAAAAAAGCGTATTCTTTCAGTTGCCGTACTGGAAGGATCACTTGATTCGTCACAATCTTGATGTTATGCATGTAGAGAAAAATGTGTGCGATAACATACTTTGGACATTGTTAAATGTTGATGGAAAATCAAAAGATAATATAAAGGCTCGTTGAGACCTTGAGAACATGGGTATTCGAAAAACATTGCACCCTAAGAGCTTGCCAGATAGAAAAATATATTTACCACCAGCATGCTTCACAATGAGTAAAAGTGATAAAGACATATTTTGTAAGGTTTTAAAGAATATCAAAGTCCCAGATGGTTATGCATATAATATTTCACAGCGTGTAAACATTAAAGGCTGGAATATTTCTGGACTTAAGAGCTACGATAATCATATCATAATGCAACAATTACTCCCGTTAGCAGTATAAAAATCATTGCCTACGAATGTAGCAAGGTCTTTGATTGAAATATGTAATTTTTATCATCATCTCTATTCAAAGACAATGACCTTCAAAGACTATGAATATTTTCAAGATCGTGTTGCTCTTACACTCTGTCATCTTGAGAAAATATTCCCCCCAATTTTTTTCTATGTTATGGAGCATTTGACAATCCATTTAGCTGAGGAAGCAATGATTGTTGGACCACTAGAGTTTCGATGAATGTATCCCATCGATAGGTATGTTTCGTGTATGCATTATGTTTGTGTCATCTAAATTAATGCATATAAATACTACTTAGAAGGATCAATTACTGAAAGATACCTAGCAGAGGAATGCACAGCATTCTGTGCGAGGTACCTGGGTGATGTTGACAGTAAGTTAAATCGACCTTTACGAAATGATGAAGTCGATGAAAACTCAAGTTCAATAGGTAGTACATTAGGTAAAGGAGTAGCATTTAGGCTTGATGGCACTTCGTTTTCACAAGAACATCGTTACGTGTTATTCAATTCCACTGCAATGAAGCCTTTTTGCGAGTAAGATAACATTTGAATGGATTTTAAAATTTATGTAATTAAATATCCCTCTACATTATACAATTTATGCATATATGTTTTTACAGGAAATATATATCAATTCTAAAATAGGAGAGACCTCGTGTGGGGCACTATAAAATTAACCACATTCACAACGAAACATTTCATAAGTGGTTTGGGGATCATGTAAGTCATCTTTGTATTTATATGTAACCACATTTTAATATGCTAATGACATATTTAGTTTTTACAAATCTAATTTTTATTACTCAATCATATGAAAAAATTAGGCACGGAATCTAAATGAGGGAAAGGTGTCAAAGGAAGTTGCAATTTTGGCTCCAGGTCCCTCCCAATGGGCTAGAAGATATACGGGATATATTGTAAATGGGTTTAGGTTTCGCACTAAGTGGCGTGAGATAAGATTGAATACTCAGAATAGTGGAGTTATGCTTGATGCCACCACTGAGAGTTTTACAAGTGCAAAGGACAAACGACCTGTTTTCGGGGATGTAACATATTATGGAATATTAACAAATATATTTGAATTGCGCTATTCAAATGATTTCAAGTTTGTGCTATTCAAGTGTGATTGGGTTGATACCCATTCGGGGATGACAAAGGATGATTTTGAGTTCACATTAGTGAACTTCAAACATTCACTATACAAGCATAATCGACTGTCAGATGAACCATTTATATTAGCATCTCAGGCCAAACAAATTTGGTATGTGCGAGACCCAATTGAAGAAGATTGGCATGTTGTCGTGAAGATGACACCGAGAGATTTGTATGACATGTATGGTAAAGATACTTATGGAGATGACACAATAGACACAGAAGTTGAGCCGTACAATATCCAATAATTGGATGACACTCTAATCAACCATGATGGGGATATTACATGGGTTAGGGCTGGTGTGGAGGGAATGATTGTTGACAACATAGTTGATATTGATGGCAATGATGATATTTGTGTTGATATTGACAGATACTTATGAAGATGATTAAAAGGCGGACGAGGAAGCTAATGAGAGTGATATAGATGAAAGTGATGAAAATGAGGAGACCAGTGATGATTATGATACTGACATGGATGAAGATGACAATTGACATGAATTTTTTAGTTATGAATGGTTTTATTTGTAAGTATGCTTAGATGTTCTTAGTTTAATATTTTAAAAATGACTAATGAATAAATATATTTTATTTGTTTCATATCATATATATGAATGGATAAATAATAATGGAGAGTCAAGTTCTTTTTGGTTTTAATTTTATTACTGTGTTTATTGATGATTAATGAATGACTGCTTTTTTTAATGATGATGAGTATTGATTATTGAGTTTGACATTATTTTCGCATATGCCTTTTTATTCTTGATGATGATGCTTTATTCTTATGCGTTCTTGTGCATGAGTATTTTTTTCCTCATTGTTCCTAAGTATCATTAATATGGCCTTAGCAATATGTTCTGATTATTTAAGAATTATAACTACAAGTATAGATATTAACAAGTGTGGGAATGAGTTGTAGGATAATAGGTATCAAATTGAAAGGAAAAACACTAGGAAGGCCACTATAGTGTCTACAAGTAGAGGCAGACCTATTTGCCACATAACACTGTATTACTCTCTCTTCTTTTTTTGTTCACTAGCCAACCTTATAGTCATTGTTCAGTAACTAAACTTTCAATGCAACCTTAATTTTATTAATTTTGCAACTGATACTTAGCTTGGAAAATAGGAATTCCAACATGGTACATATATTAGAGAACATTCACAAAAGAATACAAAAGATTACCTAACAAGAACTAAAATTTAAGCCTTACCCCCATCTTGAAAATTTGAGTTATACTACTATTATTGTGTATGGGGGAACTAGAATTTAATGACTCCAAATGAATATTTATCTTCTTGGTGCTACATCATTTTAGTATCAGAACACAAACTCCAATCCCTGTGTGTTCTCAATGCATCGTTATTCATCACATTTTTCTACCGCCATTCCCAACAATCAGCCACCGCTGCATCCTAACCCTATAACTGGGCAAAGTGGCTATAATATAAAAAATGGTGTCAAACAGTTATGAAAAAACCTCTCCTATACTAAATTGATTAAAATAAAAGAATATCTATAAAGAAGAGAGCACAGATTACTTAAGTAAAGAAGGAATTACATTTAATCTATCAACTAAAAAAACTGTAATTAAGTGGGATGGTGACAGTACTTTGAACATAACACCAATTATACACAATGCTTAGGATAGTACTTTTGTTAGCTTGGGTTAGTGATAGGTAGAGGCAAAAATAGGGTCGAATATTGAGTGGGGTATGGTTTGAGAAAATTGGTTGGCCTCGACTATTGAGTGGGGTATGGTTAGAGGAAATTGGTTTTTCTCTTGCATGATTATTTTACTATCATTACTTGTGTTTTGTATAACTTTTCCCTTTCCCTTGCATATGTTAAGGTTCCCATACTGAAGTTATAAAATTTATCTAAAGAGTATTCTAAGAATGAATTATTTGAATATCACTAATAGTGCTTCTTTTAAGCTTTTAAATTTCTACGAACCGATCACTAATTTTTCCTTTGGTTTACCACCGAGTATGTATATATTCACTGTTTCTGCAGTAAGTGGTCATTACTTATACTGAAAAGTATATTTTGGAATCATAAGGTGATATTATATATTATGAGGCTTATATTATTTTTGTTTATTTTATTCAGGTGTTGTAGCTGGAGCTAGAGAAATCATGTTGGAAGCTATAGTGTGATTTTAACAATTGAATAATGATCTTAAAGTAACTAATCGATTACAAAATTTGAGCTGCGACTGTAAGTTTCACTCAATTTTTCTATTAATTATGCGTAATTTCCTTACTTTGTGATGGGATATTTATTTATTAATCAGTACATGTGTAGATTTTATAAGTGTTTACTCCCCAAAATTCACAATTGGTTTTTGTGGATATAAGTTAGTCACCAAAAATTCACAATTGGTTTTCCTTACTTTGTAGGGTATAGCTCCTGTCTTGTAAAATTTAGCTCGTAACGTCTCACTAATGAATCAGTAATTTCATCCAAGATAGGTTTCTTAAGCTTATCAACAACATGCTTCTGACTTTTCCTTAAATTCTTGTAATTTTGACAGCAATCATGAAATCTCAGCACTGTATCGCTTGCACGACTTTCACTAGTAGCTACAAAAGCTCAATTACGCCCTAGTCTAAGATTTCCTTTCCCACTAAACAACTTCATACCAAAGGCCACAACACTAGCTGATGCTCGAGGAATCTTTTTTTTAAAAAACAAGTCGATTTATTCATATCGATTATAATACAACAAAATCAAGCCTACATAAACCCAAAAATATAGTTTAGTCCATTACTAGGAGGAAATGCATGAACTTAACACAACATAATTTATAGTTTAGGTTTGGGGAGTTTGGTGCATTTGAGTGGTCAGTTAAAATGGTTGTTTGTGTTGCCACGGGCCACCGTAGATACTCTGAAATATGAATAGTGCTCTGTACATGTTAGAGGTAGAATATTGGCTTTCCTAATAGCTTCAACAACCATTTAATGTAAGGTTAATACAAGACAATTAACATGTTTTACTTGCTTGAGCGAATTCTCGCGTGGTTAGTGAATTCCATTTCCATTCCACCTCTTTGAGTGTACTATAGGGGGAGTCCGGGTTGTCTTTATTGGATATACATCCCGGTGGTAGTCATCACCAAAAAGTTCTGGAAACCTTTCCTTGATTCTTATCCCAAGATGATACATCTCATCTTCTCATTTCCTAATCAATTCTCTGCCCTTAAGTTTCACTTTCCAAGGAGATGTCCACCCCCACAACTAGGAAGGAACTTTCCGTCCTTTTGCATCCTTTAGAAGGTTTTTAATGAGAACGGATAAACCATATAACTCTTTCATCATTTTCTTGGTAGGATCATGAGTTACATGCCTCGACACAAGATTCAAATGGATAGGAGAACTTTGATCTGGAATGTGTGGATATGGTCAAGCCCATGACGCATATTTACATTAGCATCTCTGATGAGAATTTGTAAGAACATAAATTTCATCTGTTATTACTGCCAAGAGTTAATCTTTCACATATATATGTTGAAATTTATGTGAAAGATTCGAAGGAATTATCAATGTTAGTTGAGGTCTCTACACCTCCCGAACAACCTGTTGTCCGGATTGGGCCTACTATTGCAATTCAGAGTGGGGAAGCAGGAAGAAAAATCAGTAATGTATAGGCAAGGGAGGAACCAGGAATTTGTAAGGGGGTGGGCTGTTATTTTTCAGTCAGTTTAACTATTAATAATTACAATTAGCCACATCATTGTTTGAGTAATGCTATATGTACCGAGCAATTTTTTTTTTATCAAGTTTGTACCCCAAATTCATTAAATGATTGTACATATACTTGGAGTAAAATATTTTAATGTAGTTGGCATACACATTTGATAAAACAAAACTTGGTACATATATACATTTTCCCATTTTTATAAGAGACTGAGATTGAATCTAGAAACTTATATCTGTTGTGCACCTCAGTTTTAAGCATGTATATAAACTAATTCGTCTCAATAATTTGGAAGAAGTTGGGATGGGCAATAAAAGTTAGATTGGACTGAAAATATAGTATGCTTTAAAATTTGACCTGGGCTATATAGCCCTGCTCTGCCCAGGGTTGGATCCTCCACTGTGTGGAGGCCTCTGGTACTACTGAATCTCGTGGGCCTAATGTTACCTCTGGGACTAATAACACTGATGTGGGGCAGACCATGATGCTGAAATTGGTGTTAATGACTCTAGCCCCGTCCGGTCGAGCCTAAGTAACACTGATGTGGGGTAGGGCTTCTTTCTAAAGCATAACTTTCTCAATGATTGGGTTGTTTTTGGGGATTTCAACATTGTTAGAGATAGTACGGAAAAAGCTGGAGGGAACCATATCGACTTCAGGGCGGCTGATGATTTTAATGAGTGAATTGGTAATGCTGGTCTTTATGACTTGGGCTAAGACCAGCATAACTAAAAAGCTAATCAGAAATGGCTAAGACTTGACCGATGGAAAATGCCATCCCTTAGGAGAGTAAACTGATCCTTTGTTTAGTTTTGTTTTTCTTATGTACGTGCCACGGGAGAGGATCTTTCTCCTTTTATCTATTTATGTGTGGGGAATTAAGTATATAATATAGGGGGTGTTAACGCAAAAATTCTCCATCTATGAGGACCAATCATAAAAGGACACATGTCATCCTACGTGGAAATATTCGACACCCGAGGAGAGTTGGTCGGCACCTGAGGAGAGTTGGTCGGCTTACTAACTAGGAAGATCAAAGGATAACTATGCATTTAATGTGCATTAATGAAGATGAAAACGCATTTAATGAGCCTTAATGTTCATTTCTGCTGTATTAATAGATGACAACACATAACATACCAAGCAATTCAAGGAGGATCAACCATCATAGAAGGCCAACAATTAGATTCATTGTATGTAGACATAAATGTCTAAATGTATAAAGACATTGTATCTCTTTATCTCCCATCACTATAAATACATGTATTCCCTTAGCCAAAAGGGGAGGACGAAAGGACAACTAAGAAACACCATACACAAGATACACATCCTTTCTCCCTCTACAACATATTGTGCTATTGTAAACCCCTGGGAATAAAATAACAGTGGACGTAGGCTTTATTCATAGCCGAACCACTTTAAAAACCTTTGTCTCTTATGTGTTTGATGTGATCACCATTTCATCTTCAATCATCATCTTCGTACCTTCATTTTTATCTGTTGTTGATGCCGATAAGATATCCTAACTGCTATTTCTAGTCATCAACAGATTGGCGCCGTTTGTGGGAACGTGTTACAAGCATTGTTCTCCATCAAAATCTAAGTTTTTTATTTTCTCTACGTATAACTAATTATATGCATGAATCTTTTTGTTCAAATCATGATTCTCATATGTTTATATCCATAAAATTATAGATCTGATCAATTATATATTGTGCATACATTTTCTAATTCAATCATGATTTTATATTCACAAGTTGTTTTTACAAATCTGCATAAATGTATATTTCATAATCACAAAGTTTAAGAAATTTGTGTACATATTATATTATTTCTCTTTTAAGGAGATAAAATAATTTCTCTGTATTCATAAATCTCTTTTATATGAGTATATACATATCTGATTCATTTGGAAATTTTTTAATTTAGTCATAAATTTTATATGCACTAACTGTGCGATCGATTTCAATTTGGGGATCTGGTGAATTTTAGACTCATAAATATTATACAAATCCTTACATATATGGATCTACTTGAAAATTTTCTAAACCAATACGTTTAAAACATGGGTTGCATCAATTTCTGGAAACACAATATGTATCTAAATTTTCTCATAATTGTGGGAGGTGAAAAGACAATTTTGTCTCAAATTTTTTTTTGTACGAATAAATATTTAACCCTATTTATGTAGGCACACCAGACCAGATCTTCAAAAGATCCTAAATTAATTAGCGTAAATGGTGACAGAAAATGACGTTTAAATCTTTGATTTGTGCCGGATCGCACAATCCATCACGGTTTTACCCAATTTAATTCTAAGCGGTGATAGGTGTTTCACCAAGAAGAAATGTCCCAATTTAAAACAACCAACTGATTGTTTGTATTTTTATAATAGCGGATTTGTACTCCGAAACCAAGAAATCGGGGTTAAAAAAAATGTGGATACGACAACCGGAGGATTTATTTCCCAATTTCATTATTTTCCAACTTGTGGTTATTACTGTACCGAACAACAACGAAATGTTTACTAACAAAAATTTTCAGGTCAGCTTTCTCCGGTCATCTCCGATTTCCCTCTGGCTAGTCAATGCAATTCCAGCAGACCACTGTTTTGATGCTGAAGATGAGTTTCATATCTGGTTGGCGCATTTAAACGTTGCTCGACACCATGTATTATACATCAAGAGGATCTCCACAACCTCCTATTTGTTTTTCGGGATTTTCACCAGACCATTTTTGGTGCTCGGTGGTAAACTGCAACATCGGAGTAGGTCGGCAGAACCTATTGACAGTCAAAAATCGTCTGCTTCTTGGTCGACGACGTCTAATTTTGGTCGGTGACCATCCAACAACAACCTACCCCTGGTCGCCAACATCCATTGCTGGTTGACATCAGCTCCAGAACACCCAGATCGGCACCATCAAATGTTCATCGGGGCAACTATTATTGCTCGGCAATATATATTCTTGGTCGGTAATAGGTCGACAACACCCACTGTTCGTATTAACCTTGATCGGCATAAATGGTTAACCAAAGTCTATTGAGTCAACAGGTTATTTTTTTGGTCGGCAACTCTTATATGATGGTCGGTATGATTTTTATGCTGGTCGGCGACACTTTTATAGGTCGAAAAAGGTGTAGTGAGATTGTGTTTTTCTCCCGACCAACTGTGTTTGGTTGGCAGTACAAACACTGATTAACAGCATCTACTCTTGGTCAAAGGCATCGTTGCACTACTATAATCACGATTTGGGCAAGTTGGGAGCTTCCCAATTACTTGTTGGCAACAATATAAGTTACAATACCAGATGGATTTTGTACACTCGTTGGTCGGCGTAGGTCGACAACGATTATTCATGGTCAGAAGTTATTATATGCTAATCGGCGATAAGTTTAAAAAAGCTAGTCGGTGACAACAACCTGGAATGAAGGATTGACCATTTTGTCAAAAGAAAAATTCACCTCTTGCTATTTCTTAACTTACACTTCTCTAATAAAATAAATTTTTAAAGCTAAGTAAAACATACTCCAAAGCTTTACCTTAAAATAATTATTTCTGAACCAACTTATAAATATTTTGGAAACCAACTTATATTAAGTATTTCTTGGAATTCAGATAATTTTACAAAAAAATTAGATTAAATAATTATGCCTTACATATGGCACGTACTTGATAAAGATTTGCTCATATGATACACATTTGGCACAAAACATATTAGTTCATATTTTGAAATTTTTATTGCTTTATGCTGATACACATTATATATAGTTTGGCTAAATAATTATTCTCATGACTAACTATTTGAACTAGTCTCAACAGGAGTTCGAGCAACTTATTAAAATTCCATAGGTACAATCTCGATGAAAGCTCGGCCACAATCTTAAACCTCTGGAAAACTGTTATTGCTCGACATCACACAATTTTGCCTCAACATATCATCTAACATATATTATTTCATTTTTGAAATTAATATTTTTATTTCTCGAGCATATACATATCATATATATTGATTAGATGACTAAATTATTCTTATGACTAATTAATTCAGCCTACACATATGGTAGGGAAAGTTATTAATTTTTACAGGTACAAGATTCAGTGCCAACGAATGCTCGGAAATAATCTTAAACTTCTGGAAAATATTGTCATTGTTCGGCATTATGAAGTTTTACCTCAACGAGGCACTATTGATTGTATTAGTGCTCTGATCTACGCTCATGCACGAATCATGCTCTATATCCATTCGGATGCATATTATATATTCATCTCATCATGGAGCTCGACGAGATACTTATTCAGTTCTGAAGAGATCTGCAACATTTATTATATTTCACCCCCAATGGACAGTTGGTCGGGGTCATTCTTATTTATAGTCAGGACCGACAAAGTTCTCGGCCATATTCTTATATTGTGGAAAATATTATTCTTATTCGGAATTATGAAATTTTGCCTCAACAGATCAGCAAGACAATTTATTATTATTCTAAATCATTCTTTATGTCTATGCATATTTTATATTTATCTCAGCATGGAGCTCGGAAAATTTCTTCTCTATATATATTCAGCTTCAAGGAAGTCTTCAACACGTATTATCTTGTTCCCAACAATCTGTTGGTTAGCTCCGAGGAGGTCTCTAGCATTTATTATATCTTATTCCCAACAATCTGTTGAGGAGGTCTCCAACATTTATTATATCTTATTCCCAACAATCTGTTGAGGAGGTCTCCAGCATTTATTACATCTTATTCCCAACAATCTGTTAGTCGACTCCGAGGAAGTCTCTAGCATTTATTATAAAACCCCACCAACTATGGTTGGTCGGTCTACCAACTACGGTTGGTCGATAAATAAAACCCCACCAACTACGGTTGGTCTGTCTACCAACTACGGTTGGTCGATAAATAAAACCCCACCAACTACGGTTAGTCGGTCTACCAACTACGGTTGGTCGATAAATAAAACCCCACCAACTACGGTTGGTCGGTCTATCAACTACAGTTGGTCGGTCTATCAACTACGGTTGGTCGATAAATAAAATCCCACCAACTACGGGTTGGTCGGTCTACCAACTACGGTTGGTCGGGGAACAAAAGTTCACCAACTCCGATTGGTCGGAAACAAAAATCTTAATAAACTCTAGTTGGTCGGTAAGCCAATTACAATCATCTCCAGTTGATCGGCATCAACAGGGGGATTATCAATCAGTTGTGCTATTTAAAATAAGGTATACTTCTTTAATAAGTGCACTAATTAAATAAGCCACAAACTCTGCACAAATGCTCAAAAGTAAATTTTAAAACATCTTGGTTTGGATAAACATTACTCTTGTAAACTTAGTGGTGAATTTTTATTATTGCAGGTTGCTATGACATCACAGAGGCAGAGTAAATCCCTCTCACAGGCACATTCCAGTTCACAGTCTCGCTTGCACTCACAATCCAATCTCCAACCACCATTTCAACCACAATCTCAGCCCAGTTCTCATTCCCTTTTAAATTTTAGCTCAACCGAACGATCAAGCTCAAGTGACTGTGAAAGCGATAGTAGCTCGACGGAGAGTGAGCCATTACATAATCAAGCCACCCGATTATATAAAGAAGGTAATAAAAGTTATTTGATTTATATGTGCTTATTTAACTGTATAGATTGAAGTTAACCTATTTTTGCAATTTTTACGGTTCATCTTCAGCACAATATGCCACTAAACGTAGAGGCATTACAAAGTTGGGTGAATTATGGGGTACGGGAAAATGCTTAGAGCTTCAGTTCAACGATTTCTATCAGCCAGTCGGAGATACCGCAGATAGACTATTTACCCATTTAGGCATTTTAGTTTGTGATGGGATCATATAAAGTTTCTTTTGTAAATTTTCATATAACACAACTCTTATTAGAATACTCTTTGCAATACTGTATGTTATCTACTGGCAATTTAAAGATGATTATTTAATCGATGTAAAAGGTTACTAATTTATTATTATATCGATGCTGAACAGGTTACCGTTGGATTTCAAAGATTGGCGATGCAAGGAGATATACCCATACAAGGAACATGTTTGGCGAGAGGTGAAGGTAAAATCAAAAGATACCATAATTTGTGGCAAATGAATTGAAAATTTTGAATTCTTTAGGTAAAAGTCAACTATGCATGGGTTGTATTGTCAATCACAACAAAGTCAATAATAGCTAAAATCATAACTTTGAAAATGATAAAATATAATTTAAGCTAAACTCATGTGTAGTAGATGACTTGTTTTTATATACATTGTAATTATATAGTAGAACACTGATGCCCCTGAAGAATTCAAAAAAATGTGCATGAAGAAGGTTGGAAAGATAGGGAATAATTTGAAAGCAGAGGTGAAAAAACATTATCGTGCCTTTGATACTGACGAAGAGAGAATGGAATATTGTACACCTAGAGTAAAGCTAGAGCAGTGGTCACAAGTTGCTAAGTATTGGGGAACTCGCGAGGCAAGGGTATGAATGTATTACTACCAGTAAAGTTTTATAAATTCAAGTTAAACATATATTTTAAATATATTTTTTAACAGAAAACGAGTCGAAGAAATCGTCGAACTCGTAAGAAGCAAAGAATACCACATACGTTCGGAAGAAAGAGTCATGCGAATATTGCTCATAAGGTGTTTTATAAAAGATTTTGATTGTGAATATTATTTTATGTTATCAAACTTATTTATGTAATGACTTACGAGTTATTGGGTTTATGCAGATGGAGGCTGATCAAGGGAAAAAGGTTTCGTTGGTTGATGTTTACATCAAAACACAAGAGAGGAGTGATGGATTAGCCACCGATAAGGATTCCGCTGAAGCAATGGTACAAAACTATCATCCACATTCCTTCCCTTTATTTCTTAGAAAATCTCAACGACGTCATTTTACCTATTAATCAAAATTCTTATTCTGTTTATCAACCATTATAAAAGGCAACATGCAGGAGATAGTGTCATATCGTTAAAATCATAATATATATCATACACGGATGAGGATTAGATTAATAATTAAATAAGTTTATTATTTATGAAAGTTAAAATTATGCATGAAATTATTATGTGAAGCATTTAAAATTAATGGTGGGGAGATACTGGGATCTTTATTTTATTTTGGTTTTGTGAATGAATGGTTATAATTTTTGTTTTATATAATAAGAATCATTTCATTTCAGTCAAAAATGAGGAAAAACGTAGATCAGCTTCCGTCAGATTGTAATGAATCCGTCAGTCGTAAAGACCAGATATTTTATGAAGTCCTGGAACCTGATAAACACGGTCATTGTTGAGCTTATGGGCATAGACCATCTCCAACTGATGTACATGGAACTAAGCGGACGAAGGTTAATGAAAAAGAGTATGAGCAACTAAGATCTGAGATTCGATCTGAATTTTAGGATAAAATTTATCATTTAGAGGCTCAGTTTGAGTTAATACGCACACACATGATGAATTTCCCTTCCGTTGTATCCAAACAGGTTAATAAGTATACACTTTTATCTATTATGCTTAATTATCATATATATATATAAATGTATGTTCTAGTATTAAAATATGCTATTAATAGGTTCCTCAATCCTCCAATGAGCAAAACATACCATCATATAGGTCTATTTTGTAACCCGAGCAACAATTAAAAGAAACCAACCAATTTCAACCTATAGTGGTACCACAATCAAATCACCATTTATCTCCATCTCAACAGGCAAGTAGATAACTACTTTATAAAATCATAATTTATGACTATATGTTTTCATGACTGAAATAATTCATTTTTTGTAAATTGTAAATTCTCAACACTTAGATGCCCCCCGAGACTGCTTCTCGTGTTAGTGAGCAAACAAATGCTACTTCAATTCAGGTATGTTACTAATTTAAAGGATTTTAAAGGGCAAAATACATATGCACTTTATTGGGGAGTTTATGTATTCTTGACATTGAGTTGTTGGCATATTTGGTTGTATATAGTCTTAAAATTTTTAGGATGTCTTAAAAACAAATAAAACTCTGCCGATTTTTTTCCAAAAATATATAGTTGATGACATATTCATCTTGTTTGTAGAAAGAACCATCAAAGAAGAAGAAGAATCACCATCAACCACGACAAAGGGTCTCAAATAATGCACTTCCTAAAATTGTAGACCTTATTACTTCCGGACTTCCAAAAGTGGTTGTGGCACGTGGATTCATTGTGATCAAGGACCCTTCAACAAAAGTAGGAGTTAAGCCACTAGGTGAAGACTTTTGGGAAGTATATATTGAGAAAACATTTATAACAAATGAAACATTGCCTAGACCTTATGGAAACAAGTCCACAACTGGAGATGCACATCATTCAACTGTAGCGTGGCATATTGCTAATGAACTAATTTTTAATTAAAATACTAAAGAATAAGTATCAATGACTAACAATTGACTTTTTCATTTGTATGTCGAAGAGGATGTTTGACTTTGATGAAGAAGGATCGTACATTATATAAAATTTACTTTCCCTTCATGTTTCCCCTCTTTTTCTTATTGGACAAGTGATACATTTTATTTTGTGAATGGATAATTATTCCAAGCACAATTACATTTATTTACAATGAATACTATTGGTTTTAATTTAATGACGTTTTAGTTTGAATACTGCCCTCTTAATTTAATGTTATGGTAATGTATTTGCACATAAATACATTACTTCTTATAATTGATTTTTTTTAACACTTGTTACCAATCATATATTACAAAATAATGTCAACATTGTGACACCCCGCCTAATTAATTACTGGGTGATCAGTCCTTAATTAATTAATTTCAGAATATCAAGTTGGTTCAGATAATGCATCACTGTAAAAAAACTCAAATTTTAATTTAATAAAACTAACCACCTAATATTTAAAAAGGTTGGTGTCAAAATTTTATCTTGTTATTAACCATCAACATCAAAGTGAATATGTAAAGCCGTCACCTTACATCACAATAGAATAAAGAAAACTAACTGAATATAAATAAGGAACTGGAGCAACACATCCAGTCAAAACCCATACAATAATCCAATGACATGAAATCAAAGTCTAATGATGAAATAAAACAACTCTAAATCTCTGAATGTAAATAGGATGGACGACATGTCCAACTGAAATAGAAGACTGATAGATAAGAAGAAATAGACTCATAAACGTCTACTAGCAATATCTTGTAGCTTCCATAACACCTACAGCTCGTCAAATGAATGGAAACTTCTAAGTCTGGTGTCCCTGTGGCTGAGCACCTAAAACAATAAAACAGGAGAAGAGATTTGCAGAAAAATGGGTCAGAGCCCGAGTAGAAAATAATTTAAACAGAGAAAGTGCTTAAATTTATTTAATTAGCACATATACTATCCATGATAACTTAGAATACTCACTTGAGATGCTCACCTCTCATATAATGTGCACACCTAGCGAGTCTAACTACCCATACTAGTCTCGTCACTCTACCTGACTTTATGTAGGATAATCGATATGCCTGATACCATAACTAATAACCCGCAACCAATATATTATTATTATTAATATTTAGGAATAGGTTTAAGGATTTTATAACTCATTCTTATAGCTTTCTATTCCCAACTGGTGACCTAATAAGTATATACTTTAATAAAGTATCCAATAAGAAACAAAGAATGAAACTTAGTATACATATATAAAATCTCACTATGTATACATACGAACATATCTATACAGCACCCATGGTTAAGAAACCCCTGGTGCTAGGCGTACTCGGCTATCTAGTCCCATTGCAACGCTCACGCATAAAGGACAACAGGTTCGATCTCTCAAGAACCAATGAAACATATACACATATTGGAGGCAAATATAGTCCCAAGATGATGGGCTACACACATACCTACGCACCCATATGACCATCATCACTATCATTCTCATAGATAGCCCGTACCTAGGTTCCATGCTCTAGTGGTACGACTCAAAATCCCCCGAAGGCACACAAGATATGGTCATCCACAACGCGTTAACCTCAGTTCGATATACAGTAGCTAGGTATGTCATACACATGATATTCCAAGTAATAATCATGAACACAACTTATATACATTAATAGGTAATCACATAACCCAAACATTATAATCTGTAAGTACTATTAATGCCATTACTCTCCTCGATACCCGTATATATATAACCTCTCTAGGACTTACATCCCCTCCTAGGTTTCCACACAAATTCAATTCCCTAAGTACCATTACCCCTTAATTCCTTAACACTTTGGAAATTTAAGCCACCCATTACTCAGGAAGGTTAATACACTTATATAAATAACCCTAGGAAGATTTCCAAACCAAACAAACCCTAAAAACCCATTCTAGAATTTCGTTAGAAGTTCTAGGATTCTTGTTCGAACGAGTTCGTTCGAATGAAGTTTCCACTTCGAACGAACTCAACAACTCGTTAGAAATATCGTTGGAAATCTTGTTAGAAGTCTCGTTCGAATGAGGTTGTTCGAACGACCCGGGCAGGTCTTCTAACGAAAATTCTGGTTAGACCCAGTTCTTCCCCAACTTCGATTTTTCTCAACTTTTAATCCTCAAAAACATATGAATACTCATCCCAATCCAAATCAAATGTTCCTACACTAATCCCAATCACCTTAAGACACTTTTAACACGAATTAAAGGTCAAATCCTTATAAAATCAATCGAAATTAAGCAATCTCTTGAACTTCCTATAATTCTCTTAAATATGAACCCAAAATTTAAATTGCCCAAAACTCTTATTATAATTCGTGAATAAGACATAAAATTTCCAGATCTTATTAGTCTAATCAAGGGAAAGACCTCTACATGCATACCCATCTCCAATTCATAAGTTTTCTTCATCATTTAATCTAATTAAACCTAAGTTTTCATTGTTCCAAATTTATATCATCAAACCTAAATTAACAAGAACAATATATGCTAAAAAGGAGAGCAAGATAAACACTTGCCTCGAAATGAACTTCTGATTCTCGGACTAAAATTGGTATGGGGACGATCCTCTTGACCCGATCTACGCGCCGGTGTAATTTTTGGAGTGAAAGCTTGAGTTCTTGGCTTAGGGCTCCAATGGAGTCTTCTTCTTCTTTGGTTCTCTCTCTTTTTCTCTCTTTCTCACGTAAGTTGAAACTGACAGACCACTAACCCTCAATGCTTTTAATTAACCCAATTGTCCTCCATTTAATTACCCAAAAATCCCTAAAGACCAAAATACTCCTCCGGAGTGTCATTTTGGGCTAAAATGCCCCGGACTCCAAATAAAATACCCGAGTAGTGTTTTCTGACTATTTCGACCCTTCCGGACACTCTCACACACTTAAAATAGTCATTCGAGTTATATAAAAATAATTTACCTTTTTAACCCCCAATTACATATCAGTGGCGCGACTCATACGTGCGTCTCAAATAATTATAATATGACTGCCGTGTATCTCATCACGACCGTAATATTATTTTCGAAACAATATTACGTTACTCACTACATAATGTTCAACATAATTATAATTTGACATAATTATTTTCGATAACTACCAACTCTTGTCACACTAGTAATCATTACCCTTAAAATCGGATTAATTATAAATTAATTTTTCTTCCTTTAAATGAATTAATCCCAATTTCCATAAATTCATAATAAAATAAATATGCATAAAAATATGGGGTATTACAAACATTTTGTTTGATGCAACTATATTTATTCTCGGCATTTTTTTAGTGCCCCCAAAAGTGTGTTGAACATTTAATAGGTGTTGCAAAAGATTACTATCAACATTTTTTAATGGAGTTAAAAGGTTATTACCAGCATTAATATAAATACTTAAAAGCGCCGCTAACTTTTTGCTGCATTTTTCAAAATGTCGTTGTTCTTTTATCACATTGGCTACCACACTTGTGGAAATGCCGCCATAAGTGCCGCTAACTTTTCGCGGCATTTTTTAAAATGCCGTTGTTGTTTTACCACATTGGCTATTACCGCACTTGTAGAAATGCCGCAAAAAGTGTTACTGGCATTTTTAGTGCTTTTTCGGCATTTAATTTATGCCGAGAAAAATAAATATTCCTGTAGTGTAACTTGGTGGATAAACTCTCGGCCGAAACGACGGTGCATGGACGAGAATGTAATGAAACTCAGATCTAGCCGCGGCAATAAAGCTTAATGCCAAAGAAAACATGGCCGCGACAATAGTACATGATTCAGATGACATTCAAACATTTAAAAATGCCGCGGCCAACTACAAAAAGGATGCTGTGGGTTTGAAAGGCGCCGCAACCCTATCAATGTGGCTATAGCCATCGAGGGGTCCATTCATTGCTAAAATGCCGTGGCTGGGTTACAAACTGGCCACAACCTCTGAATTGCATCCAAGGCTTGGAAAGTTAATAAAAATAAGGCAAAGGAAGTTAAGTCTCATCCCCAAAGTCATTTTTCTCTGGAACCACAGCTTGGGCGATGACAACCACAAGTATGGGTGGAAATTTTGCAAAAATCCAAGGAAAAATACAATAAGCCACGACCTACATGGAGGAACCATTCACAAGGTGTTGCCGTGACCTTGTATATACATTTTAGTTTCAGTTATTGAAGAAGCATATTTGAAAGTTGTTCATTCAAGAAATTAATTATGTGGAGGCGACACTCTTTCAAATATCAAAGTAGATAGTAAAGGAACAATTAAAACATCTCCTCTCTGTAAGAAATAGTTATACATTCAAGCAGTAAAGAATATATATAAAAGAATCTACTCAAGTATTGAAGCATTGGAGGAATAAGTATGCAAATAAAGGGAAGACACCATTAATTCCCAAAAGAGGTCGTAGCCTTGAATAGAAGTTCAAAAAGTTTCAAAAGGCCGAAACCTTGTATATATCAGCAAAAATTTACGAGTTAAAAGAAGATTAAAGAGGGACGTAACCAAATGTTCAGAATGTAAAGAAAGTTAGAAGACTAAGAAGCCACATCATCTTCTTAATCCCCATTTTCTCCATCTAAAGCAGTTTTAGTTTCTTGTTCAGCTGTCATAGCCTCTGCCTCAGCCTTTTGTCTGTCTCTTTCCTCAGTCGCAACCTTTATTTCAGCCACACACTGCAAATGCTCAACTTCATCAAGTCCCCAGGCAAGAAATGTATCTTTAGATTCTGGGAAGTTTTTAATAACCCTATACCTGAGCTCTTGAAAGCCACAGAGGTAGGCTCTATTGTTGGTGAGATAACATTCCCTTGAGCCTTTGAATGAGTCGACGACATTGTCTATGTCCAATTGAAGTGCCTCAACATTCTTTATCACTTTTTGCAATAGTCGTGGTGTGGTCTTCCTCCATTTTCTTGATGGTCGCAGCATGTGCCTGAGCATCATTTGGAGCCTTGCTCTCCAGTTCATCGAACTTCCTCTAGAGGAGTTCAAGTTTACTATTTAATGAGGCCGCAGCCTAGGCAGCCTCAACGGCTTGAGCTTGAGAAATTTTCAAAGAGTCTGTAACCTGTTTAAAACTATCCTCAGCCTCCTTCTTGGCATCGTCACGACCTTTATCTTCTTATCCACATCCATTTTGTACGCCTCAAGTGTTGCAACAGTGGATTGCTTCCCAACTTGAAAGGAAGCAGCCCTGGCTTTCTCCAAGTCATCCATGTGCACATTGTCTGTGGCCTCCTTAAGCTTGTAGAGGGCTTCGTACTTCCGCTTTTGGGATACCTCAACGTACGCGCCCTAAAAGGAGATTGAATGTTAGAAGCAAAATATGAAGTATAAAAAGGTATTGAAAAGTTAAATTTGCACTTACCCTCAGCAGGATGTGGAGGGCATAATCCTCAAAGTCTTCATGGTACTTATCCACAAGATGATCTAGGTCCACGACATCTGGAACCCTTTTCATTCTGCGGGCAACTCTCATAGTCGTGTCTCAGCAAGACTCAAGATTGGAATGCCTAAGCTGGGGCTGCGATCATTTATCAAGGCTAACACTGGTACGACTTTGAGGAGGTGCTAGGTTAGAATTAATAACCACTATTGTTGAAGGTGGTGGTGAATTTGAAGTGTTAGTTTGTGAGGTGTCGCGGCCATACTGCACATCTGTTATAGAGGTCATCAAGCCTTCTGCGGCCAATTGACTACTAATGTCATCATCGAATTGGACTTCAGGCCTTTCTTAAGGAGCAAACTCCTTAACCTGAACTGAGGGCAAGGCAAGAGCTGTTTGGTCACCCACAGAGGGTGCGGTAGGCACAGTTGGTGCAACAGGGAGCTTGGAGTTGGCTCTCTTTCTCTTTCTCTGTTTTGATGCATTGTTGAGGGAAGATGCGTCCTCATCCATTTCATCCAGTTGAGCTGCTAGGAGTTCCCTATCTATCTCCTCACCTAAAGAATAAATAAAGCACTGTCAAAATTTAAAGGTTTAAAAATAGATGCCGCGACATTAGTAAAAGAAAGGGTTATTACCTTCCGCAACCATCTCTTTTGCAAAGATTTATTGGTGAAGTAGCCTGCTTAAAAGATGGAAGCTGAAGTCACAAGGGTGTTAAACTTTTTGTCGTTAGCACTTACTGTCGCAGCCCTTCTTATCCTACTCTCCTGCCATTCACTATGAGGAAGATTGTCAAGAGATGCATAGAAAGTTCAATATTAGTACAAAAGTAAAGGAAAGAATATGGCAAAGACAACTTTAAACAACAGGACGCAGAGACAAGTCAAAGGGATGCAACCTTATTTATCAAGCTTGGAGGGGAGTCCCCACTATCGCGGCATCTTAAAAGATCTCTATCTCTCTCTCAGTCTCATCTGGGTGGATTTCCCACCCTTCTCCAAAAATATAAAAATACTTGCCCTTCTAATTCTTCACACTGGTGGGCTTCCCAGTTTAGAGGGTTTCATCGTTGTTGCGAATGGTAAGGTAATAATACCATGTGAATTTTACAGAATTCTCCTCAGGTCTGTAAAAATGAAAAAATTCCGTGGGAGTTATATCCCTCCTAAACTTATTCTTCCACAGCACCACTGAGGCAAGAATTGCCCTCCAGCCATTGGGATCTAGTTGGGCTAGGGCTAACTTCATGGTCTGGAAGATTCTTCTAATAGGGACTGGAACTGGCATCCGTAGCCCATATATAAACGCGTGGAGGGGGAAGCAGACCCCATCATCAGCAAGTACCGTGTAGGGCCTTTGTTCCGCAGCTGGTGCTGAGAAAACCAAATCTTCAGAAAATTCAAGTGCCTCAGCAACTTGGTCAACCCATTCCCGAGTCATAATACTGCGAACATTTAAGGCCGCAGGAGGTCTCTCAGCTCTGTTAGAGGGGCTAGAAGGCGCATCCCTAACTTCAGATGTCCCAGTAGCCACGACATCAATATTTATTGGGTTGTTATTGATTTGGCCTCCTCTTCCATTATTTTGGACTCAGTACCTTTCCTACAAGAGGAGCCTGTAGAGTTAGTCTTTTTCCTACAAGTGGTTTTCGCGGAGACAGAATCTAAAGTGACGTAATATGGGCAATCTTTGAGCATGCAAGGACCAAATATCTGTAAAGGACGCACATAAGGGAGTTCAGGAGGAGAAAATCCAAAATGTTTGTTCCAAAAATCCTTCAGAAATTCGTCAGGATTTCAACTCATATGGCTTCACCAAGACCTGAAAAGCAGAAAGTCCGCTGTTAGGTGCCGCAGCCAGTATGGCTAGATAAGCCTCTTAGAGGCCGCAACAGGAACAACATAGCAACAAGTTTGGAAGAGAAATAAAAGTTTTAACAATTTCAACTAACTAAGTGTTGGGATTTGGAATCCTAGGGATTACAAATACTGTCGCGACACATTATTTTGTGGAAACAAACACTAGGTATGTCTTATTATACCGTAGTCTTTTAGTTAATTGGCAAAACACCGCGGCTACTGACTTAAGGATAAACCCTAATTACAAAAGGGTATTTTTCACACTAAGTATTGACATGAGGCCACAACCAAATAGCACTAGAATATGCTACCTGCCTCGGTCGAACTGCTAAACAGTTTAAGACTGAAGATGCCTATTCTAAAGATCAAAGCCCTAGAATTTGAAAAGTTTACTCGAGAACATCAAGAAGAAAATGATAGGTTTTAAATACTTGTGCTACATTAATGCTAACAAATTTGATCCTACGGAAGTCAACAAAGTTTCATTTAATTGGGTCAATAAGGATTTACCAGTTGATTTCATCGATTGAAGATTGATTCAAATCCATACCAGTTATCTATTATGATCCAGTAAAATTAATGGGCTAAAATAAACTTCATTTCAACATGAATTTAGCATATCAATAGCAATTTAATTTGGGATTAGTTATTTAAAATGGTTAAGAAAGAATATGAATTTGTAAACAGAAATCAAGAAGAATAATCAATCAACAAGAGCAGTCAAAAAAACAAAAATCAAGGAGTTTTGAGTTGTTACCTGGAAACTAAGGAGAAATGAATACTTGGGTGTTACTCAACCTTGAACCACTTGAACAACCTCCTAAATGTCACAAAAAATCTCAAAGGAAGAAATTGCAAGACTTTGCTCTCGATATGATCTCAGAAGAATCGGAAAGGTAATGAAGGCCACGACCAGTTTCCATTTATATAAGAGGCCACGAGAAGATGAAGCATTGTGTTTGAGTTGCCTCGGCAGCTTGGGAAGAAGACTTGACTACTCAGCTACAACCCCAATCGTTATCTCTTGGCACTACGACTTGGGGGCCTATTGATAGGGAAAATATAGCACCCTGCCTTGGAACAAATATACAATGGGAATGTGCCAAAGACATGCCACCGAAGCCTATCATTTATAGGCTGCAGCCTTATCTATATATGCCTCACTGGCCTACTACCGCAACCCTTTTGCCACAGGATGCTGTCCCTTACTTGTTACAGGGTGTGGCCCCAGTTTGTCCACTCAACTGACTGCAACCCCAATCCATTACAGCAACGATGAAACACATACACCTCCTATAAATAGAGGTCCACACCTTGAGATTGAGGAGGCTGATCCGAATACATTTCATATATTGATATTCATCCTAGAGACTACTACACTTGGGGAGGAATTTCCAAATACTCCACGCCTCTCAGTACAGCGTGGAGGCTATTCACCGACATCACGGTCATCTCTCTGGCGCTCTCGAAAACGTTACAGACATGTATTCTCTTCTTCTATCTAATTTGTATGCCTATTACGGCATTGTAAACTTGTACTAAAATGTATATAATGAGATTATGGCACCAAAGTGGATGTAGGTCCGTTTTAATGGCTGAACCACTATATATCTTATCTTTTATCTCTCTTTACTTGCTATATTTATTTATTATGTATTTTACACTTGACTTGCTGGTACGAGAACGACAAGTGGACGATTTCTCGCATCATCAATAATCATCCACAAATTTGGCATTTTAAGCTAGAACATGTGGTGGGGCAATTGCTCAAAGTCTTAACGGAGTAAAAAATTCTATGACAATTTGTGCCTGTGTAAATAATTGCATTTTTAAATACAATTTTACAAAAGGATTTTACAATGCTTTTTTAAAAATCGATCAATAAAAAAATTATTATCTTGGACAATGATTTTACAATGTGCTTTAGTTTTCTAAGTAAGTTTTAATCTACTGTGTGTTTGTAAAAGTTTTTTTAAAGTGTAATTTTTTAAGGGATAATAATTAACAAGTCCCATTCACATAGTCAATGAGTCAAGAAATCCTTTGACTGAGTCAATAGTGTCAAATATCCTATTTTACCAGCTCAGCACATTAAAATGACAAATACACCCTCAAACTATCATTGAGGGCAGTTACCTAATTTTTTGCAAAAAAAACCATCAAATCTTTTTAAGTCTATAACTTTAAATCTACAAATCCAAAATCTACTTGTCAAGATCTAGTAAAAAACACCCAAATTAAATATTTTTTAATGAAAAAAATCAAAATAGATAAATTTACTGTTTCTGTAAAACTTCCATTTTTTTCCTGTGAAAACTCTTTTTCTCCAATTCGAGCGATGATGCCGCTAGCGGGGACCAGAAAAAACAAATAAATATGCAAAGAGAGAGAGAAAGAAACGAGGAGAGAGAAACACTCCGACGAGAATTCCGGCGGCCTTTGATAAGATTTTCTTGTGGGCTGTTTGCGGTGAATCTACGATGGGGTGGGGTGGAGGTGGAGGTGGGGCTACTAGATAGAAAGAGTGTGGGATTATGAGTTTGTTTTTAGAGAAAGATAG
The DNA here is from genome assembly GCA_949130495.1 of Sambucus nigra. Taxonomy (NCBI): domain Eukaryota; kingdom Viridiplantae; phylum Streptophyta; class Magnoliopsida; order Dipsacales; family Adoxaceae; genus Sambucus; species Sambucus nigra. The sequence continues at coordinate 283,845,457 of OX422207.1, read as the reverse complement.
TAGGTGGGTTTAAAATAGGTATATGTGAGTACATTTGATCTAAATGTATGTAGTCTATAATAAAAAAAATACTTGATGCATTAAAAAAAAAGTCAATGAAATTTTATGCATATTTAACCCAATAAATAAGACTAGCCCTGAATTATTCCTTTTTTTTTAATTTCAAAACTCATAAAAAAGTCTCAACCCAAAGCAAAGGATTAAATTCCAATAGAAAAACACCATATTTATTCCTCATCACAACACCAAAGTATAAATGCTTTTATAATAATTAAAAACAGCTACACATAGTTAACCATAAACTCACCTATCGAAGGACTGCTGCTGACGGGGCCAAACTTGTGAACTCGAACAACCAAACCAATTCGAGAAGAATAGCTTAGGTTTTGGCTTGCTTTTTTTTTTAAAAACTAAAAACAAATCAACTAAGTTTAATTCTTGATTTTATATTATACCTAACTCAACTCAATCCAACACAACCCAAATCAAACTGACAACCTAACCAATGTAAAACAAATCAAAAACCAAACAAAAACTTACCCCATATATATGCAATAATGGTCTTGTAAAGGATTCCCGCACAAAATATACAACAGTGGACATTTCAATATATAGCAGTGTATCAAGTTTCAGCATTGAAAATACATCACAAATAATCAATGAACTACATTTGTTATAATATATATCAGTGTATCAAAACTGTTTTTTTATAATCTATAAACTCCCAAATAATCAATGAACTACATTTTTTTTTACAGATAATCTATGCTTCAATGAACTACATTTTTTTTTTCAACTTTTAATATATCAGGGTAAAGATTTGTGTTTCAAAACTTTTTTTTTTGAAAACAGCAAAAATTTGGTGTTTCAAAAAATTGAGTAAAGATTTGGCAACACAACAAATAACTAAGTAAAAATTTAAAAAATCCAAACGTAAACGTGTTAAAAATAATGCAGGGATTTTTTTCCTAAGGTGGAGATACATTTTTACTCACCAGTTGAGTCCGGTGAATTTTTTTGCTCCGGTGAGTGCTGTTTGGGGGTTGCGTCTCTTTCGGCTTAAGTGATGAGAGAGAGTGTTGAAAACGGTTTATGAATTGAGAGAGTAGGGCCAGCTTTTTTTCTTTTTGGGGTTAAAAGGGCATATGTCAAGCAGTGTCGTTTCATTTATGTTGCCTTGCGTTTCATTTATGATGTATGGGTGATGTATATTTAATGATGCACTTGAGCCTTGCTCTCTCTCTCTCTCTCTCTCTCTCTATATATATATATATATATATATATATATATATATACATACATAAAACTTTCATACATACATGATACATGTAGGTATACATACATACATACTTTCATACATACATGATACATACATACATACATACATACATACATACATACATACATACATACATACATACATACATACATACATACATACATACATACATACATACATCATAAATTATTTACATGTACATTTAAATTCCTACATGTATCATAAATTTAAATGCCTACATGTATCATAAATATACATATATTTTAAATGTACATGTAAATAATTTATGATGTATGTGTGTATGTATACTTTCATGTATGTATGAGTTTTATGTATGTTTTATGTATGTTTACATACATACATCATAAATTAGTTACATGTACATTTAAATTTTCCACCATACCTCACTAAATATATGTATATTTATGATACATGTAGGAATTTAAATATTCCCCACCATACCTCACTAAATATATGTATATTTATGATACATGTAGGAATTTAAATGTACATGTAAATAATTTATGATGCATGTATGTATGTATGTATGTATGTATGTATGTATGTATATATGTATGTATGTATGTATGTATGTATGTATACCTACATGTATCATGTATGTATGAAGGTTTTATGTATGTTTATATATATATAATGATATTGCATGTATAATTCACTATAAAATTATATACATACATAAATTGATAATATTTTTTAATACATATATACAATATGTATATTTTACATTATTCCATACATGAATAATACATGTATAAAACTATATATAAGTATCATGTATCTACTGATAATATTATTTAACTTTATATTATTTCATATGTAATTTTGTGTACATATACATATATGTTTTTATTTATAAGAATTACACACATATTAATGTATTATGTATGTATATTATATATTAAGGTACAACTGCATTAAAATATGAAGAATGAATAATTTTGAGTTGAAAAATAAAAAAACAGAAGTTATAAAACACCCTAAACCAGTTTTCTGAAAAACTTGATTATAACACAAAAATATTATAATTTTGTGTTTAAAAACAGGTTGCCAAACGCAGATTTTTATCAGAATTGTATTTAAACACAAGAAACAGAATTACAGTTGCAAACCAAACAGGCCTTGCGATTTTTGATTTGTTATGGTTAGATCTTGAAACTTAGAATTGTTATATTTAACTTGGTATACATAGGTGATTAAATGTAAAATAATAATGATGGTTTAATATAATTATCCTCTCCTTAAAAAATAGTTAGAATCACGAAACAAGCCAATCCGAAGAAAATTAAACCTGTAATTGAACCAAACCAAACCATTAATGGTTTTGTTTAGATTGGTTTCGTATTGGTTCCAAAATCTTCGAACCAAACTGCATATACTGATTTAGGTTTCGGTGTGGAATCGAAGCAAATCTACCCATGTCCACCTATATTAGAAACTCTAGTAGATTGGTCTATTATCTCATTTGGTTGCTTCATATCTTCCACGTGGGAGATTTCATTCTTGTTATTCCACAAATTCATGTTACAAATATTAAAAAATTTAAATTGGTCAAGGAGAGAACATTAACAGCATCCATGATCACACTTTTACCATTTTTGGCTTCTCGAGAAATTCGAGGGTTGCCAAATGTACTAAGCTTTCAAGTCCCACTTGCACAATGACAATCTCTAAGAATATGAATGATAGATTTCTTATTAACTTTATACACACATCACATGTCACAAAGAAATGAATGCTTCTTTTCTTTGAATTATCTATCATTACAAGTGTTTTTTTATTCAAAATGTATTAATTACAAATTTGTGTTCAATACAAACTTGAGAAGATGAAGATGGATGAATCCATTGCATCCTTGGTGAGTTTCACCTGAAAAATCGACCTATACTCACTCTTTGTTGAATATTTTGATGACTCAGGCATCCAATGGAATTTCATAATATGTTCAACTTCATCAGAAGAGAACATATCCTTGAGCAAGGTCTGATTACATTTCCCATCATCAATTAGGTGCCTTACAAGGGCATTTTCCATATAGAATGGTCATTAGGGAGATGGGTTTGAAATTAGTTGTCTTAAGATTCACTTCTCCTACCGAAACCGAATTTTTAACCTATGTCATATTCCCCAAACACCAAACTCGAAAAATTCTTGCTTTACAAATGATCTTCCACATGCAAATGAAGAATTACAACCTTTTGTAGTCTCACAAAAAGAATTATTAAGAAAGTGTTTATAATTTAATAAGTGGCTAATTAATTAAGAATGATGATCAATTATCCTTTAGCCTTGTTCAGGACAAATAGTGTGATTGGACATTTTTGAACCTATAAAATGGGTGTTTCCAAGGGCACCACAAAAATTGCTTCAAAATACCATAACTCTTTTTTTACTCCAAAATACCACTTAATTTTAATAGTTACCTCCAAATACCACAAAAGGGCCACTAACCACAAAAGGGCCACCACATATTTAAAGTGTGAAAATTCATATACACACTTTCCTTCCATCTCTCTACACGTTCAAACCTTTCATCTTCAGCTTCCAAACTTTCATCTTCAAGTAAAGATTAAACTAATTAGGTTGGTACATTAAACAAAATGAATTTTCATCTTCAAATGAATCAAATGAGTTTAACCTTTTAATTACCTTGTACTATATATATATTATAACTGTTTTACGATCTTTTTACCACTAAACTCTAATGCTCCTAAACGAAACCAGCTGTTGGATTGATCATTATTGTTTACAAGCAACATCACTTGTTTGATAGAACTTTTGCAAGCAACATCACTTATTTGATCGAACTTCTACAAGAAATATCAGAAGATTATCAATTGGCATATCCATTTGTACGATGGAAATAATAAATAATAAATTGTTGGCATATACATTATTCTAATTCTATTTTTATTTTGAAACCAAAATAAAAGAACCCCGAACTGTTGGATTATCGAAATGAACGTTCTGTTTGAACTAGGCTTTCATTCGACATGATTAACATGAATTAAGTGCAATCTGAACTAGGGTTTCATTCATCATGTTTATACCGGATTATCAGGTTTGATTCACTATGTGTATGCCGAATTAATTGAATTATTTTGTTATATACATACCAAATCATCACTACAAAATCATTATGAACATACCGAATATACTACCATATATTGACATATTTATATCGACCTGAATGTAGATGAGTCATAAATCCCTGAGTGTGTGTGATCCATTGTTTTTGACCAATATTACATTTAAATGTTTTAAGCACTATCTCCATGTTTAGGTTTCAATGTGCATCCAGTTTTTACCTTTAAATATGTGATCCATCAGTGTTAGTAGATTGTGAAACAATGTATACACAATACTTATTTAGGTTTCAATGTGTTTATGACTTTTGTTTACAACAATACATGACTTATGTATACCACAATACATGGCTTATGTTTACAACAATTGATGACTTATGTTTACAACTTATGTTTATAAATTCTTTGTGAAATGCTATATTTAATTATACTCATCAGTGTGTTAATTATTTTGATGTCGGTCTACCGTGCATAACCTAGTATCCTACTCTTGTAAGAATCGGAAGACGTTGACTGCTGAGATCCATGCTCTGCCTACTGCGACCGCTACTCCCTTAGAAGGTGCTGTCCCGAATGATGATGCTGGGAATCAACACCACCAGGTAAGGTGTTTCCAAGCTCTATATGTATTTAACAATGGCAGCACAGCTATAAAAAGAGATAAGAGAAGGAGATGAGGATATGAGGAGATCAACACCGGAATATAGGTGGTTCAGCCTGTCTGGCCTACGTCCACAGTGAGTGTGTGAGTAATATCACTGAAAGATGGCACTAATGACCATGGGTACAATTCCCTCAAGCTCTCTCTCTCTACAGTATATTTTGATAGGGTTTTTGCTAGGGTTGCATGAATGAGATCCTTTTGCAAGGTAGGGGATGACCCCTATATATAGTGTCTAGGGGGTGTAATGTACCCCCCATGCATGCAGTGAGCATGTGTGTGATATCCTCACCAATGTGGGAATGCCACCTGTCCTTGTCACATGTAAGCAATGATGATGAAATATTCTCCCCCATGTGGAGAATAATTTTGTTACAACTGATTTGTGCCCAGGTGTCTTTATCCAAATGTCAACAGATGCTCGGCAGTCATGTTGGTGAATGACCTCGGCCTGGGAGAGGCCGAGCTGTAGAGGCTTGGTATCCGCTCAATCCGGGAAGTGTCATAAGGAGTCTCGGCCTGATCTCAGCCGAGACATCATGCTGGGTCAGCCCCAGCCGAGGTAATAATGAGTCACTGCTGACGATTATTAGGGCTTTTGGTGCCTCGGCCCAAGCCGAGGCTGAACTGGTTCCATGGTGGTGGTCAAGGTTCCCTGACATCTCGGCCCAAGCACGGCCGAGGTTTCCATAACCAAGTATATGTGAATGCTGTTGATGCCTATGATGCGCGCAGTACCCATTGGAAGTGTAGATGGCAATGTCGGCCTGGGCCGACCCTGGTCTGGCGGAGGGATGATACCGGGGGCCTCTGGCCTATTTTGGGTCGGTCAATGTCTCGGCCGAGGATGGTGTCTCTAGGCCGAGGTAACACTTAGGGCATATCAATCACCCCCAGCCCTTAGTCACATGCGAGAGCAAGTGGCTAGGGGATTGCTTCACCTCCGAGGCCTATTCGTCCCAAGGTTAACACCTGCGTGACACCTGTCCCAGGCTAAGGCTTGCCCACCTGTCTTGCGTGCGCTGTCAACTGTCCCTTGGGTTTCCCAAGGCAATGATGGGCCTTGGGAAGTGTGCCCAAGTATTTAAGGGTTAAATCCCACCACTTTTCTCTTTCTTCTTCATTTCTCTCTTTCGCGCGCACTGTTTCTGCAAGTTCTCTCCAAGCCTTCTTCACCCCGTTGCTCTTTCGGCAGAGGATCTCCCTTAGTTTCTTGCGAGATTTCTCCCTTTCATCCATCAACTCATCTTCAGGTACCTCTCCCCTTCCATTTCCTTTGTTTTCAGCATTTGGTTTAAATTTTCCGGTGAGATTTTTGGGTTTTCCGGTGGCTGTTTGAGTTTTTTGGCGAGATTTTTGGGTTTTCCGGTGGCCTGTGTTTATTTGAAATTCCTTAGTTTGATATTTAAACCCTTTTATTTCACAAGCCAATCGTGTTTGTGAGTTATGAACTCCTAAAGTTTAGGGTCGTTCGAAGTTTTGGGTCGTCCTCTGATGCTCAGACCCCTGTATCCGCTTCTTGAGGACTTCCCTTCCCTTAGAGAGAAGACCTTAGAGAAAATTAGGCAAATAGAGAGATCTCAGGAAGAATCTCGTAGGTCACAGGAGTTTCCTGTCAGACCCCTCTTTCCCCCACCTCTCAAGGTGGTATATCCTCATCCTCCTAAGAACTTTTATCGAACAGACGTCTGTGCTAACTCATTGCCTATGTCTGAGTCTGAATCCTCCACCTCAGACCCCATGTCTGTGGACTCTTTCCAAGAGGCCATGGACTTTACACCTCGGACTGGTCAGGACCATGACCAGGCCGAGGTCTCTAGTCGCGTCTCGTCCCAAAATGGCACAAGTATCTCAAACTCTTCTTCAGAGGTTGAACTTGTTGAGCCAAGTGTGGCTGTGCCTCCCATTCTAGATGCTATCCCTCTGTCGGCCGTTACCGGGGCCGAGTTTGCTCAGAGGTTCCCTGGTCACACGTCCACATCTGCTCCAGCCGACGTTGAGGTTGATGACGATGATGATGGTGAAAGTGAAGTTGATACCTCTGAGGCGGACGAGTACGAGAGCACAGTCACTGAGGTGGATCTATTGCACTTCAGATACTTATACTCCATCAGTCCCTCAATCAAATTGAGGAGACCTCTGAGGGAAGAGAGGGCCTACCACGGCCGAGATGGAGAAATCTGCTTGTATGAGCAGATGTTTAAGTTAGGGTTTCGTCTACCCATTCACCCTGTCATTAGGTCCATTCTTTCCTTCATCAACTTGGCCCCCTCACAGCTCTCTCCCAATGCTTGGAGAGTTATTATAGGGGCCATCGTCTTGTGGAGGGCAGTCCACCACTCTGACCTCCCGGTTCAGGTCTTTGCTGGTTGTTACGTTCCTACCTCGGCCAAAAATCATCCGAGCTATTATCACTTCGTAGCTCGGAGGCCTGAGAAGAAGATGCTCCTGGTCACTCAGACCTCAAACCACAATTGGAAACCCCGGTATTTTTTTGCTTCAGGGCCATGGGAATTTGGCTCATCTGTTCCCTCTTCCACCTTTGAGCCGAGGATACCCCTCAGATGGGGCAAGGTCACCATGTCTGCCAGGGCCGACCCTGGCCTAAGTCTTCAAAATATCAAAAAGGTGAAGGCCCTGCAAGGCCAAGGGGCACATGGTTTGTTTGTCAAGTTCGAACATCTGCTGACCCCCCAGTATCTCTCGGGGACGAGCCTAGGCGGAAGTCCATTTGTTGACTTTGGTAAGGATTTTTCTTTTTGTTCCAAGTCTAACCTCTGATCATTCATGTTTGATTTCTAACTCTTATCTTTTCACTTTTGCAGAGAGACCACCAGGTGTTACAGACGAGTTGTGGGAGATGGCAGCTCCAAGTTTGGCTAGACTTGCCAAGAAGACTGGTTTGAATGCTCCTCCACCTGCTCCCTCAACATCCAAATCCAAAAAGAGGGCCCCTGAGGTCCCGGCCTCTGAGGATCAGAGGCCGACCTCCAGGCAAAGAAGGGCTTCAGACACTGCGATCCCTATCACAGCCGACACCTTGTCGGCTCGTCTGGACCAGCTGAAACTTACCGACAGCGTGGTCGGCCACAGCCGACAGGCCATGGACGCCCTTGCCAACATGATGACCGAGGCTGATAAACATTTTTACAGGGCCATGGACACTTCCATGCTTGTTGAGTTTGGCCTCCACAGGGTCGCCCAGGTATGACTTGTTCCTTTTGTCCCTAATTTTTCAAGTGCAACGCCTAATGTTACCCCCATCTAACCTCTTCATTATCTGCGCAGGGTGCCACTGCCATGTACCAGCTATCTAACTGGGCCATAAGGAAACTGCCTCTCATTCAGAAGGGGCAGGAGGCTGAGAAGGTTGAGAGCACCCTGAGGGTCGAGGTTGACCGTCTGAGGTCAGAGTTGCAGAACGTCGAGACCAAGGCCCAGAGCTCTGAGAATAAGGCCCAGGGTCTAGAAAAAGATATCTCTGCACTCATCCAAAGCCACGCTAAGGCCCTGAAGGACAAGGACGATGCTCTGCAGGGGAAGGTCAATGCAGCTGTGAAGGCTGCCCTTGCAGACGCCTCAGAGACAATAATTTCGGACTACAAAGTCTCTGAGGAGTTCGTAGGTTTTGGTTTTGAGTACCTCGAAAGAGGTATCAAAGCCACTACCAGATGGGCCGAGGTCAGAGAGAAGGAGGTTGGAACTATAAAGGCCTCCGACTTTGTGGGCCTCAGCTTCGCCGACCCTCAGTTTGCCCAGGCATTGCAAGAGATTGAAGACGAGGCTGCTGCCCCTGGTCAGACTGCTACTCTGGAAGGGACTGATCTCGGAGGGACTGACCCTGCTGATGATGTGCCTGAGGTGACCAATGCTGATCAGGTCAACCCAGCCGAGGTTTCGAATGTTCCTCCCTCAGATGTTTAACTTGCCTTGTATTTTGTATTTTTTGACTTGTAACTTTGAACTTGTAATTTATCAGACATCTGAATGATATGTAATCTCCTCTTTTATTGAATGCCAATTTCTTCCTTTATCTTGACCTCCGAATGTATTTGAATGCTATATGATCTCTGAAGTCATTACTTAATATGATGTGGTCATAATAAATATAACCAAATTAATGATGTTAAGGGTCTGAGGTAATCTAACCCAGGTGTTTGAGCTCAGACCTCGTCACCATCGAATGATGTTATGAGGGTCTGAGGTCATTACCTAAGAGGTTAGCCTCATAATAAATATCACCAAATTAATGATGTTAAGGGTCTGAGGTAATCTAACCCAGGTGTCTGAGCTCAGACCTCGTCACCACCGAGTGATGTTATGAGGGTCTGAGGTCATTACCTAAGAGGTTAGCCTCATAATAAGTATCACCAAATTAATGATGTTAAGGGTCTGAGGTAATCTAACCCAGGTGTCTGAGCTCACACCTTGTCACCACCGAGTGATGTTATGAGGGTCTGAGGTCATCACCTAAGAGGTTAGCCTCATAATAAGTGTCACCAAATTAATGATGTTAAGGGTCTGAGGTAATCTAACCCAGGTGTCTGAGCTCAGACCTCGTCCCCACCGAGTGATGTTATGAGGGTCTGAGGTCATCACCTAAGAGGTTAGCCTCATAATAAGTGTCACCAAATTAATGATGTTAAGGGTCTGAGGTAATCTAACCCAGGTGTCTGAGCTAAGACCTCGTCACCACCGAGTGATGTTATGAGGGTCTGAGGTCATCACCTAAGAGGTTAGCCTCATAATAAGTGTCACCAAATTAATGATGTTAAGGGTCTGAGGTAATCTAACCCAGGTGTCTGAGCTCAGACCTCGTCACCACCGAGTGATGTTATGAGGGTCTGAGGTCATCACCTAAGAGGTTAGCCTCATAATAAGTGTCACCAAATTAATGATGTTAAGGGTCTGAGGTAATCTAATCCAGGTGTCTGAGCTCAGACATTGTCACCACCGAGTGATGTTATGAGGGTCTGAGGTCATCACCTAAGAGGTTAGCCTCATAATAAGTGTCACCAAATTAATGATGTTAAGGGTCTGAGGTAATCTAACCCAGGTGTCTGAGCTCAGACCTCGTCACCACCGAGTGATGTTATGAGGGTCTGAGGTCATCACCTAAGAGGTTAGCCTCATAATAAGTGTCACCAAATTAATGATGTTAAGGGTCTGAGGTAATCTAACCCAGGTGTCTGAGCTCAGACCTCGTCACCACCGAGTGATGTCATGAGGGTCTGAGGTCATCACCTAAGAGGTTAGCCTCATAATAAGTGTCACCAAATTAATGATGTTAAGGGTCTGAGGTAATCTAACCCAGGTGTCTGAGCTAAGACCTCGTCACCACCGAGTGATGTTATGAGGGTCTGAGGTCATCACCTAAGAGGTTAGCCTCATAATAAGTGTCACCAAATTAATGATGTTAAGGGTCTGAGGTAATCTAACCCAGGTGTCTGAGCTCAGACCTCGTCACCACCGAGTGATGTTATGAGGGTCTGAGGTCATCACCTAAGAGGTTAGCCTCATAATAAGTGTCACCAAATTAATGATGTTAAGGGTCTGAGGTAATCTAACCCAGGTGTCTGAGCTCAGACCTCGTCACCACCGAGTGATGTTATGAGGGTCTGAGGTCATCACCTAAGAGGTTAGCCTCATAATAAGTGTCACCAAATTAATGATGTTAAGGGTCTGAGGTAATCTAACCCAGGTGTCTGAGCTCAGACCTCGTCACCACCGAGTGATGTTATGAGGGTCTGAGGTCATTACCTAAGAGGTTAGCCTCATAATGAATATCTGGCCTAAAGAACAAAATAAGAACTTGATATGGAAGCTGATGTTTATTAATAACCTTTTCTCGATAAGATGGTACAATTACAAATTATAAATCCTATGCAACATCATATGAAATATCTCTTCAGGTGATCAGCATTCCACGGGTTGGTGAAAGGTTCTCCCTCTAGGTTCTCTAGCCTGTACGTGCCAGGCACAACCTCTTCTGTTACTTTGTAGGGGCTATGCCAGTTCGGGTATAGCTTGTTTGTCTTCTGTAGGGTCTTCTTGAGCACTAGGTCTCCCACCGCAATGGGTCTTGACTTCACCCTTTGATTGTAGAATCTTGCTGCCCTCTGCTGAAAGGATGCTTTCCTGACTTTGCGTCTTCTCTTCTCTCTTCAATGAGATCCAGGTCTAGCCTTCTCTTCTCCCCATTGCTGTCAGGGTCGTAGGTCTGAATCCGATGAGTTGGCAGTCCTACCTCCGTTGGTATGACTGCCTCTGAGCCATGTGCCAGCATGAATGGGGTTTCTCATGTAGGTGTCCTTGTCGTAGTTCTGTAAGCCCATAGCACAGCGTAGACCTCTTCTATCCATCTCCCCTTCGCGTCTTCTAATCTCTTCTTGATTCCATCCAAGATGGTTCTGTTCGTGACCTCGGTCTGGCCATTTGCTTGAGGTCGGCCAAGAGATGAGAAGAACTGTCTGATCCCCACACTTTGGCAATATTTCTCCAAGGAGGCATTCTTGAACTGGGTCCCATTATCCGAGATGAGCGTGTTTGGGAGGCCATACCTACATATGATGTTATTCCAGATGAACTGAAAGGTCTTTTGCTCCGTAATTGTTATCATTGGTTCTGCCTCTACCCACTTTGAAAAGTAGTCAATGGCAACTATCAAGAATCTATAGTTGTTGACTGCTCTTGGCAAAGGTCCCACCAAGTCAATTCCCTACACCGCAAACGGCTATGGAGAAGAGATTGACGTCATAGGCTGATGGGGTTGGTGAGGGATGATAGCGAACCTCTGACATTTGTCACACCTCTTCACGTAGTCAGCAGCGTCCTTAGACATGGTAGGCCACCAGTATCCCTGAGTGACGATCCTCTTGGCTAAGGGCCTTCCCCCTATGTGGCTAGAGCAAGAGCCTTCATGAACCTCCTGTAAGATCCGGGGTACCTCCATGGGATGCACACATCTGAGGAGGGGCAAGAGAAACCCCTTTTTATACAAGACGTCTCCTACCAATGAGAACTTGGCCGCCCTGTATCTCAATTTTCTTCTTTCCAGCTTGGACTCAGGTAGCTCCCCCTCTCTTAGGTATCTGATAAGCGGGTCAATCCACGAGTCTCCTAGGTTCACATTGTGACAAGGGCTACATACCTCATCCTCCTCGATGCTTGCTTTTCCTAAGACCTCGATTGGAATGGTCCTTCCCAAATCTGTCTTCATTGCCGAGGCCAGTCTTGCCAATGCATCAGCGTGGCTGTTGCTCAGCCGAGGTACTCTCTTCAGCTTTGCCTCTTCAAAATACTCTAGCAACCCTCTTACCTTCTTTAGGTATCTGGCCATCCTCTCATCTTTGGCCTCGTATGCCCCCAACACTTGATTGACAACCAACCTTGAGTCACTATGAAGTAGGAGTCGCTTTACTCGAAGGGTTGTTGCCAATAAGAGACCTGCTATCATGGCCTCATACTCAGACTCATTGTTGGAGGCCTAGAAGTTGAACCTCAAGGCGTACTCAATGTTGGCGCCATCTGGAGCCGAGAGTATTAACCCCGCGCCGCTTCCACTGTCACAGGAAGATCCATCAACGAAGAGGCTCCATACGTCTGCATCTGATGAGAAGACCCCTTCTCTCATAACCCCCTTTTCGAAGAGGTATCGATCCTTTTCATTTTCTTCTACTCTGCTCCGAGTTTTGCCCCGGACAACCTCTTCTCGGCCTCGAAAGACGTACGGGGCAGTCTCTTCCGAATCTCGAAAGACACTTCGGTTCGTCTCTTCGCCGCCATCCAAGCCCCTCTCTGTCTCGGCCTCTTCCCAAGTGAACTCTACGACAAAGTCTGCCAGGGCCTGCCCCTTGATGGCTGTCCTGGGGTGATAGGTAAGATCATACTCTCCTAGCTCGATGGCCCAGGTCATCAATCTTCCAGACTTTTCAGGCTTGTGCAGAACCTGCCGTAGTGGTGAGTCGGTGAGGACTATCATAGAGTGAGCTTGAAAGTAAGGCTTCATCTTCCTTGAGGCATGTATCAGTGCATAAGCCAACTTCTCCATCCGGGGATAGTTTTGTTCAGACCCTTGAAGGGCCTTACTATTGAAGTACATAGGTCTCTGAACCCCATCCTCTTCTCGTATGATGGTCGCGCTAATGGCTGACTCAGAGACTGCCAGGTACACAAACAACCTCTCTCCCGCGATGGGCCGGGACAGCAGCAAGGGAGACCCCAAGTAGGACTTAAGTTGATCAAAGGCCTTTTCACACTCTTCGTCCCACTGGAAGGCCTTTCTCAGAACTTTAAATAACGGAAGACACTTGTCTGTGGCTCTAGAAACAAACCTGTTAAGGGCCGCCACCCTTCCAGTGAGTCTCTGAACATCCTTGATACTCCTAGGAGTCTTCATGTCAAGTAACGCCTTGATTTTCTTCGGGTTTGCTTCAATCCCCCTCTGATTAACGATGAACCCCAGGAACTTCCCGGCTCCTACCCCGAAGACACATTTCGCCGGGTTGAGCTTCATTCTATAGGAGTCCATGACATCAAAGGTCTTCTCAAGGTCCGCTACGTGAGTACATGCTTTCAGGCTCTTCGTTAGCATATCATCTACATACACCTCCATGGTCTTACCTATCTGTTCCTCGAACATCTTATTGACAAGACGTTGATACGTTGCCCCCGCATTTTTCAGACCAAAGGGCATTACCTTGTAACAGTATGTCCCCTTGTCAGTAATGAAGGCTGTCTTCTCAGAGTCCTCGGCATCCATGAAGATCTGGTTATAGCCTGAATAAGCATCCATGAAACTCATAAGCTCGTGCCCTGCCGTTGCATCCACCATCTGGTCTATCCTAGGTAAGGGATAGCTGTCTTTCGGGCAAGACCGATTCAGGTCTGTGAAATCTACACACATCCGCCACTTTCTGTTGGCCTTAGGCACGATGACTTCATTTGAGAGCCACTCTGGATAAGTAACCTCTCTTATGAACTCGGCCTCTTCCAACTTCTTCACCTCTTCACAGATGACCTCATACTTCTCTCTGGAGTAGATCCTTCGCCTCTGTTTAATAGGCCTAGCATCTCCGTCCACGTTGAGCTTGTGGGTCATGATCCCAGGGTCGATTCCAGGCATGTCTGCATGACTCCACGCGAAGACGCTCTGCCTCCTTCTAAGGAAGTTTATCAGCTCTTCCTTGATCCCTTGCTCCAGGGCCTTGCCGACCTGGACGGTTTTTTCCGGCTCGTCCTCATTGAGGACGATGGATTCTACCTCTTCCGCGGCCTCGCCCTACTTTAATTTTGTTTCATCTCTGGGATCAAGTGTGTCAATGCTGTAAGTGGCGGTTTCTCTCTTATGGGCCTCTCGCTCTTCGGCCGAGTTGAAATAACACTCCCGCGCCGTGGTCTGGTCCCCTTGAACTTCCCCTACCCCATAAGGAGTCGGGAATTTTAGCATCTGGTGGACCGTTGACGGCACGGCTTCAAATTCTTTGAGGGCCACTCTTCCGATGATGAGGTTGTAGGCCGAGAAGACATTTTCGTCCATAACAAAAAAGTTTATCTTCTTGGTCAACCTCTTAGTCCATTCATCTCCCATCCGTACATCCATTTCATACATGCCCAATGGGTGTACCTTCTCACCACTGAAGCCTATCAATGGGTGATGGTAGGGCACCAGCCTTGCCCTGCTAAGACCCAAGCTCTTAAAACAAGGCCAGAACATCACATCTGCCGAGCTTCCCCCATATATGAGGATTCTCCCTACATCGCACCCATGCACCCTTGTTGTTATGACTAAAGGGTCATCATGGGGGGCTAAGATGCCCTTGAAGTCGAGTCTGGAGAACCCCACTACGAGGGTGTCCATGTCCACCTTCTTCCTCTTCTGCACTGCGTCAGAAGACGTTAGATTCACAACCTCAGGTTTGACCACTGACTTGGCCTCCGCTACATGAGCTTTCCTGTCTGCTACCTCAGAGCCACCTCCTGCGAATCCCCCACATATGGTGCTGACACCAAAGGAGATCATTCCGACCCTCTTCACTGGGGTGTTGTCATCCTTTGGTGGGAGATCCGGGTCATCTCCATCATCACCCTCTGAATCATCATGCCTTCTAGCCGGGACATCGCCGCGGTACCTGTCATCTCTTTTCTTCCTAGGGTCTTCTCTTCCACCCTTCGGGGCCTTGCCATCCACATACTTTCTCAGTTTCCCAGATTTCATCATCTTCTCGATCTCGTCCTTCAGAGCGAAGCATTTTTCTGTGACATGGCCGTGATCCTGATGGAACTCACACCAGAGGTTTTTATTCCTCTTATGTGGTGGGGCCTTCAATTTTTCTGGCCACCTCAGAGCTCGGTCAGTCTTGATCTCATTAAGGATGTGCTCACAGCTCACAGTCAGAGGAGTGTAATGAGCGAACTTGTCGTCTGCTGACCTCTTCTTCCCCTCTTTCTTGCCCTGGGACCTCATAGTGCTACCACGGTTCTCCTCCTCATATTTGGCGGCCATTGCCTCTTCCGCATTCATCACTCTCCCCACTGTTGCCAGCAGCTCTGCCATAGACTTAGGAGGGTCTTCCGTCAACTTCCATAATAGCTTCCCCTTCTGGAGGCCTCCTATCAGGGCGGTCATGGCTATGCTCTCTTCATAGTCTTCCACCTCCAACTTCTCCTTATTGAACCTTGCTATGTAGTCTCTTAGGCTTTCACCCTTAGCCTGTTTGACATACAAGAGGTGGGTATTCTTCTTTTGAGGTCTTACCCCAAAGCAGAAGTTGTGGATGAACTGCTCTTCCAGGCCCTTGAAGTTTTCAATCGAGTTCTTTGGAAGAGAGGTGAACCAACTATGAGCTGCCCCTGTCAAGGTCCCTGAGAAGGCCCTACACTTCATCTCATCAAGGATTGAGTAAATATCTGCCGCCGACTGATACATCTCAATATGGTGCACTGGGTTAGTGCTGCCATCGTATTTAGGAGTCACTGTAGGAGGCTTGAACTTAGCTGGGGTTGGGAACCCCACTATCCTAGCTACAAACGGGGAGCCCTCCGAGTAGCCCCTCTGTAACGGGTCCCTGCTCTTTATGAGGTCCCCTATCTTCTCTTCGAGACGTTGGATTGAGTCATTCCAGGGTCGTCTCTCATCAACTTGGCCGAGGTTATCCCCTGCCACTTCCCCACGATGGATAGAGGGTTCCCCAGCCACACGTTGACTATTGACCTCTTCCTGCTCCCTGGCTCTTCTCTCCAAGGGTCGGCCTTGATCTGGCCGAGCCTGCCTATTCCCTCTTTGAGAGCCTACCGCGCTCCTTGACCTCGATAGCCTTTGCCTTAGGTCATTGACTGGGCCCAGCCTTTCGAAGGCCGACCCTCTGCTCAACCTGTTAAAGGCCGACCCTCTCTGCTGGGCCTCATCTCTTCCTCGGCCGACACATCCTTGACTCTGCCTGTCAAAGGCCGACCCTCTTTGTTGGGCCTCGTCTCTTCTTCGGCCGACACATCCTTGGCTCTGCCTAAGAGGTCGTACAGTGTTATTTGACACCTCATACGGCTCCCAGCAGTCTTCCGGGGCCTCTTCAGCTTCTAGGTCATCATACCTGTCCTCCGGGCAAGGGTTTCCTTGCCTCCCCAGGCGCAAGAGCCTAGGGTCAGCAACGTCCCTCCTCTGCTGGGGTGCAGGTTGGTCCTTCATGGGTGCCTGGGGTGGTCCCCTGGCATCGGGATGAGGCTGAGCTGCCGCCGGAGTTATCATATCCGAGGAGACCCCAGGTGGCCTCATCATCATGGTTTGGCTGAGCTGGGCAAATTGCTCCTTCATGGCTTGTTGTGTTGCAGCTAAAGATTTTAAAGCTGCAGCCACCTCCGCCATTTCGGACTGGGGAGGAGCCTGACTGGAACTAGCCCCTCCACCTCCAGGCGGCGGAAGAGGTGGTGGTAATTCTGGTGCCATGTATTATCAATAAGGAGCTTGAACAGTGAGTGAGCTTAATACCTTAAAGGACCTCTTTCAATGGTGAAACAGCTCCACACAAGGGGTGGTTCCTGGTTCACCACCAGAGTCTCCGGTGAGGTAAAGCAGAAGATTAGGAAGAGAGAGCCTCTCGATTCCCACAGACGGCGCCAAAATGATGATGCTGGGAATCAGCACCACCAGGTAAGGTGTTTCCAAGCTTTATACGTATTTAACAATGGCAGCACAGCTATAAAAAGAGATAAGAGAAGGAGATGAGGATATGAGGAGATCAACACCGGAATATAGGTGGTTCAGCCTGTCTGGCCTACGTCCACAGTGAGTGTGTGAGTAATATCACTGAAAGATGGCACTAATGACCATGAGTACAATTCCCTCAAGCTCTCTCTCTCTCTATAGTATATTTTGACAGGGTTTTTGCTAGGGTTTCATGAATGAGATCCTTTTGCAAGGTAGGGGATGACCCCTATATATAGTGTCTAGGGGGTGTAATGTACCCCCCATGCATGCAGTGAGCATGTGTGTGATATCCTGGGAATGCCACCTGTCCTTGTCACATGTAAGCAATGATGATGAAATATTCTCCCCCATGTGGAGAATAATTTTGTTACAACTGATTTGTGCCCAGGTGTCTTTATCCAAATGTCAACAGATGCTCGGCAGTCATGTTGGTGAATGACCTCGGCCTGGGAGAGGCCGAGCTGTAGAGGCTTGGTATCCGCTCAATCCGGGAAGTGTCATAAGGAGTCTCGGCCTGATCTCAGCCGAGACATCATGCTGGGTCAGCCCCAGCCGAGGTAATAATGAGTCACTGCTGACGATTATTAGGGCTTTTGGTGACCTCGGCCCAAGCCGAGGCTGAACTGGTTCCATGGTGGTGGTCAAGGTTCCCTGACATCTCGGCCCAAGCACGGCCGAGGTTGCCATACCGAAGTATATGTGAATGCTGTTGATGCCTAGGATGTGCGCAGTACCCATTGGAAGTGTAGATGGCAATGTTGGCCTGGACCGACCCTGGTCTGGCCGAGGGATGATACCGGGGGACTCTGGCCTATCTTGGGTCGGTCAATGTCTCGACCGAGGGTGGTGTCTCTAGGCCGAGGTAACACTTAGGGCATATCACCGGATGTGATGGAGGTGGATCCCCCAGTGATGGAGATGCCTGAGGAGGTTGCATTCTTGTTGAGGAGATTGAGGTTGAGGTTGAGGTTGAGGTTGAGATTGAGGAAGAGGCTGAGTTTGAGGTTAAGGAGGAGGATGACGTTGAGGTTGAGGACAAAGCTGAGGTTAAGGAGGAGATACATGATGCGACGGGGGCTGATGCTGTGTAGGAGGATGTTGCTCTATCTGAAGGGGGTTTATTACCCGAACGACCTAATAACTCGTTTACCGTTTTACATATTACCGCTGAAACATATAGAAAAAAGAAAATGGTGCGTGAAGATGGCACCTCTACCACGGCTTACGGGGCCCCCGATGATCTCAATCTATTAAAATATTTTAAGCATCACGTGACCTATGGTATTTGGAGCTGCTCGGTGGTAATTACATTTCCCTATAATGTTAAGTCATTAATGTTTTATATAATTCATTATTTGATAAATCATTAATCTTGTTAAATATCTTAGTTATATTGTATGAGGAGCGGGTGGCTTTATTATGCATCAATCACTGGACGAAGATTAGGGAGTGGGAATTCAGTGATCTTTCTCCAAGTGTACAAAGGAGGGTCTAAAGAGCTAAGTTGGGTGGGCTTATAGCATTTAGCCACCGGTATATAGACTATGCCCATGTATCTGCATTTGTCGAGAGGTGGCATCCGGAGACTAACACATTCCATATGCCGTTTGGGGAGATGACAATCACCCTCGATGATGTATCAGTGATCTTCGGCATTCCTCTCATTAGATTACTTCTATATAGCCCACAGCCCATAGTTGAGGAGAAGGATGAGGATGTAGTCATCCCATCAATTGTGGACCTTGTGGTGGAGACGTTGGGAGTGAGCAGGGATGTTGCCCAGAAAGAATGTGGCGAGCATGCTACCGTCCGATTGAATTGGCTCACTGCGAATTTCAAGAAATGGTTTCAGGATGCCAATGCCTCGAGTGCAGTCAAAGATTATTGTGCCAGGGCCTATTTACTCTATATTATCGGTTGCACAATTTTCCCGGACAAGTCAAAGAACAAGATTTTCGTACTCTACCTTCATGTACTTAGAGACGTGAAGAAGATTGGTAAACTAGCATGGGGGTGGGTATCATTACACGTGTATCGGCAGCTGAGCCTTGTCTCTTGCTCCGATGTGAGGCAAATGAGTGGTTGCCTCTCTCTTATGTAGGTAACTAATATTTTGGTTATGTATGTTTATCAATTTCCCTACTTTCTTTTAATAAATTCGTAATATGTGAGTTTTGTAGTCATGGATATATGATCACTTTCTAGGGGTTAGTGGATGCATCGACATGCAGTTCGATGAAGCCATGCCAAGAATTTCACGTTAGATATTGCAATCCGCCTCTTAAAAAATGAATTTCAAAACCTAATAAATTATCTCGAGCAGTTGGATGATATGAATGTTGGTAATGTAAGTAAAGTATTTGGATTGTTTGTAATGTTTTCTTTTGACTTTGATATTTCTGGCATTCAATTATGTATTGTTTATGTGTAGGTCATTTAAAAATCCTACCTAGATGCTCGGGTTGCTTATCCCTTCCACGAAGCATCATGGTATAGCGGTATTATGGTTTGTTTTGAGGTGGGGGATCCCTATTACGCGAAAAGATGCCTTAGACAAGTCGACCGACTGAAAATCATATCTCGCGTGCCCATGACACCCTTGAAGGACGATAGGAAAGATAAGGCGACTCGATATAAGATAAAATTTGATATGCAAAAATAGCACCAAAAAAACTGACAAGACCACCTTCTATCCGACAAGTCTCGATCGGTGCCCGTATTAAGCCTGTGGGATTGTAACAGTGATTATATGGATTTGTTCCTATCCAAATCCCATCCTAAAGTCCAAAATCCTAAGTTTCTCATGGCCAAACAACATTAAACATTGTTGGTAAGTTTTATGTGTTAACTACTTCCGGTTGTTCTAATTTCATTACTAATTTCATGTTATTAGTCTACGATATCATTACTAATTTCATGTTATTAGACGAGGTGCACAAGGCTATGGATTTATTGGATAATAATATTGACGATGGAATTACTGCAGATCTAGTGCAATAATTGCATGTAGTGTCTAAGACTACAATATCCTAGTTGTGACCATTGGGGTTGGCAGGCCATTTATCATTGAGGAACGGGTAGAAAAGAAAAGGAAGTCCAAGGGAAAAGGAAAAGAGAAAGTATCTCAGGAGTCCCAAAGAAGTAAAATAGAAAAATTAGGAGTTTTGAATAAATGTTTACGTTGTAGCTGAGGGGTCCTAAAGTAGTAAAAGAAAAATGTTTTGAAGTTTTGATTAAATGTTGGTATATGTCGATAAATATTGCGTTATATATTGGATAATGTTGGTATAAATGTTTGTCTTCATTCGTTAAACACATCCCAAATAGTTGACTTAAATGAAAAATGTCTTGGCTTTATTTGCTATGTTCATTGTGAATAAGGTCATTGGATTCAGGCTAAACATAGCGATTGGATTTGGTTCGTCACAAACATCCCAAATAGTGCACTTTAATTAAAAAATGTCTTGGCTTCATTCGCTATATTCATAGCAAATAAGCTCATTGGATTTGAGCTAAACATAGCGATTGGATGTGGTTCGTTAAACATCCCGAACAGTGCACTTTAATAAAGATAGGCTTAGCTTCATTCGCTATATTTATAAAGAATTAGGACACTGCATTCGGGATGAACATAGCGAATAGTGGACTGTTTCTACTACTTTGTTTGAATTTGATTTCATACAACTTAATTTAATAAACTTCAATTCAATTTGATTTCATATAACTTTATTTTAATATCAACCAACTTCATTTGGATATCATACAACTTCATTTCATTTCAATTCAATTTCATAACATATAAGTTCGGTTCACATCATACAAATTTAATCCATTTCATACTACTATATATTTTATTTCATACACCTAAATCCCAATTGTACTTCTTTTACATATACAACACTAAACTTTACATGATTTCATAAAATAAAAGATAAAAAACCGAATAACGTGTGATACTTGATTAAATTAAATTCGTAAGTTTACAAGTAAAACTCATTTAATTAGAGTCTACTTTTAAATCAAATAAATTCATCCCCTAAACATGCATCTAAATCAACACATCAAACATAAATAGATAAAGCATGTGACATAAAGTTAAGGAAAAAACCCCTTTTGGGTAAAACCTTTTATTTCTAGAACTTTGAAGAATTTACAAGAACTTTGACTTACATACAACCTAATAATCGCCCACAAGTATAACGCACGGTGTTTTTGTCAAACCTCTAAAGAAATGGCTAGAAGTATCGTCGGCTGGAATCTCCCACAGGAACTCTAGGTGATCAACAATGAAGAAGAGAATGGCTTCTCCACAAGGGTTGAACAAAAGCAGAGCTGTGTTCTTGGGTTACAAAAGGATTCAAAAAGGTTTGGAAAGGATGTGTGAATCAAAACATGAGTCTTGGAACTCGAAAATATGAAGACTTGAGGTGATAGAACTCTCAGAAACGTCTTTCCAAGTCTTATGAAATAACTCCCCGAAGTTGGATTTTACAAGGAAACCAAAAAGAGTTTCACGATTTTAAAACACTTGCCAGCGTCAGGTATCCCGAACCGATTTAGGTGTACCCCGAATCGGTTTAGGTGTAATGCGAACCGGTTAGCCCCTCGAACTGGTTTGGCCTTCGGTTCGCAAAAAATCGCTGGAACTTGGGGCTTAAACACTTAGCATTTTTCCAAGGGTTTTTCTCGAAATTGTCTCCATTTTCAAAGGGCCATAACTTCTTAACCATAGCTCGGATTGAGGTGCCGTTTCTTCCAGTATCTTCATTGCGGTGAGATATTCAACTTTCTAGTTGACCGAACATCTGGACTGTGTCTATAAAATTACCAAAATATCCTTGAACTTTAATATCTTTCCTTCTTTCACTATTTTGACTTCTCTTGTGTACCACTTGCATAAAGTCCCTAAAATCGTGGAACGTGAAGTAGTTGAGGCAAATGTGGGACACTTGATGGAGATGTTAAATGTTTGATTCTTGAAATTTGGATTGAGACCATCGTGTGAGATCGAGAAGTGACGTGCCTTTTGTAACGGCGTATGACATACACAAATGCAACATGTTGGACATAAGAAAAATGTCCTTACAAATCTCCCCCTATGTCTATGCCGGTACATACATAAAAAATCCAAATTATCAAATACGTAATTGCCTATATAAATCTACCCTCCAATGAACCCAAAATTGGAAAGATATAAATGAATAAGTCTTCTTCGTTTGTTCTTCAAATCTTCAAAAATCCTCAAATCTTCAATCTTCAAAATCTCAAATCTTTTCTCATCAGGGTGGGCAACATAATGATCATCAATGTAGTACCTACACATCTGAGATAAAGAAAAATACCAAGTGACGTATCGAGTTTGAAATGAGATAAACATAGATACCAATTTATACGAAAAGCATAAGTCAAATCTCAAAAACTCCCTCAAAATACAAACTCCCCCGTAAAATGATAATTCGTTCTCCCCCTTTTTATTATGTCCCCCAAATAGACAAATGAGAAGAATAAATCAAACAAGCAAAGTCGGGGTGTCACCGTATTCGAAACAAGGCATCAATCAGATGGCAAACACGCTCTTGCAAAGAGATACTCAAAAAATCTTCACAAACTATTTTTTATTTTTCAAATTTTTTCATATAAAAATAAGATACCAAAAAAATCACACCATGGATTTACACAAAAACAACCAAGTCATGGAAATGTGATGTATGGGTGTGAACACATTTGATAGGAAAATCAACTCAAACAATCATATGTGCACGTTGCATAGTGTACTCCTAACGAATGAACATCAAAAGTATTTTTAGGTGTAAAAATTGTTGAATTTAGATGACATCGTCTTATGCAAATCAACAAATCAAAGTCAAAGTGATTTCCACACCAATAACGTCCAAAACTATTTAGAGCATTTTCAAGAATTTCAGGGACGTGCAAAACCGTTTCAATTCTCCCTCCAAACTCCCTCATGCATATTTTCTTTTTGAGGTAATCTAAATTCTCAAACATTGGATAATTGGTGCAAAAACCTAAATGGCCCATAATTGGCATGAATTTATTTTTATTGCCTTTAAATTTTTCGGGCTCTTTTAACCTCTTTGGACCCCGGATAATAAAATTCATCAATTTTTTAGGTCCAATTTTAATGGCGGCTTAATCGCAAAGGATAAAAAAAATCTTTCGTAGCCCTTCACCGTTTTCAAACAAAGCACACAAACGGCTCTTACAAGCACACCTTTATTATCAAGTTTTATCGCGCTTGATTCGTTTTAAGGATAGGATTGAAGTGAAAATACCCAACCAACAAGTGATAAGACAAGCACAATAATCAAACAAATCCGTGCACGTGTGCAATAAAGGAAAATATGAGTCAAACATGTAGGAAGTAACACTTAATTACATCTTAATGACTCTAAACATTATAAAGCACAAGGATGAATTTACCTATTGTCTCAAAACACTATCAAATAGTCACATGAAAATAATGGAATGATGTTGTGACTCGGTCATCCTAAGTGATCATCCATAAATGGTGCAAACAAAATACAAAAATCTTTTTGGATTTTTCATAAATTTTATCAAAATAAAATCTTTTTGTATTTTTCAAATTTTTCAGAAAGAAAAAAAACATACAAAAATGATACATACTAGCAATAGGCAAATAATGTCATCATAAAAAACATCCTATGCTAGTAAAGAAGTCAAACCTCAATCGTTAGGTGTGGAGGGGTTTTCCAAAGGTGGTGACAACTTGTGAAAAAACCTCCATAAATTCTTGTGAAGTTTTGAGTAAAAACTTAACTTGCTCACCTAAATGGGCAACTCTCTCATGTAGTCTCCGGGAGCATGTAAAGTATCACGTGTGGGTGCATGTGAGCCAGAAACACGGGTAGAGGAAAAACGTGACACATAACCAAACTTAAAATAAAATTCCCTAAGGTGACCTCTTCTCTTGCAATGAGAACAAACTTAAATAGGCCTAGGAACACCTTTATCAAAAACTCTAGGACGCTCTATCCTAACTGGAATGGGATGCCTAGGTGGGTTAGGGTGAGACTCACGTGAATCTAACACTAAAGTGGGAACCGGCTCGGGTGCTAATTGGAAAGTAGAGGCATTGTCATGACTTATTCCTAAATTCTCACCTTTTCCCTTAAGAGCCCCCTTTTCAACCTTCTTCGGTGCGTTCTCAAAATTGACTTTGACCTCCCTGGCATGTTCAAGATCACTCTTGAGTTGGAATACACGTGTCGTTAGGCTAGACAACGTGTTGGTCGAATTACACTTCTCCTTTCTCAAAACCTCCTTTTCTCTCTCCAAATCTAAAACCCAATGACCTAAATCTCAATTACACTTCTTTGTTTTCAAGGTGTCAGTGTACAAATATCTAAATGATTTTTGGATCTCACTTTAATCTCCACACTCCTCCTTGATTTCTTCCTCACTCGAAGAACATAAATCACTATCATCGCTCTCGTGTGCACTCTTGTGAGACAAAGTGGGTGTGCTCACACGACTAGAAAAAGTGACATCCATCCCATGGGCTAAATCTTTATTGGACTCATCTCCCTCATTACCCTCATCACCCTCACTATCACTAAGTGTGGCGGGAATGGCAGTCTCTTTGCTCTTTCTCCTTATCTTAGTAGGACACTCTTTAGCTATGTGCCCTTTGTCCTCACACTCAAAGCACCTGATCTCATCCTCCTTGTCACTATCTTTGGCCTCCTCTTTCTTTTTATTTAACTCAAAAGATCTCTTTTTATTGGAAGAATTTTCTTTATTCATTTTGAGAAACTTTTTAAGATTTATCGCAAACAAGGCCATATCTTTAAAATCAAAATCTTCCGCAGAATCGGACTCACAAACTTTTTCTTTCGTTTTTCTTAAAATGAGTCTTTAAAGCAATCCCATTATCCTCAGCCTTAATGGTTTTGGGAAACATGTCAATCTCATACGTTTGAAGATCTCCTATAAGTTCTTCCAACTTAAGTGATTTCAAATTTTCCAAAGAGTTCAAAACAGTGACTTTAGGAATAAAGCGTTTTGGAAGAGATCTCAAAATATTTTTAACGACACGCGTGTTATCAATCACCTCACCCAAATTAAAACATGTGTTAACAATGTCCGAAAAACGTGCATAAAAATCATCAAAGCATTCAGACTCAGACATGGTAATAGTCTCAAATTAGGTGGCCAGATTTTGTAATTTTGAGTCTTTGACCGCGTTCGTACCCTCTTGTGTCAATTTCAAAACATCCCAAGCCTCTTTAGACATGGTGCACGTCATAATTCGGCGAAACTCGTCAGGAGTGACAGCTCCAGAAATAGCACTCAGACCACGAGACTTAAAATTAGACATTTTATAATCATCTTCAATCCAGGATGACACGAGTTTTAGAGAAGTGATATTATCAACGGTGACAGTTGGAGGATTCCAACCATTTTTGCAAAGAAATCAAACACGCTCGTCAATAGATTTTAAAATAGATTTCATACGAGCTTTCCAGTAGGTATAACTAGACCCTCAAAAATAGGCATCTGATTATATAAGTGTTCCATAGGAAAAATTGCGAATTTTTCACAAAATTGATTTTTCAAAAAAAATCAATATCACACAATTTTGCAAAAAATTGGAATACGCGACAAATTAGCGTAACCTGTTCTGATACCAATTTGAAAAACCGAATAACGTGTGATACTTAAGTAAATTAAATTCGCAAGTTTCCAAGCAAACCTTATTTAATTAGAGTTGACTTTTAAATCAAATAAATTCATCCCCTAAACATGCATCTAAATCAACCCATCAAACATAAATAGATAAAGCATGTGACACAAAGCTAAGGAAAAAACCCTTTCGGGTAAAATATTTTATTTCTAGAACTTTGAATAATTTACAAGACATTTGACTTACATACAACCTGATAATCGCCCACAAGTGTAACGCACGATGTCTTTATCAAACCTCCAAAGCAACGGCTAGAAGTATTATTGGCTGGAATCTCCCGTAGGAACTCCATGTGATAAACAATGAAGAAGAGAACGACTTCTCCACAAGGGTTGAACAAAAGCAAAGCTGTGTTCTTGGATTACAAAAGGATTTACAAAGGTTTGGCAAGGATGTATGAATCAAAACATGAGTCTTGGGACTCAAAAATATGAAGACTTGAGGTGATAGAACTCTGGAAAACATCTTTCCAAGTCTTATGAAATAACTCCCCCGAAGTTGTCTTTTATAAGGAAACCAAAAAGAGTTTCACGATTTTAAAACACTTGCCAGCGTCAGGTACCCAAACCGATTTGGGTGTACCGTGAACCAGTTCGCCCCCGAACCGATTTGGCCTTCGGTTCGTAAAACATCCTATGCTAGTAAAAAAGTCAAACCTCAATCGTTAGGTGCAGAGGGGTTTTCCAAAGGTGGTGACAACTTATGAAAAAACCTCCATCAATTCTTGTGATGTTTTGACTAAACACTTAACTTGCTCGCCTAAATGTGCAAACTCTCTCATGTAGTCTCCGGAAGCATGTAAAGTATCATGTGTGGGTGCATGTGAGCCAGAAACACGTGTAGAAGAAAAACGTGACACATAACCCAACTTAAAACAAAATTCCCTAAGGTGACCTCTCCTCTTGCAATGAGAACAAACATAAATAGGCCTAGAAACACCTTTCTCAAAAACTCTTGGACGCGCTCTCCTAACAGGAATGGGACATCTAGGTGGGTTAGGGTGAGACTCACATGAATCTAACACTAAAGTGGGAATCGGCTCGGGTGAAGTAGAGGCACCGTCATGACTTATTCCTAAATTCTCACCTTTACCTTTAAGAGCCACCTTTCAACCTTCTTAGGTGCGTTCTCAAAATTGATTTTGATCTCCCTGGCATGTTCAAGATCACTCTCGAGTTGGGATACACGTGCCGTCAAACTAGACAACGTGTTGGTCAAATCACACTTCTTCTTTCTCAAAACCTCCTTCTCTCTGTCCAATTATAAAACTCGACGACCTAAATCATGATTACACTTCTTTGTTTTCAAGGTCTTGGTGTACAAATATCTAAATTATTTTTGGATATCACTTTCATCTCCACTCTCCTCCTCGCTTTCTTCCTCACTCGAAGAACACAAATCACTCTCATCGCTCTCGTGTGCACTCTTGTGAGACAAAGTGGGTGTGCTCACACGACTAGAAAAAGCGACAACCATCCCATGGGCTAAATCTTTATTGGTCTCATCTCCCTCATTACCCTCATCACCCTTACTATCACTATGTGTGGCGGGCATAGTAGTCTCTTTTCCCTTTCTCCTTATCCTAGTAGGACTCTCTTTAGCTACATGCCCTTTGCCCTCACACTCAAAGCACCTGATCTCATCTTCCTTGTCACTATCTTTGGCCTCCTCTTGCTTTTTATTTGACTCAAAAGATCTCTTTTTATTGGAAGAATTTTCTTTATTCATTTTGAGAAACTTTTTAAGATTTTTCGCAAACAAGGCCATATCTTTAAAATCAAAATCTTCCCCAGAATCGGACTCTCAAACTTTTTCTTTCTTTTTCTTAAAATGAGTCTTTAAAGCAATCCCATTATCCTCAGCCTTAATGGTTTTGGGAAACATGTCAATCTCATAGGTTTGAAGATCTCCTACAAGTTCTTCCAACTTAAGTGATTTCAAATTTCCCAAAGAGTTCAAAATAATGACTTTACGAATAAAGCATTTTGGAAGAGATCTCAAAATATTTTTAACGACACGCGTGTTATCAATCACCTCACCCAAATTAAAACATGTGTTAACGATGTCCAAAAAATGTGCATAAAAATCATCAAAGCATTCAGACTCAGACATGGTAATAGTCTCAAATTGGGGGACAGATTTTGTAATTTTGAGTCTTTGACCGCGTTCGTACCCTCATGTGTCAATTTCAAAACATCCCAAGCCTCTTTAGACGTGGTGCACGTCATAATTCGGCAAAACTCATCAGGAGTGACAACTCTAGAAATAACATTCAGACCACGGGAATTAAAATTAGACATTTTATAATCATCTTCAGTCCAGGCTGACACGGGTTTTATAGAAGTGATATTATCAACGGTGATAGTGGGAGGATTCCAACCATTTTTGCAAAGAAACCAAACACGCTCGTCAATAGATTTTAAAATAGATTTCATACGAGCTTTCCAGTAGGCATAATTAGACCCGTAAAAAATAGGCATCTGATTATATAAGTGCTCCATAGTAAAAATTGCGAATTTTTCACAAAATTGATTTTTCAAAAAAAATCAATATCACATGATTTTGCGAAAAATAGGAGTACGCGATAAATTAGCGTAACCTGTTCTGATACCAATTTGAAAAATTGAATAACGTGTGATACTCAATTAAATTAAATTCGAAAGTTTCCAAGTAAACCTTCTTTAATTAGAATCTACTTTTAAATCAAATAAATTCATCCCCTAAACATGCATCTAAATCAACCCATCAAACATAAATAGATAAAGCATGTGACACAAAGTTAAGGAAAAAACCCCTTTCGGGTAAAACCTTTTATTTCTTGAAGTTTGAAGAATTTACAAGACCTTTGACTTACATATAACCTGATAATCGCCCACAAGTGTAATGCACGGTGTCTTTGTCAAACCTCCAATGCAATGGCTAGAAGTATCGTCGGCTGGAATCTGCCGGAGGAACTCTAGGTGATCAACAATGAAGAAGAGAACGGCTTCTCCACAAGGGTTGAACAAAAGCAGAGTTGTGTTCTTGGGTTACAAAAGGATTCACAAAGGTTTGTCAAGGATGTGTGAATCAAAACATGAGTCTTGGGACTCAAAAATATGAAGACTTGAGGTGATAAAACTCTCAAAAAAGTCTTTCCAAGGCTTATGAAATAACTCCCCCAAAGTTGGCTTTTATGAGGAAACCAAAAAGAGTTTCACGATTTTAAAACACTTGCCAGTGTCAGGTACCTCAAACCAGTCAGGTTTACTGCGAACTGATTCGCCCCCCGAACCGGTTTGGCCTTCGGTTCGCAAAAAATTGCTAGAACTTGGGGCTTAAACACTTAGCATTTTGCCAAGGGTTTTTCTCGAAATTGTCTCCATTTTTCAAAAGGCCATAACTTCTTGACCATAGCTCGGATCGAGGTGCCGTTTCTTCTAGTATCTTCATTACGGCGAGCTCTTTAACTTTCCAATTGACCAGACCTCCGGAAAGTGTCTATAAAATTACCAAAATGCCCTTGAACTTTCATATCTTGCCTTCTTTCACTGTTTTGACTTCTCTTGCGTACCACTTGCATAAAGTCCCTAAAATCATGGAACATGAAGTAATTGAGGTAGATGTGGGACACTTGATATAGATGTTGAATGCTTGATTCCCAAAATTCGGATTGAGGCCGTCGTGTGAGATCAAGAAGTGACGTGCCTTTTGTAACGGTGTATGACATACACAAATGTA
Source organism: Sambucus nigra (assembly GCA_949130495.1). Taxonomy (NCBI): domain Eukaryota; kingdom Viridiplantae; phylum Streptophyta; class Magnoliopsida; order Dipsacales; family Adoxaceae; genus Sambucus; species Sambucus nigra. The sequence continues at coordinate 283,815,766 of OX422207.1, read as the reverse complement.
ACATGTTGGACGTAAGAAAAATGTCCTTAGAAAAGACATCCATAACTAGTTGATCTCGATAGGTTGATCGTTGGTTGCTACATCCTTTTGGCAGATTTTTCAGAATTTTGCTACTTGTTGCGTGTATTTATCAATTCATGGTTTTTCTTTGGGCAATGAACAACTATGCCAGTGACTTGATACCCGGGGAATCAGACAACTGTCCTTCAACTTCAAAGCTAAAAAGTGATTCCTGCAAACATGAGCAATATCTATGGACATTGGATGCATGGTTCATTCATGTCTCGTCGATAAATATGTGAGACACTATCTTTTCGAGATGAGGACACACACGCACTTGTAAGTTTCTGCCAAAAGATAGACACACATAGGCATGATCATCCTAGACTTCGGCATACATAGGCTTGAAAAATCATCCTACATATGTAGAATAGTGTTTGAAAACCAATCACCAAAATAGTGTGCGTAGAAGTCATTATTTTCCCTAAATTCTTCAATAAAGTCTGATCTCACCTGTCTCCATCCGTCGAGTCCTAATTTGAGGAATTTAGCAACAAATCTAAACCCACAATTTTCGTTAGCATTAACCTCAACGATATCTTCTATGAAATCTTTATAAAATATTGGTATCTCATTGATATATTGTTTATACGTGGGAGAGTCATTCGGTCACCATGGGGCGGGCCGGGTGAACTCCGTGAAATCAATTTTCTTCTTAGGACTTTGGATCGTGAGGTGTTCCTTTTTTGTTGATTTCCTAGAAAGTTTAAATCCCCATGGATACCTTTTAGTTGACTTCTCATTCTTTTTCTCTTTAGTAATTGATCTTCGACCTCTCAGGTGACCCTTACAATGCTTAAGCATGGATGGCTCAAATAGCCTACGGTGGTGGGACTATCGATGTGCTTAAGTTTTCACAACATGGACCTTTTCTCATCGATAGTTGATTACTCCCACCTTTATTTAAAAATTATCATTTATGGCTCGTAGTCTACCATACGGTACTTCGATAATTCGGGCACCATTGTTAATTTGTGCCAATGTGCATTGACATCCCCCCATAGTATTGCCCTACCCTCCATCCGGTAGATGACTAATTCATGAGCGCACGGTAAATCATAGATATTATGTGCCAAGTGTAGGAATGATGTAACATGCATGCCAATGGTATCACAAGTCTTCAGCTCCTGAACTATGAGGTCAATGGCATAATGAGAAACCTAGCCTATGATCTCATGGAAGATAGGCATATTATGGGAGTGCTTTAATTTTTTCAAAGAATACTCAAACTCCCTCTTAACTCAATGTATTTGTGTATGTCGGAAAAAAGCTTGTCAAAAGGCGTTGACAACTCTCCCAGTGCCTCTTCAAATTAGCATATACTCCTTCACAACGGTTGGTAGTTTGCCTCCCCCGGTGCCTAACCATATTTGTCCATGCATGAATAATTCCCTCTCTTATATTGTACCATATGCAATCTATGTAGTGAAGCGTGTTGGGGTATGCAACCCAATCATAGTGAAATAACAACCATTCTTCGTTTAAATCGTTCTTGGTGGCGGATTCAACCAAATGCATCTAATTTGTCATGAACTTCATCAATGTATCCTCATCATGGATCTCTTTCCTAATATGGATCTACACATTACGATGAACATGGAAAGTGCAAACCACAGATCTCGCCTTAGGGAACACAACCCGCAATGCATTCATGCACACGTACTCCCGATCTGTGATGAAAACCGTAGGACATGCTTACAGATCAAATAAGGATTTTAAATGTTAACGCCCATCGATAGTTCTCCACCTTATCCGTTGCTAAAAAAGTGAAGGCAATATTAAAAATCCTTCCACACGAAGTTATACCAACCATCTGGAATAAAGGCATTTTGTATCAATTGGTCTTGTACGTGCAGTCCACAATGACAACAGAAGAGAAACACTTGGCTAGTTGGATTGAGTTTGGATGAGCCCAAAAACTGTCTTCCACCTCCATGGTAGACTCATTCGTTCTATACCTATAGACACAACGTTTAGAGAAAGCATTCGATGAGTTATTACTCGGTAATGAATGGTTATTACACGTGATATGTGTGTGAATGTTGTAGTATACTAGTACGTGTATAATGTGTGTAGATAATTATACAGAGGATTAATACATAAGTGTGATTGTATTTCTTATATAACTAGTGTGAAAGTTATATGATTTAAAAAGGGGATTTCTTACATAACTAGCATGAAAGTTATACGATTTAAAAGTACTTTCTTATATAACTAGTTTGAAAGTTATATGATTAAAAGGTGTTTCCTATATACCTCGTGTTAAGGTTATATGATTTGATATAGTTGAATCGATTAATAAATTAATGAGAGGATAACTTAATTATCAAAGTAAGAATAGTTGGGTTAGAGTAGTGTGGTAGGAAGAGGTGTGATGTGGCTTCTTAGGTGGGGTAGCTTAACTAGGAAGGTTAGCTGTCAAGCGTTAAGTGTGCACATTAGATGAGAGGAGAGTTATGCCTCAAGAGAGTGCGACACTAGCTTAAATATGAAGAGTGTTCATACATTATTAATTATTACAATTTAATTGCTTGATAAATATTTTCAAAATGTTTTACTTGGGCTCTGACCCGTGTCAAAATTTATTTTCAAAACCTTTTAGGTGTCCAGTCAAAGGGATGCCCAGTTTGAGGATTCTATCCAGGGTTGCGTAGCTGCAACTCATATAGAAGTTATAGGACTTTGCTATAGACACCTCAATCATTAATTCCTAGTTTAGGGGAATTATTTCAGTACTCTTTTGGGCATGTCTCCCTCAGATTTAGTATTCAGTTATTGATTTGACCTTTTGTATCCAGGTTATGGTTTCAATTTACTGTTGTATTTTACTATTAAACCGATAGTTGATTCGGTCATCTTTATTTATATTATTCATATATGTTGGATTCAGTTACCAGGTTGTGTGGATAGTTCTATTATTATTTATTTTGGCATGTTGTTAATTAATGAAAGATAAAATTTGGTAACGGTCTAATTAAATTACTAGGTGGTTAGTAACATTAAAAAGGTTTTCGACATTGATGTTAAGAATGAGCCATATGATACCAACATTTTATTTTGATCACGGGTTGGACACCCAATATTTTAGTAGGTGGGGTGTTATAGATGGTATTAGAGCATCAAGTTCTAGAGTCCTTAGGATCTGTGTGGCTTATTACATTTTAGCATAGCGTTCTTTGATATAGAAACTTATTATAGGATTGTTGTATTCCTTCACGTATGCAACTTACGTTTTCCTGCTATTAAGTATAGCTGATGCGATTCATATACGAGTTCGATTGGTTTTCGTACACCGAATAACTTTGGACGACCAACGAGGGCTGTTACAAAGACTATAGGGGGAGAGGCTTAGTAGAACCCATAAAATATCCTGGTAATGGTGACCGCGATAGAAGTCACCATGTCAATGGTAGGAGAAAACCCAAGGGCAATTGTGTAGGGCGGAGTGTAGTGGCACCTAGGACTAAATTTTGGGCAAAAATTTTGGCTCAGAGGAGCGGTATTGTAGTTATGAGAGTCATTCATCATAACTATGGAGATATACCATGAATAATGAATAAGTTGGGGTGCAATTTGTCCGCAAATTCTCTCACCTATTATTTAAACAGAAAGGGAATGTCACAAATAGGTGTCTTATGAATAAAGAGTAGGAACACATGTGTGGATCTTGTCCGAAGAAAATTGGGGGATAAGGATGGGATGCCCATTAGGGGTAACAATTGTAAGAAGTTTTTTTTGGTTCGGTTGGGACGAGGGTGTTATGTCTAGGAATAATTTGCACCATGAGTGCTATTGGAAATGGAAAGTATGAGCTTTATCCCGGGACGATTAGGGTTTGTTTCGTTGACACGATCGGGTCATAGTAATTCATTAGTACTAGATTTGCATGAGAAACGGGTTTAGTAGAGGTATTGTTAATATTACTAGTGTGTATATATTTATTGCTAAGTTAGCGGGGCTCTCTTTACTTCCATCTGTAGGGGAGAAGGTGTGGACACTTAGAGAATACATTTTATGAGGATAGCTCGTTTTCAGAGGTGACATTCAAGGTATAATTTTACCCTGAGTACGGACTGTTGAGCGATGGTAGGCGGTTATAGCAAGACTATCGTGTTCCCTATTCTGGGGGAGGATGTATATGTAACAACTTGAATTTTTTAAATGAGATTTTTTTAATTAATTTTGAAAATTGAAGAAAAATGAAATTTTTGGATTTTATAAATTTTATAATTTAAAATGGATTTTTATATTTGAAAAATAAATTTTCCAACAGAATTGGAATCGGAATTAAAATGGAGTTTTAATTGAATTTTTATTACATAGAATAGTCCTCAAAATATAAAACTCTCTAAGAGTCCTCAAAACATAAAACTCTCTAAGAGTCCTCAAAACATAAAACTCTCGAGTAAAAATAATATTTTTAGAAATCCGACAGTCCGATCGAGCTAAATTTTTCATAGCAGTCATGTCTCGCCGTTCGCTACAACATAATTTCAAGCGATTCTAACGGTCCAATCGTCCGTAATGATTTTTTGAGTATTTGTATTTGATTAGGACTCTAATTATTTTTGGTATATAAAAATAAAGTGACAAGTTTAGGTCTTTTAAAACACCTTTTAGCCTTCTCAAAAATCAGAAACCTCTCATTTTCTTCATCTTCTTCAACCACCAAACCCTAACCCCATTATAAAGAACTTTCAAGTCAAGTTTTGTCAAGATTAACCGGATTTTCTCAAGATACGTCAAGAACAAATCTTTGTCAAATTTTTGAGAGGAATACACATTGAAGATCAGATTTCTAAACCAACTTTTATTCAGGCATGGATACTCTATTCCTTTTCTTTATTATTATGCATTCTAAGTGTCGCTTAAACACTTAATTACATGTTTTCTTAAAAATAATTAGTAACTTAATTAGAGAAAGTGGACACTCAGTATGGGGATGTTTTTGTAAAATCTTTTAATCTGAATAATATTCATAACCTTTTGGGTACGTAGGATTGATGATTGGAGGTGATAATTAAATTGGACTATCATGTGTAGTTTTTCACGTTTATTAATTATGCTTGTTTGTGTGACTTGTTGGTATTATTATATTGCCCTTGTAACGATGGGTTGTTGGGTAATTTTTCTCTCCCTATATTTTAGGATGCCTTCTAGGTATGGGACTAGTGGGTAGGCCTTTTGATGATTTATACTTTCTAGGTATGGGACTAGTGAGGGTAGATTATTGTGACTTTATTATGTCGGGTGTGGGCTGATTTTTGGTACTTTCTCGTCGTTACGCTAGCCTAGTCATGAGACTAGGTCGAGGTTTAGGTTAGAAATTCATTCTATACATAGGGTAGGACGGATTGATAACTTGGGGACCCTTAGGTATGGGACTAAGGGTATTTTAAGGATCTCACATCGATTAAAAGGGTGGGATGATTAATAAATTGTGAAATCGAGAATTGTGAATTAATGCCTAAGATAAAAATGGGTATTAAAACTGGTGTTAACATAATGTGTCAGTGACCGACAGTTTAAACGGATCAGCGTGGGCGATTTATATCGTGTCATGAGTTGGAACCTTGTCATATTGCGGGGGATCGATAGTTTAAATGGATTCAGCTAGCTATTGACAAGGGGAAGTGTGACATTTTTGGTGAATTATCACCCGTGGCAGGAGGACCGCTATAATGATTTTTGGTGAATTATCACCCGCGGCGGGAGGACCGCCATTCCTAATAATTATTGAAGTAAGAACAAATAATTGAGAAATTTTGGTAATTTGGGTGAATTAAAAGAAGGTTAACATCGTGGGACTTGAGAATTTAAAATCATATTGGTGTCCCTTTTAAATGGGGATCTTTATGGGTAGTTAGTGATTTATATTTATCGCTTTTAATTATCCCGTTTAAATTAAAATATTCTATTATGATATTTATTGCGTATAATGCTACTGTCTGGGTTCACGGACCCTATTTGAGGGGAGTAATGTGTATTCATGCTCGGGGCTCTGACCTCGTGCGTTGACTAACTTTTCAGAAAATAGTATTTGGAGACGTTGCTTAGAATTATTTGGAGATTTGCTTAGCGGTGCAGTTGGAGTTGCTCTACCTTATGCGTATTGATTTAGTTTAGTTTTTAATTCCTTTGCATTTGTATTGAGACTCAGTTTATGATTGTGATTGGATCATTCGGTTCCAAGGTTGTATAGGTTTTATTCAGTTATTTCATTGTCTTTCAGTTGGAGTATTTGAAATAAGTTGACTATTCGGATTTTATTTAATCATTATTGGAGATTGGATTTATTCGGAAGTTTAGCATGTGATGGAGCTTTTATCGTTCAGTTGTTGTTATTAATTGAGTTTGATTCAATTATTTATATCGAGAATTGATATATTTATATCTCATATCTGTCTCATACTAAGAATGGTATTTATTTATTCACGCCCGGCTTAGTGTTGGTGGAAGCCGACACCAGAATTAGGTGGGGTGTGACAGATGGTATCAGAGCATGGTCTTAGGTCTCGTAGGTTATGAGTTCGTTTATCTTCCTCATTTTCGATCTTTGATTCCCTTTATTTATTCGTACTCCTTAAGGTAGAGGGTCTAGCATACGTGTTAGATGTGTTTATTGGAGAAGTAAAGCTTTGTGCTAAGGACGTCGTAGGCATTAAGTTTAGAATTAGTAAGCTTAATGTGACGAACCTTAAAATGAATTTTAGAGATGATAATTATTTTAAAAGATTTTAGTGCAGATGTTATGTATCGTATGTATCGATTCTTGATGTTGAGACTTAATTTGAGGGTGTTAGCATTTTGATGACTTTAGGATATAGGATCGAGTGGGGATTTGTGGGAGCGTGTGGTACGCCGTTATTTTCATAGTTATGCTTATGTATATAGGCAATATATATTATTTTGTTGCCCGTGGGGTAGGTGCGCGTAGAATTGGGTGTATGGGCGCCCTAATTATGACATTTTACAGGTAGGCATATGTGAGCCATATTTTCTTTTGCGAGATTTACGCGATGTGTACGCGCTGTCTAATTTCGAGGACGAAATTCTTTGCTAGTGGGGAAGTCTGTAACAACCCGGATTTTTTCAAATGGGGTTTTTTTTTAATTAATTTTGAAAATCGGAGAAAAATGAAATTTTTGGATGTTATAAATTTTCTAATTTAAAATGTTGATTTTTATATTTGAAAAATATTTTTTCATACGGAATTGGAATCGGAATCGGAATCAAAATGGAGTTTTAATAGAATTTTTATTGTATAGAAGAGTCCTCAAAATATAAAACTCTCTAAGAGTCCTCAAAACATAAAACTATCTAGTAAAAATAACATTTTTGGAAATCCGACCATCCGATCGAGCTGTATTTTTCACAGCAGTCCTATCACACCGTTCGCTACAACATCCTAAAATTTCAAGCAATTTTGACGGGCCGATCATCCATAATGTTTTTTTGAGTATTTGTATTTGATTAGGACTCTAATTCTTTTTGATATATAAACATAAAGTGACGAGTTTAGGTCTTTTAAAACACATTTTGGCCTTCTAAAAAATCAGAAACCTCTCATCTTCTTCATCTTGTTCAACCTCCAAACCCTAGCCCCATTATACATAACTTTCAACTCTAGTTTTATCAAGATTAACCGAATTTTCTCAAGATGCGTCAAGAATGAATCTTTGTCAAAATTTTGAGAGGAATACACATTGAAGATCAGATTTCTAAACCAACTTTTATTCAGGCATGAATACTCTATTCCTTTCCTTTAGTATTATGCGTTCTAAGTGTCGCCTAAACACTTAATTACATGTTTTCTTAAAAATAATTAGTAATTTAATTAGAGAAAGTGGACACAAACTATAGGGCTATTTTTGTAAAATCTTTTAATCTGAATAATATTCATAACCCTTTGGTTACGTAGGATTGATGGGTGGATTTTGGGTTTTATGGGCATAGGTTGCAATAAATTAATTTGGGGGAGTATAACTCATGTAATTTGTGTTGAGATAATGAAATTGGAATTATGATGTTTTAAATGATGAAATATCGGTTTATTTAATTTAAAATAATTAAATGAGATTAATTAGATGTGTATGACGAGGTGATAATTAAATTAAGATTTAATTGAATTGGACTATCATGTGTAGTTTTACAAGTTGATTAATTATGCTTGTTTGTGTGACTTGTTGGTATTATTATATTTCCCTCGTAATGACGGGTTGTTAGGTAATTTTTCTCTCCCTATATTTTAGGATTCCTTCTAGGTATGAGACTAGTGGGTAGGACTTTTGATGATTTACGCCTTCTAGGTACTGAGGGTAGATTGTTGCGACTTTATTATGTCGGGTGTGAGATGATTTTTGGTACTTTCTCATCGTTACGCTAGCCTAGGCATGAGACTAGGTCGAGGTTTAGGTTAGAAATTCATTCTATACATAGGGTAGGACGGATTGATAACTTGGGAACCCTTAGGTATGGGACTAAGGGGTATTTTGGGGATCTCACATCGATTAAAAAGGTGGGGTGATTTATAAATTGTGAAATCGAGAATTGTGAATTAATGCTTAAGATAAAAATGGGTATTAAAATTGGTGGCGACATAATGTGTTAGTGACCGACAGTTTAAATGGGTCAACGTGGGCGATTTATGTCGTGTCATGAGTTAGAACCTTGTCATATTGCGGGGAATCGAAAGTTTAAATAGATTCAGCAGGCTATTGATAACGGAAAGTGTGACATTTTTGGTGAATTATCACCCGTGGCAGGAGGATCGCTATAATGAATTTTGGTGAATTATCACCCACGGCGAGAGGACCGCCATACCTAATAAGTATTGAAGTAAGAACAAATAATTGAGAAATTTTGGTAATTTGGGTGAATTAAAAGAAGGTTAACATTGTGGGACTTGAGAATTTAAAATCATATTGGTGTGCCTTTTAAATGTGAATCTTTACGGGTAGTTAGTGATTTATATTTATTTCTTTTAATTATCCCGTTTAAATTAAAATATTCTATTGTGATATTTATTGCGTATAATGTTACTGTCTCGGTTCACGGACCCTATTTGAGGGGAGTAATGTGTATTCATGCTTGGGGCTCTGACCTCGTGCGTTGACTAACTTTTCAAAAAATAGTATTTGGAGGCGCTACATAGAATTATTTGGAGATTTTCTTAGTGGTGCAATTAGAGTTGCTCTACCTTATGTAATAATCCGGATTTTTTAAATGGGATTTTTTTAATTAATTTTGAATATCGGAAAAAATGAAATTTTTGGATATTATAAATTTTATAATTTAAAATGTTGATTTTTATATTTGAAAAATAAATTTTCAAACGGAATTGGAATCGGAATTAAAATGGAGTTTTAATTGAATTTTTATTATATAGAAGAGTCCTCAAAACATAAAACTCCCTAAGAGTCCTCAAAACATAAAATTCTCTAGTAAAATAGAAATCCAACCGTTCGATCGAGCTGAATTTTTCACAGCAGTGTTGTCTCACTGTTTGCTACAACACACTAAAATTTCAAGTGATTCTGACGATCCGATCGTTCGTAATGATATTTTGAGTATTTGTATTTGATTAGGATTTTAATTCTTTTTTGTATAGAAACATAAAGTGACGACTTTAGGCCTTTTAAATCACATTTTATCATTCTAAGAAATCAAAAACCTCTCATCTTCTTCATCTTCTTCAACCTCCAAACCCTAGCCCCATTATACATAACTTTCAACTCAAGTCTTGTCAAGATTAATCTGATTTTCTCAAGACGCGTGTGAAACCCTGCCTAATTAAACCCCGGGTGATTAGTCCTAAATTAAATTAGAACAGGTTTCTCAGTTGGTTCATTCTTAGCATCACTGTCGAAACTTTTTAATTACTAACCACCTAATTGAAATTAGCCTGGTGCCAAGTTTTATCCTTAATTAATTCAATGAAATACTCATGCGGAAAATAAATCATTAACAATCACAAGCTAACTGAATCCAACCATCACATATAAATAAGAAACTGGCTGAATAAACCATCGGCAAAAAATCCAACACAAATGTAAATACAGATTATAATGGATCTCAAGTATCTGAAATAAATACAAAATAAAACCGTGAGCAACATGCTTAAATATCTGATAGAAAATCCCTACATTAGGAATAGAAGGAATAGAGGCACCTATCCAAATCCTGCAACATCCACATATGCTGCAGCAGCGAATCCCTGGATGAATCAAGCCTGGCGTCCCTGTGGCTGGACACCTAAAAGGTTTTGAAAATAATTTATAGCAAGGGTTAGAACCCAAAATATTTTGAAAACATTTAGCAAATGAATAAATTGCAGTAATAAAATATGCATGAATGCGCTTCATATTTTAGTCAGTGTCACACTCCCTTGAGGACAGACTCACCCCTCAACTAATGTTCACACCTAGCGCCTTCTTCATATCCCACCTAGTCCACTACCCAGAAAATAGGTACTTGATATAACTCTTGTCAAACGCCCTACTGAATCCCGAGTATTTTAATGTATGACTTATAAGCTATTTATCGCCTTAACTTAGTTAATCATCCTTCTTTGAAGTCCATGTAACATTCACTAGTTATATAATTAATACACTTTTCTCCATGTATTTAAATTTACCGGATATAATTATTCACCCCATTATGTACGTACAGTTATCTTACAACAATCACACATGTTGAATGTGAATATAACCCATATATAATTAATACAATTCACCTCATGTAACCCGTATATAACTATTTATCCCATTATATACGTAGAACCATATTACAACATTCACATATATGTTGAAAATAATATAACCCATCCTCCTGAGTAATAACTCACTAGATGTATTCTCTAAAGTTCTATCACACTAGGTGTACTCGCATACCTAGTTACCCCAAGTCAGAATCGCTCACTAACTTAGCAAAAAAAATATGAACATAATGGAGGCGGTCATATTCCTTCCCTGAAATTGAGATAAGCCCCTCACCCATATAACGGACGCTATGACGTGGGGATATACTCGCCCTACTCCTCAAGCTAGGGGATTCACCCACATAGCGCAACCTCCTCCGATAGCACTAGAGTATATATATTAATAATATCTAATCACTGATATTTATATGAACACACCATATATGTACTATCGAACACCGTATATATATAAATATAAAATATCCCGGCTTTACTGTGTACTGAGTCCGTAGCTCTAGCCCATACTTAGTATCTCGAGTTTATGGTCCAACTCTGATTATTGATTAATCTGCACATTATTAATTAAATTATTATTGATGTCACCCAACCAATATCCTCGAGCTCGTTCTCGTGGCCCGAAATTAATATAACACCCCATTCTAATCCCCGGATCCAAATTAATTAGTTTTTTATCCATAATTAATTTAAGTGAGTAGTGTCCTCTACTACTATACCCGAACTTATTCACCCAGTTTGTTATTTTATTTCTCAGAATTTATTCTCAAAATTCATACGTAAGTGTTACACTTAATTACCCCACCACTCCCAATTATATGCCCCTATAATTGTGAGGATATTAACCTCCCTAATTAAATTTTCTCCCTTAATTAGACTTGGTGGTAATTAAACTAAAAGAAAAACCCACGTAAAACTCCAAGGCCAAACTGTCAAAAATTCCCAGCCATCGATCGATCTATCCTAACCATCGATCGATGGATCGAACAGGTCCCCATCTTCTTTGACTTTCTGTTTCTGTCATTAACAAATTCATCTAACCTACAAACTCATCTATGGTTCATCTCAAGCACACACAACATTTTTATCACATGGGAATGTGATTAGGACCTCCCTAAGAACCTTAAACACAAATTAAATTTCACAAATCTCTACTTTTTCGAATTTGGGGAATTTTTGGGTCTTTACTCGTTCAGTCCCAATTTCATCTGTTTATCCCAAATTCGTTTATAAATTTCTATTGGGTTTTCACAACTGAATAAATTATCTCAGAACTATGTAACACAATGAATTCCCACATTAATTTTCCATTAATTTCATTCAAGTGTTCTGTATACAAAAACCCCTTTTACACCCCAAACGAATTTTGATTCACACATCACAAAAATATGAATTGGATATCATAAATAAACATCACAGCAAGTTAACCACTTGGATTTTGAGGTTCGTTGGGTCTCATCCGTTGATGTAGGGGCAAGCTTGATGATGAGGAGCCAATTTGTCCCTTATTTTCTCTCCAAAAGATCCCCAAATTGGCTATAACTGTTCCCTCTCACTTTCTCCCTAATTTATTATATTTAGGTTTATGTTTCTCTATTGTTACCCACTCTTAGATTTAGGTCTTAAAACACTAATCCCGTTTTTAGCCTAATGGGCCAATCCCAAGTGACTCAAATAGCCCCGTGTGGACCCGGTTATGCCTAAGAACCCCCCGTGACCCGTTTACTACCCCCGGGTACACTTTTTCGACTATCTCGACCCATACGGACTCAACCGTGCACTAAAAATTGACATCCAAATTAATTTATAAAAATCTTTATCTCACACCCAAATTAGTCTATACCGACTCCCGACTGAGATAAATAAATGCCACGTCACTAATCCACGTTATGACGTAAATAAATTATTACTCTTTACTTAGTAATTAAATTTTCCTAAATATTGACCATTCACGCTCCGATTAATATTTAAATAAATATTACCATAATTAATTCAATTAAATTATGACACACAAGTAATTTAAAATCTCCCAAATTAATTAAATATTATATGCACAGAAATACGGGGTGTTACATACTCCCCCCTTACAAATGAATTTCGTTCTCGAAATTTGGTCATTACTGCGGCGAATAACTCTGGATACTGCTCTCATATATCCTCTCTTGGTCCCACGTATACTCATCAATACTGTGATGACCCCACTCCACTACACTCTAACTGGTGGTACTATCTTAGACTGTAGCTTGCGCTCACATAGCTACCAGTCTCCCCTCATATGATGTGTCTTATTTCAAGTCATTATCCTCGAGTGGAACGTGCCCAAAAAGCTCAATCACTCCTCTCGTATCCCTCTAGCTATGCCACGTGGAACACATCCCGTATCCGCTAAAGATGTTCTGGCAAACCCAGTCGATAAGAAACCAGTTCCACCCTCTTAAAGATAGGGAAATGACCCACATACCTCGACGCTAGCTCCCCCTTTATTGCTGAACTTTATCACTCATTTCATAGGAGACACCCGAACCAATACCTGGTCATAAATTTTTAACTTGATGGACCCTGACAACATAGTGCCCCAAAAGATGAGCCTATACTCTGTCGGTTCCACTACCTCCCAGTTAGGAAATTCCCCTCCTATATGGGTGTCAATTTCCTTGTTGCCAAAATGCGTCACTATCTTCCGAGTAATTACCCGCATCATCCCTGATTAATCATGTCAGACTTGAACCTTTAACTCATGGTGACGTACCGCTCCTTACGTCCCTGAACTATATGAAAGGATATAACTTACTTAATTCCCGCTGATGGACCATAACCCATCTCGGGTCCTAGCATCTTGTTATTTCCCCACCTCTTATCTACCAAAGGTGGATAATGAAACTTTTCCCATAAAGTCTCCTAAGGTGTCACGCAGACCAAACCGTTACGAGGCTTCACACGTAACTCTACCTGTGGTAAATACTACTCCCGAATTACCCAAAAATCTAAAATGCACAATCCTCACTTCCCGTCTTCCCATTGACTTATGGGCGACACATTCAACCTAATATGTAACTCTGTCCCGATCACCTCCTGACAGTTTACCAACCTGAGCATTAATCCCTTCACTGTAACCATAGAATTAAAAATTTCCTGGTTGATACCCTCCAATCAACCTTTTTCCATCCTTAAATGGTCTACCCGGTGAGAAATTCACCATGTCTAATTCAACACCGATTCCCACGCTCAAGAACTCTATTCCTTGTGCAATTTTTGTCAGGCAAGAATCTATACCTTGTTTATGCGTAAAACCACTCTAGGTATATGAATAAGTGATACTCTTTTCTATCTTTTCAAAAATGTGGGTTTCTCCCTTGCCTAGGGATATCTTATTACATAGGTCTCCCCCACCTTCCCGCTCCCTACGGTGGAGGTAGTTATCCTTGATATACATATAGTCAGACTGTTTCCTTCCTCAAATGGATTTCAGTTCACTACACTTTTCCACTTATTCTCTGACTTCCCCGCAGGCGTATATTTAATATGTATATTTACACATCCCTTTTATTTAAGATGACTCTGAAATCACACTAACCAGGGCGCTCATACACCCTATATCCCGTGCTTAATCGCACAAAATTTACCTTAATTAACCAGGGTGCCCATAGACCCTATCCCCATGCTCAACTGCACGGAAGTTACCCGACTATGCTAGCCGTAACCCGTAGTATAACTTCTAACACGTAGTCATAGCACATACATGAATAATAACCGGGGTACCCAACCTATGTATTAATGACCAAACATCTGCCCACTTCCAACGTTGCACTAAGTTTCACGCGTGGGATGTCTCGCAAAATGAAATACAAACAAGGAACCCACCCCGATACACTACTACCTAACATTGTCAGTCGTTGAGATCTGTTAGACCCTCAATCCATAGCACATACCCCCAAATACTTGTCTCTTAACACAAAAGCATACACGCCTACTCTTATGCTACAAAAGACAACATAAAATATCACGCCCTTACTATCACTAGTTCTTGCGCAAAATAAATCTAGAGATATTTGTCCTCGCTCGAAAATAATTTTAACCACCCTGAATCGCTTTAGTATACATCTCTTTTTACTGGGAAAAATATAACAATACAATACATTCTTATATGTCTATTGTGCCTCATAATACAAGCTATATACGCATATATATATAGGCTAGGCTCCCTCTCAGGTGACACCTAGCAGGAGTCATTTGTAGCCTGGTGTCATGAACACCAAAACTTACTATCACTATCCGTAATAGTTCACACCCATTGCTAACCAATCCATACCCAGGAAAAATCATGCTTTCATAACACTCTTCAAAATGAGTAAACCTCATAAAATATGCCCTCCCAGTTTTCACGCCCGCTTCCCTGCAGATAAAACAAAAGATAAACCTATTACCCCGTGGTAACCATATAATTAATAGTAACAGTACTATACACCCACTAAAATCGTCCCCCACGGTAATATAGTGCTAACAAGAATATTGTGATTACTCGTGTCACAAAATTCACTCCATCAATCCGAGGATAAAATTCATACTTCCACTCGCCTATACACTGGCAGCCCAAATGGTTCCTGGACATAATATTCTCATCTGACCGAATAAAAACTTCACAATTATTATCCCTACTGGGCATCCCACTTCTATCCCTTGATTCACTATGAACATAATCAATTGTTGTGGCTCCACTTTCCACACTTAAGACACCTCTCTGTGTAAATCCATTACCTCTGTCCCAATGCCCATGTTGGGGTTGTCCTTCTCGCATACTTGGTAGTCTTGACCCTAAGTGCTACCCCCGTTATCCCTTTGGCTTCCCTAGCCTTATGGGACTCGTTATCGGCTTCGATGACCTGGATCAAATCCACCGTCAATAGGTAAAAATTTACTTAATTTAAAATGTCAAGATGGGTCCCTTACTGGGTATACCCTTACATCGTGCTTTAATAGCACTATTAATTCTCATTTCATTCTTAGGTTAAGCTCTCTAACCTTATTGGCTCCTGCATCTTAGAAGCATTAATGTAAGCTGACAACAAAAGATATCGACGACCTCAACACTAGCCATCCTAGTCGAATTCCCCATCCATTATTTTGTATTCTCACATGGTTCATTATCCATTTGCGGGTTCTTTTATCGTTCTCTGTATCCCCTTCGTCGATTACGAAGTTTGCTTATACAATTTATTGTCTCTCTCATGATCAGTTACAATATTACCCATTTCATAAACTCTAAAATTTCACTCGCATCCATATTTGAATAGCGAATGGAACATCTTATGGTCACACCGTACCCAAAATTTATCATTTGACTCCATATTCTCCTTCATCCGTGGTGACTGACTCTAAAAAATAATCCTCCCCGACTCTCTCTCCTCACCAACAATGCTGAGTGAGTCCAAAATTGTATCACCGTTCTCTACAACAATGCTTGGGGAAATTTACTTCCCCGAGTGATTATCCTATTCCAAGAATACTCAACATTTTTTTGCTCCCCACTCCTCTTACAGTACTTCTAACGACCCTCGCTGGTTGTCCGAAATTGTTCGATGTACAATGCCCAATCGAACTCGTATATGAATCACATCAACTATACTTGATAGAAGGAGAATGTAAGTCGCATATGTAGAGGGATAAAACAATCCTTTCATAAGGCTCTACATCAAAGAACGCTAAGCTGAAGCGTAAAAAGCTACACAGATCCTAAGGACACTAGAACTTGATGCTCTGATACCATCTGTGACACCCCGCCTAATTAAACCCTGGGTGATCAGTCCTAAATTAAATTAGAACAGGTTTCTCAGTTGGTTCATTCTTAGCATCACTATCGAAACTTTTTAATTACTAACCACCTAAGTGAAATTAGACTAGTGTTAAGTTTTATCTTTCATTAATTCAATGAAATACTCATGCGGAAAATAAATCATTAACAATCACAAGCTAACTTAATCCAACCATCACATATAAATAAGAAACTGGCTGAATAAACCATCGGCAAAAAATCCAACACAAATGTAAATACAGATAATAATGGATCTCAAGTATCTGAAATCAATACAAAATAAAATCGTGGGCAACATGCTCGAATATCTGATAGAAAATCCCTACACTAGGAATAGAAGGAATAAAGTCGCCTATCCAAATCCTGCAACATCCACATATGCTACAACAACGAACCCCTGAAATGAATCAAGCTTGGCGTCCCTGTGGCTGGACACCTAAAAGGTTTTGAAAATAATTTATAGCAAGGGTTAGAACCCAAAACATTTTGAAAACATTTAGCAAATGATTAACTTGCAGTAATAAAATATGCATGAATGCGCTTTATATTTTAATTAGTGTCGCACTCCCTTGAGGACAGACTCACCCCTCAACTAATGTGCACACCTAACACCTTCTTCATATCCCACCTAGTCCTCTACCCCGAAACTAGATACTTGATATAACTCTTGTCAACCGCCCTACTCAATCCCGAGTATTTTAATGTATGACTTATAAGCTATTTATCGCCTTAACTTAGTTAAACATCCTTCTTTGAAAGCCATGTAACATTCACTAGTTATATAATTAATACACTTTCTCCATGTATTTAAATTTCTCATATATAATTATTCACCCCATTATGTACGTACAGTTATCTTACAACAATCACACATGTTGAATGTGAATATAACCCATATATAATTAATACAATTCACTTCATGTATTTAACGACCCGTATATAACTATTTATCCCATTATATACGTAGAACCATATTACAACATTCACACATATGTTGAATATAATGTAACCCATCCTCCCGAGTAATAACTCACTAGATGTATTCTCTAAAGTGCTATGACACTAGGTGTACTCGCATAACCTAGTTACCCCAAGTCAGAATCGCTCACTAACTTGGCAAAAAAAAAACATGAACATAGAGGCGATCATATTCCTTACCTGAAAGTTAGATAAGACCCTCACCCATATAACGGACGCAATGACCTGGGGATATACTCGCCCTACTCCTCAATCTAGGGGATTCACCCACATCGCGCAACCTCCTCCGATAAAACTAGAGTATATATATTAATAATATCTAATCACTGATATTTATATGCACACACCATATATATACTATCGCACACCGTATATATATATATATATAATATCCCGACTTTACCATGTACTGAGTCTGTAACACTAGCCTATACTTAATATCTCGAGTTTATGGTCCAACTCTGATTAATAATTAATTTGCACATTAATTAATTAAATTATTATTGGTGTCACCCAACGAATATACTCGGGCTCGCTCTCGTGGCCCGAAATTAATATAACACCCGATTCTAATCTCCGAATCCAAATTAATTAGTTTTTTTTATCCATAATTAATTTAAGTGAGTAGTGTCGCCCTACTACTATTCCTGAACATATTCACCCATTTCGTTATTTTATTTCTCAGAATTTATTCTCAAAATTCATACGTAAGTGTTACACTTAATTGCCCCCACCACTCCAAATTATATGCCCCAATAATTGTGTGGATATTAACCTCCCTAATTAAATTTTGTCCCTTAATTAGACTTAGTGGTAATTAAATTAAAAGAAAATCATGCCTAAAACTCCCACGGCCAAACTGTCAAAAATTCTCAGCCATCGACCGATCGATCCCAGCTATCGATCGATCGATCGAACAGGTCCCCATCTTCTCCGACTTTCTATTTCTGCCATTAACGAATTCCTCTAAGCTCCAAACTCGTCTATGTTTAATCTCAAGCAAACACAACATTTTTATCATATGGGAACGTGATTAGGACCTCCCCTAGAACCTTAAACACAAATTAAAATTCCCAAATCTCAACTTTTTCGAATTTGGTGAATTTCCGGGACTTTACTCGTTCAGTCCCAATTTCATCTGTTTATCCCAAATTCGTTAATAAATTTCTACTGGGTTTTCACAACTGAATAAATTATCTCAAAACTATGTAACACAATGAATTCCCACATTATTTTCCCATTAATTTCATTCAAGTGTTCTATATACAAAGCCCCCCTTTTGTACCATTTTACACCCAAAACGAATTTTGATTCACACATCACAAAAATATGAATTGGATATCATAAATAAACATCACAACAAGGTAACCACTTTCGTTTTTGGGGTTCGTTGGGTCTGATCCGTTGGTGTAGAAGCAAGCTTGATGATGAGCAGCCAATCTGTTCCTTGTTTTCTTTCCAAAAGATCCCCAAATTGGTTCTAACTGCTCCCTCTCACTTTCTCCCCAATTTCTTAGATTTAGGTTTATGTAATCTATTGTTAACCACTCTTAGATTTTAGTTCTTAAAACACTAAGCCCGTTTTTAGCCTATTGGGCCAAGCCCAAGTGACCCAAATAGCCCCGTGTGGGTCCGGTTATGCCTAAAAACACCCCGTGACTCGTTTACTACCCCCGGGTACACTTTTTCGACTATCTCGGTCCATCCGGACTCAACCGTGCACTCAAAATTGACATCCAAATTAATTTATAAAAATCTTTATCTCACACCCAAATTAGTCTATACCGACTCCCGGTTGAGATAAATAAATTCCACGTCACTAATACACGTTATGACGTAAATAAATTATTACTATTCACTTAGTAATTAAATTTTCCTAAATATTAACCATTCACTGTCTGATTAATATTTAAATAAATATTACAATAATTAATTCAATTAAATTACGACACACAAGTAATTTAAAATCTCTCGAATTAATTAAATATTACATGCTCAGAAATACAGGGTGTTACAACGCGTCAAGAACGAATCTTTGTCAAAGTTTTGAGAGGAATACACATTCAAGATCAGATTTCTAAACCAATTTTTATTCAGGCATGAATACTCTATTCCTTTCCTTTAGCATTATGCATTCTAAGTGTCGCCTATACACTTAATTACATGTTTTCTTAAAAATAATAAGTAACTTAATTAGAGAAAGTGGACCCAAACTATGGGGCTATTTTTATAAAATCTTTGAATCTAAATAATATTCATAACCCTTTGGTTACGTAGGATTGATGAGTGAATTTTGGGTTTTATGGGCATAGGTTGCATGTAGAAAAACCCTAGTTTTGTAATAAATGAATTTGGGGGTGTATAACTCATGTAATTTGTGTTGATATAATGAATTTGAAATTATGATGTTTTAAATGATGAAATAGCGGTATATTTAATTTAAAATAATTAAATGAGATTAATTGGATGTTTATGACGAGGTGATAATTAAGATTTAATTGAATTTGACTATCATGTATAGTTTTACACGTTGATTAATTATTCTTGTTTGTGTGACTTGTTTGTATCATTATATTGTTCTTGTAATCACGGGTTGTTGGGTAATTTTGCTCTCCCTATATTTTAGGATGCCTTCTAGGTATGGGATTAGTGGGTAGGCCTTTTGATGATTTATGCCTTCTAGGTATGGGACTAGTGAAGGTAGATTATTACAACTTTATTATGTCGGGTGTGGACTGATTTTTGGTACTTTCTCATCTTTACGCTAGCCTAGGTATGAGACTAGGTCGAGGTTTAGGTTAGAAATTCATTCTATACATAGAGTAGGAAGGATTGATAACTTGGGGACACTTAGGTATGGGACTAAGGGGTATTTTGAGGATCTCAAATCGATTAAAAGGGTGGGATGATTTATAAATTGTGAAATCGAGAATTGTGAATTAATGCCTAAGATAAAAATGGGTATTAAAATTGGTGGAGACATAATGTGTCATTGATCAACAGTTTAAACTGATCAACTTGGGTGATTTATGTCGTGTCGTGAGTTGGAACCTTGTCATATTCCGGGGGATCGATAGTTTAAACGGATTCAGCTGCCTATTGACAAGGGGAAGTGTGACATTTTTGGTGAATTATCACCCGTGGCAGAAGGACCACTATAATGAATTTTGGTGAATTATCACCGCGGAGGGAGGACCGCCATACCTAATAATTATTGAAGTAAGGACAAATAATTGAGAAATTTGAGTAATTTGGGTTAATTAAAAGAAGGTTAACATCATGGGACTTGGGAATTTAAAATAACATTAGTGTGCCTTTTAAATGGGGATCTTTACGGGTAGTTAGTGATTTATATTTATCGCTTTTAATTATCCTGTTTAAATTAAAATATTCTATTGTGATATTTATTGCATATAATGCTACTGTCTGGGTTCACGGACCCTATTTGAGGGGAGTTGTGTGTATTCATGCTCGTGGCTCTGACATAATGCGTTGACTAACTTTTCATGAAATAGTATTTGGAGACGCTGCATAAAATTATTTGGAGATTTGCTTAGCAGTGCAGTTGGAGTTGCTCTACCTTATGCGTATTGATTTAGTTTAGTTTTCCCTTTCTTCGCATTTGTATTGAGACTCGGTTTATGGTTATGATTGGGGCATTCGGTTCCAAAGTTATATAGGTTTTATTCAGTTATTTTATTGGATTTCAGTTGTAGTATTTGAAATCAGTTGACTATTCGGATTTTATTTAATCATTATTGGAGATTGGATTTATTCGGAAGTTTAGAATGTGATGGAGCTTTTATCGTTCAGTTGTTGTTATTAATTGAGTTAATTCAATTATTTATGTCGAGGATTGATTTATTTATGTCTCATATCTGTCTCATGCTAAGAATGATATTTATTTATTCACACCCGACTTAGTTTTGGTGGCGGTCGACACTAGAATTAGGTGGGGTATGACAGTATATTTTTACGGTGTCTCACTTGAGAGAGGGTCGAGCTCGCGATAATATTTTTATGAAGTAGACTTCAGAGAGTAAAACTGTATAGTTATATTGGATCCCGGTGCGTAGGACTTTTATTGATGTGATTCAGGGTATATCGGGTTCACCGATGAGAAAAGAATTTTTTGGCTCATTGTTGTTTACGCGCAGAGAACTTAATGATAGTGAGAGCACCGTATCGTGTGCCGCCTTGAGAGACATGGGCAAAAGCAATTTGATATATGTGTCAAAAAACCTGATTTTTTTATATCTTGTGTACACCCCGTAATTATGAGGATACAAAATTTGATTAATTTGGTGATAAAGGATTTAATTGATCTGGAGGATTTAATTAATTTGGTGAATTAAGATTTAATTAATTAATTAATTCGGGATATTTTTTTTATAATTACATGTGTCGTAATTTGAGGTTGAGGTTGGAGATTTTAGTTAAGTAACTCGGATGGAAATTCTGAGTGGACAGTTGAGTCCGAATAGGTCGAGATAGTCGAAAAAGAGTACTCGGGGGTAGTAACTGGGTTTCGGGACAATTTTAGGCATAACCGGGCTCACACGGGGGTGTTTGGGTCATTTTAATTTGGCCCATAGACTTAAAAACGGGATTAGAATTATTTTACCTACATTAAGGAGTTGTGGCAGACACAACTCAAATAGTAAACCCTAGTTACACATAGGAGAAAAGAAGGATAAATTGAGAGAGTTTTTGGGAGCCAAACCAAGAAGAAATTAGAGTGTTTTTCAACAAATCTTTGTCTACATCAAAAGAATTCAGACCTTACATATTTATCCAGGCAAGTAATTAAACTTGCTTTCAATTTAATTTCCGTATTACAATTTATATCATGGCGGGTATAATGAAAATTCATTTTTGGGTGGGTTTTCACATGAAAAATGGGTGTTTATAAATGTTGACAAATCCATGTAGATTAAGGGTTCGATTAATGTTGTATCATGATTCAAAAGTGTGATAATTAAATTTATATTCATGAACTAGTAATCCATGTGGTTAGTTTGGATCATAGAATCGTATTTGAGGAAACGATCAAATGTTAAACCGTAAATACCTCACTCATAGATTAGTTGATTATATTGGAAATTGATGATGGTTAATGTTCCATTCGAGGATTGTAAAACTATTCGAAGATGCACAAATCATTGGGGGTTACTTCTGGGTTGGAGTTATGAACTTGGGTGAATTTTAATGGCAAAAACCAGTGTCGTGGAGAAGAAGGAGGGGTGGGTGGGTGCAAAAGGTCGTTTGAACGACAATGGAAGTCGTTCAAATGACATTGGAGGTTGTTCGAACGACACTGGAAGTCATTAAAATGAGATGAGTATCTCGTTCGAATGAGATTGTTATCTTGTTCAAACGACCCTAGGTTTTGGACATGGAGATATATCTTTTCATTACGAACGAGTGGCCATTAGTTTCATATTTTTTTGATTTTTTTTAATTAGTTATGAATTTATTATGGAAGGGTGTCTAAAACTGAAATCCTTTGTGAGAAATCAAATCTGGATAATGTAACAACCCGTCCTTTTGGAGACCATTAAATTCCATAATTGGACATAAATTGGAATTTGGGGAATTTTCCTAAATAGTAATTTTTGGGATTTTCGAGGATTGAATGATTTTCGATGGGTGCTGTAATTATTTTTGGGACTATATAGGTCGAAATATTTTAATTATATGTCGTCGTTGAGTCAAGCGACACGAGGTAAGATTTTTAATTGGAAAACCCGCATTTATTTATTTTGGGTTGGAATAGTGATTTGCGGTCAAGTACCTCGGATGGGAATTTCGACTGCGCCGTGAGTCTCGGCATGTCCGAGATAGTCGGAAAAGAGTGTCCGATTGTTGAAAATGAGTTTCGGATAATTTTAGAGGTAAAAAAAACTCGTAATTGGGTAAACGAGTCGTTTTTGGGTTTTAAGGGTTAAAACCCCTTTTCTTCCTATTTAAAGAGGGAGAAGGGAAGAGAATAGAGAGAAAAGAGAAAGAAAAGAAAGAAGAGAGAGAGGAGGAGAGAAAAGAGGAGAGAAATGGAGATTCGGGCCAAACTCCGCCGGATTCGACTCGAGGTCGTCGGATTTTATCCACGAGGCAAGTGTTTACTTGCTTTATTTATCTTTTTGCATAAATATCTCATACCGTAGTTTGGTATAAACAAACCCTAATAGTTTTGGGGTGGGTTATCGTGGATAAAACGGGTTTTGGGGAGTTAAAACAATTAAACCCCAAAAATATTTCAATTTTGTGGAACTTAGGTTTTAATCTAAATTAATTGATGGTTTTGGGTTCTAGGATGTTTAGAACCCTTAATATATGTGTAGTTGTAGTTGGTTGAGGTTGTAGGACGTTGGGTGAGGCGACAAAAGCTTGGGAGAAGCTTTAATGGCCGAAATCGTCTCGGAGAAGACGATGAATAGTAAACCGTCACTTTAGGGGGCCTTTTTGGCCAGGAAAAGAATTGATTTAGCTTTCGGCCAAAACACGAAAGTTGTAGATCTTTTCGATACGGTCGCGTGAGCGCTGACCGCGTATTTTTCTGAATTTTCTACGATTTGATATGATTTTTACAAGATGACAGCTCCGGGTTGAAATCATCAACTCGGAAATCAAATCGGGAATTGGAAAATTTACGGCTAGAATTAATGTCGTAGATGTTCGGGATAATTTTTGGGGTAGTTTAGAAACCCCGAAAATGAATTTGGGTTGTTGGTTAAATGAATTGAGGAATTAAAGTTTTGAGGACCTGGTGTGACCGGTCGACCGCGCCCCTAAGGCCGGTCGACCGCGTCAAGGAGAAAGGGCTTACTGCTTTGTTTCGTAGGCTTATTTACCACCCGCGGTCGACCGGGGGTCTAGGACCGGTCGACCGGTGCCCTGTTTTCAGCCCAAGATTTTGGAGATTAGGATTATTTCTCCTTTTTGAGTTTAATGTTTAAGGCCCTTCCAAATTAGAAATTATGAAGGGTTATGTCCTAAAGGACTTGAGGAATTGGGAATATATATATATGTATATATTCACTTAGAGTGAATTATTATATTTGGAGATATCCAATAAACCTTTAAGAGTTGATTAAGGTAATTATTAGTCATCAAAGTAAGAAAATACTTTGGGCTTAGTATCATGCTTATATGAATGCATGATTGTGATTCCTGGAGGGAATCTTTGGGATTATGGTCATCGCTAGATGATATAGGCCATTATGGCCGGTTATATATTCTAGGAGGAATATATAGGATATGTATATACTGTGTGATTTAGGTATATATAGATATATATGTTATGTTGGAAATGATTTTGAAAATATATAAATGAATATTTTCAAAATGGAAAGATAAATGATTTTCATAATTGATAAATTATGGTTACACACCTCCCTAAATCGCTATCATAAGGGAAGTTGCGCGCGTTGTGGTGAAGCCTTCCTGGCTGTTGAGCAGGTTGGATATAGTCCCTAGGCCATATGGGCATTTGTATTACTGCGCTGGTTAGGGGATTCCGGGTGTGGTCCTGACTTTCCCGCAGGCAATATGGCCGCTTCCCGACGTTGGTAGGTTCCCAGGTTGTCTTGTATAGATATGCCCTGGAAGATGATAGCCATTTAGGGGCGCGTCCAGTGGAGAAACCCGGAGGGGTGGTCTTAGATTTATTAAAGCAATTCATGATAATGGATTGACTTTAATTTACATTTCCTGAGTATAAAAAAGGGAAATGGGATAAAGGTTTGGCTTCGGTAACACTCCCGGATGGAAGAAGGGATGTGGAAGCATGATTTGACCAAAGCATTTTCATGATAATGGAAATGGCTTTGGGTACATTTCCTGAGTATAAAAAGGGAAATGAGATGACATATAAAGGAAAAGCATTTTTATGATAATAAAACTGGCTTTTAAAAAGTATATGATTTGGTAAAGCAATTCATGATAATGAATTGGCTTTCATATTTACATTTCCTGAGTATAAAAAGGGAAATGGGAAGTTTTGAGAAAATGAAAAGTATTAATAAATACTTGTATATAAATCCTCAGTCCGGGAGATAGATCCGGATGTATATTGTAATATGAATATGTATATATGGATGAATCGAGTATAAAGGGTCTAATGGATCCCGACGATCGACCTTGCCGCATAGTAGTGTATCGGGGGGGTTCCTTGTTTGGATTTCTCTTCGCGAGACACCCCACGCACGAATATGGCAATGTGTTGAGACTGGGGAGAAGTTTAATCCTTAGTGCTCTTATATTATTAATTCTTATGGTATATATATTATTATATATCTTTCTGTACTTAGGGAATAGCGGATCTCGACTATCGACCGTGTCGCGTAGTAGTGTATCGGGGGGGTTCCTTGTTTGGATTTCGCTTTGCGAGACACCCCACGCACGAACATGGCATAGCGTTGAGACTGGGGTGAAGCTTAGCCCTTAGTACATTACTTGGACTATCTAGGGTAGATAGTGGTGGGGTGATAGAATAGTTTAGCAGGGTAGCTTGACTAGAATGTTCTAGATAGATGCGCTAGGAGTGCACTATTAGCGAAGAGGTGAGGGGTATCTCATGGGAGTGCGATACCAAACTTAAATATGAGATAAAACCTTTTTCAAAATAATAAGGCATTTATGCACTTGCAAAATATTTTCAAAAACTCGGGCTCTGACCCGTTTATCTACTTTTCCTTTCTTGCTATATTATATATATACATAGGTGTCCAGACACAGGGACGCCTGGATGAAAATTCCTTCGAGTCAGACGTCAGCTGCAGCAGCTGTGGATGCGTGCAGGTTTTTGATAGCCGCTTCCATCGTTGTACTCTAGATAGGAGGTACTGTATAAACATTCGAGCCAATGGCTCAATTGCATTTATTTATTCTTTCGGTACAACATTCGATATGGTTGTATATTTTGACCTAGTGTTCGGTTATTTTATTTCATTTCAGTTTCATTTAAGCATTAAATTGTAGATGTTTTATTATTTATCGTTAAAAAGAGTAGTAAAGTTAAAATTTTGACACCGGCCTGATAGGTTATTAGTAATTAAATGGATTTTTCGACAGTGATGCTAAGAATGATCCATATGAGACTCCTGTTTTAATTTATATTGGAGTGATCGCCCGGTATCCCATTAGGCGGGTTGTTACAGATGGTATCAGAGCATCAGGTTCTACTGTCCTTAGGAATCTGTGCGTACGTACTACGCTTTCAGCGTTGCTCTCGATTTGTTATAGAGCCTCAGGATTAGGATTGTTGATTTCTCTTGTGAGATTTCGTTCTCCTGCCATATTAGAAGATTATAGAAATCTTTTGCGCGCTCGTTTGAGAATCGTGTGCGGAGCTTGGATGGTAGCAGGAGGTGAGGCTTAGATGGAGCAGCTGGTAGAAGGTTGGGATGAGGACCATAGTAGAGGTCACTCTCCTTATGGTAATTGTTAAGGATTTTGGCGGCGACTACTAAATAATAGTAGTTAGGATTACCGCAGTACCGCTGAAGTTGAGAGTGGTACTAAAGTTGAATTCCTCATTGAAGTTGAGGGTTCGAAAGGGATCTTACGGATAGTCTTAATCGTGAGTCCCCACGATTTAGTCGAAACGAGAAGGATGTCGTTATGATTTGTACCTCAATCCAGGAGGTATAATTGGCGTGGCTAGATAAAGTCGCGGTATTAGTTAGCCCTGGACTCGTGTGTGTAATTTGAGTTATGGCGGTCACAATAACATAATATCATGTGTGTTTATGTGTTTTCCGCAATAGCGGAATTTTATGTTCCTTCATTCGCCATAGAGGCGGGTGTTGATATATTATGTGTATATATGTATATCTATATATATATATATATCTGGGTTGTGATACTCGTTTTATATGTCTATACGAGTATGGTATTATGGTGTATATATATGTATTGGTTGATCGGAGCGATAGCAGGCTAATGATGGCAAGTCTATCGTGTCCATGGTTCCTCGTGGGAACAGGTTATTGTTGCGGTGTCTCACCTAGATATAGGTTGAGTTCACCTTATTTGTTATGGGTTAATGGAACTTCGATGATAAGAGGTTTCCTTATCGTGATTTGGATATATGGCGACCTTATATATATGATTTAAGGCCCACGAGATTATTGTTGAGCTGTAAGGTTTAGCTCAGTACTGGTTTGTGCAAGGACTTAGAAATAGTGCGAGCGCTGGGTGGTGTGACTGTTAGTTATAGATAGGAGTTCAGACCACCTTTTGTTGTTTAGGGATAGGATTATCTCGGTTGCATGTCTGAAATAACGGGACTCCGTGACCGACGAAGTCAAGTGTTAATGTGTGGAGGGGTTCCTTGTTTGGATTTCGCTTTGCGAGACACTCCACACATGACTCTTAACGGCGTCGGGCGTGGAGAGCTATTATTGGATGCAAGGATGTGGGTTAGTCTTATAGTGTGGATGAACCACTATAGACTACGAGCCCTGTGATGATGGTATGTTTATGGAAATATTGTGCTATGGAAAAGCACTAAATTGGTCCTCTCACGACAAGTAGTTCGCTGGAGTGGGACTTAGAGAATTTGATTTGAGGATGATATCCCTGCCTTCATAAGAAGGCAAATTTGGAGAAATTGGGTTGAGGAATATAACCAACCTTAATGAAAAGGCAAATTTTGAGGAGATACAAATTGGGTATTATGCTCGTGACACTTTCTACAGAAAGTGGGCACTTCGATTGATTAGGTTTCCTTCTGTATGGGCGGAAGGATAAGATACTAGAAATGCGTTCGTAGGTTAGCATAGGCAGGATTTAGGATGTCCCGCTGGTGTGTCTTGGGCCGTTACATCTCGATGACCGACAACGCGAGGGAGTAGTGTAACGGGAGGGTTCCTTGTTTGGATTTCGCCTTGGCGAGACGTCCCACGCACGAAACCGAGCAAATGCCGGGATTCGTGAGAGGCCTTGGGCACTAGGGACATACTTAGGATTATATTAGTTTCATGTAGGTAGGGTAACACATAGATAGTAACATTGTAGGACGTAGGCTCGATAGAGTTAGCGATACCGAGGTTAGGAGTTTGGAATTTCGCGGGTTGGAAGGACCCATAGGTGAGTATTACACCGAGGAAAGGAGATCCTTATTGGGAGAGAGTGTTACGTGTCAGACGTTCACTACGGATGTGCAGATATGCACAAGTTAGAAAGGTGTATGGGCACCTTGGTAAGTTGGTTTATATACCGCCTGAAATAGAATGGGCGTAGTATATAAGGTTGAAATTCATGTCGATAGGCATTATAGATGATGGGTATTATGTGACGTATTAGAGTCACTTTACGATCGTGGTAGTCGTATTGTACATGGATGGGAACTATTGGGTTAGTGTCATTCCCTTTGAGGTATTAGGATTTGGAGTGATCCTAGGATTGGTGGTGTAGGTCGTATCTGAATTTCGAGGACGAAATTCCGTTGTAAGGGGGGGAGTATGTAACAACCCGTCCTTTTGGAGACCATTAAATTCCATAATTGGACATAAATTGGAATTTGTGGAATTTTCCTAAATAGTAATTTTTGGGATTTTCGAGGATTGAATGATTTTCGATGGGTGCTGTAATTATTTTTGGGACTATATAGGTCGAAATATTTTAATTATATGTCGTCGTTGAGTAAAGCGACACGAGGTAAGATTTTTAATTGGAAAACCCGCATTTATTTATTTTGGGTTGGAATAGTGATTTGCGGTCAAGTACCTCGGATGGGAATTTCGACTGCGCCGTGAGTCTCGGCATGTCCGAGATAGTCGGAAAAGAGTGTCCGATTGTTGAAAATGAGTTTCGGATAATTTTAGAGGTAAAAGTAACTCGTAATTGGGTAAACGAGTCGTTTTTGGGTTTTAAGGGTTAAAACCCCTTTTCTTCCTATTTAAAGAGGGAGAAGGGAAGAGAATAGAGAGAAAAGAGAAAGAAAAGAAAGAAGAGAGAGAGGAGGAGAGAAAAGAGGAGAGAAATGGAGATTCGGGCCAAACTCCGCCGGATTCGACTCGAGGTCGTCGGATTTTATCCACGAGGCAAGTGTTTACTTGCTTTATTTATCTTTTTGCATAAATATCTCATACCGTAGTTTGGTATAAACAAACCCTAATAGTTTTGGGGTGGGTTATCGTGGATAAAACGGGTTTTGGGGAGTTAAAACAATTAAACCCCAATAATATTTCAATTTTGTGGAACTTAGGTTTTAATCTAAATTAATTGATGGTTTTGGGTTCTAGGATGTTTAGAACCCTTAATATATGTGTAGTTGTAGTTGGTTCAGGTTGTAGGACGTTGGGTGAGGCGACAAAAGCTTGGGAGAAGCTTTAATGGCCGAAATCGTCTCGGAGAAGACGATGAATAGTAAACCGTCACTTTAGGGGGCCTTTTTGGCCAGGAAAAGAATTGATTTAGCTTTCGGCCAAAACACAAAAGTTGTAGATCTTTTCGATACGGTCGCGTGGGCACTGACCGCGTATTTTTATGAATTTTCTACGATTTGATATGATTTTTACAAGTTGACAGCTCCGGGTTGAAATCATCAACTCGGAAATCAAATCGGGAATTGGAAAATTTACGGCTAGAATTAATGTCGTAGATGTTCGGGATAATTTTTGGGGTAGTTTAGAAACCCTGAAAATGAATTTGGGTTGTTGGTTAAATGAATTGAGGAATTAAAGTTTTGAGGACCTGGTGTGACCGGTCGACCGCGCCCCTAAGGCCGGTCGACCGCGTCAAGGAGAAAGGGCTTACTGCTTTGTTTCGTAGGCTTATTTGCCACCCGCGGTCGATCGGGGGTCTAGGACCGGTCGACCGGTGCCCTGTTTTCAGCCCAAGATTTTGGAGATTAGGATTATTTCTCCTTTTTGATTTTAATGTTTAAGGCCCTTCCAAATTAGAAATTATGGAGGGTTATGTCCTAAAGGACTTGAGGAATTGGGAATATATATATATGTATATATTCACTTAGAGTGAATTATTATATTTGGAGATATCCAATAAACCTTTAAGAGTTGATTAAGGTAATTATTAGTCATCAAAGTAAGAAAATACTTTGGGCTTAGTATCATGCTTATATGAATGCATGATTGTGATTCCTGGAGGGAATCTTTGGGATTATGGTCATCGCTAGATGATATAGGCCATTATGGCCGGTTATATATTCTAGGAGGAATATATAGGATATGTATATACTGTGTGATTTAGGTATATATATATATATATATGTTATGTTGGAAATGATTTTGAAAATATATAAATGAATATTTTCAAAATGGAAAGATAAATGATTTTCATAATTGATAAATTATGGTTACACACCTCCCTAAATCGCTATCATAAGGGAAGTTGCGCGCGTTGTGGTGAAGCCTTCCTGGCTGTTGAGCAGGTTGGATATAGTCCCTAGGCCATATGGGCATTTGTATTACTGCGCTGGTTAGGGGATTCCGGGTGTGGTCTTGACTTTCCCGCAGGCAATATGGCCGCTTCCCGACGTTGGTAGGTTCCCAGGTTGTCTTGTATAGATATGCCCTGGAAGATGATAGCCATTTAGGGGCGCGTCCAGTGGAGAAACCCGGAGGGGTGGTCTTAGATTTATTAAAGCAATTCATGATAATGGATTGACTTTAATTTACATTTCCTGAGTATAAAAAAGGGAAATGGGATAAAGGTTTGGCTTCGGTAACACTCCCGGATGGAAGAAGGGATGTGGAAGCATGATTTGACCAAAGCATTTTCATGATAATGGAAATGGCTTTGGGTACATTTCTTGAGTATAAAAAGGGAAATGAGATGACATATAAAGGAAAAGCATTTTTATGATAATAAAACTGGCTTTTAAAAAGTATATGATTTGGTAAAGAAATTCATGATAATGAATTGGCTTTCATATTTACATTTCCTGAGTATAAAAAGGGAAATGGGAAGTTTTGAGAAAATGAAAAGTATTAATAAATACTTGTATATAAATCCTCATTCCGGGAGATAGATCCGGATGTATATTGTAATATGAATATGTATATATGGATGAATCGAGTACAAAGGGTCTAATGGATCCCGATGATCGACCTTGCCGCATAGTAGTGTATCGGGGGGGTTCCTTGTTTAGATTTCGCTTCGCGAGACACCCCACGCACGAATATGGCAGTGTGTTGAGACTGGGGAGAAATTTAATCCTTAGTGCTCTTATATTATTAATTCTTATCGTATATATATTATTATATATCTTTCTGTACTTAGGGACTAGCGGATCTCGACTATCGACCGTGTCGCGTAGTAGTGTATCGGGGGGGTTCCTTGTTTGGATTTCGCTTTGCGAGACACCCCACGCACGAACATGGCATAGCGTTGAGACTGGGGTGAAGCTTAGCCCTTAGTACATTACTTGGACTATCTAGGGTAGATAGTGGTGGGGTGATAGAATAGTTTAGCAGGGTAGCTTGACTAGAATGTTCTAGATAGATGCGCTAGGAGTGCACTATTAGCGGAGAGGTGAGGGGTATCTCATGGGAGTGCGATACCAAACTTAAATATGAGATAAAACCTTTTTCAAAATAATAAGGCATTTATGCACTTGCAAAATATTTTCAAAAACTCGGGCTCTGACCCGTTTATCTACTTTTCCTTTCTTGCTATATTATATATATACATAGGTGTCCAGACACAGGGACGCCTGGATGAAAATTCCTTCGAGTCAGAGGTCAGCTGCAGCAGCTGTGGATGCGTGCAGGTTTTTGATAGCCGCTTCCATCGTTGTACTCTAGATAGGAGGTACTGTATAAACATTCGAGCCAATGGCTCAATTGCATTTATTTATTCTTTCGGTACAACATTCGATATGGTTGTATATTTTGACCGAGTGTTCGGTTATTTTATTTCATTTCAGTTTCATTTAAGCATTAAATTGTAGATGTTTTATTATTTATCGTTAAAAAGAGTAGTAAAGTTAAAATTTTGACACCGGCCTGATAGGTTATTAGTAATTAAATGGATTTTTCGACAGTGATGCTAAGAATGATCCATATGAGACTCTTGTTTTAATTTATATTGGAGTGATCGCCCGGTATCCCATTAGACGGGTTGTTACAGATAATTTAGGAATGTCCATTGATGAGTGTAGGTCTCTGGAAAATATTAAGGAACAATTTTTTACCTTGGAATTGGATGAGAATGAATTCAGGGTATGGATTTAGGAGTGTTTAGGATGAACAACACTCGAAATAAATGAATGGATTCGAATGGAAATTTCGGATCAAATTAGGATACGGGCTAGGTTGAGATGTGCTTAGTATCTTGAATAAAAATATGAATGGAAGTTAATACTTATGGAATTAAGAATTAGGGTTATGACTCCGATATTTTTAGGCGGAGTGCTACGAGAGTTAGGCACGGGGTAGCCGATTTAATTTATTATATAGATATATAATAGATTATCGAATATTAAAATTAATGAGGAGTGTTAAACTTGATAGTGGGACTTTGTGTAACAAATTCTAAGAGATGAAGATACGGACCGACTGAGGGAGTCTGGATATTATAGTTGGGTGACACAACTTGAATGAAAAGTAATTAATGTGTGATTAATTAAATTACAAGTCGGGAAATAGACTTAGGTATTTTTAGGCTAGTGGTATGGGTGTTAGGCCCGGGTTACCCAGACCTTTATTAAGTATATGTATACGGTAGTGTGATAGTATTTATATATTTGTGTGCTTTATAGATATCGGTGTGAATGATGTTTATAGAAATACATACCCCTCTAGTACTATCATAAGAGGTTGCACGATATAGGTGAATCCCCTGGCTTGAGGAGCAGGGGAGAGTATAATCCCCAGGTCATATCACCTATTTTTACATTGCGTGATTTATTTTCAGAGGTGAATCGCTTTGGGTATGGTTCTATTTCACTTTTGGTGAAGGAATATGACCGCCTCCACTACGCTTATTATTTTTGCCCTAGTTCAGTGTGAGCTAGTCCGACTTGAGGCGGTCGGGTTAAAGTGAGCATGCCTGGGACATGATAGCATTTTAAAGAAACCACTCGGTGAGTTATTACTCAGTAACAGATGGTTATTATACGCGACATGTGTATGAATGTTGTGGTATACTAGTACGTATATAATGTGTGTAGATAATTATATACGAGATTAATACATAAGGGTGAATGTATTTCTTATATAACTAGTGTACAAGTTATATGATTTAAATGGGTGAATTCTTGTATAACTAGGGTGAAAGTTAGATAATTTAAAAAGGAGAATTTTCTATATAACTATTGTGAACATTATATTATTTAATATAATTGAACCGATTAATAAGTAATGAGTATATACCTTAATAATCAATGTAAGAATACTCGGGCTAGAGTACTAGGGGGGTAAGAGGTGTGAGCCGGCTAGTTAGGTGGGGTAGATTAACTAGGAAGGTTAACAGGCAGGCGTTAGGTGTGCACATTAGATGAGGGGTGAGTTATAACTCAAAAGAGTGCGACACTAACTTAAATATGAAGAGTGTGCATGCATATTTAATTATTGCAATTTAACTACTTGATAAATATTTTTAAAATTTTTTGCTTGGGCTCTGACCCATGTCAAAATCTTTTTCAAAATATTTTAGGTGTCCAACCACAGGGACGCCCAGTTTGAAGATTCTATCCAGGGATGCACAACTGCAGCTCATGTGAAAGTTGCAGGAATTTGCTATAGATGCTTCATTCGTTCATTTATACTTAGTGTAGGATCTTTATTTCAGTATTCATTTGGGCATGTCTCCTCAGGTTTAATATTCAGTTTATTTATGTTACATTGTTTATGCAGGTTATGATTTCAGTTTACTGTTGTGTTCCATTGTTGAATCCATAGTTGATTCGGTCCTCTTTATTTATATCATTCATTTGTGTTGGATTTCAGTTACCAATATCTGTGATGGTTTAATTGTTTTTTATTTTCGCATGTTGTTATTTAATGAAAGATAAAATTAGGCACCTGTCTAATTAAATTACTAGGTAGTTAGTAACTTTAAAAAGTTTTTTGACAGTGATGCTAAGAATGAGCCATATGAGACCAAGGTTTTATTATGATCACGGGCTAGCCACCCGGTATCTTAGTAGGTGGGGCGTCACATCTTGGTTATATGCTTTGGACTCATGAATTTTGATGATCGATAATGATAGGGAATAGTGCATTGGGGAAAGTTCTTTTGGGATTCATTGCGAGATGTTACATGCATGGACCTTAATAATCATTGGGAGTAGCGAGACATTTATTGGATGCTAGTGCATCAATTTTAAATGTTAAATTATTAAATGTGTAGAAGAA
This sequence comes from Sambucus nigra, assembly GCA_949130495.1. Classification (NCBI taxonomy): domain Eukaryota; kingdom Viridiplantae; phylum Streptophyta; class Magnoliopsida; order Dipsacales; family Adoxaceae; genus Sambucus; species Sambucus nigra. The sequence continues at coordinate 283,780,881 of OX422207.1, read as the reverse complement.
ACACTTAAGCTGAGATCTATTACAATATATGGCCAGTGGAGTCGGCTAGTGCTGCGGAGGAAGCACTGAGAAAACTTTAACACCACAAGTTAATGGGTGAGTCAGTATCCAGAAGAATTAAATTGAAAATAATGGGATAATTGAGAATACCTGTATGATAGAGCCACGCTAAGAGTACGAAGAGGATCTTGAATAAATATGTTACGTACAAGATGTTAGTGACAATTATGCTGGATGTTTGGGCTACAATATATAGTATGGTGAGACTTTGTGTTCGTTATTTCGAGATATGATTTACTTGTGCTAGTTATCACCTGAAAGAGGGTAGAGTCTGTATATACATGTATATATGTTATGGTGTGATGCATAATAGACATATAAGAAAATATTTGTGTTGTTATATTTGATCCCGGTGAGTAGGGACTGTTACTAATGGGATTCAGGGTGGATATGGTTATTATCAAGTGGGGAGATATAACTCTCGTGATTGATTCGCACTAAGAAACTAGTGATAGTAAGGGGAACTATATTGTATGATTGCTTTCGTAACATGAGAGTGGGTGAGTGTACTTTTATGTTAGGAGATAGGAATTTAGGGTACGTACTATGGGCTGGGGGCCTAGCGGATTTCAACGACTAGCAATGTTAGGTAGTAGTGTATCGAGGGGGTTCCTTGTTTGGATTTCTCTTTGCGAGAGGTCCCACGCATGAAACTTAGCACAACGTTTGAAGTGGGGAGATGTTTGTTCATTAGGACATGGGTTTGGTTCCTTAGTTATTATACATATATGTGTTAATTGCTATGAGTTGAAAGTTATATTACGATTTAAAGCTAGTAGATTTGGGTAATATTTGTGCAGTTAAGCACGGGTACAAGGTTTATGGGAGCACTGGGTAATTAATTTAATTTCAATATAATTCACGATTTGAAGGGGTAGAGATATGTGTAGCAATCTTAAGAGGCATGTGAGTAGGGAACTATTCGAGGCTTGGAGTAATAGATTTATCTTAATTTAGAGGAAAAAATTCCTTTGTATAGGTGGGAGTATGTAATATCCTATATTTTTGAGGATTTAGAATTTAATTAATTAGATGATATAGGAATCAATTTATTTGGAGGATTTAAGTAATTAGTAAATTGAGATTTAATTAATTCAGGTTATTTTAAAATTCGCATGTGTTGTAATTTGAGGACAAGGTTAAATATTTTTAGTTAAATAACTTAAATGAGGATTCTGAGTGAACGGTTGATTCCGAATAGGTCGAGATAGTTGGAAAAGAGTACCCGGGGGATAGTAATTAGGTCTCGGGGCATTTTTAGGCATAACTGGGCTCACACAGGGGTGTTCGGGTCATTTAGACTAGGCCCATAGGCTTAATTTTAGGATTAGTAATATAAAACCTACATTAGGGAGTTTGTGGCAGACACAACTCAATAAGGAAACCCTAGTTTTATAGAGGAGAAAAGAGGGAGAAATTGAGAGAGCTTTTGGGAGCCAAATCAAGAAGAGATGTGTGTTCTTCTCCAAAACGTCGTCTACATCAAAGGAAATTAGAACCTAAGAATTTATAAGGCAAGTAGTTAAACTTTCTTTCATTTAAATTGTGGCATTGCGATTCATATCATGGTGGGTGTAAACCATATTCATTTTTGGGGTGGGTTGCTACACAAAAATGGGTTTTGAGGAAATCAAACATATTGGGTAGATTACATATGAAATTGATGTAGATATATGATTTGATGTTGATTAAATGTGAATAATATTACAATCCCAGTAATTGATATTAATTAATTCGAATTGTGGGACTGAATTCGGGAGAAACAAGTATATGAAACCCGTGAAGACAAATTTAGAAATTTATGACTGTTAGTGAAAATCGTTAATGTTGTGAAATCATTACAAAGATTAGAACTGGTTTTAAGGATAAATAGAGGAGGAGAATGATTATTTAAAGTTGGGATTTGAAGCAGGAAACCTTAAATGATCAACAATGGTGGAAAGCATGTTTCGTATGGAAACATGAATAAAAGGAAGAAGAAGAAGGGTTGTGCATAGCATCAAACGATGTTGCAGGTCGTTCGAATGACAGTAGGGATTTTTGATCAGTTCCATCCCCTTTCTTATTAGCTGTTGGAATTTTCTTTTGAGGAATTAGGTAGAGAATAATTAATGAAAGTTAATACCTAGAATATTTGGAGATGAGTATTAAGGAATATTAAAATTATTAAGGGTGTTAAATTAATTGATAGGACTTTGTGCGATAAATCCTAAAAGGTTAAAGTACAAACCAAGTTAGGGAGTCCGAGCATTATGGTTGAGTGACACCACTTGGATAAAATTAATTGAGGTGAAATTAATTTAATTAAGGGTCGAAGATTTGACTCGGATCTTTTTAAGCTAGTGCGACGGGAGTTAAGCACAGGGTAGCCAATTTAATTTATTATAGATATATGTAATAAATTATTGATTTATTAAATTTAACGAGAGGTGTTAACCTTAATAGTGGAATTTAGAGTAACAAATTCTAAAGGGTGAAAATACGGACCAAATGATTGAGTCTTGGTATTGTAGTTGGGTGACACTACTTGAATGAAAAATAATTAATGTGTGATTAATCAAATTACGAGTCGGGATATAGACTTGGGTATTCTTGGGCTAGTGCTACGGGTGTTAGGTACGGGTTAGCCGAACTTTATTAAATATATGTATATGGTTTTGTCTAATAGTGTATGTGTGTGTGTATATACATATATTTATGTTCTCTATAGATATCGATGTGAATGATATTTATAGGAATACATACCCCTCTAGTGCTATCATAGGACGTTGCACAATAAGGGTGAATCCCCTGGCTTGAGGAGCAGGGAGAGTATAGTCCCCAGGTCATATCGCCTATTCTTATTACATGATTTATTTTTCAAGGTGAGACACTTTGGGTAGATTCGATTTCACTTTCAAGGGAATATGACTGCCTCCACTACATTTGGGATATTTTGGCCCAAGTTCGGTGTGAGATAATCCGACTTGAGGTGGCCGATTTAGAGTGAGCATGCTGGGATATGATTGCATTTTTCAGAAAGCATCCGTTAAGTAATAACTCGGGAATGGATGCGTATTATACGCGAAATGTGTGTGAATGTTGTAGTATACTAATACATGTATAATGTGTGTAGATAATTATATACGGGATTAATACATAAGTGTGAATGTATTTCTTATATAACTAGTGTAAAAGTTATATGATTTAAAAAGGAGATCTCTTATATCACTAGCGTGAAAGTTATACAATTTGAAAGTAGTTTCTTATATAACTAGTGTGAAAGTTATATGATTAAAAATGTATTTCCTATATAACTCGTGTTAAGGTTATATGATTTAATATAGTTGAAACGATTAATAAATTAATGAGAAGATAACTTAAAAATCAAAGTAAGAAAATTCTGGTTAAAGTAGTGCGGTAGGAAGAGGTGTGATGCGGCTAGTTAGGTGGGGTAGATTAACTAGGAGGTTTAGCAGGAAAACGTTAGGTGTGTACATTATATGAGGGTTGAGTTATGCCTCAAGAGAGTGCGAAACTAGCGTAAATATGAAGAGTGTGCATTCATATTCAATTATTGCAATTTAATTGCTTGGTAAATATTTTCAAAATATTTTCCTTGGGATCTAACCCATGTAAAAAAAAAAAATTCAAAACCTTTTAGGTGTCTAGCCACAGGGATGCCCACTTTGAGGATTCTATGCAAGGATGTGCAACTGCAGCTCATGTGGAAGTTGGAATACTTTGCAATAGACGCCTTAATCATTCATTCCTAGCGTAGGGACTTTATTTCACATCTCTTTTGGGCATGTCTCCCTTAGATTCAGTATTCAGTTATTTATTTGACCTTGTGTATTCAAGTTACGGTTTCAGTTTACTATTGTATTTTATTATTGAACTGATAGTTGATTCGGTCATCTTTATTTATATTATTCATCTGTATTGGATTCAGTTACCAGGTGGTGTGGATGGTTTTATTATTATTTATTTTTGCATGATGTTAATTAATGAAAGAAAAAATTTGGCACCAGTCTAATTAAATTTCTAGGTGGTTAGTAACTTTAAAAAGGTTTTCGACAGTGATAATAATAATGATCCATATGAGACCAACATTTTATTTTGATCACGAGTTGGCCACCCGGTATTTTAGTGGGCGGGGTGTCACATAATCCCACCCAAAATGAACCTCGAAACGAAAACATTGATGACAATTCCATGACATTAAATTACATGAACATGTAACAAATAATCTTGAACCTAGACCATGGGTTACGATATGATGGGTAAAATCATAGAGTCGGTTTAAAGCTATAGTCGAGGGTGCAAATGAGATAACAGTTGCACTCATGTACTTAAAGTATGCCTAATTAGAATATTCAATGGAGTCAAACATTTTATGTGTGGTGTATTAGTGTCCATTTACTTCTCCATGTGTTGCCTGTTTAGAATTGTATATATCTAAATTTAGGCATTTGAATACTACGATTGTCAAATAAGTCATGTGTATAAGTCCAATCATTCCAATGAAATTACTATTATAATATATTTGTATTTATACATACAAAAAAGGAAAAAAATAAACAAATAATATTAATATCTATCTAAGATTGAAATATTGATGTTTAATCTCAAGTTAAAATAATGGCATCTTCATTTTTAAATGATTTCTATGCATAAATGAATATGGTAATCTAAGACAACGTTAGATAAAACATATATTAGAAATGGAGAAACATGAGATTTGTTGTACATTAATAATCAAACCTACACTATATTTAACATAAAATGGAAATTTAAATTATTAATCTAACATAACCTAGTTGAATGGATGGGACCTAATGGGATCTTATATATCAGTATTTGTATTGTACATACACCAATTCATTTAAAAATATATGTTTGAATTCCAATATATAGTCATCCAAAAGCATTTCTACCATAAATATTTTCATTTTTTAAAACAAAAGATACATGCATTAATACGATCAATGATAAAAGGTCATTTCACAACAAACACATGGGAGGGAAGGTTATTCATGAAGTAAAATCACATTGTACCTTCAAGTAGTAAGATACTTGGAAGGAAATGTCAAAGTGAGCTATATTGTTCTTAATTTACTAATGCATCATTTTTTTATAACCAATTATTAGTGATAACCATCAATATATGAATATCACAATCGATTATGCTTTTCGAACTTATTTAAAACTTTATGTTTACAATACTAGAAAATATCTCATTTTTTATAAATACATTATACTATGGATGTCCACATACTGTTCATATATTTAAATGTGTCTATTGGGTATCCTGACTTTGTACTATAAATAGGAGTGAACTCCTTGACTTATAACATACCAATGGAACGAAAAGTTTCCTACTTCTCTAAATTCTCTATGTGACCTATTTTTCACAACACATTATCAGCGCGAATGCCTAAACCTTAACTTTCTCACATATAAAAACTATAAATTTATTTTATGAGATTTTGAAAATAAAAAATATAAAACTAATCTTGTGGATAACCAAACGAATGCGCAAAACAAACCTCAAACAAGATAACCCGAGCATGGTGAAGCTATATGCCAATCGAGATAATTATGGTTTATCCCATCTTATTTTCCTTTTTGATAAAATCTATTAGGTTACATACCAATGATTAAATTGCATCTGCATACAATTCAATAGTACAAGGAACCCATAAGTTTATTCTCATAATCCATTTGAAATAACCTTTTGTTGGTTCTTAAATGTTTATTTTTATAATAAGAACATAATACCATATCGTTTTGATTTACACACCTTGATATAGACTCGTAAACTTATAATTTGATTATTGATTTAACATAAAAAGTGATGAATAATATGAAAGAGTATAGGACTAAGTTATCAAAGACTACTTCGATTAAAGGCTACTTTTCCTTTCATGGTAAAGTAACCAAACAAATTAAAATTGTAAGTGTTAGATGTTATTAAATTTTTATTTAATGAGATATGCGGAATTTAATGGAAAAATCATGGTTCTGTTGTTTACATTGATGTGTGTTATTTAACTAAAGATTGAGACATGAAGTTCCCTAATATATTAAAATTTGGGGTTTGGAGTTCCCAATTATTATTTAAAATTTTGGTCCTAAAGTTCTCAATTACTCTTTAAATTTTAGGGCTTGAAGTTCGCATATAGCTATTTTAATTTGGGGCCTAAAATTCCCATATATATATATATATATATATATATATATATATATATATATATATATATATATATATATATATATATATATATATATATATATTAATTTGGGACCTGAATTTCCCATATCATATAATATTGAGACCTAAATATCTCTAAATATTTAAAATTGAGACCTAAAGTTCCCCCAATGATTTACAACTGGAACTTGATATTATCCAATAATTATTTAAATTTTGAACTCTAAGTATTCTCCGTTTAAATTTTTGGACCTGAAGTTCCTAAATTATTTGGACCTAAAGCGTCAAAAAAACTATATCACAATCAAACCTAAAGTTTTAACTATCTAACTAAAAGGCTGTAAATCATAAGTCTTTTAATATTTTATTAATTTTTTATATCAAGATTCATTAGCATTATTGTCATAAAAATAACCAATTAATATTCGTAATTCACATCGATTCTCAATCGAGGTTCGAGGATGCTTCTGTAACAACCCGTCCTTTTGGAGACAATTAAAATCCATAATTGGATATAAATTGGAGATTTGAGGAATTTCTCGAAATAGTGATTTTGGGGATTCTCGAGGATTTGATGATTTTCGATGGGTGTTGTAATTTCTTTTGGGACTAATTAGGTCGAAGTATTTTAATAATATTTCGTCGTGGAGTAAAGCGACAACAGAGGTAATATTTTGATCAGAAAACCCGCATTAAGTATATGGGTTAGAATAGTGATTTGCGTTCAAGTACCTCGGATGGAAATTTCGACTGCGCCGTGAGCCTCGGAATGTCCGAGATAGTCGGAAAATAGTGTCCGATTGTCGAAATTGAGTTTCGGGGTATTTTGGAGTTAAATAGGCTAGTAATTGAGTAAACGAATCATTTTTGGGTTTTAGGGGGTTAAACCCTTTTCTCTCTATATAAAGAGGGAGAGAGGGAAGAAAAGAGAAAGAAAGAAAGAAAAGAGAGAGAAAAGAGAGAGGAGGAGAGAAAAAGAGGAGAACGGGGAGATTCCAGCAAACTCCGCGGGATTCGGTTCGAGGTCGTCGGATTATATCCACGAGGCAAGTGTTTACTTGCTTTATTTACTTTTGGGCATAAATATCATATCTTAGTTTGGTATAAACAAACCCTAAAGATTTTGGGTTGGGTATTCGTGAATAAAACGGGTTTTTGGGAGTTAAAACGAATAAACCCCTAAAATTTATTAATTGGACAAACTTAGGTTTTAACCTAAATTAATTGGTGGTTTAGGGTTCTAGGATGTTTAGAACCCTTAATATATGCGTATTTGTAGTTGGTTGAGGTTGTAGGATGTTGGTTAAGCGACAAAAGCTTGGGAGAAGCTTTAATGGCTGAAACCGTCTCGGAGAAGACAATGAATAGTAGGACCTGCGTGTTAACCGAATCGATTCGGCCAGGGAGAATCGATTCAGCTCTTGGTTAAAAAATTAAATTTGTAGATCTCTTCAACGCGGTCACGTGGGCGCTGACCACGTATTTTTTTGATTTTTTTTGGATTTATAGTGATTTTTTTACGGAAGGTTGTCCGAGATCGAAATAGTTAATCATAAACTAACACTAGAATTATTTGGAGTTAAATATTAGGGGTTCCCAAAAAGAGGGTTAGGACCTCTAAAGGACTAGAGGAGATATGAAAACCTTGGGTTCGTTGAAATAAATCCGAGTTATAATTTAAATGGAGATTGAATTGAGTTTGGGGTTTTTGGGATATATATAAAACCTAGGCAGCTTTGGGATTTTCGGACAAGCCGAATCGATTCGGACCAGCCGAATCGATTCGGTAAGAGACAGTTTGAAAGTAGAACCATTTCGAATCGATTCGGATAGGACAAATCGATTTGGTACCCTGCGAATCGATTGGGACAGGCCGAATCGATTCGATACTGGCAGACTTTTGAGGTTTTCTCCTTTTAAGTTTAGGGAGACTTAATGTATGGTTTTGGAGACTATTATAGGATTTTCTAAATGGAATATTAGGACTCCTAGATAATGATTTGAGGAGGATAAGAAAACCACTTTTTATTTAGAGTGTGATCCGGGGTATGGAGTTAATTAATGTTTTGGGACAAGAGACATTCGGGTTTATGTATAAGTCCTTAAATGAGAATAAGGTATTTATTAGAATCAATGTAAGGAAATACTTTGGGTTTAGTATCATGCTAATATGAAAGCATGATTATGATTCCTCGAGGGAATCTTTGGGATTATGGATCATCACTAGATGAGATTGGCAATTATGGCCATATATATATATATATATATATATATATATATATATAGAGGCAGGCTCCTGTGCACACTAAGTTTGCACACTAAGTTTGCACATTACCTTTTAAAAGTGTGCAAACTTAGTGCTGGTGCACACCAATTTTTTTATGTGATATTTTAACATTTCAACGGACTCACATAAAAAAAATTAGTTCAAAAAACTTTTTTTGCTATTTTTAAAAAATCGGTCAAACTTTCGCAGTTTTTAAAGGGCTTAAAAACTGCGAAAGTTTGACCGATTTTTTAAAAATAGCAAAAAAAGTTTTTTTGAGTTGATTTTTTTTATATGGGTTCCTTGAAATGTTTAAATATCACACAAAAAAAATCAACTCAAAAATATTTTTTTTACTATATTTAAAAGGTAATGTGCAAACTTAGTGTGCAAACTTAGTGTGCACAGGAGCCTGCCTCTCTCTCTCTCTCTCTCTCTATATATATATATATATATATATATATATATATATATATATATATATTCGAGGATGAATATATGGTATATATATATATATACTATGTGATTAAAGTATATATATGATGTAATATAAATGACTTTTGAAAATGTAAATATAAATGTTTTCAAAAAGGAAAGACAAATGATTTTCATAAATAATAAAATATGGATACACACCTCTCTAAATCGCTATCATAAGGGAAGTTGCGTACGTATGGTGAAGCCCCCTGGCTAATGAATGTAGGGTGGATATAGTCATATAGGCCATATGAGTGTTTATTGTATATTTCTGCGCTGGTTAGGAGATTCTGAGTGTGGTCTTGACTATCCCGCAGGCATATGGCCTCTTCCCAATGTCTTGCGTTGCAGGATCCCAGGTTGTCTTGATGATAGGCCCTGGAAGATGATAGTCATTTAGGGGCGCGCACAGTGGGGAAACCCGGACGGGTGGTCTTGGAACGCGTTATTTGATTTATTAAAGAAATTTATGATAATAAATTGGCTTTAATTACATTTCCTGGATGAAAGAAGGGAAATGGGATAAATGTTTTGGCTTCGGTAACACTTCCCGGATGGAAGAAGGGAAGTGGAAGCATATGATATGGTAAAAGCATTTTTATGATAATAAAAATGGCTTTTAAATACATTTCCTGGATATGAGAAGGGAAATGGGATGTTTTAAAACGGAAAAGCATTTTTATGATAATAAAACTGGCTTTTAAAAAGTTATGTGATTTGTTAAAGCAATTTATGATAATGAATTGGCTTTTACATACATTTCATGGATATGAGAAGGGAAATGGAAAAGTTTTGAGATAAATGGAAATAAAATAAATGAATTCTCATTCCGAGAGATAGATCCGGATGTATATTGTAATATGTATATATATGGATAAATCGAGTGCCAAGGGTCTAATGGATCCCGACGATCGACCTTGCCTCATAGTAGTGTATCGGGGGGTTCGTTGTTTGGATTTCGCTTTGCGAGACACCCCACGCACGAATATGGCATCGTGTTGAGACTGGGGAGAAGTTTAATCCTTAGTGTTCTAATATTAGTAATTCTTATGGTATATGTAAATTATATATATTATGTACTGAGGGACTGGCGGATCTCGACGATTGACCTTGCCGCGTAGTAGTGTATCGGGGGGGGGGGGGTTCCATGTTTGGATTTCGCATTACGAGACACCCCACGCACGAATATGGTTTAGTGTTGAGACTGGGGAGAAGTTTAGCCCTTAGTACATTTCTTGGACTATCTAGGGTGATAGTAGATGGGTGATAGACTAGTTTATCAGGGTAGCTTGACTAGGATGTTTAGAGGGATGCGCTAGGAGTGCACTGTTAGTGGAGAGGTGAGGGGTATCTCATGGGAGTGCGATACCAAACTTAAATATGAGATAAAACCATTTTCTAAAAAGAAGTCATTTATGCACTTGCTAAATATTTTCAAAACTCGGGCTCTGACCCGTTTATCTACTTTTCCTTTCTTCTATATTATATATATATATATAGGTGTCCAGACACAGGGACGCCTGGATGGCACTTCTTTCGAGTCAGACGTTCAGCTGCAGCAGCTGTGGATGCGTGCAGGTTTTTGATAGCCGGTTCCATTCTTGTAATCTAGATAGGAGGTACTGTATAAATATTCGGGCCAAAGGTTCAACTGCATTTATTTATTCTTTGAGTACAACATTCGATATGGTTGCATATTTTGACCGAGTGTTCGGTTATTTTATTTCATTTCAGTTTCGTTTATGCATAAATTGTGTGGATGTCTTATTTATAGTCGTTTAAAAAGAGTAGTTAAGTAAAATTTTGACACCGGCCTAATAGGTTATTAGTAATTAAATGGATTTTCGACAGTGATGCTAAGAATGATCCATATGAGACTCCTGTTAAAATTTCGTATAGGAGTGATCGCCTGGTATCTTATTAAGCGGGGTGTCACAGATGGTATCAGAGCATCAGGTTCTAGTGTCCTTAGGAATCTGTGCGGACGTACTACGCTTTCAGCGTTTCTCTCGATTTGTTATAGAACCTTATGATTAGGATTATTGAATTCCTGTGGTGAGATTTCGCTCTCCTGCCATAGTATAATATTATAGTGATCTTTTGCGTGCTCATTTGAGATTCGTGTGCGAGGCTTGGATGGAGGCAGGAGGTGGGAGTTAGTTGGAGCTATAAGGTTGAAGCTCGTAGTGGAGTTTCCTTTTAACGGAGAAGTTATGAGGACTAGTAAGATGATTGTAAGGAGCAGGGTAAAGTGGTTAGTATGAGTTTTACCTCAATGGAGGAGGTATATTTGTGTGGCTAGATAAAGTCACGGTGTTCGTTAGTCCTAGACTCGTGAGTGTATTTTGATTTTTGTGGCGGTATCGATAACATTATATCATGTATGCCTATGTGTTTTCTGCGGTAGCGAAGTTTTATTTTCCTTCATTCGCCATAGAGGCGGGTGTTGATATATATATATATATATATATATATATATATATATATATATATATATATATATATATATCTGGTTTGGGATACTCGTTTTATATGTTTATACGAGTATGGTGTTATGGTAAGTATATATGTATTGGTGTATATTCGGAGCGATAGCAGGCTAATGATGGCAAGACTATCGTGTCCGCAGTTCCAGGGTGGAACGGGTTGTTGTTGCGGTGTCTCACCTAAATACAGGTTGAGTTCTCCCTTATTATGTGCATAAACGAAACTTCGATGAACAGAGGTTTCATTATCATGATTTGGGTATATGGCGACCTTATAGATATGATTTAAGGTCGCAGGACTATTGTTGAGCTGTAAGATAAAGCTCGTTATTGATTGCGCAAGGACTTAAAATTTGTGCGAGCGCAGGGTGGTGTGACTCTTAGTTAGAGATAGGAGTTCAGATCAACTTTTTGTTAGAATAGGGGATAGGGTTATCCCGGTTGCATGTTTGAAATAATGGAACTCCATGACCGATGAAGTCAAGTGTTAATGTGTGGAGGGGTTCCTTTTTTGGATTTCGCTTTGCGAGACGCTCCACACATGACTGTTAACAGCGTCGGGAGTGGAGAGATGTTATAGGATGCAAGGATGTTGATTTGGTTGAAAGGTCTTACAGTGTGGATGAACCACTATAGACTATGAGCCATGTGATGGTGGTATGCTTATGGATATATTGTGCTATGGAAAAGCACTAAAGTGGTCCTCTCGCCACAAGTGGGTGGGTGGAGTTGGACTTAGAGAAATTGATTTGAGGAAAATAGCCAGGCCTTAATGAAAAGGAAAATTTGGAGTAGATATGTTTTGGGTATAATGTACGTAGTGCTCTTTCAGAAAGTGGGCACTTCGATTTGTTAGGTTTCCTTTCGTATGGGCAGAAGGATAGAGTAGTAGGAATGCGTTCAAAGGTTAGCATGGTAGGATTTAGGACGTCTCACTGGTGTGCTTAGGTCGCTACATCTCGATGACCAACTACGCGAGGGAGTAGTGTAACGGGAGGGTTCCTTGTTTGGATTTCGCCTTGGCGAGACGTCCCACGCACGAAACCAAGCAAATGTTAGGAGTTGAGAGAGGCCTTGGGCACTAGCGACATACTTAGGATTAGATTCGTTTAACGTAGGTAGGACATCGCATAGACCTTAGTATTATTAGGATGTAAGTTTAATAGAGTTAGTGGCGCCGATGTAAGGAGAATGGAATTTCACGGGTTTGGAGGACCCATGTGTGAGTATTACACCGAGGAAAGGAGATCCTTATTCTGATAGAGTGTTACGTGTTAGACGTTCACTACTGATGTACAGATGTGCACGGGTTAGAAAGGTGTATGGGAACCTTAGTAAGTTGGTTTATATCTCACCTGAAATAGAATGGGCGTAGTATATAAATTTGAAGTTTATGCCGTTAGGCACTAGAAAAATTGGGTGCCATGTGACGCTATTGGAGTCACCTTACGACCGTGGTAACCGTATGGTATTTGGTTGGGAACCATTGGGATTAGTATCGTTCCCCTTTGAGATATTTGGATTTGGAGCGATTCTAGAATTGGCGGTATAGGTTGTATCTAAATTTCGAGGACGAAATTCCGTTGTAAGGGGGGGAGTATGTAACAACCCGCCCTTTTGGAGACAATTAAAATCCATAATTGGATATAAATTGGAAATTTGAGGAATTTCTCGAAATAGTGATTTTGGGGATTCTCGAGGATTTGATGATTTTCGATGGATGTTGTAATTTCTTTTGGGACTAATTAGGTCGAAGTATTTTAATAATATGTCTCCGTGGAGTAAAGCGACAAAAGAGGTAATATTTTGATCAGAAAACCCGCATTAAGTATATGGGTTAGAATAGTGATTTGCGTTCAAGTACCTCGGATGGAAATTTTGACTGCACCATGAGTCTCAGAATGTCCGAGATAGTCGGAAAAGAGTGTCCGATTGTCGAAATTGAGTTTCGGGGAATTTTGGAGTTAAATAGGCTCGTAATTGAGTAAACGAGTTATTTTTGGGTTTTAGGGGGTTAAAACCTTTTCTCTCTATATAAAGAGGGAGAGAGGGAAGAAAAGAGAAAGAAAGAAAGAAAAGAGATAGAAGAGAGAGAGGAGGAGAGAAAAAGAGGAGAACGGGGAGATTCCGGCAAACTCCGCGGGATTCGGCTCGAGGTCGTCGGATTATATCCACGAGGCAAGTGTTGACTTGCTTTATTTACTTTTGAGCATAAATCTCATATCGTATTTTGGTATAAACAAACCCTAAAGATTTTGGGTTGGGTATTCGTGAATAAAACGGGTTTTCGGGAGTTAAAACGAATAAACCCCTAAAATTTATTAATTGGAGAAACTTAGGTTTTACCCTAAATTAATTGGTGGTTTAGGGTTCTAGGATGTTTATAACCCTTAATATATGTGTATTTGTAGTTGGTTGAGGTTGTAGGACGTTGGGTGAGGCGACAAAAGCTTGGGAGAAGCTTTAATGGCCGAAACCGTCTCGAAGAAGACGATGAATAGTAGGACCTGCATGTTAACCGAATCGATTCGGCCAAGGTGAATCGATTCGGCTCTTGGTCAAAAAATTAAATTTGTAGATCTCTTCAACGCGGTCACGTGGGAGATGACCACGTATTTTTTTGATTTTTTTTGGATTTATAGTGATTTTTCTACGGAAAGCTGTCCGAGATCGAAATAGTTAATCATAAACTAACACTAGAATTATTTGGAGTTAAATATTAGGGGTTCCCAAAAAGCGGGTTAGGACCTCTAAAGGACTTGAGGAGATATGAAAACCTTGGGTTCGTTAAAATAAATCCGAGTTATAATTTAAATGGAGATTGAATTGAGTTTGGGGTTTTTGGGATATATATAAAACCTAGGCAGCTTTGGGATTTTTGGACCAGCCGAATCGATTCGGACCAGCCGAATCGATTCGGTAAGAGACAGTTTGAAAGTGGAACCATTTCGAATCGATTCGGACAGGCCGAATCGATTCGTTACCCTGCGAATTGATTGGGACAGGCCGAATCGGTTCGATACTGGCAGACTTTTGAGGTTTTCTCCTTTTAAGTTTAGGGAGACTTAATGTATGGTTTTGGAGACTATTATAGGAGTTTATAAATGGAATATTAGGACTCCTAAATGATGATTTGAGGAGGATAAGAAAACCACTTTTTTTTAGAGTGTGATCCGGGGTATGGAGTTAATTAATGTTTTGGGACAAGAGACATTCGGGTTTATGTATAAGTCCTTAAATAAGAATAAGGTATTTATTAGAATCAAAGTAAGGAAATACTTTGGGTTTAGTATCATGCTAATATGAAATCATGATTATGATTCCTCGAGGGAATCTTTGGGATTATGGATCATCACTAGATGAGATTGGCAATTATGGCCATATATATATATATTCGAGGATGAATATATGGTATATATATATACTATGTGATTAAAGTATATATATGATGTAATATAAATGACTTTTGAAAATGAAAACATAAATGTTTTTAAAAAGGAAAGAGAAATGATTTTCATAAATAATAAAATATGGATACACACCTCTCTAAATCGCTATCATAAGGGAAGTTGCATACGTATGGTCAAGCCCCCTGGCTAATGAATGCAGGGTGGATATAGTGATATAGGTCATATGAGCGTTTATTGTATATTTCTGCACTGGTTAGGAGATTCTGAGTGTGGTATTGACTATCCCGCAGGCATATGGCCGCTTCCCAACGTCTTGCGTTGTAGGATCCCAGGTTGTCTTGATGATAGGCCCTGGAAGATGATAGCCATTTAGGGGCGCGCACAGTGGGGAAACCCGGACGGGTGGTCTTAGAACGGGTTATATGATTTATTAAAGCAATTTATGATAATAAATTGGCTTTAATTACATTTCCTGGATGGAAGAAGGGAAATGGGATAAATGTTTTGGCTTCGGTAACACTTCCCGGATGGAAGAAGGGAAGTGGAAGCATATGATATGGTAAAAGCATTTTTATGATAATAAAAATGGCTTTTAAATACATTTCCTGGATATGAGAAGGGAAATGGGATGTTTTAAAACGGAAAAGCATTTTTATGCTAATAAAACTGGCTTTTAAAAAGATATGTGATTTGTTAAAGCAATTCATGATAATGAATTAGCTTTTACATACATTTCCTGGATATGAGAAGGGAAATGGAAAAGTTTTGATATAAATGGAAATAAAATAAATGAATTCTCATTCCGGGAGATAGATCCGAATGTATATGGTAATATGTATATATATGAATAAATTGAGTACCGAGGGTCTAATGGATCCCGACGATCGACCTTGCCGTATAGTAGTGTATCGGGGGGTTCGTTATTTGGATTTCGCTTTGCGAGATACCCCACGCACGAATATGGCATTGTGTTGAGACTGGGGAGAAGTTTAATCCTTAGTGCTCTAATATTAGTAATTCTTATGGTATATATAGATTTATATATATTCTGTACTGAGGGACTGGCGGATCTCGACGATTGACCTTGCCACGTAGTAGTGTATCGGGGGGTTCCTTGTTTGGATTTCGCTTTGCGAGACACCCCACGCACGAACATGGCTTAGTGTTGAGACTGGGGCGAAGTTTAGCCCTTAGTACATTTCTTGGACTATCTAGGGTGATTGTAGATGGGTGATAAACTAGTTTAGCAGGGTAGCTTGACTAGGATGTTTAGAGGGATGCGCTAGGAGTGCACTGCTAGTGGAGAGGTGAGGGGTATCTCATGGGAGTGCGATACCAAACTTAAATATGAGATAAAACCTTTTTCTAAAAATAAGGCATTTATGCACTTTCTAAATATTTTCAAAACTCGGGCTCTGACCCGTTTATCTACTTTTCCTTTCTTCTATATTATATATATATATATATATATATATATATATATATATATAGGTGTCCAGACACAGGGACGCTTGGATGGAACTTCTTTCGAGTCAGACGTCAGTTGCAGCAGCTGTGGATGCGTGCAGGTTTTTGATAGCCGCCTCCATTCTTGTAATCTAGATATGAGGTACTATATAAATATTCGGGCCAAAGGTCCAACTGCATTTATTTATTCTTTGAGTACAACATTCGATATGGTTGTATATTTTTACCGAGTGTTCGGTTATTTTATTTCATTTCAGTTTCAGTTTCATTTACGCATAAATTGCGTGGATGTGTTATTTATAGTCGTTTAAAAAGAGTAGTTAAGTAAAATTTTGACCCCGGCCTATAGGTTATTAGTAATTAAATGGATTTTCGACAGTGATGCTAAGAATGATCCATATGAGACTCCTGTTAAAATTTGATATAGGAGTGATCGCCCGGTATCTTATTAGGCGGGGTGTCACAGCTTCGTCCTGTCCCAAGTAAGCTCAAAGCATGAACCAGGAAGAACCCGTAAAATACAAACTTTCAAAACCTATGCTAAAGTTCAAAGTGTCAAAAACACCAAGAACCAAAGTATATAGGTCCAAATTGTAAATAATAAGAAATAAAATAGCCCATTAAAATAACAAACAAACAAGTCCTATGGGACCATTAACCAATCGATTACGTGTCCTTGCATAGTTGACCAATCGGTTAATCATTTCCCATAAAATAACCAATCGATTATCTGTCCCATAAAGTAATCATTACAAGATCCTTGAAGGTATAATCTCGGCCTTACACATATCGATTGAATAAAATCGAGGGACTAAAATGGTTAACCATATGTACCGAACCCCTATAAATAAATATCCGTACCAAATATTTCAAAGCTTCACAAAGACCGACCTCAATCTAATTTTTTCAACTTGTTCTCCCCTGAGCATTTGAGATACTCGAGCTCATTCTGAAAGTCCCGAATAAGCTCGCCCTTCAGAAAAGTTGCCTTTCCCTAGAGGAAAGCTCTTACTTATGAAGAGTTGCCTTCGAGAAATAAACCAAGTTGAACCTTTGCACAAATTTTTCAAAATCCATCACTTCTAGATGAAGCTCTGCACATTGAAAAACCAACAAAAAAGGGGAAACCCTCCAAGGTAAAAAGATGGCTTCTGCCCCAAGTGTAAAGAACCCCTGCACAAATTTCGGGGAAATACCCCCAATATATATATATATATATATATAAAATGTGCATACACGTTTATCTTCTTTAGCCCGACCCCCGTTTAGGGGACCGATTATGAAATTTATAGCATTTATTTTTCAAAATTTTATTCTCTAATCAAACACCTCTATTTGTGTATTTTATTAATCATAAAAAAATTCTAATCATATGTCATGATTAAAATACATCAACATGCACTACAAGAAAAAGTACCTTTAAGATGGAACTTTTTGAGACGACTAAAACTATAGTCCCTAAAACTTACTTTTTGAGACGGCTAAAATTTGCAGTCTTAAGAACTACTACTTTTTATGACAACTAATTTTACCCGTCTCAAAAGATATACTTTATGAGACCGCATGTTAATAGCTGTCTCAAAAGATATACCTTAAGAGACAGCCAATACCAAATTAGATTCCCCCTTCTATTTTTTTCATTCCCGCTTCTTTCCCCCTTTCTATTAGTAAGAAAATAAGAAAAAAAGGAAAACAAATTGAACCAGATCCCCACCCACGGCATTTTTTTCTTCAGTGGAAAAAAAAATCCACGTACAGGGTTCAGTCGCACCCCCTAGACGCACACCTTCACCTCCCTCACCCTCGCTGCCCTAGCCCTCGTCTCCCTAGCTTCTGTTTAAGTTGATAATATCAGGTCCGCCATATTTTTTTATTGACTATTTTGGTTATCTTTTATGCTATTGTTGCATGTTAAATTGTTTATGTTAATAATTATATTGGTTGGAAGATTGTATAGGAGGATCCAACATAAAATATTGTATACGGAGCAGAGTTTCAATATGTGGATTGATGTGGATAAAAGGTAATTTTAACTCTTGGTTATTTCTTAATATCATTAGTTTTTTTTACTGGATTGATTTGTAGTGGTGATATGAGGTTGAGGGTGAGCCAATTAAAAACCCAGATTGTCAATTGGATGTTGTAGCATAGTTTTAAGGTTAATTTATGATAATATTTGTATACTTGTTTGTGTAAATGTTAGTTAGAATTATTCATATATTTCTTTGTGTTAATTAACTCATGTTCTTTGCAAGTAGTTTATGCCATTAATCTGGTTTGCTATTCGATTATGATTTTATTTTATCCTTTACAAGTAGTTTATGCTAATTTTTAACATTCAAATTACTAAGTGTTGGGACACAAACTCCAACATATAAACATATGTGGTGGTACTATAGAGAAATAAATAAAATAAAGGCATTAGTTAAAATTCTAGTTTAAATAAAAGAAATAATCAACACAAAAAAGTAATGTCACGATCTTTAAAAAATCTAAAAAGATAAACTTGATATTTCACGATTCGAGTGGCACGAAATGAGGCACGAATACCCCAAGACACATAAAAGTAACTGAAGTGAAGTGATCGTGTCCTCACTGGACTCCCGATCTTCAATTGATTGCTATACGATTGTTTCAGAATTAAAAATAGGATTTAGGAGTTGAAAAATCAAAATAGTAATCGAGTGGTCTAAAAAGAGGCGCCGACACCCTAAGAGGTACCAAAGTATGGTGCCTTATCATTTTTGGATTAATCTAAGATCTCAGATGGGTAAGTTTTTTGTGAAATCGGATCTAGATTAGATTAGATCTAATGATGGTTATGATTTTTATGAATTTGATACAATTTAAATAATGTTGTTTTGATCAAGTGACCGCATGGATCACTTGTTGGTTTTTAATGTTTTTTTATTGATTTTTAATGGTGAATCCTATACCAATCGAAAAGTCAAACATGTATAAATATTGTCTTCATGACCAAGAAGCATAAGCATTTATAATGGAGAGGAAAATAAACAAATAAGTATGTTTAATGAAGTTCTTTATTTTGTGAAGGAAGTCTAATGTTTCTAATTGAAAATTTCTTGGGGTATTAGAACGTACTAAAATTTATAAAGGTGAAGTTATTATTGACAATTATGTGGCAGTTCATGTCATGTTTTTAATTCGAGAGAAATAGTGAATATTAATTATCAATTAAAACAAATCGTATTCACTATGTATGGAACTTAAATATTTTTGTGATCTACTTTCATGTGGTATTTAGCTGAACTAGCTTAGTTTTTTCCCCAAACTTTTTATAGTGGTACACTTTATGGGGAGTGCTATTTGAATGACCATGTTCGATTAAAAAAATAGTAACATTTTTAGTTATACTTTCCCGCGCATCGCACGGGTTACCACTAGTATCTAATATAAGTTCGTTTCAATGTTCTTTAGTGTGAGTGGGTGAATTTGATTTGCTGACCAAAATTCCAAGTTTGTTGTCCTTTTAAGGTGCATTCATGGGGAAAACGTGTTGATACTATAAAAAATGATATTTAGGGGTAATGTAGAAGAGAGTGTCCCACACTTTTTGCTTTACAAATGATTCAACATCTTCTTTAGAATCAATGAGTGTGTCCATGACCATATCATAAGATGTGATAAAATGCGATACATTAGGGGAACGCTACTAGTAAGCAATCAGGTTCCTCAAGAATATTTTGGTGAAGTCATCAACGCACAATAATGGTAATTCTAAACAATGTGTACCACACATCTAACACACAACTAGCTAAACACACAACAAATAAACTTTGATATATGGCGTAGAATATTCAACAACCCTGATAACAAACAATGACTATATGATATTAGAGTTGACTCCTCTTCCACAGGTAATGTTGGAGTCGTCTCCTCTGCCATGGATATAAGTAATGTTGGAGTCGCCTCCTCTCTCACAATCACATGAAATGTATTATGAGGGTCTCACAATCTTGAAGATACAATTTGGTACGGATATACCATAAAAGAAGTTATGGTTTGATGAAGATTTATCAAGCAAGAAGGAAATAAACAAGAAGTTTGAAATTTCACAAGTAGAAAGTGTGGGACCTCACTCCCTTAAAATTTGATTCCCTCCCTATCAAGATCAATTATAGAGTAATACGTGTCAAAATAATTCCCAGGATAAACATTATATCTTGGTCTACTACACCTGTGTAAAAGATTCAACATATAATAACATTTTGTCTCATCTATCTCATCGTCCTCTCTCTTTTTAAAGTCTCGGTCCAGCATATTGTCAAAAAATAAAAGCATGTGTTTCTTAAGTGATACCGTTGCACCCACTGACAGAATATGAATATTGGGTGAGTCGTGTTTCATTATAAGGTTATCTAAATCCTTAATGAATATTGGGTGCGTAAAAATATTCTCACTTGTCACTGAAGTCGAGTATGAAATAACCATGAACCAACATAAAATTAGTTATGGGAGAGGCATTGCCATGAATTCCACTTCACAACGTGATGCGCTTTCAGGGACAACCTCTGAGGACACTAACACCGATGCACTTGCTTTGCTAATAATGGAAATTTTCATAAAATTTGTGATCTATATCTCATTCGTAACTCCATATTTTAATTTCACTGTGTCCATAAGATTCAATCCAATCCCTTTATGTTGTTGTGTAGGTTTAATTGTAAATGTTTATATATGTTGATAGCATATTATAATGTTATTTACTTTGAGGAATACCTATATGGGTCCCTAATTTCTTTTGAAAATGTAAAATTCCCCTTCTTCATTTATAGTATATTTTAACAAATTTTGGGATTTGTTATGGGGTGTCAAATTGTCCAGCGAGTTTATCATATATTGTATGCATGGTGTGATTATGGAATAGACTTAAAAAGACTAGTAACATTAATATAGGGAGAATGGTTGCACAACTAGCCTACTTTGAGGACATGGTGGTGACAAATTAAATTTGAATAATTTCCAAGTAAATGACAAAAAGTAAAAATCTTATGATAACTATGAGGTTTTATAGATGAAACATATTGTCAAAAGCATAGTTGATCCCCAATTGCAAGTAATGTAACACTCGTTAGTATAAATGATAACTATAGCAGCATTTGCACATGGTTAGAATACAACAGAACAATCATACTTAACACTGTGTGGTTGCCATACTCCGCTACAAATATATTGACACGTTATATTTTCTCATTGTGACATCCAAAGCTACTGATGTGAGTTGAAAAAATATCAAGTATCTTACCTATGTGGGCCTTAGACATCAGAAAGATGTTTGTTTAGGGTTAAAGAGCCTTGTTCCATGAAATTTGTTACACGAAAAATGTTCCAAGGTCTTTGTACTTGCGGAGGAAATGTTTAAAAGATAAACCAGAGAAATTATCAATGAGAAGACATCTAGATAAATTTATCGAGAATCCAGACGCATAGCATACAAAGGTAGCATTTAATGAAAGGGATGGAATAAGGATCTATAGAGAGGGTGAATTGAGTTTTAAAAAATCAACACCTACACCACAAACTTATTTCAATTTCAACTCTTCAATAGTTGAGTATAGGAATTGCTAACAGTTTAATCTACTAAAACTCAATTGACTTGTAAAATTATAATTCAAACTTCACTATTCTTGATTTATGGATACCATATTCTGCTAAAACACAAAATCTAATGGGTTTATTAGAATCTCAACTACCTCTACCAATATTAGTTTGTCTATCTAATTTGTTCTACTAAAAGTCACTTCATAAGAAACCTAAAGGTCAAAATATAGAACGCCATACTTGTTAAAGGCGCGTCTAGGCTCCAGGCTCAACAAGGCGTATCATTGGTGCCTTGCCTCACCTCAGGAAAGGCCCATTCAATAAGGCACGTGTCTTGTGTGCCTAGGCTCTAGGCTCAAGGTGCGGCTTATTACATTTTTTCTACAAAATACCCCCAATACGAGAATGGATCAATTAATATGTATGAAATTATGTATTTTCCAATGAAATATGGAGAATTGAACTCTTTTCCACCCAAAAACTAACCAAAGTCGAGGATAAGTTGTGGTGAAACTTTATCTTTCTCACTAGTCACTACTTAGGCAAAAGAACAAAAAAAATCTCGAACATTGTTGCATCTTTGATTGATTTTAATTTTTCTTTTCACACATTGGAGTACATATGTTTCAAAATATATTAATATCTTTTCTTTTGTTGATTATTTGATAATTAAAATGTTAAATAATTTTAGATATTTGATTTTATGTTTTTTTCCATATGGTATATTAAATATACCTTCTTATGTGTCTCTTCATAATCTTGTATAATAGCAATTTATTCTATATTTCAAATTTTAGATCAAAAATTAATCTTGTAATTATAGATATACAATTTTTGCATGTCTTGTATAATGTGCGCCTCATTTCGATCAGGCGTGTGCCTCGTATTGCGTCTAAGCTTCTAGGAGACATTGGCGCCTTGGTGTGCCTTGCACCTTAAATAACAATGAACAACACTCATTTAGACAAAGTAAGTTCTTAACAAACTTTAATTCCTCATCGGTGAAACAGATCACTCAATTCCCATTTTAGATAACCATTGAAGTGAGGTCCTCGTAGGGGGGTTTCATAGGGTAAGGTCGGGGTGGAGAATACAGAATCGGGGTCGTAACGGGGTCGGGGCTAGGAAGTGCACTCCATCCCCAAACCTGTCGTGTGGCCATTCCTAGGCCAATTGGCCTGTTTCTTTTAAAGACACTATGTGCTATTTGTTTTTCCATTTATGTTATATGAAATCCAATCCAATCATCTCAATTTGACATAAGGTTACTCATCTTAATGATCTCATTTTTGTTTACTTTGTGTGTCACAATAGTATTCTCTCATTCCTTCCCCATACAGTTTTTGTAATCGTTGTTTGGATTTTTTTTTTAATATTTCATAAATTTTCCAAGTAAGAACTGTGTAGTTGGACTATTTATATTGAACTTCTTCCTATTGATGGATATTTTGCTTAAACAAAGACTCTTTAATTTGGGACAATGTGGGATATAGAACTAGAATAAACCTATACAAACTCGTGAGGTTATTATCTCCTAAGAAAAAAAATGATTTGCTATAACTACTAGCTACCAGCCTTTGTAACACAGACTTTTAAGTGTTCTTATCAGTGAGCTCGAGCATTATAACAACATGCCAAGATCTTATATTAAGAATTGATCTCTATTAGATGTCCTTAAAATAATACACATGAGCGTATCTTAGTGTTTCTTTTAGTTAAGTAAAATTTTAGTTTTAGTTTTAGCTATCATAGTGTTGGTTTGTGTTCTCTAGTAGTCACTTCATATTTTAGTTATTTGCTCACTATTTTCAAAATATTCAAAATAATAACAAATATCATTTTTACCTATGTTGGTTTGTATTCTTGATTTTGGTTTAGAAACCTAAAATACACATGGTGATTGATATTATTAATTGTTCTCTTAGTGTATATCTTCATCACAAATACGACATTCAGAATAATTAATTTGTCAGCGAAGTATCTTAACATGGTTATGTTAAGTGATATTTAGGTCCATTGGATATGAGTTTCTCATATTGGATTAATTTTCTGAAACATGGAGGGCAGGAGGTTTATAGCAATGTCTTATTCTTTTTGAAGTCGCACACTGAAGGATTTGTTTTCCAAACAATTTCTCTACATTCTTTGTATTTCCTTAATATAAAAACAAAAGCATCAATCGATGATGCACCACGTGCCCCTTTCCATTAATCACCCTACCCCTATCACTTCCTATAATTGATTTTCCACTTTCCAAACATGGTGTCTTTTCGTTTACCCAAAATTAAGCTTCACATCTTTTTCCCTAATTTAGTTCAAATTCGAGCAACCAGACATCGCTCTTCTCTTATGATATTGGGCCTTGAGAGGGTTTTTTTTCTAAGGTAAGTTGAGAGGGTTGGTTTTCGAGGGTAAGTTTGTATGTTTTCAAGTCTTAATGATTTTATTGATAAAAGAAATGATACAAAAATCGCACAAAAATATTCTGATAAATTGCCCAGCTTGGAGCTAAATTTTTAGATCTCAATTCTCTTGAATTCCTCCTCTTTTCTCTGTATATATGTGTTGATGTTCATTGACGATTCGATGATAACACTAATCTTTAGTTTTGTTCTCATAAATTCTTTGAAATGAATAGAATCCATTAATCTTTTTTCGTTGAAGATGCTTTTAAAAATAGTTAAGGTAGATTTGGATTAGTTAAAGTTTAGTGCTGCTGATTATTTTGAAGCCCAATTAGGAATTTTAAAAATTTTTGCAATTTAATATTTGCAGATTCCCCTTCGGCAGTAACTTTGGGTTCGTTTAAACCCACCCATCTTTTGTTCCAGCTCAGTCGTATTTCTCTGTGCTTGAAGGATGACAAGTATGTCGAGTAACTTAGTGTCGTCCTTGAATAACTTATATCCCCTAAAAACTTTATCCTCACCTTCTACTTTGTATAGTATCATTTTACATGAAATTTTGTATCAGGATGTACATTATATGTATGTATATTTGTGTCTGTGTGTATATATACATTTTTATTTATTTCCTTTCTATACATTTCACTTGCGAATTGAATGCTTCTGTTATATCTACATTGTTTCACTTCCCCCATTCACTACACCAAAAACAGCAAATTGGCACACCCTGATATTAAAAATCTGGCACGGTTTAATGGCAATCTGGCACACTTTAAAACAGTGCCAAATTTTGGCACTATTTTAAAGTGTGCCAAAATTGAGTACAGTTAACTAAAATATAAAACACCATAAAAAATTACCCCCTTTATTTTTTTGAGTCTCCCTCCTTTCTCAACATCAGGCTCCCTCTCTCTCTCTCTCTCTCACGCTCAAGAAAATTCAGAAAAGGGGGTCGACTAATTCAGATGTGTCCGATTGTTTTTTATAGCAGTGGAGTTGGAGAGGTGAACAGTCCATCGCCTTGTATCAACCAATCTAAGGTGGGTATTTATCGTAAATAATTAGTGTTAAAAGCTCAGTTGGCTCACCTCTCTCTCCGGCCCTCTTAGTTTGGCTGATTGTTTTGTTATGGATTTATGTTTTTTTTTCTTAGTTCTTGTTACAATCCTAGGGTTTTCCTTATTTTTGTGATTGTTTTAATTTTGTTAAATACCCAAATTTTATTTATCCCTATGATGATTTTGCAGTCACTTGGACCACTTATATATGTGTATTGTGCTTTAGTCCATGGAGGTATGTGATTCCTTTAATGTTTTTTTCTCTAATTTATACACACACACACACACGTGCATATATACTCTATTTGTTCGAGCTTTATTATATGCATTTTGCATCTAGGACCTCTATATATTGATGTGCTTTTTTTTATCTTTTGGTTCAGTTGATAAACCATTATGTTAGAGTTACTCTATTTTGTAGAATATAATTAATTCTACTGGTTCATTTGGTATATATTATATATCATTCTGTGAGAGTTACACTATTTTGTAAGTTCCTGGTTCAGTTGATGCAGAAAACATTTTTATGGTTCAGTTGAGTTGGGTATTGATTGTAAATCATTAGGTTCTCAATATGGGAGATGATATAATGACAACGTAGAATATTTGTCAAATATTAAGTTTATTGATTTTGTTCATTATTAAAAGCTCAGTTGACTCTTCAATGGACCGATTGACCGTAGATTGTTCTACTTTAGAGATTGGTCGAGGGTATGGTAAAGTCGATGTGTATCATCTAGAGAGAGGGAGTACTCGACCGACTTGGGCAGACCACTGACCTAGGTCAAATCAATCACAAAGTCTGAATGATTTTAGGTTTTCATTGTGGTAATAACATCATCGTCATTACTGACTCAAGACACAAGAAACCACCTGTTTTGTTGATCATATTGAGACCTTTGATTTTTTATACGCACCCGATATGACATGTCACGACTTGTTGCCAAGTCTAGTTAATATGGATATATCATACATGGGCCAAGTTGTTTTGTAGGTGGAAGTTTATATATGTGAGTTTGTGTTATATGTATGGGTGAGATTTATGGATATGTTCCTTGTTGGGTTTATCTGCCACTGTAATGTGCAAGAGGTTAAGGGTTGATAATTATTTCCTTTTTCCCCTCAATATTTTTGTTTAAGTCGGAAGAGATACCATTGTCTGTTTTGCACATTCAATATCTCGATAGGCCTAATCATGGAGTTCCTAATGACACCATTGTTGTTCATGAGATTTTGAAAAGAACATATAATCTACTAGCTAGTCTTGGACCAATTGTGGTGAACTGTAGTTTGATCTTATATTTCTTTTTTTTTTCTCCTTTTCATTTTTTTGGGGGGTGGGGGGGATTTCAATCCATGACAAGATTTTTATGGTTTCAAGAACTACTTTCGCTGTACAGGTTTTAAACCATTACCTTATTTTTTAAAGGCCTTTTTACTTTCTTTGCCAATCTCTTCAATTTCTATTTTATTTTATTTTTGTTGTTTTTTAGTTTAAGATATATATAGAGATGGATCGATAGGGTTCCAAGATCATTTATTTTCTCCCTCGAGATTGTGTCTCCCCATATTCGGTGGCCTACAACAGTCACGACATCTTGCAATGCAGGCCAATCTCCAAACTTTGCAAGTGAAATTCGTTCGCAGAATTCATCATTGTTTACTGTTAACAATGAAATGTTGCATTCAATTTTAATAGCACGAACAGCGGCCAAGTATTTATTATCAGATCCGCGCTTTTTCAGCTGAACTTGAGTATGATGCTCCACTAAATGAACATGTGTCAAAACCCTTATGTTGCTCTTTGTCTACCACGAAAATGAAAAATTGAGCTCCGTATGGACACAAAACACCTTCACCAAGGTATTTTATATGTTGTTCCTTTCTGTTTGAAGTTTTGTATTTCAATATTCTTATCATTTATTTTGGTTTGACTATATTGTTTCAATTTTGTATTTGAGCAATGCTTATATACAGTTAGAAAATATTTGAAATAACATTGCTTATATATTTTTGTAACAGGTATCAAAATTTGTATATGAGCACTGTTATTTCAATTGTTTGTAATGGCTTAATCCATTTTGTTTCAGACTTTTAAATGCTCCCTAAATTCCTTTTCCTTTTCTCACTTAATTGCACAAGTACATTTTATATCTGCTATTTATTTTTTTATACTTGAGTTTTATTTTTTGAGATCATTTTCATAACTTCAATGGTTTTTTATACTAGAGTTTTATTTTTTGAGATCATTTCCCATAATATATACACGGTTTATATGAGTGTATATGTTAAATGTATAGTGTACCTAAGTTGGAATGAGTGTATATGTTAAAGGTATAGTGTACCTAAGCTGGAATGAGTGTATACATTAAATATATAGTGTTCCTAAGCTTATCCTTATGCACCTGCTTATTTGATCTCGAATGATATTACACTGATATGGGACTGATATAAACTAATGCTGCAGCATATGAAATTGAGTAGTATGGGACTGATGTTGCTACTAGCTAATTGAGTGATATGGGACTGATATGCTACTTGTACTGGTCTGGTATGCTACTTATACATTAACTTATACCGATATACACTGATTTAGCAGCTATAGTGTATATCAGTTCCTTATATCATCATTGATAGAAGCTACAGCATATACACTGATTTAGCAGCTATATGATTTATACACTTATATATACACTAATTTAATATACAATAATATACACTGATATACACTGATTTATACACTGATTTAATATACACTAATATACACTGATATACATTGAGTTATAGCAGCTGATATACACTGCTATATGCTGATTTATAGCAGCAATAGCAGCTGATATACATTAAGAAAATTCTTCTTTATTTGTGCTTAGTGTGTACTTTCTCTTGCCAAATTTTGTTTGACTGCTCTGCTGAAGGTTAATTCTTACTTCTTAGCGATGTAGTTTTTGGAATATTTTCCTCTTTGAAGATTTGATATATTACTACTTTAAAATGATTACTTTAGCCAACCCTTTTTTATTCATCTCCTGGCAGGCTTTGTCTAAGACATTGAATGCGGATGACCTCTTCTATCTGAAGGAGTAGTTTGCTCTATTGGAGCCCAACAAAAATGGCTGTATAACCTTAGAGAGCAATAGAACGATTGGTTTCTTTCATTTCTTTTTTCTCTTTATATTATTTTACCTGGTTATGGGTGATTATTCGAGTGGATAGTGAAAATGTGTTTGCTTTCATTTTTCTCTAAGCAGACCCTGATGAAACATGCAACATATGCAATGAACGAGTCTCGTGCCCTTGATTTTCTTGCCTCGGTAATTGGACAACTTCTGATTGTGTATGTTTTCCATGGTTATAGCTTATAGGTTGCTGTTCTATTTCGTTATGTGACAGTTAAATGCGCTTAGCTACAGAAGGATGGATTTTGGAGAATTCTGTGTAGCTGCACTAAGTGTACATCAGCTGGAGACACTTGATCACTGGGAATAAGATGCTCATCGTGCGTATGAAACTTTTGAGAAAGAAAGAAATCGGACTATTATCATTGACGAACTTGCATCAGTAAGTTGAGTTTTATATTGTTTCTGTGAGTTTTTTGTGGTTCATATGTAATTTCCTTCTTATCATGTCTAAAACCACGAAAAAGAAATATTTTATGAAATCACGAAAAAGAAAGATTTTATGACACACACATGTATTATTTCTCTAGTTATTTTCTAGTTTGGTTTCCACTGTCAATATCATGATCATTAGAATTAAGATTTTGTATGCAAGTACCAATATGTTGCTTTATTTGGTATATAATATTTTAGGAACTCAAACTAAGTCCTTCAGTCCCAGTCCATGCGGTTCTCAATGACTGGCTAAGGTATGTTGATGGGAAGCTAAGCTTCTTTTGTTTTGTCAAACTGTTGCACGGTGTGTCCACCCGGACACTTGCGAAGATGCAATAAGCGCTTGAAGATTGTATTAACGAAATGCTGGAGGGGCCCAATGAGTAAACAACAAGTCTACACGGATTGTATTGCAGTTTCTATGGTCTAGTCATGACCTCAGTGTTACTTCATCAAGTCAGAAACTGCAGGTCTGATTTATACATTTATAAACTATACACACCATTGATTTATACATTTATAAACTATCAAAGACTGAGTGCGTTATGAATGTGTCATATATAAAACAACGTGAGCACCACCCTGTGAATGATTGTTCCCATTCATCCTTCCCCTATTTTGTCTATGTGGTCTTGGTGAGTTCATAACCCGAAAAAAAGGAATTGAAGAAGTTATATACTCGTATAAAGCTGAATCCACTGATAGCATGGGATTTTATTGATTAAAATGCGGGGTTTTAAATTGTAGATTTGTAATGCTTCTGTTTTAAATTGAAGATTTGTATTGATCACACTTAGACTTAAAACAAGTCGTTAAAGGGTGAAAACCCAAACCAGCCCCCAAACGGACCCGTAAGAGGCACGAACACCTCGTATGGGACCAATGTAACTTGTAGGAACTGATCGCGTAGTCCTGGGTCTCCCGGTTTGAAAATATGACGATAGTTTGCAAAAATCAACACATAAGACTTAAAAAAAGCCGGTAAAGGGTGAAAATCCAAACCAGACCCAAACGACCCCGTAAGAGGCACGAACACCACGTACGGGACCAATATAACTTATAAGAACTGATCGCGTAGTCCCGGGTCTCCCGGTTTGAGAATATGATGATAGTTTGCAAAAACCAACACTTAAACTTAAAAATAAGCCGTTAAAGGGTGAAAATCCAAACCAGCCCCCAAACGATCCTGTTGGAGGCACGAACACCTTACACGGGACCAATGTAACTTGTTCGAACTGACCGCGTAGTCCCGAGTCTTTTGGTTTGAGAATATCATGATAATTTGCAAAAACAACACTGAAACTTAAAAACAAGCCGTTAAAGGGTGAAAACCTAAACCAGCCCCCAAACAATCCCGTTGGAGGCACGAACACCTCGCACGGGACCAATGTAACTTGTTGGAACTGACCGCGTAGTCACGGTTCTTCCGGTTTAAGAATATAATGATAATTTGCAAAAATAACACTTAAACTTAAAAATAAGTCGTTAAAGGGTGAAAACCTAAACTAACCCCCAAACGATCCTGTAGGAGGCACGAACACCTCGCACGGGACCAATGTAACTTGTAGGAACTGATCGCGTAGTCCCGGGTCTCTCGTTTGAGATTATGACGATAGTTTGCAAAAATCAACACTTAAACTCAAAAATAAACTGTTAAAGGGTGAAAAACCAAACCAGCCACCAAATGACCCCGTTGGAGGGACGAACACCTCACAAGGGACCAATGTAACTTATTGGAACTGATCGCGTAGTCCCGGGTCTTTTGGTTTGAGAATATGATGATAATTTGAAACAATCACACTTAAACTTAAAAACAAGCCATTAAAGGGTGAAAACCTAAACCAGCTCCCAAACGACCTTGCAAAAGGCACGTACACCTCGCACGGGACCAATGTAACTTGTAGGAACTGACCGTATAGTCTCGGGTCTCCTGATTTGAGAATATGACGATAATTTGAAAAAATCACTCTTAGACTTGAAAACAAGCCGTTAAAGGGTGAAAACCCAAACCAGCCCCCAAACGACCCCGTAGGAGGCACGAACACCTCGCTCTGGACCAATGTAACTTGTAGGAACTGATTGAGAAGTCCCGGGTCTCCCGATTTGCGAATATGACGACAATTTGCAAAAATCACACTTAGACTTAAAAACAAGCCGTTAAAGGGTGAAAACCCAAACCAACCCCCAAATGACCCTGTAGGAGGCACGAACACCTCGCTTAGGACCAATGTAACTTATAGGAACCGATCGCGTAGTCTCGGGTCTCCCGATTTGAGAATATGATTATAATTTACAAAACTCACACTTAGATTTAAAAACAAACCGTTAAAGGGCGAAAACCAAACCAGCTCCCAAACGACACCATAAGAGGCACAAACATCTCGCACGGGACAAATGTAACTTATTGGAACTGACCGCGTAGTCCTGTTTCTTTCAGTTTTGAGAATATGATAATAATTTGCAAAAATCACACTTAAATTTAAAAATAAGCCGTTAAAGGGTGAAAACCTAAACCAACTCCCAAACGACCCCGTAAGAGGCACGAACACCTCGCATGGGACCAATGTAACTTATAGGAACTAACCGCGTAGTCCCGGGTCTCCTGATTTGAGAATATGATGATAATTTGCAAAAATCACACTTAGACTAAAAAATAAGTTGTTAAAGGGTGAAAACCCAAACCAGCCCCCAAACAACCTCGTAGGAGGCACGAACACCTCGCACGGGACCAATGTAACTTGTAGGAACTGAACGCGTAGTCCCGGGTCTCCCAATTTGAGAATATGACGATAATTTGAAAAAATCACACTTAGACTTGAAAACAAGTCGTTAAAGGGTGAAAACTCAAACCAGCCCCCAAACGACCCTGTAGGAGGCACGAACACCTCGCTCGGGACCAATGTAACTTGTAGGAACTGATTGAGAAGTCCCGAGTCTCCCGAATTGAGAATATGAAGACAATTTGCAAAAATCACACTTAGACTTAAAAACAAGCCGTTAAAGGGTGAAAACCCAAACCAGCTCCCAAACGATCCCGTAAGAGGCACGAACACCACGTACGGGACCAATGTAACTTGTAGGAACTGATCGCGTAGTCTCGGGTATCTTGGTTTGAGAATATGACGATAGTTTTCAAAATTCAACACTTAAACTTAAAACAAACCATTAAAGGGTGAAAACCCAAACCAGCGCCCAAACGACCCCGTTGGAGGCACAAACACCTCGGACGGGACCAATGTAACTTATTGGAACTGACCACGTAGTCCCGGGACTTTTGGTTTGAGAATATGATGATAATTTGCAAAAATCACACTTAAACTTAAAAACAAGCCGTTAAAGGGTGAAAACCTATACCAGCTCCCAAACGACCCCGTAAAAGGCACGAACACCTCGCACAGGAATAATGTAACTTGTGGGAACTAACCGCAAAGTGCTGGGTCTCTCGGTTTGAGAATATGACGATAATTTGCAAAAATCACACTTAGACTTAAAAACAAGTCGTTAAAGGATGAAAACTCAAACCAGCCCCCAAACGACCCCGTAGGAGGCATGGATACCTCGCACGGGACCAATGTAACTTATAGGAACTGACCGCGTAGTCCCGGGTCTCCCGGTTTGAGAATATGACGATAATTTGCAAAAATCACACTTAGACTTAAAAACAAGCCGTTAAAGGGTGAAAACCCAAACCAGCCCCCAAACGACCCCGTAGGAGGCACGAACTCCTCGCACGGGACCAATGTAACTTGTAGGAACTGACCGCGTAATACCGGGTCTCCCGGTTTGAGAATATGACGATAATTTGCAAAAATCACACTTAGACTTAAAAATAATCCGTTAAAGGGTGAAAACCCAAACCAGCCCCCAAACGACCCTGTAGGAGGCACGAACACCTCGCTCGGGACCAATGTAACTTGTAGGAACTGATCGCGAAGTCCCGGGTCTCCCGATTTGAGAATATGACGATAATTTGCAAAAATCACACTTAGACTTAAAAATAAGCCGTTAAAGGGTGAAAACCCAAACCAGCTCCCAAACGATCCCGTAAGAGGCACGAACACCACGTACGGGACCAATGTAACTTATAGGAACTGATCGCGTACTCCCGGGGTCTCTCAGTTTGAGAATATGAAGATAATTTGCAAAAATCACACTTAGACTTGAAAACAAGCCGTTAAAGGGTGAAAACCTAAACCAACACCCAAACAACCCCGTTGGAGGCACGAACACCATGCACGGGATCAATGTAACTTATTGGAACTGACCACGTAGTCCCGGGTCTTTCGGTTTGAGAATATGATGATAATTTGAAAAAATCACACTTAAACTTAAAAACAAGCCGTTAAAGGGTGAAAACCTAAACCAACTCCCAAACGACCCCGTAAGAGGCACGAACACCTCGCACGGGACCAATGTAACTTGTGGGAACTAACCGCCTAGTCCTGGGTCTCTCGATTTGAGAATATAACGATAATTTGCAAAAATCACACTTAGACTTAAAAACAGGCCGTTAAAGGGTGAAAACTCAAACCAGCCCCCAAACGACCCCGTAGGAGGCACGAACACCTCGCACGTGACCAATGTAACTTGTAGGAACTGACCGCGTAGTCCCGAGTCTCCCGGTTTGAGAATATGACGATAATTTACAAAAATCACACTTAGACTTAAAAACAAGCCGTTAAAGGGTGAAAACACCAACCAACCCCCAAACGACCCTGTAGGAGGCACGATCACCTCGCTCGGGACAAATGTAACTTGTAGGAACCGATCGCGTAGTCTCGGGTCTCCCGATTTGAGAATATGACGATGATTTGCAAAAATCACACTTAGACTTAAAAATAAGCCGTTTAAGGTGAAAACCCAAACCAGCTCCCAAACGACCCCATAAGAGGCACAAACACCTCGCACGGGACCAATGTAACTTATTGGAACTGACCGCGTCGTCCCGTTTCTTCCGGTTTGAGAATGTGATGATAATTTGCAAAAATCACACTTAAACTTAGAAACAAGTCGTTAAAGGGTGAAAACCTAAACCAGCTCCCAAACGACCCTGTAAGAGGCACGTACACCTCGCACCGGTCCAATGTAACTTGTAGGAACTGACCGCGTAGTCCCGGGTCTTTTTGGTTTGAGAATATGATGATAATTCGCAAAAATCACACTTAGACTTAAAAATAAGTCGTTAAAGGGTAAAAACCCAAACCAGCCCCCAAACTACCCCGTATGAGGCACGAACAACTCGCACGGGACCAATGTAACTTGTAAGAACTGACCGCATAGTCCCGGGTCTCCCGGTTTGAGAATATGAAGATAATTTGCAAAAATCACACTTAGACTTGAAAACAAGCCGTTAAAGGGTGAAAACCTAAACCAACCCCCAAACAACCCCGTTGGAGGCACGAACACCATGCACGGGATCAATGTAACTTATTGGAACTGACCACGTAGTCCCGGGTCTTTCGGTTTGAGAATATGATGATAATTTGCAAAAATCACACTTAAACTTAAAAACAAGCCGTTAAAGGGTGAAAACCTAAACCAACTCCCAAACGACCCCGTAAGAGGCACGAACACCTCGCACGGGACCAATGTAACTTGTGGGAACTAACCGCCTAGTCCTGGGTCTCTCGATTTGAGAATATAACGATAATTTGCAAAAATCACACTTAGACTTAAAAACAGGCAGTTAAAGGGTGAAAACTCAAACCAGCCCCCAAACGACCCCGTAGGAGGCACGAACACCTCGCACGTGACTAATGTAACTTGTAGGAACTGACCACGTAGTCCCGAGTCTCCCGGTTTGAGAATATGATGATAATTTACAAAAATCACACTTAGACTTAAAAACAAGCCGTTAAAGGGTGAAAACACCAACCAACCCCTAAACGACCCTGTAGGAGGCACGATCACCTCGCTCGGGACAAATGTAACTTGTAGGAACCGATCGCGTAGTCTCGGGTCTCCCGATTTGAGAATATGACGATGATTTGCAAAAATCACACTTAGACTTAAAAATAAGCCGTTTAAGGTGAAAACCCAAACCAGCTCCCAAACGACCCCATAAGAGGCACAAACACCTCGCACGGGACCAATGTAACTTATTGGAACTGACCGCGTCGTCCCGTTTCTTCCGGTTTGAGAATGTGATGATAATTTGCAAAAATCACACTTAAACTTAGAAACAAGTCGTTAAAGGGTGAAAACCTAAACCAGCTCCCAAACGACCCTGTAAGAGGCACGTACACCTCGCACCGGTCCAATGTAACTTGTAGGAACTGACCGCGTAGTCCCGGGTCTTTTTGGTTTGAGAATATGATGATAATTTGCAAAAATCACACTTAGACTTAAAAATAAGTCGTTAAAGGGTAAAAACCCAAACCAGCCCCCAAACTACCCCGTATGAGGCACGAACAACTCGCACGGGACCAATGTAACTTGTAAGAACTGACCGCATAGTCCCGGGTCTCCCGGTTTGAGAATATGAAGATAATTTGCAAAAATCACACTTAGACTTGAAAACAAGCCGTTAAAGGGTGAAAACCTAAACCAACCCCCAAACAACCCCGTTGGAGGCACGAACACCATGCACGGGATCAATGTAACTTATTGGAACTGACCACGTAGTCCCGGGTCTTTCGGTTTGAGAATATGATGATAATTTGCAAAAATCACACTTAAACTTAAAAACAAGCCGTTAAAGGGTGAAAACCTAAACCAACTCCCAAACGACCCCGTAAGAGGCACGAACACCTCGCACGGGACCAATGTAACTTGTGGGAACTAACCGCCTAGTCCTGGGTCTCTCGATTTGAGAATATAACGATAATTTGCAAAAATCACACTTAGACTTAAAAACAGGCAGTTAAAGGGTGAAAACTCAAACCAGCCCCCAAACGACCCCGTAGGAGGCACGAACACCTCGCACGTGACTAATGTAACTTGTAGGAACTGACCACGTAGTCCCGAGTCTCCCGGTTTGAGAATATGATGATAATTTACAAAAATCACACTTAGACTTAAAAACAAGCCGTTAAAGGGTGAAAACACCAACCAACCCCCAAACGACCCTGTAGGAGGCACGATCACCTCGCTCAGGACAAATGTAACTTGTAGGAACCGATCGCGTAGTCTCGGGTCTCCCGATTTGAGAATATGACGATGATTTGCAAAAATCACACTTAGACTTAAAAATAAGCCGTTTAAGGTGAAAACCCAAACCAGCTCCCAAACGACCCCATAAGAGGCACGAACACCTCGCACGGGACCAATGTAACTTATTGGAACTGACCGCATCGTACCGTTTCTTCCGGTTTGAGAATGTGATGATAATTTGCAAAAATCACACTTAAACTTAGAAACAAGTCGTTAAAGGGTGAAAACCTAAACCAGCTCCCAAACGACCCTGTAAGAGGCACGTACACCTCGCACCGGTCCAATGTAACTTGTAGGAACTGACTGCGTAGTCCCGGGTCTTTTTGGTTTGAGAATATGATGATAATTTGCAAAAATCACACTTAGACTTAAAAATAAGTCGTTAAAGGGTAAAAACCCAAACCAGCCCCCAAACGACCCCGTATGAGGCACGAACAACTCGCACGGGACCAATGTAACTTGTAAGAACTGACCGCATAGTCCCGGGTCTCCCGGTTTGAGAATATGAAGATAATTTGCAAAAATCACACTTAGACTTGAAAACAAGCCGTTAAAGGGTGAAAACCCCAACCAGCCCCCAAACGACCCTGTAGGAGGCACCAACACCTCGCTCAGGACCAATGTTACTTGTAGGAACCGATCGCATAGTCCCGAGTCTCCCGGTTTGAGAATATGATGATAATTTGCAAAAATCACACTTAGACTTAAAAACAAGCCGTTAAAGGGTGAAAACCCAAACCAGCCCCCAAACGACCCCATAAGAGGCACGAACATCTCGCACGGGACAAATGTAACTTATTGGAACTGACCGCGTAGTCCCCTTTCTTTCAGTTTTGAGAATATGATAATAATTTGCAAAAATCACACTTAAACTTAAAAATAAGCCGTTAAAGGGTGAAAACCTAAACCAACTCTCAAACGACCCCGTAAGAGGCACGAACACCTCACACGGGACCAATGTAACTTGTAGGAACTGATCGCGTAGTCCCGGGTCTCCCGGTTTGAGAATATTATGATAATTTGCAAAAATCACACTTAGACTAAAAAATAAGCTGTTAAAGGGCGAAAACCCAAACCAACCCCCAAACAACCCCGTAGGAGGCACGAACACCTCGCACGGGACCAATATAACTTGTAGGAACTGAACGCGTAGTCCCGGCCGGGTCTCCCTATTTGAGAATAGGACGATAATTTGCAAAAATCACACTTCTTAAAAATAAGCCGTTAAAGGGTGAAAACCCCAACCAATCCCCAAACGACCCTGTAGGAGGCACGAACACATCGCTTGGGACCAATGTAACTTATAGGAACCGATTGCGTAGTCCCGGGTCTCCCGGTTTGAGAATATGATTGTAATTTACAAAACTCACACTTAGACTTAAAAACAAGCCGTTAAAGGATGAAAACCAAACCAGCTCCCAAACGACCCCGTAAGAGGCACGAACACCTCGTACGGGACCAATGTAACTTGTAAGAACTGATCACGTGGTCCCGAGTCTCCTAGTTTGAGAATATGATGATAGTTTGCAAAAATCAACACTTCAACTTTAAAATAAGACGTTAAAGGGTGAAAACCCAAACCAACCCCGGAGGCACGAACACCTCGCACGGGACCAATGTAACTTGTTGGTACTTATCGCGTAGTCCCGGGTCACCCGGTTTGAGAATATGAAGATAATTTGCAAAAATCACACTTAAACATAAAAACATGTCGTTAAAGGGTGAAAACCAAAACCATCCCCCAAACGACCCCGTAAGAGGCACGCACACCTCGCACGGGACCAATGTAACTTATTGGAACTGACCACGTAGTCCCGGGTCTTCCGATTTGAGAATATGATGATAATTAGCAAAAATCACACTTAAACTTAAAAACAAGTTGTTAAAGGGTGAAAACCTAAACCAGGTCCCAAACGACCCCGTAAGAGGCACGAACACCTCGCACGGGACCAATGTAACTTATAGGAACTGACCGTATAGCCCCGGGTCTCCCGGTTTGAGAATATGACGATAATTTGTAAAAACAACACTTAAACTTAAAAACAAGATGTTAAAGGGTGAAGACCTAAACCAGTCCCCAAACGACCCCGTAGGAGGCACGAACACCTTGCACGGGACCAATGTAACTTGTAGGAACTGATCGCGTAGTCTCGGGTCTCCCGGTTTGAGAATATGACGATAATTTGCAAAAATCACACTTAGACTTAAAAATAGGCCGTTAAAGGGTGAAAACCCCAACCAGCCCCCAAACGACCCTGTAGGAGGCACGAACACCTCCCTCGAGACCAATGTAACTTGTAGGAACCGATCGCATAGTCCCGGGTCTCTCGGTTTGAGAATATGATGATAATTTACAAAACTCACACTTATACTTAAAAACAAGCCGTTAAAGTGTGAAAACCCAAACCATCTCCCAAACGATCCCGTAAGAGGAACGAATACATCGTACGGGACCAATGTAACTTGTAAGAACAAATCACGTGGTCCCGAGTCTCTCGGTTTGGGAATATGACGATAGTTTGCAAAAATAAACATTTAAACTTAAAAACAAGCCGTTAAAGGGTGACACCTCGCACGGGACCAATGTAACTTGTTGGAACTTACCACGTAGTCTCGGGTCTCCCGGTTTGAGAATAAGAAGATAATTTGCAAAAATCACACTTAAACTTAAAAATAAGTCGTTAAAGGGTGAAAACCTAAACCAGCCCCCAAATGACCCTGTAAGAGGCACGCACACCTCGCTCGAGACCAATGTAACTTATAGGAACTGACAGCATAGTCTCAAGTCTCGCGGTTTGAGAATACGATGACAATTTGCAAAAATAACACTTAAACTTAAAAAAAAGCCGTTAAAGGTAGAAAACCCAAACCATCCCCCAAACGACCCCGTAGGAGGCACGGACACCTCGCACGGGACCAATGTAACTTATAGGAACTGACCACGTAGTCCCGGGTCTCCCGGTTTGAGAATATGACGATAATTTGCAGAAATCACACTTAGACTTAAAAACAAGCCGTTAGAGGGTGAAAACCCAAACCATCCCCCAAACGACCCCGTAGGAGGCACGAACTCCTCGCACGGGACCAATGTAACTTGTAGGAACTGACCGCGTAATACCGGGTCTCCCGGTTTGAGAATATGACGATAATTTGCAAAAATCACACTTAGACTTAAAAATAATCCGTTAAAGGGTGAAAACCCAAACCAACCCCCAAACGACCCTGTAGGAGGTAAAAACACCTCGCTCGGGACCAATGTAACTTGTAGGAACTGATCGCGAAGTCCAGGGTCTCCCGATTTGAGAATATGACGATAATTTGCAAAAATCACACTTAGACTTAAAAATAAGCTGTTAAAGGGTGAAAACCCAAACGATCCCGTAAGAGGCACGAACACCACGTATGGGACCAATGTAACATGTAGGAACTGATCGCGTAGTCCCGGGTCTCTCGGTTTAAGAATATGACGATAGTTTGCAAAAATCAACACTTAAACTTAAAAAACAAACCGTTAAAGGGTGAAAACCTAAACCAACCCCCAAACAACCCCGTTGGAGGCACGAACACCATGCACGGGATCAATGTAACTTATTGGAACTGACCACGTAGTCCCGGGTCTTCCGGTTTGAGAATATGATGATAATTTGCAAAAATAACACTTAAAACTTAAAAACAAGCCGTTAAAGGGTGAAAACCTAAACCAACTCCCAAACGACCCCGTAAGAGGCACGAACACCTCGCACGGGACCAATGTAACTTGTGGGAACTAACCGCGTAGTCCTGGGTCTCTCGGTTTGAGAATATAACGATAATTTGCAAAAATCACACTTAGACTTAAAAACAGTCCGTTAAAGGGTGAAAACCCAAACCAGCCCCCAAACGACCCCGTAGGAGGCACGAACACGTCACACGTGACCAATGTAACTTGTAGGAACTGACCGCGTAGTCCCGAGTCTCCGGTTTGAGAATATGACGATAATTTGCAAAAATCACACTTAGACTTAAAAACAAGCCGTTAAAGGGTGAAAACACCAACCAACCCCCAAACGACTCCGTAGGAGGCACGATCACCTCGCTCGGGACAAATGTAACTTGTAGGAACCGATCGCGTAGTCTCGGGTCTCCCGATTTGAGAATATGATGATGATTTGCAAAAATCACACTTAGACTTAAAAACAAGCCGTTAAAGGTGAAAACCCAAACCAGCTCCCAAACGACCCCATAAGAGGCACGAACACCTCGCATGGGACCAATGTAACTTATTGGAACTGACCGCGTAGTCCCGTTTCTTCCGGTTTGAGAATGTGATGATAATTTGCAAAAAACACTTAAACTTAGAAACAAGTCGTTAAAGGGTGAAAACCTAAACCAGCTCCCAAACGACCCCGTAAGAGGCACGTACACCTCGCATCGGTCCAATGTAACTTGTAGGAACTGACCGCGTAGTCCCGGGTCTTTTTGGTTTGAGAATATGATGATAACTTGCAAAAATCACACTTATACTTAAAAATAAGTCGTTAAAGTGTAAAAACCCAAACCAGCCCCCAAACGACCCCGTATGAGTCACGAACAACTCGCACGGGACCAATGTAACTTGTAAGAACTGACCGCATAGTCCCGGGTCTCCCAGTTTGATAATATGAATATAATTTGCAAAAATCACACTTAGACTTAAAAACAAGCCGTTAAAGGGTGAAAACCCCAACCAGCCCCCA
Organism: Sambucus nigra; assembly: GCA_949130495.1. NCBI lineage: Eukaryota > Viridiplantae > Streptophyta > Magnoliopsida > Dipsacales > Adoxaceae > Sambucus > Sambucus nigra. The sequence continues at coordinate 283,740,016 of OX422207.1, read as the reverse complement.
AACGACCCTGTAGGAGGCACCAACACCTCGCTCAGGACCAATGTTACTTGTAGGAACCGATCGCATAGTCCCGAGTCTCCTGGTTTGAGAATATGATGATAATTTGCAAAAATACACTTAGACTTAAAAACAAGCCGTTAAAGGGTGAAAACCATAACCAGCCCCCAAACGACCCCATAAGAGGCACGGACATCTCGTACGGGACAAATGTAACTTATTGGAACTGACCGCGTAGTCCCCTTTCTTTCCGTTTTGAGAATATGATAATAATTTGCAAAAATCACACTTAAACTTAAAAATAAGCCGTTAAAGGCTGAAAACCTAAACCAACTCTCAAACGACCCCGTAAGAGGCACGAACACCTCACACGGGACCAATGTAACTTGTAGGAACTGACCGCGTAGTCCCGGGTCTCCCGGTTTGAGAATATTATGATAATTTGCAAAAATCACACTTAGACTAAAAAATAATCTGTTAAAGGGTGAAAACCCAAACCAGCCCTCAAACAACCCCGTAGGAGGCACGGACACCTCGCACGGGACCAATGTAACTTGTTGGAACTGAACACGTAGTCCCGGTCGGGTCTCCCGATTTGAGAATAGGACGATAATTTGCAAAAATCACACTTCTTAAAAACAAGCCGTTAAAGGGTGAAATCCCCAACCAATCCCCAAACGACCCTGTAGGAGGCATGAACACCTCGCTTGGGACCAATGTAACTTATAGGAACCGATCGCGTAGTCCCGGGTCTCCCGGTTTGAGAATATGATTATAATTTACAAAACTCACACTTAGACTTAAAAACAAGCCGTTAAAGGGTGAAAACCAAACCAGCTCCCAAACGACCCCGTAAGAGGCACGAACACCTCGTACGGGACCAATGTAACTTGTAAGAACTGATCACGTGCTCCTGAGTCTCCTAGTTTGAGAATATGATGATAGTTTGCAAAAATCAACACTTAAATTTTAAAATAAGACGTTAAAGGGTGAAAACCCAAACCAGCCCCGAAGGCACGAACACCTCGCACGGGACCAATGTAACTTGTTGGAACTTATCGCATAGTCCCGGGTCACCCGGTTTGAGAATATGAAGATATTTTGCAAAAATCACACTTAAACATAAAAACATGTCGTTAAAGGGTGAAAACCAAAACCATCCCCCAAACGACCCCGTAAGAGGCACGCACACCTCGCACGGGACCAATGTAACTTATTGGAACTGACCACGTAGTCCCGGGTCTTCCGATTTGAGAATATGATGATAATTAGCAAAAATCACACTTAAACTTAAAAATAAGTCGTTAAAGGGTGAAAACCTAAACCAGGTCCCAAACGACCCCGTAAGAGGCACGAACACCTCGCACGGGACCAATGTAACTTATAGGAACTGACCGTATAGCCCCGGGTCTCTCGATTTGAGAATATGACGATAATTTGTAAAAACAACACTTAAACTTAAAAACAAGATGTTAAAGGGTGAAGACCTAAACCAGTCCCCAAACGACCCCGTAGGAGGCACGAACACCTTGCACGGGACCAATGTAACTTGTAGGAACTGATCGCGTAGTCTCGGGTCTCCCGGTTTGAGAATATGACGATAATTTGCAAAAATCACACTTAGACTTAAAAATAAGCCGTTAAAGGGTGAAAACCCCAACCAGCCCCCAAATGACCCTGTAGGAGGCACGAACACCTCCCTCGAGACCAATGTAACTTGTAGGAACCGATCGCATAGTCCCGGGTCTCTCGGTTTGAGAATATGATGATAATTTACAAAACTCTCACTTATACTTAAAAACAAGCCGTTAAAGGGTGAAAACCCAAACCATCTCCCAAACGACCCCGTAAGAGGAACGAATACATCGTACGGGACCAATGTAACTTGTAAGAACAAATCACGTGGTCCCGAGTCTCTCGATTTGGGAATATGACGATAGTTTGCAAAAATAAACATTTAAACTTAAAAACAAGCCGTTAAAGGGTGACACCTCACACGGGACCAATGTAACTTGTTGGAACTTACCACGTAGTCTCGGGTCTCCCGGTTTGAGAATAAGAAGATAATTTGCAAAAATCACACTTAAACTTAAAAATAAGTCGTTAAAGGGTGAAAACCTAAACCAGCCCCCAAATGACCCTGTAAGAGGCACGCACACCTCGCTCGAGACCAATGTAACTTATAGGAACTGACAGCATAGTCTCAAGTCTCGCGGTTTGAGAATACGATGACAATTTGCAAAAATAACACTTAAACTTAAAAATAAGCCGTTAAAGGTAGAAAACCCAAACCATCCCCCAAACGACCCCGTAGGAGGCACGGACACCTCGCACGGGACCAATGTAACTTATAGGAACTGACCACGTAGTCCCGGGTCTCCCGGTTTGAGAATATGACGATAATTTGCAAAAATCACACTTAGACTTAAAAACAAGCCGTTAAAGGGTGAAAACCCAAACCAGCCCCCAAACGACCCCGTAAGAGGCACGAACTCCTCGCACGGGACCAATGTAACTTGTAGGAACTGACCGCGTAATACCGGGTCTCCCGGTTTGAGAATATGACGATAATTTGCAAAAATCACACTTAGACTTAAAAATAATCCGTTAAAGGGTGAAAACCCAAACCAACCCCCAAACGACCCTATAGGAGGCAAAAACACCTCGCTCGGGACCAATGTAACTTGTAGGAACTGATCGCGAAGTCCAGGGTCTCCCGATTTGAGAATATGACGATAATTTGCAAAAATCACACTTAGACTTAAAAATAAGCTGTTAAAGGGTGAAAACCCAAACGATCCCGTAAGAGGCACGAACACCACGTATGGGACCAATGTAACTTGTAGGAACTGATCGCGTAGTCCCGGGTCTCTCGGTTTAAGAATATGACGATAGTTTGCAAAAATCAACACTTAAACTTAAAAAACAAACCGTTAAAGGGTGAAAACCTAAACCAACCCCCAAACAACCCCGTTGGAGGCACGAACACCATGCACGGGATCAATGTAACTTATTGGAACTGACCACGTAGTCCTGGGTCTTCGGGTTTGAGAATATGATGATAATTTGCAAAAATAACACTTAAAACTTAAAAACAAGCCGTTAAAGGGTGAAAACCTAAACCAACTCCCAAATGACCCCGTAAGAGGCACGAACACCTCGCACGGGACCAATGTAACTTGTGGGAACTAACCGCGTAGTCCTGGGTCTCTCGGTTTGAGAATATAACGATAATTTGCAAAAATCACACTTAGACTTAAAAACAGTCCGTTAAAGGGTGAAAACCCAAACCAGCCCCCAAACGACCCCGTAGGAGGCACGAACACCTCACACGTGACCAATGTAACTTATAGGAACTGACCGCGTAGTCCCGAGTCTCCCGGTTTGAGAATATGACGATAATTTGCAAAAATCACACTTAGACTTAAAAACAAGCCGTTAAAGGGTGAAAACACCAACCAACCCCCAAACGACCCTGTAGGAGGCACAATCACCTCGCTCGGGACAAATGTAACTTGTAGGAACCGATCGCGTAGTCTCGGGTCTCCCGATTTGAGAATATGACGATGATTTGCAAAAATAACACTTAGACTTAAAAACAAGCCGTTAAAGGTGAAAACCCAAACCAACTCCCTAATGACCCCATAAGAGGCACGAACACCTCGCATGGGACCAATGTAACTTATTGGAACTGACCGCGTAGTCCCGTTTCTTCCGGTTTGAGAATGTGATGATAATTTGCAAAAATCACACTTAAACTTAGAAACAAGTCGTTAAAGGGTGAAAACCTAAACAAGCTCCCAAACGACCCCGTAAGAGGCACGTACACCTCGCACCGGTCCAATGTAACTTGTAGGAACTGATCGCGTAGTCCCGGGTCTTTTTGGTTTGAGAATATGATGATAACTTGCAAAAATCACACTTAGACTTAAAAATAAGTCGTTAAAGGGTAAAAACCCAAACCAGCCCCCAAACGACCCCGTATGAGTCACGAACAACTCGCATGGGACCAATGTAACTTGTAAGAACTGACCGCATAGTCCCGGGTCTCCCGGTTTGAGAATATGAAGATAATTTGCAAAAATCACACTTAGACTTAAAAACAAGCCGTTAAAGGGTGAAAACCCCAACCAGCCCCCAAACGACCCTGTAGGAGGCACCAACACCTCGCTCAGGACCAATGTTACTTGTAGGAACCGATCGCATAGTCCCGAGTCTCCTGGTTTGAGAATATGATGATAATTTGCAAAAATACACTTAGACTTAAAAACAAGCCGTTAAAGGGTGAAAACCATAACCAGCCCCCAAACGACCCCATAAGAGGCACGAACATCTCGCACGGGACAAATGTAACTTATTGGAACTGACCGCGTAGTCCCCTTTCTTTCAGTTTTGAGAATATGATAATAATTTGCAAAAATCACACTTAAACTTAAAAATAAGCCGTTAAAGGCTGAAAACCTAAACCAACTCTCAAACGACCCCGTAAGAGGCACGAACACCTCACACGGGACCAATGTAACTTGTAGGAACTGACCGCGTAGTCCCGGGTCTCCCGGTTTGAGAATATTATGATAATTTGCAAAAATCACACTTAGACTAAAAAATAAGCTGTTAAAGGGTGAAAACCCAAACCAGCCCTCAAACAACCCCGTAGGAGGCACGAACACCTCGCACGGGACCAATGTAACTTGTTGGAACTGAACACGTAGTCCCGGTCGGGTCTCCCGATTTGAGAATAGGACGATAATTTGCAAAAATCACACTTCTTAAAAACAAGCCGTTAAAGGGTGAAATCCCCAACCAATCCCCAAACGACCCTGTAGGAGGCATGAACACCTCGCTTGGGACCAATGTAACTTATAGGAACCGATCGCGTAGTCCCGGGTCTCCCGGTTTGAGAATATGATTATAATTTACAAAACTCACACTTAGACTTAAAAACAAGCCGTTAAAGGGTGAAAACCAAACCAGCTCCCAAACGACCCCGTAAGAGGCACGAACACCTCGTACGGGACCAATGTAACTTGTAAGAACTGATCACGTGCTCCTGAGTCTCCTAGTTTGAGAATATGATGATAGTTTGCAAAAATCAACACTTAAATTTTAAAATAAGACGTTAAAGGGTGAAAACCCAAACCAGCCCCGGAGGCACGAACACCTCGCACGGGACCAATGTAACTTGTTGGAACTTATCGCATAGTCCCGGGTCACCCGGTTTGAGAATATGAAGATATTTTGCAAAAATCACACTTAAACATAAAAACATGTCGTTAAAGGGTGAAAACCAAAACCATCCCCCAAACGACCCCGTAAGAGGCACGCACACCTCGCACGGGACCAATGTAACTTATTGGAACTGACCACGTAGTCCCGGGTCTTCCGATTTGAGAATATGATGATAATTAGCAAAAATCACACTTAAACTTAAAAATAAGTCGTTAAAGGGTGAAAACCTAAACCAAGTCCCAAACGACCCCGTAAGAGGTACGAACACCTCGCACGGGACCAATGTAACTTATAGGAACTGACCGTATAGCCCCGGGTCTCCCGATTTGAGAATATGACGATAATTTGTAAAAACAACACTTAAACTTAAAAACAAGATGTTAAAGGGTGAAGACCTAAACCAGTCCCCAAACGACCCCGTAGGAGGCACGAACACCTTCCACGGGACCAATGTAACTTGTAGGAACTGATCGCGTAGTCCCGGGTCTCCCGGTTTGAGAATATGACGATAATTTGCAAAAATCAAACTTAGACTTAAAAATAAGCCGTTAAAGGGTGAAAACCCCAACCAGCCCCCAAACGACCCTGTAGGAGGCACGAACACCTCGCTCGGGACCAATGTAACTTGTAGGAACCGATCGCATAGTCCCGGGTCTCTCGGTTTGAGAATATTACGATAATTTACAAAACTCACACTTATACTTAAAAACAAGTCGTTAAAGGGTGAAAACCCAAACCATCTCCCAAACGACCCCGTAAGAGGAATGAATACATCGTACGGGACCAATGTAACTTGTAAGAACAAATCACGTGGTCCCGAGTCTCTCGATTTGGGAATATGACGATAGTTTGCAAAAATAAACATTTAAACTTAAAAACAAGCCGTTAAAGGGTGACACCCCGCACGGGACCAATGTAACTTGTTGGAACTTACCACGTAGTCCCGGGTCTCCCGGTTTGAGAATAAGAAGATAATTTGCAAAAATCACACTTAAACTTAAAAACAAGTCGTTAAAGGGTGCAAACCTAAACCAGCCCCCAAATGACCCCGTAAGAGGCACGCACACCTTGCTCGAGACCAATGCAACTTATAGGAACTGACCGCATAGTCTCAAGTCTCACGGTTTGAGAATACGATGACAATTTGCAAAAATAACACTTAAACTTAAAAACAAGCCGTTAAAGCTTGAAAATCCAAACCAGCCCCCAAACGGACCCGTAAGAGGCACGAACACCTCGCACGGGATCAATGTAACTTGTAGGAACTGATTGCGTAGCCCCGGGTCTCCCGGTTTGAGAATATGACGATAATTTGCAAAAATAACACTTAAACTTAAAAACAAGCCGTTAAAGGGTAAAGACCTAAATCGGTCCCCAAACGACCCCGTAGGAGGCACGAACACCTCGCACGGGACCAATGTAACTTGTAAGAACTGACCGCGTTGTCTCGAGTCTCCCGGTTTGAGAATATGATGATAATTTGCAAAAACAACACTTAAACTTAAAAATAAGCCGTTAAAGGGTAAAAACCTAAACTAGTCCCCAAACGACCCCGTAGGAAGCACGAACACCTCGCACGGGACCAATGTAACTTGTAGGAACTGATCACGTAGTCCCGGGTCTCCCGGTTTGAGAATATAATGATAATTTGCAAAAATCACACTTAGACTTAAAAACAAGCCGTTAAAGAGTGAAAACCCAAATCAGCCCCCAAACGATCCCGTAAGAGGCACGAACACCTCGCTCGGGACCAATATAACCTGTAGGAACTGACCGCGTAGTGTCAGGTCTCCCGGTTTGAGAATATGATGATAATTTGTAAAAGTCACACTTAGACTTAAAAACAAGCCGCTAAAGGGTGAAAACCAAAACCGGCCCCCAAACGACCTCGTAAGAGGCACGAACACCTCGTACCGGAACAATGTAACTTGTAGGAACTGATCGCGTAGTCCCGGGTCTCCCGGGTTTCGAATATGACGATAGTTTGCAAAAATCAACACTTAGACTTAAAAATAAGCCGTTAAAGGCTGAAAACCCAAACCAGCCCCCAAACGACCCCGTTGGAGGCACGAACACCTCGCACCAGACCAATGTAACTTATTGGAACTAACCGCATAGTCCCGGGTCTACCGGTTTGAGAATATGACGATAATTTGTAAAAATCACACTTAGACTTAAAAACAAGCCGTTAAAGGGTGAAAACCCAAACCAGCCCCCAAACGACCCCATAAGAGGCACGAACACCTCGCACGGGACCAATGTAACTTGTAGGAACTGTTCGTGTAGTCCCAGGTCTCCCGGTTTGAGAATATGACGATAATTTTAACTCCTATATGTAATTTTTTAGTCTGAGTAGATTTTTTTTTGTAAATTATTGGGTTACTAATATCGTATCTTTTTTGTATCCTATTTTTTTTGCAGGATAACAATTTATCGTTGGTATTTATTCACATGGAACACACAGATGACTCAATGGTTTACAACAAGGGGTTTATTCATGATTCCATTTTTTTGTGTTTTGGCCGTGCGGGCTTTTGTAATTTTATTGTTAACTTTTATGGCCGTGCGGGCTTTTGTAAGTTAATTGTTATATTTGTGGTCATGCGAGCTTTATGTTAGGCAGGTTTTGGAAGGTCCAGAAAATAGAGGAAACTCTGCCCAATTTTTTTTGACCTGTGAACTATTAAAGACTTGTAATATTTTGAAGTTTGTATGTACATTAGTTTATCAACAACCTACAATTTTTTTAATTTGTGAATTTTTGTGCTTTCAAATATTTTTTTTTTCTTTTTATGAAGCGTATCATATTTTGGCACGATTTTGAACTGTGCCAATTTTTTTTAAACTGTGTGAATCTGGCACAGTTAAAAACTGTGCCAAACGTGTGCCAGAAATATCAAATTCTGGCACGGTTTAAAAGTGTGCCAGAAGTGTTCCTGTTTGGCCAAATCTGGCACACTTTTGAGCTGTGCCAGAAAAAAATGGCCATTTTTGAACACCTGATTCTAGCACAGCTCAAAACTGTACCAGATTTGATCTGGCACAGTTTTAAACCATGCCAGATTCCTATTTTTGGTGTAGTGAATCGCCTTGAATCTGAAATATTCGAGATTAGGCAAAAATAAATTTAAGTGAAATTCTATACGAAACCCATGAGAGCCCACATTTTGATTACGGCGCATCAGTTGATGTTAAGATCATGAATGTTTAGTTGTGCAACAGTTAGAAAAAGGAGTCTGACAGTTAATAAGGCACTATTTTCATATTTATGGCCTTCATAACCTCTTTGAATTAAAATGTTCGTAAAGGTTCTAACCATCTTAGGAATGCATATCACTGCTATATATGTTTAAACCATGCCAAAAATATAGACTTGAGTTGACATTCAATTTGTAATTGCATTTACCCACTCCCTAAAAGAGCTGGGACTCACATATAAGGCATCAAAATTTCTGTCTTCTGCCCTAAGATTATTATGCTGCTCATGACCTGACATAACTTTGTAAAAGGAAGCTGTTGAACATACCTATACTAACCCTCCTGTTAAAACTTCAATTGAAAGGAAGGAGTGCGTGCGATCATCGTTGACAAAAATATCCCACTTATTAAAATCGATCCAGTACCTGTTCCATTTATAATATTTATGCCTATGATTAAGATTCAACAAGTCATACCAATAACAGATCTGAGAATGAATAAATGTTTATATAGCGGTAAATAAGCCGCTACTATATTCCTGACTCAAAATCAATATAAGACTTTTACACATACATCGAAAGCCACTTTTACATGATAGTGATGTCAAACTCGGTAATCCTTGAAATTACAAAGTTGAAGGGAGTTGAAGGGAAAAGAATGTACACCCTAATATTAATAAGGTGACTCTACTAGCCTATACGACCATTGTGAATGTACATCTATAAAAGGGCAACTTCACTAGTAATCCCTAATATTTTCAATGTTTAAACACAACTAAATCCCCCCCAAATACACTGATCTTTCCTAATTGAAATTGGTCCAAATAGAATCAAATAATAAATCTTTGTTTTTATATTATAGTGTATGATTATTTTCTACAATTACTACCATTCGATATTTAATTCCAATGTTTAAGCTTGTGGGCTGCTAGTCTAATGGATTCATCTTTTCTTTCTTATCAGGAGACTATGATTTAATACAACAGTCAATGCATATCAGTGAAACCGCTAAGAAAATGTTTGCTTATGTTTGTGGTTGAAGAAACAGATAAGTTTCTATAAAATTCAACTGATATGGGCAGTAGCAACAGGGTGGGGCAGTGGAGAACTATCATTGTACGCATCTTACCTTACTTTGACCGAAGATGTAATGGCAGGGTAAATTTAGATAAAACTTTGGGTTCTAGAAAATCAATTTTCTTTTAGAATGGCTACTTTATACTTTATACAATACTTAGTATATCAGTAAATGGAAAACTATTCATTTATGGTCCATATTACTTTATATGGATATGTGGGAAGATGATGGGTGCATGAAGTATGTCATTTGTTGGGATTACATCACGTGCTTCACTCAATAGACATGCAACTATGCTTCGTTGTATACATATGTTTAGACAATAATTATGTATACACACATATATATACATCTATTTACATATGTATGGACAATAATCATTTTATTAGTTAAATACTGCACGGAAATAGTATGCCTTAGTATGCATCTTCTTTATACATGAACCCTGTGGTGACTATGCCTTAGTATACATCTATTTTATGCACCTTTTTTCCTCATGTGCTTTGCTGCAGGCTATTGGTCAAGCTGATGAAGATATACAAACACAAAACCAATATCTGTCGCAACAGGTGGTTGAGAGGGATGGTTACAATATAAATATAGACAAGACGCTGAAGATCGAGACAATCGACACGAGATCGAAGAATTAAAGATTCTCCACCAACAAGGTCTACTACAAATAAAAGCTGACATGAGAAGCAAACAGTAAAGTTTGTTTTAAAGCATTATCCCTCATCATGCTTCTATTACCTTAACTACCCATACAGACTAGGTAATAGAACATCTTTATTTTATTTCTATATATGTATATGATGGAGTTTTAGGTAGGATATATGTTGTGTTTACTCCGCCCTTAGTTGTTTATAATGTTGTGGCTATTTATGTCGTTATTTTTGAGTTAATTTTTATATTTAAACAAGTTGATTTTCATGAATAAACAAAGGAGACTTTGCCGATTTTTTTTTATAAATATTAAGTGTTTTAAAAGTAATTAATATGAAGATATAGAAAATTGATATTGTTTTTAAAGATTGTCATCTATAGGAACTATTAAAAAAGGATTATTCTTATTTTAAGGTACTGACACTAAATAAATTTTATTACAAGTGGAAACCTTTTGTGGATAAGGCAGGTCATTGAAGTCATTTTGTTGGAGGTCGTATGCTCAAATCTTGCGAGTTTACTTTGTGAACATCATTTTATGTTAGTAGTAAATGTTTTTTTATATATTTTTTCTAATGAGACGAGTGAAATTGTGTAGAGAGATCTATGTCGGACACACTGTTTAAATTGTGTATTTTTTCTTTGTATGAACTTCAATTATAGTTGAATGAAAAATTATATGTTATATGTTTAAATGAGATGCAAAATATGTCATACTATTTTTAAGAGCTTTTGTTTATAATTATATAGAGTATATCATGGAATGGTTGAATTATAATTTTGGTGCCAAAATTAGTAAAGACGGCTTCTTTGTCGTCTCAAAAGGTTCCATAAATGAGGACTTTTGAGACGGCTAAGTTATCGTCTCAAAAAATTCTTTTGGGGCATTTGTTGGCGTCTCTAAAATTAACTTTAAACGTCTCAAAAGGCTCATATAAGCAATGACCTTTTGAGACAACATATTTCCCTTCTCAAAAAAACTTTTTGAGACGGTTGTTGCCGTCTCAAAAAGATTTTAAAATGGGGGTCTAATATGACGCCCCTTTGACGTCTCAAATGGCATCACAAAAGGTTTTTGAGATGTCCAAAGGACGTTTTGAGACATCTGGAGCACCGTTTATAAAGGAAGTTTTTTTTGTAGTGATGAAAACATAATTTTGAAAATATGTTCTCAGGAAAGTATCATTGTGATGTGTTAGCCCGAAACTTTGCATACCAAAGTCTAAAATTCGGCTACTCTCACCACTTTTCTGAGAGAACTAAGCCCATCAAGCGACGACACCCTAATAAGTGTTTTCATGCAAATACGTTTCAAACATCGACATTTGATCGACGTATTTTCTTAACATATAAATATATTAATCCAGCACAATGAAAATGCTTTATTAAGGACTAGGTTCTATAAATACCGTACTGTTATACCTTGTATACCCAGTATCCCATAGCCTACGCCTGTAGAGATGGGGACTGCAACACCACTATAGCGACTCTTCTAGGGATACAATCAAGAGAAACGAACTACATGTAGGCTTCCTTTCTACTATTCTTAATATTTCTGTCCCGCGTGACTAGTTTATGTGAATTTAGAACTATTTAGTCACCTTAGTTTTAGGGTCCCTCACAACGTAAATATATGCTTAGGTCCCCATATACATGATTGCACATTTCCCCAAACATATAGCTACACGCGAAGGATATTGTGATAAAATAAACATTAAAGTATGTAAAAGTTAAAGGTTACCTGTTTACATCACGCACTGCATAGTCTTGATTTTCATATTGTTTGAACCCTATACCCTCGAGGCTCCCTAAATTATCTAGTTGAAACAAGTTCATACTTTAGGAAAGTCACTTTACCCAAAAAGAAATTCATACTTCTGAAACGTCTCCTCTCCCTAAAGATAGGTTCGTACTTTTGATAAGTCATTTCCACGGATAAAGATCGTACTTTCAAAAAGATGCTTCCCCAAAAGTATCGTCGCTAATGATTGTCCTCACTCTTTTCATCCACCCATATGGTGTCTCGAATAACTTCTCTCTTGATCTCGAAGTCTCGGTGACAAGAAACGCTTGAATTTTATTTTGTACTGGGATAAATCAAATAGGCTTCAACAGTTATTTATTATTAGGATAAAGTGGTATCACATGTACCTTAAAGGTTGCTTTGTCCAAGCATCCCGATATATCGTGACCCATGGAGATGAAAAGAGATCCTCCGGGAACCGGGTCACATCACCCTTAGGAACATATAAAAATCTCTAGGAACAAAACCTATTACATATAAAGAACAAGATACTTAGGACTCAATTTATCTTACTAAATTTCTTAAAAGTTCTCAGACGATCGGAGGTTATCCAAAACAATTCAGATTCTAGGCTGAATATCTTCCCTTCCTACGAGGAAGATAAATGGTATGAATATTAAAGTCAATGCCAAAATAGAGGTCCTCTACGTTGGATTCCCCCTAACCTCATTTTTATTTTTAAAAAGTACTAAACCTCAGTCTTTTTTTCCTCTCTCCTCATTTAAAAAAATGGGAGATCACCCCTATTCACCTTCATCCAACGGGAATCTATTAAAGTTCCAATCCTTTGAAGATACTACCAAACGAAAGAACTAAAAAAAATGAAATACCATCCGTATGTGGTTAAAAACAAATATAATTGTATTAGAAAAGTCATTTCATATGTGAGTCCTTCTCCTCCTATGTATTGTCATTCTGCCTGCAAAATCCTCAACGAAGTGCCCTGACTTTTTCTGAAGTTATCACTATCAATAGAGAAATCCCACTAAGTTCTTACCATAGAAACATGAGTACACGCTCAGTGCGATCATTTTATTTTCTTCAATGAACTCCCTACCCACGATTTTCAAGTTTGCATCATCGTACGCTCCATGCCTATTAAATAATACTAGGTCCTGTTAGTAATGGATATGGTTTTAAGAAAGCTTGAAACCATCAATGCCATGTAGAATACCATGTAATCCAAGATCAGGACATTAAACCTATAGCATGTCTGCCTATAAGAGGCCACTTCTACACTCAGAGTAAGACATAACATACTTCCTCTACCCATCCCCAACATAGAAACACCGCCCATGGTGGTTGTCAAAATAGTACTAGCTAACCCCAAGGATTCGCCTGTATCAGTCCTAGAACTACCACCTTCTACTAACATTGACGCCCCCGCTTCCAAGTACCATTCTCACCAGATGGTTATTATGAACCTTATCACTAGTAGATCAAGTACCCAAATGCCAACTTTGAAGGTACCCGTGGGTTAAATTTATGGATTCTCCACCAGTCGAAGCAATTGTGCCCCCACCGTTAAACCAAAAAATAACACAGGTATAATTTGAATCGCATCTCCTTCTAGAGGCCATAAAAAATAAGCAAAATACTAATGATCTCGCTTACATAAAAAACATGTCTCTCTCTATCCGGAAGCTTTATTACCTAATAAATTCAAAATTCAAGACTTCAAAGCTTACAAAAGACTGGGTTCTCTATCCGCCCACTTATCCAACTACTACCCTAAAATGCAGATCCGCAATGTCAACTTAGGAGTCTTGGAAAGGATGTTCTCCTCTATACTATTTGGGGGAGCCCTCGTCTGTTATATGGGCCTAAAGCGCGAAGGGGCCACTAAAACCTAGGATAGTTATGTCGTTCTTTTTTAAAGCAATATGAATACAATGAAGAAATTGGCATCACCCGCAAGGATCTAGAAATGTTAAAAGAGGAAGAGGGATAATGAGTTAGTATCTTCTTCACTCACTGGATAATGAAAGTTATTCAAAGGGCCAATAATCCCTTAGAGAATGACCAAATAGAAATTATGATCAGGAACCTCCGAAAGGAAGTACAAAGCAAGATTGGGCTCATATGGATCCCAAATATCAAAGACCTCAGCCATATAGGGTGTAAGATTGAGGAGATTTTGGTTGCTAAAGGTGGCAAGGATATGGAAGTGCCTGGTAAAATAATTAATCAGTTTTCCACTCATAGGAACTCATCGGGCACCTGCACATCCCATATCACTACCCTTGTAGTCAGTCCACTTCTAGGACACCCCATTAATGGTATCCACTATCGTACCCTACCAACCAGGGACCTATCCCAAAAATTATTAGGTCGTGCCTTCCTTTAAAGAGTTTTATGCCCGATTAAGACACTTTAAGTACTAGCAAGACACCCTTAGTTGGGTCTTCAAAAATTGAAAGTTAGATGGTCAACTCAAACCTCTCAGCCTTAGACCGCCCTCGATCTCCATAAATGGAAATTTAACTAAAATTGTGAATTCCACAAGGGACCCGATCATATCATAAACATCTATTGGGCCTTAAGTTATGCTAGCCAAGGGCTCATCGACACCAGAAGCCTCATCCCTCCAAAACCCAATGTCACTAATAATCCCCTACCAGGGACCAATACCTTATCAAATACTCCTATCCTAAACACGTACCCCTTCACCATCAAAGTCCCCATCCATCACAAATCGAGGATGAGGATGCACGCACCCTTTTAAACAGATACCCCTTTGGGCATGCCATTGTCCGTCATAAAAATTATCACCGAAACCAAGCCCACAATTGACCATATAATATTCTTCATCATGGCCATCCATTTCCTACAAACCAGTCATTGTAACCTAGACCTCCTTCTAATCATAAAATTTATTCTCTTTAAAGTGATAGGACTCATTCCCCCTTCGATTCGTATCGAATATTGCATATTACCGCCCTTTATCTTTATGCAGTCTAGCACTTTTATGGTCTTAAATTCCTATATTTATGCTCATTAACCATACATCCTTGGATTTGGATATATACATGCTTTGCAGGAGTTAATTGTGCTTTTGTAGGTATTGGAAAGTTAAAAGTGAGGATCCGTTGTATTTCAGAGAAGTTCTATAGTAGGACGCTACTTCAAGGGCATTTTAGTCAATTCACATTTCTTCTCCAACTTAGGGAAATTCTACGAATGCATAGTTTATTGAGTTTTCATCGCGTGGCAGTAAACGGTTCATCGTTTGGAGTTCGGACGAGGAAGTTATGGCCATTTTCGTTTGCAACCTTTCCCCCCTCTTCATGGACCAAAGAGCTGCCTAAAACAAAGTGGCGGTCGACCATGCTTGGGCCCCCGATTAACCGCGGTTTGAAATTAAGCCTATGAATTGAGATAGAAGGTTTGGACCTACTCGATCGATTGATCGATCGATCGATCCTCCTAGATATTTGCCTCTTCAGTTCCTTTTCTTTTCTTTTCTAATTCATTTCCAACTTACTATATAACCCATCTTGTTGTAATATTCAGATATACTTAGAAATAATTAGTTTTTAGGTAGTTTTAGTTAGGGTTTGGAGGTGTAGAGCTCATTCTTCTTCCCCTCTTTGTTTGACACCCATTTGGGTTGTAACTGTGCATTATTCATCTTCCCTACCAATTAATTTAGTTTGTATTTATTTAATTCTTGCTTTGTAGTTAATTTAATTTCTTTCTAATTTAGTTCACTTGCTTTATTTACTTTCTTTCATATACTTACTTACTCATGTAGTTTTATCGCGTTTATTTACCGCGTTTTTAATATGCGTTCTAGCTAAATTAGTCTAGGCTGTGTCAGATTGAACTCATTCAGGGTTGACATGTTGCTTTGCTTTGGTGATGGAGTTTACGGGTCTATTTCGGGTGCTTTGTCTTGGTTATTACGCCTAAGAGATTTGGGGGGCATATCATTTATGCTCCGTGCTTACGACCATGCGTGTGTAATTTTTGACGCCAAAATCATATTAGGCTTTTATGCGAATTTAGGGGCGTAACAACCCTTGATTTAATTAACTGTGGTAATGAGATGCATTCGTAATAACTCATCGGCCCATGTAGCCATTTTATACTAATTAACTCAGATGAGGGATATCCGACGCAACCTATAGTTTTTAGTGCTTTGTTAATCTATGTAACACCCCGTATTTTTGACGGTTTAAATAATTATGTGATTAATTATTATTATGGTATGCGATTAATTATTATTATGGGAATAAGTACGCAATTAATTATTGTTGTTGGATTAATTAAATTAAAATGCGAGAAATTAATTTGTTATTAATCTGGATTAAAATAATTATTAACTAGCATGCCAAGGGTTAATACCTATTGTTGAGAATTATAGAATATTACTATGTGATATGTAATACGAAATTATAACATTTGATAAATTTTCGGAAGTGAGAAATACGACAGTTTGGTAATTTAAGTCTGACACGCGTGTGAGTCATGTCGGGACTAATTGAATAAAATAAAAAGAGAAATTATTTTTATTAACTCGTAGGGTCATTTTGAGTGTGATGTTGAGTTCGGGAGGGTTGATATAGTCAAAATAGTATACTCGAATGTTTAGTTTGGGTCTCAGAGCAATTTTAAGCCTAACCGGTGTCCCGATAGGGCATTTTGGTAAATTGTATTTTTGGGTTTAATTAATGGACGAAAATTGGGAGTTATTTTATCAGCCAAGAAAAGTCCTTCAGGGGTGTGAAACACAGGAAGGAAAGAACAACCATAGAGGGTGTGAGGAAGAACCAAACTCCGAGAGGGAAGGCCAAATTATCCTCACCTTGCACAACCGTGACCACCAACGCGTAGATCGAGAAGAGGGGAATGCGTATATTCCAACATCACCACGGATCAAACTGTCATATTCGAGGAAAGTGTTTATTACTTGCTTTCTTTTAGCAATAATCATGCTTATGTTAGTGTAGGTGAAATTAATCATGATTTACATATGAATTGGGTGAAAATTGGAGATTTAAATTATGATTAAGGATTGGTTTAATTAGTAGTTTAAAGTCCTTCATGTATGTAGATGATTAATCACAGAATTGGATTATATATTGATTAACAAATCTGGGTTGATTAGGTTCTTTAAATAAAAATTTGGAAACTTGGGTTCATGTGAATTAATTTGGGGATTTTAAATAATCATGATGTTTAGTGATGAATTAATGATACTAGGATGTTAGGAATGATTTATAATCTGCTAGGTGTTGATTGGTATTGATGATTAGGCATTGGGTGTTGAATATTAGAGGTTTTGAGGTCTAAAAATGGTAGAAAACGCTGACATTTGGCGAAGAAGACGAAATAGTGGGTCTCACGCGAAGTGGTTCAAACGAGACGGGGATCTCGCGTGAAGTAGTTCGAACGACACATGGAAGTCGTTCGAGTGACATGTCATACTGGTTCGAACGACATGTCATTATGGTTCGAACGATACGATATTTTGGTTCGAGCGATAGGGTGAATTTCTGGGAATTTTCTTAGAGTCTAGTTTGAGTTTGCCGGTGTATTGGAGTGAGAGAAACTACCTGATAGTAGACTTAAAAAAGACCAAATTTTGGGAAGGTATGTGAGAATTAATACTTTAATTATTTCAGTATAGAGAGAGTATACCTTGAAGATTATGAGAGAGATAGTAATCTAAATATTTATACTATACCTAGTGTTGAGATTAAAATACGTATGAGAAGTATTTATGTAGGTTAGGGAAATACCTATAAATTTTAATAGGATGGGTATATGCCTATTATGTGATATTATTTCTAAGAGAACTAATGGGTGATAACCCGGGGGTGCAAGAATCTTATAGTTAAGCGCACTAATGAGTGATAACTCGGGGGTACAGAAACTCTATGGTTAAGTGTACTAATGGGTGATAAATCGGGGGTACAAGGATGATTATTGTTAGGCTCACTAATGGGTGATAACCCGGGGGTGCTGGATTATTTATTGATAGGTGTATTAATGGGTGTTAACCCGGGGATGCAGGATTCTCTTGATAGGCACACTAATGGGTGATAACCCGGGGATGCTGGATTATTATTGATAGTTGCATTAATGGGTGCTAACTCGAGGATGCAGGATTTTCTTGATAGGTGCACTAATGGGTCTTAGCACGGGGGTGCATGATTAGTATATATATATATATATATATATATATATATATATATATATATATGTATAGGGATGATGTGACTATATATATATATATATATATGAACTTGTGAATATTTCTACAATGTGAAATTAGTAGACTTGGTAATAATAATAATCATTATATTGCACCAAGTGGTCTTAACTTAAGGGTGCAGGATTAGGATATATATATAGGGATGATGAGACTATATATTTGTATGAGTATACTTGGGTAACTTTCTACTTTATCAGAATAGTAGATTAAACGAAAATGAGAAATGAAATAATCTTAGTAGATAAAAGATTAACCATTCAAACGGTGAATAATGAAACTTAGTATGTGAGATAAACTATATGAGTAGCGTATTGAATGGGCGATATGGGAATACTACTAGTGAGTATAGTTAGTATTAGTATGGTTTTTGACTAGTTAGACCCGGGGGGTATAACTAGGGGGGATTAGATGTACGTTAGGTGTGCACAACAGATGACAGGTGAGAAACTCGTGTGAGAGTTCGATAACTAACTTACGTATAAGACTTGTTTTAAGAACCAATTTTAAATACTTGCTAAATCATTTTTGCACCTCGGGCTCTGACCCGTTTCTTGTATTTCTTCTCTCTTTTGCTATATATATATATATGTATTTGTACATGTGCCTAGCCACAGGGACACCGATTCTGGATACTTAGATGGTTGGCCGAGCTGCAGCTGTTGTGGAAGTTGCAGGTCATTGACATTAGACGCTTATCTCATTTTATTTAGTTCCTAGTTCAGATGCTTCAGTTCGGGCATGTGTCCCCGATCCTCATTAGCGGGATTGTACTCAGTTCCTTTGTAGTTCTTTTCTGTTGGATTGAGTATTTATTTTGATTTTATTTGTGACTTTGAACTGAAAGGTTTTATCTAGTCTTAATTATTCAGTATTTAATTCAATCAACATTCATTTATTGTGTGTGGTTTATAATTCAATGTTCATAAATTAATTGAATTAATTGGTTTCAAATTAAATTTGGAAATGTTTTGACACTAGCTTAATTAAATGTTAGGTAATTAATTGGATTTAAGTTTTCGACAGTGATGCTAAGAATGAACCAACCGAACATTCTGTTATAAATTTTATAAAGGACTGATCACCCGATATTTAATTGGGCGGGGTGTCATAGGTGGTATCGGAGCATCAGGTTCTAGTGTCCTTAGGATCTGTGCGGCTTATTACGTTTCAGCGCATCGTTCTTTGCTGTATAGGCTTATGATAGGATTGTTGTGTTCCCTTAGGTATGCGACTTACGTTCTCCTATTACGAATTATAATGGATGTGACTCATTATATGAAATTCTCTGTGATTCCAACACTGAACCTTTTAGGACGACCAGCGAGGGGCGTAAGAAGAACTGCAGGAGAAGAAGCCCAACAGAAGACATAAAGTAATCATGAAAGAGTGATCGTGACAAAAATCACCATGATGGTTACTTAAGCAAATGATAATAGAAATCATCACTCGGGAACAGTGGGTTCCTAGGGCACAGTCGTAGATAATGGTGGGACTCTTTTTGAAAACCCATTGGTGAAAATGTGAAGAAGAAAAAGAGAGTATAACAGACCAACGAAGGTAGAAAATCCGAAGGCAATTGTGTAGAGTGGGGTGTGACGACACTCAAAATTAAATTTGGGAGTTAAAATCTATAGCTCTTAGGAGCATTATGTAGTGATTAGAGGCAATCACCACATTTGAAGAAGTGTGTTTGAAATTTAGAGAGAAATTTCGGTACGATTTGACTATGAGGTATTTCATTTGACGTGGTAACAAAATGCGAGTGAAATTTTTATGTTTAGCACAATGGGTAAGATAGGAACCGATCGTGAGAGAAAGGTTGAATTGCATAATGAACTTCGTACCTGGAAAAGGGGTATAAATTATCCAAAGGGTCTATAGTTGATAAAGGACCCGTGAGTTGAATATAAGCATTAATGAGAAACCCAACTAGGATGACTAATGTTGATGTCGTCAATGTTATACGGTGACTAGTTATTGCGTTCTTTCCAGAAGAAGTGAGCCAAAAAGGTTAGAGAGTCTGAACGAAAAGAAAAACTGAACTTAATAGTGTTAGTGGAACACCACATGAGAGCATACCCAATAGGGAACTCGATTAGATGATTTTAAGCTCATTAACTTCCTAAAAAATGACGATGAAGTCAATCAGGGCCATGGAGGCCAACCATAGTTTCGAAAGGCAAGTGTAGCCAGCAAGTTAAGACTACTCGGTCGGAGAGAAGGACATTCCCAAAATGGTCAGTGGGACCAATGGCAGGGAAATGGTTCGTAAAGTTTCCCTATGTGAAGGAAGTAGAACTATAAGTGTTAAAGGTGTCCATAATTGAGAAGTGATACCGAAAAAATTAGAAATGGTAAATCATGCCAGTGAGGCATAATAACTGGAGGAGTGATACTTCCAACAAAGGAATTTGGAGTCAAGAGAATTAGGCCCAGGAAATTTATAACCCATGAGTGATGGGTTCAGGCTGGACTAGTAGAGTCCTCGTTAATAGTAGCATACAGTATGTCAGGGTCTATAGGTCCTGAGATGTAAATGGGAGTTCAGTAAAACCATAATTGAGGCCTAGAGAACTTGGGCCAACGTTTCAATAATGGGCGTGAAACCCACATGATGGAATAAATTGTCCATGATGAGAGGGGATAACTATAGGATGAGATTCTAAGATGTATAACGATTGCAGATGTTCATGTGTCGTAATGGAAGCCACATGCTGAGACCTTGTAATTTGGCGAGACTGGTGAAATTTTGCTTCTTCCTTGTGAGTAAAGGATTAATTCTAGTGACACGGGTGTGTCACAACTTATATGTAAATTGGAGACCCTAAGATTCGTGTGCGAGTCGAGTTGAGTGGGGAAATTTAGTTTTAACAGTCTTGTTATAAATGTATTTTTTGTTGTTAGCAGGGCATTTTAATGATTTCCCGTGAGTGAACCGAGTGGGCCCTAAGAATATGTTTTGTTATAATTTACTACTGCATTGAGTCATCTTTAGTAGAGTTTATTATAGTAATGTGTAGTGATTAATTACCTTATGGTTAAACAATAGTAAAAATGTAGTGATATGACTGTCATGCCGGATACTCCGGGAGGAGAAATCTTTATTTTGTGCGGCGCCACCTGAAATAGGGTTGGGCCCAGATATATGAATATATGAAAATTTTCATGGAGTTATAGACCTCAGTGAGTATAGTGTCTAATTATACGTGATTCCCTTGCATAGGAATTTATTTGTTTGTTAAGACTTAGAATACATTGTGTTCTTATCGAGCAGCGAAATATAGCTCGTTATATATTTATAGCACCAAGTACTTGGGATAATGAGAGCGCTATGCTTCATGTTATTTTTAGGGACATGAGAGTGAATGATTATACTTTTATGTCAAAATATAGATTATGGGAAGGTACATAGTATGGACTGAGGGCCTTACGGACCTCGACAACCGACTAGGTTAGATAGTAGTGTATCGGGGGGGTTCTATGTTTGGATTTCTCTTTGCGAGACATCCCACTCATGAAACTAACGAACGTCGAGAGTTGGAGAGAAGTTTGGTCGATAGTACATAAGTTTTGTACGTTGATTATTGTACCTATAAAAGAATATAATTGAGAGTTGAAAATTCTTTTATGACTTAAGGCCAATAGAGTCGCCTAGTCTTAGTATCATTCTGAATAGAGCAATGATGCGAATGAAGGATAGAATAAGTTATGACTAGTGGGGTGGTTGAGTGCACCCCTACCACATCAGCATACCGAGTGTGCAAGAATTGAAGTAAGAAAATTTTATGTCATTTGCATAATGATGCGTGAGGCATAGGGTGTATGGGCGCCCTAGGGGATTAAATCAAATGGTGGATTATGATTATCTTGTGAATTCAATAACATGTAGTCGGGTAAGTCGAAGCCTATTCGCTAAGATTTGTTAGAGAACTACGTTTCAAGATAAACTGAAATTTATTCAGGAAATACAAAAGGTATCAGGATACAAATAATAGTGGTGATGGGTTACGATATAGGGTAATATTGCAAAGATAATCTTGCAGTGGGTCACCTGACTGTTAGAAAAAGGGCGGACAATTCAAAACCTGTAGGGGCTCCTTCCACTAGAGAATGGAAGAGTATCCCCAAGGATCTTCTCATGTAGCTGAGATGGTAAGATTATAGGTACTAAAATGCGATTGAGTACGGTCTAATACCCATAGAGGGATGGGCAGGACAAGCGATCTAATCGAAAGTGGGAGAGAAAATTTTATGTGGACCCTGAGATCTTAGGGGAGAAGGAGAAAAGTACCTTTCACTAGTGGAATTTGTGTCCAAATAACTCCTATAAGTTCATGTTCGGGCAGAGTGCCAGTAGAAGTATGGCACAGTAAACTTTGTTGTTGCCCTACTTGATAGTTAAAGGTGGGGGACCGGTTATGATTACAAATGTCGGAGAAGAATCAATATTATTGTATATATTGTGCGTGAAATATATATTGCACAACCAATTTTATTGTATGAACGACACAAGACTAAGTCGTATGTATATGATAAATCTACTAAGGTGCAAATAGTAGAAGGTTAGATAGTGAATATCTAAAATAAAGTTTAAGTAGTGAAACTTCAGTGGAAAGGCTTGGGCAACAGCCTATATGGAAGGGTAACCTGGAGTTTAAAACAAACACATGTGAAGTGTTCATTACTAAGGGTATTAGATAACGTACTATATGGGTGGTACGGAGTAGCTTACTTGGTAGCGCAAGGATGCGATGCACAATATTTTTACACCGTTGTGTGTACCTGGTATACTTTTTTCGAATTTCGGGATGAAATTCCGTTGTAAGGGGGGAAGTATGTAACACCCCGTATTTTTGATGATTTAAATAATTATGTGATTAATTATTATGGGAATAAGTATGCGATTAATTATTGTTGTTGGATTAATTAAATTAAAATGCGAGAAATTAATTTCTTATTAACCCGAATTAAAATAATTATTAACTAGCGTGCCAAGGGTTAATACTTATTGTTGAGAATTATTGAATATTACTGTGTGATATGTAATATGGAATTATAGCATTTGATAAATTGTCGGAAGCGAGAAATACAACAGTTTGGTAATTTAAGTATGACACGCGTGTGAGTCGTGTCGGGACTAATTAAATAGAATAAAAAGAAAAATTATTTTTATTAACTCGTATGGTCATTTTGAGTGCGCCGTTGAGTTTGGGAGGGTCGATATAGTCAAAATAGTATACCTAAATGTTTAGTTTGGGTCCCGAGACAATTTTAGGCCTAACCGGCGTCCCGATAGGGCATTCTGGTAAATTGTATTTTTGGGTTTAATTAATGGACGAAAATTGGGAGTTATTTTATCAGCCAAGAAAAGTATTTTAGGGTTGTTAGACACAGGAAGGAAAGAACGGCCATAGAGGGTGTGAGGGATAACCAAACTCCAAGAGGGAAGGCCAAATTATCCTCACCTTGCACAACCGTGACCACTAACGCGTAGATCGAGAAGAGAGGAACGCGTATATACCAACATAACCAACGAATCGAATCCTCATATTCGAGACAAGTGTTTATTACTTTCTTTCTTTTAGCAATAATCATTCTCATGTTAGTGTAGGTGAAATTAATCATGATTTACATATGAACTGGGTGAAAATTGGAGATTTAAATTATGATTAAGGATTGGTTTAATTAGTAGTTTAATTTCCTTCATGTATGTAGAGGATTAATCACGAAATTGGATTGTATATTGATGAACGAATCTGGGTTGATTAGGTTCTTCAAATGAAAATTTGGAAACTAGGGTTCATATGAATTAATTTGGGGATTTTAAATAATTATGATGTTTAATGACGAATTAATGATCCTAGGATGTTAGGAATGATTTATAATCTGTTAGGTGTTGATTGGTATTGATGATGAGACGTTGGGTGTTGAATCTTAGAGGTTTTTAGGTCCAAAAATGGTAGAAAACGCTGAAATTTGGTGAAGAAGACGAAACAGTGGGTCTCGCGCAAAGTAGCGCGAAGTGGTCCAAACGAGACGGGGATCTCGCGCGAAGTCGTTCGAATAACACTTGGAAGTCATTCGAGCGACATTTCATTCTGGTTTGAACGACATGTCATTCTGGTTCGAATGACAGGGTGAATTTCTCAGAATTTTCTTAGAGTCCAGTTTGAGTTTGCCGGTGTATTGGAGTTAGAGAAACTGGCTGATAGTAAACTTAAAAAAGACAGAATTTTGGGAAGGTATGTGAGATATAATACTTAAAATTACTTCGGTATAGAGAGAGTATACCTTGAAGATTACGAGAGAGATAGTAATATGAATATTTATACTGTACATAGTGTTGAGATTAAAATACGTATGAGAAGTATATATGTAGGTTGGGAAAATACCTATAAATTTTAATAGGATGTGTGTATGACTATTATCTGATATTATTGCTAAGAACACTAATGGGTGATAACCCGGGGTTGCAAGAATCTTATAGTTAAGCGCACTAATGAGTGATAACTCGGGGGTGAAGAAACTCTATGGTTAAGTGTACTAATGGGTGATAACCCGGGGGGTACAAGGATGATTATTTTTAGGCGCACTAATGGGTGATAACCCGGGGGTGCAGGATTATTTATTGATAGGTGTATTAATGGGTGCTAACCCTGGGATGGAAGAATCTCTTGATAGGCGCACTAATCGGTGATAACTTGGGGGTGCTGGATTATTATTGATAGGTGCATTAATGGGTGCTAACCCGGGGATGCAAGATTTTCTTGATAGGTGCATTAATTGGTCTTAGCCTGGGGGTGCAGGATTAGTATATATATATATATATATATATGAACTTGTGAATATTTCTACTGTGTGAAATTAATAGACTTGGTAATAATAATAATCATTATATTGCACCAAGTTGTCTTAACCTAAGGGTGCAGGATTAGTATATATACAGATAGGGATGATGAGACTATATATATGTATGAGTATACTTAGGTAACTTTCTACTTTATGAGAATAGTAGATAAAACGAAAATGAGAAATGAAATAATATTAGTAGATAAAAGATTAACCATTCAAATGGTGAATAATGAAACATAGTATGTGAGATAAACTATCTGAGTAGCGTATTGTATGGGCGATACGGGAATACTACTAGTGATCATAGTTAGTATTAGTGTGGTTTCTAACTAGTTAGATAGGGGGTATAACAAGGGGGAGATTATATGTACGTTAGGCATGCACAACAGATGAGAGGTGAGAAACTCATGTGAGAGTTTGATAACTAACATGCGTATAAGACTTATTTTAAGAACCAGTTTTAAATACTTGCTAAATCATTTTTACACCTCGGGCTCTGACCCATTTCTTGTATTTCTTCTCTCTTTTGCTATATATATATGTATATGTATATGTATGTATGTATGTATGTATGTATGTATGTATGTATGTATGTATGTATGTATGTATGTATTAGTACAGGTGCCTAGCCACAGGGACACCGGTTCTAGATACTTGGATGGTTTGTCGAGCTACAGCTGTTGTGAAAGTTGTGGGTCATTGAGATTAAACGCTTATCTCATTTTATTCAGTTCCTAGTTCAGATGCTTCAGTTTGGGCATGTGTTACCCATCCTCATTAGCGGGATTGTACTCAGTTCCTTTGTAGTTCTTTTCTATTGGATTGAGTACTTATTTTGGTTTTATTTGTGACTTTGAACTGAAAGGATTTATCCAGTCTTAATTATTCAGTATTTAACTCAATCAGCATTCATTTATTGTGTGTGGTTTATAATTCAATGTTCAGAAATTAATTGAATTAATTGGTTTCAAATTAAATTTGGAAATATTTTGACACTAGCTTAATTAAATGTTTGGTAATTAATTGGATTTAAGTTTTCGATAGTGATGCTAAGAATGAACCAACCGAACATTCTGTTATAAATTTTATAAAGGACTGATCACCCGATATTTAATTGGGTGGGGTGTCATAATCTAGTTTCAATACACTTGCCCAGATTTATCATTTCATTTTTTGCATCTTTTCCTTTTTGTTCGTATTCATCTTTTACACTTTTATTTCTGGAATATTAAATCAAATAATATTCTAGAAACTCATCTTTGTGGATTTTCGATACCTGACTTACCGCTACACTTGTATCGCAAGTGCAGTCGTAATTTAGGTTTTTGTATTGAGGCGGTGAACAAAAAACAACGATCGGCATTTTGACGCGCGCCGCTTTTCACCGTTGATCAAAATAGTGCCGTTGCCGGGGATGAGTTTGTTTTAGAATTTATTTGATTTAGTATTTCGTAGTATTTTCTTTCTATTTTTATTATTTGCTAATATTTTTGTAGGACTTCTACATTTGAACACCAAGAAACGTTTGAATTTTTCGCGCGCGCATCTACTTTGTGGAATCCTCCACTTCGAGCCATTTTTGGGGTAAGCATGCCTTATTCCAATTCTTTCGGTAATCATTATTAGAATTCTCAAAATTCCCGTAATCCTATGACTTTTTGTCAATACTTAGAGTCCTAAAAAATTACAAATTCAAATATGACTTTGGGCAAGTATAACGAAAGTCAAAACTTGGGTTATTGGAATTTTGATGATGATGATAATGATTTTGGGCCTCTAATTCCTTATAATAAGAATTTTGAAACGAATTGCAATAGTTTTCAAAATTCCTATAATAATGAGTTTATGTTTAAGTCCGATGGTAATTTTCAAAGTTCCCATTTTCAAGTATCCTCTCCTCGACCTATGACATTCGGTGAGGGCTTGCGTATGCTTGAAAATGATAAAATTGAAAATCTTTATCAGGAAGAAAATATTTGTTAGGAACATGAGTTGTATTTATTATTTGAATCTGACGATGATTTTTCTTCCGAGGCTTTTGAAGTCGAGGAATGTTTTGAATCAAATGAGGACTTTGTGCCTACTTTGGAACAAACCATTGTTGACTTAGCCCATTGCGTAATAGATATTGAAAGTGAGGATGAAAATGACATAATATCTATCTGCAATGAAATGATTTCTTCTTTGGCCCCCAAAGAAGAACATTTCATTGAAAATGATCTTATTTCTTTCGAAACTCAATCTTCAAGCAATAATGATGCATCTCTTGAGTTTGAATTTCTTTCCTCCCCATTTTCATTCTCTGTTATCACACTGTCTCAAGTACCCGATGATTCAGTTTCAAACTTTAATGTTTTAAACCTTTTCCTCGATGAGGAGTACTTGCTCGAGTCTCCTTCCACGATTGCATCTTTGCCTTCATGTGCGCCACCTCCCATTCCAATTTCAAAATCCTTGGGAGGATATTCGGCTTTTCTCGGTCCTCACATATTTTTGTCACCCGTTCAATCCAAATCCCCCATCGTCCCTCCAAAACTTTTAATTGAAGATGGTTCCTTTCTTATGCCTTGCACATGCCTTTCGTTGTTTAAGCGAAATTCATATTTTTCAAAAGGCATGCTTGAGAGTGAGGGTACACCGGTATCCTCCAAAGTCAAATCGTTCTCATGGTGGACCCTCAGCTATTTAGACTTCCAGTGTACAATTAGTGTGAAGCCTAAATAGTAGGTTGTATATAGTTATCTTTTTATTCTTTCTTTATTTTTTATTTTTTCTTTCCTTTTTAGCTTAGTCTAGTGTAATTAGTTAATTATTTGTTATTTCTTTTTGCTATGCTCGGTACTAACTTGTTTTTTAGATTCTTTGGACTTGTTCTTATGGGGATCGCTCCAATTTTGGGTAATATCGCTATTTTCCTCTTTTTAACTTGGTTCTTAATTCACATTGAGGCCAATGTCAAGTTTTAAGTTGGGGGTGTGGGATATTCTATCCATTTATTTATTTAGTCCATATTTTTTCTCACATGTTAGTTACTTAGTATGCTTTTATTAGTATGTTTCTGATCAAGGGTGAAAAGCGGCGCGCATCAAAATGCCGATCCTTATTTTTAGTTCACCGCCTCAATACAAAAACCTAAATTACGACTTTACTTACGATACAAGTGTAGTGGTAAGTCGTGTATCAAAAATCCATAGAGACGAGTTGCTAGAATATTATTTGATTTAACATTCTAGAAATAAAAGTGTAAAAGATAAATATGAACAAAAAGGAAAAGATGCAAAAAGGGAAATGATTAATCTAGGCGAGTGTATTGAAACTAGATTAACAAAGAGACAAAAGTTATAGGTTGCGTCGAATATCCCTCATCCGAGTTAATTAGTATAAAATGGCTACATGGGTCGACGAGTTATTACGAATACATCTCATTTCGACAGTTAATTAAATCAAGGGTTATCACTCCCCTAAATTTTCATAAAAGCTTAATATGATTTTGGCGTCAACAAATACCCCGAAAATTACGCACAAAAGGTAGTAATCACGGAGCGTACATGATATACCCCGTCAAATACCCTAGGCATAATAACCAGGACAACGCACCCGAAATAGACCCGTAAAATCCGTCACCAAAGCAAAGAAACATGTCAACCCGGAATGAGTTCAATCCGACACAACCTAGACTAATTTAGTTAGAACGCATATTAAAAATGCGATAAATAAACGCGATAAAACTACACTAGAAAGAAAGTAAATGAAAGCAACTCAATAAAGCAAGTAAACTAAATTAGAAAGAAAGTAAATTAACTAAAAAGAAAGAATTAAAGAAATAAAAACTAAATTAGTTGGTAGGGAAGATGAATAGGGCACACTTACAACCCAAATGGGTGTCAGACCAAGAGAGGAAGAAGAATGAGCTCTCCACCTCCAAACCGTAACTAAAACTACCTAAAAACTAATTATTTCTAAGTATATCTGAATATTACAACAAAATGGATTATATAGTAAGTTGGAAATGAATTATAAAAGAAAAGGGAAAAGAAAAGAAAAGGAATCGAAGAGGCTAATATCTGGGAGGATCGATCGATCGACCAAGACCATCTATCGATCGATGGGGGATCAATCGATAGACCAAGACCATAGATCGATCGATTGAGTAGGTCCAAACCTTTTGACTCAATTTGTAGGCTTAATTTCAAACCACGGACGATCGGGGGCCCAAGCATGGTCGACTGCCACTCTGTTTCAGGCAGCTCTTTAATCCATGAAGAGGGGGAAAAGGTAGCAAACAGAAATGGTCATAACTTCCTCGTTCGAACTCCAAACGATGCACCGTTTGCGGCCACACGATGCTAACTCAATGAACTATGCATCCGTGGAATTTACATGAGCTTGAAAAGAAATGTGAATTGACTAAAATGCCCTTGAAGTAGCGTCCGATGACAGAACTTCTTTGAAATGCAATGGATCCTCACTTTTAGCGTTCCAATACCTGCAAAAGCACAATTAACCCCTACAAAGCATGTATATATCCAAATCCAAGGTTGTCTGGTTAATGAACATAAATATAGGCATTTAGTACCGTAAAAGCGCTAGAATGCATAAAGATAAAGGGCGAAAATATGCAATATTCGATACGAATCACCCTTCTCAAAAGAAATCGACCAGTCAACTAAATGGGAAGATATGTATAGTGAAGCCATTTAGACAATGAATCACATCACCTTTGCGTTACCTATTCAATCCACCCAGTGGGAAAGATATATCCCAGAGGTTCATTTATTTTTCCTCTCAGATTTAGAAACCAATAATAGTGCCCACATGGCTTACACTCCCGGATAATACTCAGTCCACTCTTCAAAAAATAGTAAGCATATTATGACTGATAACCTTTAGATAAAACATCCTGTGATTCGACCACCCTGATATTTGAGTCTCCTAATACAGATGAGCTAGAGAGATCGACAACTTTGGGACACCAATTATTTTACTTAAAGATACTGAGATCATCACTAGTTGCTCTATAATGAAGAAGAGAGGTTATGGGCCCACTTTATCTGAAAAGACATCGCTTGGGAAGCCAAACTCCAGACCAATTTCGAACCAAGTAAGAATACACCCCGCTTGAGTCTCTAGAAAGAGAGGATGAATCGAATCCGTGATGATCAAGGGATTGGGGTCTTCTAAGTCGTATTTCAGTCAAAATATGACATATAACATGGAGTACTCACCAAGAACCTCTCCAATAACTAGAGACACAGATCTACCCCTCAGGCATCATCCGCATGATGCGAATTGACAACAATAATTATATTGAGTCCTTATGGTTAATAATTTTGAGATAAATACTCTCTACACCTAAAAATAACACCGCATTTGGCCAATCGAAACATACTCCGAGATCCCCAACACCTAACCCCAACGGTGTGTACTATACTGGTTTTCCTGAATAAGGGATTACCAATTTCTTTGATTGTCTCTTTATCTTTGAAGTGAACACATACCTAGGTCACGGAGATGAATTCACCTAAACTCTTAGGTATGGGAATTGATGACACAGTGGGACTAATCCATAGGAAAGGTTTGGGGATATATGAACAAGGTCCCACGTCCTTCGATGCCTCTATTATTAGAGACTACAAATTCAGAATAGGGTTCACAACCACGGGAGAGGAACTTGATTAACTCGAGTAGTATGAACACTAGAACTTCCAAATGAAGAAGAGGGGCCACACTGCGAATAATATACAAACCATTCTATTATTTAGAGGGACACCCCTCCAGTGCTTTAATAGAAAGGGATAATTCCATTATCCCATTGTCGACATTTATCAGAGCCTTCGAGCTACTGCATAGGACTATTTACCCATAGAAATATAATATACCATGTGTAAATCCATGATAGTAGATAACAATCATGAGATTCATCTACCCTAGGAACACCCCATCGATCCTAATAGTAAAAAAGATATGCTTGTCTCACAACTGGATTATGTCATCTTCATCTTAAAGATATCTCCCTAGTCCCACCATTACACTGACATGGGAAGCAGTTAAAAGAACGCATACCTAGAAGCAACCAATATAGTTGATATTATTGAACTATAATCCGAGATGACCCGTTGGGGTTGTCCCCCGCCAGAAGGTCCCCCCTGACGAAGGTACTCAAACATAACCGAAATGGAATTGGTCCACGCTGCTTTCCATGACTAGTCTCAGGGAAAATTCAACACCCTAAAATATGTGGCATCTGCACTAACTCTCGCTAAGTTTGTTTATGAAATCTCGACCTAGTGGTTGAAATACATAGAGTATCAATACTACTGTGGGGACATATTTCGTGAAGTCGCTAGCATCTTAAAAAAATGGATACAAGGAAACTATATCCCCATCCCATAACATAGATCACCAAGAGACTATTTCGAACATACCCCCTTTTGATGATAAAGAATATTAATAAATCATCTCGGATGATGACATCGGGATCCTCAATGTCCATAGAACCCTTACCAAGGACATCTAACCTGATATAAGACCAAGTCGTGGCCACGATGTGAAAAATCCCAACACCTACTCTAAACTTAGAAATAGTTATATTATAAATAGATAACTCCATGTATTGATCCCTCTCCAAAACCCAATATGGATCACCAAAGAGCTCTAAGCAAGACCCTATCTTGGATTGGACACAAGCCATTGTGACACCCCGTTTATTCTAATACCGATTGATCTGACCGTTATTAAAATTAGATGGGAATCAAATATGATTTCATTCTCAACATCACTTTCGTAACTCTTATTTAATTATACTAGTAACCTATTAAGTCTGATTTCATTTCAACCATTAATATTTTATGAATTAAACATAACCCTCATAGATACACACTAACTAAAAGAACAACAAAAATGAAAAGAGAATAACCATTGATAACATAAATCGAATAAACCATTGGTGACAAAAAATAATACCAAAACAGACATACAACGGATAAATAACATGAAATGTTTATGTTAAAAGAAATTTCCTAACAATCTACGGGCAACAATCCCAAATGGAAATTACTAAAATACTGGATCCTATCTAGATAGAGGGAACTGAAGCAGCTATAATCAAATCTCGCATCATCCACAGCTATTGTACGCAATGGCATGATTGAAATATTAACACCCTGGTCCCTGTAGCTGAGCACTTGGGGTTTTCAAAATTAACAACGGGTCAAAGCCGAAAACATTTGAAAAATATTTTCAAGTATTTAAATGATTTAAATGTAAAGGTGAAATGTATTACCTTCATACTTAACTTTCAGTCTCACTCACATGAGACTTTTCCTCACCTCTCATATACAGTGCACACCTAGCACATTTATTTTATTATCCTAATCACGCTACCCAGCCTAACCAGAACAATAACTGTTAACATAAGGTACAACAACTGGGCCATCGGGTTCGAATCTCACAACCAAACCCAAAACATAAACATAAACAATGGAGGTGATCATAAACATACGCCCGGGGGTCGCAACCATACCACATCTATCCCAATCGATCTTCAGATCAATACTTATCCTCCCTCATGGATAGTGGCCATGCAACAATACCAATTGGTCAACACCAAAGTGGGATGCCACTATGCGCAACCTACAAAAGATAGCACTATCGAGTTAGATATGTTCCAAACAGATAAACGACAATCACATGCACACACACACACATGCACACGCACACACGCACACATACACACACACACAAATATGTGTGTGTACAGGCCTACCAATTTCGAAGTATGAAGTGGCTTATGATTTCCAATTAATCATTGTAAAGTTTTCACTCACTTATTAACTGATTCGTCCCATATAAATCTAATTAATAGTTAGCCTAAAACACGCACTAACCCTCTAATAATGTTCCAAGGTGATCCAAACCCATTTCAGAAGCTTATACACCTGTTTGTGAAATGTTAATAGTTCAAAAGCAATGTAATTTAAAAATAAGGCAGGTTAGCAAACCGAACTGGTTCGTTTGGTATAACGAACTAGTTCGGTTAAGCAAATTGATTTGATCCCCTAACGAACTAGTTCGGTTTGCTAGGCTGCCTTAGTCTTCAATTATGGGATTACACCTTCAAGGTCCATCAATGGAGGTCCCAAGCCTCCCAAAATAACCAATTATGATCCCAAATATATATGTTATCATCCCAGGTGCATCATAAACACGATCTAAATTCGAATCCAACATTTATTCAACCAAAGATTATTATTTATTAATTCAATTCGCCTATTTTAAAATCAATCAAGTTTTTAATCCATCATTCCAAAACACCCATCAAAGTTAATCCTTTTCATTGAATACTTATAAATTTAATCACAAAATTCTTTTATATAAACTCTCAATCAAATTAATATTGTTAAATCAAAAATCAATATTCGTAATTGTCTTCATGATTCAATATTTGTTTCTTATTTAATCTTTGTTAACTATGAACATAATTAACTGCAATATGAATAATTAAAACAAGTTAACACTTTCTTTAATAGATGATTATCCAAATATCTACTTGTTCTTATTGATTTGATTTCAAAAATGACTTCTCCTTCTTTTCCAAGTCATCATTAGATGGAACCGATGAGGGGCATGCTACCTATTGGTGAATCTACAAAAATTAAAATATCAGATTTCATGTCCACTAAATCCGACTCTTGAGTGAATTTAGTGTTAATAAATAAGTGTGACTCTCTCATGTCAAATAATACTCGTCCTATGCACTCGTGAATAAGAAACACACCCTCAACTGTGTGCGGCACCTGTTGCACAACTGCCTCACGACATTATAGACATGTCCATACTAAAATTACCCATGCTGAGGTAGAGGAGATGGAATTACTGGTTGGGCTAGTAGATATCGCTACTATTGCCCCTACTGGGCATCTTGCTGTTGACCCTTAGTTTTGTTCGAGCAAGAACATCACATGTGGCCCTAATCCCCACATACAAAACACCTCATGACAAATTTTGTTGGACTATGGTCCTACTGTCCCTGACGAATCTTCCTCCATCGCTGTCCCTGATATACCTGACCTTTCTGACCTATACTTAGGTTCCCTAGGCCTTGTTGGGCCCGATGTGCATGATTTTGGCCCTAATGGTCATGCATGTACCCACTCTCACTCGATTTGAACCTTTTAGCTGAGACCCCTACTAGGAATCCCGCTCCTACTACCTGCCATACTATTGTGATGCCCCGTCAGCATCGTTGCCCCTTGTCTTGCCCTGTTGGCTCGACTCTCCTGACCTCTTTACTCCCCTAAGATGGAAGTGATGATCCTTGCAATTTAGCAATGCGACATTAATGAAATCAATGTAAGTCTTTAATGCCGGGTTACCCAGATGATATTGCCAAATCCTCTATATGAGCCTGTCCATTAACTTCATGATTCTCTTCTAATCCGTGTTCACCTCACCTGGCACAAAGCTTGCCAAATAAGTGAACTCCTCGTAATTATCCACTATTTAGTCCTATTATGTGAGGTCCATAAATCTCCTTCTCATCTTAGTCTACACATCTTATGAAAAATACTTGCGATCAAACCACACTCAAAACTTTTGAATGGGCTACGCGTCCCTCTCCCCTAACATTGTGATCAACTTCTACCGCTAAAAAGTTGTTGCAACTAGCTTAAAACTAGATAGTACCTACTTATGAGTGCCGTTGCACTCAACTATGTGAATATGACTCTGGATATCTTTCTTGCATTGTCTTTCTGCACTCCCTTGAAATTTTAGTGCATGGCCTTTTTGGGAGGCCTCCCTGACCCATTTGCACACAGGCGGTAGCATGTGAGTCTGAACTGGTGCCGCCCCTAGTGGATGTGGTTACGCCTGAGGTAGGTTCTGTGCCATGAATGTCATGGAAGCATTAACTGCATGCGCTGTGAGGGTTGCAACCTCTGCTTTGATCACAGTCCCCTGGGCAACCTGTAGCTCTAATTAAGCCTCCTTCTCTGCGACCCTTCTTGATGACTTTCCTGGTCTTCCTCTCCTGGTATTTGGCATCTAAAACTAAACCAAAATTGTGTGATATTCCATTTAAATAAAGAACAATAATGCACAATATGGAAACGACAGTCCTAAAAATAAGGCTCTACATTAAAGGAATGCAACATTAAAAATGTAGTAAATCCTCACAGATCCTAAAGGACACTAGAACCTCATGCTTTGATACCAACTGTGACACCCCATCTATTCTAATACCGATTGATTATGAAGTTATTAAAATTAAACAGGAATCAAATATAATTTCATCTTAGCATCATTATCGTAACATTTATTTAATTATACTAGTAACCTACCAAGTCTAGTTTCATTTCAACCATTCACATTTTCTCAATTAAACATAACCCTCATAAATACACACCAACTAAAAGAATAACATATATGAAAAGAGAATAACCATTGATAACATAAATAAAATAAGCCATCGCGGAACACAAATAATTCCAATATAAACATACAACTGAGAAATAATAGGAAATGTCTATCTTAAAAGAAATGTCATAACAATCTAAGGGAAACATGACCAAATGGAAAATACTGAAATAATAAATCTTATCTAGATAGAATGAATTGAAGAGACTATAATCAAATATCGCAACATCCACATCTACTGCACGCAATGGCATGATGGAAAGATTCTCACTGTGGTCCCTGTCGCTAAGCATCTTGGAAATATTTGACAATAGGTCAAAGCCCAAAACATTTGAAAAATATTTGCAAATATTTAAATGCTTTAAATCTAAAGGTGTGGTGTATTACCTTCATACTTAACTTTCAATCGCACTCACATGAGACTTTTCCTCACCTCTCATCTATAGTGTGCACCTAACGCATTTATTTTACTATCCTAATCATGTTATCCAACTTAACTTGGACAATAATCGCTAACATAGCAATTCCTGATAATACTCACTATTACCTAATCTGCACTACGTTCAGTAGGTATATCTTCATAAATGTTAGAAAATTTCACACATGCTATAATTTGATATTGACAAAACTATCTCATATATATATACATATATCACTCACTATATACGTATATACAACATCCCAGAGTAGGGCCTCGCAGATGCATACCTTTTGTGATATTAGGACCGAGCCACACCACGTACCAGAACTGGACCATCGGGTCGGAATCTCACCATCGAACTCAAAACGTAAACACAAACAATGGAGGCGATTATAAATGTACATCTGGGGGTCACAACCATATCGCATCACTCCCAATCTGTCTCAAAATCAATACCTATCCTCACTCATGGATAATGGACATGCAACAGTACTATGATTTAGGAAAACAACCCAATACCTGCTAGTCAACACCAGGGTGGGCTGCTCACTACGCTCAACCTCCTAACAATAACATTACCATGTTAGGTATGCTTCAAACAAATAAACACACAAACACACACACACACACACACACACACACATATATATATATATATATATATATATATAGAGAGAGAGAGAGAGAGAGAGCCATGACTACGTATGGGAAATTCCACAGCATACTAGCCTAATAATCCCGAAGTTCAAACGGGCTTCTTAATTCCAATTAATCATTGTAAAGTGTTCACCCGTCTTATTAATTAATCCGTCACTTCAATCAAATTAATAATTAGCCTAAAACACACATTAACCCTATAATAATGTTCCAAGGTAATCCAAACCCATTCCAAAAACTTATACACCTGTTATTCCAACCCTAATTGTTCAAACACAATGGAAATTAAAAAATGGGAGAGGCCAACAAACTGAACTAATTCGCTCCCTCAACGAACTGATTTGGTTTGCTAGCCCACCCTTTATCTTCAACTATGGTTTTACACCTTCAAAGTCCATCAATGGAGGTTCCAAACCTCCAAAAACAACCAATTATGATCCCAAACATACATATTATTATCCCAGGTGCATTGTAAACACGATCTAAATGCGAATCCAACTTTTATTCAACCAAAATTTCTATTTATTAATTTAATTCACCCATTTAATTACCAATCAAGTTTTTAACCCATCATTCCAAAAAACACATCAAATTTCATCCTTTTCATTGAATACTTAAAGTTTTAGTCACTAAATCCGTTCATACAAATCCTCAATCAAATTAATAATGTTAAATCACAAATTAATACTCTTAATTGTCTCCATGATTCATTCTCAATTTCAGATTTAATCTTTGTTAACTATGAACATAATGAACAGCAATATGCAAAATTTAAAGCAAGTAAACACTTGCCTGTAATACCCCGTATTTTTATGCTCTATTAATTTAAGGATTTATTAAATTTAATGTGAATTATTAATTTAATATAAATCCGAAAATTAATCATTTTATAATTATTAACATGATGTGAGTTAGTAATTATGGGAAACTTGTTGAATATTACAAATTAGTAAAGTAATATAATATTGGTTCTATTAAATGTCAAGAGTGAATAAAATGACAATTTTGGAAATTTGAGTCGGGACGCGCCCTTGTCGCGTCGGGACTAAATATTGATTAATAAAAGTGAATAAATTATAAGTCGCTCGTATGATCGTTTTGAGTGCGCCAAAGTGTCCGGAAGGATCGAGATAGTCAAAAAAGTGTACCCGAGGGTTTAGTTTGGGTCTCAGGGCGTTTTTAGGCTTATTTAGCGCCCCAGGAGGGCATTTTGGACATTTTGTAATTTTGGACAATTAAACCCACGAATTTTCAAGGGTTATATCAGATGTCTAAGGTTGCCTTCTAGGGTTAAAACAACCAAAGGCAAGTGACGGCCATAGGAGAGGGAAGGAGAGAGTTTTCCAAGGTGTTATAGGCCGAAAATTTATCCGGTTGCACTGCCACCACCACCAACGCGTAGATCGCGCGACAGAGAATGCAACCACACCAAATTCGTCCACAAATCAGAACTCTGAAATTTCCAGGCAAGTATTTATCTTGCGTATTTTTGTTAATGCATCGTTCATGTTAGTCTAGGGTGATTAGGATGAATTTCATAGAAGAAAACCGATGTTGGAGATAGGAGATT
Source organism: Sambucus nigra (assembly GCA_949130495.1). Lineage (NCBI taxonomy): Eukaryota > Viridiplantae > Streptophyta > Magnoliopsida > Dipsacales > Adoxaceae > Sambucus > Sambucus nigra. The sequence continues at coordinate 283,701,912 of OX422207.1, read as the reverse complement.
GCATGTAGTAATGATATAAATGGAAACCTGGAAATCCCCTTCATATGTAGAGGTTGAACCACGGATTTATGATGTTTTAGAAGAAGAAATTCTGGAAAAAGATTGATTAGAACAAAGTTAAATAAATTTCTAGGGTTCATAAGGTTTATATAAGTTTTGCCCCTTTTAATCTATGGTTAATGATGAAAATTCACATGCTTTACGTAGAAGATTGTTAGTTTGGGTTTATAATGTTTGTAGTACGAATTTCTAGGAGTTTGGGTGTTAAAAATCTAAATTTGGTTGAGGTTGGATGATAGAGCCCGTAACTGTTAAACTACAGAATTCGCCATACTTGTTTGATCGATCGATCAAACCAGGAGTGTCGATCGATCGACGCATCGATCGATCGAGCACCTGCCATCGATCGATCGACCCCTTCTGGTAGACTCATATTTCCCCTTTTTAAATAGTTAAATTCAAATTAAATGAGTAAGAATATTTGGACATCCTTATTAAAATATTTTGGGAGATAAAGAAGACCAGTAGGACTTATTAATAATTATGAGACCTTTAATGTAAGACGAGATTTACATTTTTGGGATGTTTACATATAAGGGATGATAGAATTACGTATTAAAGGGAGAGACGCGTAAGATAGTTACGATGGAAAATAGATGAGTACCTACTGAATTCTACACTTGGGAGGATAGAGTCCATGAGTGTTACGTAGTAAGTTGGAATAATCCCTGAAACTAAAAGTAAGAGACGAACCGTTATAAGTGATAACTAAATAATGAGAAATAAGGATAAATGTTATAATTATGGGTTATGAGATGAACCTAAATTTGATATAGAAAAAGTAGTATATTTATATGACTGTGTTTATGCATATACTATATACGTGTGAAAATCATGCCCTCTCTACTTCCTATCCCTGAGGTTACCGTGTTGGGACAGTCTTATCTTGATGGGACCTTTATGGGGGATATTGACTTATACCCAAGAAGATAGGAATCCGAGGTACAAGCTATCGAATTGATAGTCACGGTCTTAAGAGACGCGAGGGTATGTGCTGACCTCTTGGACTTGGAAACTATGCTACGCCTCAATATTGTTTGTGTATGTATTAATAAAGTTCGAGAGTGATTCCGAACTTGAATTTCCCTTAGTATGAGTGATACGGGGATTGGATAGCAGAGTATGCCGCACCATAATTTTTATATGGGGTACTGTTAGAATATATATATATTATACGAGTATTTAATATATATATGAAATTCTGAAATTTGGAACTTTCTATTGTGTTTATGGTAAGTAAGAAATGAATAATGACTTCAATTTGGAAATACTTGTTTTAAAAAAAAAGTATAATATGACACTGGGAAACTTTATTAATAAATAAAGTTAAAATGAGAGCTTTGTTACTAAATGAAATTATCCTCTTAAACGATTATATTGTTCAAGTTTAAATCTTACGAGTAACCTAAGATAAGTTAAGCCGTTGGGAAGGTTAGTGCGATAGGCGTGCACATTAGAAGAGAGGTGAGAATTTCTCAAGGGAGTTCCACACTAATATGTTGTTGCATTGGCCTGTAAACATTTTAAATACTTGCTAAACAAATTTTAAATCATTTTCACAATCGGGCTCTGACCCGTTTCTATTTTTCCTTCCTCTCTTGTATATATATGTATATATTACAGGTGCCCATCCACATGGGCATCTTGCATAGAATCCTTTGGAAGGAACGTGCTGCAGCTTAGGTGGGTGTTGCAGGCCTCTTGCTTAGACGACCTCATTCATTGGATTCAATTAGTTGAATGTTTGATTATTTGGATTGTATGTTCCAGGATAGTTGTGGTGTGACTATTAAATTATGAACTACGCAAAGTTTTAAATGTTGGTTTATATAAAATAAAATTTGGAAAGTAAAGTCTAAAATGGTTTTGACACTTAGCTTAATTATTTAGGGTGTCTAAATTGGAAAAGTATTTTTCGACAGTGATGCTAAGAATGAACCAACTGTTCACCTTGATTTTAATTTCATAAAGGAGTGATCGCCCGGTATTTAATTAGGCGGGGTGTCACAGGTGGTATCAGAGCATCAGAATCTAGTGTCCTTAGGATCTGTACGGCTTATTTCGCATTAAGCTTAGCATTTTTTGTTATAGAGCCCTATGGTAAGATTTTTGTACTCTTACTTTTACGATTATGTCTTCAGCTATTTAAGAGTTGATAATAACTATAGACTAATAAGTTTCTTCACGTTTCAGATGCCTCCGAGACATGCACCAAAGGATAGGCGTGCCCAAGCCGAGCAACCAGCAGCTCCGGCTCAGGGAACGATGAATGCTAATGAGGTAGTCACAATTATTGCTCAGGTGGTGAATGCCGCGTTAGCGGTAGTACAGCAGGCTCCACCCCAGATTCAGGCAGTGGAGCCAGTACCTGCACAGCTTCCATCAGCATGGGATCGGGTTAGGGATGCCTTTCAGAAGGCGCATCCCCCTGAGTTCTCGGGTAGTTTAGATATCATCATCGTCAGCCAATGGAAGAAAGATATCCAGCGGCATCTGTGTATGTATGAGTGCACAGACGTGCAAAAACAGTTGTTGGCTTCCTTTAAGTTTCTGGGGGCCGCTTTGCAATGGTGGGAATCCACCACCACCTTGGAGGAGAAGGATACTATTCCGATTCAGGTATTTTGGGAGAGGTTTGACCGCAAGTACTTTCCACCCGTCGTGCAGACTGAGATGAGGCAGAAGTTACTGAACTTGAAGTAGGAAAATTCTACCGTTGCTGAGTATGAGGAGGAGTTCACGAGACTTCTCACCATAGTGCCATATGAGGCACCTACTGAGGGTAAGAAGATAATGTTGTTTATGGACGGGTTAGCTTGGAAGATCCATCAACATCTTATAGGGAATTTATCTCTGAGTACCTTCATAGATGTACTCAATGCTGACTTACTACACTGCCAGGATCACCGCTTCCATCTGCAGGGGAGCAAGCGAGCAGGAGAGTCCGGCCAGCAGGGCAGGACAGGGGGTAGTGGCGCTGGTGGAGCACCGACATCCCATGGACAGACTCGTCAGCATGAGAAGAGTTCCCATTAGAGGGACCCTGCCAAGTGCTTCTGATCAGGTGATTCCAGGAAGGGATTTGGGGGTTATAGGCAAGGTCAGCAGGGCCAGCCTAATCAGCAGGTCCAGCAAGGCCAACACCGACAACAGCAAAGTCAGCAGCAGGGCCAACAGGGTCAACAGCGTTTTCATCAGGGCTAATAGGGCCAGTGGCGGGGTGGTAATGGCCAACAGGGCCATGGTCAGTAAGGTCATAGGGGAGGTAACTTCCGAGGCCGATGTTTTGTGTGCGACAAGCATGGACATAAGCGCCAGGATTGCCGAGAGGGTGATAGGGCCCCACAGCAGCAGGGTGCCCGTAATGAGCCACAAAGGCCACTTTTTCTAGCCGCCCTCCCATCACCCGCCCAGGTACCATCCCTACCAGCAGCTCCAGTGCAGCAGGAGGAGTTACAGTATAGATGCGTCTATAACGTCCACCAGGCAGCAGCTCCACAGGCACCACCCGCGATTGAGGGTATGTTTCCTATCCATGGTATTATGGGTCGAGTTTTATTTGATACTGGGGCGACGCATTATTTTATAGCTACCAATTTTGCGAAGGCCTTAGGGTTATTAGCCACAGAAGAGAGCACTGTGACGTGTGTAGACTCACCACTGGGGAGTGGATCTCTAATTTTCTTTATATGCCAGGGAGTGGGGGTAGAGATTGGTATCTTGGTATTACCTGCAGACATGTTAGTGTTAGATATGCATGAGCATGACGTTATTATCGGCATGGATTGGCTCGCTGCTTACAGGGCCATGATAGATTATTTTGGTGGGATTATTGTTTTTGCCATTCTGGGGCAAGAGATGTTTGTAGTGGCGATGCCTCGCCCAAAGGGAGGCTCGACCGCTCATTTGTATTACATAGAGGAGGATACCTCTAAGGAGGTTATGGTTCCCTTAGACTCGATCCCAGTTGTTCATGAGTATTCCGATGTATTTCAGGAGATACCAGGCCTACCCCCCAGTCGAGAGATAGACTTTGTCATAGATTTATTACCGGATACTAGACCTATAGTATGCGCTCCATACCGTATGGCTCCGATAGAAATGCGAGAGTTACGAGATCAGATAGAGCAGTTGCTAGGTCAGGGCTTCATTCGAAGGAGTACCTCACCTTGGGGCGCTCCAGTCTTGTTTGGGAAGAAGAGAGATGGTTCTATGAGGCTATGTGTGGACTACCGGGAGTTGAACAAGGTCACGATATGGAACAAGTATCCGTTGCCTCGAATCGATGATCTGTTCGACCAGCTGAGGGGAGTAACTTTCTTTTCGAAGATAGATCTGAGGTCGGGGTACCATCAGCTATGTATTAGGGAGCAGGATGTTTTAAAGACTGCTTTCTTGACGAGATACGGGTCCTATGAGTTCAGAGTGATGCCATTCGGACTCACAAATGCTCCAGCCGTGTTCATGAACTTAATGAACCGAGTGTTCAGGGAGTTCTTGGATCAGTTTGTCATCGTCTTCATAGATGACATTCTGATATATTCACACTCCGAGGAGGAGCATGTCGAGCACTTGAGGCAGGTTCTTCAGACTCTACAAGAGCATCAGCTGTATGCTAAGTATGAAAAATGTGGGTTCTAGTTGCGGGAAGTGCAGTTCTTGGGACAAGTTGTTTCTGAACAGGGAATAGCCGTTGACCCGAGTAAAGTGTCAGCGGTGAGGGAGTGGGGACAGCCCACGACATCGATGGAAGTGCGTAGTTTCTTGGGGTTAGCCGGATACTACAGGAGATTCATTCGGAGATTTTCAAAAATAGCGGGTCCATTGACGAACCTGACTCGCAAGGGGGTACCATATGTTTCGGATGATGTTTGTCAATTGGCTTTCGACGAGCTGAAAGACAAGCTTACTTCAACACCAGTCCTTGCTTTACCTAAGCCGGGTGTGGAGTGCCTGGTTTGCACCGATGCCTCTTTATGGGGACTTGGGGGAGTACTTCAGCAGGAGGAGAAGGCTATAGCTTTTGCCTCCCTCAAGATAAAGCTGCATGAGAAAAATTACCCCACCCACGACCTGGAGTTAGCAGCGGTCGTTTTCGCATTGAGGATTTGGAGGCACTATTTATTGGGAGAGAAATTCTGCTTGTTCATAGACCACAAGTCACTGCAGTACCTGTTCAATCAGCGAGAGCTGAATATGCGTCAGCGCAGATGGTTAGAGTTTGTGAAGGACTATCAATTCGACATACAATACCATCCGGGGAAGGCCAACGTAGTTGCTGATGCATTGAGCCGTAGACCGGTAGACAATGTAGCGGACGTCTGGAAAGCAAAGTGGAAGGAGTTGGGACACCAGGATGCAGTAGCCCATTCCTTCATATCTGTCATGACAGTGACACTCGAGATTGTTACGAGGGTGATACAGACACAGACCACAAACTCGTTTTGACAGGAGCAGATTGTACGACTTTTAGCTGAGGGTGCTGAGTCCTATTCTGTTAGTTCTAATGGGGGTTTGAGGTTTAATGGGAGATTGGTGGTCCCAGAAGGATCAAAATTACGTCATGCAGTGATGACCCAGTCTCATGGGTCCCGATTTGCAGTACATCCTGGGGGAGATTGGTGGTCCCGATTCGAGGCTTTGTATAGAAGGCCTTGTCGCTCCCGAACTTGTTGGCTAGAGGTGGGGGATAACAAATTGCTAGGACCAGAGGTGATTCAGGAAACCTCCGCTAGGATTGAGATGATCAGGAGTCGCATTCGAGTAGCCCAGGACAGACAGAAAAGCTACGCCGATGCGAAACGGTTCTTCCGAGAGTTTAATGAGGGGGACCAAGTATTACTGCGAGTATCTCCTATGAAAGGAGTAATGAGGTGCGGGAAGAAAGGGAAATTGGCCCCGAGGTACGTGGGACCATTTCCCATTATCGAGAGGATTTGGCTGGTGGCATACAGATTGGGTCTGCCAGAGCATTTGCATCGCATCCATGATGTATTCCACATATCGTCGTTGAGACGATACCTTCGGGATGATATGGCCCATACTCACATCGTGATAGGTGAGATAGACTTACATCCTGATAGCTCTTACGAGGAGAGACCGGTGGCTATCCTAGACCATAGCGAGAGGAGATTGAGGTCGAAGGTAGTTCCACTTGTACGGGTCCAGTGGGAGCATCATGATGTGGAGGAATCCACTTAGGAGCGCAAGGCAGATATGCGCGAGAGATATCCAGATTTATTCTTACCTGGTATGCCTTAATTTCTGAATTTCGGGACGAAATTCAGTTATTAGGGGGGAAGTATGTAATACCCCGTATTTTTATGCTCTATTAATTTGGGGATTTATTAAATTTAATATGAATTATTAATTTAATATAAACCCGAAAATTAATCATTTTATAATTATTAACGTGATGTGAGTTAGTAATTATGGGAAACTTGTTGAATATTATAAATGACTAAAGTAATATAATATTGGTTCTATTAAATGTCAAGTGTGAATAAAATGACAATTTTGCAAATTTGAGTCGGGACGCTCCCGTGTCGCGTTGGGACTAAATATTGATTAATAAAAATGAATAAATTATAAGTCGCTCGTATGGTCGTTTTAAGTGCGCCAAAGTGTCCACAAGGGTTGAGATAGTCAGAAAAGTGTACCCGAGGGTTAAGTTTGGGTCTTGGGGCATTTTTAGGCTTATTTAGCGCCCCGGGAGGGAATTTTGGACATTTTGTGATTTTGGGCAATTAAACCCACGAATTTTCAAGGGTTGTATCAGATGTCTAAGGTTTACTTCTAGGGTTAACACAACCAAAGGCAAGTGACGGCCATAGGAGAGGGAAGGAGAGAGTTTACCAAGGTGTTCTAGGCCAAAAATTTATCCGGTTGCACCGCCACCACCACCAACGCGTAGATCGTGCGACGGAGAACGCAACCACACCAAATTCGTCCACAAATCAGAACTCTGAAATTTCCAGGCAAGTATTTATCTTGCGTACTTTCGTTAATGCATCGTTCATGTTAGTCTAGGGTGATTAGGATGAATTTCATAGAAGAAAACCCATGTTGGATATAGGAGATTGCATGTAGTAATGATATAAATGGAAACCTGGAAATCACCTTCATATGTAGAGGTTTAACCACGGATTTATGATGTTTTAGAAGAAGAAATTATGGAAAAATATTGATTAGAACAAAGTTAAATAAATTTCTAGGGTTCGTAAGGTTTATATAAGTTTTTCCCCTTTTAATCCATGGTTATTGATGAAAATTCACATGCTTTACGTAGAAGATTGTTAGTTTGGGTTTATAATGTTTGTAGTACGAATTTCTGGGAGTTTGGGTGTTAAAAATCTGAATTTGGTTGAGGTTTGATGATAGAACCCGTAACTGTTAAACTGCAGAATTCGCCATACCTGTTTGATCGATCGATCGAACCAGGAGTGTCGATCGATCGACGCATCGATCGATCGCGCTCCTGCCATCGATCGATCGACCCCTTCTGAAAGACACATATTTCCCCTTTTTAAATAGTTAAATTCAAATTAAATGAGTAAGAATATTTGGACATCCTTATTAAAATATTTTGGGAGATAAAGAAGACCAGTAGGACTTATTATTAATTATGAGACCTTTAATGTAAGACGAGATTTACATTTTTGGGATGTTTACATATAAGGGACGATAGAATTATGTATTAAAGGGAGAGACGCGTAAGATAGTTACGATGGAAAATAGATGAGTACCTACTGAATTCTACACTTGGGAGGATAGAGTCCTTGAGTGTTACGTAGTAAATTGGAATAATCTCTGAAACTAAAAGTAAGAGACGAACCGTTATAAGTGATAACTAAATAATGAGAAATAAGGATAAATGTTATAATTATGGGTTATGAGATTAACCTAAATTTGATATAGAAAAAGTAGTATATTTATATGACTGTGTTTATGCATATACTATATACGTGTGAAAATCATGCCCGCGCTACTTTCTATCCCTGAGGTTACCGCGCTTGGACAGTATTATCTTGATGGGACCTTTATGGGGGATATTGACTTGTACCCAAGAAGATAGGAATCCTAGGTACAGGCTATCGAATTGATAGTCACGGTCTTAAGAGACGCGAGGGTATGTGCTGACCTCTTGGACTTGAAAACTGTGCTTCGCCTCAATATTGTTTGTGTATGTATTAATACAGTTCGAGAGTGATTCCGAACTTGTATTTCCCTTAGTACGAGTGATACGGGGATTGGATAGCAGAGTATGCCGCACCATAATTTTTATGTGGGGTGCTGTTAGAATATATATATATTATACGAGTATTTAATATATATATGAATTTCTGAAATTTGGAACTTCCTATTGTGTTTATGGTAAGTAGGAAATGAATAATGACTTCAATTTGGAAATACTTGTTTTAAAAAAAAAAGTATAATATGACACTCGGAAACTTTATTAATAAATAAAGTTAAAAGGAGAGCTTTGTTACTAAATGAAATTATCCTCTTAAACGATTATATTGTTCAAGTTTAAATCTTATGAGTAACCTAAGATAAGTTAAGCCGTTGGGAAGGTTAGTGCGATAGGCTTGCACATTAGAAGAGAGGTGAGAATTTCTCAAGGGAGTGCCGCACTAATATGTTGTTGCATTGGCCTGTAAACATTTTAAATACTTGCTCAACAAATTTTAAATCATTTTCACAATCGGGCTCTGACCCGTTTCTATTTTTTCTTCCTCTCTTGTATATATATGTATATATTACAGGTGCCCAGCCACAGGGGCGTCTTGCATAGGATCCTTTGGAAGGAACGTGCTGCAGCTTAGGTGGGAGTTGCAGGCCTCTTGCTTAGACGACCTCATTCATTTGATTCTACTCTTAGCATTATTTATTTCTGTTGGGCTTGTGTCGCCCTTTCCATTATTCAGTTGTTTTATTGGATATTGTAATCCTTTTATTTCCAGTACTTGCACTTTGGGATTTATTATTGCCAGGATGTTTTCATTTAAAGTATTAAATGTTGGATTCAATTAGTTGAATGTTTGATTATTTGGATTGTATGTTCCAGGATAGTTGTGGTGTGACTATTAAATTGTGAATTATGCAAAGTTTTAAATGTTGGTTTATATAAAATAAAATTTGGAAAGTAAAGTCTAAAATGGTTTTGGCACTTAGCTTAATTATTTAGGGTGTCTAAATTGGAAAAGTATTTTTCGACAGTGATGCTAAGAATGAACTAATTGTTCACCTTGATTTTAATTTAATAATGGAGTGATCGCCCGGTATTTAATTGGGCGGGGTGTCACATTGCCTTAGTGGATGAGTATCCGAAGCTCTACTTGTTCTTATTGATTGGATTTCAAAAATGACTTCTCCTTCTCCTCGAAGACTTCGTCTTCTTCTTTTCTTTCCTCTCTTCTTCTCTTCCTTGATCCCACTAATCATAGGTTAATGGAAGCTGCTATCCACCCTAGGAATCCACTATTCCTACCTTTTAAAAATCTAATTTTTGGATTAGGGTTAAGCCCTAAAGGTAAAAAGATGACTATGCACGTACACGGGCCATTTTATGTCTAAAAAGTCCCGACACCCTAATATAACCCTCATATATCTATTCTTGCCTATTTCGACCCATTTTGGATCGTCAACACATTTAAAAGGCTACCCGAGCTACCGGCCTCAAAATTCTCAACCATTACATTAATGGGGCTCGACACATGCGCATAGTACGTGTCACCCTTAAACTATTTAATCCCTCTCTTTCACTCACTAAAGGATGTAATACAATATTTTTTGCATCACTATTTACTTATTACACACAAGTAAATAATTTTAATCATAAATATTAATCCAAAACTCACTAATTAATTATCGAAACCAATTTAATTTCCCAATTACAATAATAATTTAATGCACACATGGAAGAAAAATGCTCTCAAAAGTATGGGGTATGACAGTTATGGTCCCAAATCCAACACCACCTATTGTCGGTCCCACATCCTTGACTGATATCCTACTATGCTTAGAGAAATTTGAGCGAGAAATGCGAGCAAAACTCATACATACCTCGAATCGAGAGGTTGATTTCCTCACCATGTCAGGTCGACACTCCGCTCCTCCGAACCCTGTTGACAAAAAGTGAGGTTCCCCCACAGTAACCATCATACCCACTCTTCAGGATACTAATAATATCCAAGAACAACTATGGTGAACCTCAGGTAACATCACCATCTAGGTGTTGTTAGCTACATCATGGGATCCACTATCACATCTATCACCATGCAACAACACATCATCTTCTCTGATTAGAACCTTCCCATGCAAGGCCACAACCACCAATCTACGTTACACATTACTACTAACTCTCGTGGACATATTATAGCGTTGGTACTAGTGGATAACGGTTTTACCATTAACATATGCCCCTTACTCACTGCTATCAGTTTGGGATACACCGTCTCAGAATATACACATTCTTCCATGGCCATTCAGCATATTATAAAACTCATTGAGAGGTCCTCGGGGCTAACACACTCACTCTCATAATAGGGCCTATAAAATGCGATGTTGAATTTTAAGTACTCAATGTTCCAGACAGTTTAATAACAAGTAAGTCCTCCAACGAGGAATGATAATTATTATGGTGGTTAGTACAAGTTTCCTTATTAGTAATTTTGGATTCATTATCCATATAGGAGGCCTCCAAAGTAAGAGTTTATGTGATATGGGATAATTTAAAATTAGTTGGTGGTACACACTTAGACATAAAATATTGGTAGGTTGTCCAAAGAGGAATGCTTTTATTTTGTGGGACCAAGGTGTCGGGTATTTAATTTTATTTGACATAATCTTTTTTTAATTATAAAATTAAAAGGAATTAGGCTTCCTAATTTTTTTTAGAAAGTAGGTTATTTAAAGAAAAATACTATTCAAATGGTAATTTGAATGCCGACGAATTCTTTCAAAAATTGGTAGAGGAAACCATCATTTTAATTTAGAATTTAAAAAGTTTTATTCCCTATAATACTTCATTTATTATTTGATTCTCAATATTAATATAGGAAACTCTTTAAATTCGCTTACTTTCATTCTCAGGGAATACAAATTAATTGGTCCTAATTAGATTGACTGGAAAAGGAATTTAGATATAGTGTTGACTGCTATAGAGTATAAGTTTGTGCTCTATGAGATTTGTCCTCAGTAACCTAGTGAGGGGGGATCAAAAAGGAAATCCATTCTTACCTAAAATGGATCAAGGCCGATGAGATAGCACAGTATTACATTTTGGCATCTATGTCAAATGTTCTATAACATCATCGTCAGTCGATGATCCATTCCTATGACATGATGATGAACCTCAAAGATATGTTTGGGGATCAAAATAATACTGCAAGGCAGGTTTCCATAAAAGAACTCATCAACACAAACATGGATGATGGGACCTCAGTGAGGGAACATGTTTTTAAGGATAATGTCTCTTGTCATTGATCTTGAAATCATTATAGCGAAAATCGATGGGAAATCCAAGTTGATATTACTTTTCATTCGCTACCTGAATCCTTTAACCAGTTCCGCCTAAATTACAACATGAAAATCTTTTATACTCTTTAGCGAAACTACTTAAATAAATACAAGCAGCTGAGGGTTTCACAAAAAAGTCAGGAAGTTCTTTTGTTGCTAAGAAAGGTTTTATTTCTAACCCCATGGGAAATAAGAAGAAGGATTAAAAACATGTTATGGTCCCTTATATAGACCGTGGGCCTCAGGGAGGTGTGAAAAAGCCTAAGGACAAGCATTTCCATTGTAATCAGTCAGGACACTAGAAGAACAATTGTCATGTTTTTCACAACAAACAAAATATCGCAGGTAAATTCCATTAACTTGTTATTAAATCATGTTTTATGGCCCGTACTACCAGTACTTGGTGTTTAGATATGGGAGCCACTAATGATGCATGCAATACTTTGCAGGGGTTCCAGGAAACTAGGTGGCTTAGTGATAGAGATATTTATCTGATTATGGGATATGCTACGAGAGTAGCGGTAATTACTGTGGGAGACGTTCATTTAAGCTTTAGTAGTGATAAGAATTTATTTCTAAAATAATGTATTTATGTACCTTCCATTAGAAGGAATTTGATTTTAATTTCTTGATTAGCCTTTTATGGATATTCAATTTCTTTTAATGAACTCGTGGTTATTAAGAAATATAAATATTTTATTTGTTCGGGTACATTGGTTGGTAATATTTATATTGTAAATCCTCTCTCTCCTACACAACAAATTAATATTTTGCATAATTAAATTGGAGTAAATTTAAAGAGAAAGGAACCCTCCTTAGTGAACCAAACGTATCTTTGGTACTTACGCCTAGGTTATCTAATTTAAAAAGGATTCGTAGACTGGTAGCAAGTGGGAAATTAAGATCACTAGAAGTGGAGGCACTTACAGTTTGTGAATCATGTTTTGAATGTACCAAGGCTATAGAGCCAAAGAACTATTAAAGTTGGTTCATTCTAATCTATATTGGCCGATGATAACCCGAGAAAGAGGGGGCTTTAAGTATTTTATGACTTTCATAGAGGATTACTCAAGCTTCGGCTATGTTTACCTAATGCACCATAAATTTGAAGCCTTTGATATTTTTAAAGTTTATAGGGAATAAGTGTAGAAGAAACAAGGTAAAAGTATCACGACACTATGATCTGATCGTGGTGGAAAGTACCGCTTAGTGGAGTTTATGCAATATTTAAAAGCTCAAGGGATTACATCCCAATTGTCTACACCTGGTATACCTCAACAAAATGGTGTAGCAGAAAGGAGGAATAATACTCTTTTGGATATTATTAGGTTCATGATGAGTTATACAGATATCCAAGATTACTTTTTGGGGGCATGATTTAGAAGCGACCACTTATTTACTAAATTTTCTACCTTTAAAGGTGGTCTTTACTACACCTAAGGAATTATGGATTAGGTGTAAGCCTGGTATAAAACATATCTGGATCTGGGTTAGTCCACCACATGTGCTGAAGAGAGATACTAATAAGTTTGAATCATGATCAAAAGTGTGTTTCTTTATAGGTTATCCTAAGGAAACTAAGGGTTACTTATTCTATAATCCTTAGGATCATAAGGTCATTGTTAGAACCAATGCTCTATTCTTAGTAGAGGATTATATGATGGATCATAAATTCATAAGTAAAGTTAGTCTTAAAGATTTGAGACATAACCAATAAGATTATTTAACATTACCAGTGCGTGATAAAATAACACAACGTGTTGACACTAGTGTATCAGCATAGAGACTATATGGTGCAGCCAAATGGTTTTACAGCTCAAGTCCAAGAGGATACATTGTATAAGATTGTAAAGTACATTTATGGACTTAAGAATGCATCTAGAACTTTGAACATCCATTTTAATTAGGCAATCAAATCTTTTGGTTTTATTCAATGTCCGGATGAGTCTTGTGTGTAGAAAAAGTGTAAAAAAAACATAGTAGTGTTTTTATTACTATATATGGATGACATTTTTCTCATAGGAAAAGATGTTGGAATGTTGTCTTCAGTTAGAGTGTGGTTATCTAGCCAATTCGATATGAAGGACTTGGGAGAAGCTAGTCACATTCTTGGGAGCAAGCTTATATGATATCGTAAGAATATGATGTTAGTCTTATCACAAGTGACTTATATCGATTCCATTCTTGTCTGGTTTAGCATGAAAGATTCCAAGAAAGGGTTCCTCCTTTTCAGACATGGAATATATCTATCTAAGGATCAGTGTCCTCAGTCGCATGATGAGATAAAGAAAATGAAAGGCATCCATTATGCTTCGGTAGTTGGGATGTATGATATGCTATGTACTATATCCGATATCTAATTTTTTATTGGCATAGTTAGTAGATATCAGTCTAACCCTGGTCAAGAACATTGGAATGCGATAAAGCATGAACTTAAGTACCTAAAAAAGGACACGAGATTTTATGTTAGTTTACTAGGAAGAGAGTATATTACCTAGTGGGTACACTGACTTGGATTTTTAGTTTAATAAAGATTCTAAAAAGTCTATTTCAAGATATATGTTTACCTTAGGAGTTGAAGCCATTAGTTAGAGTAGTATCATGAAATCATGCATTGTTGATTCCACCATTGAAGCTAATATGTGGTAGCCTCTAAGGAAACCAAGGAAGCAATATGGCTTAGAAAATTGTGCAGTGGAGTGATGTCATAAATACCAATATTTCATTAGAGAACAACCTGGCACACCCTTTCACGAAGAGCTTACCAGCTGGGACTTTTGATAGTCATGTAGAGGGGATGGGAGTCAGATGCATTGCACCATGGCTTTGAGTCTGAGTGGGAGATTGTTAGAGCAGTAAACTGAAACCACACTTTATGAAATAGTTTTAGTTATGGATTTATTGTTAAAATAAAATTAATTTTTCTTATTTTAATGAGAATCATGTATGGACATAATGTTATCATTATTTTATATATTGCTAGTGTCCTTTAATCTACTTAGTAGATGTTCTATTGTGCAGAGTATGACTTACACACAGAGGATCAGATCACCAGTTCTCGTGGAATATAATTTTTATCCTTCATAGTCCTAGATGGAAATGGACACGCCATCTATAGGGCTGTAGCATAATATTTTAGTGTGTCTATCTTGATTACGATAAATAGTATTGTTTCAACTTATTGTTCTAGTACACTTTGTGTGTATTGAACATGATCACTTTGAGGTCATTATCTTTATACTAATTTCATAAGACAATTATACACTTCATGATATTATGTTTACTTAAGGCTCTTAATCTGGATATGCTTGATGGACATGTGCAATAGTTATTTATTGATTTAACCAATGAGATGAAATTCATTATTGGATCAATAATCTTGACAGATTAGGGGTAGTGGTGATTAATGTATGGTCAAAGTCTCTCATAAATGGAATCCAAGTCTCCGTACATAGACTGGTGATACCCCCTTGAGATGCTTATAAGTTTTGTATGTGTCAAACCCTGCTGGTGGATTATGTTAATTCGTCGTTACAAATAAGTTTAGCTGGACCGCTCACAGACTAAAAGAAGTTAATCAAATAAATTATCAGTAATTTATTTTATTAATAGGTATTTGTAAACTTAACATGGTGAGAATTAAGTAAATAATAATGAGGAGCATGAAATATAATTTTGAGTTAAGGAGTAGAGTTACAATTATAATTATGTTGTGGTATTTATGATAAATAATGAACTGGGATTATAATTTGGGTTGGATTAGATTTTCTTGAGGCCCGTTAGGAGCCAAATCCTTATCCTTCCTTAGAGTACCCAGCATAACCTATATATATGCACCTAAGTGTGACACCCTGCCTATTCTAATCCCGGGTGATCCGTCCACTATTAAATTAAAAATGAATCATTAATGGTCTCATTTTTAGCATTACTGTTGAAATCGAATTAATTTACTAATACTCTAATGGCCCGGTGTCAAAATTTTAATCTTTTTATCAACAGGAAATAAATTAAATAATCAATCACATTCACCATTCCAAATGACAATATAATAAATATCAGAGCATCTGAATGAAAAATAACGACTGAAATAAACACACCAGACTGAAATCCAAATATAATCATCCATAATATAAAATCGAATCCAACACTGGAAAATAAAATGGAAGTACAAAGTCTCTGAAATAACCACTAGCTAGAGATGGGAGACATACCCGACTGTGATAAATAAATGATAAATAGAAAATGATAAATGTGGAGACATATACTACCAAGAATCCTGAAACTTCCACAGCTGCTGCAACACGTCAGATGAAAAAACTCCTAAGACTGGCGTCCCTGTGGCTGGGCACCTAAAATGATTTTACAAAAATGGATTTGAAACGGGTCAGAGCCCAAGTAAAATAGTTTGAAAACATTTTAGCAAGTATTTAAAATGCATTAAATAGTACATATTACGTACATGTTATCTCCACGTACTCTCACTTGAGATTCTAACCTTTCAACTATGTGCACGCCTAACGTAGTATTCCTAACCTTCCTAGTTATGCTATCCCACCTAACTAGTTGACCTAAATATCTTCACGTCTAATAATTCATCGTGTCCACCTGTATTTCCCATACAATATGCTAATAAATATCCAAGCCCCTCTTATTCATTAAGATTCACTAATTAATTATTAAGTTCACACATACTTAGATTATTTGAGATATTACTATCTATCTTATCTACTAGTAGACACGTAGTAGAATAAACCACAGGTGTATATACATATATATATATATATATATATATATATATATAAACACCACACTTGTAATATATACTAATATTGCATCCCTAGGTGGAGACCTGCGATGCGGGCACACTCTACTATTAAGTCCCAGTACATCACGTACTAAACAAAGAACATCGGGTTTGGAATCACTCTCGAACCATACATTCACAATTCACAAAAATTTAGAGGCGAATGTAGTTCTGAGCCTTTTGGCTACACACACACCTAATGCACCCAAATGACCGGTCACACCCTTATTAACACGAGTGATTCTCAATACCAAAGTTCTATGTTCTGAGGTACAAGTCAAAATCCTCCTAATGGGCTCATCAGGATAAGATAGCCCACGACGCGAAACCTCAAGTAGCCTAGGTATATTTATATATAATAATTCAAACATTAGGTATTCACGCCACCTATATATATATAACATTAGTATAGGTGTACACTAAACCTATAATATATGTCTCATACGAACTATAATAAATCCCTAATATCCTATATATTAATAAAATCACAGTTATAATTCTTATTGCACATTCCCCAAGTATCTCCCACTACCTGAAGTGTGTCATTTATTCTTTAAAGTATTTCAGGAGGTAATCCACTCATATCCTACTGGTCTAAGTCATAGGTTCTCTCAATTTCCCGTGACACGACAATATCCACCGAATTAGGTTTTATTACTCTACTATGCTTAATTAACCTTAGCCTTAAATCCTCCTTGTGTCTCTAAGTCCCAATCCTAACTTTAGCCTACTGGTAACTCAAAATGTCCCTCACAGTGTTTTAAATGTATGACAAAAGTTCCCTCATTCATCACTTTTAAGTTCAAGGTTAAAAGAGGGAAAATTGTTAAATTTAGGGAAATCGATTCAGCCTTATTCCAAATCGATTAGCTTTTCGAATAGATTCGGCCAAGCGGAGAATTGATTCGCAGTAACAAATCTCGTTTTCTGTATAATACCAGTCACAGGTTCTACGAGTTTTAGCCCTCCAAATTACCATGATCCAATCCCAATCTCCCAACCAAGTGTTCTACACATTATACTACATAAATATATGATTTCTAACGTAATTGAATCATTGAATCATCAAAGAATTCCTTTAAACCAAATTAATTCAACATTAAATTCCAAGATCCCTAGATTATACTTTTTATTCATGAACATCACAAGAACTCGAATTTATCCGTATGTTCATCATAATAATACATTAAATTTGTTCTACATTCATAAAGGGATTAAACCTATTATGATTCCTGCCCAAGAATATGATTTTAGTCTTCCAATTCCGGCCAACATTCATATTTTTTATGGGGTTGTTCATCCTACACTAACATTGATGTTATATATGATCAACAAGTATTAAGATAAATACATGCCTGATATGGTAGGTCTGATTTCTACCAAAAAGATGTCGAAATTATCTTTCTTTCCTCCCGATCGGCGCTCCGGTGGTGGTGGATGTGCAAGATTATGTGGGAATGCCTTCGGAACTCCTCCCCTCCCTCCTCTAGTAACCTATCTGTGATTTCCTAACTTCTAACCCAAACTCCTTCATCCTACCAGATGTTAAAATCCTTGCAAACTCGTAGGTCACTTTTTCCCAAAATTTCAAAAGACCAAAATATCGCTCTGGGGTGCCTGTTTGGCCTAAAAATGCCCCGAGAACCAAACTAAACCCCATGAGTGCACTTTTATGACTATTTGGACCCTTTTGGACACACAGAAGCACTCAAAATGATCATTTGAATCATCGAAAATGAAAGTAAATTTTATTTCCTAAAATTCAGCCTCGACACGACTAATACACGCGTTTCAACTAAATTTATCGTAACTTTCGTATTTATCACTCATGACAATCATAATACTTTATTATCAATTTAATACTCCTTCGCTAAGTAATATTCAATATAAATAAAAATGAATCCTTGTCTCCTTAATTAATATTTATTTTAACCCATATTAATTTCCCATTTTAATTTAATTAATTAGAATATAAAAATCATTAAAATTATGGGGTGTTACATACTTCCCCCTAATAATGGAATTTTGTCCCAAAATTTGAAAAGAGGAAAAATACCTAGTATAAATAACTCTGGATATTTTTCCCGCATCTCATCCTCACGCTATCAAGTAAACTCATCGGCATTATGATGCCCCCACTGAACACGTACCAGTGGAACTACCTTTGACCTCAATCTCCTCTCACTATGGTCTAAGATAACAACTGACCTCTCCTCGTATGAAATATTGGGTTGTAAATAAATCTCCTCCAATGCAATGTGAGTGTGAGCTAACTCATCTCAGAGATATCGCCTCAGCGAAGAAATGTGAAACACATCATGAATCCGATGCAAGTGCTCTGGTAACCCGAGCCAATATGCCCCTGGCCCAATACGCTCAATGACAAGGAATGTCCCCACATGCATTAATGTCAACTTACCTTTCTTACCTAACCTCATTATCTCATTCATAGGAGATACACGTAGTAAAACCTGGTCCCCCACATTAAACTCCAAGAAGAGTCGTTTAATGTCAGCGTTACTATTCTGGTTGTCCTGCGCTATCTATATACGACTCCGAATAAACTCAATTTTGCCTAAAGGATCTTCAATCAACTTTAGCCCAAGTAGCTCGTTGTCCCCCACCTCTAACTAACAAGCGGGTGAACGACAAGGTATACCGTATAACGCCTCAAATGGTACCATGCCAATGGTGAACTGGTAGGAGTTATTATACGCAAACTCCACCACTGGGAGATATTGCTCCTAACCCCCTCTAAAATCAAGGATACATATCCATAGTATATCTTTCAGCATCTGATTCGTCCTCTCTGTTTTCACGTCCGTCTGCAGGTGATAGTTGTACTCAATCACAACTCAATTTCTATGGCCTCCTGAAAACTCTCCTAAAATTGAGACACAAAAATCTTGTCCCCGTCGAACACAATATCAAGTGTCACCCCATGAAATCTTACTATCTCAGTGATGAAAATTTGGGTTCACTATCTCATATTATAATCTGTTTATAGTGGAAGAAAATGGTCAACCAATCCACTATTACCCAAATGGAATCGTGCCCCCTCTATGAAGTAGGAAACCTAGTAATAAAATCCATGGATTTGCTCTCCCATTTCCACATCAGAATCTCTACTAGATTCTGATGGTCCACCTTCACCAGCTGACAAGTGGTACACTTCGAGGAAAACTTTGCAACGTCTCTCTTCATCCCACTCCACTAATACTGCTATCGCATATCTTGGTACATCTTATGCTCTTTAGGATGCATCATAAACCACGACCCGTGTGACTCTTCCATCATCGCATGTCGCAAGTCCTCCCCCTCCGGGACAATCAACCTCCCATTGAAGCATAAGCCTCCCTATGAACTCATGGAGTACAACTTTGCTCCCCCGACTAGAATTTATGGAATCCACTTATAAAAAAATAGATCTGCTGCTTAGGCCTGTACCACCCTCGTGACAATCTGGGGTGTGATGGTCATAACAGTGATAAATGATCTAGCAATTGAATCCTGATGTCCCAGCTCCTTCCATTTCTCCTTCCAAACTTCTGTTACACCCCCCACTGGCATGCCGCTTAATGCGTCTACCACCACATTAACCTTCCCTAGGTGATACTAGATTTCAACTGATAATCTTGTATAAATTTTAGCCACCTACACTGACGCATATTCAACTCTCTCTAAGTGAACAAGTACTGCAGTGACTTATGATTTATGAACAGGAGAAATCTCTCCCCCCCAAAGGTAGTGTCTCCAAATTCGTAGCGCAAACATGACTGCCACTAAATTTAAATCGTGGGTGGGGGTAATCCCTCTCATGAGGATTAAGCTTGCGGGAAACATAAGCTATAGCCCTATCCTCCTGTTGTAGAAGACCCCCAAGTCCCTATAGGGACATGTCCGTAAAAACAAGATACTCCACTCCTGCCCTGGGAAGTGCGAGTACGGGTGCTGAAGTTAACTTATCCTTTACCTCATCAAAGGCTAACTAACAAGCATCATCCCAGATAAATGGTATGCCTTTACGAGTCAAGTTACTCAACGGACTCGCAATGTTCAAAAATCCCCAAATAAACCGTCTCTAGAACCTGGATAATTCTAAGAAACTGCGCACCTCTGTCGGTGTCGTGGGATGTCCCCACTCCCTTACCACTTACACTTTAATACGATCCACTGATATCCCCTTGGCAGATACAATATGACCGAAAAACTGAACCTCACATACTCAAAACTCGCATTTCTCCAACTTAGCGTACAACTGGTGTTCGCGCAATGTCTATAAAACATGACGCAGATGCTTGACATGCTCCTCCTCAGTCCGAGAAATAACCGAGATGTCATCAATAAAGATAATGACAAACTGATCTAAGAACTCTCTTAACACCCTATTCATCCAGTCCATAAACACAGCTGGCACGTTGGTTAGCCCAAATGACATAACCCGAAACTCGTAAGACCCATATCTCATCAGAAAGTCAATCTTAGATATATCTTCCTCTCGAATGCGCAATGTTTGGTATCCCGACCTCAATTCTATCTTAGAGAAGTAGGCGGCTCATCTTAACTGATAAAATAAGTCATCAATTCTGGGTAATGGATACTTATTATGTATCATGACTTTATTTAACTCTCGGTAATCCACACATAGTCGTAAATATCCATCCCTCTTATTTACAAACAGTACTGTAGCACCCCAAGGCAAAGTACTCATAGGAATATAGCGCTTTCCCAATAGCCGCTCAATCTGATCCCATAGCTCCCTCATCTCCATAGGATCCATACGAAAAGGCACCCAAGCTATCGACCGAGTGCTTGATGATAAATTAACAAAAAACTCAATCTCTCTGCTAGGTGGCAATCCCGGTATCTCTTGAAATACATCTATGAACTCACGCACAATTGGGATCGAATATACGGAAATAACTACTCCTTGAGAGGTCTCCTCCTCTATATAATACAAATGAGTTGACAATCCTTTGGGATGAGGCATCACCAGTAAGAACATCTTCTGGCCTGAAATCACAAACACTATGCTCCTATTATAACAGTCAATCATGGAATTGCTAGCCAATCCATAGCAATAATGGCATCATACTCCGACATATCCAACACAAGCATATCGACCGGCAAAACAAGTCTCCTAATATCTATACTCACACCCCTATTGATAAAGAATATAATTTTCCCACTACCCAGTGGTGAGTCGACACATGTGAATGTACTATCGACCGTGTCTAGCAATCCTATGGCTCGTGCAAATCTAGTGGCGATGAAGGAGTGTGAAGCCCCAGTGTCAAATAAAATGTGCCCGAAAGTCTCATATATAATAAAAATTACCCACTACTTCAGCTGGAACCTATGGAACTACGGTGTGGTGGATGTTATATACACGCCCATACTATAACTGCCCCTGATGAGGTGGGGCTACTAGAACAGCTGGTAGTGTAGGCAATGCTGGCATAGGCTAGTGTTGGGAGGGCAGTGGGAACTGCTGGAACTATGGACTTATAAGTCTTTGGGGGTCTTTATAAGTGCCCTGCTACTATTAAACTCTACCCTTATTAGGGAAATCCTAATGCTTGTGGCCATTTTTACCATATATGAAACACCTACCTGTGAAATTTCCTCCCCTCTGGCCCTGTTGGCCATTACCACCTCTCCCCTGCCCCTGCTGAAAATGTTGTTGGCCCGGCTGACCCTGCTGGCCGTGATGGCCCTGCCCAAATCCAGCTTTTCCCTGCCTGTAATCTCTCGAACTAAAATTCTTAAAAGCATCCCCCGGTGGGAACCCTTCTCACTCGGCCTCGACTGACTCTGAGTTGATAGTACCACACTAGCACTGCTACCCCCAGTCCTTCCCTACTGGTTGGAATCTTTTGAGATACTTCTTCCCTTTAAGTGGAAGAGGTGGTCCTAACAGTGTAGTCAAGCAGTGTTGAACACATCCGTATATTTCTTTAAAGCGGGATTATCCAATAAATGTTGTCGGATCCTCCAGGTAAGACAATCCATAAACAACTATATCTTCATCTCTTCCATACTCACCTCCTCGGGGACAAAGTTTGATAGCCTAGTAAATTCCTCCTCATACTCCACTACAGTCTTCCCCTCCTGTGACATATCTAAGAATTTCCTCCTCATCTCACTCTGAACGGTGGACGGGAAGTATTTGCGATCAAACCGCTCCCAAAACTCCTGAATCATCATGGTGTATCTCTCCTATGCGGTGGTAATAGACTCCCACCACTGTTAGGTGTGGTGACAATTATTATGAAACATAAATAAATACGAGAGAAGAAATTACCAAGGAAGAACAAGGAATGTAAAATGTCAATCACACAACAAAGGATGTACGTGGTTCAGCAAAGATGTGCCTACGTCCACGGTGGTGTAGTCGATATTATTTCTATATACTCCGGAGAGCAATTACAGAGAATACAAAATTGTCCTTTTTCCCCAGACCTAGGGTTTAATATATACATGTACATGTAGGTAAGTGGAGGTGATGGGTTCCCCCACGTCTTCCATCTCCCCTATAACTTCCCTTAATGAGAACGTGGGGGGAGACCGGATCAAAATAAGAGATGAGGGACCTGGACTTTGGGCCACCTGGACTGGGCTACTCGTCCAGGCCCATGTTCCTAACTTCGGGTACCCACAATTGCCCCTAAATTTGTTGGGACATGTTTATGGGCTCAATAGATTTAAATGATTAGCCATAATGGCTGTTTTGCAATTCTTCGGAAATCGTGAAGCTGATTTTGGCGGCACCCGCTTCGTATCTTGTGCACTATGATTAGTAGAATTTGAAGGTTTCTTGGAATAGGTACTTCCCTATTGTCGCTCCAATTTTTCCAGCACTTTCTCATTCCTTGTGAGTTCTAGCACTTCGTACCTTCTTCTCTCAATCTCCAGTCTCATTCCTTTATTGCCGTTTGGGCTCGTGCTTCTTCATCGTTCGAATTGGTCTTCTATCTTGTAAGTTCCCTGCATCTTTTCTCTATGCTTTGTCTTTGAGTTTGTAGTTTTCTAGGGCTTTTCAATGGCAAAGATTGGGAATAGGTTGGTCTCTGAGTTCAGGAAGTTTTACAACATTCTCGAGTAGGTAGATATCGAGTGCTGTTCCTCCCCTCCTAGAAACGTTACAGAGAAAGATGATGCTCACTGGATCCATGTTCTGTTGTTTTCCCAAGGGGGACTCACTTTTCCTCCCAATGATTTGTTCCTGCATTTCTTTGGCTATTTCAATATCGTTCCTGTACAATGTTCGCCCAATGTGTGGAAAATAGTAAATGGTGTCCATAGGATAAATCAATTGTATGGAACTAGGCTAGGGGTCGTCGAGGTCTGTTTCTGTTACTCCTTTTCTTGAACTAGTTCTGGTGTCCTTTACTTCAAAGCTAGGAGCCCTGACAGGGTATTGGTAGTAAATCTACCTGATTCCCATAAGGACTACTGGCAAGAAGGTTTCCTTGTTAGAAATTGGCAGTTTTCTCCCCAATTTGAAGGGTCGAGGTCTGAGAGGTTCTTTGTCCCCTTTTATGGGGAGGAATACATAGGTAGACATTGTACTGTTATTTTGATTTTTGTTGATTTGTAATCCTTCTAACTCTTCTTTGCTTTTTCTTTCGCAGCGAAGTCAAAGAATTTGGAACCTGCACTCAACGAGGTCCTTCTTTCAGAATTGGTGAAGGCTTGGAAAATCAGGGAGCCTTTAGGTGACGACGAGCACCCCAGATCTGCTTCCTTCCTGCTCGAGTACAAGAACGTTGGCTCCAGCTTTATAGTATGGCCTGTGGATAGTGTCCCAGAGTTTTAGTCATCTGAAGAGACTGCTACAGGTCCTATTTAATTAGACGAGGAAGTGAGTAGCTCTGAGAGTGACATTGTTAGAGCTATAAGTGATCTGCGGGGAGAGAGCTCTAGCAGTAATAGCTCCTCTGATCGTAGGGAGGTTTCTGAAGCTCGAGGATCATCGAGTACCTCTAGCAGTTCGAGTGAAGGAATGGCTCCACCGTAGAAGAACCTGATTCGGGATGATGACGATGAAGACCACATGCTCCTCGCACAGAGGTCAAAGAAGCAAAAATCTGCCTCGGGGGCTGTGGCTATTGGTTCCCGATCTTCTACTCAGGATCAGGAGAGGAAAAGGAAGGAAGAGGAGCAGGTGAGATAAAGAGAGAGGAAAAAGGAATAAGAGAGGAAGAAAATAGAGGAGAAACGGAAGGTAGAGGAGAGGAAGATGAAAGAGAGCGAGAAGGAGGAGGAGAAGAGGAGGGCTGAAGCGAAGACGAAGGTCAGGCAGGCCTTAGTCCCGGTGTCTTATCTTCCCGAGGGGGCCTCCATGGTAATTTCTCCCCAACTGGCCCCGACTTTGCTTGAGAGAGTTGTCCTCCCGGCTGATCGCCAAAGGGCAGTAAGGTCAGAGCACTTAGCCCTTCAGGCTAGTCAGAGGCTTGCTCTGGTAAGTTTTTTTTCCCTTTTTTTTATGTTTTTCTGACTTCCCCCATTTTCCACTTCTAATGCCTTCCCTTTCCTGGAGTTTGATACTGACTTCATCGTGCTGTATCATACACGCGATGAGCTGGTGAAGAAGAATAGTGAGCTAGAGCAAGAGAACTCTGCCCTGAAGCTGAAGGGTAAAGAGCTCGAGGCCAACTTCAAAGCCGTTGATGCTGCTCGAATTTCATCCGATTTGGCTCTTTCCACCACCAACAAGGAGAAGGACGCTGTAGTACAAGATCTGAAGGAGCTGAGAAAGGTGTATGACTTGGTTTGCTCGAGCAAACTTACAGTCGTTGAGGAGAACAGGGTGCTCACTGAAGATCTGAAGAAGAAGGAGTCTGAGGCTGTTACTTCGAAGGAAGACTCTTATAATTCTGGTCGGGCCGTAGCATATGAGGATGCTGAAGTTCAGATAGGTTATATTAGTCGTCTGAACTTCAAGAAAGGATGGAACAAGGCTCTCATTACTGCTGGAGTAGATGTTGCATCTCCTCTTTTTGATGAGCACGACCTAGGGTCGAGGCCAGTCGTAGATGAGGACTCTGCCCCAGCCTTTGAAGGCTCTGATCCTGTTCCTCAGGCGTCCCCTATTGACGTTTCTCCTGTTGAGGTGACAGAGACCACCCCTACCGAGGGTAGTTCTCCTGTTGATGCTAATAAGGGAAAAGGGCCATCAACCTCTGGGCCATATGAGGTTGTTAATTAGTTGTCTGATAGGATTGCTTTGTATTTTTGTTTTTTTTCAGTCTGTAAACTTTCTTTTTTCAGTTCGATGTAATCTCAATCTTCATTAATGAAAAAGGCTTCATTTCTGCTTGTTCTAATTTGTCCCTTTCTCTCCTTTTTCTTTCTTTTGCTTGTAGTTAGTTGATGTGGATGGTTACATTCCTGCTACTTCCCAAATTGGGTAGGACCCTTGGTCCCAATGCGAGTCTCGAAGTTCGCCAGGCCTTCGTTAAGCTTTGCAAGTCCCTTAGGTCTAGAAATCAGAAGTACAAGGAGCAATCTGAACTCGTGGCCAAGCTGAAGGACAGGCTCCAGGAGATGGAGGACATTGGTGCTTCAGTGCAAGAGGAGGTCAATGTGCTGAGAACAAAACTATTAGAGGCCTCCCAGATCAATCAAGTCGGGGAGGTTCTTCAGCAGGAGAATGAAGACCTGAGGAGAGAAGTCTTACGACTCAGGGAGCATGCGCCGAGCACTGTTCGAGAAGTATTACAAGGCTCCTCATCATCGCAAACTAGAGCTGATCATAATGTTACTCCTCCTATGTCGTGAGGTCCCACTCGCCCTCCCCTTCCGCGAGCTGGTAGGAGCACCAGGAGTAGAAACAGGGAAGCAGAAGAACTTCGTGATAGGGAAATGGAAGAAATCCGTGGTGATGTTCAGCGAGCTTATGTAATCGCTGCTGGGCTTCAGAGGGACGTTACTCGATTGCGGCACTTGTTCAAGAAAGGCCCTCGGCAAGTGTGGGCTGACGGTTATGATCAAGGTTGGTCGGATGCTCCAAAAAGGTTGTCTGAGTTCGAGGAGCTTTCTTTTTTCAGGGGGTGGCTAAGTGCCCTGAAGGAGCTGCAAGTCCCGAGGAACTCGGTGCTATGGTATCATCATGAGATGTCTTCCTCCACACTGATGCCTAACCCATTCCGGAGGGATGATCGATGGATCCCCATCGATGCTATTCCTCGGCAATTATTGGAGTCGGATACGAACGAGGTGGTGGAAGAGTTAGCTCCTTCTCCTGATGACGGACGAAGAGCTCGAGTGGCTGATTATCTTGCTCGGAGGCTTCCACCCCATTGAGATTTTGCTAGTTGTTATTTTTTTGTATTTTTTATAATGTAAATGTTTTGGGCGAGCTTGTCGACTAAACATGTATTACCATTGTTATACGTATGATAGATTAATGAAAAGTTTATGTTTCAGGCAATTTTGCCGACTAAACGTGTGCATCCTACTTTTCATATTCTTGCTGGTCTATAATATTTTTTGTTTTGTTATGCAAGTGTCCCCCCAGTCCAGTATAATACCAATATACCATTGTGCTCCACTTTACCTTTTAGGTTGTGTCGTCACACTCCCTTAGGCCTAAGTGGGGCAATTGGCGAGGACACACCTGGTGTTGGATGTCTTCATCCGATCAGGATTTTACTCAACCGAAGTAGGTTTGATGACTAGTATAAAATTTGGTCGTATTGCCTAAGGATCCCCTGTAGGGCTTCATATATTGCTAGGGGCAATGCTAAGAGGTCTCTCGTGTTTTATGACGATGACCTGAGGAGGGGTATTTCCCTGCTATAGTGATTAATGTGCTTGTTATTTGGAAAAGATATGCGATGAATGCAGCTGTCATCAATCAGAGTGTAACCAATTAAGTAACTTTCATTAGTAATAAGGAAAATGAACTTCTGTTTTCATAATAAAAGAATACAAGAAAAAGATCTAAAAATAGAATTTCTTGAGATTAGCTGCATTCCATGCTCGTGGTATTTCTCTTCCCTCCATCATTTCCAGGTGATAGGCACCTTGCAGATCGTCTTTAGTTACTTTAAAGGGTCCTTCCCAGTTTGGGCCTAGCTTGCCGTCTGACGACTTCACTGTGATGCCCAGGACTTTCCTTAGAACATAGTCCCCAACTTGGAATGTCCTCGGGCTAACCCTTTTGTTGTAATGCTTCGCGAGCTGTTGCTGATAGTTCGCTAATTTCACCAGGGCTAGCTCTCTGCGTTCGTCGGCTAGGTCGAGTTCGGCGAGCAATGCTTCATCATTCAGGCCTTGGTCGACAAGGGTGTATCTCATTGTTGGCAAACCTTCTTCTAGTGGGATGACTGCTTCCATGCCATATGTCAGCGAAAATGGGGTTTTTCCTGTTGCTCGCCGAGGAGTGGTTCGGTACGCCCATAGGATATGGGGTAGCTCTGTTACCCATGCGCTTGTGGCTTGCTCTAATATCTTCTTTAATCCATTGATCACAGTTTTGTTGGAAGCTTCATCTTGGCCATTTCTCTAAGGGTAGGCCACCGAACTAAAGTGGTGTCTGATCCCGTGTTCGTTACAGAAATTCTGAAAGGGGCCACTTTTGAACTGCGTTCCATTATCGGTGATGATGGTTCTGGGGATTCCAAACCGAGTGATTATATTCCTCCATATAAACCTTATCATATCAGCATCTCGGATGTTCACCAGGGGTTCTGCCTCGATCCATTTGGTGAAGTAGTCAGTCACAACCAACAGGTATTTGCGATTGCCGGCAGCGGTAGGCAGTGGTCCCACGATGTCCATTCCCCATTGGGCGAAGGGCCATGGGCTGGACAGGGACTTCAGGTCGCTGGTGGGTTGGTGGGCCATAGGAGCATGGAATAGTCATTTCAAGCATTTGCGGACATATACTGCGGAGTCCTTTTGCATATATGGCCACCAATAGCCTTCCTTCATTGCTCGAAAGGCTAGATACCTTCCTCCGATATGACTTCCATAGATTCCTTCGTGAAGCTCGTGTAGCACTTGCTCGACATCACCTGGGTGGACGCATCTAAGGTAGGGACTGGAGAAGGATTTCTTATACAAGTCGCCTCCTGTGGATAAGTGAAAGCGAGCAGCTTTGACTCTTATCCGGTGGCCAGTTTTTTTGTCATCTGGGAGCGTTCCATCCTTTAAATAGTCCTTTAAGGGGTCCATTCACCTGGGGGTTGATCCCACCTGGAGTATTTGTTCCACGTTTGGTAGCTTACTATAGTGGTTAATGCTCGAACAAATGAGGAAATCGATGGGGATGACCCTTTTAAGGTTAGAGTCAACTGCTGAACTTAAGGTTGCTAAGGCATCAGCATGACTGTTTTGCCCCCTAGGAAACTGCTGGACGTTGATCTCTTCAAAGCTTGACATTAATTTTCTCACTAAGGCGAGGTAGGCTGCCATTCTTTCATCTTTTGCATTGTAATCTCCACTTATCTGATTGGAGACTAGTTGAGAGTCGCCGAACACCTGTAAACGTTTTGCTCCTAGAGTTTGTGCCTTTTGGAGATCGGCTATTCGGGCTTCGTACTCTGCTTCGTTGTTGGAGGCTGTAAATCCAAGCCTGATTCCTTGTTCGAGGATTGTGTTTTCTGGAGTGATGAGAATAATGCCTACCCCTGCCCCCTTTGAGTTGGAGGCTCCATCAACGAAGAGTTTCCAGGTTCTCTCTGTTTCTTGGTTCTTCTCTTGCCATGTTGGTTGAGGTTGGTCAGAGAGTTCTTCGCCCGTGAATTCGGCTATGAAATCAGCAAGGATCTGACCCTTGATAGCTGTCATTGGTTAAAATTGGATGTCAAATCGACCGAGCTCGACTGACCACTTAGACAGTCTGCCCGATAAGTCCGCTTTCCTTAGGACTGCCTTAAGGGGATGCAATGTAAGGACGATGATAGTATGAGATTCGAAATAATGCTTCAGCTTACTCGAGGCTATTACTAGTGCAAAGGCAAGCTTCTCCAATGGCAGGTACCTTTGCTCGGCATCTAATAAGGTCTTGCTCGCATAGTAGATAGGGTGTTAGATTCCAGCAACCTCGCATATTAACGCAGAGCTGACAGTGTGATTGGATACGGAGAGGTACAGGTACAGAGAATTCGTTTGCTGCGGTATGACAAGCAGCGGTGGAGAGCTTAAGTAGGACTTGAGCTCGTCCAAAGCTCGCGAGCAGTCTGGGCTCCACTTTATCGGTTTACTCCCCTTTAAAAGATGGAAAAAAGGCTTGCACTTCTCGAAGGATTTGGAGATGAAGCAATTTAAGGCAGCGAGCATTCCAGTGAGCTTCTGCACGTCCCGGATTGTTCAAGGGGGTTGCACCCTGTTGATTGCATCGATCTGGTCTAGATTAGCTTCTATGCCTCTCTTACTGACCAAGTACCCAAGAAATTTTCCTGACTGGACACCGAAGGAAAACTTGCTCGCATTAAGTTTCATTCGGTACTTCCTGAGGATTTCGAAGGACTTTGACATGTCCGAGAGGTGATTTTCCTTCTTTTTGCTCTTAACGAGCATGTCATCGATGTAGACCTCCATTGTGTCTCCCATTTGATCCTTGAACATTTTAGTGACCAGCCGCTGATAGGTTACCCCTGCATTCTTGAGCCCAAAGGGCATGACCTTGTAGCAATATAACCCAACTGTCATGATGAACGTCGTTTTGTCCTGGTCTGGGGCATACAAGGGGATCTGGTGATATCTTGAGTATGCGTCCAGGAAACTCATTCGCTTGTGAGCTACAGTGGCGGCTACTAGTTGGTCTATCTTTGGGAGGGGGAAACTATCCTTAGGGCATGCTTTGTTGAGGTCAGTGAAGTCGATGCAAACTCTCCACTTCCCATTATTCTTCGGAACTACTACTGTGTTGGACAACCACTTGGGGAATTGCACTTCCCATATGGATCCTACATCTAGTAATTTTTCGACTTCCTTTTCGATCGCTTTAGCCTTCTCGAGTGAAATTCTCCGTGCCTTCTGCGTGATTGGCTTGAATGTGGGGTCGACGTGCAGCTGATGATAGACCATACTAGGATCGATTCCAGGTAGCTCGTATGGTTCCCATGCGAAAACATCTACGTTGTGCCTTAGCAAGGTTGTCAACTCCTTCTGTTCTTGGTCGGTAAGAGATGCTCTAATCAAGAAGACTCTGCTAATGTCACTAACTTCTGCCATAACTTCTACCAGGTCCTCGACGACACGCTCGGAGGGGAGGAGCCTGGTATCCTCTACGCCAGGTCTTCCGTACTTTAATTTCTATTTGGAAGGTATCACACCTTCTTCAACTTTCTCGCTGGGTTGACCAGCCTTCTTCTCTGGCTTTGGTCGGATGGCTGTTATGAAGAACCTCCTTGCCATCGCTTAGTCGCCGTGGATCTCCATTACTCCTCGCTCGGTTATATATTTGAGCTTTTGATGGTAAGTCGAGGGGACTGCCTTCATCGAATAAAGCCATCCCCTGCCGAGGATGGCCTGGTACGGTGAGTCGATGTCAACTACCAAAAACTCGATCATCTTATCGACGTTTCCAGAACGCATTGGCAGTACTATCTTGCCCAGGGGCATGGTTATTTTTTCAGTGAAGCCGACCAAAGGAACAGTAGTTCCTTTAGGTCTGCGATGCTCAACTTCAATTTCCTGAATAGGTCGAGGTACATTACTTCAGATGAGCTTCCTTGATTGACGAGCAGCTTGTCGATGTCAAAGTTGGCTATCCTGAGTGTAATGACCAGGGCATCATGATGTGGGGTCCTTACTCCCACCAGATATTCATCTGTGAAAACAATATGCTTGTTATAGTTGACGTCCTCTGCTCGTCGACACTTTCCTGACTGTGACTTTCCTGGATCGATTTGAAAAGCCTGCATTACCTCTGTAAGCTTTTTCATTTCCATTCGAGCTGAGTTCCCTTGTATCTGCTTGACGTCAGATGCTCTGTGGATTACTGCGAACTCATGTCCAACATCATCCTCCAGCACGTTGTTAGGTCTCCCCTCTCTGTTGGCAGCCACTTTCTCTGCCCTCTTTTCCACAAAGTCGTTCAAATGCCCAAACTTGGCCAACTCCTCGAGGTGAGACTTAAGAGCTTTGCAGTGCTCGGTCTTATGTCCTCCCTCTTTGTGAAAAGCGCATCTTAACGCATTGTTCCTCTTCGAGGGATCTCCTCCCATTTTCCTGGGCCACTTGATGAATGGCTCATCTTTGATCTTCGTGAGAATTTTGTAAATTGGTTCTTTGAAGACGGTGTTGATGGCCTGGAATGATTTCGACGCATCATGGTTTCCTCCGTTCTTGGAGCCATTTTTGCCCCCGTTCTTTCCTCCTTTCTTCTGGTTCTCAGTTTTCTCACTTCCCTTGGTAGTGAGTTTAACTCGACTGTTTTCTCCTGTATTAGAACGGGTGACATCTTCCACCTTTGCGTATTTCTCTATTCGGGCCATTAGGTCGTCAATAGTCATAGCTTCCTTCTTTGTCAGGGACTGGTATAGGAGGGAAGAACTAGGGAGTCCAATTTTGAAGGAGGCCACTGCCACTTCCTCTGCGCAGTCCGCGATCTCATTGAATAGCTCCCAGTACCTTTTCGCGTAGTCTCGGAGGGTCTCTTGAGGCGTTTTCTTCATTGTTAGCAAAGCATCCATCCTTTTGGGATGGGAGCTACTAGTAATGAATCGGGCCGTAAAAAGTTCGGCTAGGGATTTGAAATTCCTGATCGATCGGTGGGGGAGCCTTTCGAACCACTTCTCCACTACATCATGCAGGCTCGAGGGAAAAATGCGGCACATCAGGGCATCTCGATGATTCCAGAGGGTCATGACCTGTCGGTATTGCCTGACGTGATCGATGGGATCAGTCTTCCCGTCTTAAATCTTGAACCTTGGAATGGTAAATTTCTTGGGGGCTTCCTCCTCTTCGATTTCTCTCGTGAAGGGTGACTTCATCTGGGTTTTGAGAGCTCGCCTTGCGAGTTCTCTGGTTGATCTTGTTCCGTGGTGAGCAGGATGTTGGTCCATCTCCCTGCGGACTAGATTTCGTATGTTATCGTCGCTGTGAGTAGGGCTTTGGTAGCGGCGAGCTCTTCGCAGCTGTTCGCGGAGGTCGTCGTCTGACTCGCCTCCTTCGACCTTTTGAGATTCTCGCCTAGGGCTCCTTCCTCAGCAACGAGACTTGCTCGCCTGAGGGCTAGGAGTGCAGTACGGATGTCTCCTGTTATCAAGATGAAGCTCCCTCTCTAGTCTTTTCCGTTTTCTTCTTAAGCGAGCATTCTTAGCCTCGTATCTGCGGGAAGACTCCCTCTGCTCGTGGAGCCTTGCCTCGTACGCATCAATCAATCTGGATATCTGTGTGGACCTCGCTGGCCCCTGACTTTCTTCTGAGGCTGGCCTTTCCAGGCGAGCTCTCTGATCTGAACGTCGAACTTCAGACCTAATCCTCCGAGGAGAAGGTGACTCTTGAATATCTCATGCCTGAGGGGCATTGCTGCTGTGACCAGACATCTTAAACTCCTTTCTTAGTGTGGGCTCTTCTCAGGGGAAGATGAACGCTTCCCACAGACGGCGCCAATTGTGGTGACAATTATTATGCAACACAAATAAATACGAGAGAAGCAATTACCAAGGAATAACAAGGAATGTAAAATGTCAATCACACAACAAAGGATGTACGTGGTTCAGCAAAGATGTGCTTACGTCCACGGTGGTGCAGTCGATATTATTTCTATATACTCCGGAGAGCAATTACAGAGAATACAAAAATTGTCCTTTTGCCCCGGACCTACGGTGTAAGATATGCATGTACATGTAGGTAAGTGGAAGTGATGGGTTCCCCCACGTCTTCCATCTCCCCTATAACTTCCCTTAATGAGAACGTGGGGGGAGACTGGATCAAAATAAGAGATGAGGGGCCTGGACTTTGGGCCGCCTGGACTGGGCTACTCGTCCAGGCCCATGGTCCTAACTTCGGGTACCCATATTAGGCATCCCAAACTAGCTTAAAAGTAACATGTATCTAATTCTATATCTTTGTGCACTCATACATCATCAAATGCCAATGGATATCCTTCTTTTATTTGCTCACTGCAACTACATCGGAGCTCCCCTTAAACTCGAGAGGGCGAGCCTTCTGAAAGTTATCTCTAACTCTCTCCCAGCAGAAGGAAATGAGTGTTCAATAGCTGGAGCTACATCCTAAGACCGGGGTGGAACCTGAGGTGCCTGTTGGGAAAAATTAGTGAAGGCCGCATTAACTGTCTGTGCCATAATGGAGAAAACCTCGGTAGCATTCATAGTCCCTGGGGACGGAGCTGGCTACGGCTGGGACTGTGCCTCTGGGGTGGCTCCTGGTGCATGTCGAGGAGGAATATGAAACGAAAAATAATTTCTATAAGTCCACAATTCAATATATATATAAAAATAGCTGAAGATGAAAATGCGCAATACAGAATACCACAGTTCTAATAGTAGGGATCTCGTCAAAGAATGGTACGCTGAATATCGTAGTAATATGCACAGATCCTATAGAAACTAGAATCTCATGTTATGGTACGATCTGTGATACCCCACCTATTCTAATCCTGGGTGATCAGTCCATTATTAAATTAAACAAGAATCATTAATGGTCTCATTCTTAGCATCACTGTCGAAATCCAATTAATTTACAATACCCTAATGGCCCGGTGTCATAATTTTAATCTTTTTATTAATAGGCAATAAATATATATTATACCTCTAATACAATTGTATTAGAGGTCTAAATACAATTAATTATCTTTCAATTGATGATGAAATCGTGGTTGCCTTTAAGTGGGGAAATGAAAGAACCCAACTAAAATAAATGATTCATATACCCTCATGACTCTCCATTTCATTATCCTTTCGTCTTATAGCTTTCATTTTTTTGTAGGTTGGCTCTTATTAATATCATCATTTGTGGGATTAGTTTTTCCATTCTGAGTTCGACCATGGCAACCCCTCAATCAAAAACCCGACCTTACCCGATTTAACCCATCGAAAAAACAAACTCGCTACTGACCTAAAACCATTACCTCCGGCGAAGAAAATTCTGGCGACCTATCAACTCGGAGTAACCCGACCCCCTGCTGCCATCTCCGTCCAGAATCAATCACCAAATTACTGGTGACCACCTTATACCTTCCATTCCTCCACACCGAAATACACCATAAGGGACCAAAACCCATAATCCAACCAAAAAAAAGGGATTCATTATTTATGTATGTGTGTATACAACCTCAACTTCAACCAAAGTGTAAATTTGTTAACACTTTGGTATAATCCGATCGATGCCACTTTTTTTATTGTCCAAATCATGAATTATTTGTGTCTTCATCATCTAATCAATTAAGGTTAAAAAACACAAGGGAAAATAATAAGGATTGACCCTGGTTCGATATGGTTCTTCATATATAATCCAAGCATATTTTTGTTTATCATTTTGCTTATTTTGGTCATGTATAGTCCATATGGAATGGATCAGTTACAAGGGTATGGCTGATATTTATCGCATCATCTTTTCTTTGCAGTGATGTATTGATGATCATAATCTGGAGATTGCTCGAAAAGAAGAGAAGTGGAGAGAGAGAGAGATGGATCAGAATATCAATTCTTCAACAAAAAATCCTCTGCGAGATAGATTTTGGTAAGGTTATGTTTAAGTCCCTTAACGGTTCATTTGAAATGTTGGAATGATTTTTCTAAACTGTTTAATAACACATGAGACGTTGTTTTTCATCAAAAGAATTTTTTCTAATGTTGAGGCGGAGTTTTATTAAATAAAAATTGACGTTCAAGTCGTTCGAGCGACAAGACAGTGTCGTTTAAGAAATAATGCAATGTTGCGCGATGTCCTCGTTCGAGCGACAACTCATCTCGTTCAAGCAACATCCTATTTTCTCTTGAGCTAAACTTCTGACTCAATTTTGTTATATATACCTGATTAAATGAGTCATTTTTTCTGAAGAAGAGCTTGGTTTTTCAAATACACAAAAACTGCAAACTGCAGAATTATTTTGTCTTCTTCAGTTAAGGTTTAAAACTTTGTTTTTCAATTCACAAAAAATCCCAATAGTTTAGTGAATCGTTTTGGAACCCAAGATATGCTCTTGTTAAAGTTTCTCTATTAGAGAGGGTAAATCTATGGATAATGACTGCGTGCCATTGGGAGTACTTGTGGGTCCTCCTGGATGATTCAGAGCTGCATGTTCTTATGGGTTTGATGTGGTTGATCCATTGTTGACTCTAGGCCACACGTCTATGTGAGTGTCTATGGATATTCATTGCAGATTTCATTGTGTATATAAGTTGCGATTTACTTTTTCATAGTGAAACAAAAAGGTTTTCCATTTGGAGTTTTTCCTGAAATCTTTGTGTCAACAATTTATTTGTGATGGTTTGATTTTAACCACCTAGATGTATGTGTTAGGATTTAAATATAGTTGATTTAAAAATTGAATCCAATTAAATAAGATTAAATTGGAATTTACCAATTGGTTGAGATCGTTATCACATAGCTTTCTCATTTTGTAATTTAGATGTCCACTAATGGGAGTTCAACATTTGTCTTGTGCTAAATATGGAAGTTCCTTTTTATTGTTACAGTTGAATAAAAAGAACTCCAAATGCATTCTATAGCTTATGTTTTAGAAATTGAATTTCTTTTGACAATCACATACAGTTAAAAATACATCGGGTCTGTATGTGATTGTTTAGTTTGTGCAAATGATATTTTATATGTTATGAACTAAATGTGATTGTTTATATTCATTGTTTAATTAAGCTACTACATCAAGTAAGTTTTTAGCAAAAAAATGAAGATTGCAGTGTGTGGGTACCACCATAAGGCCTGGACGAGTAGCCCATCCTCAGCGGCCCAAAACCCAGGCCCATCACTTCTGGTATTCATCCATTTACTCCACGATGCCATGAAGAGGAGTTGTGGGGGTACACGATCCCATGAAAGGGAGATGGCTAATAAAGAGGAACCTATCACCCCCACTACTTCAAGACATACATGTATAAATTAAACCCCAAGTCCGGGGCAAAGGACGAGTTGTATTCTCTTTACTTACTCTTCAGATTATAGAGAAATAATACTGACTGAACCACCGTGGACGAAGGCACTTCTTTGCTGAACCACGTATCTTCGTTGTTGTGTGATTGGTCTTTTATTTGTTTTTTCTTGGTTGTCACCTCTTTCATATTTATTTGTGCTGCATAATAATTGCCTTCCACAATTGGCGCCGTCTGTGGGAACCGTTTATCTTTCCTTGAGAAGAGCCCACACCGAGAAAAAAATCTAAGATGTCTGATCACAGCAGCAACGCTCCTCAAGCAGGAGACATTCAGGAGCCACCCGCTCCTCGCAGGATTAGGTCTGAAGTCCGACGTTCTGATCAAGGGGCTCGCTTAGAAAGTCCAGCCTCAGAAGAAAGTCAAGGACCAGCGAGGTCCACTCAGATATCCAGATTGATCGATGCATACGAAGCAAGGCTCCACGAGCAGAGGGAGTTTTCTCGCAGGTATGAGGCTGAGAATGCTCGCCTGAAAAGAAGACTGGAAAAACTGGAAAAAGAACTACGTCCTGATACCAGGAGACGCCCCTATCGTACTCCTAGCCCTCAGGCGAGCAAATCTCGCAGCCGAGGAAGGAGCCCTAGGCGGCAACATCAAGGGTTCGAAGGTGGCGACTCAGACGACGACCTCCGCGAGCAACTGAGAAAAGCTCGCCGCTATCAGAGCCCTGCTCGCAGCGACGACAACATACGGAACCTGGTCCGCAGAGAAATGGACCAACATCCAGCTCACCGCGGCACCAGGTCAACCAGAGAACTCGCCAGGAGAGCCCTCAAGACCCAGATGAAATCGCCCTTCACAAGGGAAATTGAAGAAGAAGAAGCTCCCAAAAAGTTTACTATTCCGAGGTTCAAGATTTATGACGGGAAGACTGATCCCATTGATCATGTCAGGCAGTACCGGCAGGCTATGACCCTCTGGAATCACCGAGATGCGTTGATGTGCCGTATTTTCCCCTCGAGCCTTCATGACGTGGCCCAGAAATGGTTCGAGAAACTCCCTCACCGATCCATCAGAAATTTCAAATCCCTGGCCGAGCTCTTTACGGCCAGGTTCATCACCAGCAGCTCCCATCCCAAAAGGATGGATGCTCTATTGACGATGAAGAAAACTCCTCAGGAGACACTTCGAGACTACGCGAAAAGGTACTGGGAGTTATTCAACGAAGTCGAAGACTGCGCAGAAGAGGTGGCAGTGGCTTCATTCAAAATTGGGCTACCTAGCTCTTCCCTCCTCTACCAGTCCTTGACAAAGAAGGAAGCAACCACCATTGATGACCTGATGGCCCGAATTGAGAAATACGCAAAGGTGGAAGATGTCACCCGCCTTAACGTAGGTGAAAACGGTCGAGCCAAGCTCGCCATGAAGGGAAGTGAGAAAGTTGATAACCAGAAAAAAGGAGGAAAGAATGGGAGCAAGAATGGCCCCAAAAACGGAGGAAGCCCTGACGTTGCAAAGTCATTCCAGGCGGTCAACACCGTCTTCAAAGAACCAATCTACAAGATTCTCGCTAAGATCAAAGATGAGCCATTCGTCAAATGGCCCCGAAAAATGGGAGGAGACCCATCGAAAAGAAACAATGCGCTGAGGTGCACCTTCCACAAAGAGGGGGGACATAAGACCGAGCACTGCAAGGCTCTTAAGTCCCACCTCGAGGAGCTGGCCCAATTCGAACATCTGAATGACTTTGTGGAAAGGAAGGTAGAGAGGGTGACTGTCCACAAGGAGGCAAAACCCGACAACGTGTTAGAAGACGACACCGGACACGAATTCGCAGTAATCCATGGAGTATCCGATGTTAAGCAAATCCAGGGCAACTCAGCTCGGATGGAGGTAAAGAAGCTGACAGCAGTAATGCAAGCTTTTCAAATTGATCCAGCGAAATCACAGGCAGGAAAACGCCGCCGAGCAGAGGACATCAACTACAACAAGCATATTGTCTTCACGGATGAAGATCTTGTGGGAGTGAGGACCCCACATCACGATGCCTTAGTCATTACACTCAGAATAGCCAACTTTGATATCGACAGACTGCTCGTCGATCAAGGAAGCTCATCCGAAGTAATTTACATCGACCTGTTCAGAAAATTGAAGTTGGACATCGCCGACCTTAAGGGAACCACTGTCCCTCTGGTCGGCTTCGCTGGAAAAATGACCATGCCTTTGGGCAAGATAGTACTACCAGTGCTCGCTGGGAGTGTTTCAAAAATGATCGAATTCTTGGTGGTCGACATCGATTCACCATATTAAGCCATCCTCGGCAGGGGATGGCTCCATGCAATGAAGGCAGTCTCCTCGACCTACCACCAGAAACTCAAATATATCACCAAGCGGGGAGTGATGGAGATACATGGCGACCAGACGATGGCGAGAAAGTTCTTCATAGCGGTTATCCGACCGAAGCCAGAGAAAAAAGACGTTCGAACCAGCGAGAAAGTGGAGGAAGATGCAATCCCTTCCAAATAGCAATTAAAATATGGAAGGCCCGGAGTGGAAGAGACCAGGCTCCTCCCCTCCGAACGGGTTGTAGAGGACCTGGTAGAAGTCATTGCTAGGGAAGGCGACAACAACAGAGTCTTCCTGATCGGGACTTCACTCACTAACAAAGAGCAAAAGGATTTGTTAACCTTACTCAGAAGCAACATAGATGTTTTCGCCTGGGAACCCTACGAGCTGCGAGGGATCGATCCCAATATGGTCTGCCATCAGTTGCACGTCAATCCCACATTCAAACCGATAGCACAAAAGGCATGACGAACTGCTCCCGAGAAAGCCAAAGCAATAGAACAGGAAGTCGAAAAACTGCTGGATGCAGGATCCATACGGGAAGTGCAGTTCCCCAAATGGTTATCCAACCCAGTGGTAGTTCCAAAAAGCAACGGTAAGTGGAGAGTTTGCATAGACTTCACTGACCTCAACAAAGCCTGCCCCAAGGATAGTTTCCCTCTTCCAAAAATAGACCAACTAGTAGACGCCACTGCAGCTCACGAGCGAATGAGTTTCCTGGACGCATACTCGGGTTATCACCAGATTCCCTTATATGCCCCAGATCAGGACAAAACGGCGTTTATCACGACGGTTGGTTTATACTGTTACAAGGTCATGCCTTTCGGGCTAAAAAATGCAGGGGCAACCTATCAGCGGCTGGTTACTAAAATGTTCAAAAATCAGATGGGAAACACGATGGAGGTCTACATCGACGACATGCTCGTCAAAAGCAAGGAGAAAGAAAACCACCTTTCTGACCTGGCAAGTACCTTCGAAATCCTCAGGAAATACCGAATGAAACTCAACGTGAGCAAGTGTTCCTTCGGTGTCCAGTCAGGAAAGTTCCTTGGGTATTTGGTCAGCAAGCGTGGCATAGAAGCAAATCCGGACCAGATTGAGGCAATTAAACGGGTGCAACCTCCTCGCACAATCCGCGATGTACAGAAGCTCACTGGAATGCTCGCTGCTCTGAATCGTTTCATTTCTAAATCCTCCGAGAGATGCAAGCCCTTCTTTCAACTCTTAAAAGGCAGCAAAACGATAGAATGGACCCCAGATTGCTCGCAAGCATTAGGCGAGCTCAAATCCTACCTAAGCTCCCCACCACTGCTCGTCATGCCACAGCAAATGGACCCTTTGTACCTCTACCTCTCTGTATCCAGCCATACTATCAGCTCAGCGCTAATGTGTGAAGTCACAGGGATCCAACATCCAGTCTATTACACGAGCAAAACCTTACTAGACGCCGAGCAGAGATACCTGCCATTGGAAAAGCTCGCATTCTCCCTAGTAATGTCATCAAGGAAACTAAAGCATTACTTCGAAGCTCACACGATCATCGTCCTTACATCACACCCCCTCAAGGCTGTCCTAAGGAAGGCGGATTTGTCAGGCAGGCTGTCTAAGTGGTCAGTCGAGCTCGGCCGGTTTGACATCCAATTTCAACCAAGGACAGCTATCAAGGGTCAAGTCCTCGCTGACTTCATAGCTGAATTCATGGGCGAAGAACCTCTCGACCAGCCTAAACCAACAGAACAAAATAGCCAGGCTACAGGGGGAAGCTGGAAGCTATTCGTTGATGGAGCCTCCAACTCAAAGGGGGCAGGAGTAGGAATTGTTCTCATCACTCCAGAAAATGCAGTCCTCGAGCAAGGAATTAGGCTGGGATTTGCAGCCTCCAACAACGAAGCAGAATACGAAGCCTTAATTGTAGGTCTCCAAAGGGCGCAAACTCTAGGAGCAAAACATTTACAGGTATTCGGAGACTCGCAACTAGTTTCCAATCAGATAAGTGGAGACTACAACGCGAAGGACGAGAGGATGGCAGCCTACCTCTCGTTGGTAAGAAACTTGATGACAAACTTTGAAGAAATCAACATCCAGCAGTTCCCCAGGGGGCAGAACAGCCGCGCTGACGCTTTGGCAGCCCTGAGCTCGGCAGTCGATTCCAGCCTTAAAAGGATAATCCCTATCGATTTCCTTAGCTACCCGAGCATTCACCGCGAGCTAACAAAAGCGAAACAAATACTCCAATTGGAACCAGCCCCTAGCTGGATGGATCCCTTAAAAGGCTATTTGAAGAACGGAACGCTCCCAGATGATAAAAGGACCGCCCACCAGATAAGAGTCAAAGCTACTCGCTTTCACTTATCCACGGGAGGTGACTTGTATAAAAGATCTTTCTTCGGCCCCTATCTTAGATGCGTCCACCCAGGCGAGGTCGAGACAGTGCTTCACGAGCTCCACGAAGGAATCTGCGGAAGTCACGTAGGAGGAAGATCTCTAGCCTTCCGAGCAATGAAGGAAGGTTACTGGTGGCCGTATATGCAAAGGGACTCCGCAGTATATGTCCGCAGATGCCTAAAATGCCACCTTCACGCCCCCATAGTCCACCAGCCTGCCAGCGAATTGAAATCCCTGACCAGCCCCTGGCCTTTTGCCCAGTGGGGAATGGACATCGTGGGACCTCTACACACGAGTCCTATGGGCATACAGAATGACTCCCAGACAAGCCACAGGTCAGACGCCATTCTCACTAGCATATGGTATGGAAGCGGTCATCCCATTAGAAGCAGGATTGCCTACAATGAGATCCGACCTTGTCGAGCAGAATCAGAACGATCAGGCTTTGCTCGCTGAACTCGACTTGGCCGACGAGCGCAGGGAACTTGCCCTAGTCAAACTAGCGAGTTATCAGCAATAGCTCGCGAAGCACTACAGCAAAAAGGTCAATCCGAGGAAGTTCGAAATTGGAGACTATGTCCTAAGAAAGGTCCTTGGCAACACAGTAAAGCCATCAGATGGTAAACTGGGCCCAAACTGGGAAGGACCTTATGAAATAATTAGAGACGACCTGCAAGGTGCCTATCATTTGAAAACGATGGAGGGCAGAGAGATACCACGAGCATGGAACGCAGCTAATCTCAAGAAATTCTACTTTTAGGAGTTCTATTGTTAGATCTTTTATTGTACTCATTTTGAGAAAAGACAGTTTATTTCTCTACTCACCAATAAAAATCTCAGTTGATTACTCTCTAAAAGTATAATAATTATATCTTATTGCACATCTTTTTCAAATCACAGGTATAATAGTTGACATAGCAGGGGAACACCCCTCCTCAGGTCATCGTCACGAAGCACGACAGACCTCTTAGCATTGCCCATGGCAATATATGAAGCCCTACAGAGTATTCTTAGGCATCGAACCTACTCTGGTTAAACAAAATCCTGACCGGATAAAGACATCCAAAAACAGGTGTGTCCTCGCCAATTGCCCCTCTTAGACCTAAGGGAGTGTGACGACACGACCTAAAAGGTAAAGGGAGAGCACAATGGTATTCTTAATACTGGACTGGGCGGACATTCACATGGCAAGATAAAGATTGTGAAGCTGCAAAAATATAACAGAGATTGGATAAACACGTTTAGTCGGCAAAAACGCCCAAAACTCAAACTTTCCATTAATCTTTTATATTTACAAACAATAATGGTACATGTTTAGTCGGCAAAGACTCGCCCAAAGCATTTACAATTATTAAAAAACAAAAAATCAAGAAGGGGGAAGCCTCCGAGCAAGGTAATCAGCAACCTTAGCTCTCCTCCCGTCATCAGGGGCAGGATCAAATTCCTCAACAACTTCATTTGTGTCCAACTCCAGTAGCCGCCGAGGAATAGCATCGATAGGAATCCATCGGTCATCTCGCCTAAATGGATTGGGCATCAGAGTAGAGGGAGACATCTCATGCCGATACCACAA
This sequence comes from Sambucus nigra, assembly GCA_949130495.1. NCBI lineage: Eukaryota > Viridiplantae > Streptophyta > Magnoliopsida > Dipsacales > Adoxaceae > Sambucus > Sambucus nigra. The sequence continues at coordinate 283,659,188 of OX422207.1, read as the reverse complement.
TATCGAATTTCTCGGCACCTGCAGCTCTTTGAGAGCACTCAACCACCCCCTGATGAAGGAAAACTCCTCGAACTCTGATAATCTTGTGGGAGCATCTATCCAGCCCTGATCATAGCCATCAGTCCACACTTGGCGAGGGCCCTTCTTAAATAAATGCCGCAGTCGGGTGACGTCCCTCTGAAGCCCAGCAGCGGTTACGTAAGCTCGCTGAACATCGCCGCGCAGCTCCTCCATCTCCCTCTCACGCTGCTCTTCAACTTCCCTACTCCTACCCCGCGTACTCCTGCCAGCTCGCGGGAGGGGTGGCCGAGCAGCTCACGACGAGGAAGAACCTTGCAGGACTGCCGAAGCGGTGCTCGGCGAATGCTCCTTAAGCTTCAAGACCTCCCGCCTCAGGTCGTCATTCTCCCGCTGAAGAAACTCCACGACCTGATTGATCTCGGTAGCCTCCAGTAACTTTACTCTCAGCTCGCTGACTTCTTCCTGCACTGAAGCTCCGATCTCTCCCATTTCCTGGAGCCTGTCCTTCAATTTAGCCACCAGCTCGGACTGATCCTTATACCTCTGGTTCCTTGATTTAGCAAACCTACAGAGCTTAGCAAAAGCCTGGCGAACTGCAGGGCTTGTATTAGGACCCAGAGTCCTACCCAATTGGGAGGTAACAGGAATATAATCATCCACATCAACCAACTACAAAGAAAGGAAGAGAACAAAAAGAAATCAGCATAAACAAAAACGAAGCCTTTTTATTGATAATGGGCGAGGTTACATCAGAACAAAAAAAAAGGGAAAAAATTACAAAGAGATCCCTATCACTTAGCAACCTCGGTGGACGGACCCTCGTCCTTATCAGCATCAGCAGGGGCGTTACCCTCTGCAGAGGTGTGCATTGCCCCCTCGACCAAGGAAGCATCAGCAAGAGTCGCCTGAGAAGCAGGATTGACCCCTTCAGCAGTTGGGGCTGGCTCCTCATCAACAACTGGCTTGGGCCCTGGATCATGTTCGTCAAAAAGTGGGGATGCAACATCCACCCCTGCAGCCACAAGGGCCTTGTTCCACCCCTTCTTGAAGTTCAGACGGCTAATATAGCCTATCTGAACCTCGGCGTCTTCATACGCAGCAGCCCAGCCAGAATTGTATGAATCTTCTTTAACAGTGGCTGCCTGGGCTTTCTCCGCTTCCAGCTGCTCAGCAAGAACCCTGTTCTTCTCCACAAAGTCCAGCTTGCTAGAGCAGACCTGGTCGTACGACTTCCTCAGCTCGCCGAGCTCCCTAACAGCATTATCTCTCTCGCGAGCAGAATTAGCAAGGGCCAAGGAAGAAGAAGAAGCTCGAGCCGCATCAGTAGCCTTCAGATCGGCCTCCAACTGAGAACCCCTGGCCACCAGAGTAGAATTCGCCTGCTCCAGCTCACTGTTCCTTCTCAACAACTCGTCGCGAGAGCGATATAGCACGGCGAAGTCATTTACAAACTGCAGAAAATAAGGTAAAGATCAGAAAGAAGAAACCATCAAAGCAGATTAGAAGAAGTTGGGAAGTAGAAAAGAAACCTTACCAAGGCGAGCCTCTGGCTAGCTTGCAAGGCCAGTTGATCAGACCCTGACGCCCTCTCGCGATCTGCAGGGAGGACTGCCCTCTCAAGCAGCGCAGGGGCAAGTTGAGGAGAGGTGGCCACCGAAGCCCCCTCAGGCAAAGCAGATACTGGGACCAAGGCTTGACCAGTCTTGGTCCTCAGTTCCATCTTCCTCCTCTCCTCCTCCTTCTCCTTCTCCCTCCTCTTTCTCTCTTCAACCTTCTTCCTCTCCTCCTCCTTTTTCTTCTCTCTCTCCCTCGCCTGCTCCTCCTCTCTCTTCTTCTTCTCTTATTCTTGAGAGGGAGGCCGAGAACCAGTAGCTGTGGCCCCGGAGACGGTCTTCGATTTTTTGGACCTCTGTGCAAGAAGCACATCATCATCATCATCATCATCCCGGATTAGATTCTTCCTGGGAGGCATTTCTTCACCTGGACTGCTGGTAGTACTCGATGAACTGCTACTATCAGCACTGCCTCCACCCAAGTTACTCACAACACCTGCAGGCTCGCTCTCCGAGCTGCTCTCCTCCTCGTCCAATTGGATGGGCTCAGCTGAAATCTCTTCGGAAGAGTCAAAGTCCGGAACACTTTCCACAGGTCGGGCTATGAAGCTCGAGCCTGTGTTCTTGAATTCAAGCAGAAAAGCTGCAGACCTAGGATGCTCGCCGTCACCCAAAGGTTCCCTGATGTTCCAAGCTTTCACCAGTTCTGAGATACGAACCTCGCTGAGAGCTGGCTCCAAGTTCTTTATCTTCGCTGAAAAGGAGAAAGCAAGGAGGAGTTAGAAAAATCACAAAGTTAGCAAAGGTTGAAATAACAATACAACATCTACCTATATATTCTTCCCCATAAAAGGGAATAGTAAACCTCTCGGACCTCGACCCTTCAAATTGAGGGGAGTATTGCCAGTTCCAAACGAGAAAACCTTCTTGCCAGTAGTCCTTATGGGAATCAGGTAAATTCACTACCAATACCCTATCAGGGCTCCTGGCCTTAAGGTACAAGACCCCTGAACTCGTTCGAGAAAAAGAATAACAAAAACAGACCTTGGCAAGCCCTAACCTCGTGCCGTACAACTGATTTATCCTGTGCACACCATTCACTATTTTCCATACGTTGGGTGAACATTGTGCGGGCACAATACCAAAATAACTAAAAAAGTGCAGAAACAAACCATTAGGGGGAAAGGTGAGACCCCCCTGGGAAAGCAACAGGACGTGAATCCAATGTGCATCCTCTATGTCCCTAACGTTCCTAGGCGGCGAGACACAACACTCAATCTCTACCCACTCAGGAATACCATAGAATTTTCTAAACTCAGTTACCGACCTATTTCCAATCTTCGCCATTGGAAAAATACAAGAAAAACTATAAACTCAAGAAAAAGGGCACGAAAGACTTACAGGACAGAAGATCAGATCAAAAGGCGAAGAAGCGACGAGAGTGAAGACCGAAAACAGAAGGTACAAAACTCAAAAGTTCTCAAAAGATAGAAGATTGCTGGAAGAACTGGAACGACGAAGAAAAAATGTGTCTTATTCCAACAAGCCTTCAAAACTAATCATAACGCACAGATAGCGAAGCGGGTGCCGCCAAAGCAACTTCACAGTTTTCAAAGAAATCAACCATCATTGCTGATCATTTAAATTCATCGGACCCATAAAGAACAGCCCGACAAATTCAGGGGCAATTGTGGGTACCACCATAAGGCCTGGACGAGGGGGTAATTCACAATTTCGAAATCAAATCGGGTAGTACAGGAATATTCACCTGTTGTCCATCGACTACGCCTTTCGGCCTGATCTTAGGCCCTGACTCACCCTCCGTGGACGAACCTTGCGGAGGAACCCTTAGGTTTTCGGGGCATTGGATTCTCACCAATGTTTGCGTTACTCAAGCCGACATTCTCGCTTCCGCTTCGCTCCGATTTCTTCTTCCTCCTCCTTGGTGCTCTTTCCAAACGCTCCTTTAACGGCTTCGTTCGACTCCTCAGCGGCCCAAAGCCCAGGCCCATCACTTCTGGTATTCATCCATTTACTCCACGATGCCATGAAGAGGAGTTGTGGGGGTACACGATCCCATGAAAGGGAGATGGCTAATAAAGAGGAACCTATCACCCCCACTACTTCAAGACATACATGTATAAATTAAACCCCAAGTCCGGGGCAAAGGACGAGTTGTATTCTCTGTACTTACTCTTCATATTATAGAGAAATAATACTGACTGAACCACCGTGGACGTAGGCACTTCTTTGCTGAACCACGTATCTTCGTTGTTGTGTGATTGGTCTTTTATTTGTTTTTTCTTGGTTGTCACCTCTTTCATATTTATTTGTGCTGCATAATAATTGCCTTCCACACAGTGAAATTGAAAATGCCCTATTTTTTTGTAATGATGACGTAGGGAAAATAAATATGATACTTTATTTTGATGGTTTCAAAATTGAGGTTTTAATGGTATGACTTTGAGTGTTTCAAAATATATGCTAGATTTGTGTTTTAAGGATTATGGATTTTTAGGGAATGGGTTTTAATTTTTTTGTGATATTATTATTTTGAGAGTAAAATTATTTGGGTAAGTTTGATAGATTTGTTTTTTTTGCAATTTGTGTTATGATGCTGGGTAGGTTCTTTTAGTTGCTGTACATGATTATGTACGTTTTGGTAATACTATTTTTTGTGAGTAGGTTGTCGATGTTGGTATTGTCCCTTTGGTACATTTTTTAGCTTTTTGTGAAATAAGGTTTTGCCAAAACTTAGGGTATAATTTATTGTAGAAAATGCTATCTAAAATGATATAGTATATATCGGTTTGAATTCATCTTTCTAGGTGTTATACAATTTGATGAACATATTCATGTGGATATCCTTTGAAAATAATAATGTGAAATATTTCATCTACTTTATTTTATTATAAATTTATTTTATTATATTTTAAGTTCTAATTATAGAAATTATTATAATACACTCGTGCAACCCACGAGGTACGTGCTAGTTAAATAATAAATCACATTCACCATTCCAAATGACAACATAATAAATACTAGAGCATCTCAATAAATAATCATGACTGGAATAAACACTCCAGACTGAAATCTAAATACAATCATCCATAATATAAAACTGAATCCAACACTGGAAATACAATGGAAGTACAAAGTCTCTTAAATAACCAGTAGCTAGAGATGGGTGACATGCCTGACTGAGATAAATAAATGATAAATGTGGAGGTGACTACTACCAAGAATCCTGCAGCTTCCACAACAGCTGTTGCACATCAAATGAAGGATTTCCTAAGTGTGGCGTCCCTGTGGCTGGGTACCTAAAATGTTTTTATAAAATGAATTGAAAATAGGCCAAAGCCCAAGTAAAACAGTTTGAAAATATTTAAGCAAGTATTGAAAATGCATTAAAAAGTAGATATTATATACATGTTAGCTCCACGTACTCTCACTTGAGATTCTCACCTATCAACTAATGTGCACGACTAACATACTATTCTAAACCCACCTAGTTACGCTACCCCACCTAACTAGTTGACTTAAATCTCTTCACATCTAATAATCCATCGTGCCCACCCGTATTGCCCATGCAATACGCTACTAAATATCCAAGATCCTTTTATTCATTAAGAGTCTCCAATTATTTATTAAGTTCACACATACTTAGATTATTTGAGATATTACTATCTATCTTATCTATTAGTACACAGTTAGTAGAATAAACATAACGTATATATATAAACACCACACTAGTAATATATACGAATACGACATCCTTAGGTGGATACCTGCGATGTGGGCATACTCTGTTATCAAGTCCTGGTACATCACGTACTAAACAAAGGACATCGGGTTCGGAATCACTATCAAACCATACATTCAAAATTCACACAAATTTGGAGGCGAACATAGTTCTAAGCCTTTGCGATACGCACACACCTTACGCACCTAAATGACCAATCACACCCTTATTCACACAAGTGATTCTCAACCCCTAAGGTGTATGTTCGGAGGTACAAGTCAAAATCCCCCCAATGGACTCATCAGGATAAGACTGTCCATGATGCGGAACCTCCTGTGATAACAAGTAGCCTAGATATGTGTGTGTGTGTGTGTGTGTGTGTGTGTGTGTGTGTGTGAATACCTATTGTGTGAATTCTTATATATATATATATATAACGTCAGTATAGGTATAGACTCAACTTATAATACATGTCTTATACATAGTATAATTAACTCCCAAATATCCTACTTATTATTAAATCATGATTATAATTTTCATCGCATATTACCGAGTATATCCCACTACCTGAAGTGTGTCATTTATTCTTCAAAGTATTTCAGTAGGTAATCCACTCATATCCTACTGGTCTAAGTCAAAGGTTATCTCAATTTCCCGTGACATGACAGTGTCCACCAAATTAGGTTTTATTACACTACTATGCCTAATGAACCTTAGCCTTAAATCCTCCTCATATGAATAAGTCCCAATAGCCTACTGGTAACTCAAAATGTCCCTCACAATGTTTTAAAGGTATCCCAAAAGTTCCCCCATTCATCACTTTTAAGTTCAACGCTAAAAGAGGGAAAAGTGTCAAATTTGGGAAAGCCGAATTGATTCGGCCTTATTCCGAATTAATTCGGCCAAGGGAGAATTTTGATTCGATGCAACATGTATCGTTTACTCCATAATACTAGTTATGGGTTCTACGTGTTTTAGCCCTCCAAATCACCATGATTTAATCCTAAACTCCCAACCAACTGTTTTGAACATCATACTAACATAAATACTGATTTCTAATATAATTCAATCATTGAATCATCAAAGAATTCCTTTAAACCAAATTAATTCAAGATTTAAATCTAAGAACCCTATGTTATCCTTTTTATTCCAAAACATCAACAAGTACTCAGATTTCCTCATATGTTCATCATAATAATACATCAAATTCATTCTACATGCATAAAGGGTTTAAACCAGTTATGATTCCTACTCGAGAATATGATTTTAGTTTTCGAATTAAATCCAACATTCATATTTTTATGGGGTTATTCATCCTACACTAACATGGATGTTATATTGCTCAAAAGGTAGAAAAATAAATACTTGCATGATATGGTAGGTCTGATTTTTGCCAAAAAGATGTCGAAATTATCTTTCTTTCCTCCTGAACTATGCTCCGGTGGTGGTGGTGGTGCAAGATTGTGTGGGAATACCCCGGGAACTCCTATCCTCCCTCCTCTAGTAACCTCTATATGATCTAACTTATAACCCTAACTCCCTCACCTTACCAGATGATAAAAGACTTGCAAACTCGTAGGTCTCTTTTCCTCAAAATTTCAAAAGACCAAAATATCCTTCTGGGATGCCCGTTTGGCCTAAAAATGCCCTGGGAACCAAACTAAACCCCCGAGTGTACTTTTTTGAGTATTTTGACTCTTCCAGACACATTGCGCACTCTAAATAACCATTTGAATCATCTAAAATGAAATTACATTTTATTTTCCAAAATTAAGTCCCGACACGATGGAGAAACACATCCCGACTAAATTTATCTTAACTGTCATATTTCACACTCACGACAATCATAATACCTTCTCATCAATTTCTTACTCCTTCACTAATTAATATTCAATATGAACAAATATTAACCCTCTTCTCGATAATTAATATTATTTTAGCCGGATTAAATTCCCATTTTAATATAATTAATCCCAATATAAAATTCATTAAAATCATGGGGTGTTACACGAAGGCTCCTTTTACCTCAAGCGAGTCGTCGCTCTTCATACTTGAAAACCTTAATTTGGATTTTTAGAAAAAAAGGCAACAAAGAGAAAAAAAGAGAAAAAAAGAGAAGAGAATGTGGTCACGAAGGAAAAGCCCATATTTTTTCTCGTGACTATTCGTATTGGGAATATGATAAAAGATTGTGAAGTCCATCGAGCCTACATTCGATATCAATCATCATGTACTGTTTATGTTGAGACGATATCAAACATAGATATTTCAAAGGTAAAGCATAATTCCACCTTGTAGGGTTTTACAAAGAAGAATTTTTTTTGTAGTTCAATTTATATGCGTAATCAACAAACCCTCGGGACAGTGGGATTTTTTATATAAGGCAGATGAATGTGTATGAGCTTGCATAGTCTTCTCTTCCCATTAAGACCAATTATTTCTACATTAAATTAATTTATTACCTTTCACCCCGGATGGTCTTAAAGAAATAATTTTTTCAATCGGTTGCAATTAAAGGGTCGGGAAAATGCAACACCATCGAGATCAGCCAAGGTAACCTCCTCACCAGAGTATATTTTGGTGACTAGATAGGGTTCTGCCGAGTTGGGTGAAAATTTACCTATGGTAGTTTGGACAGGTTTGATATTTTCTTTTAGGACTAGGTTTCCCTCTTGGAGGTTTCATTTCTTGACTAGTTTATTGAATGCCCAGGCAATAAGTTGTTAGTATCCTCGGTTATGGTAAGAGGTTTATAGTCTCCTCTCATTAAGATCATCTAGTTCGTCATAATAGTATTAGACCAAGTTAGTATCAACTACCAGTCTTTCAAGCATGACCCTTAACAAGGGTACCTCGATCTCGATGGATAGGACTATTTCCATGCCATAAACTAATAAAAAGAGTATGGCCACGATAGAGTTTCTCTTTGTCATACGGTAGCCCCAGAGGACGTATGGGAGTTTGTCTGACCAGTCTATGTATGTCTTCATCATCTTGCTAATGATCTTTTTGATGTTTTTATTAGTGGATTTAACTTCCTTGTTGGTTTGTGGTATGTATTAAGATGGCTTATAATGAGTGATCCTGTATTCGTGTAGCATGTTTGAAACTTCTTTCTCGAACTGAGACCCATTTTCTAGCACTAACTCGTGTGGTATGCCAAAGTGGCAGACGACATTTAGTTGTATGAATTTGGACACTTTCTTAGCATTTAGGACTATTTAAGATTCAACTTTGTCCTATTTTGTGAAATAGTCGATGGCAACTAAGATGAATTCGTGCCTAGTGGAGGCTTTGGAAGTTACTCTCCCTATGATGTTTATACCCCAGGTGGAGAAAGTCCAGGGTGAGGTCATGCAGTAGAGATATCGGGGAGGAAGATTCTATCATGAGGTATACGACTAACACTTAAGGCTTCTTTTGACATAGTCCGTACAATCGTTTTTACATGGTCGTTTAGTAGTATGACTGTTGGAGTATGTTCCTTTAAAGGGTATGACCACTCATGTATGGGCAACATTCTCCATTATGGATTTGTCCATGATTTTGAGGGTCTCATCTTTGGTGACACACCGTATATGTATTTTGCCGAACTCTCTTTTGAAATGCTGCCCCCCACAGATGATGAATTGGATTACCAATTGTCAGTCGTAGGAAGAGACACTCAATGGGTAGTGATTTTTTCGAGGACATTCCATATGTCGTAGTACTAGACTATGGGTCTTATCGTTGTTTCTTTGATAGTGTCGACCTCAATGCAATATGAAGGGCTATTTCGGCTAGTTACGGTGAAAGTGATTTTGTAGTTCCCTCCAGCATGTCGATAATAGAATCTAGGGTGGACTGTGTACTGATGAAGTTATTTTTATCCCTTAGGAGGAAGTTGAATTCGAGATGTTCGAATCAAACATCTACTTATTCTAAATAGTCATGCTATGGTTTGAGCTTGTTGTCCTGGGTCTTCTAATTGCCCACTATTTAACTAATGACTAGGATGGAATCTATGTAGGCTTTTAGATCAATAATCCCTATTTCAAGGGTGATTTCAAATTCGGTGATGAAGGCCTCATCTTCGTTTATATTACCGGTGCACTCATATGTAATTTTGATAGCGGTGGGGAGTCATCATCATTCAAGGGTATAAGGATCATTCATATGCCCAATCCCCTTTCTTTGGATGCACTGTCGAAGTATTATCCCTAAGTCTCTCTATTATATACGATGGAGAGGTCTTTATCTAGGAATTTTGCAATAGTTTGTTCTTTGCCTGACAGGGAAGTCAAAAATGGAACGCCCTTTTGTTAGTTTTTGTGTGATATATGTGATCTCAAACTTAGGTAGCATCAGTAGCCATTTGTCCATTTAGCTAGAGAGAGAGGGTTTCTCAAAGAACTATTTCAAGGGATCTATCCTAGAGATTAGTCGTATGTTGAAGGACATCATGTAGTGGCAGAGCTTGCGAGTGATCTGTACAAGAGATACACAAGCCTATTCCAAGGCAGAGTATTTGAGCTTGTAGGAGATTGAATTTTTTCTGGCATTATATATGACACTTTCCTTTCAAAAAATCTTTATGTATTAGGCAAACATGACTCGAACAGTCGTGTTAGTTATGATCATGAAGAGCAGGAGAATTCATCCTAGTTGGGGAAGCACTATAATCGATGGGCGAGTGAGGTACTTTTATACTTATAAAATTCTTCTTGGCATTGAGAGTTCCATTCTTTTGGCGAGTCCTTTTTAAGTATTTGAATGATGGGTTCATAAATGGTGGTAAGTTGGTTGATGAACTGGATTTTGAACTATACTTAGCCTAGGAATCCCCGAACTTCCTTTTTTGTTTTAGGTGGGGGAATTTATCATGTGGCATTGTCTTTGTCATGGTCTAACTCAATTCTATTCTTGTTGACTATGAATCTAAGAACTTTTCCCTTAGTGACCTCGAATATGCATTTCTGTGGATTTAGCCTCATTTTGAAGAGGCGTAATTTTTGGACGAATTTCTGGAGTACCACAACTTATCCCTCACGAACCTTGACTTGATACTCATGACGTCCACATAGAACTCAACTTCCTTGTGTATAAGGTCAAGTGGGATAGCTATGGAAGCTCTCTAGTAAGTTCCACAAACATTTTTTAGGCCGAAGGGAAAGAGTGTATAATAACACATCCCCTAAGGGGTAATGTACTTAATTTTCTCCTCATGTTCAAGGTAAATTTTGGTATGGTTGTATCATGTGAATAAATCTACGAAAGGTTATAGCACGTTACCATTTATACTATCAACTAATAAGTCAATATGTGGTAGAGTAAAATTTGTGACACCCCGCCTAATCAACCCCGGGTGATCAGTCCTAAATTAAATAAGAATAGGTTTCTAAGTTGGTTCATTCTTAGCATCACTGTCACCTTTTTAATTACTAACCACCCAAGTGAGAAAATTAGACTGGTGCCAAGTTTTATCTTTCATTAACTAAGATGAAATACTCATGCGGAAATAGAATAATATAAACAATAACAATTAATTGAAATCAACCATTCACAATTAATTAACAGACCGAATAAACCATCGGTTCAAAATCCAACAAAAGTAAAGACAAGTGATAAATCTCAACAGGTCTAACATAAGTACTGAATAAACTATGAGCAACATGCTCGAATAACTGATAGGAAGTCTCCACACTAAGAATGAAAAGAATGAGGCACCTATCAAACTCCCGAACATCCACACATGCTGCAGCAACGGATCCCTGGAATGAGTCAAGCCTGGCGTCCCTGTGGCTGGACACCTAAAAGGATTTTAAAAGTTTTTATAGCAAGGGTTGGTACCCAAAACATTTGGAAAACATTTAGTAAATGATTAACATACAATAATAAATATATATGCACGCTCTTCATATTTTAGTCAGTGTCGCACTCCCTTGAGAACATCCTCACCCCTTCTCTAATGTGCACTACTAACGCCTTAATAAATTTACCTAGTTATTTATCCCATGACTAGATAACTAATATAACCCCTTGAAAACACCCCACTCTAACCGAGTGTGCCATAATTATGATTTCTAAGTTATTATTAACATTAACTTAAATAATCCTTTCCCTTTTTAAATTCATATAACTTTCACACCCATTATATATGTAATACAATTCATGGCATGTATTAATTTACCCGTATATAATTACTTACCTCATTATATACGTATAGTTATATTACAACATTCACAGACATGCTGAAATAATAATTAATACTAAACATCCTCCCGTGTAATAACTCACCGGATGTAAATTCTTTAAAGTGCTATCCCACTACGTAAATTCACATAACCTAGTTATCCCAAGTCAGAATTTCTCACTAACTTGATTAATACATAAATATTTGGAGGCGTTCATATTCCTTCCCTGAAAGTGAGATGCCCCTCACCCATATAATGGACGCTATGACCTGGGAATATACTCGCCCTACTCCTCAAGCTAGGGGATTCATCCACTATACGCAACCTCCCCCTATAGCACTAGAGTCGATATAATAATAATATCTAGCCACTTATATTAATGCACACACCATATATATATAAAAAAAATAAACTATCCCGGCTATACTGTGTACTAAGTCCGTAACACAAGCCTATTCAAATTATTATGACTTTATGGCCCAACTCTAATTATTAATTAATTCACACATTAATTAATTAAATTACTTTTGGTGTCTCTCCAACCAATATATTCGGACTTACTCTTGTGGCCCGAAATAAAACAATACCCGAGTCTGAATTTCCGACTCCAAATTATCTAGCTTTCACTCTAAATTGATTTAACGCCTTGGTATCACTCAACCAATATACCCGAACTCGACCACTAGGTCCGTATTTAATTATTTCGAAATATACTTCCCAAAATTTAACCATTTTGTGTCACACATAAATACCCTCCAATCCCAATTATTTTGCCCTCAATAATAATTAGATTGTACGTCCCATATTTCTCTCTCATTGACTCAGGTATGGGAAGTAATTTTAATTAAATTCACCTTACATAAATAAGCTGGCCGAATTGCCTAAAATCCCAGACCATCGATCGATCGATCCCCAACCCTCGATCGATCAATCGTACAGGTCATTGTCTTCTCCAGGTCCCTGTTTCAGCCATGGATGAAAACTCAAAACTCCAACTTCTTCTAAAGTTTATCCCAAGTCCTCCCATCAATAAAATACATCAAGACGCTTATTGGGAACCCCCATAAAGTCCCCAAACTCCATTTAATTTACGTTCTCTACTGTTTATCTAAATTGGGAAAAAACCCGTTTGATTCATTCACCCATATCAACATTTAAATCTTTATCTCAAATCCATTTCTAACTCGTCTGGGTTTACACATCTTACCATATATATATAAATCTCAGATTATACATAAATTTCTACACAAATTCTAATTTAGGAGATTGATTTACAAAACCCCCATTTTTGTACCCTTTAAATCCCAAAACAAATTTTGATTTCTCACATCACATTAGTATGAATCAAAATGCAAATTAAATGCTATATCAAGTTAACCACTTGACTTATAATTCATAGGGTCTGATTTGGAGTTGTTAATTCCCAAGGTTGAAGATGAGATTCCCTCTTTTTGGCTCTTTTGCTTGTCCCCCAATTTTCCTTTAACTGCCTCTTAGGTTTTCCTCTCCCATTAAGTGTTTCCTAAACTTCAATCAACCGTTTCCCTTTTATTTTAATTAGGTAATTAGTCTAAATTCCGTTTTTAGCCTAATGGGCCAAGCCCAAGTGACCCAAATACCCCCGTGTGGGCCCGGCTATGCCTAGAAATGTCTCGTGACCTGTTTACTACCCCTGGGTACACTTTTTCGACTATTACGGCCCATCCAGACTCAACCGTACACTCAAAATTCACATCCGAATTAATTTATAAAAATCCTTATCTCACACCCAAGTTAGTCTATACCGACTCCCAGCTGAGATAAGTACATACCCCGTCATTAATACCCGAAATGACGTAAATAAATTATCACTATTCACTTAGTAATTTAATTTCCCTAAATATTAACCATTCCTTACCCGATTAATATTTAAATATATATATTGCTATAATTAATTCAATTAAAATTACGACACACAAGTAATTTTAAAATTTTGAATTAATTAAATATTAAATGCACAAAAATACGGGGTGTTACATACTCCCCCCCCCCCCCCTTACAAAGGAATTTCGTCCCCGAAATTAGGTTGTACCTGTAGTGAATAGCTCTTGATATTGTTCCCGCATATCCTCCTCCCGCTCCCAGGTAGACTCGTTAACGTTGTGATGACCCCACTGTACTCTAACTAGTGGAACAACCTTGGATCGTAACTTCCGCTCACTACAGTCCACAATAACCACCGGTCTCTCCTCATATGAGATGTCTGGCTATAGATCAATTTCCTCGAGTGGAATATGAAAGAATGCTCTCTTGCTCCTTTGATATTTCTTCAGCAATGCCATATGGAACACGTCGTGTATCCACTGAAGATGCTCTGGAGATCCCAGTCTATATGCTACCAGTCCTACCCTTTCAATAATAGGGAAAGGTTCCACGTACCTCGGTTCTAACTTACCCTTATTGCTGAACCTCATCACCCCTTTCATAGGGGACACCCGGACTAATACCTGGTCCCCAACCCTCTAACTCCACATGTCTCCGTGAAGAATTAGCATAACTCTTCTGCCTATCCTGAGCTATCCGAATCCGGTCTCGGATCAGCTCTATCTTAGCAGATGTCTTCTGGACGATCTACGGCCACAATAGCTTGGTTTCCCCAACCTCTAACCAACAAGGGGGCGAACGATAAGGTCTCCCGTATAATGCCTCGAACGGTTCCATGCCGATCGTGAATTGGTAAGAGTTATTATACGTGAACTTTACCAAAGTAAGATATCTCTCCCATCCTCCCCCAAAGTCTAGAATGCACATACTTAGCATGTCTTCCAGCATCTGATTCACTCTCTCAGTCTGCCCGTCGGTCTGTGGGTGGTAGGCAGTACTCAAATGTAAATCCGTGCCCATGGCCTCCTGAAAGCTCTGTCAAAAGTGGGCCACAAAATTTTTGTCTCTGTCAGACACAATATTTAGCGGCACCACGTACAGCTTAACAATCTCCGCTATGAATAGCTATGCATAACGCATCGTCTCAAAGTCTGTGCGAACCGAAAGGAAATGGGCCACCTTGGTCAACTGATCCACAATGACCCATATGGAATCATGACCTCTCTGCGATGCAGGTAGCCCTGTAATAAAGTCCATGGATATTCACGAGCTGTAGCATCCCTAGTGGTCTCTGATGGTCAACTTTCACTAGCTGACGCGTGGCACATTTAGAGACAAACTCTGCTATGTCTCGTTTCATTCCTGCCCACCAATACTGCCTTCTCATATCCTGGTACATTTTATCTCCACCGGGATGTACCAAAAATTTCGAACCATGGGACTATGTCATCACAGCATGCCTCAACTCCTCAGCCTCGGGCACAAGTAACCTCCCGTTAAGGCGTAGGCCTCCTTCCGAGCTGATCGAGTAACCCTCTACTCCCTCAGCTAATAATTGGCGCAACCTATCCCGGCAGATCTGATCCTCTGCCTGAGCCTTCACTACCCGCATAATGATCTCAGGTGTGATGGATAATGCGAACATGCAGACCCTAGCTACATCATCCTCATATCGAAGCTCTCTCCACTTCGCTTTCCAAACTTCTGATATTTCCCCAGTCGGCCTCTGGCTCAATGCATTTGCTACCACATTAGCCTTACCAGGATGATACTGAATTTCAAACCGGTATTCTTTCATGAATTCTAGCCACCGCCTCTGCCTAATGTTCATACCCTTATGTGTGAAGAGATACTGAAGTGACTTATGATCCGTGAATAAAGTGAATGGTTCCCCTAGTAGATAGTGTCTCCACATCCGCAAGGCAAAAACAATAGTTGCTTGCTCTAGGTCGTGAGTGAGGGTAATTCCTCTCGTGGGGCTTTAACTTGCTGAACGCATAAGCTATAGGCCTCTCCTCCTGCTGAAGCACACCCCCAAGTCGCTGTAGGGATGCGTCAATGTAAACCCGATACTCTAGTCCTCCCTTCGACAAAGCAAGTATTGGTGCAGATGTCAACTTGTCCTTTAGCTCGTTAAAAGCTAATTGACAATGATCACTCCAAGTGAAAGGCATCCCTTTTCGAGTCAGATTCGTCAAAGGGCCCGCAATCTTTGAGAATCCTTTAATGAACCGCCTGTAATAGCCTGGCAATCCCAGAAAACTGCGCACCTCGATCGATGTTTTGGGTTGTCCCCACTGCCTCACCGCCACACCTTACTCGGATCCACCGCAATACCCCAGTCTGACACCACGTGGCCAAAAAACTGCATCTCCCACGACCAAAATCCACACTTCTTGAATTTGGCATATATCTGATGATCCCGCAGTGTCTGTAGAACCATACGCAGATGTTCTGTGTGCTCCTCCTCGGTGTGCGAGTAAATCAGGATGTCATCAATGAACACGATAACAAATTAATCGAGATACTCCCTGAAAACCCTGTTCATGAGGTCCATGAACACTGCTGGCGCATTTGTGAGCCTGAATGGCATCACCCTGAACTCGTAAGATCCATACCGCAATAGGAAAGCGGTCTTAGGAACATCCTCCTCTCGGATACGTAGTTGATGATACCCTGACCTCAAGTCGACCTTGGAGAAGTAAGACGCCCCTCACAATTGGTGAAATAAATCATTAATCCTGGGTAACAGACACTTATTCCGTATCGTCACCTTGTTCAGCTCCATATAGTCCACGCATAATCGAAGTGAATCATCCCGCTTCTTCACAAACAACACCGGTGCACCCTACGACATTGTACTCTGCCGAATGAAACCCTGACCCATGAGCTGTTGAATCTTCTCTCTCAACTCACGCATCTCGAAAGGGTCCATACAGTACGGTGCTCGAGCAATCGGCCTTGTCCACGGTGCTAAATCGATTACAAATTCAATTTTCCTGCTGGGTGGAAACCCTGGTATTTCCTGGAACACATCCTCAAAGTCCCTCACTACTGGAATTGAATATAATGGGACTACCACCACTTGTGAGGTTTCTTCCTCGATATAGTATAAGTGTGTGCGCGACCCTCCCTCCGGTAGCGGCATCGCTATTAGGAACATTTTCTGTCCTAGAATGGAGAATACGATTGTCCTCTCATAACAATCCACAGCCTCCCGATAACCTTCCAACCAATCCATACCCAAGATGACATCATACCCCTCCATATCTAACACAAAGAGGTTTGCTGCTAAACTAAGCTTCCCAATCAAAATATCCACCCCCAACAAATCGAGTGAATCAAAGCCCCGCTGCCTACTGGCGACTCTACACACATACAAAGACTACTTGCGGTCTCTTGTAGCCCGACCCGTTTTGCAAAATTAGATTTAATGAATGAATGTGATGCTCCCGTGTCAAAAAGTATACTACCCTCATAACCATGAATGAGAAACATACCCTCAACTGCTGGCGGTGCTTGCTGTACTGGAGGATTGGGAACATCCTAGACGTTATACACATACCCGTAGTGCATTTTCCCCTGCTGTTGTGGGACGGGTGGGGCTGGTGCTGCTGAAGGCATCTATCCCTATTGGGCACCCTACTGATGACCCCTGCCCCTCTGTGGGCACTCCCTCTTGAAGTGTCCTGGCTGGACATAGATAAAACAACGTTTCAAACCATCCCCCTATCGTTGGCCCTGACATGGCTGCCCCTGCTGGCGTCCCCCATTGTTCCCTTGGCCCTGAGGAACCTGTTGCTGCTGATTTGGGCCCGAATGCCCCTGCCTGAACACCTGTCCTCCCGGTCGGAACCCACCAGGCCAAAATTTCTTAGCCTGACTCCCCTGCTAACTGCTAGTCTACTGTTGAGTACCACTCGTGTCACCACCAGTAACTGCCTTGCCCTGTTGGATCGACTCCCCTACTCTTTTTCTTCCATTCGCATGGAAGCGATGATCCTGGCAATGCACAAGTTGAAAATGGCCCATTTCACCAAACACGATACCACCAGGCGAGGGACCCTTGAGGAGGGAGGAGGTCAAGACACCCTTGGATGAGAAGTTTGCACGTGAGGAACCCATTGGCAGAGAAGTAGCACTTGATGTGAAGTTGGTGAGATACCCTCGGACAGAAGGTCAATACGTGAGGAACCCCTACCAACATTGGCAGATACCGAGACACCCTTAGAGGTGAAGTCAACGTGCGAGGAGCCCCCAGAAGAATTAATCACCCGCGAGGAACCCGTAGCAAAATGGGGTCTCGCGACTTTAATTTTCGGCATCGGCGAGGAACACATGGTGTATAATGGGTCTCACGAGGAGCCCTTGGATACACCATTGTCGAATGGAAAATCAAACAAGGAACTACTTGGAATAGTCGAGGAAGCATATGGTAGAAACCCAGCTCGCGAGGAACCCCGAGTAATATCCCTTGTCAGCGAAAAACTTGTGGCAGCAGAACCTCCAACCACGGACACAGATCCAGCGCACGAGGAACCCATGGAAGAAGCATTTATTGGCGAGCGACCCTTAGAAGTGGGTCCCATAGTTAAAATTCTATGGGGAAAGCAACCCCTAAGTCCCAAAGCGTTCGCGCACGAGGAACCCTCAAAGTTGATGATGGTAGAATCGGAGAGTAACCCACCAACAAGGTGTGTCGAAAGGAACCCAAAGACTGCAAACTCACTACCTATTAAAGTAGTGGGTCGCGAGATACCCGCCCTCAACAGCGCACTCCCCATGGCAGCCATGGTTGGAAAGGTACCCACAAAAATACCAGCCATCATCGAGGAACCCTCATCAATCAACGCATGATTTGTGGAAGTAACCCTTGATGAGGAACCCACTGCCGTAAATTACGAGGAACTCCTCATATCTAAAAAATGTTTGGCGTGGAACCCACTGCGGAAAATGGAAACTGCGAGAAACTCCATCTATATTGGTCTCAAATAATGACCAAATTGAGTTTAATTTCCAAATTCCAATCGGAAACCCGTGGCAACAACAACTATTGGCGAGGGACCCTTAGTAGTGGGTCCCATGGTTAAAATTCCATGAAGTGAGCTAACCCCATGTCCCAAATCATTAACACGCGAGGAACCCACTGACGCAGACAGTCGGTACCAAAGTAATAGCATAAAAAAATCAGCGAAAGTGAAAATTCAGTCGAGGAACCCTTGCCATTTTTTATATAGTTACGAGGAACCCACGGAGAATTCAGATCCTCTGTGCAAGGAGAACCTACTTTAGTCAGTAACGAGGAACCCTTAGGGGTCCTCATCCCAAACAACAATCTATCACCAATAGGCATGCTCACTTCCCCAGATTCATAATGGCATAACCCATAGACACCCTTAAAGGGATAGAGAGGCCCCTGGAAGTCATAATAGCAGTCGAGGAACCCGCCGTTGGCAATGATATAACCAAGGAATCCCTCAAAATTAAGTCAATGAAAGAGGTACCCCTAAGTTCAAACCTTCATACAAATAACTCTGCAGCAGTGTATCTGGTATAGGAACCCCTCGAATTCAGAGTATCGAATGAGACATCCCCCAAGTTTAGAACAGCAGACGTGGAACCTCATCTATGACAGAAAGCGACGAGGAATCCTTAAAAGTACTCGCCCCAAAATTCAACCCGTTGTCAGCAGACATCCTTACCACTACGGTTCAAGAGGTAACATGCCTAACTCTTGTTAAAAGATTGAACGACTTGCTCTAAGTGCAGAAAAGATTTTTAAAAAAAAATCAATTATATGAGCACACTCTTTGTAAGAAATCCAAAGAGTGACTGCAATGAAGAAAAGGAACACTAGTTATTTTTATTGGCACCTGAATTTTGTGCACGACTCATTTACCTACATTGTGCAGTGGGTACACCAGATATTTTTTCTTCTTCTTAAAAGAAGGATATAACCTCTACTAGATTAGAAGATGACCCATGATATAAGGAACTTTCCTCATTATACTTGGGGGTATATCCAACCCAAAAGTAAAAGTAGAGTGAGTAAAGCCCCTGCAGACCCGACATGACCAACAGGGGGTTATCCTCTTAGTAATAATAAAAAACAATTCATTACATTTTATTTATTTATTATTCAATACTGGTTTATAGCCTAGAGAACAAGTCCTAACCTCTGTTCTTAAGAAAAATTTACTTAACCAGTTTTCAGAAAATAGGGAGAAACGGGTCTACCCCCCCTCTCTAAACTTGTTATTTTCATAAGACAAACAGGTTCCTAAGGAAAGTTTGGAACAAGGACCCTGCGGACTAAGGGAAATTTTCAGTATAAAGAAATAAGTATTTCTTTACTTATGATATATATGAAATTTTATTCAAAGTTTGTGGAAAGGAGAAGGGCCAACCCCATCTCCTAGTTACTCCCTAAGAAATGAATGTGCATAAAAAAATACCCCACAGTCACATGGGGTTGCTCTAAAAAATATATATACCCCAAAGTCATAAGGGGTTGCACTAATAAGTACCGTATAGTCTCACGGGGCTACGCTAAAAAAAATATAACTTGCTCAGCTATAAGCAAGTGACCTGCAGTTAGAGGGGAAGCTTCAAAATTTAACTTCAGCAGCTATGTACAAGAACCCCACAGCTATAGGGGAATTTTCAAAAATATAACTTGCTCAGTTATATGCAAGTACCCCACAGTTAGAGGGGCATCTTCCAAATTTGAACTTGCTCAGTTATATGCAAGTACCCCGCAGATAGAGGGAATGCTTTAGAATTTTAACTTGCTCAGTTATATTCAAGTACCCCACAGCTAGAGGGGCATCTTCCAAATTTTAACTTGCTCAGTTATATGCAAGTACCCCACAGCTAGAGGGGCAGCTTCCGAATTTTAACTTGCTCAGTTATATGCAAGTACCCCAAATCTAGATGGGCTACTTCCAAATTTTAACTTGCTCAGTTGTATGCAAGTACCCCGCAGTTAGAAGGGTAGCTCTAAAATTTTAACCTGCTCGCCTATATGCAACTACCCCGCAGTTAGAGGGGCAATTTCAGAAACATAACTTGCCCATACCTCATGTCGGTACCTCACAGTTAGAAGGGACACCTCTAAAATGGTAACTTTCTCATCTCATATGAAAGTACCTCCACAGTTAGAGGGACAACTCTAGAATGATAACTTTCTCAGATCATAAGCAAGTACCCCACAGACTATGGGGCAGTTCAACGCCGAGATTCTCACAGAAAGTAGAGCAACTCATAGTATTTCAGGCTCCAAGGGCATAGGAGCACTCACAGTGGTGAGCAAGTGCAAAGTATAAATATAAGGTAGGACAGTTTAGTACCTAAGGCTCCAAGGGCACAGGATCTCTCACAGTATTGAGAAAATGCAAGCATACATATAAGGTACGTCAATCTAGTACCTAAGGCTCCAAGGGCACAGAAGCGCTCACAGTATTGAGCAATTGCCAAGTATAAATATAGGGTATGACAATCTAGTACCTCAGGCTCCAAGGGAAATGGAGCGCTCGTCATATTTAGAAACTACCAAGTATACATATAAGGTACGACAGTTTAGTACTTAAGGCTCCAAGGGCACCGAAGTGCTCCCAGTTCTGAGCAATTTCCATGTATAAGTATATGTGCGATAGTTTAGCACCTAAGGCTCCAAGGGCGTCGGAGCGCTCACAGTCTTGAGCAAAGGCCAAGTATAAACATAAGGTACAACAGTTTAGTACTAAAGGCTCCAAGGGCACCGGAGTGCTCACAGTATGGAGCAAGTGGCAAGTATAAATATAAGGTAAGACAGTTTAGTACCTAAGGATCCAAGGGCACCGAGCACTCACATTATTGAGAAAATTCCAAGCATACATTCAAGGTATGAAAATATAGTACTTAAGGCTCCAAGGGTACCAGAGCGCTCATAGTATTGAGAAATTGCCAAGTATATATATAGGTACGACAATCTACTTCCTCAGGCTCCAAGGGCAACAGAGCACTCATCATATTGAGCAACTGACAAGTACACATATATGGTACGACAGTTTAGTACCTAAGGTTCCAAGGGAATCGTAACGCTCACAGTTTTGAGCAATTCCCAAGTAAAAGTATATGTGCGACAGTTTAGTACCTAAGGCTCCAAGGGCGCCAGAGCGCTCATAGTCTTGAGAAAAGGCCAAGTATAAACATAAGGTACAACAGTTTAGTACCTAAGGCTCCATGGGCACCGGAGCTCACAGTATAGAGCAAGTGCCAAGTATAAGTATAAGATATGAATGTCTAGTAACCCAGGCTCCAAGGGCAATGGAGCGCTCATCATATCTAGCAACTACCAAGTATAAGTATAAGGTACTACCATTTTGTACCTCAAGCTCCAAGGGCAATGGAGAAGTGATCATATTGAGCAACTGCCAAACATAAATAAAAGGTACACAGTTTCATGCACAAGTCTCTCGACACTAAAAGACACTTTTGCATGAGGGGGTTAATATTGAGAAGTCCTCAAGCTAGTGAACAAATAATGAAATAGCCTGGAGTACGGGGATCCACTTAGAGCGGCTCCACCGGCTCAAGATTACAAGTTTGATGGAAAAATGCCAATGGCGATGGGCTCACCGCGAGTAATGCCTACGCCCAAGATAGAAGGCAATAAAAGAAGGCCAAGGGTGAGGGGCTCACCGCGAATAAACCCTCTGCCCAAGATAGAAGGCCATAGAAGAAGGCGAAGGGGGAGGGGCTCACCGCGAGTAACCCCTTCGCCCAAGATAGAAGGCCACAGAAGAAGGCCAAAGGCAATGGTCTCACCGCGAGTAACCCCTCTGCCCAAGATAGAAGGCCACATAAGAAGGCCAAGGGCGAGGGGCTCACCACGAGTAACCCCTCCACCCAAGATTAAAGGCCACAGAAGAAGGCCAAGGGCGAGGGGCTCACCGCGAGTAACCCCTCCCCCTAAGATAGAAGGCCAGAGAAGAAGGACAAGGGTGAGGGCTCACCACGAGTAACCCCTCTGCCTAAGATAGAAGGCCACATAAGAAGGCCAAGGTCGAGGGGCTCACCACGAGTAACCCCTCTGCCCAAGATAGAAGGCCACAAAAGAAGGCCAAGGGCGAGGGCTCACCGCGAGTAGACCCTCCGCCCAAGATTAAACGCTACAGAATAAGGCCAAGGGTGAGGGGCTCACCGTGAGTAACCCCTCCGCCCAAGATAGAAGGCCACAGAAGAAGGCCAAGGGCGAGGGACTACCCACGAGTAACCCCTTCGGCCAAGATAGAAGGCCACAGAATAAGGCCAAGGGCGAGGGGCTCACCGCGAGTAACCCCTCTGCCCAAGATAGAAGGCTACAGAAGAAGGCGAAGGGCGAGGGGCTCACCATGAGTAACCCATTCGCCCAAGATAGAAGGTCACAGAAGAAGGCCAAGGATGAGGGGCTCACTGTGAGTAACCCCTTCGCTCAAGATAGAAGGCCACAGAAGAAGGCCAAGGGCAAGCTGCTCATCGCGAGTAACCCCTCGGCCCAAGATAAAAGGCCACAGAAAAAGGCCAAGGGGGAGGGGCTCACCACTACAGAAGATGGCCAAGGGTGAGGGGCTCACCGCGAGTAACCCCTCCGCCCAAGATTAAATGCCAGAGAAGAAGGCAAAAGGCGAGGGGCTCACCACGAGTAACCCCTCCGCCCAAGATAGAAGGCCACAGAAGAATTCCAAAGGCGAGGGGGTCACCGCGAGTAACCCCTCCGGCCAATATAAAAGGCCACAGAATAAGACAAGGGCGAGGGGTTCACCACGAGTAACCCCTCCGCCCAAGATAGAAGGCCAAGGGCGAGGGGCTCACCGTGAGTAACCCCTCTGCCCAAGATAGAAGGCCACAGAAGAAGGCCAAGGGTGAGGGACTCACCGCGAGTAACCCTCTACCAAAGATAGAAGGACACAAAAGAAGGCCAAGGGTGAGGGGATCACCGCGAGTAACCACTCTGCCCAAGATTAAAGGCCACAGAAGAAGTCCAAGGGCGAGGGGCTCACCGCGAGTAACCCCTCCGCCAAAGATAGAAGGTCATAGATGAAGGCCAAGGGCGAGAGGGTCATGGCTAGTAACCCCTCCGCCTAAGATAGAAGGCCACTGAATAAGGCCAAGGGCGAGGGGATCACCGCGAGTAACCCCTTTGCCCAAGATATAAGGCACAGAAGAAGGCCAAGGCCGAGGGGCACACCGCGAGTAACTCCTCTACCCAAGATAGAAGGCCATAGAAGAAGGACAAGGGCGAGGGGCTCACGGAGAGTAACCCCTCAGCCCAAGATATAAGGCCACAAAATAAGGCCAAGGGCGAGGGGATCAACGCGAGTAACCCCTCTGCCGAAGATAGAAGGCCATAGAAGAAGGCCAAGGGCGAGGGGCTCACCGCGAGTAACCCCTCCGCCCAAGATTGAAGGTCGGAGAAGAAGGCCAAGGGTGAGGCTTCGTGCAAGTAACCCCTCCCCCCAAGATAGATGGCCACAGAAGAAGGCGAAGGGCGAGGGGCTCACCATGAGTAACCTATCTGCCCAAGATAGAAGCCCAAAGAATAAGGCCAAGGGCTAGGGGATCACAGCTAGTAACCCCTCTGCCTAAGATAGAAGTCCACAGAAGAAGGCCAAGGGTGAGGAGATCACCGTGAGTAACCCCTCCACCCAAGATTAAAAGCCACAGAAGAAGTCCAAAGGAGAGGGGCTCACCTCGAGTAACCCCTTCGCCTAAGATGGAAGGCCATAGAAGAAGGCCAAGGGTGAGGGGCTCACCGCGAGTAACCCCTCCGCCCAAGATAGAAGGCTAGAGAATAAGGCCAAGGGCGAGGGTATCACCACGAGTAACCCCTTTGCCAAAGATATAAGGCCACAGAAGAAGGCCAAGTGCGAGGGGCTCACCGCGAGTAACCCCTCCGCCCAAGATAGAAGTCCACAGAAGAAGGCCAAGGGCAAGGGGCTCACTGCGAGTAACCCCTATGCCCAAGATAGAAGGCCACAGAAGAAGGGCGAGGGGCTCACCACACTTAATCCCTCCGCCCAAGATAGAAGGCCACAGAAAAAGGCCAAGGGAAAGGGGCTCACCACGAGTAACCCCTCTGTCCAAGATGAAAGGCCAAAGAAGAAGGCCAAGGGCGAGGGGATTACCGCGAGTAACCCCTCCGCCCAAGATAAAAGGCCACAGAGAAGGCCAATGGCGAGGGGCTCACCGTGAGCAATCCCTTTACCCGAGAAAGAAGGCCACAGAAGAAGGCCAAGGGTGAGGGGCTCACCGCGAGTAAACCCTCTACCTAAGAAAGAAGGCCACAAGAGAATTCCAATGGTGAGGGTCTCACTGCAAGTAACCCATCCGCCCAAGTTGATACCCAGATAAGGAGGTCCACTATAAGTGGCCTCGTCTACAAAACTTGGGATGAAGTGACAGAATATTTAATGACCTAAAAGGGAATTATGAAGAAACCCTAGGGTACCTAAAAAAAACTGAATTAATGGCGTACAAATCCTTTTGGTCTACCTAACACAAAAGACTTTGCACGAGGGGTAATGTAGAAGGATGTTTCAAACTTGACCACTATATTTGGGGGTAAGGGTCCCTCAAAAACCCCCACCCTTTCACCTTATAGAAAATATGAGATTGAGGGAACCCCCAGGGTCCCTACACCGTAGAAATGCCATATTGGAGAAGGAACACCCAATGTCCCTCCACTGCAGAAGTGCCATATATGAGAAAGAAGCACGAGGGTCCCTCCACTACGGAAATGACATTTGAGAAGTTCCACGCAAGGGCCACTGCAGAAGTCCGTGTTGAGAAGGGCCACCGCAAAGGTCACTACAGAAAATGACATTTGAGAAGTTCCCTGCAAGGGCCACTGCAGAAGTGCAAGTTGAGAAGGGCCACTGCAATGGTCACTGTAGAAGTCCAAGTTGAGAAGGGACACCGCAAGGGTCACTGCAGAAATCACATTTGAGAAGTGCCCCTTAAGGGCTACTTTAGAAGTCCAAGTTGAGAAGGGCCACTGTAAAGGTCCCTACAGAAGTCCAAGGTGAGAAGGGCCACCGTAAGGGTCACTACAGAAATGACATTTCAGAAGTTCCCCGCAAGGGCCACTACAGAAGTCCAAGTTGAGAAGGGCCACTGCAAGGGTCACTGTAGAAGTCCAAGTTTAGAAGGGCCACCACAAGGGTCACTATAGAAATGACATTTGAGAAGTGCCCCGCAAGGGGCACTACAGAAGTCTAAGTTGAGAAGGGACACTACAAGGGTCGCTACAGAAGTCCAAGCTGAGAAGGGACACTGCGGGTCACTGTAGAAATGACATTTGAGAAGTCCCCTACAAGGGCCACTTCAGAAGTCCAACTTGAGAACGGCCATTGTAAGGTTCACTACAGAAGTCCAAGGTGAGAAGGGCCACCACAAGGGTCACTACAGAAGTGACATTTGATAAGTGCCCCGCAAGGGCACTGCAGAATTCCAAATTGAAAAGGGTCACTGCAGAAGTTCAAGTTAAGAAGGGCCACCGCACGGGTCACTACAAAAATGACATTTGAGAAGTGCCTCGCAAGGGCCACTGTAGAAGTCTAAGTTGATAAGGGCCACTGCAAGGGTCACTATAGAAGTCCAAGTTAAGAAGGGCCACTGCAAGGGTCACTGCAGAAATGACATTTGAGAAGTTCCTCACAAGGGCCACTGCAGAAGTCCAAGTTGAGAAGGGCCACTGCAAGGATTACTGCAGAAGCCCAATTTGAGAAGGGCCACTGCTAGGGTCACTGCAGAAATGACATTTGAGAAGTGGCCCGTAAGGACCACTGCAAAAGTCTAAGTTAAGAAGGGCCACCGCAAGGGTCACTGCAAAAATAACATTTGAGAAGGGCCACAATAAGGGTCACTGTAGAAACTCAAGTCGAGAAGGACCACTGTAAGAGTCCCTGCAGAAGTCCAAGTTGAGAAGGGACACCGTAAGGGTCACTGGAGAAACTCAAGTTGAGAATGGACACTGTAAGGGTCACCGCAGAAGTCCAAGTTGAGAAGGACCACCGTAGGGGTCGCTGCAGAAACTCAAGTTGAGAAGAGTCACCACAAGGGTCCCTGCAGAAGCACAAGTTGAGAGGGACTCCGCAAGGGTCCTCGTTGAAATGACATTTGAGAAGAGGGACCCACAAGGTCCTACCCCCTCAACTCCCAGAAAAATTTAGGACGATGGGGTGTCTACCATAAGCAAACCCTCATCACGAAAAAGAACAGAAGTACTAACACTTTTTTCTTATACAGGTTGCCTAGTTGAGCAAGCGCGGCTCAAGTTGGCCATTTTGGATCTCTTGGGAGTTTTGGCTTGGCCACTGAGGGACAAGGTATATTGAGCAAGCTTAACCACTTCGCACTATAAGATTGAGAGAATACTAGTAGGAAGACCCTAGGGTCGCCCAGTCCTCACACACATCACACTTAGTCACGAGTGAAGTGAGCAGCCAAAAGAAAAGAACAATTTATAAAATGATTTTAAAGGAGAGGGTCCTCTAGACCCCTCTCAAGAAAAAATATTTTAGAAGGGGGTCCTCAAGATTACAAAGATTTTAGAGGAGGTGGTCCTCGAGACCCCCTCAAGTTTACAAAGTTTATACCAAAAGTTACCATTTCAAAAGATATTTAGCAAATGAGATATTTTGTCTCCATTAGAAGACATATTTTCTTTTGAACTTTGGTTGGCACCAGGGGGCACCTGCCAGAGGGGATAGGCTGAGCTGCCTGCAAGTAGGGACAAATAGTACACTATAGACTTTGTCCCTCAACAACCCTCTAAGTTTTGGAGCCAAAAGTGCCAACCCAGCCCTAGTGCCGAAGTACAAGTAGGACACATGGGCAAGGTCATGAAAAAGATAGAAGAAAACCTCAATAGCAAAGTTACTCTGTCAAAATTACACCAGAACCTCTCTAGTATTGTCTCCTTGCTCTCTCTCTAAGTGCTAAGTGCCTTGTTCTTTCATCCCCACTAACAACCATCATTCTCATGAGCTCCTATTGAGAAAATTACTATTATTATTGTGGAAGTTCATCTTCTTGCAGGGAGGGAGTTCCATCTTGAGCTCCATTTTTACCAAAAGGAGAAGATTTTACCAGAAGCTGCTCCAGAAGTTCTTGAGAACCTTGCAGACAACGTCCATTGGAGTGGGTCACGCCTTACCCTTTCCAGTTATTCATAGACCCCAGTCTCACTACCCTCCTACACAAATGATGCCTGATTCTCCAGGCTACGCCATCCATGAACCTCTACTTCTTTCGCTCCTCATCGCTCACCTCATTTGGTAAAAAGTTTTCCAAACGGGTGAACTCTTCCTCATAGTCTGCCACTGACCGGTCACCCTGTAGTAACTCACTGAACTTCTTCCTCATCTCACCCTCTACCACTGGTGGGAGGTATTTGCGGTCGAACTGCACCCAGAATTTGAATATCATCATCAAATCCCGCTATCACTGTGAGATATGCAATTATATGAGCACACTCTCTGTGAGAAATGCAAAGAGTGACTGCAATGAAGAAAAGGAACACTAGTTATTTTTATTGGCACCTGAATTTTGTGAACGACTCATTTACCTACATTGTGCGGTGGGTGCACCAGATTTATGTTTTTTTTTCTTCTTAAAAGAAGGATAAAACATCTACTAGATTAGAAGAGGACCCATGATATAAGAAACTTTCCTCATTATACTTGGGGGTATATCCAACCCAAAAGTAAAAGTATAGTGAGTAAAGCCCCTGCAGAAACGACATGACCAACAGGGGGTTATCCTCCTAGTAATAATTAAAAAAATCACTATATTTTATTTATTTATTATTCAATAGAGGTTTATAGCCTTGAGAACAAGTCGTAACCTCTGTTCTTAAGAAAAAATTAATTGACCGGTTTTCATAAAATGGGGAGAAGCGGGTCTACCCTCCTCTCTAAACTTGTTATTTTTATAAGAAAAATAGGTTCCTAAGGAAAGTTTGGAACAGGGACCCTGCAGACCAAGGGAAATTTTCAGTATAAAGAAATAATTATTTCTTTACTTATGATATATATGAAATTTTATTAAAAGTTTTTGGGAAGGGGAAGGGCCAACCCCATCTCCTAGTTACTCCCTAAGAAATGAATCTCCATAAAAAATACCCCACAGTCACATGGGGTTGCTCTAAAAAATATATATACCCCAAAGTCATAAGGGGTTACACTAAAAAGTACCGCACAGTCACACGAGGCTGCACTAAAAAAAATAAAACTTGCTCAGCTATATGCAAGTGCCCCGCGGTTAGAGGGGAAGATTAAAATTTTAACTTGAGAAGCTATGTGCAAGCACCCCACAGTTATAGGGGAATTTTTAAAAATATAACTTGCTCAGCTATATGCAAGTACCCCGTAGTTATAGGGGCAGCTTCCAAATTTGAACTTGCTCAATTATATGCAAGTACCCCGCAGTTAGAGGGGCCGCTTTAGAATTTTAACTTGCTCAGTTATATGCAAGTACCCCACAGCTAGAGGGGAATATTCCAAATATTAACTTGCTTAGTTATATGCAAGTACCCCACAGCTAGAGGGGAAGCTTCCTAATTTTAACTTTCTCAGTTATATGCAAGTACCCCAAAGCTAGAGGGGCAACTTCCAAATTTTAACTTTCTCAGTTGTATGCAAGTACCCCGCAGTTAGGTAGCTCCAAAATTTTAACATGCTTGCCTATATGTAATTACCCCGCAGTTAGAGGGGCAAATTCAGAAAAGAAACCTCACTCATACCTCATGTCAGTACCTCGTAGTTAGAACAGACACCTCTAAAATGGTAACTTTCTCATCTCATATGAAAGTACCTCCACAGTTAGAGGGACAACTCTAGAGTCATAACTTGCTCAGATCATAAGCAAGTACCCCACAGACTATGGGGCAGTTCAACCCCGAAATTCTCACAGAAAGTGGAGCAACTCATAGTACTTCAGGCTCCAAGGACATAGGAGCAATCACAGTCGTGATTAAGTGCAAAGTATAAATATAAGGTATGATAGTTTAGTACCTAAGGTTCCAAGGGCACAGGATTGCTCACAGTATTGAGCAAATGCCAAGCATACATATAAGGTACGACAATCTAGTACTTAAGGCTCCAAGGGCATCGGAGCGCTCACTGTATTGAGCAATTGCCAAGTATAAATATAGGGTATGAAAGTTTAGTACCTAAGGCTCCAAGGGCACCGGAGCACTCACAGTATTGAGCAAATGCCAAGCACACATTCAAGGTACGACAATCTAGTACCTAAGGCTCCAAGGGCATCAGAGCGCTCATAGTATTGAGAAATTTCTAAGTATAAATATAGGGTACGAAAATCTAGTACCTCAGGCTCCAAGGGAAACGGAACACTCATCATATTGAGCAATTGGCAAGTAAAAGAATAAGGTACGACTGTTTAGTACCTAAGACTCCAAGGGAATCGGAGCCCTCACAATTTTGAGTAATTGCCAAGTATAAGTATATGTGCGACAATTTAGCACTAAAGGCTCCAAGGGCACCAGAGCGCTCACAGTCTTTAGCAAAGGCCAAGTATAAACATAAGGTACAACAGTTTAGTACCCAAGTCTCCATGGGCACCGGAGCGCTCACAGTATAGAGCAAGTGCCAAGTATAAGTATAAGATAAGAATGTTTAGTACCCCAGGCCCAAAGGGCAACAGAGTGCTCATCTTATTAAGAAACTGCCAAGTATAAGTATAAGGTACTACCGTTTTGTACCTCAGGATCCAAGGGAAATAGAGCGCTCATCATATTGAGCAACTACCAAACATAAATAAAAGGTACAGAATTTTGTGCATAAGTCTCTCGACACTACAAGACATTTCTGCATGAGGGGGATAATATTGAGAAGTCCTCAAGCCAGTGAACAATCGTGAAATAGCCTCGAGTATGGGGATCCACTTAGAGCGGCTCCACCTGCTCAAGATTACAAATTTGATAAAAAAATGCCAATGGCGATGGGATCACCGCGAGTAACCCCTCCGCCCAAGATAGAAGGCCACAAAATAAGGCCAATGGCAAGGGGCTCATCGCGAATAACTCCTCTACCCAAGATAGAAGGCCACAGAAGAAGTCCAGTGATGAGGGGCTCATCGCGAGTAACCCCTCCACCCAAGATAGAAGGCCACAGAAGAAGGCCAAGGGCGAGGGGCTCACCCCGAGTAACCCCTCCGCCCAAGATAGAAGGCCACAGAAGAAGTCCAAGGGCGAGAGGCTCACCACGAGTAACCCCTCTGCCTAAGATTAAAGGCCATAGAAGAAGGCCAAGGGCGAGGGGCTCACCACGAGTAACCCCTTCGCCCAAGATAGAAGGCCACAGAAGAAGGCCAAAGGTGAGGGGCTCACCACGAATAACCCCTCTACCCAAGATAGAAGGCCATAGAAGAAGGACAAGGGCGAGGGGCTCACCGCGAGTAACCCCTCTGCCCAAGATAGAAGGCCACAGAAGAAGTCCAAGGGTGAGGGACTCACTGTGAGTAACCCCTCCGCCCAAGATAGAAGGCCTCAGAAGAAGGCCAAGGGCGAGGGGCTCACCATAAGTAACCCATCCGCCCAAGATGAAAGGCCACAGAAGAAGGCCAAGGGCGAGGGGCTCATCGCGAGTAACCCCTATGCCCTAAGTTAGAATGCGACAGAAGAAGGCCAAGGGAGAGGGGCTCATCGCAAGTAACGCCTCCGCACAAGATAACAGGCCATCGAAGAAGGCGAAAGGAGAGGGGCTCACCACGAGTATCCCCTCCGCCCAAGATGAAAGGCCACAGAAGAAGGCCAAGGCTGAGGGGCTCACCGCGAGAAACTCCTCCGCCCAAGATAGAAGGCCACAGAAGAAGGCCAAGGGCGAGGGGCTCACTACGAGTAACCCCTATGCCTAAGATAAAAGACCATAGAAGAAGGCCAAGGGCGAGGGGCTCACCGCGAGTAACCCCTCCGCCCAAGATAGAAGGCCATAGAAGAAGGCCAAGGGAGAGGGGATCACAGCGAGTAACCCCTTCGCCCAAGATGAAAGGCCCCAGAAGAAGGCCAAGGGCGAGGGGTTCACCGCGAGTAACCCCTCCGCCCAAGATGAAAGAACACAGAAGAAGGCCAATGGCGAGGGGATCACCACGAGCAATCCCTTTGCCTAAGAAACAAGGACACAGAAGAAGGCCAATGGTGAGAGGATCACCGCGAGAAAACCCTATACCTAAGAAAGAAGGCCACAAGAGAAGGCCAAGGGTGAGGGTCTCACCGCAAGTAACCCTTCCGCCCAAATTGATACCCAGATAATGAGGTTCACTATAAGTGGCCTCGTCTACAAAACTTGGGATAAAGTGACAGA
This sequence comes from Sambucus nigra, assembly GCA_949130495.1. Taxonomy (NCBI): domain Eukaryota; kingdom Viridiplantae; phylum Streptophyta; class Magnoliopsida; order Dipsacales; family Adoxaceae; genus Sambucus; species Sambucus nigra. The sequence goes on along the minus strand of OX422207.1, from coordinate 283,627,489 downwards.
ATATTTAATGACCCTAAAGGGAATTATGAAGAAACCCTAGGGTCCCTCAAAATAAAAAAACTAAATTAATGGTGTACAAAGCCTTTTGGTCTACCTAACACAAAAGACTTTGCACGAGGGGCTAATGTAGAAGGGAGTTTCAAGCTTGACCACTATATTTATGGGTGAGGGTCCCTCAAAGATCCCCACCCTTTCAGTTTACAGAAAATATGATATTGAGGGAACCCCCAGTGTCCCTACACCGCAGAAATGCCATATTGGAGAAGGAAACCCCAGGGTCCCTCAATTGTAGAAGTTTTATATATGAGAAAGAACCACTAGGGTCCCTCCACTATGGAAATGACATTTGATAAGTGCCACACAAGGGCCACTGTAGAAGTCCAAGTTGAGAAGGGCCACTGCAGAAGTCCAAGTTAAGAAGGGCCACTGCAGAAATGACATTTGAGAAGTGCCCCGCAAAGGGGCACTGTAGAAGTGCAAGTTGAGAAGGTCCATTACAAGGGTCACTACAGAAGTCCAAATTAAGAAGGGCCACCACAAGGTTCACTGTAGAAATCACATTTGAGAAGTTCCCCACAAGTGCCACTGCAGAAGTCCAAGTTGAGAAGGGCCACTGTAAGGGTCCCTACAGAAGTCCAAGTTGAGAAGGGCCACCGCAAGGGTCACTGTAGAAATGACATTTGAGAAGTGCCCCTGCAAAAGTCTAAGTTGAGAAGGGCCACTACAAGGGTCACTATAGAAGTCCAAGTTGAGAAGGGACATGACAAGGGTCACTACATAAATGACATTTGAGAAGTGGCCCGTAAGTAGCACTGCAGAAGTCCAAGTTGAGAAGGGACACCGCAAGGGTCGCTGTAAAAATGAAATTTGAGAAGTCCCCAACAAGGGCCACTGCAGAAGTCCAACTTGAGAAGGGCCACTGCAAGGGTCACTGCCGAAGTCCAAGGTAAGAAGGGCCACCACAAGGGTCACTGTAGAAATGACATTTGAGAAGTACCCCGCAAGGGAACTACAGAAGTACAAGTTGAGAAGGGTCACTACAGAAATCCATGTTAAGAAGGGCCACCGCATGGGTCACTGCATAAATGACATTTGAGAAGTGCCTCGTAAGGGCCACTACAAAAGTCCAAGTCGAGAAGGGCCACTATAAGGGTCACTACAGAAGTCCAAGTTGAGAAGGGCCACCGCAAGGGTCACTGTAGAAATGAAAATTGAGAAGTACCCCGCAAGGACCACTGCAGAAGTCCAAGTTGAGAAGGGCCACTGTAAGGGTTACTACAGAAGCCTAATTTGAGAAGGGCCACTACAAGGGTCACTGCAGAAATGATATTTGAGAAGTGGCCCGCAAGGACCACTACAGAAGTCCAAGTTGAGAAGGTCCACAACAAAAATGACATTGGAGAAGGGCCACCGCAAGGGTCACTGCAGACACTCAAGTAGAGAAGGGCCACTGCAAGAGTCCCTGCAGATGTCCAAGTTGAGAAGGGCCACTACAAGGGTCACTGCAAAAACTCAAGTTGAGAATGGACACTGCAAGGGTCACCACAGAAGTCCAAGTTTAGAAGGAGAACCGCAAGGGTCCTTGCAGAAACTCAAGTTGAGAAAAGTCACCGCAAGGGTCCCTACAGAAGCACAAGTTGAGAGGGACTCCGCAAGGGTCCCCGCAGAAATGACATTTGAAAAGAGGGACCCACAAGGTCCTCCCTCCCTCAGCTCCCAAAAAAAGTTAGGATGACGGGGTGTCTACCATAAACAACCCCTCATCACGAAAAAGAATAGAATTACTAACACTTATTTTCTTGTACATGTTGCCTAGTTGAGCAAGCAGGGCTCAAGTAGGCCAATTAGGATCTCTAGGGAGTTTTGGCTTGGCGGCTAAGGGACAAGGTATGTTGAGAAAGCTCAACCACTTCGCACTATAGTATTGATAGAATACTAGTAGGAAGACCCTAAGGTCGCCTAGTCCTCACACACCTCACACTTAGTGACAAGTGAAGTGAGCAGCCAAAGATCTAGCTGCTCACAGGGAAAGAACTATTTATAAAATGATTTTAATGGAGAGGGTTCTCTAGACCCCTCTCAAGAAAACTGATCTTAGAAGGGGGTCCTCAAGATCCCCCTCAAGCTTATAAAGATTTTAGAGGAGGTGGTCCTCGATACCCCCTTAAGTTTACAAAGTTTATACCAAAAGTTATCATTTCAAAAGATATTTAGCAAATAAGATATTTTGTCTCCATTAGAGGACATTTTTCCTTTTGAACTTTGGTTGGAAGCAGGGGGCACCTGCCAGAGGGGACAGGCAGAGCTGTTTGCAGGTAGGGACAAATAGTACACTATAGACTTTGTCCCTCACCAACCCTCTAAATTTTGGCGCCAAAAGTGCCAACCCAGCCCTAGTGACCAAGTATAAATAGGGCACCTGGGCAAGGTCATGAAAAAGATGGAAGAAAACCTCAATAGCAAGGTTACTCTATCAAAATTACACCAGAACGTCTCAAGTATTCTCTCCCTACTATCTCTCTAAGTGCTAAGTGCCTTGTTCTTTCACTCCCCACTGATAGCCATCATTCTCAGGAGCTCCTCTTGAGAAAATTACTATTATTATTGTGGAAGTTCATCTTCTTACAAGGAGGGAGTTCCATATTGAGCTCCATTTTTACCAATAGGAGAAGGTTTTACCAGAACCTGCTCCAGAAGTTCTTGAGAACCTTGCGGACAGCGTCCATTGGAGTGGGCCATGCCTCACCCTTTCCAGTTAGTCATAGACCCCAGTCTCACTACCCTCCTACACAAATGCTGCCTGATTCTCCAGGCTATGCCATCCATGAGCCTCGACTTCTTTCACTCCTCATTGCTTACCTCATTTGGCACAAATTTTACCAAATAGGTGAACTCTTCCTCATAGTCTGCCACTGACCGGTCACACTGTACTAACTCACTGAACTTCTTCCTCATCTCAGCCTCTACCGCTGGTGGGAAGTATTTACAGTCGAACCGCACCCAAAATTTGGATATCGTCATCAAATCCATCTCCTCAATGGTGGTAACTGACTCCCACCACTATAAGGTTGCTCCTGACAAACGAAAGGTAGCAAGCATATGTTTCTGTAGATCGGTACACTCCAGCATGCGCAGATGGTGCTAAATATTCTTTTTCCAGTCATAAGCCTCTACCACATCGGTACTACCCCAAAACTCAGGTGGGTGACCCTTCTAAAAAGGTCTCCCTAACTCGCTGCCAAGATGGTGGCCCCACTGGATCCTGAGCTGCTGGTGCCACTTGAGGTGGTGCCTTGGGATGTGGAAAATGAGCTGCCATATCTCGTATCGCTGTCTCAACTGCCTGGTCCCTTATCACTACCACCTAAGTAGTGGAGATCCACTCGGGTGCAAGTGGTGGTGGCGGTACCTGTGGCTCCTGATGAGCCTCCCTGAGCACATCCCTAGCCTCAGCCCTCTCCGCTCTCTACCTCTTCAGTGGCATCTGAAAATAGATCGTATTGCATAAGTACACAATGTAATACCCCGTAATGCTGCATAGTTAGGAAAATACATTTTTATTTAAATTACGTGAGTAGAGTAATTTAATGTGATAAAAATACGTTTTATTTAAATTACGTGAGTAGAGTAATTTAATGTGACACGTTTTAAATTAAATAACGTGAGTAGAGTAATTTAATGTGATGTAATGTTAATAAAGATTAATATGATGATTAAAAATTTTTAGTAACTGTGAGTAGTAAATTTTAAATGTTGATAAGTATGGCCTAGCGATGTATATGGACGTACCTGAGTTATATCAACTGAGTGTCGCACGTAGACAAAAATTGAAGATGAGATGATAAACATATTTTAAGAGACTCAAAAGATAATTTAGAGTCCACAGATGATTCCGAAAGTGTCGAATTAGTCATAATAGTGTACACGGGGGTACTAGTTGTGTTCCGGGTCATTTTTTGGCTAAACCGGGACCATTCGAGGGCATTTTCATCTCTTTACAATTATGGGTGAGGAGACCTAAGAATTTTGGAACCCTAAATCAGATTATAAGAGTTAGAATCTAGGTTTAGAAGGGAAGGAAATACACCATATCCATTAGAGAGAAGAGAGAAACAATTTCCTAAGGCAAAATAAGGAAAGAGGGAGAATTCTAAGGAGATTTCACCACTAACTTGTTGGGAAGGAGGATAGAAGGATAAAAATCATCAACCATCAACAACAACCACGAAATCAGACCCTAAAAATCATAAGGCAAGTGGTTATTTGCAAAATGAATTGAGTTATAATACCCATATATAAGCTTTATGAAGAACATGGTTTTTATGATATTTTTGGGAGTAAAACACTTGATTATGATCCATGATTGATAGGGATTTCATGTAGAACGTTTTTAATCTCCAAATATTTTGATATCATAGAAGACTTGATGATTAAATCGAACTAAAAATCTGGACTTATGAGGAAAAGGTGGAAAGATGTATTTTTAGGGTTCTTGAATAATAAGAAGATTTTTAGTTAATTTGGACAAAATTTATAATGATATTGATGTTTTAAATCGTTAGTAATCATCCCAGAATATGTAGGAATGATTAGAAATTGTTAGTTGCAAATATGGTGAATTATCATGGGAGATAGATAAATAGAAATGGTGAAACCCGCATAAAGAATACGATCTGGGTCTGTCACTGCTTGATTGATCGATCGACCCTTGAATGTCGATCGATCGAGCAGTCGATCGATCGACCATATCCCATCGATCGTTCGACCCTGGCTGTACTTTAGAAAATTTTATGGATAAATTTCCTTTTAATTACCGTCGCTTAATGGGAACCTTAGTGATGATATTTTACCAATGAGGAGACTTAATAAATACCAGTAGGTGTACCGTTAGATTTCCTCATAAATAATTGAGTGGGAAATTTGGAGAAATGGACTGACGGGAAGATAATCAATTGAGTCGTATGTCGGGAATGTGAGAATTTAGTTACGGAAAGAGTGAGAATAAATTCCAGAAAAATACCAGTAGGTTAAAGATAACTTAACTACTGAATCAAGGGAGGGGTAACTAAGACCCTTAGAGTTGCGTGAATACTCGAATAAATGCAATAGTGAAATAAATCGTAAATTAATGAGTACGGTGAATATAAGTAAAATATATTACGACGGGCATGATTTGATAGGTCGGGTGTGTACCTACTAAATTATATGAAATTTTGGGTTAAGAGAATTTTACCAAAATTAATTATGTTAGGGTCGATAAGGCATTCCGAACTAACATAAAGTTATTATATGTTTGGGGTCGATGTAAAATGCTGAACCAAACCTTAAACTGGTGTCGCAATGAAAGAGTCCTGAACCAGAATATGTGTGTATATATATATAAATAGTTGGGGTCGATGGATCATTCCGAACCAACTCTCACTTGGGGTCGATGAATCATTCTGAACCAAGAGTCCTTTATGTGTGTCAAAAGGATATGTTAGTGATAACTAATATTTAATGCATGATTGCGTGATAAAATGTGTTCCATATGTATAATCTACTGACTTAGAATAGTAGATAGTGAGATGGATTGTAAATATCTTAGTAATAATTAAATAGCGTGATGTAATTATTACAAGAATAAGGATAACAGAAGTGAATAAGTTATCTACATTTATAGAACATGAAATATGATTATTAAAATACTGCGAGTAGGTCATGGGGACTTAGTGAGGGGTACTTACAGGGGGTATCCTAATCTAGTTAACTGGGGTAGTACAACTAGGTGAACTAAGTACCCTCATTAGACATGCACTATAGAAGAGAGGTGAGGAATTCAAGGGAGTGTGCGAAACCTTAATATGTGTAATCAATAACTCAATTGTGATAACTGCTTTCAAATGTTTTGAGTACTAACTCTTGCTATGTAAATTTTTTTAAAAACCTTTTAGGTGCCCAGCCACAGGGACACCCAGCATGATTTCATTATAGGGATTTGGAAGCTGCAGCACGTGTGGATGTTGCATGGATTGTTTAGAAGTTTCCTCCTTTTCAGTTCTAGTGCAAGATCTCAGTTTTAGTATTCTTAGTCGGGACATGTTGTCCAATATTTACTTTTACAGTTATTCTGATTCTGGATTTTGAGTTGGTTTTGCTTGGCCGTGGTTTTCGGCAAGAATTTATCTGTATTCAGCTATTTATGTGAATTATTTTATTATTCCTGAAATTGTATCGTTTTGTATGGGTTGTTTATTCTGCTTAAGGAAGCTAAAATTTGGCACTAGCTTAATTTCACATAGGTGGTTAGTAACTTAAAAAGCTTTCGGGAGTGATGCTAAGAATGAACCATTTAAGAAACCTGTGTAAATTAAATTAAGGCTTGATCAACCAAGGTTTAATTAGGCAGGGTGTCATCAGAGCATCAGGTTCTAGTATCCATAGGATCTGTACGGCTTACTGCATTTCAGCGTAACGTTTGGTTGTATTAGATCCCTACCATTAGGGCTGTTGATTCAATATCCGTTTTTGCATTATCATACATCTGCTCTTAAAATTTTGTATAAACTGTGTACTTATACAATTTGATCTTATTCTCAGATGCCACCGAGGAGGCAGCAAGTGGAGAGGGCTGAAGCCAGAGATGATGTGAGGGAGGCTCATTAGGAGCCACAGGTGCCGCTACCACTACCCCCACCCGAGTTAATTTCCACTACTCAAGTTGCAGTGATAGTGGCTCAGGCAGTCGGGACAGCAATGAGGGCCATGGCAGCCCATTTTCCTTAGCCCCAAGTACCTCCCCCCGTAGCACCGGTAGTTCAGGCCCTAGCAGGGCCATTTACATGGCAGCGAGTCAGAGAGACATTTCAGAAAGGACATCCACCCGAGTTTCAGGGTAGTACCGACGTAGTGGAGGCGTGCAACTGGAAAAAAATATCCAGTGCCACTTGTGCATGCTAGAGTGCACCGAGGTACAAAAACAAATTCTAACCACTTTCCGTCTGTCGAGAGCGGCCTTACAGTGGTGGAATCAATTACCACCACCGAGGAAAGGGACACTTTGACGATTTCTGAGTTTTGGGTGCGGTTTGACCGCAAGTATTTTCCTCCAGCAGTAAAGTCAGAGATGAGAAAGAAATTCAGCGAAGTTGTTCAGGGTGATCGTTCAGTTGCTGATTATAAGGAGGAGTTTACCCGCTTGGCTAACTTTGTGCCAAATGAGGTGAGCGATGAGGAGAGGAAGAAGTCAAAATTTATGGATGGCTTGACATGGAGAATCAGACAGAATTTGATCGATAATCCGGGGTTGGTAACTTACACCGATGTCGTCAATGCCGCTCTACTACACTGTCAGGATCACCGGTTTCATGCAAAGGGAAATAAGAGAGGTGAGCCTAGCCAACCGGGCAAAGTAGGTGGAAGTAGTGACAGCAGCAAACAGTGGGCCAGCTAGGGCAGGATTTCCAACAGGGGAACTCTGCCAATAAGTTTAAGCATGGGAGGCATCGCTTTGAAAGACAGGGCCAGCAGGGTCCCCAGCAGCCAGTTCCTCAGGGCCGACAGGGCCAAAGGAACTAAGGTGGAGGACAACAAGGCCAAGGTCGACAGGGCCAACGTCAAGGCCAACAGGGCCAATGTCAGAGGTAGTTTCAGGGTCAGTGTTTCACTTGTGGCCAGTAGGGTCACAAGAGTAGAAATTGTCCACAGCAAGACAGGGCACAACAATAGGGTGCCCAACAGGGGCAGCAGGCTCCGTTAGCCCCAGCAGCGGCACAGGCCCTGCAGCCAGGCCAGATGCACTACGGACGTGTGTTCAACGTCCGTGACATTCCATTTCAGCCAACACCTCCAGCACCGCCGGCAGTCGCGGGTATGTTTCCTATTCATGGACTTGAGGGTAGTATTTTGTTTAACATGGGGGCGACGCATTCGTTTATTGCCACTAGATTTGCACGGGCAGCCGACCTCTTAGCGACAGCTGACACTCATCTTATGTGTGTGGAGTCACCGATGGGTAGTGGGTCCCTTATATATTTGATTTGTAAGGGTGTGGACATTATGGTTGAGAAATTGAGTCTAGCGGCGGACCTCCTAGTGCTGGATATGGAGTGATATGACGTCATCCTTGGCATGGATTGGTTGGCGCATTATAGGACAATGGTAGATTTTTATGAGAGGACTATCGTGTTTTCCATCCCGGGACAAGAGATGTTCCTTGTGGCAATGCCACTACCCGAGGGAGGATCGCGCACTCATTTATATTATATTGAGGAGGAGACCTCACATGGGGTTGTCGTTCCTCTAGACTCAATCCTAGTTATGAGGGATTTCGAGGATGTCTTCCAGGAGGTACCAGGGTTACCAACCAATAGGGAGATAGAGTTCGTTATTGACCTAGCACCGGGGATGAGACCGATTGCCAGAGCACCGTATCGCATGGCTCCTTCGGAGATGCGAGAGCTGAGGGAATAGATTCAGTAGCTCTTAGGACAGGGCTTCATTCGACGAAGTACATCGCCATGTGGTGTACCGGTGTTATTTGTAAAGAAAAGGGATGGTTTCTTCATCTGTGTGTAGATTACAGGGATCTGAACAAAGTGACGATACATAATAAGTATCTGTTACCGAGGATTGACGACTTGTTTGATCAGTTAAGAGGGGCTGTGTACTTCTCAAAGATCAATTTTAGGTCGGGTTACCACCAATTACGTATTCGTGAAGAAGATGTACCTAAGATCGCTTTTCTGTCGCGGTACGGGTCATACGAGTTCAGGGTAGTGCCGTTTGGACTCACTAATGCGCCTGCAGTATTCATGGATCTCATGAACAGGGTATTCAGGGAATTTTTGGATCAGTTTATGATTGTATTCATAGACGACATTCTAATTTACTCTCGCACGGAGGAGGAACACACTGAACATTTACGAATGGTTCTACAAACATTGCGGGACCATCAGTTGAATGCCAAATTTAAGAAGTGTAGATTTTGGCTTCGGGAGGTTCAGTTCCTAGGCCACGTTGTATCAAACAAAGGCATTGCTGTTGACCCAAGTAAGGTATCGGCAGTGAGGGAGTGGGGACAACCCACTACACTGACCGAAATTCGCAGTTTCTTGGGGTTAGCCGGCTATTATCATCGCTTCATGAAGGGGTTCTCAAAAATTGCCGAACCTTTGACGAACTTGACTCGGAAGGGAGTGCCCTTCGTATGAGCGTTTGATGAGCTAAAGGACAAGTTGACATCAGCACCCGTTCTTACCTTGCCTAGGAGCGGAATGGAGTACCGAGTCTATACTAATGCATCCTTACAGGGGCTTGGGGGTGTGTTACAGCAGGAAGAGAAATCTATAGCTTATGATTCCCAAAAGCTTAAGCCACATGAGAAGAATTACCCCACCGATGACCTCGAGTTGACAGTGGTCATTTTTGCATTGAGGATATGGAGACACTATCTTCTGGGAGAGCAGTTCACTCTATTCACGGATCATAAGTCACTTCAGTATCTTTTTACTCAGAAGGATCTGAATATGAGGCAAAGGAGGTGGCTTGAATTCATGAAGGATTACCAATTTGATATACAGTATCATCCTAGTAAGGCTAATGTGGTGGCAGATGCGTTAAGCAGAAGACCTACCGGAGAGTTGGCAGAAATTTGGAAGCCGAAGTGGAGTGAACTTCGACACGCGGATGAGATAGCTAGAGCATACATGGCAGTTTTAGTTATCACTCCCGAGAGTGTTATGCGGGTACTGAGGGAACATGCCGAGGACCCGTTTTTTCAGGACAGAGTACGAAAGTTACTGGCCGAGGGGGCAGAGTCCTACTCCATCAGCTCAGAGGGAGGACTACGATTTAATGGTAGGATGATAGTACCCGAAGATGATGATTTGAGGCATGTCGTAATGACGAAGTCGCACGGGTCAAAATTTTTGGTACACCCAGGTGGGGAAAAAATGTACCACGATATGCGACGACTATATTGGTGGTCAGGTATGAAACGAGACATTACAGAATTTGTCTCAAAGTGTGTTAAATGTCAGCTTGTAAAAGTCGACCATCAGAGACCTTCAGGATTGCTACAACCACTGGAGATTCCCGTGTGGAAGTGGGAGAGTATCTCGATGGATTTTATTACCGGGTTACCAACATCACAGAAGGGTCACGACTACATATGGGTGATAGTGGATCGGCTGACTAAGGTAGCTCATTTATTACCGGTTCGTACGGATTATGATACGATGCGGTACGCACAGCTATTCATTTCAGAGATTGTTAAGCTGCACGAAGTTCCTATTAATATTGTGTCTGACAGAGACAAAATATTTGTGTCACATTTTTGGCAGAGCTTTCAAGAGGCCATGGGCACCGAATTACGGTTGAGTACGGCGTACCACCCACAGACGGACGGTCATACTGAAAGGGTAAACCAGATGTTGGAGGATATGTTGAGAATGTGTGTCCTAGATTTTGGGGGAGGTTGGGAGCCATACCTTCCTTTGGTGGAGTTTGCATATAATAACTCTTACCAATTCACTATCGATATGGATCCATTCGAGGCACTTTATGGAAGGCCTTATCGTTCGCCCGCCTGTTGGTTAGAGGTGGGGGATAACAAGCTATTGGGGCCAGAGATGATACAGGAGACTTCCTCCAAAGTAGAGTTGATTTGAGGACATATTCGAATAGCTCAGGATAGGCAGAAGAGTTATGCTGACGTCGGTAGGAGACACATGGAACTAGAGGTGGGCGACCAGGTGTTAATTCGAGTATCTCCTATGAAAGGAATTATGAGGTTAGGCAAGAAAGGGAAGTTAGCACCAAGATATGTGGGGCCGTTTCCTATCATTGAGAGGGTGGGACCGGTAGCTTACAGATTGGGACTCCCTGAGCATCTTTAGCAAATACACGATGTATTCCATGTAGCGTCGCTAAAGAAATACAAGAGGAGTGAGAGAGCCTTCTGGCACATTCCACTGGAGGAGATCGATTTACAGCCAGATGTCTCGTATGAACAAAAACCCGTGGCTATTCTGGATTATAGTGAGCACAAACTACGATCCAAGGTGGTACCCTTAGTGCGAGTAAAGTGGGGACATCTCAATATGGATGAGTCTACTTGGTAACGGGAGGAGGATATTCGAGATCAACATCCCGAATTATTCACCGCAGGTATTTTTCTAAATTTCGAGGATGAAATTCCTTTTGTAAGAAGGAAAGTATGTAATACCCCGTAATTCTGCATAGTTAGCAAAATACATTTTTATTTAAATTACGTGAGTAGAGTAATTTAATGTGACACGTTTTAAATTAAATTACACGAGTAGAGTAATTTAATGTGATGTAATGTTAATAAATATTAATATGATGATTAAAAATTTACTAAATGTGAGTAGTAAATTTTAAATGTTGATAAGTATGGCCTAGCGATGTATATGGGCGTACCTGAGTTATCTCAACCGAGTGTCGCGCGTAGACAAAAATTGAAGATGAGATGAGAAACATATTTTAAGAGACTCAAAAGATAATTTAGAGTCCATAGATGATTCCAAAAGGGTCGAATTAGTCAAAATAGTGTACCCGGGGGTACTAGTTGAGTGCCGGGTCATTTTCGGGCTAAACCGGGACCATTCGAGGGCATTTTCGTCTCTTTACATTTATGGGTGAGGATACCTACGAATTTTGGAACCCTAAATAAGATTATAAGAGTTAGAAGCTAGGGTTAGAAAGGAAGGAAATACACCATAGCCATTAGATAGGAGATAAACAATTTCCTAAGGCAAAAGAAGGAAGGAGGGAGAATTCTAAGGAGATTTCACCTTGTTGGAAAGGAGGATTGAAGGATAAAAATCATCAATCATCAACAACAACCACGAAATCAGACCCTACAAATCATAAGGCAAGTGGTTATTTTCAAAATTAATTGAGTTATAATACCCATATATATGCTTTATGAAGAAAATGGTTTTTATGATTTTTTGGGAGTAAAACACTTGATTATGATCCATGATTGATAGGGATTTCATGTAGAACATTTTTAATCTCCAAATATTCTGATATCATAGAAGACTTGATGATTAAATTGAACTAAAAATATGGACTTATGAGGAAAAGATGGAAATATGTATGTTTAGGGTTCTTGAATAATAATAAGATTTTTAGTTAATTTGGAAAAAAATTATAATGATATTGATGTTTTAAATTGTTAGTAATCATCCCAAAATATGTAGGAATGATTAGAAATTGTTAGATGAAAATATGATGAATTATCATGGGATATAGATAAATAAAAATGGTGAAACCCGTATGAAGAATACGATCTGGGTCTGTCACTGCTTGATCGATCGATCGACCCTTGAATGTCGATCGATCGAGCAGTCGATCGATCGACCATATACCATCGATCGTTCGACCCTGGCTGTACTTTAGAAAATTTTGTGGATAAGTTTCCTTTTAATTACCGTCGCTTAATGGGAACCTTAGTGATGATATTTTACCAATGAGGAGACTTAATAAATACCAGTAGGTGTACCGTTAGATTTCCTCATAAATGATTGAGTGGGTAATTTGGAGAAATGGACCGACGGGAAGATAATCGATTGAGTCGTATGTCGGGAATGTGAGAATTTTGTTACCAAAAGAGTGAGAGTAAATTTTGGAAAAATACCAGTAGGTTAAATATAACTTAACTACTAAATCACGGGAGGGGTAACTAGGACCCTTAGAGTTGCGTGAATACTCGAATAAATGCAATAGTGAAATAAATCGTAAATTAATGAGTACAGTGAATATAAGTAAAATATATTACGTACGGGCATGATTTGATAGGTCGGGTGTGTACCTACTAAATTATATGAAATTTTGGGTTAAGAGAATTTTACCTAAATTAATTATGTTAAGGTCGATGAGACATTCCGAACTAACATAAAGTTATTATACGTTTGGGGTCGATGTAAAATGCCGAACCAAACCTTAAACTGGTGTCGCGATGAAAGAGTCCCGAACCAGAATATGTGAATATATATATATATATAAATAGTTGGGGTCGATGGATCATTCCCAACCAACTCTCACTTGGGGTTGATGAATCATTCCGAACCAAGAGTCCTTTATGTGTGTCAAAAGGATATGCTAGTGATAACTAATATTTAATGCATGATTGCGTGATAAAATGTGTTCCATATGTATAATCTACTGACTTAGAATAGTATGTAGTGAGATGGATTGTAAATATCTTAGTAATAATTAAATAGCGCGATGTAATTATTACAATAATAAGGATAACAAGAAGTGAATACATTATCTACGTTTATTGAACATGAAATATGATTATTAAAATACTGCTAGTAGGTCATGGGGACTTAGTGAGGGGGTACATATAGGGGGTACCCTAATCTAGTTAACTGGGGTAGTACAACTAGGTGAACTAAGTGCCCTCGTTAGAGATGCATTATAGAAGAGAGGTGAGGAAGTTCAAGGGAGTGTGCGAAACCTTAATATGTGTAATCAATAACTCAATTGTGATAAATACTTGCAAAATATTTTCAAATGTTTGAGTACTAACTCTTGCTATGTAAATTTTTTAAAAACCTTTTAGGTGCCCAGCCATAAGGACACCTAGCATGATTTCATTCCAGGGATTTGGGAGCTGCAACACGTGTGGATGTTACAGGGATTGTTTAGACGTTTCCTCTTTTTCAGTTCTAGTGCAGGATCTCAGTTTTAGTATTCTTAGTCGGGACATGTTGTCCAATCTTTACTTTTACAGTTATTCTGATTCTTGATTTTGAGTTGGTTTTGCTTGGCCGTAGTTTTCGGCAAGAATTTATCTGTATTCAATTATTTATGTGAATTATTTTATTATTACTGAAATTGTATCATTTTGTATGGGTTGTTTATTCTGCTTAAGGAAGATAAAATTTGGCACTAGCTTAATTTCACGTAGGTGGTTAGTAACTTAAAAAGCTTTCGGCAGTGATGCTAAGAATGAAACATTTAAGAAACCTATGTAAATTAAATTAAGGCTTGATCACCCAAGGTTTATTTAGGCGGGGTGTCACACACAATTTATACAAAACTAATAGCAGAAATATGATATCTCAAAAGCGAAAAATGAATCAACAGTCCAAATAACAGGGCTCTAAAACGTAGTAAGCCGCACAGATCCTAAGGACACTATAACATGATTCTCTGATACCATCTGTGACACCCCGCCAAATCAACCCCGGGTGATCAGTCCTAAATTAAATTAGAACAGATTTCTCAGTTGGTTCATTCTTAGCATCACTATCGGCTTTTTAATTACTAACCACCTAAGTGAGAAAATTAAACGGGTGCCAACTTTTATCTTTCATTAACTAAGATGAAATACTCATGCGGAAACAGAATAATATAAATAATAACAATTAACTGAAATTAACCATTCACAATTAATTAACAGATCGAATAAACCATTGGTTCAAAATCCAACAAAAGTAAAGACAATTAATAAATCTTAACAGGTCTGGCATAAGTACTGAATAAACTATGAGCAACATGCTCGAATAACTGATAGGAAGTCTCTACACTAAGAATGAAAAGAACGAGGTGCCTATCAAACTCCCGCAACATCCACACATGTTGCAGCAGCGGATCCCTGGAATGAGTCAAGCTGGCGTCCCTGTGGCAGGACACCTAAAAGGTTTTTAAAAGTTTTTATAGCAAGGGTTAGTACCCAAAACATTTAGCAAATGATTAACTTGCAGTAATAAATATATATGCATGCTCTTCATATTTGAGTTAGTGTCGCACTCCCTTGAGAACATCCTCACCCCTTCTCTAATGTGCACTAATAACGCCTTAATTAATTTACCTAGTTATTTCTCCCATGACTAGATAACTAATATAACCCCTTGCAACCACCCTACTCTAACCGAGTGTGCCATAAATATGATTTCTAAGTTAATATTAACATTAACTTAAATAATAATTTCCCTTTTTAAATTCATATAACTTTCACACACATTATATATGTAATACAATTCACGGCATGTATTAATTTACCCGTATATAATTATTTACCTCATTATATACGTATAGTTATATTACAACATTCACAAACATTCTGAAATAATAATTAATACTAAACATCCTCTCGAGTAATAACTCACCGGATGTAAATTCTTTAAAGTTCTATCACACTAGGTAAATTCACATAACCTAGTTATCCCAAGTCAGAATTTCTCACTAACTTGATTAATACATAAATATTTGGAGGCGGTCATATTCCTTACCTGAAAGTGATATGCCCCTCACCCATATAATGGATGCTATGACCTGGGAATATACTCGCCCTACTCCTCAATCTAGGGGATTCATCCACTACGCGCAACCTCCCCCTATAGCACTAGAGTCGATATAATAATAATATCTAGCCACTGATATTAATGCACACACCATATATATATATATATATATATATATATATATATATATATATATATATATATACACTATCGTGCACGTATATATATATAAATAAAATAAACTATCCCGGCTATACCGTGTACTAAGTCCGTAACACAAACCTATTCAAATTATTTTGAGTTTATGGCTCAACTCTAATTATCAATTAATTCGCACATTAATTAATTAAATTACTTTTGGTGTCGCTCCAACCAATATATTCGGACTTACTCTCGTGGCCCGAAATAAAACAATACCTGAGTCTTAATTCTCGACTCCAAATTATTTAGCTTTCACTCTAAATTAATTTAATGCCTTGGTATCACTCAACCAATATACTCGGACGCTCCCTCTAGGTTCGTATTTAATTATTTCGAAATATACTTCCCAAAATTTAACCATTTTGTGTCACACATAAATACCCTCCAATCCCAATTATTTTTACTTCAATAATAATTAGATTGTATGTCCCATATTTATCTCTCATTGAATCAGGTATGGGAAGTAATTTTGATTAAATTCACCTTACATAAATAAACTGGCCGAATTGCCAGAAATCCCAGACCATCGATCGATCGATTCCCAACCCTCGATCAATCGATCGTACAGGTTATCGTCTTCTCTAGGACCCTGTTTCAGCCATGGACGAAAACTCAAAACTCCAACTTCTTCTACAGTCTATCCCAAGTCCTCCCATCAATAAAATATATCAAGACCCTTATTAGGAACCCCCATAAAGTCCCCAAACTCCATTTAATTTACGTTCTCTACTATTTATCTAAATTGGGGAAAAACCCGTTTGATTCGTTCACCCATATCAACATTTAAATCTTTATCTCAAATCCATTTCTAACTCATTTGGGTTTACACATCTTACCAGATATATATAAATCTCCGATTGTACATAAATTCCTACACAAATTCGAATTTAGGAGATTGATTTACAAAAACCCCATTTTTGTACCCTTTAAATTCCAAAACAAATTTTGATTTCTCGCATCACAGAAGTATGAATCAAAATGCAAATTAAATGCTACAACAAGTTAACCACTTTCCTTATGATTCCTAGGGTCTGATTTGGAGTTGTGAATTCCCAAGGTTTAAGATGAGATTCCCTCTTTTTGGCTCTTTTGTTTGTCCCCCAATTTTCCGTTAACTGCCTCTTAGGTTTTCCTTTCCCACTAAGTGTTTTCCAAACTTAAATTATCCATTTACCTTTTCTTTTAATTAGGTAATTATGCTAAATCCCGTTTTTGTCCTAATGGGCTAAGCCTAAGTGATCCAAATACCCCCGTGTGGGCCCGGTTATGCCTAGAAACGTCCCGGGACCCATTTACTTACCCCGGGTACACTTTTTCGACTATCTCGGCCCATCTGGACTCAACCGTACAGTCAGAATTGGCATCCAAATTAATTTATAAAAATCCTTACTTCACACCCAAGTTAGTCTATATCGACTCCCGACTGAGATAAATGCATACCCCATCATTAATACCCGAAATGACGTAAATAAATTATCACTATTCACTTAGTAATTTAATTTCCCTAAAAATTAACCATTCACTCCCCGATTAATATTTAAATATATATTGCTATAATTAATTCAATTAAAATTATGATACACAAGTAATTTTGAATTTCTGAATTAATTAATTATTAAATGCACAAAAATACGGGGTGTTACAAAATTATCTTTGGAGCATGCTCGATTAATATCCATGTAGTCTATGCACATTCAGATTTTGCCTTTAGTTTGGGATAGCGGTACAATTTCTAATTGCCAAGTGGTATACTTCACCACTCAGATGAAACCAACATTGAGTTTTTTCCCACTTCCTCTTTCACTTTTAGGTACCATTTGGGTATGAGCTTGCTCTGTTTTACAAGTTTAGCATATGGGAGAGTATGTATCTCATGCATGATAATAGAGGGGTTAATGTCGAGCACGTTGATGTAGTACCAAGCAAAAACATCTACAAATATGGGGAGGAGACTGGTGAGATGCTTTTGTTCATTCTCATATAGGGAGGACTGTTTTGTAACTGTTTGATGTTTTGGGGAGTGTCCAAGTTTATGGTGATTGTGTCATCCCCATTGGGAAACAAACGATTATTTTCCCTTTGGTTTAATTTTTTTAAGTGTTTTAGGTCGGCAAATGTTTCAGTATTAAGTGCGAATTCTAATTATTACTGGATTCATAATCATCACATGTAACACACACAAGCAAGTACTGGAAATCACTGTTTATTATGCCATCAAAAGGGGGAGGACAATTATAATAACGGTAAAAAAGTCTGATTTATAGAGGGATACACTTGAAAAGGGGAACATGGGGGATCTTTAGCTAACATGGCGAACTCAAAGCGGCCTCGTATGATGGGCATTAGGCTTCATTCGATAGATGTGTATTTTTTTTAGCATTGCAGTTCCTTTAATATGGGCGATGAGGTGAAAAGGGCTTTGCAGAGGTACTTTGGGAGGGACCTTCGGGGGATTTATAACTTTGGTACTGGCTGCAGGCTAGGGTATGTGGTGTTTCTTCAATTGGGACCTCTTTCGCCTGGGGGAGTCCTTTGAGTTTCCATTTAGGCCTATGACATGGTCGCTGTAAGGGTGTGCCTCAGAGAGGGATTCCAACAAGGGTTGAGGACTTTCCTCATTCCACTGATAATCCCATGGGGGTTCGGTGGTCGTATATCGAGATTTGGCGAAAGGCGATGTTTTCCATGGGAATGGTGTAGAGTTTGATACACTGAGGTAGAGGATAATCTTAGGGATGCTGACTAGCCATCCTTTCTTTATAATAAGGCCTCAGGTGGACGAGGCTTTGTACCAATCGTGGAAGCATTCATAGGGGGTTAATTCAGTGGATCACAACATAGTTATTAGAGAGGATTCATCAAGAAATAGCACGTGTATAGTTATTAGTGTGATCTTATCAATAAATAGCACGAGTACCCATTCCGTCTCTAGCTGGGAGGTTTTTCTATCTTCTACAGTGACCCATGATATGTTGAGTTCAACGTGATTGACTTTGGGGATTTTCTCTTAGTCCACATATAACCCTTCTTCATAAATGATTTATATTTCGAGCTATAGGGATGTCTTTATTTCATCCCACCGTGAATCGACGAGGCCGTCATAGGTGAGATCCTCTCCCTGGAAATGGAAGCATTCATTCTACCCTTGATGGGGGTCTTTAAGGTTACTGGTCATGGCTATGCCATTGGGGGTGTACCCAAGGCTGTCTTTTCCCTTACATTCCATAGTGGCGATAACTTCAAGGGTTCCTTGTTGATTCTTTTCGAGTTCAAATTTGGGTATATATCCCATCTTTTAGATGAATCGAGCAGCTATATTATGAATAATCAGATCCCTTTTTATGTGAGTGAGTGGGATGACTCGAAATCTACTGAGGCAGATATCACTGCTGTCATGATGGGTGTTTTGGAGAGCGTGTTTCCAGTATTGGCTACGGTGGCTTGGACATCGTCATTTTAGATAGTGATTACCTAAGTGTGAAATGAAAACTTGACCTTCATATGTATTAATGAAGGTAATACCCCCATGGGGTGTATCCAGGCCTTCCCGAGTAGCATTGAAAGTATACAAACCATTGATGGAGATCGTGGGATTTGCTCTCGGAAAATTCCCTCTCCCACTTAGTAATTTAAAAAACTTTATGGCGATTAAATAATTGTATGTCAAATTTTTAGTTAATTTCAAAAGTCTAGGACATTTGATATATATCCAAAAATACGGTGAAACCCATATTTTAATATATTAAGAAAATGTGTGATAAATAAAATTTTGAAATACCCTTAATCATTATTTAAAAAAAATGGATACTCAATTTTATTTTCTAACTACACATGTCAATGTCCATAATTCAAAATAATTATAAATTATGATCAAAGTCCGGTTAATACTTTATATTGCCCATAATTCTAAGGGAACCGTTAACACATATTAACAATCCAACAATTAAAACATGAATAATAAAGAAATAAATAAACATAAATAAGGAAATCGAGATAAATATGGATTCTCGATTATTATGGTCAAGATATAACTCTATGGTAGATAGGGCTCCTCAACAATCCTCCTTGAACGAAAGCACTTCATGTTGATACTATGCTGGGACATCACGAGGTTTCACCTTCCCGATCAGGTGGCGGGGTCGAGTTATTCTCGACTATTAGTTACACCATTCGAAGAAAAACCCATGATTTCTTTAAAGAGGACCTATTTCTCAGCAATTCAAACTATTAGGTTTTGGCCATCCATAGTCTGCCCGACAATGTTTTTTTTGACCAATTTGTCACTTCCAATGTATCAAGAAAATAATTGGGTATAAATTTTTTCTAATTTCCCACTACGCGTGACTACAAGTTATGTCGTTCGAAGAAAAACTTGTGAATTATTTAAGACGACCTATTTCCCGACAGTTCAAACTATTAAGTTTTGACCCTCCGTAGTTCGCACGACAAGGTTTTTTTTTACCATTTGGGACTTCCAATGCATCAGAAACACAATTAGAAATTAAATTATCTAATTTTACACTACGCATGACTACTAGTTACGCCGTTCAAGGAAAAATTTGTGACTATTTTTTAAGATGACTTATTTCCCGACAGTTCAAACTATTAGGTTTTGACTCTCCATAGTCCGCCTGACAAGGTGTTTTTTGACCATTTTGGCACTTCCAATGCATCTGTAAAATAATTAGGTGACAAAATGTTCTAATTCCCCACTATGCAGGACTATTAATTATGTCGTTCGAAGAAAAACTTGAGAATTTTTTAAGACGACTTGTTTCTCGTAGTTCAAACTATTAGGTTTTGGCCCTTGGTAGTTTGCACGACAATGTTTTTTATATTTTTAGGACTTCCAGTGCATCAGGAACACAATTACGGAAAAATATTCTAATTTTACACTATGCGTGACTAATAGTTACGCCTTCGAAAAAACTCATAATTTTGTTAAAGACAACCTATTTCATGAACACTTCAAACTATTAGGTTTTGACCCTCCGTAGTTCACGCCACAAGTTTTTTTTACCACTTGGGACTCCTAATGCATCGGAAAAAAATTAGGTCAAAAAATATTCTAATTTCTTACGACACGCGACTATTAGTTACGCCGTTCGATGAAAAACTCGTGAATCATTTTAAGATGACATGTTGCCCTGCAGTTCAAACTATGAGGTTTTGACCCTTCTTAGTTCGCCCGACAAGGTGTTTTTGAATGCTTTGGGATTGCCAATGCATCGGGAAAATAATTAGGTAGAACAATATTCTAATTTTTTACTATGCACGACTATAATTATGCCATTCTAATAACTCATGAATTTTTTGAAGAAGATCTATTTCTCAACAGGTTAAACTATTAGGTTTTGAAAAATGTATTTATAATTAAGCCATTCGAAGAACAACTCTAGAACATTTGAAGATGACCTTGTTTTTAAGACAACCAGAAGCTCCAATTGTACTTTTTGTGGGAATTAGTTTCACATTAAATGGGATATTAAAACATAAATTCTTAATTTCTAGCATTTTGAATGTCTTTATTAAATGTAATATCTTTTAAATATTATTTTAATGACTGATAGCACCTTGAAATGTCATATTTATGGTTTTACCATCAAAACTGAAAGTTCTATATTTCACAAAATTCTCACTAGACACTTTGTGAATTACTTTCATTTAGGACCCAAAGTCCTAAGTTTTATGTTTTATAATTTATATGAACTCGAAGATTCATACACAAATGGAAATTATGTGGTCAAAATAACATGAAGTTTTAAATTTCTATCGAAAGTACCTGAAGTTCCAAATTACTGTATTCAATGCCTTAATTTTTAATCATCGAATCAATGATCCCAGAGTTCTAATTAATAACTTGAAGTTATAATTACTTTTGAATAGATTATTTGTTATAATTATTTTAGTGTTAATTAAAATATTCTCAATTGCTTAGTTACTTTTTGAATCACAATGATCAATATTATCCAAAACCTGAAGTATTAGCAAAACCTAAAATTTCATTCCCTAGTTATATATTTGAAACTTAATTTTTCTTATTTCTAAGCATGAAGTCTCTGACACGTGATCAGAAACATGCAAATTTGATTTATTAGTTAAGAACATGAGTATTTAACTTTAAATGAGAATTTTTTTATTATATAGTTTTACAACATATTTTTATATTAATATAGTTAAGGTTTTTGTCCTTGAAGCACGTTGATTAAATTTTGATCCGGAGTACATGATTCTTGATTATCCATAGCCATAAGAATGCATTATTTTTATACATTTATTTTTTTGGATTAGTTTTCATAAACCTAACGGCATATATCTTCAAATGTAATTTTTTTTTAGATTGTAAAATATTATATGATTCATTGACAAAAACTTGAAGTTTTTATTATCCACCACATCCTTTTAATATCTAATACTTTTATGATATAATAGTTTTTTAAGGACTTCCATTTGTTTAGGTTTGATCACTAAAATATTAATCATAAAAAAAATTATTGGATTGTTATAAATCTATATGTTTGGATGCAGTTTACAAACTTCACAATTTATCTCATCTCTTAGAACTGACAATTATATAATGACATTTTTTCCCAGACAATGGACAACCACATTATTCTGAAAAGCCAAAAGTTTTTCAAACCTGGTATGTGATATATATTTTAGCTTTTCACCATAGTTCGACCTTTTAAAATATTTAAATGATATAGAAGAGCCTATTTGGATGCATATAAATCACTTCATGTGAAAATATTTATTCCCATACTTATTTGGTCTCCGAGATTTGTTCTTATGCTTATGTTATTGAATACTATTTTTGTCTATGCTTGTGATCTTTCCTCAATCACTAGTTTTTGGGCATGGTTTTTTGCATGATTGTTGGTTGTGATTGATGGATTGTATTATCTTGGATTTTGGAGTTTGAGAGAAATAACTTGTGTTCTTGACGTATTATGGTGTTGTTGAATTGTTATTTTGAAATATATTTTTAGAACTTGTGAAGTTTCTGTCATTTTTATGCAAACAATCCAGATATCTTACCATTCCCACGGTTTATCGATTTTATAAGGCCTCTTCATAAATTTATTCTCAAAAATACATTTTTTTTCGTTTGTACGGCTTCTTTGATATGCTATTCTTTAGTTTTCTTTTATTCACTTTTAGTTTTCATTACAATTTTAGGTACTTTTAGTATTGCTATATCCTCATGCTCTTCCATTTATATTCCCATCTTGTTTTCTTTGTATTTTCTATGATAAGAAAATGGGAGATATTTTTTTAGACAGGGGAGCCTTTGCTTTGCTATGTGTTTTTGAACTATTAATAAGGGGGATATTTCATTGATTATACGATATTGTTGATTGAATGTTGACTTACTATATATTATTTGATTTATGGGGACTACTATATATTACTTTCTTGATTTGTTCAAAGGATTCTCGAGCGGGAGGAATATCTTTTTGTGCATGTCATACCTACATATATGGTTGGTGTTGTTGATGTTTTGTAGGTATTGTCATGTTAGTTCAAGATATGCATTTGACGTCAGTTATTTTTTCAGTCCATTGGATTCATTATCTATTGCGAAAATTCTCTCTCATTATGTGGCTAATGTGAAGTGAATCTTCTTGTCATAATCAAGTGTTTTGGGGTTTTTGTATTTTTTTCCATGGAATATTTAAAGAGAGAGATTAAAAATGTAAACATTTTCTTTATAGTATAATTGTCTTCATTCCATGTCAATGAATTTGAGTCATGCAAAGATCGCGACAAAATTCTTAATTGTAATTATAGAGAGATTCTTGTTAATTAGAAACGTAGAAATTAAAACTTGAACATCATTCACGACTTCTTTACATCAAATTTTTCCATTCCCTATAGAGTGAGGTGTATCATTTTATGGTTGACTTATTTTTTTATATTTGTCTATGAGCACACTCACTTATATTCACATTTATACAGCTTTTCAAAATGTAAGAATTAACTCTTGTAAAAGTGTAGTTTCTTTTGATAAAGGGGAAGGTTTGGGTTTTAAGGTATTTTTATATAAATATTCTTTTTGCCTTTATCCATTTTCATAATATGAATTCATCACCTTGCGGACGGCTGCATGGGTTTACGCCTAAAAATCTTCTGTCTAAAATCGTGTGCACGGTTGTGAATTTACCCCATAAACAAAAATGTCATGTTTTAAATTTGAAAAATCTTTATGATTATTTCCATTTGCACAGTTGGGTTTCTGGCCTGTGTGCATGCATACACATTTTTGGCATGGAAAGGTTTTTGTAAAAACCCATGCACACGGTGCCAATTTTAACTATGCGCATGATGTGAGCAGATTTTTTTTTTATATAAATATGAATAATTTTCCTCTAATTATATTATAGACTTCCCTCGAGACAATTTGATATACTCATGGGGAATTTTCTAGTTTGAGAGCATACCCCTTACTTCTCTTTTACAATTTTCACTAAATTCATTAAAAAATGAGAGATATCTATATTTTTTCTGAGTTTAATTTTGTGATGAACAATAGAGTGATTTTTCGTTACAAAATAAACTTAGCCAGCGCTTTACATTTGATTCATATCAGAATTTCTCTGATCCAAAAGGAGGAGGATTAGCTATTGGAGAGTCGATTCGTAGTAAGATCCAAAGATGGAGAATGTGGCTTTCATCTTCACTTGTTGGAGCGTTGAGCAAATCACTTGTTAAAATGGGAGAAAGTTTCGGCATCGTTAGATAACTTCATGTTAGGATAATAGGAAAGAGTTATATTCTGGCGCTATATGAAAATTCTTTTCAAATTTAATGAGAGACTAGGATACACCGAGGTTTTCTACTCCTAGTTAAGGTTTTTCGTCATAAACTTGTTTTGTCATAGCTTGATTGATTTAATTCCATTCCTTCAACTTGCTAATCACTAAATTGATCTAGATCTAACATTGAACTTAGAAAATAGCTTGAATCTGGGTTGCTAGTATTTGATTTAATCAAATGTGGTTTTAATTTAACTAAAAACCAATTCAATCCCTTCTAGGTTTGTAATTAGGTTATACACACAATATTTCATTCCAAAATATCGCCCAAACGTGGATTCATTTAAAATATGATATGAGACGTGTACATACAATGATTGCCCAACTTGCAGAGATTTAGACCCAATAAATTGGATCAAACCCATAATAGCAATAATTGTGCGCACATTTCAATCCTCACAGTCCTCGGGATTAACAATCAATGCACCATTTGCAAATGGTGTGAGATTGTGTAAGTATAATTTCGCTAGCACCTAGACTTAAAATCTCACCTTTTTACCACTCAATATATTTTTTATGTACCGGTATAATCCTCTTTGAACTATCAGACAAGTTCCCAAACCAACAGACACGCTCAAATAGTTAAGATGAGTTGTTTAATTGAACTAGAACTGGAATTTCGATCTCCCGCGATCGGGCTGAAGCCAACTCACCATAAATCATATTAAGTTCAATTGACCTACATTAATACAATATATTTAAAACAAAATAAGACATTATGATAAGCATGATTCTCATATGAAAATGAACTTGACACACCTTTATTAATAAATAAATGTCATACAATTTTTAAGATTCAAACCCCAACAATATACCACTTAGTCTTAAACCCGTGTGACTATGCATTTAACAACCATTTCATGTACATGATTGTTAAAACCCCTAGTTGGTAAGATCTTTATAAAAGGATCCTCTAGGTTGTCTTGAGAGCCAATTTTGGTCATGATGGCATCACCTTTTTGTAAGATCTCCACTATCAAAATGAAACCCACGCTTAATGTTCTTATCTCTCTCTTATGAAACCTTGATTATTTTGAGTTAGCAACAACTCTGCTACTGTCCCAGTCAGGTGTAATAGGAAATTTTACTAAATGAACCACACCCAAATGACTTAGGATTTTTGTAGCCAAATAACCTCCTTTGTTGCCTCTGAAGTGATATTATATTCGGATTTTGTGGTCTAATCAATAATATATGATTTATTGATACTCCTCAAACCTATGGATTCACCTCTTAGGGTAAATACATATCTTGAAGTTTATTTTCTGAAATTCTTATCCTATTAAAAGTCTGAGTCTATGTACCCTAAAGGTAGAAGATAATTCGTTGAGTAAACTAACGTATAATCCCTAATCCCTTTTAAGTACTTGAGAATGTGCTTTACTAGAGTACAGTTCTCCTCACTTGGGTTTGACTAGAGTCTGTTGGCCATGCTAATGACAAATAGGTATATAGTCTTATACACAACATATCATATATGAGGTTGTCCACCGCCAAAGACTAAGGTATATTCTTCATCCTCCCAATCAGATGATATCTCTTAGGACACTAATCCTTACACATAGAGATTCCATTCTTGAAAAGAAGAAACCGTTTCTTGGAATCTTGCATTCTAAATTTTTTGAACATGTCATTGATATAAGTGGCTTAGGATAAGCCTAACATCCTATTTTTTATCACACTAAAACTTGATCCCAGGGATGTGATTGGCTTCTCCAAGGTCCATTATATTGAATTGACTAGATAACCACAGTCTTATGCTTGACAACACACTCACATCATTACCAATTAGGATAACATCATCCACATAAAGTACCAAAAGTACCACGACGTTTTCGTCATGATTTTTATACACACAAGTTTTATCTAGGCATTGATCAAAACTAAAAGATTTTGTTGTTTGATCAAACCGGATGCTCCTATTGGGGATTGATAAACATGAAATAAAATTCTTAGCCCATTAATCATCATTTAATAATACAATAAAAAGTGAAAAATAAAAAACTAGTCTTCAAAACAAAACCTAGGTTTTCAAATACAATAACTTTGTGGATCCAATTGCAATTCGATGTGGAGAAAGGTATTTGAAGGAGATGTGAGGAAGCTTTTTTATCTCCAAAAGCTTATTTGAATGCTCCGAAATGCTCGAATTTTCTAATATATGATCCTCCCAAAGCTAGTAGTTGTGTGGGCACCTTTGATGAAGAAAACTCTTTCTTTTGAGTGAGATATGTACCTCTCTCTGTTGGCCTCTTCACAAAAACGTGAACAATATTTTCTCTCCCCACTGTCAACCCTAATAATGAATTATGAAACTTAAAACCCTATCTTAAACGAATATAAATTAGTATAAATGGTGAGATTGGGCCAAATTGGGGTTTTTTAGAATATGGGCCTAACTACTTGGGTGTATGGACTATACTAGGGATCCAAGAGAAATAATTAAATTGGATTCCAAATTAATACTCAAAAATACGAAAGTACAAATACCGTAATTTATTTCCTTTATTTATTTAATCATTATTAATTCCATTAAATAATTATGACTGTACTCCAATTTAATTATCTAAAAAATCACTACGATATAATTATGTCTTATTTACAAAGTTGGTTATGGTAAATAATTTGATTCCCTGTGTTAAGCATCTGATATCTTCTTGGTCAAATCAATTTTTTGCTGATTGGCTTTAACCAACATCTAATCAATTCCTTGATTCTCAGACTTAACTTATTTTTCTATTCCATTGGGTTATATAATAATCCACTAATCATGTTTAACTGGTGAAAACAAATATTATAACTGTATCAATAGGGTATCGCAATCCAAGATATCTCTTGGATGCAGATTCCTCCAAATTATGATCTCATACCTACTCACACAAGTGTTGCACGATATGCGAGATTCTTTTGATCTGATATAAAATTAGATTGCACTTGTAATAATTAAAGTAACATTTGAGTAAGCATCATAATTTTCATTAATCTCGGGATTATGAATATATGAACCCTGTAAAAATGGTGTGAGATTGCAAAGTCTAATTAAGAAAACCTTTAGACTTAAATATCAAGGGTGAACTTGATCAATACATTCTTGTATGTACCAATCACAATCCTCTTTTAAATGATCACACAAGTTCTCAAACCACCAGACAAGATCTCATAGTTTGAGATAAACCATTACGATTGTATCTCGACCGTTCTGATAGGATATTAAGTCATAATCTAGGTTATGAAATGTTATATAATCCTTGAACTTGAACTCCAATATTTGGTGATCAAGATGAACCCAACTCATAGAAATTCCTACTAAGCACGATTAACTGACATATTGAAAAATATATTTAAATCACATAAATATAAAACATTCTTACAAATATGACTCTCATTCCAAAATGAATAAGATAATAATTTTGCTAATTAAAATAAATTATCATTGCATGGTTTTAAGAATAAAACCCTAAATCTTTGAAGACCTTAAGGCTTGATAAAGTCCATAAATGGACCTTCTAAGCTAGTACACCTTGAATTGTTGGCCATTTTCTATGAATCCCTTAGGTTTCATCATATAGATTCACTCCTCAAGACTGCAGTGCAAGAACGAAGTCTTAACATCAATTTTTAAATCTCAAGATCAAGGTGAGCCACAATGGATTAAAGAAGCCAAATGGACTTTAGCACGGCTACCGGTGAGAAGTTTTACTCATGGTCGATACCCTATTATGAATAAACCCTTTTACAACAACCCTTAACATTAAGTTTTCCATCTTCGCATCCATCCATCCATCTTTTTTTCTTCTAGATCCACTTGTATCTAATGTCTTTTATCCCATCTAGCAAGCCTATAATCTCCTAAACTTGATTCAAATACATCGAATCCATCTCAATATTCATAGCCTTTAGGCAAAGCTTTGAATCCTTGTCTTCTTGTGGATCATCATATTTGTTGAGATTTCGTTCTTATTCCCATAGGATTCCACCAAAGTGTTCACCCAAATACACTAACCCATGAGGTCGATGCCTAACTTTCCCACAATGTTGTGGCTCCATTTGTTGTATAGTATAAGTGACACATGTATCCAGATCATCGTTAAGATTCCTATTATAGTGAAGTGGTGTATTATTGATATTCAGTTGTATTTCATCATGTACGGGTGGTCCAAAATAAATAACTTGGTCTTTCCCTCTTAGTTCTTGCAAAATAGTCTTAATTTTGAGCTTATAGTGTATCACATAATCTCCCTCTAAGTACTGAGCATTTGTGCTAAAAAATAATCTTTGGTCCTTAATATTATAAAATTTACCACCCTTGGTTCCTTTTGGGTAACTTATAAAGAGACATACATCCCTCCTCAATTCCAACTTTCTCAACATGTGTATTGGTCAACCCCATATTCGAACATGTCCTGGACTAGGTTTTCGCCCACTCTATAGTTTCGTGGGAGTCGTTGAGACCAAATTTAAAAGGAACTAAGTTCAATAAGTATGTGGTTATCCCTAACACAAAACCTCAAAAGGAATCCAATAGATCTGAATAACTAATCATGGATCTAACCATATCCAAAAGTGTCATGTCACTCTTTTCTGCTACACCATTTTGATGTGGAGTGTCTGGTGTAGACAATTGGGATGTAATTCCAATCTCCAATATGTCATTCCTAAATTCTCCCAAGAGGTACTCTCCTCTACGATTGGATTTTAGAGTTTGGATTAGTTTACCATTCCTACGCACCACTTCATCCTTATATAATATGATCTTATCAAAGGCTTTAAACTTGTGATGCATAAGGTATACATATTTAAACCTTCAGTAGTCATCAATAAAAGTGATGAAGTACTCATAACCACATATTTACTGGATTGTCATAGGGACACACAAATTATAATGAATTAGTTACAACACATCTTTGTATTTATATCCCTTTATCGTGAAAGTCTCTTGGTTATTTTACCCTCTAAGTAGGATTCACGTACCGTAAGTGCCTCCACTTTTAATGAAGTCAATTGTCCATTTGAAACCCGTATTTGAATTATTTTCAAATTAATATAACCTAAGCATAAATGCTCAACTCAGAAGGTTATTTTCTCTTTAGGTTATTTCCATTTAAGTTACTCATTTAAGTATTAAGAAGTAGTGGTGAGACCTTATTTATAATATAAAAATCATTTTCCAATGCACTATAATAGATAAAAGATTTTCCATTTTTGATAAAAATAGCTTCATTAAAATAAACCAAAAATACATTCAAAACTAGTTTAGAAATAGAAATCAAATTTCTTCTTATACTAGGTACATAAAAATAATGTTCTATTATTAACCTTTTTCCTTCACCAAATTTTAAAGATAAATTTCCTCCTCCTCTTGCTCCTCCTCCTCCTCCTCCTCCTCCTCCTACTAATACTACTACTACTACTACTACTACTACTACTACTACTACTACTACTACTACTACTACTACTACTGCAGTCTTTCTTTGATCTACCATGAATATAAATATTTCTCCTTCACTGAACTCCATCGTTACCTGGAGCCCATGTAAATAATTGTAAATATGATTAGTGGCTCTCGAATCTATACACTAGGTACAATTACATTGCACCACAGAACATGTCTTATCGACTGAGGAGAAATTACTATTTCCATTCTTCCTTGCTAAAAAAACTGGGCACTACTTCTTCCAATGTCCGGACTATTTCTCGATTTATTAGTTTAACTTCGGCTTCTTACCCAATACTCGAGGCTTAAGAATAGTTTTAATAGCCACAGGTTATGACTGAGACTTTCACTTTTTCTTCTTCTTACCTTACAAGGCAGAATAAAATGGTCACTTCTCAGCAACCTGAATGATACCCTTTTTCTTAGGGATATTCTCGACAACATGGAATTCTTTAAGAAGTTGTACTAGAGAGTAATCAAGTTAATTTATACAATAGTTTAGGTGAAAATATTTAAAGGACTCCGATAGTGATTGGTGTGGCCATCCCCAATCCTCACGGCGGGTGGGAGGAGTGAGTATCCTAGGTCCCGCGCGTCCCTCTCGGGAGCACTTAGGCCGGCGTCATTGATGAGGTGAAAAATGTAGAGAGATGGAGTAGCCAGTCTATTTTACTCAAAACAGACAAAAGAAAGGGAGCCATACCGAAGGACATCATCCAAAGACATACCGACGCATATAAAACCAAAATGATTCGAAAAGGGTCCGGAGGCTAAGTTACGAAATGAGAAGGTGTTAGGCACCCATTCTTCCCTTACGGTCTCTCATGGTTTTTTGCTATTTTCCTTCATTTTCTCCGTGATACGTGTGCGTGTGTATATATAATGGAGATAGGAGTCATCGACATATACCATGGAAGAGGTAAAGTGAGTCATGGATAGGAATGTAAAAATAATATTAGAAAATAGGATTTATGCGATTATCCTTACGTTGATCGTTATGATGGAATGATAACGCATATGGAATAATACGCTAATAAGAAAAAATATATAGAATATAAGAGAATTGAGTTTATAGAAAAATAGAAAATGAGAGAAAAAGTAAAAATAGGACTCGAATCTCGAATTTTACCCCGAGACGCCTCCGTAGCCAATAGAGGCATCAAAGTTCACGTAGTTCGCATGAAAAATGAGGGGTGGGATTTATCCCATGAATCCAATCGGTGGATTCTCTTATTTTTGTGTGTGTGTGTAAAAAGTGTTTTAGTTGTGAGAAAAGTGTAAGAAAAGTGTGAGAATTCCCGTTTGGAATTTATGAGCAAGCCCTCTTTTTCTTATTTTTTATTTTTTTATTTATTTGAAAATAAGAGATGTGCAATAATAATTAAATAAAAAGTATATTAGGATATGTGAGATGAGAGAATAAAAGTACTAAATAAAAAAACAAGTTAATGCGAATTTATGAAAATTTATGGAGAGAATTGACAAAATTGGGCCTTCTTGAAGATCTTGAGCTTGATCTTGAATGTTGGAGAGCATCCCTTGCACTTGGATGATGATGGAGGGTAGTGAATTCACCAAGTTTGATGAAAAGGATGATTAAAAGTCAATGTTGGAAAGGGATTTGGATGTGTAAATCACGCTAACTTCGAGAGAGGTTTTTTGAATTTTCTGAGAGTGATGTCTATCAGACCTGGGCTCCCTTTGCAATGAGGTCAAGGCCTTCTTTTTATAAGCCCAGAGCATTTTTTATCGGCATAGCTCTGGTCCTATCGATTGGCATAGCCTTGGTCCTGTCAATTGACAGGTGTGTTTAGGTACATTGCCGATAGGCAGTGTTTGGGACCTGCCGTTTGGTTGTGTCTTTCTGGCCTTTTCAGAAAATTGGTCGCAGAGTGCAAACCATTGATCCGAAACGTGCAAGGGGTGGACCATTGGAAATTTAATTCAGAGACCTTCGAAAGTCCTTTGGACTAATCCTGGGTTCGGGAGTTGACCTTGGGTCAAATGTGGCTTGGAAGCGCTCGTCGATCCTTTGGACGAGTAATCGTCGGACGCAAATGGATCGTTCGTCCTCATGGTAAGTCCAAATCACGCACGGTTTGGACCGTTGAAAAGGTTAGGAGATGCAATTCGAAATTACAAAGAGTTTGAACCAGTTTGGAGAGATGACTTTGGTCAACCAGGCCTTGGAAGCATTAGGTGACCTCTTGGAGTAAAATGGATCGTTCGTCCGTACCGTAAGTAAGAATCGCGTACGGGATGGACCGTTGGAAAGGGGTTTCAGTTCCCTTTGAAAATTCATTCAGTTTTGGTCGATCTAAAGAGTTGACTTTGGTCAAATGGAGCCCGGGAGTGTCTAGTGGCCTCTAGATTAGGTTTCGGGGGGAAACGGGTTGTTCGTCCACATGGTAAGTCAAAATTATGCACGGGATAGACCGTTGGAAAGGGGATTTAGGTCCCTTCGAAGATTCATTCAGTCTCAATCAAGCTGAAGACTTTGAATTTTGGTCAAACGGAGCCTGGGAGTGCCCGATGGCTTTTAGGTCAGTACTGAGGGTATGAATTGGGTCTGTAGTGATGAAGGGAGGTTCTAGGGACCAAAGCAGAGTTTAAGGGGTAACAGAATGGGGTGTCTATAGAGCCCCTCTACGGGTGAGTTTGGAACAAACGACAGCCACCGAATAAACACCGAATGATGCTTTGAAATATGATGACCAATTCAGGGGGTCAAGGCCGATTCTGAGGACCTGGGGGTAAGGATGACTAATTCAGAGGGTCGAGGACGATTTTGAGGACCTACGGAGTGTGTTGGGGATAACCAATTTTGCGGGTCAAAGCCAATTCTGAGGGCTTGAAGATGAGGGTGACCGATTCTACAGGCTTAAGTTGAGATGACCAATTCTGTGGGTCGAAGCCAATTCTGCGGGCTTAAATTATGATGACCAATTTTTTGGGTCGAAGCCAATTCTGCGGCTTAAGTTGTGATGACAAATTCTACGGGTCGAAGGCAATTCTGCGGGCTTAAGTTGTGATTACCAATTCTGCGAGTCGAAGCCAATTCTGAGGGCTTAGGGTGAGATGACCAATTCTGCAGGTCAAATTCGATTCTGCGAGCTTAAGTGGAGGTGACCAATTCTGCGGGTCGAAGATAATTTTGCGGGCTTAAGTTATGATGACCAATTCTGCAGGTCAAAGCCAATTCTGCGGGCTTAGGTTGTGATGACCAATTTTGTGGTTCAAAGCCAATTCTGTGGGATTAGGTTATGATGACCAATTTTGTGGGTCGAAGCCAATTATGAGGGTTTAGGGTGATGATCTAAGACCGAGGTCAATTCTGACCTAACTAAGGTGACGACCGACGACCGAGGTTAATTCTGACCTAAGAGAGGTGACGACCAAGGATCGAGGTCAATTCTGACCTAAGAGAGGATAAAGATTGGATTTTGGGTTCCGTTGGGGAATAGTGAATGAGCTGGGGAGCCGATTGCTGGGGAAATCCTTGTGATTTTGGAGATTTTATGGAGGGATAGTCAAAATTCCACTTGGGAAGTGATTAAGTGGTCCAGGTTTTGGACGTATTACTCGGGGAGGTTTGAAACCTTTGGGGCATAGGAGGTGATCCTTAGAGATCCCCCGAGGGTTTCATTGGGAGGAGATTTAATTGGATTTTGAGAGTTCTACTGGGGAACTAGGGGTTTCACTTGAGGAAATGCAAAATTTTCTTAGCGAAAATGTTCCAAATCTTTCCGGGAATTTTTTGAGAATTTTTCAGGATTTTCTCGTATTTTTCGGGATTTTTTGTACGAAATTTTAAGGGGGTGTCGGTCGGCATGGTGCAGAGGGTGCCATTATGCAGTGGCGCAGACTTTTAGACTGCCTCAGGAAGGTAAGGGGGCAGTGTCGATCGGTAGTTGGGGGGTCAATGCCGATCGGCATGACCCTTGGCATCCTATATAAAGGGCGCGAATTCCCTTCATTTTTCACACCTTCTTGCTTTCTCTCTTTTTGTGATTTTCCTTTGTAAATTGCTCTAGCATTTCGATCTCTAAAAAATGGCCGCTTTGTGAGCACTGCAACACATAAGGAATGGTTGACTGTTAATGACTGGGTGAACGTGGAGTGGAGGGCCATGGGCCTCTTGCTTTGGGGAGCGAGAATTCCTTTGATGCGTTCGAGCTTCTTGCGAATGAGCAGATCTTATTACGGGAGCCATCGCGTCATCGCTCTTCGAGGGTGGTGAGCCCTAGCGGCTATGTAAGTAGCCTGACTTTTGGAATTCTTCTATTTTTTGGTGATTTTTCCTTCCTTCTTGAATTTTGATAAGGTTTTTTTCTTTTGACAGTATGATATCTCTTTGAAGAGCATGCGTGCCCATAGGATGACGGGGCTTAAGAACATCTGGGAGCATCTTCTACCCATGGTGCGTTGGGTGGTATCATTAGCGGGTTTTTGGAGGTTGGCGTCTGTGTTGGATGAGACGCCTCGTCCGACAGCGGTCTTATCCTCTTTGGGGGAGAGATGGTGGGATACTACCCTCACTTTCCATTTCGGCTTTGGGGAGATGACTGTGACTCCCATAGACGTGCAACAGCTACCGGGACTGGATTATAACGGAGAGAAGATAGAGGTGGATCGCTCCCTATGGGTTAGGCCGGAGGCGGTGCGTACGGCGCTCGGTGACGTAGGGAGGATAGTTTCTGGGGATTCCATCCAGTTGTCCTTGCTAAATGATGTTTTGCTGAGTAGGGTGGTTAATGTGGAGGACGGGCTACAGGTGAGGCATATGGCCCGGTTATTCATATTGTT
Organism: Sambucus nigra; assembly: GCA_949130495.1. Taxonomy (NCBI): domain Eukaryota; kingdom Viridiplantae; phylum Streptophyta; class Magnoliopsida; order Dipsacales; family Adoxaceae; genus Sambucus; species Sambucus nigra. The sequence goes on along the minus strand of OX422207.1, from coordinate 283,592,972 downwards.
GGTGCTGGGAGGTTTCATGGTGGCGTCGAGCGGCGACGTCGTCCATTTGTGGTTTTTGCCGTACTTGAGGATGTTTTCGAACATCCGTCTCTATGATTGGGGGAGCCTGACTTTGGCGACCCTCTATTTTTCTTTGGATGCATTCAGTCGGTGTTGCCGACAAACTTTTACTAGAGCCACATATCTTCTTCAGGTATTCTTTAGTTTGTGCATTTTTATGCATTCGCATTTTCCTTATGCGTCTCCTTTTTATTGTGAATTCTTATCTTTGGAAGACGTGGTTGTATGAGGTGATTGGGTGCAATACCCAGCTGATCACTCTAAAGGACGAGACTATCGGGGACTTTTGCCGATTATATCGATGGCGGAAGGCCAATCAGCAGTCGAAGGGATCTCTTTCTTTGGAGGTGGTGCGTCAGGTATTGAATGGCATGACCAGTAGTAGGGTAAGAATCTTTCCTCTTCAGTCTTGGCTTTTGCATGTTCTAATTTTATATTGACTTATGCCTGCTGGGGATTTTTAGGTTACGTTTTACGCTTGGGGGATAGCCATTCAACTGGGTTGAACGCGCAGATGAGGCATTTGCTGGGGCATGAGTTTGGCCATTCTTGGTATCTTGGGGAGAGTGTGGTTCGATAGATTACTAAGGAGGAGGTGATGGTGCCACCTACGCAGCCTCCTACGTCTATGAGGCGGGAGAGGCTGCTGCCGGAGGATGCTAGGATTGCGGCGATGACTGGCGAGTCCTACATGTTGTATATTGATACGTCTGTACCGTATGCCTATATAGACTTTGTGACGAGTTGGTTGATGGAGCCCAACATATATGATGCCTTACCTTTCCCTCCTACGGGTTCGAGTCGGGCGGTGGGGTCTTCCCACAATGATTGTGGTCTGTCGGCATCTGCGGTGGCAACTTCAGAGGTTCCCTTCGTTCGATTGCATACTCCTTTGTACAACATCCGGTGGGATGATGGAGATATAGTGCCTATGATGCACCATCCTCATGCGATGGATCCAGAGGAGCTTGGTTTGACAGAGGAGGTTCTTTGTCCTGAGGTATATCTTTTCATGTTCCTTTCTTTGTTTTCTTTTCTGTTTTGATCCTTTTTGCTTTGATACTGATTATGCCTTTTACTTGCAGTAAGTCCGGGTGTCGCCCACTTGGCTGAGGGACATCAGAGACTGGATATCTTCGGTGACTTCCCATATTTGGGATGCGATCTCGGTTCCTTCTTGCTTGGTTCCATCTGCTTCATCCGGGGAGGACTCTATCTTAGGTAGTGGTGGTGCGTCATCTCATCGTGGGGGAAAGAGAGCTAGTCACAGGGGTGTAAGCTCTTAGAGGGGGTGAAGGGTAGGTGAGAGAGAGATCATGTGGGTTCGGGCTGAGTCCCATTATTTTTTTTCTTTTCTTTATTCCTTGCAAAATTTGATGTAACACAGAAGAATATATATATGCAATGCAATAGGATTTTTTATTATCTTTTGTTAATGGTGAATGTATGCACATGCGCATTTACTTTGCTGCTGAGACTGTAAAAAGTGATATTTTGGGGATTTTGGAGGAAAGTTTTAAAAATGAGAAATTATATAGGGGTGGAAGAGGATTTTTGAAATTCTATTGAAAATATCAATTTATTTTTTTACTGAGCTTCTAATTTTGATAAAAGAGGAAAAAGGAAATTTTCCAAAAATAGGGGGTTATCGATCGGTAAGCCCCTTGTCCTGCCTATCGACAGTCAAGTCCAGTCCCATCAATTCACAGATTTGATTAGTTCTGTCTTCAGCATCTTGTACTTTGTGGGGTAGGATTTCCTCCGGTTTCTGTAGGGGTCATGTCTTTTGTGAGGGTTTTCAAGTATAAAAAGGGGTAAGGGAGGAGTGTTTTCATCACACCTTCACATTCTTACTTACTTTCTTACTATTTCTTAGTCTTGTAAGATGGCTCTCCCTCGTAGCATTGAGTTTGCTAACTACCTCAAAGCCTTGGAAGCAATGTTCTCTTATAATATCGACTATGATGCTTTCAGTATGCGCATTGAGTGGAACATGTTGATGGCGGCGGTACAATTTTGGTACCCCGAAGATGATGTATTCCTCTTTGGCTTGGATGAAGATTGTCCTACCTACGAGGAATTTTCTGCCAAGCTGGGGATAAATCCCAGTGTTGCTGCAGCTCTTCCTAAGTTTTCCCGTTCTCCCAGGGATTTGTTGGTCGAGATTATTCATATTTCGCCTTCGACGGCCAGACCATTGGTTGCTGGGGGAATGATCTCCCTTTCGACGGTGTTATAGTCCGTGCATTTGCAAGAGGCTAGCGATGCTGGATACGTCGGAGCCATTGTTCTAGGCTTAGTATCAAAATTATTGCTAGAGACTGGGGAACTACTGGTGGACCCACAACTTGCATCTATTATTTCGTGGATGTCATATCATCGCAATCCTGCGGTGGTGATACTGGAAGAGACTTTGAATGGCCTGGATACCTGGCGAGAAGGTCGTTTTGACTTCCTGAGGGGTATCCCCATGATGATGCTCATGTGGTTGTCTGAGAGACTCCACCTGGTGGCTCCTCCGGAATACCCTTTGTCGGTTGTACCCAACTTCTTTTCGCGCTATTTCATCAGCATTGGCTTGGACATCGAGAGTTGGGAAAATTGGTTTGTGGATTTGACTGGTTTGTGGACATCGAGAGTTGGGAAAACTGGTTTGTGGAGCTATTTCATCCACTACTAAATCTGTGTTGGTCAGTGCCTTGGTGGGGACAGTTGCTACCTATTCTGGAGCTAGGAGAATATCCGTATGTCCGGCTGGTTGGTCTCAGACAGACCTCTTTCTATTTCCCTTGGCGGTTTCTGCATCAATTTGGCTGGGAGCAGGTCGTGCCACCTCGGACACTAAACTTCTTTCTGGTAGAGGATTTGACTGAGCGTTTGTTCTTGCGGCTTGGCTCTATATGGGATAATCGGCATCCGTCGACCCATTCCTCTCAGTCTGTTGGGAGAGTTTAGCATATCCCCGGGGATTATATGAAGTGGTTGTGGAGGAGAGTGGTCAGGAAGATGTTAGTAGTGGAGACTGGACAAAGGTGGCTCGTCTTATTTAATACCATAGAGGGAGGTGTTGTAATTTTTCCGAAGCTGGTTCGGGCTTATCGGTCCATGGAGGTCTTGCGGCACCCTGTTCAGGCAGGGGAAGCTTGGGGACCCCAGGATGCAGATGATGATAACGGAGCGAGCTCCTCTGGTAGCTGTGGATAGGGCTCTTGGAGAGTTTATAATGGACAATAAATGTGGGGATTTTATTTTGCCTTTTTTAGGAAGGTAGGGGGAAGGAGTTTATCGGTTCCTTTTTCTCATGTAATTTGTACCGTAATTTCTTATTAGTGAAATAAACAAGTTTTTGATCATCCAGTTGTGCCTCTTGATGAGTTTTGTGTTTTTGAAATATCTATACCGATTGCTAAGGCATACATAATCCTTTTGTTCAACTATATGTTGGATGGATTGTCGTTCTCGAAGATAAGAAAAGAATAGTATTTTGTGAAAAAGAAAGGGCCGTGCTCATGTAAGGTGTATGAGCTACCTACGTACCTCTGGGGTTTTTGAAAAATCTTTAATTTTTTTTAAAATGGTTTATTGCAGAGGATCAGGCCCACGTAGTTCTAGGAAGAGGGAAATGAAGAGATTTATTTATTTATTTTTTATTTTAGAATAGAAGAGAGATGAGAAGAGTCGTAGCGCGCCAAGATTTCGGACTAGGGGTAGAAATTTTTGAGACGGTCCAGGTTAACCGAACGAGCCATATCTTCCCCATCTAAGTCAGTGAGCATGGAGGTACCACCAGATAGGATCTTCTTTACAAGGTATGTGCCTTTTCGATTGGGCTTAAATTTCCCTCTGGGGTCCCAGATGGGTTCTATGATCTCGTTGAGGGCTAGGTCCCCCTCCTGGACACCGCGGTTCTTTACTCTGTTATTGAATGATCGCGCTATTCGGCGATGGTACCCTTGTATTTGGTACAACGCTTTTAATCTCCTTTCGTCTAGGAGGGTCAGCTCGTCAAGACGGCTTTGGCACCAGTCTTCTTCACTGACCTTGCTTTCAAGCGTGATGCGCAACGAGGGTATTTCCAGCTCCACGGGTAGGACTGTTTCCCTGTCGTAAATTAAAGAGTAAGGGATAGCCCCAATAGAGGTTTGAATTGAGGTTCGGTAGCCTCAGAGGGCATACGGGAGTCGATCGGCCCGATCCCGATCGTTTTCGGTTATCTTGCTAATAATGGCTTTGAGGTTCTTGTTAGCAGCGTCAACTGCATCGTTGGTTTGAGGTCGGTAGGGAGAAGATTTGTGTCTCAGAATCCTATACTCGTTAACCACTTCTATAACTTCTGCCACAAAAGTGCAAGCCGTTATCTGATACTAGCTCGTGTCGGACCCCATATCGACAGATGATATTTTTCTTGATGAATTTGGCCACTTTCTTAGTGTTCAGTACTGTTTATGACACAACTTCGACCCATTTGGTGAAGTAATCGATGGCAACTAGGATGAACTCATGCCTGTTACAAGCCTTTGGTGTAAATTTCCCTATGATGTTGATACCCCAAGTGGAGAACGGCCAGGGAGAAGTCATGTTGTATAATTCATGCGGAGGCAGATGCTGAAGATTGGAGAACTATTGGCATTTGAGGCATCTCTGGACATAGGCGGTGCAGTTCGGGGTCATGGTGGTCCAGTAGTAGCCTTGTCGAATGAGCTTCTTAGCAAGCATGTGACCGTTGATGTGGGGTCCGTATTCCTCGCTGTGGATCTCCTATATTATATTTTTAATGTCATCTCCTGCGATACAGTGCATATGAGTTCCATCGAAGTTCCTTTTGAGCAGTGCTTTGTGACAGATGATGTACTGGGCAGCTAATCTTCGAAGGTTTGCTCGATCTTTCTTGTTGGAACCCTCGGGATACTTACCATGCTTGAGGAGGCGCCAGATATCATAGTACTAGTAACTGGCTAGCTCGGGATCTTCTGTGGTGATGAGCTCAATGTGGTAGCAGTAGGTTGGTTTGTCTTGCTTTTGAACAAGGAAGGGGGTCATTGTGATTCCCTCGGGCATGTCGACCATGGAGGCCAAGGTAGAAAGGGCATCTGCTAGGTTATTCTTTGCTCGAGGTAGGTAATAGAAGGTGATATCTTGAAATTGGGAGGCTAGTTCTTCTAAGTCGGTATGGAAGGGTTGGAGCTTCTCGTCCTTAACTCTCCATTTTCAGAGCACTTGACCAATAATGAGGGAGGAATCCTCGTACTCAATCATATTATTGGTATAAGGAAAATCCAGCTTGATGGAGATGGGAGCGTGGGAGTCATTTGGGGCGATCAGATGTATCCCAATGCCATATCCCTTTTTGTTGGCAGCGCCGTCAAAGAAAATTTTCCATCGGAGGTTGTTCTGGGAAGTGGAGAGGATGTTTCCATCTGTTAATTCAGAGATCCAGACATCGGGTTCATCCGGGGGATAATCAGCGAGGTAGTTAGAGATGGCTCTTCATTTTATGGATTTCTACGTGACGTACACGATATTAAACTCGGCTATGAGCATCAACCATCAGGCCATTCGGCTAGACAAGGCGGGTTTCTCAAGCAGCTATTTGATGGGGTCCATTCGGGATACAAGTTTGATGTGGAAGGCGAGTATGTAGTGCCATAACTTTTGGGTGACCCAGACAAGTGCCACACACGCCTTTTCTAAAGCAGTGTACTTGACCTCATATCCGACCAATTTGTGACTGGCATAATAGATGGCTCTTTCTTTGTGGGAATTTTCAAGGTATTGGGCTAGCAAAGCCCCAGTTGCAGTGTCGGTTATGGTTATGTATTAGAGCAAGGGGAGACCAGGCTGTGGTGCATGAGTACCGGGGATTGGGTCAGATATTATTTGATTCGATCAAAAGCTTCTTAGAAGGCCTCATTCCAAACCTTAGTTAAATCCTTTCGGAGGAGCTTGAAGATAGGTTCGCAGATAGAGGTTAGTTGACTGATGAACCGACTGATGTATTGCAACTTCCCAAGTAAACCTTAGACTTCTTTCTCTGTTCGGGGAGGTGGCATCTCAAGTATGGCCTTCATCTTGGAAGGATCTTCTTCTATCCCCTTCTCACTGACCATAAATCCCAAGAGTTTTCCCTTTGTAACGCCAAAGATGCATTTCTGTGGATTGAGTATCATCTGGGAGTGTCGCAGTCGTTCGAAGAACTTTCGGAGAGCGAGAAAATGACCTTCTCTAGTCTTGGATTTGATAATCATATCATCCACATAGACCTCAACTTCTTCGTGAATCAGATCGTGCAGGATGGTTGTGGCATCCCTTTGGTAGGTAACCCCAGTGTTCTTAAGACCAAATGGCATAACAGTGTAACAAAAGGTTCTCAATGGGGTGATGAACGCGGTCTTTTCTTGGTGGTCTGGGTGCATTTTTATTTGGTTGTATCCGGCAAACCCGTCGACAAATGACTTGAGAGCATGACTGGTTGTGTTGTCCACAATCATGTCGATATTGGGTAACGGATAATCATCCCTTGGAGAGTCTTTGTTCAAGTCCCGGTAGTCTACACATATCTGAACCTTTCCTCCTGATTTCGGCACACACACTATGTTGGCTAGCCACATGGGATATTCGATCACACGAATGAATCCCACATTTAACTATTTGACCACCTCTTCTTTGACTTTGAGCGACAATTTGGTGCAGAGTTTTCTCAACTTTTTTTTAACAGACTTGTAATCTGGGAGAGTGGGAATATCATGCTGGGCTATTTCAGGATCTATGTCAGGCATATCGTTATAGGACCATGCGAATATATCCACGAATTCCTTTAGCAATTCTTCGAGTTGAGAATGTTCATGCTCGTCGAGGGTAGCCCCTATCCTAATCTCACATAGTTGGCTATTAAAACCGAGGCTAATAACAATAGTCTCTTCTTCATTAACTTGAACGCGTTTATGTTGTTTATTATTAACCTTATTTAGATCAGTTAAGAATTGTTCATTTGCAAAATCATCATCATTAAAGGTTTGATTAGAATCCAAACAGTTAATGTAAGGCACAACAAGATACTCAAAATCTTCGTTTATTTCATTGATAGGAAAAAAAGCATTAAGAACCTCGTCAAAGGAGAAATCGATTACATTTGAACAAGGATAGACATCAGAAGAAGAAATGGGGTAAACATTGGGATTAGGGGGGATTTCAATAGATAGAATTGGTGCAGCATGCTAGTTGAGGAGAGGTGTATCAGCAGCTTTAATCATATGGGATGGATCCAACGATGTAGTTCCTGAGTGAACCATGCAGAGTGTTAGCCCCAGTGTCTGTAAGTTGAAGGAATCTTCGGAGTCACCTTCCTCAGTATCTTCGGTATCTTTGATGAGCGGTTGTACATGGTGTTGGGAACTCTCGTCCCATGGGTAGCTGTCTTGGAAAAAGATCTCCATTCCAGGCTTCATCTTCTTGTCTGTATGGTCATACCATGGTTCCGAAAAGCCGTAAAAGGGGAAGTCTTCACCCTCTTTGATGAATTGTCCATTCAAAGAGTCACATGGGATAGTCTGGATGCAGTCTAGTCCTCTCTTTGGTCAAGACTCGCGGATCATTCTGAGCTCTTGTTGTGATGGTTGGTACGCCAAACCACAAGGAGGGAAAGCTTTCTTCAGTTCAATAGGATCAAGTATCCCTTGGTGTCTTTGTCCTAGCCCCAATCCGGGCATGAAGTGCATGTTTCTGAACATCTAAATCACATTGATGTTGCCATGAGGGTCGTATTCTGGACAAACCCTTTCTTTAAAGTCATCCCTTGTCGGGAGTAGAGGTGGTTCAACTCAAAATCCTTATAGGAGCATATCATTTGACCCTACCTGTATCTCAAGGATTGGATTTCTGGTACTTGCACCCTCGGCATTGTTGTCGTTGCCCAAAATGGTGATAACTCGTCCATTGGTGAAGAACTTTAATTTTTTATGGAGCGAGGAAGACACACCCTTGATATTATGAAGCTAAGGTCGTCCTAGCAACAGATTGAAACAAGCTGGGATGTCAATAACTTGTAATTCGATGACAAGGTTTATAGGACCAACCCCTATTATAAGCTTTATGGATCCCATCACCTCCCGACGGGTATTATCGCAGGCATGTACAGCAGCGGAGGTTGGAGAGAGGTCGCTTTCTTTCAGTCCTAAACATTTGAAGGTCCTTAGTGGGAAGACATTTAGGGCGGATCCATTATCAACAAGAGAGAGTGGTACGACCCTCCCCATAACTTCGATGGAGATGTTGAGTGCATGATTGTGGTTTGTTCCAATCTTGGGGATTTCTTCTTCGAAAAAGGATAGCATTCGGGTAAAGGTCAAGGATCTGACCAAATTTACTGCTTCTTATGGTGTGGCAGAAGGAGGAATTGTGGGTCTAGTGAGAAACTTGATTAGAGCGTTTCTATGCAGCTAAGAAGACATGAAAATCCCCCCTAGAGTGATGTTAGCTTGAGTTTTCTTTAGTTGATCGAGGATCATGCTCTCCTTGAGGGTCATCTCTGGCATAGGACGGTTTTTAACCCCCTTCCCCTTGTCATTTGCTGGTAGTGATCTTGGAATCTGGTAATACGTCCCTAATTTGGTCATGTGATTTACTAAAGAAGGGAAGAACATGAATCTCATTTCCTCATCGATCTCAGGTTGTTCCGCCACCTTTTTTACTTCTCCAAGGAGTTCTTCAAATGATATCATCCCACACATGTCAGCTACCGGGCGAGTTTTCTCTGAAGCTTGCTCTTCATTCGGATCTTCGAACTCTTCCCCCCATCAGGTGGAAACAATTTTTTCTTTCCATGTAAAGTCAATGCATTCCACAAATTCAACGGCTTCTTCATACAGGTCTTCCCATTATGTGAGGATATGTGAGGGTGAAGGGACCAGGCACCCTTGTAGCTTCAGAGTATCAAGTAACTCAGTCATACTGTAAATATCGTTGGTTTTCCGAAATATCTATGCTATAACTTGGATAACATCATCTAAGATGACTTCATTGGTTGGTACTACCCAAGTGTCGGACTCTCGCACCCATTGTCGTGCTTCCAAGAATAGCGTACTGAATCTCTAGCAATCAATGACCATCTGTGAGGGAAATTTCATCCCAAACTCTAGGAGTTTGTTTAACACTTCTGACAATTCCATGCTTCCCTTTTCAGAACGGGTACGGACAGCGATGCATGATCTGGTAAGGAGGGACAGGGCCTGATCAGCGATGCTAGTAGGGTGTAGGAGGAAATATAGGCAAATGTGGAGAGGTTTAGGAGAGTATATGGGTGTGATTAAATTCAGGGTTCTCTTCTAAAAAGATGGCATTGACATGATTTGGGAGTGGGTTATGAGTTGTGTTTGGATTAGGATTGGTTGGTGGGGCAATGTTACCCCGGTCAATTAGACCTTGGATTACGTTTCAAAGGTGAAAGCATTGGTCAGTGATATGGTCAGCGGTTTGGTGAATGGTGTAATGGCCATCTTCTTTGAAGTTTCTTGGGAGTGGATTTGGAAATGGACGGGGATCCAAGGGTTTGATAAGGTTTCGCCTTAACGGGGTTTGATAAACTTTGGAGAGGGGAGCATGGAGCTCGGTGTATTCTTTTAGAATTGGGACATGATGGATTTCTGGTGCCCATGATGTGGTTGGTTGAGAGATATTATTGATGGTTAAGACTGTAGCACTGGCGGGCTTATCATATTTCCTGGGGGTGAATTGTCCGGACACCTTATTTGGTTCGACATTTATTTTAGCAAGACCTTCCTCGATTTCTACTCCTGCTTCTCTGAGAGCTCGAAAATGGGGATAATATTGTCCTCCCATCGTTGCTCGGACATGGGGTAAGAAGTTCTTCTTCACTATGTTGACTTTTTCTTCCTCGGATGGCCGATTGGTCATGGTTGCTGCTTTTTCCCTCCATTGGGATATAAAGTTAATGACTGATTCCCCAGAGTTTTGTTTGAGTAGCTCTAAATCACGATGGGTGACCTCAAGATCTTCATTGTATTTGTACTGTGAGATGAATTCTTGGGCTAAATCCTCCCAACTATGAATTCTGGACTCTTAGAGAGACAAAAACCATCGGAGAGCGTTATCCTTCGGAGTTTGTTGAAACAATTGGGCCATCACTTCTTCAGAAGCCCATAGTAGAGTCATGGAACGGTGATAGCTACGAAGATAAACAATTGGGGGTCCATTTCCTCTGAATTTCTCAGTATTTGGAATCTTGAACTTTTCGGGTAACCTCGCTTTAGGATAAGGAGACATGTGGGTATAGTCCATGTAATTCCTCGAGTCTCTAACTTCGTCAAACTTCTTGGTGATCATATTAAGGTCCTCTTTGACCTTGTTCAGCTCCTCTTCCTTCGAATCAATGATCATAGGTAAGTTGTCCCCATGCCGGGCGAGGTTCGGCATCGAAAGCTGGGCAGGCGGCGGCCCATTAGCAAGAGGGGCATGTGGAGCATATTGATACCCTTTGAGAACCCAGATAGGATCGAGTGTATCCATAGCACGAGGGAATAGGGCCTCGGGCTCTTGAGGAACGGGAACCTAGTTTTGTTGTATTTTTCGGACCTCGGTTTGGAGGTTATCAATCTTGGACATGAGCTGAGCTAGGACTGCCATCAAATCCGACTATACAATGGGTACTTGATCTGTGTTGTCCATGGAAAGCGAATGGATTCCGGACTCGAAAGAAGTAATAGGGGAACGGACGAAACTATGGTGTGATCTGACTGAAGACTGGAGCCAATAAGAAGCTAGGCCAAGGGTTTGGGATCAACCTGAGAAGGCGCAAAAATGGGATTTATTTTTGAGAAAAAGGGATGAATTTTTTTTCTTTTTCTTTTTTAGATGGAAGGACAAAATATTTTTGGATTTTTTTATAAAGAGAGGATAAATGTTTTTGGCTTTTTGATAAATAAGGGATAAATTTTTTTTGGATTTTTTTTCGGGAGACGGATCTCAGCATGATTATTATAATTATTATGTTTTCACTTGTATTAAATTCTACTAAATACAAAAATGAAATGCCGGATGGGACCCGAGCCTGGAAAAATTGGGTTTGTAATATATGCAAAGCTATGGCTGGACTTGTGACCAGGCTCACAGATAGGGGCCCATTTTAAAAATGCGCAAAAATTCGGGCGGCAAGCCGACCTAGAATTTCGGCAGAGTTTCGGGTAGAAACCGACAATCTAACATGCGTTTCCTGGGCTTGACACCTATATGCGGGTATGCAGTTGGTTGGGTGAATCGAAAAAAGGGGGGGACTTCCACGATATATGTCTTGCTCTTGGGGGCAATCGGTACGTGTGGATAAGCCATTTGATATACCTGAGTGTACGTGAATTGCCTCACCATATACCTCGTGGGGATGGCACGTGTGAGAGAGAATTTGATATAATCGGCGTACATGAATGAATTCCCTATGATATACCTCCCGTCATGACTTTGGTCAAGCGATACGATGCGGGGGAACCGTTCGATATATGTCGAAGGTACTTGGCCAATGGAAGGTGAGAGTCATATCGCTTAGGCTAACTGTGCCCTGTCGGACCAGCGCCCATCACGAAGTGACCCTCCAGTTACTGGACAAAATTTGGTCAATAACAATGCTCTTTGGTGATGTTGTGTGAATTATGCATGATTCTTTTATTAGTGTCTTATGATAATGTCTTTTTCGATCATGCCAAACGGGGAGCAAAGTACGAGTACCAATGGTACACCAAGTATGGATGGGTGATGCGTGCAACATGTGGATATATGTGATGCTAGGTGCATGTGGTGCTAAGTGTACATGGAGAATTTTCTACAAGTGTGTGAATATAAGCATAAGCATGGGGGACACATGGAAAAGGGGAACATGCAAAAATGTAGGAAAATATAAACAAACATAACACCCATGTAAATAGAGTCTAGCCCTCAAAATAAAGTCCCCAACAGAGTCGCCACTGTGGCCATCCCTGATCCTCGCGGCGGGCGGGCGGAGTGAGGATCCTAGGTCCCGCGCGTCCCTCTCGAGAGCGCTTAGGTCGGCGTCGTTAATGAGGTGAAAAATGTAGAGAGATGGAGTCGTCAGTCTATTTTACTCAAAATAGACAAAAGAAAGGGATCCATCCCGAAGGACATCGTCTAAAGACATACTGATGCATATGAAACCAAAATGATTCGAAAAGGGTCCAAAGGCTAAGTTACGAAATGGGAAGGTGTTAGGAACCCATTCCTCCCTTACGGCCTCTCATGGGTTTTTGCTATTTTCCTTTATTTTCCCAGTGATACGTGTGCATGTGTATATATAATGGAGATAAGAGTCATCGACTTATACCATAGAAGAGGTAAAGCGAGTCATCCGTAGGAATGTAAAACTAATATTAGAAAATAGGATTGACGCGGTTATCCTTACGTTGATCGTTATGATGGAATGATAACGCATATGGGATAATATGCTACTAAGAACAAATATATAGAATATAAGAGAATTGAGTTTAGAGAAAAATAGAAAATGAGAGAAAAAGTAAAAAATAGGACTCGAATCTTGGATTTTACCCAAGATGCCTACGTAGCCTATAGAGGCATCAAAGTCCACGTAGTTTTCATACAAAATGAGGGGTGGGGTTTATCCCATGAATCCAATCGGCGAATTCTCTTATTTGTGTGTTTACGTGTAAAAAAAGTGTTTTAGTTGTGAGAAAAGTGTAAGAATTCCCATTTGGAATTTATGAGCAAACCCTCTTTTTCTTATTTTTTGTTTTTTTTATTTATATGAAAATAAGAGATGTGCAATAATACCTAAATAAAAATTATATTAGGATATGTGAGATGAGAGAATAAAAGTGCTAAATTACAAAACAAGTTAATGCGAATTTATGATAATTTATGGAGAGAATTGAGAAAATTGGGCCTTCTTTAAGATCTTGAGCTTGATCTTGAATATTGGAGAGCATCCATTGCACTTGGATGATGATGGAGGGTAGTTAATTCACAAAGTTCGATGAAAAGTATGATTAAAGTGAAGGATGGAAACGGATTTGAATATAGAAATCACACTGACTTCGAGAGAGATTTTTTGGATTTTCTGAGAGTGATATCTATCAGATCTGGGCTCCCTTTGCAATGAGGTCAATGTCTCCTTTTTATAGGCCCGGGGCATTACCGATTGGCATAGCCCTGGTCCTTCCAATCGGCAGGTGTGTTTAGTTACACTGCCGATAGGATGGGTTTGGGACCTGCAGTTTGGTAGTGTCTTTCTGGCCTTTTCGGAAAATCGGCCGCAGAGTGAAAGCCGTTAATTCGAATGGTGCATGGGGTGGACCATTGAAAATGAAATTCCGAGACCTTCGAAAGTCCTTGGGACTACTCCAGGGTTCGAGAGATGACTTTGGGTCAAATGTGGCTCAGAAGCGCTCGTCGATCCTTTGGACGGGGAATCGTCGAACGCAAACGGATCGTTCGTCCGCATGGTAAGTCCAAATCGTGCACGGGGTAGACCGTTGGAAAGTTTAGGAGATGTACTTCGACACTCCAAAGAGTTTTACCTGGTTCAGGGAGTTAACTTTGGTCAATCGGGCCCTGGAAGCATTTGGTGACCTCTCGGAGTAAAACGGATCGTTCGTCCGTACCGTAAGTGAGAATTGCGCACGGGATGGACTGCTGGAAAGGGGTTTCAGTGCCATTTGAAGATTCATTTAGTCTCAGTCGATCTGCAGATTTGACTTTGGTCAAATGGAGCCCGGGAGAATCCGATGACCTCTAGATTAGGTTTTGGGGGAAACGGGTCGTTCGTTCGCATTGTAAGTCGGAATCGCGCACGGGATGGACCGTTGGAAAGGGAATTCAGGGCCCTTCGAAGATTCATTGAGTCTCGATTGAGCTAAAGACTTTGACTTTTGGTCAAATGAAGTCTGGGAGTGCCCGATGGCTTTTAGGTCAGTACTCGGGTTATGACCTAGGTCTGTAGTGATGAAGGGAGGTGCTAAGGACCTAAGGAGAGTTTAAGGGGTAACAGAATGGGGTGTCTATAATTGAACCATGAAATTATTCTGGTTTTCCCCATTAATTTCAGATCTAAGTACTTGCCATTTTACCAAGATGGACATTATCTTAAGAGCGTGCTCACGTATAGTAGTGACGTCTAACATCCTTATGTTAATCAGCCTTCCCATAGCATCCAACCTTGTGACACAATCTTGATCCTCAAACATGTCTTGAAGGTTCATAATCTTGTTATAAGAGCTTAACATGTTCTAATGCTAGTGTTGAAACATATTATTTGTAGAGGCTAATATGAAGAAATGAGTTATCCAATTAGCCTTTTGCCACCACTAAAAATGCGGACAACTTATTCAGAGTCCCATTTATCAATCTTGGCATGGCATGTTTTAGTTCAAATTAATTATTATTCCTCAACAATTAGGATAAAGTGTACGTTTCTTTTTCAATCTATGTAGTTAATGCCAATTAATTTGTTTTCATTTACTATAGAAGCAAGTTGGTTGAATGTTGAACCCATTTTAAAATTTGAAAATCATAATTTGAAAACATAATTAATTTCAACTAAACATCTGATAATTATTTTTGAATTAATTTTAATTTGGCATCCCTCTACTGCTAATAAAGATTAAAATTTCGTTGAGCATCCTGATTCATTTTTGAAATGAGATTTCTCATTAGGAGCATAAATTACTCCAATTTGAACTAGACATACTTTCATCTTTCAATGATATTCTATGGACAGTTCAGTAAACTTTAGTCATATATAATTGAATAGTCAACACCTTTTGGTCAACAATTAATGACAGTGACTCTGATGGGGGAGGATATCATTAATAATGTTTAAATGTATAGTATTGGTTAATTCCTTGAATTTGAATCGGCTCATAAATAACTTCCCTATTAGGGTGATTGAACTCACTCACCTTCTAAATTTATGAATTATAACTTTAGAGTTTTAAGAATACATGATGTCATGATATATGTCCATTCATTGGGGGAGAGATAAGTTGATGTGAGGAATTAATCACATAACATTCTTAAAACAATAATGGAGACTGCAGGGGTTATGTTGAAATCCCTCTCCCACTTAGTATTTTAAGAACTTGAGGGCTTTTGAGAAACTATTTATTCAATTACAAATGATCGAATTAAATAGTTGGTAATTTCCAATTTAATTTTACAAATTAAACTTCTTGATCTCACTATTTTAATTTTTTTTAATAATAAAAATAGTTTTAAATTAAAACGAAATTCCACAGATCACAATTTAATTTATACCTTTAAATAAATTACATAATTATATTCCAATTAAAAAGGAATAAATAAAACAGATATTCCAAGAAAAAATGGTATCTAGGCCAATCTCAAAATAATATACTATGCTGTTTGTAAAATCAAGTGGCCCTAAGTAATTAATTAATGAGCATACAAAATCATGCAAAAAATATTTAAAAGACATACATATATAAATAAATGCAAATAGAAAATGAAAAGGACTATAATGCCTCTCCATCATGGACAAAATTCTTCTTTAAGTTGATTCTCGGTGGGTTAATAACTCCTTGAACAGTCCATCTATGTGTTCCACTTGTTAAAGAAGAGAGTCCCAATCAAACTTAAACAATAGATGATTTACCTCTTCAAGAAATCATTCTTTAAAAGAACTCTATAAAAATTAGAGTCCAAAACTCCAGAACAATGAACAAACTGCGCCAATGCATCACCCACTATAGTGGTTCTAGGTTGCTACTATAGTGGTGGTGAGGACCTACCTCTATAGTGGTGTGGTCCAACCGCAATAGCGGTGATTCCAAAAACCTCCTACCACTTTGTTCCATCTTCCTATTACATCTATAATTTTTGCAACTTCTTTAAAACTAAAATAAAGGATTTTAAACTTGGGCAAAACACCATGGAAATCCTCCACAACCAAACCCAATATATAATAGGAAAAAATAAAATTACACCCCCCACAAACTCCTCCAATACAACCATTATATGCAGTAACTATAAAACCCTAATTATTATAACCAAATCAAATCTAGGAGAAGAAAATAACTACTAGATAAACCACCAAGTTCTTAAAATACTAATTTAGAAAGACCCATATGATCATTCTACAACTTGATCTTTGATACCAATTGTTGAGGTTCGATATACATGTAAATGATTCTGCCCAAAAACATTAAATGATTATGATACGGAAAGTATAAAACAAAAAGTAGGTTTTGAAGCTTGAACCTATCGTTAATAATATGGTACCTTTGCAAGTCTGATTGCAATCCAAATATGGAGAAAATTATTTAAAGAAGATGAAGGGATACCTTATTTTGTTCCTCCAAAATCTTGATCATGTTAATCAAAAGACTTGGATCATCTAGTATATAATCCTCATAAATCTAGGTATATGCATGAGAACCTTTATAGATGAAAATGTTTTATTTTAAGTGAGATTGGGAATTTTCTCACTAACCTTCTTCATAAAAATGTGAATAGTTTCTTTTTTTCTCTCCCTCTATAGCCCTTAATAATAAGTATGGAATTTAAAACCCTAGCTTATAGCAATATAAATAGGTATGAGTTATGGGATTGGTCTAAATTGGGTTTCTAGAGAGTTTAGGCCTTCTACTTGGGCATATGGATTATACTAGGGACCCGTGACCAAAAAATTAAATTGACTTCCAAATAAATACTTGAAAATATTAAATTATAATCTTGTAATTTATTTCATTCTTTATTTAATTATAATAAATTCCACTAAATAATTATGACTGCACTCCAATTTAACTATCTCGAAATCAATCGGAATAATGAGGTATTATTTGCAAAGTTGATTCGATACATAATGTGACTCCCCACATTAAGTTTCTAATACCCTCATAGCCAAATGAATTTGTTGTCAGTTGATTTCAACTAACATCCAATCAATTCCTTGATTCTTAGACTTAACTTATTTTATTATTCCCTTGGATTATAAAATAATCCATTGATCATGTTTACTAGTGGAAGTAAGTCTTATAAGTATATCAAGGGGTATTAACATCCAAGATCTTTTTTATATGCGGATTACTCCAAATTATGATATCATACCTACTCATGAACCATTTTTGAACTTGCAGGGATCTATTGACCCAATCTAAAATTGAATTGAATCCATAATAATTAAATAAACAATTATTCAAGCACTCCAATCCTCCTAACTCTCAGGATGCTGAATCTATGCACCCTTTGCAAATGGTGTGAGCTTATCTAAGTCTAATCAATACAACTCTTAGACTTAAATATCATGAGCGGTATTGTTCAATAAATTCTTGAATGTACCGATTATATTCCTCATGCGAATTATCATAAAAGTTCTTGAACCATTAGACAAGTTCCCATAATTTTAAATAAACTACTAGGATTGTACACACAGCTATATCCATAGGATATCAACTTTCTATCTAGGCCATGAACTGTTTAATATACCAAGACCAAAACTCTGATCTGCTATGATTAAGCCAAAACTAACTCACTGAAATTACCACTAAGTACAATTAACCAACATTATAAATAATATATTCAAAACATAGATGTAAAGTATTCTCATGAACATGGTTCTCATTTCCATTGAACTAGACAATCCTTATATTGAAAAATATTATGTCATTACATGGTTTTAAGAATAAAACCCCAATAAAGATATCATGATATCTATAAAGAAACTATTTTAATCTATAATAATTTCACTTTTGATATTATTCCTTAATGATTACATAAGATCAATACTATTATTTCTCTCGTGAGCCCAAGCCTCCACACAACACACAAAAGCACACCCATAATCATACACATAATTACATTCATCTCACGAACCCTTGATTACATAAGAGCAATACCAATATTTCAATAATGAGCATAAGTTAATAAATAGCAAACATAATCATTCCTACAAAGTCACATATACAAAACTACATGCACCTACCTTCCCATAATTCTATATGGCCTAATTAAGAGTATATATGTTTAGGGGACTCTAATATTAAGGCTTCTACATTATATCCCTACCTTTCATGCTAATTAGAAATAAATCAATATTAAATGGATGAATATATAAATTAGACGATGAAAGAGTGTGTGGCCAAACACCTCCCCTATTTATAACACGATCCCCGAACCTACACATCCAGAGTCTCTAGAATCATAAGATGAAAAGGCCTTAGGATGATCCCACAAGGAATCACTCGACCTATTTTTCTTATTTCATATAAAATAAACTAATGACTCTGATCAACCATGTGCTCGCACTTAATGGAAGTGCCTCCACTTTTAAAGAAATCAAATGTCCATTTAAGATCAGTCCTTGCATTCTTATTAGATTAATATAACCTAAGTTTAAGCTCTAAAATTGTGTTTGGCATAACTAATAAGGTTCCTTTATATTTAAGATATATGCATTTGAATTATTCAATTTAGTATTTAGTTGTAATGGTCTAATGGGTCTAATAACATATATATTATATTTAAATGTACTACAATAGATAAAAAAATTATTTTTATTAAAATATTTTTATTAAAAATGGACCAAATATTAAATCAAAACCAACTTAGAAATTGAAATAAAATGTCTTCTAAGAGTAGGAACATAAATAAAATTCCGTAACGTCATTTTTCTATCTCAATTAGAATATAAAACTAGATTCCTTATTGCTAAAATTTCTTCTTTATTGTAGTTTTGAATAAAAAGGAACATCTCCCCTTCATGTAGTTATCGGGTTATGTTGAACCCCTACAAATAATTACATGCATCATTATTGGCTCCCCTATCTATATTGAAAACATCTTCCTTTCATATTTATCATTACCTGCAAAGGCTTATAAACTATACATCTTCCTTTCATATTTATCATTACCTGCTAAGTCCCATAAACTATCTTAACCCCATTATGTTGATTCTAAGACTTAACCTTCTTTGTCTTCCTCCCTTCCGAGAAAGAAGTGATGGGATTCTCAACAACTAACAACAATTTACAGAACTTGATGGTTCGTTTAGTTGCCTAAATCTCATTAAGAAGTTATTATAATAAATAATTCAACTTATTCATAGTATATTTGTGGAGAATTTCTTAAAGGATTTAGGAATAATCTTAGGGAAAAAATTAATTTAGGTTGCCCCATCCATTTTTTATCCATGGTATGTTTAGTACATTGAAGATGGAAATAATATTTAGAAAATAATCCTTAATAAAAGAACCATCAACTATCTTGGTGTTGACCATCTCTAACATAGTTGTAGGTCTAGCGAGACGATTTTAGTCCCTAACAAGTCTTTTAGATTTAAAATCATGTCATTGGAAGAGGCCTTGTGTTGATGTTGGTGTTACCACACACATGACATAGATGTTGATATATAAAGAAGAGATATCTAATAAACCTTATGAAATTTCTCTAGAGCCTGGACTTCATTTTTAAGATCCTCTCCACTAACATATTTATGGATGGTTGGGTTAAAAAAAAATTCTGACCTTCTTTATTCAGGTAAATGTTTAAGTGATTAGGGTTTTATTAATAATACCTAGAGTTATGAGGATTTGAATGCTTGCATAAATGTTGTTATGACTATTATGGATAATATTCATTTTATTGGATCCCAATCTTAGCATATTAGGCAATCATTGTATGAGTAGGTTTGAGATTATAATTTGGAGGAATCCTTGGAGATATATTGGATTGTGATACCCCCTTAAAGACTCATATGTTTTGTTTCCACTAGTAAAACTCGATCCATGGATTTTGATGATACCCTTTTTTACTCTTGGTATTAAAAAGTCTCTTAGACCCCTCTCATATCCTTAGGCAAGAAAAGAGGTCCCAAGGATAACCCTTCACCCTATCTAGACCATTATTTAATCCCCAAGACCTACGTTGCTCTTAAAAATTGTCCACAGTACTCTAAAAGACCTCAATTGCCTCTTCTTCCTACTAGAATGTTTAGTCATTTCAACATGTCTCTTCAACTGAGCTTGGAGATCACAACACCAAAGTTTCTCCATGTCTCACGTCTAGAGCATACCTTAGTCTGAAGAGAAATAACCTCCTGAGGCTACTTAATCCTCAACATAAAGGTGTATCACTTTAAAATAACTAAATGTCAACTTATGACAATTCCATGGCCGATCCTGAGCTCCTAATCCTCTAGTAGACTTTATGCGACCTTTCTCGAAGGTAGATGAAAAGAACAACACTGTTCCACCTACCACCACCACTCCCACTTGCATTGAAAGCTCCCATCTTCATTTAATTAACTCATCAACCATGTTACACCGTCGATAAAAACTTTGAGAAACACCCCACCACCTTGATCACGTCGTCAGACCTTTTGGACACCACAACCATGTTATTTAAGTTCATTCGTTATCTCTCCAACAATTTGCATATATAAGTAAGGCTATGGAAAGATAAAAGGCACATTAAAGTTATCATTCTTTCAAAGAACCAGGAGATTTATCATTCGCAAGTGTTTACTCATCTTTACTCTATCAACCACTATTGTGAGATAATACCTATAGATTTGATCATATCCAGCTACTTAATACCTTGTATTTGATCATATCCAGCTACTTAATACCTTATATTCCTCATTGATCCCTAAATCAGTACTTTGAAACCCTCAGAGAAATCCATCACTTACTTCCTAAGGTCCTTTGGACTATTGACAAAGGAGGATATGACCTCAAACTCTCTTGGATAAAGCCTAAGAGGTCTAATATATTTTAATAACTCTTTTATGACCTAACAAACAATAAAACACCCTTAGATGGTGGATGTATATTCCTCAGTTGAGTTCCTAAACACTTTTAACACTTGTCTGACACTTCAATACTCCTCCCTTTTTACCTGCCTAAGGTCTAGAGGGGAGCACTTGTTAGATATGTGGTCGTTTGGCCCTTTCTTTTAAAGAAATGGAAGATCAACAAAAGGAGGTACAAGAGAAGGTAGCGACCATTCTCAATAGGCTTCCTTTACCCCCAATGGTAGAGGAATTAGTTTTTCCAGAACATAGCGCTTTGAGGTATAACCAAGATCCCTAGTTAGAGGGGGATAATGATCAAGAGGGTATATCTAGGACCCCCCTCCAATGATCAGTGACATGTGTACGTGTCAAGGACAAGCTATTAATTCCCGTAGAACAATTCCAAGGTAGTTTTAGGGCCAATTAGCCATGGGATAATGAGATAAAAAATATGCAAGATCGATTAGGTAATTTCCTCAACTAATACAATATTCAAACTTCCAACACCATTGAGTTGGCTACTCAAAAGACCTTATCCTCATTATCTAATGGTATTCAACATTATGTTCTCCCAAAGTGGAATATGCCTACCATTGAATTGTTCAATGGGTCTAAATATCCCACTAATCATCTATAGACCTACATATCACTCATGCTCCTATAACACGTCCCTAGATAAGGTCTTATGTAAATATTTTCACGCTACTCTGAGGGTAATAGCTTGGCATTGGTTTATCAAGATCAAACCAGGGACAATTGGAATATTTACTAAGTTGGCAATGTTCTTTATCAACCATTTTATTAGAGATCAAAAGATAAGGAAGCCTATCACTTCCCTCATCCATTTCAGGTAAAAGACTGGTGAAGATCTTTTAGAATATGCTAAGAGATTAAATCAAGAGGATCTTCATGTTGATAATCTAAATGACATGATCTGTGTGGCTTCTTTCATCTCAAGACTCACCTCAAAATATTTATTGAGACATGTCAGCAAGAGGCCTCTAAAATTCATGATTTATCTTCTCAAAATATCTTATAAGTATATAAACGATAAGGATACTATCTCAGCAAGGAATTCCATAGCCACCCCTCAGCATGGAAAGAGGAAATACATCTTCTCTCGTCCCGAGGAATATTTTGAGACCGTAGAGACCAAGAAGAAGAATATCAAAGGTAAAAATAATGGGCCTTCATAATCTAAACATTTCATCCTGCTCACAACCACCATAGAGTAGGTCTTTGCAGCAGGGGAAACTTAGTATATCTTGCTCTACCAAATCCCATGAGAACTACTGAAGATAAAAAAGGATAAGTCAAAGTACTGACACTTACATAGAGACCAAGTCCACGACACCAACGATTTCTTCAGAATGAAAGAAGCCATCGAAATGGTAATTAATATGGGTTACCTCAAATTATTTGTATCTAAAGATGCCGGATAAGATCAGCATAATAGGTACAATAAAAATAACGATGTCATCCCACTGATCGATATGCAAATATTTTTCAAAATTGTTGCCGATGGTGGACTCTCTACCACATCCAGGAAAGCCCACCTCAGGATCTTGTAACATGATAGTGTCCAAGTTAATAGTGTCTCTCTCCTACATCAGGCCCCAAAGGGATTTCCAATGATGATCTTCACAGAACTTGACCTCAAAATAGTCCTCCTACCTCATGATGCCCCCTTTGTTATCTCAATGATCATGAGGAATGTTAACATCAAAAGGGTATTATTTGAGACTGTAAGCTTAGTAGATATCTTATTTTCATATGCCTTCTAAACCCTAAGAACATGTAGCCCGTCACTATTCTCCCAATTGGGTTTAATGGGAAATTGGCATAATCTATGGGGTGTATCACTCTTACCCTCACCACGCCCGAAATATTCATGCTCTACAATCTAGAACAAATTACGGTTGTAGACCTCCACTCAGCCTATAATGTGATATTGGGCAGACCATCGCTCAATGATTTAAATGTTGTCATATCCACATAAAGACTGGTAATGAGGTTCCCAAACCCTAATGGTGTGGGAGTATTGTAAGGGGACTAGAAGAAGTCAAGGGAGAGTTATAACATTTCCATGAGAGAAAGTAAGAAGTCGTCAAAGGCCTCCTACAGTGTGACCCAGGTCTGGGAAACCTCATAAGGGGCTCAAGATCCTCAACATAGGTCTTTTCTCTTCCACTACCTGTGTCTGAGCTCCCTCTAGAGAGCCTAAGCATAGAGTTAATGAAAGTGGATAACTTATATCCACGGGATGAAGAGAAGGAACAAAGAGGAGAGCCTGTAAAGGCTCTAATCACCATGTGCATTAACACAAGGGACTTAACCAAAAAAGTTCAGGTTGAGGCAGGATTGAGCCCCTCACTTAGAAAGGAGGTCATCCAGTTCCCAAAAGAAAACAAAGATGTATTCTCTTGGATCCATTCCAATATAATGAAAGTGAATCTTGAGGTCATGGTCCACCACCTCAATGTGGACCCAAACCACAAGATAGTCCAATAAAAAATAGGTTCTTTAGACCTAAGAGGAACAATGCTTCCATAAATAAGGTTGATAAGTCATGGATGTCGATATCATCAAATAACTCAAGTACCTACAGTGGCTTTCCAATATATTCTAGTTCCAAAAGCCAATAAAAAATGGAGGATGCGTGTTGAATTCATGGACCTCAACAAAGCATACGCCAAGAACCGCTATCCTCTAATACCTTAGTGGAATCCAAAATAGGTCTGGAGCTCCTCTCAATCATGGATGTCTACTCTTGGTACAACGAGATAAATATGGCCCCTATCAATGAGGAATATACATCATTCATTGCAAACAAAGGACAAATATTACAAACTTATGCCATTCAAACTAAAAATATGCAGGTGCAATTTATAATAGGGTGGTGAACTCCTTAAAAGACCTCATTGGCAAGACTATCGAGCTCTATTTTGATGAGATGCTAGTCAAAAGCATGGAAGCTCAGAACCATGTGTAAAACCTTAGAGAATTTTTCTATCGTCAGGAGAAACCGAATGAGCCTCAACCCAAGGAATTGTGATTTTAGGTTTTACTATAGGTGAGTTCCTTGGGATTATTGTCACCAGGAGAGGCGTAGAGACCAATCCCAAGGAGACTCATGTTCTGTTGAACATAAAGTCTCCAAGAACAGTTAAAGAGGTCAAGGGCCTTATTGGGTGAGTTGCTACTCTCAACCATTTTATCTCAAAATCTATCGACACATGCTTGCCTTTCTTTAAAATACCAAAGAAGGACTTCTAATAGACTCCTAAGACTGAATAGGCCTTCCAAAAACTCAAAATTTACCTGGGGTCCCCCTCTGTTGTCTCGAACCGTCACTAGGAAATATCTGTATTTATACCTGGCTGCATCACCCTCTATTATTAGCTCGACTTTGATTCGAGATGAATTTAAAGTTCAGTTTTTTTTTACTATGTTAGTCAAGCTCTACAAAGTGATGAAAGAAAGTATCCAATAATGGATAAGCTATCCTTCTGCTTCTTTACCTCAGCCATACGTATGTGGCCTTACTTCCAGTCTCACACCATTGTGCTTATGACAGATCAACCCTTATGATAGATCTTCCACAAGACTGACACCTCAAGGAGGCTTCTCACGTAGTCTATGGAGCTAGGAGAGTTTGATGTCAAATACCAACCTCAGAGCGCTATTAAATCTTAATACTTAACTAATGTCATTACGGAGTTTAATAATTTAGAAGAAGTGGAAGGAAAGCCCATGAACTCTAGGGCAGAGTTCATAATAGTTCCCAAAAAGCCTAGACAACCAATGTTCAAAGAGATATATCTCATCTCTTTTACTTAGGTACTACACATGGATGGCTTATCTAACATCTCAAGTAGTGGAATTAGACTTCAATTGATAATCCTAGAAAGAGGTATACTATCCTTTTCCCTTCATTTTAAATTTAAAGCCTCTAATAATGAGGCAAAGTATAAGGCTTTGGTGGCAGGCCTTGGCCCGACCATCCATTTAAAAGCATAACATGATGAAGATATTAGAGACTCTGAATTGGTGTTTAGCCAAGTCACTAATGTCTATGAGACCAAAGATGATCGTATGGAAGGATACTTAGAAACTATAAATCCCCTCATTAATAGAGTCTCCAAATTTTTCATCATAAAGGTCCCAAGTGAAAAAAATTTAGAGGCTGACCATCTTGCATGAGTCACCTCATCAGACGAGGTATATTTGGAGGTCCTACTTATCACCTTTGACTAACTAAGAATCAATAAGATCTAGATTAACAATGTAGAGTTTGATCAAAGATAAAAATAGACCACTCCTATCGATGCCTACATCAGGAATGGTGTTTTACCCAAAGACAAGCTTCAGGACATATGGATGAAGTCCTTAGCTTCTAGATACTACATGAAAATGGGGTATTGTTAAATAATGGGAACTTCTCAGCTCCTCAATGATGCCTTAGCCTATCAAAGGATACTTATGTACTCAAAAACCTCCATGAAGGTGCATGTAGTTCCCATACAGGCCCAAAGAACTTAATCTACAAGTTCCTAAGGCAAGGGTACTTTTGGCCAACATTGGTGAATGAAGTTAAGGATATGGTTCAGCATTGCAATAAGTATGAGATATTATCTATTATTCCAAAATATCTAGTCGAGAAGATGGCTCCGATGCTAAGTACATGGCTCTGTGCTCAGTGGGGAGTGGATTTAGTAGGACCTCTTCCCCTCTGCAAAGGTCAAACAAAGTTTGGTATTATACCCATTGATTAACTCATCAAGTGGGATGAGGTTGATCCCTTAGACATCATCATGGAAAAGAATACTACCAACTTCAATTGGGAAAAAAACATCATTTGTAGGTTTGGCTTACCTCGAGCCATCATCTCTCACAATGTCTAATTGTTTAACAACCAAACGTTTGGAGAATTCTGCTCAGACTACAGAACACCCAATCATTACTCATCAACAAAAATGACCCTTGGGCTAATGAATAAGTTAAAATAACCAACATAATCATTTTTCATAGTTTGAAGAAGAGATTAGATAAATCCAAGGGGTTATGGAATGAAGAAATGTCGAGCATCTTTTGGGCCTACAAAACTATGGTCACAAGTCCAATGGGAGAAACTCCATTTTCCATAAACTTTAGTAGTGAGGTAGTGATCCCAACAGAGGTCAAAGTACCCACATAGAGGGAAGTTCAATTAGAATCATGGGCTAAAGACAAAGGTGTCAAAAGGTTTCTGGATGAATTAGAGGAAAGAAGAGAAACTCCATTGATTCAAATGGCTACCTACAAGCAAAAGACAACCCCGTACTTCAATAAAAGTTCTACCATAAAGAATTCAAAGTGAGGTACTTGGTTATAAGAGAAGTCTCCATATTAACTAAGAATCTAAATTATCTAGGTCCTAAAGGGAAAGGACCATAAGTTGTAACAAGAGTTGGAGGTTATGTTATTAGTATCTCAAAGACATGGAGGGACACGAGCTTTCGCACCCCTAGAATGTAGAGCAGCTCAAAAAATTCTTGTAATTATGTTCTTTGAAATGAAATAAAAGAATATGTTTTAATTTAAGTATTCCTTAAGAGTTTCAAAGATTTCAGACTTGGATCTTAAACTTAAAATGAGGTCTAAGGAACCAATACACAAAGTTTCAAGGAATTCGGCCTTGGTTCTGGGCTTAAGTTAAGGTTCAAGGACCCACGCACCAAGTTGTAAGGATTCTAGCATTGGCTCTAAAATTAAACTAAGGTCTAAGGACCCAAAACACAGAGGTATAAGAGCTTCAACCTTGGATCTATGGTTAAGATAAGATCTAAAGATCCAAACCTCAAGTTGCAAGGACTCTAGCCTTGGATTAAGACAATATTCAAACATCCAAGGCCCAAAAATGACTAAAGTAATTACCATGCCTTTCATCCTTGATTCCATTTAAACTGACTAAGGTCTAAAGACCCATATAAAGTCATCCCAGAGGCCTTTATGCACCTGATTGTTTTTTCAAAAAGAATAAAGTTAACAAAAATGCAAAGACCTTGGCAACACATCCTTATAACCCAACTTTTTAAAAAGTTTTAAGTATCAATCACCTCTTTTAACAGTAAAAATCTATCAATAAGTTAAAACATCCATTTTAAAAAAATAATTGGGGGTCTAAGTGTTAGAATGTGAAAAATTATCCGAACATCAGTTTTATAAGCAAAGGTGTAAAGCCCAATAGTTCAGAGGTCATATGACCTAATGTAAACCTCATATTTTCCTCCTTGTGAGAGATAAGGTTCAAAGTCATTTCATCCCATAATGGATTTCAAATTACCCGAGTTTATAAGTCTTATGACCTTTTACGAGACTTCATGTTACATATTTTCTAAGTTTAGAGGACTTATGATCCTTTGTGGGACTTCAAGTTCCAAATTTTCTAAGTTCAAAGATCTTATGACCGTTTGTCGGACTTCAAATTTCAAATTTCCTAAGTTTAGTGGTCTTATAACACTTTATGGGGTTCAAGATTCTAATTTTCTAAGTTTAGAGATCTTATAACCCACTTTGGGACTTCGGATCATAAATCCAAGGTCTTAAGACCCTTCATAGATTTATTCGTTGGCCTTTATACCCTTTTTTTGGGGGGGGTGGGGGGGGGGGTTAAGTGTTTGTACAAAACATTTGGGCCTTCAGTCCTACAAAAACACAAGTACAACATATTGTATGGTTATAAAATCTTATGACCCCTTTGAGAACCTTGGTTTTAACCTTGGAAACTTCACAAGAATGTGGAATAGGTCTTAGGATTAAAATCAATAAAACTGTTGCTCAAGTTATCTTTCTTTATGAAGAAATTTTTGGGGGGCTAAAGGAATACTACCTATTGGTAGACCTCAAACAGATTGTATGTAAAAATTACTTAGTAAACAAAAATAAAGAAAGTATAAAACACAATAAGCAGTATCAAAGTTAAAATTTTAGAAAAACTAGTATGTTGTGTTTAAGTAATAAGGATTATATGTTTACATTAAAAGTCACACGACCCGAGAAAGCTTAAAACAAAAAAAAATTACATAAAATCCTTCTAAAGTCTTTCCTTCACAAGGGATTTAGTTTTCTTCTTCGATGGACTTGCTTGAGGCTGAGAGGAGGAGGATTTCTTCAAATATTCTTCTTATTCTTGGACTTCGGAGGCAGAGGCTCATCGGAGTCATCACCTCGGTTGATCTCATCATCTTATCTCTCATCACCAAATTGGGGGATTTACAAAATAACCTAGAAACATCCATATCAGGAAAGAGCTCCTGGACCTTAGCTTTATAAACCTCAAAACTCGAGTTGTACTTCTGAATAAGAAACTTTTAAAAGGGCTCATACTCATGACAAACATCTATTTTTCTCTTCACAATGTTGTGAATCTTCCCCCTGGAGCTTTGTGTGCGTCACCTGGACCTCAACATAATCCTTCTGTAATTCTTGGCCTTTAGAGGTCAATGGGCCCTTCATAGCATTAAGGTCAACCACCTACTTTTTCACAACACTTGTTCCCTTTTCAACCTAAAGGATCTTTTCTTGAGCACTTTGAAGCTTGAAGGTTTGGCCTTGAAGTGCTTCCACCATCACATTATGCCCAATTTTGATCAACATAAGGGTGTCTTTAACCTTAGGTCTAGAATCTCGAGCAATGGACATAAAAGAAGCATTGTCCCTGAGATTCTTGCCATGGAAAATCTTGACTTGTTCTAGTGAGGTTATCGTGGAACTCATGCCAACCCTATCCTTTTTCAAAGAAACTACTTCTAGCCTCTGGTTGGTGATTATCTGGTTTAGTTCTAGCCGAATAAGATTGCATTTGTTATCTTTCTCCGTAGCCTTGTTACAACCTCTTTGGCCTTCCATAACATCGACCATCAGAGTCACCTGGCCATCTTTTGCTAAATAAGGCCTCAGTTGGGTTTCCTTGACAAAACTTCTTGTCCATCATCTGCTCATCCCTTTCATTTACTGGATTAACAAGAAGATCATAGTTAACTATTAAGGAAGTAAGAATGGATATTATAGTGGAAAATGAGAAGAATTAAGTTACTAACTGGGTCAACAGTCAAACTCCAGCAAGATAACATCCTTAACTGATGGGATGACCTCTTCAATCTTAGCAAGACCCCATCCTTCCCCTTAGGTTGGTCATTCTCACCCTTAGAGGTAGAAAAACCTCAAAGAAAACATTAACGATAACTTTTTTTTCCCGTGCATCACGATGAAGGGCTCAGACCCCAACATTTCCCCAACCATGGTCTTTGGGACCTCAGGAGCACTCCAAAATGTTAAAGTCTTTGGACTGAGTCCTATCCCACTATTTAAGAGACACTTGGCGGTGACAAGGACCTATAAAGGAATAAAAACTATCTTATGGGCCTAAGTTAACCTGTCCATTTCTTGTTTAGAGGTTTTAGAAACAACTACAAAAGAAAAGGGATAATTAAACTCAAGGAAGAAGTCAATAATAAACTCAAATACAAAATCATAGGTGGACTTTAACTTACCCATGGCTTAAGGGTAGAACCATAAGGGAGGGCAATGAATTGGCTCATCTAGGTTTGGGTCAGCCCAAGCTCCACCGACGAAGAAAATAATTTCCTCCCAGTTCTTAGGAAAGTTATGTTAGTCCTTAGAAAAGACCACAATGGCCTTAGGAGCTAGATAATTTAAAACTTTTATCCTTAGGTTTCTTTTACTCCTGGATTTTGTACAGCTTGAAGAATTGGCTCGTGGTAACATCATGCAGACCTTCACTTGATTTCCGGAAGACCAGAACCCTGGCCATCAAAGACCTCAAGGAATTTTCCATAAGCTTGAAGAATTGTCACCAAGCATTCATCTCTGCCAAAGGTAGTGACAAAGTTTATCATAACTCGTGTAAGTGACAAATCATTTTTCATGACAAATAAAATAATTTGTCACTTCCATGAGCAGTGATCAAATTTTTGGGATCTTAATTATTTAGTTCCATTATAAAAAATTTATTCATAAAAACTCCCATGCTTCTGTTTTTTTAGTTATTAGTCATATTGTAACAACTATGGGAAAAATGTCATTCTCCATAAATATTATAGAGACGGTTAGATGCGATTGCAGGGCGGTTAAAAGTGGGTTTGGATGGTTATGGGACTTAAAATAATTTAAAAAATACATGGGAAGAGAGGCTAACAAAAATTTATAACTAAAGCCAAAAAAATTATAAATTGGTAGCCTACTTTATCACCACTTAGTGCGGTCATAAATTTGAGTGGATTGATTTATCACCACTATCGATAGTGACAAATTTGTTTGTCACTACTATTGGCAGTGACAACATTTGGCTTTACTATTTGTGTGGATTATTTTGTAATTGCTATCCTACATTATCACCACTTAGTGCGGTCATAAAATGCTCTAGCACAACATCTTCCACATCTTTTTTCTTAGGTGTTGTTTGTTTTTACCTCTTAAGTCTGAATCTAAAGCATTCAAACTTAAGAGGTATGAAATAGTGTTTATTTTTTTTAAATGATTAAGAGGTTAACGATTATTTTTGCCTCTGAATGATTAAGAGGTAAATGTACCTCTGATGTTTGAATCTTTCTGAATACATCCATTCAGATGTCCATTCACATAAAAACAAATATATTTTTCAGATTTAGATTTCAGATTCAGTCTTCAGATTTCAGATTCAGACTTCAGATTCAGATAAAAAACAAACGCAACCTTAGTCTTTATATTTTTAAACGACCATCTTTTATCATATTGAAACTTTGAATTTCTTACCCCTATCATAACTCCCTAATTGAAACACTCCCCTCTAGCTATCGACCTCTACCCTACCTCCTATACCCTTCATTGATGTTTCTCAAGCCCCGTTACCATTCCTCTTAACCCCCACTGTTATAAAAACCTATCATAAACCCTAGATCTACCCACCCACATCTTCTCCATCCTTCAGAGAGGTTCTATGACACCAAAATAAGCCTTCTAACCTTCTGGTGAAGACCTAACACCAACCCATGTTAGGATGTTGATATGTTGCAAAAAAGAAACTGAGACAAGTGTTTGCAAAAAAAAACTATTTATCTAATTTTTAATTTGTATCTTAATTTTATATAGTTGTTTGCAGTTTGTATGGTTTTTTGTAATCAAAACATAAAGGATTTCTGACTACTGATTTCAGAGATGAAGAAAGATCGCCCTGGTGAGCCTCTTAATTTCTTCATTTGGGCCGTCAAGGTATTCCCTCTATCATACATCAATATTTTATTGTGGATTTAGATATTTCTCACTATGTTAAGTTAATTTTTAAATCTTTATGTTGTAAGAATAGAATTACATTGGACCAGTGAAAAAATAAAGGAAAAATGATTGCTTTTCCATCTTTTCTTATCAAAATTCTTGCAAACCCTTACAGTTATTTTTATTTGCTCATTTTTTATTTGGTAAAAACATGCATTATATTTTATTGTTCTTGGGATATAATAGGATATGTGTAGACACCCCATTCTAACACCCCTAACATCTCCTTAGGTCCCTAGCACCTCCCCTCATCGCTACAAACTTAAGTCATACCCCGGGTACTGACCTAGAGGCCATCGGGCACTCCGAGGATCCGTTTGACCAAAATTCAAACTCTTCATCTTGACGAGACTGAATGAATCTTCAAAGGGAACTGAAAACCCTTTCCAGCGGTTGGCCCCGTACGTAATTCTGACTTACGATACGGATGAACAATCCGTTTTACTCTGAAAGGTCACCGAACACGTCCAGGCCCGATTGACCAAAGTCAACTCCCGGAAGCGGGAGCAGTCCAAAAGACTTTCGAAGGTCTCTGAAGTACCTTTCCAACGGTTTACCCCATGCGCAATTCGGATCAACGGTTTACGCTCTACGACTGATTTTCTAAAGGAACCTGAAAAAGACTGCCAAACGACAGCTTCCAAACCTTGCCTATCGATAGTGTGCCTAAACAGACATGCCGATTAGCAGGACCAGGACTATGTCATTCGACAATGCCCTGAGCCTATAAAAAGGAGGGCCTTCCCTCATTGAAAAGGGACAGAAGATCTGAAATCTATCACTCTCAGCAAGCTCAGAAAAACCCTCTCGAAGTCAGCATGATTTACACATCCAAATACCTTTCCAACCTTCACCTTTCATGATCTTTTTCATCAAACTTGGTGAATTAACTACCCGCCATCATCACTCAAGTGCAAGGACTACTCTCAAACATCCAAGATCTAGCTCAAGATCTTGAAGAAGGTCCAACTTTCTCAACTCTCTCTTCAAATTCTCCTAAATTAACATTAACTTATTTTTTTACATAGCACTTTTATCCTCTCATCTCATATATCC
This sequence comes from Sambucus nigra, assembly GCA_949130495.1. Lineage (NCBI taxonomy): Eukaryota > Viridiplantae > Streptophyta > Magnoliopsida > Dipsacales > Adoxaceae > Sambucus > Sambucus nigra. The sequence continues at coordinate 283,560,763 of OX422207.1, read as the reverse complement.
TAATATACTTTTTATCTGGTATTATTGCACATCTCTTATTTTCATATAAATAAAACCCAAAAAATAAGAAAAAGAGGGGTTTCTCATAAATTCCAAACGGGAATTCCCACACTTTTCTTACAACTAAAACACTCTTTTACACACACACACATACATATATAAGAGAAGTTTTCGCTTGGATTTATGGGATAAATCCCACCCCTCGTTTTGCATACGAACTACGTGAACTTTGATGCCTCCATAGGCTACGCAGGAATCTCGGGGTAAAACCCGAGACTCGAGTCCTATTCCTACTTTTTTTTCCTATCTTTTTATATTCTTTAAACTTAACTCTCTTAGATTCTATATACTTAAATATACATATTTTTTTCTTAGTGGCGTATTATCCCTCACGTGTTATCGTTCCATTATAACGATCAACGCTAGGATAATCGCGTATATCCTAATTTCTAATATTACTTTTAGGAACATTCCTACGGATGACTCGCTTTATCTCTTCCATGATACAAGTCGATAATTCCTATCCCCATTACATATACACATGCACACATATCACAGGGAAATAAAGGAAAATAACAATGACCCATGAGATACCGTAAGGGCGGAATGGGTGCCTAACACCTTCCCATTTTGTAACTTAGCCTCCGAACCCTTTTCAAATCATTTTGGTTTCGTACGTATCAGTATGTCTTTGGATACTGTCCCTTGGGACGGCTCCCTTTTTTATCTGTTTTGAGTTAAACAGACTGGCAACTCTATCTCTCTACATTTTTCACGTCATCACCGACGCCGGCCGAAGTGTTCTCGAGAGGAATGCGTGGGACCAAGATCCTCTCGACATAGAAGATACCCTCTTCTCTGTCTCTCTCCCTCCACGAGGATCGGGGATGGACCCAGTGGTGACTCTGTTGGGAATTTTTCATTTTGAGGGATAGACTCTATTTACATAAGTGTTATATTTTCTTATATTTCCCCTTATTTTTCATGCCCCTTTACTATCCATGTGTACCTCATGCTTATGCTTCTATTCACACACTTGTAGAAGATTCTCCATGTACACTTCACACCACGTGCACCTAGGATCACATATGTCCACATGTTGCACGCATCATGCATCCATACTTGGTATACCATTGGTACTTGTACTTTGCTCCCTGTTGGGCATGATCAAGAAAAATACTGTCATCATAAGATACTAACAAGAGAATCATGCATGATTCACATGACATCACCAAAGAGCATTGTGATTGACCAAAATTTTTCCAGTAACTGGAGGGTTACTTCGTAATGGGCGCTGGTCTGGCAGGGCGCAGTTAGCCTAAGTGATATGACTCTCACCTTCCATTGGCCAAGCACCATCGACGTATATCAAACGGTTCCCTCGTATCGTATCGCTTGACCGAAGTCATGACGGGAGGTATATCGTAGGGAGCTCTTTCATGTACACCGAGTATATCGAATTCTCTCTCACGTATCAACCCCATGAGGTATATAGTGAGGTAATCCACGTACACTCAGGTATATCAAATGGCTTGTCCACACGTACCTATTTCCCTCAAAAGCAAGATGTATATCGTGGAAGTCATGCCAAAGGGGGAAACCCTTTCCAATTCATCCAACCAACTGCATACCCCCATATAGGTGTTAAGCCTAGGAAACACATGTTAGATTGTAGGTTTCAACCCGAAACTCTATCGAAATTTTGGATCAGCCTGCTACCCAAATTTTTGCGCATTTTTAAAATGGGACCCTGCCCGTGAGCCTGGTTACAAGTCCAACCATAGCTTTACATATGTTACAAACCCAAATTTTCCAGGCGCGGGTCCCATCCGGCATTTCATTTTGCATTTAGGAGAATTTAATATAAGTGAGAACATAATAATAATAATCATGATGAGACCCGTCTTCCAAAAGCATTTGTCCTTTCCTTATTAAAAATCCAAAAATATTTCTCGCTTCTTTATCCAAAATTCAAAAAACATTTCTCCTTTCTTTATCAAAAATCCAAAAATATTTTGTCTTTCAATCTTAAAAAAAATGTTAAAAATATTTTCCTTCTTTCTTTTTAAAAATAAATCCCATTTTACGCCTTCTCAAGTCGATCGCACGCCCTTGGCTAGGCTCCTTATTGGCTTCGATCTTCAGTCAAATCACCCTGGAGCTCCTTCCGTTCCCCTACTACCTCTTTCGAGTTCGGTGTCCATCAACATACCATGGAGAATAAGTATCAAGTACCAATTGCGCAGCCAGATCTAAGGGCAGTTTTAGCTCAGCTCGTGTCCAAGATTGACCGCCTTTAGACTAAGGTCCGAGAGATGCAACGAAACCAGGTTCCTATTCGTCAAGATCCCAAGGTCCTATTACCTCGTGCTATGGGTCCACCCGAGCCTAATTGGGTTCCAGAAGAGTATCAGCACACTCCATGTGCCGCTCCTGCTAATGGGCCGCTGCTTGCCCAACTTGCTATGCTAAACCTTGCCCAGCTTAGGGCTAACTTGCCTATGATCATTGATCCAAAAGAGGAAGAGTTGAACAAGGTCAAAGAAGATCTCAATATGCTAACTAAGAAGTTCGACCAAGTCAGAATCTCTGGGAATTACATAAACTACACCCACATGTCTCCTTATCCTAAGGCGAGATTAACCAAGAAGTTCAAGATGCCAAATATCGAGAAATTCGGAGCAAGCGGACCCCCTATTGTTAATCTTTACAGTTATCACCGTTCTATTACTCTTATAGGGGATTCTGAAGAAGTTATGGCCCAATTATTTCAGGAAACTTTGAAGGATAGCGCCCTCCGATGGTTTTTGTCTCTCGATGAGTCCAGAATCCGTAGCTGGGAGGATGTAGCCTAAGAATTCATGTCGCAGTACAAATACAACGAAGAGCTTGAGGTCACCCGTCGTGATTTAAAACTACTCAAACATAACTCTGGGGAATCAATCAGTAACTTCATATCCCTATGGAGGGAAAAAGCAGCCACTATGACTAATCGACCATCCAAGGAAGAACAAGTCAACATAGTGAAGAAGAACTTCTTACCCCATGTTCGAGCAATAATGGGCGGACAATACAATCCCCACTTTCGAGCTCTGAGAGAAGCAGGAGTATAAATCCAGGAAGGTCTTGCTAAAACAAAAATTGAACCAAAGAAAGTGTCTGGACAGTTCACCCCCAGAAAATATGACAAACCTACCAGTGCTTCTGTCTCAACCATCAACAACATCTCTCAACCAACCACCTCATGGGTACGAGAAAGCCGCCCTGTCCCAGTCCGAAAGGAATACATCGATCTCCATGCTCTCCCCTCCAATGTTTATCAAGTCCTGTTAAGCCAAAATCTTATCAAACCCTTGGACCCCCGTCCATTGCCAAATCCACTCCCAAGAAACTTCAAGGCATATGCCCATTGCGCCTTTCACCAAATTGCTGGCCATGCCACCGACCAATGTTTTCACCTTCAAAACGTAATCCAAGGTCTAATTGACCGGGGTACCATTTCCCCACCAGCCAATCCTAAGCCAAGCACTACTCACAACCCACTCCCAAATCATGCTAATGCCATCTTCTTAGAAGATAGCCCAGAATTTGATCCCTTAACTCAAATGACAACTATATACTCTCCTAAACCTCTCCACACTTGCCCATATTTCCTCCTACACCCTGTTAGCCTCGCTGATCAAGCACTGTCACTCCTTACCAGAGCATGCATCACTATCCGTACTTGTTCTGAAAATGGAAGTATGGAATTATCAGAAGTGTTAAATTAACTCCTAGAGTTCGGACTGAAATTGCCCCCAAAAATTATCATTGATTGCCAAAGGTTCAGTACGCTATTCTTAAAAGCATGAAAATGGGCCCAAGAGTCAGATAGTTGGGTATTATCGACCAATGAAGTTACCCTAGATAATGTTGTCCAAATCATGGTAGAATCATTCAGGAAAACCAACGATATTTACAGTATGACCGAGTTACTTGATACTCTGAAGCTATAAGGATGCATGTTCCCTTCACCCTTACTTATCCCCACAGAATGGGAATACCTGTATAAATAAGCCATTGAAGTTGTGGAGTGCATTGACTTTACATGGAAAGCAAGAATTATTGCCACCGGATGGGGGAAAGAATTTAAAGATTCAAATAAAGGGCAAGCTTCAGAGACAATTGGCCCGGTAGTCGACATATGTGGGATGATATCATTTGAGGAACTCCTTAGAGAAATAAACAAGATTGAAGAACAACCCCAAATCGACGAGGAAATAGGGTTCATGTTCTTCCCTTCTTCAGTAAATCACATGACCGGATCAGGGAGGCATTACCAGATCCCAAGCTCACTACCAGCCAATGACAAGGGGAAGGGCATTGAAAACCTTCCTATGCCAGAAATGACCCTCGAGAAAATAAATATCCTCGATCAACTGAATAAAACTCAAGATAATATCACTCTATGGAGATCTTCATATCTTCATAGCTACACATAAATGTTTTGATCAAATTGCTCACTGGACCCACAGTTCCTCCTTCCACCACACCAGAAGAGGCGGTAAATTTAGTCGGTTCCTTGACATCTACCCGAATGTTATCCTTTTCTAAAGAAGAAATCCCTAAAATTGGGCCAAACCATAATCATGCACTCAACATCTTCATCAAAGTTATGGGGAAGATCGTACCACTCTCTCTTGTCGATAATGGATCCGCCTTAAATGTCTTCCTATTAAGAACCATCAAATGCTTAGGACTGAAGGAAAGTGACCTCGCTCCAACCTTTGCTGCGGTACGTGCCTATGATAATACCCGTCAGGAGGTAATGGGATCCATAAAACTTGTAATAGGGGCTGGCCTATATACCATGTCGTTGAATTCCAAGTTATTGACATCCCAATTTGCTTCAACCTGTTGCTCGGACGACCTTGGCTCCACAGCATCAAGGGTGCGTCTTCCTCTCTCCATCAGAAATTGAAGTACTTTCCCGACGGACGAGTCATCACCATTTTGGGTGATGATGACAATGTCGAGGGTAGGAGTAACAGCAATCCACTCCTTGAGATACAACACGGGTCCAATGATATGCTCCTATTCGGATTTTGAGTTGATCCACTTCTACTTCCGACAGGGGATGATTTCAGAGAAAGGGTTTGTCCAGAATACGACCCTCGTGGCAGTGTTAATATGATTCAGATGTTCAGAAACATGCATTTCATGCCCGGACTGGGGTTAGGATAAATACAGTAAGGCATAATTGAGCCCATTGAACTGAAAAAAGCATTCACTCCTTGTTGTTTGGGGTATCAACCATCAGAATAAGAGCTAAGAATGATCCTCCAATCTCGACTAAAGAGAAGACTAGACTTCAAATAGACTATCCCAGGTGATTCCTTGAATAGGAAATTCATCGAAGAAGGTGAAGACTTCCCCTTTTGTGGATTTCGAGAATCATGGTATGACCATACAGATAAGAAGATAAAGCCTGGAATGGAGATCTTTTTCCAAGACAGCTACCCATAGGTCAAAAATTCCCAACACCATATACAACCACTTATCAAAGACACCGCAGATTCTGAGGGAAGTGATTCCGAGGATTTGTTTGGCTTGCAGACACTGGGGCTGACACTTTGAATGGTTCATTCAGGCACTACATCACTGGATCCATCCCACCTGATTAAAGTTGCTGATACACCTCTCCTCAATTGGCTTGATGTGTCGGTTCTACCTGTTGAAATCCCACCTAACTCCAATGTTTACCCAATCTCTTCTTCTGTTGTCTATCCTTACACAAATGTAATCGAGAGCTCCTTTGATGAGGTTCTCAATGCTATTTTTCCTATCAATGAAATAAATGAATATTTTGAGTATCTTTCTCTGCCTTACATTAATTGTCTGGATTCTAATCAAACTTTTGATGGTGATGATTTTGCAAATGAACAATTCTTAACTTATCTAAATAAGGTTAATAACAAACACCATAACTGCATTCAAGTTAATGAAAAAGAAACTGTTATTGTTAACCTCGGTTCTAGTAGACAACTGCACGAGATTAGGATAGGGGCTACCCTCGACGAGCATGAGCGTGAAATTACAGAAGGAATTCATGGATGTCTTTGCATGGTCCTATGACTATATGCCCAATATTAATCCTGAAATAGCTCAACATGAGATCCCCACTCTTCTAGATTACAAGTTGTTTAAACAAAGGTTGAGAAATCTCCGCACTGAATGGTCGCTCAAAGTCAAAGAAGAGGTGGTTAAACAGTTGAATGTGGGCTTCATTCGTGTGATCGAATATCCCACACGTCTTACCAATATAGTTCCTATACTGAAATCAGGAGGGAAAGTTCATATGTGTGTAGACTACTGAGACTTGAATAAAGCCTCTCCAAAGGATGACTACCCGCTACCCAATATCGACATGAGCGTGGACAACACAACCAGTCATGCTCTCGAGTCATTCGTAGACGGATTTGCCAGATACAACCAATCAAAATGCACCCAGATCACCAAGAAAAAACTATGTTCGTCACCCCATGGGGAACCTTTTGCTACACTGTTACGCCATTTGGTCTCAAAAATATTGGGGCTACCTACCAGAGGGTTGCCATGACCATCCTACATGATCTGATTCACAAAGTAGTCTAGGTCTATGTGGATGATATGATTATCAATCCAAAACTAGAGAAGGTCATGTTCCCTCTCTCCAAAAGTTCTTCAAACGATTGCGACTGTATTAGATGAGACTCAATCCACAGAAATGTGTCTTCGGCATTACAAAGGGGAAACTCTAGGGGTTTATGGTCGGTGATAAGGGGATAGAAGAAGATCCTACCAAGACAAAATCCATACTTGAGATGCCACCTCCCCGAACGAAGAAAGAAGCCCGTGGATTCCTTGGGAAATTGTAATGCATCAACCGATTCATCAACCAACTAACCTCCATCTGCAAACCTATTTTCAAACTCCTCCTAAAGGATTCAACCAAGGTTTGGAACGAAGCCTACCAATAAGCTTTTGACCGGATCAAATAATATCTAACCCAACCTTTAGTACTCATGCCACCACAGCCTGGTCTCCCCTTGCTTCTATACCTAACCATAAATGATATTGTAGCTAGGGCTTTGCTAGGCCAATACCTTGAAGATTCTCGTAAAAAAAAGCCATCTATTACTCCAGTCGCAAATTGGCTGGGTACAAAGTCAACTACACTGCTTTGGAAAAAGCATGTGTCACGCTTATTTGGGTCACCCAAAAGTTACGACACTACATGCTCGCCTTCCCCATAAAATTTATATCCTGAATGGACCCCATCAAGTACCTGCTTGAGAAACCTGCCTTATCTAGCTGAATGGCTCAATGGTTGATGCTTCTATCTGAGTTTTATATCATGTACGTCACGCAGAAAGCTATGAAATGAAGAGCCATCTCTGACTACCTCACTGACTACCACATAGAAGAAGCTGATGACTGGATCTCAGAATTCCCAGATGAAAACATCCTCTGCACATCTCAAGACAACCTTCGATGGCAAATGTTCTTTGATGGCGCTGCCAACAAAAAGGGATATGGGATTGGGATACTTTTGATCACCCCAGATGACTCCCATCGTCATCAAGTTTGATTTCCCCTGCACCAATAGCATGACTAAATATGAGGCATGTACGATAGGCCTCAAAGTTGCTCTCAAGAAAGGAATTAAATGCCTAGATGTCTACGGGGATTTCGCCCTCATTATCGGTCAAGTGCTTAGAAAATGGAAAGTTAAGGATGAGAAACTCCAACCCTTCCATGCCCACTTAGAATAACTAGCCTCCTAATTCTAAGAAATTACCTTCCATTACCTACCTCGAGCAAAAAATAACCTAGCCGATGCCCTTGCTACCCTAGCCTCCATGGTCAGCATGCCCTAAGGAATAACAATGGACTCCTTCCTAGTTCAAAAGTAAGATAAACCAACTAATTTCTACCATATTGAGCTCATCACCAAAGAAGACCCTGAGCTAGACAATTGATGGTATTATGATATTTGGCACCTCCTCAAGCATGTTAAGTATCCCGAGGGTTCCAATAAGAAAGATTGAGCAACCCTCCGAAGACTGGCCGCCCAGTGCATCATCTGTCACAAAGCACTATTCAAGAGAAACTTTGATTGAACCCATCTACACTGCATCGCAGGGGCTGACATTGAAGACGTAATGCAGAAAATCCACAGCGGGGAATGCGGGCCCCACATGAATGGTCACATGCTTGCCAAGAAGATCACCCGACAAGGCTACGAATGGACCACCATGATCCAGGATTGCACCGCCTATGTCCAGAGATGCCTCAAATGCCAACAGTTTTCCAACCTTCAGTACCTGCCTCCGTGAGAGTTATACAACATGACTTCTCCCTGGCCGTTCTCCACCTAGGGTATCGACATCATAGGGAAAGTCACACCCAAGGCCTCCAACGGGTATGAGTTCATCCTAGTTGCCATTGATTACTTCACCAAATGGGTCGAAGCCGAGTCATACGGGGTCCTGAATGCCAAGAAAGTGGCCCAATTCATCAAGAAAAACATCATCTGTCGATATGGGCTCCCGTACGAGTTAGTGTCAGATAATGGGTTGCATTTTGAGGCAGAAGTCACAGAAATGATCAACGAGTATGGGATTCAGAGACACAAATCTTCTCCCTATCGACCTCAAACTAATGGTGCAGTCGAAGCTGCCAATAAGAACCTCAAACACATCATCAGTAAGATGATCGAAAGGGTCGACCGAATCCCTTATGCCCTCTGGGTCTACTGAACCTCAATATGAATCTCTACTAGGGCTACCCTTACTCTCTAGTTTACGGCATGGAAGCAGTCCTACCCGTGGAGCTAGAAATACCCTCGTTGCGAGTCATGCTTGAAAGAAAGGTCATTGAAGAAGACTGGTACCAAACGGTCTTGACAAGTTGACCCTCCTAAATGAAAGGAGATTAAAAGATATATACCACATACAAGGGTACCATCGCCGTATAGTGTGATCATTCAATAAGAGAGTCAAGGACTGTGGTGTTCGAAAGGGGGATCTAGCCCTCAAAGAAATAGTAGATCCCATCTGGGACCCCAGAAGGAAATTCAAGCCCAATTGGAGTGGCCCATACATTATGAAGAAGATATTATTCACCGACTTAGATGGAGAAGAGATGGTTTGTCCAGTCAACCTGGACCGTCTTAAGAAATTTTACCCCTAGTCTGAAATCTCGACGCGCTAAGACTTTTCTCATCTCACTTCTATTCTAAAAACAAATATCTTCATTTCCTTCTACCCAGAACTACATGGGCCAGATCCTCTGCAAGAACCTTTTTCAAAAAAATTAAAATCTTTCAAAAAGCCCTAGAGGTACGTAGGCAGCTCATACATCTTACATGAGCACGACCCTTTCTTTTTCACAAAAGAACTATTCTTTTTTTATCTTTGAGAACGACAGTTCATTCTAGCATATATTTGAACAAAAGGATTATGCATGCATTAGATATCTGTAAAGATAATTCAAAATACTAAGTTCATCAAACGACAAATTTGGATGATCAAAAACTTATTTATTTCACTAATAAGAAATTACGGTACAATTACGTAAGAAAATGAACGGATAAATCCCTTCCCCCTACCTTCCTGAAGAGATAAATAAATCCCCAAATTTATTCCCTATTACAAAAACAAAATCTCCAAGAGTCCTACCCACAACTACCATAGGAGTTCGCTCCATCATCATCATCTAAATCCTGGGGTCCCCAAGCTTCTCCTGCCTGAATGGAGTGCCGCAGATGCTCCATAGACCAATGAGCTCGAACCAGTCTCGAAAAACTACCATACCTCCCTCCATGGTATCGAATAAGACAAGCCAACTTTATCCAGTCTCCAGTTACAACATCTTGTTAACTACTCTTCTCCAAAACCACTTCATATAATCCCCAGGGATGTTCCAAACACTCCCAATAGACTGAGAGGGATGGGTCGACAGGCGCCGACTCTCCCATAAAGAGCCAAGACGCATGCGCAGACTCTCTGTCAAATTTTCTACCGAAAATAAATCCAGCGTCTGAGGTGGCACAATCTTCTCCCGGCCAAATTGGCCAAAAGCCACCAAGGGAAATAAAAAGTTGGTTTGTTTGAGACCAACCAGCCAAACATATGGGTATTCTCCCAGTCCCAGAATAGGCAGCAGCTATCCCCACCAAGGCACTGACGAGTACAGATTTAGAGCCCCACGATCCACAAACCAGTTCTCCTAGCTCTCGATATCCAGACCAACACTGATGAAATGGCGTGAAAAAAAGTTGGGTACAGCCTACAAAGGATATTTTGGAGGAGTCACCAGGCGAAATCTTTTAGACAACCACATGAATAGCATCACAGGGCTACTCCTCAGAAAGTTAGAACGACCTTCTCGCCAGGCATCCAGGCCATTCAGAGTCTCTGTCAGTATCACCGCCATAGGATTACGATGGTAGGACATCTATGAAGTAATAGATACAAGTTGTGGGTTCACTAGCAGTTCCCCAGTCACTAGCAGTAAGTTCGAAACCATGCCCAGAACGACGGCTCTGGCATATCTAGTATCCCCAACCTCCTGCAAATGCACAGGCTGCAGCACTGCCAGAAGAGAAATCATTCCTCTTGTAACCAAGGATCTACCTACCGAGGGTGAGATGTGGAGAAGTCCAGCCAACAACTCCCGAAGAGATCGAGAAAACTCAGGCATAGCAGTTTCCACAATAGGATTTACTCCCAACATGGTAAAAAATTCCTCATAACTCAGATAGACTTCTTCCAAGACAATGCGGAATACATGGTCTTCGGGGTACCAAAATAATTCCGCCGCCATCAGCATGTTCCATTCTATGGGCCGATTACACCATAAAGAGACTCGATGCATGTTGAAAGCATCGTAGTTGACGTTATAGGAGTACATCGCCTCCAAATTCTCGAGGTAGTTGGCAAACTCAACACTACTAGGGAGAGCCATCTCACAAAACAAGAAATTAGGAATGTGAAGGTGTGATGAAAACACTCCACCTTTACCCCTTTTTAATACTTGAAAACCCTGACAAAAGACATAACCCCTACAGAAATTGGAGGAAGCCCTGCCCCACATGGTCCCAAAGGCTGAAGAGGGTACCAATCAAAGCTTTGAATTGATGGGACTAGACTGGACTGACCTGACAATAGGCAGGACAAGGTGCTTTCCGATCGACAACCCCCTATTTTTAAAAACTTACCTTTTTCCTCTTTTGTCAAAATCAGAATACCCAATAAAAATAAATTGATATTCTCAAACAGAATTTCGAATTCCCTTTTTATCTTTATATAATTCCCCATTGTGAATAAAACTTCCTTTCAAAACTTCCAAAAATATTTCCTTTTTACGGTCTCATCGGCAAAGTAAAAAGCGCATATGCATGCATGCATTCATTCATCATTAACAGAAGATAAACTCCATTGCATTGCATAGATATTTTTCTGTGCTACATCAATTTTGCACGAAAATAAAGAAAAGCAAAAACAACGGGACTCAGCCCAAACTCACATTCTCTCTCTATCTCTCTCTCACTAACCCTTCCCCCTTTCTCCCCTAAGAGATTACATCCCTGCGATGCGCTCTCTTTCCCCTACGACGAGATGACGCACCACCGCTACCCGAACCAGACTCCTCCCCAGATGAGGTAGATGACACCAAGCAAGAAGGAATAGGAACCGCGTCCCGAATATGGGCAGTCACCGAAGATATCCAGTCCTTAATATCCCTCATCCAAGTGGTAGACACCCTGACTTGCTGCAAGAAAAGTCAAAATTAGTATCAAGCAGAAAAGATCAAAAGAAATAAAAAAGAAGTAAAAGAGAAGAATAGAAAGATATACCAAAGGACGAAGAACCTCATCTGTCAAGCCCAACTCCTCCAGTTCCATTGCATGAGGACGATGCAACATAGGCACCATCCCTCCATAAGCCCGTCGGATGTTGCATGAAGGGGTATGTAACCGCACAAAGGGGACCTCCGAAGTTATCGCCGCTGCAGATGTCGATAGACCGACACTACAGTGGGAGGACCCCACTGGCCGACTCGAACCCGCAAGAGGGAAGGGAAGTGCATCATATATGCTAGACGCCATTATCCAGCTCGACACAAAGTCCATATAATCATACAATACAGCCGTATCACTGTACAGTAGGCAGGACTCGCTAATAATCATCGCAATCCTCGCGTCCTCTGGCAACAGCCGCTCCCACCTCATTGACATAGGGGGCCTCGCAGGTGGCACCACCACCTACTCCTCAGTAATCTGTTGAACCACCCTCTCCCCGAGATACCAAGAGTGGCCAAACTCATGCGCCATCAAATGCCTCATCTGTACATTCACCCCAGTCAACCCCTTGTCCTGAACAACAATCCCCCATGGGTAAAAGGTCACCTAAAAAATCCCCACTAGGTATAAGGCAATATGGAATCAGAGCACACAAAGACTTAGGCTGAAGAAAGGAAAAAACCCTTACCCTATCATTGGTCAGGCCATTCAAGACCTGACGCACTGCCTCTAGAGAAAGAGACTTCCTCGACTTCCACCACCAATACAATTGGCAAAAGTCTCCAACAGTCTCATCCTTCAGAGCGATCAGCTGGGTATTACACTCAGTCACCTCATAGAACCATGTCTGCCACAGACAAACATCTACATTCAAAAAGAGACGCATAAGGAAAATGCGAATGCATGAAAGGAAAATGCGCAAATTAAGGAATACCTCAAGAAAATACGTGGCTCCAGTGAAAGACTGTCGGCAGCACCGGTTGAATGCATCCAGATAAAAATAAAGGGTCTCCAAAGTCAGGCTTCCCCAATCATAGAGAGGGAAGATCAAAAACATCCTCAAGTATGGTAAAAACCATAAATGGACGACATCGCCACTCGACGTCACCAGAAATCAACCCAGCACTAGCAAGATAAACAACTGGGCCATCTGCCTCACCTGCAGCCTTCCTCCACGTCAATCACCCTACCCAGCAAAACATCCCTCAGCAAGGATAGTCAGATAGAATCCCCAGATACTATCCTCCCCACATCACCAAGCGTCGCCCGCACCGCCTCCGGCCTCACCCACAAAAAGTGATCCACCTCTATCTTCTCTCCATCAAAATCCTGCCCCAGCAGCTGCTGCACGTCTATAGGAGTCACAGTCATCTCCCCAAAACCAAAATGGAAGGTGTGGGTAGTGTTCCACCACATCTCCCCCAGAGAGCATAAAGCCTTCGTCGAACGAAGCGTCTCATCCGGCACATACGCCAACCTCCCAAAGACTGCTGACGATACTACCCAACGCACCACAGGTGGAAGGTGACCTTAGACATCCTTAAGCCCCGTCGTCCCGCGGGCATGCGTGGTCGACAAAGAAATATCAGACTGTCAAAGAAAAAACCTTGTCAAAATCCAAGAAAAAAAAGAAAACCACCAAAAAAGAATGCCAAAAGTCATTTTACTTACATAAACGCCAGGGTTCACCACCCTTGAAGAGTGATGACGCGATGACTCCCGCAGTAAAGTTCGCTCATCTGCAACCGGCTCGAATGCATCAAAAGAGTTCTCACTCCCCAAAGAAAGAGGTGCCCTGGCCCTTCACTCCACATTCGTCCAGTCGTCAATAGCCAACCACTCTCGGTGTACCACAGTGCTCACAAAAGCGAGAATTTTTTATATTGTGGAATGCTAGAACGATTCACAGAAGAAAATTACAAAGAGAGAGAAGGCAAGAAGTTGTGAAAAATGAGGGGAACCCACCCCCTTTTTATAGGATGACAAGGTTCATGTCGATCGGCACTGACCCTTTACCTTCTCAAGGTAGTCAAAAAGTTCGTGCCACTGCCGAATGGCACCCTCCACACCATGCCGACCGGCACCCCCCTTAAATTTTCGTACAGAAACTCCCAAAACAATACCAGAAAACCTTGGAAAAATCCTCAAAAAATTCCTAAAAATTCGGTGGGGGAATTTAGAACATTTTCACCAAGAAAATTTCACACTCCCTCAAGCGAAACCCCTGTTTCCCCAGTGGAACTCTCAAAATCCAAGTAAATCTCCTCCCGGCAACATCCCCGAAGGACCCCTAAAGCATCCCAAACTTCAGGATCATCTCTTAAGGTCTTAAATTTCCCCAAGTAATACGTTCAAACCCAGGACCACCTAATCACTTCCCCAGTGGAGTTTACAGCATCATAATGGCTATTACCACGCAAAGTCTCCAAAATATACAAGGGTTTCCCCAGCAATCATCTCCCCATCTCAAATCAAAATCACGAGTTAATTTCTCCTGCAGAGTTCCCCGAGAGCATCTCAACTTAAGCCGTCAGAATTGGCTTCGACTCGCAGAATTTTTGATCTCAACTTAAGCCCTCGAAATTGTCTTCGACCCACAGAATTAATCATCTCAATTTAAGCCCTCAGAATTGGCTTTGACCCGCAGAATTGGTCATCTCAATTTAAGCCCTGAGAATTGGCTTCGACCCGCAGAATCGGTCATCCTCATCTCTAAGCCCTCATAATTGGCTTCGACCCGCAGAATCGGTCATCCTCATCCCTAAGCCCTCAGAATTGGCTTTGACCCGTAGAATCGGTCACCCTCATATTCAATCCCTCATAATTGGCTTCGACCCGTAGAATTGGTCATCTCACCTTAAGCCCTCAGAATTGGCTTCGACCCGCAGAATTGGTCATCTCAATGTAAGCCCTCAGAATTAGCCTCGACCCGCAGAATTGGTCATCTCAACTTAAGCCCTTAGAATTAGCTTCGACCTGCAGAATTGGCCTTCTCAATTTAAGCCCTTAGAATTGGCTTCTACCCACTGAATTGGTCATCTCAACTTAATCCCTCAGAATTGGCTTTTACCCGCTGAATTGGTCATCTCAACTTAAGCCCTCAAAATTGGCTTTGATCCGCAGAATTGGTCATCTCAATTTAAGCCCTCAGAATTGGTTTCAACCCGCAGAATTGGTCATCTTAAACTTAAGCCCTCAGAATTGGCTTCGACTTGTAGAAGTGTTCATCTCAACTTAAGCCCTTAGAATTGGCTTCAACCCATGGAATTGGTCATCTCAACTTAAGACCTCAGAATTGGCTTCGACCGAGAGAATTGATCATCTCAACTTAAGCCCTCAGAATTGGCTTTGACCCACAGAATTTGTCATCTCAACTTAATCCCTCAGAATTGGCTTCGAACCGCAAAACGATCACCCTCATCTTCAAGCCCTCAAAATTGTCCTCGACCCTCAGAATTGGTCAAACTCTTTCAAAGGCATCATGAGGTGTCTATTCGACGGCTATCATTTGTTCCAAACTCGCCCTTCGAGGGGCTTTGTAGACACCCCATTCTAACACCCCTTAACCTCTCTGTAGGTCCTTAGCACCTCCCCTAATTACTACAAACCTAAGTCATACCCCGGGTACTGACCTAGAGTCCATCAAGCACTCCCAGGCTCCGTTAACCAAAATTCAAACTCTTCAGCTGGACTGAGACTGAATGAATCTTCAAAGGTCACTGAAACCCCTTTCTAACGGTCCATCACATGCACGATTCTGACTTATGGTGCGAACGAGCGACCCATTTTCCCCCGAAACTTGATTAGGAGGTCATCGAACACTCCCAGGCTTTGTTTGACTAAAGTCAAATCTACAGCTCGATCGAGACTGATTGAATATTCAAAGGGCAATGAGACCCCTTTCTAATGATCCGCCCTATGTAAATTCTAACTTATGGTACGGATGAACGATTCGTTTTACTCCGAAAGGTCACCGAACGCTTCTAGGCCCCAATTGACCAAAGTTAACTCCCCGACCCGAGAGCAGTCCAAAAGACTTTTGAATGTCTCTGAAGTACCTTTCCAATGGTTCACCCCGTATGCGATTCAGATCAACGTTTTGTGCTCTACGACCGATTTTTGGAAGGAATCTGAAAGAGACTATTAAACGGCATGTTCCAAACCCTTCCTATCGACAGTGTGCCTAAACACACCTGCCGATTGGCAGGACTAGGACTATGCCGATCGGCAATGACCTAGGCCTATAAAAAGGAGGTCTTTTCCTCATTGCAAAGGGACAGAAGATCTGAAATCCATCACTCTCAACAAGCTCATAAAACCCCTCTCAAAGTGAGCGTGATTCCACATCCAAATCCCTTTTCAACCTTCACCTTTCATCATATTTTTCATCAGACTTCGTGAATTAACTACCCTCCATCATCACTCAAGTGCAAGGGCTGCTCTCCAACATCTAAGATCCAGCTCAAGATCTTCAAGAAGGTCCAACTTTCTCAACTCTCTCTTCAAATTCTCCTAAATTAGCATTAACTTCTTTTATTACTTAGCACTTTTATTCTCTCCTCTCATATATCCTAATATACTTTTTATCTAGTATTATTGCACATCTCTTATTTTCATATAGATAAAACCCATAAAATAAGAAAAAGAGGGTTTGCTCATAAATTCCAAATGAGAATTCTCACACTTTTCTCACAACTAAAACACTCTTTTATACACACACACATATAAGAGAAGTCCCGGTTGGATTGATGGGATAAATCCCACCCCTCATTTTGTATACAAACTACGTGGACTTTGATGCCTCCATAGGCTACGTAGGCGTCTCGGGGTAAAACCCAAGACTCGAGTCCTATTCTTACTTTTTTTTTATCTTTCTATATTATTTAAACTTAACTCTCTTAGATTCTATATATTTATATATACATATATTTGTTCTTAGTGGCATATTATCCCTCATGCCTTATCGTTCCATTATAACGATCAATGCTAGGATAATCGCGTATACCCTAATTTCTAGTATTACTTTTGGGAACATTCCTACGGATGACTCGCTTTATCTCTTCCATGATACAAGTCGATAATTCCTATCTCCACTACATATACACATGCACACATATCACGGGGAAATAAAGGAAAATAGCAATAACCCATGAAAGACCGTAAGGGCGGAATGGGTGCCTAACACCTTCCCATTTTGTAACTTAGCCTCCAAACCCTTTTCGAATCATTTTGGTTTCGTATGTATCAGTATGTCTTTGGATGCTATCCCTCGGAATGGCTCCCTTTTATTTTGTATGTTTTGAGTAAAATAGACTGGCGACTCCATCTCTCTACATCTTTCACCTCATCGCCGACATCGGCAGAAGCGCTCCCGAGAGGGATGCGCGGGACCAAGATCCTCTCGACATAGAAGGTGCCCTCTTCTCCATCTCTCTCCCACCGCAAGGATCGGGGATGGCCACAATATGGAAATTATGACCAACATAAGTAAACCTTCTATAGGGTTTTTGTATGCATGCCTTTTATTGAGTTTGCAAGAATTTTTAGAGTTCCTAGCAGTTTTGGCGACATAGGAATTCCTCGTTGCAATTTATTTTTATTATTCATGGTTTGTATTTACTTTTGGTTTAATAAAAATTATTTAATGTGAGTTTGGTGATGTTAATTGTATGTCAAGTATGTTCCTACACATGTAGTTTTATTATATTAATTGTATGCCAATTTTTTCAATTAATATTTACAACCTATTAGTGTTTTACATTGGGTCATATGCTATATTAACTTCTATATCTCTGACCAGGTAATTATACATCTTCCTCGCATTATTATTGTTGATACTAATAATGTGTCTGAGAAATTAAGAATGGTATATTTATGCATTTTTGTATTGCATTTGCTTATGTTTTATTAGTAGACAATAGTTAAAAATCATTGATGTGTGTAGGATGTTTCATAAGATGGTATTACTTGAATATGCATTCAAAAGATGGAGTCGTGTTTATTTTCATTGTGTACACCACTCTAAATTATTCACCTTTCACTTGCTGCCGGCCACATCAAGTTATGAATACCTTATCCATCACTCCATGTTTGAGTCCCTACATCTCTCGCTCATATATTATGCATTTTAAGTTATTTTTCTTCCTAATATAGGGGAGGTTTATTTGTACTTCAAGAATTTTTTAGAATTAGTGATTCTCCTTGAGGAAATAAAATTTGGGCTCAAAGGGTATTATATATCAAAGCTTGCATTTTCATATTTTGCATTTTTGTAAGTGGATTTGACCCTTACTGGTTATTAATTCACTTTTGATTCATTGGTGTTTCGATTCCATTTTTTTGTCTCTTAGTACTTAGTCAAAAGTTGTCTAGAGTAGTAATATAATAATAAATTGTTCCTAAATAATACGAATAAACATATATATATGGTAAGTAAGATCATAGGGGAGGAAACATCCTCAAATTTAGAAATCTTAGTGTCCATTCATGGATTTAGATGTTAGTTATATAAAATCAAAGAAACTAGTATTACTTGTTCCATAATCTCAATAATTGTAAGGACGCAAATTTCCAATTGAGTCCATATGTAGTTTTTTCTTAATTACGAACAAAACCATTTAAGTCATAGGATAGATGTTTGTTCCTATCAAGCCTGTGACGTTTGAAGAAGTTGAAGACATAGAGGCCAATAATTAAAGTTTCATCCTTACCGGGTTTCGTGCCACATGTTTCATGTTATCAACATTTGAGGGTTTTAAGTCTCCAAGGTATGAATGCTATTATATGTATATATGAGTTTGGAAAATATTTTTTGGTGTTTTATATTTAAAATTTAAGTTAGAGATGAGTTTTTATTTTTTTAAAGAAAAATAAATATGTTTCTGCATTTTCGTTCGAACGAAACAAGGATCTCGTTCGAACGAGATTCCCAAGTCGTTCGAACGATATTTCTAACGAGATTGTTTTCCATTTCTCTGTTTTCCCGTTAAATGTTTGGTTTGAACAAACTCATTTGAATGAGATACCAAATGATATTTTCCACTTAAACACTGAATTATCGTTATTAATGTCGTTCGAACGAGACCAAAAATTCGTTCGAACGAGACCAAAAAATCATTCGAACAACATTTCAGCGGGAATTTTTTTTTGAGCAGTTTTCTTTTAACCACCCATTACCCCATTTCCTTACTAGTTTTATACACTTCGGGCAACAGTTTTTCATATGACTTTTGGGACTTCTAGAGAGATTTTTGAGAGAAAAATTTCAAACAATAAAATTTATTTTATGTGTTATGATTTCTAGATAAAATCTTTTCCAAAAACACATGTTTATACACCCATAGATTGTTTTAATTCCATGTTCATATATATATATATATATATATATATATATATATCTTTTCTTGGAGAGTTTTACACCAAGTTTTCTCTACACCAATAAGATGAGAGTTTGGGTTCATTCTCTACCCATAAAGGAGAAGAAGTTTGTGCTGCGATTTTCTCACATGGTGAAAGGGACCATGTGTGGTTGACGGTTGTTGTGCTTCTATTGGTGGACTCCAAGACTGCGATGGATGTCGTGGTTATCAACTAGATGGAGGTATTTGTGAGAAGAAACGTCGGGGCTTAAAGGGAGTCAAGTCGAGTTTTGTAAGTCTTTTGTCTTGCAATTGTAAAACCAAATCTAACGGATTTGTAAGCAAGGGTCGTCCGAGGTTTTTTTTATTTCGGTTTTCTTCATACATCGTCGCGTAGTGAGATTGTTTATTTTTATCATGAAAAAAATCACCTTAGATGCATGCTACGATAATCAAGATAAAAATTAGTTTAAATCTCTCACTTGTTTAATTTGTGCTAATTTAAGTTTGGATAATTTGGGTAAGTTTAATTCAATCCATGTCGAGAATTTTAATTTGATAAATTTTTGTTTGACCCATATTGAAAATTAGAATAAATCATTGTTAGGCAAATTTTAGGACTTGGGCAAAGTGGAAATTAATATGATTGAGTAGTTTAATTTCACTTTTAGTTTAACTTAATTTTAATTTTGAAGATATTAAAATTTGAAGCTTGTTTGTGCTTATAAGTTGTATTGAAATCTTAGTTGGGAATTTAATTGAACCATCACATTAATTTTAAGAATTTAAAAATTCGGGGGGCTTAGAATAATCCTATTCATTATTATTTTGAACACAACCTATTACTAGTTGAATGCATTTACTTGGATACAAATTTTGTTTAATAGAATATGGATATAATGCTTAATCTGTAGAAAATTATTTATACTTGTAAGCTTTTTTAACTTCTTGAAAGAGTAGTCATAATCCTCTTAATATGCAGTGGTGTCGATGTTATTTCCACCTTTTGTGTTTTGGGTGGGTACAAATAAGGTTTTGAAGTGGTTATTGTACTATATACATATATTAATGAATATATATTACAAATGATTGACATTAGAACACATTTTATTGTATTATAAATCTCTATGTTCCCTATCTTCCAGTTCTAAGGTAAACTAAGTATTTTTCCTGAATGAAAATACTTTTTTGGTTATTCTTCATCATGTTTTCTAAACTCCCAACAACTTTGTTAAAGGAAATTTTATTTTCAACATGTATTCCAATTAAAATAAGATCAATGATGATTTATTGGTTTCAAATACTATCTTTGCTTTTTGATATTTTTTATAATTCCAACTTTCTAAAAAAATTGTAGCGCTGATAATTACTAAAATGGAATGGTATCTCTTCTTATTTGTGATTAGACTTCTATGGGTGTGTTGTGTTAACATCCCCTAACTAGGGGAATTCAGTTAAGTGAATTTCTTATCATATCTTGTTTTTTGAATATTTTTATGATTAAATCTATGCACCTTTTAGACATTTTTGTCCTATATTTGTAAAAAAGAAGGTATATTTACTAGCAATAAGGAAAGATTTATTCATTTAAATGTATGGAGATTTACTACTTTAAAATTATTTATATGTCAATTACTTATCTTTATGAAAAATTTCCATTTGTAATGAATTTACATTATTCGTTTGTTGTCTATATTATATATCTACAATTGGCTCTAGTAAATGTGTTACCTTTAACAATCAATCTTACTCAGTTCAATACCCGTCTTATTAAAAACTTGTAGTGTTATCAAATATGTGTTATATGACTAACATGTTTTATATAACCTATAAAATGCATTGCGTGAGTTATTATAGCATTCTAACCTTTAAACCACTGTAACGAACATTACTAGTGAATGGTAAAGCAGCTTAGGCACGCAACTGAACCACTGTACAAACAAGTGTACACTAAAGGTTCCTATGAATTCTAGTATAAAGTAGGTACAAATATCTAATAGAGTCAATTTGAATGTATTTTGGCTTTATTTCGTGTTTAAACAAAACCGTTTGAGTCATAGGTTATGACTTGAGAGTATTGACCTTTCAAGCCAATGACGTGGTTTCTTAAAGATGTAGCGGCCAAGTTAGAAGATGTAAATCATCATGCCATACTCATTTTTGTCTTCATATTTTGAGGATATCTAAGGTATGAATGTTTTAATATTTTGATTCTTGGAGATTTTTTATTTGGGTGTTAGGATTTTATAAAATTATCTTTCAAATGATTTTATCCTTTTTATAGTTTTTAGAAGAAAAATATATTTTCAAAAGGTTATTAGAACAACATTGGTCATATCGTTTGAATGAGTATATGTACCTCGTTAGATACATTTCCAATAAAACTTCAAACGGGACCATTTTTAGCCTTCGGTGGAATCTCATTGGAAGTGTTGTTAGAATGGTGTTCGAACGAGATGCACGTCTTCGTTCGAACGAGATGTACCTCATTCAAATAATCCTATGAATTTTTGATAATTTTGAGATTTCCTTCAAATAGATTCATCCTAATCTCGTTTCTGGAAAACCTCCTATAAATAAGAGTGCGTAACAGTATTTTTATTTGAGATAAAAACTTGTGTTTTAAGTTCCCATAATCATCCAAAAATCTCTCAAAAATCCTAGTTTACACCCAAGTTGTTTAGGATCCAAGTGTTAATCCTATATTCTGTGAAGATCCAGTTTTGGGAACCACTGGTTTAGTTTCTCTTGATTTTGATACATAAATTATTTGGTGCAGTGGATTTTGTGCCTCGTTTATTAACATATTGTGGACTTCGAAGTATTTTACGGTTGATGAGATGTTCAGTGAATACTGAGGCATGTGTGGACTTAAATGTTTTTTCAATTATATGGTTGTATTCCTAGGTTGTCCTATTGGGCAGCAGTTCAAGAATAAAAATGCGTCCAGGCTTGAAATGGCGTCAAGTCATTATGTAATTCTTTAGTCAGTTTTGTGTAATTCCGTATCTTAGTGAATTTCCATTTTGGTTTTCCTTGTACATCATGTGTTGTGGTTGATTTACTTATTTTATCCTCTACTCACTTGGATGTATTTTTAAGTTAAGAAAAAATTGGTTAATTGGTTGAATCACAACTTGTTTAAAACTGATGCTAAGTTTGATTTGGGAAACTTGTTTAATTGAACTTTAAAATTGAAAATTTTAAAAATAGTTAGCTTGTTTATTTTGAACCCTTTGCCATATTAGTACACTTAGGGCCTATAACACCTTTTCAAATTGGTATCATAGCAATAACAATAGGTTATCATGTATATCCGTCTTTTCGTTCTTTTTTAGGGTTATTTGGGTGTTTCTCTCTCTCTCTCTCTCTCTCTCTCTCTCTCTCTCTCTCTCTCTCTTATCTATCTATATATCTATCTATCTCTTGTGTTTATTTGTTTCTTTCGATCGATGATCATAGTGATAAATTTTCTAATGTGTTTAGCAATGACGACAATTTTGATATTCGAGATGATTTTAATGAGCTTCAAAGCCTTATTGAAAAATTAACTCTTTTGAATTTGAAGTTTGTAAAGAGAAATTAAATTTATTAAAAAGAAATTTTTTGTTTAATGCAAAAGTTGATATTTCGTAAATTGTTCAAACTCAAAGAGATATCCTTCATGAGAAGCTTATGGACATGAATCGTCATTTTAAAAATTTAGAAATGTCCAAGAATGAGAGTGAGTATAGAGTTCAGTTTTTAGAAAATGAATTAAAGGACTCTTAAAGTTTTGAGACCAAGGTTAATTAATGTTCCATTAAGGATGATAAATCGATAAAAATTTTGAGGTCACATGATAAGACTCTTAGGGATAAGGCTACTTGTATTATGAGGGAGCAAGATAACCCTCTAGGTATTATTGAAAATTGAAACAAGGAGTCCCTATTATTTCAAGAGTCTAAACTTTTGCTTGATTATAGTATTTTGAAGTTAAAATATGGTCTATGAGACTCAAGTAGTGATGGTATTGGCTTCAAAAATTCAAACTATTTCGTTGCTAAAGCCAAGACCATAGTTTGTTTTAGAGGGTGAACAACATCATAGGGTGTTAAAAAATGTCAACCCAAAGGTCCCTTTCCTCGTTGCAACTAAACGTGCCACACTATGGTAAGAAAGGTCACCTTAGGCATGATATGATCTTAGAAATTTCTTAGAATCATGGCACAAGAGTACAAAAAGTGTAAGTCCTACGATTGGCATGTGATCATGCTACTCATGATTTACATAACTGTAAGTCCCACGATTGGCATGTGATCATACAATTGGTTCCTCTATTGTTTAAGCACTGTTTCTCCAAGCACAAGGATTTTTGGATAGATATTATGCAAATTAGTATTACCTTCTCACTTTTGTGTGAGAAGGTAGTCAATCGTGAACACATAGTGGCCGCAAAATTGGCGGTGACCAAAGAGATTTTTGTGTTAGAGAAGTACTTTCCCCCAGTATACTTTGACATATGTGTTCACTTGTTGGTACACCTATGCGAGGAGGCACTTCTTTGTGGTCCAGTTAGGTATCGGTGGATGTATCTATTTGAAAGATTAATGAAAGTTTTTAAAGATTACATCAAGAATACGGGATACATTACAGGATCAATTGCAGAGGAATACATCACCATGGAGTCATCAATATATACTCAGGATTATATGCCTGACTCGACCAGCGTTGATGACATTGATGAGTTCGTCGATGATGGTGGTCATGTGATGGGAAAATGAATGAAATTAACGAGTTTGCAACATGAACAAGTAGCTCGTTATCTATTTGATACACATGAAGATGTCGAAGAATTGAAAAAGTAAGTTTAAATTATTTTAAGTTTTACATTATTTTAGAATATTTTAGATTATTTTATACATGATTAATTTTGTAATATAAAGAAAATATGAAGCCTGTGACAACAATAAAAGACGAAAAACAATGGTACAATCAGATAGCGAATTTAGGTTGTGGTTGTCACAAGAGGTAATTAAAATGAAAATGGTCGTTATATAACATTACATTACACTCAAACTTTAAAACTAATCTAATTAATTTATCTATATTCTCAGCTCTTAAAGACGGGTGATGCGATATTAAGGCTTGCTCGTCTAGCCACTGGACCCTTATTCATGGCACAAGAGTACAAAAAGTATCGATTGAGCGGTTATTTATTCGGCGCAAAAGTGTACAAGGAAAGTACTAATGTATAGAACTCGGGCATTTCATACAAGGCTCTTACTTTCTTTCGAGCGAGCGCAAAAGATAAAAACCTCGTTGAAGATGAAATGACTTACTATTGTGTAATTCGAAATATATTTGAATTGGATTATATAAGCTTCAAAGAGGTTGTATTTTACTGTGACTGGGTAAGAGTTGAGGATAAAAATGCTTGTAAAGTTTATCTTTGCACCAATTTGATCATGTTTGACTTGTCCAAGTTGAAGAGACACGACCATGTGAGCGATGAGTCGTTTGTTTGTGCATTTCAAAAGGTCAACCAAGTATTTTACTCAGAGTATATCAACAACGAGCCGTGGTCAACTGTCTTGCATGTGCCAAAGCATCTAAATAGTAGTGTGGATGACTTGGCTGCTCCTACCGAATATCAATCCATTTTTTATGATAACCCGAATTTGAAACAATTTTTCAATTTTTAATGAATATTCCAATTTGTAATTTATCAATCCATTTTTAATGCTTTTAATTGATTTGCACTTTATCATTTTCACTCTTGTGTAGTGTACGTGTGTGTGGGCAGTAGGGGTGGGGGTGGGGATGTTTCGGATTTTTAGTAATTGTACATATTATGAGTTAGATGTTATTGTTTTGGAATTCATAATTAAGGTGTTAAACAATAATAATTAATTTGAATTTGTAGTAATTGTACATATTTGCATGTCTTCTTCTAATTCATTTTGATTTGTACTAATAACAACATTCTTTTACAGAAAATGTCTCCTTCAGGTATTAAGGCGAGGATGATGATGCTGATTATGATGATGTCGTCTGGGCTCGGTGGTAGAGGAGGCGACGAGGGCTCCTCGGCCCCCAGGCTCCCCAAATATGAAAAATTGGGTATGGCCATCGAGAACAGGACGGGGTTAGTAGCGAGATCCCTCGAGCTGGTAAAGACGATCATCGACCCGGGGTACACTAGTTGGAGGGAGGTGCCAAATGAGCTCAAGTTAGCTATTTGGGTGGCACTACAGGTAATGTATTTCTATTTCTATTTATATGAATATTTCAATTTCAATTTCGATTTCAATTTCATTTAATATTTATATTTATATTTATTCGCAACTAACATTGTATTTGTTGGACATGAACAATTCAGCCTGGATCCAAAATTACACGATTTCGTCTTTCAGCAGTTGAGGGAGCAACACAAGACGTGGAAGAAAAATATGCGAACCCGGTACTTTGGTAAGACCCGAGAGTCCGTTATCCGAATGCGTGACTCTGTCCCGCCGAAGGAACCAATATCATTGGCACAATGGCAAAAGTTCACTGACAATGAGATCGGGGAGCGACAATTGGCATCTCGCCAATCGGAAAGGGAAAATCGGGTGAAAAATACGAACGTGCACTACTCCGGCCGGACGTCTTACGCCGAGGTGGAGCATAGGATGATGGTAAGATTTATTTTTTCTATAATTACAGAAATATATTATTCTGCATGATTTTACTTTGTGGGGCCGATACTAATTTTGCATTATTTTATTTCAAGGGACAGGGAGTGGCCCTAGGGGTAGGCCACATAGGCTCGATACTTATGTGGCGATTCGAACGAAGAGGGGAAGGATAAGGAGGTATCCCCGAGCGTCGCGGACGCGATTGTAAGTAATCCGACAGTTTATTTTTTGTTAATTACATTATAATTTTTTTATTTACTTATTTAACTAACCATGTGCTTTTTATCGTTTCAGGTAAAGCTTAAGGAAGTGCATGAGTCGTAGTCTGATGCCAACAGAGCATCTTTGTCCATAGACGCACTCAACCAAGTGCTTGGCACTGATCGCAAGGGAGGACAAGGAGGGTGAGCTCACGGGTAGCCAAATCTCGGACCTCAAATTGGAGACGAGCGATATCGGGTTGGCTCGAACGGTGGACTCGCATGACACGAAGCTATCCCGTTTAGAGGCGATGGCCCAAGATATGTTCTCATTCATGAAGCGTTCATTGGGGGAAACCATAAGGGTAAAGGGAAGGAGAAGGTTGTGGGGGAGGAGGAGGAGGTGCAGGAGGACGAGGATGTGGACCTCGCTGCTTCATTGCCGACACGTGCAGACTCTGATGATACAGTCCCCTATTTGGCTCCCTTCGACTGACCAACGTCGACACTTGGTTGGCTGAGCGTGTTTATACAGGACATATTTGATGCCCAACGGATAGGGTGGGGGTTGAGGGACCCGAATACCGTCCAGGGTATGCCAGTTCATGGACGTTTGCTTTAAGACGTCGAGGCCAAAGTGCTCGTTACGCATGTGATACCCGGGAAGGAAAACTCCCCATTGTGGTTGCGCGAACAATGCGGAATGATGCACATTGTTGGGTGTATTAATTCATATATCATGTGGCCTATTCACCTCCTCAGACCTACCCCAGACATGTAGTAACATTATTTGAATTGAATTGTTTTAAGTTGTTACATTTGAATTATATTTGGATTATATCGTGATGCATATTGTTTTGAATGTATATTTGCATTATCTTTATTTTATTTGAATATATGATGTTTGAACAAGTACAATGTTGCTATAATAGGTACAAATTTACTGCTGGGCAGTGGTAGTGACCATACTGCTCAACAGATTTTTTTAAAATTCTGCCTAGAATTGCCATGGTAATGGACTGTGATAAGTCTGTGGCAATTAGCCTTTGTCACGGGCTTTTCACGGTCAATGACCGTGACAATTTTTTAAAGATTGCCACGAATTTGTCACGGTTATTAACCGTGATAAAACATGTCAAGGTCAGAGACCGTGACATGATCGTGACAAGTCTAATGAACTTATCACGGTCAATGACCATGACAAGTCCGTGACAACAAACGTTGTCACCCCCAGCATTGTCACGGTCATTGACCTTGACAAGTTGGACTTGTCATGGTCAATGACCGTGATAATTCGACAGATTTGGTATAGTGAAAAGATTTTAGGAAGTCGAAGTCTAGTGTCCCCATGGCTACTGAAACCCGATGCGTTAGGTATTAATCCATTTGGGTTAGGAAGTCCATTTTGAAGGTGTTAAATGCTAGACAGATTGATTCTCGCATGCTTGCACATGACACTTCACATGTTATATCTTATAAGTTATTACTTGTATATTTTTCATACACTAGATTTTGTGCTTCATGTTATATTTGGTTACTAGTTATATGATATTTACCCTTTTATATTTTGATTTTCCCTTTTAGGGCTTATTAAAAAAATACAAAAAGATTTTGTTTATCTTTCGAATTTCTTTTCTTTTAGTGTTATAAAATGTTTAAAAACAAAAATATATTTTTATTGGTAGTAGAGTTTTTCACATTTTGTGTGGCATATTTGTGTGTTTTAATTCCCTTTCTTTCATTTTTCCATGTGTCTAGAACATTTGATTATGATTTTCAAAGCTTAGATTGTTGTTAATCATGCTTGCATGGTGTAGTTTGAAAATTACTTAATGGATTCACTTTGATTGGGAGATTTGTGCATGTAAGAACCATTGCCTGTGAGTTTGCTATTTTATTGAAAATACGAGTGTGCACGAGAAAGGGTTATGAAGGGAGAAATCTTCCTTCTGTGAAGAGCTTAAAATATTAAATATAAAATGAAAAGAAAATATTGTGAGGGCCAAATTTTGTTTCAATGATTCTTCAATTGAATTGGTATCTGTAAAATAACATAAAAAAAAGTTATATCTATAATTTTAAGGCTGTTATAAGTTAAAGATCAATGCTTTTGTAGAATCAGTCCTAGTTATTTTATATTTGACTTTATTAATTTAAAAATCATCAATATTTTCTAGGCTAGTGTCGATTGTGCTTATTTTTCCTTTTATGAGTTCACTTTATTTGTCACTATGAGGCTAAATCTTTGTTTGATAAAGTTAATGCAGTCAACCAGAACTCCTTGGATATTTTTTAAGCGGTTGGATCATATTTCTTTTGTTTCTAGTTCACATTCCTTCACTCCAAACCACATGTTTAAACACATCGACACTATGTAAGTGTGTAAAGCTTATTGTGTTTTGTGTCATGTTGTGGTCATTTATACCTCTCTCTCTCTCTCTCTATCTCTCTCTATCTCTATCTCTTTCTCTCTCTCTCTCTCTCTCTCTCTCTCTATATATATATATATATATATATATATATATATATATATGCGCAAGCGTGCATGCTATGTTGTGGTAGTTTGATTCCGGAGGTCATTAGAATGATCTGGGTTTGTCGTTTGAACAAGTCTATATACCTCGTTAGATCTTATTCCAATGAAACTTCGAACGAGAATTTTTTTTACCCTTTTTCGGAATATCGTTGGAAGTTTTGTTAGAATGGTGTTGTAACGAGATGCATAGATGCGTTCAAAGAAGATGTACCTCGTTCGAATGAGCCTGTGAATATTTGATAATTTTGAGATTTCCTTCAAAGATTTTCGTCTTAATATCATTTTTCAAAAACCTAATATAAATAGGAGTATGGAGAAATAGTTTTATTTGAGACAAAAACTTATTTTTTGAGTTCCTATACTCATCCAAAAAAATTTCTAAAATATTAGTTTACAACCAAGTTGTTTAAGATCCAAGTGTTCATTGTATATTCTTTGAAGATCCTATTGTTGTGACAATTATGTTCAACACAAGTTAACAAGAAAAGACAATCACTAAAGAAAATAAAGAATGTAATGAATCCCAATCACACAACACAGTATGTACGTGGTTCACCAAGAATGCCTACGTCCACGGTGGTGCTCTCAGTATTATTTCTCTATACTCCAGGGAGTGTTTTACAGAAAATACAATGCGTGCCTTTTGCCCCAGGCCTAGGGTTTGTTATATACATCTCTGTTTTCGAGGAGTGGGGATGTTGGACTTCCCCACGTCAATCTATCTTCCTAGAATATCTCCTTACGTGATTTTAGGAATAGATTAAGTTGTAACTAGTTTTGGTTGAGACGCAAGGTTCCCAGACTTTGGGTTGTTTCAACTGGGTTACTCATCTGGGCCTGTGGTGATAAATCGAGGTACCCACAATTGCCCCCAAAATTGTTGGGCCATAATGGGCTCAATAAATTTAAATGATTTATCATAATGTCTTCCTTGTAAATTGTGCAACTATTCATAGGATTGAAAACTGATTTAGGCGGCAGCCTGCTTCGTGTATTGTGTGTTATGATTGGAAACATTTAAAAGTCCTTTGTAGCAGAATTTTGTTGTTGTCGTTTCAAACTTTTTCAAATTTTCTCATCTTCTTTAAGGTTACACTGTTTCTCTCTCATCCCCAGGTATTCATCTTTTAATCTCAATTTTCTCCATCATCTTTGCTTGTGACTTCGTGTCATCCCAAGCCAAGTCTTTATTCCGTAAGTTCTTCTCGCTCCCTTTCTATACTTTTTTCTATTGCAACCTCCTCGTATTTGTAGTTAGGGTTTTGTAAATGGAAAAAATAGGCAATCGGTCAGTAACGGAATTTAGGAAGTGCTATAACATCCCAAATTGCGTAGACATTGAGTGTGCCCCAATCCCTAAAAATGTTAGATAAATAGAGGGCGCTCACTGGATTCATGTTCTTT
Source organism: Sambucus nigra (assembly GCA_949130495.1). NCBI lineage: Eukaryota > Viridiplantae > Streptophyta > Magnoliopsida > Dipsacales > Adoxaceae > Sambucus > Sambucus nigra. The sequence goes on along the minus strand of OX422207.1, from coordinate 283,530,779 downwards.
TACCGTCCCAAGGGGGGCTCACTTTCCCTCCAAGTAATTTGTTTTTGAATTTCTTTGGTTACTTTAATATTGTCCCTGCACAGTGTTCACCAAACGTTTGGAAGATAATTAATGGTGTCCATAGAATAAATCAGCTCTATGGAACCAATCTAAGGCTTGCTGAGATTTTCTTTTATTGTTCTTTCTCGTAAACCAATTCTGGTCTTCTCTACCTCAAGGACAAGAGTCCTGATAGGGTATTGGTAGTAAATATGTCTGATTCCCACAAGGATTACTGGCAAGAGGGTTTTCTTGCTAGAAATTAGCAATTTCCTCTCCATACTGAGGGGTCAAGGTCTGACAGGTTCATGGTCCCTTTTTATGGGGAGGAGTTCATAGGTAGTCTAGATATTTGCTCTGCTCATCGATCTTCTTGTTAATGTATGATTTCTCTGATATTCTTCTCTCTTTCTTTTTTCAGCGAGGACAAAGTACTTGGAACCTACTCTCGGTGAGGTTCGAGCTACTGAGTTAATCAAAGATTAGAATATTAAAGAACCTTTGGTTGACGGCGAATATCCCCGATTAATTGCTTTCCTTTTAGAGTACAAGAACATTGGGTTTTAATTTTATTGCGCGACCTGTGGATAGCATCCCCGAGCTTGATATCACTGAAGAAACTACTGCAGATCCCATCCAATTGGATGAGGAAGAGACCAGTTCTGGTGAAGATGATAATAGGGGAGGTGCTGAAGGTAGTTCCATCAAGGCGAGCTCTAGTGGTGAAGGGTCTTCCATCTCGAAAGAGGTTTCAGATGATCGGGAGTCCTCCGGTGAGCCGAGCAGTTCCAGTGAGGAAGATATGGCTCCTCCCAGGAAGAATCTGATCAGGGATGATGATGATGATGATGTGATTCTTTCTAGGCAGTCGAAGAAGCAAAATTCTGGCACTGGAGAAGTTGCCACTGGTTCTCAGCCTGCTATCATCGAGCAAGAAAAGAAGAGGAAGGAGAAAGAGCAGTTGAGAGAGAAAGAGAGAAAGAAGGAAGAGGAGAGGAAGACGGTTGAAGAGAGAAAGAAGGTGGAAGAGAGGAAAAGGGCTAAGAGGGAGAAAATGGAGAGGTAAGAGGAGAAAAGGAGAGTGGAAGTGAGGACAAAGCCTGGGCAAGCTCTGGTGCCTGTGTTCGCATTGCTCGAGGGGGCCTCTGTCACCATCTCTCCCCAGTTGGCTCCTATGATGCTCGAGAGAGCAATTTTGCCCGTTGATCGACAAAAGGCAATGGGGATCGACCAGTTAGCTCTGCAATCGAGTCAGAGGCTAGAATTGGTAAGGCTATCTCCATTTCTTAATACTTGTGATATTATGTTCAATGTTTTCTTCTAATGATCCCTCTTTGATTGCAGTTTGTGATCGAATTCGTTGTTCTCTACCGTACTCACGATAAGCTGGTGAGTAGGAATGCGGACTTGGAGAAGGAAAACGTTGAGCTAAAGGGGAAAGGCATCGAGCTAGAGGCTAGTTTAATGATCGTCGGTGAGGCCCAGAAGTCCTCCGATCTCGCCCTTGCTGAAGCAAACTGAGCGAAGGAAGCAGCAATCAAGGAACTAAATGAGTTGAGGCAGTCCTACAATCTGGTCCGCATGAGCAAACTGGATGTGGTCAAGGAAAATAAGGTACTGGCAGAGAAGGTGAAGAAGGTGGAGTCTGAGGCAGCTACCATTAAGGAAATTTTGTACAACTCTGGGTGGTCTGCCGCATACGAAGATGTTGATGCTCAAATAGGCTACATCCATCGGCTGAACTTCAAGAACGGCTGAAACAAGGCTCTTTAAGCTACTGGGGTGGATGTTGATTCACCCTTGTTCGATGAGCATGATCCAGGCCCGAAGCCTGTTGTGGATGACGTGCCTGCCCCAGACGTTGAAGGTGTACTCCCTACTTCTCAGACTGTTCCTGTTGGTCCTCCTTCTACTCGGGGAATAATAGTTGTTCCCTCTGAGGGAGATGCTGCTACTGCCGCTGATAAGGGAAAGCATCCGACTACCTCTGAACAAACTGAGGTTTCCAGCTAGCCTGCTCTTAGGACTTCTTTTGTATTTTTTTTTGTTTGTACTGTCCTTTTTAACTTCCGATGTACTTGGGCCGCTTTATTTGAATGAAATGAAAAAAACTTTCCCTTCTGCATGCTGATTCTTTTGTTCTTTACAGCTCTTTATGGCTTGTATTTGATTGATTTAGATGAATATATACCTACCACCTCTCAACTGGGAAGGATTCTTGGTCCAAATGAGAGCGATCAAGTTCGCCAAGCCTTCATAAGGATTTGCAAGTCACTGCGATCGAGGAATAAGAGCTTTAAAGACCAGTCTAAGCTCGTCGCCAAACTGAAAGACAGACTTTAGGATATGGAAGAGGTTGATTCCTCTATCCAAAAAGAAGTGAACACTCTGAGAGCTAGACTTCTCGATGCCTATGAGATTAATTAAGTCGAAGAAGTTCTTCAATAGGAGAATGAGACTCTCAGGAAGGAAGTGTCGCGCCTCAGGGAGCATGCACCAAGTGTCGTGCCTCACATTTTATGAGGCTCCTCTTCATCGGCTATTCCGTGAGCTGGCATAGGGTCAAGCACAGCCCCTCAAGTTTTGTGAGGTTCTACCCCATCCGTTGGTCCGTGATCTGGTACAGATGCAAGGCGTCCATCCAGGGAGATGGACGAGCTTCGAGAAGATATTCGTCGAGTATATGTGATTGTTGCTGGGCTTCAAAGAGATGTCACACGGCTGAGGCATCTGTTCAAGAAAGGTCCTTGGCGAGTGTGGGCTGATGGTTACGACCAAGTCTAGATAGATGCTCCGACGAGGTTGACATAGTTTGAAGAGCTATCGTTTATTATGGGATGGTTAAGCGCCCTCAGGGAGCTTTAGGTCCCTAGGAACTCAATACTATGGTACCGTCATGAGATCTCTCCTTCGACTCTGAGGCCTAATCCTTTCAGGAGGGATGAATGGTGGGTCCCTATAGATGTTATCCCCAGACAGCTATTAGATGCAGATGCGAATGAGGTGGAGGAGGAATTGGCTCCTCATCCGGACTACGGCTGAAGAGCATAAGTGGCTGATTATCTTTCTTAGAGGACTAATCCTCATTAAGATTTTACCGAATGTAACTCATTGTACATGTAATGAAATAATGTAATATTTATGTCTTGGGCGATCTTATCGACTAAACATGTGTTTTATATTCTTTACTTCATTTATTTTTCGTTTGATTATCTTGGGCTCTTCGTAGACGACTAGATTTGATGTGGGTAGACTTATTTTGTCGTGTGAGTATCCTTCTAGTCCAGTATGCTTATGAGATACCATTCAGCCCCACTTTACCTTTTAGGTCGTGTCGTCAAACTCCCTTATGCATAAGTATGGCAATAGCAAGGACACACCTGGCGTTGGATGTTCTATCCGATCAGGTTTTTTGAGCTAAATATTGTTTGGCGACCAATTTGACTTGGCCGAGCTGCCTAAAGGTCCCCTGTAGGGATTCATATATTTTCAGGGCCAATTCTAAGAGGTTATTCATGTTTCATAACGAAAACCTGAGGAGGGTGATACCCTGCTTCTTTATACTGAGTGATGTGCCTGTCACTTGGAAAGGGTGTGCAAGTTATAAAGTTCATAATACAAAATTAACACTTCATAGGATGCCACTGCCAAACAATCCTTTACTAATCAAAAGTAATGAAAAAATGAGTTTCCAATTCCAGCAATGCGATAAAAGATTAATGAAAAAACTAGAAAAAGAATTTTTTCAGATTGGCTGCGTTTCACGCTCGGGGTATCTCTCTGCCCTCCAGCATTTCTAAGTGATAGTCACCTTGTAGGTCGTCCCTTGTCACCGTGAATGGTACCTCCCAGTTTGGACCCAACTTGCCATCAGATGGTTTTACTGCGCTGCCAAGAACTTTCCTTAGGACGTAGTACCTAACCTGGAATGTCCTTGGATTGACCTTTTTATTATAGTGTTTTACGAGTTGCTGCTGATAGCTCGCTAGTCTTACTAGGGCTAGTTCTCTGCATTACTCAGCTAGGTCAAGTTCGGCGAGTAATGTTGCATCATTCTTGCCTTGGTCGACCAAGGTGGATCTCATGGTTGGGAGGCTAGCTTCTAGAGGGATGATTGCTTCTATTCTATATGTTAGTGCGAATGGGGTTTCCCCAGTTGCTCATCGTGGGGTAGTGCGGTAAGCCCACAGAATGTGCGGCATCTCACTCACCCATGCGCCTTTGGCTCGCTCAAGTAATTTCTTCAACACATCGATCACTGTTTTGTTGGAAGCTTTGGCTTGGCCGTTGCTCTGGGGGTAGGCAACCGAGCTAAAATTGTGCCTGATCCCGTGGTCATTGTAAAAACTCTGGAAGGGGCCTCTCTCAAACTATGTTCCGTTATCAGTGATGATGGTTCTGGGGACACCAAAGCGGGTAATTATATTTTTCCATATGAATCTCATCATATCTGCGTCCTTGATATTTACCAGTGGCTCTGCCTTGATCCATTTGGTGAATTAGTATGTGGCGACCAACAAATACTTGCGATTATCGACAGCGGTAGGAAGAGGGACCACGATGTCCATTCCCCATTGGGTGAAAGGCTAAGGTCTGGTAAGTGATCTTAGGTCGTTGCCAGGTTGGTGGACCATAGGAGCGTGTAACTAACATTTCTCAAACTTGCGAGCATATACTCCAGAATCTCTTTGCATGTATGGCCACCAGTAGCCTTCCTTCAGTGCTCGAAAAGATAGCGATCTTCCTCTAATATGGCTCTCGCAGGTTCCTTTCTGGAGCTCGCGTAGAACTCGCTCGATGTCCTTTAGGTGAACACATTGGAGGTAAGGGCCGGTGAATGATTTCTTATACAGCTTATCCTCAGGAGATAAGTGAAACCAGGCAACTTTGACTCTTATTTAATGAGCGACCTTCTTATCATCTGGTAGTTCACCATCCTTCAAATAGTCCCTCAGGGGGTCTATCCAACTAGGTGCTGATTCAATATGGAGGATACGACCCATATATTGCAGCTCTTCGCACTGGATGATGCTTGGCTTGGTGAGCAAGTCTATAGGGATTGTTCTCTTTAAGTCAGAGTCCATTGCTGAAGTTAGGGCTGCTAGGGCGTTAGCATGGTTGTTCTATCCTCTAGGAAACTATTGGACACTGACTTCCTCAAAGTTCGACATTAACTTTTTTGCTAAGGCGAGGTAAGTTGCCATTCTTTCATCCCTTGCGTTGAAGTCCCCACTTATCTGGTTGGAGACCAATTGTGAATCGTCGAACACATGTAGTTGTTTTGCACCTAATGTCTGTGCCTTCTACGGGCCTGCTATTAAAGCCTCATATTCTGCCTCGTTGTTGAAGTCTTTAAATCCAAGTCTGATGCCTTGCTTGAGAATTGCATCTTCTAGAGTAACGAGAACAATGCCTACTCCTGCCCCCTTTGAGTTTGAGGCTTCATCAACGAACAATCGCCAAACTCCTGTTGAGTGATCTTCCCTTTTATCCATGGGTTGAAGTTGGTTGCAAGGCTGTTCGCCTGTGAACTCCGCAATGAAGTCAGCGAGGACCTGTCCCTTGATTGCATTCCTTAGTTGAAATTGGATGTCAATCCAAGCTCGACTGACCACTTGCATAGTCTGCCAGACAGATCCACTTTTTGTAGGACTTCTTTAAAGGGGTATGATGTAAGGATGATGATAGTGTGAGCTTCGAAGTAGTGCTTCAATTTTATCGATGCTACCACTAGTGCAAAGGCGAGCTTCTCCAGTGGTAGGTACCGCTGCTCGGCGTCCAACAGGTTCCTGCTCGCGTAGTAAACTGGGTGCTGGATTCCTATTTTTTTGCATACTAGTGCAGAGCTGACAGCGTGGCTGGAAACATCAAGATATAGGTATAGGGAATCATTCTCTTGAGGTATCGCGAGCAAAGGTGGTGTGCTGAGATAAGATTTGATGTCTTCCAATGCTCTCGAGCAATCTTGGTTCCATTCTGCAATTTTGCTTCTTTTTAATAACAGGAAGAATGGCTGGAACTTCTCGGAGGACTTTGAGATGAACCTATTCAAAGCGGCGAGCATACCTGTGAGCTTCTGTACATCTTTTATTGTGCGAGGAGGCTGTACCTTATTGATTTTATCGATCTGGTCCGGGTTGGCTTTAATGCCTCTCTCGCTAACCAAGTACCCGAGAAATTTTCCTGACTGGACATCGAAAGAACACTTGCTCGCATTGAGTTTCATTAGGTATTTCCTGAAGATTTTAAAGGTCCTTGATAGGTCTTAGAGAGGGTCCTCTTTGCGCCTCCTCTTAACGAGCATATCATAAATGTAGACTTCCATCGTATCTCCCATCTAGTCTTTGAACATCTTGGTGACCAGCCTCTAGTAAGTTGCTCCTGCATCCTTGATCCCAAAGGGCATAACTTTATAGCAGTATAATTCGACGGTGTTAATGAACATGGTCTTGTCTTGGTCTGGTACATAGAGAGGAATCTGGTGAAACCCCGAATATGCATCTAGAAAACTCATTCTCTCATGAGCCGCTATAGCATCCACTAATTGGTCGATCTTTGGGAGGGGGAAACTGTCCTTAGGGCATGCCCTATTAAGGTCAGTGAAATCGATACAAACTTTCCATTTTCCATTATTCTTCAGAACCATTATTGGGTTGGATATCCATTTAGGGAATTGAACTTCCCGTATGGATCCTGCATCCAGTAGCTTCTCTACTTCCTTCTCTACAGCTTTGGCCTTCTCTAGCGCAGTTTGACGTGCCTTCTAATTGATGGGCCTGAAAGTGGGGCCGACGTGCAACCGATGACAAACAACGCTGGGATCAATTCTAGGTAGCTCATACGGTTCCCACGCAAAAACATATATGTTGCTTCTTAATAGCACCGTCAATTATTTCTTCTCTTGATATGTGAGAGATGTCCCAATCAAGAAACTCCTGTCCTTTTTATTACCACCGGCAGTGACTTCTTCCAGGTTTTCAATGACCCGCTCAGAGGGGAGGAGCCTGGTCTCCTCCATTCTGGGTCTTCCATACTTTAGCTATTATTTAGAAGGTATCAAACCTTCTTGCTCCTCGATCCTCCCTTTAGCCTTCTCAACCTTCTTCTCTGGTTTCGGGCGGATGGCCGCTATGAAGCATCTTCTTGCCATCGCTTGATCTCCGTGGATCTCCAGTCACGTACTTGAGTTTCTGATGGTAGGTCGATGGGACTTCCCTCATTGGATGTAGCCACCCTCTGCCGAGGATAGCTTGGTATGGCGAGTCAATGTCGACTACCAGAAACTCTATCATCTTAGAGACACTTCCTGTCACGACCCCGACCCAAAAATAGTAGGTAAGGAGTGTCTTGACATGCCACCAAGGCATCCAATATTCTGGCCTTAAAATTTTTCTTTTAAAATATATATAGCGTAAGTATAATCACATGGTTATGAATCGTAAAATACTGAAAGTGAAGGAATTACATCATCAGAGCTTTCTAAAGGGAACTTCATTTGTATTAAAATATCAATGAGTTACAACTTGACACAAAGAGCTAAACATGCTCTATCTAATTAAACAAACTTCTACTTAAGGTAACAAAAAGAGCTTTAAAAGCTAAATCTTCAACATAGCCCTTTTTCGTTCCATCCACGAGCTTAATTATTTCCTGAAAAATGGTTATTTATACAACGTCAGCTAAAAGCCGAATGAGATTCAATCTCCAGACATTCCAGGTTTTTTTAGAAAATTGATACCTATTCAATTTAGAACAGAAAGTATATACATAAAGATAGTAATTTCAAGTAATATGTATAAAGTAGATGACAATATATATATTCAGAATAAACAGTTCAGAACAGAGCAGATAAAATAATTAAGCATGTGTCAATTATTCAGTTTTAGTGGCCATGAACGCTCTAATACCCAGACAGATAGTGTTACCAGATGTTTCCACCCGGTAACATCACAGACAGATAATCATGATTTCTAGAACAATGCCTTGTTTAGGGCACACCAGCGATAAACCAGCTGGGAAAGTACCACCCAAATATTTTCACCCGGTGGTCAAGGCTAACATAGTAAGAGAGTTTCCATAGGCCGAATCAATAATTTTAGAATTCAATTGAAATGTTTATATGGAGAGATATAAACATATAACAAACGATGGAATCATCGGTATCAGATGAATTTTGAGAATAAAATCATTTCACAAAATATACATAGTTTGCACAATATAATATAATCAAAATGCGCAAGAAATTGCATACGGTACTCACATAAAATAGAGGTCAAAATTATAGATAATGAGTCTTCGATTGCACGTTAATCTAACAAATACGATAAAGGTTTAAGTATATGTTCTAAACAAGGTCCAGTCTACATATTGTATTTTAATAGTAACTTGCTTCAAAGGATTACTAAAAACCATTTTCTTAACTTTTAAAATTTATTGATCGTAATTAAAGGATTCAATTCATAGTTCTTCTTAATCAGTCGGTTCCCAATAGAGATGGAGGGTCACAGGGGCACCGCTTAAATACCATCTCCTCTAAACAGAACATTTCTGGATTCATTCCCAGTAGAGATGGAGGGTCATAGGGGCACCACTTAAATACCATCTCGTCTAGACAGAATTTCACCGGGCCTGACTTTGGAATTACTTAAATGGGATTCCATAATAACGATCAATTACTTTTAAAAAATCATTTTTAAAAGTGTATATACAATTTCAAACAAGTTTACATGAAAATAAAATCAACTTGGATTTCTTCTAAACTTTAAGTTTTGATTAGTGAAGTCCTTAGTGCCTTTTACCAGCATAACTACTAAGTAAAGCTATAAAACACAAAATTAAAACTATAAAAATATATTATAACATTTAAATAAAATCATACCTACGAAATGAATTCTATCTTCAAAATTATAGAACTCCTTCTTAAGATATTTCCCAAGATTTCTATCACTCTTTCTTACTATAATTCTCAAGGAATTGGTGTGAGTTTCAAATGAATCCTAAGGCCCTATTTATAGGTTTCCAAAAGTATTACGGTGTTGACACGTGTCTAATGACTAGGCTTTTTGGATTGGTGATTCAACACCGAGGTGTCGCGATCCGGAGTGGTCTTGCAGTGTTAATATCACCAAATGATGACAAGTGTTTTAGCTTTCTCTCTAAAGATGACATGTGTAAGGTGGAAGTGACCAGCACGTGGTGGAAAGGTGATAAGGGTATAAGGGTCATTTCACACATGAAGGGTATTTTGGTAATTTCACATTGTATATTTTGAATATTTCTTAGAGGTCCTTGAAAGTATTTTATTTACAAAATGTCCCATTTTATATTTTTATTTAAGTCCTTAATGAGAAGACGTAACAGTGATAATTGATTAAATTCGCAACTTTCTATGTTGGCACACTTATTTAATTAATGTATATTTTTAAACAAAAATAAATGAGCCCTAAATCATTCAATTGCGTGTGTGCGTGTGTCAAACCATAAAATAAATAAAGCATGCAACACAAGCTTAAGGAAAAATCCCCGCAGGGCAAAACCTTTTTATTTCTAGAACTTTGAAAAGTTTAGAAGACCATTGACTTACATACCATCTTGCTTTCGCCCACAAGAGTAACGCACTGTGTCTTCGTCAAACCTTCAAAGCAACGGCTAGAAATCTACAGTGGTTCACGCGCAGCTATACCACAAGGACCGCAATCCTAGACACGCAGTCTGAAATCTTCACAAGGACTCCCTCCACGATAGCACGAAGCTGTCGGATGTAGAGCTCTCCCCACAAAGAATAAACAAGGGCAAAAGTTGTGTTCTTGAACACCAAAACAATTCACTAAAGCATATGGGAGTTTTGTGAATTGAAAACAAAAAGGGATTAAAACCCTAAAGGAAGAAGCCTAAAGATTACTGCTTTGGCAGTGTTTCTGTTCTGGAAAACGTATGGACTTCTTAATGAAAACGTTACCATTTAATGAGTATTTATACAAAAACGCACCGCCTTGAAATACAAAATTCAAGCTCGTTCGAACGAGAAGCTATGTCGCTCGAACGAAGTATGCATGTCATTCAAACGACACCGCGCGACTTCCAATCTCGTTCGAACGAGATGCTGATCTCGCGCGAACGACCTGGGCATCAAAATCGAGGTCCACTTCAAAACTTAGAAAAAATACTCATTCTCAATATTTGACGAAAAAGTCCGCTCCAACACTTAGAAAATATTTTGTAAAAATCTCCCAAAAGCTCTAAGTGAAAAGTGAAGGTATTTAAAACATAACCTTACCAAAGTAAACTTCGCGGAGTCTTGAATGATGAAGAACTTGAGTAATTCGGATCCGTTTTTGATGTAGATGTCTCTTGAATGCTCTTAGACGGTGCAGCGGTATATGACATAATAAATTGATAACGAACCTATGAAAATATGTCCTTACAAATCTCCCCCTATGTCTATGCCCGTACATACATAAAAAATCCGAATTATCAAAAACCAAATTGCCTATACAAATCTACCCTCCCATGAATAAATTTACAAGACCTCAAAACTGTTCTTCAATCATCTTCGTCAAATCTCAAAGCTTTATTCATCAGGGTGTGCAACATATCAATCTTCAATCTTTGTACCTACACACATGAGAAAAAGCAAAAACCTTCGTGACGCATCGAGTTTGAAATGATATAAGAATAAAGCATTAATAATCAAATCTCCCCCATAATGCAAAAACTCCCCCATAACATGATAATTCTATCTCCCCCTTTTTATGATGTCCCCAAATAGACAGATAAGAAGAAATAATCAAAACATGGAGTGTCACGATAAAAATGCATAGCAAACAAAGATCAAGCTGCGCGCATGCAAAGGAGTATCTCACAAATTTCACAAACTATTTTTGGATTTTTTAATTTTTCATACAAAAATAAGATACCACTTTGAAAAATATGATACAAAAATCACACCATGGATTTAAACTCAAACAACCAAGTCATGGAAACGAAGTGAATGGGTGTGAACACATTCGATAGGTAAATCAACCCAATCAATCATATGTGAACGATGAATATGTTTACCCCTAACGAATGAACATCAAAAGAATCCTTAGGTGTAAAAAATTTGTTGAATTTAGATGACATCGTCTTATACAAATCAACAAATCAAAGTCAAAATGATTTCCACCCCAATAACGTTCAAAACTATTTAGCGCATTTTCAAGAATTTCAAGGACGTGCAAACCCGTTTTAATTCTCCAACCAAACTCCCTCATATATATTTTCTTCTAGAGGTGAATAAACTAAATTGTCAAACTTTGGAGAATTGGTGCGAAAACCTAAATGGCCCATAATTGGCATGAATTTCTTTTTATTGCCATTAAATTTTTTCGGGCTCTCTTAAACCTCTTTGGACACCGGATAATAAAATACCTCCATTTTTTAGGTCCAATTTAACGGTGGCTTAGTATTCGCAAAGGCAAAATTAACCTTTCACAGCCCTTTCCCGTTTTCAAACAAAACACACAAACTCACAAAACGGTTTTTATATGCACAATTTCCTTATCAAAATTTATCGCGCTTGGTTCGTTTTAAGGATAGGATTGAAGTGAAAACACCCAACCAACATGTGATAAGACAAGCACAATAATCAAACAAATCCGTGCATGTGTGCAATAAAGGAAACATGAGTCAAACATGTAGGAAGTAACACTTAATTACATCTTAATGACTCCAAACATTATAAAGCACATGGATGAATTGATCTATTGTCTCAAAACACTATCAAATAGTCTCATGAAAAAAATGGAATGATGTTGTGACTCGATCATCCTAAGTGTCCATCCATAAAAGGTGCAAGCAAAATACAAAAATATTTTTAGATTTTTCAAAAATTTTGTCAAAATAAAATCTTTTGGTATTTTTTAAAATTTTTCAAAAGAAAAAATCTATAAAAAAATTACATGTCACAACGCTAGCAAAAATATATCAAAAAGTATATCTAGCGTATGACAAACATGCAAACACAATCATCTATATGATATGGAAAGAGAAGAATCATGTGCAAGCAGATGAAAATCAACTATACTAAAATCTAGTGTTTTCAAAAGTGATTTCCTAACCCAAACGGATGTAACACGTCCACATGGGGTTTTGGGAACCAACAAAACACTAGACTTCGAATTCCTAGGATCTCTTCAAAGATCAAAACAAAATCTCCTAATGTGACCTTTCCTACCACAATATGAACATGTATAAATGGATGGAACGACACCTAAAGTGTGATCTTTTCTAACATCCTTTGGAACGGTTGACCCTCTAAAACAAATAATGGTTTTGGCTTTAGCACTAGAAGCATGAGAACAAGATGAGCCATTACCATCACTATCAAACCTACTTGAGTCAGTCAAATCATTTTTTAACTTCAAAATTTTTGACTCAAGCAAAGAATTAGACTCTTCCAAAGACAGGGATTTCTTTTTCAAATTTTTAATTAAACTTAACAGTTTATCACGCTCCCCCTCAATTAAAACAAACTTATCCCTAAGAGTCTTTTCACGTGCCGTAAAATCATCGATTAATTTTTTATCCTCGACGGAACAAACGGGATCCCTAGAATTTTTTAAGTCCTTCAATTCATTCTCTAAAACTAGGACTTTATCATCACTCTTCTTTTTGGAAATTTTCAAAGAATCAAAATCAATACACAAATTACCAAAGTGATCACGACAAATATCACTTTGAGTTTGAAATGCTTGTAAATATTCAATCTTACTTTTAAAGAGAGAATTTTCTTTTTCCAAAACTTTAATTCTTTTGCAAAGTTTCAAATTCAAACTTTTTAATTTTTCAGCACGGTCGTGAACTTTTTCAAAAATAGGCTCCTCATTAAACGGGCGTACCATTGAAAAAATTGCGATTTTTCACAAAACTGATTTTGAAAAAAAAATCAATATCACACAATTTTGCGGAAAATAGGAATATGCGATAAATTAGCGTAACCCGCTCTGATACCAATTTGACGACGTGAGAAGTCAAATTGCATCAGGAAAAAATCTTTAAAAATCAGGATCACTCAATAATTTAGAGTAACCCATTCTGATACCAATTTGAGAAGACGTAACAGTGATAATTGATTAAATTCGCAACTTTCTACGTTGGCACACTTATTTAATTAGTGTCTATTTTTAAACCAAAATAAATGAGCCCCAAATCATTCAACTGCGTGTGTGCATGTGTCAAACCATAAAATAAATAAAGCATGTGACACAAGCTTAAGGAAAAATCCCCGCAGGACAAAACCTTTTTATTTCTAGAACTTTGAAAAGTTTAGAACACCATTGACTTACATACCATCTTGCTTTCGCCCACAAGAGTAACGCACAGTGTCTTCGTCAAACCTTCAAAGCAACGGCTAGAAATCTGCAGTGGTTCACGCGCAGCTATACCATAAGGACCGCAATCCTAGACACGCAGTCTGAAATCTTCACAAGGACTCCCTCCACAATAGCACACAGCTGTCGGATGTAGAGCTCTCCCCACAAAGAATAAACAAGGGCAAAAGTTGTGTTCTTGAACACCAAAACAATTCATTAAAGCATATGGGAGTTTTGTGAATTGAAAACAAAAAGGGATTAAAACCCTAAAGGAAGAAGCCTAAAAATTACTGCTTTGGCAGTGTTTCTGTTCTGGAAAACGTATGGACTTCTTAATGAAAATGTTACCATTTAATGAGTATTTATACAAAAACGCACCGCCTCAAAATTCAAGCTCATTCGAACGAGAAGTTATGTCGCTCGAACAAAGTATGCATGTCGTTCAAACGACATCGCGCGACTTCCAATCTCGTTCGAACGAGATGCTGATCTCGTGCGAACGACCTGAGCGTCAAAATCGAGGTCCACTTCAAAACTTAGAAAAAATACTCATTCTCAATATTTGATGAAAAAGTCCGCTCCAACACTTAGAAAATATTTTGTAAAAATCTCCCAAAAGCTCTAAGTGAAAAGTGAAGGTATTTAAAACATAGCCTTACCAAAGTAAACTTCGCGGAGTCTTGAATGATGAAGAACTTGGGTAATTCGGATCCGTCTTTGATGTAGATGTCTCTTGAATGCTCTTCGACGGTGTAGTAGTATATGGCATAATAAATTGATAACGGACCTATGAAAATATGTCCTTACACTTAAAGTTTCATAAAATTATATTTTATACCCCAAAACTTATTATTTGCCTTAAGATATGTCATAAGACTTCGATTTGATCCAATTTACAGTTGATTCTTCGTAATTAAAAATGGGGTTTGTTATATTGATAGCCAATAATACCACATTTATAAGATAATAAGTAACACAAGAGTGTAAAAACAAACTATATATAAAAGTGTGGTCATTACACTTCCTGCCCGTACTGGCAACACGATCTTTCCTAATGGGATAGTCACTTTTTGGGTGAATCCAACTAGAGGGAGAGTGGCTTCCTTCAAGTCGGCAACGCTTAACTTCAATTTTCTGAACAGGTCGAGATACATTACCTCGGATGAGCTTCCCTGGTCGATGAGTAACTTGTTGACGTCATAGTTGGCTATCCTGAGGGTAATGATCAAGGCGTTATGAAGTGGGGTTTTTACCCCCACTATATCTTCATCTGTGAACACGATGTATTTGTTATAATCGATGCTATCTGCTCGCCGACGCTTTCCTGACTGTGTCTTCGCTGCATCGATCTGAAAAGCTTTCATTACCGCTGTAAGCTTTTTCACTTCCATTCGAGATGAATTCCCTTCAATCTGCTTCATATCAGATTCCCCATGAATTACTGCAAATTCATATCCAACATCATCCTCGAGTATATTGTCGGGCCTTGCATCCCCATTGGCAGAAACCTTCTCTCCCTTCTTCTCCACAAACTAGTCCAGATGCCCGGTCTAGGCCAACTCTTCAAGGTGAGACTTAAGAGCCTTGTAGTGCTCAGTCTTATGTCCTCCATCCTTGTGAAAAGCGCATCTCAGTGTGTTGTTTCTCTTTGAGGGATCTCCTCCAATCTTTTTGGGCCACTTAACAAATGGATCATCTTTGATTTTCACTAGTATCTTGTATATTGGTTCTTTGAAGACAGTGTTTTTTCCTGAAATATTTTCGAAGCATCGTTCTTACCTCCATTCTTAGAGCCACCCCTGCCCCCATTCTTGCCTCCTTTCTTCTGGTTTTCCGCTTTATCGTTGCCCTTGGCAGCGAGCTTAGCTCAACCATTCCCCCTGCACTGAGGCAGGTCACATCCTCAATTTTGGCATACTTCTCGATGCGAGCTATTAAGTCATCGATGGTTGTGGCCTCCTTTTTCCTCAGGGATTGGTGCAGAAGGCAAGAGTTGGGTAGGCCAATCTTAAAAGAGGCCACTGTTACCTGTTCCGAGCAGTCCTCGACCTCGCTGAACAACTCTCAGTACCTCTTTGAGTAGTCCCAGAGGCTCTCCTGAGGCATCTTCTTTATTGTTAGGAAATCATCCATCCTCTTTGGATGGGAGCTGCTGGTAATGAAGCGAGCCGTGAAGAGCTCGACCAGGGACTCAAAGATCCTGATGGATCTATGAGGGAGCCTCTCGAACCACTTCTAGGCCACATCATGCAGATTTGAGGGAAAAATTCGGCACATTAGTGCATCCCTGTGGTTCTAGAGATTCATGGTCTGCCTATACTGCCTAACGTGATCGATAGGGTTAGTCTTTTCTTCATAGATCTTGAATCTCAAAATTACAAACTTCTTGGGGGCTTATTCTTCTTCTATCTCCCTTGAGAAAGGGGATTTAATTTGGGTCCTGAGAGCTCACTGAGAAAGATCTCTAGTCGATCTGGAACCCCGATGTGTTGGGTGCTGGTCCATTTCTCTTTAGACCAAATTTCATATATCCTTATCTCCTCGAGTTAGGCTCTTGTAACGGTGAGCTGGTCAGTGTTGCTCGAGCAAGTCATCATCAGACTCGTGCTTCTCACTTCCTGGTTATCCGCATCTCGGGATCCTTCCTCGGCTGCGAGACTTGCTCGCATGTGGGTTAGAAGTACGGTATGCACGTCGCCTAGTGTTGCGATGGAGTTCTTTCTACATCCTTTCCAGTCTCCTTTTAAGGTAATAATTCTCAGCCTCTTGCTTGCGAGCAGCCTCCCCTTACTCTTGGATATTTGTGTGGACCTCGTCAGTCCCTGACTTTCTTCTGAGGCCTACCACTCTGGGTGACCCCTTTGATCTAAATGTCGAACTTCAGATCTGATCCTATGAGCAGCAGGCTGTTCCTAGATATCCCCTGCTTGAGGGGCGTTGCTGCTGTGACCATAAATTCCAGATTCTTTATTGGTGAGGGCTTTCTTAAAGGAAGACAAACGTTTCCCATAAACGGCACCAATTGTGGTGACAATTATGTCCAACACAAGTTAACAAGAAAAGACAATCACCAAAATAAATAAAGAATGTAATGAATACCAATCACACAACACAGTATGTACGTGGTTCAGCAAGAATGCCTACGTACACGGTGGTGCTCTCAGTATTATTTCTCTATACTCCGGGGAGTGTTTTATAGAAAATACAGTGCGTGCCTTTTTCCCCGGGCCTAGGGTTTGTTATATACATCTTTGTTTTTGGGTAGTGGGGATGTTGGACTTCCCCACGTCAATCTATCTTCCTAAAGTATCTCCTTACGATATTTTAGGAATAGATTAATTCGTAACTTATTTTGGTTGAGACGCAAGGTTTCCAGACTTTGGGTCGTTTCTACTGGGTTACTCGGTTGGGCATGTGGTGATAAATCGAGGTACCCACACCTATTTTGGTCACCATTGGTTTAGTTTTTTTTCAGCTTAATAAAGAACTTGTTTTATGCGGTGGATTCCATGCCTGATCTATTTACATACAATGGACTCTGTATTGTGTGATAGTTTCTGAGTTGTTTGATGGATACCAAGGTGTATGTGGACTCACATGTTATGGTAGTTACATGGGTGGATTCCTACATCGTCCCGTGGAGAAGCGTTTGAAGATTAAAGATGCATTAAGTCTTGCGAGAGAATCGACTCATTGCATAAGTCTTCCATCAGTCTTGTGTAATTCTTTATCGTATTGAACTTGCATGGATGGGTAGTACGAGTTTTTTCCCATTTAGGTTTTCCTTCTACATCGGGCATTGTTGTTGATTTACTTATTTTATCCTGCAATCACCTAGATGCAAGTTTAGGTTAAGATAAAATTAATTAATCTATTTAATCATAACTTGTTTAAAACTAGTGATATTTCTAACTTGGGTAACTTGTTTAATTGAACTTAAAATTGAAAATTTTAAAAATAGTTGGTTTATTTGTTTCACCCTTTGCCATACTAGAACCCTTTGGGACTATAACACCTTTTCATTTACAAAGATACCTTGTTCACATAATAATACCCTAATGTTTGAGGAATATTATGTGGATATAAACATGAAAATATCTAGGTTGTGTATGCCTATGATGATGCATGTTACAATATTCTCATTTCTTCTACTACAAATACCATAACATAGTACATTATCACTGTCATCTTTTCAATAAATCCCCACAACTATATTAACAATATTCGCACACTATTTATAAGTTTCACATTTATCGCCATAATTTCAATACCAAAGTCACTTTCATAACACTCCTTACCAAACTTAGTCCTCAAATTAACGCCATTATTCCATCCTAATCTTCTTATATTTAATCCTCACAATAATAGTCAACTCATCTTTAGATATGGTTACATAAAACTAGAATTCTATTATTTCTAGACATTCTCTTGTTAATCATGGATTTTTTTTTAATTTTTAGTGTTTTAGTGTGAATTATTGAATCAATTTGATGTAAACAATATTGCATTTGAGTTTATATATTGAATCTTTACATCCTCAATTTGGATCGAAATAACCCGAGACTGACCTCGAACCGAACCAAGACAAAATAAGACTGAGACTAATTATGCATGGACATGGTTAAATATAACCTACATTTGTGGAACATGTTATTTTTTCTATGTAATAAGACTTGCCTAAGTTATACACGCGCACACACACACACCTGCTATTTATCATTTTTGATGTAATATTTTATTTGAGAATTATTTGAGAATAATTACATTTGAATATTTTCAATTATACACGACATAATAGACAAACCTAGTATCACAAGTCAATGGATACTGAGGAGTTATATATTAAGGATTTGACTCCATTAAACTTTGTCAACAATCATACTTCGAGTACATGAGGGCAGTTGTTATGGTATTAATACCCCCTATGTAGATTTACCTCAACTTCATGAATCATATTCACTCTGTGGTGACCCGTGGTCTTGTTTCAGGATGACTTTTTGTATGTTCATGGCATTTCATGCCATAGTGTATACCGTTACTTATTTTTGTTTATGTGATGATCATGTTGTTTTGGTTATCCTGATCAGACCACGAAATTATGAAATATTTTCTTTTAAACTTTTATAATACCCGGAAGGGGCTTGTTTGATATTATATTTGATGTTAAATTTAAGTTTAAATATTTTTTTATATCTAAAGGCTATCTGGAATGTCAGAAATATAAAGGAAATTCTATTAATTTTTTTTAAATACTACGATTTGTAATATTTTGACATGTAAAATTGAGTACTGAAATCAGAATTACTTTTCAAATTACTGTAACCCATGATCGCAATGGTATTATTTTATTTGCAGTGACAAATGTCCTTTGTATGGATAATATCCACTGCTACAAGTGGTGGCATGTTTAAAATTTGTCACTGCTATTAGCAATGACAAAACAGTAGTGACAAATGTTGAGTTTATCACTACTTGTAGCAATGACAAAATGGGCGGGGTAATGGCCGTCAACATTGGTAACACCTAGGGGTGAACACACACAAATTTGTCACCATTATCAGAAGTGACTATTTTTTTGTCACCCCCTAAATAGTGACGGTAGAAAAAAATGACAAATATCATTTGTTACTGCTAATAGTAGTGACGAATCACCAATTTTGTTGTAGTGGTCACATCTTTTAAGTTCCTCACCACGGGCTGAAGCAAGGGAAATCTTCCCCATATTGGAGTAACCATTCGTTAAAGCACACATGCTGAGAGACCATAGAGAAATCCCTCTCATTAGGTTGTGCAGTCCTTAGAATGACAATCTTCGAGATCTAGTAATTATTTCGGATGTCCACCAAGTCCTCCTTAGTAATACAAGAAGCCAACTGGGCTCCACTATAGAAGTTTGGGTCATTAGCCCCTAAGTATGTAATCACCTTAGTACCATAGGGAATCGTCCAAGTGTGGAGATGCTTATAGGCCTTAACCCCTAGCTCAATAGCTAATGGAAGAGAAACTGGAGGCCCAAAAATCGAAACGGGTGTTGGGTCTAAGACTTTGGAAGGAAAAATGTTTACGGCAGACATTTTTGTGTTAAGGAAATAGTAGACTAAATTTCTTACTCAAAGAATTCTAAAGAGAGAGAAGAAGGACTGAGTGAATGGTTAAGATCAAATTATCCCAAGAGGCTCCTTTATAGCCTCTAAGTCTTGACACTTTAGTCTCTTTATCCCATAGGAACTTCCCACTAATGCTCGAAACCACTTGAAATAACCTTCCCAATGCGATCAAACTATGAATGTATCTCGTTGGTTAGTTATGCCCATGCCCCCAACATGTGTAAAATATAAGTGTTGCCTATTTCAATCCTTGCAATAAGAAACAAGGAGATACTGATGATACCTTATTTATCCATTAGTATTTCAAAGGCTCTTAAACCCCTATAGTATCTTTAGGAAAGAAAAAAGTTCCCGAGGTCATCCCCTGACCTCAGCCAGACCACTATTTAATACCTATAATCTCAGTTGCTCTCAAGAAATGTTATACTATTGTAGCAGATCTTAGTCACCTCTTATTACTTCTGGAATAATCAGTCATTTTAACATGTCTCTTTAATAGAGATTAGAGATCATAACCCCAAAGTTCCACCATGTCTGATGCCCAGAGAAGACCTCATTTTGAAGAGAAATAACCTCTTGACGCTACTTAATCCTCAATAAAAAAGGTGTATCACTGAAAAACACCTCAATATCAACTTATGAGAGTCCCATGGAAGTTCCTGACCTCCCACGCCTCCGACAAAGCTTTTACGACCAGTTTGGCAGGTAGGTGAAAAACATCACACTATTTCAACTACGTATACCACTCAAGCCAACTTGCATTGAAAGCTCTCAGACCCTAGGGACACCATAACCATATTATATTAGTTCACTTTTGTTATCTCTCTCCAATATTTTGCATATATAGGGAAGGCTGGAGAAACATTTAAGGAACATTTAAGTCATAATGCTTTCAAAGATCTAAGATTTTTAGCATTCACAAGTGTTTACTCATTGTTCTGTACTCTCCCAACTCACTGTTGTGAGCTTATACCTATAGTTTGGATCATATCCTGCTATTTAATTCCTTGTGTTACTTCTAAAAGTCCTCTAGATCATCGACAAAGGCTTCAAGGACCTCAGACTCTCTTGGCCAAAGACCAAGAGATCTAATAAATTGTAATAACTCTTTTATGATCTGATAATAATACAATATCCTTTGATAGTGAACATAGTATGTCCGAACCACTTTAAATACTTTTTTTACACTTTAATACTCCTCCCTATTTACCATCCTGAGGTCCGGAAGGGAGATCCAAATTGGGTCTAAGGTCACTTATGATTTCAGTATTGATAAGATTTTCTTATAATCCAATGGAGTAGCAAATAAGTTAAGTCTGATAATCAATGAATGTAATAGATGTTGGTTAAAATGGATTTACAAAAAATTAGTTTGAGCATCCCGGTATCGGACACTTAATGCGGAGAATCACATTATGTACCATAATCAACTTGAAAAATAATACCTCTTTATTCCAAGTGATTTAGAGATATTATTTAGTAAAATTAATCATGATTAAATAAATTAAATAAATAATTACGGTAATTGTAATTGCGATTTCTGAGTATTTATTTGTAATCCAGTTGAAATATTTATCTTGGATCCCTAGTATAGTCCAATACCCAAGTAGTAGGACCGAAACTCTTTGGAAGCCTAGTTTGGCGATAGTGCATAACTTATACCTATTTATATTGGTGTATGCGAGGGTTGTAGGGTTAATGATCCATTATGGAGGATTCTAGAAGGAGATGAAAAATACTATTCATATTTTTTGTGAATGGGTTAGGAGAGAGAGTGATTTTTCTCACATTTCACCATGTGTTCATCTCTAAGAATACTCACATACAAGATTTATTAAAGGTGGATCATATACTAAAAGATTCGAGATGTTCAGAGGATTCTAGAAAGGCTTTTGGAGACTTTGGTTAGACAACATGATCACCATCTTCTTCAACTTTTTTCTCCTCGTACGAATCACAACAAGATTCTATATGTTATTATTTTGTTGAAACCCTAGGTTCATTCTTTAAACTTATTTCTAGTTTTCTTTACAATGCATGATTAATTAAAGTTCTTAGGGATGAAATTTTTTCGCGCTTTGAATGTCAATGTCGATTTCCTAACATAAGGTTTTTTTCCTATTCAAATAAACGTTTTCTAGTAAGTGTGTTTTCTTTAAGTATTGAATCAAGTTAATTGGAATTACTTCCTATTTTAAATACAATTAAGATGACGGAATCAACATTTGAATTAAAATTTTTAATTGGCATCTTTCTAATGTCAATTAAATTAAAATTCTTCCGAGTAGCCTAATTCTTTGAATAATTTTTTATTTGGGATTAAATAATTCAAATAAATTAGATCGACACCAACATATTTTAAGATTTCCATATAAAAGGTTGATGAAGATTCTATTGGAAAAATTAAATTTCCATTGGTTTTGATCATATAAAAAAAAATAGTGAGAACTTTAGGGTGGATGTTATTATATATATTTAATTGTATACAATAAGTTCATTCTCACAAATAAAGCCACTTGTGGTGAACCTTGTCATTAGGAGAATTTCTCGCATTTACTATTTATTTTGAAAATTATTAGTTAATTTTTTTAACTAATGATCCGTAGTTGATTTCCTCCATTGGGGATGAAAGTGTTGTTGGCATGAGGAAAAACAATTCATCACATATAAACAAATAATTAAGATCATGAAGGTTATTTAAAAAATACCCAAACTCGCTTTATATTTTACCTACTCTACGGACACAAATTTCCAATTGAGTCCTTTGTTGTTTTGGCTTAATTCCGGACAAAAATATTTGAAACATAGAATATAGTTCTTGACCATCCTTCAAGCCTATGACATACTAAAGTTGAAGACGTAGCGGCCAAGTTTATAAAGCTTCATTAAATGTCGAGTTTGTTGTGCCTCGTTTCTACGTGAACAACATTGGTTCCATTGATCCTAAGGTATGAATGCATGTTAAATATATATATAGAAGCTTGGAACAATATCTATACGGGTGTTCTTTATTTTTAAACTGTTATTTATTTTCAGAAAATTTCTTTAAAACTTTAAAATAAAGTTTCTGGGCTAAAAATCAAAATTTAAACATTCTGGAAGTTCGTTCGAAATTGTCGTTCGAACTAGTTTGTCGTTCGAACGAGAAGTTCCTTTGAACGAGTTTGGCAACGAGATTTTCCCATTGGCCACTAGAACTTTGTTAGAAGGGTCATTCGAACGAGATTTCAGGCGAGAAATTTCTTTGGCAGTTTTGAGCAGTTTTTCCCATTTTTTCCACTACTCTTCCCCACTAACTTTTGACAGACTTATCAAGTGCGGGAACAAACTTTGGAAAACCAACTTTTTCATATTTTTCTATCTTTTAGAGAGAGTTTTGAGAGTTCAATTTTCAAGAAAAAGTTCTTGTTTTGAGTGTCTATTTTTTCAAGGAAAAAAAAATCATTAAACACTCTTGTTTTCACCCATATTGTTAAGTCCAAGTTTCAATATATATATATATATATATATATATATATATATATATATATATATATATATATATATATATATATATATATATATATATCATTGCTTGGAGTGTTTGGCACTGGGGTTTACTCTACCGTTTGAAGAGTTCGCTTGGGTTTCCTTCTACATCCCATAAAGAAGAAGTTCGTGTTTTAGCTGCGGCGTTCTCATATGGTGAAAAGCACCATATGTGGTTGAAGGTTTTTCCTAGAGCCTCATTGGTGGATTCAAGGTTCGGGTGGAGTCCGGGATTGTCAACTAAGAAGAGATCGGTACAAGAAGGAGCATCGGGGTTTAAAGGGAGTCGAGTCGAGTGTTGTAAGTCTTTTTTCTTGTACTTGTAAAATACCATACTTAGTGGACTTATGGCTAGGGCCGTCCGAAGTTATTTTTCATTTGTGGGTTTTTTCTCGTACATCGCGGCGTAGTGGTTATTTGTTTATTTTATCTTTTGTAAAATCACCTAGAACGCATGCTTAGGTAAAAAGATAAAATTTGGTTTAAATCACTACTTGTTTAATTTGGTGCTAACATGAATTTGGTTTAATGTTAATTTAATTTAAGTCATCATTTAATTTGTTAAAATTGGTCGGTCGAATTTGGTAATATTGAAAATATGACTTAGGCAAATTTTTTGGACTTGAGTTGTGTTTAACTTTAATTTTGAAAGAAATTCAAATTAGTTAATTTGTTTAATTTAACCATCTAGCTTCCGCATCTTTAAAAGGAAATTGAAAATTTCGTTTTGTAATAAGAAATTAAAAATTGGGGGCCTCGTGTTCCAACAAGAGGTATCAGAGCATTGATTGAGAAAATCCATCGCTCTTCAAATTGGTATCAAAGCGGGATCGCTAAATTATTGCGTTTAATATCCTTTAAATATTTTTGACAAAAATGAAAATTTTGCCATTTTCAAAATTTCCTATTTTCGATGGTTCTAATTATGCGTACTGGAAAGCGCGGATGAAATCGATACTAAAATCTATCG
This sequence comes from Sambucus nigra, assembly GCA_949130495.1. Taxonomy (NCBI): domain Eukaryota; kingdom Viridiplantae; phylum Streptophyta; class Magnoliopsida; order Dipsacales; family Adoxaceae; genus Sambucus; species Sambucus nigra. Next base: position 283,506,783 of record OX422207.1, on the reverse strand, counting down.
ACGAAAGAGTTTGGATGTTTGTCGTTAATGGGTGGTCCCCAACTACTCATTTAGTAGATAATGAGCGTGTTCCCAAACCCACCGATAGATGGAATGAGAATGAATTTAAACTACCTGATTTTAATTCCTGAGGTTTAAATGCCTTGTTTAGCGTGGTCACACAAGATGAATTCCGTTGTATTATGACGTGTGAGACCGCTAAAGAAGCTTGGGATATTTTACAACTCACTCATGAAGGAACTAGTGTCGTAAAAGCTTCGAAACTCCAAAACCTCACCACTCAATTTCAAACCATCAAAATGAATGAAAAAGAAACTTTTGATGAATTTTATGCTAGACTTTTCGATATTGTTAATTCATCTTTTAATTTTGGGAGAGAAAATACCCGATAACTGAGTAGTAAAGAACATTTTTAGGTCCCTACCCGATAGATTATTCCAAAAGTGACCGTTTTAAATTCTTTACCAACTTTAGTCTCTACGAAATTAGAAGAGCTCGTAGGTGATTTACAAACCTATGAACTGGACATGTTTCCCTCTAAAATTGAAAAGAAAATAGAAAAGGGCGTTGCTTTAAAAGCTCGAAAAGAGGAAAAACAAGTAGTAGAGTGTGATAGTGATAGTGATAGTGACTCGGAAGATATGGCCTAGCTTGCTAGGAAATTTCAAAATTTTCTTAAATTTAACAAAGATAAATTTAAAAACGATTCTAAGAAATTTGAAATTTCTAAGCATGACAATGCCGAAAAGATCCCTAAAGCTCCTAAAGAAAATTTAAATAGGGACGAGTCAAATAGGTGTTTTGGTTGTGAGGGTTATGGCCATAGGGCTTTTGAGTGCCCCACTAAGCTAAGGAGAGAGGGTAAGAAACCTATTTCATATAATGAAACCCTTAGTGATAGTGATAAGGAAGAGGGACCCAATTCTCCTATTAAGCTCAACTTTACCGCGTTCATTGCTAGTTACATAAGTGATAGTGATAAAATCATCCAATGATAACACCTGAATACATAACACTTCTGAGGTCAATGTTTATTATCCCCTTGTTTTTTATGGTAGTGAGAGTGAAAAAGAGAGAGAGAGAGAGAGAGAGTGAAAATGAAGATGAGGTTAATGTGAGTGAACTTCAAAATGCTTTTCAAGAATTATATGAAGAATCTATTAAATTAAAAAGAGCAAATTTGAAGTTAGAAGCTTGTTTAAAAGAGTGTGTCAAGGTCATTAATGATAGTGTGTTGGTTGAAGACCTTAGGACACGTGAGAGAGCTCTTCGTGAGAAGCTTGAATATATAGAAGGCGAGAAAGATAGCCTTAGAGGTTTAATGGAGTCAATGAAAAAGAATCTTCTCGAGTTTGAAGAGAGAAATATTTTGCTAGAGTCTAGAATTTTAGAACTTGAAAATAAATTAAAAGACTCTAGTAAAGTCAAATTTGATTTGGAGTGTAGTTAGGAGAAATTAGATAAAATATTAGGAACGGTCCAAATAAAAAATGACACTTATAGTTTAGGCTTCGATACTTGTAATGAATCATCTCATAAAGTCACAACCAATGTTTTAGGAGAATCGCCTAGGAAATCCTTTAGAGAACATTCCTTAGGTTAGTCTTTTCGTCGAGTCTTTAGGTGCTCTCATTGTGGTCGAAAAGGTCATCTTAGAAAATTTTGTTTTGATCTTAAACGAGATCCTAGAAAATCCCAATGTAAGGCAACCGATGTAGCCAAGATTCCTACTCCTCGTGATCGTCATTCATCATTAATTTGGGTTAGGAGATCCAACTTGGTATCTTTACAAGATAGGATTTTTATTCTCATTTACTTTCACATGCTTCCACCCTTGTAAAATCTAAATGTTGAATGTGTTAGTTTTGTTTGCATACTTTAGCTTTTGTGCTTCATGCTATATCACCCATGCTAATTGTATGCTTGTTTAGTCATTTTCTAGTCTATGCTTCATGCTCAATCAAATGCTAGAATAATGAGTTTTGTTTATCTTTTGTATTATACTTCCTTCTTTTTAGTTTGCATTAAATGAAAAATACAAAAAGATTTTTGTTTATCATTTGTGTTTTACCCTTTTCGTAATTTATGCTTAATGAAAAATACAAATGATTTTTGTGCGTCTTTTGAGTAAATATTTTTGTTGTTTGGTTTCAAAATTTTAAAAACTCAAAAAGATTTTTATTTATGTGTTATTTTAGTTTGACACAATCTATATGGCATACACTTGTGTTAGAATCTCATCTTTTTCGCTCCCATGTGGCTAGAAATTTTCGTTTAGATTGACAATCCTTATTATGTTCTTTACCATGCTTACATGGAGTAGTTGGATTTTGTGTTGATATAATGGATTCTATTTTTATATGCCTCAATTCACACATGCACGAGCTCATTCGAAATTTTAACTTCATATGTATATTTGAGCATTGTGAGGTGTTCTCCTACCAATTTAGTCATCTACATATTATGTTACCTAGGAGGATTAGTGCATGTTAAAATCTGTTGCACGTCAGATTTGTGTGAGATATAAAAATTTTGCATATAAATGTACACGGGGAAGGATTGCGAATAAGCCACCGTTTGTTTGGACCTAAAAGAAATACGTGGTCCAAAGGCCTAAAAGTATAATGGTATTAAAAGAAAATATTTGCCAAGGCCTATGTTTAATTGATATATTCATTCAAAAATATATATGCTTATTGAGGGAGTTTGGATGGTATATCAACGGTTTGCACAATGTCCATTTATCGTAGTTGTACTTTTAATGTCATGACTCTATTGGTTTGTAGAATCATCAAAAGTCTAGGCATGTATGCATTGTGTATGTTTGTTCATTGAGTTCAATCTATATTCTCACATGAGTTTTTATTCAAATGTGATGAAGTTTTCAATCAATTGAGAACTCCGTGAACATGTTTTAAGTGATTGGGTCTAAATTTAATTGTTACTAGTTCACACCCCAACACTTCCGTTTCCGTATGACACATTTTTGCCATACGAGTGTGAAAAGCTTATCTTATTTTGTGTCATTTGTGTGTTTATATCTATATATATATGTGTGTGCATGTTCATCTTTGGTATATCTAGAGTATGTATATATATGATATTTTTTTTGTCTTTGCCTTGCTTTCTAGTCCATCTATGCTTATACTTCATAATTGGTATCTATCTTGTTGCATTCTTTGTTGATATCACATGCTTAATACTTATGTATCATATTGGTATCAGTTTCTTGCATCTTAGTTGGTATTCATTATTATTTGTTGAATTAGTTATGGTTTTGTTACCTATATGCTTTCATGTTCTATGATGTTGTATGCACTTTTGTTAATTCTATCACCTTTGTCTATTCCTAAACAAAAAGGGGGAGAAATGGTATCTATTCATATTATAATCGTATCTTAGTTTGGGGGAGATTTATCTTAGGGGGAGACGTCTTTATAAGTAGGTCATTTGTTTGATAAAGGGGAGAATTAATTTAGGGGGAGTATTTATTTTATGCATTTAATATTCTTGATATTCCCTATGCGCTTGATAGTTTACTTAAGTGTGATGGAATTCTTCTAAGTGGCAACTTTCATCGTCAGAAAAGATATTGATCCTTGGGTTGTTTGAGTCAATCTATTGTATTTTTTATTTTGGGTGGTACATTTTATAAGTCTAGTAAAGCTTGACGACCCTTTAGGATTTTTATTCGTTTTTGTCCCAGAATAGCTAAAGAGGGAGATTTGTAAGGACACAAATTTCCAATTGAGTCCTTTATTGTTTTGGCTCAATTCCAGACAAAAACTTTTGAGTCATAGGATAGAGTTCTTGACCGTCCTTCAAGCCTATGACATACTAAAGTTGAAGATGTAGCGGCCAAGTTTATAAAGCTTCATCAAATGTCAAGTTTGTTGTGCCTCGTTTCTACGTCAACAACATTGGTTCCATTGCTCCTAAGGTATGAATGCATGTTAAATATATATAGGAGCTTGTAACAATATCTATATGGGTGTTCTTTATTTTTAAACTGTTGTTTATTTTCAAAAATTTCTTTAAAACTTTAAAATAATGTTTTTGGGCTAAAAATCGAAATTTAAAAATTCTGAAAGTTCGTTCGAAATTTTCGTTCGAACGAGTTTGTCGTTCGAACGAGTTTGCCAACGAGATTTTCCCATTGGCCACTGGAACTTCGTTAGAAGGGTCGTTCGAACGAAAATCTCGTTCGAACGAGATTTCAGGCGGGAAATTTCTTTCACAGTTTTGAGCAGTTTTTTCCATTTTTTTCACTACTCTTCCCAACTAACTTTTAACAGACTTATCAAGTGAGGGAACAAACTTTGGAAAACCAACTTTTTCATATTATTCCATCTCCTAGAGAGAGTTTTGAGAGTTCAATTTTCAAGAAAAAGTTCACGTTTTGAGTGTCTATTTTTTCAAGAAAAAAAAATATTAAACACTCTTGTTTTCACCCATATTATTTAGTCAAAGTTTCAATATATATATATATATATATATATATCATTGCTTGGAGTGTTTGGCGTTAGGTTTTACTCTACCGTTTGAAGAGTTCGCTTGGGTTTCCTTCTACATCTCATAAAGAAGAAGTTTGTGTTTTAGCTGCGGCGTTCTCATATGGTGAAAAGCACCATATGTGGTTGAAGGTTTTTCCTAGAGCCTCATTGGTAGATTCCAAGGTTCCGGTGGAGTCCGGGATTGTCAACTAAGCGGAGGTCGGTACAAGAAAGAGCATCGGGGCTTGAAGGTAGTCGAGTCGAGTGTTGTAAGTCTTTTTTCTTGATTATGTATAAATTAGAATTCTAATGAAATAAGAAGTTTTATCTATTATGGCCTAGTTTGGATAACTTGTGCTCCTAGTTGGAGACTCCTTAGAATCTAATTTTGATTAAACTCTGTACCATATGACTCTAGATGGATTTTGAAATTAAAATTTATGAAATATTTTCTCTGGACTAATAAAATCACGAACTAGACTCATCTGATTGCGATTCGTGGTTATTGTTCCAATCTGACTGACATCGTGAACACGTCCCGCTTGGCGTTACCCTTATATACAATGTGCACGGTTGGAAGGGAGAACCTTTCGTGTGTCCTTCATCTTGGAGACTTCAAATACCATCCATCTAATGCCAATATTATGTTTTATGAACTAATAAATGGATCTCCATATAGTAACTGGTTCTTATTCTTCAATCTCGATATACTCGAATTTTTATGGTTAATCTCCTTGTTCGGGATCAGATGAGACTATTAACACTAGTTACATCCTCCTCTCACTCTTCTATATACATATATTTTTTAAATAACTACAACCTCAACATATTATCCATTTAATTAAAAACATTCATTATACAGTAATAGATGGATAAGAAATTATTCACACCCATGTTAAATCCTTCCTATCATTTAAAAAATGTCTCATGCATATTAGGTTAAAATTTTGATTTAGACAACATGGAACCCAAAAATATTTATATCAAAACTATGCCCTAGTATCAATAACTAGTTTCTAGCTCAATGTCAATGGAATATAAAAACGGGATTAAATAACGATTGATTTTAGATTCAAATTAGTTTTAGGTTACAAAATGTTGACCCGGTTATACATTTGAAGTTATTTTTAAGAACTGAGTTCTAAGAGAGAATAAGAATGGTTTAAAACATATTTAATTATTTTGATTACATTATATCTTTTGGTATATGATCTGAGAATATATTTGTCTTTGTTTTTTGTCACACCTTGAGAGAAATTGAAGAAGACTTGAGACACCTTTGCTTTTCTCTTTCCTCTCTCTCTCTCAACCTCTATAATCTAATTTTTTTTTTATCATTTTGTGACATGAGCATTGGTTTTTGGTTCCCCCTTCTCCCTATAAAGTGAAAGGAGTAAGTATTGATTAATCCTTATAATCATATTTCACTATTTTATTAATTGAAATCAACTCCATTTAATAATTGCAATTGTAAATTAATTTAATTATTTCAAAATTACTTCATATTAATTTTGATCCCTTATTCATGAAGTTCACTTAGCACATAATATGAGTTCCCTTGTTGAGTTAAAATACCTTCTTATACTCTATTAGATTATTAAATGACCCAGTCCCCAGGTTTATGAGTATAATTTATATTTATACCTCTAATACAATAGTATTGGAGGTATAAATGTAGAACCATTGAAATTAATGTTAAAACTAGGTTTTAGCCCCGCGCAATGCGCGAGCGCATTGTAAGTATCGGTTACAATTTATAATGTAAGATAGTTTGAAATTTTCTAGGGGTGACTAATATCAAATGGTTTTGTTGAGTACATTAATGTCCTAATGAACAATCATCCAAAAGGTGTAACACAAAGAATGTCCTATACAATTGCTATATTGTAACAATTTCAACAGTAACATCAGCAGTCGATATTATTTCGAGTTAAAAAATATGAAGATATTTATCTATTCATTCAGGTAACAATTTGCATCTTTCATATAGGGTGTGGCTATCCCCACACCCTTTTCAATACAAAGACAAAAATACCCTTTCCAATTTCATTAAAACATAAAAATTATTTTAAATAAAATAAATTTTACATTTTAAGATAAAATCTAATTTTATTATTATTATTATTTTAATTTTTTACTTAAACATATTACTAATTTTTTCTAATAAGATTATTGTACATTTCATGAATTTATTAGACTTTGCTACATATTTCGTCGCTAAATTTGAAACTTTACAAAAAATGATATTTTGTGATATTTAAAAAGTTTTTAACCGAAAAAAACTAAGAATGAAAAAAACGACTTTTTTAACAAAAAAAACAGTTTTTATAAATTAAACAGTTTTTAACATAATATAAGCAGTTTTAAAGGGTTTTTTTTCAACAAAATTAAAACTACTTACAAGATAAAAACAACTATTAAAAATAATTTGTAATAAAACAGAAGAGTTTTAAACAATTTCTAACAAAACAAAACAGTTTTCAACAAAAATAAAAATAGTTTATAATAAAGAAAGAATATCTTAAAAAATCACTTTTCAAAGAAAATTATTTAAAAATTGTTTTAGAAAAATAAAAAAACTTTAGTGAAAAATGAGCGGTTTTTAACAAAATTGTATTTTCAATAAAAATGTTAAAAATTGTTTTGTTGTCAAAAAAATGTTTTTTTAAAACAGCTTTTTTTATAGATAGTATAACATAAAGGGTGTTATGTCCTAATGAAATTCAAAATTGAAGGGTATTATGAATTTTGATTTTTATTACCTAAACACCCTACTGTTTTTTTTAGGACATAACACCCTTTATGTTTTGAATAGTATAATACAAAATTGAAGGTGTTTTTCTTACCTGAACACCCTACTATTTTTTTTTGTCGGTGTTTTTTTTCTTAGTCGAAATTGAACTACAAATATATAATAAAAAATATTTTGAACAAGAAAATAATTTTTAAAAATAAAACTGTTTTGAACAAATAAAAACAGTTTTAACGAAAAAAACATTTTTTTCCTCAAAATAAAAACAGTTTATAAAAAAAGTTGTTTTTAAAAAAACATTTTTTTAACAAAACAAAACAGTTTTTAACATTTTTGTTGAAATACAATTTTTTTAAAAACTGCTCTTTTTTCCCTAAAGTATTTTATTTTTCTAAAATAATTTTATTCTTTGAAAAGTGATTTTTTAAGATATTGTTTATTTGTTATAAACTGTTTTTACATTTTTGTTGAAATACATTTTTTTTTTAAAACTCCTCTTTTTTCCTAAAGTATTTTTATTTTTCTAAAATAATTTTATTCTTTGAAAAGTGATTTTTTAAGATATTGTTTATTTGTTATAAACAATTTTTATTTTTGTTAAAAACTATTTTGTTTTGTTAGAAATTGCTAAAAACTCTTCTGTTTTATTAGAAATTATTTTTTTATAAGTGTTTTTTTCTTATAAGTAGATTGAATTTTGTTAAAAAAAATTACTAAAACTACTTTTATTATGTTAAAAACTGTTTTTTTTTTCTTACAAAGCTATTTTTTTCATTATTAGTTTTTCTGGATTAAAAACTTTTTAAATATCACCAATTATCAGTTTTTGTAGAGTAAGTTTCAAATTTAGCGACGAAATATGTAACAAAGTTAATAAATTTATGAAATGTACTATAATCTAATTAAAAATAATAATAATATGTTAAAATAAAAAATTAAAATAATAGTAATAATAAAATTTTATTTTAAAATGTAAATTTTATTTTACTTAAATTAATGTTATGTTATAATGAAATGAAAAAGAGTATTTTTGTTTTTATATTAAAAAAGGTGTGGGAGAAGAAATTTAGGGTGTGAGGATAGCACACCCTTCATATATAACATTAGTGGATGAGATAAGACAAAAAAAATGCGTACTTTTGACCCAAGCAAGCGATGCATCATAAATGTATCAAAAATGATAAAGCGACCCGGTTTAGTGACATAAAGTCCCAACTTAATGATGTGGACTTGCCATGTCATTGTCCACATCATTAAGTCCCTTTTTTAATTCATTAAATACTTTTTTATCCTAATAAAATTAGAAAGATTTGGATTTTGAATATAAAAAATAAAACTTAACATCATTAAAAAAACACTTATTTATTCGGTCATCCTACAAATTTATTTTTCATCAAAATATATCAAGTTAAAAAAAACAGCCCAATCAGTTACAAAAAAATAGTTCGATCCAGTAAAAAAAAATTTACATATCGCACCAGCAATATTATTTTTTTTAAAAAATAACTCTTTTACATACGGTTGGAACGTATCATTTTTTTTAAATAGTAAAATAAGTTTTTTTCATTTTTAAAAAAATCGTTCATGCTAGCGGCACCTCTTATTTTTAACTCGTTTAGTCCCTCAAATACTCATTTATCCAATATTCTCTTATTTTTAAAGGTCCGCGCCAGCGGCACCCCTTATTTTTAAACTTTTTTTTATTATTTTTAAAGGTCCGCGCTTGCGGCACCTTTTTTTTTAAAACTTATTTAGTCCCTCAAACACCCATTTACCCAATATTCATTTATTTTAAGGTCCGCGCCAGCGGAACCCCTTAAAACTGTTTAAAGGTTCGCGTTAAAAAACTATTCTAATAATAAAAAAAATTTAAATTATTTTTAACTTATTTAGTCCCTCAAACACCCGTTTACCAAATATTCTCTTATTTTTAAAGGCCCGCGCCAGCGGCACTCCTTAATTTTAAACTTATTTTTTTTTAATTTTTAAAAGTTATTTTTTGTATTTCTTAAAATTGTTTAAAAGCCCGCGTTAGCTGCACATATTTAGTGTTTTTATATGGTGAAAGATTTTTTGAAACAAAATAAAATACTTGGACTAAACGTGTATTTAAACTATTTTTAAGTTAAATTTTTTTTATGTGATATTTAAATAAATAAATCAACTCAAAATAGATTTTTTAAAATTAATTAGCTGTTTTTTTTTAATTTAAAAAATATTTTTTGAAAATAAATGAATTTATAATTTAATTAAATAAAGGAGTGTGTTTCTTAATGATGTGGCAGTTGCCACATCATTAAGTCCCATTTTTAAGTTGAGATTGCAAGTCGCCGTAGTCTGGCTCATATACATAATACATTTAGAGCATTTTATGATACCAATTCATGGGGAAAGGGGTTTCAAAGGGCTCTCTTGTTGGTAGTGGGGATGGGGAAGATTTTTTGTGGGGTTTTATTACAATTGAAGGTGAAGAGTGGCCGACCCTGTTCTCAACAAAGTCGGCTCCGGTGACTGCTCTCCGACCCCGGGACTCTCTAGCGATATGCAACACAACGGATGCATTTCCTTGACTCGCATTTCATGATACCAATTCAAATCTAAATAACGATCAGATCACCATTCACATAAATGGTGGATGACGTTTGATATTTTTTTCATTGAAACTTTGAGATTCGAGATTCCATGGTGTATGAATTTGGAAGAGGTATTGGGCAATGGTGGATGACGTTTGATGTTTCCGGCTTTTCTCTCAACGTAATTTGGGAAATTGGAGTCATAAGAGGAAACTGAAGTGAGAGAGTAATGGTTGACACGTGGCAAATTAAATATGTTAGCAAACTTAAATGCATGTCATGTGTCAACCTCGTATCATTTGGATCTATAATTTTTATATAGTTATATAGATTAGATTCACATTTTCCTTTCTACTATTTTTTAAACCAAATACTCCAATTATTAAAGAATACGAGGAGATTAAGTTTATCCCTTCATATTCCTCAAAAAACTCCGCGTATTCCTATATTTCCCCTTTTCTCTCATTTTATGTATACATAATTGGAACCAACTCTTCAAAACACACGAGACTCTAAACCCATCCATGTCCCCTGTCCGCAAAACCCTTCTCTTCCCAATCGTTCAAAGAATTATAATTCTCTCTCATCCCTTTAACTCCAAGATCGTTTCTTTCTCTTCTACCCCTCATAAAATTTCGGATAAACAATACAATAACATTCTAGAGGTGAAGATTAAGAGGAAAACATGACGAAATAAAATATCCGGGGAAGTGCAAAAAATAGCTTTACAAGAGTTCATGTAATGGGCTGAAGATTCTTCCATTCAAACCTACCAGTCAGTAGCAAGGTTAACAGCTCCAGTTGTATCAATTTTCAAAGAATAGAATACATTCTAGATCTAAGGCAATCTTCAAATAATTTAATAAAAGAAACAAATCACGTTAGAGTCTTTAACAGTTTAAATATTACCCATTTTTTCTATTTATTAATTTTGAATTAAAAGGTTAATTATGTTGTATATTTGATATGTTTTGCAATTGCAAGCTCTCACCTTATTTTTCAATCAGGTTGTGATTGTATAGGAAAAACCAATGCAATTCAATCTTCAACCACTCAGGGTCATGGAAACACTGCACAAAACCCAAGTTCAAGTCCTATTAGTCAAAAGGTTAGGGATGCTGAATCATACTGATTTTTATTGTCGTTTGATTGGAATGTTAATAATGGTCTTGTGGTAAGGGAAAAGTGAACGTCCACTTGAATCATACCTCTAATACGACCCAAATTTATATAAAAATAAATAAATGGGCATTGTTTTTCAAATTAAAAAAATGTTACAAAAAAATTGTATTGTGAAAAAAATGGTTTCCCATATTTTTTTTAAAAAATAGCTGGATGTAGCTTTTAAAAATAAATAAAAAATATGTTTTGTGCAAAGTTAGAAAGCATGTATTTATAAAAAAAAAAGGGCGTATTTTATTAATTTTTTATAAAATTATTACAAAAAACTATTTTTTTCTAAAGTAAGAAAAAAATGTTTTTATAAAAAAGTTTATAGTGTTTTTTATAAAAAAAATAAATAAACGGGCTTTGTTTATAATTTTTTTTAAATGTTACAAAATAACTGTTTTTGTGAAAAAAAATTGAAAAACTATTTCATATTAAAAGACAAGATTGATGAACTATTTTTTGTGTGAAATTGATAATCTCTCTTCCACACTAATCTGGTAAAATTCTTAGTAAGTTCTTCATTTTCTTCTTCATGCTCTACTTCATCACTTTATTATTGGTTCTTTTTTTACTTCGTTGCTGATAACTCTTTTGTTTTTCAATGTTACTTGGAGTGTCTGAAATAATGGAGGTGTTTTTCATACGCAGATATAGAGGTATTTCTACACTCTATTTTTTTTCTAGGTTATGGAAGAGTAGTGATAAACCATCCGCACAAAGTGCCAAAGTTTTATCAATACAGCTATGAAGTACTACTACGTCGACAATCAATTTACAAATGAAAAAAATGTGAGTATATGATTTGATGATATCAGTCTCGACTTTTGTACTCTTTCAGAAGTTGTCGACTTTGATCTTTTGATTTGTTGAAATAAGAAGGGAACCCAATCTCATTTTTTCCTTTTTATTTTCACGGTTTGCAAATTAATTTTTTTTTGCGAAGAACTATAATTGTGATTTTTTTAGTTCCGTACCCCATGAATATGGTCATTAAAATATTGCCTTCTTTTCTAAAAAATACATATTTTAAATTTAAATGTCATAAAATTTGCAGCAGTAAAAAAATGGAGATCAATGATTAATGGAACACAAGGACGCTTGGAGTACTCAACAAATTTTTGTATTTCAATAAGCATTATGTTTTAGTTTTTTTCATTCATATCTTATTTCCCGCCATCCAGTCCCAGTCATTCACAACAAAAAATGAATTAAATCAAAAAATTCCCACATACGCATTGAAATAAAAAAAAATCATGAACGCATCATTAATTGATTGAAACCAGTGTTTTAAAAAGTGCACGACATAGTGTGCGATTGCGATTTTTTGTTAAAACGCGACATAACCCACTTTCATTTACGGAAAGCACAAATAGCGCGTGATTGATGACGTGGCCTGTGATTTTGATGAGTTTTTGCGCTATTGACGCTATTTAGCACTATTTGGGATCGATTTGGACATGAGATATTTTAATACACCAATAACAAAACTACATTTTTATATATTTTTTGTTTTTCTAAAACTTCAGAAAATATAAACTAGTATCTTAAGATAGTAATTGCCTATTTAGTTGTAGAAAATAAGGTTGTTTTCCAAAATGTTGAAATAAATGTGTTCAAATTAAACAGTTGTTTAAAATAAAACTCTTCAAATACTTTTCCTAAGTTTTTAATTTTCTAGAAAATTCAAAAACTACTTTAACATGTTTTTGACAAATTTTCGAAAATTCATTTGTCTTTAAAAAAATGCATTTAGATGCTGACGTACTAACCATGCCCTTATAATTGAATAACACCAATCAGTATATCAAAGTAATAATGGCATAAACATTTGAGTATGCAATACTCCCCGGGATTAAGAATTTGATTATAATAAATATGATCCTCAACTAAAAACCTTATGAGAGGTCCCGGACCTTAATCTAGGGTCCAAGTATGAGAGAGAGGAGATCAACCTTTCACTCAACAACTCCAATTGAAAATCAAGCTTTATGAATTAATCAAAGCCCATTGATCACTCATCCATGATTGTGCCAAGGAAATTGTAACCTTAAATAATCTTCAGTTCTTTATGGTAGAACCCATAGCAGTGAAGTAAGGACCTTATCAACCCCCACAACGTGTGATTATGAAAAAGAGGATTGTCAAAAGGGTCTAAGTCCAATATTAAGTACACAACGGGAGTGATTGTAGCTACCCAATGAAGATCCCATGAGGAAAAATCTACCTTAGTTATGCCTGTCAAGCCACAATATAGGGTTAGGACCCATAAGACATTTAATTGGTTCATCCTTAGTAGATCATTATGATAAGATCAAGGTCAAGGTCAATAATGATCATAAACATCCAACCGAAGGTTCTAAGAACAATCTAATAGATTTGTGGAAAGTAAAACAATATTCAACCAACCCCCACTCATGATAAATAGTTTGTGATGGAGAATTTAATGTAATTTAATTCTACTAACAACCATCACCATTAACCTACAACTCTTCCCTCCAGCACCTAACCCTTCTACTGCAGTGGAAGAGTTCAATCGTGGCCACCCATACTTCAAATTCACTTCCCAGCTTTCCCTAGCAGTTTCCTATACAATTAGAATCTAGAGAAGGTTGCAAGCATTGTATTTAAAGTTATTATTCATCATGGTACGTGTTAAAAAAAATATTTATCATTTATCAAGGATTTTGGACCACTATCAACTTTTACATTGTGTTCAAGAGATCGTATTTAGGTGTTATAGATCTTTCTTAGCCTCATGAATCGTAAATGTGTAATAAGTAGTTGGATAAGTTAATTAGATTCTTCATAATATCTATCTACTAATCACAAATATCTCATACCACTTTTTGTACACCTTATTTATAGTCTATGGTTGTCATGGTTGTATTATTTACATTCATATTGAATTTATCATAGATAACCACATTAAAAGGGAATGTGGGTACCTCAGTAAAGGTACCGAACCAGTATACATTGTGTCCTAATAATTTATACTTAATAATACCTCCTCCTACTCTCAGGAGGCATATTTGGCGAGGCTCAAGTCTAAAATAATTTTAGCACTATCAATTTGAAGCCATTTAGGGGAATGACTGATCTCTTAAATCATCAATAATAAGAAATTCCATTCATCGTGACCACCAATGATAAGATATTCAAGATCATAAATGTGATGGAATATCTCTATCCATGATAAAATAATACTCATAGTGGAAAGGTTCCCCCTTTCACCAACCCCAATCACACATGTACTACCTAGTAGTACCCCAACCTATTTAGGGGAAAATAAGGCCAAATATCCCAGATGAGGAAGATGAGGAGAGTCATTCCAAGGAGAAACAGGAGTTTCCCCTATGCCATAAAAATCTAAAACTTGGGTCCCAATAAAAGAGAAAATATATCTCCATAGAGATTAATATCATGGGGGCTCTGGGCCATTCAAGCTTGGGATAATGAGATTAAAAAGGTACAAGATTAATTATGTAACTTTATCAATCAGTATTTAGAACATATAACTAACATTATCGAGTTAGAACTTTAAGACTATTACCCTTTCTTCAACAAAGTACATCACTATGCTCTTCTCTCAAAGTGAAATATGCCCATCCATATAACCTTTTGAGGGGACCAAAGATCCTATAAGAACCTGGAAACATACAGTCACTCTTGTATTTATAAGTCACACCATCTGACGTGTTATGTAGAGATTTCCCAACCATTTTAAGGGGTATATCCAGGCACTGGTTTGCCAAACTCAAGCCTAGAACCATAAAAGGCCTTACTAAAGTGGTAGATCCTTTATATGTCACTTCTTAGAGCCTGGAAGATGTGAAATGGCCACTCCTTCTTCAAATTTATAAAAATAATCATGACTATATTCTATGGGAGTGTGAAAAAAAAGTTCAACATCGAGGCATTAGAGGTAGATGACCTTAAAGATACCATATGCATAGCTGTCGTTATTCTAAGACTCACATCCAAAGCCTTATTGAGGTCTTTTTAAAAATGGAATTTATCTACATGACTAAGGTGTTATAAAGATATAAAAAATGTATGAGTGATAAGGATTTCATCTCATTAAGAGACTCTGAACTCCATCATCCCTACAAGACTCAATAGGGTAAAGGGAAATATGTGCTTTCGTATATTAGGGGAACCACGTGAACAAATTTTTAGCCAAACCTAGTGGAAACCAAGAAAGAGGAAAGGAGAAGCGAACTTTAGTTGATGTCAACATCATCTCAGGAATATTTTCTAGAGGAGGAACCTTATCCTCATCCCAAAATTCCCATTTAAAGGATTTAAACCAAGTCTTCCTCTTAACAAAGCCTTGCGTTGAAGTCCTAAGGATGATTTTTTCGGAGGCTGACCTCACGCAGGTCTCCATACCTCATGATGGTCCTCTCATAGTCAATGTGATATTAGAATATCATCTTACACCATCTTCATGTACTCTTACAAAGCCATGGTCCTCACCATGAAAGACTTCCTAACAATCATTACTCCACATGTTTTCTTTAACATAGAAAAGACTGTCTTCGTCATCCTTCATCACTCTCAAATATATAGTTAGGGCTGAGAATTATTGTATCATCTTATGGAATTAATTTCTTATGATGGACCTTCCATTAACCTATAATATCATCATGATAATACCTTTACTCAAAAAGTTAGATGCGACCATCTCATCCAATACAGTTTTAATGCACTTCTGCACTTTGTTTGGGGTTGGATAGGTTTCTGGATATCAGAAAAAGGCTTGGTAATGTTACAATCTCACCATATGATACATGAATGGTTCCCTAGAAGTTCCTCAGGCCCTTAGTATTGCCCCTTAAATTTTGGCTGGAACCTAAGTTTAAATACCAATCCCTCATGAGGTTACTACCAATGCTCCTTGAACCTCAACTAAAACTGTAAGCTAAAATTTGCAGGAGGCAAAATTAATCCCAATCTTGAATTGTTAAACACGATTCATGAAGAAACATCTTTGTAAAGACTCTATATATTGGAATGAAAAATGCATGTTTTGTATGCATTGTTTAATATGATCCCCATATCTAAAGGGTTTTAATTATCTGATCATTGACTCTACAATATTGAGGTCTAAGTATCCCTGAATTTTAACTTAGTCTTGAGGTTCAACTATCATATACTTTAAACTCAATCTCAAGGTCTAGGTAACCTTAAACTTAGTCTTAAGGTCCAAGTACCCGTAATTTTAAACTAAGACTTGAGTTTAGGTACCCCTGAATCCAAACCTTATTTAGAACTCCAAAGGTTTTAAACTTGATTTTAAGGTCAAAATAATGCAAATTTTCTAAAAATGATAGGAAAGCTAAGGGTCAAGCACTATTCACTCTAAAAATGCTTAGGGACTGATCACCCCGACCACCACATTATTTAAAAACTCCTAGGAGGTTCACACACCTTTAGCTCTAATTTTTTAGTAAAGTTACATAGGTCCCGTCCTCAATTTCAAGATACATAGGGTTAAGGACTTTAAATTTTGCAACCTCAAGGAACTCTAAGGACATTAGCCTTATTTCCACTCCTATTTTTAAGGTCTTGTGACTCTTAACCTATCATTTTCTAGTCTAATACTTTGTAAACAATTATACTTCCTTGACACAAAAATTGAGGATGAGGACTATACCCTACTTGAAAATTTTCCCTGCAAAATTCTAAGGAAAAAATAAAATTTCTTATTTGATAAAGCACAAGAACAACCAAAGACTAACATGAATATGTACCATGTAAAGATGGAGAAAATAATATATTTTTTATTTAATAAAATATGTATTACGAGATGAGTGTTACGAAGAACAAAAAGTGAAAACTACATTAGAGGTGTAAGAGTACTTGTTTTCATTATCTCCTACTCTAGAGGATGTGTTAGAAGACTATTGTTGATCGTTATCCTTTAAGGTAGAGGTCGCAGCCTTCTCAATCACATCCTTAGCATCTCCATATTCTTCCTTCTTTTCATTTGATTAAGATCATGCCAGAGTGTAGTGACATCGTCCTTGTAATTAATAAACTCAGTAGCATAGTTGTATAGCTCAAACATTTAATCATGTATATATAACAAAAATGAGTCGGTTGTTCGAATGCCATAGCCATGTCGCTCGAATGACTTTAAATGTCGCTCGAACCTACTTCTTGCTACACATCAAACGAGCTTAGAAAACCAAAACAGTGTGACATCATTTGATAAAATACATCAAGCGAGCTTCAAATGAGACTTCGTGCGACATTGCATATCGTTTGGAGACTTCCTTCGAATGACTTTGTTATACCGTTTGAACGACATCAACGAAATAATTTTTCTTAAAACTCCTCCTAAACACTTAGAAAAAATTCTTTTGACAAAAAATGATGCCTCAGATGTTTAAAAATAGTTTAGAAAAATTATCCCAACATTTTAAATGAACTGTTAAAGGATTTAAACACAACCTTACCAAAATCTATCTCACGAAGGCTTGTTTGTTGAAGAATGTTTGATATTCGAGTCCGTCTTGATGCATAATTGAACTTGAACTTTTCTTCAATGGTTGTAGCGGTATACGACATACTCAAATGTAAACCGGACTATGTAAAATATGTCCTTACAAATCTCTACCTATGTCTATGCCGGTACAAACAAAAAAGTTACTAAAATTTCAATTCTTAAACTTTCTTCAAAAATCTTCAAGTTGAAATCTTCAAATCTTTAACTTTTCTTTGTCATCATTAGGGTGTGCAAAAGAATGATCTTCAACTTTTTCACCTACACACATGAGACAAGAGAAAAATACCTTTGTGACGTATCGAGTTTGAAATGAGATAAACATAAATCAAAACAACTTATCAAATCTCAAATCTCCCCCATAATTCAAACTCCCCCATTAAATCATAGTTCATTCTCCCCCTTTTTATTTGCCTGAAATAGACAAGGAAAAGAATAAATAAAAATAAGCATGGAGTGTCATGACAAGCAAAGAAAATCAACTACAATCATCAAGGATAAACTTGAAAACATTCACCAATTATTTTTGATTTTTTAATTTTTCAAGCAAACATAATTTACCAAAACATCATACATCATGAATTTACACTAAGGTAACCAAATAGTGAAACGGAATGAAGGGGTGTGAACATATTCAATAGGCAAATTAACTTAAACACACATAACAAATGTGCACGATGAAAATAGATACTCCTAACGAATGAACTTCACAATCATCCTTAGGTGCAAAAATTATTGAATTCAAATGACATCGACTTAATCAAATCAACAAATCAAAGTCTAAAATGATTTCCATACCAATAATGTCTAAAACTATTTAGCGCTTTTTCAAGACTTTGTCAGGACGTTCAAACACGTTGTTTACATATTTCCAACCAAACTCCCTTAAATATATATTTCTTTTTCAAGCTCTTTTGAGGGTTCTATTTTTTCTCAACTTGGAGAAATCCTACTGGCCCTCTCTTTGCCAACTTATTATTTTTATTGCCTTAATTTTTTCTCGAGCTTTTTAAATGGTGGTTTTCACGACGTGATTATTATTCACTCGCAGCCTTTTTCCATGTTCACTGATCATTTTTTTATATTAAACAAATTCCTCATGGGCAACGGTACTTACATGCACTCTTTCATTGTCAAGTTTTATCTCATTTGGTTCTTTTTAAAGACAAGATTGAGATGAAAACACTTGGACCAATAGGTGATAGATAAGTATAATAATCAAACAAGTACGTGAAATGTGCATTAAAGGAAATCATGACTCAAACATGTAAAAAGTGATCTCAATTTACATCTTAATAACTCCTAACGTTATAAAGCACGTGGATGAAATGATGTATCATCTTAAAACACTATCGAATAGTCACATGGATATAGAATGATGTTGCGACTTGGTCAATGTTATAAATGACTCTATTGAAGGTGATAGTGCCATCAAGGGCTTATTCAATCATCTCCATCATGAAGGGGCTCAGTGTTATAAATGCCTCTCTTAAAGGTGATAGGGCCATCACGGGCTTATTTAATGTTGGGAAAGGTGTACATCTATGAATCACTATAAATAATGAAATTATTTGAACCATAGATCTTAGTCTTTGGTCCAAATTCGATCACAAAGAGCCTAACAGGATCACAAATGTGTTGAAATGGATTTTGGTCCACTTTTCCACCTTATGAATCAAAAAAACTTCGTAGGAATTATTCACAGATCCTGAATCATCGGGGGCTCTTTCCAAGGAGTAGGCATACTCAGACTCAAGGTATTTCTTGATGATCAACTGACCACAATGAAGAAGAATCTATTTTTTCTTTTATTAGAGGTACAATGACCATCTCTTATAAACCCTTAACCACTTTCTTGGGTCCAAGTACCTCTAACATCACCATCTTTCTTCTTTTGGGCTAAAAAAGCATAGAAATGGGAGAATTGTTTCAAGGTCTTATTGAACTATACACCATTTGACACTCTGAATATTTAAATAATATCCATTAGTGGCCTCTAGGATAAGAACGTTACTAACAATCAAGGGTAGATTAAAATAACACCCATACTCCTGAAAGTGTTCATTAAAGCATACATACCTAGCACCTGAGAGCATGCCCTCTCACGGGGCTCAACGAAGATAAAAAATGTCATGACTATGATCTCGTACTTTCACCTCAAAGGATTGAGGACCTCAGCAGTGATAATCGAAGCCTAAGCAGACCTAACAAAAAATTTAGGTCCAAAGGACCTCGTTACTCCATGACCATGGTGTCATTATGTCTTACTAATGGGTTATCTTCAAAACGGTGGGAAAGAATAATCTTTTCCCCCATTATTAAACGAGTGACCTCCTTTGAGGTAGGGACACTCATCGCTAGAAGAGAAAGGCTTAATACTTTGGGAGAGGAATTATTTTCATTTGTAGAGGTTACTGAAGAAGATTGAAGGAAGAAGACAAAGATAAAAATGGAGATAAAGTTTAAGAATTCATAGTTTTATAAGAGTGATTGGGAAAATGTGTGAATAGTGGTGAGATTTTATAGACCAACGAAAACTGACTTACCCCTCTCAAGAATGCCAACAGTTTAATTAGACTATCACTCCAACTGCTTCACTATAACGACTAGTTTACCCCATTAAACCTCTTTTAAAATAGAATCCTAACATAATATACTCCAATACCCTACATTATTTTCCATAACTATTTCCCCTTCTATGGTTATGAAAGAAACAATAGGGGATACTAGTGATACCAAATGTGATTCATCGCTACAAACCTTAGGAAGAGGTCTAAGACTTAAGTCGGTATCTAAATATGATAGAGAATACCTCATCCATGCACTTAAAAAATCTAGATTAATTTTGAGCTAAGTCACTTGAGCCGAAACCCCTTAAGGACTCATCCATTATTATTTCAAGGCTATTATAACCTTCAACAGAATTCATTTCTCAATAGTGAAACTTATAACAATGAAGTAAATTTCTCAACAAGCCCCTACAAGATGTGATTATGAAAAAGTAGATTGTCAAAGGGGTGGGGTCTCAGTTTAGTATAAAGTTCCCACACCTCGGGGTAGTGATTGCAAAATCTGAATGAAGTATCTTTGAGGAAATACCCACCTCATTCATCCTCCTTCAACCATAACAAGGAGTCTAGGCCCACTCGTATATAACTGGTTCATCATTTTTAATTCATTTTGGCAACCTCAAGCTCAGGAATGCTAAAAATGGTTAGGCAAAGGTTCCCAAACCAATCTAGCGCGTTGGTGGAAAGTATAAACATTATTCTACAAACCCCCACTCACTATAAAATTTTAATGTTCCATAAACCCCCACTCACCATAAAATTTTAATGTTCCCAACAACCATCTTCACTAATTATTAACTCTTTCCATTATTACACAACCATTAAATTATAGTTGAAGAGACTAACCATGTTTGCTTATGCTTCAAATATCACTTCTCTACTACCCCAACAATTGGCTATATAAGGGGAGCTTGGGAAATATTTTAAGCATCAAATTTCAAGTCATTATTGATACACACAAGTGTTAAGATAAATATTTATTGTATGTCAATGAGCGTGGACCACTTTTATCTCTTACAATATCTTTAAGACATCGTATTTAGGTATTCTAGCTTTATGTTAGTCTCGTGAGTCCTAAGTATGTAAGAAGTACTTAAAAAATCCAATAGTTTGCTTCCTAAGAGTTGTTTGCACATTATAAACACCTCAACCCCTTTTTTGGCCACCTTAGCTGAAGTCTAAGGTTGGTCATACTTGTATCATTCACTTACATATTGAATATATCATTCAAAAATAGTCAAAAGTGGACATAGGTTCCTCATTAAAGCTATATATACTTGTTTCCTTATAATTCCTACTTAAGAACACTCATCCTATTCTTAGGAGGCATATTTGGTGAGACTGAGGTCTAAATGTATTTTATCATGATCACATTATATGTAACATATTCAAACCTACGAAATTTAATAACTATCAGTATACAAACATGGAATTTCACTTGTGGTCTTATTCAATACAATCATGGTGTACATATATAATTTCCTTTGAATTATTAGACAATTTCCTAAACCATTGGACAAGAACTTTTCATGAATACCAACTACAAAGATTTTACATGCATCTATATCGTTAGGATGCCAATTCATATGTAGTTTGTTTCTCAATTAAATTATACTAGAACCTCAATTCTTATCTTCCATGAGTAAGTTGAACTCTACTCACAAGAATTCCAAACGTGTATAATTTACTAACATAACATTATATTTAAAAATAAGTATAAAGCATTCCCATATTTAAATTTCCATATTATAAGAATAATTAAACGTCTTTTGAATTACACATATTAATTAAACCCTAACAGTATCTGGGTGTTAATAAATAAATAGGCTTCCTCCACACTGAATGTTCTAATCAACATGTTCTTTTAGTGCAATGCCAAAGGTGTTTTATGGCATCATAGATAGAGGCCAAATAAATTGAAAAAAATGTAGAAATTTTTTTATTGAAATGATTTTATGTGCTGACTGGGTTAAAAAGAAAAGGAACGTGGTGCAAAATAATAAAAATCTAAAAGTAACCAAAAAATTAATGTGAAAATAATGGTACTTAGCAGAAATATTTAATGAGTAATTGGAGCCCTAAAATGCATCACTTATAATCGAAAGCCACTTACCAAGAAAGAGATGACTACTGTATCTATGGATGATGGTGAAAGCTCACGGATATAGATGGCATTGGTAAACTCCGAGATTAATGAAAATTTAATTATGGATCTTAGTTCTCAAGAAAAGATTTATGTTATAAATGATGATTACAAAATGGAATTTGGTGCTTCTATTCCCAACTTTATCGATCACGGGTTTTTTAGGATTAAACAAACTATACTAAGTCCTAGAAGGGTGAATATGACTAAATTGCCTTTAATCGAAACTATTCTTATTTTTCCCCAAATTAGTTATTTTCAATGTTATACATAGAAAAAATATTTTAATTGTTTTGATAAATCTAAGGGAAGAGATATCAACATGTCTTCAGTGTTTGAATTATTCTTTCTAATTATCCATCAATTTAAGGATGAAAAGTCGTGCTTATATGAGGTTTGGTGCTCATGGCGTGTTGTAGTGCTTGCCAAAATCATCCAACAAATCGAGAATCACGGTCTGATACTATGGATAAAGGTACTCCATGGAGTATAATAATCTTTCAAATATAGTTCAATGAGTCACTGGAAAGAATCGATAGTTTTGACTCGTAGAAAATGTCTTGATTTGGTCAAGTAGTCTATGATTACCTAAATTGAGTTATAACCCTAATATCTTATAGGTAAGACACTAACAATGACCATCGTAATATGATCCCATTTCCATTCTGGGATAGGAAGTGGTTGTAATAATCCTTTTGTTAATAGGTCAGGCATTTTGCTACAAAATTAGTGACATTATGTTTCATTCCTTACCAACAATATTGTCTTTTGAGATCGTGACACAACTTCGTGTTTCCTAGATGTATGATGAATTTTGAGTGATGAGCTTCTTGTAACACTTCTTCTTTTAGAGAGGAATCTAACGGTACGCATAATTGATTTTTAAATCTCAATCCTCCCTTATTTATAAGTCCAATCTTTCTTTCCTTCTCATTTTCCAAGTTTTGTTACTCAGTTTTGAGGAAAGTGTTATCTAGTTGTTGTTCAACGAGTTTTTCTTAAGAGTAGGATATGCAATAATGTTTCAAAGAAAAAGTGGAACTTTTGTATTTTCTCTCGGTAGCTGATACCCTTTAATCCTAGTCATAACCTCGTTTAAAAACATTCATGTCAACTTTCTTCGTACATAAAACATCTCTAGATTTTTAACGCAAAAATAATTGTGGAAATTTCCAAATCATGGACTAGATAGTTGCATTCATGAGTCTTTAACTGACAAGACCCATATTCTATTACCTTTCCTAGTTGCATAAGTACACATCTCATAATCAACATCACCAGAAGGTATAGTGAGTACAGAGGTTGCAGTCAATTTATCCTTCAGGGTTTGGAATGATTGTTCACATTCGTATCTCCATTAGAATCGTGCATCTTTGCGAGTTAATTTCATTAATGGTAACAAAATCTATAATAATCCTTCCAAAAAATGTCTATAATAACACGCGGGGCCTAACAAACTTCAACTATCCGTCACAGTAGAAGGTCACTGCCATTCTACAACGGCTGTGGTTTTTTCTCTAACTTATACTCCCAACTCGGTGATGACATGACCTACAAATTTTACTTCTCTCATAAGGAAATCACATTTACTTTTATTTGCTTAAAAGTGGTGTTGACGTAGTGTCACAAGGACAATTTGTAAATGCCTTTTATGGTATTCCTTACATTTGGATATACTAGAATATTGCCTATAAATATGATTACAAATTGTTCTAAGAAAGGGGGTATACTCAATGCATTAAAACCATAAAACCTTCAGGTGCGGGCATTAGTCGAAATGACATAACCAAAAATTCAAAATGTCCGTATCGAGTTTGAAATGTAGTCCTATGTATGTCTTCTTCTCTAATCCATAGTTGATGATAATCAGATGTTAAATCAAATTTTGAAAATGCCTTAGATCCTTGTAGTTGATAAAATAAATCACCTATGCTAGCTAACATATATTTATATTTTATTGTTATTTGATTTAACTTCCGGTAGTCAATACAAAAGAGAAATGTTCCATCTTTCTTCTTCGCAAATAATACTGGTGCTCCCAAAGAGGATACACTAAGATGGATAAACCCTTTTTCTAACAACTCATCTAATTGTGTCATAAATTCTCGTAACTCTAAAGGTTCCATTCGATAAGGAGGTGAGAGATAGGGAATGTATTTGGTAATAGGTAATTACAAAATTAATTTCTCAGGAAAAACATCATCATACTTGTATAAAATTAAAAGACATTCATATGACATATTACACATAAATCTTGAGTGTTTCCCTTGAAAATAGAATGTTTTTTTATTTTAGGCTTTCTAAAAGTCACTCTCTTCCTATAGCAATCAATATGACCAAAATTTGATGACAGAACATCCATTATAATGATAATATTGAATCCTTTGATATCTAATACTACCAAATCAATGGTAAGAATTCCAGTGCCTATATCTATCGTGCATTTGGTACAAACTTGATTGATTAGTACTATGATTCTAGTAGTCATTCCTACATATAGAGGATAATCGAAAGGACAGGGCATTGATTTTAGTAATTCTATAAAATTATTACTACTGAATGAGTTCTTAAATCTAGAATCAATTTATATATGTTCCTAAATATTTTGAAAAAAGACATTACCTTCGATGGCATCATGATTATTTAAGTCCGCATTTTGTAAGATTGCAAAAGTTCGACCCTACATCCTATATCATTGTTATCGTCTCCTTCCATGCATGAATCTGAGAGAGTATGCGCTTGCATTCAATTGAGAAAATTATACATTAAACACCTTTTAACTCAAACAAACCCTAAACATGCAACTAGGAGTGATTTAATTAAGAAGTAGATCATGAAGATTAATCAAACACACACAATTGAGGAAAAATCCCCCAAAGGGGCAAAACCATTTATTTTCATTATAATATTTTAATTGTACAATTCGGATTACAATGAAAATACAAGTGACTAAGAATTACGCTCAGGTGTCAGATTCTGTAGTCGACGGCTGGAGATATCCTTTTCTAGTAGGGCTGCAATGAAGAAGAAGAACGGTCTTCTCCATAATGGTATGAACAGCAAAAGTGCATTCCTGGGTTGCAAAGTGATTCACGAGTGTTTGGAAATTTGTATGAATAAAAAATCTAGAGTCTTGGTACTCAATAGGTGAAGACTTAGAGTTTTTGTACTCTGAAAATCGTGTATGGAAGTCTTAGAAAACCACTTCCCGTAGTGGGTTTATAAAGGAAACGTTTAGCTTAGAAAATCTGACCACGATCTACTAAAGATTATCCCAGGCGAACCGGTCCGGGTCTGAGGCGGATCGGTCCGGGTAGGCGGACCGGTTCTTTATATTTCTGGCTTTTTCGGTTCGCTTGCGGTCCTGGGTGTACTGGCTTTTCAGCAGGCGGATCGGTCCGGGTCTGAGGAGGACCAGTTCGCAGGCGGATCAATTCTTTTTCCAGGGCGGACCGGTCCGGCCTGTCAGACTTTGATTTGTCTTCTTCTTTTGATATTCGGATCCGTTGATGAATGTATGAATCTTTGAATTTCTTCAACGGTGTAACGACGTAAGACATAACAAATTGATAATGGACAAAAAATGTCCTTATAAATATCCCCTTATGTCTATGCCGGTACATACATAAAAACAAACATCTGAATTATCAACCAACTAAAAATGCCTATACAAATCTACCCTTCCATGAACCCAAAACTGGAAAGATACAATTGAATAAGACTTCAACGTTTTCCCTTTGAATCTTCAGGAATCTCAACACTTTTCTCATCAGGGTGTGCAATCCAATGATAATCCATGTAGTACCTACACACATGAGAAAAAGCAAAATACCAAGTGACGTATCGAGTTTGAAATGAGATAAACAGATATGCCAATATGCTAATTGGTGATAAACAACTCAAACTCACTCCCCCTTAATGTGATAATTCTTTCTCCCCCTTTTTTATGATGTCCCCAAATAGAACAAATGAGAGAAATAAAGCAAACAAGCAATGACGGGGTGTCATAAGGAAATACACAACTATTTTTTGAATTTTTCAAAAATTTTCAAACAAAATCACACCATGAATGAACACAAAGCAACCAAGTCGATGATAGCGTTAATGAATGGGTGTGAACATAATTCGATAGGAAGATCAATGCATACAAACAAGACATATGTGCACGACGAATATCAGATACTCCTAACGAATGAACTCAAAGTCTTCATTTGGTGTAAAAAAATGGAAATATAAGATATTGACTCAATCAAATCAACAAATCAAAGCGAAAAATGATTTCTACACCAATAACGTCCAAAACTTTTTATGCTTTATCAGGACTTTCAAGGAAGTGCAAACCCGTTTATATTCTCCAACCAAACTCTCTCAGATATAATTTGTAATACCCCGTATTTCTGATTATTCCATTTAATTAGATTGGAGAATTAAATGAGAAAATATCGTCTTGATTTAAATTACATAAGAGTAGTAATTTAAAGAGTTTTATTTAAAATTGTAATTATGGTAAATAGTTACTTAACGTGTGTAGACCGTGTTGGGGTGAGAACGAGTAATATTTTTTAAGTGACTCAAATGATAATTTAGAGGTCGCCAATGAGTCCGGAAGGGTCAAATTAGTCAAAATAGTATACCCGGGGGTACTAGTTGAGTCCCGGGGCAATTTTGGACTAAACCGAGACCGTTCGGGGGCATTTTGGTCTTTTAACATAAGAGGGTATGGAGACCTACGAAATTGAGAGTTTTATATCAGCCGTATGATTGATGAATTAGGGTTAGAACACACATGTCAACACCAATACCATTAGAGAGAGGAGAGGCACCACTTTCTAAAGCAAAAAGAAGATTTGGGAAGGATTCAAAGGGGTTTCTACCATCAACTTGTTGGGGAAGAAGGATTGAAGATGAAGATCATCAATCATCAGTAAGAACCACGAAATCAGACCCTACTGATCATAAGGCAAGTTGTTTATTGCAAAAATTTATAAAGTTATAATACCCATGTGTAGGGTTTTTGAATAGTTTTTGTTTAAATCAATATTTTGATTGGAGAAAGATGATATTTATGCATGTTGGGATAGGAATCGCATGTAGAATGATTTAAACTATGTAGAGGATTAATATTTAGATTAGACTTGATGATTTTCGGAATAAAAATCTGGATTTTGGATGATAATATGGGAAGAACACCATAACTAGGGTTTCAAGAAATTCTGGGTCTTAATTCATTATTTCTTTAAAGTAATTGGAGTTTTGATGTAAATGACAGGTTAGAAACTGTCCTAGTATATGTGGAAATATGTTAGGATCGTTGGGTAAAAGTTTGGTGGACAATAATGGAGTTTGGAAATTTGTTAATGGAGGAGAGGTTCAACGAAGAAGACAGACTGCGTCTGTCCCTGTTCGATCGATCCGGAACTATTGATCGATCGACTATGTCGATCGATCGAACCCGGCCGTCGATCGATCGACGCAAGCTGTTTTCCCGAAAATTTTGTGTTTAATCCTTCGTTGAGTTCGGGAATGAATGGGTATTCTAGGTTTTACATTATACTGATATGGGAGTAAGAATAAGACCAGTAGGTATATTGTTGAGGTCCAATAAGGCCATTGGGTGTAGGGCTTGGATTATGGACCGAGGAGAATAATCCGATTTAGTAGAGTATCGGGGACTTCGAAAATTGAGTTACGGGGCGAAGTAAATTCAATTTAAGTAATAGACCAGTAGGGTAAGCAATAACTACTGAAAATATATGTAAGGGGTAACTAGGACCCTTAGGATTGTGTGAATACTCAATAAATACGATTAATGAGATAAATCGTAAAGCGAATATTGTACGGTAAATATATGAGATTAAAATATTACGTACGTATATAATTAATAGGTCGGGCATGTACCTACTGAATTATGTGATCTTTTAGGTAGAGAGATTATACCTAAATTAATTATGTTAGGGTCGATGAGACATTCCGAACTAACATAAAGTTATTATAAGTTTGGGATCAATGAGAAATACCGAACCAAACTTTGAACTGGTGTCGCGATGAGAGAGTCTCGAACCAGAATATGTGTATATATATATTTTAAAATAATTGGGGTCGATGTATCATGACGAACCAATTCTTACTTAGGGTCGATGAATCATTCCGAACCAAGAGTCCTTTATGTGTAAAAAAAGGGGCAAAATAGCAGTGACTATTACTTAGTATATATTGTGTGTGAAATATATATACCTGATGATATTCTACTCCTGTGTATTAGTAGATTGATATATTATGTATTTAAAGATACATAATGAATTGGTAGTTAAGTAGTGAAACTTAATTACGAAATGAACCTTTAGATAGAGAAAATCTATTTAGTAATTCAAGTAGCGAAACTTAATTACATAAGTGGGAAAGTCAACAATGGTGAAAATTGTAGTAATTTTAGTAGTGAAGGTAAATGAGAAGTCTTGAAAAATAACATAGATGAAATGTTACTTGAGAATTAATTAACATACGCGAGATGTTAGTAAAACGGTTGTACTGTATGGGCGGTACTGGAACTTGGGTACAGATAAGTTCAGTTTACTACTTTGGTTTTGGTTAGTTTGAGAAGTATGGCTAGACAAACTAAGTGTGGAACGTTAGGTGTGCACCAAAGATGAGGGGTGAGTTAACTCAAGAGAGTGTACGAGAACCTAACATGTGTAATCAATAACCGCATTTTATATTGTGATAAACGCTTGCTAAATATTTTCAAATTGTTTTGAGAACTAACTCTTGCAATAAAATATTTTCAAAACCTTTTAGGTGTCCAGCCACAGGGATGCCATGTGTGATGATTCCATTCCAGACTCGGAGCTGTAGCACAGTGGATGCTTACAAGATTTGACTAGACGATATCTCTCATTCAGATCTAGCACAGGATCTCGCACTCTTCTATGTATGGACTTGTTGTCCGGTATTAGTCTCAGATATTAGATTCAGACCAGTGGTTACTCTATTGTTGTTTGGGATTTTTTAGCCGATGGTTTATTCGGTAATACTTTTGTTCTGTTGTACTATTACTTTGTTGTTTGAATTATAGTACATGATTAATTGTACTTTGTTCCGCATGATTGATTTATCTGTTTTAAGAAAGATAAAATTTGGCACCGGTCTAATTTTACTTAGGGTATTAGTAATTAAAAAGTTTTCGACAGTGATGCTAAGAATGAACCATTTGAGAAACCTGTTTTAATTTAATGAAGGCCTGATCACCCGATGTTTAATTAGGCGGGGTGTCACATAATTTTGAATAGAGGCTTTCTAAATTCTCAAACTTTGGAGAATTGATGGTGAAACCTAAGTGGCCCATATTTGGCATGTATTGCTTGTTATTGCCTTTAAATTTTTCGGGCTCTTTTAACCTCTTTGGACCTCAGATATTAAAGTTCCTCCATTTTTAGGTCCTTTTTAACGGTAGATTTTGCGCAAAGGATAGATGAATACCTTTCGCAGCCCTCCCCGTTAGACAAAAACACACAGTCTCACCAAAACGGTTTTTACATGCATTCCAATCTTGTCAAGTTTTATTGCATATTGAAAGTTGTATAGACAGAATTAAGATGGAAACACTCAAGCCAATATGAGATAGACAAGTGCAATAATCAAATATAGC
The DNA here is from genome assembly GCA_949130495.1 of Sambucus nigra. Taxonomy (NCBI): domain Eukaryota; kingdom Viridiplantae; phylum Streptophyta; class Magnoliopsida; order Dipsacales; family Adoxaceae; genus Sambucus; species Sambucus nigra. The sequence continues at coordinate 283,476,929 of OX422207.1, read as the reverse complement.
CGTGCATGTGTGCAACAAAGGATATATGAGTCAAACATGTAGGAAGATATCACTAATTACATCTCAAAGACTCCAAACAATGTAAAGCACATGGATGAAATGATGTAGCCTCTCAAATCTCTATCAAACATCCACATGGATATATGGAATGAAGTTGTGACTTGGCTATCTTAAATGCTCATCCATAAAAGGAGCAAAAACAGAAATCTTTTTGGATTTTTCAAAAATTTTATCAAAATAAAATATTTTTGTGCTTTTCTTAAAATTTTTCTTAAAGGAAAATATTTTTGTATTTTTCAAAAGAAATATAAAAAGCAAAAAGAATAAATAAATACCTGTAGAACTAAGCAATGATACATATAAAACAGACTAGCAATAGGAAGCATATGATATGAACATGAAGAAGCATCCTATTCTAGACATAGACCAACCCCTCAGTCAACTGTGCAAATCCCCAAAGACTTCCTAAGACTCTCAAATCTAAGGGTATCTAAAGGTTTCGTGAAAATGTCGGCTAACTGACGGTTAGTGGGAACAAATCTCAGGGATACAGTGTTCTCCTCAACTAACTGACGAATAAAGTGCTCACGTATCCTGATGTGCTTTGTGCGCGAATGCTGGACGGGATTGCGGGATATGTGAATCGCGTTCGTGTTATCACAAGAAATGATCATGGTGTCCTGTAAAATCCTATAATCCTCCAACATTTGCTTCATATTGCGTGCAATAACTCCCGGCGGCTATGTACTCAGCCTCCGCAGTGGACAAAGAGATGGAATTTTGCTTCTTGCTTAGCCAGGAGACAAGAGAAGAACCAAAATAGAAACACCCACCAGAAGTGCTCCTATAACCATCTACATCCCCGACCCAATCGACATCCAAATAGGTGGACAAACGGTCATCGGTATCAAAGGAATACTAACTACCGTATGAGGGTGTCCCACTCACGTATTTAATAATACGTTTTAGAGCAAGTAAATGTGACTCTTTTGGGGACGCCTGATATCGTTCACAGACTCCAACACTAAAGGCTATATAGGGATGACTGGCAGTCAAGTAGAGAAGACTACCTATCATACTCCGATACAAGGTTTGCTCTACGTCCTTGCCTGAAGTGTCCTTACTAAGCTTGGTAGTGGTACTCATAGGTGTACGTGCATGCTTAGCGGAGTCTAAACCAAATTTCTTCACTAGGTCTCTAGCATACTTGGATTGGGAGATGAACATCCCATTCTCTAGCTGACGAACCTGGAGACCAAGGAAGAAAGTAAGCTCACCAACCATGCTCATCTCAAACTCACTTTTCATCTCCTCTTCAAAGTGATGAGCATGTTGAGAGCATGTGGATCCAAAGACTATGTCATCCATATAGACTTGCGCAACCAAAATAGCACCGTCATCTCTCCTGACGAACAACGTCATATCTACTCCCCCTCTCTTGAAGCCACGAGCTAAGAGATCGGAAGTAAGACTCTCGTATCAAGCACAGGGTGCTTGATTCAAACCATACAAGGCTTTCCTCAGATAGTAAACGTGCTCTGCGTGCTGTGGGTCTTCAAACCCTTTTGGTTGTTCCACGTAAACCTCCTCCTGTAGAATGCCATTCAGAAAGGCACTCTTGACATCCATCTGATATAACTTGAAGTGCAAATGACATGCGATGGTGAGCAGAAGACGAACGGACTCAAGCCTTGCAAGAGGAGCAACCCCAAAGTCTACACCTTCTATTTGTGTATAGCCTTGAGCGACCAACCTAGCCTTATTTCTGATTATGGTACCATTTTCATCCCTTTTATTCTTAAAAATCCACCGGGTACCTATCACATTAGTCTCACTAGGTCGAGGGACTAGTTCCCAGACATTATTATTTTTAAACTGAAGCAACTCTTCCTGCATAGCAGATATCCAGTGTTCATCCTTGAGTGCTTCTTTATGATTTTTGGCCTCGACGTTGGACGTGTAGAAAAAGTGGCTAACGACGTTCTCTAGTTGAGTACGAGTCTTGACCCCAAGAGTGGGATCACCAAAAATGGCAGAAGGGTCATGACTCTTGAGAACCTAAGCAGGTGTGTCCCCTAGCATAGGAGTAGGGTCCACAGAGTGTGAGAGAGGGACAAGTAAATCACTGTTAGAAAAGTCCTCATCCTCACACTGAAGGTTAGGATCAATAACCGTCGAAGGTTCGCCATCTTGCACGGTGACGTTTATTGATTCCATAACCTTAGAGCTCTTCAGGTTAAAAACTCGGTATGCTCTACTAGTCGATGAATATCCTAGCAATATTCCCTTGTCACTCCGGGAGTCAAACTTTCCTAATTGCTCTCTATCCCGTAAGATGTAGCATTTACTCCCAAAGACACGAAAATATGAAAGGTTGGGCTTCTTGCCAGTCCACAACTCATAAGGAGTCTGAAGTGTGTGTGGATGCAAATAAACCCTATTCACCGTGTGGCATGCAGTAGACACTGCCTCTACCCAAAATCTCCTAGAAACTTTATGACATAGAAGCATAGATCTAGCCATCTCTTGGATCGTTCTATTCTTTCTCTCAACAATCCCATTTTGCTAAGGAGTTCTCACAGCAGAAAACTCATGTTTGATCCCGAGGCTATCACAGTAAAGATCTACCTTTGCTTCTGTGAATTCAGTGCCATTGTCACTACGCATCCTGTTAATAGTGACACCGTGTTGATTTTGCAGGACACGACACTTGGTCGTTAAAAATTCTATAACATCAGATTTCTCTCTCAGAAAACCTATAATGGAGTACCTGGAGAAATCGTTTACCATTACTAGGATATACCTCTTACCACCTAGACTCTCGGTACGAGTGGGATCCATAAGGTCCATGTGTATAAGCTCAAGAACACGAGAGGTGGTAATGGAATGTAACTTCCTATGGGGACCACGAATTTGTTTTCCCATCTGACAGGGTCCAAAAACCGTCGAAGTTGGCCTTCCAAGAGATGGTAAGCCACGTACTAGGTCCTTTCTAGCTAAGCGACTGAGATCTCTAATATTTATGTGACCTAGACGTTGGTGCCACAGATCCATAGGAGTGATCGTGGCACTGTTGCAGACAAGTGAGGATATGGGATCAGTCCCATAACAATTATCCTCTGTCCTCACCCCTTGCACTAATAGTTCACCGGCTTGATTATAGACCTTACAAGTGTCCCGGTCAAACTTTACTGCAAAGTCATCGTCGCACAGCTGGCTAATGCTGAGAAGGTTTGCTTTCAAACCTTTGACGTACAAAACATTTTCTAGCTCAGGAAAACCAGGTAACTCGATAGTACCTCGTCCTATAATGCTAGACTTGCTCCCATCTCCAAAGGTGACTCTGCCGTCCTGATAATCCTCAAGAGATGTAAAAAATGAGGCATCACCTGTCATATGTCTGGAGCACCCACTGTCAAAATACCACTGTGAGGTATTATGTGATATGAGAGCAACATGAACAACAAAAGCCTTTTTATCTTTCTTAGGTACCCAAGAGGTGGTGACCTTTTGTTTGCCTTTGTTGTTGTTGGTTTCAGCTGGAATGTGAGAATCATTCACTAACGGCAAGGACATCCGTCGGAATTCTTCCATCAAACTCTGAGATGTGGAAGCTAAGAACTCAACTCGCTCTCTCAGACTAGAAAACTCATCAGTATGACGTGGTGGAGCAGTAGTACGTCGTGTCCGAGCCATATTATAGCAAAACTCCCTGAGGTGGCCTTTTCTTTTGCAATAAGTGCAGAAGAACACAGTCAAAGGCGGACCTTGTTTTGCTTTTCTTGATCGAACTCTCCTTCGAGGTTTTTGACGATGACCATAAGGAGTAGTATTAAACTCAGGAACTGGACCAGGTGCAATTTGAGAGGTGGAGCCACCATCATACCCAATTCCCTGCCGATCTTTAAAACCTAAAGCGGCGCCGAGGAGCATCTTTCCCATCTTCCCAGATCTGTCCTCGATTTGTACATTGACTTCCCGTGCTTTCTCAAGATCATGAGTCAGCTGGGCAACAAGGGCTTCAAGTTTCTTCCGAGTCTCCACGGAGGAATGGAGCTGACTCGTAAGACTAGCCACTTGTTTAGTTAAGTCCCCCCTCTCTTTCTCAAAAATACTCTCTCTCTCTCTCTAAACAAACTCTATTTCTCTACACAGGCAGATTCTCTCTCTCTCAGGGCGGTGAAGGTGGAGGACTCTCTCTCTCTCGACTTTCTTAAATCTTCCTCTAAGCCGGTGATCTTAAGAACTAGCGCTTTATAATATTTTTTAGTTTTAAATGACTCAGAATATAACTCAGCATAGGCGCGTTGAATATCACTCTCGCTCTCACTTGAGTCATCCTCCCCCTCACTCACATCGTTCTCACTATCGAGGTGTCCCTGTGAATCATCATCCTCATCGTTGTGAAGATAACTAGGAGTGCTCACTTGACTGGCCATGAATGCGGTGAAGTTACACTCATGCGGTGACTCATCTCCTGAATCCACCGTCTTGACATCACTGTCGTCGCTAAGAGTTGCATTAAGGACAACTTTCCCTTTTTCTCTATTCAGACGAGTGGCACACTCAAAGGCTCTATGACCCCTACCATCGCACTCAAAGCATCTCTCACTTTCTTTCTTAGGAGGATTTTTGGAAACTTTTTCCTTTTTCTTTTCAAACTTATTTTTCTCAAATTTCTTTTTATCGTTAAAATTGCCATTTTTCTAAAATTTGAGAATCCTCTTGAAATTTTTTGCAAAAAGAGCCAAATCATCTAAGTCAAAATCACACTCAGAATCTGACGTGTCAGTCTCTCTCTTTCTAGATGACTCTTCCCTCTTTCTAGCCGACCCCTCACTCTTTTTCTCTTTGGCATTAAGTGCAATTCCCTTATCTTTAGACCTAGCAGTTTTAGGGAACATATCAATTTCATAAGTTTGCAAATCTCCTACAAGTTCTTCCAATTTTAGCGTATTTAAATTGCCCATAGAATTTAGCACAGTGACTTTAGGGATAAAACGCTTAGGCAAAGAATGAAGAATCTTTTTGACAACTCTAGCATTAGGAATATGTTCACCAAGATTAAAGCTAGTATTAACAATGTCAGAAAGTCTAGCATAGAAATCATCAAAACATTCAGTCTCATGCATGGTGATGGTTTCAAATTGAGTTGTCAAATTTTACAATTTAGACTCTTTCCCAGCATTTGTTCCTTCATGGGTGAGTTGTAAAACATCCCATGCCTCCTTTGACGTGGTGCACGTCATGATACGTCGGAACTCATAGGGAGTGATGGAACCGGAAATAGCACTCAAACCTTTAGAGTTAAAAGAAGACCATCTAAATTCATCTTCAGTCCAAGAGGTGACAGGTTTTAAATTAGTCACATTTTCCACAGTGACGGAGGGAGGTGTCCACCCTCTTTCAACTAAAATCCAAACCCTTTCATCTATGGCTTTTAAAGACGACCTCATTCGGGTTTTCCAATAAGCATAATTTGTCGCGTCAAAAACAGGTAATTTATTATATGATTTCTCCATTTGAACACGCACTTTTCAAAAATCAATTTTTTTCAGAAAAATGATATCTTAGAAAAGATTTTACGGAAAATAGGAATACGCGATAGATTAGCGTAATCTTCTCTGATACCAATTTGAGAGAGTATGCGCTTGCATTCAAATGAGAAAATTATATATTAAACACCTTTTAACTCAAACAAACCCTAAACATGCAACTAGGAGTGATTTAATCAAGAAGTAGATCATGAAGATTAATCAAACACACATAATTGAGGAAAAATCCCCCAAAGGGGCAAAACCATTTATTTTAATTATAATATTGTAACTGTACAATTCGGATTATAATGAAAATACAAGTGACTAAGAATTGCCCTCAGGTGTCGGATTCTGTAGTCGGCGATTGGAGATATCCCTTTCCAGTAGGGCTGCAATGAAGAAGAAGAACGGTCTTCTCCACAATGGTATGAACAGCAAAAGTGCATTCCTGGGTTGCAAAGTGATTCACAAGTGTTAGGAAATTTGTGTGAATAAAAAACCTAGAGTCTTGGTACTCAATAGGTGAAGACTTAGAGTATTTGTACTCTGAAAATCGTGTATGGAAGTCTTAGAAAACCACTTCCCGTAGTGGGTTTATAAAGGAAACGTTTAGCCTAGAAAATCTGACCACGATCTGCTGAAGATTATCCCAGGATAACCGGTTCGGGTCTGAGGCGGATCGGTCCGAGTAGGCGGACCAGTTCTTTATATTTCTGGATTCTTCGGTTCGCTTGCGTTCCGGGGTGTACTGGCTTTTCAGCAGGCGGACCGGTCTGGGTCTGAGGAGGACCGGTTCGTAGGCGGATCGGTTCTTTTTCCAAGGCGGACCGGTCCGGCCTGTCAGACTTTGATTTCTCTTCTTCTTTTGATATTCGGATCCGTTGATGACTATATGAATCTTTGAATTTCTTCAACGGTGTAACGGCGTAAGACATAACAAATTGATAATGGACAAAAAATGTCCTTACAGAATCCTTGTGGTTGTTGATTAGAAAAAAAATTCTTTTGGAACTAGGAACCTTTTTTTGGGAACGTAGAATGGTAATTTCTGAAATTGGAAGCTCTACCTGGGTTTTTTGGGGGAGATTGAAAAATCTTGGTATTGGGTTTGCAAAATCTTAAGTATTGGGTCCTGATGTGACCCGATTCATTACATGTATGACAACAAATTGGGGCTCTTCTATCCTTATGATTAATATGGCTAAACATTCGACCATCCTCACCATCAACTGATCTCTCGTTGATTCAGAAATATATGTCTTAAAAAAATCTCTTCAAATTGTACCCAAGTCAATCCCTCGGTATTATGAATACGCCCAACAAATTTCCACGAATGGTCTCCTTCGCCTTCGAAATTGTAAGTTGTCAAAATTACCTAAGTTTGGGTAATATTCCTACTCCATTCAACAATCTAAATATTTACGTAAACAATTTATCTGTCTCGTTTTCTCTTGGTTTTCCATAGAATGTTAGGCGTCTTTGTCGAAGAAAATCTTTTTGTGCATTCATCCAACATACTTATTTAGTTATTTCAGTGTGTAACGGGTGTCGAGGTGGAATATTTTGTTTCAGTTGGGTCAACGTAGTTAATTTTCATAAGCACTGCATTATGGTTTTTGTAGTCGTAGGAGGAGGTTATGGAATGTGTTTAGTATGTCATGATCTTCGCATTTTTTTGTTCATTGTTCGTGTTCTCACCATTTTATGTAATAAAAAACTAAAGATATAACGAAAATAAATAGTAAGATAAAGCAAACTGTTTATATCAATTCTAACATAATATGTTACATTCAGCTCTTATTTATCATATAGGCAAAATTTAGGAACTGTAAAAAAATAGACAACTATATAATTGTTGTCTTTATGTAACTAATTATATTATATGTAAACTAGCCGGCGTTCTACAACGACAACAACACACCACACATCACCCCACACACCATGAAAGATAACATCGATCTTTTGCTCCTTTATCTATATACACATTCTTTCTTCCACATCTGTTCTTCAGAAAATTTAAGGTACTACTTGACACAACTTTGGTTATTATCCTTCTGTGTTGGAACTCGAAGATGAAGTAGGAATATCTAGGAATGGCTCGGTCGATCTATAACCTATAGGAGATATGGGAGGAGTAATGCAGTGTTATTCTTTAGGTGTTATGTTCTAATCCAGATGGAGGGCCAGTTGTAAGAGTTCATGGTCTTTAAAATACCATCGAGCTTGCCTAGATGACTATTCTTCCCCCAATAGTTGACTTGCGAGGAGAATATGTTTGATCACAGGTGTTGATATTTCCCATTATCAATCGATATCTCGGATCACTTTAAAAACTTTTATATATACTTCATCTTTGATCGTCTGACTAAACCCCTTTTGGGTAATGTCATCCATATTTGGATAGATTTTGTCCAACACATTCATGTTTGCAAGACAGAATTTAAGTTTCACAAGATAGCAAAGAAAGTATGAAATCAAAATAACTATATATAATGGTCTTAAGTCCCGTATAGGAGTATTTGACTTGGTGCTTTCTCTGATACCGACTTGTCACATCCTGAATTTTGTGCATTGTATGATATAACAAAATAAAAAGGCAACTATAAAATATATAAAGTTTTTAGTTGAAAAGTAATTTCATTCAAACGTTTATGCAAACAAAATCTTATTATTACAAACCCTAAGTATATCATAGTACAAAATTAAAAGGGAAATAACATAAATATATTTGCATAAGACGATAAGTAGTAGTATATAAATCCCTTATGGTAGTGCCTTCTTTGTTTAAAACTTCCGATACGTATGTAACCTATAGTAACTTCTCGGGTAATGGAGATTAAAAGTACATGGGGTAAGGGGGGGGGGGGGGGGGTTATTTCACCTTCCTTTAGTTCAATATCCAACTGGAAGGAGAAAGAATAAGAAAAACTTTTCCATGTAGATAAATCTAAGCATATAACAATTATTTATATTTTTTAATTGAAGAATTAATTTAATGTACTCGTAGATAATTGTAGAATGAACTAAAATTTAAAGAATTAATAATGTGAATGAATCGGTTGTAATAAAAGAATTATGGTGATATAACTAGATACAGTAACAACAAGTCATAGAGAGTAAAGGTTTACATATTGTTAGAATAAGGTAACCCACAATTATACAATTATATAGTCTTAAAGTGCATAGAACTACAATATAATAATCATAAAATATGATATTTGAAGATAAGAAAAAAGTATCCATGGTAACATAGTTGAGCCCTACTCTGAAGAAAGGTATCCATATGTTTAGTTAAACCAGGCACCCAATCCCTGAGTCCTAGTGGCCAAATAACACTGTCAATAGTGGAGTGATAGTATATTCCCTAATTATAAGGTATGCTTTTAAAGGTTTAATGAAATTATATTTAAAACAAGGTCATTGGTTTAAAAATAATATAGGATTACTATGTTTTTAAGATGGAATCAAGTTAACGGCTTATGAATTACACAAAAGAGTTCATAAATGACAACAAGAGTTTTGGCACTATCACAAATGATACCGAATTAGAATTCACCTACTTTGATATTTTGAGGCTTTTGTTAATTTGAAACATCGCGAGTAGGCTTTGAGCTTGGGATTTCTATAATGAGGTAACATATTGTGAGAGGGGGATTTAAAATATTATGTGTAAGTAAGTTTATGAAAGGGGAAGTGTGCAAATATATTTATTTTAAAACTTTTTAGGGTTTAAAGTAAAAATAATAAAACTTATTTCTTTAAGAAATAGTAAGTGCGGATACTTAAATATGTGAATTAATGTGTTTATAATAAATTATTCTTATTGTGTCTTGGTTTTAATTTTTATGGCTTTTAATGCAATTAACAGAATTTGGAGGTTTTATGTGTGATTTAAAAAACTTTAAAACCTTATTTCCCTCGAACAACACTTTCTAGTTGACCAAACAGGGTGTTGTTATATACTATTTTGACTAGAAAAATAAAATATTTTTTTGGGAAAAAAATCCAAATTTTTTTCGGGAAAAAAATCCAAATTTTTTTTATTGGTTATGCGCTTATCAAAATTCCCACGAGTTGGGGATGACCTCACGTTACTCGTGTCGGGTATTGTTCATCTTCTTCCTCGATCAGTTTGACTTAGGTTCTTAAAATATTTGACCACGAATGTCTTAATCTACATAATACCATTTTCTTCAATTCCGTGATGAAACTTGTATAATTTTTTGAGAGGAATTCAACCATATAAGTTTTAAGGATTGAGGTTGCCTTTAGAGAGCTATTGGTTTTCTAGTAAAATGGAAATATCTGACCAACACATTTGTGGTTTTGAGGCTAAATCTGAGCAACGATGTGACTATATTTGTTTTCTAGACTAAAAAATGATTCAAATAGCTTTTGTTTCATTAAAAATGATTTATTATAGTGTCTATATTTCATCTCTGAAATTATTTGTGTAGAAGTTTTAAAGCTTTGATTTCGGGCCTTTAACATAAATATAAGTGAAATCCAAAGTTCCACTTAGGTTCTCGGGAATCAAAGATAGAATTCTTCAACTTTGAAACTGGTTCAAAGCCAGGAGTATAGAATCCACCATTTAAGCTCAATCTTTAATAGTGTAATCTTATATACCAACCTATTCAGTACCTAATCTATGTTAGAAATTGGATGTAAATGCATAAAATGAAGCTAAGTTTGTGCAGAAATCAAACTAAGTGCTAATAACTAGAAAAAATGCATGAATAAATTGAATACCATAATGATCCAAAATTAAGATCCGGATTTGAATTGTGAATGAGTGAATTTTTACTGATGTAAGTTAAAATTTACATAGGCCTGGTTGGTGGGGGGGGGGGGGGGGGGGTGGTTGAATTGGAGGTAGATTTAGCCTTGGTTCAATTTAGTTTTTGTTTGAAAGCTTGTCTAGGTATAAGGTGGTCGTGTAATTACATATGTGTAATCTTCTTATTAGTCTTCCTAGGTGTCTCCACATCAACAGGGAGTTTTGTGTAAGTAGTTAGGTTTGAGGTTTGGGTCCTTAGGTGGTTTAAAGTTCCATATTTAGGCTTTTCCCCTTATTTTTGAAAGTTTTAGGGGGGAAATAAGTAATATTCCAAACTTATGAAGGTAGTTCTTTATAAATATAGTAATTCTAAGTGTTATGGGTCTTTGTGTAAATAAGTTTGAGATTGAGGTTTAATTATGAGGATTCAATGAAGTTTTTAAATTTTTAGGGGAATTTTTAGAAAATTTCTAATTTAATGGTCATTAGGGTAATTTTATATTCTTTAGGACTTAATTGGCTATGTATCTAATTCTTTGGTTTCTATGAACTCTTATACTGATAAGGTATATATACTGTTTGGTGAATACATTTTGATGTCATGTTTATTTTGGTATGACAATAAGAAGCATAGAAAACATATATTGTATAGTGAATGTAAGGGTTGTTACAATCTATCTACCTAAAAACAATCGCCCTCGAAATTACCTTTAAATAGTTCATGATAATGATTTTTCCATAGCGTCCTTAATTTCCCAAGTTGCTTCTTCTACTTCGTGATGCTGCCAAAGAGTCCACTAAAGGAAAGGTTTTGTTATGAAGAACTTTGTTTTGAGAATCTAGAATCCTAATAGGTTTTTCGACAAAGTCGTTGTTTGGTTGGACATATATTCCTTTATGGGTAATGATATGTTTAGGTTTAGGTGTATACTTGTTTAATTGTGGCATGAAAAACACATCGTGTATCTTGGATAATTCTGTGGGTAGGTCTAAATGATACACTATTAGTCATATTTGTTCTATGATTTTAAAAGGTCCAGTATATCGTGTGTGACAACCCGCTCTAAATAATAACGGGTGGCCAGCCCTATACTATAATAAATCAAGTATCTCAGATGGCACAGTCTCAACATCAACTGACAATACTAAATAATATAAGGCTAACTACTCGAAATCATAAAAAGCGAATTGCCAATTATTTAAAACTTTTAATTAACATTAACTAAAACCAACGATACAACCAACAACCAACAATACTACATCTAACTATGATGAATGATACAACAAACTCTACAATATGTAAAGAATGAATACCAGAGTACAAACAATTGTACAAAGTAAATTACCCGAATATGCTGTCGGGTCATAGAAAATACAAATAATTTGAGGAAAGAAATATAAAAGTGTTAATCTATAACACTTGAGTATAAATCGAAATACAGATTGAAACCTAATCTAGATACATAAAGGATAGGAATCGTCTATAAAAAAATGCCGCAACAGTCCGCTACTGCCACAGCTCCGCGAATACACTAGATGGATAAACATTAATGGTGTCCTTGCGGGGAACACCTAAAGTAATACAATATATACAATGGAGGGAGAAATTATAAACGGGTCAGAGCCCGAGTCGAAAACATTTTATAGCAAGTGCATTAAAATGCATAATAATTATAAATGCATTATGACATGATTTAATGGAATCGTCCTCTCCATAATGATCCATATCACCTCTCAACTAGAGCGCGCACTAAACGTATGCACGTGGTCTCCAAATAAATGCCCAAATATAAATTAGGAAATAAAATCTAACTAGATCCCAAAATGAAGATTCAATTAAGATTTTATAACTTATCTCGCAATCTACCCTTATCTAAGTTCCATCTACAACATTACTTTATTTTATATGTTATCATTCTCTTTATATTTGTTCATTTATTGAACATATAAAGTTTACATAACCATTCTCATAACAACAACATCACAATACGTTAACATTCTCTTACTAGAATTTCATATATTCTAGTTATGCCCTCATCTTGGCATGTAATCATATATATATATGAGTTATGAACATCAAGTGCTAAGGACAAAACTTCCCCTGGTTCTCAACATTGCACTGTGTTTCGTGCGTAGAACGTCTCGCCGAAGCGAAATCCAAACAAGGAACCCCCCATTACACTACTTCTGACAGTATTGATCTTCGAGGTTCATTATGACCTCAATGCATGATTCATATAACCCAAATTATTACTCAAATTTTAATTAATTAATATTCCCAATTCTCAATAGTACACGGTGTTTCATTCATGGGACGTCTCGCCGTAGCGAAATCCAAATAAGGAACCCCCCCATTACACTACTCCTGGCACTGTCGATTGTCGGGATAGGTGATATATATATAAATATGAGCATTGAGGACTAACTTCTCCTCACTCCCAACATTACACTGAGCTTCGTGCGTGGGATGTCTCGCCGAAGCAAAATCCAAATAAGGAACCTCTCCGTTACACTACTTATTGGCAATGTTGGTCGTTAAGGTCCATTAAGCCCTCGATACCCAAATACCAATCACATCCATAACATAATAACCATCCAACCGAGCTATAACTTGTGGACACAGTCTCACATGCTATCATCTTCCAGTTTCCCATACACGTAGCGAACTAGGGCCACCTGGTGGGGTTCAACGACACCCACCTCGTGATCAACTCACGCACACAACATCCCGAGAAGCGATCATACTTCCTAACCAGAAAGTGAGAACATCACATACCCTTGAATTCTTACCCCCAAAAGAATGCATATATATATATATATCACATAATAATCACAATGGACGACTATGATCTAGGGAATATCCACACCCTGCTCTTTGCGCCATGATGCTCACCCTCAACGCACGCAACTTCCCAATGATAGCAAGGAGGGGGTATGCTTCACTATATATATATATATATATACCATCACATAAGGTATACATACATCATCACATCATGTAAAGATATACCATCATATAAGGTATACCTGTCACATTATTTCATAATTACTATACGCTCTTAGGCGCAATATAATTAATGTCATTGTTTAGTATATTTCCCTCTTGATATACTAATCGTTAATTCTCACACATCTTCCCCACTTAGTATACACTGTACCATTTCTCGCTTGAAGCTCACATGTCGCTTCTAATTATGAATTGTTTCTCAATTCTATTCATGTTAAGGATATTCTTTTATCCTAATGCTCTTCAATTATCATTTCTCATTGTGTGAGACATCTCCCAAATCAATCATCAATAAGGATATCTCTATATCCATATGCACAACATTTAGCATTTATAATTCTCCATCCATAATAGGGTTCAATTTATTTCGTGAACCTTTTAAAGTTATCCCATTCGGAACTGGATACTAAGATCCATTTTCTCTAAACTTATTCTCATTCTTTCATATAAATTCAATTATTATCTCCAATTAGAATCTCCAATCAAGGTGGGCTTCCCCACTTAGTATGTACCACAATCTCTAATCGGTATTCCTCAATTTAAGTTTATATGACTCCAATGATTCCTTATAAGGGAAACTCTCTAAAAGTCTCCAAAACATACTCCCAATAATTCCTATAGAGGTTCCCAATCGATAACCTCGAACGAAACGGGATGAAATTCTCCATAAAAAAACATCCCTCAAAAAGCCCTGTTTCCGAATCGATTCGGCCCAGCGAATCGATTCGGCCTCCAAGGCGAATCGATTCGGGTCATCAAACCTGGGACTCTGTCTCAGGCCGAATCGATTCGGCTGGGGTCCGAATTGATTCGGTCATTTAGACCTGGGCACCTGCACATTTCCGAATCGATTCGGTAGGAGGCCGAATAGATTCGTCCCTTCAGAACTCTCGAAAATGGCTACTTTTTAGTGGGCCAAAAATCTCAAAATTCATTTTAATCATTTTCTCTTCATTTCTTTTCAACCCAATCACATATATATCATCAATATTCATCCTAGAATACATTTAAACTAATTTCTATCATCAAATCCAAGATCTTCATAACAAATCTAAGATTATACCCAAAGTTAGGTTTTGGTAAACTAAACCTAAAACCCATAAATTTGATCCACAAATCATGAAATAAATGTACACAATAATTATTTAGCAAGTTTAATCACTTGCTGCGGATTCGTAGGGTCTGATCCGTCCCCGAGATCGCGTAGATGCCGAAAATCTCCACTTTCTCTCTCTTTTCTCCTTCTTTCTCTTCTTCTCTCTTTCCCTCTTTCTATTTCTCTTTATCTCTTAGGAGAAATAAATCTCCCGTAGGATTTTAAGCCCTAACTCCAAAGATACACGTCTTTAAATGATAATACACACTTTAAATGACTCGGTAACTTTAATTCGAGCCAAACGAACTTAAAATTATTTCGGAACCTAAATAGACCCCAAGTACAGTCATTTTGACTTTCTCGATCCTTTCGGACACAACTACACCCTTAGAATCGCCATTCGACATACTTTCTAACGAGTCCAAGTTTTGACCTCAATTGCCAATTTAATAATTCTCCAAATAAAATATTTTTTATTTCTCCCAGAATAAATAAATCATCGTCCTAAGACCTCGGGTTGTTACATCATGGTGCTAACTTTCCATTCTTTGTGAATCATATAATTCCCTTTCTTGGAGATATCTTTAAAAATACCTTTTTCTTTCCTAAAATTCCAAGGGTTTTCTCATATTTTCTGCCTAACTTTTCTTTCGATTTTGAGCTTCCAATAATCATTCTTTAATCAATCGTATCTTTTCGATTGTTTCTTCTGTGATTTTGGTCCAAAGATATTATTTTTTCCTAATTCATTACAACATAGTGTAAAATGACATGGTATCCCATAAAGTTCTTCGTAAAAGGCCATATGGTTGCTGGCTTAGTAACTATTATTGTAGGAGAATTTAATTAGTGTTAAGTGATCACTTCAACTTCCTAGTAAATATAAGGGAAAATGTCTCAACATGTCTTCCAATATCTAAATTATTCTTTATGATTGTCCATCGATTTGGGGATGAAAAGTCATACCTAGGTTAGGCTTGTAAAAATCATCTAACTATTAGAGAATTAGTGACATCTTGTTTCATTCATTCCCACCAATATTGTCTTTTCAGATCGTGATACATCTTCTCGTTTCCTGGATGCATGATGAATTTTTAGTGATGAGATTGTTATAACACTTCTTCTTTTAGATAGGGTATGAGGGCATGCATAATGGATTTCTAAACTCAATCCTCTTCCTTGGCTATAGTCCAATCTTTCTTCCCTTTACCATTTTCAAGTTTTGTTATTGGGTTTTGAGGAAAGTGTCATCTAGTTACTGTTCTATGATTTTTTTTCTGAAGAGTAGGGTATGAAATAATGTTTCAGAGAACAACTGGAACTTCACCATTTTCTCTCCGTAGATTATACTCTTCTATCACAATCATAACCTCGTATAAAAACATTTGAGTCAACCTTCTTCTTGATTTTTTAACTCATTGCATCTGCTATTACATTATCTTTTCATATATGATACTGTAATCTAAATTTATAATCTTCAAAAAATTATATCCATCATCGTTGCCAAATTATTAAGTCATTCTGGATAAGTATATACTTAAGACTTTTGTGGTTAGAGAATACTTAGAACTTTTCTCCATACAAAAAAACATCTCCATATTTTTAATGCGAAAACTATTATGGCAAGCTCTAAATCATTAACTGCATAGTTGCGTTCATAAGTCTTTAACTGACGAGACCCATATTATATTAACTTTCCTAGTTTCATAGGTACACATCCTAATCCTTATAAAGAGGCAAAGTTGTATACATCGTAACCAACATCAATAGAAGGTATGGTAAATATAGGGGTTGTAGTCAATTTTTCCTTCAAGGTTTAGGTAGATTGTTTTTATTCGTTACTCCATTAGAATCATACGTCTTTGCGAGTTAATTTCATTAATGGTAACAAAATCTTTGAGAATCCTTCCACAAAATGTCTATAATAACCTACAAGTCCTAACAAACTTCGAATCTTCGTAATAGTAGAAGGTTACGTCCATTCGACAACTGTTGTGGTTTTTACTGGATCAACTTTCATGCCCAACTCAGTGATTACGTGTACTAAAAAATTTAGTTCTCTCATAAGAAAATCGCATTTACTTTTCTTTGCATAAAGGGGTTTTAACGTTAATTTTCTAGTACAATTTGTAAATGCCTTTCATAGTCTTCTTCAAATTTTGAATATACTAGAATATCATCAATAAATATGATTTTGAATTGATCTAAGAAATGGAGGAATACTCGATGCATTAAGTCCATAAAAGTTATAGGTGCGTTCGTGAATCCAAATGACATAACAAAAAATTCAAAATGTCTATATCAGGTTCAAAATTCATTCTTAGTATGTCTTCTTCTCTAATTCACCATTGATGATAACCGAATCTTAAATTAAATTTTAAAAATACCTTAGATTCTTGTAGTTTATCAAATAAATCACCTATCATAGTTAACAGATATTTATTTTTTATTGTTATTTGATTTAACTTTCAGTACTCAATACACAGGTGAAATATTCCATCTTTCTTCTACACTAATAATATTGGTGCTTCCCAAGAGGATGTACTAAGATGAATAAACCTTTTTTCTAATAACTTATCCAATTGGGTTCAAAATTCTCGTAACTTTAAAGGTTCTATAAGATAAGGAGGTGTAGATATTGGGGATACAATTGGTAATAGGTAAATTATGAACTCCATTTCTCTTGGCGGGGGCATACTAAGTAATTCTTTACTTGTCAAAAATTAAAAGAGTTGCAGATGACATATTACACACAAATCCTGAGTGTTTCCCTTGAAAATAGAATGTTTCTGTTTAAGTTTTTCGAAAATCCACGCTCATCCTATAATAATCAATATGACCAAAATTTGATGATAGAATGCCCATCCCAATAATAATATCCAATCATTTGATATCTAATACTACCAATTCAATGGTAAGAATTCCAGTTCATATTTTTATCGTGCATTCAGTACAAAGTTGATTGGTTAGTACTGATGATGCTAACAATCAACACTCAAATGTATGCACAAATCAAGCTCAATTTAAGTTATTAATGGAGATATTAATCACATAAATGTAAATATGAAAGAAGGAGATGAAAGATATAGAGAACACAGAGATGTAGGTGGTTTATCCAAAGGCCTACTCCATTGTGCAAGAGGGTGTGTGTTTATATTAATGAAAGTCACTTAAGGACATGGATTACAGTTTACACAAGCTTCCTTTCTCTTCTGTTTACTATTGGGCAGAGTTTTTGCTAGGGTAGAAACTATTCAATCGTTGATGAATAAGATGAAGTTGGTATATATAGGCTTGGGGGTGCATTGTGTACCCCCCAAGCATACACCTGGTGTGCATGAGGTGAGCTATCCACTAGGGGAATGCCTTTTTTCCCTCACACAAGTGTGTTATGATGAAGATATATTTCCCCACATGGGTTGAAGATCTATTGTAATGGTATGGTCCACGTGTCCTGAGGACTTACTAGTCATGTGTGACACATAAGATATTAAGGTCGGCTCCGATGAACCTGGCTGAGATGCGGATGAGGAATGGTCTTCCAAGGAGATGACTATAAATCTATAAAGATCATCTTAGGATGATCAAGATGGTCTCAGACTATCAGTGTGGTATGAGGCTGACACATAGAAGGGATGAGACATAAGAGACTGTTTGGACTGGAGTGTGAACCTAGCTACTCTATTGTAAATATTGAGGGCGAGGTCTCGAAGGCTGAGACTACTAGGGTGTGTCTATGCTCTGTCGAACTAAGTCGAGTCTAGTCCAAGATAAGACCATACTTATTAACATCAATTATCCGTAGACTTTAGCCTTGAATGTATATGGAAGGCTGAGGGATATAGTCGTTAAACCCCCTATGAGGATGGCACCCCCATTGTCAGAGGTTTCTTTAAGAATGCGTATAGGTTATGCTAAGGTCGAGATATTCTTTTCGATGTCCCAGACACTCACGTCCATCAACTGCCCTTGGTTAGACACATGTCATCAGGTGTGTGGCTTGGCATATTGGCTAAGAAGGGGTTGTTGCATGCCCTCCTAAGCCTTGGAGCCCTAATGATGTTTTTGTTGGGAAATGCAGGTAATTATAAGTTGGTTTAAATACCAAAATTTTAAGCCATTTTATCTTTCTTCACCAAAATTTTCTATGCTTTCATACAATAACTAATATTATCTCTCTTTTTTAACCATCATTCTTCCCGCGTGTTATAGGGTTTTCTTCCTTCCCCCAATCCTTGTTCCTTGGTCAGGTCATCCTCCCATTTCTTTCTTTTCATTGCTGCATCTTTTTCTTCGTTATCTTTGCCTTCTGGGTTTTTCAATCAAATTTTGATTTTTTTAGCGGGTTGTATATGTTTTTTTTTTTTGGCAGTTTTATTAGGACTTAGAGGTGGTTGAGGGTTTACTTAGGTATTTTTTTAAGTTTTTCTTGATATTTTCATTATTAGTGAGGTTTTCAGGCGATCTTCGGTCGTCTTCTCTAGAAAGTTTCTCCCCTCTGTTCTTGGAAAAATTCCTTTAAAAATGATTAAGTTTCCCCTTTAAATTTGTAAGTCAAACTTGGTCAAAACCATAACTTTTTGGATGTACAAGAGTTTTTATGAATTAGCTGAAAGGTATCCACACTTAAGGGAAAGGATACTTAGGGAGATCCATAAGTCTGAGGCTGAGGCCGATGCTAAATGCAGAGACGAGGCCGAACCACACTCCCAATCAATCCAATTCCACTGACCGTAGTTCGTCCAACTCTAATGCTATAGTACCCATTTTCAGCCGAGATGACTATTATTGATATTAGTAGTGATACCATGTTTGGAACCTCATACCAAGGGTCACAATTAGTGTCATCTTCTCAGGGCTACAACCCATCTGCCTCTAAAGAGTTTGACAAAGCAAATTCATTTAAAGAGGCCATGCAAGTTCCCTAATCTCATCTTGATGGTTCATGTGCTATCGAGTATGGTAACTAGGAGAAACCCATAGAGATATCATACATGAGGAGATAAGAGTCACTATCATTTGCCCTAAGCACCCATGGTTATTCTTCTGTCATCCATCCCTGACCATGAGTTTACCATAAGATACCCAAGTAGAGTCTCGATTGTCAAAATTGAAGATGAATCTGACATCAAGGATGAGGATTCACTGGACACTTCCTACGCACAAACTTCTAGGAGCATAATTAAAGAGATCGACCTTCTGATTTGAAGGCCTTAATATGGGATGAAATTGTTTATCAATATGAGAGCCCCACCCGATAGTGAAATATCCTTCGATGATCGAGAAGGTAAGGTGGTTATATATAAACAAATGTTTAAGGTCGGATTTAGATTACCTATCCATCCCAATATCTAAACAATCCTTGATTGTTTGGGGCTTTCCCCAACTCAACTTTTTTCGAATGCCTAAAGAATAATTATCAACTTTATCCAAGTGTGGAAACTGATATACAATATTAACCTTCTAGTCAATATTTTTCGATTATGATACATTGTGTCCACCATAAAAACTCAGTCTGGATACTTCCACCTTGTAACTAGGGAGTTTGACAAGAAGATATTGATAATTAACCAAACTTCCAATCACCACTGGAAGCCCCAGGTTTTTATGTCGAGTGCTTAGGAGTTTGATACCAACTCTCCGTACACTCCCACCAAGCCGAGGGATCCCCAAAGATGGGAAAATTCTTTGATGTTAGCAAACTTGACCCTGACCTAAGTATTGAAGATCGAGACAAGATCGATCATATTCGGTCTTAGGGTAGAGAGGGAGGGCTGGTCAAATTTGAACAACTGATGATCCATGCGTTCCTAGAGAAGACGGGTATGGGGGTTGACCCCTACTCAAGATATTTAAAGATAACTTTTTCAACTGTAGTGTCGTCTTTTTTTAATCATACTGATACTAACCACATATGTTTATTATAGGTCGTCCAGTCGATACCCCAGAGCATATATGGAATATGGTTGCACCCAGCTTAGCGAACATGCTTAACAAATTAGGCAAGAAGACCACTCCCCTAGCCCAGACTAAAAAATCAACCACAGGAGTTCTCCTCCGTGCCGAGGGAGAAAATAAAAGTAAAGATCATGAAGAAGATAAATTAACTGTCCCTCCACAAATAAAAAATAGCAAAAAGGATGGCTCATCTAGAGGTAGCACTCACCAAGCCATTCCCATATCATTCGACTCTAGACTCGTGGCCCGACTATCCCAACTCTCTATTAATTCTGACTTTATTATTGATGACATGTAGAGAGCCAATCCCTCCTATCTGACACTGATAGGAGGTTCCTGAAATCCATGGACCCCACTCACCAGTGTGACTTCGGCCTGCACAAGGCTACCCAGGTAATCATCTCTCAAGTTCACTGATTTCTTAATTTTCCAAAGTACTACCTTTTCTCGTACTAACTTCTATTTTTATGTCTTGTAGTCTCTTCTTACCTTCTACAAACTGAGACAATGGGTTCAAGAAAACTGCTAGTGATTCAATAATCCATAAAAGGTGCAGACTGGGCATGTTACCGATAATTTCGATAGGAGCAAGCAAAGAAGCAAATCGAAAGGCTATGTTTTCTAGGTTATTAAAGGAGTTGAAGGAGAAGGACAAGATCCATCAAAAGGCTATTGAGAACTTGGAGAAAAATCATTCTAATGACTTGGAGAGTCTGAAGAGAGATCATGATACTACTATCAAGGCCTTGGAAGTTAAACATCAGGTCAATTTAAAGGAGGTCAAGAAGAAATCTGTGGAAACCTTCAAAACCTCCGATGAGTTCAACAACTATGGGTTTCGATACCTTAAGAGGGGGTTCATGATAACTTTATGCCGGGTCACTCCCAAATTCAAAGAGGTCTCGGCTCTGACCAAGGACTTTGAGTCCTTTAACTTCTCATACCCTTTGGCCTCTATTACCTTAGCAGATGTGAAGGCTGAGGCCCTAAATGAGACCACTGTACCAGAAGTCACTGAGGCATTCGATGGTGTCCATGATAAAGAAGAGGTGTAAACTGGTCATGTTGTCGATAATGTCAGCCTGGAGCCAACAAAGAAGAAGATAGAGACTTAGGGTTATATTTTCTAGGGTGTCTATCTGTAGCGTTGTACCCTTTCTATTGTAACCTTGTTTTAATACCTCGTATATTGTTTCTAAGCAATCATACTAAAAATATTATCCTTTTGATGAAATGGCTTACAATATCATGATCCTTTTTCAGTCAAGTGTAGTTTCTGTATCCTATTATTTTTCATCATTGAATGGCTTTCCAAACATGATGCTTGTTATTACACTTTTGATACATTACATCCATCACAATAGGTCGATGTTGGATAATGTTGGATTAACCATAAAAATGATTTTAAGCTATGCTTTTAACCACCTTAGTGATGTCATATGTTGATCCCTCTCTTGGCGTTGCTGAGAGTGTGTGGATGAGACGAGTATCTTCATAAATTCTCATATTAATGAGAGAGTTATAAGCTTTAATTCACCATAAAATAATGTTTAATCAACCATACTTCGATGATTTTTAATGCGTTCTTCACCACCTTAGTGATGCCATATCTTGATCCCCCTCTCGGCGTTGTTGAAAGTGTATGGATGATATGAGTCTCTTCATACATTCTCATATCGCCGAGAGATTTATGACCTTCAATTCACCACGAAGTGATGTTTAAGAAACCATACTTATATTATTTTTAATGCATTTTCACCACCTTAGTGATGTCATACATTGATCCCCCTCTCGGCGCTATTGAGAGTGTATGGATGAGATGAGTCTCTTCACACATTCTCATATCTTCAAGAGAGTTATAACCTTTAATCACACTGATTTCCCCTCTTAGCATTAGTGGGAGGGCATGGAGGCATTATTGGGACGTAATAGAGGAGACGAGACTCGTCGTGCACTCTCGTATCACCGAGAGTGAATGTCAATTAATTCGATATAAAAAATGATGTCCCTTAATTTAATACAATTCAACCCATGAAGCAATTAATCACGATAAGAAGGATAAATATAACCCAACACTTTGTGTTTTCATTGATATCACACTGTCATACAAATGAACTAATATACTGAAATTCCTTGAGCAAAGAGATTACACTTGCCTAATTGAAAGACTACTGATAATATTTTTTGATATGGTCGGTGTTCCAAGGATGAGATAAGGGTTCACCCTTTAGGTTTTCCAATCTGTAAGTTCCCAGTACAACCTCTTAAGTTACCCTATACGGCCCATGCCAATCAGGATAGAGCTTGTTCGGGTTCTTCCAAGCCGTCTTCAATACCAGATCACCCATGATTATCGTCCTAGACTTCACCCAATTGTTATAGAACTTGGAAGCTCTCTATTGGTAAACTAATTGTCAAAATTCCACATCCTCTCATCTCTCTTTAACAAGATGCAAGTCAAGCCTTATCTCTTTAACATTGGCCTCTATATCACAGGTCTAGACTGTAAATGGGGAGCTCGAGCTTGGTAGATATGATGGCCTTAAACCCATATGTAAGCATGAATGGTGTTTCACCCATCGGTGTCCTCTCAGTTATCTTGTAAGCCCACAGGACCCCATACAGTTCTTCAGTTCATAGA
Organism: Sambucus nigra; assembly: GCA_949130495.1. Lineage (NCBI taxonomy): Eukaryota > Viridiplantae > Streptophyta > Magnoliopsida > Dipsacales > Adoxaceae > Sambucus > Sambucus nigra. Next base: position 283,453,910 of record OX422207.1, on the reverse strand, counting down.
CCTTTAGCATCCTTCAACCTCTGTTTGATTCCATCAAATATCGTCCGATTGGTGACTTCAGTTCAGACATTACCTTAATGTCATCCTGGTGTTAAGAAAAACTACTTGATGTCGACCCTCTTATGGTAGGCTTCCAATTAGTGGTTTTGAAATTGCTTACCATTATCTGATATCAAGTTTAGGGGCAATCCATATCGGCAGATGATATTCCTCCAGATGAACTTGAATGTTTTAACTTCGGTTATGGAAATTATAATTTCTACTTCTATCCATTTTGAAAAATAATTGATTGGTACGATAAAATACTTATAGGTTTATACTGCCTTGGGAAGAGGACCCACTAGGTCAATCCCCAAAACTATAAAAGGCCACTGCGCAGAGACATATGAGAGTGGTTAATGGGCTGGTGAGGAATACTAGCGAATCCATGACACTTGTCACTTTTTTACATACTCGACTGCATCTTTAGCGAGTGTCGGCCACCAATAACCTTGGGTAATGATCTTTTTGGAAGAGAATGTCCACCAATATAATTTGTGCATGAACCTTCATGAATGTCTCGTAGGATGTAATCTACCTCTTCAAAGTGAAAACATCTGAGTATTGGCAGTAGAAACCCTCTCTTATATAGTACATCACTAATGATGGTGAACTTTGTTGCTCGATATATGAGTTTTTTCTATCGGATTTGGAATCTGGGATCTCACCATCCTGAATGTATTTGATTAGCGGATCCATCCACGATTCTGCCAAATTTAGATTCAAGGAAAATAAAAGTCCACTATCGTCGTCTTCGATGCTCGTCCTATGTAGAATCTCAACAGGGATAACTCGTTTGATCTCGATTCTTGTGGCCGATGCCAGCCTAGCTAGAGAATCATCCCGACTATTTTTTAGTCGAGGAATCATCCTGCTCTTTACCTCATTGAAGTTATCCATTATTTTCTTGACCCTCGCTAAGTATTTTGCCATTTTCTCATCCTTAGCCTCATATATGCCCAATATTTGGTTTGCAATCAATTGTGAGTCACTATGGATGACCATTTGGCCAATGTTTAATTCCCTTGCGAGGGAGAGGCCTTCCATCATGTCCTCGTACTCTGATTCGTTCTTATATGCCTTAAAACTGAACCTCAAGGCAGTCTCAATCTTAGTTCCATCCGGAGCTGAGAGTATCGGCCCAACACCACATCTATTTTCACAGGAAGAGCAGTTGACAAATAGGATCCAGATCAGACCTCCCTCTGAGAAAGGACCCTCAGATAATACTCTCTCTTTGAACTAGAATTCCTTCTTGGCGGCATCGCCTTTTATAATATCGGTCGGGACAACATCTATAGTAACCATTTTTTATATTTCCTTTGGTACTTCTGGTTCTTCAACTTCTTTTTTAGCCTCGACCCATGTTAACTTGGCTACAATGTTTGCCAAAGCTTTCCCATTAATTGCATTCCTTGGATAGTAAATGATGTAAAAGTCACCTGCCTCAATTAATTATTCCATTAACATACCGGATTTCTTAAGTTTATAAATGACCTGACTCAAAGGAGTGTCGGTGAGCCCCACCATTATATGGGGTTGAAATTAGGCCTTCATCTTCCTCGAAGCATGTATCAGCGCATAAGCTAGTTTTTCCATTATTGGATACTTGAGCTCGGCCCCTTGCAAAGCCTTGCTATTAAAATAAATCGACATTTGAACACCCTCATTTTCACGAACAATGGTCACATTGATTGTAGACTCTGACACGGCTAAGTACATATAAAACTTTTCCCATTGAATGGACTGAGACAGCAGCATGGGTGACACCAGGTAGGTTTTTAGCTCTTGGTAGGCTTTTTTACACTCTTCGTCCCAGACGAAGGCTTTCTTCAAAGTTTTGAAAAATGAAAGACACTTATTCGTTGCCCAAAAGATGAAACGGTTGAGTGTTGTGACTCATCCTGTTAGCCTCTGAACGTCTTTAATATTCTTTGGCATTTGCATATCAATTAATGCTTTGATATTTGTGTAGTTGGCCTCTATCCCCCTTTGATTCACTATAAAGTCGAGAAACATCCTAGCGCCGACACCTAAAACGCATTTGGTAGGGTCCAACTTCATCTTAAATTTATCCATTGTGTCGAATGTGCCCTCAAGATCATTCATATGATCCTTATCATTTATACTCTTCGTTAGCATGTCATCCACTTAGACCTCCATATTCTTCCCAATATGGTCTTTAAACATCTTGTTCACCAATCTCTGATAGGTTTCTCTAGTGTTCTCTAGGTCGAATAGTATTGCCTTATAACAATATATTCCTTTATCCACGATAAAGGAAGTCTTCTCAGCATCGGCCTCATGCATAAAAACATGATTATAACCCAAATACGCATCCATGAAACTCATCAATTTATGTCTGACCGTAGCATTGACCATATGATTAAATTGGGGTCAGGGGAAGCCATCTTTGGGACAATCTTTATTCAGGTCAATGAAGTCGACACGCATCCTCAACTTGTCATTAGCCTTCAGCACCATGACATCGCTAAATAACCAATTTGGATATTAAACTTTTCGAATGAACTCGGTTGACTAGAGCTTCTTCACTTCATCTTGAATGACCTCATATTAGTCCCTCAGATAATTTCGTCTTATTTGCTTTACAAGTTTCACTTTCCCTAGCATATCTTTAAGGCTCTAGGCGAACATACTCAGTATTTTTCTTAACAACTTCACTAATTTTTCCTTGATTTAGGCTTTTAGGGACGGGCTGACTTGGATGGTTTTTTCATCCCATCCTCGTTGAGGATGATGGATTCTATCTCTTCGGCTGGTTCACCCATTTTTAGCTTTTTCTCATCTCCCGGGTCGAGAGAATTAATGTTGTATGAGTTGTGGCTTTCTTATGAGCCTCTTTTTCCTCGATAGAGTCGAAGTAGAATTCGCGACCCTCCACCTGGTCACCCTGAACTTCCCTTACTCCATAGGGAGTCGATAATTTAATCATCTGATGAACCGTGGAAGGCGCGACCTCAAACTCCTTGAGGGATACCCTTCCCAGAATTATATTATCAGCCAAGAAGATGTGCTTATCCATGACAAAAAAAGCTAACTTTATTGGTGAGGCACATCGTCTAGGTGACCATGCACACATCCATCTCAAATACTCCCAAGGGGTGAACGTTCTCTTCACTGAAGCCGATCAGTGGCTGATGATACGGGATGATATTTTTCTTGTTGAGCTTCAACCTTGTAAAATAATTCCAAAATATAAGATCGGTAGAACTTCCATCATCAATAAGAATACGGGATACATCACATGGACTCTCGTGTCGATCACCAATGGGTCATCATAAGGAGATATGATTCCTTTAAAATTGATCCTAGAAAACCTAATGACCAGGGATCAATATCCACATTCTTTAATTTTCCTAGCTTGGACTCTATCTCGACCGAGTTCACATCCATTCTTTTTAGCGCTGACTTGGCCTCTAAAATATGGGTTTTACAGTCGGACGACTCCACGCTGTCATCAGTCAATCCTTTACATATCGTCCTTGATCTCGTTGAGGATCGTATCGGTACTCACCATTATAGGATTATACTTGGAAAAATTATCTTCAGTTGACCTCTTTTTTCCTTTCTTATCCTTTGTCTGATGGGACTTATTTCCACCAGATTCCTTTACGTCTCCCCTTTTAGTGGCCATAGCCTCCTCTTCATTCAGGATCCTCCCAACTGAGCCTAGGAGTTCAGTCCCAATCTTTAGAGGATATTTGATAATTTCCAAAGTAATTTCATAGCGGTAACCCACTAATAAAGTCTAACATAGTTATGTTCTCCTGATATTCTTCCACCTCCAGGTATTCCTTGCTGAATCGAGAATTATAATCCCTCAGAGTATCCTTCTTGCCTTGATTCACGTTCAAAATGTGAGTTACCTTATTTGACGACTTCATACCGAATAAGAAATTATGTATAAACTTCTTGGACAACTGCTTGAAATTCTCAATGGAGTTTTAAGGCAAAGATATATACCACATACGAGCGACACATATAAGGGTACTAGAAAATGTTTTGCACCTCATCTCATCAGGGGTTGAGTAGATGTCGTCCGCTAATTGATAAATCTCTATGCGATGCACTAAATTTGAACTCCTATCATACTTCAGGCCTACAGTAGGAGGTTTAAACTTTACAGGAGTAGGATAACTCACAATCGTCACAATGAAAGGAGACCTCTCCATTTATCCTCGACGACTAAGGTATCGCCTCTTGAGAAAAGTGCAGATCTTGCCTTTTAACCTTTGAATGGAGTTATTACAAGTTTTATCACCAGCGACAACATTATCATCACCTACTTTCGACATAACTGTAATTGGTTCCAACTCTTGCATCCTAGTCCTTTATCATCTATTAACTTCTCTTTGTTCCTCCCTATCTCGGATTTTCTTGGACTGATCATCACAACATCAACCATTTACCTTAGATGCATTATTACTACAAGAACAGAAGATTCAATCACGTAAATCCCCTCATATGCCAAGAAGTTCAAAGGTCAACCCTCTGATGATTCAATCCAAAGCTATGGTTCTTGATCGGCTGTCAAGCATCAACCGAGTGCTATTTCCTTGGTAGGCCAGTCCTGGGCGAATTGTGTCGCCGAAAAATCTTATATGGGTCCCAATATTCCTCTTCATTGCAGAATTGATCGTTTAGACAATCCTAGACTTATTTTCCCAACTAAACACTCCTGAGATAAAAAAAAATCCCTCTGTCGCAATGGCACTCGACCTTCTTCTATAGGGCTAAGGGTGGTACCCTATGACCAGATTAATGATCTCCATCGTTGGGTCATATGGAGCCCTTCCCAAAATGCTTTGGCTGAATTCCATGAATTGTTTTAGCATCTTCTATTGACTAGCCACTAAGGATTGCAGCGCCACTGCCACATAAGCCATTTCTTGCTAAGGTGGCGGTTAGCTGGAGCTAGGACTAGTGCTTGGAGGTAATTCAGATGCCATATCGGCGATGAGAAAAATTAACATAAGCTAGATGAGCTGTGACTGAACAAGATTCTTGAAAAACACCCAAATAACTCTTTCAATGGTGGTACAAGTCCAATAATGGTGGATCTGGACCACCACCAATTGAAAAAGTGAGAGTCTAAGAAGAAACATGAAGAGGAAGAAGAATATCTCTTCCCATAGACGGAGCCAAAATAATGATTCTAGTAATTACCACTCAAATGTATGCACAACTTAAGCTCAAGTTAAGTCAACAATCAAGATAATATTTATAGAAATATGAATATGCAAGAAGGAAATGAGAGAGATAGAGAACGCGGAGATGTAAGTGGTTTAGCCAAAGTCCTACTCGATTGTGCAAAAGTGTCCGTGCTTATATTACTGATAGGCACTCAAGGACATGGATTGCGATTTACACAAGCTTCCTCTCTCTTTTGTTTTCAATTGGACAGAGTTAGTGTTAGGGTATCATTTATTCAATCACTGGTGAAGAAGATGAATTTGGTATATATAGGCTTTAAGGGTACATAGTGTACCCCCCAAGCATGCACCAGGTGTGAAAGAGGTGAGCTATCCACTAGGAGAATGCCATTTTCTCCCTACACAAGTGTGTTATGATGAAAAAAATATTCCCTCACATGGTTTAAAGATTTGTTGTAATGGTATGTCCACGTGGCCTGATGATGCACGAGTAATGTGTTCCACATGAGAGATAGAGTCGGCGTTGATGATCCTGGACTAATCAAGGATGAGGGATGGTCTTTTAGGGAGATTACTATAAAGCTGTAAAGGTCATCTTAGGACAGTCAGGATGGTCTCGAACTGTCAGTGTGGTACAAGGCCGAAACATGGCAAGGGTGAGACATAAGAGACATTTTGGATTGGAGAGTGGACCTTTCTCCTTGATTGTAAATGTTGAGTGTGAGGTCTCAGAGGCTGAGACTACTAGGGTGTTCCTGTGATCTATTGGCCCATTTATGAATGAGTCATAACGGATGGTGAGAAGGGGTTATGGAATTGGTCCAAGTTTACTCGAGGGCGAGAACAGACTTATGCATATCAAGTACTATGCTTCCAATTGACATTCCTATAAATAGTGGAAAATCTAAAGGTTGGGGCATTAATTTTGATATTTCTATGAAATTTGTACTAATGAATGAGTGCGTAAATCCGTAATATTTTAATATATGTGCCAAAAGATTTTGAAAAAAAGACATTACCTTCGACGACATCATGCACTCGGGACTAATATGACCTGGTTCATTACATTAATGACAACGAATCATGGATCTACTATAACTATGGTTAATTTGGATAAACATTCGACCATCTTTATGTTTGAAATAGGGATGATCCCCGACATTATTATTATAATTGTGGTTAGCAGAATTATGTTTAAAGATTGGGGTCGAACTTCAAAACATTTCACTTGATGATGGATTGCATTCAATGAGGGTATTTATTTCTCTGATCTGTCCAAAGTCACAAATTTGTAAGGGTATAAAGGAAGTCCTAATACTATATTTTAGTCCTCTCTCAAAGTTCATGCATTTTTTGTCTTTCGTGCTCACATAATCTTGTGCATATCAGGACAATTTCATGAATCGAGCCTCATACTAGGGTACTGTCATTTGTTTTTGTTATAATCCCAATGATTCCGTTATTATTTTATCTTTCATATATTCAAAAATTTATGCCTTAAAAAAATCTCTTCAAATTGTACCTAAGTGATTCCCTCGGTATTATGAATTCCCCTAATAGATTGCCAACAATGGTTTACTTCGCCTTCAAAAAAAAAATTTGTCAAAATTACCCTATGTTTGGGTATTATTCCTACTTACTTCAAATGTTTTCCTAAACCATTTCTCTTCCTCATTTTCTCTTGGTTTTCCATAGAATTTTTGGGGTCTTTGTCGAAGAATATATTTTAAAGCATTCATCATGTGTACTTCTTCAGTTACTTCAACGTCTAACATGCGTCGAGGTGGAATATTTTGTCACAATTGTGTCAATGTAGTTAATTCTCGTAAGAATTGCATTATGTTTTCCATAGTGGTAGAAGGAGTTGGTGGAATGTGTTCAATATGTCATGCTCTTTGCATTTATTCTTTCATTATTCATGTTCTCACCATCCTATACAATAAACAAATAAAGATATAACGGAAATAGATAGTAAGTAAAAGCAAACTATTTATAGCACTTCCAACATAATATATGACATTCATTTCCTATCTATCATACAAGTAAAATTTAGGAACTTTAAAAAAACCCAAGTATATAATTATCGACTTTATGCTAACTAAACAATCTTATATATAAGATAACTGGAGTTCTACAACCACAACCACACCACACATCACACCATAAAGGATAACATTGATATTTCTCTCCTTTATCTATATACACACTCTTTCGACATGCATACGGTTAAGATCTTCCATGGTTGGAACTTGAACTTGAAGTAGGAATCCAGGAATGGCTTGGTCGATCCATAACCTATAGGAGATAAGGAGGAGTAAAGAATAGTTCTTCTTCAGGTGTTATGTTTCAGACCAAATTGATAGCTTATTGAAGGAATACATGGTCTTCAGAATACCATCGATCTTTTCTAGAGGTTTATTCTTCTCTTATAAGTCAACTTATGATGGGGCTATGTTTGATCGCAGGTGTTGTTATTTCCCATTCTCAATCTACATCTTTGATCACTTTACAAAGTTTTATATATCCTTCATCTTTAATAGTCTGACTAAACCCCTCTTCGGTAATACCATTCGTATTTAGATAGATTTCTTCCAACATATTCATGTCTGGAAGATAGAATTTTTGTTTCACGAGGTAGCAAAGAAGTTACGAAATCAAAATAACTATATATAATTGTATTAAGTCTCATATAAGAGTATTTAACGAGACGCTTGCTCTGATACCAACTTGTCACATCCCAAATCCTGTGCATAGTACGAGATAACAAAAACAGAATAGACAACTACAAAACATATGAAGTTTCTAGCGAAAAAGTAACTTTATTCAAACCTTGATGCAAACAATATCTTATTTATTGCAAACCTCAAGTATCTCGTAGTACAAAATAAAAATAAAAATAACATTACTATATTTACATAAGATGATAAGTTGTAGTATATAAATTCCACATGGTAGTGCCTTCTTTGTTAAAAACTACACACACGTACGTAACAGATAGTAACTTCTTGGGTAATGGAGATAAAAAGTACATAGGGTAGGTGTTATTTCACATTGATCTAGTTTAGTATCCATCTGTAAGGGGAAAGACTATGAAAAACTTTGCCAAGTTGATAAATCTAAGTCTTTAACAATTATCAAGATTTTTAGTAATTGAATGTATGCGTAGATAATTGTAGAATGAACTGAAGTTTGAAGAAAAAATAACATGAATTTGTTGTAGTAACAACATTATGGTGATATAACTAGATATAGTAATATCAAGTTATATAGAGTAAAGGTTCACATATTTTTAAAATAAGATAACCCAAAATTATCCAATTATAAGGCTTAAAGTGCATAACAATATAATGTAATAATTATCAAATACGATATCTTAAGATAAGACAAAAGTAGCCTTGCTAACATCACTAAGACCTACTCCGAAGAGAGGCATCCATATGGTTAGCATAACTAGGGACCCAATCCCTAAGTCCTACAGGCCAAATAACGTTATCGTGGGTAGAAAAATAGTATATTCCATGATTATAATGCATTCTATTAATGTTTTAATGAAATGATATTTAAAATTAAGTCAATGGTTTAAACATAACATAGGATTACTATGTTTTTAAAATTGAATCAAGTTTAACATCTTGTGAACTACACAAAAAAGTTCATAAATGAGGACAAGAGTTAAGGACTATGACAAAGTGATATAAAAAAATTTGAGGAAATCAAGGTAATTATGTGAAATAATATTGAATTAGAATTCACCAACTTTGATATTTTGGGGCCTTGGTTACTTTGAAACTTCATGAGTAGGCTTTGAACCCGGGGATTATGTAATGAGGTAACATAATATGAAATGGTGATTTAAAATATTATGTGTAAGTATATTTATAAAAAGGGGAAATGTGTTAAGATATTTATTTTAAAGTTTTTAGGCTTTAGTGTAAAAATAATAAAGTTTATTTCTTTAAGAAATATTGAGTGTGAATACTTAAATATGTGAAATAAGTGGCATTAGAACAAAATATGGTTAGGGCGTCATGGTTTTGATTTTTTAGGCTTAAAATACAATTAACAGTATGTGGAGGTTTTTGTGCATAACTTAAGAAAGTTTAAAACGTTATTTCCTTTTAGGATTATGTGGAAAAAACTTTCCTGGGTGTTGCCATATACTATTTTAAACTAAAAAATAAAATATTTTTTTTTGGAAAAAAATCAAAATTATTTCATTAGTCATGTGCTCTCACGCACTTGGGCAAAATTGTCACGTGGTGATGTTGACCTCACATGCTCCGCATGGGGTACTATTCATCTTCTTCCTCGATTTGTTTGACTTAGGATTTGTAAAAAAAATTACTGTGAATATCTTCATCTATAAAATACCATTTCCTTTAATTCCTTGATGAAACTTGTTTAATTTTTCGAGACGAATCCAATCGTATAAGTTGTAAGGATTGAGGTAGTCTGTAGAGAGCTATTGTTTTTCTGGTAAAATTGAAAAATTTGACCAATGCATTCGTTTTATTGAAGCTAAATTCGAGCAACGGCATGGCCATATTTGTCTTCTAAACTAAAAAATTATTCGAATAGCTTTTGTTTTATTGAAAATTATTTACTATACTACCTAAATTTCCCCTCTTAAATTATTTGTGTTTAAGTTTTGAATCTTTGACTTGGGGACTTTAACATAAATATAAATGAAATCAAAAGTTTCACTTAGGTTACTGGGAACTAGAGGTAGCATTCTTCCACTTTGAAACTGGTTCAAAGTTAGCAATATAAAATCCACCATTAAAGTTCAATCTTTAGTGGTGTATTGTGATATACCAGCCTATTCAATGATAGAACTTGAATGCAAATCTATAAAATGAATCTATGTTAGTCCATAAATCAAACTAAGTACAAAGAACCATATTAACTTTAACAAATAATAGAGTGCCAAAATGCTCTAAAATTAAGCTTTGAATTTGAACTATGAATGAGTGAGTTTTTACTGAGGTGAGTTAGAGTTTACATAGGCCTTCTTGAGGGAAGTTCATTGGTTGAATTGGAGGTGGATTTTAGCCTTGGTTCACTTTAGTTTTTGTTTGAAAGCTTCCGGTGGTATAAGGTGTTCATGTGATTCCATGTGTGTAAGATGCTAATTAGATTTACTAGGTGGCTCCACACCACCAAATGATTTTATGTAAGTATTTAGGTTTGAAGTTTAGGTACTTAGGTAGTTTATAGTTCCATATTTAGGTTTCTCCATATATTTTTGAAAGTTTTAGGGCCTAATATATAATATATTAAACTAATAAGGGTAGGTATTTATAAATATAGTAATTTTAATTGTTATAGGTCTTTGTGTAAAACCTTTTTGAGATTAAGGTTTAATTATGAGGGTTTAATAAAGTTTTTAAATTTTTATGTGAATTTTTGAAAATTTTATAACTTGAGGGCTATCACGATAATTTGAATATTAGGACTTAATTCGTTATTTATCTAATTCTTAGGTTTATATGACGTCTTATATATATATATAGTGTTCGGAGAATTTGTTTTTGATGTGGTGTTTCTTTCGGTATGACTATAAGAAGCATAGATGACATATATCGTATACTGACCTATATATTCCCCATGAGTCTCCTTTACATACCAAATAGTACATATGTAATACCCTGTAATTTTAATGACTTTTAAAATGAGTTAAATTAAAAGTTCATTGGATTAATTGGTATTAATTTTAAATTAATTAATTGGGATTAATTCAAAATTTATATTACTTTTGGATAATGAAATATATGATTCTGAATATTACTTAGTGATATTTAAGTAATATATGAATATGATGTTATTTATATTATCGTGAGTTACTTATACGGTAATAATGAAACTTTAGTCGAGACGCGGTATGGGATGTGTCGGGAATAATTTAAATGAACAAAAAGGAAACATTATTTTATATCAACCAAATGGTCGTTTTAAGTGCGTCGTTGCGTCCGAAAGGGTCAAAATAAAAAAAAAAGTCTATTCGGGTGTTGGATTTGGGTCTCGGGTCAATTAGGAGATGAAAGGACACCCCGAAGGGGCATTTTAGTTATTTTATTTAGGAGATGAATAGTAATTTTAGGATTTGTCTTATTATAAAGGTGATGGATTAGAGGAACGTAGGCTCATTTCATTTTATCACAAAACATTTGAGAGGTATTAGTGTGAGATAAAGTGAAGAGTTTCTTGGGAGGAGAAGAGGTTGCTTAGGAAGGAGGAGAGACTTTTGGGGTAAGCCAAAGGGGATTAACCACCTTCTACCACCAGCACCACCACCAGAAAGTCACCGAAAAATGAGGAAAGGATTCTATACCATCATCACTAAAGGTTCAAACCTACATTATTAAGACAAGTGTAATTCTTGCACTATTTTATTGCTTGCAATATCCATACTAGATAGGTTAAGTAAGAAGTTTGAACTTGCATGATTTAAGGATGAACTATAGATTTTTTGGAATTTGTTCATGATATGAAAATTAGATAGAATAAATCTCTTTCTGTTTAAATGATTTAATCCACAAGTTTTGGGTTTCAAATGATAGAAGAAGTCTGAGTTATTATGATTTTTGGAGAAATAATAACCTACGAGAATTGTGGGAATAATAGGATTTAATCCAAACTATTTGATGATTTTAGTTTGTTTGATTATTAGAAACTGATCATACATCTTGATATATCAATTGAGATTAATTAGGAGAAGTTTTGGATTGATTTGTGTTGGTTTTGATGAGAAAGAAAATGGATAAAACGCATGAAAAAAATTGTTGAAAAGGAGAGCATTGTATGATAATTTTATGACTGTTTTTAGACGAAATTGGCAGTGTACACGTTTCTGCACAACTTTGCAGTTCTAAGTTTTTCCAAAATCAAAGCAGAAAGGCCTCAAAATTAAAATTTTATATTTCTGGCATAATGTACCTTTATCGAAAAAAATAATTGGAAAATGGTAATTTGGCACATGGTGAGATTTTATTCATTTTGGTACATTAACAAGGAGCGAGGGACTTGGGTTAATGTTGGAAAATTATTTGGATTTGAGCATTAAATTTTTGTGAGAAATATCTACATAATTATGTTATGATTTAGAGGAGAATAGTCGTTATATCAAGTAATATTGATCATATATTTACGGGTACTTGGGTCGGAGAAAATATTATGTGAGTGATAACTATATAAAAAAAATGATGATAATCACGATTACAAGCGTGGGTAGTATTCAATAAATACGATGGGTACTTGTAATAGGATGAATTCCTAATATGATATAGGTAGTGTAAGTACCTAGTTTTATATAAGTAGATGATAATGCCTATTTGATTGATTGATAATTTATGTTTATGACATACCTAGCTTACGTGATATCGACGGGAGGTTTGCGCGTGAGGGCAGTCATATCCTGATGAATCCATGGGATTTTTGACTTGTCGATCGAGAACATAGAACCTATGTATGGGATATCATTGAGAATGATAGTGATGATGGTCATATGGGTGTGTAGGTATATGTGTAGCCCATAGGCTTGGAACTATGTTCGCCTCCAATATTTCTAGTTGATAATTGTGGTTCGAGGAATCATTACCGAACCTATAGCCCCCTATACGACAACAAGCTATACTAGGACATGATAGCAGAGGCAGCTGTGTCTCGGGGTGCCGTATTGTGTTATATATATGTATATGTATATAATGAATTGAATGAATATGTATATACTGGTTAGATCTATCTTCTATGTGAATTAATTAAAATTGAAAGATAATAGTATCTAATTAATTAAGTATGATAATGCTTAATTATGTTGAATAAATAAAAAGGCTTATTCATGTTGAATCTTATAGGATATATGTAAATTATGCAGGATAGATATGGGCTATGATTACTTGATACACTTATGAACTAGTTAGAATGGAGAATAGTAACTAGTATTATTTAGAGGTACATTAGATGTGCACTCTAGATGAGAGGTGAGAATCTCAAGAGAGTCCGATAATCTAACATGAATATTATAAGTGATAAATGTTGCAATTATTCACTTGCTATTTTCAAAACTATTTTACCATCGGGCTCTGACCCGTTTCCTTGCATATTCTCTTTTCTCTCTTGTATCTTCTATATCAGGTGTCCAGCCACAAGGTCACCATCCATGGAGTATTATGATGGTTGACGAGCTATGGAGTATTGTTTAGATGCCTTCATTTATTTGATTCATACTCTGTAGTCATCTTTCATTTAGGGCATGCCTCCCATGCGGATTTTAGATATTTATCTTCTATCTGAGTCAGGATTTTATACTCGTGTCATTGTGTTACATTTACTATTGTTGGGATTTATGTATTGAGATATATTTATTGGAAAAGTATTATTCCAGTTGTATTTAAATTCTATTGTGATATTTATTCAGTTATGTTGTTGTGGAATGGAAAGTGTGGAATTGTTCAATATGGTAAAATGAAATTTTATTGAATTAAAATTGGAAATTTTTAACACCATCTTAATTGAGTATTAAGTGATAGGAAAATGCTTTCGATAGTGATGTTAAGAATGAACCAAATGTATATTCCGATTTAATTCGGTATGTATTTAATTAGGTGGGGTGTTACAGGTGGTAACAGAGCATTAGGTTCTAGTGTTCTTTAGGGTCTGTACGGCTTACCGTTCTATCAGCTTGGCATTCTTTGATGTAGAACCCTATCATTAGGATTGTTGCATTTTTATGAGACTATATACAAAAAGCTTTTGGGGATTTACTTGTTTTAGACATGTCCGAGTATGATGTTATTATCGACATGGATTGACTTGTTGTATATGAGGCCAAGATTGACCATTATAGCCAGCCTATTGTCTTTGGCAATAGAGTGAATTAGTAGACTTTTATATAAATAAAACATGTTGGGAAGTTATATACTATAGACTAAGGACCTGAGGAGTTTCAATGACCCACGCATGAAACTAACAAACGTTGGGACTCGAAGTAAGTTGGGTCTTTAGGATATGAGTTTATAACTTTTACTATTATATGTATATATATCAATCAGAGTGTTATGAGTTGTGGCATGATTTAAGTCTAATGGAGTCACTAAATGTGAATGTGGAAATCATGGTGATACGAATTATATTATAAGTAGTCAGTTAATTAAGGGTAACCTTATGGAGGAATAACATTCATTTAGATCTTATGACGGAATGTATACAGATAGGGTGTATGGGCGCCCTGGATGGTTGAATTGCAGTATTTTCCATAATTGTGACACAATGAGAATTCTTGAGGTTAATAAAAGTAGAAGTTGTGACTTTAGGATTTAGTTGTTTGATGATTTAGGATCTCTACTCGCCAAAATTTTCCACGAGGATGGTATAAAAAGGATTGGGTAAAGTTTAACTCGAGACAGTTGAAACTAATTGGTAGGGCTTGGTGTATAACATCAGTGGGGGTATTCGGTAATGTACTGCATGGGCGGTACGACAGGGACTGCATGAGATGTGAGATTACTACCCGGAGTTGTCCTTACCAGCTATGCTTTATTTTTCGAATTTCGGGACGAAATTCTATTATAAAGGGGGAAGTATGTAATACTGCGTAATTTTAATGACTTTGAAAATGAGTTAAATTAAAAGTTAATGGGATTAATTAGAATTAATTATAAATTAATTAATTGGGATTAATTTGAAATTTATATTACTTTTGGATAATGAAATATATGATTCTGAATATTACTTAGTGATATTTAAGTAGTATATGAATATGATGTTATTTATATTGTCGTGAGTTAGCTATACGGTAATAATGAAACTTTAGTCGGGACGTCGTATGGAAAGTGTAAGGAATAATTTAAACGAATAAAAAGGAAACATTATTTTATATCAACCAAATGGTTGTTTTGAGTGTGCCATTGCGTCTGGAATGGTCGAAATAGTCAGAAAAGTCTATTCAGGTGTTGGATTTGGGTCTTGAGTCAATTAGGAGATGAAAGGACACCCCGAAGGGGTATTTTAGTCATTTTATTTGGGAAATAAATAATGTTTTCGGGATTTGTCTTATTATAAAGGTGATGGATTAGAGGAACGTATGTTCATTTCATTTTATCACAAAACATTTGAGAGGTATTAGTGTGAGAGAAAGTGAAGAGTTTCTTGGGAGGAGAAGAGGTTGCTTAGGAAGGATGAGAGACTTTTAAGTCAAGCCAAAGGGAATTAACAGTCTTCTACCACGAGCACCACCACCGAAAAATCACCGAAAAATGAGAAAAGGATTCTACACCATCATCACTAAAGGTTAAGACCTACATTATTAAGGCAAGTGTAATTCTTGCATTATTTTATTGCTGACAATATCCATGCTAGATAGGTTAAGTAAGAACTATGAACTTGCATGATTTAAGGATGAACTATAGAGTTTTTGTAATTTTTTCTTGATATGAAAACTAGATAGAATATATCTCTTTCTGCTTAAATGATTTAATCGACGAATTTTGGGTTTCAAATGATAGAAGAAATCTGAGTTATTATGATTTTTGGAGAAATAATAACCTATGAGAATTGTGGGAATAATAGGATTTAATCCAAACTATTTGATGATTTTAGTTTGTTTGATTATTAGAAACTGATCATATATCTTGATATATCAATTGAGATTAATCAGGAGAAGTTTTGGATTGATTTGTGTTGGTTTTGATGAGAAAGAAAATGGGTAAAACGCATGAAAAAATTATTGAAAAAGAACAAACATTGCATGATAATTTTAGGATTGTTTTAAGACAAAATTGGTAGTGTGCTCGAGAGTTTTTGTATAAAACAATGTTCTGCATAACTTTGCAGTTTTAAGTTTTTTTAAAATCGGAGCAGAAAGGCCTCAAAATTGTAATTTTATATTTCTGGCAGAACGTAGCTTTATCAAAAAAATAACAATTGGAAAATGGTAATTCCTATGGTTAGATTTTATTAATTTTGGTACATTAACAAGGAGCGGGGGACTTGGCTTCATGTTTAAAAATTATTTGGATTTAGGGATTAAATTTTTGTGAGAAATATCTACATAATTATATTATGATTTAGAGGAAAATAATCATTATGTCAAGTAATGGTAATATTGATCATACATTTAGGGGTACTTGGGTCGGATAAAATATTAAGTGAGTGATAACTACATAAAAAAAATATGATGATAATCATGATTACAAGTGTTGATACCAAATTTAGTTTGCTGACATGGATCAATAAACTGAAGACACGTTGCAGTCTACGTGGCAACAACAAACGCTTCTGAGGAACTCACACGCTCCAAGGAACCATACTACAACGAGGAAAACTGTTTCCCAGAGGAACTCATACGCTCCGAGGAACGAGAACTCTCCGAGGAACTCTTGAGCACCGAGAAGCTTAGGCGGTCCGAGCAACTCAGGCGGTCCGAGCTGCACCTCGAACAAAGCATTAATAGCGGGATAACCAACAGTTTGATTGTTCATTAAATGCTTATCATTCAGACGCATACGCTTAAGGAGCATTGAATATATCATCCTTTTATATGTACATCGTTTAATGTATTACCCTTTCACATTACAGCCCTAGGGCTATAAATACATTGTACAATCCTCATTGTAAGGGGACCGGAATTTCTTGAGATAACTTGTAATTGCGAATTCCCAAACAGTCAGCAATAACATAACAGTGGACGTAGGCCATTCTTATAAGGCTGAACCACTTTAAAAATTCCTTTGTCTCATTTATTTATCTGTGATTGAATAATTAGATATGATCTAATTTTTTACATCAACAGATTGGCGCCGTCTGTGGGAACGACTGGTAATATCGTTTTCCATCAAAAATAATCCATCACAAATGGCTGATATTCCAGAATCAAGCAATCGAAATGCTGGAAGCCCTCCAAATCCATCTGCTCCGCCAAATATTCTAGATCTGGCTGGAATAATGACAAATCTGGCTCAGGGCCAGACTATCATGCAAGAAACTATGCGTCAACTTATACAAACCCTCCATGGCGGTGCACCAACCCATTCAAGACCACGAAGTATTCAAAGAAATACCCGTGCATCTTATCCGCGTACTAGGCGTACCAATTCATATCACAATGAGGAGTCTGAAGATTTTTCTTATCAACCTGGACGAACTTCGTCAGTGCGAGCCATAGATACTGAACAACGTATCACTCTCTCCCCAGAAAGGACCAGTGCGCTAGAAATATTAAGCAGAGTATCTCCTTTCGATCGATTAGGTCCTAGGAGGAGCAAAAGTCCTCCTAGAGCCCCATCGAGGAGTTTTTGACGACCATCAAACTTAAGGGAAGGATCTGCCCAGTCCTGACCAGTTGCTCGTCAAGATAGATCCCAGGAAGCCACCTCAACGCGATTAGCTGCTCGAACCAACAAGCCCGAGGAAGGAAGTGATGCATAGAAAGGCTCTATTCAAAGGCTGGAGGATAGATTGGGGGAAATGGTTAAAGCTAAGAACAGTCTACAACGAACTTTTGTTCGAGGAACACCTTTTGTCCAGTTCATTGTAGATTTTCCAACACCATCAAAGTTCAAAGCACCTTTTGTGACCCCCAAATATCATGGAAAGACTGACCCCGTCCTTCATATAGAACAATACTAGGCTGCAGCCGACATCTATGCTGTTCCAGATGAGATGAGATGAGATGCAGAGCATTCTCGGGAACTCTTACCTGATCTGATCAAATATGGTATAATAATATTCCCCGGGGTAAGATTTCAACCTTTCTTCAACTGGCCGAGTTATTCATTGGGAATTTCTGTTTTGGGACAAAGCCAGTTAAACGAGTAGCAGATTTGTTAAGTGTTAGACAAAAATCTGGTGAGAGTACCAGAGATTATATAACTCGTTTTAATAACGAGAAACTTGAAGTCATTGATTATGAAGAGAAGACAGCGATTACCGCCTTGATGAGTGGACTACTGCCTAACAAGTTGTACTATACTTTGGCCAAAGATCCATTTAGAACCATGTCAGACCTGATGGGAAATGTGTCCAAGATTATGAATGTCGAGGAGGCTATGGCTGCGAAGAAGAATGTGGATGCCAAAGAAACCAAGGTGGAAGGCAATAAAGCTAAGAAGAAAGAGCATAAGAACAATGGTAATGACAAACATTCAAAAAACAGGTCGGTATGGGACGTGATGAAGAAATATGATAATTATACTCCTTTGAAGAAGGATATCAACCATGTTCTAGAGGAAATCAAGAACAACGAGGAACTAAACTGGCCAGAGAAAATGAAGGCAGACCCCGACAAGAGGAATAAGGTGAAGTATTTTGAGTTTCATAAAGATCATGATCATATGACCAAAAACTGCATAGCTCTTCAGAATGAGATTGAAACACTCATCAGATGAGGAAAACTGTCAAAGTATGTTGACCGTGGAAGCGAAAGAAGGAACAATGACCGAACAAGAGAGAGGTCTAGATCTCCTCGTCGAGCAGAGGAGAACAAGAAGAGAAACCATGAAGTTGATCCCGAGGATGACCCCGATCTTCCCAAGAGACCAAGGCAGCCAGAAGAGAGGTATTTTTAATACGCTTTGGGTTATTTGACTGTAATGTTATAACAGGTGGAGATGCAGGATGAGGAGACCTTACTGCCGAGAGAAAAGCTTACCTCTGTGAGACTCAAGCTTGCTCGTACATTCAATGAATAAATGTAGCTGAGGAGGATCGCCTGAGAAAGGTGAACAAAGAGAAATTGGTCATTGGTTTCTCAAAGAATGACCTTGCAGGCGTTCTGTATCCTCATGATGACCCATTGGTGATCAAGATGAGAATGAAGGAGGTAATAATTTCAAGAGTACTGGTCGACAATGACAACTCGGCAGACATCATGTTCTACTCGTGCTTCGATAGTTTAAATATAAAGATATCTCAATTGGAGCCTTATCATAGACCCCTCATCGTTTTTGCTGGCGAGAAAGTATTTCCACTTGGGACGATCAAGTTGGATATATTCATTGGTACGTGGCCTGCTTGTCGAACACAAAGAATACACTTCTTCGTGATGGATAAGAATGTTCAATAATCATACAATATCATCATGGGAAGAGTAGGATTGAAGAAGTTCGAGGCCGTACCATCTACGGTGCATCAGTGCCTAAAATTTCCAACAAATTTTGGAGTAGGAGTTATGAAAGGTGATCAGAAAGTAGCTTGGGAATGCTATTATTCATCCGCCGATCAAGAGGAACTGGAGGAATCAAGGAAAAAGACTACTACTTATCAAGTGGAAGAGGGGGCAGAAATTGAAACATTGGATCCTAGAGATGTGTCACAACTCGTGAAGGGTCAAGTGGTGGAAGCTACTGAAAACATCATTCTGGACGACGAACACCCTGAACGGACTACTCAAGTAGGTTCGTCGTTGGAAGCCTCACTAAAATAGGAATTGATAACTTTCCTTAGAAGCAGAAAGCAAACTTTTGCGTGGAGTCATGAGGATATGCTCGGGATAGACCCAAATTTCTTATATCACGAACTCAATGTGAATGAGGAGATCAAGACAGTGAAGTAGAGAAGAAGAGTATTCAGCCCCGAGAAGAATCAAGCTATACAGAGGAAGTCGAGAAGCTCCAGAAATCTTGCTTCATTGAAGATGTTAAATATCCGGACTGGTTAGCAAATATGGTGATGGTGAAAAAGAAGAACAAAAAGTGGAGGATGTGTGTAGACTTCACCGACCTCAACAAAGCATTCCCAAAGGATCACTTTCCACTGCCCCGAATTGATCAACTAGTCGATGCTACCTCGGGACACGAGCTGCTGAGTTTCATGGATGCTTATTCTGGCTATAATCAGATTAAAATGAAACCTGAAGACAGGTAGAGTACTTCTTTCATTACCCCTAGGGGAACTTATTGCTATAATGTTATGCCTTTTGGTTTGAAAAATGCAGGTGCGACATATCAGAGGCTGATGAACAAGGTCTTTGCTGAACAAATCAGTTACAATATGGAAGTCTATGTTGACGAAGAGCAAAAAAGTTGCTGATCATCTAGTTGACTTAAGTCAGACTTTTGATCAACTAGATAAATACCAAATGAAGCTGAACCCGACGAAGTACATATTTGGAGTACGAGAAGGCATGTTTCTCGGATACATTGTCAACCAACGAGGCATTGAGGCGAATCCTGAAAAGATCAAAGCTCTATTAGGGCTGCGATCTCCGACGACGAAGAAAGAGGTGCAAAGTCTTACAGGACGAGTAGCAGCACTCAACAGATTTGTATCACGAGCAACTGATCGATGCCTCCCATTCTTCAAAACACTCCGAAAGTCTTTTGAGTGGAATGATGAATGTGAGAATGCTTTTCAAGACTTGAAGAAATACTTGGGAGCACCTCCATTGTTATCCAGGCCAGTGATGGGAGAAAAATTATACTTGTACCTAGCAGTATCGAAGAATGAAGTTAGCTCGGCATTGATAAGAGTGGATAATGGAGTACAAAAACCAATCTACTACACAAGTAAGGCCTTCCGAGGAGCAGAGATCAGATATCCAAGGATGGAAAAGTTAGCACTGGCACTGATTGAGGCGAGTAGGAGAACGAGGCCATACTTCCAGGCACATACTATAATCGTATATACTGATATGCCATTGAGACAAGCCCTTCATAAACCAGAAAAGTCAGGGAGATTGATGTACTGGGCAATAGAGCTCGGAGAATACGATATAGTCTATGAACCAAGATCATCGCTTAAAGGGAAAGCTGTAGCGGATTTTATAGCAGAGTTCACCTATCCTGGTACCCCCGAGGAGCCAAAGTTGCTCGTTGATCAACCTGTGGATGTTATAGGATCAACAAATACAAGCTCAGACCAACTCCGGTTGGTAAAAGAGCAAGTGGATGTTACTGGATCATCAAATTAGAGCTCAGACCAACTCCGGTTAGTAAAAGGGCAAGAAAAGATGGTCGATGAAGAGAGAGAAATATCAGGGGAAGATGAAAGGAAGCAATAAATATTCCACCAAGGAACTCTGTCAGATCAGAAGTTTGAAGACGAGTTACTTATGTGGAGGCTATATATAGATGACTCATCTTGCACAACAGGCAGTGGGACATGGATAGTTTTGAGCACTCCAGACGAGGTTGACATGGAGTACGCCCTACGTTTCCAATTCAAATCTTCCAATAATGAAGCTGAGTATGAGGCCATGATTGCAGGTCTTAATTTGGCAAAAATTATGGAGGCGCAGCAAATTATTGTCTTCAGTGATTCTCAATTAATTGTGAATCAAATGTTGGGAATATATGCAGCCAAAGGAGAATTAATGATCAAATACCACGCAAAGGTGATGGAGTTGGTATCAGAATTTGGTGCAATTCAGCTGGTCAAAATACTAAGAATGGAGAATGCAAGAGCAGATGCCTTAGCTCGATTAGCATCAGCTACTCGTACCGAGCTACGAAGAACAATCCCAATTGAAGTTTTGGATGGTCAGAATATAGATGAAGATTTGGCGATGAACTTTATCACCCTTGATTTAGGACCATCTTGGATGGATCCCATCAGGGCATAAATTGAGGAGGGAGAATTATCAATTGACAAGCTGGGAGCCAAGAAATTGAAGTTTAAAGCTGCTCGGTATGTATTAACTAACGATATTTTATATAGACGAGGAATTATGGCAGGTTTGCAGAGATGTGTACATCCCTTCGAGGTGAAAGAATTGATTGAAGAGATCCATGAAGGGTCCTGTGGAGCCCATGTAGCAGGTCGGACGCTTTTGCAAAGGATGATGATGCAGGGATATTACTGGCCGACGATGAGGGCTAATTGTGTAGCCTATGCCAAGAAATGTGACAAGTGCCAGCGCTTTTCCTCCATCCGAAGAACTCCACAAGCATTGTTGACACCAATCACTTCCCCTTGGCCATTTTCCATGTGGGGAATAGATTTGGTTGGACCACTGCCAACGACTAGAGGAAGGTTCAAATGCCTCGTCGTCGCAGTGGATTATTTTACTAAGTGGGTGGAAGCTGAACCTCTCATTGATATGACGTACGAGAAGATGTACCAATTTATTTGGAAGAACATCATTTGTCGATATGGTCTTCCTCATGCTTTCATCACAGACCATGGAACACAATTTGATAACGAGGAGTTCGCTGCCTATTATCATCAATCAAATGTGTTGAAGATCCACTCAACACCAGGCCGTCCTCAAAGTAATGGACAAACTGAAGTGACAAATAGAACACTGCTGAATGGCTTGAAGAAAAGACTGGACGATGCGAAAGCAAATTGGATCAACGAGTTACAGTCAGTACTGTGGGCTTACCGAACTACTCCCCGAGTAGCAACTGGAGAATCACCATATATGCTGGCGTTTGGAAGTGAAACTGTTATACCTGCCGAGTTGGGCCTCCCAACACACAGGGTACTAAATTTTAACTCCCCTGTCAGCGACTTAATGAGAAGATTGGATTTAAACATGCTCGAGAAAGTTAGAGAAGAAGCAACCATTAGAAATGCTGCTTACCAGCAGCGAACAACTTTGTTCTACAACAAGAGAGTGAAGAAGTGCGACCTGAAAGAAGGAGACTATGTGTTGAAGAAAGTAATTCAAAAGCATAATAAGCTGGAGGCAAACTGGCATGGACCATACCGAGTTACAGAAGTTGTTCGACCAGGAACTTACCGAATAACAACTTTAGAAGGGGAGGAGTTTAAGAACGCATGGAACGCAGAGCACCTACGCAAGTATTATCAGTGATGAATAAAATGAAGATATTCTGCCGAATTCTTTCTTTTTATTGAAAGTTTTTCGGGGAATACTAGTGCTACACACTACTCGGCAAAGCTCAGGCTACACAAATTTTTTCTCGAAAATGTCAACTAAGGTTGGTCAAGAAACTAATATTCCTCCGGGAAGTAAAGCTACCAGTATTCCTCCGGGAAGTAAAGCTACCAATATTCCTCTGGGAAGTAAAGCTACCTATATTCCTCCGGGAAGTAAAGCTACCTATATTCCTCCAGGAAGTAAAGCTACCTGCATTCCTCCGAGAAGTAAAGCTACTTGTATTCCTAAGGGAAATAAAACTATATGTTTCTCGGGAAATAAAAGTATTCCGAAAAATGCCAACTTATGTCGGTTAGGAAGTAAATGTATTCTCGAAAATGCCAACTTGAGTTGGTCGGGAGGTAAAATTATTTCAAAAAGACTAACTATGGCTGGTCGGGGATAAAAACCCACAAACTGTAGTTGGTCGACAAGGAAAATTTACCAACCTTGGTTGGTCGAAAACATTTAAGAGAAAAATCTATCAACTATGGCTGGTCGGGGATAAAAACCCACTAACTGTAGTTGGTCGATAAGTAAAATTTAAAGTGATCGATCAACCTTTTTTATACTCGTAACTTTTTAATTATTACTAAGTTGGTCGAGAAACAAAATATTATTTTTGCCAAATGACTACCACAAGTTGAAACTACTCGACAATAAGTTGATCGGCAAACTACACGATATTGTTATCTTTTTAACAGATACACATGCACATATATAAAGTGTTATAAGACAATAGTAAATAGAAATGAAAGTCTTTCATTAAATCCAAAACAAATTACATTGATAATGAAATGAAAGTTACATTGATATTGAAATGTATACTAAATATTACATCAAAATTCCTATTCTACTGGTCTTTTCCCCTCTGCTTTTGACACAGGTTCCTCGCTAGCAGGCGGATCATTTAAAGCCAGGGGAGAGTTTATGAAGTTCAAATCTTTTAACATCCTGATATTCATCACGGATGGTCGATCTAGAAGGTGCCCGGGACGAGATACTTCAACACTTGAATGGAGATTGTAGTCGCCGAGATACTTGGAAATTAAGCATCGAGGAATGTCCCGAGCAGGGATACAACTCATATCCAATTTGTATGGTGGCACAGGTAGGTCGAGCAGCCCAGGATCATGATAGTCCCATAGGTAATGACCCTGTTCGAGTTGCAGAACACCTAAGGCATTCAACCAGCCTTGCTTGTAGCCCTCATTATTGGCATTCTGGATACGATCGTCCAAGTGATAGAAAGCTTCGTTGTATCCAGCCATCCAAAACTCCCTGGGATGTTTGTGGAATTGATATGTTAGTCTTTCTAGCTGCTCGTGGAGATTTTTGATGAAGATCTCTTTATTCTCCAAGGTAGACTTCTGCGTGGAAAGCTGCTCTTCCAGGTCCTTGATCTTCTTTGACATTTCAGCCAATGCCTGGTTCTTCACCATCAGATGGAAGGCCTGGTTTTCTAAAGCAGACTGAGTCCGCTGTTCCTCGACAGGAATCCGAGGAGCTCTTTCTCGTCCTCGAGGAGCTCTTGCTCGACCACGAGAAGATGTAGAGGGACCAGACCTCTTCAAAGTTTCCAACTCATCCCTCAAGTTGGCGTTCTCGACCTCTAAGAACGAGAATCCCTCATCAGTCACTGGGATCAAGGCATTTGAAGTGGAAGCTGCAGACTTCAACTGAGACAACTCTTTCTGCAGGTTGTTATTTTCTTGCTCTAATAGTTCAGCTATCTGTCTGCACTCCTCGACTTCGCCCCTCAGAGTTCTCTCCCTCACCTCGTAGCTAGCAAAACGCTTCTCGTACCCCTTGTCAGTATTGAGTTGCTGATACTTCTTCTCATACCCCTCATGCAAAAGGGCAGTGGATTCTTTGTATTATTGCTGAAGTTCTTCGAGGGTGCCTTGGAGATCCTCGATCATATCGTAATAAGCCACATTATTGGCCACTGCTCGATCAAGTAGACACTTCAGATATTGGTATGCTTCAACTGCTTGTTCAGAAGCATCTTGGCCGATGATGTCGACGACTTGTGCTGCACTCAGATCTGTGTGACCAGCTGTAAAATATTCATTGAATTGTCTCAGCAGCTTGGTATCGTGAGCAGATAATAATTCCATCCTGGCCAGAAACTAGTAGAGAAAGAACAAGCAGTAATCAATAAAAGTACCAACTAAGTATGAAGAAGAGACAACAGTATGCAAGAACAAAAATTCAAGTTTTATTATATCAAGGATCAGAGTTACATATTCATGGTTATAATTGACAAAAGAAAAATATAAAGAGAAACCCGAACAACTCTACACCTTTTCCTTGTCTCCCAAAACCTTCTCGGGAGGCTGGGACGAGGAAGTAGGTTGCTCGGAGGGAGTAAAAAGTTGCTCGGAGAGTGCCAGCAGTTGCTCGGAAGAAGTAATGATTTGCTGAGGTTCCTCGTTAGTAGGCTGGATGGCTCGGGGATGATCTCCCATCACCATAGAAGACTCTTCAGAGGTAGCTTCTTCCTCTTCTAAGTCTTCAGGAGTTGGAGGAGGACCAGGGATTTGTCACAGAAAGAGTTTGGAATTTTCATCCACTTTCATCTCCTGTAGAGCAGCGACCCATCCATCCATAAAGTACTTGAGGCTGCCATAGTCCACTTGCTACACCATGGCAGCCAATCCCTTGTTCTACCCCTTGTCCCAGCCAGAGCTAAAAGACTTCTTCACAGCCAGTTTTCTCTTCAACTTCTCTGAGGAACTCTGCTCGGACAGAAGTTTTTCAGCAATCTTCAATTTATTTTCAACCTCCTCCTTCTGCCGATTTACCTCCCGAAGCTGACCCAGTTCTTCTTCAGCAACCTTGAGCTTATTCTCAAGTTCTCCAGCATTTTTGATCTTCTCGTCGAGCTCTTTATTTTTCCCTTCCAAGTCCTTTATTCTCTTCTCCAACTCCTGGGAGACTTCAACAACTCGAACCTTCTCCTGCTCGGTGGAGGCAAGCTTCTTCTACCAAATTGCTTTATCATCAGCATATTTTTGGTGAGACTCTTTCAGAGACTTCCCCAAACCCATTAAAGCTTCCTCTACACCAGACGAGGAGCTGGAAGCTTTGATAGCTTCATCCTTCTTCAAAATTGTATTGAAGCAACTTACCAACTGTGAAAATAAAATGAAAGCAAGTCAGAGACAGATATAATAAGGGAAAGATGAAAAGTTTAAAGTAAAAGGACTTACAGAAGCAATGTGGCGAGCTGCCAAAGAGGTAACCATATCCCGAAAAAGTTTTTCTTCGACACCTTGGATCTCGGGAATGATCCAAGTCTTCACCGAGCTCATGGCAGAGCTCGGGGGAACGAAAGTGGGAACTCCACTAGTCTGTGGCTGAGAGATGGTGTCAGCCAAATTGACCGAGGAGCTCTTCTTCAGCTTCCTCGGGGGAGCAGGAATAGATTCAACCAAGGAGGAACTCTTGGTCGGTGATATTACAATCACCTCTCCTGGAGCAGCAGATTTGCTCGGAGCCACTGGGGGCTTCTCGATAACCTTCACAACAGCAGCAGCCGAGGAAGGCGCATCATTTTTCTTTATCCCCTCCCCTGGGACATCAACCTTACTTCTTTTTGCCTCTCCAGCACCAGAGGCAGGTTTCTCAAAAAGGGTGGGAGGTCTTCTCTTCTTCATCCTTTCACTTAAAGGAATGTGTGATTCAGGCGAGGAGCTGGTGGAAGCTGGTACTGGCTCTGCGTCACTTATCATCGGACGAGCAGTGAAAGAAGTGGTGTAGCTCTTGTACTGCAGCAGATACGAGGCTGACCTAATGAGCTCATCGGCAACACTCTGATGCAAAATCCAGATAAGTTTTAAGTGCCTTATATTCACGTCTGCCTCTTTTGGACACTTTCTTTTGCTATCAACTGCAAATAAATAAACATTGAAATATCAGTGGCACATTTTGTCAAACACAGAGGAAGCATAATTTCAAAATAAATAAAATAAAATAACCTATCCCATTGCCATAGGGAGGGCATCTGGGACCCTGATAAACTTCATCTCCAGATAAAGGAGCATGTTGCCAATTTTTTATGACAACCCCGTGCTCAAAATAATCCCTATTAGCATCTGGGAGATTGGCTACTAAGGCCCTATTCAAAAATCTAGTTTTTAAATAAAAGGTGTTATCACCAACTGCCCATCTATAACAAAACATGATTTATGGAATTCCCATGCGAGTTCCATGGATTTGATTTAACCTATGAACCCCATTAACTATAATCCATGTATTTGGGGCTATTCTTGTAGGAACAACGTCAAAGTATTGACAAAATTCCAGACATAAGGGATTGGGTGGAAAAGAAAATCCACACTCAGCAATAAAGAGACTGGGGAACCAATGTCCCTCAGCCAAACGAAAATAATCAGAAGGCTCAGAAAGCTCTTCCAGAACAACCTAGGAGGGAATAGAAAAATCAGAGCGAAACTTATCAAGAGATTCTACAGGGTAAACCATGATGAATAAAAGAAATGAAGAAGAAGGAAGAAAATCTTACAGAAAAAGAGTGGATCTGAGGACAACGAACGATGGAAGAGATGAATACACAGGAGAGAAAGAGACGATGGAAAACTCGAAAATACAAATTTAAAAAGGTAGAAGACGATGGGAGTGTCTGTGAAGTTTAAATACATTGCCTTGGGAAATGGTAAAGTAATGATTACAAAAAGAAATAATTACGCTACAGGCGGCTAGAGGAACAAAAAGGGCGCGACAATCGAAGCGAGAAGAAACGATTACGCTACCGGCGGCTAAAAAGATAAGAGTACGCAGAGATCGAGGCGGTTATGAAAATTCAAAAAAGCCTGATTCTACGAATTTGGAAAGAGAAATAAATACAAGGGAAACACTCCTAAAAATCAGGAGGACTATTTAAAGCTATCATATTCCGAGAAAGAATGTTCCACACTCCTCAAATTTCGAACTATGATACATTGGGGGCTTCTGTTGATAACAAATTTAGTCTGCTGACATGGATCAATAAACTGAAGACACGTGGCAATCTACGTGGCAACGACAAACGCTTCCGAGGAACTCACACGCTCCGAGGAACCATACTACAATGAGGAACACTGTTTCCCCGAGGAACTCATACGCTCCGAGGAACGAGAACTCTCCGAGGAACTCTTGAGCATCGAGAATCTTAGGCGGTCCGAGCAACTCAGGCGGTCCGAGCTGCACCTCGAACAAAGCATTAATAGTGGGATAACCAACAGTTTGACTGTTCATTAAATGCTTATCATTCAGACGCATACGCTTAAGGAACATTGAATATATCACCCTTTCATATGTACATTGTTTAATGTCTTACCCTTTCACATTACAGCCCCAGGCCTATAAATACATTGTACAATCCTCATTGTAAGGGGATCGGAATTTCTTGAGATAACTTGTAATCGAGAATTCCCAAACAGTCAGCAATAACATAACAGTGGATGTAAGCCATTCTTATAAGGCTGAACCGCTTTAAAAATTCCTTTGTCTCATTTATTTATCTGTGATTGAATAATTAGATACAATCTAATTTTTTACATCAACAACAAGTGTGGGTAATATTCAATAAATACGACAGGTACTTGTGATAGGATTAATTCCTAATATGATATAGGTAGTGTAAGTACCTAATTTTATATATGTAGGTGATAATGCCTATTTGATTGATTGATAATTTATGTGTAAGACATTCCTAGCTTACTTGCTATCGACGGGAGGTTTGTAGTTGAGGGAAGTCATATCCTGATGAATCCATGGGATTTTTTACTTGTCGCTCGAGAACATAGAACCAAGGTATGGTCTATCATTGAGAATGATAGTGATGACGGTCATATGGGTGCATAGGTTTCTGCGTAGCCCGTAGGCTTGGAACTATGTTCACCTCTAATATCTGTGGTTGATATTTGTGGTTCGGGGAATCTTTACCGAACCTATAGTCCCCTATACGACAACAAGCTATACTAGGACATGATTGCAGAGTAATGGATGCACCGCAGCTGTGTCTCGAGGTGCCATATTGTGTGTGTATATATATATATATATATATATATATATATATAATGAATTGAATGAATATGTATATACTGGTTAGATCTATCTTTTGTGTGAATTAAGTAAAATTGAAAAATAATAGTATGTAATTAATTAAGTATGATAATGCTTAATTATGTTGAATAAATAAAAAGGCTTATCCATATTGAATCTTATTGGATATATGTAAATTATACGGGATAGATATGGGCTATGATTAGTTGATACAGTTATGAACTAGTTAGCATGGAGAATAGTAACTGGTATGATTTAGAGGTACATTAGGTGTGCACTCTGAATGAGAGATGAGAATCTCAAGAGAGATTCCAATAATCTAAAATGTATATTATAAGTGATAAAAATTGCAATTATTCGCTTGCTGTTTTCAAAACTATTTTACCATCGGGCTCTGACCCGTTTCCTTGTATATTCTCTTTTCTCTCTTGTATCTTCTATATCAGGTGTTCAGCCGCAAGGACACCAGCCATGGACGATTATGATGGTTGACGAGCTATGGAGCTATGGAGTATTGTTTAAACGCCTTCATTTATTTGATTCATACTCTGTAGTGATCTTTCATTTAGGGCATGTCGCCAAGAGGATTTTAAATATTTCTCTTCTATCTGAGTCAGGATTTTATACTCGTGTCATTGTGTTACATTTACTATTGTTGGGATTTATGTATTGGGATATATTACTGGAAAGTTTTATTCCAGTTGCATTAAAATTCTATTGTGATATTTATTCAGTTATGTTGTTGTGGAATGAAATGTGTGGAATTGTTCAATATGGTAAAATGAAATTTTATTAAATTAAAATTGGAAAGTTTTTAACACCAGCTTAATTGAGTATTAGGTGATAGGAAAATATTTTCAACAATGATGCTAAGAATGAACCATCTGTATATTCTGATTTAATTGGGTATGGGACTGATAACCAAGTATTTAATTAGTCGGGGTGTTACAACATACCAACGGTGCATACCAATTTTTTAAAATAGTAAAAAAATTATTTTATTGCTTAATTTTTTTATATTATGTTTAAACATTTCAATAGGCCCGTATAAAAAAATAAACTCAAAATAACGTTTTTTGCTATTTAAAAAAAATATGTCAAACTTTCGCAGCTTTTAAAGCAGGGGATGCCCGTGACTGAAGGAATGACGCAAATTTCCAATGTACGTAATCGCAAAACGATAAAAATTTCAGGAGTACGTAATTACAAAATGGTAAAAATTTTGTTCCCCAACAAATCCCACCGGCTTAGTATTCTTCATGAATTTCGCCAAAACGTATCCCCTCAGATTAGTAAAGATGTTTATTTGTCGAACTAATCCTGAACTCCATCATTCATATAAATCTACTAATTTCACATCTATTAAGAACTTATTATATGTTAGCCGTGAATTATCCCTGTCATTTAAAAGATCAGCCAAAGAAAATATATACTAATGTATGTTACCTCTGAGTTTTTCGGTTAGATTAAGACATGCCAGAAGTTCATGAACCTCATTGTTATAACAGTGAACCCGATGACAGTCTCACCGAGCGGATGATGTAGATGTATCTCAAACACAACATATTACCTACACAAGTTAACATTCTCGTAACTCTTCAGTCAATGTGGAGAATAATTGGAAACATATGGCTTTGAACAAAGCAACTCCAAACACAATCTCATATAAGCAGTTAAGTGATAATTACAGACTTGCACAGCAACCCCCACCCTTGTAACCAAACTCAATTCTAAACCTCACACCTCCCTCTACCCCCACCCCCACCCCTGGTCCCAAACACACCTTATGATAGTTCCATCTTCTTAAAAAAATAATAAAATTAAATTAGATTGAAAACTAACACAAATTAATTCAGAGATGGATAACTTAAACCACTCAACTAAATAAGTTAAAAGAAAACATGTACTTTCCAAATCTGAAGTAAGCAAAATCATAATACTCTATAAAACAAACACTAACTAAAAGAAATAGGATAATGTAATTACATCTAATAACTGTTAACAAAAGGCTGAACTAATATATTTAAATAGTTACCAAAATTACAAGACATGTATATAACTCCAAAAATCAGAAATAAAAATGAAAAATAACCAACCAAAAATTACTTGCACATATAATTTATTTTGGACATGTGCATATAGTAATTTTAATATAAACAAAAAGAATAACAAAACTCCATAACAACAATCTAAAACCGAAGACCGAATACCGATTTTGGTAAGTGTAGACACCCCATTCTAGCACCCCCTAAACCTCTCCTTAGGTCCCTAGCACCTCCCTTCATCACAACAAACCTAAGTTATACCCCAGGTACTGACCTAAAGTCCATCGGGCACTCCCAAGCTCCGTTTTACCAAAAGTCAAACTCTTCAGCTCGATCGATACTGAATGAATCTTCAAAGGGCACCGAAACCCCTTTCCAACGATCCGCCCCGTGTGCGATTCTAACTTACGATACGGACGAACTACCCGTTTCCCTTGAAACTTGATCAAGAGATCACTAGATGATCCCAGGCTCCATTTGACCAAATTCAACTCTTCATCTCGACCGAGACTGAATGAATCTTTAAAGGTCATCGAAACCCCTTCCAACGGTCCACCCCGTGCGCGATTCTGACTTATGGTACGGACGAACGATCCGTTTTACCCCGAAAGGTCACCGAATGCTTCCAGGTCCTGGTTGACCGAAGTCAACTCCTAACCAAGTCAAACTCTTTGGAATGTAGAAGTACATTTCCTAACCTCTCCAACGGTCCACCCCGTACGCGATTCGAACTTACCATGTGGACGAGCGATTCGTTTGCATCTGACGATTCCCCATCCTAACGACCGACGAGTGCTTCCGAGTCACATTTGGCCCAAAGTCAAAACCGGATCCAGGAGCAATCCAAATACTTTTGAAGGTCTCCGAATTAACTTTCCAATGGTTTGCGCTCTACGGTCGATTTTCCGAAGGGACCAGAAAGAGACTGCCAAACGGCAGGTCCCAAACCCTACGTATTGGCAGTGTTCCCAATCACACCTAACAATTGCCAAGACTAGGGCTATGACGATCGGAAATGACCTGGGACTATAAAAAGGACGGCCTTCCCTCATTTTAAATAAAACACAAGAGTAGAGATCCATCACTCTCAGCAAGCTCAGAAAACCCCTCTCGAAGTCAGCGTGGTTTCCACATCCAAATCCCTCTCCAACCTTCACCTTCCATCACATTTTTCTTCAAACATGGTGAATTAAGTACCCTCCATCATCACCCAAGTTCAAAGGATGCTCTCCAACATCCAAGATGAAGCTCAAGATCTTCAACAAGGTCCAACTTTCTCCACTCTCTCCTTAAATTCTCCTAAATTCGCATTAATTTGTTTTGTTACTTAGTACTTTTATTCAATCATCTCACATATCCTAATATACTTTTTATGTAGTATTATTGCACATCTCTTATTTTCATATAAATAAAACCCAAAAAATAAGAAAAGAGGATTTTCTCATAAATTCCAAACGGGAATTCTCACACTCTTCTCACCCTTTTCTCACAACTAAAACACTTTTTAACACACACACACACACACACACACACACACACACACACACACACACATAAGAGAAGTCCCTGATTGGATTTATGGGATAAATCCCACCCCCTCATTTTGTATACGAACTACGTGGACTTTGATGCCTCTATAGGCTACATAGGCGTAGTCCTTTTCCTACTTTTCTTATTATTTTATTTTTTATATATTATTTAAAACATAACTCTCTTAGATTCTATATATTCACATACACGTATATTTGTTCTTAGTAGCGTATTATCCCGCATGCGTTATCATTCCCTTATAATCATCGACACTAGGATAATCACATAAATCCTATTTTCTAATATTACTTTTAGGAACATTCCTACGGATGACCCGATTTATCTCTTCCATGATACAAGTTGATGATTCCTATCTCCGCTACATATACACATGAGCACATATCACGGGGAAATAAAGGAAAATAGCAATAACCCATGAGAGACCGTAAGGGCCGAATGGGTTACTAACACCTTCCCATTTCGTAACTTAGCCTCCGAACCCTTTTCGAATCATTTTGGTTTTGTATGTATTAGTATGTATTTGGATGTCATCCTTTGGGATGGCTCCCTTTTGTTTTGAGCAAAATAGACTGGAGACTCTATCTCTCTACATTTTCACCTCATCAACGATGCCGGTTGAAGTGCTCCCGAGATGAAGGGGAGACATCCCTCTCTTATTCGCCTCTCCCGTCGCGAGGATCGAAAGGGGATGGCCACAACTACACCCTGATAGCCTCTCTGATCAGGCTCTGTCATTCCTTACCAGAGCATGCATCACTATCCGTGTACCCATTCTGAAATTGGAGGTATGGAATTATCAGAAGTGTTAAACCAACTCACAGAGTTCGGGATGAAATTGCCCTCACAGATGATCATTGATTACCAGAGGTTCAGCACACTGTTCATGGAAGCACGAAAATGGGCCGGAATGTCAGACAGTTGGGTGGTACCAACTGATGAAGTCAGCCTAGATGACGTTGTCCAGACTATGGTAGAATTATTCAGGCAAACCAATAATATTTGTAGTATGATTGAGTTACTTGATACTCTGAAGCTATAAATGCGCCTGGTCCCTTCACCTCTACTTATCCCCTTAGAATGGGAAGATCTGTATGAAGAAGCCATTAAAGTTGTGGAATGCATTGACTTTATGTGGAAATATGGAATTGTTGCCACTGGATGGGGGGAGGAATTTAAAGATTCGAATGAAGAGCAAGCTTCTAATAAAACTGACCTGGTAGCCGATATGTGTGGGATGACATCATTTGAATAACTCCTTGGAGAAATAAACAAGATGGTAGAACAACCCGAGATTGATGAGGAAATAGGGTTTATATTCTTCCCTTCTTTAGTAAATCACATGAACAGATCAGGAAAGCATTACAATATCCAAAGCTTACTACCCGCAAATGATAAAAGGGAAGGCCATTGAAAGTCTTCCTATGCCATAGATGACCCTCAAGGAGAGAAAGATCCTCGATAAAGTGAAGAAAACTCAAGCTAACATCACTATATGGGGGCTTTTCTTGTCTTCTCAGTTACACATAACTTCTTTGAACAAGTTGCTCACTGGACCCACCGTTCCTCCTTTCACCACACTAGAAGAACCAGTAAATCTAGTATGATCCCTGACCTCTACCCGAATGCTATCCTTTTCCGAAGAAGAAATCCCCAAAAATGGGCTAAACCACAATCATGCACTCAATATCTTCGTCGAAGTTATGGGGAAGATCGTACCATTTTCTCTTGTAGATAATGGATCTGCCTTAAATGTCTGCCCATTAAGAACCTTCAACTGCTTAGGACTGAAAGAAAGTGATCTCGCTCCAACCTTCGATGCGGTACGTGCATACGATAATACTTGTCGAGAAGTTATGGGATCCATAAAACTTGTAATAAGGGCTGGCTCTATAGACCCTGTCATTGAATTCCAAGTTATTGACATCCCGACTTGTTTCTACCTGTTGCTCAGATGACCTTAGCTCCACAATATCAAGGACGTGTCTTCCTCACTCCATCAGATATTAAATTTCTTCGCCGAAGAAAAAGTCATTACCATTTTGGGTGACGATGATAATACCGAGGGTGCAAGTACCAGCAATCCAATCCTTGAGATACAACACGGGTAAAATGATATGCTCCTATCAGGTTTCCTAGTTGAACCACTCCTACTCCCGATAGGGGACAATTTCAAAGAAAGGGTTTGTCTGGAATATGACCCTTATGGCAACGTCAATGTGATTCACATATTCAGAAACATGCACTTCATGCTCGGACTATGGCTAGGACAAAGACAGCAAGGGATACTTGAGCCCATTGAACTAAAGAAAGCTTTCCCTCCTTGTGGTTTGGGGTATCAGCCATCATAACAAGAGCTCAAAATGATCCATCGACTCGACCAAAGAGAAGATTAGACTGCATCCAGACTATCCTAGGTGACTCCTCAAATGGATGATTCATTAAAAAGGGCGAGGACTTCCCCTTTTGCGGATTTTCGGAACCATGGTATGACCATACACATAAGAAGATGAAGCCTAGAATTGAGATATTTTCCAAGACAGCTACCCATGGGCCAAAATTTCCCAACACCATGTACAACTAATCATCAAAGATACTGAAGAGACTGAGGAAAGCGACTCTGAGGATTCCTTCAACTTACAGACACTGGGGCTAACAATCTTCATGGTTCATTCAGGCACTACATCATTGGATCCATCCCACATGATTAAAGCTGGTGATACACCTCTCCTCAACTGGCATGATGCACCCATTTATTCTTTTGTTATATATCCTTGCTCAAATGTAATCAAGACCTCCTTTGATGAGGTTCTCAATGTTGTTTTTCCTATCAATAACATAAACGAATATTTTGAGTATCTTGTTATGCCTTACATTAATTGTTTAGATTCTAATCAAACTTTTGATGATGATGACTTTGAAAATGAACAATTCTTAACTGGTCTAAATAAGGTTAATAACAAACAACATAACCTAGTTCAAGTTAATGAAGAGGAGACTGTTATTGTTAACCTTGGTTCTAGTAGCCAACTGCGAGAGATTAGGATAGGGGCTACCCTTTACGAGAATGAGCGTGCACAACTCGAAGAATTACTGAAGGAATTCATGGATGTCTTCGCATGGTCTTATGACGATATGTCCAGCATTGATCTCGAAATAGCTCAACATGAGATCCTAACTTTTCCAGATTGTAACCCGGTTAAATAAAAGTTGAGAAAACTCCACACCGAATGGTCGCTCAAGGTCAAAGAAGAAGTGGTCAAACAGCTGAACGTGGGTTTTATTAATGTGATCGAATAGCACACATGGCTAGCTAACATAATGTATGTGCCAAAATCAGGAGGGAAAGTTCGGATGTGTGTAGACTACCGAGACTTGAACAAAGCCTCTTCAAAGGATGATTACCCGTTACCCAATATTGACATGATCATGGACAACACGACCAGTCATGCTCTCAAGTCATTCGTTGACGGGTTTATCGAATACAACCAAATCAAAATGCACCCAGATCATCAAGAAAAGACCGCATTCATCACCCCATGGGGAACCTTTTTCTACACTATTATGCCATTTGGTCTCAAGAATGCCGAGGCTACTTACCAGAGGGGGCTGCCACAACCATCCCGCATGATCTAATTCACAAAGAAGTCGAGGTCTATGTAGATGATATGATTATCAAATCCAAAACTAGAGAAGGTCATGTTCCCGCTCTTCGAAAGTTCTTCGAACGACTACGACGATATCAGATGAGACTCAATCCACATAAATGTGTCTTCGACATTACAAAAGGGGAAACTCTTAGGATTCATGGTTAGTGAGAAGGGGATAGAAGTAGATCCTACTAAGATGAAAGCCATACTTGAGATGACACCTCCCTGAATAGAGAAGGAAATTCGAGTTTTACTTGGAAAATTACAATACATCAGTCAGTTCATCGTCCAGCTAACCTCTATTTGCAAACCTATTTTCAAACTCCTCGAAAAGGATTCAACCAAGGTTAGGAACGAGGCCTGCCTAGAATCTTTTGTCCAAATCAAGAAATATCTGACGCAACCTCCGGTACTCATGCCACCACAACCTGGTCTCCCTTTGTTCCTATACCTAACCATAACCTATACTGCAGCTGGGGGTTTTCTAGCCCATACCTTAAAGATTCTAGCAATGAAAGAGCCATATATTACGCCAATCACAAATTAGCTGGTCAACTACACTGATTTTAAAAAAGAATACGTCGCGCTTGTTTGGGTCACCTAAAAGTTGCGACACTACATGCTCACCTTCCCCATTAAACTGGTATCCCGAATGGACCCCATCAAGTACCTTCTAGAGAAAATCTCCTTATCCAGTCGAATGGATCGATGGTTAATGCTCTTAGCCGAGTTTGATATCAGGTACGTCACGTAAAAATCCATAAAAGGAAGATCCATCTCTGACTACCTCATCGACTACCCCATAGAAGAAGATGATGTCTCGGTCTCTAAACTCCCAGATGAAAGCATCCGCTACACTGCTCAAGATGACCCTCGATGGCAATTGTTCTTTCACAGTGCTACCAACAAAAGGGATATGGCATTGGGATACTTCTGATCTCCTCAAATGACTCCCACAGTCCCATCGCCATTAAGTTGGATTTCCCATGCACTAATAACATGACTGAATACGAGGCATGTACGGTAAGCCTCCAAGCTTCTCTCCAGAAAGGTATTCAATACCTAGATGCCTACGAGGATCCTTTCCTCATTATTGGTCAAGTTCTCACAAATTGGAAAGTCAGGGATGAGAAGCTCCAATCCTTCCATGCCCACTTAGAAGAACTAGGCTCCCAATTCTAAGATATCACCTTCCATTACCTACCTCGAGCAAATAATAACCTAGCCAATGACCTTGCTACCATAGACTCTATGGTCGACATGCCCAAAGGAATAACAATGGACCCCTTACTGATCCAAAAGCAAGACAAACCAACCCACTGCTACCACATTGGGCTCATCACCATAGAAGATCTCGAGCTAGCCAATTAGTGGTACTATGATATCTGGCACCTCCTTAAGCATGGTAAGTATCCTGAGGGTTCAAACAAGAAATACCGAGCAACCCTCCAAAGACTGGTCGCCCAGTACATCATCTGTTACAAAGCACTGTTCAAGAGAAACTTTAATGGAACCCATATACACTGCATCGCAAGGGCTGATATTGAAGAGGTAATGTAGAGAATCCATAGCGAGGAATGCGAGCCCAACATAAACGGTCACATGCTTACTAAGAAGATCATCTGATAAGGTTACTAATGGACCACCATGATCAAGGATTCCACCACTTATGTCCGAAGATGCCTCAAATGCCAACAGTTCTCCAACCTTCCACACCTACCTCCGCGAGAATTATATAACATGACTTCTCCCTAGCCATTCTCCACTCGGGGCATCGACATTATAGGAAAGGTTACACATAAGGCCTCTAACGAACATGAGTTCATCCTGGTTTCCATTGATTACTTCACCAAATGGGTCGAAGCTGAGTCATACGCAGTTCTGAATGCCAAGAAAGTGGCGAAATTCATCAAGAAAAACATCATCTGCCGATATGGGGTCCTGTACGAGCTAGTGTCAGACAGTGGGTTGGATTTTGAGTCATAAGTAACAGAAGTTGTCAATTAGTATGGGATCTAAAGACACAATCTTCTCCCAACCGACCTCAAAGCAATGGTGCAGTCAAAGCCACCAATAAGAAGCTCAAAGCCATCATTAGCAAGATAACCAAAAGTTATCGAGATTGGGCCGATTGAATCCCGTACGCCATCTGGGGCTATCGAACTTCAGTCCGAACCTCTACTGGGGCTACCCCTTACTCTCTAGTCTACGACATGGAAGAGGTCCTACCTATGGAGATAGAAATACCCTCGTTATGAATCATGCTTGAAAGCAAGGTCAGTGAGGAAGACTGGCATCAAAGTCGCCTCGACGAGCTGTCACTCCTGGATGAAAAGAGGCTGAAGGCGTTGTATCACTTACAAGGATAACATCGCCTAATAACATATTCATTCAATAAGA
Organism: Sambucus nigra; assembly: GCA_949130495.1. Taxonomy (NCBI): domain Eukaryota; kingdom Viridiplantae; phylum Streptophyta; class Magnoliopsida; order Dipsacales; family Adoxaceae; genus Sambucus; species Sambucus nigra. The sequence goes on along the minus strand of OX422207.1, from coordinate 283,415,167 downwards.
GAGTCAAGGGCTACAATGTTTGAGAAGGGGATTTAGCCCTCAAAGAAATAATAGAGCCCATCTGGGACCCAGAGGGAAATTCAAGCCCAATTGGAGCGGCCCATACATTATGAAGAAGATCTTATCCGGCGGTGACGCCATGCTCATCGACTTAGATAGAGAAGAGATGGCTCGTCCAGTCAACCTGGATCGTCTTAAGAAATTTTACCCTTTGTCCAAAATCTCGGCGCGCTATGACTCTTCTCATCTCCCTTCTATTCTATAAAAAAATATCTTAATTTACCTCTACCCAGAACTACGTGGGCTTGATCCTCTGCAAAAATTATTCCTAGAAAAATTGAAACTTTTTAAAAAACCCCAAGGGTACGTAGGAAGCTCATATATCTCACATGAGCACGACCATTTCTTTTTCATAAAACACTATTCTCTTCTCATTTCCGAGAACAACACTTCATTTTAACATATACTTGAATAAAAGGATTATGCATGCCTTAGCGATCGGTATAGATAATTAAAAACTACAGAATTCATCAAAAGGCACAGCTGGATGATCAAAAACTTATTTATTTCACTAATAGGAAATTACAGTGGAATTACATAAAGGAACGGATGACTACTTCCCCCTACTTTCCTAAAAAGCTAAAAAAAATCCAAAAATTTATTCCCTATTACAAAAACAAACTCACCCAGAGTTTTACCCACAGCTACTAAAGGAGCCCTCCATCATCATCATCATCATCATCATCTACATCTTGGGGTCCCCAAACTTCCCCTCCCTGAATGGAGTGCTACAGACTCTCCATGGACCGATAAGCTCGAACCAGCCTCAGAAATACCACAACCCCTCCATCCATGGTATTAGATAAAATAAACCACCTTTGTCCAGTCTCCACTGCCAACATCTTGCTGACTACTCTTCTCCATAACTACTTCATATAATCCCCAGGGATGGGCCAAACTCTCCCAACAGACTGAGAGGGACGGGTCGATGGATGTCGAATCTCCCACAAAGAGCCAAGCTACGTGTGCAGACACTTTGTCTGGTCTTCTATCGGAAAGAAGTCTAGTGTCCTAGGTGGAACGATCTTCTCCCAGCCAAATTGGCGCAGAAGCCGCCAAGGGAAATAAAAAGAGGTCTGTCTGATACCAACTAGCCGGACATATGGGTATTCTCCATGTTCCAAAATGGGCAACAACTGTCCCCACCAAGGCACTGACCAGTAAAAATTTAGAGCCCCATGCTCCACAAACTAGTTCTTCTATCTCTCAATATCCAGGTCAACGCTGATGAAATGGCGCGAAAAGAAGTTGGGTACAACCGATAAAGGGTATTCCGGAGGAGTCACCAGGAGGAATCTTTCAGACAACCATATGAAAAGCATCGCGGGGCTCCACCTCAAAAGTCAAAATGACCTTCTTGCCATGCATCCAGGCAATTTAAAGTCTTCGCCAGTATCACCGCCACAGGATTGCGACGCTAGGACATCCATGAAGTAACAACTGCAAGTTGTGGGTCCACCAGCAGCTCCCCGGTCACCAACATCAGTTTTGAAACCAAACTCAGAACGACAGCTCCGACATATCCAGCATCACCAACCTCCTACAAATGCACGGACCGTAGCACTGCTGGAAGAGAAATCATTCCTGTAGTAACCAAGGATCTACCCACCAAGGGCGAGACGCGGAAAAGTCTATCCAACAACTCCTGGGGAGACCGAGAAAACTCAGGCAGATCCGCAACAATGTCGAGATTTATTACCAACATGGCAAAAAATTCCTCATAGGTCAGACAAGCTTCTTCCAAGCCAAAGAAAAATACATGGTCTTCAGGGTACCAGAATTGTACCACCGCCATCAGCATGTTCCACTCTATGGGTTGATTACTCCATAAAGAAACTCGACGCATGTTGAAAGCATCATAATAGATGTTGTAGGAGCACATCACCTCCAAAGTCTCGAGGTAGTTGGCAAACTCAACACTACTAGGGAGAGCCATCTCACAGAAATAGAGAAGGAGAATGTGAAGGTGTTATGAAAACACTCCACCCTTACCCCTTTTATACTTGAAAACCCCTGCAAAAGACATAACCTCTGCAGAAATTGGAGAAAACCCTTCCCCACAAGGTACCAAAGGCTGGAGAGGGTACCAATCAAAGCTTTGAAATGATAGGACTGGATTGACCTGCCGATAGGTAGGATAAGGTGCTTGTCGATTGGCAACCTCCCATTTTTGGAAATTTCCCTTTTTCCACTTTTGTGAAAATCAGAAAACTCAATAAATAAATTGATATTCTCAATAGAATTTCAAAAATCCCCTTTTCATCTTATATAATTCCTCATTATGAATAAAACTTCCTTTCAAAACTTCCAAAAATATTTCTTTTTACGGTCATAGCAGCAAAAAGTGCATATGCATTCATTCAGTACTAACAGAAGATAATAAAAAACTCCATCGCATTGCATAGATATATATTTCTCTGTGTTACATCAATCTTGCAGGAAATAAAGAAAAGAAAAAATAACGGGACTCAGGCCGAACCGACATTCTCTCTCTCTCTCTCTTTAAGAGCTTCCACCCCTGTGACGCGCTCTCTTTCCCCTGCGCGAGATGATTCACCACCGCTACCCGAACCAGAATCCTCCCCGAATGAGGCAGACGACACCAAGCAAGAAGGAATAAGAACCGTGTCCTGAATATGGGAAGTCACCGAAGATATCCACTCCTTCAGCCAAGTGGTGGACACCCGGACGTGCTGCGAGAAAGGACAGAATCAGTATCAAGAAAAAAAGATCAAAAGAAACCAAAGGAAAAGAATATAAAGATATACCTCAGGACGAAGGACCTCCTCTGTTAAGCCCAACTCCTCCGGATCCATCGCATGAGGACGATGCAATATAGGCACCATCCCTCCATCAGCCCGCCGAATGTTGTACAAAGGAGTATGCAACCGCACAATGGGCACCTCTGAAGTTTCCGTAGATGTCGACGGATCGCCACCACTATGGGAGGACCCCACTGGCCAACTCAAACCCGTAGGAGGGAAGGGAAGTACATCATATATGTTGGGCACCATCATCCAGCTCATCAAGAAGTCCATATAATCGTACAGTGCATCTGTATCGGTGTATAGAAGATAGGACTCGACAATCATCGTTGCCCCCTTCGAATCCTCTGGCAACAGTCGCTCCCGCCTCATAGACATAGGGCGCCTCGCAGGTGGCACAACCACCTCCTCCTCAGTAATCTATTGGACTACCCTCTCCCTGAGGAACCAAGAGTGGCCAAACTCATATGCCAACAAATGCCTCATCTACGCATTCACTCCCGAACCCCATGTCCTGAACAGTCATGCCCCAAGGGTAAAAAGTTACCTGAAAATCCCTAGAAAATACGAGTCAATATAGAATCAAAGTACACAAAGACCAAGACTGTAGAAGGAAAAAGTCTTACCCTACCACTAGTCAGGCCATTCAAGGACTGACGCACTGCCTCCAAAGAGAGAGACTTCCTCAACTGCCGATTGGCCTTCCACCACTAATGCAATCGACAAAAATCCCCAACGGTGTCATCTTTCAAAGAAATCAGCTGGGTATTACACCCGATTATCTCATAGAACCACGTCTGCCAAAGAAAAGAAATGAGCAATTAAAAAGAGATGAGTAAGGAAAATGTGAATGCATTAAAGGAAATTTTGCAAACTAAAGAATACCTCAAGAATATATATGGCTCCAGTAAATGTTTATCGGCAGCACCGGCTGAATGCATCCAAGAAAAAATAAAGGGTCGCCAAAGTCAGGCTCCCCAATCATAGAGAGGAATGTTCGAAAACATCCTCAGATATGGTAAAACCATAAGTGGACTATGTCACCGCTCGACGCCACCAAAAATCCCCCCAACACCAGCAAAATGAACAACTAGGCCATCTGTCTCACCTGCAGCCCATCCTCCACATCAATCACCTTGCCTAATAACATATCCTTTAGCAGCGACAGACAGATGGAGTCCCCAGACACTATCCTCCACACATCACTAAGCGCTGTACGCACCGCCTTCGGCCTCACCTGTAAGGAGTGATCCACCTCTATTTGCTCCCCATTGTAATCCAGTCCCAACAGCAGCTGTACGTCTATAGGAGCCACATGCATCTCCCCAAAACCATAATGAAAGGTATGGATAGTGTCCCACTACCTCTCCTCCAGAGCGCATAAGACCGCCGTCGAACGAGGCGTCTCATCAGCACAGATGCCAACCTCCTAAAACCTACCGATGATACCACCCAACGCACCACAAGTGGAAGATGCTCCCAAAAATCCTTAAGCCCCATCGTCCCACGGGTACGGATAGTCGACTGATACACATCGGACTATCAAAAAGAGAAAATCATTGTCAAAATCCAAAAAAAGAGGAAAACATAAAAAAGGAATGCCAAAGGCCATTTTTACTTACATAACCACCAAGGTTCACCACCCTCAAAGAGCGATGACACGACGGCTCCTGCAGCAAAGTTCTCTCATCCGCAATAGGCTCGAATGCATCAAAGGAGTTTTCATTCCCCAAAGTAAGAGGCACCTTAGCCATCCATTCCACGTTCGCCTAGTTGTTAACATCCAACCACTCCCGGCGTACTGCAGTGCTCATAAAAGTGGCCATTTTTTAGATTAAGGATTGCTAGTACGATTCGCAGAAAAAAAATCGCAGAAAGAGAGAAGGTAAGAAGCTATGAAAATGAGGGGAATTCGCCCCCTTTTATAGGATGCCAAGGGTCATGCCGATTGACACCTAACCCCCTCCTACCAGTCGACACCACCCATTTACCTTCTCGAGGCAGTCCAAAAGTTCATGCCACTATCGAATGGAACCCTCCACACCATGTCGACTGACACTCCCCTTAAATTTTCGTACAAAAATTCCAAAAAACCCTAAAAAATCCTCAGAAAATTCCTAAAAATCCTGCAAAGGATTTAGAACATGTTCACCAAGAAAAATTTTGCACTCCCTCAAGCGGAACCCCTATTTCCCCAGCTATATTCTCAAAATTCAAGTGAATCTCCTTTCGTCTACATCCCCGGAGGACCTCCAAGGTATCCCAAAAATTCCTCGAAGGTATGAAAATTTCCCCAAAAAATGCGTCCAAACCCTGGACCACCTAATCACTTCCCCAACATCAAATTGGTTGTTACCCCGGTAAAGTCTCCAAAGATATAAAGATTTCCCCAACAATCAGTTCCCCAGCTCAAATCGAAATCACGACGTAATTTCCTCGACAGAGTTCCCCGAGAACATCACAACCTAAGCCCTCAAAATTGGCTTCGACCTGTAGAATTGGTCATCTCAACTTAAGCCCGCAGAATTGGCTTTGACCTGCAGAATTGGTCATCTCGACTTAAGCCTGCATAATTGGTTTCGACCTGTAAAATTGGTCACCTCAACTTAAGCCCTCAAAAGTGGCTTCGACCCACAAAATTGGTCATCTCAACTTAAGCCCGCAGAATTGGCTTCGACCCGTAGAATTGGTCATCACAACTTAAGCCTTAAGAATTGGCTTTGACCCGCAGAATTGGTCACCTCAACTTAAGCCATCAGAATTGGCTTCGACCCTCAGAAATGGTCATCTCAATCTAAGCCCTCAAAATTGGCTTCGACCCGCAGAATTGGTCATTATAACCTAAGCCCTCAGATTTGGCTTCACCCCGCAGAGTCTATCATCATAACCCAAGCCCTCATAATTGGCTTCAATCTGCAGAATCGATCACCCTCATCTTCAAGCCCTCAGAATTGGCTTCGACCCGCAGAATCGATCATCCTCCTTCAAAGGCATCATATGGTGTCTATTCGACGGCTATCATTTTTTCCAAACTAACCCGTCGAGGGGCTCGATAGACATCCCATTCTAGAACCCCCTAAACCTCTCCTTAGGTCCCTAGCGCCTCCCTTCCTCACTACAAATCTAAGTCATACCCCAGGTACTGACCTAAAGGCCATCGGACAGCCCCAGGCTCCCTTTGACCAAAAGTCAAACTCTTCAACTCGACCAAGACTGAATCAATCTTTAAAGGGCACCGAAACCCCTTTCCAAAGATCTGCCCTATGCGCGATTCTGACTTACGGTACGAACGAACAATTCATTTTCTCCCAAAACTTGATCAAGAGGTCACCGAATGCTCCCAGGCTCAATTTGACAAAAGTAAACTCTTCAGCACGACCGAGACTGAATGGATCTTCAAAGGGTACCTAAACCCCTTTCTAACAGTCTACCCCGAATGCGATTCTGACTTACGGTACGGACGAACGATCTGTTTTACCCCGAAAGGTCACCAAATGCTTTCAGGTCCCGATTAACCAAAATCATCTCCCATAATGAAGTCAAACTCATTATAATGTCGAGTTACATCTCCTAACCTCTCCAACGGTCAACCCCGTATGCTATTCGAACTTACCATGTGGATGAACGATCCATTTGCGTCCGATAATTCCCTGACCTAAGGACCGAATCTATATTTGACCCAAAGTCAAATCTTGGATTCGGGAGTAGTCCAAAGACTTTTGAAGGTCTCTTAATTACCTTTCCAATGGTTTGCCCCGTACGTGATTCGGATCAACGATTTGTGCTCTACGGACGATTTTTCGAAGGGACCTGAAATAGACTGTCAAACCGCAGGTCCCAAACCTTACCTATCGGCAGTGTACCCAAACACACATACCGATTGGAAGGACCAGGGCTATGCCGATCGACAATGCTCTGGGCCTAAAAGAAGGAGGGCCTTCCTTCATTTAAAAATAATAAAAGAGCAGAGATCCATCACTCTCAGCAATCTCAGAATACCCCTCTCGAAGTCAGCATGATTTCCACATCCAAATACCTTTCCAACCTTCACCTTTCATCACCTTTTTCATCAAACATGATGAATTAAGTACCCTCCATCATCACCCAAGTTCAAGGGCTGCTCTCTAACATCCAAGATCAAGCTCAAGATCTTCAAGAAGGTCCAACTTTCTGAACTCTCTCCGTAAATTCTCCTAAATTCGCATTAATTTGTTTTGTTACTTAGTACTTTTATTCTCTCATCTCACATATTCGAATATACTTTTTATTTAGTATTTTTGCACATCTCTTATTTTCATACAAATAAAAACCAAAAAATAAGAAAAAGAGGATTTGCTCATAAATTCCAAACGGGAATTCTCACACTCTTCTCACCCTTTTCTCACAACTAAAACACTTTTTTACACATACACACACACATATATAAGAGAATTCCCCGATTGGGTTTATGGGATAAGTCCCACCCCCTCATTTTGTATACGAACTACGTGGACTTTGATGCCTCTATAGGCTATGTAGGCTTCTCGGGGTAAAACTCGAGACTCAAGTCCTTTTCTGACTTTTCTTCTTATTTTCTTTTTTATATATTCCTTAAAACTTAACTCTCTTAGATTCTATATATTTACATATACGTATATTTGTGATTAGTAGCGTATTATCCCACACGCGTTATCATTCCCTTATAATGATCGACGCTAGGATAATCGCATAAATCTTATTTTCTAATATTACTTTTTGGAACATTCCTACGGATGACTCGCTTTATCTCTTCCATGATATAAGTTGTTGATTCCTATCTCCGCTGCATATACACATGCACACATATCATGGGGAAATAGAGGAAAATAGCAATAACCTATGAGATATCGTAAGGGCGGAATGGGTGCCTAACACCTTCCCATTTTATAACTTAGCCTCCGGACCCTTTTCGAATCATTTTGGTTTCGTATGTATCAGTATGTCTTTGGATGCTGTCCTTCGGGATGGCTCCCTTTTTTCTTTTGTCTGTTTTGAGTAAAATAGACTGGCAACTCTATGGATGTACATTTTCACCTCATCACCGACGCCGACCGAAGCGCTCCCGAGAGGGATGCGCGGGACCAAGATCCTCCCAAGACGAAGGGGAGATATCCATCTCTTCTTCACTTCTCTCGCCGCGAGGATCGGAAGGGGATGGCCATGGTAAGAAAACTCTAACTTTTTGGAGTGTTTGGCCCGAATTTTATTGATTGTCACGCAGAAAGATGGTCGAAAAGGAAGTTGTCTTCGCTTCAAAATGAACGGACACTTTGGTTCGATTGCAGACATTGTAATTCTTGGAATGAACCTTGTCCCCAATATTTGATCCAATTATCATTCTGCATTCAGTAACCAATGGATCCAGTTGAGTGATGATTAGGCCTGTTACATTGACAACTCAACACTTTGTTTATTTTTTATTTTTTCATAAGAAAATAACAGGAATTACGATCTTCAAGCCCAATTCATTCAACCTTCGCTAACACGGTTCACAGTCCTTGCCACTAAGCGGAACTGAAGGAGGGTTGAAAGCTCATCCAAGTATTCTATAGATGTGTCGGGAATGGACAACATAAATCCTCATTTGCTTCCTTAGGACAACACAATCCTTGACCAATGTTTTTAGCGGGTGAAAAATAGCCTCATCATTATTGAGTAATACACTACCTTTTTAGTGGAGCATCTGAAAAAAGTAACATGTCTATAATTATTTGGTGGATTGAAGATCATTTATTTTGAATGTTCAAAATAAATATAGATCTCTTAATATCTAAATTTAAATAAATGCTTACAACATGGGTATGTCAACGGCTCTAGATTGTAACAGTACCTTGTTATTAGAAAAATGACATATTAGAATCATTGAAACATTGCTCCCAACCAAATATCTTCAACCTCATCTCAGAAGAAGCTTTAACAATAGGCCTATAAAAGATCTAACCTTCAACCAAAATCCAAAACATAATTAAAGTCGATACATCTATTGTTATCCAGCTCAAGAAGTCCAACGAAATCGCCATTTGCTATCTTCGACATTCTTCCCCAAAACCATAATTTCCCAAGTCATTAAAGTACAACACCATTATTCCAACAAATGAATAAGCTTCTGCAAGGAACAATGCTGCTCTAACCTGCCAATAAATGTGTACAAAAAAAATTTGAAATTAAAAACCATTGTGAAAGGTAACTTTTTTCTATTAATTTATAAAAAAATATTTTTTTCAAAGATTTATTGAGGCTTACCCAGCCTCCAACCGCAAAGAGGCTGACCAAGCTACGATGGTGGAGGACATTTTTCTTTGCTAAAGCTTAACCATCTAAGAATGCGAGTCTTTAGCTCAAGACGGCTTGCAAACCCAGTGAAGCAATCAAGTATCTCAAAATGCAATATCGGTTCAAGAATTACTTCATATAATATTTATTACTTCCTACACTATTTATTAATTTTCAATCTATTTATAACAATATTTATTAATATTTAATCTACTCTTCTTCAGATAGAAGCGATTACTTCAAGAGTGAATGACAACAATATCAACATGCATATCTAGAAATTTTTATTAGCCAAATGATCATGACTCGAATAAGGTTGTGGAAATGGATAACTAACTATTAAAGGCTTGCACTTAATGTATGGATATGTTCTGGGCTAAGAAGCACTGATACCACTATGAAGGCAATGTAAAAGTACTGATATCATTATCTTCTACTATCTTTTGTGCATTAATTAGTGCTAGAGACATCTTCCCTTCTAATACCGCTAATTGTGCGCATAACGACCGCAACCTGTGCTGGGCTTGCATCAACTCATTTTCCTGAAAATCCCATTCATCAGAAAGATTCTGAGAATCACTGGAGCTGCTTTCATGAGCCATGTCAAGAAGTATAAGGGAATCAATTACCATGATCTACTCGATGAAAATAAAATCATTATTAGTACTATATCTCATGTTCTAGGGAATCATGGGTGTTTTCCTTTAATAATGTTATTCAAAGAAGGCTTGATAGGTTATGTAGCAAGAAAAATAGAGAATGATTTCCTTTCATAAAATACAAAAACAAAATGCAATCAAAAATATAATTCACATATATCTCTACATACTCTTTTATTAACAATTGGGTTAGTTCACTAAGTAAAAAGGTAAAATACGTCAAATAAAGTACGGGCAATGAGTAAAAAGCTAGTCTTGGTTAACATGAACTCGACCTCGTTGCCATATCATCATTTTCAGTTGGCGAAGTTTTAGGGCACATAAAGAATTTTTTGGATCCTAACGTATTGTCATTTCCATGGTATCTATTAACGTAAAATGATACAAAATGAAACGATTAATCTCTATAATTAGGACTAAATATAAGAAAATACATAAATGATAGAGTTATATATAAAGAAAATCCGGAATATAATAAAGTAAGGGATAACAAAAGATCCAATATCTACCCTGTATTCATCTAAATCTTCATTTTTACCATGCTATAAATATGAAGAGGCTTCAACATAATTCAAGCAACTAATCCTAGAATGAATAGAAAGAAGGGAAAACACTCATCCTCAATACAAAGGATGATTTCACGACATAACAAAGTTAAAAAGAAGTAGTAAAACACTTTAATAAAGTATTCCAACTGAAAATATCAAAACGCATTTGTAGATTTTTCCTTGCAATAGGAAAATTAATGGTCCATCCTAGAAGTTTTCTAAACTTTAAAGTCATATAAAACAACATTAGTGAAGGCAGGAAGATAATTCTTTTCTGGTGTTCTTACGCTCATGACATGTTTCATACTTAACCACACGTCATGTGGTTAGGTACAGAACACCCGTTTCTAAACAACATTCATTATATTTTTTAACCATAACACATGATTACCTATTTAATCAACACTTTTAAAATTATGAACCAAAACAAACAATAAATTACTCTTAAAAATTGACATAAAATATACTCTTAAAAACCCAATCAAAAAATGATCCTCAAAGCTCAATGTTATGCAACTGATATAAGAATACCATACTCTAGATCCTTCTACCCCATGACCATCCTAATATGCTTCAGAATATGACAATTGATCATTTTCATCTCAACTACCATCATGCTTACAACTATCATCAATATTACTTCCCCTTTCTAGTAGAAAATCATAATAGCAGGTTGAATAAGAATTGGTTAAGAGAGGGAGAGTTATCCTAAACCAACTCAAATTACTAAATATGGAAAACCCAAAAGTCTCAAAGATAAGGCCAAAATAATGAACATAAAACCTTAATTATAAGGAAAGTGGTTGGATTTTTAAATCAGGAATAGGTATTTTAAGAGAGTTGTACGCATAAACTAATAGTGTTGTTATATTAGTAGGATTAGGAACTAATTGAACATAGGTATCGCAAAATTAAGCTCACTTTACTAATATCAACACTGGAAAATCTAAAATAGAAACATTGAGAAAAAAGCCAAAATTTATAAATCTCAAACCATAGAAAATATCACAATTAAGTTAAAAAAAATAGTATGCTTGTGTATGCTATAAATATGAATATAGTTCAACATAATGAAAGTTCCTAATCCAAGAAAATCTAAGACTGAACGAAGTATAAATTAAAATTGCAAAGCCATAAATAAGCTATTAGAATATTATTCCTCTTCATTGATTCCATTCGAAAAACTAAAACCTAAAAAATCATTCCCCTACCTGTACTAAGGACTTGTTCCACCTTGTGTAAAATTGATTGAATGAGTAATAAGGAATGAGATGTGAGTGCCATTTAGCGTATAAGCCAATTAGGCTACGCAAATCAGTAACCTCGTGTCCGTTGCCATGGTACTTAAAAGAGTGATGGAAGTGGCGAAGAATGTAGCCGAGGAAATAATATGACCAATAAGCAAAACATGAAATAATATGAGCAGAATAGGAAATAATATGCGAAGTTTCCATAAGATGAGAAAAACGGGAAATAATATGATCAATAGTGGTGATCACTTGTAGATATGAGACTTTATGGTGTATAATGATAAAAAGTATACTCACGTAAAGTATAACGACTAAACTGAGACTTTATGGTGTAAATTAAATCTAATTAATCATGTAATTAACCTTTATTTCAAGACTTTGTATACTAAAGCATTTATATATAGCACATAAGATATATTCAATAGAAAGTGTATCTCACCACCATTCTGATGGAGAATAGGTGATGTTCCTTGTAATCAATGGTTTAATTCTCAAATGTAAAGCAGTCAAAATATAGTAACCACCATGAATCCTGAAAAGGATACACAAAAGTCTAAATAGTTCATCTAACTTCCAATTTTAAACTAATTTTAATGTAAAGCTCCAAATATTGGAGCCTTGGAGGCAGTCCTATTGTCAAAAACCTAAGTTTACAACCTCGGTACAAAACATTACAAACTTAATTGATAAACTCAGTACAAAAAGTTAGAAATTGTTTAGAGAACTCACCAACCAAAGAGAGATAAAGTAACCAAATTCTACGTACTCGAGTCCCACCGAAAATCCAAAACAATAACAATAGTTATGTTCTCGAGTTCCCATTAAAAATTGAAACTCTAGCATGATCTGTTATAGCTCCAGTACCTATTAATCTTAAAAGAAACTCCAACAGTAATAAAAAAAATAGTTTAAATTTGTTATCAATAGTAGCAGCAGTAAAAACTACTGAAATGTAGTAAATGTGAGAAAAAGTTATATACCTTTACATCAAAGTTGATTGATACCTAACAGGACCCCTAAGATTCTCAGTGTGGTTATGACTAAAGGAAGCATAATGATTATGCTATAAATAGTAAAAATGTATAAAAATAATTGCATCAAAATCAAAATATCGCAATGCAAAGTCTTGTAAAAAGACCCTGTTAAACCGAATGGAAAAATGAGTTGTGTTTTAAATAATGGTGATTGGTGTAAAGATGTCACACATGTAAAAATTGAATGTATAAAACTAAACTAAAAAATGAGTCGTATTTTAACAATAATTTCGTTAGCAAGCAAATTAGGCCGACAACATTAAAAATAATCTCGCTATCAATATGTAGAATCTTACTAAGTTAACACCCTATTGGTTCCTACTTTTCCACAACTTAGCACTGTTGAATCAAGACACAACAGGATTAGTTGTAAGGCCTAGAGCCGACCTTACAAATATTTGGATAGTTATTCAACTAATTAGTGCTACGACCCAAGTCATTATTAAGTAATGAATGTTTACTAAGGTCAAAACCTCTCCTCAAGTGGTGGACAACTCTACGAAGCAAAGGATTTGCAACATACTTCTCATATCTTATTCCACAACCTTAAACAACATAATACTCAATTCTCTGAATCTCTTGTTCCCACAATCTTCGAAAATGGCAAGTGAAAGGTCATTAGCTTCATACACCTCAAAGGTCATAATCTCTCCTAATGCTACTGATGCTGCTACTAATTTATCTGAATCTCTCTTAATGCTATTGTTGATTTGTCATCTAATTTCCTCGCCTTACTTGTTTTTGCTTTATTGGCCACCATTTTATTCAACTAACAAATAACAAATAGAACAATTATAAAAGAAAATTGTGGTCATCATCGATGGAAACTCCACCCTGGTTATTTCAACACGAAATACATTACCAACACAACTGTATAGGAATATCAAATATTTATATATCATATATAGAGACCACAATAATTAAACAAACACCAATTTTACATTGAGTCCAGTTCAAATATGAGTACTAATATTTTTTGTTCTATCAAGCATTTTAACAAACATATAATGTGTACCGATAAATTATATGGAGTTTCAAACATATCACAAGATGGTGTGTACCTATAAAACACATCAAAACAAAGTTAAATTAAGCAAAGAAAAACAAACTAATAGGTTTAGCCCAAACAGAAAAAGAACACCTTATCCATAACTATACGAACAACAAAAAAGAACACCAATGCCAAATTTTACTTGGAAATAAAAAATAAACACAAATGAGAGATTACCTGAGACATCACGAACACCAAAAATCTGTTTTTAAATTTAACTCCCAATATTGTTTCCAAGACAAAGTCCCCATGTACTCAAGTAAAAAAAAAATATTGGGGTATAAACCACAAAATACGTTGTTTGGGTAGAATCTACTAATAATGAACCATAAAACAATGCATGGAGACATTAATAGGTGTAAGGACATATTTTTATAGGTCCGTCATCAATTTAATATGTCATATACCGCTACACCGTCGAAGAGCATTCAAGAGACATCTACATCGAAGACGGATCCGAATCACTCAAGTTCTTCATCATTAAAGACTCCGCAAAGTTTACTTCGGTAAGGTTATGTTTTAAATACCTTTACTTTTCACTTAGAGCTTTTGGGAGATTTTTGCAAAATATTTTCTAAGTGTTGGAGCGGACTTTTTTGTCAAATATTGAGAATGAGTATTTTTTCTAAGTTTTGAAGAGGACCTTGATTTTGATGCCCAGGTCGTTCGCGGGAGAAAATCATCTCGTTCGAACGAGATTGGAAGTCGCACGATGTCGTTTGAACGACACACGTGCTTTGTTCGAGCGACATATGCTTCTCGTTCGAACGAGCTCGAATTTCAAGGCGGTGCATTTTTGTATAAATACTCATTAAATGGTAACGTTTTCATTAAGAAGTCACAGCGTTTTGATGAACAAAAATACTGCGAAAGAAGAATCCTTTTTGGATTCTTCCCTTAGGGTTTTAATCCTTTTTGTTTTTAATTCACAAAATTCCCATATGCTTTAGTGAATTGTTTGGTGTTTAAGAACAACTTAGCTTTTGTTCAACCTCTATGGAGAAGATATCTCCATATTTAATCGGTGGATACCGAGCGTAGTCATTCTGCGTGTGGACGAGCCGAAGACGACGAACCGACGCCTGGAGGGTATTTTGCCGTCTCTCATATCTTTGAAGATTTGCTGAAGGCACTGTGCATTACATACTTGTGGACGATTATCAGGTTGTATGTAAGTCAAAGGTCTTGTGAATTCTTCAAAGTGTTTATAAAAGGTTTTTACCCAAAAGGTTTTTTTTTCCTATATCAGTCGTCTTTATTTTTCATGCATGGGTTGAATTTCTCATGATGTTTAGATGCATGTATGAGGGTTGAATTAGTTTGTTTAAAAATAGACTCTAATTAAATAAGTGTCCCAAATTAGATACTTTCGAATTTAATCAATTATCACACAGTCATGTTTTCACAAATTGGTATCAGAGCAGGTTGCGCTAATTTATCGCGTATTCCTACTTTTCGCAAAATTTGTGTGATTTTGATTTTTTTTTAAAGTTTGTGAAAAAATCGCAATTTTTCAATGGAACGCCCATTTAATGAGGAGCCTATTTTTGAAAAAGCTCACGACCGTGATGTAAAATTAAAAAGTTAGAATTTGAAACTTTGCAAAAGAATTAAAGTTTTGGAAAAAGAAAATTCTCTCTTTAAAAGTAAGATTGAATATTTGCAAGCGTTTCAAACTCAAAGTGTTATTTGTCGTGAGCACTTTGGTAATTTGTGTATTGATTTTGATTCTTTGAAAATTGCCAAAAATAAGAGTGATGAGAAATTCCTAGTTTTAGAGAAGGAATTAAAGGACTTAAAAAATTCTAGGGTTCCCGTTTGTGCCGTCGAGGATAAAAAATTAATCGATGATTTTACGGCACGTGAAAAGACTCATAGGGATAAGTTTGTTTTAATTGAGGGGGAGCGTGATAAACTGTTAAGTTTAATTGAAAATTTGAAAAAGAAATTCCTATCTTTGGAAGAGTCTAATTCTTTGCTCGAGTAAAAAATTTTGAAGTTAAAAAATGATTTGACAAACTCAAGTAGGTTTGATAGTGATGGTAATGGCTCATCGTGTTCTCATGCTTCTAATGCTAAAGCCAAAACCATTATTTATTTTAGAGTGTCACTAATTCCAAGGATGTTAGAAAAGATCACACATTAGGTGTCGTTCCACCCGTTTACACATGTTCATATTGTGGTAGGAAAGGTCACCTTAGGAGATTTTGTTTTGATCTTGGAAGAAGTCCTAGGAATTCTAAGTCTAGTGTTTTCTTGGTTCCCAAAACCCTGTGTCGACATGTTATATCCACTTGGGTTAGGAAATCACTTTTGGATATGCTAGATTTTAGAATAGTTGATTCTCATTTGCTTTCACATGATTCTTCTCTTGCCATATCATATAGATGATTATGTTCGCATGTTTGTCATACACCAGTTGTGGTTTCATGATATATATTTTCTAGTGTAATGACATGTACTTTTTTTTATAAATTTTTGTTTTTTTGAAAATTTTTGAAAAATGCAAAAAGATTTTCTATTTTTTTTAGTGTCCATTCATATTTGTTTTGGTTAAATTTGAAAATCCAAAAAGATTTTTGTATTTTGTTTGCACCGTTTATGGACAAACACTTAGGATGACCAAGTAACAACATCATTTCATTCTTCATGTGACTATTTGATAGTGTTTTGAGACCGTAGGTCAATTCATCCATGTGCTTTATAATGTTTGGAGTCATTAAGATGTAATTGAGTGTTACTTCCTACATGTTTGACTCATGATTTCCTTTATTGCACACATGCACGGATTTGTTTGATTATTATGCTTGTCTTATCACATGTTGTTTGGGTGTTTTCACTTCAATTCCGTCCTTAAAACAAACCAAGCGCGAAAAAAATATATAAGGAAATTGTGCATATAAGAACCGTTTTGTGAGTTTGTGTGCTTTGTTTGAAAACGGGGAAGGGCTGCGAAAGGTTCATTTTGCCTTTGCGAATACTAAGCCACCGTTAGATTGGACCTAAAAAATGGAGGAATTTTGTTATCCGGGGTCCAAAGAGGTTAAAAAGAGCCCGAAAAAACTTAAAGGCAATAAAAGGAAATTCATACCAATTATGGGCCATTTAGGTTTTTGCACCAATTCTCCAAAGTTTGAGAATTTAGTTTATTCACCTCTAAAAAAATATATATGAGGGAGTTTGGTTGGAGATTTTATAACGGGTTTGCACGTCCTTGAAAATCTTGAAAAAGCGATAAATAGTTTTGGACATTATTGGTGGGGAAATCATTTGACTTTGATTTGTTGATTTGTATAAGACGATGTCATCTAAATTAAACAAATTTTTACACATAAGGATACTTTTGATGTTCATTCGTTAGGAGTACATATGCATCGTGCACATATGATTGATTGAGTTGATTTTCCTATCGAATGTGTTCACACCCATACATTCTATTTCCATGACTTGGTTGTTTTAGTTTAAATCCGTGGTGTGATTTTTAGTATCTTATTTTTGTATGAAAAATTTTAAAAATCAAAAATAGTTTGTGAATGTTTGCTATGCATTTTTTCGTGACACTCTATGTTTTGTTTTTTTTCTTCTTATCTGTCTATTTGGGGACATCATAAAAGGGGGGAAAAGAATTATCAGTTATGGGGGAGTTTTTGCATTATGGGGGAGATTTGATTTATTAATGCTTTATTCTTATATCATTTCAATCTCAATGTGTCACGAATGTATTTTGCTTTATCTCATGTGTGTAGGTACAAACACTAAAGATTAATATGTTGCACACCCTGATGAGAAAAGCTTTGAGATTTGACGAAGATGATTGAAGAACAGTTTTGAGGTCTTGAAAATTTATTCATGGGAGGGTAGATTTGTATAGGCATTTTTGTTCTTGATAATCCGGATTTTTTATGTATGTACCGGCATAGACAGGGGGGATATTTGTAAGGACATATTATTATAGGTCCGTTATCAATTTATTATGTCATATACCGCTACACCGTCAAAGAGAATCCAAGAGACATTTACATCAAAGACGGATCCGAATCACTCAAGTTCTTCATCATTCAAGACTCCTCAAAGTTTATTTTGGTAGGGTTATGTTTTAAATACCTTTACTTTTCACTTAGAGATTTTGGGAGATTTTTTCAAAATATTTTTAAGTGTTGGAGCGGACTTTTTCGTCAAATATTGAGAATCAGTATTTTTTCTAAGTTTTGAAGGGGACCTTGATTTTGATGCCCATGTCGTTTGCGCGAGAAAAGCATCTCGTTCGAACGAGATTGGAAGTCGCGTGATGTCATTTGAACGACACGCGTGCTTCGTTCGAGCGACATATGCTTCTCGTTTGAACGACATCGAATTTCAAGGAGGTCATTTTTGTATAAATAATCATTAAATGGTAATGTTTTCATAAAGAAGTCACAGCATTTTGACGAACAGAAATACTGCGAAAGAAGAATCCTTTTTTGGCTTCTTCCTTTAGGGTTTTAATCCTTTTTGTTTTCAATTCACAAAACTCCCATATGCTTTAGTGAATTGTTTGGTGTTTAAGAACAACTTTGCTTTTGTTCAACTTCTATGGAGAATGGGTCTCCATATTTGATCGGTGGATACCGAACGTAGTCATTCTGCGTGTGGACGAGCCGAAGACGACGAACCGACGCCTGGAGGGTATTTCGCCGTATCTCGTATCTTTGAAGATTTACTGAAGGCACTGTGCATTACACAGTTGTGGGTGATTATCAGGTTGTATGTAAGTCAAAGGTCTTGTGAATTCTTCAAAGTGTTTATAAAAGGTTTTTACCCGAAAGGATTTTTTTCCTATATCGGTCGTCTTTATTTTTCATGCATGGGTTAAATTTCTTATGATGTTTAGATGAATGTATAGGGGCTGAATTAGTTTGTTTAAAAATAGACTCTAATTAAATAAGTGTCACAAATTAGATACTTTCGAATTTAATCAATTATCACACAGTCACGTTTTCACAATAGGAGATCATGCAAACGTACCTACGATCCTATAATCATCAAAGCATACCATTTATTAATATCGTGACAATCAACCAAAATACCATGTATAATAAAATGAAAAAAACATGTTTCATCATAAACATAAAACAAAAAACCCAAAAATGAAATTAAAATAATCATCCATTACACGGTGTAAAATAATTATCACAGTTGCAAAACAAACACAGTGGAACGCTAAACTTATCTATCGATCAAACATTGTAAGAAACAATAAAGGGACTAAAAATTGAAGATATTTGTAAATTAAATAATGCACACCATCACTATATTAAGTAAACCTAGAAATTTGAACAACTCACTAATTTATTTTTGTAGAGTACCAGATTTTCTTCCACACTAAACACTTGAAATGATTGTTTAGAGGAACTTAAATATGAAAAACAATCATTACAATATGAGAGAATAATCCTTAAATCTAAAAGAGCCATAGACTAGTTGAGTGATACAACACAAATATTGCGTATTTCACTCGTTAACCTACGCCTTATTAGCCCCCTCGGGTATCTTAATCCCTATATTTATGCTCGTTAACCAGACAACCTCAGATTTCTATGTTAATACATTTTGTAGGGGTTAATTGAGTTTTTATAGGTATTTGGATGCCTAGTAAGAAGTTTGGAAGCATTCCGGCGAAGTTCCGTACACAACCCCACGTGCAAGGGCATTTTAGTCATTTCACAATTTAGGAAAATGGCCCAATATCTTCATGAAAGTTGTATCCCTCTGAACAATATTCGCGTGGCTTCAAATGTTGTGTGATTTCGAGTCCGAACAAAGAATTTATGGCCTTTTTAGCATAAGAGAATTTCGACATACCAAATCGATTCAAGACCTGTAGGTCCGAATCGATTCGTCCAAAATTCGAATCGATTCGGGTTGAGACAGAGTGCCAGTTCTTCCATTCTAAATCGATTCGGATGAAATCCGAATCTATTCTCCCCCCCTTTGAGAATCGATTCGGATTTAGTCTAAATCGATTCGCCCCTTATGCAGCCTCGAGATATTTCCATCTGAATCGATTCGCCCCAATTTCGAATCGATTCGACCATGCAGATATTTGTTTTTCTTCCCTTTTATTTACAAGTTTTCCATGGGATATTTTGTATATAAAATCATTTATCTCATTTGAGAGGAATGATCTTCATTATGTCTAGTTTTAGGGCTTGTAAACTTGGGAGCTAAACCCTACTCCTCTCTTATACTCTTTGTTTTGTAAGTTGTAGATTTACTTTAATTTCATTAATTTAGTTGTCTTTCTTAATATAATTGTTGTATTTGCTTTATTTCCATTGATGTCATTTATATTTCTTGCCTAAATAATCTTTATTTGTTGTTATTTATTGCTTTTATAGTTTTATTAGATGTTAATTTAGTTTATTCATGATTAGCCCCTAGATAAATAGGTTCGGGATTTCATTTCGCGATTTACAGGCTTGGACCTCGAAATTTAGGGTTTCGTGCAAAATTGTGTTTAATTGAAACAACGTGTATTATAGTTGGATTGTTATGCGTTTAACTTTATTTGTCATGGAGCTTTAGTGTTTATAGCGACAATTCGAATTTAATCTGCATGTGATCATTTTTTATTAAATGTTTAATCTTGCAACTTTGGGTTAAATTCCTTATTGTGTGATGTTTCCGCTTAATTGATTATGTCGGTTAAATAGCTTTCGGGCCAGAATCTTGATTAGTAGTTGTTTCGATCCGTATGGTAGGTTGCGATCCCGATCCTCGCTTTACTTTTGTGTAGCGTAACTTATTCTTTTCTTTTTCCACCATAACCACCCATTACCTTTTCTTTTATTTATTTTACAATTTTATTCCTGAAGTTTTAATGCAATTAACATCTAAAATTTAATCACTCCCCGTGGATTTCTTACGATACCCGACTTACCGCTGTGCCTGCCTCGCAAGTGTAGTAGTAGCTTAGGTTTTTGCATGTAGAGCGAGAGCCGAAATCAACAACAGTGTCCCTCCACGAACACTCGGTTTCCCTCGCATCAAAATGACATCATTGAAGGGGAGTGTGTTTTAGATTGTAATTGTTTTATTGTTTCGTAATATTTCTTTCATTCATATTTGTATTCTTTATTTTCCCCTTTCTTTTTGACTTGTGCTAGATTGTTTCGAAAAATTGAAATTCTGGCGCTTGTCTCTTTTATTGAATTGCATACTTTGAAATGTCTCATTATTATGCTTTAGATAACGTTAATTGTTATGAGAATTGTTTTCCAAGTTATACTACCAAAACAATGAGAGAATGCCTACAAATTCTTGAAGATGAGCGCATTGAGCGTGAAATTTAAGAGTATGTAAGTAATCCCTCATCGCCTTGTGTGGATAATTTGGAAAACGGAGAATCCATTAGCTATGAGAAACTCGCACAAGAAGATGAAATGTCTTCTTGTTCGTTTGATTATGAGTTAATGATAAAGGAAATGAATGACCAACCCGAAAGTTCTCAAGCTTGGTGTCTAGAAAATGAAACCATGCTCGATGAGATTATTTCTTTACCCAACCGGTTCGGGGTTTAAACTTGTGTTTCATCTCCACCCCTTTTTGTTGAAGAAATAATTGAGAGTGATATAAGATTTAGCACTTTCAGATTTCAACCTCTTATTAATGCTTCTGATTGTATTAAGGTTGATGGTCCTTATTTTTCCTTTATTCCCTACTATTTTCGAACAATTAAATTTATCACAAGAATCGGTTGAAAGTCTTGAGGGCTTTGACCCGATTCTTGAACAAGAATGTTATTTTGAGATGGTTCATCTCATGGGCTATTAACTTGCACTAGCCCCACCTTCCCTTCCAATTGAATAATCTTAGGGATGAGATTTTCATTTTTTTCGAGATCATTGTGGTCTTGTCACCCTTAGCATCCAAATCCCCCATCGTCCCCCCAAAATTCATAATTGGCGATGGTTCACTTTTTCCACCACCCACATGCCTTCCGTTTTTCAAATGGAATTCCTATTTTCTGGGAGGCATGTTTTCTTTGGAGGGTCCACCGTTGATCTTTCAAAGTCAAATCACTTTTTGGGTGGACCCTCAACTATTTAGAATTCTAGTGTATAGTTAGTGTGTAGTCTAAATATTATGTTGTAAATAGTTAGCTTTTTAATTTTCTTTCTTTCCTTTTTATTTAGTATAGTGTAATTAGTTAACTTTTTGTTATTTATTTTTGCTATGCTTGGCACTAACTTGTTTTGTAGATTTCATTGGACTCATGCTTATGGATATTTCTCCAATTTTGGGTAATATCGTTCTTTTCTTCTATTGGTGTTGTGTTCTTAATACACATTGAGGATAATGCAACATTTAAGTTAGAACTGTAAGATATTTTATCCGTTTCTTTGTTTTGTCAATATAATTTCTCACATTTAGTTACTAAGCATGCTTTTCTTCATCTGTGACATGTGCGTGACCTAGTTTCCATTTACATTTACTCTTTATGCCCTTATGTCCCGTGTATTACCTCCCTTTTCATAGTGAATTCATTTGTTGAGCGTAGTGCCCGTGAGGATTGAATGTATGCACACTTTATGTTTATTCAGTTTATTTAAGTTTTTTCCAAATCATATTTTACATTTTCTCTCCCCCTCCCACTTTTAAAGTTTCAATTCCATGAGGTTCATTCAACCTGTTAATAACAACAAACTTTAGCTTGAATTCATTCAATATGCTAATAACGCATTTTTAAATATTTTTCATTGTTGTTGAGTTTGTCGCATGTTGGGTTGGGCATATTTTGAGGAAACTATATGATTTTTGTGGGTTTTATCCCTGAAAACCCTCACGAAACGACACTCGTCCACTAGGGTAACCGAGGTATTTAACGGCTTATTGCATATGATAAATGCAATCGTTCGCCCGCGAAAGTGTCCTTATCTTTTTATTGCTTTTTCATCTCATTTTATTCTTGTATCGTACTTTTGGTTTACTTGTAGTTCTTGTTGTTTCCTATTTCATTGCTAGGGACTAGCAATGTGTAAGTTAGGGGTGTGATTCGATGCAAATATTGCGTATTTCACCCGTTAACCCACGCGTTATTAGCCCCCTCAGGTACCTTAATCCCTATATTCATTCTCGTTAACCAGATAACTCGTATTTATATGTTAACATATTTTGCAGGGGTTAATTGAGATTTTATAGGTATTTGGATCCTTAGTATGAAGTTTGGATGCATTCCGACGAAGTTTCGTACACAACCGTACGTTGAAGGGCATTTTAGTCATTTCATAATTTGGGCAACTGGCCCAATGTCTTCACGAAAGTTGTATCCCTCTTAAGAAGCTTGGCGTGGCCATAAACGATGCACGATTCTGAGTCCGAATGAAGAAGTTATGGCCTTTTTAACTGAAGGGAATTTCAACATACCAAAAACATGTGAAGGATTCAAGACCTATAGGTTTGAATCGATTCGTCCCAAATCCGAATCGATTCGGGTTGAGACAGAGTATCAGTTATTCCATTTTGAATTGATTTGAATTTCATCCGAATCGATTCGCGCCCCTTTGCGAATCGATTGGGGTTTAGGCCGGATCGATTCGCCCTTTATGCAGCCTCGAGATATTTCCATTCGAATCGATTGGGACCAATTCCGAATCGATTCGGCCCTGCAGATATTTGTTTTTCTTCCCTTTTATTTACAAGTTTTCAATGGGGTATTTTGTAAATAAACTCATTTCTCTCATTTGAGAGGAATGATCTTCATTATGTCTATTTTTAGGGCTTGTAAACTTGGGAGCTAAACCCTACTCCTTTCTTGTACTCTTTGTTTTGTAAGTTGTACCTTTACTTTAATTTCATTAATATAGTTGTCTTTCTTAACATAATTGTTGTGTTTACTTTATTTTCATTGATTTCATTTATATGTCTTGCCTAGATAATCTTTATTTGTTGTTATCTATTGCTTTTATAATTTAATTAGATGTTAATTTAGTTTATTCATGCTTAGACCCTAGATAACTAGGGTCTGGATTTCGTTCCGCCATTTACGGGTTTGGAACTCAAAATTTAGGGTTTCGGGCAAAATTGTGTTTAATTAAAACAGCGTGTATTAAAGTTGGATTATTATGCGTTTAACTTTATTTGTCATGCAGCTTTAGTGTTTATAGCGACAATTCGAATTTAATCTGCGTGTGATCATTTTTTATTAAATGTTTAATCTTGCAACTTTGGGTTAAATTCCTTATTGTGTGATGTTTCCGATTAATTGATTATGTCGGTTAAATAGCTTTCGAGCCAGAATCTTGATTAGTAGTTGTTTCGATCCGTGTGGTAGGATGCGATCCCGATCCTCGCTTTACTTTTGTGTAGCTTAACTTATTCTTTTCTTTTTCCACCAATACCACCCATTACCTTTTCTTTTATTTATTTTACAATTTTATTCCTGAAGTTTTAAAGCAATTAAAATCTAAAATTTAATCACTCCTTGTGGATTTCTTACAATACCCGACTTACCGCTGTGCTTGCCTCACAAGTGTTGCAGTAGCTTAGGTTTTTTCATGTAGAGAGGGAGCCGAAATCAACGACAGTGTCCCTACGCGAACAATTGGTTTCCCTCACATCATTGAGCTTCCTTTTGTACTTCTCAATACACAATAGAGAATACCTGAGTTTGCAACCTAAAAAAAAAAATAAAGAATCATAAATAAAACCTCTGAAATGTCCAAACCCCGTAAACCGAAGCACACGAAACCCAACCCAAGAAACCCCAATATTTCCAAAATCGAACCTTGACATAGGAGCACCAACAAAAATATGGAGAAGTGGAGAGAGAAGGGTGTCTACCTATAAAAAAAAGTAAAAATATTATTTTATTGGAAATACTGAGAAGAAACCCAGGGTCCCGATAGAAACTCATATTGAGCAGGAACCCCCCCGGGGTCCCGGCAAAAACTCATATTGGGCAGGAACCCCCCAGGGTCCCGACAGAAACTCATATTGAGCAGGAACCCCCCAGGGTCCCGACAGAAACTCGTATTAAGAAGGAACCCACCTATGGTCCCAGCAGAAATGCATAATTGAGAAGGAACCACCCCAGGGTCCCGATAAAAACTCATATTCAGCAGGAATCCCCAGTGCCGCTGCGAGTGTCAGCGCCGCTACGAGGGTCAGCGCTGCTGCGAGCGTCAGCGCCTGTCTGCACCGCTGCAAGGGCCAGCGCCGCTGCAAGTATCTGCGCCGCCGCAAGGATCAGTGCCACTTCAAGGGTCAGCGCCGCTGCAAGTGTCAGCGCCGCTGCAAGGGTCAGCGCCGCTGCAAGTGTCAGCGCCACTGAAAGTGTCAGTGCCGCTGCGAGCGTTAGTGCCGCTTCCAGGGGCAGCGCCATTGAAAGTGCCAGCACCGCTGAAAGTGTCAGCGCCGCTGAAAGTGTCAGCGTCGCTGCGAGCGTCAGCGCCGCTGCAAGCGTCAGCACCGCTTCAAGTGCCAGTGACGCGGCAAGTGTCAGCGCCACTTCAAGTGTCAATGCCGCTGCAAGAGTCAGCGTCACTAGGGTCAGCGCCGCTGGAAGTGTCTGCACCGCCGTAAGGGTCCGCGCCATTTCAAGTGTCAGCGCCGCTGCAAGGGTCGGCTCCGCTGCAAGGGTCGGCGCCGCTTCAAGTGCCAGCGTCGCTACAAGTGTCAGGGCCGCTGCAAGTGTCCGCGCCGCTGCAAGGGTCGGCGCTGCTTCAAGTGTCAGCGCCGCTGCAAGTGTCAGCGCCGCTGCAAGGGTCGGCGTTGCTGCAAGGGTCGGCTCCGCTGCAAGTGTCCGCGCCGCTGCAAGGGTCGGAGCCGCTTCAAGCGTCAGCGCCACTGCAAGGGTCAGCGCCGCTGTAAGTGTCCGCGCCGCTGCAAGGGTCGGTGTCACTTCAAGTGTCAGTGCCGCTGCAAGGGTCCGCGCCGCTGCAAGGGTTGGCGCCGCTGCAAGGGTCAACTCCGCTGCAAGGGTCCGCGCAGCTTCAAGTGCTAGCGCCGCTGCAAGTGTCAGCGCCGCTGCAAGGGTCAGCGCCGCTGCAAGTGTCCGCGTCGCTGCAAGGGTTGGCGCCGCTTCAAGTGTCAGCGCTGCTGCAAGGGTCGGCGCCGCTGCAAGTGTCAGCGTCGCTGTAAGTGTCCGCGCCGCTGCAAGGGTCGGCGCCGCTTCAAGTGTCAGCACCGCTGCAAGGGTCAGCGCCGCTGCAAGTGTCCGTACCGCTCAAGGGTCGGTGCCGCTTCAAGTGTGAGCGTCACTGCAAGGGTCAGCGACACTACAGCAAGGGTCACTACAGAAATAACATTCGAGAGGTGCCCGCGAGGGTCACCACATAAATTTAAAATTAAGAACTGCCACTGCAAGGGTCACTGCAGTAATGACAAGTCGAGAGAGTCAGCGTCACTGCAAGGCTCAGCGCCACTGTAAGGGTCACTGCAGAAATATTATTTGAGAAGTGTCGCTACAAGGGTTTCGACAGAAACTCATATCGAGGGAGTAGCTATCATGAGCAACTCCTCATCATGAAACATCAGTCTCTAAATGAACAATAGCACTAACACTTTACTTTCCTGTACATGTTGCCTAGTCGAGCAAGCAGGGCTCGAACAGGCGCGTTGGGACCTCCTGGGAGTTTTGTCTTGGTGGCTGAGGAACAAGGTATGTTGAGCAAGCTCAACCACTTAGCACTATAGGATTGAGAGAATACTAGTAGGAGACCCTAGGGTCACCCAGTCCTCACACACCTCACACTTACTCACAAGTGTAGTGAGCAGCCAAAGGGTTGGCTGCTCACAAGAAAAGAACTGTTTATAAAATGATTTTAGAGGAGAGGGTCCTCTAAACCCCTCTCAAGAAAAATGATTTTAGAAGGGGGTCCTCGAGACCCCCTCAAGCTTGCAAATATTTTAGAGGAGGTGGTCCTCGATACCCCCCTCAAGTTTACAAAGTTTGTATCAAAGTTACCGTTTCAAAAGATATTTAGCAAATCAGATATTTTGTCTCCATTAGAAGACATATTTGCTTTTGAACTTTGGTCGGCGCCAGGGGGCATCTGCCAGAGGGGACAGGCAGACCTGCCTGCAGGTAGGGATAAATAGTATACTGCAGACTTTGTCCCTCACCAACCCTCTAAGTTTTGGCGCCAAAAGTGCCAACCCAGCCTTAGTGCCCAAGTATAAATAGGACCCCTGGGCAAGGTCATAGGGATGAGAGAATAGACAATAGAAATTACATTGTTACTCTGCCAAAATACCACCAGACCTACCTGAGTATTCTCTCCCTGCTCATTCTCTTAGTGCTGAGTGCCTTGTTCCTTCACTCCCCACTGACAGCCATCACTCTCAGGTGTTTTCTTTGAGAAAATTACTATTTTTGTTGTGAAAGTCCATCTTCTTGCAGGGAGTGAGTCGAAGCTTGAGTTCCATTGTTACTAGAAGGAGAAGTTTTCTTCAGAAGTTGCAACAGGAGACCTTGAAGACCTTGCAGGAAGCGTCCATTGGAGTGGGTAACGCCTCACCCTTTCCAGTTATTCATAGACCCCAGTCTCACTACCCTCCTACAAAAATCTCTGAAATGTCCAAACCCCATAAACCGAAGCCCACGAAACCCAACCAAAGAAACCCCAATATTTCCAAAATCGAACCTTGACATAGGAGCACCAACAAAAATATGGAGAAGTGGAGAGAGAGGGATAGTTCTTATTCCCACAAGAGAGAGAAAGATAGAGAAAAGTGTACTTGGCTAGTGTCAAAAAGGTTACAAGTTAGTAATTTCCTATTTTATTCTTGTATTTGAATTTTGGGTAAAATGAGGACAAGAAATTAAGGGTTAAAAAAGAAGGGGAACTCAAATATTGAAGGGGAAAAAATGGTAAGAGGGGTATTTTAATCTCAACCATTGGATCTTTGCCTTCTTAGCTTCGATCTGAACCATGAAGTATCTTCCCATCTTATAAATAGTGAAAACACAATCGTAACTTATTATATAGATATATATAGATACACACACACACACACATTATTTCTCCTACTCTCAAGCATACCTGAATCATCCCAATCGCCAAACGTCGGATTATCCATTTAATTCTCAGGTTTTATTAATTTTTAAACCTTAATAAATCCCAACAATGAAACATGCAATATACCAACAAAAGAATAAGATAAGTTTTATTCCCGTGTGTCCTTGAACTATCCTAATCTCCATAGCTGAATTGTCCCAATTTTATTAAAGGTTTAAAACTGCATTTAAAATCTTCACTTAGTTTATCACCTTTTAAACTATGAGTACGGGCGCACACACACATTTATAATATATACATATAAATGTCCCACAGGTCCCATTAGAACAACTAAGTGTGGATCATCCTGCAAATACCCTTTCCAAACATTTTTTCTCAAACCATATGCATAGTTATTTTGTTGACATGCGAACGGCCCCTGTACGTAGCCCAATCAAGGCAAGTCGGGGCTAAAATCTTAAATTAGCCCAAAACCTATGCAACTCGATCTTTTTTTCCCCAAATAGCCCCTAAACAATATTCTAACCTTAAAACCATCATAAAACACATCAAACTACAATTATAATCGATTATAAACATGTATTACACAATATAAGAACACAATTAAGATTAAAACAAGAAACAAGGGTTTCAGTCATCAATTTTAACCTCAAAGTGATTTATGTTCAATAAGATTTAAGGTTTTGATCAATAGAATCCTCAATAATCATTTAAGCCTCTTTATAAATACGATTCATCAATACCATATGGATTAGATATGGATCTAAACAAGTTCTAAGCATAAAATATGATTTTTGACAAAGGTATAACCCTTTAATGCACTAGATTTGATTTCTCTACATGAAACCCATACAATAACAAAGGTATAAACCCTCGATACGTTGTATCAAACCAAATATTGTGTCTAAACCCAAATAGACTTCCCATGGAACTCAAATTATCAATAAGTTACAGATTAAACTCTCATAAAGCAAGAGATTTCTTGCCTGAATGGTACGAAGGAGTGATTCGCCCTCTTGATCCCTTATTCTTTCTCCTCAAAGTTCCTCCTAAGTTATACTATATATCTAGGGCAACTAGGTTTTGTGTTTTGTTTGAAATGTGTTCAACTAATGAAGATTAACACTCATAAAATAAGTCTAACTCCATAGGTCAATAAAAGGCCTAATTTTGTTCATTAAAATGAGCCCAAAATACTACCCAAACTAGTACAAAACTTTCCCCAAAGATATACATATCCCATAGGTCCAATCCAAATCACTAAAATGATATCTTCGGCCCTCCGTGTCCCTATAGAGTCCAATCCAAATAGCAGTACCTCAAAATACACGTCAATTCCTCAAGGCGTAAATAAATACACACTTAATTATTATATGCATAACACATAGTCCAATATCATATAATTAATATCACCAACTAATTATTTGTAAGACGCGATACAAAATTCACATTACATGCAAATTTTAATTATCATTTAAATTAAGAATATTATTATTACCATATCATACAAGCAATAATTAATCTCATATATTAACTCATTCTCAATTGATAAATAATGAATAAAAGCCATGAAAATACGGGGTATTATTGTCTTCCCAACTAATACTGGAATTTCGTCTTTGGAATTTTCCAAAGCATAATGTCGTAACGTAAACCAAACAAATACCATAGGCTCATGCACAACTATCATGTACATGTATCATAACGAGATAAAGTAATAAGGCCCATATACGCCTACCATAGTATGTATAATTGGAGAACCCATAAACCTAATACTATGTGTACATAACCGGCACATATCACATACATATATTTATATATAATTCTCAATGATATATATAACGTGTAACCATAAATTATAGGCATACCTGAATACCATACTAATCACGACATGACTCTTCCTGAGTTTACCCCACTTATGTTATTGGAGGTGGGAGAGTTTCTCGGTGATCCTGATATTGTAAATCCTTGGACTTGATGGCCACGAATCTTGGGATATATGGTCGCTAGATTCCCCATCCATCTATAATAATAACTAGTGTCTCTGAAGGTCCAAACTTCTAACCTGGTGTAGGCTCTCCACGTTGTCACTGTCCCCATCCTTAAGGGAACTGTGGGATTTGCATTTCCCTAATAAAGCGTCTACTGATCATGACCCATTCTAGGCTCCATCCATGGATTGTCATATCGACCCTTGACTTCTCCACTGTGTTGGTTCCACCCTAATCTCATGACTCGTTCCACTTTCCTCGTTCTCTCTAGTACTCACTTTCTATTGCCAAAGCATAAATGCGACATCAACTTATGAACCAAAGCATTCTATGATAGAAATTCCAATACAACTCCTCTAATATATCATGTGAGAACATAAATAAATCATCCTTAGGTTAGGTCACACTCTCCCACCATTGTAAATCATCCCTAGCTACCAATCGTGACAATTCTAACTAAAAAGGCTCACCCATTCCAAGAGCGATGTCCAAATTCCCTGGGTTAATTGATCCAACAACACTTGAAAAAAATCATAGTTTCCCAAACATTCGAGAAAGCATGCTTAGCCAAACTTGAATTCAATAGAGTGTTTCACCCACTCTGAGAAAGCTATGCACCCTAGGGTTACCAATTTACATAAAACACAAGTGTTGTGTGAAAACGTTTACTAATTTTAATCTTGGCCTAATCATGCATCTAGGTGAGTATAAGAAGGAGTAAAATAAGTAAATCACAACAAGACGATGTACGAGAAAAAGTCACAATGAGAAAAACCTAGAATGGCCCAGCCACACATGTCCACTACGATATAGGCAATTTTACACCCTCACAAGTCCACTACGATATAGGCAATTTTATAAGACAAATTCAGACCTACTCACAGACTCAGTACCTTCAAGACTTGGTGTGCTTCCTTGATCGTTATAACCTTCTTCCCAGTCACTATTGAACACCTTCCAACAACCACACAATCAAACATCACTCCCACTTCTTGATATCCCAACGATCTTACCTGTCTAATGACCATTCCAGCCACCACTGAAGATAAACATGATGTTCATCATAGGAAACCATCACAGTGTGTAGAGAAAACCACTTTGATGCAAAACTATAGATATCAAAACTACATATGTATATATGATTCTTAGACCTCAAACATAGGTGTAATATAAGGATTTGGTTTTGAAAATTTCTTCTTAAAACAAACACATAAACTTGGAGAGATTTTTGAACAGTTTCGGGAACTTAAAAATCTCGAGAAGTCTTATGAAAATCTTCCATTTGGCACTCATATTTATAGCAGGCTGGTTGAAAATGAGATAATGATCAAAAGTTATTTCCAATGAGATTCCACGGAGGCCAACATTTACCAAAATTGAACTCGTTCGAAACTATCTAATGAGATACTATATCTCGTTCGAATGACATACTAATGTCATTGTAATGACCTTGCAAAAAATATATTTTTCTTTAAAAATATTAAAAAGCGAAAAACTTCTTTAAAACAATTAAAAAAAATCTATAAATATCCTAACACCTAAAACAAAATCCAGGAATCAAACATAAACATGTATTTATACCTCATTGAGATCCCTCGATGATGAAGAGGAAACTCGGCTCGAAACATGATGTTGCTTTATCTTTGGCCTCTACAATCTTCAATCATGCATCACAGTCTTGAAGGATAAACAACTCAAGTTCTAATAGCCTAAGTCTCAAACAAGATTTGTCCAAACATGAATAAAGTTAGTACTTACAAATTGAGTTGATTCAAAAATTTGTCCTTATAAATATCCCCCTTTAGCTATTTTGCGGAAAAAATCAAAACGAAAACCTATTGGGCCCTTAAGCTCAATAAGTCTCAATTCTCAACCCCAAAAGGAAAAAAATTACAGAGTCTTAACCGATGAAAACTTTAGTAGCTTTGCTCTTGTGTAAACCTTTGACATATTGTTACTAACATGCACACATTAATACACCTTCAAATGCAAAGAAAAAATAACAATATATAAATGGCATTGAAAAACCCTCCTCATTTGTCTAACATTCTCTACCTAAGAAAGAGTGCCTCTTCTTAAGTTAATGAACTCCAACACTAAAAGACTTAGATACCATTTCTCCACCATTTTGTTCAGGAGTGGACAAAGAATTAGGTGCACGCTTATAAAACATTTCTCTCTACTGAAACCAAATCTCCCCCTAAGTGAAGAATGAGAATCAAAAAGGAAAAATAAATATATCGTGCAGTGGTGTGAATAAAGACATGCAATGACAAACAATTTGGCAATAGAAGTATAAATAATTCAAGCTACGAAAAAATAATATTAACTAAGATGCAAGAATTTTATTATAAGATACCAAGATGATCATAACATATACCAATTTAAATCAAAGATTAATCATAAGGCAAACATGGGTTAGATGAAATCACCAAGACTAAAAACACAAAACATACCATATATATAATCGCACATATACCAGTGAAGTACAACTATATATAGGTATAAACGACCATAGAAGACATAAAACATATAATTTTTACACACTCTCATAGTACAATGTGTCTAAACATGGTAGTACAAAGTGAAGGGGCATGAACCAGAAACAAGAGGGCATGACACAATCACTAAAACAAGTACAAGTAGATTTATTTGATCACAATAATTTATCAACATTTGATTTAGCCTCACATTTCAAATAAATAACTCAAACGGATAATAAAACATAATGCAGATTTGCTTAGAAATATTGATGATTCACGAATCCATGGCATCAAATCAGTTAAGCTTTAAATAGGAAACATTGTGCAAACCCGTTGATCTTCAACTAAACACCCTCAAATAAATAAATATATATATATATATATATATATATATATATATATATCATTTTTCTATCTATTTTTTTTTTGAAGATATCTGATCTTTGAAGCATCAATATAAAAAAAATTATCCTTAGCAATTTTTCTGTTTTTATAGTCTCTAAATATTTTTAGGCTCTTGTCAATGGTGGCCTTTCACGCAAAGTAGATTTCTCCTTTTGTAACCATTTTCCATGCACACTCATTTTTTTAATATCAAACAAACTCACATGCAATGATTTTTACATGCACAACTCCCCCATCGTAAAAAAAAATTATGCATATGACAAGATTGTTTAGAGAACACCTCACTTACCTCATGTCACATATGAAGTTAAAATCCAAAAGAGCTCGTGCAAAGTTTTGCAAAGTCATATTCAAAGTGAATCCATAATTCAATCAATTTCAAACTAATCCATATAAACATGATTAAGAAAAATCCATGCAATAAAAACCAAAATCAAATGTCCTAGACACATGGATTCAAACCCATCGATATGCCACACAACATGTGTAAAACCAAAATACACAAAAACTAAAATATTTTATAGTTTTTTAAAGCCTTTTTCAAAGTGATACTAATTTAAAACAAAAAACTCAAAAGACAAACAAACTCTTTTTGTATTTTTCTCATTAAGAAAATCAAATTAAAAAAATAAACACGTCATAACACTAGCAATAACATATAGCATAAATCACAACAATAGTGCATGATAGACATGAAGTCACAATCACTTATAAGATATAACATGAGATGAATCATGTGAAAGCATTTGATAATCAACCAGTATAATATTCAATGACTCCAAAATCAATTTCCTAATCTAAATAGATTAATAGTTAACTCCTCGAGTTTTGGGACCAATGGTGACACTAGATCTAGATTTCTTAAGACCTCTTCTAAGATCATAAAAAAAATCCCTAAGGTGACATTTCCTACCATAATGTTAACATGTGTAAATATGAGTAATATTACCGATGGGTTAATCTTGTCTAGTGTATTGGGCAATGGTTGACACTCTAAAACAAACGATAGTCTTGGTTGTAACAGCAAAGAATTCAAATTTTTGAAGCTACTACCATCATTACTTGAGTCTCTTAGATCATATTTTAACTTTAAAATACTAGAATCAACCAAAACTTTAGACTCCGCAAACAATAGGGACTCCTTATTCAGATTTTCAATAATACCTAGAAGGTAATTTTATCCCCTGCAAACGAACCTATCCCTAAGAATCTTCTCACGTGCCTTTAAAACTTTATTGATATATGATTATCTTCAATGGCACGCTCTTTGACCCTCGAAACTTTATAGTCCTTTAATTCATTCTCTAAAACATGGACTCTAGCCTCATTCTCTTTCTTGGACACTTTTAAATTTTGAAAATCGCATTTCATGTCCTTGAGATTATCAAACAAAATGTCTTTGAATATTTTGCAAAAAAATTATTATCTCCTTTTAAGCATTAATTCTCTTTTTTAAGAAATTTTATCCTTTTTGTAATTTTCAAAGTCAACTTAGTTAATCTATCAGCGCGGTTATAAGACTCATTTAACTCCTCTCGAATATCGAAGTCATTGTCATCGCTAAACACATCGGACAAATTGTTACTATGATGACCCATTGAGAAAAACAAACTAGCGCACACGCGCGCGCGCGCGCGCGCGCGCGCGCGAGAGAGAGAGAGAGAGAGAGAGAGAGAGAGAAGCAACTAAAAACACTAAAATAATACGAAATAAGGATATACATGACAAATTAATGTTCCCGCTCTGATACCAAGTTGATAAAACTTATTCGCCCTAGGGTTTATAGAGAAAAACACCACCAAATTTTATTTTCCCAATTTTTATTTAACTTACACCAATTTAGAAAAACCACAAATACTGTGTGAAGCAATTTATCAATTTTAATATTGACCTAAGCATATATCTAGGTGTGTATACGCAAGAGTAAAATAAGTAAATTACAACACGATGATGTACGATGAAAACTCACAATGGAAAAAATCTTGGACAACCCAACCACACAAGTCCATTACAATTTGGACAGTTTTACAAGACAAATTTAGAATTACTCACAGACTCGACGTCGTCAAGACTAGACTCGCTTCCTTGATCCTTGTAACCTTCTTCACGACCAATGTTGGGCACCTTATAATAGCAATGCAAACGTGCTCCCAATCTCAATATCCTACCAATCTTACTTATGTCGTGACCAATCCAGTCACTGCTCAACACAAACACGATCTCCACCATAGGAAATGATCAGAGTATGCAGAGAAAACCATTTTGATAAAAAACTAGAGATATTAAAATGATATATGTATGTATGATTCTTGGATCTCAAACATGGGTGTAAACTAGGGTTTTGGTTATGAAAACATTCTCTCAAAACAAACATATAATCTTGGAGAGATTTTTAAACAAGTGTGGGAACTCAAAAAACTTGGAAAAGTCTCACAAAAATCTGATGCTCATCACTCCTAATTTTTGGAGGTTTGTTGAAAATGAGATAAGGATCAAACATTGTATGAAAAACTCAAATTCTTAAAAAATTGCGTACTTGTTCAAAGGAGGTACATCTCGTTCGAATGAAATATTACATCTCATTTGAACACCTATCTAATGACATTTCCAACGAAATTCAAGAGTGGCCAACATTTTCCAAAATTGATCTCGCTCGAAGTTGTTCTAATGATGTACTATATCTCGTTCGAACGACATACCAATGTTGTTCTAACGTCTTTGCGAAAAATATTTTTTTTCTCCTAAAAAAATATTAAACAGGGTAAAATCATTTTTAAATAATTTAAATTTTTTTATGAAAATGATAACACCCAAAACAAATTCTAGGGATTAAACATAAATATGTGTTCATATCTCATTGAGATCCCTCAAATGATGAAGATGAAGCCCGCCTTGAAACATGATGTTTCTTTATCTTTGGTCGTTACAATCTTCGATCACACATCATAGGCTTGAAGGACAAACGACTTAAGTCCTAACAAAATATAACTCAAATAAGTTTTGTCCAACTATAGAATAAAATCAATACATACAAATTTACTCGATTCGAAAATTTGTCCTTACACAATTATTTACATTTTAATATCTAACTAGTTCAATAAGGGCCTACTATCACAAGTCAACCTAACGATGTTGTTGTGCTAACACTACAATTTATCATACACTAGTTTATGTGACCGGGTTATCATGTAACACCTGTATTTTTTTTTATAAATTTAAACGATGGACTAATTAAATTAAATATGGAAAATTAGTTGATAATTAATCCGAATTTAAAATAAATATTAACTAGCGAGACAAATGTTAGTATTTATTGATGTGAATTATATTGAATATTCCTTAGTGAGTAAAGTAATATGTGATTATAGATTTATTAAAATTATCGCGAGTGAAAAATACGACAGTCAAAATAATTAAGCCGGGACGTGCCTGTGAGTCGTGTCGGGACTAAATTTAATGAGATAAAAAGTAATTTGTTTTTAATTCATCCAAATGGTCATTTCGAGTGTGCCAAGGTGTCTGGAAGGGTCGAGAAAGTCTGAAAAGTCTACTCGGGGGTTTAATTTGGGGTTCGGGTCTATTTTGGACCAAACCGCCATCCCGGGAGGGCATTTTGGTCATTTGTATTTTTGGAGTAATAATACCTATGAATTTTCTAAGTGTAATATATCTGATAAGAGAATGGATTTAGGGTTAGAAACGTGAGAAACAAAGAGAAGTCATAGAGAGGCCATTGGAGGAAGAGGAGAGGAATTCCAAGGTTAGAACCACCATAGTTGCACCCCAAGCACTGCCTTTGTGTAGATCGGAGGAAGAGGAACGCACCCATAACATTCTTCTTCAAAGGATCAAACCTTCATATTAATTAAAATGTTTAATCTTTCTAAATTCGGAGCATGTATGATACTCATGCTAGTATAGGATGATTAAACCCATGAATATGTAGAGTTTTGATAATTTTTTAGGAATAAAATTAAGGTTCTTGATTTAGATTCATGTTAGGTTTAATTTATTGATGTAGGTAAAATGAAATTGATGAATTAGAACAATTAGTATGTGAAGAAATCTTGATTAAGTCAAGTTTTTGAAAAAAAATGGAAAAACTAGGGTTCTTTATAAATCAATTTTGATTTAATCCAATTTAATGATTTTCTTTAGTGTTATGATGATTCTTATATGTTATAAATCACTCATGTATATTAATATAATGTTTAAAATAATTGTTTGGGCGTTTGGTAATGATTAATGGAGGTTTTGATGATTAACAATGGTGAAACCCGTATGTATACATCGAAGAAGACGAAGACCTGTAGAGGGAGAATCAATTCAGTTCCTCGACCAATTTATATAGCAAGGTGAATCGATTCGGATCAGACCCGAATCTATTCGGCTACCCAGTTTTGGCCACTTTGTCCTCTTTTCCTTAGAATCTTTGAAAATCATTCGGGATTCATTTTTGGAATTTAATTTTAAATATAAAGGGGATTATATTGAAATACCAGTACGCCTATGTTAGGTTGTAGGCTCAGTACTAGGATGGAAATTTAAGGGTTAAATTAATTAGGTTTTATCTAGAGGATAAATCTAAATTGAAGGATAATTCGAGTCACGAGAATTCGAGAAGAACGATGACTTAGAACAGTATGATAGGAATGGGTTACCTAATGATATTATGTATAGAATAATGGACACAATTATAGTGGTGAGGCATTCTCAAAAATATGCGATGATAAGTGAAATGAATAATTAATCATACATAAGGTATTCGGGAATATATATATATGTGTGTGTATGTATGTATGTATGTATGTATTACGAATGGGATGTATAATATAGGTCGGGAGTATACATATACTGATGATAAACATATATAGGTTATGTGTGTATCTATTGCATGATTTCTTATGTATATGACATACCTACACTGCTTGCTAGGTTTCCGCGTTAGGACAGTCATATTCCGATGAGCCATTGGGGGGGTATTTGACCTATACCTCAGAATATAGAACCTAGGAAAGGCCTATCTGTGAGAATGATAAGCTGGAGGTCATATGGGTGCGTAGGTATGTGCGTAACCCATAAGCTTGAAAATATATTTGCCTCCAATATATGTAATTTCTATTTATGCACTATAAAAAAGTAGCTTTTGAGACAGTGGCCTAACAGTCCTAAAAGATCATTTATCCGTCTCAAATACTTTTTGTGACCTTATTTAGGACGGATAGGGGGGTCTTTTTGACAGGGGGTTATATATACTTTTTGTGACGCCATAGCCGTCTCAAAAGAGATTTTTGACAAATCCGTCTCAAAAGGTCCTCATTTTATATGACCCTTTTGAGACGGCACAAGAGCTGTCACAAAAGATTATTTTTGAAACTTAAATTAATCTGTCTCAAAAGATTACGATTTTAAAATACCTTTTTGAGATGGCAACATAACCGTCTTTAATATATTTTTGGGACAGTTTTATCCATCCCAAAACAAGTGAAGGGATCGTAAAATTTTTTCACCAATATTTTGTGG
Source organism: Sambucus nigra (assembly GCA_949130495.1). Lineage (NCBI taxonomy): Eukaryota > Viridiplantae > Streptophyta > Magnoliopsida > Dipsacales > Adoxaceae > Sambucus > Sambucus nigra. Next base: position 283,377,107 of record OX422207.1, on the reverse strand, counting down.
AGAATAAAATCTACCGCTAAAGTTTAATATAGAATTGAATTACATTTGAAACAACACAAACAACGAATAATCATAAAATGTAATACGTAAGATGATTTTCAACCAACATAATGAATCATTTTCGTGCAACAATAAATAGAGTTCTTACAACCATCTCCAAATATTCATCAAAATAAGAATTACAACATTAAGTTCAAATATTTGACTTAACAACAAAAATAAATCAATTTATTAATACTCAAAACACGAAATGCTTTTATCAAACTAATTCCGCAACACTAAAGTGTACGACCTCCAAAACCACTAATTAACATTTTCATGTTCTACAAAAATTGTCACCTGCACAAAAAAAATATATAGTTTCGATTATGTCAGAATTAATACCCCTCGTCAATAATACAATGTGCAAAATGAATCAATATAGTATATTTTCATCGTTAACAATATAAATATCCAACTATTATTATTTTTTTAGAAATTCGACAGAGTCTCCTTTGTTTATTCATGAAAACCACAGGTAGCCAACTTGTTTTAAACATCAAAATTGATTCTAAGAATGATATACATCAACAACAGAAAATTTTAACCACCACCATAATAAATTCTCACCACCATTACAAATTTTCACCACGACCATTGAAAATTTAACTTTAAACGAGAGAATTTTCCATTATATATATATATATATAAGTCATTATATGTATGAATTATATTGTATTACCTAGTCGGACTGAATCGTCGAGGTAGTGGAAGCATGCTGAAGGGTAAAACTTTGGAACAATCTTTTCATTTCACTTCGTATTTCACTTTGCATTTCACTTTGCATATCATTCTTCATCTGTAATAAAGCTTCTTGGTTGCGAACCTCTAACTCTTCAAGCTCCTGTCGATGTCGAGTCTCTCTATCTTCAGCTTCTTTCTTTAACTGGTTAATTTCCTCCCATAATAACTGAGGTGAACATGCTTTTGTCGACGTTGGCCGAATACCTACTCCCTTTAGTAAAGAATACCCATGCCCTCCATATCCTACTACATCAGTAAAAATCTTGTTTCGCACTTCTGGGTCATTTTGTTGCTCTTCTGGTAGCTATCATTTAGTCGTCTTTCAAGCATTTTCTACCAATTGAATTAATATTATTATTAATGAACATAAAATAATTTTCAAGAACACAATTTATAACAAATATTAAATAAATCTTTCAAGCATCTCTTACGAATTAATATTTATACATACCGCTCTATTAAATGATCCATCTTCAACACTGAAAGGTTTATTATTTAGAGCTCGAGTGGCTTTCCACATGCTAATATTGTCGACGGGCTCCCCCTGTTCTATCCTCTAAAAAAACAATGTATATATATTAATACTCCCATATTAAAATCAGAAAATTTATAATAATAAAAATTCCAACCTCCTTGGCTATTTTAGCATGTGACTTTCGTCCTGTCCTTGAGTAAGCACATGCAACTTCACGGTTCTTAGTGTTTTGATCGGCAATATCCTAAATATTTGAATAAATAAAAATAAAAATTATGATACTAGTGAAGAAGAATCTAGGTATAAAATTCTTAATAAAATGTGATATTTATACCTTAATCTTCTTTAGACCCCAGTATTTCACCAATTCAGGCCACTGATCTTTTTCGACTCGTTCAGGCGTATAACTCAACCGCTCTTCATCTGTTTGAAACTTTTTATAGTGATTCACCTTCACTTGATGCTTCCACGCAAGTCCCATCCTTGCAAAGCAGATTTGTTTAAAACCTTCTGGTGCATTTGTGTTATTCTAAGAACAAAAAGAATAAATTAGTTAAAACTTGACAAGATAATGTACAACGGAACAAATAAATAAATCAAACTAATAACTTACCTTCACTTCCTTCCAAATATTATCAAGTGCTTCCTCGTACGCCTCGCTCCAATCCAACATTGTCAATGGAAATAAATTTTCCACACCTTGCATAATAACCTAAATGTGACATCAATTTACTTTCAAGTTTACAAACTGGCTGACAAAGTTCATTCCATTCCAATATCTTCTTTTTGTTATCATTCCATTCGAGCCAAGGCCTTGCCCTATTTCTAACCCTTTTTTTACTAATAAGGGTAGTCATTGTACCTGAACAAAAATTTGATAAATAATGTTTATACATTTTGTTCAATATGAATATAAACAAAAAAGTAATACAAATGGAGATATACAAATGGTGCATTGTATAACATAGAATACCTGTGAGATCCTCGCCATCTAAATCCATCTCATTAGATGGAGGATTGACATTTCCAACTAAATTACTAATCTGCTCAATATTTGGTGAAAGTTGATCTGTAGGTGTTTGAAATAAAGAAACGTAAGCTCTTGAGTTTCGCTGTGTATTTTGTGACTGGGATGTTAATTCAATATTTGGGGAAACTTGTTGCATCTCTCTAATTCCATTGTCCCATATGTTATGTTGAACGAAACTAATTTGGGGTGTCCTCTCTAAATCATTTCCCGCTGGAGTTGCGAGTGGTTGCTTCTCGAGTAGGCTTTCCTCGACCATGAGGTCAGACATAGTCAAACGACATCGACGCCGCTTCAACGTCATAGATTTGTATATTTGCATTTATCATATCAAGAAGTTACATTTCAGTTATATATCACACTTGATGAAAACCCACGCGATGCGCGGGGTAGAGCTTAGCGAATGCAAAATAAAAGAAGAAATTATGATTAGCAATAAGTAATTGAAAAAAATTTAACCACACCCGTTACACTAATCATGGATTATACAAATAACTCTTCGTTATAACGAACACCTATACATTCAGTTTACAAGATTAAGTTTGGTCTTGTTAATCATGCTTCTGATAGACTTTCAGTCATGGGTAACTTGTAGTGATCTAACTATTGAAGCCTCATATCCCAATAACTCTCCGTATAACTAAAATTTATGAACCAGTATCATAAAAAACTACTACATCGTTTTGATGCATGTTGTCATTTTAATATTAATTTATTTAAGTGAAGAGAGGTGAAGAAAAGTATTTTAATGAATGTCTCATCGTCGAAAAAAAAATATATCATTACATATGAGACACATAGATATAAAGAGTGGACTATATGTTTCATTTTAATCAGTTTTAATCTAGTCAGACTTGTTTTTCCATCAAGTCAGCCTTGTGATTTGTCCTGTTTTGAGGAACTACACATTCTCGCATAACTCCACACCCGTTAATTTTGAGTTTAATTTCACCTCAATGATTGGTTTCTAATTATAACGTAGGTGTTTGACTGTGAAATTGTGTTTGGATGATCATCAAGCTTTGAGAGTTTCTCGTCGTAGTTTTGTTGATAGGAACGATGTCGGTACCACTTGATCGATTCACGTGGCCTTGTGAGTTTAATTGCCTTGTTTTGAATACTTAAATATAATTTGATTAATTCAATCTCTTGAGATTCTTCTTAGATATTTTAAACTATGGGTTACTATATGTGTCCCAATATTGAATATTGATCATGGTTTGAGTTTCTATAAACCAACATTTCTTCATAATGGACCTATATTGAATCTCTCCCTTAACTCCCTCTTTGAACCTCCACTTACTTCTCATCTTACCTATCATGTTAAATTCGATGTTAGTTGGAATTTGGATAGCGTCTTTGTGGAAAATTACATGACATGTATGCTTCTAAATTTTTGAAGCTTTAGAGCTCTAATGTCTCTCTCACAAGGCCACGTGAATCGATCAAGTGGTACCGACATCGTTCCTATCACCAAAAAATGTGGATAGCACCCTTTTCCCTTCTTTTTAAAAGTCTTATTTTTAATCAAATATGGGACACATATTTGAGTATTGAGTGGCAGTGGCAGCCTTATTACAGCATTGTTATGGAACAACTTTATGACTTGATGCCATCAGTCCACAGTACTTACTGCATACACACACCACTTATTTTTAGATTGTTTTTGTTTTGTGTTTTAGTATTATCTATTAGCTTATTCCTTGGGCCTTTGTGTTTTTAAAGATTACTCAGGCATTTGTGTATTAACCAGTATTAACTGATTTGAATGCATTGAGTTGAGATTAACTGCTATTAACTGATTTGAATGCAAAGATTCTCAGGCCTTTGTGTTTTCACATCGTGTGTCATGTTCATCCCAAGTTATGGATTGGTATTTGTTGCATATAACTTGCTGGATATAGTTTTTAGCTCTCCCCAATACTTGATGTATATAATTTTTATGAATGAATTGGTATTTGCAATATAAAATGTATGCCCCAATTCTGCATATTGCTTGGTATTTTCTGCATATAATGTCTTGTATCACTAAAATTCTTCTATTGGTTGATATTTTCATTGTATGCACATTTTAATAGGTTCATCTTCCAAGAAACGAGTCAGAGGACCAACGCGAGACTTCCATTCATATGCCTAAAACATTAGGGGGGGGGGGGAGCTCATGAAGAGGGTGAGTTTAAGTAGAGAAAATGCAAGCCACATATTGACAATATAATGCACACATTAAGAAGTATACAAAAAAATAAATGCTCCAAGTTCAAAAACCCATAACTAGTTTTGGATAAAAGATGATAATGGTGATTAGTTTTGAATAATATACCCATAACTATCAATACAAAACCAAACTACAAATGCTCCAGTTCAAAAATAAAAATAACTAGTATAGGACTATATCTCCCTCAAGCATTGTCCCTCTAAATTTCATCTCCATCTCTGTGTTCATTTGCATTTACATCTTCATGATCATTAGCTTGAACCACACTAGTGTCAACTACCAATCCATCTCCATCCCTCACCCACCGTAAGTTTTGATCTTCATTCAAATTTTGCATAACAAACGGCTCATCTCCAGTAAGCAACAATTCTTCTCCAGCTTCTTGAACTGTCGTGTACCTATAAAATTGGTCTATTGTTGTCATGGGAACAACAACATGCCAATCTATATCGACAGGGTCCTGCACATAAAATACTTGTTCTGCTTGGGATGCCAGTATGAAAGGTTCGTTACTCTCTCGATCATCCTTATATTTCAAATGCTTGAAATTCACTAGCGTATAGTTAAACTCATCAAATTTTGTACCCATACGATTTTCAACCCAATCACACTTGAATAACACAAACTTCATGCCATTAAGATACCGAACTTCAATAATTTCCGTTAGTTCCCCATAGTATGTAATATCACCCACAATGGGATTTTTATCCTTCTAGCTAGAATAAATCATTTGTTCGGCTTTTATAACAACTCCTCTATTTTGAGTTTTCTTTCCCCTATCAAGTCTCTTTGTTCGAAATCTAAAACCGCTAACAATATAAGTGTTGAATCTGACCGCATCCTTAAAAGGACCTAAAGACAAGCATTTGATTTCATCGGATACTTGCCCACCGTCACGTGCCAATTTATTAACCTATAGTATATTAAAGTAAATGTCAACATAAAAGTATATATTTATTCATAATTCAACTATTAGTTATGATATTTTCCTCTTACATAATCCTTAAACCATTTGTGTAACTCATCGTTGTGAAGACGACTAACACGATGCTTTTGTGAATCTTGAGGATACTTTGATAAAAGTTCTGCAAGATGCTTTCTACAAGTAAACAAATAGCCATATGTCAATTCTGCAAAAAATATAAAAATGGTTTTCAAAAAGACCAAATACTTATAATAAAACTTACTCAATAAATGGCGCCACTGCCTCGGTGTTGGTAAGAACGTGCCGATGAGCTTGCATATACATTACAGAACCAAGTTCAAATTGAACTTTTTTCCCAATTGCATGACCATTTATATGCCCCCAATCATCATTTCTAGCCGGTCGGTTAGATTTAGTTTCCACATCCACATACTGGGAACAAAAAGTCATGCATTCCTGAAGAATAACAGAGTTGGCAATCGAGGCCTCAGGATGAGCCTGATTACCGACGTAGCCTTTTAAAGTGTGGAGGTACCTTTCAATCGAATACATCCAACGGTAAAGGACACAACCAACAATTAAGAGTTCGTCCAGCAAATGTATAGGCAAGTGTTCCATCACATCGAAGAAACTCGGAGGGAATATCTTCTCAAGGCTACAAAGTGTAAGGGCCATTCGATCTTCAAACTTTTCCAAATAAGATGCGGTAACTGCTTTTGAGCATATCACAAAGAAATTGCTTAGTTAAATTAAGGCTTTGAAAATATGATTGGGCAATACCCTTTGCGTTGCTATTGGAAGTAATTGTTGCATTAAAATATGATTATCATGGCTCTTTAATCCCGAAATATTTCTTTCTTGCATGTTCACGCACCGTGAAATGTTCGAAGAGTAGCCATCAGGAACTTTAACATTCTGCAACACATTTAAAAAAATCTCCTTCTCTTTGTTACTCATCATGTACTCTGATGGGGGAAGGTACTGTAAATTTGACCCTTGTGGTTGAGGATGAAGCTCTGATCTAATACCCAAAATTTTGAGATCTTTTCGAGCCTGTAAATTGTCTTTTGTCTTCCAACCCAACAATGTAAACAGGACATTATGACGGATGTTTTTCTCAATATGCATGACATCAAGATTATGGCGAATAAGATTATCCTTCCAGTATGGCAATTCAAAAAATATGCTCTTCTTTTTCCAACTAAATCTACATTTTGGAACTGCCTGTTTACTTTTTTCTAACGCCTCTTTTTCCCTCCTTCTAAAGACATCTTCCATCTTATATTCACATTCAATGTCAAGATCATTCAACTGTTGTAATACTTGTAAGCCCGAATGTTTAAGTGGGGCTGGACGTAATTCTACCCTCCCATTAAATGGTGCGTTCTACCTACGAAGCCTATACACAAGTCTAAGAATCGACGATGACCCCAATAACAAAACTTCTTACCATTATCTAATCACTTTGATTCGTGGTCTTCTTTACAACAAGGACAAGCAAATGCACCTTTTGTGCTCCATCCCGATAACATCGCATAAGCGGGGAAATCATTAATGGTCCACAACAACGATGCATGAAACTGAAAGAACTCCTTACTTGACGCATCGTAAGTGTGTACACCATCAACCCATAGCTCAATCAACTCATCAATCAATGTCTGTAAAAATACATCGATCTTATCTCCAGGTCCTTTTGGTCCATCCATAAGAATAGAAAAAATCAAGTTAGGTTGCTTCATGCACAATCACGGAGGTAAGTTATAAATAATGAGGATAACTGGTCATGCACTATGCTTAATGCTCATATTACCAAACGGATTAAATCCATCAGCAACTAACCCAAGTCTAACATTACGAATCTCCCTCGCAAAAGAAGGGTTTTTCTCATTAAAAGTTTTCCAAGCAGGAGAGTCAGCGGGATGTCTCATTACACCATCGTCGATCCTTTCTTCAGCATGCCATTTTATTAGAGGCGCTGAATAGGATGACCAAAATAATTTTTGCAATCTCGGTTTCAAAGGGAAGTATCTCATTTTCTTCACGTCTACCTTCGGACCATGGACACCATCAATACTTGAGTCCTCATCTTTATATCGAGAAGATTCGCATATGCCACACTTTTCAAGACCCTCGGTTTCATTACGAAACAACATACAATTATTTGGGCATGCATCCCAAGTCTCGTACTTGAATCCCAAGTCTTTTTTTAGCTTGTTGGCTTGGTAGTAAGACTTGGGAATTCTAGCATGCGTAAACATCCTCCCTAAAAATTTCAATAAAACCGTGAGAGAACAATTTGTCCAACAATTAAGTTTCTTCATTTGCAAGAGCTCAACAACAAATGACAATTCGGTAATCCCAGGCGGACAATTTTCATATAAGTCGCATTGAGCCTTTTTCATAAGAGTATAGTACTCTGAAATATCTCCATCGAATTCAAAGACATCTTCGGTGTTATATTCCTCCTCACGCATATTATCATGCGCGTGGGAAATACCTATTCCCTCTTGAACCATTGTAACCATGCTATCTCGAGCACTCAGTTCAATAGGTATAGGTATATCATCAACTAACATATCCTCCCGTGGAGTATTTATATCGCTGCTTACACCTCCAAAAGTTTCTCCATGAAAAATCCAAACCTTATATGTCTTGTCGAAACCATGGATCTCAAGGTGAGCTCTCACAGTTTGTCAGGCGTGGTACACTCTATTTGCACATCTCTTACAGGGGCAGTAGATTTTCGTTGGCTCAATATTTTTATTTGCATATGCATAGTTAAGAAATCCTTCAATCCCATTAATGTATTCTTTTGAACACCGGTTGTGAAAATCAATCCAACTCTTATCCATGGTTCCCATCTATGAATTAAAAAAAATGTCACTAAATTTATATTTCATAATATAAAGATAAAGAGATTAATAATTAAGTCGGGACACGCGTGTCAGTCGTGTTGGGACTAAATTTAATGAGATAAAAAGTAATTTATTTTTAAGTCATCCAAATGTTCATTTTAAGTGCGCCAAAGTGTTCGGAAGTATTGATATAGTTAGAAAAATCTACCTGGGAGTTTAATTTGGGTTCCGAGTCAATTTTGGAACAAATCGGCATCCCGAGAAGGCATTTTGGTCATTTATATTTTTGGAGTAATAAGACCTACGAATTTTCTAAGTGTAATATATCTGATAAGAGAAGGGATTTAGGGTTATAAATGTAAGAAAAAAATATAAGTCACAGAGAGTCCATGGGAGGAAGAGGAGAGGAGTTCCAAGGCTAGAACCACCATAGTTGCACCTCCTGCACCACAAGCACCACCGTTGCGTAGATCGGAGAAAGTAGAACACACCCATACCATTATTATACAAAGTATTAGACCTTGATATTAAGTAAAGTGTCTAATATTGCTAAATTCTGAGCATGTATGATACTCGTGTTAGTATAGGATGATTAAACCCATGAATATATAGAGTTTTGATAAATTTTTGGGAATAAAATTTAGGTTCTTGATTTAGATTCATGTTAGGTTTAATTCCTTGATGTAGGTAAAATGAAATTGATGAATTAGAACTATTAGTGTGTGAATAAATGTGGGTTAAGTCAAGTTCTTGAAGAAAAATGGAAACACTAGGGTTCTTTAGAAATCATTTTGATTTAATCTAATTTAATGATGTTCTTTAGTGTTACGATGATTATTACACGTTAGAAATCACCCATGTATGTTGATAATGTTTAGAATAATTGGTTGGGAGTTTGGTAATAATTAATGGAGGTTTTGATGATTAACAACGGTGAAACCCGGATGTATACAATGAAGAAGACGAAGACTTGTAGAGGGCGAATCAATTCGGTTCCTGGCTGAATCGATATAGCAAGGTGAATCGATTCGGATTAGAGCCGAATCGATTCGGCTGCCCAATTTTGGGCATTTTCCCCTTTTGCTTAGAATCTTTGGAAATTGTTCGGGATTCATTTGTGGAATTTAATTGTAAATGTAAAGGGGATTATATTAAAATACCAGTAGGCCGAGGTTAGGTTTTAGGCTTGGTCCTATGAGGGAAATTTAAAAGCTAAATTAATTAGGTTTAATTGAGAGGATAAATCTAAATTGAAGGTTAATTTGAGTCACGAGAATTAAAGAGGAACGATGACTTAGACCAGTAGGATGTGAGTGAGTTAACTACTAATATTACGTATAGAATAATGGACACACTTTGAGTGGTGAGGCACTCTCGAAAATATGCGACGATTAGTAAAATGAATAATTAATCATACGTAAGGTATTAGGAAGATATATATATATATATATATATATATATATATATATATATATATATATATATATATATTATGTATGGGATGTATAATATAGGTCGAGAGTATACCTATAGTAATGATAAAAATATATAGGTTGTTTGTATACATATTGCATGATTTCTTATGTGTATGACATAACTACGCATCTTGCTAGGTTTTCGCATTATGAAAGTCATATCCTAATGAGCCTTTGGGGGGATATTTCATGTGTACCTTAGAATATAGAACCTAGGAAAGTCCTATCGGTGAGAACGATAAGCTGGCGATCATATGGGTGTGTAGGTACGTGCATAACCCATAGGCTTGCAACTATACTCGTCTCCAATATATGTGACTTCTATTTATGGTTTAAGAGAGATACTGAACTAACAGTCCTTTATGCAGTGCATGATGTACCGGGACATGATAGCAGAGCATGCATCGTAGGTCTCAGCCTACGGGTGCTATAGTAGTATATATATACTTAGAGTGACATATATATATACACACTTATGATTTAATCTTAATATTTGTGCTTAGTGGAAGAGAATGATAGTGATATCTAAATGTAAATAAGTTTGCGAGAAATTAATATTATATGAGAAATTATAAATGTCTAATAGACATAGAAAATAAATTATTGTATGGGTAACACATGAGAGAACCGGAAGTTAGTAAACGAAGTCAAATACTTAATTTGAACTACTTAAGCGGGGTAGCATAACTAGGACGGGTTAGGAGTATACGCTAGGCGTGCAAGCTAGTTGAGGGGTGAGGACCTCAAGTGAGAGTCGTGAATCTAACATGCATACAATATCTGCTAATTTATTCATTTTAAATAGTTTCAGGATTTTTAAATACTTTACTCGAGCTCTCACTCATTTCTTACAAATCAATTTTTTTGTAAAAACCATTTTTAGGTGCTCAGCCACTGGGAGGCCTATCTTAGGATTCATTGTCATTTGCCATTGCTGCAGTTGTTGTGTTCGATTGGAGGATTTACTTGGTATATGCCTCCATTCATTTCAGATTCGATGCATCCTTATTTTATCTCAGTCAGGCATGTCGCCCCTCTTCTGTTAGAAGTTACTCTAGAGACATTGTACTTATTTTATTTCCATTGTTGGGTTTAGACTTTTAATTGTGGATTATTATATTAGAGTTTCAAATTTGGGTGTTTACTCCCATCATATTTTATTTGATTCCATATTTCATTAATTATGGTGTGGACTAATTTAGCATGGTGAATGTGATGTTTAATGGTTTAATTGTTTTGAAAAAATCTTTATATGTTTATTAAAAGATAAAATTTTGACACCAACTTTTCAAATACTAGGTGGTTAGTGAATATTAAAAAGTTTTTCGATAGTGATGCTAAGAATGAACCAATTTGGATTTTCTGTTTTAATTTAATAAAAGCCTGATCCCCCAGTATTTAATTAAGTGCGGTGTCACATGTCACCAGCCGCATAGAGTTAAAAATAATTCAATTGTTCAAATTATAAACTCTTCTTAGTAAGTTCATGATCATACACTAATTGAAACTCCTCATCAGTTAACTGAACTACATAGCCATCCCTCAAAGTATGTATCCCCTAGCATATAACCCATCTAAGTACTTTGATCTCAAAAGTCACATTTTATAGGCATAGTCATGCCATACGTCAAAATAATTATCATCATATCCATTGTGTGAATCCATAATTGGGGAATTTCTACCTCCCATGAATAGCTAAGGAAGCGCATAGGGCGCTCATAAAACCCATCAACCATTTTGGCCCTCCTATAACTCATATATGTAACATAAGTGGGGGATGCGCAGATGTCCAAAACTAACAAAAGATATGAGAAACACACATATAATCTAATCATACATAGAAAATTTTATATTCACTTCCATATGGGGTGGACCCACTCACCACTGAAGTCATATCTTAGTGGACAGTGTAAGAGAGTAGCTCTCTTTGCTAGAGTGTTTATAGATAAATTGAGGCACAACCCGTATTAGTGGTGATAAAATGGTTATATGTGTACTCTTAATGACAAGGAATGAACTTAGGCATGTATTAAAATCAAAGGGTGATAAATACAGATGTGTGATAATAAATCATCCTTTGTTGTATGTTAGTTAGAGGGAGATAAAAGAAATCACTTTTAATACGCCCATTGTATGTAGGTTAACACCAAAGTATGTAAGAAATAGTGCTTAAAGCTCAATAAATTCTTGAGTTCTTGATAAGAACTTGGGCAACCGTATTAATGGAGGAGAATAAAAGCTTTGGTTTTCAATAAATATTTTAAACCTTTTGTCACTAAAGTCTCGCGATTTATAAAAGGATAAATGGGGTATATATAGGCTCAGGTAACATGCATGGAACCTCATGCGCAATAAATTTTGGATCAAACTACCATACCTAACATGTCATTATCATTAATTGATGACTGAAATTATTGAGTGACCAACTCTTATGTCAGGTGGTCCCATAGGTGTGTCAACACCTTTACAGCCAACTGTTCACCAACTCAACAGTTTAGTGAGGTAAGATTAATTTGACATGTTTTAGGTATAACACGACATCACTTAAATATTTTGGTTGATAACCATATAAGGTTATGGTTTCTATAGGAATGTTCAATCGAGAAAAGTTGGAAGTTTTGCATGGTTATCTAAAATGGTTAAGTCATGCCTTAGCGATGACTTTGTCTCCATCCTCCAAACTAATTCCCTCAAAGGTTATCAAGTGTGGTTATTCAATAGAGCATGCAAACTCTCTTAAGTCCTTTCAGATCTAGTCCATCGCTGGTACAAAGTAATCTCGTTAAGATTACACCATATCTCATAATTATATAAGAATAGACAAAAGATATGGTGGATCAAATAGCTTCTTTTGGATGACTTCCTCACTCTTCGATTAAGCTCCACACCATATCTTATACTATCTCCTTATCACGCTAGTTAAAAAACATCTCCTGTCCCGGAATGGAAAAGATAATAATCCTACTGAAACAATCTATCGTGGCTCTATACACAGTGAGCCAATTCATGCCAATAATGACACAGTGCTCATGCATATCTAAGACTAGCATGTCTACAGGTAAAATTAAACTACCAATCTCTATACTTTTGCCCTGGCATATAAAGAAAATTAAAGACCCATTCACTAGTGGTGAGTCTACGCATGTCACTGTAATCTTTGCCGTGACTAATAACCCTAAGGCCCGTGCAAAATGAGTAGCTATGAAATAGTGCGATGCCCCAGTATCAACTAAAACTTGACCCATAGTGCCATGTATAGGAAATGTACCCTAAATCGCGAGTGGTGCCTGAGGTGCTACTGCCTGGTGTACGTTATAGACACGTCTATACTGTAATTGCCCCTGATGAACTGGGACTGCGGGCAAGGCTGGAAATGGCGCTGGAGATGGTAGGGCGGTGGGAAAGATGGGTCTCTAGGGCTCCTGGTGAGCACCCTGCTGCTGAGGGACCCTATCCCTATCAGGGCAATCCTTCTTCATATGGCCAGTCTTGCAACAATTATAACATTTGTTGATAAAATTTCCTCCCCTCTGTCCCTGATAACCTCGGCCCCGTTGGCCGTTACCACTCCTACCTTCGCCCTGATGGCCCTGCTACTGGCCCTAGTGGCCCTGTCTGAAGCCCCAGTGACCATTCTTGAAATATCCTGAACGAAACCTCTTAGAAGAATCCCCCTGCTGGGAACCTTACCTATGACTCTGATCAGCTAGTGCCCCACTGGTACTACCTCCCCCTGTCTTGCCCATCTGGTTGGGCTCTCCTCCCCACTTTCTCCCCTTAGCATGGAAGCGGTTGTCCTGATAATGTAATAATGTTACATTTATGACATCTGTGTAGGAATATAGGGAAAGGTTACCCAGAAGAAGCTGTCGGATAGTCCAAGTCAAACCATCCATGAACATCTGGATTCATTTCTCCTCAGTAGGCACCTTGCCAGGTACCATATTAGTCAATCGCATGAACTCCTCCTCATATTTCGTAACTGTCTTCCCTTCCTGGGTGAGGTCTAAAATTTTCCACCTCATCTCAGTCTTGACGGCAGAAGGAAAATACTTGCGATCGAACCTCACCCATAAATCGACAATAGACATAAAATCCTTCTCGTCTGAAGTAGTAGTGGACTCCCACCACTGTAGCGCTGACCCTGTTAGATTAAAGGTAGCAAAAGACTTGCCTTTATACCTCGGTGCACTCATACATACGAAGGTGTCTCTGTATATCCTTCTTCCACTGACTCGCCAACAGTACATCAGAGATGCCTGAAAACTTAGGAGGATTCGCCTTCTGAATGGCATCCCTAACTCTCTCCCATGCAGTAGGGAAAATAGGAACAGGTGTTGGCGCCACTACTGGTGCCTGTGGTGGTGCCTGCTGTACCACTACGAGTGGTGCATTTACTGCCTATACAACGATGGCAGCAACTTCTGTAGCATTCATCATGCCCTGATATGGAGCTGGCTGCGGCTCTGGGTGGGCATTCATGTCCTTTGGTGCACGTCGAGGAGGAATCTGAGACGAGAAATAAGTTTATTAGTCCACAGTTATCCTAAAATCTCAAATAGCTGAAGACGTGATCGCATAAACAAGAATACAATAGTCCTGAAACTAAGGTTTTATATCGAAGGACGCTAAGCTGAAAGGACAGTAAGCCATACAGATCCTAAAGGTCTCTAGAACCTGATGCTCTGATACCACCTGTGACACCCCGCCCAATTAAATATCGGGTGATCAGTCCTTTATAAAATTTTAAAACAGAATATTCGGTTGGTTCATTCTTAGCATCACTGTCGAAAACATTAACTTTAACAATTACCTAATATAAATCAAGTTAGTGCCAAAATACATTTTTTTTAATTTGTAACCAAAAATCTTTTATTTAATAAGCCAAGAATTTAAATATAAACCATTCATCAAACAAAGATAAATAATAAATCTGAATCACTTACTGAAATAAATACAACTGGATTTAAACATTCCGGTTCAAAACCTTAAGCCAAAGAACCACAGTAAACTAAATCAAACTAGAATGAATAGAAAGTAAACTGAATACAATCTCTGGTAAAATGTCTAAGGAATGGGCGACACATGCCCTAAATGAAAAGTCTAGATAAACTCAGAGGAAAGATAGGAGCATCTAAGGTAAAGACCTACAGCTTCCACAGCAGCTGCAGCACGCCAAGCGACCCAAGTCTCTAAATCTCGTGCCCCTGTGGCTGAGCACCTGATATAATACATATATATATATATATATATATATACACACACACACACATAGCAAGAGAGAAAATAGATGCAAGAAATGGGTCAGAGCCCGATGTGTAAAAAAGTTTTACAAGTATTTAAAACTTCTTTAAAGCCAGTATTATGTACATGTAAGATTTGTACTCTCACATGAAGATCTCACCTCTCTTCTATTGTGCACTCCTAGTGCATCTTTTATTTACTACTAGTAACTCCACCCAATCTATCTAGTTCAAGTCACTTAACACTCTTTACATATAACAATAGTGTTCCCGTATTGCCCATACAATACTCCATAAGTAGCCTGCCACGTATTACTACCTATCACGTTTACTATATGATTATTTAAGTCATTATCTCTTTAAGATTAAATTCATTTGTCTTCTTTGCCAAAATTACTAGTTTCCCTTAGTAGAATATCTCATAATTATGCATATATATATATATATATATATATATATATATATATATAAGTCCTGCACCCCCGGTTTAAATTCCATTAGTGCTATTAATATAATAATCATGTAACCCCGGGTTATCACCCATTAGTGCGCTAAATAAAAGATATTACACGCCCGGGTTATCACCCTTTAGTGTATTAATCACATAACCTTGCACCCCCGGGATATCACCTATGAGTGCACTTAACAAATTATCTAGTAATAGGCATACACACATCCTATTAAAATTTATAGGTATTCTCCCAACCTATTTGTACGCTTACCATAAGTATTTTATTCTCATTATTATGTATTTTATAGTATTACTAAATTACCACAACTCTCTTGTAATTTTCAAAGTAACTCTCCTTTCCGGATTAATTAAAGTATAAAACTCACATACTTTAATTAAAGTATAAAACTCACATACTTTCTCGTAGACCTGCCTCATTTCAAATCTGTTAACTGGCAATTTCTCTCACTCGAATAAACTGGAAAATTCCAAAACTGCCCCTAAGAAGTTTCCTAGAAATTCATCCTGTCGCTCAAACCAGATGACAATTTGTTTGAACGACTTCCACATGCCGCTCGAGCGACTTCGCGCGAGATGTCTCTCTCGCTTGAACGACCTTCGAGTGACTTCGTGCGAGACCTACTACTTCATCCTCTTCCCAGAATTTCAGTGTTTTTCCACCATTTTTAATCCTAAAACCTCTACTGTTCATACCCAAACACCCAAACAACAAACCCAATCGATTATATAACATATTTAGATTATTTCCAACAACCTAGAATCATTAAATCCTCCCCATACACCAATTTAATACGAAATCACCAAATTTATTTAACAAGAACCCTAGTTCTTAATTTAAGATCTTATCTCCAAATTAAACCCAGATTTGTACAGGGAAATTATCATAAATTCGTGGATGACATCCTATCTACATGAAGGAATTTAATCTCTTATAAATTCAGACCCAAATATGAATCAAATCATTGAGTTTTCATCAAAATTAAATCTCATAATTTAATGGGTTATCAACTACTCTAATCATGCACATAATTATTTCTAAATCACGCAAGTAATAAACACTTGCCTCGAATTAGTCGTATGATTTCTTGATGTTGTTTGTATGGGTGTGTTCCTCTTATTCCGATCTTCACGATGGTGGTGATGGTTGTGCAAGATGGTGCTAATTAGGCTTTCCCTCTTGGAAGTTATTTTCCCTCACACACTCGGTGGCCGATGTTTACTTTTTGTATCTATAAACCCTAATGGACCTCTCGTGGATGATAAAATAACTCCCAATTTTCGTCCATTTAATTCCTCCAAAAATGAAAATTACAAAATTACTCCAACGGGGCGCCGGTTTGGCCTAAAAACCTCCCGGAGTCTGAATAAAATACCCGGGTAGTGTTTTATGACAATTTTGACCCTCCCTGACTCAACGGTGCACTTGAAATAACAATATGAGTTACATAAAAGTAGTTTACTTTTTATATTCCATTCAATTAGTCCTAACACGACTCACACATGTGTCTCGACTTAAAATACCAAATTATTGTATATTTCACTCTCGACAATTTATCAGATTCAAAAATTCCATATTACTTATTCACTCAGTAATATTCAATAATTATCATTAATAAGCATTATATCTTATCATGCTAGTTAATAATTATTTTAAATCCGGATTGATTACCAATTAATTCTCGCATATTAATTTAATTAATTCCACAATAATAATTAATCACATAATTATTTAGGTTCTCAAAAATACGGGGTGTTATAGAAAGCTTCCATGGACTCTTCAAGCAAAACCAATAAGGTTTTCGACAAAGGTTCCCACATGGATGCTGACGTTAAGTTGGTTGAGTCTCAAGTTATATATAGTATCTACCGTCGTGCTCCCTTTTTTAGGAAACGAGATAAATTTATGAAGAAGACCAAGAATATCAAAAATACTTTTAAGGGTGATGATGAAACCTTATTGATGGTGGAGGAACCCATGTACCACACCCAATGGGGATTTCTCACTTCCTTCTACATTACAAGATTTAGGCTTGATTGGGAGGATTTTCCTTATTCCCATACTGAATTCTAAGGAACTAGTGTCTCTCCTAATGGATATTCTACCTCGTCAATTCATATATATATAAGAATATGATTATTAAGGTTGGTCGTAGACGTGCAGCCTGCTTCTTTGGAGATTTTACATTGTCTAAGAATAACCCTTCCCTTCATTTATTAATTGTAACACCCCGCATTTTTCATGCATTAAATATGTAATTAATTCGGGAATTGAAAATTACTTGTGAGACATAATTTTAATTGGATTAATTAGGGAAATTTTATTTAAATATTAATCGAGGAGTGAATGGTTAATATTTACGGGAATTTATTTACTAAGTGAATAATAATCAATTATTTAAGTCATTTTGAGTATTAATGACAGTGTATGCACATATCTCAACCGAGAGGCGGTATAGACTAAAGGGGTGGGGGATAAGTATTTTTATAAATTAATTCAGATGCCAATTCTGAGTGAATGGTTGAGTTCGGATGGGCCGAGATGGTCGGAAAAGTGTGTCCGGGGGTAGTAAACGGGTCACGAGGCATTTTAGACATAGCCGGGCCCACACGGGGGCAATTGGGTCATTTGGGCTTGGCCCATTAGGCAAAAAACCGGATTTAGGTAAATTAATGAATTAGAAGAAATAAGAAAACGGTTCATGTGAGTTTAGGAAAAGGGTTAGTGTGTTAAGAAACCCTAAAAGCAGGTAAAGGAAGATTTGGGGATCAAAAGAGAGCCAACAAGGGTCATCTTCAACCTTGGAACTCATCTCCAAATTCAGACTCTACGAACCTTAAGGCAAGTGTTAACTTGCTGTATCATGTAAAAATGTATTTCGATTCATATTCATGTGATGTGTGTATTTAAGGAAATTCGTTTTGGGTGTTAATGGCAAAATCTGATTTTGAAGATAATAATCTGATTTACGGAATTTGGGTAAGGGTTTATGTAAAAATCTGAAATTTGTATGTTAAAATATATCTGGTAGGATGTTATCTGGATAATTAGAAATGGATTTGATGATGGAACTTGGGTTGTAAATGGGTAAAGGGTTAAAGATGGATTTTTCGCCCAAATACAGAAATTGTAGTTAATGGACGAATTAATAATGTTGGTGGACATTCTGGAGGTCCCTAATAAGGTTTCTAACATGTATTAATGTTAAGAGGGCTTAAGGTTGCTGGTAGAGAAAACTAGGGTTTGGGAAAAATCGTCCATGGTTGAATCTGTCTTCGCGAAGAAGACGAAGACCTGCTCGATCGATCGATCGAAGGTCTGGGGTCGATCGATCGATGGTCGACAGATTTGGACAGTTCGCCCAGTTTTCTTTTATCTGAAGAAAATTTTAATTTAATCTTTTTCCATGAATTAATTTGGTGAGAAATTTATACATGGGTTTTAAATCTAATTAATGGTGAATAAAGTTAATTTAGAATTTGGAGACGACTTAGTGTGACATCATAATTTAAATTTAATGGGTTTTGGAGAAATTAGGTGTGACACACTAAGGTTGAATTTTTGAGAAGGTGTTCGAAAGGATTAAATATAGATGTAGTAAACAAGTCCGGGGATAACGGTTGAGGAATACCGAGAGATAAATCTTATTTAGGTAAAGGCTAAATAATTCGGGAGTCGGGAATTTAGACTCGGGTGAGGTTAATTCGGACTACGAGAGTAAGTCCAATTTTATGGTGGGGGCGACACCAAAGGTGACTAAATTAATTAATGTGCGAATTAATTAATAATTGGAGTTGGACCATAAACTCTTAATAAAATAAATAGGCTTATGTTACGGATTTTGTACATGGTGTAGCCGGGACATTTTATATTTATATATATATATATATATATATATATATATATATATATATATATATATATATATATATAAATACGGAGTGTGATAGTATATATATATAGTGTGTGTGCATTAATATCAATGATTTAATATTATTAGTATATACTCTAGTGCTATAGGGGGAGGTTGCTCGTAGTGGATGAATTCCCTAGCTTGAGGAGTAGGGCGTGTATAATCCCAGGTCATAGCGTTCGTTATATCGGTGAGGGGCATCTCACTTTCAGGGAAGGAATATGACCGCCTCCAATTCGTATGTTAAACTAAGTTAGTGAGCGAATATAACTTGGATAACTAGGTTATGTGAATACACCTAGTGGGATAGCACTTGGGAAAATTTATATTTTGTGAGTATTTTACTCGGTCGAAAGTTTGTATTAAATGTTATTTCAGTATGTTTGTGAATACTGTAATATAATTAAATATATAATTAGGTAAATGATTATATATGGGATAATTAATACATAGTGAAAAATGTATTATGTGCATAACAGGTGCGAATGTTATATGAAATTAAAAAGGGTAATGATTTAATTAAGTTTGACGTTTATAATAACTTAAAAATTATGAATTAAGGCATACTCGGTTATAGTAGGTAAATTTCAAGGGTTAAAATAAGTATTGGGTCAGGAGCGTAGGACCTCGTAAATTAAATGGAAGCGTTAGTAGTGCACATTCGAGGAGGGGTGAGGAAGTCCTCAAGAGAGTGCGGCACTAACTAAAATATGAAGAGCATGCATATTTATTTATTACTGCAAGTTAATTATTTGTTAAATGTTTTCAAATGTTTTTGGGTACTAACCCTTGCTATAAATTTTTTTTTCAAAACCTTTTAGGTGTCCAGCCACAGGGACGCCAAGCTGGACTCTATTCCAGGTATCCTTTGTTGCAGCACATGTGGATGTTGCGGGGTTCTGGATAGACGCTTCCTTATTTCATTCGTGTAGAGACCCTCTAGTAGTTATCTGAGCTTGTCGCTCACAGTTCATTTATCAGTATTAGACTTGTTGAGATTTTCTTCTTATATTTACTTGTATTGGATATTTGGACCGATGGTTTATTAGGTTGGGTATTTTATTTGTGGATGGTTATTTTAGTTAACTGTGATTGTGTATTATTTTATGTTCCGCATGAGTTTTATTTAATCAATTGAAAGATAAAAAAATTGGCACCAGTCTACTTTTCTCACTTAGGTGGTTAGTAATTAAAAAGACGACAGTGATGCTAAGAATGGACCAACTGAGAAACCTTTTCTAACTTGATTTAGGACTGATCACCCGGGATTAATTAGGCGGGGTGTCACAGATGGTATCAGAGCATCAGGTTCTAGTGTCCTTAGGATCTGTGCGGCTTTCTACGTTTCAGCATAGCACTCGTTTGTTATAGATCCTTATTATTAAGACTGTTAATTCATTTTCCGCCTGTGAGATATCGTATTTCTGCTGTGAATATTTTTGTGTAAACTGTGTACTTATGCGATTTAATCTATTTCAGATGCCACCAAGGAGACTGAGAGTGGAGAGGGTTGAGGATAGGGATGAAATCAGGTAGGCTCACCAGGAGCCACATGTACCGCCACCACCACCCCCGCCCGAGTTGATTTCCACTACTCAGGTGGCAGTGATAGTGGCCTAGATGATCAAAACAGCAATGAGAGCTATGGCAGCTCACTTTCCACAGCCCCAGGCACCGCCTCCAGTGGCACCAGCAGTTCAGGCTCCAGTGGGGCCACCATCTTGGCAGAGAGTTAGGGAGACCTTTCAGAAGGGTCACCCACCTGAGTTCCGGGGTAGCATAGATGTGATAGAGGCTTGTGACTGGAAGAAGAACATTCAGCGCCATCTGCGCATGCTAGAGTGTATCGGGGTACAGAAACAGATGCTTGCTACCTTTTATCTGTCGGGGCAGCCTTACAGTGGTGGGAGTCAGTTACCACCGCCGAGGAGCGAGACTTGATGCCGATAGCAGAGTTTTGGGTGCGGTTCGACCGTAAATACTTTCCACCAGCAGTAGAGACTGATATGAGAAAGAAATTCAGTCATTTAGTTCAGGGTGATCTATCAGTGGCAGACAACGAGGAAGAGTTCACCCGTTTGGCAAACTTTGTGCTAAATGAGGTGAGCGATGAGGAGCGAAAGAAATCGAGGTTTATGGACGGTTTAGCTTGGCGAATCAGGCAACACTTGATTGGGAATCCGACGTTAGTGTCGTATACAGACGTCGTTAATGCCGCACTTGTACACTGCCAGGATCATCGCTTCCATACGAAGGGGAGCAAGAGAACAGGGGAGCCGAGTCAACAGGGCAAGGCCGTTACTAGTAGTGACACAAGTGGTGCCCAGTAGCAGGCGGGCAGTCAGCAAGGGAATCAGGCTAAGAAGTTTAAGCCTGGTGGGTTCCGACCGGGAGGACAGGGGTTCAGGAAGGGACAGGCGGGCCCGAATCAGCAGCAGCAGGTTCCTCAGGGTCGTCAGGGCCAAAGGAACAATGGGGGAGGCTAGCAGGGCCAGGGTCAGTCGCTTCAGGGCCAACAGGGCCAACGACAGTGGGATGGTTAGAAACGTTGTTTTGTCTGTGGTCAGACAGGTCATTTTAAGTGGGAGTGCCCACAGAGGGGCAGAGGTCAACAGAAGGAGGCCCAACAGGGGAAACGGGGACAATTACCGCCAGCAGCAGCAGCCCCACCCGCCCCACCTCACCAGGATAATTGCACTACGGACGTGTGTATAACGTTCGGGATGTTCCTAATCCCCTGGCGCAGCAAGCACCGCCAGTAGTTGAGGGTATATTTCTCATTCATGGTTATGAGGGTAATATTCTTTTTGATACGGAAGCATCACATTCATTCATTAAATTAAATTTTGCTAAATGGGCCGGACTGCTAGAGACCGCGGGTAGTCTTCAGATGTGTGTAGAGTCTCCACTAGGCAGCGGGGCTACGATTCACTCGATTTGTCGGGGTGTGTACATTTTGATTGGGAGACTTAGTTTAGTAGCGGACCTCTTAGTGTTGGATATGGAGGGGTACGATGTCATTTTAGGTATGGATTGGTTGGCAGGTTATCGGGCGACGATGGATTGCTATGAGAGGACCATCGTGTTCTCCATTCCAGGGCAGGAACTGTTTTTAATAGCAATGCCGCTACCTGAGGGAGGGTCACACACACACTTGTATTACATTGAGGAGGAAACCTCATAGGAGGTGGTTATTCCATTCGACGAAGTACATCGCTGTGGGGTGCACCGGTGTTGTTTGTGAAAAAGCGAGATGGCTCACTACAGTTATGCGTGGACTATAGAGAGCTGAATAAGGCCACGATACAGAATAAGTATCCGTTGTTTAGGATTGACGACCTATTTGACCAGTTGAGAGGGGTGTCTTATTTCTCTAAGGTCGACCTGAGGTCAGGGTATCATCAACTACATATTCGAGAGGAGGATGTTCCGAACACCGCTTTCCTGTCGCAGTATGGATCTTACGAGTTTAGGGTAATGCCATTCGGGCTCACCAATGCACCAGCAGTGTTCATGGACCTCATGAACAAAGTCTTCAGGGAGTTTCTCGATCAGTTTGTTATCATGTTCATTGATGACATCCTGATCTACTCGCGTACCGAGGAGGAGCACGCAGAGAACCTGCGTATAGTGTTACAGACATTGCAGGATCACCAGCTCTATGCCAAATTCGGTAAGTGTGGATTTTGGCTACGGGATGTTCAGTTTCTTGGCCACGTGGTGTCAGACCGGGGTATTGTGGTGAATCCAAGTAAAGTATTGGTGGTGAGGGAGTGGGGACAGCCCACGACACCGACAGAAGTGCGCAGTTTTTTAGGGTTGGTCGGTTATTACAGACGGTTCATCAAAGGATTCTCAAAGATTGTGGGCCCTTTGATGAATATTACCTAGAAAGGGGTACCTTTCACTTGGAATGATCACTATCAATTAGACTTCGATGAGTTAAAGGACAAGTTGACATCTACACCCGTGCTTGCGTTGCCGAAAGGAGGATTAGAGTATCGAGTTTACACTGATGCATCCTTATAGGGACTTGGGGGTGTGCTTCAACAGGAGGAAAGGGCTATAGCTTATGCGTCCAGGAAGCTAAAGCCCCACGAGAGGAATTACCCCACTCACGACCTGGAGTTAGCAGCAGTCATTTTTTCTTTGAGGATATGGAGACATTATCTCCTGGGGGATCAGTTCACGCTATTCACGGATCACAAATCACTTCAGTATCTCTTCACTCAGAAGGATTTGAATATGAGACAAAGGCGATGGCTAAAATTCGTGAAAGACTATCAGTTTGATATTCAGTATCATCCTGGTAAGGCTAATGTGGTGGCAGATGCATTGAGTCGGAGACCGACTGGGGAAATATCAGAAGTCTGGAAAGCGAAGTGGAGAGAATTTCGATATGAGGATGATGTAGCCAGGGTTTGCATGTCACCATTATCCATCACACTCGAGATCATTATACGGGTTGTGAGGGATCAGGCAGAGGATCAGACCTGTCGGGATAGGGTGAGCCAGTTGCTAGCTGAGGGAGCAGAGGGTTACTCAATCAGCTCGGAGGGAGGCTTACGCCATAATGGGAGGTTGATTGTGCCAGAGGATGCGGAGTTGAGGCACACTGTTATGACGGAGTCTCATGGTCAAGATTCGTGGTACATCCCGGTGGGGATAAGATGTATCAAGATATGAGGAGGCAGTATTGGTGGGCAGGGATGAAACGGGACATAGCAGAGTTTGTTTCGAATGTGCCACGTGTCAGCTTGTGAAAGTTGACCATTCGAGACCATCAGGGATGCTACAGCCACTTGAAATTCATATGTGGAAGTAGGAGAGCATCTCTATGGACTTCATTACAGGGTTACCGACATCGCAGAAGGGTCACGATTCCATATAGGTCATTGTGGATCGGTTGACCAAAGTGGCCCACTTCCTGCTGCATCGCACAGACTTTGAGACGATGCGTTATGCGCAGCTATTCATAGCAGAGATTGTTAAGCTTCACGGTGTACCGATAAATATTGTGTCGGATAGGGACAAGATCTTTGTGTCCCACTTTTGGCAGAGTTTTCAGGAGGCCATGGGCACGGAGTTACGTTTGAGTACAGCCTATCACCCATAGACTGACGGACAGACCGAGAGAGTCAACCAGATGCTGGAAGATATGCTCAGAATGTGCATATTAGACTTTGGGGGAGGTTGGGAGAAGTATCTTCCTCTGGTAGAGTTTGCGTATAACAACTCTTACCAATTCACAATCGGCATGGCACCATTTGAGGCACTATACGGGAGACCTTGTCGTTCACCCGCTTGTTGGTTAGAGGTGGGGGATAACAAACTATTGGGGTCGGATATTGTGCAGGAGACATCTTCCAAGATAGAACTGATCTGAGGGAGGAGTCGGATAGCTCAGGATAGGCAGAAAAGTTACGCTGATGCTTCACGGGGACATGTGGAGTTAGAGGTTGGGGATCAGGTATTGGTCCGGGTGTCCCCTATGAAACGGGTGATGAGGTTCGGCAAGAAGGGTGAGCTAGCACCGAGGTACGTGGGACCTTTCCCTATTATCGAGAGGGTGGGGCCTGTAGCCTACAGGCTAGGTTTGCCGGAGCACCTTCAGCGGATAGACGACGTGTTCCATGTGGCATTGCTGAAGAAATATCGCAGGAGCGAGAGGGCCTTCTGGCACATTCCACCCGAAGAAATTAATTTACAGCCAGACATCTCATATGAGGAGAGGCCGGTGGCTATTCTAGACCGTAGGGAGCAGAAATTACGATCCAAGGTTGTTCCACTAGTTAGAGTACAGTGGGGTCATCACAACATTGACGAGTCTACCTGGGAGCGGGAGGAGGATATGAGGGAGCAATATCCAGAGCTTTTCATCACAGGTATGACCTAATTTCGGGGACGAAATTCCTTTGTAAGGGGGGGGGGGGGGAGTATGTAACACCACGCATTTTTCATGCATTAAATATGTAATTAATTCGGGAATTGAAAATTACTTGTGAGACATAATTTTAATTGGATTAATTAGGGAAATTTTATTTAAATATTAATCGGGGAGTGAATGGTTAATATTTACGGGAATTTATTTACTAAGTGAATAGAAATCAATTATTTAGGTCATTTCGAGTATTAATGATAGGGTATGCACTTATCTCAACCGGGAGTCGGTATAGACTAAAGGGGTGGGGGGATAAGTATTTTTATAAATTAATTCGAATGCCAATTCTGAGTGTACGGTTGAGTCCGGATGGGCCGAGATGGTCGAAAAAGTGTGCCCGGGGGTAGTAAACGGGTCACGGGGCATTTTTAGACATAGCCGGGCCCACACGGGGGCAATTGGATCATTTGGGCATGGCCCATTAGGCAAAAAACGGAATTTAGGTAAATTAATGAATTATAAGAAATAAGAAAACGGTTGATGTGAGTTTAGGAAAAGGGTTAGTGTGTTAAGAAACCCTAACAGCAGTTAAAGGCAGATTTGGGGATCACAAGAGAGCCAACAAGGGTCATCTTCAACCTTGGAACTCATCTCCAAATTCAGACTCTACGAACCTTAAGGCAAGTGTTAGCTTGCTGTATCATGTAAAAATGTATTTCGATTCATATTCATCTGATGTGTGTATTTAGGGAAATTCTTTTTGGGTGTTAATGGCAAAATCTGATTTTGAAGATAATAATATGATTTACGGAATTTGGGTAAGGGTTTATGTAAAAATATGAAATTTGTATGTTAAAGTATATCTGGTAGGATGTTATCTGGATAATTAGAAACGGATTTGATGATGAAACTTGGGTTGTAAATGGGTAAAGGGTTAAAGATGGATTTTTCGCCCAAATACAGAAATTGTAGTTAATGGACGAATTAATAATGTTGGTGGACATTCTGGAGGTCCCTAATAAGGTTTCTAACATGTATTAATGTTAAGAGGGCTTAAGGTTGCTGGTAGAGAAAACTAGGGTTTGGGAAAAATCGTCCATAGTTGAATCTGTCTTCGCGAAGAAGACGAAGACCTGCTCGATCGATCGATCGATCGAAGGTCTGGGGTCGATCGATCGATGGTCGGCAGATTTTGACAGTTCGCCCAGTTTTCTTTTATATGAAGAAAATTTTAATTTAATCTTTTTCCATGAATTAATGTGGTGAGAAATTTATACATGGGTTTTAAATCTAATTAATGGTGAATAAAGTTAATTTAGAATTTGGAGACGACTTAGTGTGACATCATAATTTAAATTTGTTGGGATATGGAGAAATTAGGTGTGACACACAAAGGTTGAATTTTTGGGAAGGTGTTCGAAAGGAATAAATATAGATGTAGTGTACAAGTCCGGGGATAACGGTTGAGGAATACCGAGAGATAAATCTTATTTAGGTAAAGGCTAAATAATTCGGGAGTCGGGAATTTAGACTCGGGTGAGGTTAATTCGGACTACGAGAGTAAGTCCAATTTTATGGTGGGGGCGACACCAAAGGTGACTAAATTAATTAATGTGCGAATTAATTAATAATTGGAGTTGGACCATAAACTCTTAATAAATTAAATAGGCTTATGTTACGGATTTTTTACATGGTGTAGCCGGGACATTTTATATATATATATATATATATATATATATATATATATATATATATATATATATATATATATACGGAGTGTGATAGTATATATATATATATATATAGTGTGTGTGCATTAATATCAATGATTGAATATTATTAGTATATACTCTAGTGCTATAGGGGGAGGTTGCGCGTAGTGGATGAATCCCCTAGCTTGAGGAGTAGGGCGAGTATAATCCCAGGTTATAGCGTACGTTATATGGGTGAGGGGCATCTCACTTTCAGGGAAGGAATATGACCGCCTCCAATTCGTATGTTAAACTAAGTTAGTGAGCGAATCTAACTTGGATAACTAGGTTATGTGAATACGCCTAGTGGGATAGCACTTGGGAAAATTTATATTTTATGAGTATTTTACTCGGTCAAAAGTTTGTATTAAATGTTATTTCAGTATGTTTGTGAATACTGTAATATAATTAAATATATAATTAGGTAAATGATTATATATGGGATAATTAATACATAGTGAAAAATGTATTATGTGCATAACACGTGTGAATGTTATATGAAATTAAGAAGGGTAATGATTTAATTAAGTTTGACGTTTATAATAACTTAAAAATCATGAATTAAGGCATACTCGGTTAGAGTAGGTAAATGTCAAGGTTTTAAATTAGCATTGGTTCAGGAGCGTAGGACCTAGTAAATTAAATGGAAGCGTTAGTAATGCACATTAGAGGAGGGGTGAGGAAGTCCTCAAGAGAGTGCAACACTAACTAAAATATGCAGAGCATGCATATTTATTTATTACTGCAAGTTAATCGTTTGTTAAATGTTTTCAAATGTTTTTGGGTACTAACCCTTGCTATAAATTTTTTTTAAAAAACCTTTTAGGTGTCCAGCCACAGGGACGCCAGGCTTGACTCTATTCCAGGTATCCTTTGCTGCAGCACATGTGGATGTTGCGGGGTTCTGGATAGACGCCTACTTATTTCATTCGTGTAGAGACCCTCTAGTAGTTATCTGAGCTTGTCGCTCACAGTTCATATATCAGTATTAGACTTGTTGAGATTTTCTTCTTATCTTTACTTGTATTGGATATTTGGACCGATGGTTTAGTCGGTTAGGTATTTAATTTGTGGATGGTTATTTTAGTTAACTGTGATTGTGTATTATTTTATGTTCCGCATGAGTTTTATTTAATCAATTGAAAGATAAAAAAATTGGCACCAGTCTACTTTTCTCACTTAGGTGGTTAGTAATTAAAAAGACGACAGTGATGCTAAGAATGGACCAACTGAGAAACCTTTTCTAACTTGATTTAGGACTGATCACCCGGGATTAATTAGGCGGGGTGTCACATTAATCTCACACTGGAGTGTGATCTCTCACACATTCATAGCATCTTGGGAAGAGTTCACCATCACACTTGAAATTTTGCGTGAGTTATTGCGCTTAGATCCCTATGGACATTTTACCTATAATGCCATATCAATGGATCAAAATAAATAAAAGGAATGTGTTCAAGTTAACCAACTTGTCCGTGAATCTGTAGGTGATGCCACCAAGGCCACTTTTTTGCCAATACATTAAGTATTTCTACAAGTATAATGTGAATCTCACTCGAGAGAAGAAGGACTTAGGGTTTGATCTGGATGTGGAATTTAGTTAAGGTTATGTAAGTGATTTTGAACTAGTTGAATACATACTTTGATCGATTTCACGATCTTTTATCTTTGGAAAACCCAAAGTTCAACTTCGTAGGGACTTAGTAAAAGTTTATATCAGATTATATCGTAGAGTCGGCATTCCCCTTGCGGCTATTACTCTTGGTCCTTGTATATGTGGTTGGAAAGATGTTACCTTGATATGGCATGTTTAGTCGTCCATTTAGATGTGTCTAATTTTTCCAACACAATTCTCTTCAAGGGGTTCTTTTATGCAAGGTTGCCCTCTCTTGCTCATAAAGATCATCCCATAATCGTCCCTCCTCTAAAATGTCCTCTTATAATGCAGTTGCATAAGAAGA
The DNA here is from genome assembly GCA_949130495.1 of Sambucus nigra. Taxonomy (NCBI): domain Eukaryota; kingdom Viridiplantae; phylum Streptophyta; class Magnoliopsida; order Dipsacales; family Adoxaceae; genus Sambucus; species Sambucus nigra. The sequence continues at coordinate 283,348,133 of OX422207.1, read as the reverse complement.
AAAGAAACAAATCCTTATTTACTTTGATTAATGACATTGGATTCTTTTAGTTTCGTTTCTATACTAGAGAGGCTAACGCTTGAGCTTGGTCATTCTTCAAATGGGAAGCTTCATCGGTATAACTTCTTTTTTAGGGTGAAAAAGTTATGGAAGAAGATATATCTCTAACTGCGATTCTTTCGAATACCCCTATTCATCTTTCATCTCATATTGAGTGAGAGGTTGAAAGTGATGCCTATAATCCTCATAAATCTGCCCAACAGTTTTGTTATGACCAAGTAATACCCAAACTAATATGTGATTCAGCTAGGGTAGATGAAACATTTTTTCCTAATCGTTTTAATTTTATAAGGAGAAGTGATAAGCACCCAAAACTGTATAGTTTATACCCCGAATAGATATACTTTAGTTGCTAATTCTCAACAACATGGGTCTTATGTGCTTAAATGTTTATCTTGTAGGTCAAATGTCCGTTTGCGGTGTCAAAAGCTATATATTGAGGCAAATGCGCATTTCATGGAGCTAAATACCCAATCTCTTAACCTCACCCGAGCCCAAACCTATCCTAAACCTACTCTAAACCCGGTTCAACTCGACCCCAACTCGACTCCAACAACCCATGGACCAGCCAACCTCCATTCCAACCCATTTGTCCCAAGTCATTTCAAACCCTCAAGCCTTGCACGATTTTTCTTCACCTGCCAAAACCAAAAATAAACCAAACCCAATAACAAATCCCCATGTGCCTATTAATCAATTTAAACCTTTACCCAAATTACCCCCCAACAACAAACTTTTAACCATTGCCCAAAATACCCCTTTTACCAAATCAGATTTTATTCCAATCCCCTCACCCACATGACCTCAACGCACTCACACCGCATGCTCCTCTCACCATTTCCATGCACACTCATGTCCATTCCCAAAAATACTTCTAGCTCCATGCCTATTATAAAAAGAGGATAAAAGATCCCATTTGCAAGAGCTTTTTAGATAGGAATTTTTAGAGAGAGAATTGTAGAGAGAAAAATACAATTTTTTAAATAGTTTTTGTTTTTATTTTTCTAAAGATTTGGTGAGATTTAATTGTTAGTAATTGAATTGTATGGAAGATGATAGAGTTCAAATTTCCAATTTCAAGGAGACTTATTAAAGACTTGTTCTCTTTCTCTACTCTTTTATTATATGTGCCTTTGATTATTTGTTCATCATGTGCTAATATCATGTTAGGTTAATCCCCTTTCAAGGGGTGGGGGGAAACCCTTATTTGATGTTATTTTAGTTTAATTAGTTTGATTACTTAAAATTTCCCTTTGAATGTTAATTTTGATCCCTCGCTCTTAGATTTACGCCTCGAGAGAGGGTAAATGATTTTCGAGAGAAAATCGAAATTCAAGTTATAATACCCATTTTAGATTCGAACTAGAGATAGGGGTTTCCTAAGTGGGGTATTATTACTTGAATTTCAACTCTGAATTTATTTTCTAAGATTTACATAATTTTCAATCGATTGATCCTAGCGGGTGATTAATTAAAAGGAGTGTAGATCTATTTTTCTAGAGTTGTGGGGTGTTAAACTTAATTTTTTAAAAGATTACTATTAAAATTACACTTGCAACGAGAGTTGATTTGTAATATTGATATTAATTTGGGAGAATTCAATTAATTAAATTAATTAATTAGAATAGCTAAAATTTGTGGTGTAATCCCACTCCTTGATTGTCCTCACAATTATTTACCTCACTTTATCTCTTATTTTAGTTTAGACTTTATTTGTCATTTTAGTAACTTTCTAATTAGTTGTTATCCTATCACATTTAGTTTTGTTTAGTTTAAATCATCACCACACCCAATTGTTTTAATATTGAAAAAGCTTAAATAAATAGAAAAAACAAAATGCCAAAAAGAAAATAAAAAGTGAATTACAATTGTGTTCCCTTTCCTTTACCCCCTTGGAAGTGTATTGATACCCTTATTTACCACTACACTTGAGATTGTGTTATTTTTTTACGTAATTGAGGTTTTGACTAACTTGGCTTTCAAACAACGACACACAAAAAATAAAGTTATCAAATGGCGCCGTAGCCGTTCTTGGGAGCGTGAAGCACTCGGAGCGGATTCAATTTTGTAGTTCATTTATTTCCTATATTTTGTTGCAATTTAGTACTTTTTTTCTTTTATTTTAGAAGGCTTGATTAGGTTTATTTTATCATTGCTTGTATTGCGGTGCATAGAGACACCTTTATTTTATTTTTCATTTTAAAAATTGTAATAATCGAAACAAGCGTGATAGGGAAACCGGACAAGGTAAAGAGAGGGCGTCCAAGGCGGGGATTTAGAAGCCTCTTTACCTTAAGTCGGTAGGACTCTCGGGGACGACTGAGATAGGCGTGATCTCCCCCCGGTCGACTTAAATTTTTCGGCACCCCACGGCGTAAAAACTGGGGGAGGTACATTTCTCAACCCTCGCGCCTCTCCTGTTAATGAGTCAATTCTTTTTTGTTCTCTTGTGTGATTTTATTCTCGCATTTATTTTCGAATGGTGTGATGAATTAAATTTCTAAGACCTACACCCGGTCACTCATGAGAAGGGATTTCATCACCCGACTCACTCGCTTACCATTGTGTGCTACCCTAGCCATCACTAAATTTAAAATCAATCAAATAGGTAGCCCACTAGGAGAACATTTTTCAAAGGCGATCACAAAGATTTCCTTGAGTTTTTTATCGCCCACAGACTTAATTAAAATTTGACTATCTCTTTCACTAAATTTAAAGATAAAAATTGGCTATGTGCTAGTTAGGAATTCTCCTTAACTTGTGTATGTGTAGTCAGTTTTAGTTGGTTCGTTCAATTCAGATAGTCCATATTTTTCCCACTTTTTACTTCCAAAAATATCCAAAAATATTTTCTTCCAATATTTTTAGAAAAATCCAAAAATATTTTCTTTCTTTGATTTTAGAAAAATCCAAAAATATCTTCTTCCTTTATTTTTCAAAAAAATCCAAAAATATTTTCTTCCATTATTTTTAGAAAATCCAAAAATATTTTCTTTTTTTTGAAAAAATTTAAAAAACTCTAAAAAACATTTCTCTCCTCATGGCCGAAGAACGTCCTTTATGGGACTACTTTGGTCATTTTTCATTCACACGCGACATGTGTGAGAGTGATCTCGAGCCGTCTCTTTATGAGATTTTTTGTGGTTTCGGCTCTCTCACGAGTATCATAGATACACTTGACCCGTCCATGCACGAATCTCATTTTTCATCACCCTCGGTGTCAAGTGTCGACGTGTCTCATCCTTTGTTGTGCACCCATTATTCTTATGCCGATCACATGTCCCATGAGTGCCCTTACATTCCATATCCATCTGAAACCACCATGGAACATGTGTATCCATATGACACTGTTTCAGAACCCAACTCGGCCTATTATCCCGATATACCCAATCCCGAGTTATGTGAGTCCCCGAGTTATTCGTGGAGGCTTGATCACCCTTCCATGCAATAAGAATCCCAACCCGATGTTGTGGATCCTCACACGTTCCCACAGTTGTCATGGCAACCTTGTGCACCCAATCCCGGTCAGTACCCTCACTATTCACCCCATGATTATCAACCCTTTGTCCATCACGAAAGCGATCCTTTCGTGTATGATGAACTTGGCCCCACTCCACCCACTTCATTTGAGTATTCTCCATATAGTCATGAACATAGCGAGTTGTGTCCACCTCACCCACCACCACCACCCGTCACTCCACCACCACCATCATCCACCTGCACTCTCGAAAGCCTCTTGCAAAAGTTCATACTCGAGCAAGAGAAAGCCACTCAACTTCAAAATGAAGCCCTCCAAAGGATTGAACAGCTCTTAAATGAAATTGAGTGTGAGCGAGAGTCGAACATTCCCATGGCTCCACCCATTGTTGTAACCGAGTGTGATGATGATGAGTCGTCTTGTGCCACATATTTTGAGTGTGACCAACCCCATCCTCACGAGAATCTCGAAGTTGATATCATCCCATGGTCCGGGTCCCAAGTTGGAAATTTTGTTGACCTACCTTTCGATAGTGAGACTGATTCGCTCCCGTCAAATCCAAAGGAACCCACACTTGAGGTTCCCACTCACTTTCCTATAGAATCAAAAAATATGCCCGAGCTTTTCCCCTATGCCCCAATTTCTTATGTCTCAGACATGCCCATATCTTTTAGGTTATCTCCGGCTACGAGTGTTCACCATTGTACCGAGATAGCATCAGGGACGGTTCCCACCTCTCTTGATATGGATCCTACCTCGTCATATTTGGCTCCCCTTGAGCCGAATATTGATGTTGATTCATCTATCTCGGATCTTAATGCCTCGTTAGACCCTTTCACCACCTCGAATGGCGACATAATGGTGGATAAGTTGATCACTCACTCATTTATTTCCACACTTCCTCCTGCGAGTTCCCTTGAGGATCACTCCGCGCCTCATGAGGAGTTTGTGTCTCCCACTCTTGAGTTGGATCATCTTCCTCCACCGTTTATCCCACCCGATACACCATTTGTCCCACCCAACCCACCCATTGTCCTTTCCACCCCACCACCTGGTTTGGATCTTGATTTTACACATTTCAAGTTTCCATCTACATTTTTAGATCCTCACCAGAAACCATCCCCCACCCATGAGAGTATTTTTGGTGCTACTCTCTACTTTCGTGACACCGATCTTGTTCCTCCATGCACACCGCTTCTTTATGGTGTTGATTTTTCTTCTCAACATCTCCCTGGCGTGTCACGGCGCGACCATTATCATTGCACATTTATAGAATGGTCGGGTGATTTATATGATCCCCACCCCATCACTATTGCCAAGCCATGTTGCCTCCCTCACCAATTAGAGCATCATGCTTACAGGGCCCTAGTCGCCCTCACCTTTAAGCTCAACAAGTCTCGTGACCGATACCTCATAACCCTCACCCTTACCCTAGTCCCCACCCACCCATGGTCCACCGATGCTTTGCATTGTGTGATGCACTTTGCCATACAAGTGCAATGATCGTTTCTAGCCCTTATCCAACAAGACTGACGCTTCAGTCTTGTTTGGGGGTGATTCTCATCACCCCAATTTTTCTGCCACCCCGCGCTTTCATAGATCCTATCCTTAGGGTGAGATTTCATCGGTCTGGTTGAAGACATTAAACTTAGCACTATCGGGAGGCAGCCCGTTGTTTCTTGTACTAGTCTCATCCTGTTTGGGGGTGGTGTTTCACATCACCCAATGCTCTCTCATGTTTATAGACTTGTACACATTTTTTTTTCTTATCACTTATTCAGGTTTATTCTTTGCGATATCTGTCCACTTTATTAGCGGTTATTTCTGGTAATCTCTTTCCACCTTATGCTCTCAATTTTAAAAATTATTTTACTTAACATCGAGGACGATGTTCCTTTTTGTTTGGGGGTGGAGAATTTTATCAAAATCGTACCTCTTTTGAAAAAATTTGAGTTTTAAACCTGATTTTTAAAATTTCGTGCAGTTTCTTTCATCTCACTCATTGATGTGAATTTTCAATCATCCATCTTTTAAGTCTAGGAATCAAGCTAGAGAATTTTTTTTTTCTAAATAGCTTATGTAATACGTAACAAGGCATGTTGCACCATGAATTTCTAGACTCAACAAAATTTGCGCACTTATCATGTCATTACGTTTAGAGTAGAGGAGTACTAAATTTCTAAAGAAAACCTTAAGGATCACTAGTAGACACTTTAGCTTATGATATTTGTGCCTTTCACCCTTTTGAGTGTTTTACGCAATCTCCAAGTCACAAGTTGATTCAACTTCCTTTGGGTCCGCATTTAATCGTTGTATGATCTCATTATCTTTCATAAAATTTTGGCTTAATCACTGAGAATGACATCTTTTCGAGTTGTAAGAAACGCGTGTCTTGAAATTTGTTCTGAATACTAGAGTTTCATCCATACACTTACCACTTTTTCATATCACATTTCCATTCACTCACCCATTACATTTCCATGTTCTTCCATATTCCCATATATTCCCCTCACCATCATTCTCCACTCATTTCATATATCTTCCATCATTCCAAATAAAAGAGTGTTGATTCAAAATGTTAAATGTCTTCATCATTGGTTTGAAAAGTGAGAGAAAAAAAAAACAAAAAAAAAAAGAAAAACATAAAAAAAATAGAAAATAGAGAGAAAAAAAAACAAGAAAAGAAAAGAAAAAAAAAGAGAGAGAAAAGAAAAAAAAAGATTTTGTAGTTAGTTCTTGTGAAATAAAGACATTTGTTCTTCAAGTACACTTTTCTATTCATCCATCCATTTCTCATCGCATACCCATCCATTTTGCATCATACATCCATCATTTCACACATCCATCTTATCCTACCTCACCTCATCCCACATATCCCATTTAATTTTCCCCTCACCCATTATCATCAATATTCCCCTAGGTGTCCGGGCAAATGAAAGTCAACGTGGTGAATAACTCGACGTTCTCACTATTGTGATTAGCATTTCTTTCATGAGATTATTTTTCTTTCGAATTGTTCGTTCTTTCTTATATGTGTGTGAGACGTTTGAACTTGCTTACATTTACACACCTCCTCACACACAAGAGCGATACACTAACCCATATCTCGAGAGTTCGTTTGAGAGAGATTTTGAAGTTGAGATTTTGAAGTTGAAGCATTGATTCCGAAAAGGCAATCTAGGAATTACTCTTGTGATACTCGACCTGTTTTGACTGATTCACATGACACACGTTGAGTTCTAGGAAGGATGTGCCTTGTGTATTTACTTAACTAAATCTTTTTACACATTCTAGCTTGTATTTCTGAAAATATTTTCTTGTGATGGATTGTGAGATCATTCTACATCTAATAAGAGATAGACTGCCTTTTGCAAATAAAGAATTTTGTCGGTATATTTCCTGCAAACACTCAAGAGACACAACTCGTCCTGTAGGGCAACCTATAGGTTTAAAGACTTGTTTCACATGCTAAGTGCAATCGCAAGTTCCCGCAAAAGTGGTACACTTTTGGTTACTTATCTTTCTCTTTCTCTCTATCATATTGCTCGAGGACTAGCAACACTCTGTTTGGGGTTGGTGTGATAAGCACCAAAACTGTACATTTTATACCCCGAATAGATGTACTTTAGTTGCTAATTCTCGACAATAAGGGTCTTATGTGCTTAAATACATATCTTATAGGTCAAATGTCCGTTTGCGGTGTCAAAAGCTATATATTAAGGTAAATGCGCCTTTCATGGAGCTAAATACCCAATCCCGTAACCTCACCCGAGCCCAAACCTAGCCTAAACCTACTCCAAACCCGGTTCAACTCGACCCCAACTCGACTCCAGCAACCCATGGACCAGCCAACCTCCATTCCAACCCATTTATCCCAAGCCATTTCAAACCCTCAAGCCTTGCACGATTTTTTTTCACCTTCCAAAACCAAAAATAAACCTAACCTAATAACAAAGCCCCATGTGCCTAATTAACCAATTTATACCTTTACCCAAATTACCCCCAACTACCAACTTTTAACCATTGCCCAAAATACCCCTTTTACCAAATCGGATTTTATTCCAATCCCCTCACCCACATGACCTCAACACACTCACACCTCATGCTCCTCTCACCATTTCCATGCACACTCATCTCCATTCCCAAAAATACTCCTAGCTCCATGCCTATTATAAAAAGAGGATGGAAGACCCCATTTGAAAGAGCTTTTTCGATAAGAATTTTTAGAGAGATAATTGTAGAGAGATAAATACCATTTTGTAAATAGTTTTTGTTTTTATTTTTTTTAGGGATTTGGTGAGATTTAATTGTGAGTAATTGAATTGTGTGGAAGATGAAAGAGTTCAAATTGCCAATCTCAAGGAGACTTGTTGAAGATTTGTTCTCTTTCTCTACTCTTTTATTATATATGCCTTTGATTATTTGTTCATCATGTTTAATATCATGTTACTCTAATCCCCTTTCAAGGGGTGGGGGAAAACCCTTATTTGATGTTATTTTAGTTTAATTAGTTTGATTACTTGAAATTTCCCTTTGGATGTTAAATTTGATCCCTCACCCTTAGATTTACGCCTCGAGAGAGGGTAAATGATTTTCGAGAAAAAATCAAAATTCTAGTTATAATACCCATTTTAGATTCGAACTAGAGATAGGGGTTTCTTAAGTGGGGTATTATTACTTGAATTTAAACTCTAAATTTATTTTCTAAGATTTACATAAATTTTAATCGATCGACACTAGCGGTTGATTAATTAAAAGGAGTGTAGATCTATTTTCTAGAGTTGTGGGGTGTTAAACTTAATTTTCTAAAAGATTACTATTAAAATTACACTTGCAACGAGAGTTGATTGGTAATATTGATATTAATTTGGGAGAATTCAATTAATTAAATTAATTAATTATAATAGCTAAAATTTGTGATGTAATCCCACTCCTTGATTGTCCTCACAATTATAAACCTCACTTTATCTCTTATTTTAGTTTAGACTTTATTTTTCATTTTAGTAACTTTCTAGTTAGTTATTATCATATCACATTTAGTTTTGTTTATTTTAAATCATCACCTCACCCAATTGTTTTAATATTGAAAAAGCTAAAAAAAATAGAAAAAGAAAAAGCCCAAAAAAAAAATAAAAAGTGAATTACAATTGTGTTCCCTTTGCTTTACCCCCTTGGAAGTGGATTGATACCCTTATTTACCGCTACACTTTACTTGATATTGTGTTATTTTTGTAGGTAATTGAGGTTTTGACTAACTTGGCTTTCAAACAAGGACACACAAAAAACAAAGTTATCAAAGAAGTGTGGTTATTTTATGTGCACAGCGTCAAAATATGGTCCTTTATGAGGAAAACAATATACGATATGCTTCTTTGGAATGGTATTGCCATCATTCACTAAAGCAACTCGAAGCCTTTGATTACTTTATACAAATTGAGCCCAATTACCATCCTATAGAGAGGTTTGGTCTCTTTTAAATTAGGATAAATAATATATCTACAAAAGATATGGAATTTCCTTTAAGTCTTATAGAGATACTACTAAGGAGTTTACTCCCTTGGATCTAACTACTGAGGGTTTTTTTGTGGCAACAAAAGATAAGAAGTAAGGTTCTATGACCACAGGTGGAAAGAAGAGGAAAGCTTCTTTAGTTACTGGTTCCTTTAAGGGCGATAAGGCAGCCCAAAAACCTAACGCCACTAAAGGTTCCTCCAATCGTACTTGTATTCCTCCTACAAATCTAGATTTAATAGAGAAAGAAAAATATTTAGTTTCTGAAGTTATATCTCAAATAGACTATACTATTGTGATTGCAGATATGATTATAGTTGGTTTGGAGAGTAACCATTTAGCTAATAATTTTCTGCCTCTTCAGCCTGAATAGGGGAAGGCACTCTAGGTTCCATATAAGGAGAAGGTTCCTTCCACTATTATGACTCTTTAATGCAAAATGATGAGTAACAACTTTACTAGAAAATGTATATCTCAAACTCCCATGCTCTCGTCTTCTTCGAAGAACACTTTAGATGATCACGTTGATGATGATGTGTTAGAAACCCTTACTCCCATTGTGGTATCTTCCCCACCTCATCCATCTTAACAGGTACTCATTTTGGCCATTTTTAGAGTTAGTAATAAATTTTCTCTAAATATTGAATTGTTTCCTGTTGAAAAGGAAAATTATTTAACACTGTTACTCTTTTAAGATGTTCCGCTACCACCCATGGAAGTTTTGTCTATACCTAATGACACTTCCCCCGCTAGAGGTTATTCGAGTCCAAACATTGAAAAAAAATTCTTTCCAACTCTTTCTTTGTCCCCATGTTCAAAAATTAACAAGCTTCTTCAAGATATGCTTCATTAAAGAATACTGCAATGATGGCACAAAAATTTCTAATGAATAAGGATATTATAGGGTACTTAAGTTGAATTATAGAAATGACAATTCCAATTATTCCCCTAGTTACACCTGAATAGGTTGTTGTTCATCCCACTCTTCCAACCCGGGTAATTTCGATTGAACTCTATCTTAATCAATTAATTATTCGTCATATATGTCAATTTCAATACTTGGTTGTATTTTGCATATGCAGGGCATTGAAATCCTTCCACACTCTTGTCCTTCTGAGGATGTGATGACCCTCATGGGGTCTATTAATGAATAAATCCTTCCTCTAATCCTTGTGTGGCCAGCAGTAAATTAGGACCCCTCAGTTGGGATACCTACCTCGGTGGTATCTCTAGATATCATTTACCACATTCGTCTATGTACCATTAAGGTATATGACTTGTAAAAAAATTATAACATTTACTTTGTTTTTTTGATTTGTAACTTCATGATAAGCTTCCTATGTTTGTGGTGTTTCAGACTACCTATAATGAGGAGAGGAAGTAGATAACTCCTCTAGTTACGGTTGATCGAACTTCACCGGGTGTTGGTCCTTCGTCTGTAGCAATTTATCCTCCTTTAATAGATCTTGTTATTTTATATCATAGGAAACTCATGTATCTCAATCCAAAGATGGATTTGGATATGTGTTAATTCCCCCACCCTCTACTAATAAAAAAATTATTGATGAGGTATGTTTCACCACTTCATCATTTTTATGCCATTTATGTTTTACCATGATTCTTTTATGTTTCAATGGTTTTCTTGGTTCTATACACTTCTTGGATATAACTTAGCAAAAAACTTCACATGCACAGTGATTTAATTGAGTAATGTTCATAGAAAGTTAAGCTTTGTCGCCTGCTTCGTGATGTACTTTATTTTGTTGTGGTTACTATAATTAATACACCTGCTTGGTGACTTAGCTCAAATCTTGTTAATATTTTCTCATTTTACCTTCTTGGTAAAAAAACATATTACTAAATTTTGACTAACTCTATTGTTTTCTCAATTTTGCAAGACTTCGATTGAAAATAATCCTCTTAAGGCACCTCAAGTGGCACATCTTAAAGTTAATGTGCATATGCAAGCAATGGAGGTTGATCCCATTATAATTTCCCCTAATCAAGCTGAGTCTTCCAGTCAAAGCAACAATGGCTCAATGACCAGTGTGAATAGGGAGGATAGTGAGTTTGGTTGTGGTGCTTCTATGAAAAAAGTTAAACTAGCTGAGTTTTGTCAGCATATACTTTAAAGTAGTGCCTTTGTTCTTGTTTCTATATGAACTATATTGGAACGGTTGATTGATTCTCATACAGAGACTTTTCTTATTATTTATGTGAAGCCCCACTGTGTTATCAACTTCAAGATGTAGTCGTTGTGGTGTTTGAAATTTTCAACACCTTAATTTTTACCCTAGAAAGATCAACCTTTAGTCAACATTTGAGCACCCTCAAAGACCAGGGGAATGATGAGTTTAATTTATCATGGCTCATCAATTGTTTAAAGTACCTCAAATATCCCCAGATGATTACCTATTGTGCTAAATATATCAAAAATATGAAGGATCTGAAGGTAAAGAAGAGAAATTGAAGGAGCTTGTCCCCCAAATTGAAGAGTGTACCTAAGAAGAGGAAGTAGTTGAAGAAGATTTGGCTAATACAAAAAGGAAATGTGAAGACAAACTAAACTTAAAGGGAGAAATTGAATCAAACATCTTTGTTATGTATGGTTCCCCAAGAGATGTTGCTTCTGACGTTGCTTCTTCGATTGGGAAGGGCTTTTTAACTTCTCATGATTTATGGTTACTCTTAGGCTACATTCCCTTTGTTGTATTTCTCTATAGTAGTCCGATTTTTGTTTGTATGGTAACCATTTACAAGTGAAATACCAATAGCATTTTTTCTAAAATATATGTGTACCTTACTCATTTCACTTGCTTCAGCACTTGCTTATTTATAATAAACTATAACCCAAAAAGTTACATGTGTTTTCCTCGTAATCTCTAAGTACAAACGTAAGAACAAAAATTTGCATGTGCTTTCTATACAAGATAAACCTTCAATCATTTATTGTTAACCTTGAATGGTCTATCGTCCTCCATAATTGAGATCAGACAGTATCATGGATCATGTGCCTCCTTAACAACATATGGTCCCTCATAATTTGCTATAAATTTTGGCAAAGGGAGTCCTCTGATGTGGTTGACAGCAGCTTTCAAGGTTAAGTCACCTTCCATAAATTTTCTTGTTTCTACCAAATTCTCATAAGCTCTGGAGAGTTACTTCGTGTAGAACAAGAAGTGACTTCTCTCATTGTGTTTGTGTTCATCTAGTGGTTTTAGTTGAAAATTCCTACTCTATGGAAGCATGATGTTTCACAAGGTATATATGGAAAAAGGTACTATTAACTCCATAAGAAGAATTGCCTTAGCTCCATTGACTCAGGAAAATGGAATGTAGCCTGTTGGTTTCCTCTTGATTGTTCGGTAGGACCACAGCACCATTAGGAGTGTGTCATCCCATGAGCTTGTAAAATCTTCCATCACTTTGGCTAAAATGTTAACTAATGTCATGTTTACGTCCTAATCTTGGCTACTGTCTTTAGAGTAAGCAATTGTTAAAGTATAGTGGATGATTGAACATTTTTCAATTAGCATTGCCACTTCTTTATTGATAAATGGAATTCCATTATCTTATATAATAACTTTGGGATTGCCAAACCGATAACTGATGGACTCTCGAATGAATTGGTCCACCACACCTATTGTTGCCCTTTTTAAAGTTACTGGCTCTTCACTTTTTATAAAGCACTCAGTTCCTGATAGAACCCATATTTTTCCCCAGGTGGGAGGTTTGATTGCCCCCCATAAGGTCTGAGGGCCAATCTCTACCGATGGAGCATGAATGAGGTTGCCATAGATTTTGCAAGCCTTGAATTTTTAAAAAAGGCTAATAATAACCAAGTCTCATGCATTGGTCATATAACTTGGATACTCTTATGTTATATGGATCATGGCCTTTGTTTAGGACTTCCTCTGCTTCATTTATCGTTATGAATCTCAATGTCCTATTGATGTATCCTCTACGATAGAGCTTCTCCTTTAACAATTAGAACCTTCATGCCCTTATATTGATTCTTATGGTGTCTTCTTTCTCTATTTGGACAACTTCATCTTTGGTTAAATAAATAGTTTGTTTGGGTTTAGTCCCATACCAAATGGTTTTATAGTCCCCCCTCCCATTTATTTTTTAAATTGTATTAAGTCCCATAACTACCCAAAACCTCCCTCAACCACCTTGTAACCGCCTCTCTTTCTCTCCACGGAGAATGACACGTGTCCTACAATTGTTAAAATAGGACTAATGACTAAAAAATAAAAACATAGGAGTGGGTACAAATGATTTTTAAAAAGTGGGACTAAATACCTTTTATCCCTTAAATTAGTGTGTTGCTATCTCCAGTCTGTTTGAGCTTCCAAGAAATTACACTCAACTGGTTTAAAATATGCTTGATACTTAGCACATTCTCTTTGTATTGTTGTGTCATCTTACTTCATTGTTGGCCAAAAATTCCCCTGCCTTTTAATTCTTCAATAAAGAGTAGTCTCAATGGTTTCACAATGCTCATCTTAAGTTTTCTTTAGCCATTTTTCTACTTCTTTTGGACTGTACACCTAAATAACATTCGTTGATATTTTTATAGTACATCTTAACTCAATAACATTCATTTCTCCGTCTCTTGTGTCCAATTTCTTCCTTATCTCTCCTTTCTAATCTTAATCATCATCACTAGGGAAGAGTTGCAGTCAATACGATGGATTTATTCTTCGATGAATTACCACAGCTGTAGATTCACGATCCATGACCACTTTATGTGCAATTGTGGCATAGGCATAAGCATGGCAATTCATTATCCTTGGGTGTCTTTCCACCTGGACCTCACGAAGTTTTCCTATCAGAGTTGGGATGATAGTTCGGTAAAGCTCCAAACTGAGATGATTCAATGCATATTCACCATTAACTTGTGGAGCCATCGAGTTAGAATCTCCTTTGATGCAAAGTGAATGGATTCGAATTTTCATTGATTCAAACAACCCCAAGATCAATGCTTCGTACTCTGCCTCATTATTTTAATAATGAAAGTTGAACTTAAAATATAGGGGACTTTCTTCCTTCCCTTTGGACAAGATAATTGATGCTCCTCCCTTTCCCTTAAAAGGTGAACCATCAAGAGATCAAAGGGATCAACGTAATATCTTCGTGAGGTGACTTAAATAAAACTGAAGGAAAAAATAGCCAAGAGATCAACGTAAACTTAGCTCTTAATCATGTGAGGGACCACAAACTTCAGATTATACTAAGAAAGAATGAGAAACCACCTTACTTTTATCCTAGTTAAGATTGTTTGTTCTTTCAAAAACTTCATTAGATCACATTTTATCATTGTCTATAGTGAAAGATAACATATAATGTCTATGATTTTGGTCAACACAAGCTACAGCAAAATAATGCCTGCATATGTTAGTATACCTTGCATCATTACCATGAATAATTCTGCTCTGTTAGGAGACATGTCTCTATTGATAATCAACCTCATGTGCCAACAGTGCACTAATGGACCACATACTATGTGTAAGGTATGGAAGAAAAGGTACTCTAACTTTGTCTGGAATAATCTTTTGCAGAGGATTCATCCTTCTCTTAATCTTCTCAAACGCATCTTGGTGTGGTTCTGCTCATAAGAACTTTATGGTCTTTGACAACAGCTACATCAATGGGTGAGTGATCTCAGATTGCCCTAGGAAAAAGATTCTCATGTTGGAAATATTTCCAAGGAAACTTTTCAACTCCCTCTGTCTTTGGATAAGTCATGTCAACGATGGATTTCTTCTTGTCTAGGTCCCTCTGAATACCTTGACGATACACCACAAATCCCAAGAATTTATGACTCATTACACCAAAGGCACACTTGAGTGGGTTCATCTTTAGTTTGTACTTCTTACACCTATTGAAGACTCTTCTCGGATCAGACAAGTGTGATTCCTCCTTCTTCGACTTTATAACCAAATAATCTACATAAAATTCTAGGATGTCATTAAAAAGGTCATGAAAAATGGCCATCATTATTCTCTGGTATGTCTTTCGTCCCTTTTTTCATACCATAAGTGGCATGACATGGGATTCCTTCAATAGACAATCAACACATAAAGAGATAACTCTTGTAAAATAATTATGGCCAAATAAAATGTATGATCATGCAACGTTTTGATATTATGAATTGTGAACCTAATTATATCCATAATTAAAGAAATACATCAATAGCTAGTCTATAATATCCACATCACGTGCAACCAAAAATAACTTCGTAGAAATAGGCGTACCTTAGGCCCATATATCCACACAATAACTACATATAGGGATGAAAAATGGGCGTGTGTGGGCGTATTTTATCACGTTGGCAATGGGTTAGGGTCAGATGTGGGCAGGTTAATATTGGTTTGATGGTTTTTGCGGGTTGGGATTGAGTTCTATTAATCGTCGACTAGTTTTGTCATTCAAAATTTTTTAATTACAAATCCCCAGATTATTGGGTATTGTTCCAATGGAAAAAAACAAAAGACTTTAAAAATATATCTAACCTAATAGACTCACTAAGAATTAGGTTTTTAGTATATATATATATATATATATATATCCCTCTCATCTTTCTCTCCTTTTCTTTCCTCCTCCTCCTCCTCCTCTTTCTCTCTCTTTGTCTCTCTCCCCCTCTCTCTCTCTCTATATATATATATAGAGAGAGAGAAGAGTAGGAGAGGTGAGGATAGTTACCTGTATTAAATATTTGCAGCAAGAGTACTTAATCGTAACCTAATTTTAGGTTTATATGGGTAGGAGAGAGGGTCATTTCTCAACCCGCCTAACCCCACAAATAACTGGTGAGTTTTTAGTGACTAATATTCTATCCGTTTGAAAAAAACATGATGGTGACCATTCTCAACCATTGCGGTTAGAAATGGGTGAACAATACTATTTGCATCCATTTTTCTAGCCCTAGATACACACATTGAGATATGAATCCCAAAACTATAAAACATAAATTCATGCCTCAACCTGCATAACAAAAAGTAAACATAGACATATATCATCAATGGGTGGTGGGTTTTCATACTCTCTCACATCCTAGTCCAAACTGAACCATAATATTCCGACCTAGGTGGACTCCCAATCTAGTTGGCATAAAAACACTCCTATCCCACGAATGATAGGAATAAAAAAAGAGAGTAACTTAACAAGCCATATAAATCATATACAATTTAATCCCCAAATCATTACACCCACTCTCATCAAGGTTCTACTTCCTAAATCATAAAAAATCTACATCTAACACTTGGAGCCAGTAATAACACTAACTACATGAAATTTTTAGGCCTCAACCAAACTGACTTTGGTTCTTGTCTATAGTGCCCATAATCCATATTCGGACACCTGACAACTACATGGACATTGATAAAATATTATAAATATGACAACAAATAATCACCTTAGGACCTCTCATTCACGTGGCTCGTCTCGTTATCTCATAATATCCTCTTATGCTTTTTTCTTAAATTTCTCTAATATAGGTATTTCGGTCTTATGTTCATATCATGATACTCAATAAAAATATGCTCTTACCTCGAGCCCTCTTGAAATTACTCGTTAGTTAACTTTCTATATAACTATTGCATCTACAATATACGCTCTCAATATGTAGGAAAACCATTTTTCATAATAACCCCTTATGGTGTAGTCTCAACCCAAATAACTAAAACATAAATTATCTTGTTTATAGTTTCCATTTATTCAGATGTTTTAACAAATCATTCCAAACTATCCATAACTCATTCTCCGCAACCAAATGGAGACCTTGCTTATAGATAAAAGTTCTTACATTTTCATCACCCTCATTCACACACGGGCTTAATCATATATATTAGCCTTTCTTGAATCCGAGTGAAACAAAAATCTACTTTGTCATGGGAATTAACCACACATATAATCATCATCACAATCCTCTCATCTTTGTAAAATATATCCATCCATTGGACCATCTTTTAAGGTGAACAAAATCAAAAAAGGCATTCCATTATCCTCAATCACACCCCATATCAACATGGGTAGAACCCAAATCTCTAATAAGTTCCTAAAAATATCAAAGTCTTCTATGTCTTCAAATCAGCTCAGAATGAAACACACACATTACTTGTGTTGGAGAAAATCTCTAAGTTCCAAACCTTACTCCAATCACAATAACTCCCATACTTATCTTAACAGTTATAGAGAATGCCTTAGTCCAACCACTCATTCTATCATTGGCCACTAACTCAATAAGGCCTTCATTCACATGCTCTTTTGTACTCGAATGCTTCTCGAGTCATGACAATGCTCAAACATCAATGGATGATGTCTACAGGTATGTCATCGCAACACTAGAGTACAAAACCCTATTGCATAATCTAAACACATAAAAAAACACTCGGCTGAAAATGGAACTGATGCAACATTGATCATAAGGACACTAGAACCTGGATATTCTGATACCAATTATAAATCCCCATATTTTCCACGCATAGCTGATCGGGATGATATGGCGAAAATAGGGTGCGTTAATTAATCAAACTCCGAATTGGGTGACACTTCCTCTCTCTTCCTAGATTGGGATTTAAGTGCAACCCCCTTATACTTAGGCATCACAATTTTTTGGAACATATCTATCTTGTACGTCTAACGATCTCCAACAAGTTCTTTTAACCTAAGAATATCTAAGATCCATAGCGAATAAAAAATCGTACCCTTAGGAATAAAGCGAGGGGGGGTGATCTCAAGATTTTCTTAACTACACGCGTCTCAGTTATTCTCTCACCTAAATTGAAACTCGAATTAACTATGATGGAAATTTGTTCATAAACTCGTTAAAAGATTCATATTCAAGCATTGTTATCATTTTAAACTGTGTGGTGAGGTTTTTCATCTTAGAAGATTTCACAGCATTGGTACCCTCATGAGTGTGCTAGAGGGTATCCCAAGATTCTTTAGATGTGGGGTACGTCATAATGCGACGGATATTGTCAGGGGTGACGGCTCCTAAGATGGAACTCAAATCATGAGAATTAAATTGCTCCACTTAAAATCGTCCTATGTCCACTGTGAGACGGGTTTAGGTACAACATCATTATCAATTGTGACAGTGGGAGGTGTCCACCCTCTTTCACAGGCTATTCAGACGCATTCATCTATGGCCTTTAAATCAAACCTCATCCTAGCTTTTCAATATTCATAATTAGCACCATCGAAGATGGGCACTCGATTATACAAATTTTTAATTAAAATAAATTTTTTTAAAAGATCAACAATTTTTAAAAAAAAAAGATGGCAAGAGAAAATATTTGCTGAAAAGATCATATAGTAAATTTGTGCAACAGGCTCTGATACCAATTCGACAGTGTTCTTCCAATCGTAATGGATAATTTCTATAATTATATGTCCGACACACACAAGTCCAAACTTTATCTTATTATCCTAAACAAGCAACTAGGTGATAAAGTAGATAAAATTATGCATGCATACATGAGAAGGTAAATTGAGGGAAAATCCCTTGCAGGTAAAACCTTTTATCAGCACTATCGAGTTTTTACAAGATGAAACTTACAAAAAACTTTACAAAATACGGCTCAGTCCAGAGTCGTCCACAGGTGGCGGTACACCCTCGATATTCACCGATTAGCCTTAGTCTTCCTTTCTGCAGTGATCTCCTCCAGAACCAAAATGGTCAGCCGTGAAGAGAATCTCCCCATAAGTGTATCTCAGATGTAGAACTATCAAGGGATTTAAAATTATTCACATATATAGTTGGGAGTGATGATGGTGAATCAAGATAGGTCTTTGACTTAAGAAAATGAATACTTTTGTAGTAGGTTTTCAGAAATCGAGTTCGTAAAAGTCCCATCACTTTTTTATATGAAACAAGTATTTATAAGTCAACACAAAATCTGAAGCGACGAGTCTTGTTTGAACGAAAATCGAGTATCGTTTGAACGAGAAAAAGATATCGTTTGAACGACAACAAGGTTTTGTGAAGGAATTCCTAATCTCGTTTGAACGAGCTTCAAATGAGATTCAAACGTGACAAAATAGTACGCCCTCATTAAATGTTTGATTGAAGGAACCTTAAAACGACCACTTTGAACGAGATTACAAATTCATTTGTATGAGATTCTCATCTCGTTTGAAATATTTTTGCGTATTTTTAAAAAAATTTAAATCTAGAAAAATTCCTCGATTTTAAGAAAAATAACTCCCAAATATAAACGTAAATAAATTCAAAATCCTAAATTATTTTATACCTTTCTTTGTGAAGATTGTCTTGAATTTGGAGATCATGAAAATCGGTTCTTCGTGATGACTCAAATCAATCGGTAGTGGGATATGCCAAAAACTAAATGTAGCCTAAGCTATGAGCAAGTGATTGAAATTATGATTTTACATATACAAGTACAGGATCACCAGTATTCTCAAGCATACCCAAATTATTCGGATGCCTAAACTCTGGATTGTCCATTTAATTCTTAGATTTTATTAATTTTCATTCCTTAATAAATCCTGACCTTGGAACACTTAATATACCTACAATAAATATGATAAATATATATATATATATATATATATATATATATATATATATATATATTCTCGCACATAATTTACATTTAAACGTCCCACGGGTCCTATTAAAATGAATGAACTCGGACCACCTTGAAACAATTCCTTCAAAATAATCTTCCCCAAACCGTACCCATGGTTATTTTTTCCCCATGCGCATGACCCTTGTACCTAGCTCCGTTGAGGCAAGTTGAGGATGAAAAACCCAAATTACCTTAAAACCCATTCAACTCGATCTTTTTCCCCCTAAATATTATTCTAACCTTAAAATAATATTAAAACATATCAAATAACAATTCTAATCAATTGTAAACATAAATCAAATAATCTATGGTAATAATTACGGTTAAAACAATACACTAGGGTTTAAATCATCAATTTTAACATGGAAGTTATTTTGGGTTTAATAAGATTGGAGGTTTTGATCAATAAAATCCTCACAAATCACCAATGTCTCTTTAAAACATACAATTCATCAATACTACACATATTTGATATGGATCTAAACAAGTTCTAAGCATAAAGACGTGATTTTTGACAAAGCTACAACGCTTTAATTTATCAGATTTACTTTCTCTTCATGAAACCCATATAATAATAAAGTTACCCCCCCCCCCCCCCCTCCCCCAAATATGTTGTATCAAACCTCATATTTCTAAACCCTAATATATTTTATATGACATCAAAATATAAAGAAGTTACATATTAAACTGTGATAAAACACGAGATTTATTGCCTGAATGGTATGAATGAGGGTTTCATCCTCTTGATCCCTTGTTCTTCCTCCTCAATTTATCTCCCAATTCCTCCCAAATCTCTAGGGAATCTAGGGTTTGTGTTTTGTTTGTAATGTGTTCAACTAATGAGGGTTAATATCCATTAAATAACTCTGAATATGCAGTCAGCAAAAGGCCTAATTTTGGGGCTCTCAATGAGCCCAAAATACTACCCAAACTAGTCCAAAACTTATCCCAAAAGTATACCTACCCTATAGGCCCAATCCAAAGCACTAAAAACACATCTCCGGGCCCTGTAACACAAGATTCCAATTCAAACCATAATACCTCAGAATATAGGGTATTACCTGACGACATAAATAAAATACACACTTTATTATTGTACACGTAACACATAGTCGAATATCATATAGTTAATATCATAAATTAATTATTTACAACACATGGCACAAAAATAACATCACATGAAAATTTTAATTATCATTTAAATTAAGCATTTAATAATTACCATATCACACAAGTAATAATTAAACTCATATATTAATTTATTTCTCAGTTATTAAATAATAAATAAAAGCCAAAAAAAATACGGGGTATTACAGGCGTGGTGGTGAATTTAGGGGTGAGTGGTATGGTTGTATGGATGGTGGTGTGGAAGAAAATGGTGATTGAGTAGGTAAGGTTGACCAAGTAAGCATGGTGTGGAGTGCGAATTCCTCATTGTAATAAGGAGATGGTCGCCAAAAGTCCAAGTGGCTATTACTGATGTTTGAGGTAGAGCCTAGGTTTAGGTCCAAAAAATCTTTGTTTATAATGACATGTGGCTTAGTCCTAATAGGACGCGGCATTATATCAATTATTATCTCATGGTCAAATTTAAAACTTTAATTAATAGGGAAAACTTACTTAGGCTCAGCCTTCAAAAAGCCTCAGCCTAACTCTCAGTGTTGGTAAACAAATCAATAGTCATAGTTTATCAAATTGCATAACATAAAGAAAAACTTTTGACATATACTAATTATATTGATAATAATAAAAGAATAATAATATTTCTTTACTTTCAATTTATTATATAAAACCCAAAGAACTTATTTGAATTCAACTAAGAGTGAAATTTATAAAAATATCTACTTAATCTTTATCTAAATCAAAAGACCCTTCGTGGTCTCTACTATCCTCTACGGCTTACATACCTTATGTGGCTCATATCCTGAAGAAATAAGGAACACAGAAGGAATGAGGTCATATAAGTCATCAAGGGTTAAATCAAAAGTCCTCAGCCACCTATTAATGTTAGTATTTGAAAAAATAATAAATATACAAATAAAGCTATGAAGAGTGTAAAAATTAAGAAAAAGTATGCAATAAAATCAAATATGAAGGAAAGGGGCTTCCCCTATGGATCTCTCTCCCGTTTCTCGCCCACGTAGTCCGTGACCTTAAATTTCTAACCTTAGACATCTCATTCTCCTTGGCATTATTCTTGGTATCATTGACCTAGTCATGCTACGGGCCATAACCTCCCTTCATTTCTAATTCTAGGATAGAGGATTTGATATCCCTTGCTAACTCAATAACTTTAATCAAGCTCAGCTAAGGTGAAACCCCCATAGTTAGTCCTAGGCTCGATCTCTATAGGACTAGTTATTTTGACCTCAAGCATTAAGTAGGATGCACTCGCAAGATAATGATACCTCGACCTATACAAATGGTGTCATGGCCTTTGCATCAAATCTCACCTTAAAATCACCTAGGCACAATATATTACTGCCCCAAAGTTCACAACCTCAAAAAGGGGTTAGAACCCCTGATCAACAAGGTTATTTTAGTAAAATAATGGTTTAAATCCTAAACATATCATAACTAAATTCCTCATAGATCAAAGGTAAAACCCTAAGAAAAATCTCATAATATCAATAAGATAAACTTCAAAGCCTAATATCTCTAAAATAAGGATTCAGGTGAATAATAATAGTATTTGGCCTCAAAACCTCCATGAATAATAATTATCCAGGGGCTTCAAACCCAAAAAATGATGAATAGTAATTGTCCATGTCCTAAAGCCCAGAAAGCTCATAAATCATTATGAACAGCAAATAACCATGGCCTAAACCAAAAAAACTCAAAATACAGGCAAGGGATCATCTCATTCAATAAAAAAACATGAAAACTAGGGTTTTAATGAGGATAAAGACATTGAGGATAGGTCCCTTACTTTAATGGACTTAGTTCGATGAACAGTAACCATATCTTGCAATTAAACACCTTTTATTCTGGAGTGAAAATAAAAGTCCGTGGCCTCCTTTCAAACATCACCTCCTCTCTTAAAAATATCATTTTCTCTCTTTAAAGTTTGAAATAAGGGTTATAGCAAATTTAGGAATTATGACAAGGGTTTCTAGTTATAGGAATCGCTAGGGAACCTAACTTTTTCCTCTTATGACATTAGCTTTCCAAAAATACCCCTCCAAACAGGATTCTAGAACCTCCAAGACTTGATCCTAAAGTAATGACCAAATTAGGCCACGTACCCATCTCACGTGCTGAGTCTAAGGTCCATGTCATCAAACTTATGGCCTTTTTCATTAGGTTGTGACCTTCTTTACCCTTTGCGTCTAATCTTTACAAGTTTGCAACCTCATTACTAGTATATTTAAGGTCGTGTCCTCTTAAAGTGTGCTTTGGGTGAAAATAATTTTTCTTTCAAAAACCTTTTTCTAAATTTTAATTACGCACCAAGTTTGTGAACCAATTTTACTTAAGCTCAATTTTATCTTGTTTAATCCTAAACATGCATCTAGATGATTAAAGTAAGTAAAATAAAGTAAATTTTATAATGCAGAATTTATAAGGAAACCATTAAAGGAAAAAACCTCAGACGGCCCAAGCCAGACAATCACTATGATACATTAATTATAAGGAAGACATACAGACTTACACAACGACTCGATCCCCACAAGCCTTGATGCACTTATTCTCTTTAATCTCTCCTTCAAAGTGCCCACTCAGAAATCCTTCCATGATGCTCATCTAGAGCACACACGTCCACGAGTGCCACGGTGTTTACCGATCCAACTTTGGCAACCATCTACGATTCATAACATGGCCTTCACCGTTTTTTCATGGAAAAACTCTAATTAAGGCTTTTGTTGAATATGGATGAACAAACCAATGGTGCAAACGAGATCTCGGTAACATATTCTATTGTAAACTCGAATCTTTTAAAGACTAAGGATGATTTTAAACTTTGAAATCCTCAGAAAATATGTGCAGAAAAATGGAATTGTTCTAAATCTATTTTGGTTCTGCACACCTCAAAATTCTGAGAGTAAAAGCCTTAAATAAAAAAGTTAAGTCGACAGGTCGTTCTAACGACCGTGAAATGTCATTCGAATGAAATCACATGCCATTTGAAGTCTTTAAACACAAGGAGAAAATTCATACGACTCTAAACAGTACTTATCTCAGAACCTAAATAGTGAAATGCCTAAGTCGGGCTGTCAAATCGTATGACACCTAAACCAAATCCCATAAAACTCGAAATCAAAAATTACAGGACAAGGACTAGTATATGTACAATTAGCAAGCTTGAGTTATCTGAATGTGATGTAGCCTCGAAATTTTGCATCGTTAAAGAAGACTTACACACATGAAACAGACAAATACCCAGTGAAGTATGGAGGAATAAATGATATAAAAAAATACCAATGTGTAAATCAAACCATTTATTAAACATGTGAGAAAATCATGATACCAATTTTTGTAAGACAACATGACACCAAAATATAAAATATATATGATAAAAAACTTGATACCGATTTGCAGTGTAAAAAGAACATATGTGCTCATCAAACAAAAAACACTCCCCCTATATTACATACCAACTCTCCCCCTTTTTGTCTCGAATAGACAATAAGTGAAAAAGATAAACAAACATCATCATATCTAGATAAACATGAGTATATATAGCCAGCCAAAAAATAATCACAAAGAAACAAATTGTAGCTAGCAAACAGTCACATAAATGTATCAGTAATATAAAGCATGATGTGACTAAACGAAACAATGCAGTATAAGAATCACAGCGTGAATAAGCACTATCGACTACGTGTAAATTGTCCAAATGAACCCATAAGTACCAAAATAGAAGGAAATCATCACATATACGAAGCATGTACTGAAACAGAACAAAGATAAAAAAATCCAGACGAGGTCATTCGAACCACTATGCCATGTCATTTGAACGATGCTAAAAACGACTCAAACTAGTAAGGTCTTGTTTGAAAAACCTATCTAACGACCATATCTGACCCAAATACCGCCTTGAAAAATGTGTCATTAGAATTAGACTTTGAACGACTTGGACATATCGTTTGAACGTCATCCAAAAGTTGTTTGAATGACTTGAAATTTTTTTGTATTCCAGTTCTAAAAATGGCAAAGTTTTTCCTAGTGAAAAAATTAGCTCAAAGAAGATATTGGAAATATAAACAGTAGCTAAACAGACTCAATATAGAAAAATAAAACAAGTATGAGTTTCATGCTAACATGGTATCAATGTTCTCAAACATGGATATGGAATGAATGGACATAAACTACAACAAATGAATCATAATATGAACACATCAAAATGATCAAGAAGCTCAAATTGATAGTTAAATGTCATTAGACTAAATTTTAGACAAATGTCACAATTAATATATTGATCTTAATGAACTAAATGAACAACATGCACACAAATCCAGAATTTTGACGATTCAATAAACAATAGCGTCATGACACGATTTTTCAACATTATGATTCGTGGCGTTGTTATATTTCTATCCAAACACCCTCATATATTTATATTTCCTTTTTTATCTCTTTTGAGGTTTATATTTTTCTCACCATTTTTGGCATATGATTCTTTTTATTGGCTTAATTTTTTCTTGGTCTCTTTTATAACGGTGGCTTTCATGACGAGATTATTATTCTCTCGCAGCCCTTTCCTGTGAGCACTCATCATCTTTTAATATAAGCAATATAAATCCTCATGGAAAATAGTTCTTACATGCACACCTCCCCCTAAGTCTTATTACGCATAGATGAAAAAATTGAGAGGATAACGTCTCACCAAAATCAATTACGCATTTGAAGTAAAACATTCATCTAAACTCGTGCATGTATCCAACGATGTCGTATATACAAAGTCGAATCCAAATGCAAATCAATTTTGAAACAATTCCATTAGTTAATGGTTAAGATAATTCTAAGCATATATAATTATGACCAAATGTCCTTGCCATATGTATAATAAAACGACGGGGGCTCTAAGCACAACAATATGACATATCAAAAATGAAAACTCATGACTTAAAAATAAATCAAAAATATTTTTGACTCAAAAATAAAATCTTTTTGTATTTTCTTAAAAATATCTGAAACCAAAAATCTTTTTGTATTTTCAAAAAAAATTATCAAAATAAAATATTTTTGTATTTTTCAAAAAAGACTCAAATAAATGAAAAATATAATACAAATAAGTACACATGTCATATCGCTAGCAAGATATATATCATGAAGTAAAGACTAGCATGTGACAAATATGCCAACACAATCATCCTTTAGAGTTAGCAAGAGAAGTATCATGTGCAACCAAATAAGAACCATGAAGTTTAATTCTTAAATCCTCTAAGTCCGATTTCCTGACCCAAGTAGGTGTGTAACAACGCATATGGGATTTGGTAACCGAAATGAATTTATTCTTAAACTTTCTAGGAGTATTTTGAGGGTTATAACAATGACGCCTAAGGTGACCCTTCCTACCGGAATGATTGCAAGTGTAAACACGGCGAGGAATGTGACCTAAATGTGGACCTCTCCTAACATTGCTAGTCGGCTCTCTCACACGATTGGTATTGGCATTGGAAATGGGAAAAATATGATCATCGAAGCCTATACCACATCTATCATCCTTGATTTGGACGGTACCTAAAATCCTGTCCAACTTTTATAACCTAACCTCTAAATCAAACTTTACCTTACTCGAATCTCTCAATCAATCATCAAGCTCACTAATCCTAGACTCAAGAAAATGCCTAGACTCATCAAACTCTAGAATTTATTTCTTCAAAACCTCCATCAAACCACAAAGGCTACTTCTCGCACCCTCAACGTATTCTAATTTCTCGCGTTCCCTAAGATCCTCAATCAATGCATTATTATTTTTTGCGGTAACCTCATTCTACTTAGTTCGTAACTTCAAGTTTGTATTTTTCACCTTTACCGCTTCTGCATACAAATCATTAAAGGCAAATTTTAACTCTCCCGCATTTATCTCCTCCTCCTCACTATCTTCCCCCTCACTCTCTTAGGATTCACACAAAACGGTCTCGAAGGTGTCATTCACATGATAATCTTCATGAGAAGATTTATTGTTGTCACTCACATGACATCCCTAAACGCTACAAAATTGCGCTCAATGGGGGAAATCTATACCTCTTCTAGTTCACTATCACTTAAGGTGGAATTATATGCTATCAGTTTCTTTTCATCCTTATTAAGTCTAGCGGGGCACTCCGCTACCTTATGGCCGTAACTCTCACAACCAAAACACCTTTTCAACTAATCCTTTTTCACATTCTCACTTTTATTCTTAGGAACGTGATCCGATTTGTTTTTCTTGAATTTATGAAACTTTTTGATTTTGGATTTCTTTTGGAACTTAAGAAACAATCTTTCAATTGCTTTTGGAACTTAAGAAACTTTTTGACCTTCTTTGCCAACAAAGCAACATCTTCAAAATAGGTGTCGGAATCATCATCCGAAACTTTTATCTCCTCCTTTCGGGATTTCAAAGCAATGCTCTTTTCTTTGCTTGGAGGTAAACATGTCAAGTTCATAGGTTTCTAAGTCACCTACAATCTCTTCTAGTTTTGTTGAATCAAGCATACCCAGAGAGTTTGAAACAGTTATTTTTTTATCAAATCTACTAGACAATGACCTTATGATTTTCTTAATGACTCGGTTGTCGGGTATTTTCTCTCTCAAGTAAAACGACGAGTTGACATTATTGGAAAATCTAGAGTAAAACTCATCAAACGTCTCACTCTCTCTCATTTTAATCATCTCAAATTTTACAGTGAGGTTTTAAAGTTTAGATGCCCTAACCGTACTAGTCCCCTCATGAGTGAGTGCAAGAGCATCCCAAGCCTCTTTCGACATCTCACACATCATAATACGATTATATTCATCTGGGGTGATAGAAAAAGAAATAACATTTAAACCTTTAGAGTTTTAAAGTTCAAGTTTATATTCGGATCCGGTCCATGACTCAATAGGTTTTAAACTAGTGGCCTCTCCCTTTCCCGTGACCGGTGGTGACCATCCTTTTTCTATCGCTAACCAAACACGTTCATTAATAGCTTTAAGTGCACTTTTCATTTGCATGTTTCAATAAGTATAATTAGTACCATAAAAAACACGAGTTTGAAAAGCATCAAAATTTCTGAAATTCATACCTACAAGCACAAGGGATCAGCACAATAAAAAATGTTTCTAGCTCTGATACCAATTGGTAGGCCCTTTTCTCAAAGTATGATTTAGGTGAAAATAATTTTTGTTTCAAATACCCTTCTCCAAATTTTAATTACGCACCAAGTTTGTGAACCAATTTCACTTAAGCACAATTCTATCTTGTTTAATCCTAAACATGTATTAAGGTGCTTAAAGCAAGTAAAATAAAGTAAAGTTCACAACGCCGGATGTACGAGGAAATCACAAAGGGGAAAAACTTTGGATATTCCAAGCGAGACAATCACTATGATACGATAATTATAAAGGAAGATAGACAGAGGGAGATAGATCTCAACAATACTTGACACTCTTTTTATCTTTAATCATTCATCTACGGTGCCCATGCAAAGATACTTCCACGATACTCATCCATAGCAACGCGTATACAAGTTCCTCGATGTCCATCGATATAGCTTTAGCAACCGTCAACGATTCAGAATGCGGCTTTCAACGTTTCTTCACCATAAAACTCCAACAAAACCTTTCTTAAATATGGATAAACAAACTGTAGAGGGGGCTTAAAGGTAGTCCTGAGATTAGGGATAATTCCTCAATTGGAAAAAGTGTTCGAGATTAATCAATCGAAGCAGCTCAAGCGTGGCAACTCAGTGAGGAAGCTTGGCGTGGCAACTCATACTTTATCTTGTTATGTTAGTCACATTGTATTTCTGTTTATGTTGACTGTAAGCTATAATGGTTGTAATCATGTAACGGGAATAATAATGAGTTTTAGTGTGAGGTCAAACGATACTCACTAGAGACCAGGCTTAGCAGGGCCTGGGAGAGCTTTCATGCTCTATCGAATGACCTCACCGTGGGAACTTTAGAGGGACTTAGTTTGGAGGATTGAGAAGTTAGGCACCGTTAGGGCTTGTCCTGATCATCTTAGATACACCTGTTAAAACACTGAAGGACCCTGGCCGTGGAACCCTGGGCGAAGCATCCTAGAGTTCCATCGTGTGTTGAGTTGTGAACCAAACAGCCCTCTACGTAAATGTCACATCTACTTTAGGTGTTGCCAGTAGCCAGCTAAATAATGTCAGACTTGTACTTGAGTAAACCACCGTGATATTTGGGGTTTTCAGGTAGTTGGTGAGCCACTTCTGCGATAACATCCCATTGATGCACAATGGTTAGGCAAAAGGCATGTCTTAGCATTTAATGTTTATGACGTGGAGATAACTAGTGCATCAGGCATTTAATGTTGTGACATAAAGTACGAGGGATGTCTTTCATAGTCTTTAATGATTGAGTTGCCTTAAGGGTGGTGTGGGGGGCTATTTAAGGACCCCAACCACCTCTAAGGAGAGGACGATCTTTTTAGAGTTCAGGAGTTATTGCTAGAGAGAATACACATCAGAGAGAGTTATTGCAAACAAGAGGGTTTACTCACTCATCATTGTTATTTATTATGAAGCTTTTAATACTTGACAAAGATTTTTGAGGGTGCTTGGTGTGTTTCTACCTGCCTAATAAGGTGTATCTAGGGTGCTTATTTCCCTCTCCCTCTAGCTAAGTTACTTCTAAGTTCCACTACCACTTTCTGAGTTATACACGAGAGATTTATGAGTTTAAACTGAGCTTATCTTCATTAAGTTTGTGTTTTCATGCCCTATCATTAATCCAAAGCTTTGGACAATTAGCTTATCATTACCATACTCAAAAAGGGGTTACGCTTCCATAAATAATCTAAAGTACCCTCTTACATTTAGCGACTCCGCTGGGGAGGCATTCTTCTAAGTAAGGAGTATGGCACAGGATAATGCTAATCGAAGGCTCAACTTTGATGACATCCAGCATAATGATGAATAAGCTTCGAGAGAACTGGAGGCCCTAAGGGATGGGGCTCCTCGAATAGAGGTCCCTCTATTTTCGGCAACGTCAGGCATTCCGGGGGTAACACAAGCTTCCACGAGTGCGGGGTTGGGACCCACTCAGGTCGCGCTCCTTATGCGCAAGTTTTATAAGTTTTTACAAACTCTAGTAGCTTCAACTATGCTAGGAGGATTGGACACTAACGCCTTCCTAACACTGGGGATAGCTCCAACGGACCCACCAGGTGCAGGTGTAATGGGAACAGTTCCAGTGAGCGTACGCTCTGTTATGAATCCAGCATGGGGAGCATCAGGACTATCGGCGGCCCCAACCGTGGTGCCTGCTCCAACTACAATGGGCACTCAGCCCGTGGTTCCCTTGTTTGTTGCCCCAGTATAATCGCCCATGGAGGAAATGAGAAAAGATATGCAAAAGGAGATGCTAAGGTTCATATAGGCTTCCTCGCAATCTACTGGCGAGGTAGCTTCAGTTTATGATGACTTTCGAATACCGTATCCTCAGGAGTACAATGATGAGCCCTATTCGAAGGACTATATTCCTCCTATTTTTGAAAAATACACGAGAAAAGGTGGGAATCCGAAGGATCACATCAAGCGCTTAATTGAACACTTGGGGGCGCATTACAATAATAAGAAACTTCGGTTGAGGGAGTTTTCCAAATCCTTAATCGATAAAGCATATACCTAGTATTCCCATTTGGCTCCCAGGAGTGTTCTACGGGGGAGGAGATGTAAGTATTGTTTGTCCAGAATTTCTTTCTGGGAGAAGATGAATTTACTTTGACCCAACTGGATAGGGAGAAGCAATGACCTGGGGAAGAAATAGTGGCCTATGTTTGAAGATTCAGGGAAAGATCCCTCGACGTGAGGGAGGAGGCCAAAGAGTCTTAGTTATTACAGATTTGCGCAGAGGGGTTGCTTCCTAAGTAAATTTGCCATCTCATCAATGAGATTCGCGAGGGGACTTTTTCGGCGTTCTTGAAAGTAGGGAAGAATATCTCATTGGTGGTGCGGCCCAATCCTATGGTGGGGCCCGTGATGTTTAGGCAGCCGATGCAACCCACGGGGGGGAGGTCTCAGCCCCCACGGGTAGGGTACACCGAAGGAGGAGATGGGGGCAAGGCATCGAAGAAGGACAATAAGAGGAAGTTCAGAAGGAATAAGGAAGACCCACCACTATTGCCTTGTACATTAGAAGCAATTGTCAGCTATTATAACACGATTGTCCAAGGTGGAACGGTCTACAAACCAAAAGACATTCCCGTTAGGAAACCCGATGTGGCAACGAAGGCGGATCCTAGGTACTGCCAGGTTCATAGGAGGATCCAGCACCCAAAAGAAAGTTTCTCCACATTAAGAAAAATTATTAACAAGTACATGAAGGCAGGGACGTTGAAAATCCCTACACATAATGTCAATAACAACCCACTGCCAGCACATGGGGCCAATCTTGTGGTGGCCTACGATGAAGAGGTGGAGAAAGGAAAAAGAGAAGAGTATAAATCGGCTTTGGAGACCTGTACCGAGGGAATGGCTAATGTAGTTTTGGCCTACGATGAAGCAAGTTCCAAAGACGTGGAGGATGTGTATAACGTTGAAGGTGATGAAGCAGATCTGAGCCTAGAGTACTGGGCAGTTTCAAAATCCCCGAAGTTCACGTGGTTCTTCGGCCAAATGGGAATTCTAAAACAAAGCAGGTTAGAAATAACCCAGGTGATACTAGATATTGTTAGGAAAGACGCAGTCCCTTCGCTGAAATGGAAAGGACCCATGGGCAGGTTGGTAAGGAGGTTCCTGTTAGAGGTAACCTTCAGCGATGCCGATAGGGCTGTGAGAGTCCCTCACAACAGGCTATTGTACGTGACTGCCAATGTCAACGGAGTTAGTTTTGTAAGGACTCTCATGGATGGGGGAGCTTCCATCAATATCATGCAAATAAACTCCTTTCATGCAGCCAATATTCCAGAAGAAAGGTTGGTCCCCGTGCCTTTGGTAATTTTGGGGTGTGATAACCAATCTTCCAAATCCATTGGGTATGTTAATGTGGAAATTGTGATGGAAATTTGAGTTCCAATATAAAGTTCCACGTCATTGAGAGTGTAACTTCCTATCATCTACTAGTAGGAAGAGTATGGATGCATAACCAAGGGCTAGTTCGTTCTACGTACCACCAATGTGCTAATGCGAACATCAAGGGGACGGAGGTAACCATTAGGGCTACAAAGAGGCCCTTCGTTACCGAGGAAGCTCACTTGGTGGATGCAACATTTTATACTGAGTTGGAAGATGATGTTCGGGTCTTAACAAGAAGGATAGAGGGAGCATGGGTTCCCTCGATCAGAGAAAGGATGGGGCCCTTGAACGAGAAGAGTAAAAAGGTTGCAAGCAACGCAAGAGTAATGACCGAAGAAGCTCACCAGTCGGTTCCAAGGCATATTGAATTAGCTCAAAGACATGATGAGGCCCAGAGTGGATTCAATGCAGCACGAGGTCCGACGACAAAGCGTGCTGAGTTGGTTCTCAGGAAAAAGAATGGCCGAAGCATTTAGAGAGAAGAAGAGGAAAGCAGTCACCACTACCAGCAGACAGTGCAAGAAGGTCGTTATCGAGGAAGGAAAGGTGGTGTATCGATTATAACGGTCTGAACGAGTGGCCCTGGAAGCTGACAACGAGGTTGAACCGATATATGAATGCTTTCTAGTAGATCAAAGGGGACAATGTATGGCGATAGACAATTCCAGCATACAAGAATTTGTGGAGGAAGTTGCCGAGGAACCAGATTACATGGCAGATCGACCAAAGTCGCAGGCACAAGAGCTAGAGCAATTGAACTGAGAAAAAGAAAGGGAAGACCCAAGGCCCATCTTCATCTCAAAGGATCTCAGTGAGGAGAAACGAGAGGCCTTGGTTGAGTTAATTTGGGAATTTGTAGATGTCTTCGTATGGAAGTACACAGAGATGGATGGGCTAGATGAGGAAGTGAGCTATCACAAGTTAAACATGATGCTTTAAGCCATTCCAGTAAAATAGGCAATGAGAAAGTATATGCCAGAGATGGATTTGAAAATCAAAGAAGAGGTTCAACGCTTAACGCTTACTAACGGCAGAGTTCATTGCACCAATACAGCACCCACTTTGGTTATCAAGTATTGTCCCAGTGGGGAAGAAAGATAAAACCCAAATAAGGATCTGCGTGGAATTCATAGATTTGAATATAGCCTACCCCAAAGACGAGTTCCCTCTGCCCTCTATCGATAGCCTTATAGATGCAATGACAGGTCATGATATGTATAGCTTCATGGATGGGTATGTAGGGTACAACCAGATCGAGATGGACCCCTCTGACGCGGAGAATACAACATTCAAAACCCTGTTAGGTAACTTCATGTACAGGGTGATGCCGTTTTGACTCAAGAACGCTGGGGCGACTTACCAAAGAATAATGATGTCCATTTTCCATGACTTCTTTCACAAATTTTTGGAATTCTAAGTGGATGACTTGGTCATCAAGTCAAGGAAGGAGTAGTCCCATCTGAGCGATTTGAGGAAGGTGTTTTCCCGTTGAAGGAAGTTTAAATTAAAGATGAACCCATTGAAGTGTTTTTTTAGAGTAACAAGTGGGAAGTTCCTAGGCCTCGTGGTTGATCGACAAGGGGTGCAGACGGATCACGATAAACAGCGGGCGATCTTAAAAATGCCATGCCCAAGAATGGTGAAAAAGCTAAAGAGTTTCCTCGGTAAATTCTCCTACCTTAGGAGGTTCGTGTCTGGGTTAGTCGAGATAACATACCCACTGATGTAGCTGTTGCGAAAGAACACAGAGTTCAAATGGGAAGCGATTCACCAGGAGTCTATTAACGGACTGAAGAAGCTGCTCATCTCACCACAGACCATGGTTCCACCAAGGGCAGGAATACCGTTGCAACTGTACCTCACATCCACCACAAGGTCCGTGGGAGATTTGCTGGCATAAGAGATCGATGGGAAAGAACGGCTAGTTTACTACCTCAGCAAGATCATCCATGAGCCAGAAGTCAGATATAGTAGTCTAGAAAGGCATTATTTGGCCTTAGTATTTCTAGCGCAAAAACATAGACATTATTTGTTATCTTTTACAGTTTATATTGTAAATAGATGTGATCCCATTAAGTATTTTCTTTCAAGAACTATATTGATTGGCAAGGCAGCTAGATGGTTCCTTATCCTCTC
Organism: Sambucus nigra; assembly: GCA_949130495.1. Lineage (NCBI taxonomy): Eukaryota > Viridiplantae > Streptophyta > Magnoliopsida > Dipsacales > Adoxaceae > Sambucus > Sambucus nigra. Next base: position 283,314,171 of record OX422207.1, on the reverse strand, counting down.
CGAATATGACTTGAAGTGCGTGGTTCCTCGCACAATTAAAAGCCAGGCGTGCACTGATCTATTGGCCATTTTCCCTTCGAGAACCTTCGAGTCGCCCAAAGAAGATATTCGAGAAGACGATTTGCATGACAACCACCTAGACGTAATGGACGAGGAATGGACAATGCAGTTCGATGGGTCATCAATAGAAAATAAAGGAGGAGCAAGGGTAATTCTTTCGAAAGGAAGGGATGAGATTTTCCTTTCTTAGAAGTTAGATTTCCATTGCTCTAATAACGAGGCGGAATATGAAGCATTGGTGTTGGGATTACAAGAAGCTCTTCGAAGAGGGATCCGTTCACTATGAATCAAGGGAGATTCAAACTTGGTGGTTCAACAAGTGAATGGAGAATACGCGTTGAAACACATGAGCCTGGCACCATACAGAAAGATCAATCAGGGGCTCCTTGGCCAGTTCCATCGGACCGAGATCAAGAGGCATCCCATAATGATGAACCATCACCCAGATGAGTATGCCACCATTGCCTAGAAGATGATCATGAGGAGCGATACGACTACTGTCGTGATTCAACGAAGAATATCTCCTTCGATGGTACAGTCAATTTCACCAATGGAAGAGGGCATAGACTGGTGGGGAGAGATTAAGAGGCAACTGGAGTCTGGTGAAGGATCGATGGGGCTCAGAGAATTTGCCCAGTACTTTACAAACCAGGGAAACCTTTACTTCAGAAACGCAAGAGGATGGTTGTCGAGGTGCATCAGCTCAGAAAAAGAAGGGCTGAGATTGAAGAAAATGCATGGAGAGCGCTGCAAAACAACTAAAATACCCCTTCTACCGAATAATGCAAGGGGGGATATTTCTGGCCTAGTATGAAGCATAATGCAGTCGAGTTACAACGAAAGTGTGAAAAATGCCAATTATTCTTTGAGGTAGCTGAATGTTATTTCACGGAGGCTTAGGTTGACTGGAGACAGACCTATATTGACTTCATTAAAGATGGAGCTATCCTAACGGAGAAAATTGAAGTGATGGGGCTCCGACGAAGAGCCCCAACATTCTACGTTCAGGAGGGGCAGCTTTATCGAAGGGGATACTTTAATCGCTCATTGCATTGCATCATAAAGGAAGAAGCGACCGAGGTTCTCAAATAGGCGCACAATCCAGCTCATACAGAAAGTGCCAAGTTGTGTGATCAGTTGATGACTTTGGGGTACTATTGGCCAATTATGGAGAAATATTCTGCTGATTTCGTTCGAAGGTGCAAGGCTTGCCAGCTTCATGGAAATATGATCCATGCCCCGTCAATGGACTTACACTCCCTAGCAACACCTTATCCTTTTCACACTTGATCGTTTGACCTGGTTGGGGCAATACACCCTTCTTTGAGGTGGAATTTATGGATCCTAGTAGCAACAGAGTGTTTCACGAAGTGGGCCGAGGCGATACCACTGAGAAGGGTAACAGCAGGAGTAGTGAGCAACTTCATTAGAGAATACATCATTTATCGTTTTGGGATCCCAAAGGTTATCCTTTCAGACAATGGAACCCCTTTTGTCAATTCAAAGGTAACGATGCTCATAGACAAATACTCCATTGTCCATCACACTTCGACGGTGGCATACCCAAAGGGAAATGGTCAAGCCCAAACGTCTAACAAGACTTTGGTCAATATCTTGGCTAAAACAATGGAGGATTTCCTAGGATCGTGGGATAACAAGATACCAGTCGTTTTATGGGCCTATCAAATGACTAAGAGGAAGCCTACAGGGTAGATGTCGTTCTCTCTTATTTATTGGGCTAAGGAAATTCTCTCGATAGAGTTAGAAGTTCCCTCAGAATAGACATGTGCAATTGGAAGTATTAGACGAACACAGAGATAATGCGATGCAACACTTTTAAATATACACGAAGCAGCTCTCTAGGGCATATGATAACTTACTGAGATCAAGGAAATTCGTGGAGGGAGATCTCGTATAAAGGCGGCAGTGAAACATATTAGGGGGCTTCCCCTACCTAAGTGTGCAGCGAATTGGAAGGGACCTTTCATCGTAAAGGAGGCTCATGACTCAGGTTATTGCTTAATTTCAAAAATGGAAGAAGATAAACCATTCAAGATTAGTAATAAGTGGTTGAAGGTTTATTATGTGTAGGCAGTTATGTTTGACCACTGATGTAATTGGTTGTTGTTATAAATACACAAGTTCTCTTTATTTTAATTCAAGAAGAGAAGGAAGAACTACAGAACTTCATATTTCACAATCTATATAAAAAGCTATAACACAAAGATATGGCATGGGAATAAGTATCTTTTTCCATTTATATACTTTGGGGCATTACAAAATTGGGAGCTATCGGCCAAGGATTACATGAGAAGAAAGGAAAAATACATATACAAAAAACTCATTAACCCAGGAGGAACCACAAACTTGGGGAGGAGAAAAAATCTCCAGGAAGGCCCAAATAAGCTTCTAAGCAAGACCGTTGGGCATTAATGGAAACTTCCAACCTAATATGTGCTTGCGTACGTTCGATAAGAAGTTTTTCTCACTTTACCTTCGCCAAACGCAAAGCTTCTTCAAGGTCCTCCACCTTTTTATCAATGGCTCCAAGGAGAGGTGCTAGCTCGGACGGTTTGGCTTCCTCATCCCTCTGATCCTATCGATGTTTTCGTAAGAGCTCCCTCTGGCTGTCTAACCACTGGCTCTTCAAAGTCTTCAAATGTACGATGAGCCAGTCAAAACGGAACCCATCATGACCCAACTCCTTCAGATAACCCAGTAATCGGTTAAGGAGGGGTCTGGTAACCTTGGCGGTTAGAGTGTTGGCAATTTCATCAATAACAGTGGCCATGCCTTGAAGCCTGTAGCTCATAACTGAGATATTTGAACATAGGCAGTCCATCATGAAGGTTTCAAGATGATGGCTCAGAAATTGCTCGATTGCCAAATAGTGGTTGATAGGAATTTGGGGAGAACGTTGGAGTACCATCAGGCAAAAGGCGGGAGGAGCCAAGTCGGACAGAGGAAGCTCGCACCCAAATTCACTTTTCGCGGTAGCACCCTTCGTGGAACCTTGATCATTATGGCTCGATTCTTCGGAGGAGACAGGTTCACAATGTGGCGAGGCACTGGGCGAAGGAATTGGTGGATAATCCTCCCGAGCAACCTGAGAACAGTTAGGGGAAACAAGGAGTTTATGAGAAAAACTCTTAACAAGTGTTTTCATTGTTAGGTCACCATTATAGGTGGAGTTTATGAGAAAAAAATCTTAACAAGCGTTTTTGTTGTTAAGTCACCGATATAGGTGGTGTTTATGAGGACAAATATTAACAAGTGTTTTCATTGTTAAGTCACCGCTATAGGTGGAGTTTATGAGAAAAAAATCTTAACAAGCATTTTCGGTGTTGAGTCACCGATATAGGTGGAGTTTATGAGAAAAAATCTTAACAAGTGTTTTCATTGTTAAGTCACCGTTATAGGTAAAGTTTATGAGAAAAAAATGTTAACAAGCATTTTCGTTGTTAAGTCACTGATATAGGTGGAGTTTATGAGAAAAAATCTTAACAAATGTTTTCATTGTTAAGTCACCGATTATGGGTGGAGTTTATGAAAAAAAAACTTAACAAGTGTTTTTCATTGATTAAGTCACCTATACAGGTGGATTTTGAGAAGCTGAGAAATTAAGGAAGTTCCTCAGCAGTAGTAGGAGCGAGAGGAGTAGTTACTACGGGAGCCATAATGCTAAAAACCGTAGGAGGCGGGCTCATTGCCTCAGCAGCCTCAATGGAGCCCTTGGATGTAGAAGCTTCAAGGGTAGGCACACTCCTCTCGCCGACATAGGGTACTATGGCTAACATGGGTGCATCACCAGAAGGAGATGTTGGACCTTCCAGAGATTCCCCAATGAGAGCAGCCACACCAACCTGGGCCTGGGAGGGGATAAGGCCACTCAAGGCAAAGGGCGGAGAAAGACTTGGAGAAAGCTGTAAATGTGAATACAAGTGTTAGACAGAAGGAGTAACTGCAAAAGGATAAGAGACATAAATCCACCTAGATTACCCCCGTTATGGCACTAAAAAGAGGAACTGTAGTAATAGGTCTTGACATTGCAGGAGGAAGGAGAATGTTGGCTATCAGTGATACCATTTCCACCTAAAATATCCCAACATGTTATAATTGATGAGTAGACCAATGTGACAAATAAAAGACGTAAGTCTTGGGAAGAAATTTACCTACGGGGCACTCTCTTCGATCACAACAAGGGGAAGAGAGACCTCTCGCTCCGAGGGTAATTCAGAGGAAGCTGGAACAGTTGCCTCGGGCGGGTCATACATCTTAGCAGAACTCGTGGAAGCATCCATGGCTCGATGAGAGGATGAACGGCGTGAATAGGTGAGGCTTATTAAAGGAGAACATTGAAGGTAAGGAGTGGCTGGAAGGGTACTGTAACGTCCCCCCATAAAATGGCTCACTGCGGGACTGGGGGGACTGGGAGGACTAACCTTTGCTTCTTCAATTCCCTGCACCAAAGTTATCAGGCAATAAGTAAAGGCATTATGTTAAGAGGAGGAGAAGGAGAAATAAAGAATGCACGCATACCTCAGATTCAGAGGGAGAACGAGAGGGTATAACCACTGGTGAAGGTGGCGAGGAGGCAACAGCCGAAGGATCTAGGGAGGAAGGCTTTTCATGTGTCTATTTCCTCTGGGATTTGGTACCCATCTTTTTCTTCCTAGAGCTCGTTGCACCACCAGTTTCAGGTGCCCTCGTCTTTTTCCTCCTTTTTTTCGTTGGCTCCGTGGGATCAACCATGATTGTGGGGAATGTACCTGGAGGAATAATAGCGACTGTGCATCATTGGAATTCAGCCTTTATCCGTGCAACCTCATCTTGCACCCGCCTTCTCAGCTTTTCATCCATCTCCAGAGACATGGGAGGAGGAACGGAGGCAATTGGGAATGCCTCCAATGGAGTTTGCGTTTGACCTTGGGACTTAGCCTTCTTAGACTTAGACTTCTTGGCTTTCTTGGTAGGTGGCTCATAAGGCCCTTTTCCCGTGGCATCTTCATCCGTGGGGGCAGATGGTTTGGGGGTTGCAGCGGCCTTAGGTTTCACGATGGCAGTTGGGATCATTGGGTAATGAGGGGGTAGTTCATGGGGAGACTTTTGATAGTTTTACTTAAATTAAACTCAACCCCAAGCACAGAGTTTTCCTTCAAACCCAGTTAAGAAAAAGAGAAGGAAAGGACTGGGGGATATTAAGGGGGTACTGGATGTACTCACGAATCATGGCCAACTGCTCCAGATGGAACTTAGTGGCAAAGAAGGTGGATACATCTCCCTTCCTAGTAGCACTAGGAAGGGTGACACGGTCATCAATGGTGGATGTCACACCAAGCACCGTAACTACAGTATAGAAGGTGCATGCTTCAGCAAAGGTGGCCTTAGAATGATTATCCTAGAATACAGGTTGAGGAGCCCCCTGATCGAACCCGAACTGCCCGCTGCATCTATCAGGGTTATAAGGGTCATAGGTGTATCCCCATTTAGTATAAGAGGGGAGTACCCCCGAGGTGAAAAGTAGCACTACGGCTTGTGAGGGATCTTCTACAACCGGGTTAAATCTGACCATTGTGGCTGTAGTAGGAAAGAAGTCCCAACTATGGGAAAAGGTGGGCTCACTTAATGGCCTCATTACGAAGGAGTTTGGGCAATCAAAAACCTCCATTGTATCCTTTTGGCTCTGCTTCTTGTGGAAACATAGGAGGCATGGGGGCTTAATACCTTCGCTCATAAGCAGAGAAACTGACTTCGCAGTAATAGGAGGAAGGCAGGTATAGAGGAAGACCGTCAAGATGATGGTGTTGGCGAAATTCACTAAGTTATAACGGTCCAGTGACCATTTCTTGTCAATATGGGTTCGATCCAACCAGGTGTAAAGGGACCCCAAGGCGATGGCAGCCAGAAGTAGCTGAAACCCTCTAGCTAAACGAACAGAAATATTTATCAGGTCCCTCCTGGGCTGATCGTTGGGTTTTCCAGTAAGAAAGAAGCATGAAAGTAGTACAAGTATGTGGGCTGGTAGTTCCAGGGAGGTACCTCTACCGTGGCTCGCTACATCATTGACATCCTTCGGCGTCGAAGCTTTGAAAAAATAATTGATTAGAAGGGTAAATGTGGCTTTGTTTGAAATACCAGTGCAACGATGGAAAATTCGGTCCAACTCAGCTCTATCAGTAGCCTCTTCGGCATACAGAGCCTCATCATGATAAGTAAGCTCACCCATAGGTTCAAACCCAAGGAGTTCATAGACGCCCTCCAATGTAACAGTAAACTCCCCCCACGCAGCGAAGAAAGTATAGGTTGTGATGTTCCATCAGGAGACTAAAACTTGTAAAGCCACGTTGTGCTTTGAGAGGGTGAACTCTCCGAACCAAAATGCACGATGAAGCCCAACTTTGGCAAGATCAGTGGCGTAGGAACTCTTCATATGTGTATGATAGGCACAGAAGTGAGCTGGGGACCCTTCGGGTGCTTCGAAGTCAATTTGGGAATAGGGGAAGTCGCCACGGTCCAAGCAGAAATGTAGAGTCCCCTCTGGGGGTAGATAACCCCACTTTGATGAAACCACTTCCTCATCACCCAACAGTAATGGGTCGAAATTCGAGGAGAAATGGCAGGTCTTTTATGCCTCAGAAAACTTATCATCTTTGTCAAAGATAGGCGCCCGACAGTAGAAACTTAGTTGTTCTTGACGAGTAGTAACCAGGGCAGCACCGCTAAGGGCGGTGGCAGCACTAGTAGCGACAGAGGGGGAACCTGGATGGGTAGTGGAGGCAACCTTGGATGCACTTGGAGAAGCCATGGTAGAGTATTGATGAATGATATATCTGGGCAATAAGGGCTAAGAACAGGGAGGAGCACAACCGTCGGTGGTGGTGAAAAAGATGAGAGAAGGAGGAGGATGAGTAAAGAATGGGGCAATAATGGTGGTTGCACAGAATTCACAAAAAAGATCTCTCTCTGAGGAAATATGAAAGCTTGAAGAAGAAGAAGAAGAAGAAGAAGAAGAAGAAGAAGAAGAAGAAGAAGAAGAAGAAGAAGAAGAAGAAGAAGAAGAAGAAGAAGAAGAAGAGAAAGTTTTAAAATAAAGAGACGTTTGAAACTTTTAAACCCTTTTAAGAACCTGTCGTTTGAGGTCCCCACCCTCGCACGTGTCAAGTTTCCTATAATCATTTCAAAAGCACATGTGGCACTTCGGGAAGTGTTTTGACAGCTGAAAAGACAGCGTTATGTCTAATACGAAGTGATGTCTGAGGAATAGAAAGGGTTTCCTTCCTAACCAAGTTTATGGTTTGGCGCCAAAATGGTGTCAGACTTATCCATTAACACCTAACGAAAAATATGTCCCAACAGTTCAAAAATCTACGATGTCCCCTCGCCACAGGACCAAACATTGTTTAAATTGTGACTCAGTTACATCGGGGAGAATTTCACTTACTAGGAGTACAAACGAGTATTTGAGATAGTTAGTAGGCCTATCGGGAGAATTCCAAATAGTAAAGCTAGAACGTTTGAGGCTCAGTATGAGGAAAAAGTGACGATGTCCCTTCGCCCAAGCCCCAATAAGTTATGGCGCTTCGGCTCGAGTACAACGAGGAGAATTTTATTTTTTCCCAGGAGATTATAACACTGCGGTTCTAACGAGGGAAGGAAGGTCAGAATTTTTTCATGCAGAGAAGGGTCATTGGATTGGGAAGTTTCGTGCAGACATTTCTTATTCTAACAAATCTTTCCACGAAGGGGCAAATGTAGAGGGGGCATGAAGGTAGTCCTGATATTAGGGATAATTCCTTAATTGGCAAAAGTGTTCGAGATTAAGCAACCAAAACAGCTCAATCATGGCAACTAAGCAAGGCAACTTGGCGTGGAAACTCATACTTTAGCTTGTTGTGTTAGTTACATTGTATTTCTTTTTATGTTGGTTGTAAGCTATAACGGTTGTAATCATATAACGGGAATAATAATGAGTTTTAGTGTGAGGTCAAATGGTACTCGCGAGAGACCAAGCTTGGCAGGCCTGGGAGAGCTTTCATGCCCTATCGAATGACCTCGTCTTGGGAACTTTATAGGGACTTAGTTTGGAAGATTGAGAAGTGAGGCACCGTTGCGGCTTGTCCTAACCATCTTAGATACACCGGGTAAAACATCGAAGGGCCCTGGCCATGGAACCCCGGGCGAAGCATCCTGGAGTTCCATCGTGCATTGATTTGTGAACAAAACATCCCTCTAATTAAATGTCACATCTACTTTAGGTGATGTCAGTAGCCAACTAAACAATGCCAAACATGTACTTAAGTAAACCACCGTGGTATTTGGGGCTGTCAGGCAGTTGGTGATCCACTTCTACGACAACAGCCCCCTGACACACAGTGGTTAGGCAAAAGGCATGTCTTGGCATTTAATTTTTATGACGTGGAGACAACTAGTGTATCAGGCATTTAATGTTGTGACATAAAGTGCGAGGGATGTCTTTCATAGTCTTTAACGACTAAGTTGCCTCGGGGTGGTGTGGGGGGCTATTTAAGGACCCCAACCACCTCTAAGGATAGGATGATCTTTTGAGAGTTTAGTTTTTATTGCTAGAGAGAATACACATCAGAGAGAGTTATTACAAACGAGAGGGTTTACTCACTCATCGTTGTAATTTATTACGAAGCTTTTAATACTTGACAGAGATTCTTGAGGTTTCTTGGTGTGTTTCTACCTGCCTACCAAGGTGTATCTAGGGTGCTTATTTCCCTCTCCCTCTAGCTAAGTTACTTCTAAGTTCCACTACCACTTTTGGAGTTATACACGAGAGATTTATGAGTTTAAACTGAGCTTATCTTCATTAAGTTTGTGTTTGCATGCCCTATCATTAATCCAAAGCTTTTTCCAATTATCTTATCATTACCATACTCAAATAGGGGTTACACCTCCATCTATAATCTAAAGTACCCTCTTACACAAACCAATGGCGCAAACAAGATCTCTATAACATAAGCTATGTAAAATCGGATCTTTTAAACACTAAGGATGATTTTAGACTTTGAAATCCTTAGAAAATATGTGCAAAAAAATAAAACTGTACTAAACTGTATTTTGGTTTTGCACACCTCAAAATTCTTAGAGAAAACGGCCTTAAATAAAAAGGTTAATTCGGCAGGTCATTCTAACGAGATACAGATGTCGTTCTAACAACAATGAGATGTCGTTCGAACAGCATCACATGTCATTTGAAGTTTATAAACACGAGGAGAGAATTCATATAACTCTAAACAATACTTATCTCAGAATTAACGAAGTTAAAACCTTTTAAATCATTTTTTGACCATGTAAAATCATTTATAAACAAAAGATCACCCTTAAAACATGTTTCGAGTCCTATAACAATTATGTGTTCATAGCTGAGAGTATCTCAAAATGCAATGTGATATGAAGACATGAAATGAGCACCAATAAACATGGCATGATATATCTTTGAAGCATGGACGTTATGCCTTCAACAAAAATACATCATAGACTATGTGGGAATCATAGTAAGATAAAAATCTATCTATGACTCAAACAAGTTTTATTTCGTAAATAAGTCAATTACATACAAAGTAACTAATAGAAAATTTTTCCCTCACATCACAATTTATCTTAGCAGACTGGGTGGACATCCAATTCGTACATGAGATTACATCAAAGACTTCCATTTCTAAGGGAATTATTTTGACTCTAATCATTGATCTCTTATCTCTATGGAAAGTTCACAATATATGATTGCGTCCTCTAAACAAATTCCTATTGGGGTGGCAATCATTAATGGAGGGTTCAAGATCTAAGGCCTTATCTTTATCTTTCGTGCAAAGTTAGTGGATAAAAAAGAGTGTGTGGCACTGGAATCACAAACAGTGTATCGTCAATAAAAATGGTACATGATGTCACTTCTTTGGTCTTCCTTGGCATATAGGCCAAAGACTCTGGCTGGAGTTCGCAGCTTCTCTGCATCTTTCTTTGGTCGTCTTATAATATCTTGTGATTTTGGATCGTAGAATAATTTTATATAGTTTGAAAACCAGAAAATAATTTTTATTAGACTTAATTATTTTTAGCATTTTAAAAATGTTTCTTTTCATATAAAAAAAGATTTTAATTTGTTTTGAATTTTGGGAAAATTGGGAATTTTACTAATTCTTTTAATTTTTGGCCGAACTGGGCTACTCCCAGGTGCCGAATCGATTCAGCCGAAAGGGTGAAGCAATTCTCACCAAGGTCATGGATGCAAGAAGGCCTATTTGTGTATGTTTGTGTATGTCTTGGACTCTTTGTTTTTCTCTTTTTAAAAAGGCTCGTGGTTTATATTTTTTTAACACTTTAAATACCTCTCTAAAACCACTAGATTCTCATGTTTTCTTCTCTTTCTTCTACAATTCCTAAATCTCTATTAGAACAAAGCTTCAACTCAATTTTTGAAGACTCAAATCAAGTTTTCCCAAGATCAACCAAGAACATGATTTTGTTATTTTCACTAAACGATCTCAACCATGTAATCGGATTTTCAAAATGACTTATTTTCAGGAATGAATATCCCTATTGTTATTATATGTTTTAAATGTTGCCTAAATCGTAGTTAATCATGTTTTCTTAAAAATAATTAGAAAGATTAATTAGGGAAAGTGAGACAAATTTGGGACTATTTTTATTAAATCTAAGAATATGATTTAAGACATTAAAAATGGCATGCTTAGATTACTTGTATTCGGTTATCATGGATTATTGGGACGAATCGTATAAAAAAGTAATATTTGTAATTCAAATAATGTTTTTGACTCGTAAGAATACGATATTAATGATTGTGATGTTGAGTGAGGTTATCGGTTGTTAAACATTATTATTATGCTTGTTGGGTTAGATTATATGTTGAATTGAGAAAATAACAATTGTATTGGAATTATCGAAATTGACAACCTGTGTAACTATTTTATATAACTTGGTTAATAAATGATTAAATCAATGTAAGTTGAATGGAATTGGATTCGTATGATAAATTAAGAAGTCGTAGTGTTAAATTAAAAATATGATTTAGGTAGAGATTGTTCGTGTTAATAATTGGACATTTTGGGAATGTTGGGATTTTGGGAGTAGTTATACTTTCTTTCTTACTAGTAGGTTGCATACGAGGTATGGGACTAGTAGGTAAACTTTAGTGTTCCGGGCACTTGATAGTTATGGAACTATAAGGTAAACTTTATTGTCATTGTTACTTTATAGATTTGGGAGCAGTAAGTGCGCATTTGTACTATTGGGTATTTATCCTAGGTGGGGCTACGTAGTATGCCATTACATTATTCCTTTTTCCTAGGTACGAGACTAGGTGATGATTTTTGGTAGGTATTCTTCCTGGGTGATGGACTAGGTAAAACTTATCATTTGGGGATCTATAGGTATGGGACTAGGTTTGATTTTTGTGGTTATGCTCGATTTATGGGTGGGACTAATTGAAAATTTAAATAATTTGACCAAGAAATTATAATTAATGCCAAAGATAATAAGCGGATATTATAATAGATTTGCGTCACGAGTATGTGTATGACTAATGAAATTGGGTTGACTGACTATAGTGACGTGGGTGTGTGTACCCGTCACAAGTATGTGCAAGGCCAATGAAACGGGGCAAACTGGCTATAGTGGTGTGTTGTGAGTGGAACCTCAAGAGTATGTGTAGTGATAACAAAAGTAAGCAAACTGGATATAGTGAGGGGTATGGGTGTAGTGTATTGTAATTGTTAGCACGCCAGGAGTTGTACAAAACTGATGGAAAGGTAAACTGGTTATACTGGTGTCGCATTAATAAGATGGGTTGTATTAATTAAGTTAAATGTTTAAGATATAATTCACTGTTGAAATAAACATAATTATATTTGGGTAGTGAGGTGACTTAGTGTATATGGGTAGTTAGCATTGTTCCACTTTACTCGCTTATTATCAAATTAATTCTTATTATATGTGAGATTTATCTCGTATGATGCTTATTTCTGGATTCTCAAATCTATTTGGGAGGAGTAACTAGAATTAATGTGGTGGGCTTTGACCCATTGCATTAACTAACATTTCAGGTTTATTTGTTGGAGTAGTTTGTAGGATTTATTAGAGATTTTTGGAGTTTTTAGATGGAGTTACCTTTTATTTCTTTCATAATTTTGTTTTTCCTTTCTGGTCGCACTTATTCTGAGACAACCATTTATTGATTTTTAGTGGTCCATTCGACTCCATGGTTGTTTACGGTTTTCAGATTGAGATTTGTAGCAGGATTATTCATTTGAGTATTATTATCATTTGGAGTTGAGATTAGCATGGCGATGAATTTTTTTGTGCTTGATGTTTCTATTAGTTGGATTATTTCCAATTATATCTTGTGAAAAAAGATTTTAGCGTCTCATATTTCTGTCACATTCTTAGAATGGTATTTAATTTTAATGCCCGACATAGATTGGTAGTGGGGCCTGGCCACCTCTATGCCGAAATATACAGGGGTATTTCATATAGTATCAGAGCATGGTCCTAGGTCTTAAGGGTTTTGAGTTTATTATAGCTTCTGCATTATTGAGCTTTTATTACTTTTGTTAATTTGTACTCTCTAGGTTTTGGGTAAAGCATATGTGTTAGTCTTGTATTTTGGAGATATGGATTCTTTGTTAGAACCGTTTTGGGAGGTAGAGACCTTGATTTGAGGAATGATTAATGTTAATTTTAAGGATGAGATTTGAGGTTAAACCATTTAGGAACTTTGATTTATGTGATGGCATTAGAGATAGAGCTAGTAATGATTAATGGGACGACGTTGTACGCCTTTATTTGATAGACACGATATATAGTTAGTCTTCTTGTGGAGTAGTTGCGCGGGTGTATGGGAGCCCCATTGTGACACTCAATGAGTAGGCATATGTGAGCCTTATTTAATTTGTGTGGGTTTACGTTATGATGTTTACACTTTGTTGAATTTTGAGGATGAAATTCTTGTGTTAGTGGGGAAGAATGTTACACCCCGTGATTTTGGACCATAGGATAATTTTATATAATTTGAAAATCAAAAAATAATTTTTATTGGATTTAATTATTTTTAGCATTTTAAATTTTTTAGTATTGATATAAAAATAATAAGGTTTTCATTAGTGTTAATGCAAAAAACTAGAGTATACCTAATTGATTGATCGTAAATAAATATTCAGAGACAAATAAGATAAAGAGAATTTTTTAAGTGGTTCGGCTTAAAAGAAAAGCCTATATCCACTGTTATGTATTGACTGCCTCGATTTGTTTTTCGATCCTTTCCACTGAGGGTGATACAATGTATTTATAGCCCAAGAGGGGTACTGATATTTCTCGTGTGAAAGGATTGAAAAACAACATTAATACTAAAAGCTTTTTGTTTACTAGATTAATAACAAATAGTTATAAGTTGAGCAAACTCCGAACAAACGTTTTGGGCAAAACTCTTTTTCGAAAAACACAAGATGTGTTGTGAAATATTTTTATGAGTTTATGGATTAAATTCGGTAGTTGATTACCTTGAGTTTAATTTTTAATAACATCTACTATCTCTACCATGCAGTACTAATCACAATAACAATTAAGAACATTCACAGAAATAAACACAGGAATTTTAACATGGTAAAACCCTTAAATAAGGGAAACATCCACAGTGCCCTCTACAGCACAAAACAAAAATTCACTAGAATAAAATCAGGTTACAACACACAAGCAAACCACAAAGATCCTAACCTAAGTTCAGAATGTACCTACACGAGATTCTCCACTCCAAAAGGTATTTTGACTTGGAACTTGATCCTTTCTTTCTTCTTCTTTGTCTTTTCCTTGATATCCTTCTCTTTGAATTAAATTTCCAGTAACTCTTTCAAGTACACGATTCTCAAATAGAACCATAATCTAAGTGTTCGTGTGATGTAGTGTTTATGATGTATGAGTACATGCAAACATGCAACGCACCCTCTCAAGATTTATACAAACTTTCCTAATAAATTACAAACCGTTCTAATATGAAAGTTATTTCTGAATCTTGATTTTTCAAGCAAAGATTCTTGACCTTTTATATAACCACAGATCTCAAGGATACCTTTCTCAGAAGACGGTTCAAGGTCTTATACAATTTCTGGATTTTGAAAATATTTTTGAAACTTTAAACCTCCAATTGCAGATCCAACTAGACTAGAAGTCTACTTTAACAAATCAGTTATAGACTTAACATGCAAGTACTAGTTCAACAAGTTTTAATCTAAAACTTTATATTTTTAAAATTTGAATGCTTTTAAAACTTTAGCACAAGTTCGTGTGTTCCTGTTATTTTTGTACACTAGTATTTCATAAAATATGAAATGAAAACTTGGAAACATACACGACTCACTAGATCTGAAACTTTCTTTTTGAAACTAGAAATTTTATTTCAAAACTTATTAAAACAGTTTAGATCTAAGAAATCATATTTAAAAAAAATAAAAAATATAAGTGAGATATTCTCTTTTAGAAAGACTCAGTTTCAATAGTGAAACTTAAATCTTCCTTAGAGATGAGTTGTAGAGAGAATCAACGTATTTGAAGAGGTCTTAAAACGAAGAACACAAAACAAACTACACAGAAATTCTATTTAGATCTAACTCTTAAAAGGTGGGTTTTCTGATGTAAGGACTTCTAGGTTTTGGTGTTTGGTTAGGGACAAACCTCACTAGGGGTTGGATCCTACGAAGAAACTAAGGTTTCCCTATCTTTCTTTTCTCTCTTCTCCCTTATCTATCTTCTTTATCTTCTTTCTACTTGATATGCCCCAAGTGTAACCTCGGCCAAGAGACACCAACCTCGGCCGATATTATGGCCGACCCTGGATAAGCCATGGGCCCACGATATCAGCCCTCGGCCTTAGTAAGGTCGGCCCAGGCCGACACTTCCACCTACATTTCCAATGGACACTACGTGCATCACAGGCATCAACAGCACTCTCATATACCTGGGTATGGAAACCTCGGCCGAGTGTAGGCCGAGGTGACAAGAAGCCTTGGTAATCTTCAACATGGAATCAGTCCGACTTCGGCTGGGGCCGACCCCAGCATAATGTCTCGGCTGAGATCAGGCCGAGACTCCCTATGGCACATCTCGGAAGACGTTTATCGAACCTTTACAGCTCAGTCTCTCCCAGGCCGAGGTCATGCACTAATATGGAAGCCGAGCATCTGTTGACATTTGGATAAGGACACATGGGCACAAATCAGTTGTAACAAGATTATTCCCCACACGTGGGGAGAATATTTCATCATCATTCCTTACATGTGACAGTGACAGATGGCACTCCCACATTTGTGAGGTTACCACACACATGCTCATTGCATGCATGGGGGGTACATTACACCCCCTAGGTACTATATATAGGGATCATCCCCTACCTTGCAAAAGGATCCCAGATATTAAACCCTAGCAAAAACTGTCTAGATATACAGTAGAGAGAGAAAGCTTGAGAGGTTATATCCATGGACATTAGTGCCATCATTAAGTGATATTACTCACACACACTCACAGAGGACGTAGGCCAAATTGGCTGAACCACTTATATACCGGTGCCCTCTCCTCTTATCCTCACATCATTTTCTTATCTCTTTATATAGCTGTGCTGCCATTGTTATTCTTATATTGAGATTGAAAACACCTTACCTGGTAGTGCTAATTCCAGCATCATCATTTTGGCGCCGTCTGTGGGAACGAGAAGCTATCTCTTCCTCTTCTTCAGCTTAACCTCACCGGAGACTCTGGTGGTGAACCAGGAACCACCCCTTGCGTGGAACTGTTTCACCATTGAAAGAGGTCCTTTAAGGTATTAAGCTCACTTGCTGCTCAAGCTCTTTATTGTTAACACATGGCACCAGAGTTACCACCGCCTCTTCCGCCGCCCGGAGGTGGAGGGCCTAGTTCCAGTCAGGTGCCCCCTGAGTCCGAAATGGCGGAGGTAGCAGCAGCCTTGAAATCTTTAGCTGCAACACAACAAGCCATGAAGGAGCAATTTTCTCAGCTCAGTCAAACTATGATGAGGCCACCTGGAGTCTCACTGGATATGATCACTCCGGCGGCAGTTCAACCTCATCCTGACGTCAGGGGACCACCCCAGGTGCCAATGAAGGACCAGCCTGCACCCCAGTGGAGGAGGGATGTTGCGCCTGGGGAGGCAGGGAAATCCTTGCCCGGAGGACATGTATGATGACCTAGAAGCTGAAGAAGCCCCGAAAGATTACTGGGAGACGTATGAGGTGTCAAATGACACTATACGACCTCTTAGGCAGAGTCAAGGATGTGTCGTCCCAAGAAGAGAAGAGGCCCAACAAAGAGGGTCGGCCTTTGACAGGTTGAGCATAGGGTCGGCCTTCGAGAGGCTGGGCCTGGTGAATGACCTAAGATAGAGGCTATCGAGGTCGAGGAGCGCAGCAGGCTCTCAGAGAGGGGGTAGGCAAGGTTGGCCAGACCAAGGCCGACCCTGTGAAAGAAGAGGCCGAGAACAGGAAGAGGTCAACAGCCAACGTGTCGCGGTTGGGGAACCCTCTGTCCATCGCAGGGAGGTGGCAGGGGATAACCTCGGCCAAGTTGATGACAGAAGACCCTGGAATGATTCTATCCAACTCCTTGAGGAGAAGATAGGAGACCTCATTAAAAGAAGGTACCCATTACAAAGGGGTTACTCTGAGGGCTCCCCATTTGTGGCTAGCATATTGGGGTTCCCAACCCCAGCCAAGTTCAAGCCTCCTACAGTGACTCCCAAGTATGATGGCAGCACTAACCCTGTACACCATATCGAGATGTATCAGTCGGCAGCAGACATTTACTCGATACCCGATGAGATGAAGTGTAGGGCCTTCTCAAGGACCTTGACAGGGGAAGCTCATAGTTGGTTCACCTCCCTTCCAAAGAACTCAATTGAGAACTTCAAAGGCTTGGCTGAGTAGTTCATCCACAACTTCTTCTTTGGGGTAAGACCCCAAAAGAAGACTACCCACCTGCTGTATGTCAAACAGGCCAAGGGTGAGAGCCTAAGAGACTACATAGCAAGATTCAACAAAGAGAAATTGGAGGTTGAAGATTATGAAGAGAGCATAGCCATGACCGCCCTTATAGGAGGCCTCCAGAAGGGGAAGTTATTGTGGAAACTGGAGGAAGACCCCCCTAGGTCCATGGCGGAGCTGCTGGCAACCGCAGGGAAAGTGATGAATGCGGAAGAGGCAATGGCCGCCAAGTATGAGGAGGAGAATCGCGGTAGCACAGAAAAGTCCCAAGGCAAGAAAGAGGGGAAGAAGAGGTCAGGAGATGACAAGTTCGCTCATTACACTCCTCTGACTGTGAGCTGTGAGCACATCCTCAATGAGATTAAGACTGACCGGACTCTGAGGTGGCCAGAGAAACTGAAAGCCCCGCCACATAAGAGGAATAAAAACCTATGGTGTGAGTTCCATTAGGATCATGTCCATGTCACAGATAAATGTTTCGCTTTAAAGGATGAGATTGAGAAGATGCTAAAATCTGGAAAGCTGAGGAAGTATGTGGACGGTAAGGCTCCAAAGGGTGGAAGAGATGACCCTAAGAAAAGAAAAGATGACAGATGCCGTGGAAATATCCCAGCCAGAAGGGATGATTATTCAGAAGGAGATGATGAAGACGACCCGAATCTTCCACCAAAGGATGACAACACCCCGGTGAAGAGGGTCGGTATGATCTCCTTTGGTGTTAGCACCATATGTGAGGGGGTTGCAGAAGGTGGCTCTGAGGTAGCCGACAGGAAGGCTCGTGTAGCAGAGGCCAGGTCATTGGACAAGATCGAAGTTGTGAATCTAACGTCTTCTGATGCAGTACAGAAGAGGAAGAAGGTAGACATGGACACCCTCGTAGTGGGGTTCTCCAGACTCGACTTCAAGGGCATCTTAGCCCCCCATGATGACCCTTTGGTCATAACAACAAGGGTGCATGGGTGTGAGGTACGGAGGATCCTCATAGATGGGGGAAGCTCAGCAGACGTGATGTTCTGACCTTGCTTCAAGAGCGGTCTTAGCAGGGCAAGGCTGGTGCCCTATCATCACCCATTGATAGGCTTCAGTGGCGAAAAGGTCCACCCATTGGGCATGTATGAGATGGATGTACGGATGGGGGATGAGTGGCCTAGGAGGCTGACCAAGAAGATAAACTTTTTCGTTACGGATGAAATGTCTTCTCGGCCTACAACCTCATCATAGGAAGGGTGGCCCTTAAAGAGTTTGAAGCTGTGCCGTCGACGATCCATCAGATGCTAAAATTCCCGACTCCTTATGGAGTAGGGGAAGTGCAAGGGGACCAAACCACGGCGCGAGAGTGTTACTTCAACTCGGCCGAAGAGAGAGAAGCCCATAAGAGAGAAACCACCACTTACAGCATTGACACTCTTGACCCAAGAGACGAAACAAAATTGAAGAAGGGTGAGGCCGCGGAAGAGGTAGAATCCATCGTCCTCAATGAGGAAGAGCCGGAAAAAACCGTCCAGGTCGGTAAGGCCCAAGAACCAGGAATCAAGTAAGAGCTGATAAACTTCCTCAGGAGGAGACAGAGTGTCTTCGCATGGAGTCACGCAGACATGCCTGGCATCGACCCTGAGGTCATGAGCCACAAGCTCAATGTGGACAGACATGCCAATCCAATCAAGCAGAGACGAAGAGTCTACTCCCGGGATAAGTACGACGTCATCCGGGAAGAGGTAAAAAAGTTGGAAGAGGCCGAGTTCATAAGAGAGGTTACCTATCCGGAGTGGCTCTCAAATGCAGTCATCGTGCCTAAGGACAATGGGAAGTGGCGAATGTGTGTAGATTTCACTGACCTGAACAGGTCTTGCCCGAAAGACAGCTATCCCTTACCTAGGATAGACCAGATGGTGGACGCAATGGCAGGGAACGAGCTCATGAGCTTCATGGACGCTTATTCAGGCCACAACCAAATCTTCATGGATGCTAAAGACTCTGAGAAGAAAGCCTTCATTACTGACAAAGGGACGTACTGCTACAAGGTGATGCCCTTCGATCTGAAGAATGCGGGGGAAACGTATCAACGTCTTGTCAATAAGATGTTCGAAGAGCAAATAGGTAAGACCATGGAGGTATATGTAGACGATATGCTAAGGAAGAGCCTGAAAGCATGTACTCACGTAGAGGACCTTGAGAAGACCTTCGATGTAATGGACTCGTACAGAATGAAACTCAACCCGGCAAAGTGTGTCTTCGGGGTAGGAGCTGGGAAGTTCCTGTGATTCATCGTTAAGCAGAGGGGGATTGAAGCGAACCCTGAGAAAATTAAGGCATTGCTCGACATGAAGACTCCTAAGAGTATCAAGGATGCCCAGAGACTCACGGGAAGAGTGGCTGCCCTTAACAGGTTTGTTTCTAGGGCAACGGACAAGTGTCTTCCATTCTTTAAAGTTCTAAGAAAGGCCTTCCAATGGAACGAAGAGTGTGAAAAAGCCTTCAACCAACTCAAGTCCTACTTAGGGTTTCCCTTATTGCTGTCTCGGCCGATCACGGGGGAAAGGCTATTTGTGTATCTGGTAGTCTCTGAATCAGCCATCAGCGCGGCTATCATACGGGAAGAGGATGGGGTCTAGAGGCCTGTGTACTTTAACAGTAAGGCCCTTTAAGGGTCTGAACAAAATTATCCCCGAATGGAGAAGTTGGCTTATGCCCTAATACATGCCTCAAGGAAAATAAAGCCTTACTTCGAAGCTCACTCCATGGTAGTCCTCACTGACTCCCCACTAAGACAGGTTCTGCACAAACCTGAGAAGTCCAGAAGATTGATGACCTGGGCCATCGAACTAGGAGAATATGATCTTACCTACCAGCCTAGGACGGCCATCAAGGGGCAGGCCCTCGCAGACTTTGTCGCAGAATTCACCTGGGAAGAGGCCGGTAGAAGTTTGGAAGAGGCCGAGACAGTGAAAGGCTTAGATGACGGCGAAGAGACGAACCGTAGTGTCTTCCAAGATTCGGAAGAGACGAACCGTGGTGTCGTCTGAGATTCGAAAGAGACGAATTGTACTGTCTTCCGAGATTCGGAAGAGACGGCACCAAACATCTTCCGAGATCTGGAAGAGGTCATCTCAGGCAAAACCCGGAGCGGAATAGAAGAGAACGAAGAGGATCGATACCTCTTCAAGAAGGGGGTTATGAGAGAAGGGGTCTTCTCATCAGATACAGACGTCTGGAGCCTCTTCGTTGATGGCTCTTCCTGTGACAGTGGAAGCGGGGAGGGACTAATACTCTCGGCTCCAAATGGTGCCAACATTGAATACGCCTTGAGATTCAACTTCCAGGCCTCAAACAATGAGTCCGAGTATGAGGCCATGATAGCAGGTCTCTTATTGGCAACAACTCTTCGAGTAAAGCGACTCCTACTCCATAGCGACTCAAGGTTGGTTGTCAATCAAGTATTGGGGGTATAAGAGGCCAAAGATGAAAGGATGGCCAAGTACTTGAAGAAGGTAAGGAGGTTATTAGAATATTTTGAAGAGGCAAAACTGAAGAGAGTGCCTCGACTGGGCAACAATCACGCTGATGCTTTGGCAAGGCTGGCCTCAGCAGTAAAGACAGATATGGGAAGGACCATTCCAATCGAGGTCTTGGGAAAGGCAACGATCGAGGAGGACGAGGTATGTAACCCTTGTCACAATGTGAACCTAGGAGACTCATGGATCGACCCGCTCGTCAGATACCTAAGAGAGGGAGAGCTGCCTGAGTCCAAGCTAGAAAGGAGAAAGTTGAGGTACAGGGCTGCCAAGTTCTCAATGATAGGAGATGTCTTGTATAAAAAGGGGTTTATATTGCCTCTACTCAGATGTGTGCATCCCATGGAAGTACCCCGGGTCTTACAGGAGGTTCATGAGGGTTCTTGCTCTAGCCACATGGGGGAAGGCCCTTAGCCAAGAGGATCATCACTCAGGGATACTGGTGGCCTACCTTGTCTAAGGACGCTGCAGACTATGTGAAGAGGTGCGACAAATGTCAAAGGTTCGCCACTATCCCTCATCAACCCCATCAGCCTATGATGTCAATCTCTTCTCTATGGCCATTTGCGGTATGGGGAGTCGACTTGGTAGGACCTTTGCCAAGACCTGTCAATAACTATAGATTCTTGATAGTTGCTATTGACTACTTTTCAAAGTGGGTGGAGGAAGAACCGATGATATTAATTACAGAGCAGAAGACCTTCCAGTTCATTTGGAGGAACATCATATGCTGATATGGCCTCCCAAACACTCTCATCTTGGATAATGGGACCCAGTTCAAGAACTCCTCCTTAGAAAAGTATTGCCTAAGAGTGGGGATTAAACAGTTCTTCTCATCTCCTGGTCGACCTCAGGCAAATGGCCAGACCGAGGTCATAAACAGAACCATCTTGGACGGGATCAAGAAAAGGTTAGAAGATGCGAAGGGGAGATGGACAGAAGAGGTCTACGCTGTGTTATGGGACTACAGAACCACGGCAAGGACACCAACAGGAGAAACCCCATTCATGCTGGCACATGGCTCAGAGGCCGTCATACCAATGGAAGTAGGACTGCCAACTCATCGGATTCAGACCTATGACCCAGACAGCAATGGGGAAGAGAGGAGGCTAGACCTGGATCTTATCGAAGAAAGAAGAGAAGACGCAGAGGTCAGAAAAGCATCCTACCAGCAGCGGGCAGCGAAATTCTACAACCAAAGGGTGAAGTCAAGACCCATCGCAGTGGGAGACCTAGTGCTAAAGAAGACCCTACAAAAGGCAAATAAGCTACACCTAAACTGGCATGGCCCCTACAAAGTAACAGAAAAGGTTGTGCCTGGCACTTACAGGCTAGAAAACCTATAAGGAGAACCTTTCACCAACCCATGGAATGCTGACCACCTAAAGAGATATTACATATGATGTTGCGTAGAAGTTTATGTAAATGTACTATATTACTGAGAAGAGGTTATTAATAAAGATCAGCTTCCATAACAGTTCTTGCTTCATTCTTAGACCAGAGATGTATTATGGGGATAACATCTTAGGTGATGACCTCAGACCTTCATAACATCACTCAGTGGTGACGAGGTCTGAGCTCAAACACCTTAGCAGATGACCTCAGACTCTTAACATCATTAATTTGGTGAAATTAATTATGAGGATAACGTCTTAGGTGACGACCTATGACCTTCATAACATCACTCAGTGGTGACGAGGTCTGAGCTCAGACACCTTAGCAGATGACCTCAGACTCTTAACATCATTAATTTGGTGAAATTAATTATGAGGATAACGTCTTAGGTGATGACCTCAGACCTTCATAACATCACTCGGTGGTGACGAGGTCTGAGCTCAGACACCTTAGCAGATGACCTCAGACCCTTAACATCATTAATTTGGTAAAATTAATTATGAGGAGAACGTCTTAGGTGACGACCTCAGACCTTCATAACATCACTCGGTGGTGACGAGGTCTGAGCTCAGACACCTTAGCAGATGACCTCAGACCCTTAACATCATTAATTTGGTGAAATTAATTATGAGGATAACGTCTTAGGTGACGACCTCAGAGCCTAATTACAATTCAGTGGTGAAGAGACCTGAGGTCATAATTATTGACTGAGTATATAAACAAGACATCACTACAACAAAATAATAGAAGAGATTACGTGACATTCAGTAAAGGGAAGAGATCATATAGCATTCAGAGGCATTGTTACAAATATTCCTTGAATACAAAATACCATGGTGTTACAAGTTACGAGTTACAAACTACAAATTATTTGTTACAAGTTTCAAATCCTAAAGGTTGGGGGGGAACATTAATAGCCTCGGCCTGATTGGCTTGCTCAGCATTAGTAACCTCGGCCACGTCATTATTATGGTCTTCCCCTACGACCTCGGCCCCTCCTAGAGTTGCAGTCTCAGCTGGGGCAGCAGCCTCGTCCTCCACCTCTTGAAGCAGCTGAGCAAACTGAGGGTCAGCAAAATCGAGACCCACAAAGTCAGAGGCCTTTAGAGCACCGACCTCCCTCTCTCTGACTTCAGCCCATTTGGTAGTGGCCTTGATACCTCTTTCAATATATTCAAAGCCAAAACCCATGAATTCGTCCGAGCCTTTGTAGTCAGAAATTATTTTGTCCGAGGAATCTTCGAGGGAAGCCTTGAAAGTCGAGCTGACCTTCTGCTGCAGAACGTCATCTTTGGCCTTCAGGGATTTGGCGTGGTCTTTGACAAGTAGAGAAATGTCTTTCTCCAACCCCTTAACCTTATTTTCAGAGTTCTGCAGCTCTGATTTTAGACGGTCGACCTCAGCATTTAGGGCGCTTTGAACCCTCTTGACCTCTTGCCCCTTCTGGATGAGGGGAAATTTACTCAGAGCCCAGTTTGATAAGTGGTGCATAGCAGTCACTCCCTGCACATTTAATGAAGAGGGTAAGCTAGAGAAAAGTCAGATGTAGCACTTAAAAAACATTTCTGCTGGGACAAGTCATACCTGGATGGCTCTGTGAAGGACAAACTCAATCAGCAGGGGGGTGTCCATAGCCCTGTAAAAGCGCTTGTCAGCCTCGATAATTATAGAGCCGATGGAACCCACGGCCTGAATGCTATGGCCGACCACACTATCGGTTAACTTCAGCTGCTCCAGACGTGCCGTCAGGATGTCGGCCGAGGAGATTGGAATTGCAGCTTTAGAGGCCTTTTGTCTCATGGTCGGCCTCTGATCCTCAGAGCCATGGGGTTCTGGGGCCCTCTTCTTTGAGGCTTGAGATTTGGATGTAGAGGGAGCTGGGGGAGGAGCGTTCAGACCAGCTTTTTTGGCAAGTCTCGCTAAGCTCGGTGCAGCCATCTCCCATAGTTCGTCTGGAATGCCTTGTGGTCTCTCTACAAAAGTTAAAAGATATGGGTTAGAGATCAGATATGAATGAGTTCAGAGGTTAAACTTAAAAGAAAAATCCTTACCAAAGTCAACAAGGGGACTTCCACCTAGGCCCGTCCCAGAGAGATACTGGGGGGTCAGCAAATGTTCGAACTTAACAAAAAGACCATGTGCCCCTTGGTCTTGCAGGGCCTTCACCTTCTGGATATTCTGAAGACTTAGTCCAGGGTCAGCCCTGGAAGACATGGAGACCTTACCCCATTTGAGGGGTATCCTCGGCTCAAGTGTGGAAGAGGTAACGCATGGGCCAAATTCCCATGGTCCAGAGGCAAAAAAATAGCGGGGCTTCCAATTATGGTTTGAGGTCTGAGTCACCTGGAGCATTTTCTTCTCAGGCCTCCGAGCCACAAAATGATAGTAGCTCAGATGGTTTTTGGCCGAGGTTGGGACATAACAACCAACGAAGACCTGAACTGGGAGGTCAGAGTGGTGGACTACCCTCCACAGGATAATGGCCCCTATGATAACTCTCCAGGCATTGGGAGATAGCTGTGAGGGGGCCAAGTTGATATAAGAGAGAATGGATTTGATGATGGGATGAATGGGCAGGCGAAACCCTAACTTAAACATCTGCTCGTACAGGAAGATTTCTCCATCTCGGCCGTGATAGGCCCTCTCCTCCCTCAGAGGTCTCCTTAATTTTATGGAGGGACTAATGGAGTATAAATATCTGAAGCACAGAAGATCCACCTCAGTTACCGTGCTCTCGAACTCGGCCGCCTCAGAGACTTCCATATCCCTTTTAGCATCTTCATCATCATCAAGCTCAACGTCGGTCGGAGCAGATGTAGATGGGTTACTAGCAAATCTCTGAACGAACTCTGCCCCTGTGGCGGCCGACAGGGGGATGGCGTCAAGAATGGGTGGCACAGCCACACTCGGCTCAATAATTTCAACCTCTGAAGAAGAGGCTGAGGTGCTTGAGCCACTATGGGATGAAGCTCAGCTGGAGATCTCGGGCTGATCAGAGGCCTGTCCAGGCCGAGGTGTGAAATCCATGGCTTCCTGAAAAGAGTCCACAGACATGGGGTCTGAGGTAGAAGATTCAGACTCAGACATAGGTGTTGGATCAGCAGGAACCCCTGTCTGATAGAAGTTCTCTGGGGGGTCAGGATATATCACTCTCAGAGGTGGTGGAAACAAAGGTCTAATGGGAAACTCTTGTGACCTACGAGCTTCCTCCTGAGCTCTCTCTATTTGCCTAATCTTTTCTAGGGTCTTCTCTCTGAGAGAGGGGAAATCCTCAAGAAGCTGGTATAAAGGTCTGAGCATCAGAGGACGACCCTAAACTTGGGAATAACTCCTAAAACTACAAACAGGATTGACTTGTAAAATAAAGGAGTTTAAAGATCAAACCAAGAAGTTTAAAACGAATATTGTTCGCCTGAAAATATGGTGTTTGTCGGAAAACGATGAAACTCGCCGGAAAATGCAAACCAAAAGCGAAAAGCAGAGGAAATGAAAGGGAGAAAGTACCTGGAAATGGAACGATGAGGGAAAATGAAGAAAATTTGCGAAGAAACCACCAACATTGCCTCTGCAGTGGAGCCTTGATTCGAAGCGCTTTAGAGAGAGAAAATTGCAAGAACAAAGCGTGCACAGGAATGAAGTGAAAAAGGAGGGAAAAGGGTTTTGAAACCCTTAAATATGTGGGCACATTTCCCAAGGCCCATCATTGCCTTGGGAGCCCCAAAGGGCAGCTGACGGCACACGCATACCAAGTAAGCACGTTCTAGCATTGGACAGGTGTTAAGCAGGTATTGGCTTGGAACAGATAGGCCTCGGAGGTGTAGTAATCCCCTAGCCACTTTCTCTCGCATATGACTAAGGGCTGGGGGGTGATTGATATGCCCCAAGTGTAACCT
Source organism: Sambucus nigra (assembly GCA_949130495.1). Classification (NCBI taxonomy): domain Eukaryota; kingdom Viridiplantae; phylum Streptophyta; class Magnoliopsida; order Dipsacales; family Adoxaceae; genus Sambucus; species Sambucus nigra. The sequence goes on along the minus strand of OX422207.1, from coordinate 283,288,287 downwards.
CGGCCAAGAGACACCAACCTCGGCCGATATTATGGCCGGCCCTGGATAAGCCATGGGCCCACGATATCAGCCCTCGGCCTTAGTAAGGTCGGCCCAGGCCGACACTTCCACCTACATTTCCAATGGACACTATGCGCATCACAGGCATCAACAACACTCTCATATACCTGGGTATGGAAACCTCGGCCGAGTGTAGGCTGAGGTGACAAGAAGCCTTGGTAATCTTCAACATGGAATCAGTTCGACTTCGGCTGGGGCCGACCCCAGCATAATGTCTCAGCTGAGATCAGGCCGAGACTCCCTATGGCACATCTCGGAAGACGTTTATCAAACCTTTACAGCTCGGCCTCTCCCAGGCCGAGGTCATGCACCAATATGGCAGCCGAGCATCTGTTGACATTTGGATAAGGACACATGGGCACAAATCAGTTGTAACAAGATTATTCCCCACACGTGGGGAGAATATTTCATCATCATTACTTACATGTGACAGTGACAGATGGCACTCCCACATTGGTGAGGTTACCACACACATGCTCATTGCATGCATGAGGGGTACATTACACCCCCTAGGTACTATATATAGGGATCATCCCCTACCTTGCAAAAGGATCCCATATATTAAACCCTAGCAAAAACTCTCTAGATATACAGTAGAGAGAGAAAGCTTGAGAGGTTGTATCCATGGCCATTAGTGCCTTCATTCAGTGATATTACTCACACACACTCACAGTGGATGTAGGCCAAATTGGCTGAACCACTTATATACCGGTGTCCTCTCCTCTTATCCTCACCTCATTCTCTTATCTCTTTATATAGTTGTGCTGCCATTTTTATTCTTATATTGAGCTTGAAAACACCTTACCTGGTGGTGCTAATTCCATCATCATCACTACTCTCTTTACTCTCCCTGAGTTTTTACAAATGAGCAAAAGTCTCAAATTGCTGAGGGTACGTCCCTTTTTATATTGAGATAAGAAGGATCGAGAACCTTGACATCAATCTAATGGATGAGATTGAGTCTTCATAATTTGACTAAGATCCAACGGTTCAACAAAAGCGGTGGATTAAACTAACACTGATTGGATAAGGCTTGGGTCATATGGATCATCTCTAAATGCATGCAGAGCATTGATGAAATAGATCCAAGGGCTAAGATGGGATAAGCTTTGTGTGTCTTCGAGAAAACACAAATCACAACGTTGAAACGCAAACACATGTACGCACCAGATGGAGTAACACACGCTTGTTGAAACTAATTACATGGCACACCCTCAAGTCTCAAGAGCTTTCGATTTCTACCTAATCAAACAATCAAGGTAAAAAATAAGTTTCTGAAATTCCATTTTAACCCTCAAAACTTTTAAAATCAACTTTTATTTAATCCAAAAATCATTTAAAAATTGATTATAAATATATAAAATGATTTGTATGGAATTAAATTGATTTTAAAAATATTTCAAGTGATGATGAACCATTCAAGAACAAATGTAAAATGTAGGATTCGGTGCAAGTGTCATATATGTGGTTATAGGGTTAGACTTAACTTCCCTTTGAAGATGTTCTTGGACTTGGATTTCATGATGTAGCATGTACCTTTTGAGGAGATGGAGGTCTCAATCTATACTAACCTATTTTGTCTGTATATCCAAACTAGTTGTAACTCCTATATATACATACTCAAGTGATTCAATATATAGTGCGTTCTCAAGGATGGAATGCCTTTATGTGTTAGGCATTTTCGTCAATACATAATGAGAATTAAATTCACTATTCCTGTCGCTTTCACTATTATTGTCGCTTCACTGTATACACAGGTTGTAAGATTATTGTCGCTTTGTTAGTTAAACAGGCTGGATTTCTGGCAGTTGCTCGAGCTTCCCAGTTGCTTAGGCTTCCCTGTTGGTCGGGTTTCCTTGTTGGTCGGGCTTTTGCACTATGTTAACTTGGATTTGTGCCACACTGGATGACATGTTTTAGTTTATAATTGGTCCACTAGGATGGTAAATTTTGGTATCAACAGAATCCCCCAATGTTTTATACTTGGAGCTGATGCGAAAGTGTAAAATACTATTCTTTAATAGTAGTTCAGGATGTTTGGTCGACTGCAGACCTTCTAAACTTGTGAAATTTATCCACTTGATTGATGATATTTGGGCGCGAATGGCAATTTTGTAAATATTTCAAATTTTAGAAAACTTTTATGAGGTAACTTGGGTCTTTTCCTTATTAGCCGCCACAAACCCAACCGTCGTTCGCTTTAATCCTTACTTTTCCTAGTTTTTAATGCATCTTATAAAAAGAGTGATAAAACTTCGATCATTTTAAACTTCTCATTTCTAATTCTGTCGTTGTGTTCTTGATTTTTTGTAAGATCGTTTTCTTTTCCGTCTTTAGTTCTTGTTGATTCTTTAAAACTTTGTAAGAATTTTTCTTCTCTTCGTCTTTATTTTCTTCATCATAGTTTATTCTTTTGAGTCACTTGATAAGTTCAGAATTGACTTTAATATTCCACCTTGGGTTGTATTATAACTGATATACCCGTATATATCCTCGACCATGCCGAGGGCGCCCTGCACTTCATCAGGCTCCGGACGACCCCTCAGGGGCCGACCCTTCATCAGGCTCCGGACGACCCTCCGAGGGGCCGACACATCATCAGGCTCCGGATGACCCCTCATGGGCCGACCCTTCATCAGGCTCCGGACGACCCTCCGAGGGGTCGACCCTTCATCAGGCTTCGGACGACCCCTCAGAGGGGCAGACCCTTCATCAGGCTCCGGCCGACCCTTCGAGGGGCCGACCCTTCATCAGGATTCGGATGACCCCTCAGAAGGCCGACCCTTCATCAGGCTCCGGACGACCCCTCAAGGGGCCGACCCTTCATCAGGATCCGGATGACCCTCCGAGGGTACGACATTACGAGGCCAGAATTAGGCCAGACTCACCACCGGAAGGAACTTTGCCCTCGGCCTCGGCTCATAGGCCGAGGGTGACATCATCACAGCGCGTGGTTTGGGAGACGCGTGGAACAGTGCGCGTGAGGCTCACATGGCACATGGGAGACCGCTATAACAAAATCACACCCTCAAGTGAGGGAATATTATGTCATCATTTGGCATCTACAGGTGTCAACAGGGGATTGGCTAGATCATCATTCACATGCACCATGCATACTTGGGGGGTAAACTACACCCCCAAGACCTATATATATTTGTCACCGACAACCCTATAGGGGATCGATCAATTTATTGTAACCCTAGCTAAAACTATGCTTGTACACACAGTAGAGAGAGAAAGTGAGCTTATGTGCATTATATCCAAGGCCATTAGTGCCCATACTTAGTGGATCACACACTTACAGTGGATGTAGGCCAAATTGGCTGAACCACTATACATCATTGTCTTATTTCCTCTTATACTCATCCCATTCTACATACTTATACACTTATACATCTCTATGGCTGCCATGGCTACTACTGTTTGAGTTCATTATCACTTATCCGGTGGTGCTAAATCTTAGCATCATCAATAACATCCCATTTTTCCTTCTGATTTTTTCTCTCTTGTTGAGGGCCATTGGTTCCCTTACATCTTTATTGTTGAATGTGGGTTCACATTTCCTCCCAATCCCCTGTGTCTGGTGTTTTGTCAATATTTTGACATTGTTTTTGCATGAGTGGCTCCTAACACATGAAGAGTAGTGAACGGAGTATATAGGTTAAATCAAATCTATGGAACCCATCTAAGGATTCTAAAAATAATGTTTTGTTATAAATGGGTAACTAGCCATACCATTTTTTATTTGAAAACTAGGGTAGTAAGTAAAGCTTTAGTAGTTAATCTCCCTGATTCTAATAGGATTATTTTGATCATGGGGTAGTTGTAAAAAATTGGCAACACGCCCCTTTAGATAGAGGTGCTAAATATCATGGACCTAGATGTCCGCTCTTTGGCAACAGAATAGGTTGTTTTATGTTTTAGTAATTTTTCCCTGTTTATATTTGATAAAATGTCATACTAACTGTTGCTTTATAAATTGAATTACAGTTGACCAAAAAAGAAAGTCCCCCAAAGAGAGTGAAGTAAATTTGAACGAGTTAAAGTTTATTTGGGGACATCACAAGGTAGTTGCTGAGGAGCACGTTAGGTCCGCCTCCTATTTTTTTCAATACATAAACATTGTTTCTTCCTTTACTGCCAAACTTGTTTCTTCTCATGTTCTGGTAATTAGTCTTGATCAAGAGGTTACTACTGATTCAGACACCCCTCTATCTGAAATCAAGAAGAAGAGGACGTTTCCTGACCTTCTCATTGGTAGCGCTTCTGGTTCTCAAGCACCTGCTAAAGGAGCCAAGAAGAAAACAATGGATGTTATGAAGCCCTAAGTTCCCAAGGACCCAGCCCCTAAAGACCCAACCCCCAAAGTTCTAACCCCCAAAGATGCAGCCCCCAAATATGTTGAAGTTCCTTCGAGGAGACTTAGGAGAGGTCTTGTAGAGAACCAGGTGACTGATAAATTATCCTTGGTTGAATTACCCTCTTCTGATGTTGTTCCTTCAGCTATTACTCCTGGTTTGGCCAAGAAGTTGATCAAATCTTGTACTCTTCTAGACCACAGGGTGTGGATTCTATGCTCCCTCAATCGAGGGTTTCTGAATTGGCTACTTAAAGCCTTGTATCAGTAAGTGGTTTCCATTTGCTTAGTTTAGTTGTCTTTTATATTTCTCATATACTCATCTTGATCTTCATCTCTTACAGTTCTTGGAACAGTTAAATAATATACTGGAGAAGGATGATGAAATTAGGTCTTCTTCTTTAAATGATATAGAGGAAGCCTTGGCTGGTTTGAAGAAGTCTCTACTTGAATCTTAGTAGGCCTTGGAGACTGAGAAGAATACTTGGGCAGATAGACTGAAGATAGTAAAACTGCTCGGCAGACGTCTGATGAGAATGCCCTTAAAGCTGAGCATAAGGTCAAGGAAGTTGAGTGCAAGGGGAAAGAGGATGAGCGTAAGATAGAGGAAGCTGAGCACGGGGCAGAGGAAGCTAAGCGCAGGGCTAAGGCTATTGAAGAGCATGTATCCTCTGCCAGATCTAAGAGAAAGTCTTCTGTGAAGGACTCATTTAGTGATGGTTGGGATAAATGATGGAACAAATCCATTTCTACTGCATCTTCTCAGATTGGGTATGCAAAAATAAAATGCTTCAAAGATGGTTGGGTTACTGCCCTTAAGGAGTTAAACACAGATGAAGGCTCTGGACTTTTTAAGATATATAATCATGGTCCTCCTCCAGCCATTGAGGATGAGGCTGGTTATGTAGAGTCTTCTCTAGTGGTTGAATCTTTTGTCGATCAACCTAAAATCACTGAATCTTCTCTTCCTCCAATCAAACAAACAGAGCAACTCCAGCCTATAGTCCATTCTTCTAAGCAGGATAAGAAGGTTGAGAGTGATAGGGAGAAGGTGTAAAGTTGTTCGACATCTTCCATTTTTACTTATTTGTTTCTTTTTCTTCATTTCTATTGTACTTGAACTCTTTGTTATCAATAAATGAACCTTTTGTTCCCTTTTATCTCTTATTGATTATACATGTTCTCCATTCTTGTTGTTAATTGGTGGTTATTTCTTTTTCTGGTTTATAGAGAAGATGGAACAATTGTCTTCCAATGATACCGAGTTATTAAGGTAGTTCAATATTTTTTTCAAAACATGTCATATGAACTTGTTCGAAGAAGAAAATATTCAGTTGCTCGGTGATGATGTATCAGAGAAGGCTAATGAAGCCTACAAGTATTTGAAGTATTTACTTGATCGAGCGGTAGCAAACAATGTTTCCTACTATGAGATGATAGAAAAACTTCAAGAACATCATAAAGAATCTACTATGTTATTTCATCAGAGCTATGAACAGAAATATCGAAGCTTAAGTGTAGGTCGGGGCTTTGATAAATTTATCTCTATTTACAATAAAAAGGAATTTCTTCTTAAGCTTGAAGTTGAAGAAGAAATAACTGTTGCCAAACTCCTAAAAGAGGAGAATAATAATTTGAGGGACGAAGTGAATCTTTTGAAGTATATGCCACTTGAGTTATTGTTACTAATACTGATGAAGGTTACTCTTTTTAAAGGCTGAGAATGAAACATTAAGAGATGAGTTGGAAGCCTTAAAAAAGATTAAATCTTCATCTTCATCCCGAGCAAGAAATAAGCCTAGGCGAGGAACCACAGCAGAAGTTAGGACTCAACAGGCCCTTGCCAATCAAGCTGCACAATTAAAAGCTAAAGACCAAGCTATTGTTGAGATGTCCTAAAACCTGCAGACCTTATCTGAATAATTTTCCACTCAATCTTCCTAATTACAGGTTAAGGATTGAGTACTGAAGAAACTGTAGTCGCATGTTGATAAATTAACATTTCAATTCCACAAGCAGCTAAGAGAAGCTTGGATAGATGGGTATAATAAAGATCTGGGGCATCATAATAATAGACTTCAACAGGATAAGAATGAGTCCTATAAATGGGGTTGGATGAACGCTTTAACCGTAATGAAGGTGGATCGAAACAACTCTTTGTGGGATTGGTATGATTTGGGCTTGCTGCATCTTGACAATCCTCTATCCAAGTTAGATGTTAACTGGAATCATGTTGATCGTATTCCTCAATGTTTGATTTCAAAATACTTAGGAGATTACGTGCTACATGATGAACTAGAGATCGTCCGACCTCCTCATATGCTTGATCATCCTAGTAGCAGCAACACCACGATCCTTCAGAATTTTAACTTCATCAACTCTCCTTTCACTTTGGATGATCCTCCAGCTGGCATGGATCCTATTTCTAAGGCTGAAGGAAAATGTCCTGTAGAATAAGGCTTTGTATTTTGTTTCTGAATGTTTAAGGAATAATATGGAATCATTTGATTTGATGGAAAGTTTATTTTATGAATGGATTAACTTTTGGTTAAATGTCTTCTTAGTCTTTGACTATGAATTGATCAACTTTTAGTTAATCTCTAGTTTTTCATTAGTTCTATGGATATCCTTAGGATTATCATAAGTATCATACCAATTACCAATGCTTCACCATGTTTCTACTAATGCACCTTATTTTTTGGTAATTTCATTAGTTACCTTGGTTCCCAGGCGTGAGTGGAACATTTTTCCATTTTTAGCCTAGTTTAGATGAAAATTATTCATTCGAATCTTCGTTAACCAAGCATTTGGGACTTATAATTTTCCCTTGCATGGTTTTTTATGTATTTGACAACCAACGTTGTTGGTGCCTTTATTGATACGAACTAATATTGTTGGTGGTTTATGTTGACAGCTAATATTATTGGTGTCCTTATTGATACTGACCAACATTATTCGTGTTTTTATTGATACCAACCAACTTTATTGGTGGTTTTTATTGATACCGATCAACTTTGATGGTGGTCTTTAATGATGCCGACTAACTTTATTGGTGGCCTTTGGCCTTTGTAATGTTTGCAATCTAGTGCATAACACTAGTACTCCGAAAAAAATAACAATTTTAGGGAATCATATTCTCATTAATATTGAAATGAACTAAGTACAACATGACTAAATCACTGATAACACTTCCTCAGGTGTTCTGCATTCTAGGGATTCTTGAATTTTTCACCTTCCAAAGTCTCAATTCGGTATGTGCCTGGTTAGACGATTACGGCAATACGATAAGTCCCATGCCAATTGTCTTCAAGCTTATTGATCTTCTGAATCACCTTCTTCAAAATATAATCACCTTCTTTTAAGTTTCTCGGTCGTACCCTCTTATTGTAGAAACATGCAGTCCATTGTTGATAGGCTCCATTCCTTAACGCTGCGTCTTCACGTATCTCTTCCAGCATGTCTAAGTCAATCCTTCTCATCAAATCACTGACTGGAGTATTGAAGTTAAGAACTTTTTGCATAGGTAAACCTAGCTCGACAGGAATTACGGCTTTAATACCAAAGGCTAGCAGGTATGGAGTTTTTCCAGTAGCTGTTCTGGGAGTTGTTTGGTAAGCCCACAAGACAGAATGCAGTTCATTGATCCAATTCCCTTTAGTTCTTTCCAGCCTTTTTTTCAACCCATTCAACAAAGTTATATTAGTTACCTCTATTTTTATATTGATTTGAGGATGGCTAGGAGCATAGTGGATTTTTTGGACATTTTATTGAACACAATAGTCAGCAAATTCATCGTTGTCAAATTGTGTACCATAATCAGTGATAAAGGCAAAGGGAAAACCATACCTTCATATGATATTTTTTAAAATAAATTGATAAAACTTGGCATAGGACATATCAATAAATGGTTTAGCTTCTAACCATTTAGTAAAGTAATCAACGGCTACAACCAGGTACTTAAATCTTCCTCGGGTGGTCATTAGAGGTCCGACTAAGTAGATTCCCCACATAGAAAAGGTCTAAGGTGAAGTGATTGGTGTTAGGAGAGCTTGTGGAGTCTTGTGTATACTGGAAAACCTCTGGCACTTGTCACACTTATTGGAAAAAGCTACATAATCTGCTCGCACAATTGGCCAGTAGTACCCCTGTGTGTGGATTTTTCGTAACAATATTCTTCCTGCTACATGGGCTCTACAGGATCCTTCATGGACTACTTTAATCAAATCCTTCACTTCAGCTGGATGTGCACACCGTTGTAGACCAGTAGTTAATCCTCTTCTATATAACACACCACCATCTAGCACATAGCTCGCAACTTTATATTTCAGCTTCTTAGCTTCAAGTAGGTCGATTAGAAGAATCCCTTCTTCAATATATGCTCTTATGGCATCCATCCAAGATGGCCCCATATTAATTGCAATAAAATTGACCATCAGGTCTTCAACAATGTTCCTATTAGCAAGTAGCTCAATAGGAATAGTTCTGCATAGCTCAGTTCTGGTTGCTCAAACTAGCCGAGCAAGTTCATCTGCTCGAGAATTTTCCAATCTTAGAATTCTGGTCATCTGGACAGCTAGCAAAGTGGAAATTATCTCCAAATCTTTGGCTAAGTATTTGGCCATCAGCTTTCCTTTAGCTGCATATAAGTTCAACACCTGATTTACCACCAATTGTGAGTCATTGTATACCATAACTTGCTCGGTATTCATTGATTTAGCTAGATTTAACCCAATAATCGCAGCTTCGTATTTTGCCTCATTATTGGAGGCTTGAAATTAAAATTGTAGAGCGTTCTCTACATGTAGTTCATCTGGGGTATTGAGAATGATTCCAGCTCCACATCCAGTTGCGCAAGATGACCCATCACCATACAAGCTCCATATGGGAATATTGTTGTCAAACACTTAGCTTGTTAGAATTCCCTGGTGGAAAATTTTATACTTTACCTCTTCATATTTCATTTTCATCTCCTTTACTCCACTGAAGGGTTCTAGTTGATCGGTGGTAACTTCTTCTGTAGTTTTCCTTACTTGGAGTTGGTCGGACGTATATTCAGTAGGTATGCTGACACCTAAATGTTGCTTGGCTAGAATCCCTTGTTGCTCGGGGACCTCAGGGTAAGTGAATTATGTAATAAAATCTACCACATCTTGGCATTTTAAAGCAATCCTTAGTTCGTATACAAGGTCATATTCCCCTAACTCCACAGCACAATACATCAATCTCCCGAATTTCTCTGGCTTATGCAAAGCTTGCCTCAGTGGCATGTCAGTGTATACCACTATGGTGTGAGCTTGAAATTGTAGCTTCATCCGTCTATTGGCCTCAATTAAGGCCAATGCTAATTTCTCCAATTTGGGATATCTGACTTATACTCCTTGAAAAGCTTTGCAAGTGTAGTAAGCTGGCTTTTGAACTCCATTCTCATTCCTGATCAAGGGAGAGCTAACAATTGATTCAGATACAGCTAGATATAAATATAGCTTTTCTCCCAAAACTAGTCGGGAGAGTAGTGGTGGTGCTCCTAGGTACATCTTTAATTCCATGAAGGCTTTTTCACATTCATCATTCCATTTAAAGGTTTTTATGAGTACTTTATAGAATGGCAAACACCTATCCGTTGCTCGGGAGATAAATCTGTTGAGTGTTGCTATGCGTCCCGTTAGCCTTTAAACATCTTTTTTATAGGTCCGGGATTGCATTTCGATCAAAGCTTTAATCTTATTCGGATTAGCTTTAGTTCCCCTTTGATTTACTATATACCCGAGAAACATTCCCTCCTGAACTCCGAAGAAACATTTGGTCGGATTCAACTTCATCTGGTGCTTTTCCAATTGGTCAAATGTCTGGTTAAGGTCGGTAATATGATCAGCAAATTTTTTGCTCTTAGTTAGCATATCATCAACATACACCTCCATGTTCTTCCATATCTTCTCCTCAAATACATTGTTCACCAGTCTCTAATAAGTGGCACCTGCATTGTTTAGACCAAATGTGATCCGGCACGAACCGCGCGTCGTGTAATACACAAATTGTTGTTATCAATTCGGCGACTCAATGAAAAAAACTTAACTATAACTACACTTGACAAGTAAGCACAACAGTAAGTCGGTATCATAAGAAATCCATAGGGAGTGTTGATTAGATTTTAATTGATTTATTATTTCAAGAATAAAAGTGTGAAAGGTAATGGGTTGTTACGGGGAAAAAGGAAAAGGAGAGAAGTTAATCCTAAACAATATTAAATAAAATGAGAGTCGTGATCGTGTCCCCGCCATGGGATAAACAACGCATAATTAGAATTTTGGTAGGAAAACACTTAACCGAGCATATTCAATTAATCATAAACATCACGCATGAAGGAATTTAATCCAAAAATGCGAGATAAAATATTTAATCAAAATATGGTCACGCGCAGATTAAATTCGGATTATTGCTATTAATACTAACGTTGCATGACAAAGAAACTTAAACACATAGTAATACAACTTTAATGCAAAAAGTTTCAATTAAATGCAATTTTTCCCAAAAACTAACTTTTGGAGCTCGACGCCCATTAATGGCGGAGAAATGACCCCAACCCTTAAACTAGGTATTAAACATGGCTAGAATAATAAATACAACTAATTTACCAAAGCAAACAAGAATTAAACTACCAACAACTAATTAACTAAGCATGGAAATTAACAACAAAGTAAGAAATTAAGTAAATAAAGCATTAACTATGTAAGGAAGACAGTGAATAGTAGAAACTACTTACATAAAATGGGTAAACACTCAAGGAAATGGAGGAGAGGGGAAAGCTCCAAAAAATTCTCAAAGTTCTAACTCTAGAACTGTAAAAAAATGAAGTCCCAACTTAATAGAATGTTTACATATATATACCCAACCAAAAACCAACTTAAAAAATGAAGTTTTCGGACTTTCACCCTAATCGATTCGCATAGGTGCGAATTAATTCGCACCTGACAGTCCTAAATTCTCAGCTTTGACCAACTTTAAGGAAAATGTCGTAACATCTTCGTTATAACACGAAATTAGGCACGGCCGGAGGCTAAGAGGGATACAACATCCAAGAAGACATTAGTCCAAAAAAACAAATTATGAAATGACTAAAATGCCCTTGAGTGTGTTTTTGAAGTCAAAACCATCGTAAAAATGCCATAACTCCTTCGATACGACTCGGATTCATGCACCGTCGGTGGCAACGTGAGGAGAAATCAAAGGTCTTCAAGTTTCGTGAAGAGTTCGGGATCGAAATCTGAATGTTAGACTACTAAAATGGCCATAAAACTGCAATCTTTAACAAAACATCTCCGAAAAGCGACCAAACTTCATGCTAAGAACTTTAATACCTACAAAAGCTCAATTATACCTCATATAGCATGTAAACATATAAAACGGAGGTTGTCTTATTAACGAGCATAAATATAGGAATTAAGATACCGTAGGGGGCTAAAATGCATAAGTATAAGGAGTGAAAAATACAATATTCGTACCGAATTACACCCCCTAACTTACACATTGCTAGTCCCTAGCAATGAAATACAAAGTTAAAAGAACTACAAGAAAATCACAAAAAAGGACATATGTACAAAAGGGATAAATGCCACTTTTGCGGGGGCGAACAATTGCATTTAGCATGTACAATAAGCCGTACCCTAGTAGACGAGTGTAGTCTCATGAAGGTTTTGAGGGATGTAATCCACAAACATCAAATTATTTCCTCAAAATATACCCAACCCAACATACGACAAACTCAATGACAACGAAAAGGATTTCAAACGCGTTATTAGCATATTGAATAAATTTAAGCTAAAGTCTTTTGTCATTAATAGGTTAAATGCACCTCATAGAATTGAAACTTTAAAAGTGGGAGGAGAGCAAGCACATGCATAGTATGATTTGGCAAAAACTTAAATAAATCGAATAATTAACATAAAAGAATGCATATATCAATCCTCACTGGATATTACACTCAACAAATGAATTCAGTATGAAAAGGGAGGTAATACACAGGACATTGGAGCATAAAGAGTAAATGTAAATGGAAACTGGGTCGCGCACATGTCACAAATCAAGAACGATATATAAAAAATGAAAAACTTGTAATCTCAATGAAAGATACCGTTCATTAAAGGAGGCGAAATGTATTTTCACAGATTATCACAACTATTTAAACTTTTAAATTTAATGCACCCTAAGATCATATAGGAATTTATAGGGTTGTAATATAGGTTTGGGATTAAGGTACGAAATGAAAGATATATGTACGGATTCATAGTGTTCGAGGATGAAAACTCGGGATAAAGGTAAATAATGCGGGTAATTACGAAAATGGAAAACCAGTTCCATAATCAAACATTAAATATATTCAACATATACAAACTTTCTCTTTCTTTTCTTTTATTCTTTTTCTAATGTTTTGTTTTCTTTTCTTTCGCTTTATTCTTTTTCTTTTCTTTTTCACTACTTTATTTTCTTCACTTTTCTCACTCTTTTCATATGCTTAAATTGCAACCACTATACAAAACATCATTAAGTCCGAAGCAACATTCAAAACAAATGCGTGGAAAGTAATATGTATGGTGTATAATTCCAATTTGGAGTTAGTTATGGGATTTGGGGTAATGAAATGAAAGGCTAATATTTAGGCTCAAAGGGTTGACTAGGGAAAACATATAAGGTGAGGTTAAGGATAATATGGGTGATATAACAAAGATTGACTATCATTATTTCATAAAGTTTACGCAATTCTTAAGTCAAAATAATTTTTAAAAATCATGCTCAAGTAACACATTTCATAAATGAACTCAACTAATGAACGATCAAATGAAAGAATAGTGAGATTACCAAAGAATTCAACGTTTTCAAAGAGGAAAGAATAGTGTATACACTCACAAACGACGAAAGGTACAAAACTTACTCGTTGTAAGTATATATAATGCAAAAAAAGATTACCGAGTTATAAAAATCCTAAACCAAATCAATATAACAAGAAAAGTGCATGTGCTCATGGAATTAAAGTTTAATTCATGAAGTTATTAATAATATCAATGATTTTAAGACTAAAGTCTAATAACTTCTAAAATCGAGAACATGCATCATTGAATGTCTAGTGGATCGAGAAATTATTGAAATTTCTCATCAGAAATAAGGAAAAATGCCCAACAAAGAAGAAAAAAGAAAGAAAATATTTTTAAAAATTTTCAATTTTTTAACAAAAAGCATGCTTAGTAGTAAAATATGATAAAATCAATGGACTAAACATGAAATGGATAGAATATACTACACCCCCTAACCTAAATGTTTCATCATCCCCAATGTTCATTAAGAACACTACACAAATAGAGGAAAATAACGATATTACCCAAAATTGGAGCGATCTCTCATAAGCACAAGTTCAAATGAATCTACAAAACAAGTTAGTACCGAGCATAACAAAAAGTTTAACTAAATACACTAGACTAAATTAAAAAGGAAAGTAAAACTAAAGAAAGAAAAATAATAATAAAAAAAATAAAAAGCTAACTATTTAAAACCTACTATTTGGACTTCACACTAACTATACTCTAGAATTCTAAATAGTCGAGGATCCACCCAAAATGGGATGTGACTTTGAAAGATCAATGGCGGGCCCTCCGAAGAAAACATGCCTCCTGAAATATATGATTTCCGTTTTAAAAATGAAAGGCATGTGTAAGGCGTAAGAAATGAACCATCGTCGATTAAAAATTTGAGAGGGACGATGGGGGATTTGGATGCTAAGGGTGACAAGACCAAATTGATCTCGGGAAAATTGAAATCGCATCCCCAAGGTTTTTCAATTAGAAGGGGAGGTGGGGCTAGTGCAAGTGAATAAGTGAATAGCCTATGAGATGAAGCATATCAAAATAACGAACTCGTTCAAGAACCAGGTCAAAGTCCTCAAGACTTTCAACCAATTATTGCGATAGATTTAATGGTTCTTGAATAGTAGGGAATAAAGGAAAGAAAGAACTGTCAACCTTAATACAATAGGAACCATTAACAAGAGGTTGAAATTCGAAAGTGCTAAAGCTTGCCTCACTCTCAGTTATTTCCTCATCAACAAAGGGTGGAGGTGAAATGCAAGTTTTAACCTCAGCTCGATTTTGTGAAGAAATGATCTCATTGAGCATGGCATCATTTGCCAAAAATCAAGCTTGAGAACTTTCGGATTGTTCATTGATTTCATTACTCATAAGCTCATAATCAAACGAACAAGAAGACATAACATCTTCTTGTGAGGTTTGCTCGTAGCTAACGGGGTCCCCACTTTCCAAATTACATTCCCAAGGCGATGAGGGACTACTTAAAACTTCTTGAACTTCACGCTCAAGGCTTTCATTTTCAAGGATTTATAGGCATTCTATCATTGGTTTGGGAGTATAACTTGGAAAACTATTCACATAACAATTAAGGTTATCTAAAGAGTTATAGCGAGACATTTCAAAATAGGCTAATTCAATAAAACAACAAGCCCCAAAATTTCAATCACTCGAAAAAATCTAGCACAAGTTTAAAAGAAAGTATTAAAACAAAGAATACAAATATGAATAAAATAAATATTACGAAACATTAAATCAACTACAATCTAAAACAAAACAACCCCCGGCAACGACGCCATTTTGATCTGGTGCGAACCGTGCGTCGTGTAATAAGAAAATCGTTGTTATCGGTTCCGAGACTCAATGCAAAAAACTTAAACCACAACTAAACTTGACAAGAAAGCACCACAGTAAGTCGGGTATTGATGAGGCGTGAACCACGCATTGTGTAATACAAAAATCGTTGATATCAATTTGGCGACTCAATGCAAAAAAAAACTAAACTATAACTACACTTGACAAGCAAGCACAGCGGTAAGTCGAGTATCGTAAGAAATCTACAAGGAGTGATTGAATTTTATATTTTAATTATTTTGCTACTTCAAAAATAAAAGTGTAAAAGGTGATGGGTTGAAATGGTGAAAAAGGAAAAATATGAAGTTAATGCTAAATTACAACTAATTAAAACGAGAGTCGGGATCGCGTCCCCGCCATGGGGTGAACAACTAATAATTAGAATTTCGGTTCAAAAATATTTAACTGAGCATTTTTAGTTAAGCATAAACATCACACATGAAGGGATTTTAACCCAAAAATGGGAGATAAAACATTTAATCAAAAATGGCCACACGCGTCTTAAATTTCGGATTATCGCTATAAATACTAACGTTGCATGACAAAGAAAGTTAAACGCATAATAATCCGACTTTCATATGCTAGGTTTTAATTAAATGCAATTTTTTCCAAAACCTAACTTTCGGAGCTCGACGCCCATCAATGGCGGGCACACGATCCAAACCCTATGTAACTACTCACTACACATGGTTAAGACAACAAATAAAACTAATTAACCAATTAAAACAAGAAATAAACTAACAAAATACAATTAACCAAAGCAAAAAACAAAGTAATTAAAGCATGGAACAAGAGATAGGAACTATATTAATGGAGAGTGAAGATGAATAGTATTTACATACACAAAAATGGTGAAACCTTTAGAGAGAGAAACTCCCAAAGAAAAACCCAGAAAAAACTAACCTAAAATGAATCTTATCAAGTATAAAAATGATTTCCCCCTTAAATAAAATGTTTTTTTTTACATATCCCCAACCAAAAGCCAACTTAAAAATGAAATTTACGGACTTTCAGCCGAATCGATTCGCACTGTCTGAATCGATTCGCAACTGAAAGTGCTGAATTCTCAGCTTTGTCCAACTTTACGGAAAATACCATAAATTCTTCGTTATAACTCATAATTAGGCACGGTCAGAGGCTACGCGAAGATAACTCATAGGGATACAACATCCAAGAAGACATTAGCCAAAAAAAATTATGAAATGACTAAAATGACCTTGAATGTGACCTTGAGTGTGATTTTGAAGATAAAACCATCCTAAAAATGCCATAACTCCCTTATTATACATAGGAATCATGCATCGTCGTCGGACAAGCGAAGAGAAATCAAAGGGCTTAAACTTTCATGAAGAGTTCGTGATCAAAATCCGAATGCTAAAATAACTAAAATGCCCCCAAAACTGTAATAATCAACGAAACTTTTTCGAAAAGCGACCAAACTTCATACTGAGCATCCAAATACCTACAAAATCTCAATTAACCCATGCAAAGCATGTATATATAGAAATACGAGGTTGTCTGGTTAACGAGCATAAGTATAGGAATTAAGATACCTGATGGGGCTAGTAATGCGTAGGTTAACGGATGAAATACGCAATATTTGTGTCGTATCACACCCCTTAACTTACACATTGCTAGGCCTAGCAATGAAATAGGAAACAACAAGAACTACAAGTAAACCACAAAAAAAGAGACATGTACAAAGGGGATAAATGCCACTTTAATGAGTGAACAATTGCATTTAGCATATGCAATAATTCATTAAACACCTAGGTTACCCTAGTGGATGAGGGTCGTATCTTGAGGATTTTTAGGGATGAAACCACCCACAAACATCACAGTATTATCAAAATATGCTCAATCAGCACGTGACAAACTCAACAATACGAAAAATATTTCAAACATGTTATTGGCATATCGAACGAATTCAGACAAAAGTCCGTTGTTATTAACATTATAGAACTAACTTCTTTGAATTGAAACCTTAAAAGTGGGAGGGGAGAGAGCACATGCATAGTATGATTTGGCAAAATTTTAAATAAATCGGATAAGCATTAAAGCAAGTATATATTCAATCCTCATGGGCATTACACTCGACAAATTAAATCACTATGAAAGGAGAGGTAACACATGGAACATGCGGGCATAAAAAGTAAATTTAAATGGAAACTAGGCCGCGCACATGTCACTAATGAAGAACACTATATAGAAAATGAAAAATATTTAATCTCAATGAAAGATACTGCTCATTAAAGGAGGCAAAATGTATTTTCACAGATTATAAAAGCTATTATGACTTTTAAATTAAATGCACCCTAAGATCACATAGGACTTGATATGGTTGTAATGTAGGTTTAAGTTTAAGGTACGAAATGAAAGGTATATGTATGGATTCAAAGTTGTTCGAGGATGAAAACTCGGGATAATGAAAACATGCGGGAAATTACAAAAATGGAAAACAAGTTCCAAAACAAGCATTAAATATGAATTGGAGAGTAATAAGGATTATTGAACACTAAATAAAACATATACAAACTTTCTCTTTCTTTTTGTTTTCTTCTTTTTTTAACTTTTTCTTTTGTTTTTCTTTTTCACTACACTTTCTTCTTCTTTTTGTCTTTTTCACTACACTTTCTTCTTTTCTCACTCTTATATGCTTAAATTGCAACCACAAAATATGAACATCATTCAAACACAAGTATCATTCCAAACAAAGGTATGAAAGGTAATATGTAATGGTTTATAACTCCAATTTGGAGTTGGTTATGGGATTTTGGGTAATGAAATGAAAGGCTATATTTAGGCTCAAAGGGGTTAACGAGGGGAAATATAAAAGGTGAGGTTAAGGCTAATATGGGCGATATAACAAAGATGGGCATGATCATTTCCAAAATTTCATGCAATTCTCGAGTCAAAACAAACTTTAAAAATCATGCTCGAGTAACATATTTCAAGACTGAACTCAATTAATGAACGATCAAGTGAAAGAATAGTGAGATTACGAACAAATTCAACGTTTTCAATGAGGAAAGAATAGTGTATAACACTCACAATTAAAGTATGTCTCGAATCCCACTCGGTGTAAGTATATACAATTCAACAAAAGATTACAGGGTTATAAAAATCTTAAACCAAATCAATAAAAAAACTGCACGTGCTCATGGATAAAATTTAATCCATGAAGTTATTAATAATATCAATGATTTGAGGACTAAAGTCTAATAACTTCTAAAATCGAGAACATGCGTCATTGGGTTGTCTATTGGATCGGGAAATTATTAAAATTTATCATCGAAAACAAGGCAAAATGTCTAATAAAGGAGAAAAAAGAAAAAAATTATTTTTGAAAATTTTTAATTTTTAACAAAAAGCATGCTTTGTAACTAACATGTGATAAAATCCATGGAATAAGCATGAAATGGATAAAATATCCTACACCCCCTAACTTAAATGTTGCATTGTCCTCAATGCGCATTAAGAATACAATACAAAGATAGGAAAAGAACGATATTACAAAAAATTGGGGCAATCTCCATAAGCACGAGTCCAAACGAATGTACAAAACAAGTTAGTATCGAGCATAGAAAAAATAAATAACAAAAAGTTAACTAATTACACTAGACTAAATTAAAAGGAAAGAAAAAAAGAAAGAAAGAAAATTAAAAAGCTAACTATTTACAAACTACTATTTAGACTCCACACTAACTATGTACTAGAAGTCTAAATTTTTTAAGATCCACCCAAAATACATTTTGACTTTGAAAGATCAATGGTGGGCCCTCCAAAGAAATCATGACTCCCGAAAAATATTAATTTTGTTTGAACAACGTAAGGCATGTGGGTGGTGGAAAAAGTGAACCATCGTCAATTTAAAATTTTTGGCGGACGATGGAGGATTTGGATACCAAGGGGGAAAGGTACATTAGAGGCCCTAAAAAAATCGACTCATCTCCCAAAGGTTTTTTAAGTGGAATAGGAGATGGTGCACATATAGGGATAACATCCATCGAAAATAAGTCCGATAAAGAGTCCTCATCAGCAAAAGGTTCACAAGTTTCAATAATTTCTACTGACTCATAGGAATCAACCGAAAATTCTAATGGTTCAATCACAGAAAACGAATATGGTGATGTAACAAATTCAATCTCAATCGACTCATCGTCGGAAGGAGATTGAATTTCCGGGGAAAAAGATGCACACTCGATGAGAAATTCTTCAAAAAAATTAGGTGAAACACAAGTTTCCACATCCTCGTTGTTTTGTGCATAAGAATTCATCTCATCGCAAAGTGCTCCAAGTCTCAATCCAGCACCATTTAAGCTTTCCAAACCTTGGGAGTAAAGAAGAAAAATTTCTTCCAAAGTAAGCTTCCTCGGATTCCTCATTTGGTTGAAATTCTTCTTCACATCCATCGAAATAAGAATCGTTATTGGATTCGAATAATGAATCCAACTCAAGCTCCCAATAGTAATTTTCATTTCGATAATTGTTTTCAAGTCTTTCAATCTCAAGAAAATCTTCAAAATGGAAAACTTGAAAACTGTCCCCAAAGTAAGAATCATTAGAATAACCATAATAACTATAATAGAAAGACATCATTACCAAATTATATGTAGATAGAGAATCCAATGAAAAGGTGCGGGACCGAGAATCAACGTTTCTAAGCGCTCAAGTATGAAAATCCTACAAAAACATTAAAACAAAGAATACGAATACAAAAGAAAAAAATATTACAAAATAATAAAACAATTACAATCTAAAACACAATCCCCGGTAACGGCACCATTTTGATGAGGCGCGAACCGTGCTTCATGTAATACGCAAATCGTTGTTATCAGTACAACGACCCAATGTAACAAAAAACTAAACTACAACTACACTTGACAAACAAGCACAACGGTAAGTCGTGTATTTTATGAAATCCACAGGGAGTGATTGAACTTAAGATTTTAATTATTTTGCTACTTCAAAAATAAAAGTGTAAAAGGTGATGGGTTAAAATGGTGAAAAAGGAAAAATAAGAAGTTAACGCTAAATTACAACTAATTAAAACGGGAGTCGGGATCGCATCCCTTCCATGGGATGAACAACTAATAATTAGAATTTCGGTTCAAAAATATTTAACTGAGCATTTTTAGTTAAGCATAAACATCACACATGAAGGGATTTTAACCCAAAAATGGGAGATAAAACATTTAATCAAAAATGGCCACACGAGTCTTAAATTTTGGATTATCGCTATAAACACTAACGTTGCATGAAAAAGAAAGTTAAACACATAATAATCCGACTTTCATATGTGAGGTTTCAATTAAATGCAATTTTCCCAAAAACCTAACTTTTGGAGCTTGACGCCCATCAATGGCGGTCACATGATCCAAATCATAAGTAACTACTCACTACACATGGTTAAGACAACAAATAAAACTAATTAACCAATTAAAACAAGCAATAAACTAACAAAATATAATTAATCAAAGCAAAAAACAAAGTAATTAAAGCATGGAACAAAAGAAACAAACTACATTAATGGAGAGTGAAGATGAATAGTACTTACATACACAAAAATGGTGAAACCTTTAGAGAGAGAAGCTCCCAAAGAGAAACCCCCCAAAAAACTAACGTAAAATGAATGTTATCAAGTCTAAAAATGATTCCCCCCTTTAATATAATGTTTTTATACATATACCCAACTTAAAAATGAAATTTGCAAAATTTCAGTCGAATCAATTTGCACTGCCCGAATCGATTCGCAACTGACAGTGCTGAATTCTTAGCTTTGTCCAACTTTACGAAAAATACCGTAACTTCTTTATTATAACTCAGAAATAGGCATGGTCATAGGCTACGGGAAGATAACTCAGAGGGATACAACACCAAGAAGACATTAGGCCACAAAACTAAATTATGAAATGACTAAATTGCCCTTGATGTGACCTTGAGTGTGATTTTGAAGATAAAACCTTCTTAAAAATGCCATAACTCCCTCACTATACATTAGAATCATGCACTGTCGGCGGTCACGCGAATAGAAATCAAAGGGATTCAAATTTTGTGAAGATTTTGGGATCAAAATTTGAATGATGAAATTACTAAAATCCCCCCGAATCTGCAATAATCAACGAAACTTTTCCGAAAAGCGACCAAACTTCATACTAAGCATCCAAATACCTACAAAAGCTCAATTAACGCATACAAAGCTTGTATATATAGAAATATGAGGTTGTCTAGTTAACGACCATAAGTATAGGGATTAAGATACCCGAGGGGGCTAATAATACGTAGGTTAATAGGAGAAATACATAATATTTGCGTCGTATTAGGCATCGTAAGAAATCCAAAGGGAGTATTGATTAGATTTTAATTGATTTATTATTTTAAGAATAAAAGTGTAAAAGGTAAGGGGTTATTACGCTGAAAAAGAAAAAGAGAGAGAAGTTAATCCTAAACTATATTAAATAAAATGAGAGTTGGGATCGTGTCCCCGCCATGGGATAAACAATGCATAATTAAAATTTTGGTTGGAAAACACTTAACCGAGCGTATTCAATTAATCATAAACATCACGCATGAAGGAATTTAATCCAAAAATGCGAGATAAAATATTTAATCAAAATATGGTCACACGCGGATTAAATTCGAATTATCGCTATAAATACTAACGCTGCATGACAAAGAAAGTTAAATGCATAGTAACTCGACTTTAATACACGAGGTTTTAATTAAATGCAATTTTTTCCAAAAACTAACTTTCGGAACTCGATGCCCATTAATGGCAGAAAAATGACCCCAACCCTTAAACTAGGTATTAAACATGGCTAGAACAATAAATACAACTAATTAACCAAAGAAAACAAGAATTAACCTACCAACAACTAATTAACTAAGCATGGAAATTAACTACAAAGTAAGAAATCAAGTAAATAAAGAATTAACTAAGTAAGGAAGATAATGAATAGTAGAAATTACTTACATAAAATGGGTAAACATGCAAAGAAATGGAGGAGAGGGGAAATCTCCACAAAATTCCCAAAGTTCTAACCCTGGAAGTGTAAAAAAAATGAAGTCCCAACTTAATAGAATGTTTACATATATGTACCCAACCAAAAACCAACTTAAAAAATGAAATTTGCGGACTTTCACCTAAATCGATTTGCATAGGTGCGAATCGATTCGCACCTGACAGTCCTAAATTCTCATCTTTATCCAACTTTACGGAAAATGCCGTAACTTCTTCGTTATAACTCGAAATGAGGCACGGTCGGAGGCTACGTGAAGATAACTCAGAAGGATACAACATCCAAGAAGACATTATGCCAAAAAAAATTATGAAATGACTAAAATGCCCTTGAATGTGTCAATTTAGTGTGCTTTTGAAGTCAAAACCATCATAAAAATGCCATAACTCCTTCGATAGAACTCAGATTCATGCACCGTCAGTGGCCAAGCAAAGAGAAATCAAAGGGCTTCAAATTCTGTGGAAAGTTTGGGATCAAAATCCGAATGCTGCAATTACTAAAATGCCCCCAAAGCTATAATCTTTAATGAAATATTTTCGAAAAGTGACCAAACTTCACGCTAAGCACTTTAATACCTAAAAAAGCTCAATTATACCTCATATAGCATGTAAACATATAAAATGGATATTTTCTAGTTAACAAGCATAAATATAGGAATTAAGGTACCCGAGGGGGCTAAAATGCATAAGTGGAAGGGGTGAAAAATATAATATTCGTGTCATATTAAAATGGCATAACATTATAGCAATCAGTTCCTCGGGGGGTAATAAAGGAAGTACTTTCTCTGTCTTCTGGCTTCATTTTGATCTGGTTATAACCGAAATATGCATCCATGAAACTTAGCAGCTCGTGCCCCGAAGTAGCATCCACTAGTTGATCAATTTGTTGCAAAGGAAAATGATCCTTTGGGCATGCCTTGTTCAAGTCAGTAAAATCCACACACATCATCCCCTTACTATTTTTCTTCTTGACCATAACTATGTTGGCCAACCAGTCCAGGTACTTCACATCTTTAATAAAGGAATATTTTTAAAGCTTCTCGACCTCTTCTTGTATAGCCTGGTTCTTCTCCGGACTGAAAACTCTTCTTCGTTGCTTCATAGGTTTTACCTCCTTATTCACATTAATCTCATGGCATGGGAAGTTTGGGTCTATACAAGGCATATCTTCATGGCTCCATGTGAACGTCTGCTTTCTTTGCCTCAAGAAAGCCACCAACTCTTGTTTAGGAGTCATTTCTAATTACACCCCTATTTGAGTAGTTCGTTCTAGTTTATCATTGTCCAGAACAATGATTTATGTTGCCTCCATCGCTTGGCCTTTTACGAGCTCAGATTCATCTCTCGAATCTAAGGTTTCAACCTCAGATTCGTTGTTCGGCTCAGATATATCCACTTGATAAGTGGTGGTTCTCTTCTTTACTTTTAACATATCTTCCTTCTCAGTAGATGAATAGTAGCATTCTCGAGCTACTTTTTGATCTCCTTTACTACTCCCACTTCGAAGTTAATTGGGAATTTTAGGCATTGATGAATAGTAAAAGGTACAGCTTCAAAAATCTCCAGTCCCACTCTTCCCATGATCATCTTATAGGAAGAATGAACATTTTTATCCATTATAAAGAATCAAACTTTCTCCATCCTACTTGTTGTACATGTTCTGATCAACATATCTAGCTTTGTTATTCCCAATGGAAATACTTTCTCGCCAGAGAATCCAATAAGTGGCATGTGGTAAGGCACCAATTAGATGAGTTTCAAACCAAGACTATCAAAATAGCAATAGAACATGATGTCTGTCGAACTGTCGTTATCCACTAATGTTCTTACTACCAGTACTTCTTTCATCCTGACTCTGATTACTAAAGGATCATCATGAGGATACAACACTCCAGAAAGATCATTCTTGGAAAAGCCAATTATGAGTTTATCCTTGTCAACTTTTCTTGGTCGATCTTCCTCGGAGAGGTTGATTCACTAGATATAGGAAAAAGCTTAAGCCTCATTGAGGTAAGCTTTCCTTTCAGCTATATGATCTCCTCCTCCTAGATCTACACCTGTAATCATATGGAAATCAAGGGATCCAAAACTGAGTGTGAATACCTCACGTTGAGGTTGTCTAGGCTTCTTAGGGAGATCAGGATCGTCTAATGGATCATCGTTATAGTTCCTCTTCTTATCTTACCTGGGCTTAACAGATGATTTAGATCTTTGTCAACCTCTACTTCCAGTTTTTTCACTAGCCTGTCGATCAACAAATTTATTCAATTTTCCTATTCGGATGAGTGCTTGTATCTCATTCGAAAACTTTTCAAGACAACTCAAATCATTATTGTGCTTGATTTCCTCCAATACATGATGTATATCCACTGTTAAAGGAGTGTAATTAGTGAATTTTCTGAGCCGATCTTAGCTTTCTTTTACTTTTGAATTCCTACATTTATTGTAATTCTTATGCTCTTTCTTATCTGAATTTCTTTCTATCTTTGCTTTCTCTTTTGCATCTGAATTCTTTTTAGCAGCCATAGCTTCATCGGTATTCATAATCTTTGCTTCTTTGGACATTAATTTTGTCATCGTCTTCAAGGGATCTTTAGCCAAGGTATAATATAGTTTCTCAGGGAGCAAACCACTCATGAGGGCAGTGATTGCGGTTTTCTCTTTATAATCAATGGCTTCCAGTTTCTCATTATTAAAATGAGTTTTGTAATCCCTGGTGTTTTCTCCAACTTTCTGTCTCACACTAAGCAAATGAGCTACTCGCTTCACTAGTTTTTCTCCAAAGAAAAAAATTACCAATGAATAGATGAGTGAGTTGTTGGAAGTAAGAAATTTGCCCTTGGGGAAGACTATTATACCAGTTTTGAGCAGGTCCGGTGATTATTCCTAAAAATGCCCTGCAGCTCATCTCATCAGGAACAACATAGATATCAGCCACTGCTTGGTATTGTTCTATATGAAGAACTGGATCAGTCTTCCCATCATACTTAGGAGTGACCACTGGAGATTTAAACTTGGTCGGCGTAGGGAAATCTACGATGGTTTACACAAAGGGGGATGCCTTAATAAAACTTCTCTGGAGAGGATTCTTGTTCTTTTCCATTTCTCCCAACATGTATTCTAGACGCTGAATGAAACCTTTCCAAGCATCACTCTTGCACCAGATCTATGGGTGGCAGATTTTTTATGCCGACCAACTGATCGTGCTGAGCTTTTTTCTTGCGAACCTTCCTTCTGACTGGACCGATCAGTTCTTCGAGTGTTTAATATGGATTAGGCTGAACCTCCCTTTAAATCTCTTGGTCGTCAAGTATTTCTCGATGCAACCCATAGGGCATTTCCCTGGGGTCCCAAACGATCAAAATGAGAAGCCCTACTTAACCTTTCTAAGGAACTCAATCTTTATGGGATGAGGGACTGTCCATCAGAGGAATTAGTAATCCTGATAGAAGAGGTTACTCCAAGAAGGTATGAAGAGTCCCTTGAAGTTTTGGAATGGCTATGCCCAACACTCCTTGTTAGCGGCGGTAGCATATTCCTTTTATTAAATCGTGCAGGGACTCTAGTTTGCAGAGTTTGGGCCAACTTTAATATAGTATCCTGTATAGCCTCTTGACCCTTGGCCAACCTAGCCAAAATTCTTATTAAATCATTATTATTTGGAGGGACAGAAGGAGTAGGCAGAATTCCCTTATTTCTGGTGCTTGATTCTGGAATTTCAGCCATGGATGTTGAATGAGTAAAAACATTTATCAATACGTTCTCGCAGACGACGCCAATCTGTTAATGCAAAAAACTAGACTAGGCTTAATTGATTGGTCACAGATAAATAATCCGAAACAAATAAGACAAAAAGAATTTTTAAAGTGGTTCGGTTCAAAGAAAAATCCTGCGCCCATTGTTATGTGTTGACTGCCTTGATTTGTTTTTCAATCATTTGCAATGAGGGTTATACAATGTATTTATAGCCCAATAGGAGTATAAATAGTTGTCATGTGAAAGGATGGAATGCCTTTATGTGTTAGGCATTTTCATCAATACATAATGAGAATTAAATTAACTATTGATGTCGCTTTACTATTTACACAAGTTGTATAATTGCTTTCACTTCGTTGGTTGTACAGGCTGGATTTCTGGCAGTTGTTCGGTCTTCCCAGTTGCTCGGTCTTCCCTGTTGGTTCTTCTTCCTTGTTGTTCGGGCTTTTTCATTATGCTAACTTGGATTTGAGGCATACTGGATGACATGTGTTAGTTTATAATTGGTCCACGTAGGATGGTAAATTTTGGTATCAACAATTAATTTTGAATTGGTGGAAAAATCGAGAATTTTTCTAGTTCATTTAATTTTTTGCATAATCGGGCGACTCCTAAGTGCTGAATAGATTCGCATGAGGCAGCGGTTACGGCAAGGCCTATTTGTGTGTGTTTGTTTTGGGTTTGTACACTTTATTTTTCTCTCTTTTAAAAGGTTTGGGGTTTAGTCTTTTTCAACACTTTAAACACCTCTATAAAAGCACTAGCTTCCTAAGTTTTATTCTCCCTCTTCTACAAAACCCAAACCTCCATTAAAACAAAGGTTCAACCCAATTTTTGAAGGCTCCAATCAAGTTTTCTTAACATCAACAATAACGGGATTTCGTTATTTTCACGAGACCATCGAAATCGTGTAATTAGATTTTTGAGACAACTTATTTCAGGCATGCATATCTCTATCATTCCCCTTAAGTATTTTATGTTTTAAATATTTTCTAAACCTTGATTAGTATTGTTTTTTTAAAAATAATTAGAAAAATTTAAAAAGTCAGAATAATTTGGGTTTGATTTTATTAAATTTGAGAATATGATTTAAGACTTGAAATATCGCATGTTTAGATTAGTTTATCATGTTATCGTGAATAATTAGGATGAATCGCATTAAAATGTAATATATGCAATTCAAATCATGTTTAACTCGTAAGAATACGATATTCATGAATGTGGTGTTGAATGAAGTTATTGGTTATTAAACATTGTTATTATGCATATTGGATTAGATTATATGTTGAATTGATAAAATATCATTCCTATTAGAATTATGAAAATTGGTAACTTGTGTAACTATTTCGTAGAACTTGGTTATTACACCATTAAATTAATGAAAGTAGAATGGAATTGGATTCGTAGGTTTAATTGATAAATCATAACGTTAAATTAAAAATATGATTTACGTAGAGATTGTTCGTGTTAATAATTGGACATCGTGGGAACGTTGAGATTTCAGGAGTAGTTGTATTTCACCCTTATGAGTAGTTTGTTTACTAGGTATGGGACTAGCAGGTAGACTTTTATGGTTTGGGCACTTTCTAAGTATGGTACTAGAGGGTAAAATTTTTTGTCATTGTCAATTTATAGGTATGGGAGTAGTAAGGTAAACTTTATTCCTTTTGCCTAGGTAGGTGATGCTTTTTGGTAAGTATTCTTAGGTGATAGACTAGGTAAAACTTATCATTTAGGGATCTCTAGGTATAGGATTAGGGATGGTTTTAGTTCTGATGCCCAATCTATGGGGGGGGGGGGGGGGGGGATAATTGAAAATATTGTGAACTTGACTAAGAAATTATAATTAAAGCCTAAGATAATAAGCGGGTATTGCAATGTATTTGCATTACGAGTATGTATAGGACTAAGAAATTAGGTCAACTGACTATAGTAATGTGGGTGTGTGTTGGTATCACGAGCATGTGCAGGGCTAACGAAAATTGGCAAACTAGCTATAGTGGTGTTTCGTGTGTGCAACCTCAAGAGTATGTGCAGTGCTAACAAAATTGGGCAAATTGTCTATAGTGAGGGGTGTGGGTGTAGTGTATTGTAATTGTTAGCATCCAGGAGTTTATGCAGGACCAATAGAAAGGTAAACCGACTATACTCCTGTC
This sequence comes from Sambucus nigra, assembly GCA_949130495.1. Classification (NCBI taxonomy): domain Eukaryota; kingdom Viridiplantae; phylum Streptophyta; class Magnoliopsida; order Dipsacales; family Adoxaceae; genus Sambucus; species Sambucus nigra. The sequence goes on along the minus strand of OX422207.1, from coordinate 283,260,237 downwards.
GCATTAATTAAATTGGTTATATTAATTAAGTTAAATGTTTAAGATACAATTCACAGTTGAAATAAATATAATTAGACTTGCATAGTGAGATGGCTTAATGTATATGGGTAGTTAATATTATTTTAGTTTACTTGCTTCTTATCAAGTTGATTCTTATTGTAAAATATTCTATGTGAGATTTATCTCATATGATGCTTATATCTGTATTCGCAAATCCTATTTGGGAGGATTAACTAGTATTCATGTGGTTTGCTCTGACCCCTTGGATTTACTAACATTTTGGGTTTAGTTATTGGAGTAGCTGCGTAGGATTTATTGGATATTCGTGGATTTCGCAGTTGGAGTTGCCTTTTACTCCTTTCTTAGTTTAGTTTTCTCTTTCCATTCATACTTATTATGAGAGAGTCATTTATGGATTTTTAGTGGGTCATTCGACTCCACAGTTGTTTATTATTTTCCATTAGAGATTCGTAGTGGGATTATTCATTTAAGTATTATTATCATCATTTGGAGTTGAGATTTATTTATTTTAAATTAGCATGGCGAAGAATTTTTCTATGGTGGATGATTTTATTATTTGGATTATTTTAAATTATATCTTGCAAAAAAAATTTAGTATCTCATATTTATGTCACACGCTAAGAATGGTATTTAATTTAAAGCTTGGTGTATATTAGCAGTGGGGACTGGACACCTCTAATGTCGAAATATGCGGTGTGTTACAAGTATGCAATTCTTGACATTTTGGCCTAGTTTTCGACATATATAACAACTCATACCTGATGGAAAATCCTTATCAAAAACCCCATTCATGCCATAGTTCAAATAGGTAAATGTTGCGGTGTCAAACTTCTCTTATTTCTTCCCTTCTTCGGCCCCATAGTTTTTTCGCGACTTTTGAACTTGATGCCATGGATTATCTTTCTTTCATGTCCACTCGTCTTTTCCCTTTATATTTTTTCCCTTGGCCTTCAATCCATCTTCGAAATACTTCTACATGATTTGAGATACTTCTACTAATTCAGTGTAAGCCTGTAGCCTTAACCCTATTACCCTACTACGGAGTCCATGCTTCAAGCCCCTTTAAAACTTCTTAGATTTCTTCTCTTAAGTATCAATAGTATTGGGGAAAAGTACAAAATCTTTGCAAACATGGATTCATAATCATCCACAAACATTGATCCCCGGGTTAGTCCAATAATTCCCCTTCTTGGTTCTCCTTGGCTGCAGAAGGAAAATATTCTTCAAGGAAGAGATCCTTGAATTTGTCCCAACTAATGGCCTCCTCTTCCCCTCTATGTTGATCTTTGTTGATCATCGCCCAATAATGATATGTCCTGCCCTTAAACATAAATGAGGAAAATCCCATATTTTCCTCATTCATGTAACTTAGGTTTTCAAATATCTTCTCAGTCTTCCTTATCCAGACATCGGCCTCCAATGGACTAGGCTTTTCCTTAAAGGGATCGTGACCTAATTTCTTGAAGTGATCAATGGTACACCTAATAGAACTTTCTGTAGTCGTCCTTATAACCATGTTCTGAGCTAAGACTTTTATGAACCCCACCACTATTTTTAGTATTCTTTCCCCATTAGCTTCCTTGGGGATAGAAGGTCCCGGGGTAGTAGCATTGATGGTCATAGCTACCCTCACTCGTCTTTGATAACCTCTTTTTATAGCTTCCTGGAAATAATCACATATGTAAGTCAGATTTCCTAATATTAGGTCTCTAAATATGTCTACCTAGGAAAAAATATATTTGACATGCCTATAGTCTCCAAGGTCGAATGCTCTGATACTAATTGCAATACCCCATGGCCTCGCCCTATTATGTCATGGTGTTATATCACTTAAACTCACATGGTAAAATTTAAAACTTTAATTATTAGGGAAAACTTACTTAGTCACAGCCTTTAAGAATCCTTAGCCTAACTATCAGTGTTGGTAAACAAATTAATTATCATAATTTAGAAAATCGCATTCCATAAAGAGAACTTTTAAGAACTACTAATTCTATTGATAATAATAAGAGTTTCTATTACAAGTGTACTAATCTTTCTTTTCATACATTTTCTTATATAAAAACCCATAGACTAATTTGAATATAACTAAGATTAAAACCTATAAAAGATCTTCTTATTATCTTTCTAAATCAAAAGACACTTCGTGCCCCCACAATCCTTCGCAGACTATATGCCCTCAGTGGATACTGTCCGAAGAAATAAGGAACATAGAAAGGATGAGCTCAAATAGCTCAGTAAGAGTTAAATCAAAAGTCCTCATCCCCAATCAATGTTAGTATTTTCATAAAGAATAGACATACTAACAAAGTTATGCAAAATAGCGTAACAATTAAGAAGAAATGTGAAATAAATAAAAAATATTAATCAACGAATGTAAATTTTCCAACGCCTCATATTACCAGAATGACCTAAGGGTCAACCTCCCTTAGATCACCACTCCTTAACTTCCCCCAAGGCTCTATCTCCCTGGTTCACCTTGACTTCCCCCATGGCTCTACCTCCCATTGTTTTCCCTTATAGTCCATGGCCTTAAATTTATAACCTTTAACCTGTCATTTTGTAAGGGAAATTTTCCATTGGAGTCAATTTGTACTGTATTTTGGCTTTATTCCGTTTTGACAAAACCGTTTGTGTCATAGGTTAGGATTTTAATTCAGTATGTCCTTCAAGACTATGATGCATATTGAAGATCATAATAGATAAGTAAAGCGACATTGACATTGTTCTGAGTATCGTGCCAATTTTAGTCTTCAACATCCATGGGATCTTAGTGAGTTATGAATGCGTATTATATTTTATCGCTGGATAAATTTTTGGGATTTTAGTTTTTAAAACTTTATTGAGGCCATTTTTCGTAAAAATATTTTTTAAAGAAATTATTTTAGTTTTGAATTCATTTAAACGGCCTTTAATTTTTGTTGCAACGACTTTACATAGTTCTTTCAAAGGAGATTTTTATTTCGTTCAAATAAGGTTTGAGTGAGCTTCGAGCAAAATGTTTAGGTCTAGACAAAAGATTATTGCGCGAAGATCGTTTGAAGCTAGTTCGAACGAGTTTTGTGTTGTTATTCGAACGACTATTTTTTTGTTCGAGTGAGAACACCTACTTCGTTCCAACGACCCTATATTTTTCGTTTGAACGATTTTTCTCGATTTTTGTGTCCCCTCATTTTTCGTGTTTTCTAAAAATACTAGGGATGGAAAAGAGTTTTTAGTGAAAGGTTTTGCGAAAATGATTTTTAGTGTTAAATATTGATCCTCCTAAACCCTAGTTTACACACATTGTTTTAAGATCCAAGATTCAACCTCATACTTCTATTTGAGATCTCCATGCGCCTCGCACCAATATGTTTACTCTTAATTGAGTGATGTTTTGAACAGGGGATTTCATGTTTGCTTCGTCCAGTAATCCGTGGGAACTAGTCATGCAATGATAAGATCAGTGTGATACCGAGATATGGAGAGTGTCAATGTTGTGATTATTATTGAAAGGTTTCGAATAGAAACTTTGAAGAAGGATCAAGAAGAAAAAAGAGCATTAAAGATTAAAGTCATCGAGTCGGTTGAGTAAGTCTAATTTGTCCTTGTAACAACACATATATCATAGTGATTTATATCTTGGGTCCTCTAAAGTTTTTTCCTTTGGGGTTTTCCTTGTACATCACCATGTTGTGGTTTTCTTTATTTTATGTTTGCTTATATCACCCAAAAGCATGTTTTAGGGCTAGATAAACAAGTAAATCATTTACACAACAGTTTGGTATATTTGGTGAAAAATTAAAATTGGTTTAATTATTTTCGATAATTAAGAATTGTTGTTTCCTTGATAATTCAAATAACCGAGCACTAGAGCACTTACACATTATCCTCAACCTTATTCTAGGTATATTTGACTCATTCATGCCATAGGCCGCGACCTCCCCCATGCCAAATTCAAAGATGGCATATTTACGGTCTATTGCTAACTCCATAACCTTAGTCGTTCTCTATAAAGGTTCAAGCCCTATAGTTAATCTTATGATCAATTTCCCTACGACTAACCATTTTGACCTCAAGCACTAAGTAGGAGGTCCTCACCAGATAATGACACATCTTCCTGGCCAAATAGTGTCAGGGCCCTGGCATACAATCCCATCTTAAAATCACCCAGGCACAATATATTATTGCCCCAAAGTTTGAAGCCTCAAGAAGGGGTTAGATTCCTGATCATCAAGGGTATTATAATAAAATAATGGTTTAAAACATAAAAATATCAAAACTCAATTCCTCGAATATCAGAAGTAAAACCCTAAGAAATACCTCATAATATTAATAAGATAAACTTCAAAGTCTCATATCCTCAAAAACATAATATCCACACAAGAAATCGAACATAAAATCTCTAAAATAAGGATTTAAGTGAATAGTAATAGTCTCTGGTCTCAAAACATCAATCAATAGTAATTATACATGGCCTCTAAGCCCAGAAATTGATGAATAGTAAATGTCCAAGGCCTAAAGCCTAGAAAACCCATAAATCAGTATGAATAGCAAATGGAAATGGCCTAAATCCAGAAAACTCAAAATAATGCAAGGGCTTATCCCATTTAATAGAAAACATGGAAACTAGGATTTTAACAAGAGCTTGAGGACAAATACCTTACTTTAATGGACTTAGTTCGATGAAGAATAACCAGTTTCCACCTCCGAACACCTCTTACTCTCTGATGAATAGTAAAAGTCCACAGCCTCCTTTTCAGCAGAACCTCACCCTCTCTTGAAAATTTCATTTTCTCTCTATAAAGTGGGAAATTAGGGTTTTAGCAAATTTGTAAAGTTTGTCAAGGGTTTATATTTATAGCAATTACTAGGTAACCTAGGTTTTCCTCTTATGTCATCACATTTCCAAAATTACCTCTCCAAAAAGGCTTATAGAATCTCCAAGACTTGATCCTCAAATTATAACCTAATTAGGCTAAATCATCATTTCAGGTTTTGAGTCCAAGTTCCATGTCACCAAACTCCGCGGCCTTCATCATTAGGTTGTGACCTTCCTTTACCTTGCACGCTCAATATTTACAAGTTTGTGGCCCTATTACTAGTACATTTATGGTCGTGGTCATTGCGCCATTTTAATCCACTCGAAAAATCAAAATGTTGTGACGATGTTTTAACGCATGAATAGAAAATCCACATCTTATTACACTATATGAACATAGTGGTAAGTAGGATATCGAGTCCATGGGGGATTGAATATTTTAACAAAGATTAAAATCACTTTGATTTGACATTCAAATATTGCAAAATAAATAAATAAAATATGATTAGTTTTTTGGTTTATAGTTTAAACTATTATGCAAATTAACGAGTTTTACTTGTACTATATATGTGAAGGAGATTGTGGACCACTTTTCAGACATCTAAAATATGTGAATTTGAGATTGAAAATTTAAGGGTCATTTACTATTTGGGGTACGATTTTTTATAATAATTGGTGCTTGGGGTACATTTGTTTTCATTATAGTTGGTTGGGTGTTATTTTATCAGTTTAGCTAACAACCGTCTAATGGTTGTACCCTTTTTCATCAATTACCTTAAATGCCCTTATGTTTAAATACCCTTATACCCTCCTATCACTTATAACCCATAAATCCTTATCCTCTCATTCTCTCTCACATAACTGTATAACCCATAAATTCTTATCCCCTCACACTCTCTCTCACTGTAATAATAATTGTGAAAAGATAATATGTTTGAAAAAGTCGGATGTTTGTTCATCATTGTAATCACTTGTTTATGGTCGGAGGTTTTTTACGGGTGGAGATCTATCATAATTGGAGGTTCGTTGACCGGACATTCGGATTTGGAGATTGGATTTGAATTTGGAATTTAATGGACGGAGGATTTTCCAGAGTTTTTTTTTTGTTTTTGTTTGGTTGCTGCCTATTTTCAGTTTCTTTTATTAAAAATTATTTTTTTTAGTGGAAAAAAAATTGTTTTTTTGCCAAAGTTTTTCAGATTTGTTGAAAATTGTTTTTTTTGTATGTTTTTGTTTTTCCTGGAGTTTTTTTTTTTTTGTTTTTTGTAGTTGGAAATCATGTTTTCAGTGGATTTTTTTTATTTTGTTGAAAGTCATTTTTTTGGTGGAAAACATTTTATTTTCTGAAAATAATTTTGTAAACTGAAATCATTTTTATTTTCATATTTTTTTTACAGAAAATTATTTATTTTGTAATTGGAAATCATTTTTTGGGTGAAAAACAATTATTTTTGTTTTGAAAATTATTTTTATTGGTGGAAAATGTTTTTTGGGGCTAATATATATTTTTTAACTAAAATCGTTTTTATTTTTTGCTTTTTTGTTGGAAGACATTTTTTTAAGTAATTTTTTTAACTAAAATCAGTTTTATTTTTTATTTTTATCCCAGAATTTATTTATTTTTATTTTTAAAAAAAATTTGGGTCGAAATTTTTTTTTATACTGAAAATCAGTTTCTTTTTTTATTTGGTGGAAATATTTTACGCTTGTTTAATATTTTTAAACAGTTATATTATAATTATTTGATATTTTTATATTTTAACTATTTTTAATAAAAAAAAACACGGTTTAACATTTTTTAACCACTTTTTTAAGTATTTTTTTCTAAATATTTAAACCGTTCAATATATATATATATATATATATAGTATTGTATATAGAATTGAAAAATAATTTTATATAAATAAGTAACATTTATATATACAAAAAGGATACATGGGTCATTATAAGCTAGGACAATATTGGTAATTGAGTGTATATGGTGAGCTGACTGACGAAAGTTGTGCTCAATCGTTAAAATAACACCCATCCAACAATAATGGGAACTAGCATTTTTCAAGCACGAAATATTATAAACAAATATATCTCAGAGAGTAAATGACCCAAAATTTAAAGTTATTACACCATCTACACATTCATTTAAGAAAATAATCAAACATATAGGGTAAAAACCTTACATAAAGGACGAAAACTTTGAGTGAGAGTGTAACTTCTAACATACATTGTATCCCATACTAAGAGTTTAAAAATATATAAGGCTTGACATTATATGTGAAGCCTCCATAGAATTAAATTCAATATATATTAACCCATGAATGTACTTTTATACTTAAAAAATCTAAAAGAAAAACTAAAATCTGTTTTATTTTTTATTTTTATCCTGGAATTTATTTATTTTTATTTAACAAATTTTTTTTTGGGTCAAAATTTTTTTTTATACTGAAAATCATTTTTTTACAATTTTTTAACAATTGTACTGAAAATCAGTTTCTTTTTTTATTCGGTCGAAATATTTTACTCTTGTTTAATATTTTTAAATAGTTATATTACAATTATTTAATATTTTTATATTTTAACTATTTATAATAAAAAAAACACGGTTTAACATTTTTTAACCACTTTTTAAACTATTTTTTTCTAAATATTTAAACCGTTATATATATATATATATATATATATATATAGTATTGTATATAGAATTGAAAAATATTTTTATATAAATAAATAACATTTATATATACAAAAAGGGTACATGGGTCATTATAAGCTAGGGCAATATTGGTAATTCAGTGTATATGGCGAGCTGACTGATGGAAGTTGTGCTCAATCGTTAAAATAACACCCATCCAACAATAATAGGAACTAGCATTTTTCAAGCACGAAATATTATAAACAAATATATCTGAGACAGTAAATGACCCAAAATTTAAAGTTATTACACCATCTACACATTCATTTAGGCAAATAATCAAACATATAGGGTAAAAATCTTACATAAAGGACGAAAACTTTAAGTGAGAGTGTAACTTCTAACATACATTGTATCTCATACTAAGAGTTTAAAAATATATAAGGCTTGACATTATATGTGAAGCCTCCATAGAATTAAATTCAATATATATTAACCCATGAATTTAATTTTATACTTAAAAAATCTAAAAGAAAAACACTATTTTCGAAAGAGTGGGATGATATTCCACAACTTATTTAACTAGTGAAACATAATCATAAATGAAATAATTACTTCTCTAATTAATATAATGCTAGACATAATTTAAACTAATTATAATAAATAAAACTAATTGATAAACTAATTAATAAAGAAAATGAACTAATTAACAAAATAATTAATGAAAATTAAACTTTATAAGAATTAATTTTAGAAGAAAATTTTCTATAGAGAGAAAGAGGGCAATACTAAATTGGTGAAATAAAATAAGAAAATGAGCTTGCCATTTATAGGCAAGTGGTGGGCTGACAGGGTCGAATATATCCGATCAAAGCTGAGTTTTCTGTTGACTTGATTGTTTGACTTTTGACTATGTATTAAATTGTATCTTCTTCATTTAATGTCAAAATAATGTGTTGGTTGAACCAAGATGTTCCTTTCTGAATGTGAAGAATCCAATCTTGGCGTCGACTTTTTTTTTTATAACCCTAAACCTCCACACGAACAGGCCCTTTGGACTCCCCCGTGCAAGCTAAACAGGGGGTACTGTGCAGGACCCACCTCCCACACGCATCCCGCTTAAATATTGGCTTATCAGTGGGGAATCGAACCCAGCACCGTGAGCCTTATCACAGAGTCCCAAGCCCGCCCTTACCGCTAGGGCATTTGCATAGCGTGGTATACATGTAACATGTCCTAAACACTTCATTTTAGTATATCAGAAACATAATGATACCAATATGACCCTTGATGTACCAATCCCGACCCCCCCCCCCCCCCCCAATACCTTAAGAAAAGTAATAATTAGTAATTGACTGTCAGTCATTCTAAGGTAGGTGAAGTCAATAAAAACACACTTTGGTAATGATCATAACTTAACCTACATATGTTCAAATAAAAAATCGTTTCTTGGAATGGATTCGTGACTCGCAAGTATTTCGTTTGATATATTAACCATTTTATAATTCACTATACACAAAAAATGCATTCTTGTGAACATAAGCCCAATTTCAGGATCGCACTTTTGGTTTCTATATGTTCTTTGAACCTAGTCTATTTTAGGGGTTTAGTGTGATTCATTATTTTACTATTTATAGGCTCATTATTAATTATTATACGTGTAAATATAGTTGGATGGATATTGCATGTCCCCTATATAAGTCACAAGAATATATAAAGCAACGTAAATTTTATCTGATTATTCAAAATTGTAAAAAAAAAATAATAAGTGTTCTCATTTATCTTAATCTTAAATTTTTGGTAAATTCCATTTTTTTAAGAAGGAACCATATATAAAAATAGAAGTGAAGAAGAGACCTTCACCGCTGGCTTACAAAGCAAGATATAGACAAATCTGATAAGAAGCCTATAGAATATCTAGTTTTAGCACCTTTGTATTTGGCATGGGTGTTTATCATTATATTTGATGGATTCCAAGTGAGTGTGAGAATGTTACTTTATGTGTTGGCTCGTGTTCTTCTCATCCCTTCCATTAAAATTGGTGTCAATTTGGTGTAAGATCTTTTGTTGTGATGGCCGATTGTCATCACCGTGGCCCAAATCTTAAAGCATAGTTATATGAACGAGACCTTCGTGACACTGAAATGGATAATATATAGAGATAAGTGAAGCATCTCTAGCAATATTTATAATGATACGAACCTTCAAAACAGGACTAATCATGCCATGGTCTAGACAATGAACAATTGAATAATGAAGAGAAGATTAACCCCTTTGAGCATGCCCATGATGGAAAGGCTCCTCAACACCGCCAAGTTAGAATGAACCAATATGTTCAAAGAAATTTCAATATCAAACATGAAATTTCAAATTTTGTAGGAACTATGCGACAGATGAATTTATTTATTGGAACAATATAAGAGAATATTTTACTATAACGATATTGAGGAAGATCTTAAAGTGAAACTTGTTGGCATTAGATTGAAGAAACATGCTTAAATTTAGTGGAAACAATCTTATGAAGCAACGTGTCCGTGAAGGAAAAAATAAATTTGTCGCGTGGGAGAAGATGAAGAAATAGTTAAGGAAGTTCTTATCGGATCATTACCTATAAGATTATTTCCTTAAGTTTCATAATTTCAAGAAAAGTGAATTGTCTGTGGAGTATAGTGCTGAATTTAATAATATCATGATGTTTTGTGACTTATAAATGTTCGAGGAACAAAGTATTGCTTGCTACCTTGGTAGTCATAGATCATAGATTAGTAACATTTCCTGATGTTTACAAGCTATTCATAAAGGTAAATAGACAACTTAAGGATAGCAGTGGTTCTTGTACATGGAATTATGGAAATACTCCAAACTAGTGGGATGTTTCAACTACTAAGTCTTCACCCTTGACAAACTACTACTCTAAAGTTCTATCTTAGGAAATATGGAAATATATGGAAATAAGGCCTCAACTCTAACAAGTTTACCCAACTCTAATTCTTGTCAACGTTTCAAGTGTCATGGATTTAGACATATTTTTTTAGATTGTCCTAATAGGAAGATTATTTCATTAGTTAAATAAGAAATCAAAGAATAATAGGAGAATGAAACCATCCATGGTGAAGAATATGAAAATAATGATGCAGTGACTTATAACGATCATGGAAAAAATAAAGTTGTTCGTCGAAGGTAAATGTAACCCATGTAGAGGAGAATGATTGGATCCATAATAACATGTTTCACACCCGCACATATCCTATAGACACTAGAACCTAATGCTATGATACCATCTATGACACCCCGCCTAATAAAATACAGGGTGATCAGTCATTTATTAAAGAGGTTTCTCATTTGGTTCATTCTTGGTATCACTGTAGAAAACCATATTAATTACTAACCACCTATTAGTTATTTAAGTCCGTGTCAAAAAATTTATCTTTCATTAAACAATTGATAATAATATACTAAAAACTAAATTAAAACATTAATACCATTAATATAATCTAAACCATCGCAAGGCATAAATAAATAACTGAATAAATGTCTTATCGATTAAACCATCGGCTACAAAATTCAAATCCAAATCCAACTAATAAGTCTAATAGATAGTAGATAAATCATAATATAGGTCTAGATTAAATAACTGAATAAATAAAGTCAAAATGGGGATGCATACCCAACTGAGGTACAGAAATGAAATCCTACACTATGAATGAAAGATGGAAGCTTTTAATCAAGTCATGCAAGCCTCCACAGCGCTATAACAAATCGTTTCTGGAATTGATCGTCCAGTCTTGCGTCCTTGTGGCTGGACACCTAAAGGGTTTTGGAAAATATTTATAGCAAGGGTTAGAACCCAAAATATTTTAATAATATTTAGCAAGTATTTATCACAATTTAAAAAATCAGTTATTGATTACACATGTTAGGTTCACGTACACTCTCTTGAGTTTCCTCACCTCTCCACTATTGTGCACGCCTAACGTTTTCTACTTAGCCCACCAAGCCATACTACCCAAGTTAATTAGACGTAAGTATCTATCTTGAATATCGACACCTAAAAGTCCCCGTATCGCCCATAAAGTACGCTATCCGAATTAACATCTCTCGTATGTTATTGGTATCATAGGTAGCATTATCCATCTCTTATCATTTAATCATTTAATTAATTTTCACTACTTAATTAATTATTCATATACACGTTATCAATTTGTCTACTATCACACATAAGTAGAATCATTCAAACGGTTATATATATTTATCTCACTAATATATATAATTACGGTGTCTCTCAAAAGGACCATTGTGAAAGTAGGCATACTCTGCTATCAGTCTATGTACCTCCCGTACTAAAATAAGGACTATTGTTTTGACATGTCTCCTCAAACCCAAAAATCAAATAACAAGTAATAGAGGCGAACATAGTTCTAAACTTTTGGTTAGGCATATACCTAACGCACCCAAGCGAACTGTCAGTCTCACTAATGCACAACACATAGTGAGCCACCCTAAGTTCTATGTCTTGGGGTACAAATTTAAACCTCCCTAGAATCGGCAAGGTGAGATCTCCCACTGCGCGGTAACCTCCGTGATAACAGGTAGCATAGGTAACATTTAAGACCAATCATATAATAGGTATACACACAACCTATATATATATATATATATATATATATATATATATATATATATATATTAAATCAGTAAGTATTCACACAACCTAATCATTATACTTCGTACATAGTATTTTTCTCTCGAATACCCACCGTGCCATCAAATTACGATTATTCTCACTATCGTGTTAATGCGAGTATTACTCTCCACTCTAATGGTCCTAGTACCCCTTAAATAAAATTTAGTAGCTAGACCTATCATATACTACTGGTCTATCACATAATTTTACATAAATTACCCGTAACTCATTTTCCTTCTCTCGAATTAATTACGCCTTAATTTAAGTATATTAAATCCTGCCTTAATCCCTCATTAAGACCAAGTCATAATCCCATCACAAGCCTACTATAATATAACAAATCCCTCATTATAATTTAACAAAGAGCCAAAAGTTTTCCCGACAAAATTATAGGAGTTTTAGGCTTAAAAAGGAAATTTCACATTTTCCTGGAAATTCGAATCGATTTGAAATTACACAGATCATCTTCTTCCTTTACGCAAGTGCGTTTTCACTATTTTTCTCATTCAATTCTCCATAATTCTTTACCAAACTTCAAACCATTTGCCCTAAATATTATTTACATGTATTAGTATGATTTCCAACGTAATACAATACTGAAAACATTATGATTTCTAACCAAATATGGATCATAACATCTATTAACCAAAGCCCTAAATTTCCATGTTCTTCATTTACACACAAGATAAAGCCCAGATTTTTCTCATCTAGATTATCAGTCATGATCTGATTTCATAACCTCTATATGACTACAATCAGTCTACATAAAATCCTACCCATAACATGGATTTAAATTCACTTAAATTCCAATTTCATCATTTATATCAAGATGTATAAACCCTACTCTTACATGGGTATTAAAACTTCAAGGACAATTGTAAATAAATTTGCCTTGTCTTTTGTGATCTTATTTCGTGGTTTTAATGTTGGATGGTGTGACTTCTCTTACAATCCTCACTCCAATATTAATAATGGTGCAAGATCACACTCCAATTTCTCAAGAACTCTCTATTAGGCTTCACAAATAGTTCTTCTTCTTCTCTAATGGATTCTCTTATTTTTCTAACCTTTAAATCCTAGTCTCTCCCATCTATGTGTTAATAAAAATGTTGGAAATCCGTAGGTCTCTTAACCCTTGGTTACCAAATGACTAAAATGCCCCCATACGGCGCCAGTTTAGTCTAAAATTGCCCTGGGATCCAATCAACATCCCCATGTATAATATTTTTACTATTTTGACCCTTCTGGAGTCATTCATGACCTCAAAATCATGTTCTGAGTCACTCAAAACATAACTTCCTATCTCGACCTCAATTTAGTCTACACGCGACTCCTGGTTGAGATAAATCCAATTATGTCAATTTCACTCGCTAAGACGTGAAATGATCATTTACTGTTGACTTAGTAATTATATTGCATAAATATTCATCATTATCTCTCCCGATTAATATTTTAAATAATCACATAATAATTTATTCACACATAATAATTAATTCAATTAAATTACGGGACACATGTAATTTAAAAATACCCGAATTAATTAAATTATTAATACTTAGAAATACAGGCCATTGCACCAACTTATTGGATGAATTCTAAAGACCATAAAGGTCTCAAAAGGAAAGTTGATGACTTATTGAGAAAAGGGTCTGATGTTTCATCCCTTCATGTGCTAAGTAAAGATGGATAATGGCGTACGTGTATTGATAGTGGAGCAGTAAAAAACTCCACCATCAAGTATCGCTTTCCAATTCATTGATTTGATGGATAAATGGAAGACAACTTTAAAAATAAGAGAGGGACTATTATAATGGATGTGTAATACCTTGTATTTTTATGCATATTATTTAATTAATTAAATTGTGGAAATTAATTATGTGTTCTTATTGTGACTAGATATGTCGCCATTCATTTTGTTATGTGTTATTTAAGTTAGAATAGAATTTAAACATAGTACATGATGGTTAATTCATTGAATTAATTAATATTCAGACTCGTATCGGGGGAATTATTAAATAAATGAGTTGTTAGTTATTTATTTTGGGTATATTTAATAATTGGCTTTTTAAACACGTAGAATGTTCGTTTATAGTTTAAAACGATGGATCAAATGCCTATGAGGTTAGTGTAAGTCCCGATCATAATTTTAAGTCATTTAGAGTCTTTTGAGGGCCTTCTAGGCGAGGCCCATTTGGGGACCAAACTCAATTTCTAGATTAAAGGGGTGTAGGAGGTCATTAGGGATCTTATTTTATCACAAACAAAGTGGGGAAGCACTAGAGGGGCTAAAGAGAGAAAGCACCAAGAGGAAGGGAAGATTTGAGAGAAATTAGGGATTAATTTCTCAATCAATCCATAAGGCAAGTTCTATATAAAATATGATAATGATTATATATATACACAAATATTGTGTCTATTCATTGAAAATCTAAATCAAATTAATTTGTAAATCTGATTTTAGATAATTAATTAGTAATTTTTGTAATTAACATAATTTAGATTCAATTAGGTTGATTTTTCCTATATAATGATTAATTTCTTTATAAAATTGGATTAAAATTAATAGATGATGATTTAAATCTATTTTATATTGTTAATCATATAAAGACCCTATGTTTAATTGAATTAATCCATAAGAATTTGTGAAATTGGATAAAACTAGGTTTTTAGATTATGAATTGGGTCTTTATGTGAATTTTAGTGTATATTTGGAATTTGATGATGGCAATGGGTTCCAATTATTGTTTTGATATGGTTTTATCATTTGGAGGTTGATTAGATGCTTAAAGGAAGCTATTGGGTTCATTAATGGAGGTTGGAAAGAGAAAAATCGGGGTTGAAGATGAAGAAACCCGTAATGGGGAAAAATTAGGAAGTTACTGTGTTGATTGATCGATTGGTCTAGGACCCCGGTCGATCGGTGCTCTAAGATATTTCCTAAGTGGGGCTTTAATGTATTTAGTTGGAAATTATGGTCTTCAAACCTGATGTTAGGTTTTGTTGGCTCATAGTTTTCATGAATGTACAGAGTAGTGATATATTCTTGTGATTTGAAATGTTAGATATTAATATTTGAGGTATTTGGATATTAAGGAAATCGTATAATTTAAGGGATTGAATGAAGGATTTGGCATTTAAAGGTAGACCCGAATGTAAAATGGGCTTGTTGATTGGGAATTGGTAAGTTATATGATTGGGTTTATTTATAGGGATTGATTTGAATCGTTATGATGTACGAGTGGGATGAATACCCTTTGGCTGAGATTTTGTTTGGGTTATAATCTCCCCAAGTGAGGTAGCTATTATGTCTGAAAGTTTCATTTAAATTAGATGTGTGATTATACCTACATAGGATGCCTTGGCAGAATTAAACTTAGGCTAATCAATATTGAATATAGTTCATGTATGATTTTTAATGTACAATTGGGTGAGACAACACCTAGAATTAGGACCCAAGAGGTTAGGGTTAATGTATTATAGGATGAAAATAAGTTTATATATGTGATAAACCTTTTTATGATAGCGATGCAAGTATGAATTAGTAGCATTAAGGTCGGTATGTGTATGTGATTTACCAAAACCCATTAATGATGGTTATGTATGTGTTTGCTTTAATCCATCAGTGAGGGTTGTGTTTATTTTGATGTTTTATGTGAAAGGCATACCATATGTGAGTTTTCATTGGAAGTGATGATGCTGGAAACAGCACCACCAGATAAGGTGTTGACAAGCTCAAGCTAGCAATAACAATGGGAGCATAAGAGTGTATATATATAATAGAAGGAG
Organism: Sambucus nigra; assembly: GCA_949130495.1. Lineage (NCBI taxonomy): Eukaryota > Viridiplantae > Streptophyta > Magnoliopsida > Dipsacales > Adoxaceae > Sambucus > Sambucus nigra. The sequence goes on along the minus strand of OX422207.1, from coordinate 283,244,316 downwards.
GTGAGGAGAAGAGGATTAACACTTGTATGTAAGTGGTTCAGCCAATCAGGACTATGTCCACTCTGTGTGTGTGTGTAATATCACTCGATGAAGGCACTAACGGCCATAGATACAATCTCTCAATCTTTCTCTCTCTACTGTGCAAACTAACAGAGTTTCAGCTAGGGTTGCAATTATGGATCCCCCTATAAGGTAGAGGATGACCTCAATATATAGTGCTTAGGGGGTGTAATGTACCCCCCAAGCATGCGATGAGCATGTGCATGAAGATCGAACCAATATAAGAATAACACCTGACTGATCTTAAGTAAATAATGATGACCTCAATATTCCCTCACGTGGAGGGAATGATTCGGTTATAACAGATTTGTCCACGTGTTCCCAACCTTGCATGTGCTTGTAAATGCTCGGCCCTGTGTCCTTGACTGGTACAACGTCGTCCAGTACAAGTACGAGGTTAGTGGAGCCAGATGTAGTTGCTTTGTGTCCTTGATGACCTCTGCCAGTAGGGCCGGATGAGGTTAGGTATGAGGTAGTCGCAATGTCAGTTTGGGCCGATGATGATGTTAGTAGATGTTTGTGCCCATGAGACACATTAATTTCGGTTGACGATCGCAACATCGTATGGGGCCGATGATTGTGTTGGTAGATGATTGGGTCCATGAGACCTTGCTGACCTCGGCTATTTACCCGCTGAGGTTGGTGTATGAAGTTTCTGCAACGTCAGCTGGGGATGACCTTATGAGAGACGACCTTACTGATAGTTGTTATAAGCTTCTGCTTACCTCGGCTGTGAGGTTGGTAGAGGTTAGTTTCTCATAGTTAAGAGGGTGTACTTTTGGCATATCAGTCACCCCCCCCCACCTTTAGTTACCTATGTCAGTAGGTGATTGAGGGGTATGCAAGGCCGAGGCTGAGTTTCCTTGGGTGCTAATATTTTCTTGACACATGTCACTTGCTGAAGTGAAGCGTGTTCCCCAAGATGATGCGATCCTGACTTGCCTTTTAGGTTCCCCAGGAAAATGATGGCCATTAGGACTCGTGCCCCATCATTGTTTAAGTTTAAAAGCCCTATTCTCTCTCCTCACTCTTTGTTTCTTCTATTTTCCCTCCCGAGTTCTCTCTCTGCAACTGCAACTGCAAACCTTCATTGTTGGTTGTCGTTCAGGGCTTTCTTTGCCTCCAAAATATTTTTTTCTCTATTTTATGATTAGACAGGTACCATATTCACCCTCTTCCTTCCATTTGAAGTTACAATCATCATATATGAGATTCCGGTATATTTTTTGCATTTTTCGGCAAGGGTTTTGCATTTTTCGGCGACCTTGTTCTTGAGTGTTCTTCATTTGGAATTTTCCAACTTCCCCTTTTGATTTTGAGTTTAAGTTCCTTTAAGTTGAGTACCTATTTGTGGTTTTGAGTCCTTCTTAAGTGTAGTGTCGTCCCATTTATGCTTAGACCCTTGTACCAACTCATAGAAGAGTTCCCATCTCTTTGTGAGAAGACCTTTGAGAAAATTAGGTAAGTGGAGCTAGCCCAAGAGGAAGCTCGTAGGGCTGAGGCCTTTCCTCTCAAGCCCATCTTTCCTCCACCTCTGAAGGTTATCTACCCTAAGCCAGCAGAGCCTGCTGAGCCTGTAGAGGTCCTTGAGGATCCAACACCAATGTCTGAGTCTGAGTCGTCTTCCTCAACCCCCATATCTGTAGACTCTTCTCAAGAGGCTATGGATTACTCTCCTAGGCAGGGTGAGGTCCCTGAGGAAGCTGAGGTATCAAGCCATGCCTTGTCTTACCATGGTGCTAGTACCTCTCACAGATCTCCAGATGTTGAAATCATAGGTCCAAGTTTGGCCATTCCACCACCCATTGATGACATTCCTCTGTCGACCGCCACAGGGGGGGCTTAATTTGCTTAGAGGTTTCCTGGTGGCGCCCCTGCACCTTCCCAGGTCGACGTTGCTGGGGATGGTGATGATGGCGAGGAGAGTGATGTTTATACGTCTGAGGCGATTGAGATTTACAGCTCCATCTGTGAGTATGACCTTCTTGATTTTCGGCACCTCTACTCCATAAACTCTTCCATCGTCCTTAGGAAACCTCTAAGGGACGAGAGGGACTTTAATGGCCGGGATGGAGAGATTTACGTCTATGAGCAGATGTTCAAGTTGGGCTTCCATCTTCCTATCCATCCTTCCATCAGAGCTATTATTTCCCATATAAACCTAGCCCATTCCCAATTATCCCCTAATGCATGGAGGGTTATAATAGAGGTCAACATCCTTTGGAGGCTTGTACACCACTCAGACCTTCCAGTTAGGATTTTCACTAGTTGTTATGTGCCCTCTTCTGGAAAAAACCACCCTAGCTATTACCGTTTCTTAGCTAGGAAATCAGAGAAGAAAACGTTGTTGGTTACCCAAACTTCAAACCATAACTGGAAACCTCAGTATTTCTTTTCTTTTGGGGCATGGGAATTTGGTCCAAATGAGGCCTCTGGAATATTCATGCCAATTACCCTTCTGAGATGGGGGAAGGTCTCCCTTTCTGCCAAAGTCGACCCTGGACTTAGCTAGGACAACTGCCAAAAACTTGAGGATCTTCGCACTCAGGGCGAGAAGGGTCGTCTTATAAAATATGAACACCTGATGACCCCCTATTACCTCTCTCAGACAGGTTTAGGGGGTTGTCCCTTGGAAGAGCTTCGTAAGTTAATTTTTCACAAGTTATATCTCTTACTTTTTATATTTCTGACTTACTAACTCAAATACATGTTTTTTTAGAGCGCCCTGAAGGTATTTTAAAAAAACTTTGGGAGATGGATGCTCCAGGCCTGTTGAAACTGATGCAAAAGAGGAGTGGTAAAAATTTACCCCCTACTACCACCCAGAAGAATGGTGACACATCCCAGGCCGATGTTACTAAGAAGAGGAAGACTACAGCTGACTCAGCGCATCTGAGGCCGGGCAAGACTCAAAAAGGGGATCATGTCATTCCCATCTCTATAGAAGATGCCCTGTCTACTCGTCTTTCTCAGTTGAAGACCAGTGATAGCCTCATTGGCCACAATCTGAAGGTTGTCGACGTTATCGGCGCAGTAATAACTGAAGGGGATAAGTGTTTCTTACGTCCTTGGATATCCCATTGCTGGCCGAGTTTACCCTCCACATGTCAATTCAGGTATTAGTTTTTATTCATTTTCTCCCCTCAGTGTAACCTTTGCTATTTTATAAATTATAGCTCATATGCTAATACATCTTACCTTCTACTTTAGGGTATCCTGTCCATGCACCGTTTTGTTGATTGGACCCTGAAGAAGATCCCCCTCATAGAGAAGGGTCACGAAGCTGATAAGTTCCAAGACTCTTTGAATACAGAGGTTGAAAGGCTAAAGGAAGAGCGAAAGGAGGTTAACAATCTGAAGGGGGTTTTCAGTAGAGGGATAGGGACATGACCAAGCTTAAGAAGGACTACGATGTAGCTCTGAAGGCTAAAGATGATTCCCTATAGACTAAGGTGGATGTTGTAGTCAAGGATGCTTTAGAGGATACTGCAGAGAAGATCATTGAAGACTATAAGGTCTCTGATGAATTCGTCAATTTTGTCTTTGAATACTTTGAAACAGGTATCAAAGAAACTAGCAAATGGGCAATCTCTAAGGAGAAAGATTCAGGGAGTCTGACTGCCTCAGACTTAGGCTTTGGTGACCCCTGATTTTCTCAGGCCCTGGAAGTGGTTGAGGAAGCCGATGCTCCTCTAGTTGAGACTGCTCCGCTAGAGGCTACTGAGACTGAAGATGTTAATCTTCAGGATGATGGAGCTGAGGTTACAAACGTCGACCATGACGACACGACTGCAGCTGTAGAGACTTGGGCCATTTTTCTTATGAAGCTTTAAAGTTGTAATTTTGATTCCTTTCTTGTCTGTTCATCTTAGCTTTTGTGAACTCTGGTGGCATCTTGGTATATCTGATTTGTAACTATTGAATGTTATTTTAATGATAATCATTAATCCCATCTTCTTCAGATTTTATTGTTTCTTTCGATGTTATGCTTGAATGTCTTACCTCTTGAATGTTGTTTAAGGTCTGAGATCACTAAATTATGATGTTTACCCTCATGGTGTTCACCAAACTAATGGTGTTTAAGGTCTGAGGTCACCAAATTATGATGTTTATCCTCATGATTTTCACCAAACTAATGATGTTTAAGGTCTGAGGTCACTAAATTATGATGTTTATCCTCATAATGTTCACCAAACTAATGATGTTTAAGGTCTGAGGTCACCAAATTATGATGTTTACCCTCATGATTTTCACCAAACTAATGATGTTTAAGGTTTGAGGTCACCAAATTATGATGTTTACTCTCATGATTTTCACCAAACTAATGATGTTTAAGATTTGAGGTCACCAAATTATGATGTTTACCTCATAATTTTCACCAAACTAATTGATGTTTAAGGTCTGAGGTCACCAAATTATGATGTTTACCCTCATGATTTTTACCAAACTAATGATGTTTAAGGCCTGAGGTCACCAAATTATGATGTTTACCCTCATGATTTTCACCAAACTAATGATGTTTAAAGTCTGAGGTCACCAAATTATGATGTTTACCCTCATGATTTTCAGTAAACTAGTGATCTTTAAGGTCTGAGGTCACCAAATTATGATGTTTACCCTCATAATTTTCACCAATCTAACGATGTTTAAGGTCTGAGGTCACCAAATTATGATGTTTACCCTCATGATTTTCACCAAACTAATGATGTTTAAGGTCTGAGGTCACCAAATTATGATGTTACCCTCACTATTTTCACCAAACTAATGATGTTTAAGGTCTGAGGTCACCAAATTCTGATGTTTACCCTCATGATTTTCACCAAACTAATGATGTTTAGGGTCTGAGGTCACCAAATTCTGATGTTTACCCTCACGATTTTCACCAAACTAATGATGTTTAAGGTCTGAGGCCACCAAATTATGATGTTTATCCTCATGATTTTCACCAAACTAATGATGTTTAAGGTCTGAGGTCACTACATTATGATGTTTACCCTCGTGATTTTCACCAAACTAATGATGTTTAAGGTCTGAGGTCGCCAAATTATGATGTTTACCCTCATAATTTTTACCAAACTAATGATGTTTACGGGATGAGGTCACCAAATTATGATGTTTACCCTCGTGATTTTCACCAAACTAATGATGTTTAGGGTTTGAGATCACAAAATTATGATGTTTACCCTCATATTTTCACCAAACTAATGATGTTTCACCTCATATTTTCACCAAATTAATGATTTTTATGCATAAAACAAAAGTATCAGCACAACATTGATCTTTTCATTAACATCCTCTTCACAAAATGATACATGTGTTACAAAAACTGTAACATCATATGTAATATTTCTTCAAGTGGTCCACATTCCAATGATTGGAGAAAGGTTCCCCTTCGAGATTTTCTAGCTGGTGGGTACCAGGCAGAACCTCATCAACTATTCTATAAGGACCATACTATTTTGGGTGGAGCTTATTTTCCTTCTGCAACATCTTCTTTAGGACTAGGTCTCCCACGCCTATAGACCTTCATTTCACCCTTTGGTTGTAGAACCTCGCAGTTCTCTGCTGGTAGGTTGCTTGTCTAATCTCTGTATCTTCTCTTCTTTCTTCAATCAAATCCAGATCAAATGTTCTCTCTTTTCTATTCCTCTGAGGGTCATAGGTCTAAACTCTATGAGTGGGAAGTCCTACCTCTGTAGGGATGACAGCTTCTAAGCCATGGGCTAACATAAATAGGGTATCTCCCATTGGTGCCCTTGTTGTCGTCCTGTAGGCCCATAATACGGTATATACCTCCTCTGTCTATCTCTCTTTGGCCTCTTCCAACCTCATCTTTATCCCATCAAGGATTATTCATTTCGTGACCTCGGTCTGACATTTGCCTGGGGTCGGCCAGGAGAAGAGAAGAAATGCTTGATCCCCACTCTTTCACAGTATTTTTCTAAGGAAGCATTCTTAAATTGGGTTTCATTGTCTGAGATAAGGGTATTTGGAAGACCATACCTGCATATGATGTTCTTCCATATGAACTGGAAGGTCTTATGTTCTGTAATTGTGATCATTGGATCAGCCTCTAACCATTTGGAGAAGTAATCAATTGCCACTACTAAGAATCGATAGTTATTCGCAGCTCTTGGCAAGGGTCCTACCAAGTCAATACCCATACTACAAATAGACAAGGTGAGCTGATTCACATCATAGGTTAATGAGGTTGATAAGGTATAGTGGAGAATCTCTGGCACTTATCGTATTTTTTCATATAAGCAGCTACATCTTTGGCTAAGGACGGCCACCAGTACCCCTGAGTAATTATCCTCTTAGCTAGTGGCCTCCCTCCTATGTGACTTGAACAAGAGCCTTTGTGCATATCTTGCAAGATGTGTGGAACCTCTTAAGGGTGGACACATTTGAGGAGAGGGAGTACGAACCCCTTCTTATACAAAACACCTCCTATAATTGAGAACTTGGCAGCCCTGAACCTCACATTTCTCCTTTCTAACTTTGATTCTAGCAGCTCCCCCACCTCCAGCTAGTCCTCCACAGATAGTGTTCACACCGAATGAGATCATACCAACTCTCTTCACCCGGACATTGTCATCTTTTGGTAGGAGGTCTGGGTCATCGTCATCCTCATCTGAGTCCTCTGTTCTTATGGCAGGGGCATCTTCCCGACATCTGTCATTTCTCTTCCTTTTGGGGTCTTCTCTTCCCACCTTAGGAGCTCTACCATCCACGTACTTTCTAAGCTTTCCAAACTTCAACATCTTTTCAATCTCATTCTTTAGAGCAAAGCACTTGTGCAACACCCCGTATTTTTCGTATTTTTGATGATTTAAATAATTATGTGATTAATTATTATTATTATGGGAATAAGTATGCGATTAATTATTGTTGTTGGATTAATTAAATTAAAATGTGAGAAATTAATTTTTTATTAATTCGGATTAAAATAATTATTAACTAGCGTGACAATGGTTAATACTTATTGTTGTGAACTATTAAATATTATTGTGTGATATGTAATATGGATTTATGATAATTGATAAATTGTCGAAAGTGAGAAATACGGCAGTTTGGTAATTTAAGTCTAACACGCGTGTGAGTCATGTCGGGACTAATTGATTGAGATAAAAAGAGAATTTATTTTTAGTAACTCGTATGGTCATTTCGAGTGAGCCGTTGAGTCCGAAAGGGTCGAGATAGTCAAAATAGTATACACGGGTGTTTAGTTTGGGTCCCGGGGCGATTTTAGGCCTAACCGGCACCCCGAGAGGGCATTATGGTAAATTGTATTTTTGGGCTAAATTAATGGACGAAAATTGGGATTTATTATATCAGCCAAGAAAGTCCATTAGGGTTCAGAAGTGACAGGAAGTTAGAACGTCCATGGAGGGTGTGAGGGAGAACCAATTTCCAAGAGAGAAGACTCATTTGGCATCACCTTGCATAACCGGAACCACCACCGCGTAGATCGATAAGAGAGGAACGCGTATGTACCAACATCACCAACGGATCAGACCATCATATTCGATGCAAGTGTTTATTACTTGCTTTCTTTTAGCAATAATCATGATCATGTTAGTATAGGTGGAATTAATCATGATTTATATGTTAATTGGGTGAAAATTGGAGATTTAAATTATGATTAAGGATTGGTTTAATTACTGGTTGGAATTCCTTCATGTATGTAGAGGATTAATCACGGAATTTGAATATATATTGATGACCGAATCTGGGTTAATTCGATTCTTTAATTGAAAATTTGGAAACTAGGGTTCATATGAATTGATTTGGCGATTTTATATGTTTATGATGATTTATGACGAATTAATGATCCTAGGAGATTAGGAATGATTTATAACCTGTTAGGTGTTGATGGGTATTGGTGATGAGTTGTTGGGAATTGAATCTTAGAGGTTTTTGGGTTCAAAAATGGTGGAAAAACGCTGAAATTTGGTGAAGAAGACGAGCAGTGCGATCTCGCGAGATCTCGCACGAAGTGGTTCAAACGAGATGGGGATCTCGCGTAAAGTGGTTCGAACGACATGTGGAAGTGGTTCGAACGACACGTCATTATGGTTCGAACGACATGTCATTATGGTTCAAACCACATGTCATTCTGGTTCAAACCACAGGGTGAATTTCTGGGAATTTTTCTTAGAATTAAATTTGGAGTTTGTTGGTTTATTGGAGTGAGAGAAACTACCAAATAGTACATTCAAATAAGAAAGAATTTTGGGAAAAGTATGTGAGAATTAATACTTTAGTTATTTCGGTATAGAGAGAATGTACCTTGGAGATTACGAGAGAGATAGTAATCTAATTATTTATACTATACGTAGTAATGATGTTAAAATACGTATGAGGAGTATATATGTAGGTTGGAGAAATACCTATAAATTATAATAGGATGTGTGTATGCCTATTATGTGATATTATTATTAAGAGCACTAATGGGTGATAACTCGAGGTGCAAGAATCTTACAATTAAGCGCACTAATGAGTGATAACTCGGGGGTGCAGAAACTCTATTGTTAAGTGTACTAATGGGTGATAGCCCGGGGGTACAAGGATGATTATTGTTAGGCGCACTAATGGGTGATAACTCGGGGGCGCTGAATTATTATTAATTGGTGCATTAATGGGTGCTAACCCGAGGATGCATGATCTTCTGTATAGGTGCACTAATGGGTCTTAGCTCGGGGGTACAATATTAGTATATATATATATATATATATATATATATATATATATATATGAACTTGTGAATATTGCTACTGTGTGAAATTAGTAGACATGGTAATAATAATAATCATTACATTGCACCAAGTGGTCTTAACCTAAGTGTGCAGGATTAGTGTATATATATAAGGATGATGGGACTATATATATGTATGAGTGTACATGAGTAACTTTCTACTTTGTGAGACTAGTAGATAAAAATAAAAATGAGAAGTAAGATAATCTTAGTGAATAAAAGATTAACCATTCAAACGATGAATAATGAAACTTAGTATGTGAGATAAACTATCTGAATAGAGTATTGTATGGGCGATATGGGAATACTACTAGTGAGCATAGTTAGTATTAGTATAGTTTTTGACTAGTTAGACTGGGGGGTATAACTAGGGGAGATTAGATGTACGTTAGGCGTGCACTATAGACGAGAGGTGAGAAACTCATGTGAGAGTTTGATAACTAACATGCGTATAAGACTTGTTTTAAGAACCAGTTTTAAATATTTGCTAAATCATTTTTACACATCGGTCTCTGACTCGTTTCTTGTATCTCTTCTCTCTTTTTCTATATATATGTATTATATGAGGTGCTCAGCCACAGGAGTATCAGATTTTGAGATTTGGATTGCTTGACGTGCTGCAGCTGTTGTGGAAGTTGTGGGTCCTTGCAGTAGACGCATCTATCCTTTCCATTCAGCTTCATCTAGACTTCTTGTTTACGGCATATGTCGCCCACTTCTAGTTCTTTCATCAGAGATATTGTATTCAGTTTATTGTATGGTTTGAAGTTTAGAACTGGGAGGTTTTATCGGGTCTTATTTATTTCAGTACTTGATTCATGTTCAGTATTTATTTACATTCCTATATGTGGTGAATGGTTTATATTTTAAGATGGAAAGAAAAGGATTTACTTGGTTTTATTAAATTTGAAATTTTTTGACACCTAGCTTAATTTTATATCAGGTGATTAATGTGTTAAAAAGTTTTTCGACAGTGATGTTGAGAATGAACCAATTGAATATCCTGTTTTAAATTGGTAGAGGACTGATCACCCTATATTTAATTGAGCGGGTTATCACAGGTGGTATTAGAGCATCAGGTTCTTGTGTCCTTAGGATTTGTGCGACTTAATACATTTCAGCGTATCGTTATTTGATGTAGAGCCTTATGATAAGATTATTGTGTTCCCTTACGTATGCGACTTACGTTCTCCTGCTACGAATTATAATGGATGTGACTCATTATACGAAATGCAATGTGATTCGAACACCGAACATTTTAGCACGACCAGCGAGGTCCGTAAGAAGAACTGCGGGAGAAGAGGCTCAACAGAAGACATAGAGTAATCGGGTTAGAGTGATTGAGACAAAAATCACAATGAGAATTACTTAAGTAAGAGATAGTAAAATTGTCACTCGGGAACTGTGGGTTCCCAGGACACAGTCATAGATAATGGTGGAGTGAATTTAGGGCCACCTAGCATAGTCGATAAAGGGGAAATCAGAGGGAATACTTTGAAAACCCATCGGTGAAGATGCGGAAAAGAAAATGAGAAAGTGTAACAGACCAGCAGAGGTAGAAAATTCAAAGGCAAGTGTGTAGAGTGGGGCGTGACGGCACTCATAATTAAATTTGGAGTTAAAAGCTATAGCTCTTAGGAGCATCGTGTAGTTATTAGAGGCAATCACCATATATGAAGAAGTGTGTTTGAAATTTAGAGAGAAATTTGGGTACGATTTGACCGTGAGGTCTTCCATTCGGTGTGGTAACAAAATGTGAGTGAAATTTTGATGTTTAGCATAATGGGTAAGATAGAAAAGGATTGTGAGAGAAAGGTTGAATTGCATAATGAACTTCATACCTGGCAGAAGGGTATAAATTATCCAAAGGGTTTATAGTTGATAAATGACCCGTGAGTAGAATACCAGTATGAATGAGAAATCCAGCTAGGATGACTAATGTTGATGCCATCAAAGTATACGATCGCTAGTGATTGCAGTCCTTCCAAGAGAAGGGAGTAAAGAGGGTTAACGACCCTGCTGAAGAGCAGAAACTGAATTTAACGGTGTTAGTGAAACCCCACATGAGAGTATACCCAATAGGGAACTTAATTAGATGATTTTAAGTGATTAACTTCGAGAAGATAATGAAGTCAATCAGGCTGTAGAGGCCAACCATAGTTCCGAATAGCTAGCATAGCCAAAGGGATAGTGGAAGAACAATTATGAGTTGAGACTGTCGGTCCGAGAGAAGGACATTCCCAAAATGGTCAGTGGGACCAATGACGGGGAAATTGTTCGTGAAGTTTGTCTTATATGAAGGAAGTAGGACTACAAGTGTTGAATGTGTCCACAACTGAGAAGTGAGACCGAAGAGATTAGAAATGGTAAACCGTTCCAGTTAAGCATAACAACTGGAGGAGCGAGACTTCCAGCGAAAGAATTTGGGGTCAAGAGAATTAGGCCTAGGAAATTTATAACACAAGAATGATGGGTTCAGGCTGGACCAGTAGAGTCCTCGTTAATAGCAGCATGCAATATGTCAGAGTTTACGGGACCCGGGATGTAAACGGGAGTTTTATAAAGCTATAATTGAGGCCTGAAGAGTTTGGGCCAACGTTTTAATAATGGGCGTGAAATCCACAAGATGAAATAAATTGTCCATGGTGAGAGGGGACAACTATAGGATGAAATCCTAGGATGTATGACGATTGCAGATGTTCATGGGTCGTGATGGCAGCCACGTGCTGAGACCCTGTGATTTGGCGAGACTGGTGAGGTTTTGCTTCTTCCTTGTGAGTAAAGGATAGATTCTAGTGACATGGGTGTGCCACAACTTTTATGTATATTGGAAACCCTAAACTTCGCGTGCGGGTCGAGTTTAGTGGGAACGTTAGATTTAACAGTCTTGTTACAAACGTATTTCTCGTTGTTAGCAGGGCATTTTGATGATTTCCCGTGAGTGAACCGGGTGGGCCCTAAGAATATGTTTTGTTGTTATAATTTACTACTGCATTGAGTCAGCTTTAGTAAAGTTTATTATGGTAATGTGTAGTGATTAATTACCGTATGGTTAAACGATAGTATAAATGTAGTGATATGACTGGCGTGCCGGATACTCCGGGAAGAGTGGTCTTAGTTTTGTGTGGCGCCACCTGAAATAGGGTTGGGCCCAGATATGAGTATGTATGAAACTTTCATGGTAATATAGACCTCAGCGAGTATAGTGTCTAATTATATGTGATTTTCGAGCGTAGGAATTTATTTGTCTGTTAAGACTTAGAATACATTGTGTTCTTATCGAGCGACGAAATATAGCTCGTTATATATCTATAGCGCCAAGTACTTGGGATAGTGAGGGCGCCATGCTTCATGTTACATTTTTAGGGACAAGAGAGTGGACGAGTAAACTTTATGTCACAATACGTAGATTGTGGGAAAGTACATAGTATGTACTGAAGGCCTTATGGACCTCGACAACCGGCTAGGTTAGATAGTAGTGTATCGGGGGGTTCCTTGTTTGGATTTCGCTTTGCAAGACATCCCACGCATGAAACTAGCGAACGTCGGGAGTTGGAGAGAAGTTTGGTCGATAGTACATAAGTTTTGTAGGTGGATTATTATACCTATAAAGGAATATAATTGAGAGTTGATGATTCTTTTATAACATAAGGCCAATAGAGTCTCCTAGCCTTAGTATTATTCGGATTAGAGTAATGGTGCCATTGAAGGATTGATTAAGTTTTGACTAGTGGGGTGGTTGAGTGTACCCCTACCACATCAACATACCGAGTGTGCAAGAATTGAAGTAAGAAAATTTTATGTCTTTTGTATAATGATGCGCGAGGCATAGGGTGTATGGGCACCCTGGATCAAGTAGTGGATTATGATTAACACGTGAATTCGATAAGATGTAGTCGGGTAAGCCGAAGCTTATTCAGGAAGTTTTGTCAGATACTTACGTTTCAAGATAAATTGAAACTTATTCAAGAGAGTATAAAATGTATCAGAATACAAACAACAGTGCTGATGGCTTACGATGTAGGTTAATATTGCAAGGATGGTCATGTAGTGGGTCACCTGACGGATTGAAAAATGGTGAACAATTCGAAACCAGTAGGGGCTTCTTCCACTAGAGAATGGAAGAGTATTCCCAAGGATCTTCTCATGTAGCTGAGATGGTGAGATTATAGATACTAAAATGCGATTGAGTACGTCCTAATACCCACAGAGGGATGGTTAGGACAAGCGGTCTAATCGGATGCGGGAGAGAAAATTTTATGTGAACCCTGAGATCTTAGGGGAGGACGAGAGTAGTACCTTCCACTAGTGGAGTTTGTGTCCAAATAACTCATATAAATTCACGTTCGGGAAGAGTGCCAGTAGAAGTATGGCACTGTAAACTTGGTTATTGTCCTACTTAATAGTTAAAGGTGAGGGACCAGTTATGATTACAAATGTCAAAAAAGAATCGATATTATCGTATATATTGTGTGTGAAATATATATTGCACTACGAATTTACTTGTATGAACGACACGAGATGAAATTGTATGTATATGAAAAGAGGATAAATCTACTAAGGTGCAAATAGTAGAAGGCTAGATAGTAAATATATAAAATAAAGTTGAAGTAGTGAAACTTAAGCAGAAAGGCTTGGGCAAGAGCCTATATAACAGGGTAACATGTAGTTTAAAGCAAACACATGTGAAGTGTTCATTATTAAGGGTATTTGATAGCGTACTATATGGGTGGTATGGAGTAGCTTACTTGTGCGTCAGGATGCGATGCGCAATATTTTTACAGCGTTGTCTGTACCTGGTATACTTTTTTCGAATTTCGGGACGAAATTCCGTTGTAAGGAGGGAAGTATGTAACACCCCATATTTTTCATATTTTTGACGATTTAAATAATTATGTGATTAATTATTATTATGGGAATAAGTATGTGATTAATTATTATTGTTGAATTAATTAAAATAAAATGTGAGAAATGAATTTGTTATTAATCCGGATTAAAATAATTACTAACTAGCGTGCCAAGGGTTAATACTTATTGTTGTGAACTATTAAATATTACTGTGTGATATGTAATATGGATTTATTATAATTGATAAATTGTCGGAAGTGGGAAATACGACAATTTGGTAATTTAAGTCTAACACGCGTGTGAGTCGTGTTGGGACTAATTGATTGAGATTAAAAAAAATTATTTTTAGTAATTCGTATGGTCATTTCGAGTGAGCCGTTGAGTCCGAAAGGGTCGAGATAGTCAAAATAGTATACGCGGGTGTTTAGTTGGGGTCACGGGACGATTTTAGGCCTAACCGGCACCCCGAGAGGGCATTATGGTAAATTATATTTTTGGGCTAAATTAATGGACGAAAATTGGGATTTATTATATCAGCCAAGAAAGTCCATTAGGGTTAAGAAGTGACAGGAAGTTAGAACGGACATGGAGGGTGTGAGGGAGAACCAAATCCCAAGAGAGAAGACTCATTTGGCATCACCTTGCATAACCGTGACCACCAACGCGTAGATCGAGAAGAGAGGAACGCGTATGTACTAACATCACCAACGGATCAGGCCATCATATTCGTGGCAAGTTTTTATTACTTGCTTTCTTTTAGAAATAATCATGCTCATGTTAGTATAGGTGGAATTAATCATGATTTATATGTTAATTGGGTGAAAATTGGAGATTTAAATTATGATTAAGGATTGGTTTAATTAGTGGTTGGAATTCCATCATGTATGTAGAGGATTAGTCACAAAATTTGATTATATATTGATGACCGAATCTGGGTTAATTAGATTCTTTAATTGAAAATTTGGAAACTAGGGTTCATATGAATTGATTTGAGGATTTTATATGTTTATGATGATTTATGACGAATTAATGATCCTAGGAGATTAGGAATGATTTATAACCTGTTAGGTGTTGATGGGTATTGATGATAAGTTGTTGGGAATTGAATGTTAGAGGTTTTTAGGTTCAAAAATGGTGGGAAAATGCTGAAATTTGGTGAAGAAGACGAACAATGCAATCTCGCGCGATCTCGCGCGAAGTGGTTCAAACGAGATGGGGATCTCACGCGAAGTGGTTCGAACGACATGTGGAAGTGGTTCGAACGACATTTGAAGTCATTCAAATGACATGTCATTATGGTTCGAACGACATGTCATTCTGGTTCAAACCACATGTCATTCTGGTTCAAACCACAGGGTGAATTTCTGGGAATTTTTCTTAGACTTAAATTTGGAGTTTTTTGGTTTATTGGAGTGCGAGAAACTACCAAATAGTAAATTCAAATAAGAAAGAATTTTGGGAAAAGTATGTGAGAATTAATACTTTAATTATTTTCGTATAGAGAGAATGTACCTTGGAGATTACGAGAGAGATAGTAATCTAATTATTTATACTATACGTAGTAATGATGTTAAAATACGTATGAGGTGTATATATGTAGGTTGGAGAAATACCTATAAATTATAATAGGATGTGTGTATGCCTATTATGTGATATTATTGTTAAGAGCACTAATGGGTGATAACCCGGGGGTGCAAGAATCTTATAATTAAGCGCATAATGAGTGATAACTCGGGGGTGCAGAAACTCTATTGTTAAGTGTACTAATGGGTGATATCCCGGGGGTACAAGGATGATTATTGTTAGGCGCACTAATGGGTGATAACCCGGGGGTGCTGAATTATTATTAATAGGTGCATTAATGGGTGCTAACCCGGGGATGCAGGATGGTCGGGATAGGTGCACTAATGGGTCTTAGCCCAGGGGTGCAGTATTAATATATATATATATATATATATATATGTATAGGGATGATGTGACTATATATATATATATATATATGAACTTGTGAATATTGATACTGTGTGAAATTAGTAGACTTGGTAATAATAATAATCATTACATTGCACCAAGTGGTCTTAATCTAAGTGTGCAGGATTAGTGTATATATATAGGGATGATGGGACTATATATATGTATGAGTGTACTTGAGTAACTTTCTACTTTGTGAGACTAGTAGATAAAAATGAAAATGAGAAGTAAGATAATCTTAGTGAATAAAAGATTAACCATTCAAACGATGAATAATGAAACTTAGTATGTGAGATAAACTATCTGAATAGCGTATTGTATGGGCGATATGGGAATACTACTAGTGAGCATAGTTAGTATTAGTATGGTTTCTGACTAGTTAGACTGGGGTATAACTAGGGGAGATTAGATGTACGTTAGGCGTGCACAATAGACGAGAGGTGAGAAACTCATGTGAGAGTTTGATAACTAACATGCGTATAAGGCTTGTTTTAAGAACCAGTTTTAAATACTTGATAAATCATTTTTACGCATCGGGCTCTGACCCGTTTCTTGTATCGCTTCTCTCTTTTGCTATATATATGTATTATATCAGTTGCTCAGCCACAGGAGTATCATATTTAGAGATTTCGATTGCTTGACGTGTTGAAGCTATTGTGGAAGCTGTAGGTCCTTGTAGTGGACGCATTTATCCTTTCCATTCAGTTTCATCTAGACTTCTTGTTTAGGGCATATGTCGCCCACTTCTAGTTCTTTCATCAGAGATATTGTATTCAGTTTATTGTATGGTTTGGAGTTTTGAACTGGGAGGTTTTATCCAGTCTTATTTATTTCAGTACTTGATTCATGTTCAGTATTTATTTACATTCCTATGTGTGGTGAATGGTTTATATTTTAAGATGAAAAGAAATGGATTTACTTGGTTTTATTAAATTGGAAATGTTTTGACACCTAGCTTAATTTTATATCAGGTGATTAATATGTTAAAAAGTTTTTCGACAGTGATGCTGAGAATGAACCAACTAAATATCCTGTTTTAAATTGGTAGAGGACTGATCACCCTATATTTAATTGGGCGGGTTGTCACAACTTGTCAGTCAAATGGTCATGGTCTTAGTGGAACTCGCACCATAGGTTTTTGTTCCTCTTATATGGAGGAGACTTCAGCTTCTCCGGCCATCTCAGAGACTTGTCATTCTTTATTTTGTTAAGGATGTGTTTGCAGCTCACAGTTAGAGGAGTGTAGTGTGAAAACTTACCGTCTGCACGCCTCTTCTTTACATCCTTCCTCCTCTGAAATTTCCCACTTCTACTTTCGTTCTTATCCTCATACTTTGCAACCATTGCTTCTTCTGCATTCATGACCTTTCCAGCTATCTCTAACAACTCGGCCATAGATTTAGGAGGGTCTTCAGCAAGCTTCGAAAGAAACTTACCCTTCTGAAGTCCTCCAATGAGGGTTGTCATAGCTATATTATCTTCGTAGTCTTTAACCTCCAACTTTTCCTTATTGAACCTCGCGATGTAGTCTCTAAGGCTATCACTCTTACCCATCTTTACATAGAGCAGATGGGTTGTTTTCTTCTGAGGTCTTACCCCAAAATAGAAGTTGTGTACAAAACCGCTCGACCAATCCCTTAAAGTTCTCCATAGAATTTTTAGCAAGGGAAGTGAACCAAATATGCGCATCTCCCATTAAAGTGCTTAAGAAAGCTCGGCACCTCATCTCATCAGGGATTGAATAAATGTCTACTGTAGACTGATACATATCAATATGATGTATATGGTTGGTACTTCCATCATACTTGGGAGACGCCATTGGTGGTTTGAATTTGGCAGGGGTTGGAAAGTTAACAATCCTTGCCACAAATGGGGAACCCTCTGAGAATCCCCTTTGTAGTGGGTCTCGGCTTTTTATGAGGTTTTCTATCTTCTCTTCCAGCCGTTGAATGGAGTCATTCCATGGTTTAGCAACGTCGGCCTAGCCGAGGTTGTCCCCAGCCACCTCCAAGGGGTGAACTGAGAGTTCCCTAGCTGTTGCACAATGTCGATTGTTGACCTCTTGGCCACTGTCTCGTCCATATTGGGGTCGGC
The DNA here is from genome assembly GCA_949130495.1 of Sambucus nigra. NCBI lineage: Eukaryota > Viridiplantae > Streptophyta > Magnoliopsida > Dipsacales > Adoxaceae > Sambucus > Sambucus nigra. The sequence goes on along the minus strand of OX422207.1, from coordinate 283,226,585 downwards.
CATGGCGAGGCCAATGTTCACCATCTTCCCTCTGTGATCCAGCTATACGTCTCGATATAGATAACTTTTGCCCCAGATCATTAACTAGGTCGAGCCTTTCAAAGGCTGACCCTCTACTCAACTGATCAAAAGATGATCCTCTTTGCTGGGCATCACCAACCTCGGCTCGTCTTGCTACGCAACCTCGGCTCTGCTGTATAGGACGTATTGTGTTATTTGAAACCTCGTATGGCTCCTAATAGTTTGCTGCAGCATCTTCTGCCTCAACGTCATCGTACCTATCCTCAGGGCAAGGGTTTCCTTGCCTCCCCAGACGTAAACGCCTAGGGTCAGCAACATCCCGCCTCCGTTGAGGAGTAAGTTGGTCTTTTTACGGTGCCTGGAGTGGCCCCCTGGCATCAGGATGAGGCTGAATAGCTACCGGAGTAATCATCTCCGGTAAGACCCCAAGTGATATTATTATATTTTGGCTTAGCTGAGCAAATTTCTCCTGCATCACTTGCTGGGTTGCAGCCAAGGACTTCAAGGCTTCTACCACCTCAGCCATCTCGGACTAGGGTGGTGCTTTGTTGGAATTGGGTCCTCCAACACCAGATGGTAGAGGACTTAGAGCTTGCAATGAAAATATTAGAGAGCTTATACCTTAAAGGACCTCTTTCAATGGTGAAACAGATTCACACGAAGGGTGAGGCCTGGTTCACCACTAGAGTCTCTGGTGAGGCTAAGCAACAAAAGAGGAAGAGATGAATCTTCTTGTTCCCACAGACGGCGCCAAAATGATGATGTTGGAAACAGTACCACCAGATGAGGTGTTGATAAGCTCAAGCTAGCAATAACAATGGCAGCACAAGAGTGTATATATATAGTAGAAGGAGGTGAGGAGAAGAGGATGAACACTTATATCTAAGTGGTTCAGCCAATCAAGCCTACGTATACTATAGGTGTGTGTAATATCACTAGATGAAGACACTAATGACCATAGATACAATCTCTCAATCTTTCTCTCTCTACTGTGCAAACTAACAGAGTTTCAACTAGGGTTGCAATTATGGATCCCCCTACAAGGTAGAGGATGACCTCAATATATAGTGCTTAGGGGTGTAATGTACCCCCCAAGCATGCGATGAGCATGTGCATGAAGATCAAACCAGTATGAGAATGACACTTGGCTGATCTAAAGTAAATAGTGATGACCTAAATATTCCCTCACGTGGAGGGAATGATTCAATTATAACAGATTTTTCCATGTGTGCCCAACCTTGCATATGCTTGTAAATGCTCGGCCCTGTGTCCTTGACTAGTACAACCTCGGCTTGGACAAGTACGAGGTTAGTGGAGCCAGATGTAGTTGCTTTGTTTCCTTGATGACCTCTGCCAGTAGGGACTATTGAGGTTAGGTATGAGGTAGCCGCAGCGTCGTCTTGGGCCGATGATGATGTTGATAGATGTTTATTCCCATGAAACATATTGATTTCGACTGACGACCGCAACATCGGTTGGGGCCGATGATGATGTTGGTAGATGATTAGGTCCATGAGACCTTGTTGACCTCGGCTATTGACCCGCCGAGGTTGGTGTATGAGGCTACTGCAACGTCGTTTGGGGCTGACCTTATGAGAGACGACCTTACTGATGGTTGTTATAAGCTTCTGCTCACCTCAGAGGCTGGCCGAGGTTAGTTGCTCTTAGTTAAGAGGGTGCCCTTTGGGCATATCAGGAAGGCATAATATGAGGGATTCCTTCATGGGGGCACGTGCTATATGGATCATGCTAGTACCCCATTGAGTAAATGGGCTCTTCCTTGGTCATATTTTACCCATGGGTCACACGCCTAAATACTTATGCTCGAGATAGTTTTCGAGGATATTTTTTTCATAATTCTTGGGTATGGTAGTCTTTATGACTGATGGGTAGACGTGGTGGTTTATCCCTTGCTGTGATGAGGTTCTAGGTTTGGGACATCCTATGGCTATCCTAGTACGTTCGAGAGATCCTCGAAAGCAATAAGAGTAGGCCTTCATAAGGTGTGGGCGTTAGAGATGTTCGTCTATTTGTAAAAGTCAAAGGTTATACCTTGGAATGGACGTTAGGCGTGAGTAAAGTCTTTCTCCTATGATATGTGATTATTGTCTGGCGGTACCAAGGATATTGGTCTGGTCTATATGCTATATTAGAGATGTATATAACTTATAGTAGGGATGCCCACCTACGTGCTTATGTTTCAGACTTGCATATTTCCTATACTAGAGATGTATATAACCTATAGTAGGGATATTTACCTACATATTTATTACTCAGATTGATGTATTACATATACTTTAGAGGTGTATATTGTATTATTAACATGAGATAGTCAAATGTGTATAGAGTTGAGATATAAGCTTGTTATTAATATATTAGTTAATTGGTGAGACGTACTGTCGGTTTGAGATTACCACACAACTAATGTTTTATAATTATGAAAAAGATAAACCTAAAGATGAGAAACTAAAGATTAAATAATGAATATTTAAATCTTTAATCACATGGGAGACATATGGGTTCGAGATTTAGAATCGCGTGATATTTTAAGTTGTTGGGTTGGGTAGCTAATAACTTAAAATATGTTAAAACAAAAGTGGAAGATGTGTAGTTATTATGTGGACCAGATTTAATTAGTGATGTTTATATTTTCTCTTAAAAACTATTTTCGCAGGTCCTTGTTGTAGTAGTTCCTATAGGTGAGGGATCATTGGAGGAGCATCTCTAGCGACGTCCCATTTCTTACCCTCATGATTGTAATAGTTATGAAAGTGTAGCTCACCTATTTATTGTAATTCTTTATTCTCAGTTTGGTTGTATATATATATATATATATATATATATATATATATATATATATACATTCAGATACGACTTATGTTATTTGGTTGGTAATTCGTATTAGAGTTGGTTCTATATTGTCTTTATTCTTTTGATTCCTATTTATTTCTTATGCTAAGAATGTTATCAAAAGTTTTGATTCCCATAATCTTTATAGTAAACCTGATCAATTTATTTATGGATATTTTAAGGTATCAAAGGATAGTGATACCATTTGGCCTATCTAATGCTCTTAGTAGTTTTATGCATCTTATAAATCATGTGCTTAAGCCTTTTATTGGGACTTTTTGTGGTTTACTTATATGATATTCTTATCTTTAGAAAGGATCAAAATTAACATAGGGAGAATATTTGAGAACTTTTTAATGTGTTGAGAAAGCAGAAGTTAGATGTGAATTTGAAGAAATGTGAATTCTTATCAAATAGTCTTGTCTTCTAGGACATGTTGTTTCAAATGAAGGAATAAAGGCGAATCCAAGCAAGGTTGAAGAAATTACAAGTTGGATGATGCTAACTTTGGTTCATGACGTTCGAATCTTCAATGGAAGTAATTTTTTATTAGTAATTTATCAAGATTTTTAGCACCATTATATCCTCAATCATCGAGTGCCGAAAGCAGGGAAATTGGGTGATGAAACAGAAAGGATTTTTGAACTTATAAAGGAGAATATGACGAGAGCTCATATTCTTGAACTTTTGGATATAAACAAAGTCTTTTAAGTTTATTGTGATTCGTATAATATGGCATTTGATTTTTTTTATTAATCAAAAAGGTAATATAATTACCTACTTTAGTGAGAATTTAAACAATTATTGCAATAAGTATTAAACTTATGGCAAGGTATTATATGCTACTGTTAAAACTTTGGAATGTTAGCAACACTACCTCATGCCAAAGGAATTCATTATCTTCTCTGATCATGAGGCATTGAAGTATAAAAATGGGCAAGACAAACTCAATTATGAGCATACTAGACGGTTTAAAAATTATTAAATCCTTTAATTTTCAAATCAAATACAAAGCATGTATTCAAAATCAAGTTGTTGATGCAATAAGCTGAATACATTATTTGTTTCTTAGTATGACCTCGAAATTCTAAAGGATATCTACAAGGATGAAACTTATTTTAGAAATAATTGTGAAAAGTGTGCTAAAGGGTCATCCAACATTTCTTTGTATAATATGGGCTTGTTTTCAAGAACAATTGATTGTGTATTCGTGAATGTTCACTATAGGAAGCTTTCATCATAAAGGACCATAGTGGTGGCCTTGGTAGTAACTTAAAGAGATAAAACTTTGCTTTTGTTTATGAAAATTTTTATTAGCTTAAAATGATATGGAATGTTGATCGTTATGTGAAGGGATGTCGAACTTATCATGTTGCTAAAAATCATGTTCAAAACAAAGGTTTATACACTTTGTTTCCTATCCTGCACACTCTTTGGGAAGATGTTAGTTTGGACCTTGTTCTTGGGTTAGTTAGAACACAAAAGAACATATACTCTATTATGGTGGTTGTTGACCCTTCTTAAAAAATAGATCATTTTATGGCTCGTAATAAGACTTTGGATGCATCATATGTTGTTGATCTTTATTTTAAAGAAATTTTAAAGTTTCATGGAGTTCTTAAGACCATTACTTTAGATCGGTACTATAACGTTTAAGTTATTTTTAGTGAAAACTTCGTACAAGGTGAAGTTTTTAATAGATATTAGGAAATATTTTGAGAAGTTTGGTGAGTAAAACTTATTCAAAAGTGGGATCTTAGATTGGATCCAGACGAATTTTCTTATAATAAATCGGCAAGTCAAACTACTGGAACTAGTCCTTTTGAAGTAATATATGGTAAAAATTATATTAGCACCTTAGACTCGGGCCCACATTCTACAACTCATAAATTTAGTGGATATGCTAAACAACAACCCAAATATATCAAGACGTTGCATAAGTAAGTAATAGTTACACCATCAAGCAAAATGAGAAGTAACAAAATCAAGCAAATAAACATTGAAAGCCCGTTGCATTCAAAGAATGAGATTTTGTTTGGTTTCATCATCGAAAAGAGAGATTTCTTCATGTATGTCATGGAAAACTTAAGTCTTGGGTTAATGGTCCTTTTCGAGTTTTTCAACGAATTGGGTACAATGCTTACACGATCGATTTACAGGTGATTATGGTATTTTAGTAACTTTAATGTATCGGATCTTTCCTCCTATTTTGATCTTTTCCAACTAGGGGAGAATGACACCATTATGACTCTTGAAGTCTCTAATCCTCCAAACCAATAAGAAAATTAATTAATAAATAATTAATCATCTCAAAAGTCATTCTCAAGTAGGCACAGTCAATAAAAACACACTTTAATAAAATTATCATATAACTCAATCTACGGAGGTCCAAATAACGAACCATCTTCTGGGTTGAATTTATGACTGCCTCATATTTCTTTTGATATATGTTTCATTTCATAATTCAGTGTACACAGAAAATGGCATGCTCATGAACGTAGAAAAAAATTCCAGGACTCCATTTTTTGTTTTCGCTACTTCTTTGAACCTAGCCCTTTTTTTTTGGATTTTGTTGTGGGTTATTATTTTGTTATTTCTAGGTTCAATATTAATTATTGTACATGTACCTATGGTTGTTCCATGGCCTTATATAAGCCTTATAAATGTATGAAGCCAAATAGAGTTCATGTGATTATTCAAAACATTCTAAAAAATAAGTATTCCAAGCGATTGAGAATGAGATTACTTGTGTTCACTTGTGTTCTCTACTTCTCTTCTATTATATTTGGTGTTACGCAAATACACTAAAAAAATTGACAGCCATTCCATCAGCATGTGTTATACTAGTGTGGGTGAGTGTATATACAAGGGCAAATGCACACCTAGGGTTGGGAACCCTTAAACATATGGCAAATGTTTATATGCATTCATATACTTTTGAAACTTTATATGTAACCTTGGAACTCTTTAACACTTTACTTCATATACATTTTTATAGACTTGTAGAACTGTATACGGATATCTTATCACATGTTCTCAATTGTAAGAGTGTTGTTTTTATATATTTATGTTGTTGTAACACCCTTTATCTATAATTTATGAAAAAATAAAAATAAAATTATTGTTGTATTTAACATGGTAAAAGTTTGTGAGTTTGCTGTGCGTGAAAAATTAAACATAAGGTACATTTTTAGTGTTTTGTTCTCTCTGTAGATAAAAAGAAATAAGGGTTATTTTGATTGACGCATATTTGTTTTTCATGGAATATACTTATTTTAGTTCACTTTTTAGGTTTTTGGTGCATAATTTAAAATACATTATATGAGCTCCATATTTTTATCAAATTCCATGGAAAACATTTCTTAACACCCCCCCCCCCCCCCCAAACAAAAAAAATGATTTCCAAGAAAAACTTCAAAATTAAGACTAAACCACTCCTATTATTTTCCAAATTCTCATATATCTGAAGTAGTTTTCAATCATTTTCCAATTTTATAATCAAATACATCCAAATAGTATATTTCTTTTAAAGGTACTCACTCGGATGTGTTGTATCAAGTTCATGTTATGTTATTTCAAATCCCTTTGAGTATAAGGCAACCGTGTCTCATTAATTTTTTGTCACTGTTTAGTCTTATTAATATACAATGTCAAATAAAAATGGGTTATTCGACGATAAGTCCCTCAACATTTTTTTAATTCACGTTTAGTCCAAAACTTTTTATTTTGTTCGAAAAAAATCCCTCATCATATAAACAGAAACAAGCACTCTTTCTTCTCTTATCTTAATTCCTAAACATAAGTGAGCAAAAATATATATATATATATATATATATATATATATATATATATATATATATATATATATATATATATATATATATAGAGAGAGAGAGAGAGAGAGAGAGAGAGAGAGAGAGAGAGATGAAGGCTCTCCTACATCATGTTCTATACATCATACCTAATTCTAGGTCCTAAGAAACTTTTTTTTCCCAAAAAATTGATTTTTCTATTAAAATTAACCTTTCACTCAACACGTGTTTAAACAATTAGGTCAAAATACAATTCCAATTTATTTTTAAAAAATTCACAAAATTCTGTTGGTGCAGACCCTTATAAATCAGATATTTTCAACAGTTTTTCTTTGGAGTTTTAAAAAATAGTTAGAAGTTGTATTTTGACCAAATTTTTTGAACATATGTTAATTGAAAGGTTAACTCCATGGGTAAAATAAAAAAATTAAAAATAAAAGAGTTTTTAGGGCGTAGAACTAGATGTGATGTAGAAAACATGATGTATAGGAGCTTCTCTCTCTCTCTCTCTCTCTCTCTCTCTCTCTCTCTCTCTCTCTCTCTCTATATATATATATATATATATATATATATATATATATATATATATGTGTGTGTGTGTGTGTGTGTGTGTAGGTGTGTAGGGAGATGTTCAAAAGTAAACATAAAAGATGGATATTATAATAAATCTTAACAAAAAACACCTAACACCCATTCAATTTTAATTTCTATATTGTAATTGGTTTGCGCCAGCAACAACGGACACGCGTATGACATGCGTCAGCGGCAACGGATACGCTTGTGACACGTGTGTGGGTGTATTAAAAAACAAGGGTGTCCGTTCCCGTTGGCTCGGACTAATTACAACTTAGGAATTAAAATTGATTGAGCGTTAGGTGTTTTTGGTTAAAGATTATTAAAATGTTTATCTTTTATGTTTGTTTTTTAATCTCTCTCTCTCTCTCTCTCTCTCTCTCTCTCTCTCTCTCTCTATATATATATATATATATATATATATATATATAGGGTCCTTCACTAACATATAAAATTAGACACATTTTTTAGACACGTTGACATGTCGCATTTGTATTGACTCGTATCTATGCTCCACATGGGTCCCAATGGCGTGGACCCCGATACGAGCGAATACAAATATGACACGTCAGTGTGCCTAAAAAATGTGTCCAAGTTTATGTGTCAGCCTATATATATATATATATATATATATATATATATATATATATATATATATATATATATATATAATTCTTTTGTACGGACTAGTCTGCATTTTAAGAATACGGACCGGACATGTGTCACCTGATGGTGCGCCTATGTATTATTGCATAATTATAGGCACACTCTCTCTCTTTTCTGGGATACCGTCAGGTAACACATGTTCGGTACGCACTCTTCAAATGTGGACTGGTCCGCACAAGAGCAAGATTGTATGTATATATATATATATATATATATATATACAGTCCTGCTCTTGTGCGGACCAGTCCGCATTATAAGAGTGTGGACCGAATATGTGTCACCTGGCGGTGAGCCCAGAAAAGGGAGAGAGTGAACCTATTATTTAGGCGATAATTTCTAGGGGCACCGTTAGGTGACACATGTCCGGTCCGCATTCTTAAAATGTGGACTAGTCCGCATTTTAAGAGTGCGGATCGGACATGTGTCATCTGACAGTGATACTAGACATTATCGACTAAATTATAAGTACACTCTCTCTTTTTTTTAAAATCCACCGTCAAGTGACACATATCCGATCCGCTCTCTTATGTGTGTTTGTGCGTGTATTCTAATTAAAAGAACTAGTTACAAACTTGTTTTCGACCTAAAACTCGCGCGCACCCCATTTCAAGAGTTTAGTTTGTGAATGAACCAAAATCGTATTAATGGATCTTGTGAAGAGGTAACATCTAATCCGACCAACGACTGCATGCGTGTTCATACGCTACTCCCATACCTGCAATCATATCACCCTAGGGTATATAATATATTGCATGTAATTAATACATGTATTGATTCGTAAGCAACAAGATTAATTAAAGTTAAATGAGTGTACGCAATGATTGAGTTTTGGAGCTTCGGCTGGATATTACTTTACATAAGAGTGGCCAACACAATGGTCCCAATAGGGCTTTTCCTTTCTATATAGAAAGGCATATAAAAATGGACAAGATTGTTATGTCATAATTGTACGCCCCTCTTTTGGCAGCTAAATTGATAAAGCATCCATCCATATCCTTACGTGGCCCTGCATCATTGGCCATCATAGTGACAAGAGTAACCTATATGATGACCTGGCCGTATCCTTTGGAAAAGAGAAGAAAACGTAGAAATATACCACGCAATTGCATCATGTCTTTCATACGCCACTATTTTTTGTATCTTTGAACATAAAAAGAAAGGATGCCGCTATTCCCGTTCCAAGAATATATTCTCCTAATTTATTTATTTTTTTTAAAGAATTAAGTTAAAGATCATATTTTTTTATATATTTAAATTTTTAGGACAATGCTTTTCAAGTTTATAAATCTAATTCCTGTGGTACAATAGCATTTATAAATCTAATCTCTGTGGTACAAAATCATTTATTTTTTTGGTCCACGCCAACGGCACTATTTTTCACTATTTTTCATGAAAATTTTAGTTCAGAAATTAAATTTATAAAATTATATGGAGTGTCATAATTTTATAAATTTTGAGCATTATAAAGACCTGATTCCAAAACTCCATTTTTTTTCAAACTTTGTAAAATGATCATAAAATCCTTTGGCCTTTCATATCACCATCTCTTTCTTTCAATCTCTTTCTTTCAAAGCTTGTTCTCTCCTTAACTTCAAGCCTTATTTATGTGTTGATTTTAATTCATTTATTAACACTTTATTTTGTATATATATATATATATATATATATATATATGGTTAAATTAAACGCGATACGAGATTTTCTATCGACCCAACTAAAAGAGACAATATGATTTTTTTTATCTAATACGAGCACGACCCAAATAAAAGTAACACGATGCGAAACTTTTTTTTTACCAAATAAAAATACGATCCAATTAAGACTATACGATTCAAATAAAACACGAAACGCAATTTTATTGTTTTACCTAGTACAAACACAACCCAAATAAAATCAACCTAACACTAAAATTTTTTATTTATCCAAAAAAACACGATCTAATTAAAACTACACGACATGCAATCTTATTTTTTTTTATCTAGTACAAACACCCCAAATAAAATCAACACGACACGAAATTATTATTTTTTTTTTACAAAACACAAATATTATCCAATTAATATACGACATGAAATATTTTTGGGTCGTGTCATCTTTTAATTGGATTGTGTTTGTGTTTGATAAAAAAAACTTTCGTGTCGTGTAACTTTTATTTGGGTTGTGTTCAAATTAAAAAAAATATCGTGTTGCTTTTAATTGGTTTGTGTTTTTGTTTGGTACAAAAAAAATTCGTTTCGGGTTGCTTTTATTTAGATCGTATTCGTATTGGATAAAAATAAATAAAATTTTGCATCGTGTTACTTTTATTTGGGTCGTGTTCGTGTTCGTGTTAGATAAAAATAAATAAAATTCCATATCGTGTTGCTTTTATTTGGGCGGTATTCGTATTAGATAAAAAATATCCTATCATGTCTCTTTTATTTGGGTCGTGTTCGTATTAGATAAAGCGTAAAATTTGTTTTCTTAAGAAATTGTTTTCTTAAAAAAGTTTTTTTTTTTTTTGGGTTAAAAATTATTTTTTTGTAGTATTTTAAAAATGTTCTTTTTACTATTTAAAAAAAATATGATCCACGTCAGCGGTATGACAACCAATGCATACCCCTAGCACGGACCATTTTATCTAATATGTTGGTCCGCGCCAATAATATATATATAAGTTGTCGAACTACCTATACAAATCGTTGGCTCGGATCATTTTTTTAAATAGTAAAAAGATTATTTTTAAAATAATAAAATAAACAGTTTTTAACTAAAAAAAATAAATAACAAAACAGTTTTTTTAATTAATAAAAGAAAAAGTTTTTTAAATAAATAAAATAAATAGTTTTAAGGGACATATACCAAATAGTCCCTCGAACATTTTTTAATACTCATTTAGTCCAAGCTTTTTTATTTTACCTCAAAAAGTCCTTTGCCACATATTTTGGAGAGGGAGTGCCGCTGGCGCGGACCTCTAAAAATAAGAGGATATTGAATGCTTGAGGGACTAAATGGGTTAAACTAAAAATATGTGGCCTTTTTAAAAAATATATATTTATAGTAGGGACTATTTAATAATTGACCCTAGTTTTAACTAAAAATAAATAAGATTTTACGTTTTATAAACAGTTTTTTTATTTCTAAAAAACAGTTTTTTTATTGAAAATATAACTTTTTTATTTTTATCAAATATATTTGTTTTAGTTGGAGGTGAAAGAATTGAATATTTAGATTTTATAAATTTAATGGTACAATTGTTATTTAGTGTCAAAAGGTTGTGGGGGAAAGACATAGGTGTGGGAATAACTGTTGAGGCCTAAGGAACTTTAGTGTCAAAATATGTATCAGTGGACTAGAGCTCAAAATATCTTATTGGTCCTGAATTATATTGAGAAACTCCCTTATTTTTTATGTATCAAAAAAATATTTTATATAAAAGTTTTTAGAACTAAACATCAATTGTCTATAAAAATTTTTAGCTAAAACAATTATTTTCTAGAAGTAGAGATGAATATATATTTTTCGGCTAAGCAGAGAGACAGCTAGATGGAGAAATCCATTTGCTTTGAAAGTAGGGAATTGCATTTTGATTATACAAGGTTAATATGGCCATTTTCAAAAGTTTGAACCCAAAATGGAGTGCCTTAAAATTTGTTTGGAGTGTAAAAAGCGTTGCCCAAAAAGAAATGAACCTAAACTACGAAAGGAAGATAACCAAAAAAAATAAAGGGCAACAAAGACCAAAGTAGTAAAAGAGGATTTTGCTAAGGTAGGAAATTTCAATTAAAAATCTACAATTGAAACTGGATTAATGTGTTGCATACATACCTATTGATGTGTTCCATAGAACCTAATACCCAATGTTTTTTGTATCACAAATGTAATTTGCTAAGTGTGGAAAGACACCCTTGATAACACGACACGAAATGATGTAAAATTGATTTAAAATTAACACAATATTTTATGTCCGTGTCGTGTTCATTTTCAAATTTTCAGACATTAAGTCATTTTCATATTAGTCGTGTTATCTTGTTTAACCATGTTATTCGTGTTTTTAATCGTGTTCCCATAAATTATCATGTTTAAATATGTGTAAAATTATTAATCGTCTTAATCATGATGTGCTTTAAGTTGATCGTGTTCCTATTAGATAGAAAATACGATTTCGTGTCGTGCATTATTTGTGTCTAAATGATTCTTGTCGTATCGTGCCTATAGCATGCTTATGAGCAAAATGTAATTTTATATAGCTATTTTTTGCTTTGATATCTTATTGATGTGCATTTTTTACTTTGATATTATATTAACATTTTGTTATGTTCATATGTTTTTAGCAAGATTTGCCCCTTGAGAATTACTAGAAAGCAAAATTAATCTAAAAGAATATTAGATAAAATATGTTAGAAATATGATATCTCATAACTAAGATATCTGTTCATATTTCAACAACAGGAACTATTCAAAGTGGAGATATTCAAAGTTTGCGGCATATTAGGAGATTTGTTAATAACAGCTACTTTAGTAACAGCTAGTTTTCCTTATATTTCTCATGCATGTTTGCTAGTTTCCTTTCATTTCTCATACTCGTTTGTCATTTGTAAGCTGTATAAATACGCTGCTATCGTTATTAAATAAAGCAAGCAAAAGTTACAAATTTTTATCTGAGTTCTGAGTTTTAAAATCTTTCAAAATACATTGCATATAAGCTTTTCATTCTTTTTTTTTATCATTTATATGTATAAGCAGTCACAAAACACAGCAAGTCCCACAAATGACGAAACTCTTTAACAATATTAACAGAAAGAAAATAACAAGAATTAGCATGAATCCATAGACTTAGGGTTGAGACTTCTGCATGCTTCCATGAATTTGCCAATTTTCAAGTACAACCAAATCTTATTAGTTATCTAAATGCAAGCACCTTAAATATTATTCAGTAATTTCCTCGGATTATTTTATTTATATATAAAGTTCCAAAACATTTTGTACTTACACAAAACTCCCCCAAAACATCTTCTTTTTTGTTTTTGTTTTTTATCCTAACTCGCCTATTGTTTGAATCATATAACTTTCAATGTCTAATCATTGATTTCTCTCGAGCTTGTGCATTTTAGTTCCTAATCTAGAATGAAGTTCGTAATCCAAAGAATTGCTTAGTGACCTAATTAATATCAAATGGTTTACATATTAAAATTAGAAGTGATTTTAAATTAAGGCTAACTTTATTTTTATTTTTATTTTTATATTTACTTTTATTTTTATAAATTTCAATAAGGCTGGTAACTTATGTTGTGTGGGCTGTTTTTGTGAGACATGTGTGCTCTTATAGAATGCGGAACACGTCGTTGCACATATATAAATTATAAAATCCAAGTGTCACTATCTATTAAAATTACAACCAACGTGCAGACTTGTTATTCACCTACCCACTTTTTGATTCGAATGATCGATGTCAAGGGACCAATAACTTCGTTGCCATACCCATTTTAAATAAAAGTGTCCACGGCTTCCATTCCTGTCAACCTTGGACCAAACAAAGGAGCGAATAAGGTGCAACATTTGGTGTATCCAAATATGAAAGAAATGGTATGGATGACTCGTTCTGTTTCATGTTGCAAAAATCATTCCCGTTGAGTATCTAATGAATGGGTATTCTAAAAAATCAGCGGACAAATTTATTATTTTTTATAACAAGTTAGCTCATCTTTGAATAAATAAATGTATTTAGTGGCTCAGATAATGTTACTGTTCAATGATCAAAATTCTCTTTAAAATACACATCCTTTTATTATCCACCAAAGAGAACATCAAACTAATAAATCGTGGTAAAATTTTGTGTAATAAGTTACAAATGGAAAGCAAAATTTAAAAGAATGATGAAATATATGTCATGTAGGGGTGACAATTTTATAAACAATATAAAAATATGACACAGAGTAACACGAAGTTGACCCGATATCTGACATGTTCTTGTCGTGTTCATGTTGGGTCTTTTCAATACGAAGTCGTGTTATGTTTGTATCAAAATTATGAGTCGTATGATCGTGTCTTGTTATGTCAATCGTGTGTTTATTCAGGTTTTTGTGCCTATTTTTGTTCAATTGAGCATAAAATTTAAGAAATCGTATTAGTCGTTTTCTATACGAGTTGTGTTCGTGCCACGAAAAAAATGAAGTCGTGTCGTTTCGTGTTCGCGTCCAAAATACTGTTGTAAACGGACGGATACAGAGCGAATATCAGGCTATCCATATCCATATCTATTATCTGGATGCTCTATTCGTGTGCGTATCCGTAACCATATTTGCCTGCATAGTAAAAATAACTATCATTATTCGTATCCTCTCGGATTCCCTGGATTCGGATAATATTCGTATCCGTTTACATTGTTTATCCATTATAATTAATCCTAATTTTAAAATTAACTAAAATTCACATTGAATACAAATTACCAAGAGAATATGACTAGCTAAAAAAGAGATAATATAAACACTTAAAAGAATGTTTAAAACCAAGTACTAACATTTAAATTGGGGAATCATTATAAGAAAAACATATTGAAAAAACAACAATATCCAGTCTATATAAATCAACAACACTAAAACTTACTGAAATTAATAGGTAATATAAACCAACAACATTAAAACTTACTGAAAATCAATAATATCTGCTCTATATAAATCAACAATACTAAAATTTACCGAAATAAACAGGTAATATATCAGTGTGTTGATGAAATTAACACTCAAACTTATTAAAATTAACACTAAAACTTATTGAAATTAGTAACAACACTAAAACTTATTGAAATTAACACTAAAACTTACTGAAATCAAAACTAAAACTTAATGAAATCAACAATATTCAGTGAGTGTGTGTGTGTGTGTTATTATGCATCTATGTGTGTGTGTGTTGTTTCGCATCTATGTGTGTGTGTTGTTATTGTGTGGGTCTGTGAGTGTGTGTGAAAGATAGAGGGGGAGCATACCTGGATGGAGGAGAGGCAGCGTCACTAGGATTCTTTATGTAACAACTCTTACTTTTGGGTAATTGATTTTATATAATTTTGCCATGTAAGATAATTATATAAAATAATGGAAGTTAGAGTAAATATTATTTTAAGTGATTTCAAAGATAATATTTACTGAGTTTTGCATATTTATCGTAGAAAGAAGGTAAATAGTATTATGTTATGTTTTATTGCATCGTTGTGCTTTAAGCGACGGTTATGGCATATATTTTAATTGGGTTATGCTTAATCAATTAATATAACGTCGGAACATGAAATAATTGTACGATATTCCGGATGTCAATTTTGAGGGTGCGGTTAGTCCTGAAATAGGTGAGACATTCAAAATAAGTGCCATATTGTATTTTTGGGTTCCGGACACTTTCAACAGGTTATGACTTAGTTATGTAGTTACGAGTCATTTTGATGGTGTATTAACATTTAAAGATGGGGATTAATGTTAAATGAACGGTTTAGTCTCCCAAACCCTCTTATTTCCCCAATTACATGTTTTAAACTTAGAGAGGAGAGAGAGAGAGAGAGAGAGAGAGAGCTTGGGAGAAAATAAAGAGAAATGAGAGAATTGGAGAATTAGAGCTGGAAAATCGTTGCTACGGGAAGAGAATCTGAGACTACAAATTTGAGGCAAGTTTCTAACTTGCTAGTGTATGATTTAATGTGAATAATCTGCATATATAGTTGTGTTTTGGGGAGTTTTAACCATTAATGGGTTTTTGATGATTTTAGTGTTTAAACCCTTAATCTTGGATTAAAATCTGATTTGAGTTGGAAATATTAGTTAGTTATTGTGTAAAAATGATTTGGGTAAAATATAAGTTGAGTTGTTGAGATTGGAAGAGAGATATTTGGGTTTTGGGAAATTTAGGGTTCATAACCCGTAGCCTCGAATTGGGCATTTCTGCCAGGCCGAATCGATTCGCCTCCCAAACGAATCGATTCGCCTATAGGGGAGGCTACAGGTCTGGGGAGCCGAATCGATTCGGGATGAGACAGAGGGGTGGTTCTCTCGAACGAATCGATTCATTTTTGGGTGAATCGATTCGCTATCAGGGGCGAATCGATTCGGCCCTAGGCGAATCGATTCGGAAACCATGTTGTTTTAATAGGATTTTTCCAACCTTGTTTTTATTCCTTTTCTTTTAGGTTTAAGGATTAGTAGCCTTCCCTTGGGAAGTAATAATGAGGATTAGGGGTTTATATTAGGAGTATTAACACTCTAGAATAGTATGGGGGTAATTGAGTTTAATTTGGGGGTTATTCAATAAAGGTTAGTGTCGTTTCCTCTAGTGAGCGAACCTCGAAATGAGGGAGAGTTAAGTGAGAGGGTCTAGGATCCTTGGGAGATTAGTATCGAGGATAATTTCCATTGATGGCTTATGGTATTACTTTGAACACTTGGAAACTAGCGCGAGGGAAACTATACTTCGTGGCCTATGTTATTTATAAAATATGACTTCGTGAATAAGAAATGCATATTTTAAATGGGCACTTAATTGTTGCGCACAAATGATTTTGAGAATATAAAAGTGAATGTTTTAAATGAGGAAAAATTATAAATGATATTTTTTAAATAAACAACTGTCTAAATGCTATCATAGGGGAAGTACGCGCATGAGGTGAAGTCCCCTGGCTAGTGAATGCAGGGTGAATATAGTCCTCGGCCATAGGACAGGTTATTATATATTATGTGATTATTGTGCGAAGTGAGGTAATTCCGAGTGTGGTTATGACTCACTGTCGCAGGTATATGGCTGCTTCCCGACGTCATGCGATGTAGGATGCCCATATTACCTTGTTTAATAGGCCCTGAAAGATGATAGCCATTTAGGGGCACGTCTAGTGGGGAAACTCGAAAGGATGGTCTTAGAATCGTTATATGATATGAAATATTACTATTCATAATAATGTGGGACATTATTGATGGCAAAGCACTTTATGAAATGATTGCTTTAAATACGTTTCCTAGAAAAAAAGAGGGAAATGTGAAGTTATGAGATGTAAAACTGAATTGGTAAAACATTTTGTGAAATAAATTGCTTTATCTATGTTTCCAAAAGAAACAGGAACCGTGCATTTAAGTTGTGTAAAATTGAAATGAAATCTCATTAAGTGTAAGATAGATATTTCTCTCATGCGTATATGAACATTGCATAGTGTCATCAATATTGCGCCTAGTTGTGCTTTTAGATTGAGAGGAGAGAATTCTTATCATTATTTGTTAGAGCGAGTTAAGTTTATGATTGATGATAAAATATTCACAACTATCATGCATTTTATTCACATGGTAATCATATCAAGTCGGGCCCTGACCCGTCTATATCTCTTTGTTTTGCATGAATTCTTTATTCGCTCAAATGCTCTACCGCAAGGACACCCGTATTGACCTGTCCATCCACGTGTCCCGGAGCTATAACATATTGCGGATGTTATAGCATATCAGTTGTAGACACTTCCATCTTTTTGTAATCTAGCTAGGATCAGATTTCATATTCGGGTGTGTTGCCACGATTTTGCGCTTGTTTAATATAATGTGATATTTAAAGTTTAATACTCGATGTAACCCATTTGTATTGATCTATTAACCGACAGCTTATTCGGATATTTTATTGTGCATAATCGTTATACAGTTACTTGTTTGTTTTTAAATCCACCTTCTTTTCGAATTGGATTGTCTAAATAATTTTCTTTAAACTTTTAGATTAAAATTGACAATCTGTTTTCTAAAATAATTGGTGGTTATCTCGTATTATTATTTTAACGACAGTGATGCTAAGAATGGACCATCTATGATTCCTGTAATTATTAGAGTATCGGGCTGGCCACCTCTTATTTTAGTAAGCGGGTTATCACAGATGGTATCAGAGCATCAGGTTCTAGTGTCCTTAGGAATCTTTGTGGATGTACTACGCCTCATGTGTTGCTTTTGAATTGATGTAGAGCCTTAGGATTAAGATCGTTGATTTCTCTTGTGAGAATTCGTTCTCCTGCCAAAATGTAAGGGGTTGGTAAATCTTTCGCGCGATCGCTATAGATTCGTGTGTTGAATGTTAAAGGACGACCAGGGAAGGCCGTTATGAGGGCACAAGCAGACGTGGCTTAATTACAATTATGAATCGAAGTCGGGGATGAGGATAGCATTGGAGGATATCCCTCTGTAGCATTTTCTTAGATTGCTACAACAGCTACAAAGATATAGTGGCTACAATTTCCTAAGTACCGTTACAAGAAGAGAGTGGTACTAAACTTGGATTACTTAGTGGCGTTAGATTGGGAAGATGCTTGAAATGTCCTTAATAAGGACCATGCGTTGAAGTTAAGTCAGGCGGAGGCAGTGTTGCTTTATTCAGTGGAAGTATTGGGCTCGGAAGCTTTGATTCAGAAAGGTGTATAGGAATACCCAGATGTGAGAATTTGAGGAAATTTTTTTCCACCGATTGGAGCAATGATGAGATGGTAGGAACGGTAGTCCTCAGATTTGAAGGGGCGGTATGATTTGTTCTTAGAGAAACGTTATGGATGGGTCTAACAACGAGCTCCTTTGATATATCAGAACTAAAGTGAATGCAACTTTTCAAGTATTCCCAAGAGGATCGGTCAGAGGCCGATAGAAAAGGAAGAGATATATGGTTAAGGAAACCTTGCACTGAAGTAAGGTAGATATAAGGAAGGAAGAGTCCTTTATTGTAATGATGAGCTCTCTAGTAAATGTTGTTAACACTTATTGAGAAGTTATGTTAATGAAACCTCATTGGTGGACTTCCACCTAAGGAAATTCGTGAAAATAAGGTGGTTGAGACTGGTAGTATGTTTTCCTTTGCTGAGGGAGTCAAGGGAACTACGAGGGGAAATGATTGTGATAAAGAACGTAGAACCACATACTTCGGTGTTGTCCGGTAGGAGTTAAAGGATTAGAATAGAGGGGCTAGATAGGGCATAGATTGGAATAGTTTTTGGTACAGATAGAGCAAGAATGTTGTTGTGAGTTTCACCTCGTACAAGGGTAGTGTGTATCGTGGGGCAAGATTGAACCTCAGTATTTTAGTAACCCTAGACTCAGGTGTGTAATTAGAGCTTTGTGGTAGTATTAAAAGTAATATAGATGATATATCTATATGTTTTTCGTAGTGTTGAGGTTCTATTTTCTTGTATCCATTGTAATGGATGATGATATTTTAAAATTTTGTTTAGATTGTGCTACTCGTTCTGTTTGTGTTACGCGAGTGTAAAATATTTCGATTCGAGATATAACAAGCTTATGATTGTGAGACTATCATATCTTCGGTTCCAGGGTGGAACTACTTATTCTATAATATCTCTCCTAGATATGGGTTGGGACTTTATAGAGATGGTTTAATGTGAACTGTTATTTTACTAGTCTTATGCTACCATATTTCCACGACCAACAAAGTTAAGTAGTAGTGTATCGGAGGGGTTCCTTATTTGGATTTCGCTTGCGAGACACTCCACGCATGAACCATAACGACGTTAGGAGTGGAGAGATATTACTTTATATTAGGATGTGGGTTTTGGTGGAATTAGACGAGAGTCAAGTGATTGATTATAGGGCTAATAAAAGGTAGATGTGCGGTGCAGAAGCACTGGAAATGTTTCCCTCACCGGATATATGTGGGCGAGATGAAGATAAGTAAATCGTACTGAGGCTTATAACTAGGCCTGGATGAGAAGGAAATTTAATAAGATGTGAATGAGTGTATTTGGATAAAGGATTCGTAATACTTGGCAGAAAATAGGCTCCCTGATTAGTTAGATTTTTCATTTCGTCGAAACAGTGGGACATAGAAATAGAAGCGCGTTATTAGGGTTACGAGTTAGGATTTTTAGCAGTCCCTATTGTGTGACTTAGACTGTTATATCTTAATGATCGGCGATGCGAGGTAGTAGTGTAATGGGAGGGTTCCTTGTCTGGATTTTGCTTTGCGAGACTTCCCACGCATGAAACCGAGCAAATGTCAGAAATTGAGAAAGGTCTTGCGCACTAGGGACATAATTAGTATAGTACTTATTTCATGTAGTTAGTGGTAATGGAGTAATCTTAATATTATAAGGAAGTAAGGCCTATGGGGCATGTAGTGCTGTTTTAGAAATGCCGTAGTGGGTTAACCACGAGAAAATTGGTGGGTTGATTTTTTTTAGAAGGATTCAGTTTCTAGTAATAAGGAATACCAGCCTAAGAAGAGTGTGAGGCCCATCTCTAGAGGAGCCGTTACGTATAAGACTTAGCTTTTGATTAGTTGAAGGGCAAGTTGACTCCTACTCATAAATTAGCGTTGCCCAGTTCGGGAGTAGACTATTTGGTTATTATAGACGCATCTCCGCAAGAGTGGGGTGGTGACCATTGCGTATATATCTTGTGGCTCGAACCCTGTGGGGAGAACTATCCCATGTAAGACTAAAAGCACACCACAATAGTGTTTACCTTAAAGATGGGGAGGCTTTACCTCTGAGGAAGGAACTTAAGTCTTTTCATGGACCACAAGTCGATACAAGATTGGTTCTTAGGGAAAGATTAAAGTGTGCGGTGGTTGGATTCGTAAAAGATTATCAATTTGACATTCATTATCACCTAGGAAAATGCAGTTATAAGGGCGCTTATATCAGTGATTGATCGTTACGCTTGTTATTTAGATGAGAGTCGTGGAAGAGCGAGGAAAGGACGTTTCTGAGTTTGTCTCCCTATGAACCACCTATCAATTGGTGAATGTGGACTACCGGTAACCGATTGGATTGATGCAATTGTTAGAAATTTCAGTGTGGGTATGGGAGAGTGTATCCATGGATTTTTATCACTGGATTACCGATGCTTTAAAGCGAGTATGAGTACGGTTGGAGGATATATGGAGTTTATGAAACCTTATGGGGTACTTATCAATGTTGGGTCAGACCGAGATAAGCTTTTCGTATCCCATTTTTGTAAAAGTTTCCAGGAAACAATAGAGACCGGTTAAGGTTGAGTACCTTCTACATCCCAAAAATAATTGGTCAAAGTGGGGAGAAACAACGTATGTTGGGGACATTATTTCGATGTGCATACTTATTTTTGGTGGATAAGAGGAAAATCTTCTTTTGGTTAAATCTGTAATCCAAAATGGGTATGATATCGTAAGTAACGTCGTATAGTAAGACGAATAGATCACACTTGTTGGTTGGTAGAATAGGACAATAAGCTCTTAGACCCAAAATGATCCAAGATATATTTTTAGACTGAATTCATTCGAAACCACTTATGAATTGCCCAAGATTGTCAAAAGGGCTATGCCGATGCGAATAGAAGTCTTGTAAAAATTTGAGGTAGAGAATCAAATTTAATGCGAGCATTTTCTTATGGAGGGTATAACACGCTTTGTGAAGAAAGATAAGCTTGCACCGGGTTAGGTAGATTTTTCCCATTGTTGTAAAGGTAGGCCCGATAGTTCATGTGAGGAATAAACGGTTCATAATTTTAGAGCATGGAGAGTATAGATGAATTTACTTGGGAACGAGAGAATAATAATTGAGAAATGTGCCCCCTAGCCTTTTTATGAGTTATGCCTGAATTTTGAGGGCAAAATTCCCTTATAAGAGGGGGAGTATGTAACAACCCTTACTTTTGGGTAATTGATTTTATATAATTTTGCCATATAAGATAATTATAAAAAAAATAATGGAAGTAGAGTAAATATTATTTTAAGTGATTTCAGAGATAATATTTACTGAGTTTTGCATATTTACTGTTGAGAGAAGGTAAATAGTATTATGTTATGTTTTATTTCGTCGTTGTGCTTTAAGCAACGGTTATGGAATATATTTTAATTGGGTTATACTTAATGAATTAGTATAACGTCGGAACATGAAATAGTTGTACAATATTCCGGATGTCAATTTTGAGGGTGCGGTTAGTCCTAAAATAGGTGAGACATTCAAAATAAGTGTCATATTGTACTTTTGGGTTCCTAACACTTTCAACAGGTTATGACTTAATTATGTAGTTACGAGTCATTTTGATGGTGTATTAACATTTAAAGATGGGGATTAATATTAAATGAACGGTTTAGTCTCCCAAACCCTCTTATTTCCCCAATTACATGTTTTAAACTTAGAGAGGAGAGAGAGAGAGCTTGGGAGAAAATGGAGAGAAATGAGAGAATTGGAGAATTAGAGCTGGAAAATCGTTGCTACGGGAAGAGAATCTGAGACTACAAACTTGAGGCAAGTTTCTAACTTGCTAGTGTATGATTTAATGTGAATAATCTCCATATATAGTTGTGTTTTGGGGAGTTTTAACCATTAAAGGGGTTTTGATGATTTTAGTGTTTAAACCCTTAATCGTAGATTAAAATTTGATTTGAGTTGGAATTATTGTGTAGAAATGATTTGGGTAAAATATAAGTTGAGTTTTTGAGATTGGAAGAGAGAGATTTGGGTTTTGGGAAATTTAGGGTTCATAACCCGTAGCCCCGAATTGGGCATTTCTGCCAGGCCGAATCGATTCGCCTCCCAAGCGAATCGATTCGCCTATAGGGGAGGCTACAGGTCTGGGGAGTCGAATCGATTTGGGTTAAGGCCGAATCGATTCGAGTTAAGGCCGAATTGATTCGGGCAGAGACAGATGGGTGGTTCTCTCGGACGAATCGATTCGTTTTGGGGGAAATCGATCCGATATCAGGGGCGAATCGATTTGTCCCTAGGCAAATCGATTCGAAAACCATGCTATTTTAATAGGATTTTTCCAACCTTGTTTTTATTCCTTTTCTTTTAGGTTTAAGGATTAGGATCCTTCCCTTGGGAAGTAATAATGAGGATTAGGGGTTTATATTAGGAGGATTAACACTCTAGAATAGTATGGGGGTAATTGAGTTTAATTCGGGGGTTATTCAATAAAGGTTAGTGTCGTTTCCTCTAGTGAGCTAGCTTCGGACTAAGGGAGAGTTAAGTGAGAGGGTCTAGGATCCTTGGGAGATAAGTATCGAGGATAATTTCCATTGATGGCTTATGGTATTACTTTGAACACTTGGAGACTAGCGTGAGGGCAACTATACTTCGTGGCCTATGTTATTTATAAAATATGACTTCGTGAATAAGAAATGCATATTTTAAATTGGCACTTAATTGTTAAGCACAAATGATTTTGAGAATGTAAAAGTGAATGTTTTAAATGAGGAAAAATTATAAATGATAATTTGCATATACACACCTCTCTAAATGCTATCATAGGGGAAGTACGCACATGAGGTGAAGTCCATTGGCTAGTGAATGAAGGGTGAATATAGTCCTCGGCCATATGATCGTTTATTATATATTATGTGATTATTGTGCGAAGTGAGGTAATTACGGGTGTGGTTATGACTCACTGTCTCAGGTATATGGCCGCTTCCCGATGTCATGCGATGTAGGATGCCCAGGTTACCTTATTTGATAAGCCCTGTAAGATGATAGTCATTTAAGGGCGCGTCCAGCGGGAAAACTCAGAAGGACGGTCTTAGAATCGTTATATGATATGGAATATAACTATTCATAATAATGTGGGACATTATTGATGGCAAAGCACTTTATGAAATGATTGCTTTAAATACGTTTCCTAGAAAGAAAGAGGGAAATGTGAAGTTATGAGATGTAAAACTGAATTGGTAAAACATTTTGTGAAATAAATTGCTCCATATATGTTTCCAAAAGAAACAGGAATCGTGCATTTAAGTTGTATAAAACTGAAATGAAATCTCATTAAGTGTAACATAGATATTTCTCTCATGCGTATATGAAAATTGCATAGTGTCATCGATATTGCGCCTAGTTGTGCTTTTAGATTGAGAGGGGAGAATTCTTATCATTATTTGTGAGAGCGAGTTAAGTTTATGATTTATGATAAAATATTCATAATTGTCATGCATTTTATTCACATGGTAATCATATCAAACCGGGCCCTGACCCGCCTATATCTCTTTATTTTGCATGAATTCTTTATTCGCTCAGGTGCTCTACCGCAAGGACACCCATATTGACCTCTCAATCTATGTGTCCCGGAGCTATAACATATTGCAGATGTTGTAGGATATTCATTGTATAGGCTTCTATCTTTTTGTAATCTAGCTAGGATCAGATTTCATATTCGGGTGTGTTACCCCGGTTTTGCCCTTGTTTAATATAATGTGATATTTAAAGTTTAATACTCGGTGTAACCCATTTGTATTGGTCTTTTAACCGACAACTTATTCGGTTATTTTATTGTGCATAATCGTTATACAGTTACTCGTTTGTTTTTAAATCCACCTTCTTTTAGAATTGGATTGTCTAAATAATTTTCTTTAAACTTTTAGATTAAAATTCACAATCTGTTTTCTAAAATAATTGGTGGTTATCTCGTATTATTATTTTAATGACAGTGATGCTAAGAATGGACCATCTATGATTCCTGTAATTATTGGAGTATCGGGCTGGCCACCTCTTATTTTAGTAAGTGGGTTGTCACACTTTAGGGTTAGGGTGGAGAAAGTGAAGGGTTTTTATGTTTTGGGTGGAGAAAGAAGAAGTCGGGTTTGTATCCGTTTTAGTACTTTTTTTTTCTTTTCTTTGTTTTAAACCCTTTTTAAAAAGGGTTCTTTTGTTTTCTTTTCTTATTTTTAATCCATTCATTCTCTTTTGAATTTTTTATAAAGTATTATTTATTTAATTTTTAAATGAGTGATTAAGATTTTTATATTATACTATATGTAATAAATATTGTAAATAATAATTACAATATTATACGGATACAGATATCCAAAAAAATGGATATCCACATGTATGAATACTCCACCTCTAATACAGATTATCCGCGTCGGATACACATACTATTCGTATCCATATCTGAATTCTCGAATATTTTAACACACTATCCATATCCTCTCTTTCGAATATTTTTTGAATAAATATCTAAAAAATTCAGACTCGGATATCGAACGGATTCGAATATTCATTTACACCCCTACTCTTGTCATGTCGTGTCGACCCATAACCCGACCTAAAAATACAAATTATTAACCCTAATGTCGCGTTTGTCAAGATTGTGAATTATGGACCCATTAGTTTGTCGTTTGAAGATATAATTTATAATTTTTTTGAAATTAAAATTACAACTTATCTTAACCTATGAAATGGCAAAAAAAAATTGTGATGTTTAGTTAGGCCTCAATCTCATTTAGAACAATAAATTCCCTTAAATTTAATAAAAATTATAAAAATAACAATGAATGTGTCGTAGGCACAAGTAACCACTTGTTCTAGTATGTGGCGTAATTTTTCTAAAACTGTGAATAATTTATTAAAACTATATATAAGACATATGGCCTTTTTTTTATTTTCATTGTCACCTTAAAGGTAATCCTGTTTTAGAGAGAAAAGAGTAAAATAAAATGTTGAAATGTCCTTTAACAAGTTATGAAATACAATAACTTAAGAATCCATTCAATTACTTTTATTTCCATGGGACAGTTTTCGGTGAGAATGTCATAGAAAATTTACGAAGCTTAAGGATTAGGTTGAGGTAAGGAAAATTTATTCGAGGTATCTAGTGACAGGTCTAGGGAAAAGAATATAATCGTATGCAAAAGATAGAGAATGTATATGAATACTTGATTTCGAAGAATTTAATGCCCTAGTTTTCTTAGTGATCAATGAAAAGAGATAAACTTCCAATAAGGTTACGTAGGAAAAGGATAAAAAGATATGAATATAGAGGATCTTAATGGCAAGAGTCTCATTTCCATAAAAAATAGTTATCATGATTAATAAAAGCATTATAGGGAACTGTCTTTAAAGACCCCATGCCTCTTTGAATAAGGATAAGGGAATTTATTTTGTTGAAGTGTCCATTCCAAGAAAATTCACTCAATTTGGTCATAGGCCTATAGGCAAATGACCCTGTTAAATTTTGGTTCTAACTTCATTTAACAATTGCTTTAAAGGAAGGGCCAACCTCCCAACTAGAGTCATAAATATATTTAGGGTTATGTGAGATTAAAACTAGGGTTTCTATCCACGAAAATAGGTGTGTGAGTAGATTTTTAATTAACAAAAAAGTTGTTTTGGAAGTGAGGAATGTTTTGGATCCATTGGGACTTGGATTGGTAGCTATCGAGTTTTTCTATAATGTGACATAGACCTTGTCTTTTGTTTATCTATGGAAAACTGGATTTTTCTTAAATGAAGCATGTGTACATGACTTAAATCCTTTAGATTGGTAAATATTATATGGTTTTACACTAAAATTGTCTTATGGATTTAGCATGGTGTTAAAATCACAAACATCCATCCATGACCCATGGATATCAGTGGAAAGGTCTTTGAAATAAATCCATTCTTGTTTTTTTTTTTTAGAAAAGAGGAACAGTACCCCCACAAGTATTATTAGAAATCGTAGAGAAATAGCCTCTCTAGTGGCACTTACAAGCTCGATAGTCTTAATAAGCTCCTATGAGAGAAACATGTGGTTCTCTAGATATGGACATTATCAAAGAATGGTTAAAATGGATTATGGTGAATTGCATTCAGACATGAACATTTTCTTCATTACATCGAATCTATATCCCACCATCCGATTTAGTAAAGGGAGAGACAACACAATCGTCAAAGGGAATGATTAGCTACATTGTTCTACGTTTTCCAAGCTTCCACGAGTATCTAGTATCACTTTTATATGTGGCCTATGATAACAAATGTGACACGTTTCTTTCAGAAGAAATTCTAGCCTATGAGTGTAATACTTTGTATTTTTCTGACATTTATTTATTTTATTAATTGTAAGAAGAAGTTAATAATCGGAAATTAATTATTACTTAAGATAATTGATAATAATGATTGCATATTTAGATGATGATTAAATGTGCATAATATGTGACTTAACTATGATTTGCATATTAAGTAATTTATTTGTACCGCATGCTATTATTATTAATTATGTTGGGTTATATGTGGTTAAGCGTAAAATAATTAATTGGTAGTTTTATTTTATGTACTAAGATTTTACCTGAGATGTGAGGTATAACCATCCAAAGCGGACTCTAGAATGATTCAGAGACCGGTTTATACATTTTATCGTCTAAAGTTGGACCCGAGAGGTAGATATACCCTTCGACTAAGTTTTCTATCATTTCAGGTAGCACTTTGGGCCCATTTGGGGCCCAAAATAGGCCTAATGTAGAGTTACAAATAATATAGGTATTTTATAGAGTTAAGACTCTTTAATTAGTCATTTATTATCAAAAAAGAAAACCCTAGCACCCATAAGACTCGTGGGAGAAGTAGAGAAATCTTAGAGAGGAGAAAGTTCACTGATTCAAAGAAACTTTCACCAGTCTTCAATATTAAGGCAAGAAATCTCTTGCAATTCATCTTTATATTTGTAACTTTTTTAGAATACTTGGTTTCCATGTGTTAATATGATATTAGAAGCATGTTTAGTACCTGATGTGATAGTTCGCAATCATGTTATGAATTGGAGTTGATTATAAGTATGTTTAACCTGCCTGTGCATTAGAGACTCGTACATTAATGAGAAAACTATGAAATTGAGTAGATTTAAGGATTAATTATATTGTAGAAATAATGTGAAAGTACTTACTCTAGATAAATGGTAGAATCCCCATGTTAATTTCAGATATTTGATCTGAATTCAAAGGTTATTTAAATCCCTTTCATATTAATGGTGAACTAAGTTTAATAATGGAAATTAGTTAATTATACCTTGTTTTGACAATCTAAATCTTTATTAGCTGTTGAAAATCGATTAGGATCATGTACCCATGATTAGGTTTGACTTTGGGGTTATTAGGAATGTTGATTTAAAGCTTTTAAAACTTTTAATTGAACTTTCTTGGGATTGGCTTGCATTTCAGAGACGAAGATGGTGATCAGCACCAATCTCGTTGAACGAGTGGTTGTTGTCATTCAAACGAGATTACTAGGTTCATTTGAACAACCCTTGAAAATTCGTTTGAACGAGATTTGTAGATTTAGGCGGCTTTGATCTAAGATTTATTGTGGGTTGTTCCGAGATAATTCAAGCGTCTAGATCTTTGCTAATAGGCATACGATCAGTAAATTTCAGTGGGATAGGTTTATTAGAGTACAAACTAATATATTAAAATATGTTGGCTTTAATTAAAGTTAAGAATAATGAACTCTAATTAATGGTACAATCTGGCGTTAGGGGATTAGGTAGATTTGGTTAGACGCACGAGTGGAGCGTTATCATATATATATATATATATATATATATATATATATATATATATATATATATATATATATATATATATATATGTGTGTGTGTGTGTGTGTGTGTGTGTGTATGTGTGTGTAATATTTAGGTAAACATATCATACTTATGGTGAATCTATCAATCGAGGTTGTGTTATACCTTGTGATGGTGTACTGTACGCCTGGCTGCTAACGCAAGATGTCGGGAGATCTTACATACTGATCATGCATTTAGTCGATCGAGACTTCTTGAGGAGAGAAGTTGAGAGTATGGTCCACCGGTGGGGTTTTGTGTAACAACCCTCACTTTTGATAGTCTATTTTATATTTATTTACTATGTGTAGTAATTAATTATAAAATGATGGATGTTGAGTAAATATTAATTTATTATGAAAAAGGTTAATGTTTACTGAAATGTTGTATGATTACCTGATGAGCGGGTAAAAATATCCATGTTGTGATCTATTGTGTCATAAGAATTAAATGACATTTTGGTTTAATGAGAAACCGGAACCTAAAATGAGTTATAAAATTTCCAAATGATAATTTGGAGTGTGTAGTTAGTCCCGGTAGGTGCGAGACAGTCAAAATAAGTGCCATATTGTATTTTGGCATTTCGGGCATTTTTGACTGGTTATAGCTTAAATGTGTAGTGCGTACCATTTTATCGCGTATTATCCACTTAAGTGGGCTTTTCAGATTTAAGCCACGTTTAAGTCCCCAACCCCATTTCTTTTCTTCCATTTCTTTTTCTATTTGAGCCCTAGAGAGAGAGAGAGGAGAAAGAAGAGAACTTTGGAGAAATGGGAGATTGGAGCTTGGATTGTTGCCTCCACCAAATCAAATCTGAATTTGCAAGATCAAGGCAAGTAACTTACTTGCTATAATGTGATTTAAGTGGATTTATTAGCATGAATTGTTGTGGATTGTTATGATTTAGTTTAGTTAGGGTTTTGTTAAATTATTTAGGTATTAACCCTTAGAAAGTGATTTGGATGATAAATGTTGTTGATGATGGTTCTTAGACATATTGTGGTGTATTAGTTCCATTAAATGTTATGGATTTGGTTGTTGGAAGAAGAAATAGGGAGGCTAGATCTGTTATGGCCGGTCGACCGCGGTTACCAGACCGGTCGACCGCGCCTTCGGAGGAGGGCACACTGCTTTCTTTCGAAGGCATGAATTTAAGGGCGCGGTCGACCGCGGTCCCCTACCGGTCGACCGGCTCGTCCGAATTGAACTTTCTGCTTTCCTGCCAAGGCAAAATTTTGAGACTCGGTCGACCGCGGTCTTGGGACCGGTCGACCGGTCCCCTGTTTTCTCACCTAACTTCCTACTTTTGTCTTTAAACTCTTTTCTTCCCATAGGGACTTAGGACCCTTCTTGAATGAAGTAAACCTTGACTTTTAGAGTCCTAGTGGAGTTGGTTGGTGCCCTAGTGTTGAATGGGTTTCACTTGGGGTTAAGTTCGGGGGAAATGGTTGTCTTAAGTGATGTTGAGGCATCACTCTCTTTGTGCATCCTAATAGTGGACGGGGGTTAGATGCCCTAACTTGGAGACTTAGGGGCTTATCAAAGTTAAATGAACTTTGAGGATTAATAGGATCATAATGATCATTTGGAGAGTTGTTGGGACTGGTATATTGAGGAATATCAATTAAAATATTCGATGGGAATTAGGTTCATATAAAATGAACCCAATTGGTTTAAGGATGATAGATTTCTCTATTATGGACCCGAACTATGTAAATTTTGATGGGCTCAAATAAAATGAACTCGGTTGTTTAATTATGCTAGGTTCGAATAAAAAGGACCAAACACATAGTTATTGATAATGGAAACTTGGAAATGAAAATGAGATAAAATATGGTAAATGCTAATTTACTTAAACACACCTCTCTAAATGACATCATAAGGGAAGTTCGCGCGCTTGGTGATGCCCCCTGGCTAGTGAATGCAGGGTGGATATAGTCCTAGGCCATATGCGGGGTTTGGTATATTTTCTGCGTTGGTTAGGGGATTCCGGGTGTGGTCCTGACTTTCCCGCAGGCATATGGCCGCTTCCCGACGTTGCGTTATGATCCCAGGTTGTCTTGTATAGATAGGCCCTGGAAGATGATGGTCATTTAGGGGCGCGCCCAGTGGGGAAACTCGGAGGGGCGGTCTTAGAATCGTTATGTGTTTATGAATATAACTTTTCTGCATCAAGTGGGACTTGATGGATATATGCCATAAAGAGCATGATACGTGCCATAAAGAGCACGGGAAATGAGATTAATAAGATATGTGCCATAAAGAGCACTTGATATTAATAATATTCCTATTAAGGAATGGAAAGATGTAATGGTAAGATAATTAACTTTAGAAGTTAATAAATGTAAGGAAATTATACCTTCTTATTGCAAACCAAACATATGGCTTTTAATTCCTATTAAGGAATGTAAGAAGGATATGGTAATTGGATTACTGAGTAAAGGTTTTAAATTTATATTATTTGCTTTTCTTTCTTTTATGTAAGCATTTCATTTCCATCTCATTTCATAATTAATTGAAATGTCATTGTCATATTATTCATCCTTATTTATGCATAACTGTCCATTTCTATCATGCTTTTATTTCTTCTGGTAATCATATAGAACCCGGCCCTGACCGGTTTACTTTCCTTGTTGCATATATGACTGTACCTGCTCAGGTGCTCCACCGCAAGGATGCCCGTTTTGATGTTCTTATCCCTTTGCATTTGACGAGCTGTAAGACTTTGCGGGTTATTACAGGACATCGTATTAGCCGCTTTCATTCTTGTTATTCTAGATAAGTCTGGGTCATAACCCGGGCGAGTGGCCCAAACTTTGATATTTGATTAATGAATGTCTTACATAAGATATTATAGTGTTGATCGGTGTTCTTTGTAGCTGTGGACCGACAGCTCATTCGGTCCATTTGTTTACAATTGCTTTAGTGGTAATATATAGATTCTTGTGGAATCACACTTGTTTATCAGATCGGGTTGTTTAAATTTAGTTTTCTTAACTGCTTATTTAAAATTTTACACATTTTGGCAACCCGTTTTCTGATATATTGGGTGGTTTTCCCGTATATTTTCAGTTTATTTTGTTGATGCTGAGGATGATATCTGTCCATGATTCCTGTTACGTTTGAGTATCGGGCTGGCCACCCCTTATCTCGGATCTCGGGTTATCACATTTTGGTATGGGACTACCCGGTAGTGTGATTGTACATTGAACCCCCTTTAATTTATGTGTGTATTGATTTAGTTCAAGTTCGTCGGTGAGGGACTCCTACGAACTTACCAATGGAAGCACGAGAGTGTCCTCGGAGGTTGTTGACTTCGTGTATGATTAAAGTATGATATATATATATATATATATATATATATATATAAAATAAAGATTATACTATTAGACAAATTTTAAGTGAATGATATGTTACTTTTGTTATGTTGTGTTAAGCTGAGTGTACTCTATTTGACGGGTGGCATTACAGGGATTAAAATTTGGGGTGTATTATCATATACATTGTGGTTACATCCTTATTATACTTATTGTCGTTTGCGTACTCCTTAGTCTAGTTATCAGAGGCTTTTAGTGTAGTATATGTCGTGGGTTGGGGAGATGCGAGTGGTATTTCACTTAGATGAAGGGTGAGGTATTTATTACAATAGAGTGCTGACGAGTTGCATGATTATTGTAAATGAGTCGCATGATTTACATTGATGTTGTTGGAGATATTTCTTGCAACTTTCAGGATCTGACCCATTCTATATAAAAATTATTTTCTAGTTAGTGTTAGATAGGATCCACGGAGTTGGGACCATACAAACTTGCAATTTTACTTATTCTGTTCCAGTTGTAGATTAAGTTGATTATAGTATGGTTGTTATTTATTTCAATCAGTCCAATTATTTTTTTCAAAGATTGTATAGATATTGATTCCTAGTTAGTTCCTTTCAGTCATCAGTTGATTTTGATTTGTAAAGTATTTATTATTCAATTGGGATTTTATTTTATCCAAAGTTTATTTACAATTTCAACTTTCCCATGTTGTGAATGGTTCTAAATTCATTTACTTTAATTATTGTATGATGTTGAGAATTATATAAATCGTTCGACAAGCCCCATCTTCGACATATTAGGGGTTGGCACAGGATGATTTGATGAGGATCCAAATTTTAGGGTCCCCAAAAATACTTATTATTGAAATATTCCTTAACTGATTTGTTCTTATTAGCAGTCGTGATTCATATATGTAGTAATCCTATCTATAATTTAGGAAGAATTACAAAGGGAAATGTAGTTGATTATGCCACGTGGATTAACATGTGGCTCCTAGAGGTCAAGGAACATAGTCGGCTGAATACTAAGGAAGAGATGAGTTAGAATATAAGGATATCACCTTACATCACATATGATTAATTGTAATACGACTTTATCACCTAAGGATAAGCCCAAAGCAAAGAAACCTAAATACATGGGAACCTTATACTTATAGCGACCTCACCCAATTTAAGGGTATTGATTTATTCGTTGATCACGATGACTTGTACTCTCAGCTAGTAACCCTAGAACTCTAATCATCCTTTGTTCTTTCTAGAAATAAACAACTCTCCCTCCCTTTCCTGTGAACATAAGAAGGATGATTTATCGAACCACGTACATATTGTGTCCTTTATTTTATTGCATTCTTATATATGGGGCTAAACTATAATATTATTTTTATTGAGGGTTTGATATTACCTATATGAAAATTTTAATTCTCACCACTATGAAAACATAAACCCTGCTACAATATGAGTGTTAACAAGGCTCACCGTTTATACGCCAAAAGTCGTATCTTATCCGATGTACGAGTACTTAATATTATCAAACTCATACTAGATTTCCTTTGCCTCCTGGGTGATATTTACCTAAAATATCTGTCCCGGACGTCATTGTTGTACTACCTCCATTAAGCAACCTACGGGGAGATCAACATCACAACTGGTTAGTCTTTACGAGTAAAGGTTGGACCATTATGATGAAGAGATTGCCCATCTGCAGAGGCAATTAACTTGAGAATCATATGAGTGTCAGTCCAATACTCATAATCTGGATTGACATATAATGGGGAGGATTCGTTCCACAAGGAATAACAGGTCTAACCAGACTGACTAGTTTTCCAGGTCGAGGAGCCCTCGCGCAGTACATTCTACCATGCAGTGCATCAATCACTCACTGGCTTGTAATTTTTCTAGATGTAATCTCCCATTAGTTCAGTACTTCAAGTTTGCATATAATAAAGAATTACTCGCCTCAGAGAACCACTGAAGAACATTAGGAGTGACGAACCCCACAACTTTATCGAAAAATAATTAGAAGGATGGTTGAACCTGAATTTGAAATGAACTCCAAAATATCTCACTAAAAGAGAATTAGGGAATGGTTCGACCTCACCATTTACTATGGAGATAGAGAGGCTGAAACCATCGAAGAATTTTTCCATCCAAAATATCACTACTTATGAAGAAATGTAAGATCCCTCTCATTATATATCAGGCACTATTGTCAAACTATGTCCCTTTGGAGCCACCATGATGCCCTTATTATTTTTGTGATTTTCACTTGATTTGATTAATAGGTTTAATTTTAATAGTGAGCGTTCTAGGTAAGGTCATGGTCTTGACAGCCAAAATATCTTAGCCTTGATATTATATAAGACAATTGCATATCATTCGATGCTTTAATTAAGAACACTTGGGTTTCCCTTAGGGAAGACTTTGATCTGAGTGCTAAACTACTACGATTAACTGAACTAAAGAAGACGTAAAGTTCATAAACTAAAGTAAAGTGTTGAAATAAAAGAAAAGTAAATACTTGAAAGTAAAGGATTACACTATGAAATTTAAAGTAAGAAAGTAAAATAAACCAAATGTAAAGGCAAGAAACTTTTTATAAACTTGAAACAACGTTATAATCTACCTTACACTCTGATTTGAACTGAAAGAAATACAGTAAGTAAAAGAAAAGAAAAGAAAGAATAACATGAGTAAATGTAGTTTTTTGTTAAGGGAGTCATCTTTTCTCATGTCTGTTCATTGTTTATTTATAGAGTTTCTTGTCATACAATGCAACTTCTTTTGTAACTGTTATCGTTATTCATCCCAATTTAGTTTGGCCGATGAGTTGCATTAGTGCTCCTATAAATGTTGTTTAGTGCTTAATCCACGTCCAAAGTCTTGGCACATGTCAATCATTTAAGTTTCTTTTGTTATTAATCCATGCATTTTACTCAGGTTTAAGTTATGTTTAATATTAATATGTGGCATTCTCTTATTGGAAGTTAATTATATGTTATAAATATACCCCTTAGCAATAATTAAAATTTGGAAAAAAAGTTAATTAGTAGACTGTTGGGTTTCTCATGCCACTCTTCCATGTTCGTGTCATCATAACTTCTGATCATGCGTTGCCTATTTATTGTTTGTTCGGTGGTGAGATATTCTTCACTTTTTTTCATTAGTCTTTTCAGCTACATTCTTTGTATCTCACCCATTCATTCTCTTTAAATTCTAACCATGGCATCCCAAGAAAATAAAGAAAACATCCCAAAGAGTGTTCTTGAATTTGGCTCTTCTTTGAACTCAATCAACACTAATATAAAACCACGGGGTATTAAAAATATATCTATTAATTAATTTTAAGATGATAAGTTACTCTCTACTGAGGCTAACAGAAAATCCAACCGTTTCTTTTATGACATCCATACCACACATTGTCTTGGTGGGTCTAACTCTAATGTCACTAGGTTGGTTATTCCAATCTTAGCCTCTCATCATGTTAAAGAAGAAAATCTAGATCAAATGGTCATTGAAGATGATGATGTCTCTAGATTTGAGGTTTTTGAATCTGAACCTAATTATATACCTCGAAATTCCTCTAATCACTATGGTACGTGTACCACCATTGTTCATAAAGGTCCTCTGCCTACTCTTCCTTTAGGAACTGTATATGATGAACCTGTTTTTCCTGCTCATGATACTTAAGCCATTGGACATGAACATGGATTCATACTCCATCATTTCCACTTGAGTTTCAAGTGCGAGTGGTTTTCCCAACTTCACGAACCATCCACTCAAAGCATAAGCCTGTTCAAAACCCGATCAACCTTATTTTCCTTGTGATACTAAAAAAATGAGTATTTGATCCTTTTGAATTCTTATCATCATTCATCTTATAAAGTTCCAAATTATGGCTCTAATGATGCCCATATCCCCTATCATGCTTTTTTTCATCGTACTTCTTATCGCATCACCGATGGCCTCTCTTCTTATGCCTTGGTTGGAGCCAATTTTGATATTAGTGAATTTGACAGTCTTGTGAGATGAACAAGGTTTTCTACCATTACCCCCTTTGACACGATTGTCTTTTCACACCCATAATTGGGAGATCCCATTAGGTATTTAGATAAACTTGTGCAAGATGCCTTTGACATTGATTACAATACCATCACTTAGCCTTTTACGGCTAATAATGTTGAAAAATCTCTTGAACTCCTCCATGACTTTTCCCATCTCTTTTCATGGGTTCTCATTAAATTCATTCTCTTGAAAATCTACTCTGGGCCATGCTAATTCTTCAAAACTTCGAAGACGTTCCTCCAACCCATAAAGCCCAAATATCTTATTTCCTTAAATCTTATCTTCCTTTCTACAAATGATCGATGCACCATGAAGCTAACTTCAAAGATTATGATGGGTGCATGGCTCTTCATGGAGATCTTTTTAAAAAGGACAATCGTATTTTTGAGGATTAGAAGGGATGTTATTTGGTTATCGTCAAGAGTAGGTGAACCCATGGCATATGGCTTCGATGATTTTTCTCTAAAAGAAATTGCCCTTAAATCACAGCATTTCCATAATAGAGCTAGTGAAATTGTTCGGCCTCTTCAACACTATGAACCTTTTATTTTGAATATGGCTCAAAACTTTACTTGTTTGGAATTAACACAAAATCAAATCATCTCATCATGGAATACCTTCCATAAGTTTATTGCTTATGCATTTTCTCACTATTATTCGATCCAAAGAGGGTGACATATATATCCTTTCATGTTTTTAAAATTTTTGAACTTTGAAGTATCAACGAAAGGATGTTTTCTTGTTTTAAATGTTAATTGATGGTTTGCAACGAAACCAATTTATTTATGGATAATCTTTTGTTTGGTAATTAAATTATTAATTGAACTAATTTTACCACAATGATATAATATTTATTTAACCATTTGATAAATATCCTACGCCTTAACCAAATTTGGTATGTTGCATGTACTTGTAATAATTTATTGTATTTTTAGACAAAATGACATATTAATTGTGACCTACTCTACATGCATGTTTAGTTTTTTGGTAGTGGTCCCACCAAATCTCATTGCACGAGTGGAAGTTTTCGAATAATAACTTTTGCTACCAATTGGAATAATCAACACTTGGGTAACAAACAACTTTTGTAATTCTTTTCAACTAAAATATTTGGCTGCTTTGGGACTTCAAATGTTTTATATTAGTTTCTTGAGGTAATAAAGATCCAAAATCCTAATTATGAGATCTTTTCGATTCACGGGGCCATTTTATGCGCCTTTTTGTCTCTCCATTATCCCATCATTTCACTTTTTGGAATGGACATTCTCAGAGCCACATGTAAATATTTGTTTGGCTTTATTTTTCAATCCAAATAGTGACAATAAGCTATTTAACCTCACTTATCTTATTTTTCTACTTTTTTACCGTCCACTTTCCTTTTTCGAACATACTTTTAAACTTCGTGACTATTTTGTCTTTTCTCAAACCCTACGTTTAGATCTTCAAAGGTCAATAAATATCTTTTATTTTTCGAAACTATCACTTGGCTTATGACCAATACTTATGTTATTTTTGGGAGAATTATTTTCCCCATCAAATCTGCATGTGAAGAATCACACACCACTGTTGGTGCCTACTTTTTAAAGGAGCTTTCATTGCTCTTCTCTCCCTACTATTCCAAGTTTAGGGAGCACAATCATCTCTTTCAAAACTTTACTAAACTCCAAACGCCTTCCACCTTCAAGTTTAGGGTTTGTCCCAAAAATTTAGATGATGACGACTTGTCCAAATTGGTGCGTCGGATGTTGGCCCTCAGAGCATCAAATAGAGAAATTCGGCATCTTTGATGATATTAAACTCAGTTTAAAGAATATTAAGATTGAACCACTTGTTATCCCAAGTGCCATTTATTTTTAGAATTCTACATTTAATTGCTTCGAATTTAATTTTTGGATGGCAGGTCACACTATTTTGGATATTTATTAACTGACTGGGTGTAAATCTCTAGAAGAGGAAGTTCACCCATTTATGTCATCAGTTGAGATTCCATGGAAATTAAAAAGTGCAAACATCCACTTGAATTATTCCATGTTTATGCATGCACATATGAAAATCACTCTAAGCATAACTCATAAGGATATCTTTGTTTTCTTCTGTTTTGGTTATTAAGGCATATACTTTATGTTAAGTCCTAAAGAGTAATGCTAGAATACTTTTTCTTGGATGCCAAACTTAGAAAGTACTGAAGTTTCTCTTACTCCTTATCTTTCGGGCTCTCTTTGTAAGAGTTATTCTAAGCTTATTAATAACCCTTTTAATTCCAAACAAGATGGGCCACTATCGATCCTTCACATGTGACATTATGTATACTTTTTAGAAATTGGCCATTTCAATTATGATTCTAAATTTAACCATTTTCATGTTTATTATTGCTCTAAAGATAGGGATAAAAGCTTCGAAGATCTCATCACCATGTTTATAAGCTTACCAATTTATAGGTCGAGGATCTTCTTGCATTCCTGTTGGTACCCACTATAGCGCCCCTTTGGCTAGTCCCAATATTAGAGGCCCCTCATACTACAAAATAAACTAATCCCTGTGGTGGTGGGGGGAGCTTCTTGATTCTTAGGTATTGATATTGTGGAACTTCACCTCCATCTTCCTCCACTTTTAAATCTTTTGGGGAGATACGTTTGCCTGCCAAATTTGTAAGGCCCGTAATTTAGTTTTTGCTAATCTATTACAATTCTAATTAGGAGCCAAGCCAACCCTCATGTATTCCCTAGGTCCTCTCAGGTATCAAAGGCACTTATTTTACAAGGCATAACTGCGTATCATAGGGTTCGAGGCACCTAAAGTACAGAT
Source organism: Sambucus nigra (assembly GCA_949130495.1). NCBI lineage: Eukaryota > Viridiplantae > Streptophyta > Magnoliopsida > Dipsacales > Adoxaceae > Sambucus > Sambucus nigra. The sequence goes on along the minus strand of OX422207.1, from coordinate 283,188,207 downwards.
GGAATTAAGTTTAATGCATAGGTTACCCGAGTTTTTAAGGATTGGTGGTCCAAGTACATCCAATTCTTCTTGGCAGCATTACAAGTAACTACAGAGCCTTTGAATCCTTTTTCTTCTAGTAAGACTTTAGTTATTTCCTGTAATTCCATCCTTATTTAAATTAGCGTTAACTCAAACATTTAATTTTCTTGTAAAAGTTCCACCTCCTTGATAGTATTAATCATCGTGCGAGAGGAAATTAAACCTTAAATGGAAGGAGACTTTAGAGGAAGAACTTTTTAGGGAGGCTGGAGATGATGAAGAAGAAAAAGTTCTTTTAGCTCAATCAACCAAGTCAAGGTCTTCTTCTAACAAATTAACTAGTATTTTATAATATACTACTAGGTCTATTGAGCCTCCCATTTATCCTATGTTCCTCATTCACAAGAGGAAGTGCATGAAAACCTTCGCTAAAAAATCATGCATCAAGTCCAATTGGCAAATAATCCAATATTTTTTCTAATGAAGCAATTCTTAACACTTTGGCATTATTACACCAATAAAATTGACTTTGAACTGCTTTTTCTCTTTCTAGGTTCAGCTGGAGCTTTAGTTAGTGTGGATAAGCTATCTCACTAAGAGATCCAAAAACACCTCTAGCATCGTTAATCAATGAACCCACAAGCGTGCTAATTGATACTCCTACTTCACTAATTGATCCCACTTTGAATCCAACTATTGAGGGGGATATAGTCCTAGAGACTATTGATACTTCCATCCTTAATCCCATCTCAGGATGAGATAGCTGGAGTCCCAATTAGGAAGGGGAAATAACCCATAGAGGATTCCAATCTTGTTGAAAATGATTTAAAATCACCTTCTCTCTCTCCCATTCCTAAGGACGTTCTAATTTCAAGAGCTTTGCCACTAAGAGAAACATTTCCTAAGGCATGGATTAATCATTCAGCTGGGTATGTTCCTAACTTTATGACACCAACTAAGGTCATTTCCTTTTATGGACAACTTCAAGAGATTATGCCTAAATCCCCAGTTTAAGCTTGGGAAATTATTATCGGGTATAATAAATGGTTAGAACATCTCATCCAAGTTCAACGAACTCCTATATCTTAGCAGTTGGAAGCTTCATAAGATTTGGAGTTGGTTCGAAGCTTTATCAGGCTATTATTTGAAGAATCAACTGATTTTACATTAATCATTGGACTTAGATCCACTTATTATTATATTTCTCAGTTCAAAGGCTTGGAAGAGTGTGTTGTGAAGACATTAAAAACTACGATTCACTCACTTCCATATCACATAACTATCATGGATCAAGAAGATGCTGAAGATAATGCTTTGTCTGTAGACATAGCTAATTTCTTAAGCCAGAGAGCTGAAGATTCAAAGGGTTTACAGAACTTGGGCATCATTTCAAGCAGAAAGCCTGCCTTCCTTTCTTACAAAGATTTAGAAATACAACTGGAAAGATTTAATATTGTATTAGAGGTGCTATCATGGAAGAGGAAGACTGATAACAAAGAACGAGACAAATTATTTGTGAGATACAAATCTCAACTAATGATGCAGCTCAGTTTGATAAGAGAGAGGTTCAAATCAAAACCATAAAGCCTACTTATGAAAAATTTTGGACCAATTTTAGGTCTCTTGAATTTAAATATTTTCATTAAAATGTAAATTTTCCAATATTTAAACAAATTATGCATTTTGTTCTTTTTACCTTGCTTCCCAAATAGTTGGGTGGTATGGCTTTAGAAATCTGACATTTATTTGTCACATGTGAATGTAACTATTGATGTCACTTAGATGGTATGATCCACCCTTGAATTCTATATAGATTTAGAATGGTCCTTCCCACTTTGGGGACCATTTACCATAAGTTAAACCTTTTGATCCTAAAGTCCATGTGGTTTTCCAAACCAAGTATCACTCCTTAAAGGTCATTATCTTACTATATTTGTTTATAGTAAGATTTATTTAAGTTAGATCATTTAGCATAAGTTAGACCTTTTTTTCTTTTCTACCAAGATATTATTTAAAGCTCTAATACTATCCTCATTTATATTTTCCAACGCCATGTGCATAGCTTAGTCATAACCTTATACTGTTAATTCATTTTGGGCTGTCATTCTCAATGAATTAAGAGTTATTTTAACTAGTAGAACAAGGACATGCCCATAGGTTACGGCATATGGATTTACTCTAATACTTGACCTTTTAGATGCCCTATAAGCCCATAACAATTCTGATAACAAATGTTACCAATCTATTAGATTTTTGTCAATCACTTTACTCAGGTTAGTCTTAGTTACTTCATTTGTGCCCTTTTTTTGACCATTTGATTGATCAAAATAAGGTGCAACTTTTGTCAAAGTTAGTCATAATTTTAAAGTAAATCACCATCTCTGATTCAAAAGATGCTTGCATTGTCTAAGGTTATGGTTTTTGGGATCCCAAATATATATACATTGTTTGGTAAGAAATCCACCAGTTCATTCTGGGTAACTGACTTTAAATCCTTTGTTTCCACCCATTTGGTAAATTAGTTTGTTGCTACTAAGACAAAACTATGTAACTTTGAGGATAAATGATTAATTTTTCCAATGATATTAATAGCCCACCCTCTAAATGGACATGTCTTCACTACATACCGGAGATCTATAGCTAACATATGTTTCAAAGGACCATGTTGTTGGCTTTCTAGCATCCTTTTGAAAATTAAATACAGTCTTTTAGAATGGATGGACAGTAAAATCCATTTCTTCTTAACAACTACCTCATCTTTGGGCCAGCCTGATGAGCCCCACAAAGATCCTCTTGGACCCGTGCTATGGTTATTAAACCTTCATCCTTACTAGGGAACTATAGGATCATCATCATCACCTCTTTTGAATAGTTTTCAAACATATATAACATAATTTTTTGTTCTCAATCTAACAACCTTATCACTCTTGATATTTGGGTTGGTTAGATATTTAATTAATGGTTTTCTCAAATCTTCTTGAATGTTCATATTCGCAATTCCAACCAAGGGGCACATGTTAGGCAGTAATAGTAAGAAACCATCCATGGCACTAAGATTTAACTTTTCTTTAAAATTATCATCAAGCTTAAAACATGAAGCCTTTTGAGCCATTCAATTAGCTTCTTCATTTAGAAATCTGGGAATATAGTTTAGTGTGGCTTCATCAAATTTAAAAAGAAAATTCAAAGCCACTTGGTTATATAAGTTCAAGCCATCATGAACATATCATTATTCACTAGATAACTATCTTATAACTAGTTGGGAGTCACCAAAAACTTCTATTACTAAGGCATTACTGCTTTAAAGAATTTCTAGGCCCATTATTACAACTTCATATTCAACTTTATTGTTGGAACTTGTATTCTCTTCTAACTTATATCCATGCTTGGTTTTGATATGCTTAGGGTATTCAATAAGTTTCCATATTCGTGACATTATTTTAGTCTTCTAATCATCAAACCATAACTTTCACGGGCTTAGAGATATATATCATATCCCATATTCCCCTTCTAGCTCATCCTCACATGGATGATCTGCTAACAAATCAGCAAATGGTTGTCCTTTTACTGCTCTTTAAGATACATAATTTAGGCAAAAATCAAACAGATCTAACACCCGTTTATCAATTTTATTTCTCAAAATAGGTCTATTCGACTATATTTGATTAAATCAAACTTCGAGATGACGAACACCTCTCTAAGCAAGAAATAATATCTTAATTTCATAGAAGAAAAATACAAAGTTAAACATAGTTTTTCCATTATAGAATATCTACATTCATAATCATTTAGAAACCTAATAGCATAATCAACATCTTATTCTTTTTGGTGCTCATAATCTTGGGCCAATAATACTCCAATTGATGCTTCAAAGGTTCAGATGTACAACTTCATTGGATTGTTATCTCTTCGAGGTGCCAAACTAGATGGCTTGACCGGGTATATCTTGAGTTCTTGGAAAGCCTGCTCATACTCCTCTTTCCAATTCATATCCTCTTGGTCTTTTAACTTTAAGAAAGGAGAAAACACTTTAGTTTTCTTATTGCATTATATATAAATCTACGAAGGAAATTAACATAATCCCCAAACCCTTGTAACTCTTTCTTGTTTCCATTATGGCTTTGGATTTGTTATGATAAACTTTTATTCCCTTTTGGTATAGTAAATACCCTAAGAAATTTCCTCCAGAAACTGCAAAGGCACATTTCCAAGGATTCATTTTAAGATGATAAAGCCTCATCCTTTCAAAATATATTTTAAAGCGTGTTATGTAATCAATTATTGCTTTTGATTTGAAAAATATATAATCAATATAACACTCCAAAAATGTGTTAACCATATCATGGAAAATGGTATTCATTACCCTTTGGTATGTGGCCCCTGCATTCATTAAATAAAATGAGATTTTTATTCAATCAAAGGTTCCCAAATTATGAAGGCACCTAAAAGAAGTTTTATGCACATCTTCTTCAACTATGCGTATTTCGTTATAACTAGAATGACCATTCATCATAGATATGATACCATGACAAACTGATCTATTGACCAATAAATATACTACTAATATAAGATATTCATCCTTGGAGTGGCTGCATTTAGATTTCTAAAATTAATCTATACTCTTAATTTGTTATTTTTCTTGATTACTGTCACTATATTATAGAGACATTCAACATACCTGAAAGTTCGAATGAACCCAACCTTCAACAGCCTCTTTATTTCTTCATTTATTTTTACTGTGACTTCTAGAGTCATTTGTCTTGGCAATTGCTTCACAGGTTTATAGCCTTCTTTGATTGGTAGTATGTGTTCCACTAGTTTTCTATCTAAGCGAGGTTGCTCATCATATTCCCCAGAAAATAGTCCTTATACTGATGTAAAAGGTCTACAATTAACTATTGGTCTTTTATGATTAGATTGGCCCTGATATAGGTAACTCTCTTATTTTGTTCGATTCCCAAATTGATTTATATCAAGGGATCCGGTTGATTCACCATAAACTCATTATGTTCTATTGGTGAGATTGCTAATTCATAACTATCTTGAGGACTTTCACCCTCCATATCTCCTTTGAAGATATAATTAGCCCAATTTATGGTCTTTTCCTCACCAATTATGTTCTAAAACTCCAGATCTGTGAAGTTATATAGAACCATGGCCAAACTTTCATTGTCCTACTCAATGTCAATGGGTGTAATATACATTAAACTATTATTATTTTTTCTTGAGCTGATCCCATCAGACCAAAGACAACTCATTCCAAGCCTCATCTCACACCTCTTCCTCTGATGCTTCTAGAACTAAAGCATATGCTTTTATTAGTCCCACATTTTCTTGGTACGGTCTTATCTCCACATAATTAGATATAGTGTGAAAAAGCAATGGATCAGCTTCCACGTCTTTGCCTTAATGGTGGCACGCCAAGAACAACTGAGGTTCTACCGTCACTCTCTCATATTTGGCGAAGGTGACGATTTTTCAACTACATTCAAGGCTTTTTCTGTTAATTCCAAGTGTGACCCTATAACACTTGGTGATGAGGACGATTCTTCCACTTCTTGGGGGTTTTTTGCCCCCGTAAGGGACTATGCAATTTTTCCTTGACCAAGGTGACTTCCCTTACATATAAATAGACTTTGAAGTGCCTGGGGGCTCCCCAACCCACTTTGCTTCTTGGAATACTTACATGCAATCAACCTAAGTTGATGCCCTTGCTAAGGTTAGGCTTCATCAAGCTACTTGGTTTGGTAAGTTCACTCTGTCAAAGCTCCCTTAAAGCATTGGTGTCCCGTTGGAACATTATGACCCACACTTTCATTACTGCGTGGGGAAAGTTCACCATCGCGTTAGAAGACATTTGTGAATTACTTGGTATTTATCCCATAGGTACCTCCGCATAATTCGATGAGGCTTTAAACACCGATGAAACTACTGCCCGGGTAGAGTTAGATCAGATCTATCGGAGGTTCATATGATCATCAAATAAAGCTACCTTCACCCCCCTTCTCAGTTATTTCTTCTATGCCCCTTCTGACAAAGGTGGTTCTTATTCTTTTAGTAAAGGCAAAGATACACCTCTAGAGTAGCCTTCTTATATACTTGTCATTCTTTCTTACTTCATATTACCTGGTAAGCCCAATGATTAGCCCCGTCGGTATCTTATCAACATCTCTATTCGATTGGCTAGGGGTTTCAAGCTCCCTTTAGTAGCAATGGCTTTGGGGTCCCTTGATACTTGGCTGGATAGGACCCACTTGGACGTGGAAATATCTCTTGGCCGCTACAACTTGGGCCAATTTTTCCAACACCATAATCTTAATGGGTTTCTAGTATACCCATTTTCTCGAAATATCCCCTACCGAAGTACCATTTCTCGCTTGTGAAGCCATCAAGCCCTACCGTTTATTCTGCTGGCATGAGAAATAAAGTTAAAAGGGCATCCTTCCCATTTTTTATAAGCCCAGTTACTTCTTTATGAGGTCGTATGTCGAGGACTTATTTTCCCACACTTGGTCATTCTTTCCTCGTGAAGCCAAAACGGTTCAAGCCACTTCGGAGGAGCTTATCAATATAGATCCCTCATATATTATGGTGCTTATTTTGACTCCTAGGTACTTACCATCATACACCGAGTGGGGTACTACTTTAAAGCCATACAATCCTAATCGTTGCAGTCACCAGTTTGGTTATGACCAAGGTGATCCTCGTCCTGTCTTCTAATCCTCTCATCCCAAGGCCACTTTTATGAGGCTTGTTCTTATTATACTGCTTCCTTCATTTTCTCAAAAGTTAGCGACTGAATCACCATACCTGGCCTAATGAGGAAGAGGGATGTGACCTCCCATTATGTGATGAAATATTGACTAACACAACTGACCCAAATTCATGAGTTCATCCAGAGTTCTCCTATTTACCCTCATGTTCTCAATTTACCTACCTTAGAGTTAGGCCTTAAGGGTATCTGTGCTAGGAGTGGACTTTCCTCTTAGTCACACTCCTAAGGATCCTCCTAGTGATTTCCCTCCATACTGATTGAGTTTCCTCCATACTAACCTTTATTGTTACTACTGCCCTTAAGGAAAAGAAGGTTATAACCCCAAAAGAGACTGCCCTCTTTATCGAAGGTGATCCTATGAAGGAGTCTCTCAACCCAATAAAAAGAAAGCAGTCCCACCAAAAGTGGTGGTTCTTCTAAATCTACCACCCTAGTTGAAGCCTTTTCCATTGCTAACATTCCTCTAGTTATGCCTGAAGCTGTATAATAGGAACTTCGGGCTAAATTATGTGATGAGCTTGAACACGTTCAGCATGTATATCAATAATTTACCCCTGTAGTTCCTTCTTAGACCTCTTTTCTTTCTATCCACGTGGTTCCCGCGAAGGGAGTCACCGTGCGATACAAGAGATCTCAGATAACAGCTAGCTCTAGTGATCCTTTTGGGAGGAAGAAAACACTAGGCACCAAGTTAACAAAGAAATGGGCCTATGTTGTTGATCCCACATCTCATCCTTCAAGTCCTAGGACTTATCCACCTCCATTAAGAATTGTTCCTATTGAGATTGAGGATAGCCATAAAGATGCCCCTGAATTCATTGGATCTTCTTCTATAGTACCCCAATCACCTTCTTCTCTAGTTGTTCTTTCTGCCCAATTGTCTCCATATCAAAAGGTAACTTTCTTCTTTATAACTTCTATGCAAGAATTTTAACACTTTAGAAAAAAAAATAGTAATAGTCTTTATCTTTGAAGGAACGTCAGCTGGGTAGCATTTTTCCTCCTCCTTCTCCTCCTGTAAGTCATTTCATGGGAGGATGGTTTAGTCTTTTTGAGATCGTTGTACCTCCTCCCCGTTCTCCCATGACGGGACTTACATACACAAGGTGTTCTCCATCTCAACGTGCTGAGGAGGATTCTCATAGGGCAACGGTGTCCTAAGAATTTGTTGGGACCTCCTCTCAAGAAGAGGAGACTCCCTTGGTTTCCTCTAGTGCACCCCCCTCGCTGGTGCTTCCACTGGATGAGTTACCTGTATCGTCAAGTACCCGAGAGGTAATGATTTCTTCTTTTTAACATTCTTTCAAACTGGGCTTTTTCATATTTCATTCTTCTATCAGGATTTTATTTCGTCCTTGGCCACAACGTTTATGGATTATTTATTCCACGATCCTATGGAAAGACCCATTAATGGACTTAATCCTTTCCTAGCTAATTTAAAGGTGACGGTAATCTTCTTTATATATTTTCATCCAAATCACGTGCTGTCTCTGTATGTTTAATACTTCTTGATTATTTGCAGTCTTCTCACGGAGTTCCTCTTTCTCCCATTCCAGAGGTACCATGGGGTTCTGAAATTATAGTTGCTTCACCCTCTCTTTTTTAGGTTCCATAGGTTACTGAAGCTTCCGTTGCACCATCCTCTCATCCCTAATTTCCTTCGGCATCATTGGTGGTTGAGGTTGTTGAATCCCATGAGACTTTAGTGGGAACTTTCCCTATTTTTGCACTTGTGCCTTTTCGTGGGAATAAGAGTTGAGATTCCTCTAACTCAAGGTTCCTCTGAGGCCCCTAGGGGTATTAGAGATACTCCCCATTCTAGTGCCATTCTTGCTGAGGTAACTTCTACTTGTCCTTCTCTCAAATAAGCTTTGCCATTATACCTGTGTTTAAACGAAAATAAGAAGGAAAACATAGCTCACACCTATTGGTGACTTAACAATGAAACCACTTGTTAAGACTTTCTCAGAACTCACACCTCCTAGGTGACTTAACAATGAAAAACACTTGTTAATTTTTTTCAAAATCTCACACTTTCAAGGTGACTTAATAATGGAACCACTTACTAAGACTTTTCGAAACTTCACCTGCGAGGTTACTTAACAATGAAAAAACACTTGTTAGTATTTTCTCAAAATCTCACACCTTCAAGGTGACTTAACAATGAAAGGAACACTTGTTAAGATTTTCAAAATCTCATTTATTATTTTTTCCTTTTTTTATCACATTTCAAGTCACGAAGGAGCCCACACCTACCCAAGGGCAACTTTTGCCTGCTCATTCCCTCATTACGTCTCCTCATCTAGAACTTTCTTCCTCAGATGAATCTAGTGACAATAATCATGGTTCCCCCACTAACATTCAAGATGATAGCGAATCTGGTTGTAAAGTTCCTTTGCCTTCTATGGCTCCTCATGAATACTGCCTTCAGGTCCTTCAGCAATCCCAACCTGCCAACGATCTATCATTGAACGACTTACCTTGCACCATATAGAGACATTTACCCCTGAGTGTTTTCTTTTAAACAAAGGCTTAATGGGTTTTAGACTTTTTGGAATGGCTAGTATCATCGCTGATATTGTAAACACCCAGAATGTGGACGTCTCAAGACCCCTTATAAATCAACACTTAGGTAATTTGAGATACCTAACTAAGGATAGGTTCCAGGTTGACTGGCTAATCGAACATTTGAAGTTGCTGAAGGATGCCAAATTAAAGAGTAAGAGGGAGATACACCGAAAGCACGATGAGGCGCAATGGTCTGAGGAAGCCATAATGAGGGAACTGACACATCTGTAGATGTAAATGTAAAGGTCGTCAAGGACGTTATGGCTAAAGATATGCAAGAACAAGAAAATATGGTCATTCAACGTACACAAGTTCAAACGAGGCTTGTGGGGTCCATTATTGCTCAATAATCGTGCCTACAAGCTTCTTCGGGCCTACGTGGGGACTTCTTCTCTTCCCCTAATCTTTGATTTCTTTTGGGTTGAGACCCTGAGATGTATTTTCTTTTCTTTCTAGACATGTAATTCTGGGTAGTAGTTCCCCTTGATTCTAACATTTTAAAGTGAAAAATATATATAAAAGGAGATTGCTTTTACTACATCATGTCTTAATTTATGTTCAAGTTGTTTCTTCTATATTTTTATTGAAAAGTGAAGACTCTTACAATTTATAGTCTATTTTTCCCTCTAACTTTAACTTCTTGGAGGAACTGAAATAACAACAACAAAATATTGGACTTTAAACATAATAAAGGTTGATACAAAAATCTCAACTTAGATGACACAACTTTAGATATGATAGAGATTTAACCACTTGTTATTAATCTTAAAAGGTTTGTCTTCTTCTATCTTTGATATTGAGCAGTAACCTGAATCATGAACCTCCTTCGTTATGAAATATCCTTCCCAATTGACAGTGAATTTGGGTAATGGGAGCCCCCGAATATGCTTCACAGCTACCTTCAAAACTAGGTTCCCTTTCACAAACTTTCATGGTCTTTCTAAGTTCTCGTGTGCCCTGGAGAGCTACTTCATGTACATTTGGAAGTGATGCATCACATTATCTCTATGCTCATCAAGCGCTTCCAACTGAACGTTCCTACTATGCTATAGCACACTACTTTGCAAGGCATATCTAGTGGATGGAACTTCCATCTCTTCTGGAAAAATGGGTTCAGGTCTAAAGACTAGTGAGAATGGTGTATACCTTATTTGCTTCCTCTTTTTTATTTGATTGTCCCATAGGATTGTTAGGATCTTGTCATCTCATGCTCCTAGAAAGTCTTCCATCATCTTAGCCAAAATATTGGCCAAGGTCTTGTTAGTTGCCTCTGCTTACCCATTGCCCTTGGGTATACCGTCGTTGAGGTGTGATGAACGATGGAGTATTCGTTCGTTAGCCTCATTACTTATTTTTTTTAAATGGGGTTCCATTATTAGATAGAATGACCTTTAGAATCTTAAATCTGTAAATTATATACTCCCTAATAAATTTTTCCACCACACATGTTGCTACCCTCTTCAAAGGTATTACCTCAACCCACTTGATGAAACACTCTGTTGACACTAGTATCCATATCTTTCCTCTAGAAGATGGATATATTGCCCCTACCAGGTCAAATGCCCAAGTGTGGAATGGGTAAGGAGTGTCTTAATAGTGTAAGTCCATCTAGGGATCATGGATCATGGATCATGTTTCCATGCAGGTGGAACGTCTTACACTTGCAAATAAACTCAGAAGAATCTTTCTTTGTGGTTAGCCAATAATAACCTAGGGTCATTAATTATCCATATAGGTTTGCCCCTCTAATGTGAGATGATTCATGAGCTTGATTAAAGACTTACGTTTCTTCATCCCTTATGATGCATTGTAAAGGTCTGTTAAGTATCCTCTGCGATAGAGATGCTCCTCTTGAACGTAGAGCTATAGATCCCTTCTCTTGAGTCTCATAGCATCAAGTTTCTATGAAAGAATAACTCCATCATTGATGAAATCAATGTAAGTCTACCTCTAATCTTCCTGATCGTTAACGAAGTGACATTTAGCTACTTGAAAAAAAGTTGATATTTTATCGCACCTTCATTGTAACTCTGTTGCATCCTGCTTCATCGTTCGCCAGAAGTATCCCTCTATCTGAAATCTCCTGTATAAAAGGATCTTAGTTGTCTCACAGTGTTCATCATGTGTATTCTTCAGCTTGCATTTTATTTCTTTTGGCCTGATACACCTTAATATCCATCCTCCTATATTACTGAAATACAAACTTCCTTGGGTCTCAAAGTACTGCGCCAATTCTCTGAGTTTCATATTTCCTTCCCCTGACTCTAACTGCTTCCTGATCTCACCTCTCCAATCCGAATCATCTTCCATCGATAAGATCGACTACACTACCGAGGGAGTTGTTCTTTGTTGTATCACAACCGTAGTTGTATCACTTTTCATGGCCACTTTCTGAGAAATGGTGGCATAAGCATCATCATGCTTGTTTATCGTTATAGGATTCCTCCTTATTTTGACCTGATGGAACTTGTTGATCAGTCGTTGGATGATTGTTTTGTAGGGCGCCAAGATGAGATGCCTCAATGTTCATTCTCCATCAACTTGATGGACCACCAAGTTCAAATCACCTTTGATACACAATGAACAGATGCCCCTTTGAAGGGCTTTTAGCAATCCTTGCACTAACGCCTCATACTCTGCTTTATTATCGGAGCAAGGGAAATCTAACTTGTAGGAAAGGAAAATATCTTCCTTCCCTTTTGAAAAAATAACCCCTGTTCCCCCATTCTCTCTGCCGATGAACCATAGAATTCCATAATCCATTCCTCAAAGTTTGTGTTCAAGAAATTGGCTTACAAATCATCTCTTGGAATGCTCTTACAAGGTGGCCCAAATACTCTTGATGAAAAGATTTCCAATAAATATTTATACTCTTGGCTCTTGATAGCTCGAAGGACCACACACTTCAAGTCATATTCTGAAAGGATAAGGAATCACCTAGTAGCTCTTCAAATTAACACATTTTTTACCAACAAAAACTTAATAGGATCATATTTTATCACAATATGAATTGTAAAAGATAGCATGTAATGCCTAAGTTTTTATGCTATAAATACTAAAGCTAAACAATGCCTCTCTACACTAGTGTACCTTACCTCAGGTCCATGTATGATCATATTTGGGTAGTAGACTGGCCTTTCTTGCCCATCAATTTCATGTGCTAAAATAGCTCCAATGGACTAAGTGTTAGAGGTGAGGTAGAGTTGCGGCGATATCCCTTCCTTAGAAAGAATCATTTTCTATGGAGAAGTGAGTAACTTCTTCATCTTTTTGAGTGCCTCTTGGTGAACATACTCCCATATGAACTTTATGCCCTTTAGTAATAGATCCATCAGTGTGTGAGTTATCTCGACCAGTACTGGCATAAATCTCCTGAGATAAGAGACTTTGTCGAGGAAACTCTTGAGCTCATTTGCATTTCTTGGACATGGCATCTTTATGATCGCTCGTTGTTTGTTCCAGTCCATCTGCACTTCTTGTCAATACATAATAAATCCTAGAAACTTCCCACTTGTTACCCTAAAATCATATTTAAATGGATTCATATTCTGTTTGTACTTCCTGCATTAGATGAATACCTTCCTTAAGTCATCCAAATGGGAATCCTCATTCTTTGACTTGAAGACCAAATCATCCATATAAAATTCCAAGAATTCTTAAAAAAGTCATGAAAAATGGCCATCTTCATTCTCTGGTACGTCACTCCAGTATTCTTCAACCCGAAAAGTATCACTTTATATATAAAATTGCCTAACGGAGTTTTGAAAGCTAATTTCCTCGCATCAATTGGATCCATCTTGATTTGGTTATATTTTACGTACCCATCCACGAAGTTATACATTAAATACCCAGCAGTTGCATCGATCAAGCTATCAATGGAGAGTAGAGGGAACTCATCCTTTGATCAAGCTATATTCAAGTTTCTGAAGTCCACGTCCGTATCTATTTTTTATCCTTCTTCCTCACTGGGATAATGCTAGACAACCAAAGTAGGTGCTCGATCAATTTGATGAACCCTACCACTAATAATCATTGGAACTCCTCCTCAATCTTCAGATCTAACTCTAGCTTATAAGTTTTTGTAGCTTGCTTAATCGATATGGCTGAAGGCATAACGTTCAGCTTATGGCAACCTACCTCCTCATCCAACCTCTCCATATCTGTGTACTTCCATGCAAAGACGTCTCTGTATTCTCGAATTAGCGCAATCAAGGCCCTTATTTTCTCTACACTCAAATCCTTTGAAATGAAGATAGGCCTTAGGTCTTCTCCTTATTCGATTAGATCAAGATGCTCCAGCTCTTGTAGCTATGGCTTTGGGCTATCCATCATGTATTCTGGCTCATCCTCCACTTCCTCCATAAATTACTAGATGTTGGAGTTGTCTATGACCATGCATTGCCAATGATTGTCCATCAAAAACACTTATATTTCGAGTCAGCCTCCTCGCCAGCCTCTTCAACAGCTCCTTCGACTTCTCTCCCACACCTTTAAAGGCGATAGATCACCCTTTCATCCTCCGTTAGCACCTTTTTGCATTGATGGTTGGCCGATGCAACTGTCTTTTATTTTTTGTCTCTCGAAGCTTCTGCCAGTGTATCTCCTAAAAACCTGCTTAACACACCTTATCGTTTGACCTCATGCTCTATCGGATCAATCCTGGGCCTCATCCTATCTCTCAATTACTTCGAGATATTTTAAGGTTTGGGACTTATACTGTTGACCTCCTCAGCTATTTCACTCCTTCTTGATTATTCATTGCTTTGACTATTCACAGACCCCATTCTTTCTCTGATAGAGGGCACACTGACACCCTTCATGCATATTATTTGTGTCTTCCTCCATCTCTGTGTAAAATACAACATCCACTAAATGAGCCTCTTCGGTTGAAAATGTCTTCTTAGTTGCCTATATAATGATCTCAGTCCCTTTTACATTTACCTTAGTATATTGATGATACGTCGAAGAAACTAGACCATGGTTGTGCATTCACACCCTTCCTATCAAGAGATGGTAGGAAGTAGCACTCTCAATCACATGGAACTTGATGTGTGAAATGAGATTCCCCATAACTGTCCCTATGTTCACATACCCAATTTATTTGGACGATTGGTTATCATAAATACAGATCACCAAATGCGTTGGTATCAACCTTGCCTCTGTAATTTTGGATGCATAGAATGAACTGATAGGCATTATGTTTATGGAAGCTCCCCCATCCATTAGTGCTCACACAAAACTCACCCTACTAATGCTTGTTATTACGTATAGAGATCTATTATAAGGGAACCTCTTAGCTTTATCGACATATGAGAAAGTCACTTCGGATAACAATTTCCTCACCTGCCTAGCCATGGGACCCTTCCATCTCAACGATGGAACTGCATTCTTTCGTGCAATGTCCAAAATCGCCTGAGTTATCTCCAATCTACTCTCCTTGGGCATTCCCACTTGGTCAAAGAACCATGTGAACTTGGGTTACTATGACACATCCTGGTACTCCAGTCCTTGATTTATCTCCTCATTGTCAAGGTTGTATACTTCCTCCACATCCTTCACACTTGTTTTATCATAAGCTATCACAACTTTATCCATCCCCCTTATGCAATCTTCTAGGGCTTCCTCAAACCCATCATGCTCTATCGCCAACCTTATTGATTCCCTCTCAGCTTCTTCATCATAGGCCACCACTAGTTTTTCTGCATGTGCTAGAATGGATTGTTATTGGCGTTCCTTTGAGGGATCTTCAAAGTCCCTGCATTTCCATGCTTGTTAATGATCTTCCTCAACGTGAAACATAATGCTATTGAATGACCAAATCTTCTGATGTATCTGGGAGTACTTGGAGTTCTCCCTCACTTTTGCGTCTAGCTCCATTTCTATAGCATGTTTAGGTGCATAGATTCCCCCCCCCCCCTGCAACATGGAATTATAGCAACTAACTACCTCCTCAATGATGTAAGGCAATAGAGGTGGATCCTCCCTGTCAAATTTCCTCTTGTTGTTCTTATTTGGTTGCTTAACCTATCTTTCTCCCCCATCTGCATAACCCACTCATAGGGACTACACACATCCTACAATGGGCTATACTGGCTACTTGAACATCATAGTCCCCACGATTGGGTTTTAGCATACCACCAGTGAGATATTTCTTGCATCTTTTAAGAATGCCATAAAATTTCTTCATGTGTCTCATTTATAAGGTGACAAATGTACTCCGGGAGCAGGCCTTCAGCATAGATCTAAAGTAACTTAGACTCCTTGTCCTCCTCCCTCACGTTGAGGGACCTTTATCTGAATCTTCAGATGTATTCCACCTCCTCTCCGGGTCGTTGTTTCTCTTTGCCCAGCTCTGTCAATGTAAATTCGTCCTCCGCTAGAAAAAACTACTGGATAAAAATAATGTGCATCTCTTCCCACGTAGAGACCTTCTTCGGTACCAAGTGAGAGTACCATGTGTATGCTTTATCGGTGATGGATTTAGAAAAATCCCCCAATCGTAACTTCTTGTTGTTGCAATGGGACCTTAAATTCTCAACAAACCTCTTGGTGCTCCATTGAGTTTCCTACTTTCCCCGTGTACTTTATAAAGATAGGTTGTATATAATCCTTCAGGTAAGGTTCCTCATTGTATGCCTCTGTGTAGGGAGTACAAAAATAATCACATACTGATGTTACCTCGCTGGCTGACTGCAAGGAAGTTATTATCATCTTCAGCATTTCTTTTTGCATCTCCTTCCTCATTTCCTCCAAGGAGGATGGAGGAGCTTTCTCAGTCGTTAGAGAAATGGATCGAGGGAACACAGGTGGAATAACAATCACACCTGGATCACCCATCATTAGGACAGGGGTAGGGATAGTGATCGTGGGGACTACGCCCGTTGGAGCTTCATCCAATAGGGCTATCAGAGCCGCCATTAGAGTGACGAAAGAACTGGGGTCTATTCCTCCCCCAAAAGTTATCTCCACTACAGGAGTCTGCAAAAACTCGAAAAATTTACGCATCAGAAGGGCCATTTGTGTTGATCCCATCACAATGCTAATGGAAGCCTATGTAACCGTTGGGATTCTTGATCTCGTTTGAACTTGGGGGACCTCCACCCAAGGCACCCTAATAGTGATGTCTCACTAAACCATCTGAGAGCCCTTATACCATAATGGTTTACTCAAGTTTGGATTGGAAGGTGGGTAGGTGGATAATGACATCATCTAAAGTAGATGTGCTATTTAGTATAGGGTCATTTGGCTCAAAGCTCAATATACGATGGAACTCAATGTTACTCTGCACAAGTTTCCACAGTAGAAGATCTCTTAGTGTTTTACCATGTGTATTTAAGATGGTCATGAAAATCCTTAATGTTACCTCACTTCTTAATCCTCCAAACCAAGAACCTTTGATGTTCCCATGGCGAGGTCATTTGATAGAGCATATAAGCTCTCCCAAGACCTGCCAGGCTTGGTCTCTTACGAGTACTGTTTCACCTCACACTCAATATTACAATCGTATAGCATTTGAATCAATGTAATTAAAAAGATATAATTTTACTAAGTAAAAATGGATAATAAAGAAGATCTCTCTAGGAAAGTTTCCTCGTTGAGTTCCATCATTGAGTTGCCTCGCTGCATTTATGCTACTTACTTATCTTGAGTCTCTTTAGTTAATTAGGTAAGCTCTCTCTAATTCAAAGATTATCTTAAAGCCCCCCTACATGGATAATCTCAGAGGGCTGTTACTAAGATCTATACTTTATTTGGATCCTTCACTATTGTGTCCGAGAAATCACTACCTCTGGCTCCCTTATCTTTGACTTCAGTGGTTTCACTATATGCTAGATACCCAGAGCCACTTGTTAGGGCTTCACTGTCTTTGGCTTTTTTGGTATTTCAATAAATTATTGTGCCATATTTGGATGGCCTCACATTCCCAAGGGCTTAGCTTTGTACTTCCCCTTGATTTTGGAATATTAGGGATTTGGCATTATAATCATTATTACCACTCTTATTGATTTTGAGTTGTTGTTTTCCCTTCAAGTCCCCTGTTGGCACATTTATATGTAATTCTCCTCATACCTAATGCATAGGTGCTTCATGACTTTTGGGTCTGGATCCTAAGTTAGTTTAGGCTTTGAAGCCTTTGGTTCAGACATGGTCTTCATTTTAAATTCAATATGCCCCTTATTTCTAGGAAGTTGAATAGATTGGATATTTTTCCCAACCTCTTTGATATTCGGGAATGGTTCATCATCCACACCCATGGTGATTTCTTCTTTACCCGTGAATTTGATTTTTTCCCCTCCTGATTAGCTCTTGAATCCTGTCGCAAATACAGAACATGCATTAGTTGAGTTAGAGAAAACATTGTGTCATTTGCAATAATTTTTCCCTTTAATCTCATTTGGTTTTTTCGTACCATTAAGAGGTTTTAACATTTTAGCATTTCAAAGATAATCAAATATCTCATCATCCTTAAAATTTCCAAATGAGTAATATTTTATCATTCCTTTTATTTTAGGAGAAAAAGATTATGTTGTTGTGTTCTTTCGAACCAATGGTTCATAAACTATAAGCTGAGTCCCTATCATTTCAATGACATATATTTTGAAGTTAGAATCCTTATAATATGTCTTGAAAGAAGAGATATTTATTTAACGCTCCTCCTCTAGAAAAGCTTCATATCTGGATAGTTTGGAAGTTAACTATACCAAATCTCTAAACTCAGTGGCGTCAAATTTCTTTCAAAGCCAAAATTTTTGTCCACTTTGTGACAACTTCATAAAATTAGACTCAGGTAGGACTATTTTGCATTTATTTTTATCCCTTTTAAACATGTTTATGAAGGCAGTAGCCTTGTTATCAAGTTTTTATCATAACATATCTAAGTCATCCATAGAGACTTCTAGCTCAGTTTGGAAGAATTGTGCATGAACCATGTCTTCCATTTGTTATCAATTCTGGATATATTTAGGTGACAAACTTATGAACTAGGTGAATGCTTCATCACTAAGTGAACTAAAAAACAAATGTAATCTTATATACCCATTTATACTAGCAGCAACACATTGACTAGTAAATCTTAGCAATATGTTCCATAGTGGACTGGCTTCCATCTCCTTAAAAATAGTGAAAATTAATAATTTAAAACCTTTTAGGAGTTCAATCCTATCTATCCACTCAGGATATGTCATCCTATAATTATGGGTTTGCAACTACCAACCATCGATCCATATATTTCATAAATGAGATCCACAATCTCTTTTCTCCCAACTCTCCCAAACAGTTGCCTATTTTACGGAATAATTTCCTAATTTATTATTAGAGATGGATTCACCAATGGTGGTGACACTTGTGGAGGCACAATTTGTTGTGATTGATAGATTAGAAGTTGAGAGACTTGGGGAATTTGGCTATCAAACCTCATACGTAATCCAATAGTTCAAAGCACCTGGGAAGCGTAGATTAACATCATTTTGAAATGCCTAGTTCTCCCTACCTCTACGAGAGACAGCCTTCTTATTGGGTTATTTTAACCCAATTATTGGTAGGTGCTATATGGTTATGAACTTTCCATTGGGTTGTTGATACTAAACCAGTGGTATTTTTGTATTCTCCTATTAGGATGGTAAGGATTGGGTTAAGTTATTGGGTTTACCCCGAGTTGTGGTGCATATCACAAACCAGTAGACACTGTAATAATAGGTGTAAAGAACCTTATTGTCATGGTGGTGATCATAGTGGTAATGTTCTACATCATGTTCCAAAGATGATAAAAAAATTGGGTTTATTTGGTTGATCAATTAATCTTAGACATTTGTGGGTTCACAAACAACAAGTGTATTATGAATATCATCGGCTCTTAGAGCCTTTGGCATATTCAAAACTTGACGGTGAGCATTCGGTCCCAACTCTTCAGTTGTTTTAACAAGTGTTTAATCTGTAGTGGTAATATATTGCCTAGTTGAGCCAATTTCACTCACATTTTTAGTTACATCCTTGCTTATTCATCTCATAACCATTTTAAACAAAAATTCAGCATTGAGTATCCCTCCAGACGTTATAAAAATATGTTTATATGGTTTTCACTTGATTGGTTAATAGATTAAATTGTAATTGGTAGCATGATATGCCAGGTTATGGTCTTGACAACCAAAAGATCTTAGCCTTATGATTATATTAGATGATTGTGTATCGTTCGATGCTTCAATTAAGAAGACTGGTGCTTACCTTGGGGAAAACTTTGATGTGAGTGCTAAATTTCTACGAATAACTAGAACAAAAGAAGAGGTAAAGTGCATAAAGTAAAGTAAAACATTGAAATTAAAGAAAATTAAATGCTTGAAAGTAAAGGATTAAACTACAAAATTTAAAGTAAGAAAGTAAAAGAGGCCAAACGTAAAGGCAAGGAACTTTTAATAAACTTGAAATAAATTTACAATTTACTTCGAATTGAAAGAAATGCAGTAAAGAAAAAAAAGGAAAGAAAGGATAAAACGAGTAAATGTAGTTTTTCATTGAGGGGGTCCCCTTTTCCTTTGTCCTCGTTCCTTATTTATAAAGATTCTTACCATGCAATATAACTACTTTTGTAACTTCTAGGTGGTTATTCATTCCAATTGAGTTTTTCCTGCCTAGGTGCATTAGTGATCCTATAAATGTTGCTTAGTGCTTAATCCACAAATAGAGTCTTGACATGTGCCAATCGTTTAAGTTTCTTTTGTTATTAATTCCACGTATTTTACTTGAATGTATTTTATTTTTAATAATAATACGTGGCATTCTCTTATTGGACAGTAATCATATGGTTTAAACACTTATATGTCGAGTCTTTCTCTCAACTTTAAAATAGAATCGTCTCAAGTTGTTTGAGAAACTGTCCCCCCAAATTAATCTCCTCATTCAGAGAGTTTTCCAAACAGTTCAGTGCCCACTTCATTACCAAGAGTAAGGCGGTCAAGGAGATTAATTCATTAATTGCTCTCAAGATAAATAAAGGAGAGTTCGTTAAATAGGACATGCAGTGCTACTGTGAGCTTTTCAACAAAATTGATTATTACAATGAGCAACTATCTATTTCATCCTTCAAGTTTGGGCTTTGTAGGATGGGTGATCTCTACTAATATTTGACCAAGAAGCCATGTCATGGTGGGTATAGAGAAATATGCCAAGGTAGAAGATTAGCTCCGTAGTGTACTGACCTCGATCGACTAGAGCTCTAAGTAGTATAAGAAGAATGTTTTAAGGAAGTCCTCCAATAAAGGAACTTAGTCCACTCTAGTGAACAAAGGGTCGCAGAATGAGACTACTAAAGGATGTTCTAAGCCACAAAACAAAGAAAGAAGTTTCCAGGTGGTGGAAAACTTTTTTAGAGAACCTATCTACAAGTTAATTTTGCTGATCAGAAACACTCCATTTTTTAAGAGGCCGGCTAAGATGGCCAGAGATCCGGGCGACATGAATGCCAATCTTTGGTGTACCCATCATCAATATCACAATTACCTCGCTGAGAAATGTAAGGCGTTGAAAAAGAATTTATAAGATCTTGTTCAGTTCCGCCTCTTGAAGGATTATATCGATAAAGAAAAAACCAAATCTTTTGTCATAGTTAGTGCAATACTGAAGGAAGATAACCATCTCCCACCTTTAGGAATAATCATAGTCATTCACAGATATACCAGTCGTTCACAATGTATAGGAAAGAAGCTAAGAGAAAGAGTGAAGATTGGAGATTGAATATAAGTGGATTTCTAGGTGGAGGTGTCCAAGCCCATCCTAAATTAAAGGGAGTGTAAAGACATAGATCTCGATCGAGTAATCATGTTTATAGAGGAGGAACTGGTCGGCATTAACATGTCGCACGAGGATGCTCTCTTCCTAACCTTGAGAATAGTAAACTTTGGCATAAAGATAATTATAGTCGATCAAGGGAGATCATCAGAGATCATGTATTTAAGTTTGATTCTCAAGATCGACTACACCATTCAAAATCTAGATACTAATGTGGGCCCACTGATAGGTTTTAATAGGAATGTAGAGACCGTACTTGGGAATATCAAGCTTTTAGTTAAATTTAGACCAGTCAATTGGGAGATAAAGTTCCATGTTATCCAGTCGAAGTCACCCTATAATTCCATCTCGGGAAGATGGTGGTTCTACACTATGAGCGTTTTACCTTCATTTCTCTATCATAAGTTCATGTTTCTCATAAACCAAGGGGAGTGGAGATTAGAGTAGATAAGTAATAAACTCATAGTTGCTTTGTATAAGCCATTAAGGAAAGGTAAAATTATTACAAAAAGAGTTAGGTTGATAACGATTAGGAGGATGACTAGTCAAAGTAGCAACCAAACGACGTTCGATTAGGGGGGGTTGAGGAAACTAAAATGTACCACACCAAATGATTTATGGAGGAACTAATCACCGTTCCTTTGGATCTATCCCAACCGGATAAAGCCTTTCTGATCGGATCATAATTACCTAAGAAAGAAGCAATGCATCTCATTCACTTTTTTAGGATTAACATCAACATTTTTGGGTGAAAACTACATGATATCTCGATCATAGATCCATATATAACTTGTCATTCGTTACATATGGATTCGAATATCCAAATGATCAAATATAAGCCAAGGAAGTCAGCACTAGAAAAGGTGAAAGTTATGGAAGGCGAAGTCGAGAACCTCCTTTAGGATGACCCCATCAAGGAAGTTTAATTCCTAGATTGGATCTCTAACACCATCATGGTCAATTAGAAGAGCGAAAAGCAGAGGGTATGTGTAGATTTCAATAACCTCGGCAAGCATTGTCCAAGGGATAGCTTTCCATTGCCCCGGATTGATCATATCATGGATTCAATGGTCGAAAATCAACATATGAGATTTATGGACGCTTACCCCAAGTACCATCAGATACCGTCATTTGGCCTAGAAATGGAAAAGACCTTGTTCATCATGACCTTGGGCTTTTACTGTTACAAAGGTATGCTCTTAGGTCTGAAGAGCATCGGGGCCACTTACCATCATCTTATGATAAAGATGTTCAAAAAATGAAACATCGCAACAATGGAGGTTTACATCGACGACATGCTTGTTAAGAGAAAACAAGCAGCCGATCATATTAAGAACCTGAAAAAGGCCTTCAAGATCCTCAGGGAGTATAAAATGAAGTTGAATGTCTCCAAACATGTCTTCAGAGTGATCTCCTAAACGTTTCTAGGATACTTAGTAATGCAAAGGGGGATAAAAAGAAAATTCTTATAAAATCAAGGCTCTAGAGGATATCATTAGGTTGACCACCATCAGGGATGTTAAAATCTTCACCACAATATTGACTGCACTAAATCTATTCATATCTCAATCGACAAATAAATGGCGACCAATCTTTTGAGCCTAAAAAAAGTCAATCTCAATAGTCTAGATGGAGGAAGGTAATCGAGAACTAAAAGGTATTCGACGATACTTGGGATCCCCTCCCTTACTGTTAACTCTTACCATCAGAGAAGATCTCTACATATACTTATTTGTCTCACAGCATGCGACCAATACGACATTGGTGGAATGTACAATGGGTAGTAGCTATTGGTCTACTATGTCAACCACACTCTCCTTAAGGCAGAAATAAGATACATGCCTATCAAGAAGATGGTCCTATCATTAGTAACATCAGCGAAGAAGCTGGGGCACTACTTTGATGCTTACACAATAATTTGTAACACCCCGTTTTTGTATTAATTAATTAATTACTTAATTAGAAAATCGAAGAAAACTTGGGATTTAATTATTTTTATTTTTACATATCTATATATGATGGGGGAGATTGATCGAAGGTTGTATTGAGCAACGAAAGCTTGAAGTTTCATAATTTATGGAAATAGTTCTGGCGTAGGTGGCTGAGACCTGCTCGATTGATCGATCGATGGATCTTATCAATCGATCAATGAACCCAGTTGTTCGGTAGTTCGGCTAAGGTTTTTAGAGTTGTATTAGATTAGGATTCCTAATCACTATATAACACTAATAAATCCTGGGGGGACCTCTAATAATCACTTTTCAAAAGTTTTTCACCAAAGAACTCTTCCAAAATATTTTTCTCCCAACCATAAACCTTAAACTCCTACTTAATCAAAGTTTTGTCACAAGATTGGAAGGCTCAATTGGGGTTTAATCAACATTGTTCAAGAACAACTCTTTGCTAATTTTTCGAGAAGAATTCAACCGTTTACTCATACTTTTTTATCCAACTAATCTCATGCATGAATAGTCTATTCTCTTCCTTTAGTATTATGTGTCTTAAGAGTTGCCTAAACCCTTAATCATGTGTTTTTGATTAAAATCAATTAGTAACTTAATTAGAGAAAGTGGACACTAAATTTTGGGACTATTTTTATGAAACTTTTAAATATGATTTAATCTTTGAAACCCTTGGGTGCGTAGTTTATATTATTGAGTTTTAATGGTTTTTGAGTGTAGGTTCGCATGTAGAATTTTATGGGATTATTCATATGTTATTTTGGGACGCGTACACACTTATAAAATTAGATTATTTGTAAAAGAGAATGATTATGTCATATTGAAGATTATTGCATGTTAATTCATTTAACATTTATGAATGGAATTAATTATGTTGAAAATGACGACGGTACTATTCATTGAATTAAATTAAATTAAATTGGGGCCCTTATGATTAAATTGCTATGTTGTTCATATGAATGTGTGAATTGGTGTGATTTGTTTTATTCACGTTTGCCATTGTAGGGACGAGGGACTTTTTGGGTAGTATATTTCTCATCTCTATTATATGATGCTTACTAGGTATGGGACCAATGGGTAGGCATTGGTTATAATTTATGCTTGATAGGTATGGGACAAGTTAGTGTAAATTCATGCATATTTTGTATTCCGAGGTGGGGAAGATTTTTATGTTTTATTCGTCATTACGTTAGTTTAGGTATGGACTAGGACAAGATAATATTGTAAATTCATTATATACATAGTATAGGACGTATGTGTACTTTGGGGACCCTTAGGTATGGGACTAAGGGGTATTTTGAGGATCTCACATCGTTAATAAGGGTGGGGTAAATTTGATTAAGTAAACTAATGAGAATTAATGCCAAAGGTAAAAATGGGTATTAAAATATGGGCGATATAATCTGCGGGACCGACAATTTAAACAGTTCAACTGGCATTTTATATCGTGTCGTGTATGGAACCTTGTCAAATTGCAGGATCGACAATTTAAACGGATCAGCTGGCGTTTTGATAAGGGGAAGTGTAAAATGGGAATACCACCCGAGGCGGGAAGACCACTATAATAAGTGAGAAGAATAATAAATTTGGGTTAATTTAATTAAATTGACAACATGGGGCTTAGTTATTTAAAATCGTATTGGTGTGCTTTTTGAATAACAATTTTGAGGGTAGTTAGTGATTTGTGCTATCCCGTTTAATTATTATCTCGTAATTAAAATATTCTATTGTAATATTTATCATATATAATGCTATTGTCTGGGTTCACAGACCCAATTGAGGGGAGTAGTGTGTATTCATGCTCGGAGATTTGACCTCGTGCATTAACTAACCTTTTCAGGATAAGTTTTGGAGAATCTGCATAGGACTTTTTGGAGAGTAATGTTTGGAGGTGCAATTGGATCTTATTTATTTTACTGCTTTATTTATCTTAGACTTTCCTTTTCGTCGTATTTCATTATGAGACTTTATTTAGGTTTTATTGGTCCATTTGGTTCCAAAGTTGTTTAAGGATTTCAGTTGGAGTATTTACATTTGGTTTATTATTCAGAATTCAATTAATTCATTATTGGATATTGGATTTATTTAGAGTTTTAGCATGTGATGGATTTCTTTTATCGCATTTTTTGTTGGGATTGATTATCATTTATCTTTTGGATTGAATTTTTATATGTCTCATATCTGTCACATGCTGAGAATGGTATTAATTTAGTAGCGCTCAACGTAGCCTGGCGGTGGTGACTGGCCACCCCGTTGTCTGGATTACACGGGATATTACAGATGGTATCAGAGCATGGTCTTAGGTCTCATAGGTTGTGAGTTCGTTTTAGCTTTCGCGTTGCTTATCTTTGATTCCTATTGATGATTTGTACTCTTAGTCATTCCAAGTTTGATGTTTTTTTCTTCCTATCTTTTCAGATGGCGAACGCTAGGAGAACTGGGAATAGGAGAGAGGAGTCTATTTTTGGTCCTGCGGCTCAGAAGAGGCAACAATAGTTTGTTTTGGATGTCTAAAACTTAGTGGTTATCATGCGTGAGGCCACAACGAACGGTATAGAGATGTCTAGGGAGAGATGGGTGAATTTATAGGTGCAGCAGCAGGGTACACCCGTTTCAACTTGGGATAGGGTGAGAACCATATTCTTTAAGGGCAATCCTCCCACTTTCGCAAGGGGATCCGACCCAACGGTTTCTCACCCTTGGAGGAGAGATATGGAGAGACACTTGAGGATGATGGACTGCAAAGACATGTAGAAACATATGTTGGATACTTTTAAGCTAACTGGAGATGTGCTACAGTGTTGGTAGAGTGTCACCATATTCGAGAATAGGGATCGTTTGAACTATGGAGACTTTCTGATTAAGTTTAACATTAAGTATTTTCCATATGCTATTAGGAGTGAAAAGAAGTGATAGATTCTGGACTTATAATAAGGTTCAAAGTTGATTGTCGAGTACGAACAAGAGTTCACCAATTTATCTATGTTTGTGCCAAAAGAGGTTAGTACTAAAGTGAAGAGGATGGAATGCTTAATCAAAGGGTTGTCTTGGTCAATCATCCAGATGGTGTTGGGGAATCTAGAATACACTACTTATGCTCAGGTGGTGGATGTCGCAATGTTACTATGGCAAGAGAAGGCCAATTATCAAAAGAAGTTTGGAAATAGACAAGAGTTCAATGGACAAGGAGAAGAGAACAAAGGTCGCAATGATCAAGCATGGAAGAAACAAAGAACCAATCAAGAACAACAAGGTCAAGTGGAAGAGCGAGCAACTACTAGACATTTCGAACCTTTTAAAGTTGAATGCTTTGCCTGTGGGAAAGTAGGACATCAAGCGGCAAGCTGTTACCGGAGAGCGGTCCAACAAGGCCAAATGGTACAGGCCCAATAGGGTCGAGTCACATAAGGGAAACAAGGTCATGAAGTACAGTAGAAGCAAGGGCTGAGGCCTCCAATTCTAGAAGCCACTACACTAAATCTGCCTAATTGTCAAGGTCAATGATCGTGACAATTCAAGGCGAGACAACTTTTTTTGTCACAGACTTGTCACGGTCATTGACCGTGACAAGTTCATTAGAATTGTCACGGTCGTGTCACGGTCCCTGACCATGGCAAGTTTAGTCACGGTTAATAACCGTGACAAAGCCTTGACCCTTTTTAAAAAAATTGTCACGATCATTGACTGTGATACGTCCGTGACAAAAGTTATCAAGGACTTGTCACGGTCAATGACCGTGACAATTCTGGGCAGAATTTTAAAAAAAATCTGCTAGGCAGTATGTCCACTGCCACTGCCCAGCAGTATATTTGTACCTGTTATAGCAACGATGTACCTGTTCAAACATTATATATCCAAATAAACTATAGATAATGCAAATATATATTGAAAATAGAAACTATTTAAGAAGAAACAACATCACCATCAATTATCTCAAATCTACAAACTATTAGCTAAAAAAGAGATTTTGTACCGCGACGCTCGGGGACACCTCCTTATCCTTCCCTTCTCGTTCGAAGAGCCACATAAGTATCAAGCCTATGTGGCCTACCCCCAGGGCCACTCCCTGTCCCCTGAAATAAAATAAAGTAAAATTAGTATCCTCCCCGCAAATATAGATAAATATAAATATAAATATAAATATAAATCAAAATTGAAATTGAAATTGAAATATTCATATAAATATAAATATAAATATAAATACATTACCTGTAGTGCCACCCAAACAGCTAACTTGAGCTCATATGGCACCTCCTTCCAACTAATGTACCCTGGGCAATCGTGTCAAATATAATTCCCTTCATATCTGAACACTAAGAAATGCCATAATCCTATGGAGTTATGCTCTGCAGATTCCTTCCAACCATTGTGTAGCCAAAAATCACCAGTTGAAGTTGTCAATTCCACCTTCCAATGGTCTCTTATGTTTTGCTAGAGGTTCCAAGTGGTGGGGTATGGAAAGTGGAATTGACAACTTCAACTGGTGGTGTTTGGCTACACAACGGTTGGGAGGAATTTGCAGAACATCACTCCATAGGATTATGGCATTTCTTAGCGTTCGAATAGACGAAGAGATTCAGTCTCCTCTCCACAAATAGGACACCCAAAATAACTATGTACTAATCACCTATTGAAAGTAAGAAGCGTATATTCATGGATTAGTATAAACAAAACTTAGATGTAGTTGGAATATTTATGTATTAATCTCCTCTCCACACACGCACACTACACAAGAGTGAAAATGATAAAGTGCAAATCAATTAAAAGCATTAAAAATGGATGTTTCGGTACAAATTGGAATATTTATTACAAATTGAAAAATTGTTTCAAATTCGGTTATCATAAAAAATGGATTGATATTCAGTAGGAGCAACCAAGTCATCCACACTACTGTTTAGATGCTTTGGCGCGTGTTGGACAATTGACCACGGCTCATTGTTGATATACTTTGAGTAAAACACTTGCTTAACCTTTTGAAATGCACAAACAAATGGCTCATCACTCACGTGATCGTTGCTCTTCAACTTGGACAAGTCAACCATGATCAAATTGGTGACAGGATCAACCTTACAAGCATTTTTATCCTCAACTCTCACCCAGTCACAGTAAAATACAACCTCTTTGAAGCTTATATAATCCAATTTAAATATATTTTGGATTACACCATAGTAAGTCATTTCATCTTCAACGAGGTTTTTATCTTTTGCACTCGCTCGAAATAAAGTAAGAGCCTTGTATGAAATTCCTGAGTTCTGTACATTTGTACTTTCCTCGTACACTTTAGCGCCTAAAATGTAACCGTTCAATCGATACTTTTTGTACTCTTGTGCCACGAACAAGGGTCCAGTGGCTCGACGAGCTTGATGTCGCATCACCCGTCTTTAGGAGCTGAGAGTATAGATAAATTAATTATATTAGTGGTAAAATTTGAGTGTAATGTAACGTTATATAAACACTATTTTTATTATAATTACCTCTTATGTCAACCACAGCCTAAATTCGCTATCTGATTGTACCATTGTTTTTCGTCTTTTATTGTTCTCACAAGCTTCATATTTTCTGCATATTACAAAATTAATCATGTATAAAATAATCTAAAATAATGTTAAACATTATAATAATCAAAACTTACTTTTTTCATTCTTCGACAACTTCATGTGTGTCAAATAGATAACGAGCTACTTGTTCGTGTTGCAAACTCGTCAATTTCACTCGTTTTCCCATCAAATGATCACCATTATCGACGAACTCATCAGTGTCATCAACACTGGTCGAGTCAGGCATATATTCCTGAGTATATATTGATGACTCCACGGTGATGTATTCCTCCGCAATTGATCCTGCAATGTATCGCGTATTCTTGACGTAATCTTTAAAAACTTTCATCAATATTTCAAATGGATACATCCACCGATATCTAACTGGTCCATAAAGAAGTGCCTCGTCACATAGGTGTACCTACAAGTGAACACTTATGTCAAAGAATGCTGGGGGAAAGTACTTCTCCAATACACAAATCGCTTCAGTCACCGCCAATTTTGCGACCACTATGTGTTCTCGATTGACTACCTTCTCACACAAGAGGGAGAAGGTAATACTAATTTGCATAATAGCCCTACGCAAATACTTGTGCTTGGAAAAATAGTGCTTAAACAATAGAGGAACCAATTGCATGATCACATGCCAATTGTGGGACTTACACTTATGTAAATCATGAGTAACATAATTCACAATCCTTTGCAAGTTGGATGAAAAAGTAGATGGGCCCTTCAAATTATATATTGTGTCTAGAAGCACCTTGCTTTCCCCACTTGTCAAAGTAAACGCACCAGGGGGAATTATTGTCCTTCCCCTACTATCTTCTTTCAACCATAGTTATGGCTTAAGTTTTAACGATTTAAGGTCTTTTCGTGTATTTTATCCATCCTTCGAATGACTCCCCCTAAGGCAAGTGCCCACAATAGGTTCAGCAAAGTTCTTCTCTGCATGCATCACATCTAATACATGGCGCACCGGGTTATTCTTCCAATAAGGCAAGTCAAATAAAATTGACCTCCGAGACCATGCCTTTCTTGTCTCAGTTTCATTCCCAGTTGGGGTCTTCTTATGCTTGACGTTCTTAAATTTGGGATTTTTACCTGGCATATTAAGGCCACATTCATAAGATTTACTTTCAATTTCTGAACTCGAAAGTTGTATCGGCGGTAGCCTATGTTCAACCCCGCCCAATAAAAAAATAAAACCTTTCTCAGATCTGAAACTATGAGCTGGGGGGGTAAAAACCTCCTGTGGCGATGGTATACATTTTTTAAGTTAGAGGATAGATGAAAAGATTCAGTCTCCTCTCCACAAATAGGACACCCTAAATCACCATGTACTACACAACCAGATAATGTCCCATAAGCTGAAAAATCATGAATTACCCACATCAACATAGCTTGCAGCGTAAACTCTTCTTTTCTAAAAGAGTCAAATGATTGCACACCCCCAACTCATTTAATTCTTCTACCAAAGGAGCCAGGTAGACGTCGATGTCATCACTTGGTGCCTTTGGCCCAGGTATCAACAAAGCCATCATAAAAAATTCAGGTCTCATACACTGTGAAGGAGGGAGGTTGAGTGGGGCTAGGATCACTGGCCATACACTCTGATTAGTACTTAAATTTCTAAATGGATTGAAACCATCTGTTGATATAGCCAAATGAATGTTGCGTTATTCTTGGGCAAAATTGGGATACTCAAAATTCATCCTCTTCCAGACAGTAGAATCAATAGGATGACGCATGATATTACCCCCTACTTCTTCCCTAGCATGCCAAGTCATTGCCTCTGCAATCCATGGTACTGTGAAAATCGCTTTAATATAGTCCCAACGGGAAAATATTTCAATACTTTTTGAGGCACTTTTGAGCTTGTGCCTTCCTTACTAGTAGATTGGACATATCTAGGTTCATCACATACCGGACAACGATCGAGATTTCCATACTCCTTTCGGTATAGTATGCAGTCATACACACAGGCATGAATCGATTTATACTTCATTCCCAAACCTTTCAAACTGTTCTTCATAACATGATAGCTTTTTGGAAGTGTATTCACCTTGGGTAATAAGACCTTCACCCATTTCAGAATTCCCGTAACGCTATTGCCAGACAAACTGTACTGCATCTTCAAACTGTGCAAACCAACCATGGCATGTAAAGTTGTTTGATCTTTCTCACAGCCAGAGTATAACGGTTGGGTCGCCTTAAATTTTAAACTTTGGTAGTCATCGTCAAGTTT
The DNA here is from genome assembly GCA_949130495.1 of Sambucus nigra. NCBI lineage: Eukaryota > Viridiplantae > Streptophyta > Magnoliopsida > Dipsacales > Adoxaceae > Sambucus > Sambucus nigra. The sequence goes on along the minus strand of OX422207.1, from coordinate 283,157,319 downwards.
TATCGTGTTATCTTCACGAGAACTTGAATCTTCTACATCATCAATAACCTCATTCTCCTATGCTTCATAAACTTCGTACGCATCATCAACTAAATCCTCTAACATATTATGATCTACGTTATCCCTTTCTACATCTATTTTACTTGTTGAAGGCTGTTGTGAAGGTTGGTCGGGGACAAAAGGAACTTTTAATTCATCGTGAAAACTCCAAAATCGATAACTATCTTGCAAACCCGATCTTAACAAATGTAGTTCAACTGTTTTCCACTCAAACACCTTACCATTCTTTCACTTAGCACACCGACATGGAAACTCTTCATCATTATGACATCTCTTTGCATATTTCACAAATTCGTTAGCACCTCTGTGAAACACATCCCCCATTCTATTTGTCTCACCCATCCACTCTTTGTATTTTTGATATCCCATCACAGATACCACAACTAATTACCTATTAAAGGTAAACAAAACTTAGATTTATAGTATGTTTCATTTAATTATGTCTTATTTATATTCAAATTCAATTTATAATAGAAATTTATATTTCCTCCATCTCCTCTAAAGGGTGAGTGGTCCTATCCCATTCAAGACCGCATTTTTCTGTAATATACTTAACAGCTCATGCACATTGTTACGATTTGAAAAAAAATTGACAGCATATCCCCGTAGTTCTCCAAGTACACGACGTAGATTGGCAAGTGTGAGTGTTATTTCAATTGATCAATTGATCAATTGAAATAACAGTCACACTTGTCAATCTAGTATGTACGTAGAGAACATTAACATGCGACTACAGAACTTCCTCCAAAAGTAACAACTTTAAGACACTAAGAATATTATACAGAAATTATACAGTCTCAAACTGTCCAAACGGGACAATTCGATAGATCTCATTACAGGGGTAATGACTCTCGAACGGGTCTAAGGGCTATTGAATGCGTACGCATAAGAACTAGAAGGCTAGTATCTATGCGTACTATATTTAATTTCAAGTATGTTTCATTTAATTATCATACTATATATATATTGTTCGATATACAAAGTAATTTTCAAAAAAAGTTTTAAAATCCCACCCCCATATGGACAATAATCCAGTGGTAATGCCACTTTTACTATTAACCAATCCAACATCGATCCACTATATTCCAACAGCAATACCAACAACAAATGTGTATCCCGTACTCCTTCTAATTCATCTACTCAATTAATCCATTCCATCAATTAAACTAACAATTAAAGTATACAATTATTAATTTACTAATTTACAATGAGGGGCAATCCTACTTTCATATGAAATGGGCACTAATTATTAATTTACTTTCATCTAAAACTATACAATTAAAATTACAATTAAAGCTATACATTAAGTAAAATATAAAATAATTTTTTTCTTCTCTCTTAACCAATCATACCACTTATAGTCCTACAATAACTTAAATTTAATTAATTTCAACTTCTTGCAACACATAAATAATTTATCATCCAATTCTCCATGAGTTTTATAGAATGTCTATCAAGATATATAAATTATCTAATATATTCTTCATAAAATACGAGATAAACGGGTCTATTCGTGTCATTTTTGAGTTATACATATTTGACACTAACCCAACCCATTTATTATTCGTATTGGCGGGTCGTGTCATATTCGGGTTCGTGTCAAGAAATTTTCAACCCTAACCCGCTTCCCCCCTCACCCCCACCACACCTGCACACACACACACGTACACACACACACGTACACACACACCCTGCCCCCTCCCCCCACTACACCCCCTGCCCCCCTCACCCCACCCCCACCACACCTTCACACACACACACACACACACGTACACACACAGCCCACCCCACCACCACCCCCACCACCCCTTCACCTACCACACACCACCACACACATATATACACACACATACACACACATATACACATATATATACACATACATATAGAAATGAAAGAAAAAGAGAGGAAAAAACATACCTTAGAGAGAGAGAGAGAGAGAGAGACCTCGAAATCACTTAGAGAGAGAGAGAGGGGGAAAAACCAAAAACGATCGGAAAAAAAGAAAGCCTAGGGCTTTTTTTGCTGAAGACATTGTCACGGTCGTGTCAAGGTCCTTGACCGTGACAATTATTTTAAGTATTGTCACGGTCATGGACCGTGACAAGTCTGTAACAAGAACATTTGTCACGGACTTGTCACGGTCTTGTCACGGTCAATGATCGTGACACAAAACGCGTGTTTGTTGTCACGGTCAATGATCGTGACAAGGGTGGCCGGCAGAAAGGTGACAATTGCGCCATTTTGGTGTAGTGAGCGGCAGGCGTTTAGAGAATGCCAGAAGTGCCGATAGTGTCAGGTGCACAGGGAGTGGCCGCAATACCAAACTAGATCGGGTATGGGAGGTGCTATTTGATTCAGCCTCGTGATGAGCAGGTACCACAGGAGCCACGACGTGGCTAGTGGAGTGTGACAGTACATAATCATTATGATTCTAGATACTTATATATGTAGGTGATATATATTATATTTTATGGAGGGATTACGTTTAGGTAGGATTGGGTGTATGGGCGCCTAATCATAGTACTCTACGGGTAGGAATATGTGAGCCTTATTTTTATTTGCGTATTTACGTTTCCGTCAAATTTCAAGGACAAAATTCCTTTGCTCGTGGGGAAGTATGTAACATCCCGTGTTTTTATAAATTAATTAGTTAATTAATTCAAAAATCGGAGAAAACTTTGGATTTAATTATTTTATTTTTACATATGTATATATGATGGGAGAGATTGATTAAAGGTTGTATTGAGGATCGAAAGCTTGAGGTTTCGTAATTTATGGAAACAGTTTCGGTGTAGGTGGTTGAGACCGGTTCGATCGATCGATGAGCCCAGTTGTTCGGAAATTCGGCTAAGGTTTTTAGAGTTGTATTAGATTAGGATTCCTAATCACTATATAACACTAATAACTCCTGAGGGGACCTCTAATAATCATTTTTTCACAAATTTTTCACCAGAGAACTCTTCCAAAATATTTTCCTCTCAACCACAAACCTTAACCTCTTACTTAATCAAAGTTTTGTCACAAGATTCGAAGGCTAAATTGGGGTTTAATCAAGATTGTTCAAGAACAATTCTTTGCTAATTTTTCGAGAATAATTCCACCATATACTCATTTGTTTTATCCAACTAATCTCAAGCATGAATACTCTATTCTCTTTCTTTAGTATTTTGCATCTTAAGTGTCGCCTAAACCTTTAATCATGTGTTTTTGATTAAAAATCAATTAGTAACTTAGTTAGAGAAAGTGGACACTAAATTTTGAGATTGTTTTTATGAAACTTTGAAATATGATTTAATCTTTGAAACCCTTGGGTGCATAGATTAGATTATTTTATGGTTTTTGAGTGTAGGTTAGCATGTAGAATTATATGGGATTATTCATATGTTATTTTGGGACGCGCACATACTTATAAAAATTAGATGATTTATAAAAGATAACGATTATGTCATATTGAAGATTATTGCATGTTAATTAATTTAACATTTATGAATGGAATTAATTATGTTGAAAACAAAGACAGTGTTATTCATTGAATTAAATTAAATTGGGACCCTTATGATTTAATTGATATGTTGTTCATATGAATGTGTGAATTGGTGTGATTTTTTTTATTCACATAGGCCATCGCGGGGACGAGAGGCTTTTTGGGTAGTATATTTCACACATATATTATATGATGTTTACTAGGTATGGAACTAGTGGGTTGGCCGTGGTTATAATTTATGTTTGCTAGGTATGGGACTAGTCAGTGTAAATTCATGTGGATTTTGTATTTCGGGGTGGGGCAGATATTTATGCTTTATTTGTCATTACGTTAGTCTAGGTATAAGACTAGGATGAGATAATATTGGAAAGTCATTCTATACGTAGGATAGGATGTATGTGTACTTTGGGGACCCTTAGGTACGGGACTAAGGGGTATTTTGAGAATCTTACATCGTTAATAAGGGTGGGGTAAATTTGATTAAGTGAACCAATGAGAATTAATGCCTAAGATAAAAACAAGTATTAAAATCTGGAAGACATAATGCGCGGGACCGGTTGTTTAAATGGTCCAGCTGGCATTTTATGTCGTGTCGTGTGTAGAACCTTGTTAAATTGCGGGATCAACAGTTTAAACGGATCAGCTGACATTTTGATAAGGGAAAGTATAAAACTTTGGTGGGAATAACACCCGAGGTGGGAGGACCACTATAATAAGTGAGAAGAATGATAAGTTTGGGTTAATTTAATTAAATTGAGAACATGGGGCTTAGTTATTTAAAATCATATTGGTGTGCTTGGTGAATAACAATTTTGAGGGTTGTTAGTGATTTGTGCTATCGCGTTTAATTACTATCTCGTAATTAAAATATTCTATTATGATATTTATCATGTATAATGCTAATGTATGGGTTCATGGACCTTATTTGAGGGGAGTAGTTTGTATTCATGCTCGGGGCTCTAACCTCGTGCGTCGACTAACCTTTTTAGGATAAGTTTTGGAGAAGCTACATAGGATTGTTTTGGAGATTATCGTTTGGAAGTGAAGATGAAGCATTTTTATTTTACTGCTTTATTTAGATTAGACTTTCCTTTCCGTCGTATTTCATTATGAGACTTCATTTGGGTTTTATTGGGTCATTTGGTTTCAAATTTGTTTAAGAATTTCAGTTGGAGTATTTACGATTGGTTTATTATTCAGATTTCAATTAATTCATTATTGGAGATTGGATTTATTTGGAGTTTTAGCATGCGATGGATTTCTTTTATCGTATTTTTAGTCATTATCGTTTGGGATTGATTATCATTTATCTCGTGGATTGAATTTTTATATGTCTCATATATGTCACATACTGAGAATGGTATTTATTTAGTATTTCCAGCGTAGTCTGGCGGCGGTGGTTGTCCACCCCGTTGTCCGGATTATGCGGGGTGTTATATAATTGCACCTTACAACTTATTCGATAAAGGAGGTTCTCAAGAAGGTATATCTCTCCAGTAGAATAACTAAGTGGTATTTGGATTTAGTGCAGTTTGACATCAAGTATGAGCCACAGATAACCATTAAGGGGCAAATTCTGGTAAACTTCGTTACTGAATTCTCAGTATCACCACCAGGAAAAGAAGAGCAGCCGAATCTAATTCTAGAATCACTGGTTGATGTTTAGTATGATCAAATATGAAATTCATTCTCAAACGGGGAATCCAATGAACATGGCACTGAGGTCAGGATCATTTTTATCACACCACAGGGGTGCCTTATTGAGTAAGCGGTTCAGCTCGGGTTCAAAGGGTCCAATAACGAGGTAGAATATGAGTTATGATCCATGGTCTACAAAGGGTGATCAACCTAGGAGCCAGTCATGTGGTAGTATATTTTGACTCCCACTTAATCGCAAACTATCTCAGCAGTGAATATGAAGCCAAAAATCCCAGGACGCTTGCTTATCAGGACAAAGCGAGGAAACTTCTAACAAAGTTTATGTCTTTCTTATATGTATTGGATTAATTTTGGACAAAATATTTTGAGTCATAGGTTAGAGTTGGTGTTTTTCTTTCAAGCCTTTAATTTGTTTGGATGAAGACGTAGTGGCAAAGCTTAAGAGATTATATCATCGTGACGTGTTTCGTGCTCGTTTTCGTCTTCATGTTCTGAGAATCTCTCAGGTATGAATGCGTATATATTATGATCCTTGAATAATTTATTTTTGGGTGTTGGGATTTTATTAAATTCTTTTTAAAAACATTTTATCCTTTTTATATTTTTTGAAAGAAAAATAATTTTATCAGGAGTTCGTTACAACAAACTTAGGAAGTCGTTCGAACGATTATAGACACCTCATTGAGATGTTTTTCACCCTACACTGGAATCTCATTGGATGTGTCATTGGAATTGTGTTCGAATGAGATGTTATACTTCATTCGAACGAGGCTCAATGTCAATTGAATAACTATGCAATTTTTTTTTATTCGAGATTTATCAAATGCTTTTTCCACCCTTATCTCGTTTTTAACAAACCTCCTATAAATAGAAGTGGCGAGCAATATTTTTTTAGAAACTTTTTATTGTTTTAAAGTTCTCAAACTCTTTCAAAAAGCTCTTCAATACCCTAGTTTTCACCCAAGTAATTTAGGATCCAAGCTTCATATTATATATGATTTGAAGATCTTGTATGGGCAAAAAGTTTATTCTTTACATCTTTGTGAAAATTATATCTTTACGGTGGACTCCGTCTTTGCTGTTTACACATGATGGACTCTGTGGTGTTGTGTTGCAGTGTAGAAATGGTGAATTTCGTGTTCCTATCCATGAAGGGTTGCTGAGCCTGATCGGTGGATACCGAGGCATGTGTGGACTCGAACGTTATGGCACTTGTGTGGGTGGACTTATGGGTTGTTACTGTGAAGAAAATGTTGAAGATTGAAGACGCATCAAGGCTTTCTGGGAGTAAAGTCATTGAATAAATTATCTGTCAACTTGTATAAATCCGTATCATAGTGAATTGCATGCCTGGGTCATCCGAGATTTTTCAAGTTGTGACTTTTCCTCATACATCATCTTATTATGTGATTGATCTATTTTATCGTACTATCACCTAGATGTATGATTTAAGATAAAGATAAAGTTAATTAATTTGTTTTATCACAACAATCGGTTTAGAATTAGTGCATAGCTTTTAATTTGGGTTAACTTCTTTAAGTTTTATATTTAATTTATTTAAAAGAAATAAAAAAATTGACTTTCGGTGTTTTTGACCATTCCCTATTAGCAAGCTTCGTCAAACTAGTATCAGAGCAAGTATAATGAGTTATCGTGTAGGGCCTTGTTTCGTGCCGTTTCAGGGTTTTTAGGTATTTTTATCCCCCTATCTAGTTTTTATTTGTTTTCGCTCGATGAGTCATCATTATGATAAGTTATCTGATGCATATAGAGATGACGATGACTTTGATATTCCAAATGAGTATAATAAGCTTCATAACCATGTTGAAACTTTAGCTCTTGGGAATTTGATGTTTGTAAAAATAATTAATATTCTTGAAAAAGAAATTTTTTATTTTAAATCTGAAATTAATTTTTAGCAAGATATTCAAACTCAAAGAGATATCCTTAGTGAGAAGCTTATGGACATGAACCGTGTTTTAAAACTTTAGTCGTGTCTAAGAAAGAGAGTGATGATAGAGTCCGATTTTTAGAAAAAGAATTAGAGGACTCTAAAATTTATAGGTTTAATGAACGTGCTATTGAGGATAATGTTAAATTGATTAATGATTTGAGGGAACATGAGAAGAGTCGTAGGGATAAGTTCTCTTTCATTGAGAGGGAGTGAGATAACCTTCTAGGTGTTACTAAAAATTTGAATAAGGATCCCATAATGCTTGAGGAGTCTAAATATTTGCTTGAGTGTAGGGTTTTGAAGTTAAAAGATGATCTAAGACACTCAAGTAGTATTAGTAGTGTTAGTAGTGATGGTACTTTCTTCCATATTTCTAATACTTTTATTGCTAAAGCCAAGACCATCGTTTGATTTAGAGGGTCAATCACAACCCAGGGGGTTAAAAAAGGTCAACCCAAAGGTCCAATTCCTCATCGCGTTTACACGTGCACATAATGCGATAGGAAAGGTCACCTTAGGTATTTTTGCTATGATCTTAGAAAATACCCTAGAAAAGTTGAAGTCTAGTGTCCCCATGGTTCTTGAAACCCGACACTTTAGGTATTCATCTATTTAGGTTAAGAAATCAGTTTTGGAGGTGTTAAATGTTAGATTAATTGATTTTTGCATGCTTGCACATGACTCTTCATATGCCATATCTTATGGATGATTACGACCAGTTTTTTATACACTATCTTTTGGACTTTATGATATATGTATTTTCTAGTTGTATGCAGTCTAAGTCTTTTGTATTTTAAATTTTCTTTTTTCGATCTTATTGAAAAATATAAAAATATTTTGTTTAACTTTTGAGTTTGTTTTTTTAAATTGGTATCCTTATAAGAATGTTCAAAAACTCAAAAAGATCTTTGGTTTATGTGCAGTTTAGTTTTACACATTTTATATGGCATATTAGAGTGTTTGAATCCACTTTTTACCATCTTTACGTGTGGCTGGGACATTTGATTATGATTGTAATTGTTTGATTGTTCTTAATAATGCTTGCATGGAGTTGTTCGACTTTAATTTTCTTAATGGATTCACTTCGTATATGCCTCCACACATACATGTATGATTTCTTTTGAATTTTAACTTTATATGTTATATTTAAGCTAAGTAAGATGTTCTCCCATCAATCTTATCATCTACATATCTGTTAACTATAGGGGATTTATTCATGTAAGAACTGTTTCCCGTGAGTTTGTCTATTTTTTACTAAATATTTGAGAGTGCATGGAAAAGGTCTATGAAATGAGCAAATCTCCTTTGCGGAAAAGTCATTATTAGCAAGAGCCTAAGAATGAGAGAAAAAGAATAGTCTAAAGGCCAACTAGTTTGTTTGTTTGATTTTCAAAAATAATATCTTCAAAAGAATTGAGTGAAAAAAATATATGATATTTGTTTAGCTTTTGAGGGTGTTATAGTTTAAGATCAATTGGTTTGCATAATGAGTCCTAGTTATGCTTATCATGTCATGATGCTATTGATTTATAGAATCATCAAAATTCTAGGTTTGTGTGCGTTATGCTTGTTTGTTAATTGAGTTCACTTTATCTGTCACTTGAGGCTAAATCTTAGTTTGATAAAGTTTTTTCGTCAAATAGAACTCCTTGGATATTTTTTAGTGATGGGATCATAATTCATTTGTATTTACTCCACACCCCGTCACTCCATTCCACATGTTTAGATACATTGATGCTATGCTAGTGTGTAAGCTTATGTGTTTTACGTTTGTTTTGCGTTCGTTATATATATATATATATATATATATATATATATATATATATATGTGTGTGTGTGTGTGTGTGTGTGTGTGTGTGTGTGTGTGTGTGTGTGTGTGTGTCTTTTTGTTATTGGTATATTTTTCATATTTATATATGCGGAATCATTTTTATTTTGAGTCTTTGCATTTGTATCTAATCTATTTTACCCATATTTTTTATCTTTGGTTCAAATTGGCAGGCTATATGATCATATTAGTATCTTTTGTTGCTTGTTTGTATTGATATCTCATGATTTATTGTGTATTCGAGTAGGTATCATATCTTCACGTATATTGGTATTAATTGATCATTATGTGGATTATTTATGCTTTTTTTTCCAAGTCATGTTTTGTTGCACTTTACACCATTACATGCTATTATTTCTTCTTCCTTGATTTCTCTTGATATCTTATGTTCTCACATTTAGGGGGATAAATGGTTTATGGGGGAGAAATAGTTTTATGCATTCTTTCTTTGTCTATTTTTTAATAAAAAGAGGGAGAAATGGTATCTTTTACTTTAGTTTTAGGAGATCTTTATCGTAGGGGGAGACGTCTTACCTAGGTAGGAATTGTTAGACATAAAGGGGAGTTTTATTCTTATGAATATTTTATACTCCAAGGTACGAGTCAAAATAAAATAGAGCTATTTTTATTCCATATTTTATGATTTTGGCTCTCCAAACTTTGATCAAACTAACAGAGTTTTCTTCGAGGAGAATTGGTCACCTTAGCATGACAAACCACATGCTGCGGTAAGGACATGCATAACGGTTGTAATGCCGCGCCACTAACTGTAAAATTTCCATGAAACCTATACACCGCTCATAAATACTTCTAGGCACTAACCATTCTAATATTTCCATACTAGATAATGAGTGATTTTAGATATTAAGTTATTTTTAAGGGGTTTAGTTGGGAATTTGCCACGATGTTCGTGAGCCTATTTAGCAGACAACTGGATACACTGATTGGCATATCTTAAAATTCAACACATATGAGGAAGTGTCCTCTACACATGTGAAATTCGTCGATCGGTGAAATCATCCCAACATTGAATTGAACCCCAGATACTATTACTAGTACAAGGAGGAGGAGAAGGTCGTGCCATCACATCACATGCTTTCTCCTCATATATTAATTGAGTGACAAGACTGAATATGATTTCGTACCTTGAATAAGTCTAGGAGTCGGAGGCAAAGACTTTTGAGGCGAAACCAACTTTGAAATACAAATTCCCATGAGCAGTGCCTCCCACACCTGTTAATGCAATTACCACTACACCCCAAGAAAGCCCTCAAAATGCAATAAAAAATTGTAGGTTATTTTATTTATGTTTGAAGTAATGTGAAAATATTAATGGAATTAGTTGTGTATTATTTTAATTAAATGAGTTAAGTTAATTTAACGTAGTTGCACAATTGATAATATATTAACTCAAAAGCAATGAATGTTTAAATATAAACTATTAACAAATAAATTAAAGGTTAACTTCACATTACTTTAAAATAATATAAACAAAAATTAATAATACTTAAACAATTTTTTAAAATAATAGATCAATCATCCGCGAACTCAAAATCTCATTCTATCACCCTCCTTGCTTGCTTAGCTGCCAGCTTAACCTCCCAACTATCTACAATTACCCTTTCCAGCCCTCCTAATATGCGTGCATACGGGAGTCCGTGTTAGAGTAGTCGTTGTTGGCAATATCATTTTCGAATTTTGTTTCCAATGCCTTCTTTTTTATCATGGATATTCTTAGCTTTGTATCCAGTAAGGCATGTTTGGTGTCAACCTCGACAAATTTCTCATGATTAAGTTAGTGTAAGCACGTGTTTAATTCCTCCAGAAACTTGGGAATAATGGCAATGGAGGAGTTGTTTCCAACTTTCTTCTTTTCCTTCGCGACATCTTTGTTGATGGGAAATCGCACTCTTGGATGAGTGAACACTAAAGGGGCATCGTGCTCGAATGACAAGCCTTTCGTTGAAGGTACTTAAGGTTCCTCGACAGGCGTAAGGGATATGCTGAGATTGAAACTAGTAGGAACACGTTCGCCCTATATAAAGGCAAACCAAACCTTCTTTCGCGACTTGCACCCCATTTGGAGCATATAGTTCCACTTTAAAATGTCCTTGAGAGCAAGGTTGCACTTCATGAACTTTAAATATTCTCTTGTATTGAAGTTGTATCCTTGAGTGGCAATGGAGAGAAACCTATTGATGACGCATCCTTTGGGCAACCTTCGCTTGACCTGGCCAAAGATGGCACAAAATTTACGCATGCCCTGACTAATGGCGTCAAACCTTGTCTTGAGCGAGCCCAAAGAATGGTACTCGGTATTCTAGTTGCCTTTGTTGAAAAAGTATGCCATGTTCTTCCATAGCCCCATTTTTTTCTCCATGAATAGAGTCCTTAGATGTAGAAGCCCAACTTTAACAAAGTAGGGCATATTCATCCTCCGATTTTTTTTTTCTTACGATGACTCCCCATAAAAATTTAGCTATTGGGCTTACTTGGACTTTGGTATCTTCAAATTATTGGGATGGGAAGTTCTCCAACGGGATTTGAGAAAATAGTAGGTTGAAAGTATTTTCAAAGTCTATTTGAAGATGAATTTAGTAGTGAAAAATATTAAATTCGGGGGTCTTTTTATGCAATTATTGAAAATTAGCTGTTAAAAAATATTGTTGGTTTTGCGACAATCCAACTTCTACAAAACCTGGTACGCGCAATACTCCTTTTACCGTGGGAAAGCTTTTTTGGGGAGAAAAATAGCATTAGAGCATGGGAGATTTTGGATACACCCACCTAAGCCGTTACCTCACCCCTATTTTAAAAAACCTCCACTTCACCTCACCCCACCATTTTTTATCAAATACATGCAACTCACTCACTAGGTGGGGTGAGTTTCTCAATTGCCTTCACAACTAACTTTGGGTTAACATTTCAATTTTGTCAATTTTATATACATTCTTACAAAAATTTAAAACATTTAATTAGTTGAATTTTCAATTATATATTATTCTCAAATCACATTAATTCCCAAAATTTGATATCATCACGTTCATACACAACATATCCAATTAAAAAAACTATCTAGATAAAATTTACGAAATCAATTGTAAACTATTGAGGTACACCTTTATTTAGTTAAGACACTTTATAAAATTAATATACGTTTTAAATAAAATAACTTTTTAAAATATTTTAAAAAATAAATTAGTTTTTTAACAAAATAAAAAAGTTTTCGTTTTAAATAAGATTTTTTTTTCTCTTTTTGTTCCCATTTTTATTTTTTCTAAGTATTTTTTTGTTCTTTTTACATCCCTTTTTGTATTTATTAAAAAAAGCAAAAAACTATTTTTTTTTTCTGTTTTTTGTCCTTTATTTATTTATTAAAAGAAACAAAAAAATTGTGTTTCCCCCTTTTCGTCCCAATTTTCATATAAAATGATTTTTTTCTTTATTTTCAGTCCTGTTTTTATTTATTAAAAGCACCCAATTTTTTTTAAATAATTGTTTTTAATCTCTTTTTCCTCCCAATTTTTTTAGTTATAAAAACAAATCTTTCTTTAATCTGTTTTTTTCTTTTTCTTTAGTATTTTTCTTTCTATTTTTCCTTGCATTGTTTTATTAAGAAAAACAATTTTTTCTCTTGTTTGTCTCAATTTTTATATGTTATAGAAATTAAAAAAAATGTTTTATTCCTCTTTTTTTGTCTTAGTTTTTATTATTTATTAAAAATAAAAACCATTTCTTTTGGTCTCTTTTTCGCCCCGATTTTTATTTATTAAAAAAATATATTCCCTTATTTTTTCTTCCATTTTTAATTAAAAATAATAAAAAAAATCTTTTTACATGACATAGACAAAAACGTTACAGATTCGGTTTTGAATTTACATGGGATGAGGAAAATATTATGAGAAATGCATTTTAAAATATATAAAGTAGTTTGATAATTGTAGACTAGTGAAATAAGTGGAAGGAAACAAAAATTCTTTTAATCAACAATGTTTCATGACAATAGAGTGAGGATAGTTTTAAGGGGTATATAGCAAATAGTCCCTTGAACTTTTTTGAATACACGTTTAGTTCAAGTCTTTTTATTTTACATAAAAAATCATTTATCATGTCAAAAAGGTTTTACCATGCCGTTGACGCGTACCTTTAAAGATAAGAAAATAAGAAATTTTTTGTACAAAATAAAAAACTTGAACTAAATGTATATTAAAAAATATTTGAGGGAGTTTTGGTATTTGATCCTAATTTTTTTAATTTGATTAAATTTTGATTTTGATTTTTGAAGGATATAATTGGAATTTGATCATTGTAGTTAACTCCGCCTTTGAGGTTGTGGTTTAGTCAAAGGTGTCAAAATCCTAGGTTGATTTGATCAGTTAAGAGCAGAAAGGACAATATGCAAACTGTAAATAGTACAAGGGGTTGGATGTAGCTAAACCGAGACATGAAACCGGTAATCAAGGCCATTCATAGTAATAATAATGCCTTAAATAAATACAAGTCCTTTTCACTCGTACCAAACATTCCATTGTTCATGCTTCCCATTTTCCGGAAGGGATGGACAACCTATCGCGTTCTCTTTCCAAGAAAAATAGAAGCGGCAAAAATACCGTTTACGACGACGTCTTTGGAGTTCAACCGAAATTCGGTGCTCCCACTCTTTCTCCTCGCTTCGAGGACTATAAGGAGATTTTCGACAACTTTCATGCTTGTCGAGCTTCATCTATTCCCATTCTGGATCTTCCTATGGTGGACGAGGTTGACATTTCTTTTGATGTTGGGACCTCGATGTTCGATTACTCTCAAGTTTTTGGTGGCTTCAACTCTCTAGATTTTGCTGTCTCTTATGAACAACTCTTTAACCAATCAAACGCTGGAGAGTATTCCTCAGATGAAGCTTGGTATGTCATATATAATCTTCATTACTTTTTTTTGTTGTTGCAATGTCTTTTAAATAAAATCAATATAGCAGGTAAATCCCTTGCTCGTTTAAGCTTCTGGATCAGTTTCTTAACCTTCCTTTTTTGGCATAACTGGTATGGTCCATACAGAACAAAGTTTGCAAATGAGCAAAGGACTACGACCTCTTTTCTTTATAAGAGACGTTACTACTTCTGCACTAGTGCTAACTTTTTCCTTGTACAACGGTCAATGATGATAGTAACTTGTCAAATCTTGTGTTAATTCTTTCTTGGAATGAATCCTTGATGAAGCCAAAGTTATGTTTGATGGAGAATCTAACGGATAATATTACATTTTTTTTAATCATGGCAATTAAAAATTAAATAGGATAAATCAAACATTGTTCATATTCCAATCAGCATATATACTTGCTTGAGTGATTAAGTTTGTTGGAGTTTCAGTTACTGAAAGTGCACATTAGATATGCACAGCATAACGTCTTTGGGCATATGCCATTTCGTAGATCTTATCTTTGTTTCTACTGTTTCTCTCTGCCTCATATTGGAGACCACTTTCCTTTATGGGCATCTCCAATTTAGAGACATGTTTCCAATATATGAGCGATGAAATAACTAGGCAATCCTAATTTGAACACTCAAAAAAAACTATTTAAACATTAATTTAAATCACATTGGTTTCAACTTAAGTGAAGGATAGATTTAGTACTTAAATGTTTTCGTAAAAGGTTTGATTTTCAAATTTTTCGCTCTTAATTTCAGACAAAGGAAGATGTGTCATTGAGGCCTAAAGGCCAAGTGAGGGGAAGAGAGGGATTTTGGGAGTGATCATTGGATTTGAACTAGTATGATACTATTAAGGTGGAATATTTATCTTGTTTTCCCCTTTAAAATTTGCCTTTTGTCAGTTGTCTTGTTGGGCGCTTCTTTTATAGTCGTAGGACTATAAATTTTTGGGTTTAGTCCTCTTTTGTATTCATTGGTGCTAGTAACTCAGATTTTCATTCACACGTGCTTGTCATTGTAACAACACACCATGGCAAAACACGCACAGTGACTGAGCTGAGATAGGAATTGAGCTAAGACATTAAACAAACCGGCATTCATAAAAAACTACCAGCCGAGGACACCATGGGCCAGGGCCCTTCCTCCTTGCCCCTGTTGTGAAGCTGCTAGGGGTTCCTGCTCCAGGAGTCGCAACCGTTACTCTCGTTGCAAGCCCCGACAATAAAGCTGCTGGTCATGCGGCTAGTCTTGCTGTTTTCACTATGTCAGGTGGCCCTATGATGCCCAATGTTCAAAATACCGTTTGAGGTTATAGCTTCAAGCCTAGGCGTCGAGTTTCCATGGCAATACCAACGTAGAATCTACGCCTCAAACCTTCAAACCTATAACGAGGTTAAAGCGCCAATACGCTAGACAATGTGTAAGTAAGCCTCAATTTATACTTCTACATCTGAGGCTATAATATGTAAATTTAAAGGATACAACTATTAGAACTCCATTTTCCTACTCTAACACTCCAAAGTTACCATTTGTGACACTTTGTGAAGGCCTTTCAGGACACTTGTGACACTTGTGGATTGCTAGAGCATCAAAGTGGAGTGTTAATAGCTATATCTTGTTTAAATTAGATATATATGTTATCATTATATATGAAGATTTTATTGTGATAGTTGTTGAGCAGTCTATATTTTATGACATATGTTCCGACGGTACTCTGTAATCATCTTATGATGGAATGTTGGGAAGTGATAAACTATCTTCTTGACTTTAATTATAGATCTTTCAGTAATAATAAATTATTTTTAGTTTTTCATTTGTATCTTTTATATATTTCTTTTGGGATTTGTCTTTCCCAAATTAAGGCTTGCGCCTCGCTCCATCTCGAGTCTATAACCTCGCCTTGTTTGGGGTAGCATGCCTCGATGATGCCACGGCTGTTTGACAACGATTCATTGCGGAGAAGGTCATTGGAAAGCAACTGGTCAATACCCCTACACTTTACTTGGTCTTAGCCGATTCCCAAGCATAGTCACCTCAGGAAGCTATGAAGCACGGACGCTCACCCAAAGGCCGCGAATCCTGTTTGACACGTGTCGGACACGGGACACGCTCCGACACGTTAGGACGCACATTCCTAGAGTAGAGTGTCCCAGCCTGATACGTTGGGGGACACATTAGGACACACTGGGGACACGTTTTTTTGACTCGCTAGCGTAGATTTTTAGTATTTTAAAATTTTAAAATGAGGTCAAATACTTAATAACATAAAACAATGATTGTAAAATATAAAAAGAAAAAGAAGAGGCCATATTCATTCACAAAAGATCAATCTAAATACAAAAGTCTCAAACAAACCCAAATTTTTGCAAATTATATTCATTGTATTTCCAATTTTATGAATTTTGTCTGTTTCTTGTTTAAATTTGCATTTTTATTGTCTTTGATTTTATTAAATTTCGAGTTAAGTATGTTATATTTACGTAGATACTAAACAAATTTTATTTTATATCATTAATATATATATATATATATATATATTTAATAAAATGTATATTATACGTATCCTAGTGTGTCGTATCCTACATTTTGGAAAACTCGCGTATCGAGTATCCCGAGTAGTGCCGTATCCCGTATCACGTGTCAAGTCCATGCTTCATAGTCAGGAAGCCTCTAGCAGCAATCCTCTTTTTGCGACGTCACTTTGCAATGAGTTCGTCATCTTCCTCTTGATCAATGCTCTGTGAAATTGGCACCTTGACAACATGCAGGGAGAGACACAGGTCAACAAGCGACAGATTCGTCGCAACGGCCTAAACCCCATCCTCTCTTGCATTTGGGGGTTTTTGTGGGAAAGAAATTGAATAACTCACGAGTTATCAGCTAGCAACACGCCGATCTGTTCATGGGACGCCGGGACACTAGTGATAGAAGAGTGAATGATAGAACTGATACTACATGTAGAGAGATTTAAAGATGCCCCAAATTTTGTTCCCTTTGAGAACCAGTTGTGCAATAGGTGTGAAGATCCAAGGCACGTGTGCATGCATGCCTGATTTGTCGAGAAGAGCAAAGGAAATAGCCCACACTAATAACTATCACCGTGCCCTCTTAGGCCATCAATTGCCATTGCGCAGCAAGGCCACCCCTGATTACCTGCAATTGTGGGTCCTACTGTCAACTCCAGCGACGCCGCTGCTGATGAATTGGATGACCCATTTGCCAAGATGGGCTAGGACAATGTAATATGTCAGGACTGCTGAGGATCTTGGAGTAAAACATCTAAGCAGATATAAGGGTTGACATACCAAGCTATAGTGGCAAGATAGATCCAGATACGTTCGTATAATGGTTGGATCCCATTATAAAAGTGTTAAGAGTACAAAGGCATCATCGGGGTTAAACGCTTGTGACTCGTGGCCATGGATATGAAACTTAAGTGTCATTGCTAAAATATGGTAAAATCACCTTTGCCAACGGCAAACGGAGGGCTAGGAGGAAGATTAACATGTGGTCCGCTTTGGTATTGAAGATTTATTATGAGGGTTTTATTCATCTGTGTTCATTCCCTCTGAAAAAACTTGTCTTCGGTCAACGACTACACTGAGCATTGTCGTCTCCTCTACACTCAGGCAACCTGGAATGAAACGGTGGATCAAAGGATTAGCAGTTAAATTAATACGCTTTACAAATAGTGGTAGAACCTATATCTATAAAGTGAGAGCTCATGAAGCCCTGTCATAGTTTATGTTTCAAATTTTATCCCTTTAAGTTATCTTTGCACCATGGTGAACTCAAGGACAAAATAGTAAACTGAAAAGAACACCAAAACATGATTCCAGTTGCATCGACTGGAACAGGTTCTGACCGCAATCTATAATTGGTTATTCCACATTAACCTGCAAACCCAAAGTATTTAAGTTAATACATAAGAAAATTGGATAAATATGAAAAAGAGTACGCACATGCATTGCACGTGCCACATGTCTAGTACTTTAAAGTGGAGGAATATTTCTAAGTCGGCGGTCCAACTCAAGGAGGTACCACGGTGAAGCCCGGCCGAGCAAAGTGGTGGAGGGATAAGAGCACGAGAGGGATCTTGTTAGTTATTTTAGGATTAAAATACATAAAATATTATTAAGTGGAATATTCATCTTGTTTCTTGTATTTTTTGTTATTAGTTGGTTTATTGTCCAAGAATTTCTAAAGTCCTAACTCTATAAATGATTGGTTTGGCCCTATTTTGTCTTCATTATGTATTAATAATTATTTCTCCATTCTCATTCACGTGTGGTTGTGATTGTGTGATTGATTCTCCCAATCGCATAAAAAGTGAGTATTATGTAGGCCCAAAAGAAAGAAATTTGATCATGCAATGTGTGTTTCTGTTTTAATAGGACTCCAGCTCAAAGTGATTCTCTGTCTGATGAATCAGATCCTTCTGCCTGTTCAGATAAGAATCAAAGCCTCTCAAATGGAGATCATCATCAGTCATTTGATAGCACTACACAGTTCAACGTATCATACCATAAGGCTAATCCAAAGGGCAAGGAAAATGTGTCAAATGGGACAACACACATAACTCGCTTACAAGCTGTTCCTGGATTCGCTTTCACAGGAGAAGATGGGGTAACCGATGATCTCAAACTCAGTAAGGATTTTGTTGGAGCCGTAACAGAAGAAAAACGGCTCAGAAAATCTAATTCTCTTCAGAAAGAGAACGAGTCATTTGTCTCTGTATCTAATATCAGCCTGAGAACACAGCCTTCTCAGTTGCCGCCGCCGTCAAGACTACCTCCTGCTTTAACTCCCAAAAAAGGAGATTCTGATAGATTAAATTCAAAAGTCAAAGCTTCTACGAGTTATTTCGAACGGGTGGATGGTGAGAGTTCACTGCAATACTTTGATGTGGAGATAGATGCAAGTTCATCTGCTGCAACATCTGCTTCGACCATCAACGATGCAGTGGAGAAAGCTCAAGTGGAACTCAAAAGTGCAAAAGAAGTAATAGAGAGAAAGAAGGAGGGTCTTCAAACCCATGCGAAGCTTCATTTCGAGAGTGATCTAAAAAGTAAGGAGGGGAAAGTGAATGAGAAGAAATTAGAAGTAGCTCAACTGCATGGAGATATCAAGAAGGCACCAAGTAAATCTGATAAATGCAAAGAATATGATAACCTGACAGAAGACGAAGAGAAACATAAACTGAAGGGAGATAATGGAAGAACAGAAAATGAAAAAACACTCGAGCATGTTCATGTAAGGAAAGAAAATGATAGGATATTGAAAGAAACTTATAAGAGGGAAGATCATGAGAGAATACTTAAAGAGGCTGTTGACCGGAAAGATGAGAAAAGAGCAAAGTGGAATTTAGGCCAGGAAGAAAGAAGGGAGCAACAAAAAGATGCCTGCGAAAGAAAAGAAAATGAGAAGAAACTAAAAGAGACTTGCGAAAGAGAGGAAAATGAGAAAAAACAAGCAGTGGCTCATAAAAGAGAAGAAAATGAGAAGCTACAACAGGCTCATGAAAGAGAAGAAAATGAGAAGAAGCTAAAAGAGGCTCATAAAAGAGAAGAAAATGAGAAGAAACTACACGAGGCTTGTGAAAGAGAAGTTAATGAGAAGAAGCTAAAAGAGGTTCGTAAAAGAGAAGACGATGAGAAGAAACTAAATGAGGCTCGTGAAAATGAAGAAAATAAGATGAAACTAGAAGAGGCTCTTGAAAGCGGAGACAATAAGCAGAAACAAAGAGAGGGTTGTGAAAGAACAGAAAATGAGAAGATTTTAAAAATGTCTTGTGAAAGAGGAGACAATGAGATGAAGCAAAAAGAGGCCCGTGGAAGAGGAGATAATGAGAAAAAAATGGAAGAGGCTCTCAAGCGAGAAGGTTTCAAAATGAGATCAAATGATGCTTTTGAGCTAGAAGAGAGTGAAAACAGATTAAGAATGAATATTGACATTGAAAAGGACAAGAAAGGACAAAAACTGGCTTCTGAAAGAGAGCAGCAGGAGAAAAGGCTACAAGAGGCTCTTACTCAGGAAGAGAACGAAATGAGTTTTAAGGAGGCTCTAGAGCAGGAAGAAATTGGAATGAAACAAAAAAGGGCTAACAATGTGAAGGAAAATGGGAAGACATTAAATGATGTTTGTGGAAGAGAAGAGAATGAAAACAGACTTGCTAAGTCTTGGAGTCATGAAGAAAATAAGAAAAAATTGCAGGATGCTCATGAAAGAGAAAAAATTGAGAAGAAAGCACATGGGGTTTTCAAGAAAGAAGGCATTGAGAAAGGATCAAAAGAGCCTAGTTACTGGGAAGGATTGAGGGGACAAAATAAAGATCACGAGCAAATTGAAAGGGAAGAAAGCGACAAGAAATTAAACTCGAACCGAGAACATTATGTGCACGTAGAGAGGCATAATATCAAGACATCTGATAGAGGATGTAAGCTGGATGATGATGAGAACCCAAAAGCAACTAGAGTAGCAGGCAAACATGATACAAACTGTGAAAATTTTGAAGCAACACAAGAAACCCATTCGTGTGGAGAGGATCGAAAGTTCAGAATGGGAGATGCCAATCCTGCTGTGTTGGAAGTCGAAGTGAATTTGCTGTATACAGCTCAAAATCTCACAAACCAAAGCGTTGAAGGAAGCGAGAAGCATTTGGATCAGACACCCACACCGGAAGAGAGTGAAAAAGAAGAAAGGTTGAAAAGGGTAAGAGAGCTGGAAAACGACCGCCTAAGAAAGATAGAAGAAGAGAGGGAGAGAGAAAGAGAGAGAGAAAAAGATCGGATGGATGTTGATAGAGCAACCCGTGAAGCTTGCGAAAGGGTGTTTGCTGAATCCCGGGAGAGGGCAGCAAGGGCTGCCGTGGAGAGAGCAACTGCTGATGTTCGACAGAGGGCACTAGCAGAGGCCCGAGAAAGATTAGAGAAGACATCTGCAGATGCTAGGGAGAGGCTATTAGTTGACCGGGCAGAGCGGGCAGCAGTTGAACGGGCAATTGCAGAGGCTCGAGGACGTACTGCTGGTCTATCAATTGCTGAGAAGGCTGCTTTCGAGACACGAGACCGAGTAGTGAGATTAGGTGCTTATAAATTCTCTACTTGCAGCTTTCTAAATAGTATATAATTTGCATTTGAAACTTCTTATAATTCAAAAACATTACAGGTGTTGAAGGTGATTCCGCTCAGAGGTGTAAAGCTCGGTTAGAGAGGCATCAAAGAACAGCTGAGCGTGCAGTACGTACCTTTTTTCTCTCTATATATTTTAATTTACCCCTGCCATTGCTCTCTTATCCAATCCCCACTGAAGATATATTGGTAAAAAAAACACATATTTTTATACTTCCGTTTGCGTTCGCTGACGCTGTTATTTACAGCCCGAAAAGATATTTTAGAATCCGTGCTGATATTTTTTTACAGCTCACGTTCATATTTTACGGCCAAAGATATTTTAACAAGGACCCGCGCACTAAAGATCTAAAAAAATTCAGACTAAAATTAGAATACATGGATTGTTTTTACTAAGTTGATCAATTTGTATGAATAATATCTGTATATTAATTTGGATGCTTTGTTGTGTACCTCCAATAGTATGACTTCAAGCTTATTTCTGGCAATGCAGGCAAAAGCTCTGGCAGAGAAGAATATGCGTGATGTTCTTGCTCAAAGGGAGCAAGCAGAGAGAAATGTAAATCACTTTTCAAGCAGAGTGTGTTTAGAAACTATTACGTATCAACCATTTGCATTTCCTGTCTTACAACAAATTATTGTTTCTCCACCCCAGAGATTTGCAGAAGCTCTGGATGCTGAAATCAAGAGGTGGTCAAGTGGGAAAGAAGGGAATCTACGAGCATTGCTTTCAACATTACAATATGTATGTTCACAACTCTTTCTACAATTGTCTATTAGTTTTCAGCTTTAAACAATATTTTGTTATACAAAAGAAATAAAATAAAATAAACTCTATATTCATCATGTGCAGATTCTGGGGCCTGATAGTGGTTGGCAGCCAATTCCATTAACTACTATTATAAGTTCTGTTTCTGTAAAGAAGGCTTACAGGAAAGCCACCCTTTGTGTTCACCCTGACAAATTACAACAACGGGGTGCAACTATTCAGCAAAAGTACATTTGTGAAAAGGTTTTTGATCTTCTCAAGGTTTGTTACTGGCTACCCTTTCTTCTTGCTAAACCAACTTCGATTAAATATTGAGGTCCACTGTATACGAATTTTAACAGTTAACAAAAATTGTGTTCCAGTTGCCGTCTACCTTTTCTGTTACATTCTCGCTTATTGGTTTAATTAAAAGCAACGGTTTCGTAAAGTTGCTAAAATTTTGCTTGTCAATCTGTAGGAAGCTTGGAACAAATTCAACTCTGAGGAGTGGTAGTTGAGGCTTTTGTTAGCCAACGACCACACAGTTGAGGCTTTTGTCAGCGAACCTGTAATTATTATTATTATTATTATTTTTGTTTTATTAGCAAGTAAATCTCTATATATCTTATCCCATTTTCTTGGTTATTTTTTAGGCTCTGAATGCGATCTCAAACTTGAAGGAATATGTGGCAAAAGAAATATTCCTTGGTTCCAAATTAAGAGTTTATATTTATTTTTCACAAAGATGAAGAATACACTCAATCAATGGTCAAAATCATCACTTGTTCACTATAGTGAAATTTGATTTGTTAATTATGTTCAAAAAAGGGAAGTATACTATTCATTTG
The DNA here is from genome assembly GCA_949130495.1 of Sambucus nigra. Classification (NCBI taxonomy): domain Eukaryota; kingdom Viridiplantae; phylum Streptophyta; class Magnoliopsida; order Dipsacales; family Adoxaceae; genus Sambucus; species Sambucus nigra. The sequence goes on along the minus strand of OX422207.1, from coordinate 283,134,680 downwards.
GGACAACTCAAAATAAAATAATTGACTCCATATTGAGGACATAAGGAGTAATAGGGAATGAAGCAGACTATTCTCGGTTCATAGGTTGGTTGCCATATTTATGTATTATGTTATATAATCATTTAAAGAAGAGGAGGAATGAAGTACAAAAGGGAAAGTCATCAATTTCTTATCACGTGTTATAGAATTTGTCTATGGAAAATACTCACAAATGACAATACCCATTCATGTTACCTAGAATAGTTAGAAGCAGCGCATGTGGTACCGGTACATATATGGATACGTGCTCTGCCTTGTTGGAACATCTATAATATCTATTAAGACTATCTTCAATGAGTGGTTTTATTGTGATTGAATTTTTGACATAATTTTTTGGAATAAATTGTCACGTCAGTTTGTTCCAAAAAATTATATCAAAAATTCGATAACAATAGCATTTTTGATCTCCAATAGTTTTATTTCCTAAAGCTAATCTATAAAGCGGTTGAGACCTATTTCTAATCTAGGTGGCATATTTACGAAATTTAAGAACAAACGTATCTCTTTTACATCTACAACAGTGATTTCTATCAATAGTGATTTGGCATAACGTGAACCCAAGTGGTCTATTGCTGTAGAAATTTGGTGGAAGTTAGCCAATAGCTATGGTTAAAATGAAATGTGGGAAGTTCCATGTCCGATTGCATAACCGTAACTCAATTTCTGGATGAGAGAATAGTGATAGAAATTTTCAATATGAGTCATCTGCAACATCATTGAAAGAAACAACCATTGGAGAAGGCCTAAGCCCGAGCAAGAGAAATTTGGTCTACCAATTATACCCTTGGGTTCCCCACTAACCACCACAACCCCACTAACTAGCAGTTTGTGACATTCCTTCGATTTGTAACTTCTTCATCTACATCTCTAGAAGTCTGATCTCATATTGCACACACATGCAGATTATTAGTTGTTTTAAATTGTGGTTCGTTTACCAATTCATTAACTTGGCTCTGACTATTAGAAAACATCCATAACGATGGAATGCTCAAAACGGTAAAGTTACCTGTGACACCCCGACTAATTAAATACCGGGTAGCTACTCCTTTATTAAATCAATACAAGATGCCAAGTTGGTCCAGTTAATAGCATCACTGTCGAAAACATTTTTAATGATTACTAACCACCTGGTATATAAAAAGTGAGTTGTCAAATTTTAAATTAAATCTGATTAACATGCAATAAATGAAATATAGATATGTAACACAACCATTCACGATAAAGTCCAACTATAATGAATCAACAAATAAAGATGAGTCTAGAGGAAATACTCCTCACAACAATCCCAATATGAAAATAAATAAAACAAGCCTGCATCCTGAATTAATTACAAGCCAAAAGTCTGAATAACTGAAAGAAATGAAATGTCTCTAAAAGAAATGGGCGACATGCCCTACAACTGATGAAATCTGAATATAGAGTCAAGGCAAATGAAGCGTCTACTAGCAAGGCCCTGTGACTTCCCCAACAGCTACAGCTCGTCACCTGACTAGAAATACTATGCATGGTGTCCTTGTGGCTGGGCACCTAAAAGGTTTTTACAAGAAAAATAGATTTGAAAGCAAACGGGTCAGAGCCCGAAAGTGGAGAGTATTTTAAAAACAGCAAGTGCTTTAATAACATTTAAAACAATGAATGCACGATACATGTTAGGACGTGCTCTCACATGAAATACTCACCTCTCGTCTAACTGTGCACTCCTAACGTTCCTGTACCCATTCATGTGTTATTTATATCTAACTAAACCATCATAAGTTCTAACCCAACTACTCGATTCACAATATGAATTCCCAATGTTATTATTTAAATAGATAGATTTACTTAAACTCGGATTCTCAATTGTTAACATTACAATTCTCGGCATGTTATCCCTCTTTAACTTCTCAAAGAGTCACTATAAATTATTCTCGCAATTTAAACATAACAAATTCCTTTTCATTGAACCGTATATTATTCACATCATAAATATACAATATAAGCACCCCGAGGCTAAGCTGCGGTGCACACATACTCTGCTATCCATCCCGGTACATCACGTACATAAGGATTACAAATTCCAAATCTCTCAGGAATTGTTAGAATAAGCACAACACACAAAAATGGAGGCGAACATAATTCAACATATCCATGGGTCACGTACATACCTACGCTCCATAGTCAGCTGACTTAATAACTCACAATTAAGTCATTCCCTTGAACTATGTCCTCTAGGTACCACTCTGAATCTGGGCACACAAGGATTAGATAGCCCTAAGCGAACGTAAACCTCCCGTGATAGCAAGTATGGTAGGTATGTCATACACATAAAATCATATACTAAGCATTCACACATCTTAGATGTCTCATTATTAGTAAAGGTACATTCTACATCCTTATATCATTATTCCAATTTTTATACATTTTAAGTCTTCCGATAATATAAAATGTAGACTGTCGACACATCTCACGTCGTAGTTTTTGGTACTTAAAACCTATCTCAAAGGGTCTATTAATTTTCCTATTATTCTCACATATAACATCATTATTCTTAAGGTCCTTACTTCTGCCCCAAACCTCATTTCACCAAATTATTCAAATTTACTCTTTTAATTCTAACGTTATCTCACTCATCGGATTTCATTAGATTTTAGAATTATTCCTCAATTTGAATTCTAATTAAGGTCCAAATTTTATAACCATACCTACTGGTCTTCCTTAAGTCTAAGGATATCCATAAAGTCTCCAATAATAATTTCTAAGGTTTAACATCATTAAAATTTAACTAGGAAAATTTTACTCTTTCTGGAAGGTCGATCGATCGACCTTGAACCTCGATCGATCGATGGTGGTCGATCGATCGACTGATGAATGTCGATCGATCGATCACACCAGATAGGCTACGGACTGCTTCGTTTTGCAGTCGTCAAAACGTCCCAAAACTTCATTAATAAGCATGAAACTCTAATATAACGTTATAATATCATCATACAACCATCCTACAACATTGTTAACGTTCTAAAACCAATAATTCAACAACCAAGGGCTTTATTTGGATCAAAACTTCATCAAGAACTCTAATTTTCTATTTCTTTCAAGAACATTAATAAACCTCTTCTTAAATCCGTTTTTAGATCATCAAGGGTTATATTTTGAATTCATAATTCGTCCAGAATGTTTCTACATGCAATACCTAACATAGTTCATAGTTTTAATCTTCAAATTCATGGGTCTATATCAATCTTCCAAGATAAATTCGATAATTTCCCTAAACATGGAAAAGCATAACATTGAATCAATTGTAATTAAATCACTTGCCTCTAATCTTTCTCTGAATTTGATGTTGAATCTTGGAGGTTGAATTGTTCTCTCTCTCTCTCTCTGCAGAATTCTCTTCTCTCTCTCTCTCTCTATAAGTTCTTCTCTAAGGATGATGACAATGGAGGTTTAGAGGTTTTCTTAGGAACTTCTTTTCTATTTCTTCCAATAACTCCCGTAGCCCATTAAGTAATTTAGTGTAGTTAGTGGGTTTAGTGGATAAAGAATAAGTCAGATTTTATTTCTAATTTTCGTGGGTTTTAATTCCCAAATTTCCGAAATTACCAAAATGACCTTTTAAGTTACCGGTATGGCCCAATAATGCCTCGGGACCCAAACTTAACCCCCGGGTAGTGTTTTCTGACTATTTTGACCCTTCCGGACACGTTGGCGCACTCAAAATGACCATACGGTTAATAGAAATACAATTCACTTTTTAATTAAATATTTACTTTCCTGACGCGACTGTCACACGCGTCTCAACAAAATTTCCCAAATTGTCGTATATTAATCTTACGACTAATTCAATATTTCCAATATTCATATATTGCCATATATACACATTATAATCAAATACCAACTCACATCTCGTTAGTATTTTATCCGGATTAATTCTCAATTAATTCACATTTAATTTAATTAATCCCATAAATAAATATCCATAAAAGTACGGGGTATTACATTACCCTTAACTGTGCATTTCTTCAGTCATAATGTGGAAACTCCACAATGGTGGAAGGTCCAAATGCACTTCATTTGATCTTGGGAGCTTCTCGTAGTTTAATGTTGTTCGTGGGAGTTCTATGTATATTTTTAAAATTGCGAGAAACTCTACACAACATTGAATTTCTTTTCATTAATTGTTGAAATAATACTATCTAAATTTTTTTTTCCATGAACAAATTTAGATAGTGGGAAGTGATTAATTAGGTTTTTAACCCAATTAATAGTTTCGATCAAATCAAATTTTGGTAAACTTTGAGCCTTAATTAAGGGTATTTTTACATAGATTGTGGTTTTCTTGTTCGAGCCTCAGACTATATGTATCCCCCTTATTGGGCTGCGCCCCTTTTAACTCCCCCCACTATTAGGGTTTAATAAAAAAAAGTGCATATTTCATACCAAAATAACTCTTTCGGACAATACCCAAAAAACTTCAACAAAACCCTCATTTTCCATCCTCACTCATCAAATATGAAGAAGCCAGGGTGGGAACAATGATCTCCATGTCTAAGGTTGACCTTTCCTTTCTATTATATCTATCTTAAAAGCTAGCTTCGAGTTTGTATACTAGTTATTCAATTGCTCCTATCGTACTAGCAGACGGAAGAAGAAAACGCAAGCTCCAATTTTGAAGAAAAACAGACAGCTGACTCTGGTTGCGTTTGTTTTTTTTATCTGAATCCACTGTTCTAAAAAACCCGCCTAGGCTTCGCCTAGGCTTCGCCTAGGCACGCCTAGGCTTGAGGCTTGGGAGAAACGCCTCGCCTTAAGATTTTGACGCCTTATGCTTGGTAAAACCCTCAAGGCGAATTTTTTTCTCTAAAAACAACAATGCTTTAGTGAAACGATATCGCCTTTTAAAGATTTTTTTACAAATCGGACCATTATCTCATCCAAAATAATCAAATAGTATTTTTATTTGCAAATATTCTAACATATATTTATGATATGTACAATTTTAGTATTTTAATAGTCTTGTTATGGTTAAAAAATATTAAAATATATTAAAAAGGCCTAAACGTCTTTTCACGCCTTTTTACGCCTAGGCCCGCCTAGGCTTCTAAGGCTTAAGGCTTGGCCTCCACGCCTCGATCACGCCCCGCGTTTTTTAGAACCTTGTCTGAATCTAAAATTTAAAGTGTAAATCTGAAGTCTGAAATCCGAATCTAAAAAATATGTTTGTTATTATGTCTCTTGAATGAATGTATTTAGACTAATTCATACTTCAGAGATTCATTTACATCTCAGTCATTCAGAGGCAAAAATAGTCATTAATCTTTAATCATTTAAAAGAACAAACACTATTTGGTACTTCTTAAGTCTGAATGGTTTAGATTCAGACTTAAAAAGTAAAAACAAACAACACTTCTGTCTTTCTTTGTTATGAATATAGATGCCAAATGTTTCGCCATATATATTTAATCAAACAACGGAGTTATATCACATGCCTAAAAATCATTGTACCTGGAGCATTTGCACAGGTTTTTACTTTCTGGTGCCACTATCAATCTATCCTCAAAGCTCCAATCAATGGCAAAAGAAGGCAACGATTACATGGGAGACCTCTCTCACTTTCTCCCTCTAGAACCATCTCTTCATCCCAATTCTTCTTCCCCAAAGGTAACCCACATATATACTCATAACCACATTTCTTTACTAAACACAAAAAAAAAAAAAAAAAAACTTAGATATTATTTTTCAATATTTATTGTGCATAAGATGCTGAATGCATTTTGGGTTTTTGTTATTTGACTTGTTAACATGAAAACTTATGTGATTAGCGTTGATTTATGTGTTTTTCTAATTGAATGAATAGAGCTGATGGTACATATTGTGATTATTGATGGGGAAAAAATCACATATATTCTTAGCAATCCTTATTTTTATCCCTTTTTTTACCTTTCACTTTGCCCCTCGAGCAAATAGCGTAATTTCCCCCTTGATTTTCATACCATTTATTTGTCAAAGATAGGGGTGTAAGCGGTACGGTTTGGTCGGTAAATAGTAGATACCAATACCAAAACTAAACTCTAAATGGTAAAACCAAACCGTACCAGTTTACCACCCGGTACACCAAAATCAATACCAAAACCAAACCGGCTGGTATTTCGGTTTTTTCGATAGTTTTGGTTTTTTTCTGGTTTCGGTAAATTCTGTTTTTTTCTGGTTTCTTCTGGTTTTTTCTGGTTTCGGTAAACAACACTAAAAGTCCCAAAAAATCAAAAACAAAACCAACCAACTTTTTTAAATATTAAAACCAAAACCAAAACCAACTTTTTTCTGGTTTTGGTAAATTTGGTACGGTAATTTAGATAAATTCGGTACAATACGGTAATTTCGGTACAGTTTTTCTGGTTTCGGTAAATTCGGTACGATATGGTAATTTCGGTACGATTTTTTCTGGTTTCAGTAATTTCGGTGAATCGATTTTTTAAATATTAAAACCAAAACCAACCAACTTTTTTGCGGTAATTTCGGTTTCGGTAAGACTGGTTTCTGGTATTTTAATATATGAAACTAAAACCATTTTTTTTCGGACCAAAACGGTACGGTACGGTAAAAACCCGTACCGCTTTCACCCCTAGTCAAAGACCATTTCTCATTTTCTCAGGTCTCCAACACCAAAACCCATATCTCAAAACCTCCCATTAAGGGCCCGTTTATTTACCCCTCTGAAATCTGAATCTAACCCATTCAAATTTCAGAGGCGGTGAAAGTCTATTTGTTTTTTCCCATTTTCAGAGGTTAACGTCTGAAATTTTCTCTTAATGGTTCAGAGGTATAAAAGCCTCTGATTCTAATCGCTGAACTTTGAACGAGTCTTAAAAATGACGCATACCCTTGAGTGTGTTTGAAATTACCTTCAATACATAGACTTCTCATTGGAAACGACTCCCAAATAAAAGAAAAAAATAAGAGTTGTACATATAACAAACTCTTTTTTACTCAGTCTCTTTTGAACTAGAGTACTTCTTTTAAAAAGTCTAATTTGTATAGTATACTATAATTACACAACATAAAATTCTCACAACCCAGCTAAATTATCACGTTCCAACTAAAAAAAGATTTGTCCCTGTTTTTGTTGTGTATAGAAAACTATTTTTTTCTTTATTGTCCCAATTTTTCGTATATAATTTAAAAAAAAATTGTTATTTTTTCCGTCCCAGGTATTATCTACTAAAAAAACTATTTTTTTCCCTTTTTGGTCCTAGTTTTTTTATTATAAAAAATAGTTTGTTTTGTTATTTTTTCCAACTAGATTTTTTTATTAAAAAATATAAAAATCTTTCATTTCTCTTTTGCTCTTAGAAAAAAATAATTTTTAACATTTTTTTCAAAACATTTTTTTTGAAATAAGTAATATCCATGTTTTTATACAGTTAAACATTTACATTTTTAAATGGTTACATTTTTAAAGTAATATCCATCTTTTGAATTAATAAGGTTATTTTTGTTGATATAATATATTAGATATGGCTCCAAAAGAATCAAAAGTAATTCCGAGAAGGAAATTTGTGGGTATTAATTTAGGAAAATATAAGGGTAAATGGTCCAAATAATTTTCATTCACATTCAGATATAGAATTTATAAACAAACATTATCCATTCAGAAGTTTTATTCAGATAGCAAACAAACAAACTTTTCATATTCAGATTCAGATTTCAGATTGAGACAAAAAAACAAACGACACCTAAGAAACCCAAAACCTAGAACTGGCTAAAACAAAAAGTAAATGCTTAAATACATTTGGGACAGATAAAATATTAGTTTTAACTTAATAATATTAATAATAATAATTATTATTAAATATTACCTTTGTTATTATTATCTTGTGTGGTTTAATAGATTAAGACATTGATGTTATGAGAATAATGGCCATGAAACCATTTACCCTTCTTGTTAACTTGAAATTTATGCAGGGACATCAATTCAATGTATTATTCACACTATAACTGATAATCAACTGAAATTTTGTCAAGCAAATTTACGTTTGACAGAAAATTAAAAGAAGTCCTTATATAATGTTGTTTTTGCATTGAAAAGAAGATTGTGTTTTATTTTCTTCTTACTCACATAGTATTATAACTTAGATTATGATATAAGATGATGACCATTATTTCATTATGGTGTTAAATAAATTTTAGAACTTGCTACTGATATATTATGAACGATTCTTATTTATAGGAGTATTGTTCTTCTATTAAGAACATCCCCTCTTCTGGATTCAAAGGGCAAATGTGTAGCTGTTAAGTATCATTCAGATGATTGGCTAACAAATAGTGCAAAGCAAGCTTTTAAGAATGAAAGTTCTCACTTGGTACTATAGAACAACACACCTATCAACTAAGATTAAAGCAATTCATTCACGAATTAGTAACATTCCCAAAATTAAACTTTAATATAAAAAAAATAGAATATCCCCAAAACTCTATCTATCTAACATAATTATTATGAAATAAAAGTAGTCTCAAACGTTAACTAATTTATTAATTAAAACACTTTCTTCTGAACAAAGTCCGCACATAATTACTGCTCCCGCTGATGTTACACGGAATTGTAACAACTTAGATATAAGAGCTTCTGATTCAGTTTTGGTTGTCCCTATGAGGCCGTCCCTTATGAGGCTAATCTTAGGACCCTCACATGCTTACTCCTTTAGGCCGAGGGCATATTTTTGTGGACAGGCCATTTCCATGATCATCATCCACTTTTTTGAAATACAAAACAATATATAAGCAACGAGCGCAGTTACTTCCAACTTGACTTAAAATAATGATTATGGACTTTTAATCCTTTGTCTGTATCTAATAATTAAATATGCTAATCGCCCAAGATATGATCAAATCTATGTTTGGTTGTTACAAAGACATATCAGATTTGAGATTAATTGATAACCTTATAAAAAAATACATTACTTAAGTTTCAAGAAATTTTGATGCATTAAAAAAACTATTTTTATTAAATAATATACATTTGTTAACCTTCATTTTAATTTTAATTATCTCTGTTGTTGGATAACGAATACGGATATCCCATTTACGAATTAAATCACTCACCACATCCTCCCACTTGTGCGCATTTGGGTATCGAGGTTGTTCCCATCCCAGAACAATGTGTGGCATTGGAGCTCCTTATTTAAGAATAATTGCATGGAATGATTATTATCATACAACATGATAGAACTATAAGTGCTACTTTAGTTGTTGGTCATGTCCTTAATGGTAATTCAGTGATATTTTATTTTGGAGAATTAACACAAAGAATACAGTTGAATACAGTGGCAAACAAACAACCCATGACTGGAAACTGCATCCAATATCGACGATGGACCAAAATTATACTAAAAAAATATAACGTCTCCTCCACATCATTATAGTTTGGTAACCCCCTAATATATGCAAGAGCAACTCCTTATGACTCTGTAGCTCAATAAGCATCTATTTTTGGGCATTCATCCATCCATCCATCCATCCATCCATCCATCCATCATTACCACTCAATTGTAATAATTCATCACAACACAAGTACCTGCAGTGGCCATCAGGGGCAACTTTTTGAAAACCATCTATAACATGTTCTTTAATCATCGGATCAAACTTGTTTAAAAGTGAAACAACTTATTCTTCAACCGTCATTTAGGCTTGCATCTCCTTATATCTTTTTCAAAGGATGAGAATTTATGAATGAATGTTGGCTTTGACGTTCCTTAATAGTCTTCACATATTCGAATGCTGATATATTTCTTTTCATACTGCAATCTCCTTTTGATGACAATTTCTTCTTGTTTTGTCGTGGCCTCTCTTTTGGAAATCTGTTCTTCAAAGGAGCTACCATATTAGTTGTTGCTAGATTACTGACTTATAAAAATAAATGAGATAAATTATAACTCAATTTATGGGTATGCCGGTGAACAGTAAATACAATAAATAAGTGCAGAGAAAATATCACACAAAGGATTTAGAGTGGTTTAGCCAATTGGTCTACGTCCACTTTGCAACTCATTTCTCACTAACTATAGAGTGTTTTATAAGTTACACATAGTACTTTATCTATTTAGAGACTGTTTTGACAGAGTAATATTAATTATATAGAATGACTTAACTTATGGAACAAGTAGAAAGGTACAACCTATTTATAGGTGGTTTTGGGTGTAATATGCACCCTAAGTCATATAGAGTATGCTTATTAGAGAGATCCTCTTGATTTCTAACACATAGAGTATGCTGATTTACTCGACCTTACGAGGCCGAGGATATGAGGTCGACCCTTATGAGGCTAACCTTATGAGGCTAACCTTATGAAGTCGAGCCTCATAGGCTGAATGCTTTAGGTTGAGGGGTCAATATGAGCATAATCTTATGGAGAGGCCATTTACAGGATCATCAATTATCCCCTAGGCTTAAATATTTTGAATTGCTCCAATGGTGAAAAAGGATTTGAGGTTATGAGTTGACATCCACTATGAGATGAGGGCTAAATGATCCTTCAAAGTCTTAGGATTAACAACTATTAGACGAGGGTCAAGTGATCCTTAAAAATGCTTAGGTCGAACCACTGTGAGTCGAGGGCCAAATGAGCCTTAAAAAATTCTTAGGTCGAACCAGTGTGAGCCGAGGGTTAAGTGATCCTTAAAAAATTCTTAGGCCAAACCACTGAGATAATACTGAATGTTTTTCATATTTAAGCTAGTGTCGCACTCACTGAGATAATACTCATCCCTCAACTATTGTGCACACCTCTTCCCTTATAACTATCCTAGCTATACTACCCCGTCTAACTAGCCTTGTTATAATCGCTGCTTGAAAACTTACACTAGCCTGAGTAACTTTTTCTAATGATTGATAAGTTATTTCCCACATTAACTTAATTTATCATTTTTAATTAACTATATAACAATTTCACTAGTTATTAAAATAATACCATTTCACTCCAGGTATTTCACCCATATATAATTATCGACAGTATTATATACGTATAAATATACTACACATTACACATATTTTGTATATAGTATCCATCCTCTCGAGTAAGAACTCACCGGAAGCTTTCTCTAAAATGCTATCACCCAAAGTATACTCATCCACCCAGACACCCCGACCCGGTTAACTCCTAGAATCAGTGAAATGAAAATAAATATAGCAGAGGAGGCCATAATTCCCCCAGTTGTGAGGCCGAATCATATCCAAAGCGTCTCACCCCCGAAAAGAATCACAATATATAAATATTGGACGCATATGACCTGAGGATTATACTCGCCCTGCATTCACTAGCTAGGGGATTAACCCACATCGCTCAACCTTCTATGATAGCACTAAAGGGGTATGTATTTAATAAATATATACACTAATATTAAAAGAGCACACAATAATGTGTGTGTGTGTGTATATATATATATATATATATATATATAATTTAAACCCGGCTATTAAGTGCCTAACACTCGTAGCACTAGCCTAAAATATCCGAGTCAATTCCCCGACTCTAAGTTAACTAATTTGCACATTAATTAATTTATTAAAATGGTATTACTTAGTCAAAATGCCAGGACACATTCCCTCGGTCCGTAATTTATTCTTTAGAATTTATTTCTCCTAATTCTATAATTTAGATTTCGCCCTTTTGTCTCTACATAAATTAATTATAATAATCCCCCTTTTTTATCTCCCTAAATATTTAAGAAAATAAATTTCCTATTAAACCATTCGGAACCATCAATTAAACACCTCCGACCTGAACAGAGAACAAACCAAATTGGGCATGGCCTACCCAGGTCGCTCGAACGACAGGTGATCTCGGGCGAACGAGGCCCAGGGTCACTCGAATGACGTCTTAGGTTTTTGTTCCCTTCTTCTTCCTATAAATGCAGTCCTCCATTGATAAGGGCTTCGACCCTCTTAAACCAAATTCTTTCTGCAAACGCAGTTCGCCATTGATAAGGGCTTCGATCCTCTTAAACCTAGAATTATTTCTGCAAACTTTTGTAAATCAAAACGAGTCCTAATGGTTTTTAGTTTCAATATTTATACCAACCATCAATACAGGTTTTATGAATTCAACTCATTTACAGTCCATAATTTTTCATCTTAAATTTCATAAATCAAATTATTAAGGATTTATAATACCGCTATCTAAATTTCACCAATCAACAGTTTAACAAAGATGAATATTTGAGTTCTAATCACAAATTGTAATTCCCCAATCAGTATACTTTGAGATATAAATTTTTCCTCAAAAACTTTAAAACGTATTTCTCCATAAATTCGGAAAACCCAATTTATGTATCAACCCAACCCAAAAATAATGGATTTTATCACACCTACTATGATATGAATTGAAACTGCAATTTAAATTAAAAGCAAGTTAACTACTTGCCTTTTCTAGCTCGTAGAGTCTTAATTTCTTGGTGTAGATGGTGATTCCATGAAGAACACACAAATTCTCTTTTGATTTGGCTCCCCAAATTCTCCCTCTTTTTCCCTCTTTTCCTTCTCTGTAGAACTAGGGTTTTTCCTTTTAAGTTGTGTCTGACAAAATTCCTCTAATTTGGGTATTATGATATTTTTCTTTTAGAGTTGTGTCTACCCTAAACTCTCAAATTTATGTTTTAATGTGTAAATCCCAAAATTTTGCTTGTGGGTCAAGTTAAAATGGCCCAAACACCCCCCGTGTGGGGTCGGTCATGCCTAAAAATGCCTCGAGACCCATTTACTACCCAAGTACACCTTTTCAACTATTTCGTCCTTTTCAGAATCAACCGTGCACTCATCCGAATTACTTTACTAACAATTTTCATCTCGACCTCAATATAGTCTATGCTCGACTCCCGGTTGAGATAAAATAATTTCACGTTACTATCATACTCTATGACGTGAATTAATTATTACTATTCACTTAGTAATTTATATTCCATAAATATTAACCATTTACTCTCCCGATTAATACTTAAATAATTTTATAATAATTAATTCAATTAAATTACTACACATAAGTAATTTAAATTAATCAAATTAATCAAATTAATTAAATATATAATGCTTAAAAAATACGAGGTGTTAAAATATTTACCTACGGAGCATGAGTGTTGCTTGGCCAAAGAAATATGTGAACGGTTGAAGATATTTTTTTTCCTCACTGAAGTATTTTCTAGCACTAAATTTCCAACGATAAATTACTTATTTCAAAAGTTTGTCAGATTAAATTGGCATTACGCAGTTGGTGTATCTAGCTAAATGAGGTGCTTAAAATGATGGCAATAAGTATGTTGGAGAAATTTACTATTCAAATAGTATTTACTATTGACATATGATGCTAAATAGTAATTACTAATTAGATAGTATATACTATTTACATAGGATGCTAAATAGTAATTACAATTTAAGAATTAAAATAAAATGATGAGCATAGGATGCTCATTCTTATAAACTAACAATTATTTTCATTCTCTTCTCTGCTATCACTCTTATTTCATTACACAACTCAACTAAAAAGTTAAGCTATTTTTCACCCAAATTATACTATTACATCTGAATAAATTATACTCTTTTATTCTAGTAAAAAATTGTATTTTTTGAAAAAATATTTGGGACAACTTTGGATCAATTCGAAAGGATTTTTGAAGGTCCAAATCAACTCTCTATCAAGAGAGATTTCTTCTACACACTTTGGGGAATATTTTCATCCACCGAGGAGCAATTTTGGAGGGACTTTATTTTATTATATTTTCTTATTATTTTTGAAGTTTTTAATATCGAGGCAAGATAATTCTACTCTCTCCTCTCATGAGATAAATAGTATTTTCTACCTAGAGAGTTTTTTTTTTTCTTTTTATAAATTCTAAAATTTATGTAAAGATAATTAATGTTTATCTTATTTTGATCACACCTTTATAAATTCTGATTTTTGAAGAAATAATTAATGAAATTAATTCATGAAATTATATACTTGATTAATTTAGTCTAATTTGGTATAATTGAATTGGATTATGAATTGTACATTCTTGGTATGGTTTAAATACTAAATCTAACATTGAATGAAGTATATGTATTAGATATCATGATAGTAGATTAAATTCATGTCTTATTATGTTAAATTATATTTTTCATACTTTTGAAAATTGGGGTTCTAATAAATATTAACTTCTTTATTTTTGGGTTTATGAATTATGTTGAAAATCTGAGATAGTCTCGGATGTTTTAAATATAGTAACTATACGTAGAAAATTATGAAACTTCATAGTATTATGTAAAATATAATTTTTTACAAGTTTCATGTTTTAATAATATCCCAAAAAAGGTCATTTAGGACCTGAAAAATGAGAAAAATCCGACTAGGTATATTTATCAACGTGGAGTAGTGTTATAGAAAAGTGATTTTTTTAACTCGTGTAAAAGGAGTAAATTGAGATGTTTCACGTATTTTTGTAGGCAATCATGTTTTGGAAAACTTTTGTATTTTAAGTTTTTCCAAAATTTGATTATAAGGAACACATATTAATAAATTATTATTCTAACAGCATAATGCTTGTAATATCCTAAATGAGTATAATTCTAATTTATGGGCATTGAAAAATGTGCCTAAAATGTATTTTTTTAATGTAATGTGAGTGAAATAAAATTTTTATTTTTGATTTTTATGGGGAATTTGTGCCTCACCCTTCCCTTATAAAAGTACTATAATATTTAGAAGTAAATTGAGGGAATTTGAGAACTTAAAGATAAAGTATAAAAGATGCTGGAATACATTAGTGGTGTGTGAAATTATACCTAGAGTGGATGAATATTTCTCCTATGTTGATGACCCTATGCATATAACCAATTTTGTTATATTGTTATTATGCATATGTTGGGTGGATAAAGTTGGTTCCGTATCGTGGGTCTTGGTGACCTCAAAGGGAATGGCGGTGTGACACCCCGCCTAATTAAATACCGGGTGATCAGTCATTTATTAAATTATAATCAAGGTGAACGATTGGTTCATTCTTAGCATCAGTGTCGTAAAAATAACTTTTTCAATTAAACACCCTAAATAATTAAGCCAAGTGTCAAAACCTTTTTTAGACATTTCTTTCCAAATTTTATTTTTAAAAACCAACATTTAAAACTTTACATAATTCACAATTTAAGAGTCACACAATAAGAACAAGGATATAAATGATCATTCAAGAATGTAACTATCAATAGTAAATCCCAACTTCAAACCACCAAAGAAAAACATTCTGACAGTAATAAGTCCCAAAGTAAAACTATTGAAAGTAAATGAAATACAATCCATCACAAAACCAACTGAATAATGAAAATGGCGACACATGCCCAACTAGATAAAGTAGAACTAGAAGTGGTATCAACAAATGAGGTCGTCTAAGCAAGAGGCCTGCATCTCCCACCTAAGCTGCAGCGCGTTCCTTCCAAAGGATCCTATGCAAGATGCCCCTGTGGATGGGCACCTGTAATATACAATATATATATATATATACAAGAGAGGAGAGATAACAGTAAACGGGTCAGAGCCCGATGGTAAAACAGTTTAAAATTTTAGTTTAGCAAGTATTTAAAATGTTTACTGGCTAATGCAACAACATATTAGTAACGACACTCACTTGAGAACGTCTCACCTCTCTTCTAATGTGCACAACTATCGCACTAATCTCCCCAACAGTTTAACTTCTTTTATCTTAAGTTACTCGTAAGATTTCAAGTTGACGATTTCAAATGTTAAGGAAGTTAATCTTATTTAATAGTACAATTCTTACATAAGCCTGATATGATAATAAAGTTCCTCAGAAATATAACATAATTTTCAAATACTTATTTTCAAGTTGAAATAATTATTCTTTTCTTACATACCATAATCACAGCAGGTAGTTTCCAATTTCCAGATTTTAAATATATATATATAATACTCATATAATATATATATTCAAACAACACTCCACATAAATCTATGGTGCGGGCATACTCTGCTATCCAGTCCCCGTATCACTCTTACTAAGGGAAATACTAGTTCGGAATCACTCTCGAACTGTATTAACACAAAACACATATAAAATGAGGCGAAGCATAGTTTTCAAGTCCTAAGAGGATAACACATATCCTCATGTCTCTTAGGACTGTCTGAATATAGATCCGATAGCCTGTACCAATGATTCCTATCTTCTAGGGTACGAGTCAATATCCTCCCATAAAGGTCCCATCGAGATAAGACTGTCCCAGTGCGGTAACCATAGGGATAGCAAGTAGCGCGGGCATGATTTTTACCCACATATAAAATATGTGATCAATCATAGAGTCATAGAGATATATAACTATTCACATTCATAATTTAGGTATGCCCACGACCCAACATTATATTATTCCATTCTTAGTATATTTTTATTCGATTACTTCTTATAACGAACTTATTCATTTTTATTTTCGAGATTTAATTTATTCCAACTCACTTCTCATCTCTCGAAGTATTTTCCTTAGCTAAGTACAAATTCAATAGGCCCTCTCTTACCTTCTAATCCAACTCCTAGACATTTCGATTATTAAGTCCACACACATTAAATTTCTTAGGTATGAACCTTTCCCGTTTACCCTTCATTTTCCCATTTCATTAAAGTTCCACTAAACGGGGTTTACCTTAACCCTACTGGTCCTTTTTATGTTTCATTATATTCTAATAACATTAGTCATGAGTTATTATACACATTTAATCGGATTAAGTCAACGTAAGGAAAAATCTAGTTTTTCCCAGGAGGGGTCGATCGATCGAACCGTCGATCGATCGAAGCTCTTGGCTCGATCGATCGATCGATCAAGTAGGTATGGCGAAAACTGCAGAATACCAGTTACGGGAATTATCATCCAAAATCATCCAAATCTAAGTTTTTAACTCCCAAACTCCTAGAAATTTATACCACAATCATTATAAACCCAAATGAACAATATTCTACGTAAGGCATGCGAATTTTCATCAAGTATCATGGATTAAAAGGGCAAAATTCATATAATTCTCATGAACACTAAAAACTTCTTTAACTTGATTCTTCTCATTATTTTTCCAGAATCTCTACTTCTAATCCAATGTAAATTCGTGGTTCAACCTCTACATGTGAAGGGAATTTCCAGAATGATGTTTATATCTCTACAACATGCGATTTCTAACCTCAATCCTGGATTTTCTTTCATAATAACTCATCCTAATCAACCCTAAACTAATATGAATGAGGAATTAGCTAAATTAAGCAAGATAAATACTTGCCTGGGAAATTTCGGTTCAGATTTGTGGATGAAATCAGTGTGGTTGTGATCCTCGTTGCGCGATTTAACTTTTGGCGGTGACGACGGTGCAAACGGAGGGGTTCTTGGCCTAGAACTCCTTGGTAAGCTCTTCCCTTACTTCTCCAATGGCCGTCTTTTGTTTTTGGTTGTGTTAACCCTAGAAGACAACCCTAAGCATCTGATATAACCTAGAAAATTCGTAGGTTTCTAAGTCTAAAAATACAAAATGTCTAAAACGCTCTCCCAGGGTATTAATTAAGCCTAAAAATGCCCCGAGACCCAAACTAAACCCCCGGGTACATTATTTTGACTATCTCGACCCTTCCGGACACTTTGGCGCACTCGAAATGACCATACGGGTGACTTATAATTTATTCACTTTTATTAATCAAAATTTAGTCCCGACACGACACGGGCGCGTTCCGACTTAAATTTCTAAAATTATCATTTTATTTACTCGTGACATTTAATAGAACCAATTTTATATATTACTTTGCTCATTAGTAATATTCAACAAGTTTCCAATAATTACTAACTCTCGTCACGTTAGTAATTAAAAATAATTAATTTTCGGATTTATATTAAATTAAAAATTCACATCAAATTTAATAAATCCCCAAATTTATAAAGCATAAAAATACGGGGTATTACATACTTCCCCTCTAATAATTGAATTTCGTCCCGAAATTCGAAAAATAAGGCATACCTGGTAAGAATAAATCTGGGTATTTCTCGCGCATATCTCCCTGGCGCTCCCAGGTGGATTCCTCCACTTTATGATGCTCCCACTGGACCCGTATAAGTGGAACTACTTTCGACCTCAATCTACTTTCGCTATGGTCCAAGATAGCCACTGGTCTTTCCTCGTAAGAGATGTCGGGCTGTAAGTCAATCTCCTCAATCGAGATATGGGTATGAGCCATGTCATCCCGAAAGTATCATCTCAACGATGAAATTTGGAATACATCGTGAATGCGATGTAAATGCTCTGGCAGCCCCAATCTGTATGCTACCGACCCAATTCTCTCGATGATGGGAAATGGTCCACATACCTCGGGGCCAATTTCCCTTTCTTCTCGAATCTCATCACTCCCTTTATAGGAGATACACGTAGTAATACTTGGTCCCCCACGCTAAACTCTCGAAAGAACCGTTTTGCATCGGCGTAGCTTTTCTGCCTGTCCTGGGCTACCCGAATGTGACTCCTGATAATTTTAATCCTCGCGGAGGTTTCCTGAATCACCTCTGGTCCGAGCAACTTGTTATCCCCCACCTCTAGCCAACACGTTGGGGAACGACAAGGCCTTCCATACAAAGCCTCAAATGGAGCCATGCCAATCGTGAAATGATAAGAGTTATTATAAACGAACTCTACCAGTGGAAGGTGCGGCTCCCAACCTCCTCCGAAATCAAGGACACACATGCGTAGCATATCCTCCAACATCTGATTATTACGCTCTGTTTGCCCATCTGTCTGTGGGTGATAAGCTGAACTGAACCTCAACTCTGTACCCATGGCCTCCTGAAAGCTCTTCCAGAAACGCGATACGAAAATCTTGTCTCTATATGACACAATATTCAGGGGCACCCCATGTAATCTGACAATCTCAGCAATGAACAACTGAGCATACTGACCCGTGGTATAATCTGTCCATACCGGCAGAAAATGATCCACCTTGGTCAAATGGTCCACAATCACCCGGATGGAGTCATGGCCCCGCTGTGATGTAGGCAACCCAGTAATAAAATCCATAGAAATAATCTCCCACTTCCATGCGGGTATTTCCAATGGCTGAAGCAACCCTGATGATTTCTGGTGGTCCACCTTTACCAGCTGGCAGGTAGAACACTTGGACACAAAATCAACAATGTCCTTTTTCATCCCACTCCACCAGTGTTTCCGCCTCATATCCTGGTACATCTTATCTCCCTCAGGATGCACCGCAAATCGGGACCTGTGAGACTGGGTCATCACTGCATGACGTAAATCTGCTCCTTCTGGGACCACCAATATCCCATTAAATCTCAAACCTCCATCAGAACTAACAAAATAGGACTCAGCCCCCTCAGCTAAAAGTCGTACAATCTGCTCCTGGCAAAATGGGTCTGCGGTCTGTGCCTGTATTACCCTCGTAATAATCTCGGGTGTCACTGTCATAACAGATATGAAGGAACGGGCTACTGTGTCCTGGTGACCCAAATCTTTCCACTTCGCTTTCCAGATGTCCGCTACATCGTCTACCGGCCTACGGCTCAACGCATCGGCAACTACGTTGGCCTTCCCCGGATGGTACTGTATATCGAACTGATAGTCCTTCACAAACTCTAACCACTTGCGCTGACGCATATTCAGCTCTCACTGAGTGAACAGGTACTGCGGTGACTTGTGGTCTGTAAACAAGTGAAATTTCTCCCCCAATAAATAGTGTCTCCATATCCTTAATGCAAAACCGACCGCTGCTAACTCTAGGTCGTGTGTGGGGTAATTCTTATCATGAGGCTTAAGCTTGCAGGAGGAAAAAGCTATAGCCTTCTCCTCCTGCTGAAGTACTCCCCCGAGTCCCCTTAAAGAGGCATCGGTGTAAAACAGATACTCCACGTCGGGCTTAGGTAAAGCAAGGGCCGGTGCTGAAGTAAGCTTGTCTTTCAGCTCATCGAAAACCAATTGACAAGCGTCGTCCCAAACATACGGTACCCCTTTGCGAGTCAGGTTCGTCAATGGACCTGCTATTTTGGAGAACCCCCGAATGAATCTCCTGTAGTATCCGGCTAATCCCAAGAAACTACACACTTCCGTCGGTGTTGTGGGCTATCCCCACTCCATCACCGCTGACACCTTACTCGGGTCAACTGCTATCCCCTGTTCAGAAACAGCATGCCCCAAGAACTGTACTCTCTGTAACTAGAACCCGCACTTCTCGCACTTAGCATACAACTGATGCTCTTGTAAAGTCTGAAGAACCTGCCTCAAGTGCTCAGCATGCACTTCCTCGGTGTGTGAATATATCAAGATGTCATTTATGAAGACGATGACAAACTGATCCAAGAACTCTCTGAACACTCGGTTCATCAAGTCCATGAATATGGCTGGAGCATTTGTGAGTCCAAATGGCATCACTCTGAACTCATAGAACCCATATCTCGTCAAGAAAGAAGTCTTTGAAACATCCTGCTCCCTGATAAGTAGCTGATGGTATCCTGACCTCAGATCTATCTTCGAAAAGAAAGTTGCTCCCCTCAACTGGTCAAACATGTCATCAATTCGAGGCAACGGATACTTGTTCCATATCGTGACCTTGTTCAGTTCCCGGTAGTCCACACATAGCCTCAGTGAACCATCTCTCTTTTTCATAAATAACACTGGAGCGCCCCAAGGTGAGGTACTCCTATGAATGAAACCCTGACCTAACAGCTGCTCTATCTGATCCCATAACTCTCGCATTTCCGCCGGAGCCATACGGTATGGAGCACGTGCTATCGGTCGAGTATCCGGTAATAAATCTATGACAAAATCTATGTCTCGACTGGGGGGTAGGCCTGGTATCTCCTGAAATACATCAGAATACTCACGAACAACTGGGATCGAGTCTAAGGGAATCACGACCTCCTTAGAGGTATCCTCCTCTATGTAATATAAATGAGCGATCGAGCCTCCCTCTGGGTGAGGCATCGCCGCTACAAACATCTCTTGCACCGGAATGGCAAAGACAATACTGCCACATAAACAATCTATCATGGCTCTGTAAGTCGCGAGTCAATCCATACCAATTATAACGTCATGCTCATGCATATCTAAGACTAACATGTCTGCTGGTAATACCAAACTACCAATCTCTACTCCCACACCCCGACATATAGAGAAAATTAATGATCCATTTCCCAGTGGTGAGTCTACACACGTTACAGTGCTCTCTGTTGTGGCTAATAATTCTAAAGCCTTCGCAAAATGGGTAGCTATAAAATAGTGTGTCGCTCCAGTATCAAATAAAACTTGACCCATAGTACCTTGGATAGGAAACATACCCTCAATCGCGGGTGGTGCCTGCGGAGCTGCTGCCTGGTGGACGTTATAGACACGTCCGTACTGTAACTGCCCCTGCTGTACTGGAGCGGCTGGAATGGCTGGTAGGGCTGGTACCTGAGCTGGTGCTGGGAGGGCGACTGGAAAAAGTGGCATTTGTGGTTCATTACGGGCGCCCTGCTGCTGTGGGGCCTTATCACCCTCCGGACAATCCTGGTGCTTGTGGCCATTATTACCACACCCGAAGCATCGGCCCTTAAAATTTCCTCCCCTCTGTCCCTATTAATTACGACCCTGCTGGCCGTTACCACCCCGCCATTGGCCCTGCTGGCCCTGCTGAAATCGCTGTTGGACCTGATGGCCCTGCTGCTGCCCCTGCGGCTGACGATGTTGGCCCTGCTGGTTAGGCTGGCCCTGCCTTAATCCCCCGAATCCCTGCCTGAAATCACCTGATCAGAACCGCTTGGCAAGGTCCCCATGATGGGAACTCTGCTCATGCTGACGAGTCTGCCCCTGAGATGTCGGTGCCCAACTAGCACCACTACCCCCTGTCCTGCCCTGCTGGCTGGACTCTCCTGCTCGCTTGCTTCCCTGCAGATGGAAGCGGTGATCCTGATAGTGTAGTAAGGCAGCATTGAGTACGTCTGTGTAGGTACTCAGAGACAGATTTCCTATAAGGTGCTGACGGATCCTCCAAGCTAACCCGTCCACAAACAATAGTTTCTTCTTACTCTCAGTGGGTGCCTTTTCTGGCACTATAGTGAGAAGTCTTGTGAACTCCTCTTCATACTCAGCAACCGTAGAATTTTCCTGCTTCAAGTTCAGTAACTTCCGCCTCATCTCAGTTTGCACGGCGGATGGAAAATATTTGCGGTCAAACCGCTCCCAGAGTGACTGAATCGGAATAACATCCCTTTCCTCCAAGGTGGTGGTGGTCTCCCACCACTTCAAAGCGACCCCCACTAGCTTAAAGGAAGACAACAACTGTTTCTGCACGTCTGTTCACTCATACATACGCAGATGCCTTTGTATATCTTTCTTCCACTGGCTGACAATGATAATATCTGAACTGCCCGAGAACTCAGGGGGATGAGCCTTCTGAAAGGCATCCCTAACTCGCTCCCATGCAGATGGAAGTTATGCCGGTACTGGCGCCACAGCCTAAACTTGGGGTGGAGCCTGCTGTACTACCGCTAGCGCGACATTCACCACCTGAGAAACGATGGCGGCTACCTCATTTGCATTCATCATTCCCTGAGCCGGAGCTACTAGCTGCTCGGCTTGGGCACGCCTATCCTTTGGTGCACGTCTCAAAGGCATCTGAAATGTGAAGAGATTTATTAGTCTACAGTTATTATCAAATCTTTAATAGGTGAAGACGTAAGCGTAAATATAAGAATACAACAGTCCTAAAAATAGGGCTCTATAACAAGAACGCTAAGCTGAAAGCGAAATAAGACGTACAGATCCTAAGGACACTAGAACCTGATGCTCTGATACTACCTGTGACACCCCGCCTAATTAAACACCTGGTGATCAGTCCTTTATTAAATTATAATCAAGGTAAACGGTTGGTTCATTCTTAGCATCACTATCGAAAAAATAACTTTTCCAATTAAACACCCTAAATAATTAAGCTAAGTGTCAAAACCATTTTTAGACATTTCTTTCCAAATTTTATTTTTAAAAACCAACATTTAAAACTTTACATAATTCACAATTTAAGAGTCACACAATAATAACAAGGATATAAATGATCATTCAAGAATGTAACTATCAATAGTAAATCCCAACTTCAAACCACCAAAGAAAAACATTCTGACAGTAATAGGTCCCAAAGTAAAACTACTGAAAGTAAATGAAATACAATCCATCACAAAACCAACTGAATAATGAAAAGGGAGACACATGCCCAACTAGATAAAGTAGAACTAGAAGTGGAATCAACAAATGAGGTCGTTTAAGCAAGAGGCCTGCATCTCCCACCTAAGCTGCAGCGCGCTCCTTCCAAAGGATCCTATGCAAGATGCCCCTGTGGCTGGGCACCTGTAATATATACATATATATATATATATATATATATACAAGAAAGGAGAGATAACAGTTAACGGGTCAGAGAAACAGTTTAAAAATTTAGTTTATCAAGTATTTAAAATGTTTCTGGCTAATGCAACAACATATTAGTAACGACACTCTCTTGAGAATGTCTCACCTCTCTTCTAATGCGCACAACTATCGCACTAATTTCCCCAACAGTTGAACTTCTTTTATCTTAAGTTACTCGTAAGATTTCAAGTTGACGATTTCAAATTTTAAGGAGGTTAATCTTATTTAACAGTACAATTCTTACATAAGCCTGATATGATAATAAAGTTCCTCAGAAATATAACATACTTTTCAAATACTTATTTCCAAGTTGAAATAATTATTCTTTTCTTACATACCATAATCACAACAGGTAGTTTCCAATTTCCAGATTTTAAATATATATATTATACTCATATAATATATATATTCTAACAGCACCCCACATAAATCTATGGTGCAAGCATACTCTGTTATCTAGTCCTCGTATCACTCGTACTAAGGGAAATACTAGTTCGGAATCACTCTCGAACTGTATTAACACAAAACACATATAAAATGAGGCGAAATATAGTTTCCAAGTCCTAAGAGGATAGCACATACCCTCACGTCTCTTAGGACCATCTGACTATCGATCCGATAGCCTGTACCAAGGATTCCTATCTTCTAGGGTACGAGTCAATGTCCCCCATAAAGGTCCCATCGAGATAAGACTGTCCCAGCGCGGTAACCTCAGGGATAGCAAGTAGGGCATTATTTTTACACATATATAAAATAAATGATCAATCATAGAGTCATATAGATATATAACTATTCACATTCATAATTTAGGTATGCCCACGGCCCAACCTTATATTATTCCATTCTTAGTAGATTTTTATTCTATTACTTCTTATAACGAACTTATTCATTTTTATTTTCGAGATTTAATTTATTTCAACTCACTTCTCATCTCTCGAAGAATTTTCGTTTGCTAAGTACAAATTCAGTAGGCCCTCTCTTACCTTCTAATCCAACTCCTAGACATTTCGATTATTAAGTCCACACACATTAAATTTCTTAGGTATGAACCCTTCCCGTTTACCCTTCATTTTCCCATTTTATTAAAGTTCCACTAAACGGGGTTTACCTTGACCCTACTGGTCCTTTTTATGTTTCATTATGCTCTAATAACATTAGTCATGAGTTATTACGCATTTAATCGGATTAAGTCAACGTAAGGAAAAATCTAGTTTTTCCCAGGAGGGGTCGATCGATCAATAGAAAGGGGTCGATCGATCGAACCGTCAATCGATCGAAGCTCTTGGCTCGATCGATCGATCAGGCAGGTATGGCGAAAACTGCAGAATACCAGTTACGGGAATTATCATCCAAAATCATCCAAATCCAAGTTTTTAACTCCCAAACTCCTAGAAATTTATACCACAATCATTATAAACCCAAATGAACAATATTCTACGTAAGGCATGTGAATTTTCATCAAGTATTATGGATTACAAGGGCAAAATTCATATAATTCTCATGAACCCTAAAAACTTCTTTAACTTAATTCTTCTCATTCTTTTTCCAGAATCTCTACTTCTAATCCAATGTAAATTCGTGGTTCAACCTCTACATGTGAAGGGAATTTCCAGAATGATGTTTATATCTCTACAACATGCGATTTCTAACCTCAATCATGGGTTTTCTTTCATAATAACTCATCCTAATCAACCCTAAACTAATATGAATGAGGCAGTAACTAAATTAAGCAAGATAAATACTTGCTTGGGAAATTTCGGTTCAGATTTGTGGATGAAATCAGTGTGGTGTTGATCCTCGTTGCACGATCTAACTTTTGGCGGTGACGGCGGTGACGGCGGTGCAAACGGAAGGGTTCTTGGCCTAGAACTCCTTGGTAAGCTCTTCCCTTCCTTATCCATTAGACATATTTTGTTTTTGATTTTGTTAACTCTAGAAGAAAACCCTAAGCATCTGATATAACCTATAAAATTCGTAGGTTTCCAAGGCCAAAAATACAAAATGTCTAAAATGCCCTCCCGGGGTGTTAATTAAGCCTAAAAATGCCCTGAGACCCAAACTAAACCCCCGGGTACATTATTTGTACTATCTCGACCCTTCCGGACACTTTGGCGCACTTGAAATGACCATACGGGTGACTTATAATTTATTCACTTTTATTAATCAAAATTTAGTCCCGACACGACACGGGCGCGTCCTGACTTAAATTTTCAAAATTGTAATTTTATTCACTCGTGACATTTAATAGAACCAATTTTATATATTACTTTGCTCATTAGTAATATTCAACAAGTTTCCAATAATTACTAACTCTCGTCACGTTAGTAATTAAAAATAATTAATTTCCGAATTGATATTAAATTAAAAATTCACATCAAATTTAATAAATCCCCAAATTTATAAAGCATAAAAATACGGGGTATTACAGGCGGGTCAGACATGATTATGATGATATCATTATTGGTAGTGTTTGGGGTGGATAAGGTGAGATTTTATTTTTATTTATGATGGAGATTTATTTATATTATGAATCGCATTTTATTTCACTTGCATGAGGTCCTAGATACGCTCACGAGCCTTATTTATAAATGAAATATTTAAATTGTTTATCTAGATACATATATATATGTGTGTGTGTGTGTGTGTGTGTGAGTCACATTATGCATTGTGAGACCCCTCAAAAAATGGGGGGCTAGTTCCAACTTATATATATGTATATTCTTTATGGCATGTTCATTTAGGATATATCCTATTTATTGATATAATGGAAATCATATTTTGTAGTGTCTCTTCTAATATGGGAACTAAGAGAATTTTAAATATTGTTGTTGAATGCAATTTAAAGGAAATTTCATTATTAAGGGTGGGGTATAACAGTTAATTTAATAGCTGCAAAATTATTATTTATACTCATGATTGATAGTTTTACTACTTGATTGTGTATCTATTATCTTTTTGCGGTGGTCCTGACCCCTCGCATTATTTCAGATGCTCCAGCGTCCCCGACCTAGTTACGAACTCAAGTACACAGTCTTTCATTCCAGTCGCCACCGAGTTTTGGAGATGTATATGTTGAACCTATTTTTTATTTTATTTGTTTTACACATTTGAGGGATGTGAGGTTTACCGTATTTCTAGCATTCGTACTCAGGTTTGTAGACAATATGAGTATGGGAGATTTGGCATGTAATAGTTCTTTTTATATTGTTTTTACTTTACTTAGTGGTGGTGATCGATTCTATCCATATCTTATAATCATTGAGAAATTCTCATATCATTCTCGACTTTGATATATCATTATTAATTAATTCTTATTTCATGCTAAGGATGATATTTAAATTGAATTGACAAACTGTTTTATTTGATAAATAAACTTGATCAACCTAATTTTTAAAAATTACAGGGTGTCATAAGTCGTGCGAATAACCAAAATTGTGGTATGTGCGCGTGGGCCGTGCGAATGGTTATGATTTAGCACCGTTCGCCTAGCCTAGGCCAATTTTTAATTTTCCTTAAATTTAGAAAAAGGAAATGTGGGATGAGTATTGAAACTTAAAGTATGGTTACATATTGATTAAAAACCTTTAATAATATGTGCTAAACTACTCAACAGAAGATAAGTAAATTATTATACGAATGAAAGAATCATGTGCATTTGTATTGTAACATACATACTACATAATGAATATGAGTACTTATTTGACGCATAGTAGATGGTATACATAATTATGGTTGACAAAGTGGTGTTTTTACCTTGTGCTGGTCGACGGCACCGCTTCGGTATCCCAAATGAGAGAGACGAGCTCTACCCTGGGCTATGTGACGGTTACCACTTCGGTACTCCGGTATATAGATATGTGTCACACCCTGGTCCAGTCGATGGCGCCGCTTGGTATCCCAAGAGAGCAAGACGGGCTTACCCCGGGTCGTGCGATGGTGATGACTTCCATACTCCGATAGATAAGTTTATAATAATTGATATGAATAGTACATATGTTGATATATACACCGATATGTGTTATGTTTAGATATAAATACTTGAGAAGTGTAAGACAACTATTTATGAATATTCAATGAAAGATGAATAATACCTAATCATGGGATCACTTGGCTTGGGGATTAGACTTATGTGATATCTATGACTGTTGGGTTTGGGATGACTAAAAGTTACTAAAATACGAGAAGAAGATGCACAATTATATTGTAGCCCAGAATCAATTATATTATTATACTTCTTAGACTTCCTGCTAACGTCTCCAATTAATATTTTTCAGGAAATAGGCAGTTGTATCGCCTCCACCCTAAAATCATTTCAATTGTTGGATTGACGTTGTTATAGTTATAGTTGCATGATGGTACTAGTACTGTCAGTTGGTTCGGTATCAGTGTTATTTGGTTCACCTATGGTATGTTTCATCTATTTATTTTATGCATTTAGTTTTATTATAGTCATGCGTATAATGCTATTCAGTTGTTTGATTACCATGAGTTTGTATGATAACTGATCAATTTATTATAAAATTTTACGGGGTGTCATAGTTAGTATTTAAGCATTTCAAGTTTTAGTGTCCTAAGGATGTTCAGTGCGTGCATCATTTTTCCACATTGAGTTATTTGATTACTTTATATACTTACCGTTTAGTACTTGTATGATCCACAATGACGAATTTTTAGGGCCTTTTTTCCATTGTTCCCGACGAAGGATTTGAATAAGACTACGTGTATCAAGAGGGTTCCTTTTTTGTATTTCCTTTATGAGACCTCCCATGCATGAGGCTGACTTCATTTGGAAGTTAGAGACTTTGGGCATGATACTTTTAGCAAGTGCTTAGCGTACTGATTATGGAGAAATATTTTTTATCACCATTCATAGAGGCATTAGAAGTATTGTAAGGACATTTTTCACATGTCCGAAATGTTTCATTTATTTATGTCGTACGCCGCTACATTTGGCACGTCTCCTCACGATCTCACATGACGGCCTCTATCCGAATTCCGAGAATCAAGCATGCATTATCTCCACTAATATTTCCCACATTTGCCTCAATGACTTCACGTTCCAAGATTTTAGGGACTTAATGCAAGTGGTACGCAAGGGAAGTCAAAACAGTGAAAAAAATGCACAATAGGAGAGTTCAAGGGAATTTTCGTAATTTCACATCCATAGTTCGGAGGTCTGGTCAACTAGAAAGTTGAAGAGCTCGTTGCAACGAAGATACTGGAAAAAACGACACCTCAATCCGAGCTACGGTGAAGGATTTATGACCTTTTGAAGATAGAGAAAATTCCTTAAAGAATGCTGTTTTTTTTGTACGCTGGATAGAATTTTAGAGTTTTAAGAACGTGGGACTCTTCATATTTTTTCCTATAAATACCAACTTCGGGGGAGTTGTTTTGCAAGACTTTAGGAGACAAATTTGAGAGTCCAAATACATCTAGTCTTCATATTTTTGAGTCCCAAGACTCATGTTTTGATTCACACATCATTGCCAAACCTTTGTGAATCCTTTTGCAACCCAAGAACACAACTTTGGTTTGTTCAACCCTTGTGGAGGAGACCGTTCTTCTTCTTCATTGCAGCCCTACTGGAAAGGGATAATTCCAGCCGCGACTACAGAATCCGATACCCGAGGGTAATTCTTAGTCAACTTGTATTTTCATTGTAATCCGATTGTAAGCCGTTCTCTTACAAATTATAGTGAAAATAAATGGTTTTGCCCCTTAGGGGGATTTTTCCTTAATTGCATGTGTTTGAATGTTCTTGCGTAGATTATCAATTTATTCAATCACATACTGCTGCATGTTTAGGGTTTGTTTGGATTAAAAGGGTTTTATATATAATTTGATCATTTGAACGCGAGCACACACGTTCTCAAATTGGTATCAGAGCAGGTTACGCTAATCTATCGCGTATTCCTTTTTTTTTTCGCAAAATTTTTCTAAGATATCAATTTTCTGAAAAAAATGATTTTTAAAAAAGTGCGTGTTCAAATGGAGAAGTCATATTATAAAATGCCTATTTTTGACGGGACAAATTATGCTTATTGGAAAGCCCGTATGAGGTCGGCTTTAAAAGCCATTGATGAACGTGTCTGGATTTTGGTTGAACGAGGGTGGACTCCTCCCACCGAGACTGTTGATAATGTGACCAACTTGAAACCTGACATCTCTTGGTCTGATGAAGAAATTAAATGGTCATCTTTTAATTCTAAGGGTCTAAGTGCTATTTCTGGGTCTATCACACCTGATGAGTTCAAACGCATAATGACGTGTACCACCTCAAAAGAGGCATGGGATGTTTTACAACTCACCCATGAAGGAACTAATGCTGTGAAAGAGTCTAAGTTGCAAAACTTGACAACTCAATTTGAAACAATCACCATGCATGATTCTGAATGCTTTGATGAATTTTATGCTAGACTTTCTGACATTGTGAATACTAGTTTTAATCTTGGTGAACAAATTCCGAATGCTAGAGTTGTTAAAAAGATTCGTCGTTCTTTACCTAAGCGTTTTATCCCTAAAGTCACTGTGCTAAATTCTATGGGTAATTTAAATACGCTAAAATTGGAAGAACTTGTAGGAGATTTGCAAACTTATGAAATTGATATGTTCCCTAAAAATGCTAAATCTAAAGATAAGGGAATTGCTCTTAAAGCCCAAGAGAGAAGGAGTGAGGGGTCAGCTAGAAAGAGGGTAGAGTCATCTAGAAAGAGAGAGGCTGACACGTCAGATTCTGAGTGCGATTTTGACTTAGATGATTTGGCTCTTTTCGCAAAAAAATTCAAGAGGATTCTCAAATTTAAGAAAAATGGCAATTTTAAAGATAAAAAGAAATTTGAGAAAAATAAGTTTGAAAAGAAAAATGAAAAAGTTTCCAAAAATCCTTCTCTAAAAGAAAGTGAGAGATGTTTTGAGTGTGATGGTAGGGGTCATAGAGCTTTTGAGTGTGCCAATCGTCTGAATAGAGAGAAAGGGAAAGCTGTCCTTAATGCTACCCTTAGTGACGACAGTGAGGTCGAGACGGTGGATTCTGGAGATGAGTCACCGCATGAGTGTAACTTCACCGCATTCATGGCCAGCCAAGTGAGTACTCCTAGTTCTCCTCACGACGATGAGGATGATGCTTCACAGGGACACCTCGACAATGAGATCGATGTGAGTGAGGGGGAGGATGACACAAGTGAGAGCGAGAGTGATATACAACGCGCCTACGCTGAGTTATATTCTGAGTCTTTTAAAACTAAAAAGCATAACAAAGCGTTAGTTCTTAAGATCACTTGCCTAGAGGAAGATTTAAGGAAAGCGAGAGAAAGAGAGTTCTCCACCTGCACCGCCCTGAGAGAGAGAGAATCTACCTGTGTCGAGAATGAGAATTTGTTTAGAGAGAGAGAGAGTACTCTAGAGAAAGAGAGAGGGTACTTGATCAAGCAAGTGGCTAGTCTTACGAGTCAGCTCCATTCCTCCGTGGAGACTCGGAAGAAACTTGAAGCCCTTGTTGCCCAGCTGACTCATGATCTTGAGAAAGCACGGGAAGTCAAGGTACAAATCGAGGACAGATCTGGGAAGATGGGAAAGATGCTCCTCGGCCCCGCTTTAGGTTTTGGTGATCGTCAAGGAATTGGATATGATGGTGCCTCCACGTCCCAAATTTCACCTGGACCAGTTTCTGAGTTTACTACAACTCCTTATGGTCACCGTAAAAAACCTCGAAGGAGAGTTCGACCAAGAAAAGCAAACCAAGGTCCGCCTTTGACTGAGCTCTTTTGTACTTATTGCAAAAGAAAAGGCCACCTTAGGGAAACTTGCTATAGCATGGGTCGGACACGACGTACTACTGCTCCACCACGACATACTGATGAGTTTTCTAGTCTGAGAGAGCGAGTTGAGTTCTTAGCTGCCACGACTCAGAGTTTGATGAAAGAATTCCGACGGATGTCTTCGCCGTTAGTGAATGCTTCTTACATTCCAGCTAAAATCAACAAAGGCAAACAAAAGGTCATCTCTGCTTGGGTGCCTAAGAAAGATAAAAAGGCCTTTGTTGTTCATGTTGCTCTCAAAGCACATAATACCTCACAGTGGTATTTTGATAGTGGGTGCTCCAGACACATGACAGGTGATGCCTCATTTTTTACTACTCTTGAGGATTATCAAGATGGCAGAGTCACCTTTGGAGATGGGAGTAAGTCTAGCATTATAGGACGAGGTACTATCGAGTTACCTGGTTTTCCTAAGCTAGAAAATGTTTTGTACGTCAAAGGTTTGAAAGCAAACCTTCTCAGCATTAGCCAGCTGTGCGACACTAACTTTGCAGTAAAGTTTGATCGGGACGCGTGTAAAGTCTACAATCAAGCCGATAAACTTTTGATGCAAGGGGTGAGGACCGAGGATAATTGCTATGGGACTGAGCCCACATCCTCACTTGTCTGCAACAGCGCCATGATCACTCCTATGGATCTATGGCACCAACGTCTAGGTCACGTGAACGTTAGAGATCTCAATCGTTTATCTAAGAAGGACCTAGTACGTGGATTACCATCTCTTGGAAAGTCAACTTCGACCGTTTGTGGACCCTGTCAGTTGGGAAAACAAATTCGTAGTCCTCATAGGAAGTTACATTCCATTACCACCTCTCGTGTTCTGGAGTTGATTCATATGGATCTTATGGGTCCCACTCGTACTGAGAGTCTAGGTGGTAAGAGGTACATCCTCGTGATGGTTGATGATTTCTCCAGATACTCCATTGTAGGTTTTCTGAGAGAGAAATCCGATGCTGTAGATTTCTTAACGACCAAGTGCCGTGTCCTGCAAAATCAACACGGTGTCACTATTAATAGAATACGTAGTGACAACGGCACTGAATTCAAGGAAGCAAAGGTGGATTTGTACTGTGATAGCCTTGGGATCAAACATGAGTTTTCTGCTGTGAGAACTCCTCAGCAAAATGGGATTGTTGAGAGAAAGAATAGAACGATCCAAGAGATGGCTAGATCTATGCTTCTAGGTCGTAAAGTTTCTAGGGGATTTTGGGCAGAGGCAGTGTCTACTGCATGCCACACGGTGAATAGGGTGTATCTGCGTCCACACACACTTCACACTCCTTATGAGTTGTGGACTGGCAAGAAGCCCAACCTGGCATATTTCCGTGTCTTTGGGAGTAAATGCTACATCCTACGGGATAGAGAGCAATTAGGAAAGTTCGACTCCCGAAGCGACGAGGGAATATTTCTAGGATATTCATCGAATAGCAGAGCGTACCGGGTTTTTAACCTGAAGAGCTCTAAGATTATGGAATCAATAAACGTCACCGTGCAAGATGACGAACCTCCGACGGTTATTGATCCTAACCTTCAGTGTGAGGATGAGGATTGTTCTGATAGTGATTTACCTGTTCCTATCTCACACTCTGTGGACCCTACTCCTGTGTTAGGGGACACACCTTCTTGGGTTCGCAAGAGTCATGACCCTTCTGCCATTGTTGGTGATCCCACTCTAGGGGTCAAGACTCGTGCTCAGCTAGAGAACGTTGTTAGCCATCTTTGCTACACGTCCAAAGTCGAGCCCAAGAACCATAAAGAAGCACTCAAGGATGAACACTGGATATCTGCTATGCAGGATGAGTTGCTTCAGTTTAAAAAGAAAGATGTCTGGGAACTTGTCCCCCGACCTAGTGAGATTAATGTGATAGGTACCCGGTGGATTTTTAAGAACAAAATGGATGAAAATAGTACCATAATCCGAAATAAGGCTAGGTTGGTCGCTCAAGGCTACACACAGATAGAGGGTGTAGACTTTGGGGAGACATTTGCTCCTGTTGCGAGGCTTGAGTCCGTCCGTCTTCTGCTCGCCATCGCATGTCATCTGCGCTTCAAGGTGTATCAGATGGATGTCAAGAGTGCCTTTTTGAATGGCATTCTACAGAAGGAGGTTTATGTGGAACAACCAAAAGGGTTTGAAGACCCTCAGCACCCTGAGCACGTCTACTATCTGAGGAAAGCCTTGTATGGTTTGAAGCAAGCACCCCGTGCTTGGTACGAGAGGCTTACTTCTTATCTCTTAGCTCGTGGCTTCAAGAGAGGGGGAGTAGATATGATGTTGTTTGTCAGGAGAGATGATGGTGCTATTTTGGTTGCCCAGGTCTATGTGGACGACATAGTCTTTGGATCCACATGCTCCCAGCATGCTCACCACTTTGAGGAGGAGATGAAAAGTGAGTTTGAGATGAGCATGGTTGGTGAGCTTACATTCTTCCTTGGTCTCCAGGTTCGTCAGCTAGAGGATGGGATGTTCATCTCCCAATTCAAGTATGCTAGAGACCTAGTGAAGAAATTTGGTTTAGACTCCGCTAAGCATGCACGTACACCTATGAGTACCACTACCAAGCTTAGTAAGGACACTTCAGGAAAGGATGTAGAGCAAACCTTATATCGGAGTATGATAGGTAGTCTCCTCTACTTGACTGCCAGTCGTCCCGACATCGCCTTTAGTGTTGGAGTCTGTGCACGTTATCAGGCATCCCCAAAAGAGTCACATTTACTTGCTCTAAAACGTATTATTAAATACGTAAGTGGGACTCTCTCATACGGGATTTGGTATTCCTTTGATACCGATGACCGTCTGTCCGCCTACTCGGATGCCGATTGGGTTGGGGATGTAGATGGATGTAGGAGCACTTCTGGTGGGTGTTTCTATTTTGGTTCTGCTCTTGTCTCCTGGCTGAGCAAGAAGCAAAATTCCATCTCTTTGTCCACTGCGGAGGCTGAGTACATAGCCACCGGGAGTTGTTTCACACAACTCTTGTGGATGAAGCAAATGCTGGAGGATTATGGGATATCACAGGACACCATGACCATTTCCTGTGATAACACGAGCGCGATACACATATCCCGCAATCCAGTTCAGCATTCGCGCACAAAACACATCAGGATACGTGAGCACTTTATTCGTCAGTTAGTTGAAGAGAAAGTCGTATCCCTGAGTTTTGTTCCTACCGACCGTCAGTTAGCCGATATTTTCACGAAACCTTTAGATGCCCTTAGATTTGAGAGTCTTAGGAAATCTTTAGGGATTTGCACAGTTGACTAAGGGTTGGTCTATGTCTAGAATATGATGCTTCTTCATGTTCATATCATATGCTTCCTATTGCTAGTCTGTTTTATATGTACCATTACTTTGTTGTACAGCTTTGTTTTATTCCTTTTGCTTTTTATATTTCTTTTAAAAAAAAATACAAAAAGATTTTCCTTTAAGAAAAATTTTGAGAAAAGCACAA
This sequence comes from Sambucus nigra, assembly GCA_949130495.1. Taxonomy (NCBI): domain Eukaryota; kingdom Viridiplantae; phylum Streptophyta; class Magnoliopsida; order Dipsacales; family Adoxaceae; genus Sambucus; species Sambucus nigra. Next base: position 283,099,962 of record OX422207.1, on the reverse strand, counting down.
AAAGATTTTATTTTTCCAAATTTTTGAAAAAAAAATCCAAAAAGATTTTTGTATTTTTCTTCTTTTATGGATGAGCATGTAAGATAGCCAAGTCACAACTTCATTCCATTTATCCATGTGACTGTTTGATAGAGATTTGAGAGGCTACATCATTTCATCCATGTGCTTTACATTGATTGGAGTCTTTGAGATGTAATTAGTGATATCTTCCTACATGTTTGACTCCTATATCCTTTATTGCACACATGCACGGCTATATTTGATTATTGCACTTGTCTATCTCATGTTGGCTTGCGTGTTTTCATCTCAATCATGTCTATACAATGTACAATATGCGATAAAACTTGATAAGATTGGAATGCATGTAAAAACCGTTTTGGTGAGACTGTGTGTTTTTGTATAACGGGGAGGGGATGCGAAAGGTAATCATCTATCCTTTGCGCAAAAGCCACCGTTAAAAATGACCTAAAAAATGGAGGAATTTTAATATCCGAGGTCCAAAGAGGTTAAAAGAGCCCGAAAAAATTTAAAGGCAATAAAAAGTAATTCATGCCAAATATGGGCCACTTAGGTTTCACCATCAATTCTCCAAAGTTTGAGAATTTAGAATGCCTCTATTCAATACAATATCTGAGGGAGTTTGGTTGGAGAATCTAAACGGGTTTGCACTTCCTTGAAAGTCCTGAAAAAGCATAAAATCATTTTGGACGTTATTGGTGTGAAAATCATTTTGAGCTTTGATTTGTTGATTTGATTGAGTCAATATCTTATATTGTCACTCTTTTACACCAAAGGAAGCATTTGAGTTCATTCGCTAGGAATATCCAATATTCATCATGCACATATGTCATGTTTGTATGCATTGATTTTCCTATCGAATTTGATCACACCACTTCATTTACGCTATCATTGATTTGGTTGCTTTCTGTTTATTCATGGTGTGTTTTTATCCTAGTGACACCCCGCACTTGCTTATTTGATTTATTTCTCTAATTTGTCCATTTGGGGACATCATAAAAAGGGGGAGAAAGAATTATCATATTATGGGGGAGTTTGAATTCTGGGGGAGTTTTTAAGATGTTGCTTATATTTTTATCATATATTGATATCCATGTTATCTCATTTCAAACTCGATATGTCACGTGGTATTTGATTTGTCTCATGTGTGTAGGTATGAAGATTGCAGATCTATATGTTGCACACCCTGATGAGAAAAGTTTTGAGATTCCTGAAGAATTAAAGAACAAACGATGAAGACTATTCATTTGTACCTTTTCCAGTTTTGGGTTCATGGGAGGGTAGATTTGTATAGGAAATTTCATATTTGATAATTCGGATTTTTTATGTATGTACCGGCATAGACATAGGGGGAGATTTGTAAGGACATTTTTCACATGTCCGAAATGTTTCATTTATTTATGTCGTACGCCGCTACATTTGGCACGTCTCCTCACGATCTCACATGACGGCCTCTATCCGAATTCCGAGAATCAAGCATGCATTATCTCCACTAATATGTCCCACATCTGCCTCAATGACTTCACGTTCCAAGATTTTAGGGACTTAATGCAAGTGCTACGCAAGGGAAGTCAAAACAGTGAAAAAAAGGCACAATAGGAGAGTTCAAGGGAATTTTCGTAATTTCACATCCATAGTTCGGAGGTCTGGTCAACTAGAAAGTTGAAGATCTCGCCGCAACGAAGATATTGGAAAAAACGGCACCTCAATCCGAGCTACGGTGAAGGAGTTATGACCTTTTGAAGATAGAGAAAATTCCTTAAAGAATGCTGTTTTTTTTGTACGCTGGATAGAATTTTAGAGTTTTAAGAACGTGGGACTCTTCATATTTTTTCCTATAAATACCAACTTCGGGGGAGTTGTTTTGCAAGACTTTAGGAGACGAATTTGAGAGTCCAAATACATCTAGTCTTCATATTTTTGAGTCCCAAGACTCATGTTTTGATTCACACATCATTGCCAAACCTTTGTGAATTCTTTTGCAACCCAAGAACACAACTTTGGTTTGTTCAACCCTTGTGGAGGAGACCGTTCTTCTTCTTCATTGTAGCCCTACTGGAAAGGGATAATTCCAGCCGCAACTACAGAATCCGATACCCGAGGGTAATTCTTAGTCAACTTGTATTTTCATTGTAATCCGATTGTAAGCCGTTCTCTTACAAATTATAGTGAAAATAAATGGTTTTGCCCCTTAGGGGGATTTTTCCTTAATTGCATGTGTTTGAATGTTCTTGCGTAGATTATCAATTTATTCAATCACATACTGCTGCATGTTTAGGGTTTGTTTGGATTAAAAGGGTTTTATATATAATTTGATCATTTGAACGCGAGCACACACGTTCTCAAGTATGGTTTTGAAGGTCTTATCTGTGCGATCGCGTGGTAGGCGATATGAGGAGGAATTCAACTATCTTTATTTTTCTTCCATGAGAGAGATTAATACGGAGGTGGAGAATAGTGTTTCACGTTATTCGCTTCAGTGGGAGAAAAAAATGTTTTGAGTTGGCATATCCCTCATGAGGATGGTTTGCGAGTTTTATTGGGTAAACTGTTAATCATCACTTACGTTCAGATGGTGGGAGTTACCATTCCTACATCATAAGGGACGACACAAGTATTTAAAAGACAGATATTCTTAAGAATGGGAAGACAACGACCAAAGATGACCCAAATGATTAGAGATAGTATAGCATAGACCTGAGTATGGTATACCTCATCAGAAAAAGGAACCATGTAGGGGGAGTAGACCCAAATGGTTCTAAGACTAGACAATATGAGATGTTAAGGAAATCAGAGCAAAGAAAATTATGCCAATGAGGTCATGAATAATGAGAGTAGATCCAACTAGACAAGTTTTAATAGAAACTACCATAGAATTAAGGTTAACATGGCTGCTTGTAGAGAATCCATTTAGATAGTTCGTTTAGAAAAAAATGCTACACTTGTGGAGAGTGAGACTACTTAGCTAGTAAAGGCTGTAAAACGGCCTGTGTTATTGATAATACCACCGAGGGATATGTATGATTATATTTATGTCTTGCGTGCATGAGACTGACATAAACATTAAGGCATTGTCATTGTTTATTTGTAGTGTGTTTACTATGATTACGAGATTTATAGATATTATCATCGAGATTTATTTACATGTGGATACCCCAACAGATAGAGGGTTATTTTACGTCGTGATTATGGAGATCTGATAATTTATCACAGTTCTAAAAAAGCCGCCTAGGCTTAAGGCTTCGGAGAAACGCCCCGCCTCAAGTTTTTTATGCCTTATTCTTGGTAAAACCCTTAAGGCACACTTTTTTTTTTCTAAAAACAACAATGCTTTAGTGAAACGATATCGCCTTTTAAAGAATGTTTTTACTAACCGGACCATTATCTCATCCAAAATAATCAAAATATTATTTTAATTTGCATATATTCAGACATATTTGTATGATATGTACAATTTTAGTATTTTAATAGCCTTTTATGGTTAAAAAATATTAAAATATATTAAGAAGGCCTAAACGCCTTTTTACGCCTAAGGCCCGCCTAGGCTTCTAAGGCTTAAGGCTTGGCCTCCACGCCTCGATCACGCCCCGTGTTTTTTAGAACCTTGTAATTTATTAGTCGGATTTATTGTTTAATCTCTTTATAGTTTAGACATGTGATCTTACGATTTGTATTATATAGCTTTGAGTAGTAGATATATGTATTATATTTATATCAACTACTGGGTTATGTTTCCATGATTATTTTTTTCAGACACGGGACGTTTCTTATAATTATGCATGGTCTCGAGAGGATCCATAACACACTTGTATTATAATAAATGCGAATTCATTTGAAGAGGCCACCATATCATTGATACTGATTTTCCAGGAGTTTACGAGCGTATTTGATGAGGTAACAAGATTACCAATAGTAGATAGGTAGAATTTTGTATATATTTTGCGTTGAGTACTAGGTCCAATGCGAGGGTTTCATACCTTATGACTTTGTTAGAAATGCAGGAGATGAGTTAGTAGGTTCAGTAATTTTTGAGCCAGAGTCATATGGGGAGCACATGTGCGCCGCGAGCCCAATTTTGTCTATAAATAAGAATGACAATTCGCTTCGATAATGTGTGGATTTTTGGGAGATGAGTAAGGTAACGATGCTAAAAACGTATTTATTATAGCGTATCGATGACATATTCGAACAGTGAAGAATGCATCATTTATCTCTAAGATTGACTTGCGCTCAAGGGATAACCAATTATGTATTTGGGAGGATGATATTTCGAAAACTAATTCTATTGCGATATAGATCATATGAGTTTCAGTTTATGCCTCCTGGGTTGACCAATGCGTTAGCAGTGCTAATGAAGATGATGAATTGGGTATTTTCAATTCTTCTTGGATCGATTCGTCATCATATCTATTGATGAAATCCTAGTGTTTTTTTGGTCGAAGGAGGAGAATACAGGAAAATTGCAATTAGTTAGACATCGTGGGAACATAAATTGTACACTAAGTTCTCTAAGTGTGAGTTTTGGTTTCGAGAAATACCATTATTGGACCATGTTGTATATGAGGCTAGGATTTCAGTGAATCCTAGTAAGGTATATGCAATTATGAATTGGGGACGACCTACGACACCTATAGAAGATAGGAGCTCCTTGGGTTTATTGGTGTATTATATGAGTATCATTCATGTATTCTCACATATGGATAGCAAAGTGACCTACCTCAACCGAAATGGGGTACTGTTTGTTTGAAGCATATTTATTCAGAGAGCATTAAAGAGTTAAAGGAGAAGCTTATCACCACTCTCTTCCTTTCTTTACCACGAGGTGATATGGATTACTTGGTATATACAGATGAATTAATCCATAAATTTTGAGGCATGTTGATGCAAGAGGAGGGGTCTATAACTTATATTTTTTCCACGGGTTAAGCCTTAGAAGGAAAATTATCCCACTCATGATATGGATTTGGTCGGTAATCTTTGTCCTTCTATATGATATACTTCAGGCATATATCTTTAACCTCAAAGTAAATTAACTAGGTCATGATGCGAAAAAGTTCTCGTTACCACATGTTAATGACCTGTTCGATTATATGAAGAGAAGTGTCTTGTTATGATGGGATCATTGTTTCTTCTAACGATGATATCTTAATGAGGCAGAATAATTTGTAGAAGGGGTGACCGTTATACCCTATTTTTGGTTTAAAGTAGGTTCGGGATCAATTCATAAACTTTATCGAGGGAAGGAATGGAGGTTGTAACTAGGAAGAGTCCTTTTCCACATTAACGAATGTAGAAGGTTACATTTCTAAGAAAAAAATACTTGTGCCAGAAGGCCCCAACCTATGAAATGTAGTTTTGTACAAGGCAAATGCTTTGTAAGTTTTACATTAAAGAATCAAGTGGGTGGAATGTAATTTGAGGAATTCGTACAGGTGGTGCGGCAAAATAGTTATTGGTATAGTTTGTGTCGAGAAGGGGCTCCTGACAGTAGAAAAGGAAGAACACCATAGACATTCAAAGAGATGTAGCGTTTGATATCCCATTGTAGAAGTGGGAGAGCAGACACAATAATTTTTGATAGGGTTCATGGGTTCCAAAGGGGTCATGGAATTAGGTAAGGTCATCTGATTTAGATTTATCAAGTTGATTAAGACCTAACAGTTAAGAAGTTGTTATGCTGGAATGTATTCAGGGCACCTCGGGAAGAGTGGTGTTCATAATAGGGAGTATGAAGATTGTCGGAGTAGGAAAAAGTGCTCATGTGATGAATGAGAACATGGTTTGGGGGCCCAAGAGGTAGGTTAAATACTTTTGAAGACCTCCTCGAGAATGGATATTGCAAAGTCGAATTCCAAAGTGAAATTGGAACTCCGATGTATAGTTCCTTTCACATACTAGTGGATAGGGCGGGGATGATATCATTTGACCACACCTTATCACCCTCAGTGCGGACACGATGTTGATATGAATGCACAATGGAGGAAATACTTGCGGTACAAGTTGATATTGCAATTGTTGGTCAAGTGGTTGAGGGTTAGACGAACGTGAGTCATGATGAGAGACATTAGTGTATATTAGGTCATAAGACGGGTAGATTATGTATAGAGTATGAGTACGATATGGATGAGATATTCTTAGATTTTTTAGTAAGCATATAATGAATTCGAATTTCGAGAACAAAATTCCTTATTTTAGGGGGAAAAAATTTAATACCTCAATGCATTTGCCCATAGTGACATGTAATGTGACCAATTACAATTCCATATGTGTTGTGTTATGTGTTTATTCGAAATTGAAATATGACTTAATACATGGGAACGAATTAATAATTATTTAATAAAAAATAATTTAATAATGAATAATGATTTTTTAGATTTATAGAAATTATAATATTAAGAATTTGGTTTGATACTTTAGGTTAATGTTTAGGACATTTAGAATGTTATATTAGAACTATAAATAATGGGTTTTAATCCCCGTATGCTAGTATATGATTTGGGCTAGACATAAGACTATTTAGAAATGATTTTGGGCTTAATGGATCAACGTCTATATGGGAGCTAATCTAAATTTCTTGGTTAAGAATATAAAACGGGAGATTAGGGTTATTAGGGATTATTAAACACTTGAGAAAGGAAAACCTAGAAAGCGAAGAAGGAGAGTACTTGAAGGAGAAGAAAATGGGGTAATTGGGCATTAGGCAAGAAGAGAACTCGGACTTCTAAATTGGAATTCAAAAGTACTTGAACACAGAGGCAAGTTTATTTAGTATATGGATATAATTATTTTGGTGTTAGAATATTATTATACATTGGACTTTAACTACAAATATAAAACCTCACGAATTGAATAAAATATATAACTACATTGAAATTTAATTTAATTAGTAAACGTTATGTTTTTGTCACTCAATGGAAGTTAGTACATTCTCTATGAAATTGGGTTAGATTGAATAAATTTATAGTTTGGGTATGTTTTAATTGTGAAATTGAGTAAAATATCCTTGATTATTACACAAATCAATCGACAATTTGGGATTTATAGATGAATTTCCAACCTAGGGTTCTAAGCTTTTAGATTTGATAATATGTCTCTAATTACTATATGAATTAATTAAAATTTACAAGGTTGATGAATAGTTGAATGTTGTGAAGTTAAAATGAAAATCTGGGTACATTGGAGAATATAGGACCCTATGATAGACCGAAAATGGTAGTACTGCACATAGGAGTTATGATGAGAACTGTAATATGCAAAAAAAATGGAATTTTGGAGTGTTTCATGGTTTTGCCCTGTGAACGACTGTGTTTTAGCATCATGCGCAGTCTAGGAAGATTTATAATTTTCTCTATTGAGAAAAAAGGAATGTGGGATAAGGATGGAGACTTAAATTACGGTGATATATTGGTTTAAAACCTTTAATAATGTGTGCTAAATTACTCGGTTGACGGTAAGTAAGTTAGTATATGAATTGAAGAATTATGTGTATTTGTATTGTAACTTATGTACAATATAGAGGATATAAGTACGTATTTGATACATACTAGATGGTATGTATATTATTTTTGTTGATAGAGTGGTATTATATCCTGGTTTGGTCGACGCGACCGCTTCGGTATCCCAACTGAGAGATAAGGGCTCTATAATAAGCCTGCAACATTTACCGCTTGAGTACTCTAGTATAGAGAGATGTGTCATATCCTGGGCCAGTTGATGTTGTCACTTCGATATGACGAAAGAGAGAGAGACGAGTTTACCCCAAGTCGTGTGATGATGACCAATTCGGTACTATGGTAGACAAAGATAGTATTTTACCCTGGGTCGAGCGATGACACCGCTTTGATATCCCGATAGAGCGAGACGGGCTTACCTTGGGCCATGTGATGGTGGCCGCTTCGGTACACTAGAAGACAAGTTTATAACAATTTATATCCATAGTATATATGTTGATATATACATATAGATGTGTTCTGTTTAAATACAAATACTTGAGAAGTGTAGAATAATTATTTATGAATATTCAATGAAGGATGAATAATACGTAATCACGGGTTCACTTGGGTTGAGGATTAGATTTATGTGATATCTAGGATTATTGAGTTTTGGATATCCTAAAAGTTATTAAAATACAAGAAGAATATGCATAATTATATTGTATCCAGAATCAATTATATTATTATACTACTTGGACTTGTTGTTATCGTCTCCTAGTAACATTTTTCAAGACGTAGGCGGTTGTGTCACCTTCGCCCTAAGAACATTTAGTAGTTAGATTTATATTGATATTATTGTAGTTACATGATGTACTAGTATTGTTGATTGGGTTGGTATCAAATTTATGTGGTTTACCTATGGTATGTATCATTTATTTATTTTATGCATTTAGTTTTATTACAATCATGCTTAGAATGATATTCAATTATTTGATTCCCGTGAGTTTGTATTAGACTTGATCAATATATTATAAAATTTTACAGATTGTCATACTTATATTAATGTTATTTATATATTTTTCGAGACAAAGTTACTCCGAGTCTTAGCACTACTAAATGGTTTTTAGTGGATGTCGTTGTCTATGATTGGATGGAGACTTTTGAGGATCTCTCCCCCTAGAAAAGCTTGAGGATTTTGTCACCATCTCCAACCCTTGTCCTCTATAATATCTTCATGAGTTTTATCCTTCGCACCTTGATTGTTTTTCCATTCTCATGGTATAATTGTCTAACTATGGTTCATACTTTGTGAAGATAAACCCTTCGATCTAACTTCAGAAAAGTGGGACATATTAATACCAAAACTTATTCGTGATTATGTTACTGACCTCGAGGGGAAGCTCGAAGAGCCAAAAGAGATGGTGCACACCAAAAGAAAGGGGAAAGTTCCTGTCGCCGACAAGCATTCCAAAAGATCTAAGAAAGTTATTGGTACTTCCAAAGAAATTGGAGCTATTATGAGCCCTACTCGGTCTGTAATTCTTGAAAACCTCCCCTCGTCTAGGGAGCTTTTGAAAGTTCTTGAGAGTGACCTCTAGACCCTTTATGGAAATTCTGGGGCTTGTGGCTGCCTGGTTGGAAACATACCTGATTGTGATACAAAGGGTATTTTCTAATCTGGACAGGGGAAATAATATCGGCGTTGCCATCAACAAGGTTTTTTGGGTTGATTCCCACTATTGACTTTCTCTTTTCTTATTTTTCCTCAAGTCTCATTTAGCCATTGATGTATTCATCTGTCTTCTGCTTGTAGGGTATGATGTTAATGGTGTATGTTTAATATTAGACATGACAGAAAATGATGCCCTGGTGGATGCTCATGACAACAAATAAGCCTTGGACAAATACAAAGGCAAGTATGAGTCCCTCATAGGGAAGATGAACTATGAACTTAATAACTATAAGAAGGCCAAGGATACTGATATTACAACTCTAACCACCAAGAGGAACAAGACTAAATAAGACCTTAAGACATCTTAGGCAAAGTTTGAAAGTGCAAACTACATGCAAGGGCTTTAATAGGAATAGATAAACAAATGCCAATTTTATAAATTTTAAAATTTAATTAAAGTTAAACAAATTAACCTAATTAAAACTTAGAACCGATTAAATGAAAGCTGTGCTAAAATGATAAACAAATTTTATCTTAACCTAAAGCATGTATCTAGGTGAGTATAACAAGATAAAATAAATCAATCACACACAACACCGGATGTACGAGAAAATCCCACAACGGGAAACACCTCGAAATACCCAACCACACAAATTTTAATATGTACGGAATTATATAACGACACGACATAAAACTTACACGACCGACTCGATGCCCTCGCAAGCCTTTACACTCTTCGTTCTTTCAATCTTCACCACAGTGACATGCAAGAGTCCACCTACGAAGTTTCCATAAAGTGTGAGTCCACACTCGCCTTGGTATTCATCGATACAGGCTCAATAATCATCACATAATATAGAGTCCACCGTATGTAAACAAATCAGGCACGGAATCCACTGCACAAAATAAGTACTTAATGAGATAAATAGCAAACCTTGGTGTACAGGACAAGATCTCAAAGCATATAAGAAGATAAAATTTGAATCTTAAACTAGTTGGGTGAAACTCGGGTTTTGGAGGTTCTTAGATAGGAATAGAAAAATAGGTTTGAAAAAAAAAACTCTCATTGAAAACTGATGCCACACTCCTTAATATATAAAACATGTTTTTCAAGGCAGGACATTTTTTTAGGGTCTGTTCAAATGAAAACGAAGGGTTTTTGGAACAAACCTACTATCCTCTTTCGAACAACTTCTGTGACACCCCGCCTAATTAAATACTGGGCGATCACTCCTTTATTAAATTAAAATCAAGGTGAACAGTTGGTTCATTCTTAGCATCACTGTTGTGAAAATAAATTTTCCAATTTAACACCCTAATTAATTAAGCTAAGTGTCAAAACCATATTTAAACATTACTTTCCAAATTTTATTTATAAAAACCAATATTTAAAACTTTACATAAACTGGAATAAAAAAAATCACACAACAAGTATATCGGAATCAACAATCCAATAATTAAACATTCAACAACTGGCTACCAACAATAAAACTTAAAGTAAACCACCCAGATAATAATAAATCCCAAAGTGACAATACTAGAAATAGATGGAATACAATATCCAAATAACAACTGAAAAATGGAAAGGGCGACACATGCCCCAATAATGAACATGCTAGGAGTAGAATTAAATGGATGAAGTCGTCTAAACAACAGGCCTGCAACTCCCACCTAAGCTGCAACGCGTTCCTGCCAAAGGACCCTATGCAAGACGCCCCTGTGGCTGGGCACCTGTAATATATACATATATATATACAAGAGAGAAAGAGAAATGGAAACGGGTCAGAGCCCGATAGTGTATATGATTTAAAAATTCGTTTAGCAAGTATTTAAATTTGATTACAGGCTAATGCAACAACATATTAGTACGACACTCTCTTGAGATATTCTCACCTCTCTTCTAATGTGCACACCTATCGCACTAACCTTCCCAATGGTATATCTCGTCATATATCACACTATCTTTCCCCAATGATTTAACTTTCTTAGGTTATTCGCAGGATTTAAAATTGAACGATACAATTGTTGGAAAAGAATATTTCAATTAGTATCCAAAATTCTCGTTTTTAACTTTATTAATTTATAAAGTTTTCCAGTGTCATATTATACTTCCTCAAAACAAGTATTACAATATGAGTCATCAACCATGTCCTACTTATCAAATCACAGTAGGCAGTTCCAGATTTCAGAATTTGATATATATATTAACTACTCGTAAAATATATATATCATAACAGCACCCCAAATAAACTATGGTGTGGGCACACTCGACTATCCAAACCCCGTATCAGTCGTATTAAGGGGAATACAGATTCAGAATCACTCTAGAATTGTATTAACACATACACAACCATATTGAGGCGAAGCATAGATTCTAAGTCTCAAAGAGGATGGCACATACCTGCGTCTCTTAGGAGCGTCTGAACTATCAAATCGATAGCCTGTACCAAGGATATGTATCTTCTAGGGTACGAATCAATATCCCCCATAAGGCACACAAGATAAGATCGTCCCAGCGCGGTAACCTCGGGGATAGCAAGTAGCGTGGGTATGATTTTCACACATAGATAGTATATGCATACACAATCATATAACTATACTAATATTACCATATCAATATTAGGTATATCTCAAATCCCATAGGTACGACATTTATCCTTATTTTCACATTATTAGTATCGCGTATAAGGGTTCGTCTCTAACCTTAATTCGAAGGATTCTTCCAACTTATTACGTAACTCTCATGGACTCTATCCTCCCAAGTATAAAATTCAGTAGGTGTCCTTTTTATGTTCCAACGTAACTCTCTTATGCATCTCTCCCTTTAATACATAAATTCATCGACCCTTAAGTAATTATCCCAAAAATACAATTCTCGTCTCGTATTAAAAGTCCCAAAATTATTCATATGTCCTACTGGTCTTCCCTATCTCCCAAAACACTTTATTAAGGATGTCCAAGAATTATTTCACATTAAATTGAATTTCAACTAATTAAGAAGGGAAAACATGAGTTTGCCAGGAGGGGTCGATCGATCGAGGTCTGGGGCTCGATCGATCGAACCTTCGATCGATCGAAGCTCTGGGCTCGATCGATCGATCAAGCAGGTCTGCGAAATCTGCAGATTTTGCAGTTACGGGTTTCATCTTCTAACCTTCACCAAATCCATATTTTTCATACCCAATCGACCCAAAATTTATACTACTGACATTATATCATCATATTATGAAATTTCAACGTAAAGCATGTAGATTTCTATTATTAAACATGGATCAACAAGCCCCAAATTCATATAAAACCTCAAGAACCCTAGAATTTCATTATTATGGTTCTAATCCATCTTTTACAGAATTTTCTTCATCTACAACCTCATAAATTCGTGGTTTAATCCTCTACATGTTAAGGGGTTTCCAGAATAACAATTAATCCATCCCTACATGCAATTTCCTATCTCATATTTTAGGTTTCTTCCATAAAAACTCATTCTAATTACTCCTAAACTAATATGAAAGATGCATCAATGAAATAAGCAAGATAAACACTTGCCTGGGATTTTCAGAAGTCTGGTTTGGTGCCAAAATTGGTGTGGTTGCGTTCCCCGTCTCGCGATCTACGCGTTGGCGGTGGCGGCGGTGCAAACGGTTGAGTTTTGAGCCTTGGAATGCCTTGAGAGCTCTCTCCTCTCTTCTTTAATGGCCGTTCTAGTGTTTTGAGCTTTCTAACCCTAGATGATAACCCAGATATCTTATATAACCCTTTTAATTTTCGTGGGTTTAATTACCCAAAATGTGAAATGTCCAAAATGCCCTCCCGGGGTACTAATTAGGCCTAAAAACGCCCCGTGACCCAAACTAAACCCCCGGGCACACTTTTCTGACTATCTCGACCCTTCCGGACGCGTTGGCGCACTCAAAATGACCATATGAACAACTTATAAAATATTCACTTTTATTTATCAATATTTAGTCCCGACACGACACGGGCGCGTCCCAACTCAAATTTCTAAATTTATTTATCAACATTTTATTCACTCGTGACATTTAATATGACCACTATTATATATTACTTCGCTCATTAGTAATATTCAACAAATTTTCTCATAATTACTAACTCTCATCACGTTAGTAATTATAACATAATTAATTTTCGGATTTTTATTAAATAATTAATTCACATTAAATTTAATAAATCCCCAAATTAATATAGCATAAAAATACGGGGTATTACATACTTCCCCCCTAATAACGGAATTTCGTCCCGAAATTCAGAAAATAAGGCATACCTGGTAAGAATAAATCTGGATATCTCTCACGCATATCGGCCTCGCGCTCCCAAGTGGATTACTCTACGTTATGATGCTCCCATTGGACCCGTACAAGTGGAACTATCTTCGACCTCAATCTCCTCTCACTATAGTCTAGGATAGCCACCGGTCTCTCCTCGTAAGAGCTGTCAGGCTGCAAGTCTATCTCATCTATCGCGATGTGAGTATGGGCCATGTCATCCCGAAGATACCGTCTCAACGACGAGATGTGGAATACATCGTGAATGCGATGTAAATGCTATGGTAGTCCCATTCTGTATGCTACGGGCCCAATCCTCTCGATGATGGGAAATGGTCCCACGTACCTCAGGGTCAATTTCCCTTTCTTCCTGAACCTCATCACTCCTTTCATAGGAGATACACGCAGTAACACTAGGTCTCCCGCATTAAACTCCCGAAAGAACCGTTTCTCATCGGCGTAGCTCTTCTGCCTGTCCTGGGCTACTCAAATGCGACTCTTGATCATCTCAATCCTCGCGGAGGTTTCGTGAATTACCTCTGGTCCTAGCAACTTGTTATCCCCCACCTCGAGCCAACAAGTTGGAGAACGACAAGGCCGTCCATACAAAGCCTCAAATGGAGCCATACCAATCGTAAACTGATAAGAGTTATTATAAGCAAACTCTACCAGTGTAAGATGTGGCTCCCAACCTCCTCCAAAATCAAGAACACACATGCATAGCATATCCTCTAATATCTGATTAGTATGCTCTGTCTGTCCATATGTCTGTGGTTGATAAGCTTAACTCAACCTCAACTCAGAACCTATAGCCTCCTGAAAGCTTTCCCAGAAACGTGACACGAAAATCTTGTCTCTATCTGACACAATATTCAGGGGCACCCCATGTAATATGAAAATCTCAGAAATGAACAACTGAGCATACTGACCCGTGGTATAATCTGTCCGCACCGGTAGAAAATGAGCCACCTTGGTCAAACGGTATACAATCACCCAGATAGAGTCGTGGCCCCACTGTGATGTAGGCAACCCTGTAATAAAATCCATGGAAATACTCTCCCACTTCCACGCGGGTACTTCCAATGGCTAAAGCAATCCTGACGGTTTCTGATGGTCCACCTTCACCAGCTGGCAGGTAGAACACTTGGACACGAACTCAGCAATGTCCTTCTTCATCCCATTCCACCAGTATTGCCTCCTCATATTCTGGTTCATCTTATCTCCTCCAGGATGTACCGCAAATCGGGACCCGTGAGATTGGGTCATCACTGCATGACGCAATTCTGCCCCTTCTGGAACCACTAACCTCCCATTAAACCTCAAACCCCCATCAGAACTAACAGAATAGGACTCAGCACCCTCGACTAAAAGTCGTACAATCTGCTCCTGGCAAAGCGGGTCTGTGGTTTGGGCCTGTATTACCCTCATAACAATATCGGGTGTGACTGTCATAACAGATATGAAGGAACGGGCTACTGCGTCCAGGTGACCCAACTCCTTCCACTTCGCTTTTTAAATGTTCGCTACCTCATTTACCGGTCTACGGCTCAACGCATCAGCAACTACGTTGGCTTTCCCCGGATGATACTGTATGTCGAACTGATAGTCCTTCACAAACTCTAACCATCTGTGCTGACGCATATTCAGCTCTCGCTGAGTGAACAGGTACTACAGTGACTTGTGGTCTGTGAACAAACGGAACTTCTCCCCCAATAAATAATGTCTCCATATCCGCAGTGCAAAGATGACCGCTGCTAACTCCAGGTCGTGGGTGGGGTAATTCTTCTCATGCGGCTTAAGCTTGCGGGAGGAAAAAGCTATAGCCTTCTCTTCATGCTGAAGTACTCCCCCAAGTCCCCGTAAAGAGGCATCAGTGTAAACCAGGTACTCCACACCCGACTTCGGTAAAGCAAGGACTGGTGCTGAAGTAAGCTTGTCTTTCAGCTCGTCGAAATCCAATTGACAAGCATCATCCCAAACATATGGTACCCCTTTGCGAGTCAGGTTCATCAATGGACCCGCTATTTTGGAGAATCCCCAAATGAATCTCCTGTAGTATCCGGCTAACCCCAAGAAACTACGCACTTCCGTCGGTGTTGTGGGTTGTCCCCACGCCCTCACCGCTGACTCTTTACTCGGGTCAACTGCTATCCCCTGTTTAGAAACAAAATGCCCCAAGAACTGTACCTCTCGCAACCAGAATCCACACTTCTCGTACTTAGCATGCAACTGATGCTCTCGTAAAGTCTGAAGAACCGGCCTCAAGTGCTCGGCATGCTCCTCCTCGGAGTGTGAATATATCAAAATGTCATCTATGAAGACGATGACAAACTGTTCCAAGAACTCTCTGAATACTCGGTTCATTAAGTCCATGAACACGGCTGGAGCATTTGTGAGGCCGAATGGCATCACTCTGAACTCATAAGACCCATATCTCGTTAAGAAGGCAGTCTTTGAAACATTCTGCTCCCTAATACGTAGCTGATGGTATCCCGACCTCAGATCTATCTTCGAAAAGAAAGTTGCTCCCCTCAGCTGGTCGAACAGATCATTGATTCGAGGCAACGGATACTTATTTCGTATAGTGACCTTGTTCAACTCCCGGTAGTCCACACATAACCTCAGTGAACCATCTCTCTTCTTCACAAACAAGACTGGAGCACCCCAAGGTGAGGTACTCCTGCGAATGAAGCCCTGACCTAACAGCTGCTCTATAGGATCTCATAACTCTCGCATCTCCGTCGGAGCCATACGGTATGGAGCGCGTGCTATTGGTCTAGTATCCAGTAATAAGTCTATGACAAAGTCTATCTCTCGACTGGGGGGTAGGCCTAGTATCTCCTGAAACACATCGGAATACTCACGAACAACTGGAATCGAGTCTAACGGAATCACAACCTCCTTAGAGGCATCCTCCTCTATATAATACAAATGAGCGGTCGAACCTCCCTCTGGGCGAGGCATCGCCACTACAAACATCTCTTGCCCCGGAATGGCAAAAACAATGCTCCCACCGAAGCAATCAATCATGGCTCTATAAGCTGCGAGCCAATCCATACTGATAATCACATCGTGCTCATGCATATCTAAGACTAACATGTCTGCAGGTAATACCAAACTACCAATCTCTACCCCCGCTCCCCGGCATATAAAGAAGATAAGCGATCCACTCTCCAGTGGTGAGTCTACACACGTCACTGTGCTCTCTGCTATGGCTAACAACCCTAAGGCCTTCGCAAAATGCGTAGTTATTAAAATAGTGCTTTTTCCCCCCAGTATTAAATAAAATTCGACTTATAGTACCATGGATAGGAAAACATACCGTTATAGACATGTCCATACTGTAACTGCCATTGCTGCACTGGAGCTGCTGGATTGGCTGGTAGGGCTGGCACCTGGACTGGTGCTGGGAGGGCGGCGAGAAAAAGTGGCCTCTGTGGCTCATTGCGGGCACACTGCTGCTGTCGGGCCCTATCACTCTCTGGGCAGTCATGGCGCTTATGGCCATGCTTTCCACACACAAAACATCGGCCTCCGAAGTTACTCCCCTTCTGACCGTGCTTCTATCGGTGTCGGCCTTGCCGGCCTTGCTGACTTGGGATTTTATTCCTCTCTAGGCAATTCTGACAACTATGGTCTTTCCTGCCACATCGGAAACTCTTCTCTCGAAACTGCTTCACTTCACCACGTTGTTGACTAGTCTCGCTTTTTCCCTGGTCTTGCTGGCCTTGAGGGGAAATTTGCGAAAAAACCCTGTCAGGGTGAGGACAATCTCTCCACTTGTGACCCGTCTGTACACATTTATAGCAGAGTTCCGAAATTCTTCGCTGGTCGGATTGTAGTTTATCCCCAGTCTGATTCGGACAAAATTGACGTTTGTGACCGTCCATTCCACAATCGAAACACCTCTTTGTGATTTCATTCTGAATCTGACTTCGTTGGCCCTGACACTTTTGGCCCTTTACATAAATTTTGTTACTTTCGGAACTGACTCGGTCTTGAGTGGTTTGTTGTCGAAATTTCGGTGCCTTCGCACAATTGTCAACTTTAGTCACATGCCTTTGGTTAACCTCTCTAGGTCTTTTGCCTCCTTTAAGCTGTGTGCTGCGTTCTTGGTACTGTAAAACTGCAGTGGTAACTGCTTGTGCCACGATACCTGCTAACTCGGCGGTTGATATTCTCTCTGGGGATACCTGTGGTGTGAGTCGATCTTGCTCGTTGCCTCCCCTAACCGTTTTAGCTAGTTCTTCTCGATGATCCATCTGAAAATTTAAGTAAATTTGGATGAGTTCATCATTCAAATAAAAAAATCGCAGAAGCACGAATTCCCAATGTATAGAGATGAACACAACATTCCTAGTATTTAGGGCTCTATATTAAAGAAAACAACGCTGAAAGCATAATAAGCCGCACAGATCCTAAAGGACACTAGAACCTGATGCTCTGATACCACCTGTGACACCCCGCCTAATTAAATACCGGGCGATCACTCCTTTATTAAATTAAAATCAAGGTGAACAGTTGGTTCATTCTTAGCATCACTATCGTGAAAATAAATTTTCCAATTTAACCCCCTAATTAATTAAGCTAAGTGTCAAAACCATATTTAAACATTACTTTCCAAATTTTATTTATAAAAACCAATATTTAAAACTTTACATAAACTGGAATAAAAAAAATCACACAACAAGTATATCGAAACCAACAATCCAATAAATAAACATTCCACAACTAGCTACCAACAATAAAACTTAAATTAAACCACCCAGATAATAATAAATCCCAAAGTGACAATACTAGAAATAGATGGAGTACAATATCCAAATAACAACTGAAAAATGGAAAGGGCGACACATGCCCCAATAATGAACATGCTAGGAGTAGAATCAAATGGATGAAGTCGTCTAAACAACATGCCTGCAACTCCCACCTAAGATGCAACGCGTTCCTGCCAAAGGACCCTATGCAAGACGCCCCTGTGGCTGGGCACCTGTAATATATACATATATATATACAAGAGAGAAAGAGAAATGGAAACGGGTCAGAGCCCGATAGTGTATATGATTTAAAAATTCGTTTAGCAAGTATTTAAATTTGATTACAGGCTAATGCAACAACATATTAGTGCGACACTCTCTTGAGAAATTCTCACCTCTCTTCTAATGTGCACACCTATCGCACTAACCTTCCCAATGGTATATCTCGTCATATATCACACTATCTTTCCCCGATGATTTAACTTATCTTAGGTTATTCGCAGGATTTAAAATTGAACGATACAATTGTTGGAAAAGAATATTTCAATTAGTATCCAAAATTCTCGTTTTTAACTTTATTAATTTATAAATTTTTCCAGTGTCATATTATACTTCCTCAAAACAAGTATTACAATATGAGTCATCAACCATGTCCTACTTATCAAATCACAGTAGGCAGTTCCAGATTTCAGAATTTCATATATATATTAACTACTCGTAAAATTTATATATCATAACAGCACCCCAAATAAAAACTATGGTGCGGGCATACTCTACTATCCAAACCCCGTATCACTCGTATTAAGGGGAATACAAATTCAGAATCACTATAGAATTGTATTAACACATACACAACCATATTGAGGCGAAGCATAGATTCCAAGTCTCTAAGAGGATGGCACATACCTGCGCCTCTTAGGAGCGTCTGAACTATCAAATCGATAGCCTGTACCAAGGATATGTATCTTCTAGGGTACGAATCAATATCCCCCATAAGGCACATAAGATAAGATCGTCCCAGCGCGGTAACCTCGGGGATAGCAAGTAGCGTGGGTATGATTTTCACACATAGATAGTATATGCATACACAATCATATAACTATACTAATATTACCATATCAATATTAGGTATATCTCAAATCCCATAGTTACGACATTTATCCTTATTTTCACATTATTAGTATCGCGTATAAGGGTTCGTCTCTAACCTTAATTCGAAGGATTCTTCCAACTTATTACGTAACTCTCATGGACTCTATCCTCCCAAGTATAAAATTCAGTAGGTGTCCTTTTTATGTTCCAACGTAACTCTCTTATGCATCTCTCCCTTTAATACATAAATTCATCGACCCTTAAGTAATTATCCCAAAAATACAATTCTCGTCTCGTATTAAAAGTCCCAAAATTATTCATATGTCCTACTGGTCTTCCCTATCTCCCAAAACACTTTATTAAGGATGTCCAAGAATTATTTCACATTAAATTGAATTTCAACTAATTAAGAAGGGAAAACATGAGTTTGCCAGGAGGGGTCGATCGATCGAGGTCTGGGGCTCGATCGATCGAACCTTTGATCGATCGAAGCTCTGGGCTCGATCGATCGATCAAGCAGGTCTGCGAAATCTGCAGATTTTGCAGTTACGAGTTTCATCTTCTAACCTTCACCAAATCCATATTTTTCATACCCAATCGACCCAAAATTTATACTACTGACATTATATCATCATATTATGAAATTTCAACGTAAAGCATGTAGATTTCTATTATTAAACATGGATCAACAAGCCCCAAATTCATATAAAACCTCAACAACCCTAGAATTTCATTACTATGGTTCTAATCCATCTTTTCCAGAATTTTCTTCATCTACAACCTCATAAATTCGTGGTTTAATCCTCTACATGTTAAGGGGTTTCCAAAATAACAATTAATCCATCTCTACATGCAATTTCCTATCTCATATTTTAGGTTTCTTCCATAAAAACTCATTCTAATTACTCCTAAACTAATATGAAAGATGCATCAACGAAATAAGAAAGATAAACACTTGCCTGGGATTTTCAGAAGTCTGGTTTGGTGCCGAAATTGGTGTAGTTGCGTTCCCCGTCTCGCGATCTACGCGTTGGCGGTGGCGGCGGTGCAAACGGTTGAGTTTTGAGCCTTGGAATGCCTTGAGAGCTCTCTCCTCTCTTCTCTAATGGCCGTTCTAGTGTTTTGAGCTTTCTAACCCTAGATGATAACCCAGATATCTTATATAACCCTTTTAATTTTCGTGGGTTTAATTACCCAAAATGTGAAATGTCCAAAATGCCCTCCCGGGGTACTAATTAGGCCTAAAAACGCCCCGAGACCCAAACTAAACCCCCGAGCACACTTTTCTGACTATCTCGACCCTTCCGGACGCGTTGGCGCACTCAAAATGAACATACGAACAAGTTATAAAATATTCACTTTTATTTATCAATATTTAGTCCCGACGCGACACGGGCGCGTCCCGACTCAAATTTCTAAAATTGTCATTTTATTCACTTGTGACATTTAATATGACCACTATTATATATTACTTTGATCATTAGTAATATTCAACAAATTTTTCCATAATTACTAACTCTCATCACGTTAATAATTATAACATAATTAATTTCTGGATTTTTATTAAATAATTAATTCACATTAAATTTAATAAATCCCCAAATTAATATAGCATAAAAATACGGGGTATTACAACTTCTAATGAGCTTTAGATGATATTTACTTTGTTAGAGAGGAAATACTCATTTAAAGGTCATTTGAATCTCTTTCCAACGAACACCATAAAGTCATTCAAACTACTTAATACCAATATTAATTTTTCTTTTGAAACCATTTAAAAAATTCTCTTAAATAAATTTTCATAAAAAACACTTAAAACGGCACGTAATACTAAAACCTAAGGACCAAAATATATATACATTCAAACCTTATGATATCCTTGAATGTTGAATACGAAACGACACACGAAATGTGACACTATGATGTAAATGCTCTAACTTGGCTTCTACGCTCTTTAATCAAACAAGACATAGGTTTGAAGGGTAAACAAACTAAAGTCCTAACCGATGACTCAACGGTTTTGTCCAAGCCCGAAATAAGCCAAAACATACAAATTGACTCGATCCGAAAATTTTTCCTCACAAATCCCTCTTCTGAATATTTTGGGATAAAATAAAAAATAAAAACCTATGGGCTGTCAAGCTCTTTAAAAGACTCAATCCCCAACACCAAAAGAAAAAATTACACAAGTTAAGTAGTTTTTCTCTTGTGTAAACTCCACTGCATCATTGCAAACCACTTAAACACACCTTCAAATTCAAAGAGAATATATAAAAATATAAATTATAAGTCCCTCCTTTGTTTAACAATCTCCACCTAAGTTAGGACGTCTCCCCCTAAGGTAAAAATCTCTCCCTGACCTTTTTGTTCATGAATATACAAAGATAAAGATTCATAATGAAACCATTTCTCCCCAATATAACAATTTCTCCAACTAAATAAAACATGGGTAAGCATAAAGGAAAAATAAGTAGTGGTATAAAGTGTAACAAACAACGATAAACACAACTTGGCAATACAAGCACGATTAATCCAAACAATGAACAATTAATACCAATATAGATGCAAAATTGAAGCATAAGGTAAAAATATAATCATCAAACATACTAATTTGAAATTACTTGAAACATAAGACGAAACTTATGACATACATGGACTAGTGGTAAACACAAAGACTAAAAAATGATACCATGTACATAAAAATAAAAAATATACCAATGACACACACACACACACACACATACACACACACACACACACACACACACACACACACACATATATATATATATAGTCAGGCTCTCCAACATACCTCACTTAACATACTTATGAACATACCCATTTAAAAAAAATAGTAAAACAACGTATTTTTCAATCAAATTTGGTATACATGATCTATATGGTTGACAGATCCTCAACAAAAAAAAAATCATCCACAAATTCAACCTGAAAGTGGGTTAAATGAAAAGTGGGTATATATGCGCATTTTCGACCGTTCAAATTTTTTCCATCATCTCAGCCACTACTAGGTTGATTTTTTTTTTTATTTTTTATAGATGATCTCCTTATTAGTAGATCATGTATACCAAATTTTGTTGAAAAACACATTTTTTACTATATTTTTAAAATGGTTATGTTCATAGGTATGTTAAGTGAGGTATGTTAAAGAGCCTAACTATATAAAGGTATAAGCACCATAAAAAACACTACACACAATAAGCTTTTCACACTCGTATGGTATAACTATGTTTAGACAAATATGTTGTAAACGGAGAAAGGGTGTGAACTAGATACGAAAAAATGATGATACAATCACTCAAAAATGTCTAATGAATTCTACTTAACCTCATTGTCTTTATCAAATAAAGATTTAGCCTTATAGTGACAGATAAACTGAACTCATAATGGACAAATAAGAATAATTCACACTAGCCTAAAAAATATTGATGATTCTCAAATCAATAGTTTCAAACATGATTTTCCTAGGAATCATTGTGCAAATCCATTGATCTTCAACTAATAACACCCTCAAAACTTACAAATTTTATTTTTCTCTTTAATTTTCTTAATATCAATTTTGAAAAATCAATGAAAATCTATTAGCCTTGGCAATTTTATCATTTCTTTTGACTCTCTTTTATTTTAGGCTCTTACAAATGGTGGCCTTTTATGCAAGGAAGATTTCTCCATTCCCTGCCCTTTCTCGTGCACACTCATATTTTCAATAAAGAAATAGACTCACGAACATTGGTTCTTACATGCAAAACTCTTCTACAGTGAAAAAGATATGTCTAATGACAAGATTGATGGGATAATATTTCACTTATCTAATGTAACATATGGATAGAAAATCCAAAAGAGCTCGTGCATGTGTGTGCTGAGGCATATGCAAAGTGAATTCATTAAGTAAATTAAGGTCGAACTTCTGCATGCAAGGATAATTAAGAACAATCCAAGTATTAATAATCATAATCAAATGTACTGGCAACATGGAAATATGGAATAAAATAGAATTAAACACACTGACATGCCAAGCAAAATGTGTAAAACCAAACTATACATAAATAAAAAAGTCTTTTAGAGTTTTTAAAACCTTTTTTCAAACATGACAACTTTTGAAAACAAAACTCAAAAGACAAAAAGATATATTTTTGTACTTTCTATAATAAGACTCAAAAAGGAAAATCAAAATACAAAAGACTCAAACATAATACAACTAGAAATAACATAAAACATTAATCACAAAAGCTAGTGTATGAAAACATGCGACCACAATCAACCATTGGATTTAACATGAGACTATAATATCCTGTATTTTATGCGTATAAATTACTTATGAAAATTTGTGGAAATAAATCATGTGTGCTTGATTGTGACATGAGATGTCATTATTTACAATTTTATGCGTTATTTAATTCAAATTTAATACGTGAAAATTCATAAATTAAATAATTTGATATTTAGACTCATACCGGTAGATTATTAAATAATTGGATTGCTAGTTAATTTATTTTGTTATATTTTGTATTGGACTTTTAGTACGCATAAAATGTTCATTATTATCTTAAAATATTTAGTTTTAAGCATATTAGATGGGTATAGGGCTTGGTTAACGTTTTAAGTCATTTGGAGGTGATTTTGGGCAATTTAAGTGAGACCCATTTAGGGCCTAATCCTTGTAATTGGATTAAGTTTTAATGAGTCATTTGGGGTTCTTATAAGTCACATAAGATAATTGAGGAATTTCCTTGTGATAACATAGAAGGAACTTATAGAGAAGAGAATGAATTGGAGAATATTAACATGGTTTTCTCTACTAATTAGTTGAGGCAAGTTTATATAAAATATGATTATGATTTAATCTAAGTTAAGATTATATCTATGCATTGAAATATATAATTAATTGTTTTGTTAATCTACTATTTGATTTCCTCATAAACTTGGATTGAAATTGTTAGAAAATGATTAGAATATTTTCTATTATAAACTGATTAAAATTCAGATTATGTGTATTAATTTTTGAAATAATAAGCTAATTGAAGAAATTGGTATTTCTAGGGTTCTTAAAAAAGAAATCAGGTTTTCTTTCGGATCTTGATAAAGACTTGGGAATTTGATTTAGAAATAGGTTCCAATTATTTATATGGGGTGTTTTTATTATTGTTATGATGGTTGGGGGCTTGGATGAAGATTTTGAGGTCATTAATGGAGGTTTAGAGAGAGAAAGTAGAGCTTGAAGATCGGTAATCCCATAACAAGGATGTGTCACATTTCTAGGACGATCGATTGATTGAGCCCAATCCATCGATCGATCGATGGTTCCGAGTTTAAATGACTTTTGTTTATTTAGTGAATTGTTGGGTTTGGGGGCTTAGGTCTAGGATGATTTAACCTATAGACTTCTTATACTATTTGAATGGGAAAGAATTATAATGATTTTATATGTCGAAAATTGTTGTTTGGGTTATTTCCATATTTGGGAAATTTATTGGTTTAAAGAGGGTTATTTTATAGATAGAGCATTAGCTTGCAAACCAAAGAGTAGAATGGGTAGTTATTGGAAATTGAAACATTTTAAAGGTTAGGGGTTTGTTAGGTGGGATTTATTTAACTCATTGTGATGAACTAGTGGGTATATATCCTTTTGTTAAGATTAAAATTTGGTTAAAATCCCTAATGAGGGGAAGTAATTATATTCGATGGCTTTATTTAAATTAAGTGTGGAAGTAATAACTAGTGGGGTGTATTTTCTTTAATGGTTATTTTTCAGTTTATAAATTTTTTGCCAAATCAAAATATTTTTATGTTCTCGGCCTTCCTCCCACTCATAAGGTTTCAATTGTGATTGAAGTTAATATAATGTTAATAACTACATACTTTTGAATGAATCCATTCAATATAATAATAGCATGCTAAAATCCTTTTT
The DNA here is from genome assembly GCA_949130495.1 of Sambucus nigra. Taxonomy (NCBI): domain Eukaryota; kingdom Viridiplantae; phylum Streptophyta; class Magnoliopsida; order Dipsacales; family Adoxaceae; genus Sambucus; species Sambucus nigra. Next base: position 283,074,781 of record OX422207.1, on the reverse strand, counting down.
TTTTTGTTGAGATTGTGTTATTGATTGATTGGACATACTTTTGAGGAAATATGATATTTGTGGATTTCATCCTTAAAACCCCCAACGAGACAATACTCGTTCACAGGGTAACCTAGGGGTTTAACGGCTTGTTGCATTCGTTAAATTCAATCGTTCGCTCTCGAAAGTGGCATTTCAATATTATATGTTTATCTATTTTTGTTACCTATCTCTGTTGTACTGTTTTTGATTTGTTCATTACTAGGGACTATCAATGTCTAAGTTAGGGGGTGTGATACATCGTGAATATCGTATATTTGAGCCCCTTATTCTTATGCATTCTAATACTATTGTGTCTATTATATCCTACTTTTATGCTCATATATTGGTTAACACTGATTTTTGATATATATATATATATATATATATATATATATATATATATATATATATAGAGAGAGAGAGAGAGAGAGAGAGAGAGAGAGAGAGAGGCAGGGTCCTGTGCACACTAAGTTTGCACAGTGCTGACGCACACCAATTTTTTTAAACCATTAAAAAAAATATTTTTGAGTTTATTTTTTTATGTGATATTTAAACATTTCAACGGACCCATGTAAAAAAAATTAGCTCAAAAAAAACTTTTTTTACTATTTTTAAAAAATTGATCAAACTTTCGCATCTTTTAAAATACTTAAAAGTAGCAAAAGTTTGACCGATTTTTAAAAATAGTAACAAAAGTTTTTTTGAGCTGATTTTTTTACACGGATCCGTTGAAACGTTTAAATATCACACGCAAAAAATCAACTCAAATTTTTTTTTACTATTTTAAATAAAGGATGTGCAAACTTAGTGTGCACATGAGCCTGACTCTCTCTCTCTCTCTCTATATATATATATATATATATATATATATATATATATATATATACTTTTCATGGTTTATGTGAGCTTTTGTAGGTGTTAGAATTCTTAATGGCGCAATGGGTTGCAATTCTAGGAAGGTCGTCATTCAACGCAACTGCAAGGGAAATTAATATTTTCATACTTCATGTCCCAACCAGTGGATTTCTATATAAATATATTTCTCTAAGTTATCTTCTCGTGTCCACAAAGCGAGCCTCATTTCGAGTCCAGACGATTAAGTTAGAGTCTATTCTGTAATGCAATTTTTTTCCATTTGAAGAAGAAAAATTGGCTCAAAAAATAGAGTAGTGATCGATCGGTCATAATGTGCCGATCGACCAACACTTCTGATTTTTCCTTGGCTTGAGACCAGTGGGCATACTTCAGCTTCACTGATAAATTGATTAAAATAACCAATCGATCGGTCATCTCAAATATTGGGCAAATCGGCTTGTTTTTTTTCTTTCCCTTTTCTTTTAATCCCTTACTATAAAGAGTAAATGGATATTTTTGGTTCAATATCTTGTTATTTTAGATATTTTAGGGTTTGGTTGGGTTTGGGAGCTCCACCCTCTCTCCTAGATTTTATCCCATTTTGTGTATGTAATTATTACTATACATTGTCTTCCCCATTAATATAAGTTTTATTTCTTATTTTCAAGTTTTGGTAATTAGTTTTATTTCTTTGATAATTAGTTTTACTTGCTTAGTTATTACTTTCCTTTAATTCCATGTCATTTAATACGGTTTGTAGCTAAATTATTTTAAGTTGAAATGATTGAACTCAGTGTGAATTAATTTAGTTGCTTTTCTTTAGTGATGGATTAGACTAGTTTAAATGAGTTAGTTTGTTTTTGATTTTATGCCTAGGATATTTAATGGTGTATATCATGTGTGTGGATATTTATAACCTTATGTATGTAATCTGGAAAATATTTGTTGACGCCATCAATTAAAGTTTTATGAGAATTTAGGGGGTGACAAATCTATATTTTATTAATTGTGAAAATGAGATTTAATCTAGATAAATTTTTCTTCCCACGTAACAATTTATACTAATTACCCCGAGGTGAGGGATATTGTTCTCAATCTATAGTTTTTACTTGTATTGTTTATCTTACTTTCAATACATGCCAAGATTAATCTTTTTGTTACAACTATCACCTTTTACACTTTATTGAGAAGTAATAAAACAATTAAAGTCTAGCAACATTCACTATGGATTCGATACTCGAACTAGCCGATATACTCCCGTAAAGAGTGTAGTAATAGTTTAGGTTTTTGCATTTATGGTGGGATCCAAAAACAATGATCAAACACAACTTACATAGACACTTCAGTTCAAATCCTGCACAATCAAAAGGATCTGTTGTCGGGAATTTGTAACCCACCTCCCATTCCAATTGAAAAATCATTGGGAGGAAATTTTGTTTCTTTATCCCATGTGTACTTGTCACCTGTTAAATCCAAACCTCCATTATTTGCCAAAAACTTATAATTGGTGGTGGTTCTTTTCTTAGGCCTTATATATGCTTTTTGTTAATCAAAAGAAATTCTTATTTTCCAGAAGGTATGCACTCAAATGAGGGTATGCCGATTATCCATCAATGTCAAATCGTATTTTGGGTGGACTCTCAAAAATTTCAACTTCTAGTGTATAGTTAATTAGAAGTTCAAATTATAGGTGGAACATATTAGGTTGATTTTTCTTTTTACTTATTATCTAGTGTAATTAGTTAAGTATTTGTTATTTTTTTGGTTATGCTTGGTGCTAGCATGTTTTGTTGAAACTTTGGACCTGTACTTTCCGTAGATCATTCCATTTTAGGTAATATCACTATTTTTCTCTCTTTAACATAGTTCTCAATTCACATTGATGACAATGCAAGGTCTAAGTTAGGGGGTGTGGGATAATCTTCCCATTCATTAGTAGATTCTTTGATTTGATTATATATTCTTACAAGTACGATTTTTTGTAAAAATTAAAAAATGTCAAAAAGATTTTCTTTCTTTTTTCTCCTTTGTTGGGCATTTTGCCTTTATTTTTGATGATAAATTTTAATAATTGCTCGATCCAGTAGATAATTCAATGATACACGTTCTCTATTTTAGAAGTTATTAGACTTTAGTCCTCGAATCATTGATATTAAGAAAAACTTCATGAATTAAACTTTAAATCCATGAGCCCGTATGCTTTTCTTGTTTAAATATTAGGTGTAAGGCCTTTATAACTCAATAATATTTTGTTACATTGTATATTACCAAGTGAGCATTGTGCTTTTCTTTGTTTGTGAGTGTTAAACATTACTCTTTCCTCTCTGAAAGAATTAAATTCGTTGCTAATCTCACTATTCTTTCATTGATAGTTCATTAATTGAGTATATAGATGAAATATGTTACTTGATCATGATTTCAATGTTATTTTGACTCAATAATCGTGTAAAATTTAGGAAAGGATCATAGGCCCTTTTTGTTATTATACACATATTTACCTTGACCTTACCTTCTATGTTTCCCCTCGTTATAGCATTTCATTTCAAAACCCCAAACCCTATAACTAACTCCAAATTGAAGTTTCAAACCATATATATCACCTTTCATACCTTTGTTTGGAATGATACTTAGGATTGCATAATGTTCTTATTATGTAGTTGCAATTAAGCATGTGAGAGTGTGAAGGAAAAGAAAAGAGAAAAGAGAAAATAAAAGAAGAAAACAAAAGAAAAAGATGAGAAAAAAGAAGAAAAGAAAACAAAGAGAAAGCATATATATATATATTATACATAGTATTGAATAATCTTTGTCACTTTCCGTTGTCATATCCAATGCTTATTATGGAAATCAATTCCAACTTTGAAATTTCCCACAATTTTTTGTTATTCCAAGTGTTTTATCCCCAAACACCTTTGAATTTGTACTCTGGGAGCCCATTTTTTACAAGTCCAAGAGAGTAGCAGACCAAGATAATTTAAGTATTTGGCCCGACCCAAATCATGACTTAATTTCTACACAGGTAGTTTAGTTAAAGGATGACGCTCGCAGATATGATCAAATTAGGTACCAAGAATCTCAAACGAGATATTCAAGTACCTCATGGCCAATCCCCACCCTATCATGGAGTTCTTTAAGCAACTTGATCTCTGTAACAACTTACGGAAATTGTACACCTTGACCCGAGGCAAAGTGATGGAAAAATTGATACTTTGAGAGATAGTTAATAAGAACGAGTAACCTCTCCGTGGTGCCAAACCACATACATCATTTTTTTGTGTATTCTTCCATTTGTGATTGCTTTCGTAGAATCTTTAATTATGAATTTTTCCGGACTCGTAATTGGAACCATTTATAGGAAACTACTTGTATTCCTAGGAAAGCATTCATCACCAGAAAGCCTGTAATGTCTCACCACAACAAAAAAATTCCACAAGCCGTTGATGTTGAGGAAGACCCAACTCCTCCTAGGGTTAGGTCTGAAATTCGCCAACATACAAACCCAAGGTTTTGCTAAGAAAGACAACTTTTTGAAGAAAGCCACGAGCCACCAAGGTCCACCCAGATTTCTAGGCTAGTCGATGATTATTGATCCAGACTTCGAGAATAAGAAGTGGAAACGCGTCGCTAAGAAGAAGAGAATGCTCGCCTTAAGAGGCGACTTGAAAAAATGGAGAGAGATCTCCCCAGAAACACAAGGCGGCGCCAAGACAGGACTCTTAGTCCTCAGGCGGAGATTTCGCTAGTCGAGGAAGTAGCACTAGGCATGAATAAGAGAGAACTGAACGTGACAGGTCAGAGCGAGCACGATTAGAGCGTGGCCAGTAGGAGAGGCGCCACAGGAACAATGATCGACTGAGTGAGGATTTAAGAATTTTGGTCCACAGGGAGATGGACCAACACCCGGCGCACTGAGGAGCCAGATCAACCAGAGATCCATCTAAGAGATCTCTCAACTCTCAGATGAATTACCACTTTTTAAGGGATATTGAACGAGAGGAGCCCCCGAAGAAATTTATTGTCCCCGGGTTCAAGGTCGATAATGGGAAAACAGACCCTATAGACCATGTCAGGAAATATCGGCAAGCAATGACCTTATAGAGCCATAATGATGAACTTACGTGCATGATCTTCCCTTATAGCCTACATGATATAACACAAAAGTGATTTTAAAGTCTTCCTCAAAAGTCGATGAGGAATTTTACAGCACTCGCAAAGGCTTTCACGGTACGATTCATAACGAGCAGCTTCCGTCCTAAGCGGATGGATGCACTTCTTCTAACTATGAAGAAGAAGCCACAGGAAAACCTCTGATATTATGCCAAAAGATATTGGGAAGTTTTTAATGAGATCAAGGATTTCTCGTAGCAGGTTATCGTAGCGTCCTTTGAAATTATCTTTTCGACCAACTCTCTACTGTACCAATCCCTCACTAAGAAGAAAATCATCAGCATCGATGATCTTATGGCTCGTATCAAGAAGTACGCTAAGGTCAAAGACCTGGTCCATCCTAGTGGGGGAGACAATAGTCGAGTGAAATCGAACAAGGGGACGAAGAAGAATGACACCCAGAAGAAGGGAAGCAAGAATAGGGGCAAGAATGGCTCTAAAAGTGGAAATAAGAATTACCCCTCCAAGGCGCTCCAAGTTGTTAATACAGTCTTCAAGGAACCCATTCACAAAATTCTTAGGAAGGTTAAGTATGAGCCTTTTATCAAATAGCCCAAGAAGATGGGTGTTGATCTAACTAAAAGGAACAATGCATTGAAATGGCCGTTCCACAAGGAGAGCAATCACCGAACTGATAATTACAAAGCTTTGAAGTCACATTTGGAAGAGCTAGTTCAGGTAGGGCACCTCAGCGAGTATGTTGAAAAAAATAGAGAAGGTCGCAGCCAACGATGACTAAAATCTAGACAATATCCTCGATGATGATACAGGACATGAGTTTGCAGTAATTTACGGGGCATCAGACCCCAAGAATATTCTGAGCAATGCCGTTCGAATGGAACTCAAAAAGTTGGTTGTCGTGATGGAAGATTTTTAGATTGAACCCGACAAAACCCAGGCGAGAAATCTTCAGGGAACAAAAGACGTTGATTACACCAAGCACATCGTGTTCATTGAAGAAGAGTTGGTCAGGATAGGGATCCCACATCATGATGCTTTGGTGATCAAACTCAGAATCTCTACTTGGGATGTTGACAAGATACATGTGGATTAGGGGAGTTCTTCCGAAGTGATGTACCTAGAACTGTTCCATAAACTGAAGTTGAACTTTACCAACCTTAAAGATGCCACATTTCCACTAATCAACTTCGCAGGAAGGATCACTATGCCATTAGGAAAGATAATATTTCCAGTCAAGGCATGAGACATCTCGAAGTTAATCGAGTTTCTAGAATTGGACATCAAGTTCCCATATCACGCAATTTTTGGTAGAGGTTGGCTCCATACCATAAAGGTTGTTCCATCTACTTATCATCAAAACCTAACGTGCATCACAGATCGTGAAGTGGTCGAGATTCGCGGTGAACATGCTATATCCAGAAAGTGCTTTATTATAACTATCCACCTAAAGAAATAGAAGAAGGAGATCGAGAATGCCCATGATGGGGATATTCAATCCAAATAACAATTACGGTATGGACGACTAGGGGTGGAAGAGACTAGGGTCCACCCCATCGATAGGTTCGTAGAAATCTTGGAGGAAGTTGTAGCCAATGACAACTTGACGAAAAGGAATTTTTTTATTAGATCTGCTCTCACTGATCAAGAGAAAAGGGAGTTGGTTTCATTTCTCAAAAGTAGCATATATGTTTTCACATGGGAGCCTTACGAATTACCAGGGATTGACCTTAGTGTGGCATGACATCGCCTGTATATTGATCCCACTTTTAAACCCATCACTCAAAAGGCTCACCGAACATCCCTTGAGAAGGCTAAGGAGATAAAGAAAGAGGTAGGGAAGCTACTAGATGCAAGTTCCAGCATAGAAGTTCAGTTCTTTATATGGTAATCCAATCCAATGGTGGTACCCAAAAGTAATGGCAGTTGGTGGGTGTGCATCGATTTTACAGACCTCAACCGGGCATGTCCTAAGGATAGCTTCCCTCTCCCGAAGATATATTATCTTATTAATGCCATAGAGACACATGAGAGAATGATATTCCTTGACTCTTACTCAGGATATCATCAGACCCCCTATACGGGTCCGACCACAATAATACCTCCTTTATAACCTCAATTGGGTTGCATTGCTACAAGGTCCAGTCATTTGGCCTCAAGAACGCAGGGGCACATAAATGGGAGAAACAATGGAACTGTACATCAACGACATGCTTATTAAAAGCAAGGAAAAGGCCCTATGACAAGGTGTAATACGAGGGGCTCCCAATGCCCAAGTTAGCAAGAAAATATTTAGAGCAAGGGGGTCCACCTTAAGTGGCCCTATGACGAGGTGTAATACGTGGACGAGGGGACTCATAATGAACAACCCCTCTAAATAAGATACAAGGCCATATAAAAAGGCCAAGGACGAGGGGCTCACTGTGAGCAATCCCTCTACCCAAGATAGAAGCCCATAGAATATGGCCAAAGATGAGGGGCTCACCGCGAGCAACCCCTCTAAACAAGATGGAAGTACACAGAACAAAGTCCAAGGACGAGGGGCTCACTATGAGCAACCCCTCTACCTAAGATAAAAGGCCACAAAAAGGCTAAGGATAAGGGAATCACCACGAAGCAACCCCTATAAAAAATATAGAAAGTCGCAGAAAAAGGCGTACAAAGCCTTTTGGCCTGGCTAATACAAAGGACTTTGCACGAGGGGTTAATGTAGAAGGGTGTTTTAAGCTCACTCATTATTTTTTGGGGCGAGGGGCCCTCAAGGCCCTCCCCCTCAACCTCAAAAAAATATTAAGCACGGAACCTCAAGGTTCCTTAGCTTCCAGGAAATATTAAATGCAGAACCCTCAAGGTTCCTCAACTTCCAAAAAATATCCACAAGGTTCCTTAACTTCCATATAATATTAGGTGCGGAACCCTAAAGGTTCCTCAACTTCCAGAAAATATTGAGTGCGGAATCCTCAAGGTTCCTCAGCTTCCATGAAATATTGAGGGTGGAAACCTCAAGGTTCCTCAGCTTCCAAAAAATGTTGAGCGCGAAACTCTTAAGGTTCCTCATCTTTTAGAAAATATTGAGCATGGAACCCTCAAGGTTCCTCATCTTCTAGAAAATATTGAGCACGAAACCCTTAAGGTTCCTCAGCTTCCAGAAAATATTGAGCGCGAAACCTTCAAGGCTCCTTAGCTTCCAAAAAATATTGAGCGCGAAACCATCAAGGTTCCTCAGCTTACAGAATATATTGGGTGAGGAACCCTCAAGGTCCTCCACCTAAACTTCCAGAAAATAGGCCAGGATAAGGGAGGGGCTATCATGAGAAACACTTCATCATGAAAAGATTTTATTTTATAGAATAAAAGTGCTAGCCCAGTTGAGCAGACATGGCTCAAATGGGCCATTTGGGATCTCTTGGGAGTTTTGGCTTGGGTTTTAAGGAACAAGATTTGTTGAGAAAGATCAACCACTTAGCAATTTAGGGTTGAGATAATACTAGTAGAAAGACCTTCGTATTCACTTAATACCTCACACAACTCACACTTAGTTATAAGTGAAGTGAGCAGCCAAAGGGCTGCTCACAAGAAATGAACTTTTACAAAAGTGATTTTTAGAAGAGAGGGTCCTCAAGAAAAATGATTTTAGAGGATAGGGGTCCTCAAGCCCCCCCCCCTCCCCTCAAGATTAATGGTTTTAGAGGAGGTGGTCCTCGAGGCCTCCTTTCTCAAGTTTACAAAGTTTATATAACAAGTTACCGTTTTAAAAGATATTTACCAAATCAGATATTTTGTCTTCATTAGGGAACACATTTTCTTTTTGACTTTGATTTGCACCAGGTGTTGTCTATCAGAGGGGACAGGCGGCTACAGACCTAGTAGAGATAAAATATACGTTACATACCTTATCCCTCTAAGCTTTCCTCTTATTTTTAGCGCCAAAAGTGCCAACTCAGTCCTTATAGATAAGTATAAATAGGACCCCTGGGCAAGCTCATAGGATAAGAATCATAACTCAAATTACACTATTACTCCGTCAAAATCATACCATAACCTCCTAGTATTCTCTCCCTGCTCGCTCTCTAGTTCTAAGTGCCTTGTTGTTTCACTCCCCACTGATAGCCATCACTCTCAGGAGTTTCTCTTGGGAAAATTTACCATTATTATTATAAAGTTCATCTTCTTGAAGGGAGTGAGTTCCAACCTAAGTTCTATTTTTACCAAAAGGAGAATGTTTCACCAGAAGCTACTCTAGAAGTTCTTGAGAACCTTAAACACAACGTCCATTGGAGTGGGTCACGGCTCACCCTTTTCATTTATTCATAGATCCAAGTCTCACTACCCTTTTAAACCTCTTTTTAGAAGCTACATTTATTAATGAATTTGTATTAGAGCATGTTTTAGTCACACACGAATAAATAACCGCACACATAAGATGTGAAATATAACTCTTTTGATACCCACACCCTAAAATCAGTTGTCATGCAATTTCTCCTTTGATTTTGGAAAATTTCGTTCTCATACTTCCTACAAGTAAATTGTAGAGTTTAGATCATAAAATATAAAATACATATAATCAAAGAAGAAAAATTCAGTAGATACTCATTCTCTCCATTCTTCGATTTTATCTTGTGATTCGAAGACATAACGAGTTACTTGATCGTATTGTATATTTATGAGTTTCACCTCTTCAGGGATCCCAAATAATAATTTTTCCTTAAACACATTAGGTTCCTTGATCACTCCTCCTCCACGAGGATTAAACCTCCTCACCTCTTGTTCTGGTATATATTCCCTAGCGTATCACAATGATTCCACAGTTACATATTCTTCAGCATATGACCCTCCAATATACCGTGTATTCTTTACGTAATCTTATAAGGTTTTCATCAAACGCTCAAAAGAATACATCTAACGATACCTAACGGAACCACATAATAAGGCTTCATCACATAAATGCATAAGTAAGTTGATGTTGATATCGAAGAATGGCGGAGAAAAATATTTCTTTAAAACACAAACTGCCTTAGCTAAAGTTGATTTTGTAGCTTTAATTTGCCTTATGTTTACCAACTTTTCAAAAACTAGGGTAAAACACAAACTGATTTTCATAATTTCCCGACGGAGATCTTTGTGTTCAGATAAGCAATGCCGAAATAATAGAGGGATTAATTTGATGATTACATGCTAGTCATTTTCTTGGTAGCTTAGTACCTTACGTAAATTACTAGAATAACCCATTAGAGTCTTCAATTTAAACAACATGTCTAAGAGGATATTCTTCTCATTAGTAATCAAAGTGAAATTAGCCGTAGGGGTATAAATTCTTTCTGTTGTAGGATCATATTTTAACCAAAGTTTCTTCTTTAGCTTCATATCCTGTAGATCTCGGTGGGCCCGCTCTCTATTTTTAGAATGATATCCACCTAAACATGTACCTATCAGATGTTCTACAACATTCTTCTCTCTGTGCATCACATCAATTATATACCATACACGATGATCTTTCTAATATAATAAATAAAAAAATATTTATCGCCTGGACCATGTTTTTGCTTTCCTAGGGTTGTTAGTATATCCCCTTGCTTTACGCTTCAGGTTTACAAACAAGGGGTGTTTACTTATGTAATTATTCCCTGCAGTCGCATCCATCTCCTTCTCCTAAATCTGATGACCAGAAAGCCGAGTAGGTTCCATTCGGCACTCTTGACCATAGGATAAAAGTTAGACTTGTCATTCCTAAAAGGGTGATTGGTCAATAAAAATCTACGATGACCCATGTAACTCATCGTACTAATATGTTGTATCCAAGTGTCTTTAATTTCCTCCCCATATCTGGTATATCCATAATAACCATGAACATTACAACCGAACAAGGTCCCATAAGCAGGAAAGTTTGGGATTGCCCATAACACCATTGCTTTAAGTGTGAACTCATCACCCTTGTGAGAGTCGAACTCTATCATGCCTTTATCCCACAACTCTTTAAGTTATTCGATTAATGGGGCTAAGAATATATCAATATCATTGATTGGATCCTTCATCTTGAGTACCAATAAAGATAATAAGGTGAACTCCTTTCTTATGCACAGTGTTGGAGGGAGACTTGAAAGCGTCATGAGAACTAGCCAATAACTCTGACTAGTACTAAAATTACTGAAAAGGTTAAACCCATCGATTGAGATTACAAGACGAACGTTATGCGATTCCTTTATAATTCATGATGTCTTGCGTTTGAAATTTTCTAGACGAGTGAATCAACAAGATGACGCATTAGATTCCCACCCACCTCGCATCGACCATGCCATGTCATGGCCTCCGTTATCCACGGTATAGTAAAAAAAATGTTTCAACCGTGGCCTATGTGGGAAATACTTTAAAACCTTTTGTGGGACTTGTGAGCTCTTTTGATATTTTACAGGTTTATCATTTACCTTATCACAAACGACATATCTAGGCTCACCGTATACTAGACATTTTTATCCTTCTCTCCATGATCGTTACGGTATAATATGAAATCATACTTGCATGCACGAATAGATTTGTATTTTAATTCCAAACCCTGAAATCTCTTCTTTATGGTAGGATAATTGTCTGGCAACGTGTTCTCTTTTGGGAGAATATTTTTAACCCACTTAAGAATTTTGGTTATGCTATTCCCAGACAAACTAAAGTAACTCTTCAAATTATGCAAAACGGTCATTTCTATATAATATCGAGTGATCTTCATCGCAATCTGTATACAACGGTCTAGACGCATCAACTTTTAATCGTATATATTCTCGGTCTACTGGTAGTTTAGTATCAAATTGTTCATTATCCGCATTATTTTTTTTCATAGGTTGGTGATTTTGGTCGTGGTGGACTCCGTAAGCATCGTCAATTTAGTCGGTCAATGGACAATGTGTTGGCGAATCATTTAGCACTTTCACTCGTTGGTGGTCTCTTATGCGGTCGGTTACCGATAATTTTTCGGGAACATAAGGTAAATATTTTTCACCATGATATGTCCATTTGTTATAATCTTGAAAAATTCCCCACTTTATTACATGTAACTCAACATCTTCTAAAGATTTATATTTTTCGTTAATACAATGGGTGCACGAACATGAAATCTTCTCACTTTTAAGGTTCTTAAAAGCTTAGCTAATAAATTCTTGAACTCCTTTAACATAACGATTAGCTATTCAGTCAGTCTCCCCCATCCAATCTTTATATTGTGGAAAATCCATTTAATAAATTTTAAATTGCAGTCCTGTGTTAACATGATAAAATAAATATCATGTAGCATAAATATCATTTTGCATTGCAAATCATTAATATCAACAACGCATCAATGAATCAAACTATGCAATAACTTAAATACAAGAACACACTGATCAGCGATACTACACAACTTAAAATCAAAATAAATAAATTTGTCTAGTGATATTATTACATCATAAGAAAAATATTACTACATCTTCATCAAATGATAAACTAGACAAGTGGTAAAATAGTTTAAATAATTTTTCAACAAAGTCCATTCTCCCCCGATGATGTGCACTGGAGTATCTTCGCAATTAACACATACTTTATCAAACAGGATCTGACACTCACCCTCATGCAAAGGCCGATTATGTACTAAAGTGCCTACTTGAGTCGAGATGAGTGTGAACACCCCAAAGATAACTTTAACGTTCATGTCTTTTATATAGTATATCTCACCATAGTCAGCGTGATTTATTGACGATGATCCAAGACCTGTGGCATGCTGAGGCACTGAGAAGGGGAATATTGATGGACGAATCAGCATCTGAGAGGGGAATGGAGAAGGAGGAAAATTTTGAGGAGGCAAGGGGAAGCCAGGATGCATTGGGGGTTACAGGGGCATATGACCAGTTAAAAGGGACATAATTTGTGAAAGTTTATCACTCACGCCTCCCGATTCATTTCGAATACCCATTACATCCGCTTCAGTCCTAAAATAACGTTCATCGTTGGATGAAAAATGCTTATTAATATAAGAAAGCTCGTCCATGAGAGGTGCGACATGTTTGAATCTTGTTTTTGACATATGCGACCCCAAACCTCTTGTCCTCTCTCTATGGTCCTTCCTCAAGGTCTGTATACGTATAGACCATCACTGTCAATGTCGTTGAACGGGCTTAAAGCTAATTGACTACTTAAAGACTCTATTGATTCTAGAGTCCTGGCTAAGTGAGGAGGGAATTTATCATCTTTGTCTCATCTTGCATGCACATACAAGTTGGACCTATTCAGTGTATTTCCTTCCTTTGGGATGCCTTTTGTCTTACTTGACCACTCGTTCTTCAAATCTTCATAAGATTTTGCGCCAAGTCGGTGGACATCAGTTTTTTAGCCCCATTCTATTTATTTTTCTCCCCTTGCAGCATTTTTTAGTCCTTCGCCTCATTTTCTAGAAAATCATTCCATTGACCGACTGGCATCTCAATGTTCGAAGGGACTTTATCTTTAAGAGCCAAAATGTCAGAGCTCGATGCTCCCTTAGGGAAATGCTTCTACTAAGGTTTTTTCGATATGTTCGGACTTATTCGATAACCCGAAAAGGAACCTTATTTTTTGAGTTTGTAGAAAATTCAGACCGTTTGTTGAGTTGCTCATAGATGTCATCTTTAATAGGTTTATCTACGAGGTTCCACTTATCAGCTCCTCCCACTCCCAGATTCATTTTTGCTAAGGATAAACACTGGTCTTTAAATTTTTGAACGTGATTCTTATCCCCTGTGGGGTTATTTCCTAATAGAGAGAACCCAATGGGCTTCTTCTCAACTGACTCGATAGTTTCAGGAGCGGTGGGTGTATCTATTGGATTAATGGGAGTACCTTGCCTACTACAACTCGGAGTAGTGTTGTGAACTGTTATTGCAGTTGAGTATTTCTCACCAATTAGTGATGAGAATTATCCTTGTCCTGGTGTCATGTCCTCGATTGGAGTGTTGTTTCCATTACCGCCCGACATTATCTATAAAAATAATAAAAGTTCAACGTGTATCTGTAATAATAGATGCATAATTTCAAAGTTCAATTTGAAATTATAACTAACAAAATAAAATTTTAACCATATATTATAATATACCTTTTCATGGTAAGACTTTAATAAATCTCCGATGGATTTTTTCATGTGGCCAATTAGGAGGAAGCGTATCTATAATGGATGTATATATGTCAGTGACATGAACTCGAAATCTCATCCTCTTCAGCCTATTAGCAAGACTGAGTTTGACGTGGATGTGTCGCGAGACATCACAGTCTTCGACAATGCTCATTGTACATAATTCTATCCCTAATGGGAGATTTTTTTTCTTCCTTCTCTAACAATGTAAGCAAGGTCAGTGCTTGTATCAGGACTATGTACGCGAAATATATATTATACAACTTCATCCTTGTATTCTGGTAAGGAAAACAAAATACGATTGAATAAGTACTCTTGTTGGAGATGAACTCCATGGTTTATAAGGTAGTTAAATTATTCAATCCTCCTATTCCTATACCAATAAATTAGATTACCCACTGAATGAGGCTCATTAATTAAAGAGGTACAAGTTCAGGCCAATTGCAACCTTTCACACTCTTATTGCCATTTATTATCACCGTGACCCATTTTTCCTGAGAAAAATGAATGATGACGTGAATATTATTCCTCTAAATAATGGCTCTAATGAATCATTAACTAGTTATTTTATATGAGGGCGTGAATCTCGTGCACACATACAAATAGAAATACACACATACACATATACATGCACACACAGACCGAGGGTCCCATGACTACGCGATATGTTCCTGCGGGTTACATTGACCATTTTGTGACTGTTTTACGTAAAGATAAATGAATGCGATTGTGGAGTCACTTCGGGTCGAATACTCCCAAAATAGACCCCATTTTTTTGCTATCGTTACGGCCTTACTTCACACAATGGCCGCGAAAATCTTTGCGACCCGACCTTTGTTACTTTCTCGCTTATATTAAGTCTTCGCTTTACAATGAAAATTCCCACTAACATTATGGCATTTGAGAAGGAGAACGTGGAATCAAACTACAGTTGCATAATAAACCTTACTTCCCCTCACTCAAAAAAATCGAACTCCACCATCTAAAATCAATAATGGGAACACTTGCTATAGTTGTGAAAAGCCAGGGCACTGGTCTAAAAATTGTCCAGACAAAACTCCAAAGAAACCAACGGAGCCATGTGGTATCCCACGAGTGAATTCCATGCATGTGTGTGTATCTCACCGTTAATTTATTAGGTTTTCAATACCTACTTTTGTCATTTAAGCCAACAATCCCTAAAATCAATCCTAGCATTAACCCTTACAAACATTAGTTGTAAAATTAACCCTTACAAACATTTGTCATAAAATTAATCCCTTACAAACATTACTCCTAAAATTAATCCTGAATTTCGCATCAATATTAAAGGACGCACATTTTTTTATATTTCATCCCCAAACTTAAACAAATATTATTCATATATTTTTTCTAGAATACACACACACATGTCATAGGAGAGAGGGAAACTTTAGAGGGTTTAGAAATTTTCGAGGGAAATGAAAAGTCCATTTGGGAATTAAGTAAAAAGACACATGTCAAGGCCCTAAGTCGTGACCACTTTAATTTTTAACACGTCAACGTGTAAATAATATAATGGTCATGACCCAAAGCCTTGACTCGATTCTTAGTATGGTCTCGGTCCAAAGCCGTGACCATCTCAGTGTGGTTTTGGGTTATGGTCATGACCTTAGACGGTGACCCCATTCGAGACCATATTTGGAGGGACACTTGCGCCATAATGATCACGGATGTATCAAGGCTCATATCCATGATCCATACGAGTCACGATCGTATTTCGTGAAAACATGAAAGATGATCCATGACCACACTGAGTCATAGAATTCATCATGCGCATTTTGGAAGCCGTGACCCCAATACCGTGACTATTCGTAGGATTTGGTGCAATGACATATTTTGTGATTAAACACTTTAGTTTTCGAAGTCAAAATCCTTGGATTTTTTTAACACTTTATCAAATCATAAAGAACACATCATATGTTCATATCCCTGTGGAGTTAATTCTTCACTGCTGAATATAAGAAAGGTGTTTCTTGAAGCTAATTAATGGACATTAAGGCAAGTGGAGCTTGCTTTGGGCCCTTGCTGGATTTGCACCACTTTCTATCATTAACAAGGAATAAGACATGACTGAGATACTTCATGGAGTCTAAGTTTATATGTAGCATTCTGTAATACCTTAGTTGTAACAGTGCTAAAAAAGAGTTTATCTCAAAAGGGTTTTTTCCTCATATCTTGTGATGTTGTTTATTTTATTCAATTTAGATTCAATATATTGAAAGATTAGTTTCACCTAATTAATTAAGATAAAATTGGATAAAATTGAATTTGGTTCGTTTGTGTTAATTAAAGATTCTACCTTTGACCATATAACTGGACCACTCCATATACTTTTCAAATTAGTATCAGAGCTTATTTCTACAAGTTATCTAGATGAATCCTAGTGGTTATACGGAGAATTCGTATAATAGTCCACCTTATTTGATGGCACGAATATGCTCACTGGAAAGCTATATTGAGATCATATCTAAATCTATCGATGATCATTTGGATTACTATTGAAAGGGGGTGTACTCCTCCTACCTTAACTAATGAAAATATCACTAGTCTCAATCTAGTCGCAATTTAGATTGAAGTTGTCTTCAAATATTGTAATTTTAACTCTCGTGGTTTGAATTCTATTTTGGTACCGTCACCCCTGATGAATTTCGTCATATCATGACGAGTACCACGTCTAAATTTTTTTGGTATGTCCTCTAGCTCACACACGAGGATACCAATGATGTTAAATCTTCTAAGCTTCAAAACTTCACTGCATAATTTGAGAATATAGGCATGCTTGAAACATAAATGTTTGATGAATTTTATTCTCGTATGTCTAGTATTGTGAATTCTTGTTTTATTTTTGGTGAGAAAATTTCAGAAATGAGAGTTGTTAAGACAATTTTGAGGTCTCACTCGTCTTGTTTTAGTGCGAAAATTACCATCCTTAAATGTTTGAGAATTCTAGACACAATTAGGATAGAACAACTCGTAGGTGAAGTACAGACTTACGAATTAAACATGTTCCCCGAAACCCAAAAGAAAAAATATAAAATGAATAACTTTAAAAGATAATTAAAAAGGAGGTTTTTGACTCTGATTTTGAATTTGATCAAGATAATTTTTTCTTGTTTACTAAAAAAATAAAAAAATGTCAAATTCAAAAATCAGAATTCATCAAAATTGTAAAATAAAGTTTTGAGGAAAAAAATTACAAAGTGGGTAAGAATTTTTTTGAGAATAATCAAAAGAAAGCTAGAGGTAAGTATTCTAAGAAAGATGAATCTGAGAGGTGTTATGAGTGTGAAGGGCAGGGTCACAAATCCAATGAGTGACCAACTAGGCATAAGAGATTGGGCAAAGGCAAAGCCACCTATACTGCCTCTCTAAGCGATATGATGTTAAGTCGGTGGATTCTGGGGATGAATTACCTCATGGACTAACTCCATCACATTCATGACTAGTCACGTTATCACTTCAAGTACATATCACGCTGATGAGGATGTTTCTTAATGTGATGATATCGACAATGAGTTAAATCATTGCAGAGAGTTTGAGGGTGATGATTTGAGTGAAGGAGAATGTGGTCTCCAATATGCATACTCCTAACTTTACACCGAGTTGTAAAAAACTAAAACTAGAAATAAAAAATATGACTCTTGTGGTGTTGTCTTTAGAGAAGGAGTTGAAAGTTGAGAGAGAGAGTGAGGCCTTAGTTATAATTTATCTATGTGAAAGACTTGTTTCATTGGAAGTAAAAATAATGACTTGGCTAACAAAGTTTCTAGTCTTACAAGATACCTTCAATCATATTTGTAGATTCGTGAAAAACTTAAAGCCCATGTTTCCCAACTCGAAAAAGTTCTCGAACGTGCCCAAGAAGTCTACGTCACCTTAGAGGACATATCCTATAAAGTTCAAAATATGTTCCTAGGTACCGCTTTAGGTTTTAAAGAAAGGCACGACATAGGTTACAAGGGTGCATCCACTTCCAATCCCGCGCCCGAACTGATTACTAAGTTTGTGTTAGAATGTTATGAGCCTCCACCTAACATACAGAGGAGAACTTGTCCTAATAATTTTAACCAAGGTCAAGCCAAATAAATATATGCTTGTACCCATTACAAACTGAAAGGGCACCTTAGAAATTTTTTCTATAAGCTAAGAATATTCCTTGACACACATGCTCCCCCACACAGCTATAACGACCTAATTAGTCTCAGAGCGCAAGTTGAGTTTCTAGTCACTACTTCCATATATTTAATATAAGAATTTCAAAGGATGTCTACAACTCATGAGAACATTTCTAACATAATGACTAGTCCCAACAATGATAAGGGTCAGCAAAAGGTTACCACCACTTGGGTACCTGAAAGTGACGAAATAACCCTTATTGTTTACGTTGCTCTTAAGGTTCAAGATACTTCATAATGGTATTTTTCTAGTTGGTACTCTAATCACATGATTGCTGAAAAGTTATATTTTACTAACCTTGTGGATCACAAGAAAGGAACAGTCACCATGGGAGATGGGAGTAGGTCTATCATATAAATACGAGGTTGTGTGGATATGTTTTGTCTTTCCTAAGATAGAAAATATGTTTTATATTAAAGGGTTGAAGTCTAACTTAACAACAATAAGACGACTTTGCAATGCTAACTTTACGATAAAATTTGACCGATTAGAATATAACATTTTTTATCAATCTGATAAATTTTTTCTATAAGGTGTGAGGACTACCAACAAGTGCTATAGTATCATTCCAAAGTACTCTTTAGTGTGAAATAGTGATAAGGTATCTACCATGGACCTTTGGCATCAATTACTAGGTCGTATTAATTTTAGAGATCTTGTGAGGTTAGTTAAGAAAAACCTAGTTCGTGTCTTACCATCACTTGGAAGACCCCCATTGGGGTAAGATTTCATTGGAGTGCTTCCCATATACTTCTTAGGTACGCACTAACAGTTGAGTTAACCAAGAACATCACCATAGTCCCTGAGGTAATAGCAACTGATTACATGGTGGTTGGAGATTCTTAAATCCTAACAACTACACGTGTCCTTAACTCAGGAGTTAGGGGTTGTACATTAGTAAAGAATTTTCTTTCACCTACGTACTCTCTACTAATTCGGAGGAGGTCGAATTGGTCTAAAGGCAATAGAATTTTTTCTTCAACAATTTCACTCCCCTATTTTCATACGAATGGTTTGATACTACAGTCCAACTCTGTGAAGATATAAAGGAGAAGGGGGAATGAGAAAGAGAAGACTCCATTTTCCACTATGTCCCCCAATATTTAAGAAACATGACCGTCTACCTAAGGCAAACGATTGTCTTTGACACCGTCAAGGAAATTTCAAGAATAGGGGTGGATAGATTGACTAAGCTGCCCAAGGTGCAATTAGCGATAAGAAAAGAATCATCTTGACGTGGGATAAGCACAAATGATAAAAGGAGAAGAAAAAGGAAAAAGAGAGGATGAGCAGCATAAAAAGAGGAGAGTTGGAAAAACACATCCATCTACACTAACAAGGTGTAACAACCTGCTTGTGATGATTGGCCACATCATCAACCACCATCACAACCTTCAACATATATGGTTCATCCCAGAATGATCAGTTTTATGAGGGCCAAGATTTCGTTACCACTAAAGAATTGACATTTTACAATGTCAAAGTCAACTTTTCGATTGTCTAGGTTGCCATGTTGCCTAAGGACATGTCAACTTAGAGGACTTTTAGTTTTGTGTGTCTTCACAATGAACAGATTTTCTACATGACTCTCATAGTTGATCTTCAAATTTGTGTTCTTTTAAGTTTTTAAGAATATTTTGATGCTAATCAATCTTTTTCCCCTTTTTTCAAGCCATGCAGGCGATGTAAGAGACGACCTCTCGGGCCATTCATTTGGTGAACATAAATGAAATTATTATTCGTGGGTAAGCAACTTGTTTTCCATGTTGGAGTAGGTGGGTTGTTTAAAGGTGGGGATAATGGGCCAGATATGCCGTTACGCTCCATTTTGAAATCAAATAATATTAATTTTAGTGGACCCAATAAGGGGCATTTTTTTGGCAAATGTAGGGAAAAAGAGTGGATAATTCGGGATGGGTTCAACAAATTTCTCCGATTCAGTAAGGGCTAAAAAAGTCAATTTTAGAGTCCAACCAAAATTAAAGTGGAGAATGAAAAGTCCCAAAAGAACTTTAAGAGTATTTTTCACCATCTAGAAGGGTGAATGGCATAATTTTTTTTATGAAAGAACCATCCTCCTAAATGTTGTGCATAAAGATACTTCGTGCATTGACCATGGTGGCATAAGGGATGAACGGAGGGAAGTTGGCTTTGGTTAAATTTTAGAAATATATGGTGGGAGTGGTAGACATAAAAGCGAGGCAGTCTTTTGAAGTGGGAGAGTCTAGTGGGGAGGGTGGAAAGGGGGGATTTACACATTCCAATTGAATTTCTAAGAATTGGTGGGTAGAAGTGGATCAGGGAAGTTCGTCAGATAGGAGGATGATCATTATAACAACTTAATTTTTTATTGAATGACGTTATTAGTTTTCGAAAAAGACTATTTTCAAGGTAGACATTAAGCCGAATTTATTGGGATCATCATAGGAGAAAGATTTTTCTAGCGAAGGGGAGACAACCCAACTGAACTCATTAGTAGGAGTATTAGACCCATACGCTTCATATGGAGTTTTAGGATATGAGGGGGATGAGGTGAAATATTGGTTAAGGATATGATAAATGGGTTCGGGAAATTTTTGGGTGTGTCTTAATAAAGGAATAAGAAGAAAACCTGGAAGGTGTTGAGAAAAGTGGAGAGGAGATGGAGAGGGGAGAGTGGAGGCCATTACGGGGGGGGGGGGGGGGGGGAGGGAATTGGAAAGAGAGAACTTAGAAGATTTCAATGGTTAATAAATTATAAGGGTAAGAGGGGATGGAGGGGTAGGGGTAGGAGAAAGGAGGATTTTTTTATATCTATGAAATTTTGTCTTATATCATGGAATGCAAGGGGGTTAAATGAACTTGACAAGAGAAATATTATCACCGGGGTGATTTATTTGTAGAAACATGATGTCTTGTGTTTGCAGGAGAATAAGATTAGTAAGATGGGTAGAGGTGTGGCCAATATCATCGGGGGGGTCATTGGGTAGATTTTCATACTATTGATTCATGTAGTGCATTAGGGGGTGATGATTTTATGGGATAAAAGAGTGGTGGAGTCAGAGGATTGTCTATTTCAGATTAATTTGTTATCGTGCCTATTTAGGGGACTTGAAGATGAGTTGTTATGGAGATTTTTAGGGGTGTATGGATCGGTCGACAATGAAATCAAATGGGAGCTTTGGAAAGAGTTAAAGGAGTGATGGGAGTGTGGGGTTCCTTCGTGCTTAAGAGGGGCTTTTAATGTGGTTCATTTTTTTTGGGTGGGGGTGGGGGTGGGGTGGGAGGGGGGGGGGGACATAGTAGGGGTGGATATTGACTAGAGCGATAAGGGAGTTTTTTTAGTTCATCAGTGATATGGAGTTGGATGATATTCCGTTCGTGGGGGGCCTTTTTACTTGGTTTGAAATAGGGATCCTCCTTTGTGGTTGAGGTTAGATCCTTTTTTAGTATCGAAAAATTGAGAGGAACACTTCTCAGCAACGATTCAATTGGGGTTACTTAAAGTAATTTCTGATCATATCTTGATTGTTTTGTAGTGGGAAGGGATGGTGAGGTGAATGACACCTTTTAGATTTGAGAACTTGTAGTTTAAGGATGAGGGACTTGTGAATATAATGAAGTTGTGATGGGATGCTTATCATGTGGAAAGAAGCATATGCTTCATATTAGTAAGGAAGCTTTCTTTCCTTAAGGAGGATTTGAAATAGTGGAATAAAGATAACTTTAGGAATGTGAGTGATTCTATAATTAGGGGGCTTGAAGATATGAAGGATCTTGATGGTAAGGACGCGAAGGGTTTGTTGTCTAGAGACGAGTGGAAAGTGAAGGGGAAGTGGTGCGAAAAATGATTGAGGAGAAAATCTGTTGGCAATAAAAATCCTAAGCATTATGATTGAAGGAAGGAGATAGGAACACCAGGTTTTTTCACAGGTTAGGAAACTCTCATAAAAGGTTCAATCATATTGAGAAGATTATGGTAAACGGGGTGGAGTATACAAATGAGGCTGAGATTAGAAAGGTGGTTAAAGAGTTTTATGAAGACCTATTCATGAAGGAGGGGGAGTGGATACCTAAACTTGATGAGTTAGAGTTTGGGGATATTTAGAGGGAGAGTAATGAGGATATAAAGATACTATTTTTGGAAGAGGAAGTGGCTTCAGAATTGAAGTCCATGAGAGGGGATAAGTTATCAGGGCCAGATGGATTCTTGATGGAGTTCTTCCAGCACTATTAGCATGTGGTGATAAATGATGTTTTAGACTTATTTGTGGATTTTGATGAGAGACAGATTCCAGTGAAACTTGAATGCACCTTTTATTACTCCGATCCCTAAAAGGGGGGTAGATGTGAGGGATTTTCAGCCAATAAGGAAGTATTCATAAGTTATTAGCCAATGTGTTATCAATCAGACTGCAAAAGGTTTTAGATCTCTCTATTTTAGAGGCTTATAATTCTTTTATGGGGGTAAGGAAAATTATGGATGTGGTTTGGGTTGTAAATGAATGTGTGGAGGTGAGATTGAAAAGTGGGTCACCAGAGATTGTGTGAAAATTTGATATAGAGAAAGCTTATGATCATGTGAATTTGTGTTTCTTATTTGATTCGATTTGGAGAATGGGGTTGGCCAATGATGGTGTTTATGGATGGAGATATGAGTTTCCACTGTTAAGTCTTTGGTATTGCTAAATGGGTTACTCGAGGGTTTCTTCAAGAATTCATATGGGTTATGTCAGGGGGACCCTCTATCGCCTTTTCTCTTTATTTTGGCGATGGATGGGTTGAGTAGGCTTATGAAGAGGGAGGTAGAAGGAGGGAGGCTGAGAAGTTTTGAAGTGGGGGATCTAAGAGGTTCTTTATGTCGTGTGTCTTATCTATTATTTATCGATGATACTATTATTTTTTTTGGAGCAAAGATGGCACAAGTGAGGAACCTTAAGCTAATTTTTATATGTTTTGAGGAAGTTTGAGGGTTGCATATCAACGTGAGCAAGTGTGATATGATCCTAATAGGAAGTTAGTGGGGGTCAATACACTGGCAGAGGTGGATTCTCTCCAATCTACTTACTTGGGACTTCTAGTGGGCGCATCATTTAAAGCTAAGGCCATTTGGGATCAAGTTGTCGAGAGTGTGGAGAGGAGGTTTGCGGGGTGGAAGACCAGTTATTTATTTAAAGGGGGTACATTGACATTAATAAAAAAAAGTTCTCTCTAGTTTACCATCTTACTATTCATCCATACTTCCGTTGTTGGTATATGTTTATGGAAATATGGATGGGCCAACGAGGAAATTCTTGTGCAGTGGGAATAAAGATGATATCAAGTATAGTTTGGTGAGCTTGGAAGAGGTTTGCAAATAAGTGAGGGATGGAGGGGCAGGATTCAGAAATTTAGTGTGATTCAATAAATCTCTTTTGTGTAAGTGGTTGTGTAGGTTCTCGGGGTGAGGATGGAAGATAATGGAGAAGGGTGGTGGTAGTGACGTTTGGGCTAGGTCACAATGGGTGGAGTTCAAAGAAAAGGCGATATGATCACGAGTTAGGGTTGTGAAAGAATATATCATATAGTGAGAGGGGGTAGAGGGATTTTCTTTCGCATACTTTGTTGGGCATAAAAAATGGGTAAATATTAAGGTTTTAGAGAGACATTTTTTTTTTTTGGGGGGGGGGGGGGGGGAGAGGAGATCATCCTTTAGAGGATTTGTCCCTAGAGTTTTTTTCGTATAGCCAATTAAAAGGAAGGCTCGATGGCAATATTTATTTGGAGGGATGGGGAAAGGTCGATGTGGAATAATACGTTTAGAAAGAGGCTAGGGGATTGGGAGTTGCAGGGGTTGTTTGATTAATTGGGAAAGGGAGGAGGGATTTCTCGAGGGGGTGCAGATTGTCTGTGGTGGAGGGGGAGTAAAAAATTGACATTCTTGATGCGGTCTTATGGTGAAGAGTTTATGGGTATATAAATGGATGAATTTTCGTGGAAGAGGATTTAAAAATTGCGTGCCCCTATTAAAGTGGCCTTTTTTATTTGGAAAGCAGTGCGACATGAAATCTTAATGCCGGATGGATTATTGAGGAGAGGCAGATGAATGGCTAGTAGTTGTTGGATGTGCAAGAATGAAAAGGAAACATGTGGTAAGGGGATTATGAGATATCATTTACTCCTTTTTCATAGCGAAGTGGGTGTCTATCAGGTCATTAAGATAGGAGATGGTTGCTTAGGGTCGTAGGATAGAGGGAGGTATGTTCTGTGCGGAGAATGGCTCCGTTATGCATTTTTTGGTCGATTTCGACTGACATGAATATGAGGCGCTTTAAGCGAGAAGAGATTGATCTAGCTAGACTTTGTTACATTATGTTGAGGTCTTTGCATGCATGGTTTAAGGTGGAATCGCATTCTATACTTCAAGGCTTACTAGATTTTGTTGGAGAATTGGGTATGCGGAACTGATTGTCGTTCTCCTTGATTCTCTTTTGGATTGTGTAATGGTGGAGTGCTTTTTTGTTCCCTAATTCCTTTTTTGTTTTGGGTATTCTTTTGGACCTGTGTATATCTCTTGTATACGAGTTTTTTCCATCTTTGGTGGCATCTTTTAATATACTTTGGTTACTTATCAAAAAAATTATTCATGACCATGGCCTTTTTTAGGATTTTAAGCTTAGGTTATAAATTAGAATTGCCAGAAGGACTTTAGAGAAATTAATATTAATATATAAACAATAGGTTTAGGGATAATACCTATTTTAGAAACCTTGGCGTTCAGGTTAAAATTTATATAGTCGGTTAATGTTAAACGATTGTGTAAATCATGAATAAACGACATTATCTTTATAAATTATTAAGTAGGGTTTGTTGCTGATATTTGGATTATGTGAACATACCTGGGGGTATGTGTGTTATCGTGGGTAACCTACTAGTAGTGATTTGATGGGGCCCGAATGACATGCCGGCGTGTGACATCCTAGTGAGCGCACAGGTTTTACCTAGGTCTTATTACCCCGATCATATGTGTAGAGGAACTTGTCTCCCAAGTTTGGACAATAGGACTTGATCCTCTCATATAGTCATGTGTATGGGGTTATACGTTTGGTGTGATGGCATAATGATTTCCCTTTTTATTATTTATAGGCTATAAAGTTAGGATGTTCGATAACTATAAACAGTAGTGACATCACTACACCAAAAAACAAGAAACTGGCATGGTTTAAAACAGCGCCAGACGCAATCTGGCACGGTTCAAAACCGTGCCAGAATCAGGCGTGCCAGATTTTCTGACGCGGTTTAAAACCGTGCCAGATTTCCCAAACTGTCATGCTTTTGACACGCTTTTAAATTGTGCCGGTTTTTTTATTTGGCACGCATTTAAACCGTGTTAGATGTTAAATCTAGCACGCTTTTGGCACACATCGAAATCGTGACAAATTGTCTATTTTCTGGCACGCTTTTGGCACGGTTTTAAAGCGTGCCAGAATGTTTTATAAGCGTTCTCATTTTTATACATTGGAACGGTTATGGTACGGTTTAAAACCGTGCTAGATGTTTCGGTTGATTAAAAAAAAATAATGGGAAACAAATCTGGAAAATCTGCAAATTCCAAATCCGGTAGGAAAATATTTATTATTTGCAAAAAAAAATCAAGAAAATTCAGAAATTATGAATATCGCAGGTTGTTGATAAACTAATGTGCATACAAACTTCAAAAAATTACAAGAGTTAATACCAATATAAAGCTGCACATGACCATAAAAGTCGACAATAACTTCAAAAAATTACAAGAGTTAATAGTTCCCATATAAAAAAAAAATTGGGCAGATTTTCCTCTATTTTTTTAGCATTTCAAAACCTGTTAAACATAAAATCTGCCCATATAAAGCCCGCACGGCCATAAATGTCAACAATAAAACTACTACAGCGAGCACGGCCATAAAAATAAACCATAAAACTACTGAAGCCTGCTCGACCATAACACAAAATAGAATCCTGAATATTAACGACACTAAATAAACAATCCTCCTGTTGTAAAGCATTGACTTCTTTGTGCGTTCCAAGTGGATAAAAGCTAGCGATTGAATGTCATCCTATAAAAAAAATAAGACACAAAAAAGATACAATATTAGTAACAAAGTCATTTTAAAAAAAATCGTATTCAAGCAGAAAATTGCATATACAAGAAGAAAAATTGCATATACGACTACGCGGTTAGTTCCTACAAGTTACATTGGTCTCGTGCGAGGTGTTCATGCCTCCTACAGGGTCGTTTGGGGGCTGGTTTGGGTTTTCACACTTTAACGGCCTATTTTTAAGTCAAAGTATGATTTTTGCAAATTATCGTCATACTCTCAAACCGAGAGACCCAAGACTACGTGGTTAGTTCCTACAAGTTACATTGGCCCCGTACGAGGTGTTCGTGCCTCCTACGGGGTCGTTTGGGAGCTGGTTTGGGTTTTCACCATTTAACAGCTTGTTTTCAAGTCAAAGTGTGATTTTTGTAAATTATCATCATACTCTCAAACCGGGAGACCCGAGACTACGCGATCAATTCTGACAAGTTACATTGGTCCCGTGCGAGGTGTTCGTGCCTCCTACGGGGTCGTTTGGGGGCTGGTTTGGGTTTTCACCCTTTAAGGGCCTGTTTTTAAGTCAAAGTGTTATTTTTGCAAATTATCGTCATACTCTCAAACCGGGAGACCCGGGACTACGCGGTTAGTTCCTACAAGTTACATTGGTCTCGTGCGAGGTGTTCGTGCCTCCTACGGGGTCGTTTGGGGGCTGGTTTGGGTTTTCACCCTTTAACAACTTGTTTTCAAGTCAAAGTGTGATTTTTGCAAATTATCATCATACTCTCAAACCAGGAGACCCGGGACTACGCGGTCAGTTCTGACAAGTTACATTGGTCCCGTGCGAGGTGTTCGTGTCTCCTACGGGGTCGTTTGGGGGCTGGTTTGGGTTTTCACCCTTTAACCGCCTGTTTTTAAGTCAAAGTGTTATTTTCTCAAATTATCGTCATACTCTCAAACCGGGAGACCCGGGACTACGCGGTCAGTTCCTACAAGTTACATTGGTCCCGTGCGAGGTGTTTGTGCCTCCTACGGGGTCATTTGGGGGCTGGTTTGGGTTTTCACCCTTTAACGGGCTGTTTTTAAGTCAAAGTGTTGTTTTTGCAAATTATCGTCGTACTCTCAAACCGGGAGACCCGAGACTACGCGATCAGTTCCTACAAGTTACATTGGTTCCGTGCGAGGTGTTCGTGCCTCCTACGGGGTCGTTTGGGAGCTGGTTTGGGTTTTCACCCTTTAACAGCTTGTTTTCAAGTCAAAGTGTGATTTTTGCAAATTATCATCATACTCTCAAACCGGGAGACCCGGGACTACGCGGTCAGTTTCGACAAGTTACATTGGTCCAGTGCGAGGTGTTCGTACCTCCTACGGGGTCGTTTGGGGGTTGGTTTGGGTTTTCACCCTTTAACGGCCTGTTTTCAAGTCAAAGTGTTATTTTTGCAAATTATCGTCATACTCTCAAACCGGGAGACCCGGGACTACGCGATCAGTTCCTACAAGTTACATTGGTCCCGTGCGAGGTGTTCGTGCCTCCTACGGGGTCGTTTGGGGGCTAGTTTGGGTTTTCACCCTTTAATGGCCTATTTTAAGTCAAAGTGTTATTTTTGCAAATTATCGTCATACTCTCAAACCGGGAGACCCGAGACTACGCGATCAGTTCCTACAAGTTACATTGATCCCGTGCGAGGTGTTCGTGCCTCCTACGGGGTCGTTTGGGGGCTGGTTTGGGTTTTCACCCTTTAACTGCTTGTTTTCAAGCCAAAGTGTGATTTTTACAAATTATCATCATACTCTCAAACCGGGAGACCCGGGACTACGCGGTCAGCTCCGACAAGTTACATTGGTCCCGTGAGAGGTGTTCGTTCCTCCTACGGGGTCGTTTGGGGGCTGGTTTGGGTTTTCACCCTTTAACGACTTATTTTCAAGTCAAAGTGTAATTTCTGCAAATTATCGTCATACTCTCAAACCGGGAGTCCCGAAACTACGTGGTCAGTTCCAATAATTTACATTGGCCCCGTGTGAGGTGTTCGTGCCTCCTACAGGGTCGTTTGGGGGTTGATTTGGGTTTCACCCTTTAATGGCCTTTTTTAAGTCAAAGTGTGATTTTTGCAAATTATCGTCATACTCTCAAACCGTGAGACCCGGGACTACGCGGTCAGTTCCTACAAGTTACATTGGTCCCGTGCGAGGTGTTCGTGCCTCCTACGGGGTCGTTTGGGGGCTGGTTTGGGTTTTCACCCTTTAACGGTCTGTTTTTAAGTCAAAGTGTTATTTTTGTAAATTATCGTCATACTCTCAAACCGGGAGATCCGAGACTACGCGGTCAGTTCCTACAAGTTACATTGGTCCCGTGCGAGGTGTTTCTGCCTCCTACGGGGTTGTTTGGGGGCTGGTTTGGGTTTTCACCCTTTAACGACTTGTTTTCAAGTCAAAGTGTGATTTTTTCAAATTATCATCATACTCTCAAACTGGGAGACCCGGGACTACGCGGTCAGTTCCTACAAGTCCAAATTTATCATTATGTAATTAAATTTAGTAGCAATTACAATTGTAGCCAAAGAGAAAAAATAGTATACCTTGAACATTGTCCAAATTTGATTCTTATATCGCACGTCCACATGTCTTCATGTTATATAAGAAACCGGTATATGCGTCATAGTGAGGTCTCCCCATCTAGTAGAGGGTGTAGCTGAATTATCCCCCAACGGAAGGCCATGCTCGTTAAATTTTAATCTCTTTGTGGAAAGAGCATCACCCGTTGTCAAAGACCTCGAAACAACCTTCGAGCGGGAGTTTGATCCTGGTGTCGCACCATTTGGTGACGGATTTGAAGTATCACCCACCTGAGACATTATTTATCTGACATGAGATTGTTTGGCACATAAATAATCAGAATAAACAACAACAAATGAGAATATACTTATTCTATCTAAAAACAACATATATATAAAACAGAACATATATATATATATATATATATATATATATATACACTACACCAAATCTACACTATTGTCACGGTCATTGACCTTGACAAATTGGACTTGTCAAGGTCAATGACCGTGACAATTCTGGGCGAGATAATTTTTTTATCATGGACGTGTCACGGTCATTGACCTTGACAAGTCCATTAGAATTGTCACGGTCGTGTCACGGTTAACCACCGTGACCAACCCGTGACAATATTTAAAAAAATTGTCACGGTCAATGACCGTGACAAGTCCGTGACAACTTTTGTCAAGGACTTGTCATGGTCAATGACCGTGACAATTCTGGGCAGAATTGAAAAAAATTATGCTGGGCAGTATGGCCACTGCCACTGCCCAGCAGTATATTTGTACCTTTTATAACAACGTTGGTTGTACCTATTCAAACATCATATATCCAAATATACCCAAGATAGTGCAAATATATATTCATCACGATATAATCCAAATATTCAAAATTGAAACAATATACATGACAATATAATCCAAATATAATTAAAATGTACAAACTTAAAAATAATGTTAATACATGTCTTGGGTAAATGTGAGGAGGTGAGTTGGCCACACGATATACGAATTGACACACCCACTAATATACATCATGTCGCACTGTTCGCGCAACCACAATAGGGAGTTCTCCTTCCCGGGTATCACATGCGTGACGAGCACTTTGGACTCGATCCCTTGAAGCGCACGTCCATGAACTATTCTACCCTCGATGATATTCAGGTCCCTCAACCCCCGCCCTATACGCTGACCATCAAATACATCCAATATGAACACGCTCGGCCAACCAAGTGTCGACAATGGTCTGGGGAAGGGAGCCAAATAAGGAAGTGGATCATCGAAATACGCACGTGATGGTGAAGAAGCAACGAGGTCCACATCCTCGTCCTCCTGCGCCTCGTTCTCCCGCACCTCCTCCTCCTCCTCCTCCACTGCCTTCTCCTTCCCTTTCCCTTTCCCCTTCCCCTTCCCCTTTCGGTCTCCGCCAACGTACTCTTCATGAATGCGTACATATATTCGATCGTCGCCTCCAAACGGGACAGCTTCGCGTCGTGTGAATCCACCGTTCGAGCCAACCCGGTGTCACTCGTCTCCAATCCTATGATCCTAGATTTGGTCACCCGCGAGCTCATCCCCCTTTTCCTCCCCTTGCGATCAGAGCCAAGCACTTGGCAGAGTGCGTCTGTGGACAAAGACGCCTTGTCGGCATCAGACTGCGACTCATGCACTTCCTTAAGCTTTGCCTGAAACGACAAAAAGCACATGATTAGTAAAATAAGTAAACTAAAAAATTATAACGTAATTAACAAAAATTAAGCAATCGGATTACTTACAATCGTCGCCGCGACGCTCGGGGACACCTCCTTGTCCTCCCCCTTCTTCGTCCGAAGAGCCACTCCCTACCCCCTGAAATAAAATAAAGTAAAATTAGTATCGGCCCCGCAAAGTAAAATAATGAAGAGTAATATATTTCTGTAGTTATAGAAAAATTAAATCTTACCTTCATCCTATGCTCCACCTCAGCGTAAGAGGTCCGACCGGAGTAGTGCACGTCCGTTTTTTTTTGCCCGGTTTTCCCTCCCCGATTGGCGAGATGTCAATTGTCGATCCTCGATCTCATTGTCAATGGACTTTTGCCATTGTGACAATGAGATCAGCTCCTTGGGCGGAACGGATCCACGCCATTGTATAATGGACTCTCGTGTTTTCCCAAAGTACCGTGTCCGCATATTTTTCTTCCATGTCTTGTGTTGCTCTCTCAACTGCTCCAAGACGGAATCGCGTAGCTTTGGATCCAAGTTGAATTGTTCATGTCCAACAAATTCAATGTTAGTTGCGAATAAATATAAATAGAAATAGAAATATAAATATAAATATAAATATAAATATAAAATGAAATCGAAATTGAAATTGAAATTGAAATTGAAATTGAAATTGAAATTGAAATTGAAATTGAAATTGAAATTGAAATTGAAATTGAAATTGAAATTGAAATTGAAATTGAAATTGAAATTGAAATATAAGTATATTACCTGTAGTGCCGCCCAAATAGCTAACTTGAGCTCATATGGCACCTCCTTCCAACTCATAAACCCCGGGCCGATGACCGTCTTTAGCAGCTCGAAGGATCTCGCTAATAGCTCCGATTTGTTCTCGACGGTAATCCCAAATTTTCCATATTTGGGGAGCCTAGGGGAGGAGGAGCCCTCGTCGCCTCCGCTACCACCGAGCCTAGACGAAATCATCATAAACAACATCATCATCTTCGCCTTAATATCTGAAGGAGACATTTTCTGTAAAAAAATGTGATTAGTAAAGATAAAAAAAAATGTTATTAGTACACATACACACACCCCTACCCCACCCCCACCACACACACGCACACGTCATGCCACTTTTAAAACTAACCAACCCAATATTTCATCAATTAAACTAACAATTAAAGTATACAATTATTAATTTACTAATTTACAATGAGGGGTAATCCTACTTTCATATGAAATTGGCACTGATTATTAATTTACTTTCATCTAAAACTATATAATTAAAATTACAATCAAAGCTATACAATTGTTAAAATTGCCCCCCCACCCCCACCCCCACCCCCCGCCACGCACACACGCACACACCTACGTGCACACACACACACACACCACCCCACCCCCACCCCCACCACCCCCCCATCCCTCCCCCCACCACGACCGTGACAACTACATTTGTCATGGCCTTGTCATGGTCAATGACCGTGACAACTCTTTGTCACGGTCGTGTCAAGATCAATGACCGTGACACAAAACACGTGTTTTATCATCTTATTCATTACACGATATTTTATCATCATCTTATATGTATATTCATTGCAATTATCTACTTCTTTAATCCTTTATCTTTATATTTATTCTTTGAGATTCTTTTATATTTCAAAAGTCTCTTATCCTCATTATATTTTATCGTAATATGCATATCTTATAAGAGAGTCGGGTTTGGCATGAATAATTTGTAATGAAGTCTAGAACGACTCTTACTAAATCAATTGGGGTATTTTCATATTTTTATTACTTTATTAATTTATTGTTTATCAATAAAATTATGACATTAGATAATTATAATTGGAGCATAAATTTCATTATCCACTACACCAAATCTGCCCATTTGTCAAGGTCATTGACCTTGACAAATCCAACTTGTCAAGGTCAATGACCGTGACATTTCGAGGCGAGAGAACTTTTTTTGTCACGGTCGTGTCGCGGTCAATGACCGTGACACGTTTGTCATGGTTTATAACCGTGACAAAGCCGTGACCCTTTTTAAAAAAATTATCACGGCCATTGACCGTGACAATTCTGGGCATAATTTAAAAAAAATCTGCTGGGCAGTATGGCCACTGCCACTGCCCAACAATATATTTGTACCTGTTATAGCAACGTCGTACCTGTTCCAAACATCATATATCCAAACAAACTAAAGATAATGCAAATATATATTCATGACGATATAATCCAAATATTCAAAATAGAAATAATATACATGACGATATAATCCAAATATAATTAAAATGGACAAACTTAAAAATAATGTTACTACATGTCTTGGGTAAATGTGAGGAGGTGAGTAGGCCACACGACATACGAATTGACGCACCCACTAATATACGTCATGCCGCATTGTTCGCGCAACCACAATAGGGAGTTCTCCTTCCCGGGTAAGACATGGGTGACGAGCACCCTGGACTCCATCTGTTGAAGCGCACATCCATGAACTATTCCACCCTCGACGATATTCGGGTCCCTCAACCCCCGCCCTATCCGTTGGCCATCAAATACGTCCAATATGAACACGCTCGGCCAACCAAGTGTCGATAATGGTCTGTTGAAGGGCGCCAAATAGGGAAGTGGATCATCGAAGTACGAACGTGTCGGTGATGAAGCAGTGAGGTCCACATACTCGTCATCCTGCGCCTCGTCCTCCCGCACCTCCTCCTCCATCGCCTTCTCCTTCCCTTTCCCTTTCCCTTTCCCTTTCCCTTTCCCTTTACGGTCTCCGCCCAAAGTACGCTTCATGAATGCGTACATATCTTGGACCGTCGCCTCCAAATGGGACAGCTTCGCGTCGTGTGAATCCATCGTTCGAGCCAACCCGGTGTCGCTCGTCTCCAATCCGATGATCCTAGATTTGGCCACCCGCGAGCTCACTCCCCTTGTCCTACCCTTGCGATCAGAGCCAAGCACTTGGCTGAGTGCGTCTGTGGATAAATATGCCTTGTCGGCATCAGATTGCGACTCATGCACTTCCTTAAGCTTTGCCTGAAACGACAAAAAGCACATGATTAGTAAAATAAGTAAACTAAAAAATTATAACGTAATTAACAAAAATTAAACTGTCGGATTACTTACAATCGTGTCCGCGACGCTCGGGGACACCTCCTTGTCCTTCCCCTTCTTCGTCCGAAGAGCCACATAAGTATCGAGCCTATGTGGCTTACCCCCTGGCCCACTCCCTACCCCCTGAAATAAAATAAAGTAAAGTAAAATTAGTATCTGCCTCACAAAGTAAAATAATGAAGAATAATATATTTCTGTAGTTATAGAAAAATTAAATCTCACCTGCATCCTATGCTCCACCTCGGCAAGAGGTCCGGCCGGAGTAGTGCACGTCCGTCTTTTTTGCCCGATTTTCCCTCCCCGATTGGCGAGATGCCAATTGTCGATCCTCGATCTCATTGTCAATGAACTTCTGCCATTGTTCCAATGAGATCGTCTCCTTGGGCGGGACGGATTCACGCCATTGGATAATCGACTCTCTTGTTTTCCCAAAGTACCGTGCCCGCATATTTTTTTTCCACGACTTGAGTTGCTCCCTAATCTGCTCCAAGACGGGATCGCGTAGCTTTGGATCCAAGTTGAATTGTTCCTGTCCAACAAATACAATGTTAGTTGCGAATAAATATAAATATAAATATAAATATGAAATTGAAATTGAAATTGAAATTGAAATTGAAATTGAAATTGAAATTGAAATTGAAATTGAAATTGAAATTGAAATTGAAATTGAAATATTCATATAAATATAAATATAAATATATTACCTGTAGTGCCGCCCAAACAGCTAACTTGAGCTCATATGGCACCTCCTTCCAACTCATAAACCCCGGGCCGATGACCGTATTTAGCAGCTCGAGGGATCTCGCTAATAGCTCTGACTTGTTCTCGACGGTAATCCCAAATTTTCCATATTTGGGGAGCCTAGGGGCGGAGGAGCCCTCGTCGCCTCCGCTACCACCGAGCCCAGACGACATCATCATAAACAACATCATCATCTTCGCCTTAATATCTGAAGGAGACATTTTTGCTGTAAAAAAATGTTATTAGTACAGATAAAAAAAATGTTAATAGTACACATACACACACCCCTACCCCACCCCCACCACACACACGCACACGTCATGCCACTTTTAAAACTAACCAGCCCAACATTTCATCAATTAAACTAACAATTAAAGTATACAATTATTAATTTACTAATTTACAATGAGGGACAATCCTACTTTCAATTGAAATTGGCACTAATTATTAATTTACTTTCATCTAAAACTATACAATTAAAATTAAAATTAAAGCTATACAATTTCTTAATTAAAGATATACAATTGTTAAAATTGCCCCTCCACACCCCCCACACCCCACACCCACCCCCACCACACCCCTTGCCCCCCTCCCCCCGCCACGCACACACCTACGCGCACGCACACACACACACACCCCACCCCCACCCCACCCCCCACCCCTTCCCCCCACCACACCCCACCCCCACTACCCCCTCCCCCACCACACACCACCATACACACACCTACGCACACACACACACACCCCACCACCCCACCCCCACCCCCTCCCCCCACCACAACCGTGACAACTACATTTATTGTTTATCAATAAAATTATGACATGAGATAATTATAATTGGAGCATAAATTTCATTATCATAAAGGGATAAATCCAACTAAGTACAGAGATTCTATAAATTAAAGTGAGAATTAAATTTAAGACTTTCTAACAACATGCATGTGTATGGATTCTACATAGCTGGGCACGAAAGTAACTAATGATATTCCTAAAAACATACAATTGGCAACATTTTGTGAATTTACTAAACTTTATATAATATAATCAAATTCTGTTAAAAAATTATCTAGGGTTTTACCTAATTGAATTAATTTCATGAATAAAATTATTATCAATTTAAATAATCATATAATTAAATTTAACATATGAATTCTACAACTTTTCTAACATTTACACAATTTTAACTATCACTAACATTTACACCATTCTAACTATCACTAACATTTACACATATATATACACACATACACATATACATATACACACATATATATACACACATACACATACACATACATATAGAAATGAAAGAGAAAGAGAGGGAAACAAATATACCTTAGAGAGAGAGAGAGAGCAGAAATCGCGGATGAGAGAGAGAGGGGGGGGGGAACCAAAAGAGGTGGGAAAAAAGAATCCTAGGGCTTTTTTTGCTGCAAAAGTTGTCACGGTCGTGTCAAGGTCATTGACCGTGACACAAATCTCGCGTTTTGTGTCACGGTCATTGACCTTGACACGACCGTGACACAGAATTGTCACGGTCGTCGATCGTGATAAGGCCGTGACAAGTAAATTTATCACGGCCTTGTCACGGTCAAAGACCGTGACAATTTTGTGTCACGGTCGTGTCAAGGTCAATGACCGTGACACAAAACGCGAGATTTGTGTCACGGTCAATGACCTTGAAAAGGGTGGCCGGCTGAAAGGTGACAATTTGGCCATTTTGGTGTAGTGATCATAAAGGGATAAATCCAACCAAGTACAGAGATTCTACAAATTAAAGTGAGAATTAAATTTAAGACTTTCTAACAACATGCATGTGTATGGATTCTACATAGTTGGGCATGAAAGTAACTAATGATATTCTTAAAAACATACAATTGGCAACATTTTGTGAATTTACTAAACTTTATATAATATTATCAAATTCTGTTAAAAAATTATCTAGGGTTTTACCTAATTGAATTAATTTCATGAATAAAATTATTATCAAATTTAAATATTTATATAATTAAATTTAACATATGAATTCTAGAACTTTTCTAACATTTACACAATTCTAACAATCACTAACCTTGCATTCATACTAAGGTTTACATAGTTTTAACAAATTATAACAAAATATTATCATATTTTTAGTTAGAAAATTCCACCCCCACCCCCCACCACACCCCACCCCCACTACCCCCTTCCCCCCTCCCCCACCACACATATATACACACACATATACGCATACCCCACCCCCTCCCCCCACCACACCCCACCCCCACCACACCTGCACCACCCCACCCCCATTACCCCCTTCCCCCTCCCCCCCACCACACATCATCACACACATATATACACACACAAACACACATACATATACACACATACACATACACACACATATAGAAATGAAAGAGAAAGAGAGGAAACAAAAATATACCTTAGAGAGGGAGAGAGCATAAATCGCTTAGAGAGAGAGAGAGAGAGAGAGGGGGAAAAAACAAAAAAGGTGGGAAAAAAAGAAGCCTAGGGCTTTTTTTACTGCAAAAGTTGTCACGGTCGTGTCAAGGTCATTGACCGTGACAATTATTTAAATAATTGTCACGGTCATTGACCGTGACAAGTCCGTGTCAAGTAAATTTGTCACGGCCTTGTCACGGTCAATGACCGTGATAACTCTTTGTCACGGTCGTGTCAAGGTCAATGACCGTGATACAAAACGCGTGTTTTTTGTCACGGTCAATAACCTTGACAAGGGTGGCCGGCTGAAAGGTGACAATTTTGTCATTTTGGTGTAGTGATATATATAAACATATATATAAACAGATCTATTTATATATATATATATATATATATGTATGTATATATATGTATGTATATATATACAGACTGTTTATATATATGTATATACAAACTGTTTCCACTCGATGTTCCCGAGGGAAACTTTGCCATTTATGTTGGAGAAGACAAAAGTGAATGCAGAAAAGCAGTTACTATGATTATTTGCGTGCCCAAGAGCTTACATTGGAGAAAATAGTCTCCTCTTTACTAAATGAATGAACAGGTACTGCAGTTGCAATACCCGTATAGCTGCGATAAGATTTGAAAACAGTACTAACACAGCCCCAATAACTAAATACCCAAGTTCAGGAGTTATTCAACACATAGCAGGCATGAAAGATTCAATAGTTTCAATAGATTAACAATGACTAAATACCCAAGTTCAATAGATTCAATAGATTGACAATAACTAAATACCAAAGTTTAAATTGTAAAAAAGTCATATTAGGTTCGAACATGAAGCCGTTACATTATATGAATTCGGTGTCTAAAAGTTCCAACAACTTCTCATTTTCCTCGAGAATGGAGTCATACATCGTACGATCAATCTCCATCGCATCTATTTCTTTTGTCAATCTCTTGGGAGAGTGCAAAACAATCGACCACCCCTTGAACTTCGTGTCTTTACAATAAAACACTTGAATTGCTTGAGATGCAAGGATGAACGGATTGTCGTGTATTGAATTTTTACTCGTGAGCTTACTAAGGTTCACCATCACCAATTTTGAGGTCGGGTCAACTTTGCAAGCATTCTTATCATCTACGTCCACCCAATCACAATAAAAGACTGTATGTGTGAACTCAATATAATTCAAGTCGAGTATTTGTCTAATAACTCCATAAAAAGTTGTGAGGACCCCCTTCTTATTAAATGCCTTCATGGATACACCACTAGTCTGAAAGATGCGATTCTCTTCATATGCAGAAGTACAAAAGGTATAGCCATTGCATTGGAACTTGTCATAGCTAGTAACCCTATGGAGTGGGCCATCGGCATAGGGCAAAATTTCGATATCATTATATCTTAAGGCCTACAATGAAATGAATATTTTTTTAATATTTTTTATAGAAATAAGGTTATGATAAAAAAATAAGTACCTAGATAAAAAAGACTTGCCTCGTTCCTTAACCAAGGGATGAAATCATCAATTCTATGCATCGATGTAGTCCCAGTTAACCCAAATTTGCTACAAGTAACGAATTTCGACATTAAGAAATTTTCAATTACAATAAAAAAATATGAATTAGTAATGGGTTACATGTTTACCTTCTCCACTCATCAACGCCATGGTATTGAAATAGGACCCATCTTTGTACTTGTTCATACTGCACAGTATTTAGGGTCAACTCCTTACCTTTACCCAATGCTTGTTGACACATTGAGTCATCAAACTCATCATCGAGAAAATCCTCAAGGTTCCTCTTATGAGTTCCTTCACCTCTAATCGACACATATTCCATGGCATACAAAGAAGCTTCATGTAATAAATATGCATTAGCAATGCTCCCTTTGATGTACCTCTTATTTCGTGACCACCTTTTGTATCTTCCCATTTCTCTTTCTAACAACCACATTGCACGATATCTAGGTGGTCCAGCTGTCAATGCTTCATCGACTAAATAGTGCATGAGGTGGATCATGACCACAAAAAAGGTAGGTGGAAAGTAAATTTCGAGGACACAAAGAGCCTCTACTAATTCTTGCTTTGCCTTCAAAAGATGTTCCCTGAAAATCACTTTTGCACAAACAATATTAAAGAATATGCTAATCCGTTGTATAGCTTTAAACAAAGGCTTATGATCTGGAAATGAATGCATAAGCAACGCAGGAAGCAATCGTTGCATAATGATGTGATAATCATGAGACTTGAGATTGGTTAATACGGGAAGGTCAAGGTTAACATTATTGCTGAAATTTGATGAAAATCCAATTGGTACCTTCATTGTTTTCAAGGTGAGATAAACGGCTTCTTTCTCTTCCTTTCCTAATGCAAAAGGTGCTGATGGTATTCGACTTTTATTACTACCTTCAACATCTTGCATCCTTAATTTTCTCTTAAGATTCAACGGGACCTTCAACTCTTCCCGGGCTCTAACTGTATCTTTATTTAACGATCCTTTCACTGAGAGAATGATACCTAAAAGAGTCTCTATTACGTTCTTTTCAACATGCATAATGTCTAAATTATGTCGAATATCATAATCCTTCCAGTACTCCAAGTCACACAAAATGGATCTCCTCGAAAAACCCTCAGTACCTGTGAGATCCTCATCGTCACCTTCACTTGGATGATCATCATTATCTACATCATCTTCCAATACTATTGGCTCATTTTCTTTCCCCTTCCCTTTCCCTTTCCCCTTCCCCTTCCTCTTCCCCTTCCACTTCCCCCGTCCCCTTCCCTTTAGCCTTCCCCTTCCCCACTCCCTCTCCCTCTTTTTGGGCACCTTCTCGAGCGATAACAGACATAATTTGCTCAACCTCTACACTTGTTAACTTTCGAGGAGCCATAGCAGACTCTATTTTACCATTAAATGTTTGCTTTGATGTGTCGTACCTGTAAGGATGGTTTTCGGGAAGGAACATGTGAGATCATTGATAGAAACATTTCGTTGACTTACAAAGATATTCAGAAGGTGTGTTTGTAGAGCAAACAGGACACCCATAATAACCTTGAGTTGAACAACCTGCTAACATCCCATAAGCAGAAAAATCATGAATACCCCACATCAACATAGATTTTAACTGAAAATGTTAATTTTATTTGCATCCCAAGCCTCGACTCCAGGCCATAAGATCTTCAGCTCGTCGACTAAGGGTTGGAGGAAGACATCAATATTACTTGATGGTGACTTTGGCCCGGGAATCAATACAGTCAACATTCAAAACTCACTCTTCATACACATTAATGGGGGAGGGTTAAGAGGTTGAATAATCACTGGCCAACAACTATAGTTACGGCCAAACATGTTATTAGGGTTAAAATCGTCAGTTGTTATTGCAAGTCGAAGATTTCGCGGATCCTTCACAAATTGTCTCCACATAATGTTTGCATTTACCCACTGTGCTGAATCTCGGAGATGACGCATAAATTCCATACAAGAGCTTGCTCGACCATGCCAAGTCATTTTCTTGGCTATCCATTTAATGGTATACAACCTCTTTAGCCTAGGGATTAACAAAAAATGTCGCATTACCTTCTTAGGGACCTTATTTTATGAAACTTCTTTTGGCCCTTAGGATATACAATTTCCTCCCCATCATCTCCTCTTGAAGTATACTTGTATCGCAAAGCACCACATTTTAGACATTTATTACAGTTTTCATGCTCTTTCCAAAATAACATGCAATAGTTAATGCACACGTCATACTTAACATAGTCCATACCAAGATCTCTAATTGTGTTCTTCATTTCGGTATAACTAGTTGTCAAGTTGTTCCCTTCAGGGAGTAACTCAATCCAAAAACCAAAGAATTCCACCTGTGGCGCCATCTGACAAATTAAATTGCGTTTTTATATCATTTAACTTCACAAGAGCATACATGGTTGTATGGCGTGACGAACCAGTAGGAGGGTGCAGTGGCTCCATTGCGAGTTGATGTAAATGCTCATACTTCTTGCCTTTGCCTATATGTGTGTGAGAATCCTTCGGAACATCAAAAGTTTGGGGCCCTTCATCACCACCTACACAATTAGGTGCACTAGGACACGCTTCAATCGTGAATATCTCACAAGAATCATTCACAAGGTCATTCAAAGTCAGAATATTAGACACATCAATGTGTTCTCCAACATTAGTCTGAGCAGCGGGTTGTGCTGATCGCTGGACTGGATTAAGAATTGACGTCTCCCCATGAAAATGCCATAAGGTGTAATTTATATCCATACCATAGTCCATAAAATGGACAAAGATTTCATCTAAAGTAACATGTCCTTTCCCATTGTGACAACGCCTACACGGACATGAATGTATATCCTCGGTAATAGTGTTACGCACATACTGCAGAAACTCTAACACCCCATCTCTATACGAATCGGTCTCAAAGTTTTTCTCCTTTATCCACTCTTTATTGATCATCGATGACATCCTGATATACATGTGGATGCAGAATGTGTTAATAAGATCACATCACATAAAACAACATTTCAAAATTTCAACAAGAGGAACTATGGAGAATTACTAATTTACAGCAATCACATATAATACATTCTAATTATCCAAATTGTCCCATATGTATTCGAGGAACTGTGAGCTCTCTCTCCAACAGGAGTAATAGTTTTGAGGAACTGTGGATCATTTCTGCATCTTGACACAGTGAGTAAATCAGAGAAACCTAAAGCAATATAAGGGTGGACTAAGATCTAACATCCATTCTTACATTTTAGTTATTAGACAGAAACAAAACCTCCAAACTTTAGGTTTTTAGTCAAGAACACATAACGATCAACAACTCGTGTTCTTGGACAAAACCAACCTAAATCGCTTTAAAAACTTCATATTTTAGCCTAAAACACAACCAAACATTCTACCCTGCTTCTATAAACCCACGCCAATGATAATCAAGCCACATGACCTCATCAAACAATAATTTTTTTACCCAAGAAATTAAAAAACCGAAGATGTTCTTCACCGTCCAAATACCATATCAAAAGAAACCCAAAACCCATAATCAAGATTAATTTTCATGTTGCAGATAAATGATGAGGATGAGATTGAAGATGAAGATAAACATTCACATCAAACATATAAGAGATAAATATTTTTAAAGTGGTTCGGCTATAAGGAAAAGCCTACGTCCACTGTTATTTTATTCCCAGGGGTTTACAATAGCACAATATGGTAGAGAGAGAAAGGATGTGTATCTTGTGTATGGTGTTTCTTGGTTCTCTTCGATATCTCCTCCCTTTTGGCTAAGGGAATACATGTATTTATAGTGATGGGAGATAAAGAGATTCATTGTATGTAGACATTTATACATTATGTCTACATTCAACGAATCTAATTTTTGAATTGCTTGGTATGCTATGTGTTGTCATCTACAGTATAAATGTACATTAAGGCTCATTAAATGCGTAGTTATCCTTTGATCTTCCCTGTTGGTATGCCGACCAACTCTCCTCGGGTGCCGACTAACTCTCCTCGGGTGTCGACTAACTCTCCTCGGGTACCGACCAACTCTCCTCGGGTGTCGAATATTGCCACGTAGGATGACATGTGTCCTTTTCTGATTGGTCCTCGTAGATGGAGAATTTTTGCGTTAACAGAAGCCCCCAATGCTCCATGCTTGATGGTTTACTTGAAAGGATGGAGTATTTATTCTGCAGTGTTGCTCGGTGCTCGTGAAATTCTTGATCTACCTTCTTGATTTGTTCAACATAAAGTGCATTATCTCTTGGATGACATATGATGCAGGCTGATCGATGGTTGCTAATATTTCTTTTGAGGAACTCCGTGTGCTATGTATCACCCCTGGGAATTTGGATGCAGCCATGCCATAGTATGCAGCTTGTAGCTTATCATAATCTTCAAGTATGTTGATTGGTTTGCTAGCCGACCAACTGCCTCTTGTGCCGAGCAACTGAGTGTTAACTTCACGTGCTTGATTCTTCTGATTTATGATCCTCTGAATACTTTGTTGAGTAACATACTAGCTTTTGAACTCAACTCTTCAATCTGATTAGTACCAAGCTAGTGGTGGACTTTGAAACATTTTCATACAACTTCTTCTTCATTATTCGTCGAGACAGTAGTAGCAAAGATCTCAGTGCTGTAGATGTTGATTTTGACTTCTACCTCTGCTCGGGGACGAGCAAGAGGTTCTCGGGGATGAGCAAGAGCTGCTCGGACAGACCATCTAGGATGAACATCAGAATGCTGAAAGATTTTAACTTCATAAACTCCCCTTATGCTTTGGATGATCCTCCTGCTGGCGAGGAACCTGTTTCAAAAGAAGAGGGAAAGAAACCAATAGAGTAGGAATCTCAATGTAATAGTTAGTATACATTTTCATTCTCAATGTATTTTGTTTTTTATTTTAATGAAAGACTTTCATTTTTGTTCTCAATCTTAATTGCTATTGTCTTGTAAAATACTCTACATCTGTGCATATGTATAAGTTAAAAAGATAACAATATTGTGTTGTTCATCGACTAACTTAGTAATAAAAAAGTTACAAGTATTAGTAATGTTGCTCGATCACTTAATAATAAAGTAATGAGTATAAAAATGTTTAAAATTTTTCCAACCAACCCAGGTTGTTAAATTGTGCTCGTCGACCAATTATAGTTAGTGAGAGTTTTTATCCCCGACTAACCATACTTGGTAAATTTTTGTCTTTTTCATAAAATGTGTCCGACCAACCAAGGTCGATAAATTCTCCTCGTCGACCAACTACAGTTTAGTGGGTTTTTATCCCCGACCAACCATACTTGGTACAGTTTGGAATATTTTTTCCTCGTCGACCAACTACGTTGATACAGTTTGGAATATTTTTTCCTCATCGACCAACTACGTTGATACAGTTTGGAATATTTTTTCCTCGTCGACCAACTACGTTGGTACAGTTTGGAATATTTCTTCCTCGTCG
The DNA here is from genome assembly GCA_949130495.1 of Sambucus nigra. Classification (NCBI taxonomy): domain Eukaryota; kingdom Viridiplantae; phylum Streptophyta; class Magnoliopsida; order Dipsacales; family Adoxaceae; genus Sambucus; species Sambucus nigra. The sequence continues at coordinate 283,030,895 of OX422207.1, read as the reverse complement.
ACCAACTACGTTGATACAGTTTGGAATATTTTTTCCTCGTCGACCAACTACGTTGATACAGTTTGGAATATTTTTTTCTCATCGACCAACTACAGTTAGTGGGTTTTTCAGGTGAGAGAAAATTATTTTTTATATTGATCCCTTCCTATTCCCTATTTGGAGAGATAAAAATATGGTGAATGATTAAAGTTATTACCAAATTTATATCAAAAATCAATCAATTTGATTTTATTGACATAAATGGAAGCTGAACCAAATTAAGTATATAGTTCATAAAAATGAATGCAAAGAGACTCAAACTTGAAGAGAGAAAATATATCTGGGTCATGATTTCCATGAGAAAACTTTTTATTGTCTTTAACCTTTTCCCATTCTTTTATTAAAAATATGATGGGAATTTGAATAGACATCAAAGATCTTACAAAATTTATAATGAAAATTATCAATGAAAATTATCAAATCTTATCATCGTCGTATATATTGGTATATGTAATCATTTAAAATATTTATTCCATGATATAAAATTGAAAATTGAGAATCAAGCAAAGAGTTATGATTTATGAAATCCATTATTTTTCAGATTTCTAAATAAGAATTAATCTAATAGTTATGATTTAAAAATCATGATATGCAACATTTTGCAGATAAAAATTGGACAATTAATTTATGTATATAAACATGAAAATCATGATTGAATCAAAAGATGTATGTATAATATATAATTGATTATAGATATAGAAAATAAAAACTTAGCTTTTGATGGAGAACAATGCTTGTAACACGTTCTCACAGACGGCGCCAATCTGTTGAAGACAGAAAATGGCCACTGCCATTTTAGTGGCGTCAACAGCAGATAAATGATGAGGATGAGATTGAAGATGAAGATAAACATTCACATCAAACATATAAGAGATAAATATTTTTAAAGTGGTTCGGCTATAAGGAAAAGCCTAAGTCCACTGTTATTTTATTCCCAGGGGTTTACAATAGCACAATATGGTAGAGAGAGAAAGGATGTGTATCTTGTGTATGGTGTTTCTTGGTTCTCTTCGATATCTCCTCCCTTTTGGCTAAGGGAATACATGTATTTATAGTGATGGGAGATAAAGAGATTCATTGTATGTAGACATTTATACATTATGTCTACATTCAACGAATCTAATTTTTGAATTGCTTGGTATGCTATGTGTTGTCATCTACAGTATACATGTACATTAAGGCTCATTAAATGCGTAGTTATCCTTTGATCTTCCCTGTTGGTATGCCGACCAACTCTCCTCGGGTGCCGACTAACTCTCCTCGGGTACCGACCAACTCTCCTCGGGTGTCGAATATTGCCACGTAGGATAACATGTGTCCTTTTCTGATTGGTCCTCGTAGATGGAGAATTTTTGCGTTAACAGATATAAATCAACGATTTATCATTTCATGGTCACACTATGGTTATGATTTGCATCTACATTTTGATTAATTCCAGTTAACAGGCGAGTGTATTACCAATATAACACATAATCAGCACCAATAAAAACTAAACTAACATCTAAAATTATGACACGATTGGAAAAATAATAACCACCAATTTTTAGTTCAATGGGGTATTGTAATCCCAATATACCACATCCCAACCGGTATGAACCAAGACACGATAACAAGAAACCAGGTGAGACCAACACCCGTACAATCGCCCCGAATACATCCCAAAATAGAAACTGTTCAGCTACACCCAAATCCCAAGCTCATTGACTAATAACAACTAATTTGGAACCAAAAAACCCAAAATCGCAACTGTTTGGGTACATTCAACGGTTTGGGTACCCGAAATTGCAACTGTTCATATGTATATATGTATGGTACCCCCTGAAATCGAAACTGATACATACATACATACACACACACACACACATATATATATATATATATATATATATATATATATATATATATATAGAGAGAGAGAGAGAGAGAGAGAGAGAGAGAGATGTAATACCTTACGATGATGAAGCCGGTAGCGTGGGAGCAGTAGCAGCAATGCGGAGCAACGATGATGAGGAGAAACGATGGAAGCCGGTAGCCTGGGGAGGGAGCGAGAGAGAGAGAGAGAAGTCAGTTAGGTTTAGATTGTCTTGAAAATTTGGTCCCCCCTCCAAATTTTGTTTTTTTTAACAAAGCGTACCCATATTTGACACAGTTAAAGACCGTGCCTAATTTTGGCACCATTTCAAACCGTGCCCGATTATGATAAAACCGTGCCAGAAACTGGCACGGTTTTAAACAGTGCCAGAATCTCCTTCCCTAAGCGTGCCAGATTGGCATTTTTGGTGTAGTGCATGAGTGATCCCTGAAAGCATATGTGTGCCTTCATACTTTGGATTTGGGTCGCGTATGACATGATGATTGGTTGTGGGTTTGGGTATACTGACATGGATATTTGGTTGTGTGGTATCCGTTAGCTTATACTTTGTGTTGATTATACTAGAAATGTATACCTCGAACTATAACTCATGAATGTTAAAGTAAAGAGCAATTAATTAAAAGATGGAATCATAAAATATGGATACCTTTCAGGGTTGGAATTAGCATAGCATGCTTTTAGTTTATTTGAGTTAGGATAACTTAAGGTAATTTAATATTTGAGAACGATAAGTTTTAATTATTATGGGAAATGTCATGATATGTTTACACTCTGTAGACTTGTTAGATTTAATCATCTATGTGGAATTATTTTTACAAGTCCTTGGCCACAATCGCATGCTGACTTGAGCTATTTTCGTTGAAGGACCTTCTCCACTATCAGTTTCATTTCATCATTTAATAAGATGTAGGTGCCGAGCAGGTAGCTCACTTACATTTCAGTGAGAAAAAAAACATATCAACTCTTATTAAGCAACAATTGAAGATTAAAGAAAATAGCTCTGATTATACTTCCTTAACAAAAAATGACTTGAGTAGGATAAAGGTTAAAGAGGAATTAAAGTCACCACGTTGATAACATGCTGTAAAAAATAAGGTACGAAGAGAATTTAGAGGGATTATAAATTTTTCATTTAATTGGCATTATCATACTTATGGGGTATTACCTTTATTTATAGAACAAAATAAAACATCTCAAAAAACTATTTTATAAATTTGGAATATAAATGAACATTCACTAATATACATATTTTATATCAACAAATGGATTTTATCCAATGCAAAGATTATGAGAATTCTCTTCCCACATCAACATGTGTCATCCATCTGAAAACTATTTACCTAGGAGGTTGAACTATGTTGGGGGAGTATGTATACATAGGTTTGTGATCGAATCATATTGTACTCCGGCATTAAAAATAAGGGGCATATACCGAATATTTTTTCGAACATTTTTTAATATGCATTTAGTCTAAACTTTTTTATTTTATTTTAAAAAATCATTCATCGTGTAAAAACATAAACAATGACAAACAAATTCATTTTGCCAACTTCCCTTCCCCAACCCCACTGCCATGAACTTTTTAATAGAAACAATTGGAACGCATAGTTGTTTTATTATACATGGAGTGATCGATAAAAGTTTTGCCAACAATTATAAAGATTATAGAAAAGATTCCCGTGATAATAAGGAAGTTTTAGGTCGGGTTGGAACAATTTGCACACCTTCACCAAACGGTCAACACTCAAGTGCCCTCATCTCAATCGGCAGCTTACATTTTGATCCATATAATATACCCCACAAGATGAGCCGGTGGGTGGGCGGTAAAACCCTCTACGATCCTACCATTCTCCATCACTTGTACTTTTAGGTGAGCACGCGCTAAGCAACCACACAACAAACGAAACATAGTCTAATCCTCATGTTGCATTATTGGAGCCGTAAGTAATATATAAACAAGGTTTCCACTCTCAATATATACAGCCTTATAGTACTCTGTTTTTTCACCCAATCTAATCTGTCCATCTCACCCACTATATTTTTCAGCTACAAACATGGAAGCCAATTCACTCGTCACCGTATGCGTCACCGGGGCCTCCGGATTCATTGGCTCCTGGCTTGTCATGAGACTTCTCGAACGAGGCTATATCGTTCGTGCTACTGTCCGCGATCCACGTATATACACTGCAGTTTTCATTTAAATTCTTTGTTCATCAAGCATTTTATAATCAAATGGGTTATTTTAACTTGTACCTTTACATTTACACCAACTGTTTAGTTTACTACAATATAATTTAAACATTTTACTAACACCCAAAAAGTATCGTAAAAACTCCCAACAGCTTCCTAGAAGACAACTCATCATATATATATATACACACATATCGGAGCTTAGGATAATTAATTGGTGGTGCAGAGAATATGAAGAAGGTGAAACATCTTACAGAATTGCCAAAAGCTGATACAAACTTGACACTGTGGAAGGCAGACCTAGCAGTAGAAGGAAGCTTCGATGAGGCCATTAAAGGTTGCCATGGAGTGTTTCATGTGGCCACCCCTATGGACTTTGAATCCAAAGACCCTGAGGTATCTTAACTTTTATATATATATATATATATATATATAACAGAACTAGGGCTGTAAACGGATATTCGAAAATCCGCATCCGTCCGATATCCGAATTCGAATTTGCGGATATTTATCCGAAAATATGGAAGCGGATACGAATATGGATACTCTTTAAAAATATCCGAGAAAACGGATACGGATACGGATACGAATAGTACTAGTATCCGACACGGATACGAATAGTACTAGTATCCGACACGGATAATCCGTATCCGATGCGGAGTATCCATTTTATCGGATATCCGTTTTACCGGATATCCGTATCCGTCAAACATATGTTTAAAATGTTACTAATAATATTAGTCTTAGTATTACTAATAAAATAATATTAAAACAAATCTTAATCGTTTATTCCCAAAACAACATAAACACATACTCCACTCAAAACAAAAACACCCTAAAGTTATTGTTTTATTGGGTATATTATAAAATGTCATATATTATTATTTAATTGGGTATATTATCATGGAGTTACACTAAAGTTATAATACACCTTATCACACACAACATACACCGACTAAAGAACATATACTCCACCAAAAAAAAAAAAACTAACTTCGTTTCATTTCTCCTTCGTACAAAATAAGAGAAAAGAAACTCTCATGTGGTTGTTCGTTAGTTTTCTTAATTATAAATAAATGTAAGAGAGAAACAAAAAAGAATGTAAGAGAGAAACATAAAAGTAAAGAGATGGTTTTGATTGTAATGAGAACTGAAGTTAACAATATGTATATTATATACAAAATAAAAATGTATACTTATTAAAATAAAAATATCAGTATGTTTTGAAGACAAAAGGCTCATGAGGTTATCATTCTCAAAAAAATTGATTAATCTAAAAAGTGCATATTTATTTCTACTGTCATGGAGAATGCGACTGTTATTTTTTTTTTTGGATGGCTTTCAGCTTATATGGTTGTAAAATATGGATGACTTTAAGCCATATTATCATTATGTAATGATACTATTATTATGGAATCCATAATTGTTGATGTTAAGAGGTAGTAATTTTGTTACATATTTATTTGCATTGGATTGGATATTTTAATTGTTATTTTTTGCGATGGCTAAATAATGTAAACGGATACGGATATTATCTGAATCCGAGCGGATACGGATATGGATAGTTGTTTTAACTATTCGGGCGGATACGGATACGGATACGGATACGGATACGGATACGGATATGGATACGGATAGTACATTCAGATAGCGAATATGGATATGAAAAACATGGTATCCGATCCGTATCCGTCCGTTTACCACCCCTAATCAGAACTCATTTCCGTTCACCCTTGTCTGGATAGTTATAAAAGGTAAATAGCTCTTAATCTCACAATCGCTATTGTGCGTGGTAGGTATTTTAGGTGACAATGATATGTTATCGTATAATTTATTATTATAATCATTACATTGCATGCTTAAATATTAAATTCATGACATTACCTTCTAATGGCGTACAAAGTAACAAATTTAGGATGGTGTCGCAGGCTGCAAAGAAGCTTTCATTCTAGCTGTGATCAATAATTTTTTTTTATCTAGTCCACATGCGTAATTCTTGGGTACTAAAGTCCTCATCCTTTAAATATACCTTATAATTAAGGATATACATAAAATTAACATGCCTAAATTATAAAAACTCATGTGTACATTATAAAATTCCCCATACAATTTACAAATTTTTCAAAAAAAAAAAAATTTGCACATTAGAAAATTAAATGTATACATTATTAAAAATTGGATTTACACTAATGACCCTTAACAAAAGAAAAAAATTACTGACCAGATAATTAATCCAAAAAAACCGTGTATATATATAAACATGTCCTACCACATTTGGGTGGAACAAGGAAGTCATATGCCAAGGATGAGAGAATAAAGAAGATTATCAATTTTTATCTTTATTTCGTTGCTGCATTTATTACTTCAACACATCTTTCCACAGGTGAAGTGAAAATTCATTATATTTGAAATAAATAAGAAATAATAAATTTTGGATGGGTATTTTAAGTTCTCCCAAAACAGAATAGAGGGTGTTTGTTAAATGCATATGGGATATTTTCCATTATGATTTTTATTAAGAAACCTAATGTTAAGTGCATTTTTATTGCTGCATTATTGCATGAGCTATGTAATGTTGTACCCAGCTTGATAAATCATACTATCTTATGTAGTCATGACTTCATTTAAGCACTCCATAATTGTGTGATTGGGATTTATACGGCAGAATGAAGTAATCAAGCCTACAATTGAGGGGGTGTTGGACATCATTAAATCATGTGCTAAAGCAAAAACAGTGAAGAGGCTGGTCTTCACGTCATCTGCTGGAACCGTCAACATCCAAGAGCACCAACTCCCCGTATACAATGAAGACAACTGGAGTGACTTGGATTTCATCAAGTCTAAGAAGATGACGGCTTGGGTTAGTCTCTTTAGATTTTAATATATAGTATATAATCTGTTTGAAGGACTTTTTCACTTGAAACTGGAATGATAATGATTTTTGTTTTTAACATGTGCAGATGTATTTTGTGTCGAAAACATTGGCTGAGAAAGCAGCATGGGAAGCTGCTAAAGAAAACAAGATTGATTTCATCAGTATAATTCCAACGCTAGTAGTAGGTCCATTCATCATGCCATCATACCCACCAAGCCTAATTACTGCACTTTCACTCATCACTGGTATGTTTTTATTTCCACGAATAGAATCAATTTATTTTATTCCAACTCTTTGTAGTATCTATAAGATGGGTTGTCGTTTTGACAGGAAATGAACCTCACTACTCGATTATTAAACAAGGTCAATTTGTGCATTTAGATGATCTATGTGAGGCTCATATATTCTTGTATGAGAATCATAAAGCAGAGGGAAGATACATTTGCTCCTCTCATGATTCAACCATTCATGATTTGGCCAAAATGATTAATGACAAGTGGCCAGAGTACAAAGTCCCTACCGAGTAAGCCTCTGGAAAGCTTTCCTTCTTGCCCTTTTCAACCACTATGTATATAGTTCAAACGGGGTCATTAACGTTGTCATAACATTAATGCATCAATCTCATCTTATTTTGCTTTCACATAGATTGAGACGCACTCACATACACATGTCTATTCTTTGATAATATGTTAATATTTTGAATTCATTGTCTATAAATCCAACAATATTGAGAATCTACTTCTCAAAGTCTAGTCATTTCTTTACGATGTCAAATTCGCGATGCCTATTTACACTTGATTTAGAGAAGTTTTTTGAAGGTTAATGGCTATGCATCACAAATGAAATCTACTTTTTTCTTAATCCACATTACATTGTGACAACTAAGGGTGTTGAATTTAACTGTATAAATTGACAGGTTTAAGGGCATTGACAAGGACTTGCCAATAGTCTCTTTCTCATCCAAGAAGTTGATAGACATGGGATTTCAGTTTAAGTACACCTTAGAGGACATGTATAGAGGAGCCATTGAAACATGCCGCCAAAAGGGCTTGCTTCCTCATTCCACCCAAACCAATGTGAATGGCCATGGCAGTGAAAAACTGTAAGTCCTAAACCGTAGTACTTTCTCAGATAAAAAAGCATTACAGTATTTTGAGAGTATTTTTAGCCGTGACAGTTATAAAATCCATATATTTTATTGCAGTGATGGCAAGGAGAAACTATTGCTTCCTTGTTCTGCTGAAAACCACGCGAATGGTCAAGAGAATGGTTTACTTCCGAAGGCTACTGAAAACCATGCCGATAGCATGGCCTAGAAAGACAAGGAGAAAAGCGGATTTTCTTTTTTTTTGGTGTTTGTCTGTGACATTTGGTGTTGGTGTGTACCCATTAGGAGTTTAATTTCTGCTTAATGACAAGTAAACTCATCAAAATCTGTAATGGGTTTGGTAGTTGCTTTGGGGGTGAGCATAGAGGAGTTGAAGCTCATTATGAAAGTATTAATGTTTTCAGCTAAATAAAAACAGATATACTCTGTTCTCTAATTCCCACAAGTTTGATATTTGTACACATCTGTACTGTCATTTCTGGTCAATAATGTTTGAAAAATTGTGTATATTTACACACTTAATTGTTTTGACCAAATGAGTTCTGTTAAGGTTTGAGCCATTAGTGAGGTGGTACTCACACATGAAAGTGGCATAACTAAGAATCTACATGTTCCTCCCCGCAAGTCGAATAACATGGTATACTCATTAAGTCAAAAGAGAAAAAAAAGGAGAAATTCATGAAAAATTTGACTTTAGGCCCGGTTTGATAAGGGTTATTTGACATGGCAAAACTCTTATTCCACCTCCAATTCCATATATTACCACGTTTGATACCATAAATTTACCCGGTAATTGTTTGGCCGGTTTGGGGTCACGTGAGCAGATTTGCCTCAAATAATGGCAATCCAATTCTTTAACCCCCCCCCCAAAGAAACGAATGCCCTGGTAAATGAAAACTGACCATTTGTGTTTACCGAGATGATTGGACGGAAGTGATGGGAGAGATGGAGCAAATCTTATACAACATGAAGAAGGGCACCATTTCTGTAAGGAAATCAACTTCTCAAGAAGTCTCTGCCTCAGAAGTTCTGCTATTTCAAAAGAAGGTAAGCTCATCCTTCTTTTATTTTCATTTTTTCTTCTTCCTCCACCATCGATTTCAAGTCCGGGTTGAAAAATATTCAGGCCCCTGATTTTTTGGAGCCTCTGATGTATTTTTTTGGGATAGATTTGTATCCACCTGATGTTTTCAAGCTTGGTATTTGCATCATTTTTTGCTGTATATATTTTTTTTGCTGTATATATTTGCTGTATATATTTGCATCGTTTTTTGCTGTATACATTTGTTGTATACATTTTGCTGTATACATTTGTTTTTTGCTGTATATATTTATGTCAGTTTTAAAAATTTTCAAAACTGACATATAAAGCCCTGACATAAATGTTCATAAAACTGACATAAATAAGTTCACATTTATCTCAATTTTTAAGAACACACATAAAAACTACGACATTCAACATGTTTTTAATCACTTTTTCATAAAAAACTGACATAAATAAAATCACATTTATGTCAGTTTTAAAAAATTTATGAGAGTTTTTTCAAAACTGACATAAATGTTATATAAAAAAATTTTAAAAAATCATTAATCCATCAATAGACAACTATTATTTGATGTTAAATCAACCATTGCAAATAGATAATAACCAAGGTCATAAATATCACTAACTTATATACATCAAGATATTTAGAATCAAATTGATGTTAAGCTACATCATATTCAAAAACTACCAATCCAAAAACTAACTAACGTCTACTTATCTATGTGATAATATCCTAAAAATAGTGATGATACATCACAATATCCAAAAACTAGCATTTCGAATTACATCATAAGAATCACAATCCAAAATAGGACGTTGTCGAACGTAATACTCGATCAAATTTGTTCTCGACGCTATCCAACCCAGAATGAGTAACCCTGCAATCAAATATAATCAACATAGTTTTCATCAAAACACAGTCATCTCAACACATTGTCATTACAACGTAACAAAATACAATTACTCGAAAATACCTAATATATATAATCCGTAATGAACTCAATGAACTCCATTTGAACTTCATTTAGCTCATTCAACGTGTAGGTCACTTTACTGGACAATCTTCTCATCTAAAAAATTGAAGATAGAATTAAATTTATTATTACGGTATATAATAGTTAATAACTAAACAATATTTTATATAATAGGACAAAAAGAGAACATTGGTAACATACCTTTATTTCAAAAGGTATGGAAGGATCCTCCATGAAGTACTTTATGAACTTCAACACAAAATATCCGCAATAAAGAGTACCATTTCCTTGCATTGGGCACTAGTCAACACAAAACATTACTAGTGAACAAATAATAAAGAGTACAAGTCAAAAATATTTTTTATACAATAAAAACAAGTGTAAAAACTATAATAATTTTGGGCAGAATTTCCTCTCTTTATAGGACTATCCACCCTATTCAAAAAATATAAAATACTCCAACAACAAAACTAATAGTTCATAACAACTCATGGGCTCAATGAGAGTTATTTCATTTAAAATCTATCACGCCAATGTGAAGAGAAAATCTGAAATTGAATCTCCTTGTATCAATCCTATTAGAGATCCAATTTCTTATCTAGGCCTGCATTCACAAAAAATCAGATATTTGGCCAACTAAAAACTGTCAAGTGCACCTCATCCATCTAGCTGAAAATCATTGTACTCAAAAACTAAATTTCAAAATTTCAAATTCACATGGCCATGCCAACTACCTCATTCTCTATGATAGCAAAATTGAACATTCGTTTATTCCTTACAAAAAAAACTCTTGGATCTTTGATATTGTGTCATTAAAGACTAATCGATGGGCCTTTTGACAAAACCTTTAATTGAAAAGAGTCGTGGTTCCGGACCAGGGATGTTTATCAAATATATATATATATATATCCTCATACCTGGTGTTTAGACACTGGCTCACCTGTGCATATCACAAATTCTATGCAGGGATTCATAAGCAAGAGGCAACTAAAGACCAATGAAGGAAACATCAGTGTTAGAAATGGCATGAGAGTATATGTCTAGGCAGTTGGAATTGTTAGGCTAGAGCTTAGACCAGGATTTCATTTTGATTTAAAAAATGTTTATTACATTCCTTCTATGAAAAGGAATTTAGTTTCAGTTGCTTGCTTAGTTAAGAAATATTTTGTTTTTTCAATTGATTGTGAAGGAATAAAGATCTCTCATGGTTCCAATTATATTGGATCAGCCTCTTTTATGAATGATTATTGGTTATTAACATCTTATTACCCTAAGGAAGTTCTTTTAATTGAAAATTCAGAGACCACAGTTTGTTTGACTGGAAATAAGAGAAAGCTTAATGAGAATTTTGCCTACTTATGGCACATGAGACTTGGACATGTGTCCAAAGAGAGAATGCAATTTCTAGTTAAACAAAATGTATTGCCTACACTAGATTTCTCTGATCTCACATATTGCATAGAGTGCATTAAGGGTAAATTTGTGAAAAAAAAGAAGAAAACAATAGTTGGGAGCACTGGTTTGCTAAACCTAATTCACACAGATATTTGTGGACCTTTTAAAGAAACTATATCTGGCTGTAGGTATTTCGTTACCTTTATAGATGATCACTCAAGGTAATGCTCTGTGTATCTTATGACCGACAAATCCCAATCTTTAGATAAGTTCAAAATTTACATAGCAGAAGTAGAAGAAGAATTAAACGTTGAGATACAAATAGTGAGATCAGATAGGGGGAGAGTATTATGGCAAGTACACTGAGTCTGGGAAACACAAAGGGCCTTTTGCTTTGTTTCTAACAAGAAAATGGTATCCAAGTCCAATATACAACCCGAGGGACACCAGAACAAAATGGTGTTGTAGAGAGGAAGAATATGACATTGCTTAATATGGTCAGAAGTATGATGTGTACATCTAGCCTACACTTGTTCTTATGGGGAGAAGCATTAGAGAATTGAAATTACTTATCAAATAGAATTCCTAGCAAAGCAGTACCTACAATTCCTTTTTGAGAATTGGAAAAATAGGAAACCAAGCGTCAATCATGCTCATGTATGGGGTTGCAAGGCAGAAGCAAGGGCTTACAATCCTAAAGAGAATAAGCTTGAGTCAAGGACTGTTTTAGGTTTCTTTATTGGGTATCCAGACCATTCAAGAGGTTACAAATTCTATTGTCCATCCCACTCTACTAGAATCATAGAAACCAATAAGGCAGTTTTTCTAAATGAGATTAATTATTCTAACGAGTTTGTGAAATTGGATTCAGATTTAAAAGAAGTGCAAGAATATAATTCTTCTTCTTTTGAAAATACCATTATCAGTTATCCTCCAATACTACCAACACAAATGGATCCGGTTGTAGTCCCTAAAATTAATGGTCACATTGATCATCATGAACCTCAAAATGTAGGAAATGAGGTTGTTATTGCCGATATTGCCCCTGAACGCGATAATGTAGAATAATTGAAAGCTCAAGTGAATTCTCCTGCACCAGGTGTTGGAAGGTTACAAAGAGCTAGAAGATCCACACTAGATATAATGGAAGCTGATTTTGTCATATATCCACGGGAAGCTGATTTTGACATTGGAGATATCACATACCCTATAACCTTTAAGCAAGCTATGGAAGGTGTGTTCAGTGAGCATTGGGAAAAGGCTATGATTGCAGAGTTAGAGTCAATGAAGATTAATAAAGTATGGACATTGGTGTAGCCTTCTCAAACACAAAAGCGAATTGGGTGTAAATGGGTATTTGACCAAAACTGCAGTAGATGGAAGCACAGAGAGATACAAAGCTAGATTAGTAGCCAAAGGATTAAATTAGAAATAAGGGATAGACTTTAATGAGACTTTTGCTCCAGTCTATACAAAAGAATCTTTTAGAATCATCATGGCTCTTATGGCTCATTTTGATATGGAGATGCACTAAATGGAGGTCAAGACATCTTTCCTAAATGGAGAACTTGAGGAGGAGATTTTCATGAAGCAACCCGAGGGCTTCATAGAACCAGGAAAGAGCCATCTAATATGTAAGCTCAACAGGTTAATCTATTAACTAAAACAAGCATCAAGGCAGTGGTACTTGAAGTTTGATTCAGTGGTCACTGATTTTGGTTTTGTTAGAAACCAAGTAGATTAATGTGTTTATATGAAACCAGAAGGCAGGAATTTCATTTTTCTAGTTTTATATGTGCATGATATCTTACTTGCTAGCACTGATTTAAATCTGCTCAAAAGAACCAAAGCTTTTATGTCTAAAAGTTTTGACATGAAGGATTTGGGTGAAGCTACTTATGTACTGGGAATTGAGATAAAGAGAGATAGATCCAAGACACTTTTAGGCTTGTGTCAACAGAACTATATCAACAAGGTATTGAAACGGTTTGACATGCAAAACTGTTCAGAAGGTTCAGTGCTTATGACTAAAGGGGATAAATTAAACAAAGATCAGTGTCCCAAGAATGATTTTGAGAAGAATGATATGAATAATAATCCATATGCTCAGTTGATAGGGAGCTTGATGTATGCCCAAGTGTGCACCATACCTGATTTAGCCTATGTAGTAGCCGTTCTTTCCAGGTTTCAATCAAATCGAAGCCATGACCACTGGGTTGGGGGGAAGAAAGTATTGAGATATCTTCAGCGAGCCAAACATCATATGTTGGTTTATAGAAGAGTGGAAGAGTTAGAAGTGTTAGGATACACTGATTCAGATTTTGCTTCAAGTTATCCTCATTCTAATAAATTTACTTCTGGTATGTGTTTGTTCTAATTGAGGGAGATATAGCATGGAGAAGTGTGAAACAATCCCTTACTGCGACTTACATATCTGCATATATGCAGTATGCAATATGCATATATGTAGATGCATATATGCTTCATGGATACCACTACTAGGAGCACATCGATATAGAGATACAAGTGTTGCGATGTTGAAATATATGTGGAGAATAATTCATTAAGTACCAATTCATTATTGGACATGTTTTGTCCACAGGGTGTTAGGATGTGTTGACTTGTAGAACCATAAGCATGGTGTAACTTAGGTACAATGAAGGGTTGTGTAAAGGAGGAGATAAGTTTATATTTTCTGATTTTCCTAAGTGAACTCTTTCTTAGAAGGAACTTAGGAGAAGAGAAATTATAAGTTTTTTTCTTTCGATTACTTAATGTTAAATATACAAACATTTATTGTTAGTTTTCTAATAAAAACTCTTTAAATGTTTATGACATCCACACAAAGTAATATGTCACACGCAAGTCTACCTGCTACTGTTCGAGAGACCAGAGGTCTGAGGGTCTGATCCGAAACTCTGTGGGGATTGAATATGTAAATTCTTTGATTTCTGATCTAGACCAAGCACTTAAAACTAGCCCTATGTAAGTGCATCCAATTGAAACATGGTTGTTAATCTGAAACTCTAAATGGTTGTTGATTCAAACTCTAAACTCTAACTGCCCCCATGTAAACTGTGAGAATGCAAGAACTTTTGTGATGCGTTCTTGGTGTTTTACGCTATTCTGAGAATGCATTAATGATGAAGATCAGTCACTGCAAAGCTGCACTAATGAAGTTGTAATCGTAGAAATCTCTACCTTCTTTATATTGCACCGGCAATGACCTTACTCACATTTAATGTGCAGCAGCTCCAAGTGCAGCAGCAGCTCTAGGATATTAACTCCTTTTCCTCGAAATCTTTTCACTACACCAAAAACAGGATTCTGGCACAGTTCAAAACCATGCCAGATCAAATTCTGGCACGGTTTTGAACTGTGCCAGAATCAGGTGTTCCAAAATGGGAATTTTTTTCTGGCACGGTTTAAAAGTGTGCCAGAATCAGCCAAACAGGAACACTTCTGGCACACTTTTAAACCGTGCCAGAATTTGATATTTCTGGCACACTTTTGGCACAGTTTTTAACTGTGCCAGATTCAGCAAAATAGGAACACTTCTGGCACACTTTTAAACCGTGTCAGAATTTGATATTTCTGGCACACCTTTGGCACAGTTTTTAACTGTGCCAGATTCAGCACAGTTTAAAAAAAAATAGCACAATTTAAAACCGTGCCAAAATATGATACACTTTTGCCACGGTTTTGAACTGTGCCAATTTTGTAATTAAAAAAAAATACTTGAAAGCACAAAATTCACAAATTAGTAATATTGCGCGTTATTAATAAACTAATGTACATACAAACTTCAAAATATTACAAGTCTTTAATTGCTCATAGGCCCAAAAAAAATTGGGCAGAGTTTCCTCTATTTTCTGGACATTCCAAAACTTGTTAATACAAAACCTGCCTAACATAAAGCCCGCACGGCCACAAAATATAACAATTATCTTACAAAAGCCCTCATGGCCATAGAAGTCAATAATAAAACAACAAAAGACCGTACGGTCATGACACAAAAAAATGGATTCATTAATAAATCCCTTGTTGTAAACCATTGAGTTCTTTGTGTTCCACGCGAATAAAAGCCAACGATAAACTGTTATCCTGCAAAAAAAATAGAATACAAAAAAGATACGATATTAGTAACCCAATAATTTACAAAAAAAAATACTCAAAACAAAAAAATTACATATATGAATGGAAATTATCGTCATACTCACAAACCGGGTGACCCGGGACTACGCGGTTAGTTCCTACAAGTTACATTGGTCCCGTGCGAGGTGTTCGTGCCTCCTACGGGGTCGTTTGGGGGGTGGTTTGGGTTTTCACCCTTTCACGGCATGTTTTTAAGTTTAAGTGTTGATTTTTGCAATTATCGTCCTATTCACAAATCGGGACAACCGGTACTACGCAGTCAGTTCCTACAAGTTACATTGGTCCCGTGCGAGGTGTTCGTGCCCCCTACGGGATCGTTTGTGGGGTGGTTTGGGTTTTCACCCTTTAACGACTTATTTTTAAGTTTAAGTGCTGATTTTTGCAAATTATCGTCATACTCTCAAACCGAGAGACCCGGGACTACGCGATCAGTTCCTACAAGTTACATTGGTCCCGTGCGAGGTGTTAGTGCCTCCTACGGGGTCGTTTGGGGGTTGGTTTGGGTTTTCACCCTTTGACGGCATGTTTTTAACTAAGTGTGAGTTTTGCAAATTATCGTCATATTCACAAACCGGGAGATCCGGGACTACGCGGTCAGTTCCTACAAGTTACATTGGTCCCGTGCGAGGTGTTCGAGCCCCCTACGGGATCGTTTGGGGGGTGGTTTGGGTTTTCACCCTTTAACGACTTGTTTTTAAGTTTAAGTGCTGATTTTTGCAAATTATCGTCACACTCTCAAACCGAGAGACCCGGGACTACGCGATCAGTTCCTACAAGTTACATTGTTCCCGTGCGAGGTGTTCGTGCCTCCTACGAGGTCGTTTGGGGGTTGGTTTGGGTTTTCACCCTTTGACGACATGTTTTTAACTAAGTGTGATTTTTGCAAATTACCGTCATATTTACAAACCGGGAGACCCGGGACTACGCGGTCAGTTCCTACAAGTTACGTTGGTCCCGTGCGAGGTGTTCGTGCCCCCTACGGGGTCGTTTGAGGGGTGGTTTGGGTTTTCACCCTTTAACGGCTTGTTTTTAAGTTTGTGCTGTTTTTTGTAAATTATCATCATATTCACAAACCGGGAGACCCGGGACTACGCGACCAGTTCCTACAAGTTAGATTGGTCCCGTGCGAGGTGTTCGTGCCCCCTACGGGGTCGTTTGGGGGGTGGTTTGGATTTTCACCCTTTAACGGCTTGTTTTTATGTTTAAGTGCTAATTTTTGCAAATTATCGTCATACTATCAAACGGGGAGACCCGGGACTACGCGATCAGTTCCTACAAGTTACATTGGTCCCGTGCGAGGTGTTTGTGCCTCCTACGGGGTCGTTTGGGGGGTGGTTTGGGTTTTCACCCTTTAACGGCTTGTTTTTAAGTTTAAGTGTTGATTTTTGCAAATTATCGTCATATTCACAAACCGGGAGACCCGGGACTACGCGGTCAGTTCCTATAAGTTACATTGGTCCTGCGTGAGGTGTTCGTGCCCCCTACGGGGTCGTTTGGGGGTGGTTTGGGTTTTCACCCTTTAACGACTTGTTTTTAAGTTTAAGTGCTGATTTTTGCAAATTATCGTCATACTCATAGACCAGGAGACCCGGGACTACGGGGTCAGTTCCTACAAGTTACATTGGTCCCGTGCGAGGTGTTCGTGCCCCCTACGGGGTGGTTTGAGTTTTCACCCTTTGACGGCTTGTTTTTAAGTTTAAGTGCTGATTTTCGCAAATTATCGTCATACTCTCAAACCGGGAGACCCGGGACTACACGGTCAGTTCCTACAAGTTACATTGGTCCCGTGCGAGGTGTTCGTGCCCCCTACGGGGTGGTTTGAGGGGTGGTTTGGGTTTTCATCCTTTAACTGCTTATTTTTAAGTTTAAGTGACGATTTTTGCAAATTATGGTCATACTCTCAAAACGAGAGACCCGGGACTACGCGATCAGTTCCCACAAGTTACACTGGTCCCGTACGAGGTGTTCATGCCTCCTACGGGGTCGTTTGGGGGTTGGTTTGGGTTTTCACCCTTTGACGGCATGTTTTTAACAAAGTGTGATTTTTGTAAATTATCGTCATATTCACAAACCGGGATATCCGGGACTACGCGATTAGTTCCTACAAGTTAGATTGGTCCCGTGCGAGGTGTTTGTGCCCCCTACGGGGTCGTTTGGGGGGTGGTTTGGGTTTTCACCCTTTAACGGCTTGTTTTTAAGTTTACGTGCTGATTTTTGCAAATCATCGTCATACTCTCAAACCGGGAGACCCGAGACTACGCGGTCAGTTCCTACAAGTTACATTGGTCCCGTACGAGGTGTTCGTGCCTCCTATGGGGTCGTTTGGGGGGTGGTTTGGGTTTTCACCCTTTGACGGATTGTTTTTAACTAAGTGTGATTTTTGCAAATTATCGTCATATTCACTAACCGGGAGACCCGGGACTACGCGGTCAGTTCCTACAAGTTACATTGGTCCCGTGCGAGGTGTTCGTGCCCCCTACGGGGTCGTTTGGGGGGTGGTTTGGGTTTTCACCCTTTAACGGCTTGTTTTTAAGTTTAAGTGCTGATTTTTGCAAATTATCGTCATACTCATAGACCGGGAGACCCGGGACTACGCGGTCAGTTCCTACAAGTTACATTGGTCCCGTGCGAGGTGTTCGTGCCCCCTACGGGGTCGTTTGGGGGGTGGTTTGGGTTGTCACCCTTTGACGGCTTGTTTTTAAGTTTAAGTGCTGAGTTTTGCAAATTATCGTCATACTCTCAAACCGGGAGACCCGGGACTACGCGGTCAGTTCCTACAAGTTACACTGGTCCCGTGCGAGGTGTTCGTGCCCCCTACGGGGTCGTTTGGGGTGTGGTTTGGGTTTTAACCCTTTAACGGCTTGTTTTTAAGTTTAAGTGATGATTTTTGCAAATTATCGTCATACTCTCAAACCGGGAGACCCGGGACTACGTGGTCAGTTCCTACAATTTACATTGGTCCCGTGCGAGGTGTTCGTGCCCCCTACGGGGTCGTTTGGGGGGTGGTTTGGGTTTTCACCCTTTAACGACTTGTTTTTAAGTTTAAGTGATGATTTTTGCAAATTATTGTCATACTCATAGACCGGGAGAGCCGGGACTACACGGTGAGTTCCTACAAGTTACATTGGTCCCGTACGAGGTGTTCGTGCCCCCTACGGGGTCGTTTGGGCGGTGGTTTGGGTTTTCACCCTTTAACGGCTTGTTTTTAAGATTAAGTGATGATTTTTGCAAATTATCGTCATACTCTCAAACCGAGAGACCCGGGACTACGCGATCAGTTCCTACAAGTTACACTGGTCCCGTGCGAGGTGTTCGTGCCTCCTACGGGGTCGTTTGGGGGTTGGTTTGGGTTTTCACCCTTTGACGGCATGTTTTTAACTAAGTGTGATTTTTGTAAATTATCGTCATATTCACAAACCGGGAGACCCGGGACTACGCGATCAGTTCCTACAAGTTACATTGGTCCCGTGCGAGGTGTTCGTGCCCTCTACGGGGTCGTTTGGGGGGTGGTTTGGGTTTTCACCCTTTAACGGCTTGTTTTTAAGTTTAAGTGCTGATTTTTGTAAATTATCGTCATACTCTCAAACCGGGAGACCCGAGACTACGCGGTCAGTTCCTACAAGTTACATTGGTCCCGTACGAGGTGTTCGTGCCTCCTACGGGGTCGTTTGGGGGGGTGGTTTGGGTTTTCAATCTTTGACAACTTGTTTTTAACTAAGTGTGATTTTTGTAAATTATCGTCATATTCACAAACCGGGAGACCCGGGACTACGCGGTCCGTTCCTACAAGTTAAATTGGTCCCGTACGAAGTGTTCGTGCCCCCAACGGGGTCGTTTGGGGGGTGGTTTGGGTTTTCACCCTTTAACGGCTTGTTTTTAAGTTTAAGTGTTGATTTTTGCAAATTATCGTCATATTCACAAACCGGGAGACCCGGGACTACGCGGTCAGTTCCTACAAGTTACATTGGTCCCGTGCGAGGTGTTCGTGCCCCCTACGGGGTCATTTGGGGGGTGGTTTGGGTTTTCACCCTTTAACGGCTTGTTTTTAAGTTTAAGTGCTGATTTTTGCAAATTATCGTCATACTCATAGACCGGGAGACCCGGGACTACGCGGTCAGTTCCTACAAGTTACATTGGTCCCGTGCGAGGTGTTCGTGCCCCCTATGGGGTCGTTTGGGGGGTGGTTTGGGTTGTCACCCTTTGACGGCTTGTTTTTAAGTTTAAGTGCTGAGTTTTGCAAATTATCGTCATACTCTCAAACCGGGAGACCCGGGACTACGCGGTCAGTTCCTACAAGTTACATTGGTCCCGTGCGAGGTGTTCGTGCCCCCTACGGGGTGGTTTGAGTTTTCACCCTTTGACGGCTTGTTTTTAAGTTTAAGTATTGATTTTTGCAAATTATCGTCATACTCTCAAACCGGGAGACCCGGGACTACACGGTCAGTTCCTACAAGTTACATTGGTGCCGTGCGAGGTGTTCGGGCCCCCTACGGGGTGGTTTGATGGGTGGTTTGGGTTTTCACCCTTTAACTGCTTGTTTTTAAGCTTAAGTGATGATTTTTGCAAATTATGGTCATACTCTCAAAACGAGAGACCCGGGACTACGCGATCAGTTCCCACAAGTTACACTGGTCCCGTGCGAGGTGTTCATGCCTCCTACGGGGTCGTTTGGGGGTTGGTTTGGGTTTTCACCCTTTGACGGCATGTTTTTAGTTAAGTGTGATTTTTGTAAATTATCGTCATATTCACAAACCGGGAGATCCGGGACTACGCGATCAGTTCCTACAAGTTAGATTGGTCCCGTGCGAGGTGTTTGTGCCCCCTACGGGGTCGTTTGGGGGGTGGTTTAGGTTTTCACCCTTTAACGGCTTGTTTTTAAGTTTACGTGCTGATTT
The DNA here is from genome assembly GCA_949130495.1 of Sambucus nigra. NCBI lineage: Eukaryota > Viridiplantae > Streptophyta > Magnoliopsida > Dipsacales > Adoxaceae > Sambucus > Sambucus nigra. The sequence continues at coordinate 283,010,346 of OX422207.1, read as the reverse complement.
TTGCAAATTATCGTCATACTCTCAAACCGGGAGACCCGAGACTACGTGGTCAGTTCCTACAAGTTACATTGGTCCCGTACGAGGTGTTCGTGCCTCCTACGGGGTCGTTTGGGGGGTGGTTTGGGTTTTCACCCTTTGACGGCTTGTTTTTAACTAAGTGTGATTTTTGCAAATTATCGTCATATTCACTAACCGGGAGACCTGGGACTACGCGGTCAGTTCCTACAAGTTACATTGGTCCCGTGCGAGGTGTTCGTGCCCCCTACGGGGTCGTTTGGGGGGTGGTTTGGGTTTTCACCCTTTAACGGCTTGTTTTTAAGTTTAAGTGCTGATTTTTGCAAAATATCGTCATACTCATAGACCGGGAGACCCGGGACTACGCGGTCAGTTCCTACAAGTTACATTGGTCCCGTGCGAGGTGTTCGTGCCCCCTACGGGGTCGTTTGGGGGGTGGTTTGGGTTGTCACCCTTTGACGGCTTGTTTTTAAGTTTAAGTGCTGAGTTTTGCAAATTATCGTCATACTCTCAAACCGGGAGACCCGGGACTACGCGGTCAGTTCCTACAAGTTACATTGGGCCCGTGCGAGGTGTTCGTGCCCCCTACGGGGTCGTTTGGGGGGTGGTTTGGGTTTTAACCCTTTAACGGCTTGTTTTTAAGTTTAAGTGATGATTTTTGCAAATTATCGTCATACTCTCAAACCGGGAGACCCGGGACTACGTGGTCAGTTCCTACAATTTACATTGGTCCCGTGCGAGGTGTTCGTGCCCCCTACGGGGTCGTTTGGGGGGTGGTTTGGGTTTTCACCCTTTAACGGCTTGTTTTTAAGTTTAAGTGATGATTTTTGCAAATTATTATCATACTCTCAAACCGAGAGACCCGGGACTACGCGATCAGTTCCTACAAGTTACACTGGTCCCGTGCGACGTGTCCGTGCCTCCTACGAGGTCGTTTGGGGGTTGGTTTGGGTTTTCACCCTTTGACGGCATGTTTTTAACTAAGTGTGATTTTTGTAAATTATCGTCATATTCACAAACCGGGAGACCCGGGACTACGCGGTCAGTTCCTACAAGTTACATTGGTCCCGGGCGAGGTGTTCGTGCCCCCTACGGGGTCGTCTGGGGGTGGTTTGGGTTTTCACCCTTTAACGGCTTGTTTTAAATTTTAAGTGCTGATTTTTGCAAATTATCGTCATACTCATAGACTGGGAGACCCGGGACTACACAGTCAGCTCCTACAAGTTACATTGGTCCCGTGCGAGGTGTTCGTGCCCCCTACGGGGTCGTTTGGGGGGTGGTTTGGGTTTTCACCCTTTGACTGCTTGTTTTTATGTTTAAGTGCTTATTTTTGCAAATTATCGTCATACTCTCAAACCGGGAGACCCGGGACTACGCGGCCAGTTCCTACAAGTTACATTGGTCCCGTACGAGGTGTTCGTGCCTCCTACGGGGTCGTTTGGGGGGTGGTTTGGGTTTTCAATCTTTGACGACTTATTTTTAACTAAGTGTGATTTTTGTAAATTATCATCATATTCACAAACCGGGAGACCCGGGACTACGTGGTCCGTTCCTACAAGTTAAATTGGTCCCGTACGAAGTGTTCGTGCCCCCAACGGGGTCGTTTAGGGGGTGGTTTGGGTTTTCACCCTTTAACGGCTTGTTTTTAAGTTTAAGTGTTGATTTTTGCAAATTATCGTCATATTCACAAACCGGGAGACCCGGGACTACGCGGTCAGTTCCTACAAGTTACATTGGTCCCGTGCGAGGTGTTCGTGCCCCCTACGGGGTCGTTTGGGCGGTGGTTTGGGTTTTCACCCTTTAACGGCTTGTTTTTAAGATTAAGTGATGATTTTTGCAAATTATCGTCATACTCTCAAACCGAGAGACCCGGGACTACGCGATCAGTTCCTACAAGTTACACTGGTCCCGTGCGAGGTGTTCGTGCCTCCTACGGGGTCATTTGGGGGTTGGTTTGGGTTTTCACCCTTTGACGGCATGTTTTTAACTAAGTGTTATTTTTGTAAATTATAGTCATATTCACAAACCGGGAGACCCGGGACTACGCGATCAGTTCCTACAAGTTACATTGGTCCCGTGCGAGGTGTTCGCGCCCTCTACGGGGTCGTTTGGGGGGTGGTTTGGGTTTTCACCCTTTAACGGCTTGTTTTTAAGTTTAAGTGCTGATTTTTGCAAATTATCGTCATACTCTCAAACCGGGAGACCCGAGACTACGCGGTCAGTTCCTACAAGTTACATTGGTCCCGTACGAGGTGTTCGTTCCTCCTACGGGGTCGTTTGGGTGGTGGTTTGGGTTTTCAATCTTTGATGACTTATTTTTAACTAAGTGTGATTTTTGTAAATTATCGTCATATTCACAAACCGGGAGACCCGGGACAACGCGGTCCGTTCCTACAAGTTAAATTGGTCCCGTACGAAGTGTTCGTGCCCCCAACGGGGTCGTTTGGGGGGTGGTTTGGGTTTTCACCCTTTAACGGCTTGTTTTTAAGTTTAAGTGTTGATTTTTGCAAATTATCGTCATATTCACAAACCGGGAGACCCGGGACTACGCGGTCAGTTCCTACAAGTTACATTGGTCCCGTGCGAGGTGTTCGTGCCCCCTACGGGGTCGTTTGGGGGGTGGTTTGGGTTTTCACCCTTTAACGGCTTGTTTTTAAGTTTAAGTGCTGATTTTTGCAAATTATCGTCATACTCATAGACCGGGAGACCCGGGACTACGCGGTCAGTTCCTACAGGTTACATTGGTCCCATGCGAGGTGTTCGTGCCCCCTACGGGGTCGTTTGGGGGGTGGTTTGGGTTGTCACCCTTTGACGGCTTATTTTTAAGTTTAAGTGCTGAGTTTTGCAATTTATCGTCATACTCTCAAACCGGGAGACCCGGGACTACGCGGTCAGTTCCTACAAGTTACATTGGTCTCGTGCGAGGTGTTCGTGCCCCCTACGGGGTCGTTTGGGGGGTGGTTTGGGTTTTAACCCTTTAACGGCTTGTTTTTAAGTTTAAGTGATGATTTTTGCAAATTATCGTCATACTCTCAAACCGAGAGACTCGGGACTACGCGATCAGTTCCTACAAGTTACACTGGTCCCGTGCGAGGTGTTCGTGCCTCCTACGGGGTCGTTTGGGGGTTGGTTTGGGTTTTCATTGTTTGACGGCATGTTTTTAATAAGTGTGATTTTTGTAAATTATCGTCTTATTCACAAACCGGGAGACCCGGGACTACGCGATCAGTTCCTACAAGTTACATTGGTCCCTTACGAGGTGTTCGTGCCCCCTGCGGGGTCGTTGGGGGGGTGGTTTGGGTTTTCACCCTTTAACGGCTTGTTTTTAAGTTTAAGTGATGATTTTTGCAAATTATCGTCATACTCTCAAACCGGGAGACCCGAGACTACGCGGTCAGTTCCTACAAGTTACATTGGTCCCGTACGAGGTGTTCGTGCCTCCTACGGGGTCGTTTGGGGGGTGGTGCAAATTATCGTCATATTCACAAACCGGGAGACCCGAGACTACGCGGTCAGTTCCTACAAGTTACATTGGTCCCGTGCGAGGTGTTCGTGCCCCCTACGGGGTCGTTTGGGGTGTGGTTTGGGTTTTCACCCTTTCACGGCTTGTTTTTAAGTTTAAGTGCTGATTTTTGCAAATTATGGTCATACTCTCAAAACGAGAGACCCGGGACTACGCGGTCAGTTCCTACAAGTTACATTGGTCCCGTGCGAGGTGTTCGTGCCCCCTACGAGGTCGTTTGGGGGATGGTTTGGGTTTTCACCCTTTGACGGCTTGTTTTTAAGTTTAAGTGCTGATTTTTGCAAATTATCGTCATACTCTCAAACCGGGAGACCCGGGACTACGCGGTCAGTTCCTACAAGTTACATTGGTCCCGTGCGCGGTGTTCGTGCCCCCTACGGGGTCGTTTGGGGGGTGGTTTGGGTTTTCACCCTTTAACGGCTTGTTTTTAAGTTTAAGTGATGATTTTTGCAAATTATCGTCATACTCTCAAACCGAGAGACCCGGGACTACGCGATCAGTTCCTACAAGTTACACTGGTCCTGTGCAAGGTGTTCTTGCCTCCTACGGGGTCGTTTGGGGGTTGGTTTGGATTTTCACCCTTTGACGGCATGTTTTTAACTAAGTGTGATTTTTGTAAATTATCGTCATATTCACAAACCGGGAGACCCGGGACTACGCGATCAGTTCCTACAAGTTACATTGGTCCCGTGCGAGGTGTTCGTGCCCCCTACAGGGTCGTTTGGGGGGTCGTTTGGGTTTTCACCCTTTAACGGCTTGTTTTTAAGTTTAAGTGCTGATTTTTACAAATTATCGTCATACTCTTAAACCGGGAGACCCGAGACTACGCGATCAGTTCCTACAAGTTACATTGGTCCCGTACGAGGTGTGCGTGCCTCCTACGGGGTCGTTTGGGGGGTGGTTTGATTTTTCACCCTTTGACGGCTTGTTTTTAACTAAGTGTGATTTTTGTAAATTATCGTCATATTCACAAACCGGGAGACCCGGGACTACGCGGTCAGTTCCTACAAGTTACATTGGTCCCGTACGAAGTGTTCGTGCCCCCAACGGGGTCGTTTGGGGGGTGGTTTTGGTTTTCACCCTTTAACAACTTGTTTTTAAGTTTAAGTGTTGATTTTTGCAAATTATCGTCATATTCACAAGCCGGGAGACCCGGGACTACGCGGTCAGTTCCTACAAGTTACATTGGTCCCGTGCGAGGTGTTCGTGCCTCCTACGGGATTTTTTTGTGTTGTTTTACGTTTTCACCCTTCGATTGCATGTTTTTATGCTTAAATCTAAATATTTTGCAAATTTATATCGTACACTCAAACTGGGAGCCCAGTGACTATGCGGTCGGTTCCTATGAGTCGCATTGATCCCGTGCGAGGTGTTCGTGACTACGCGTGTCTCATTCTGGTATGTTTATTAGTTGTTTTACGTTTTCATTCACCAATATTCAATTTTCAAATGTTGTATGCTAGCCTTAATCAATTTAGAACACTTACTTATTTTATAAAATTTCGACAGAGTTTCCTTTGTTTATTCATGAAATCCAACTTATTTTAATATTAGCATAAGCCCAACAACAACAACAAGCACAAAAGCCACAGCTAAACCACCAATAAATCCCTTCCACCGATTTAACATCTAAAATTAGTATATAAATCCATATATAGCCCCTTCCTCCATGTCAACCACTTATTAAGGCCTTAAGACACACATTTTACACAACACACACACGCGCACACAACTAAATGAAGAATTTACTTTAGTAAAGGTGCACTACATTATAAAATCTTCTATCATCAATATAAAATACTTACCAAATTTATTCGCAACTTGAGATCCTTCGAATAAGCTCCCTCATTCTTGATCCTTGCGTATTTGTGCAAACAACTTGAGATCTTCCCTTTTCCAATCACTTCTTCGAGTTCCGCTTTGGCTTTCACCAGTGTGCTGATGTTGTATCAGTCCCGACACAAAGAGGTCCTGCAATACCAAAATTATATTTTAAAAAGATATATTAACCATTATGTAGTGAAAGTAGTCATTTTATAACATGTGACTTAATTTTCTGACTTGTAAAATGTTCTTGGTTTTTTGTTTTATTTACCAGTTTTTCAATTTTGGCATACATGAAGAATTAGTGAAAATGAGTAAGTAATTGAGAAAGGCCACAAACCAAGCACATGTGTTCGATGTATATTTATTACGTTTTATATTTATTACGTTTTACTTTTGATTTAAGTTTGTGAATCTTCTCCGTGATCTAAGAGAAAAGCTAATTGTCAAATTCAACCCACCCCACTCCCCACCCATATATGCAATCATATATGCACCATATATGCAGATATATGCATATATGTGCATTTATGCAGATATATGCTGCATATATGTTGCATATATGCAGAAATATGCATATATGCAGATATATGCAGCATATATGCTTGCATATATGCACCATATATGCAGATATATGCATATATGCAATCATATATGCATATATCTGCATATATGCTTGCATATATGCAGATGCTTGCATATATGCAGATATATGCTGCATATATGCATATATAACCTGATGGAGGCAGCGAGGGAGGGAGGCAGAGAGGGAGGCAGCGAGGGAGGGAGGGAGGGAGGGAGGGGCAGTAGAATTTTCAACCAACTGACCTGCTTCTTCTTAGATTTGTCAAATTTAACCCACCCCACTCCCCACGCATATATGCAATCATATATGCACCATATATGCATATATCTGCATCTTTGCTGCATATATGCACATATATGCAGATATATGCATATATGTGCATATATGCAGATATATGCTGCATATATGTGCATATATGCAGCAAAGATGCAGATATATGCATATATGCAGCATATATGTGCATATATGCAGATATATGCATATATGTGCATATATGCAGCATATATGCTTGCATATATGCATATATGACCTGATGGAGGCAGCGAGGGAGGGAGGCAGAGAGGGAGGCAGCAAGGGAAGGAGGGAGGGAGGTAGAGAGGGAGGGGCAGTAGAATTTTCAACCAACTGACCTACTTCTTAGAATTTTCTCTCTTCAGATATTCAGAGAAGAACTACTCCATCATTGGACACCACACTTCAGCTCTGCCTGCAATATCAAGAAAAAAAATAACTAAGAATAGATAAGCATCAATACTCCTAAGAATTAGAAAATAGCATGATAAATTACATGAATAATAAATTTTCGCACTTTTGTGTGCCTTCGTGAGTTGGTACACAGTATGGCCAAAATGAAAGCAACAGAATAATTTAAAAGCATATGTATGTGAATAATGTATATCTAGTGCAATAAAGGTAGCAAATGTCTCGAGCAATTAACAGTGCCCAACAATCCAGTGCATAAATCTTTGTTCCAATTACTTGATCCTCCTCTACCACAATTTCCCAAAAAGAAACTCCTCCAAAAGATTTCCTAAATCTATCCACAATAGATGATGAATTTGGAAAATCTTTTGGAGGTATTTTTTTGGGGTAAAAACATGTTGTGGATTGATCAATCTGACATTACCCCAAGAAGATAATATAATTACAATAAAAATCCTCCTCTGTCCATTCAATACGGTGTTAGCTAATATATATGTCCACTCATTGTACATATATTGTACTCTGTATTTTTTTCCTTCCAAGTTCCAACCAACACACCTAATAGTTACAAATAACCATCTAATAGTTACATACAAATGCACAATGTGAAAAATACTAACTAATAAAAGAAACATAAATACTGTATGCACATGTTTGGGTAATTATGCAAACCAAGTTGGATAGAGTTAATGAGCAAAGTCAATGTTACCTTCAATCCTAGAAGAATAGGATGGGCTTTAATTGAGGATTGCAATTTTTGATAGAGGTTGTTCTCCTATTCCACCACTAGTTAAACTATGAGCTGAACCAGAAATTAAGCTCAAAACGACAACACCCAGTAAAAGTAATTCCACCAAAATCAATAAAATCATCATTTACGAATTTCAGGTGGTGGGTCGACACTTTCTGATTGATCCAACTTTATTTTCTCAATCCCCTCAAGGGAAAAAAACACACTTTTGATTCATTTAGCCTCAATAAATTTCATTAGAAAATTTAACTTGATTTGTTTTTTCCATTTTCCATATCTATAAACCATTGAATAGAAAGACATCAAGAAATTATAAAAAAGAACAAGTGGAAGAGAGTGATAGAATTACCATTTCGACGAATGGCAATCTCTCTTATCCGGCGGACGAGACCAGTAATTGGATCAGAGAAAATTTTAGTCTCGAGATTTCCCTCCAAGTACAAGATTGATCTATAGCAAATGAAGCATTAAAATATGACTAGAAAATGCATTTAGTTAAAAGAAGAAAAGGAAATGAAAAAGACGAAAAGGAAAGGAGGAGTAACCCTGGAGTAACATGTTTGATGGCAACATCGCCCAACCTCTCCGGGTAAATAGAAACCCGGTGCCCTTGAACCGAACATCTATTAGCGTAGTCTGTTGGTTCCTCATTATCCAAGGGCCTCCGATTGTTGCGAATCCCTCCGGTACCAACTGAGAGCAAAGTCACCATCCTACCGCTCTTCAAATGGAGCAAATAGAGCGAAGGGGTTGGAGCCGATGAGCGGTGAGGGTCTGCGTTTTGGTCGAGAGAAAGAGAGAGGGGGAGCGGGAGATTGAAGATGAGAGAGGAGAGAGAAGAGGGAAATAAAAAATAGGGTATTTTATATTTTAGTGAAGTGTACTTAATTTTGGCACACTTTAAAGCAGTGCCAAATTTTGGCACTGTTTTAAAGTGTGCCAGATTGTCATTAAACCGTGCCAGAATCTGGCACAGTTTTAAACTGTGCCAGATTTTTAATATCAGGGTGTGCCAAATTGCTGTTTTTGGTGTAGTGTTTCTTCAGTACATCTAAAACTATTTGGGAAATAAGAATCAATATATTCGGATTATACGTGCTACAGGTTGGTCAAGTTGTTTAATTTCATATTTTTACTAATATGCTTAGCATAGGCTACACGAGCTAGGTTCACGCTTTCAAGCCAGAGCTAGTCTAACAACTACCGATTCTTCTCAAGCTCAGCTCAACTCTAGAATGCTCTACAAAGCGCAATGTACGCACATTTAACACAACGCGCTTCAACTTTTCTATAAGTAAGGGGAGGGTCCTTATAAGTAGATGCACAGGAAAAACATTGCTCCTACCTATCATTATAGGTTAAGAGCCGAAGATTCCTGGTGCAATAAAGGGAGATCTTTTGTCAAGGGTCGCAGCGGGCCGGGCTATGATACCGATCAAAACTATACCTATATATATGTGTATATATATATATATCATACACCTGATATATATCATATATATCATATCAGTATTATATATATCGGTATGATATTTATGATATATATCATATATATCAGGTATATATATATCATATAATCATATACCTGATATATATCATATAATCATATACCTGATATATATCATATATATCATATCAGTATTATATATATCAGTATGATATATATGATATATATCATATATATCAGGTATAATCATATAATCGGTATTGATATATATATATATATATATATAAGAAGACTTTTAGAGGGCGACTCCCACTAGAGGAGGGGCAGATGCTACTATATCCAATGCAAAAATATATAAAAAATGAGTGCCCCCTTGAGCACCCTTATCATTAGACCCGCAGAGCCTTTTGAGGGTATATATATATAACGTTGATACATGTTATATAACACCTATTATATGATAAATTTACCTTAATACAACTCCACGATGCATTATGCCTTTTCCCATCGATGTTCAATGTGTTAATCCCACTACATGTAAAGAGAATTCAAAGATGTGTATTAGGTAATGTTCAATAATAATGCACTCATCATGCATGTCAAACAAAATTATAAATTATATTATACTCACGTAGTGATATACAACTTATCTTTGTCACTGGGTACCGTATTCAATGAATCCAACCAATAAATAGTTCTTGTGGATAAATCAATGACGATCAATACCCAATGGAACCTGTAAAACGAATTTTGTCATAATTATATAGTTCAGAATATAATAAAGATTTGTTTATTCGTGTGGAAAAAAATAATTTAACTACTTACATATCTTCGAGATTGTAAGGAATGAAACAAATCTGACTTTTTTTTGCATTCCCAGCCTTTTTCCAATAAGTCGAGTTAAACCAAATTTTTTTTTACCATTGAAAGACTCGGGATTGAAGAATTGAAACTCTTCTCGGGAGCACTGAAACTTATCATACAAGAACCTATAAAAGTAAGTAACTAAATTAGTCACTACACATTTTAAATAACATGATTAAATCAAGTTATACCTCATGTATGCAACAATGCACGTTACATCTAAAGGCTTCAATGCACAAAAGTCTAACAAATCGTTCTTAAAAACATAGCATTGACCCTTATCTTCTCCAAACATCTCTTTCTCCAGTGGAATCGTTATTTGATTCGTCTTCATTATAAATAAATTATGGGTGAAGGCAGTTATCAGATCGCAATCAACATTCTTGTTTACTATATCACATCTACTTTCACCGAAGATATCCTTCTCTTTCTCATGGCCTGCTTTTTTCCTAACTTCCATTTCATTCTGCATTGAATCATGTGAAATGTCAGAAAGCAATGTCATTCATAGCACAAACACAAACTTATAGATAAACATAAGAACCAATGGTTTACCTCAAATCCCAACACTAACTCTTTGGGCCAAGCAACATATGACCCAATAGCCTCTTTCACAAAATACATTTCACTTGGAACAGGTATCGGGAGGATGGCACTAGAAGAAATAACTTTAGAAATGGAAACCCGAACATTGTTTTCTCCCAATGCTATATTATGAATTTTCTCGTTCGGTCCATTCCTATCGAATACGATCCCCTCGGCAACGATGTTAGTTTTATTGCCAATAGCCAACCTACATTCTCTAACCTAAATTACAAAAAATAATCACATAAAAATTTAGCAATGTGTTAAAATTGAGCAATTTATTGGCCTCAACCAAGTAAAACTACATAAAATTCAATACCCTACTAATCCAACCAAGTAAAACTACAAAGTTATCACCATCGAGAAATGTGATCCCATTACCTTTGAAGAAGACACTTGTTTCGTACTTTTATCACTAGTTATCGAAGAAGGTTTCTTACTTTTCACAGCAGCTACTGATTGAGGTAGTAACGTTTCACTATGTGTTACACCACTATCTGTGAACTATGCCAAACAAACACAAAAACAAATTGCAATTACAACAAAAATCACAAAACCTTAATGGTATGCGTTTGTATAATTATCTGTCTCATTATACCTTTGAAGAAAGTGATTGTGTTGCAATTTTTCCACCCTAACGATTTATATTTTCACTTTCACGCATATATGAAGCAACTTTCTCAGCTCGGGGTGCGGCTGTTGGGGCTGCGGCAACCGGTACATTTCTTAACTTCAACTGGGCTTCCATATCTTTTAATCTTTTCTTCGCTTCTCTTAATTCAGACTCTAACTCGGTAATATGTCTCTTGGAACCATGCTTTGGAAGATTGAAGTACCTTGTGGGAACAACTCCGAATCCCAACCCCCGAACACGGCCCGAATGTTCGGGAGTACCCAATGTCATAGTAAGAACATCATTACTTCCTTCAGTGATTAAACTACCATCTTTAACTTGTCTTTTCAATTCAGCCTACAATGAAGTAGATTCAATCATTCAGAATGTCATCTAAATATTATCAAAATTACAAATCATACACTAAAAAACACCAAATAAAGGAACTCGTTTCGTAATTTATAAAAACTAACCATTTTATCCGCCACCTCTTTTAATGAATCATCTCCATATTCACCATTTTTCTTTTCACGGCCTTTCAACCATAAGAAAGCCCTGACATCTTCATATTCCGAACCCATCTTCTTTTTCTGGTATCAATTGCAAAACAAAAAATCATATTATTAAAGAATAATTCAATGTTCAAGTTCAAACCATCACAAATCTAATGAAAATATTCAAACTAAAGCATACCAAATCTTCAGCAAGACCGAGTAACCCTTCTTGCTCATACGATGATTGTATGTGACCTTGAATCGCTTTTCCCTTTGTGCCTCACTTGCAATATTATAAATCAAAGCAAAAAATTAGAAAAGAATAACAAAAAGTACCACACAAATCTTCTACTATTTTTTCAATTATACCTCAAATCCTTTGGTTAGCCTGCTGCAAACAAATTCAGTCCACGCATCTGGACTAATGAATTTCTCGTATTTTGGAGGAGGATATTTGAGAAGCTCGCGTTGGTGTCTCAATGGTCTAATCCAAAGTCTCGTGAGGTTTGTTTTGAACGCTCTCCAACTGCAACCCATAGAGGATAACACCATCCTCTTGTTGTTCGGATCAATATCAAATTTGATCTGAAAAAGAAAGATGTTGAATACATGTCTTAAAATCAGTGTAAAGATGTCTTAAAATTAGTGTAAATATGTTAGGTTTTGGATTTCGACACACTCGGATTGCTTGACAAAAATTACCACACAAATCTTCTACTGTTAATTTAGCTGTAATAGTTTGGAAGTCTGCTATAAGTTGATTACTTAACTTTGATTGGCCAGCTGGCTAGGTAATTTAGTCTGTTAGCAAACTAGTGTTGCATAAAAGGAGATTAAATTAAACCCAATTGTAATCGACAAGAATTGGTATCAAAGCAGTAAGTTAAGATTGCACAAACGACGGAAACTTGATGGCAAGCGATAGAGTCAGGGTTTGCATAAATACACCAAACATAAGATGTAATGGATCACAAATTGGAACAAACGAACAGAATTTAAGAGTGATCTGAATTTAGCCATGGATACAACAAAAATGCATCAAACAATATTTTCTATATATAACAGCTATATGTATATATATATATATATATATATACCTGTATTGCCTCCCACAAATCATTCTTCAATTTGATTGGCACTTTAGGCCAACTTGGATAAGTTATCGGCACAAAGCACTTCACCATCAAACCCCCATAACTTGATAATTCTTTTTTGCTAGTACTTATTGGTTGACCAAGATCATTATATAAAATTCTTATCCGTTCCTCACTGCTCTTTATTTTAGTCAATCGCTTTAGCTTCGCCGCACCTCTGCCTTTACTACTATATTATGAAGGTTTCTCCACGAGTTCGAGATCAATGTCTTCCATTTCAAGTTAAAGAAATCGAACTGTTGAAACACAAAAAAGAGCAATAATATAGATTTCAGCAATACAAATCGTAACTACTCAAACAATACAATTATTGAAATGTACCACAAATTAAAATCCACACAAAAAACTAAAAAGTTGGACAACTTCACCAAACAAGCTTACATTTTAAGAACCTATAACTAATAATAAAGAACAATTCAAACATTAAGCATCATAACATCGTCTAACACAATTATGTTGGCGTATTGTCTATCCATGTCCCCTCACAATCTTCACGCATATAAGTTTCGGAAGATTCCTCAACCACGTCGAAGGATTCAATAGTTGGCAAAACTGTAGTGCAAATATCATCCCCGAGACATCCTTCATTGAGATAATCTTCATCATCTTTATCATAGTAATCCCTTTGAGGAGTTGACAATACAATTGAATATTTAGGATTCATTTGGTCCGGAACATAGAAAACTTGTTTCGCTTGAGAAGCTAAGATGAAAGAATCGGATTTATGACCAACTCTATCAAGATCGACGGATGTAAAACCAAGCTCGTCTATGTTAATTCGATTTTTGTTGTCAACCCAATCACACTTGAATAAAGGAATCTGAATTGAAAAATAGTCAAGTATCCATATCTCCCTTATGACACCGTAGAAAATCATATCGGTACGAACATGATTGTTGTCCTTTGCACTAGCTATCTGCAACGTCTTAGCAACTAGGCTCACTCCACTGTTTTGGGTTACTCGTGCATCATCGCGATCCTTTGTTAGGTAACGAACACCATTAATGACATATCCGTGAACTTTGATGACGTCTCGACGAGGTCCACGAGCAATCCATTTTAAGTCATCTGAGATATTGTTGTTTGGGAGTTCTTCTTCGAGAGCAACCTATTAATATAAGAATTTTAGTTACTTACAAAACAAAATTCAAACATATTAAAGTAAGGGGATATTTCATCTTTATTCCCACTTTAGTTTTTAATATTAGACCTCACCAACTATTTAGTTTTACTTTACACTCTACCACTATTTTCCAGTGGTTGGTATTAGACTTCGAAATTGTTTTTCACTAAGATTTGCAACTAATAAATAAAAAAACAGTGGCATTGTTTAAAAGAAAACTAAAAAATGGGTAAAGTCTTATGAAAATTAAAGTGGTGGTTAAGTCAACATGTCCCTAAATCATACCCTTTTACTTAACCAATGGATAAACGTGCAGTTGTGCTCTTCTTCAAGCCACTTCTTATTTTTCCCTTTTCGAGGATGGGTTTCTTTTAAGCATTGTTCATGCTCCCTAACAAGGTATTAATGAGTAATGCAACATTAGTTATTAATATATGAGATAATTATGTGAGGAACTAAGTTAAATATTAATGGGAAGTTAGGAAAGTCATACTCTATATAAGGTTGAACATCATTCGTGTTATGTAACACATGAAGATGTGCCTGCTCCAAGGACATGCGATCAACTTCAACGACATCTGAACCTCCTATCGGTTTATCACCATCCTTCCTCGCCGGAATTCCAATTGAATCTAATTCCGATAAGAACTCGGAACACAACTCAATAGCTTCTTCTGCTATGTAACATTGAGCAATACAACCTTCTGGGCGATTACGATTTATCACATAACCCTTTAATACTTTCATGTACCTAACACATTAAAAAGAAAACTAAATCGATACACGTATTTACTTATATTAATACATGATAGTAAAGTAAATTGACCTAACCTTTCAATTGGGTACATCCATCGAAAGAAAACAGGATCGCAAAGTTCGACCTCCCTCACAAGGTGCACCATTAAATGCACCATAATGTCAAAGAAGGATGGTGGAAAGTATTTTTCCAGCAAACACAATGTGATCACAATTTCATTCTGAATTTATTTTAGTTTTTGCAAGTCCACTACTTTGGCACAAAGGGCATTGAACAAAAAATATACTCTCATGATCGCATATCTCACATGTTTTGGAAATACCGATCGAATTGCAATTGTAAGAAGTTGTTGCATTAGAATATGGCAATCATGAGACTTCAAGCCATAAAATTTCAAATCTTCCATAGAGACATGGCTTCTAAAATTAGAAGAGTACCCATTCGGGACCTAAAGGTCATGCAAAGTTTGGCAGAACATTTTTTTTCCTCTCTCGATAACGTATAACATGCTGGCGGTAGGTATGTCCTTTTTTCATTAACCTGCGGTGTTAACTCACTTCTTAAGCCCATTTTTTCAAGGTCGAGTCGACACTTCACCCCGTCTTTCGTTTTTCCTGGAATATTAAGCAAGGCTCCAATTATACTATCACAGACATTCTTTTCAATGTGCATGACATCTAAGTTATGTCGAATAGGCAAATCCTTCCAATAAGTAAGTTCAAAAAATATCGATTTCTTCTTCCAAAAATTTTCAACCCTATTGTTACTAGGACCTCCTTTTTTAACCCCATTACCTACCCTCCTCGGTCTCTTACGCTTTAATGATTTCTTCAAATTAACCGCCCTCACCTTTTTTGCCTTCTTTCCCCATGCAACCTTAAGTCTCCCAACTTTTATCAATATTTGTTCACCGCTTAAAGGTTCAGGGGAGGCTTGGAACTCTTGCTCACCGTTAAAAGCCTTTTTCTGGCTTCGAAATGGATGTTTTTGTGGAAGGTATCTCCTATGTCCCATATAAACGCACTTGCCACAGTGTTGTAATCTGATGGAATACGTTTTTTCACTACATATTGGACAAGCATTATAGCCTTGAACAACACTTCCAGATAAATATCCATACGCTGGAAAATCATTAATTGTCCACAACAGTATTGCCCTCAAAGTAAAAGATTCTTGTCGAAAGGCGTCGTAGGCTTTAACTCCTTCATGCCACAATGTATTCAGATCTTCTATTAAAGGAGCCAAATAAACATCTATATTATTCCCCGGTTGTTTTGGACCCGATATCAACATAGTCAACATTGTAAACTTTCTTTTCATATACAATTCCGGTTCAAAGTTATATGTGTTCAACATGACCGGCCAACAACTGTACCTACTACTAAGGGAACTATGAGGATTAATTCCGTCCGTTGATAGTGCTAATCGAAGATTTCTTGGTTCTGCTGCAAAATCGGGCCACTTTTCATCAACTAATTTCCAAGTTGGTGAGTCTGCTGGGTGACGCAACAAACCATCAACAATTCTATCATCTGCATTCCATGTCAGAGACTTAGCGGTCTCTTTAGATTGAAACCACCTTTTGAATCTCGGAATGGGTGAAAAGTACCATAACACTTTCGCAGGAACACCTTGTTTCCCCTCATCCCTTTTTTGTTCTTTCAAATTCTTCTTCTGTTTGAACCTACATGTTCCACAAGTGGGGCATTCAACAACTTCTTTATACTCTTTTCTATAGAGTATACAGTCATTAGGGCATGCGTGTATCTTTTGAAAGTCCATTCCGAATACCGATAAGCAACGTTTTGCCTCATTACTGGATGAAGGCAATACATTGTTATCCGGAAGCATGTCGGAAATGATTGACAGCATATTTGAAAAGCATTTATCGGACATCCCACTCTTCGCTTTAAGATTGAATAGCTTGACGATAGCGGATAACTTTGTATACTTTTTACTTCTTTCATACAATGGCTTCTCCGCATCTAAAAGCAACTTCTAAAAAATTTCTACATTTCCTGTGAAGTCTTCTTTTATAGCCTCCACCATGTCAATCAACTCTTCAACATCCTCCATGGTATCCATATTAAGATCGTCACAGATAGGATCACCCATATTAACATCCGACAGTGTTTCACGATAATCCTCCTCTCCGTGCCATTTCCATACAGTATAATTCGGATCGATACCCGATCTATACAAATGTTGTCTGATTTCTTTAACACCCATTTTTAATCTATTTTCACATTGATTACAAGGGCATCGTATGAAGTTCTCATCCAAGGAGGCGTTTTGAGCAACCCTAAGAAAATTATCAACACCTTTTATGTATTCTTTTGATAATCTGTCCTTGCTCATCCAAGACCTGTCCATTCTGGCCTGAGTATGTAAACCACCACGAGTGAGATATAAGCAATAAAAGATATGTAATTGTTAAAAATAATGCAATATTATACAACATAATATATTCACACCATTAGAAAATATCATAGAAAGTATAATATCCCTCTAAAACTATCACAAAAAATACCAAAGACACCAACACCTAATAGTAATAAGACTCAATCAACCATAACTAACCAACTCAAGAACACTAACACACCACCCAAACACTATACAACCAAAACCAATTTTAAACATTGAAGAACTTCAATTCACAAAATTATTATACATATTATACTATAATGTTATATATAATATGTATAACAACAATTGTTATACATATTATACATGACAGCAACAACCATTAGCGATTATATACCTATAATATAATGATGTAATTAATGAAAGCACATAGTATAAGCATGGGACAGTATTTATTGCAACACAGAACACATGAGAAAGAACAATGACTTTAAAAACACACTTGTCACTTTTGGGCTATAAAAATTGACAATTTTAAAAAGGAGAAAGAAAGATATGTCTGTAGAAAATCATTACATCTCGTGTGGAGGAGCTGAGATTTTTTTAACTATGGTCTTGTTAGGTTCTGTATTCAGTTACTAGCTTTCAGAATTTGGAAGTGCTGGAAAACAAAACAATACACTCCTTCCTTTTCAATTTAGTAATATCACATTGCTTCTTAGTACGTCTCATATTTAGAGAAGTATGTTCAAAATCAATGTACCAAATTCCAAATTAGTTAGATAGTTTAAATTTTGACCAATGATTACATTAATAATAGTATTCATTAAAATATTAACTTTCAAATTACCACTCTCGGTTTGAGACAGTGTATTTCGTATCTCGGTTCCTTCTAATTCATGAGATTTGGACGTTCAAATTCA
Source organism: Sambucus nigra (assembly GCA_949130495.1). NCBI lineage: Eukaryota > Viridiplantae > Streptophyta > Magnoliopsida > Dipsacales > Adoxaceae > Sambucus > Sambucus nigra. The sequence continues at coordinate 282,992,621 of OX422207.1, read as the reverse complement.
AACATAAGTTGTGAATTGGTAACTTAGAATTCAATGAACAAAGATAAAGATAATTTATCATAAAAAAATTGGGGGGCTCATGTGTTCAAGTAACAAATGGCTCAACTAGAAGAAGGTTCACGATAGCCTTAATTGGCAACTGAGCTACAATTCCATGCTTGAACGTGTGAATGTAATCTTTTTGAGTTTTATTGACCTACCATTCTACCTTATGCGTAATCAAAGGCTTCAAACTTGTGATGTGTAAGGTAAACATATATAAATCTATAGTGACCATCAATGAATATGGTAAAAATCCTAACCAAAATTCAACTACTAAGCACTAAATGAATTGACCCTACATTTCTAAACATTTAAAAATTATACATTAAGCATAACATTTTGCATTACGTCAAAAACTAGATATTTTACATTTAACTTAAATATTTTAAGTCAACCGGGACAATTAATGTTTAACCGCTAGGAGCTAAGTATATTTTACATTTAGTCCACCTTATTTTTTTAATTTTGCAAAAACTCCCCTGTTTACTTTTTTTTGATAATTATTTCATAAAGTTTAGGATAAGATAAAAAAAAAGTTTGTAACTGTTTTATGCAGCGAGGGATCTTTTGGAACAAAATAAAAAAGTTTGGACTATATATTAATTATAAAATTGTTGAGTGACTATTCTTCGAATGACCCTACTTTTTTTTGCAACAAGTCATTAACCAAAATTATTAAACATTGGACATATAAACTGAAAAGCAAATAAAGTTACGCTTGAAACTAATGTCACTCAACTATTTCTTTAATGTGTATTTTTTTTAAAATGACAATATATAAACTGAATTTATAATAGACACAATTCTTTAAAGAGTATTAGTGCTAATAGTTGTAATAAATCTGAACAAATAAAGTCCTGAACAATGCTTGGCACAAACATAACTATTTACTAATGTAAAAATAGTTGGTAAAGCAACGTACCCAAATTCTCTATGTGCAGACTGGGCCGGGGTAGAAAACAAGAGAAGAGGGAAGGCGTCCCAACTGCGTGTCTGATAAAAGAGGCAAAATAAAAAGGAATAGAAATCGATTAGGTTTTCAAACAAAAATTACAAACTCATATACACAAATCAAGAACAAATGGCATATACACAAATCACACACATACATATCAAGAACAAATCGCATATACACAACACATATACACAAATCGAATCCATATATATACACAAACCCTTGAAAATCCATATTAGGGCTTTTTGTACCTGATTGATGTCGGCGCCGAAGGTGATGAGTTGTGAGAGGGTCGGAGGTGAAGTGAGAGGGTTGTACTTGCGAGCCAGAGAGAGAGGGATGCAGCGAGCCAGAGAGAGAGAGGGCCGTGCGAGCTGGACGCAGCGAGACAGAGAGAGAGAGGGTCGTGCGAGCAGAGAGAGAGAGGGACGCAACAAGCGAGAGAGAGAGAGGGACGCAGCGAGCAGAGAGAGAGGGTGGTCGTGCGAGCGAGAGAGGGAGAGGGAGGGTTTGAGGAAGGGTTTGACGCAAGGAGCAGAAGGGGGTCGTGGGTTTGAGGAAGGGTTTGAGGAAGCAAACTTTTGGAGCGAGAATGAAAAAAAAAATCCCCGCCTCTTTTTTTTCATTTATCTCAGTTTTTACTCACAAGGTTGAAATAATTAAAGTATATTTATGTCATCTATATATAAATATGAGATAAATAATTTGTTTTTTATATCAATTTTACTTAAATTGAAATAAAAATTTCCTTTAAAAGTCAAATTGACATAAATAAATATTATTTATGTCAATTTACATTTATCTAACGTAACGTTCATTTTTAAAATGACATAAATGATGTTTTTTCTTGTAGTGTCAAGCCTACAATTGAGGAGGTGTTGGACATCATTAAATCATGTGCTAAAGCAAAAATAGTGAAGAGGCTGGTCTTCACGTCATCTGCTGGAACCGTCAACATCCAAGAGCACCAACTCCCCATATACAATGAAGACAATTGGAGTGACTTGGATTTCATCAAGTCTAAGAAGATGACGGCTTGGGTTAGTCTCTTTAGATTTTAATATATAGTATATAATCTGTTTGAAGGACTTTTTCACTTGAAACTGGAATGATAATGATTTTTGTTTTTAACATGTGCAGATGTATTTTGTGTCGAAAACATTGGCTGAGAAAGCAGCATGGGAAGCTGCTAAAGAAAACAAGATTGATTTCATCAGTATAATTCCAACGCTAGTAGTAGGTCCATTCATCATGCCATCATTCCCACCAAGCCTAATTACTGCACTTTCACTCATCACTGGTATGTTTCTATTCCCACGAATAGAATCAAGGTATTTTATTCTAACTCTTTGTAGTATCTATACGATGGGTTGTCGTTTTGACAGGAAATGAACCTCACTACTCGATTATTAAACAAGGTCAATTTGTGCATTTAGATGATCTATGTGAGGCTCATATATTCTTGTATGAGAATCATAAAGCAGAGGGAAGATACATTTGCTCCTCTCATGATTCAACCATTCATGATTTGGCCAAAATGATTAATGACAAGTGGCCAGAGTACAAAGTCCCTACCGAGTAAGCCTCTGGAAAGCTTTCCTTCTTGCCCTTTTCAACCACTATGTATATAGTTCAAACGGGGTCATTAACGTTGTCATAACATTAATGCATCAATCTCATCTTATTTCGCTTTCACATAGATTGAGACGCACTCACATACACATGTCTATTCTTTGATAATATGTTAATATTTTGAATTCATTGTCTATAAATCCAACAATATTGAGAATCTACTTCTCAAAGTCTAGTCATTTCTTTACGATGTCAAATTCGCGATGCCTATTTACACTTGATTTAGAGAAGTTTTTTGAAGGTTAATGGCTATGCATCACAAATGAAATCTACTTTTTTCTTAATCCACATTACATTGTGACAACTAAGGGTGTTGAATTTAACTGTATAAATTGACAGGTTTAAGGGCATTGACAAGGACTTGCCAATAGTCTCTTTCTCATCCAAGAAGTTGATAGACATGGGATTTCAGTTTAAGTACACCTTAGAGGACATGTATAGAGGAGCCATTGAAACATGCCGCCAAAAGGGCTTGCTTCCTCATTCCACCCAAACCAATGTGAATGGCCATGGCAGTGAAAAACTGTAAGTCCTAAACCGTAGTACTTTCTCAGATAAAAAAGCATTACAGTATTTTGAGAGTATTTTTAGCCGTGATAGTTATAAAATCCATATATTTTATTGCAGTGATGGCAAGGAGAAACTATTGCTTCCTTGTTCTGCTGAAAACCACGCGAATGGTCAAGAGAATGGTTTACTTCCGAAGGCTACTGAAAACCATGCCGATAGCATGGCCTAGAAAGACAAGGAGAAAAGCGGATTTTCTTTTTTTTTGGTGTTTGTCTGTGACATTTGGTGTTGGTGTGTACCCATTAGGAGTTTAATTTCTGCTTAATGACAAGTAAACTTATCAAAATCTGTAATGGGTTTGGTAGTTGCTTTGGGGGTGAGCATAGAGGAGTTGAAGCTCATTATGAAAGTATTAATGTTTTCAGCTAAATAAAAACAGATATACTCTGTTCTCTAATTCCCACAAGTTTGATATTTGTACACATTTGTACTGTCATTTCTGGTCAATAATGTTTGAAAAATTGTGTATTTACACACTTAATTGTTTTGACCAAATGAGTTCTGTTAAGGTTTGAGCCATTAGTGAGGTGGTACTCACACATGAAAGTGGCATAACTAAGAATCTACATGTTCCTCCTTGCAAGTCGAATAACATGGTATACTCATCAAGTCAAAAGAGAAAAAAAAGGAGAAATTCATGAAAAATTTGACTTTAATGTACCGGATTTACACGTGGACTACTTGGTGAAGATTGATGCAGAGAGTTTGCCTCGAATAGAAACTTTATGTATAGGCCACACCTCAAAACATCTCATTCTTCACCAATGTCACAATCCAAATGTTGGACTTGAGGTTTCTGAATGTGTAGATTGCATTTCCAGTGCTTGTTTTAGGATTCGTCTCCTCTAGATATGTTTTTCCTCTTCCTCACCTTGTCATTTTTATATATATATATATATATATATATATATATATGCACGTGCGTTGCACGTGTGGGCGAGTTGCGATATTTGTCTGTCTGAATTAAATCATGAATAATAATGTATGAATTACATTGTCCTCTATAAAATTAAGGATTGTTAAGGAAGTTAAGTAATTAACAATGTAGTTATGTTTATGCTATAAGTCATGCATTACGACTGAATATTTGAAATAAGTATCCATAAATCCAAGTTATAAGAAATGTAAATTGCATAAGGTTAAAAAAATTGAAATGTAATCGTCAAATCTGTTGCTTTTGACGTTTGTTAGGATTCGATGCCTCTTCATCCTCTTCAACCTTTAGCGCTACAAAACGTGCAAGCCTTCGATCAGATGCTTTAAGTGATTTCCCTTTGATGTAGAATCTGTATATTTTCCCAATGCACGTATATAACTTTCGAACATAGTCTGAATGCAGAATTCCCTGTGTAAAGCAACTAATTTATATGAGTGTTAAGTAAATATAAATGTTATCGATCTTATTGAATAAATGTATGAATTTTAACTGTAAATATGAATTATATTACCTTATCTTTAGAAGCGATGAAATTTGGAATGTTGCATCCAATAAATGATTCTGCTTCCTCAAATAGTGTCACTGATGCTCTTTCATCTTCGTCTTGGACGACAAATTGAAGTAAGTACCTTATATTATTTTGAATAATGTATTAGTTAAATTTTATATTTGATTTTTATCATTAATATTGAAAGATTGTCGAACATATTAATTTATCTTGTTGTGTAATTTGAATTTGAAGTACCACAATTTAAGCATGTGCCAATTCCATTTTCAACCGTGACTTTTTTGTTGCATACATTGCAAGCATCATACCATGGATTTTCTTTGTTTCTAACCTCCATAATCATTCCCATGAATGAACAAAGAAGATTATGTGGTTTGTCAAAAATTGTATATATTATGTTATTAAATCAAGGATATTAAAAACGTAAAAGTGAATCATAGTAAACGAATGCTTACCTCAGTAGTAGATGGGATTCCATTAATAATGTCACGAATAGAAACTGTGTCCACATTGTTAATTATTTTTTGGAGAGGCGAAGAAAATTTGTTGAAATGAGGGGATGATGATGATGTTGACAACCTATAATTGACATTTTTTAAATTATTACATGTAGGGTAGAATTAATATTGTTTTTTGAAAGAAATTGTCTAACCAGTCCTTTAATTCGATAGCTTGTATGATATCTGGGTCAATCTGAATTGTAGTCTTTGATACACTGCTCAAGCTATACTCCCCTGTAAAAAAAAAATTATTTATTTTGATTGAGTATGATTTTTATTAATTGTTTCTAAGATGATAAATAGTATTGTACCTTCGTAGGATGAACGTTTTGCTTGAGAAACTGCTATTATAGGAAATGTTGTTGTTAAGTCACTTAGTTTTTCGCCTTCATTCTCTGCTAAGTCGCCCCAAATAGTGAATTTCATTGATTGAAACCTGTCATAAATAATAAATAATAATATTGAATTTTATGTTATGGAGTATGAATAAAAGTGACAAATATGAGAGTAAACTTTAAGTAAGTTTTTTTATGAATAGATAATTAAAAGTATAGAATGCATACTTTGTATCTCGGAGTGTTATATCACGCCGATGCATTTTAGAAGAGTCTGATGTTTTTGTAACTGTCCTCATTGGTTTCACATTTATAACAAATGCAAGGACATCTGTATGTTTGAGAATTAAAAATAAGATAATATAAAAAATTGTACCATTGTTTTATAGAACTATATATATAGTCATAAATACCATATGCTTTATTGTCCTCTGTCTGAGCGAGCAAATCATCAAAGTTTGTGAATTTGTAGAACGCTGACGAAAATTTGAAATAACGTTCTCGTTCAATGATCTCCGTGTATTTGTTGAATGAAAGCTCCATTTTGTCGTGAACGGTTGTGTAAGCCTCATTCACTCCCTTCACCAAACCATTAGTAATCGAATATTGTTTCTGAATTTGAAGCAACCCTTCCAGTCTTTGTATGTCTTCATTCCATACGACTGCTTGAATCTTAGTGCCCTGTATATTTTTTTAGTAGATTAAATTTGCAGTAAGGAAAATATAATCATATAAATGGTTGTAAATAATGGTAGTTTTAAAATTTGTACCTCTTCATCCATATATATTATTTTTAAAATACTTCTAGCCCCTTTTGAATTTTTGTAAGAGTCTATATTTCCTCTTCGCATGACTTGAGAAACAATTTGCCACTTTGATTCGAGTCGTTGTAGATTGTTGATCATTTTGTAGTCCTCAATTTCGACTTCCAATGATGCCATCGAATGAGTAAGATTTTGGCCTATTAAAAGATGATGACAGTATGTGTAGTAGATTAATGTGAAGTGATAAGAAAGGAATTTATTTCGAGTTTGAAAGAACTAAAGTAACAAATGTTTTAGTGAATGAGTGGGATAATAAATTCATTTGTACCTTGATGCCAATAGAACTTCTTTGTAAACGATATTTTTTGTGACATTATTTTTTTTTTTCAGATTGGAGAAATACTTTTGTCGTTGCCATTGTAGTTCCTCTGGATAGAGCAACGTACAGTTGGCCATGAGAGAAGACGTTTGTTGGTAAGTAGACACCAACATTAGCAATTGTTTGTCACTGGGCTTTGTTTATTGTCATAGCGAAACATAAACGAATAGGAAATTGTTTCCTTTTGAACTGGAAAGGGTATCCCTCATTTTCTGCTGGTGATAATGGAATGCGTGGCAATAGAACATTTCTCCCCTTATGCTGACCCACTGAAATTTCCACGTGTATGACATTATCTGAAGAACCTTTGTACAACATTCTTGTTCCATTACACAATCCAATAGAAGGATTTATATTCCGTAGAAGAATGATTGGACTGTTGATGTAAAAAACTAGATTGCTCTAATTATTCAATCACAGATAAATAAATAAGACAAAGATTTTTAAAGTGGTTCGGCTAGGAATAAAGCCTACGTCCACTGTTATGTTATTGCTGAGTGTTTGTGGAATTCTTGATTACAAATTCTCTCAAGAAATTCCGCCCCCTTTGAATGAGGGAGATACAATGTATTTATAGCCTTGAGGCTGTACATGAAAGGTCCAATACATTAAATGATTTACATATGAAAGGGTAATACATTTAATGCAACGTGTGCGTCAAGAATACAATGGATAGTTGAACAGTTGTCCGTCTAGTAATTAATGATACGGCCGAGATGCAGTTCGGACCGCCTTAGTTGCTTGTTGATCAAGAGTTCCTCGGAGTACTTAGAGTATCTCGGGATGATGTAGTTTCTCGGTGTATTCTTGTTGAAGGGAAAGAAGCACAGTTGGTCGGGAAATGATCTTCCTCGTTGCTATTGTGCCATGTAGATTGACACGTGTCTTCATCTTATTCGTCCACATCAGCACATTAATTTTGGTATCAACAGAAGCCCCCAATGTTTCATATTTTGAACTCTGAAGAGTATGGAACATTCTTTCTCGGTATATGGTAATATTAAATGTACTTCCCGGGTTTCAGGAACATTATATTCAAATTTCCTTCTTATTTCGCAGTTTCCGCCTTTTTGATAAGCGCTTTGATATTCGTGTAAATTTTGTCCTTTTAGCCGCCGGAAGTTTAGTAGTTTCTTTTTGGTAATCATTTCTTTCGCCGCTTCCCAATGCAAAGTATTTAAACTTCTTTGGTAACCATACCGTCGTCTTCGTTTTTCATTCTCTGCATTCAAGCTTTCTCTTCTCTTCTTCTCTTGTGCGTTCATCTTTGTTTCCGTTCGTTGTCAACACATCTCCTTTCTTTCTGTAAGATCTTCTTTCTTTCTTCTGTATCTCTTTTATTCAATATGGTTTATATTGTGGAATCTGTTGAGAAATTCCGTTCTGATTTTTCCATTCCTTCGTGGGTAACTCTAGAGGTTCTTTCTGAGCCTTTAGATTACTTTCGATTGGCTGAGGGACATTGGTTCCCCAGTCTTTTTGTTGCTGAATGCGGTTTTTCCTTTCCACCAAACCCATTATGTCTTGAGTTTTGTCAATATTTTGATCTTGTTCCTGCAAAAATAGCCCCCAATTCATGGAGAATAATTAACGGGGTGCACAAATTAAATTTAACTCATGGGACTCGTATTGGGATCCCTGAAATTATGTTTTGTTATAAATGGGCCGTTCTAGATAATATTTATTATTTGAAAACTAGGTATTTGAATAGGGCTCTTGTAGTTAATCTCCCTGACTCAAATAGGGATTATTTTGAGCATGGGTTGGTCATAAAAAATTGGCAACATGCGCCTTTATCTGGGAATGAAGTATACAACGGTCCCAGATGCCCCCCATACGGCAATGGGATAGGTTTATTTTTCATTTTATTTTACTTATGAAATTATGCTTTCATCCTGTTTGACAAAATGTATGACTGATATTCTATTATGTATTTGTTTGCAGTTGATAGCAAAAGAAAAACTCCAAAAGAGTCAGAAGTGAATATCAAGCATTTGAAACTTATCTGGAATTTGCATAAGACCATTGCTGACGAGCATATTAGATCTGCTTCATATTTACTACAGTATAAGAGTTACACAACCTCTTATACTGCTCGCCCTGTTGAACCAGCTTCAACACCAGAAAGTTCATCTTCAGATTCTCATATCCCCCTATCTCAGAGAATGGGCAAGAAAAGAGCTCCTCCTGCTCTATTTGGTGACACTTCTTCTGCTGTTGGAGCCCAGAAAGGCAAAATTGATATCCCAGAGGGGACTAAAAAATTAGATGCTGGTTCCTCCAAAGTTGCCGAGAAGCCCCCGGTGGCCCCGAGCAAGAAAAATGCTCCTGCTGATGTAATTGCCATCTCTCCGACCAAGACTTCTTCCTTGGTTGATGCTACTGACCGTCCTTTGAAGAGATTGAGGAAATCATCCTCGGTTAATCTTGCTGGAACTGCACCTTCTCTACCCGCTGGTGGTAGTGGTGTCTCAAAAATTATTCTTCCGAGTTCTTCAACGAACTCAGTTATACCCGAGGTTCTCGGGGTTGATGAAAAAATTCCTAGGGATACACTGATGTCCCTAGCTGCTCGCCATCTTTCTTCAGTAAATTTCTCATACCTTTGATCTTTCTTTCTTTTTCTTGAATTCTTGTATTTGTGTTGACTCTATTGTTTTTCTTATCTTTCAGCTGGTGAACTGCTTCAATACCATCGTGAAGAAAGATCAAGTTATTAAAGCTTCCACTTCCTCGTCCGATGTTGACGATGCTCTGTTGGGTTTAACCCAATCTGTGAAGGAATCTCGCCAACAGTACATCGAGGAGAAAACTGTTTGGGAGAAAAAATTGGCTGTGGCCGAGGCTGATAAGATGAAGATGGCTGAAACCTCCAAGAATTTGGAGGAGAAAATTAAAGATTTGGAAGTTAAACATCAGGAATCTGATGATAAATTGAAGAAGGCAGAAGAAGAAATATCTACTCTGCGAGATATTAAGGTTAAGAAAGAGGAACTGGAGGTGAAGCTCTCCTCGGAGAAATCGAGGAGAAAAGTTGCAATCAAGAAACATTTCAGTGTTGGTTGGGAAAAAGGATGGGAGAGAGGGATAGCTGCAATGACGTCCCAAGTCCAATATGGGGAGTTGAAATACTTCTATGATGGTTGGGTAGCTGCTCTGCAAGAGCTAAAAGTCCAAGATGATTCTGAGCTATTCCAACGGCATCTCCCTGGTCCTCCTCCACCAATTGTGGAAGAAGAAGAAGATGAACCTGATTCAGATGAATCTTCCATGGCTATGGGCGATCAAGTTTCTGCCTCTCAACCATCTGCCACCGAGGACATTTCCTCCATGCCTCCTCCTCCCGAGAAGACTCCTACCGATCAAGCTGTAGTTATCACCGAGCAACCGAGCTCCTCGTCCCAGCCTCTCGAGAAAGTCTTGGGGGACAAGGAAAAGGTGTGAAGTTGTTCGGTAGCCTTTCTGTATTTCCTTGTAATCGAACGATGTAACTTTTTGATGATCTAATAAAATATATCTTTGCTCATCTCTGTTGTTGATAACTTGTTTTTGTTGATTGTTGTCTTTTTCTTGTCATTAGTTTGTTGCTAGAATGGAATTGATCTCTTCTCATGATACCGAGCTGATGCCGCAATGTCATCAATACTATAAGGCTGGTCATACAGATCTTAGTACATCGGAAATTGTTGATATCCTTGGTCACGGTGCTTCAGAGCAGGCTATTGAAGCTTATCAATACTTGAAAGCTTTACTCGACCGAGCAGTGGCCAACAATGTCGCTTACTATGAGTTGATTGAAGAGCTTCATGGTTCCTTGAAGGATCTTCAAAATCAACATAACGAATCAATGGCTTTGTTACATGAAGATTATGAAAATAGATACCAGCAGCTCTCTTCAGAAACAGGCCACAAGAAGATCATTGCTGGGTATGACGTCAGGGAGAGGATCCTAAAAGGTGAAATTGAAGCCTGTAGACAAATCGCTGAGATCTTGGAGCAAGAAAATAATAATTTGCAGAAGAAATTAGCTCAATATGAATCTGCTGCTTCATCCTCTACTGCATTAATACCAGTCACTGATGAAGGCTTCTCGTTCTTAGAGGTCGAAAATGCCAAACTGAGGCAAGAGCTGGAGGACTTAAGAAGATCTGCTATTTCTGGAACTGCTCGGGGGCGAGGAAGAGTCAGCCAAAATGTTGAGGAGGCTCGCACTCAGTCTACTCTGGAAACTCAAGCATTCCAGTTGAAAGTAAAAGACCGTGCTCTGACTGAAATGTCTAATAAAAATCTGTCTCTGGAAGATCAGTTGGCATCAACGAAATCTGCCTTGCATAACAAAGATCTCTTTGCCAAAAGCCTTCATGAACAATTGGATAGATTAACCTTCCAATTCCATAAACAGCCAAGAGAATTCTGGATGGCAGGATACAATGAAGCTCTCGTTCATCTGGATGCTCGCATTGAACATGCTAATAATGAAGGTTACAAGCAAGGATGGTTAAATGCATTGGGTGTATTAAAGTTGGAGCAAGGGCATTTTTTATGGGACTATCATGCTCCATCATTATTAGACCTGCCTGTACCACCTTTCAAATTGGATATGGCATGGATTCCAGCTCGCTCCATTCCTCGCAGTCTAATTTCGAAATATCTTGGTGATTATAGCCTTCACTCCCAAGATGAATTATCTCGTCCTGAGCATCTTTTGGATACACCTTCTGTTATGAACGTCAGAATGCTCAGAGATGTTAATTTCATCAATTCTCCCCTTTGCCTAGAAGACCCTCCTGCCGGCGAGGAACCTGTTTCTAAAGCACAGGGCAAAAAACCAATAGAATAGTAATGTCCATGTAACAATTTTGTAATTTGTAATTTATTCCAGATTAATGAAAAGATTTTCATTTTCTGTTTGCCAATTTTGTTTTATCAAGCACATTTATATTTGTACATATGTATCTATGTATCTATTAAAAAGCTAACAGTATTATTGTTCAATAAGCAACTTAATAAAAGGTTACAAGTATTAGTAATGTTTCTCGATCACTTAATAATAAAGTAATGAGAAAAATGTTCAAACTGTTTCCAACCAACCAAGGTGGGTGAATAATGTTTGTCGACTAAATACAGCTCCAACGAACTATACTTGGTTTGATTATAAAATTGCGTCCGACCAACTAAGATCAATAAGTTGTCCTCGCCGACCAACTACAGTTATTGGGTTTTTATCCCCGACCAACTATACTTGGTGTATTTTTTAAACATTTTGTTCTTCAAAGAACTTATTGTAACAATATTACCTCCCGACCAACATAAGTTGTAATATGAGACTATATTTTTATCTTACCAACCGTGGTTGATCCTGCTGGTGTACACTTTTTGGCTCCTTAAAGCTTTTGGCTCCTTAGAGCATTTTTTTTTGGCTCCGTAGAGCATGTCCTCCTAACCAAAGGAGGTTGGCTACTTATAGCACTTTTTGCTCAATAGAGCTGTCCTCCTAACCAAAGGAGGTTGGCTCCTTAGAGCACTTTTGCTCCGAAGAGCTGTCCTCCTAACCAAAGGAGGTTGGCTCCTTAGAGCACTTTTGCTCCGAAGAGCTGTCCTCCTAACCAAAGGAGGTTGGCTCCTTAGAGCACTTTTGCTCCGAAGAGCTGCATTTGTTGGCTCCTTAGAGCATGTCCTCCTAACCAAAGGAGGTTGGCTCCTTAGAGCACTTTTGCCCCGAAGAGCTGTCCTCCTAACCAAAGGAGGTTGGCTCCTTAGAGCACTTTCGTTGTATAGTGTATTACACTAGTATTCCCCGAAAAACTTTCATCCAGAAGGGAAAAAATGGTGAAACATCTTCGTTTTGTTCATAATGAGAGAAATGCTTTACATTGGACATCATTGATAATACTTGCGCAGGTGTTCAGCATTCCATGCATTTTTAAATTCCTCTCCTTCTAGAGTTGCTATTCTGTAAGTTCCTGGTCGAACAACCTCTGTAACCCGGTAAGGTCCATGCCAGTTTGCTTCCAGTTTATTCTGCTTCTGAATGACCTTCTTTAGCACATAATCCCCTTCTTTTAAATCACATTTCTTTACCCTTTTGTTGTAAAACAGAGCTGTTCGTTGTTGATAAGCAACATTTCTAATGGTTGCCTCTTCTCTGACTTCCTCGAGCATATCTAAATCCATTCTTCTCATCAAATCACTGATCGGAGAATTGAAATTTAACACCCTATGTGTTGGTAGGCCCAACTCGGCAGGTATCACAGCCTCACTTCCAAATGCTAGCATATATGGTGATTCTCCTGTTGCTGCTCGGGGAGTTGTTCGGTAAGCCCACAAAACTGACTGTAGCTCATTAATCCAATTTGCTTTAGCCTCACTTAACCTCTTCTTCAACCCATTTAGTAATGTTCTGTTCGTCACTTCAGTCTGCCCATTGCTTTGGGGATGGCCTGGTGCTGAATGAAACTTCAAGACGTTTGACTGATGACAATAGGCAGCAAATTCTTCATTATCAAATTGTGTTCCATGGTCTGTGATGAAAGCGTGGGGGAGACCATATCGACAAATGATATTCTTCCATATGAATTGATACACCTTCTCGTACGTCATATCAATTAGTGGTTCAGCTTCCACCCACTTAGTAAAATAGTCTACTGCCACGACGAGATACTTGAACCTTCCTCGGGTCGTCGGCAGTGGTCCAACCAGATCAATCCCCCACATGGCAAATGGCCAAGGTGATGTTATGGGTGTCAACAATGCCTGTGGAGTTCTTCGGATGGAAGAAAAACGTTGGCACTTGTCACACTTCTTAGCATAAGCTATACAATCAGCTCTCATCGTCGGCCAATAGTATCCCTGTATCATCACCCTTTGCAGTAGGGTCCGACCTGCTACATGAGCTCCACAAGATCCTTCATGGATTTCTTCAATCAATTCTTTGACTTCTGATGGATGCACACATCTCTGCAAACCTGCCATAATTCCTCGTCTATACAAAACACCATTAGTTAACACATATCGAGCAACTTTATACTTCAATTTCTTGGCAGCTAGTTTGTCCTCCGGTAGTACTCCTTCTTCAATGTATGCTCTGATAGGATCCATCCAAGATGGTCCTAAATCAAGGGTAATAATATTCATCGTCAGATCTTCTTCTATGCTCCGACTTTCTAATACTTCAATTGGTATTGTTCTTCGCAGCTCGGTGCGCGTAGCTGACGCTAGTCGGGCCAATGCGTCTGCTCTGGCATTCTCCATTCTCGGTATCCTCACCAATTGAATAGCATCAAATTCTTTCAACAATTCCATCACTTTTGCATGGTACTTCACCATTAACTCTCCCTTCACTGCATATATTCCCATCATTTGATTCACAATTAACTGAGAATCACTGAAAACAATTACTTGACGTGCCTCCATAACTTTCGCCAAATGAAAACCTGCTATCATAGCCTCATATTCAGCTTCATTATTGGAAGCTTTGAATTGGAATCTCAAGGCGTACTCCATGTCAATATCATCTGGAGAATTTAAAACAATCCCTGCTCCACAACCAGCCGTGCAAGATGATCCATCTACATATAATTTCCATGTATGTAACTCGTCTTCAAATTTCTTATCTGTTAGAGTTCCTCGGTGAAATATCATCTGTTTTCTTTCATCATCCCCGGGTATCCTTCGTTCCTCGTCGATCATTTGTTCGTGCCCCTCCACCAACCGGAGTTGGTCGGGATTTAAATATGATGATTTTTCTACATCCACAAGTCCTTTTACCAACCTTGGTTGGTTTGGATCTGTGTCTGTCGATCCTGTATCGTCCACAGGTAGGTCAGCAAGCATCTTTTGCTCCTCGGGGGTATCAGGGTATGTGAACTCTGCTATAAAATCTACCACGGCTTGCCCTTTCAACGATGATCTGGGTTCATACACAATATCATATTCACCGAGTTCTATTGCCCAATACATCAATCTTCCTGATTTTTCTGGCTTGTGAAGGGCTTGTCTTAACGGCATGTCGGTATACACAATGATGGTATGGGCCTGGAAGTATGGTCTCATTCTTCTACTTGCTTCAATTAATGCCAGTGCCAATTTTTCCAGCTTTGGGTATCTGATTTCCGCACCTCGGAAGGCCTTGCTTGTGTAATAAATTGGCTTCTGGACTCCATTCTCCAATCTGATCAACGCCGAGCTAACTGCATTTTCTGATACTGCCAAATACAAGTACAGCTTCTCTCCATTTATTGGCCTAGACAACAATGGTGGGGCTCCCAAATACTTCTTCAGATCTTGAAAGGCTTTCTCACATTCATCAGTCCACTCAAAACTTTTTCGTAGCGTTTTGAAGAATGGTAGGCATTTATCGGTTGCTCGGGATACAAATCTGTTGAGTGCTGCAACTCGTCCGGTAAGACTTTGCACTTCTTTCTTCGTCGTCGGGGATCGCAGCCCTAAAAGAGCTTTGATCTTTTCTGGATTTGCCTCAATACCTCGTTGGTTGACGATGTATCCGAGGAACATTCCTTCTCGTACTCCAAAGGTACATTTCGTCGGGTTAAGCTTCATCTGGTATTTATCCAGTTGATCAAAAGTTTGACTCAAGTCAACCAAATGATCTGCAGCTCTCTTGCTTTTGGTGAGCATGTCGTCGACATAGACCTCCATATTGCGGCTGATTTGTTCGGTGAATACCTTGTTCATCAACCGCTGATATGTTGCACCTGCATTTTTTAAACCAAAAGGCATAACATTATAACAATAAGTTCCCCTTGGGGTAATAAAAGAAGTACTTTCCCTGTCTTCAGGTTTCATTTTGATTTCGTTGTAGCCAGAATAAGCATCCATGAAGCTGAGTAGCTCGTGTCCCGAAGTAGCATCCACTAGTTGATCAATTCTGGGCAATGGAAAATGATCTTTTGGACATGCTTTGTTGAGATCAGTAAAATCAACACACATTCTCCACTTGTTGTTCTTCTTTTTTACCATCACCACATTCGCCAACCAATCTGGATATTTCACGTCTTCAATGAATTGGGCTTTCTGGAGTTTCTCGACCTCCTCTTGTATGGCCTGGTTCTTCTCGGGACTAAACACTCTTCTTCTTTGCTTCACAGGTTTGATCTCCTTATTCACATTGAGTTCATGACATAAGAAGTTTGGATCTATTCCTGG
Source organism: Sambucus nigra (assembly GCA_949130495.1). Lineage (NCBI taxonomy): Eukaryota > Viridiplantae > Streptophyta > Magnoliopsida > Dipsacales > Adoxaceae > Sambucus > Sambucus nigra. The sequence continues at coordinate 282,976,834 of OX422207.1, read as the reverse complement.
CATGTCTTCATGACTCCAAGCAAAAGTATTCTTCCTGTTTCTCAAGAAAGTTATCAACTCCTGTTTTATTGAAAAATCCAACGACGACCCTATCTGAGTTATTCGTTCAGGATGCTCGTCGTCCAGGATAACAATTTCTGTAGATTCCACAACCTGTCCTTTTACGAGTTGAGATTCATCCCTAGGGTCAAGAGTTTCAATTTCTGTGCTTTCCTCCACTTGGTAAGTAGTAGTCTTTTTCTGTAACTCTTCAAGTTCCTCTTGCTCGGCCGACGAATAATAGCATTCCCGAGCTACTTTTTGATCACCTTTCATAATTCCTACTCCAAAATTCGTTGGGAATTTCAAACATTGATGAACTGTAGATGGAACTGCTTCGAACTTCTTCAATCCAACTCTTCCCATGATGATGTTGTAGGCGGACTGCACATTCTTATCCATTACAAAAAAGCGTATTCTTTCCGTTCGACAAGCAGGCCAAGTTCCAATGAGTATATCCAACTTGATCGTCCCAAGTGGAAAAACTTTCTCGCCAGCAAAACCCAGAAGGGGTCTGTGATAAGGTTCTAACTGAGATAATTTTAAATTCAAGCTATCAAAGCATGAATAATACATGATGTCTGCTGAACTACCATTGTCTACTAACACCCTTGAAATGACCACATCCTTCATCCTCATTTTGATCACCAGCGGATCATCATGAGGGTAGAGAACACCTGCCAGGTCGTTTTTTGAAAAACCAATCACTAGCTTCTCTTTGTTTACTTTCCTCGGACGATCATCCTCGGCCAGGTTTATTCGCTGAATGTATGAACAAGCTTGAGCCTCTCCGAGATAAGCTTTTCTTTCTGCAGTAAGGTCTCCTCCTCCTGCATCTCCTCCTGTAATAACATTACAATCAAATGACCCAAAACGTATGGAAAATACCTCTCGTTCAGGTTTCCTTGGCTTCTTGGGAAGATCGGGGTCATCATCTGGATCCTCTTCATGGTCCCTCCTCTTTTTCTCCTCTGCTCGACGAGGAGATCTAGATCTCTCTCTAGTTCTATCATCATTCTTCCTCTCACTCCTGCGATCTACGTACTTTGATAATTTTCCTCTTCGGATGAGTGTTTCAATCTCGTTCTGAAGGGCTATACAATTTTTGGTCATATGGCCATGATCTTTGTGAAATTCGCAATATTTGGTCTTATTCCTCAGGTCGGGATCTGTCTTCAGTTTCTCTGGCCATTTGATTTCCTCGTTATTCCTGATTTCTTCCAAAACATGATTAATACCCACTTTCAATGGAGTATAATTATCATACTTCTTTAGGGCTTCCAACTTCATCCTGTTATTCTTGGAATATTTGTCACCATCATTACTTTTCTGATCTTTCTTCTTAGAATTGTCGACTTCCACTTTAACTTCTTTATCCATACTCTTCTTCGCAGCCATAGCCTCCTCGGCATTCATGATTTTGGCCGCCTTTGCCATCAACTCCGACATATTTTTAGGTGGATCTTTAGCCAAAGTGTAATACAGCTTGTTAGGCAGCAAACCACTCATCAAAGCAGTGATTGCTGTCTTTTCTTCATAATCTATGACTTCCAACTTTTCGTTATTGAAACGAGTTATGTAATCTCTAGTACTTTCACCTGATTTTTGTCTAACACTTAGCAAGTGTGCTACTCGCTTTACCGGCTTTGCTCCAAAACAAAAATTGCCAATAAACAACTCGGCTAACTGAACAAAAGTTGAAATCTTACCCCGAGGAAGATTATTGTACCATATCTGTGCAGATCCAGTAAGAGTTCCCGAGAATGCTCTACACCTCATCTCGTCGGGGACAGCGTAGATATCTGCAGCAGCTTGGTATTGTTCTATATGAAGTACGGGATCTGTCTTTCCATCGTACTTGGGAGTTACTACGGGTGCTTTGAATTTCGACGGCGTAGGGAAATCCACAATGGCTTGCACAAAAGGTGTTCCTTGAACAAAAGTTCTCTGTAAGGGATTTCTTGCCTTAGCCATTTCTCCCAGTCTATCCTCCAATCGTTGAATGGAACCTTTCCATGCTTCATTCCCTTCCTCGGGCCGTTTAGTCCGAGCAACTGATTGCTCTGACGTAGCTTCCTGAGATTTATCTCGACGAGTGGTTGGTCGCGATTGCGCAGATCCTTCTCTCAAACCTGGTGGTGGTCGAAAACTTCTTGATGGGGCCCTAGGTGGATTCATGTTCCTCCTTGGTCCTAACCAACTGAAAGGAGATACTCTACTTAACCTCTCCAAAGTGCTAGTTCTCTCCGGAGAGAGAGTGATACATTGATCTGTATCCGAAGCCCGTATTGATGAAGTTCGCCCAGGTTGATAAGAAAAATCATTAGACTCCTCATTGCGATATGACCCAGTGCGTCTAGATTGCGATTGCCTATGATCACTTCTTTGCCCTGAATAGGTAGGTGCACCGCCCTGAAGAGTTTGAATGAGTTGCCTCATGGATTCTTGCATGGCGGTTTGTCCTTGAGCCAGATTCGTCATAATCCCAGCCAGATCTGGGGATGCAGATGGATTTGGAAGATTTCCAGTATTTCCAACATTTCGATTACTGGATTCTGGATTATCAGCCATTGGTGATAAATGATTTTTATGAAAAACGATAATAACAGTCGTTTCCCACAGACGGCGCCAATCTGTTGATGTAAAAAACTAGATTGCTCTAATTATTCAATCACAGATAAATAAATAAGACAAAGATTTTTAAAGTGGTTCGGCTAGGAATAAAGCCTACGTCCACTGTTATGTTATTGCTGAGTGTTTGTGCAATTCTTGATTACAAATTCTCTCAAGAAATTCCGCCCCCTTTGAATGAGGGAGATACAATGTATTTATAGCCTTGAGGCTGTACATGAAAGGTCCAATACATTAAATGATTTACATATGAAAGGGTAATACATTTAATGCAACGTGTGCGTCAAGAATACAATGGATAGTTGAACAGTTGTCCGTCTAGTAATTAATGATACGGCCGAGATGCAGTTCGGACCGCCTTAGTTGCTTGTTGATCAAGAGTTCCTCGGAGTACTTAGAGTATCTCGGGATGATGTAGTTTCTCGGTGTATTCTTGTTGAAGGGAAAGAAGCACAGTTGGTCGGGAAATGATCTTCCTCGTTGCTATTGTGCCATGTAGATTGACACGTGTCTTCATATTATTCGTCCACATCAGCACATTAATTTTGGTATCAACATGGACAATTAGGTTTAAGTTTCAATGTGTGTGGCGGCAATCCATTCGGCATTAAAGAATTTAAAAATTCTTCTTGGTACTAGTTGTGCGTGTCATCTACAGCTTCATCAAAGCTATTTAAGTTCTTCAACTCTCCAGGGAATATATCAATCATCATATCATTAATGGAGTCAACGTGTTGGTTTGTTGTCGCAAGAATTGCTCTATCCGTCAAGAAATTTGGCAAGGTCGCATTGATACTTAATGATGGAAAGATAAAGTTAATGAGAGCTTTTTCAGGAGCATTGTTTTCAAGTGGATGTATGACATTTCATCCGGAAGACTTATCAGATCATCATGTGTTGCTGATTCCGTCCCATTGCCAATTCTTAGAAGGAATTCGCTGAATTGTTCATCATTTCTGGCACGCATATTTAATGTCAAAGGCAATACATGCATTGTATTCCAAAGCGGTGACATCACAATGCTAGAGTTTATTGTTTCCAATCTTGACCCTCGACATACTACTGGTAGGACCTGTCTGAAATCTCCACCAAAAACAATGACCTTGCCCCCGAAAGGATGAATACTATCCATCAAATCCTTTAATGTCCTATCAAGAGTTTCAATCGCTTTGCCATCGGTGCTTCATCCCAAATAATGATCCTCGCTTGGCGTATGAGTTCAGCTGTGCCACTTTTCTTTGGAATGTTGCATAAGCTTGTCTCAGTGGCTAGAATAGGTATTTTGAAGCGAGAATGTGCAGTTCTACCTCCAGGTAATAATGAAGCAGCTACCCCTGATGTTGCTGTAGCAAGTGCAATCATACCTTTGTTTCTAATTTCAGCAAGTAACGCTTTATACAGATATGTTTTTCCCGTTCCACCTGGACCATCAACGAAGAAGGAACCCGAATTTCCCGACATCACCCTCTCGAGTATAACCAAGTACGCATGTCTTTGGTCTGCGTTTAAATGCGTACGAAAATTATAGTCTTCTTCTGGTGTCTCGATGTGGAGTTCATCGGTAATTTCTCTTCGATTGGTGATATTGGATGATAAATGTGTACCGCTAATTAGAGGCAGGTCAAAGTCTTTAATCGATTTTCCCATTGAATCTAGAAAGAAGCTGATGCTATTTAATGTGCAATCTTTTTGTGCTGCCAATGTATTTGGGTGTATTCTTTTAAAATCTTCGGACAAAAACTCAAAGTTTGTTTCCCATAATTTTCTCACATCGGAGGGATCACAATAAACTAAAATAATTGCGAACAATCTTCTTAGTGCTTCAGGCATTTGGAAAGTGGCAGCTTCGGAGAGGCAATCAGCTATGCTATCATCTGATTCTAGTAGTCCTCGTTTTTGGGCGGCTTCTTTAAATGTCAAGTAAGTGATTCCATCATAAGTTATAAGGTCTTCAAATGATAGTGGTCCTCGAATGTGATTTAGAAGAAGTCTTAAGTAATATCGTTCTCCTTCTACAGGATTTGCACCATTCACCCGGCCAATTGCATTGAGTTTATTCTTCCTTTTAGACCAAGTTTTGGCTTTATTGTCCCATACGTAGTGCTCAGGGAATTCCCTGTATAGATATTGACGTGCTTCGTTGAATCTGGAGCATATACTGAAGAATTTAGTTAGCATTGTCTTGCTAATGTTTGGGTTATCAAGCACATTATTTAAGTTTTGGTTCTCCCCGTATGTGACAGTATGCTTATTTGGCAAGTGTAGTTGAAGGTTTATCACCGCTGGCTTGATTTCATTTAGCTCGAATTCAAAAATTCTCCAAATGGCTTCTTCTGCTGATACCCATCTTGCATCTTGGAATTGTTTGATCTCATCAATAATGGTTGTGTCATTTTCATCCAATGAAACATGAACAGCCACTTTATCATGCCCTTTGTAAATGTACTTGTAAAGGTACTTCACATCTTTGAACCCCGAGCAGACTTCAACGTTGATATGACAATTATATCTTGTAAGGAGATATGGATTGTAAGGAATAACTCTAACAACTTGTGGCGAACGCGTACTTGTCTTCCATTATTTCGGCGTCGATAAATAGGATATGAGTCTTGTCCTTGAGAAGTAGATGATGCGAATTCGCGAGGGTAATGAAATTTGCAATTCCCATTTATCATACATGGGTTATTTTTATTCAATTCTCCGCAGGGACCATGCATCATGTGCTTGATGACTAACGAATGAAGCAATGGGTATTCATGAACATCAGGTATCTCTACAGAAATGAATTTATCATAATTATCTGGTGTGTTGAGCTTGTAATCTTGCTCTAGAATTACCAAAATATGAGCATGGGGCAATCCTCTCTTTTGGAATTCTATTACATGTACATGTGCTGCTACCTTTCCAAATATGTGTTTCTTAAAGAGTTGATCTTTTAGGTCCTTTAATTTAGCTCGAAATACTCTCGATGTTAGATCAGGTCGATCTTGAGGTACTTGACCTGGATGAAGATTATCAAGTATTTCTTTCCAATCAGGGTTGCAAGTCATTGTGATGAATAAATCTGGTTTCCCATATCTTTGAACTAAAGCCATTGCATCCAAGTATCTACGACGCATATCTCTCGGTCCACTAATGAATGATGCTGGGAGAACAATTCTTTGACCGACTTTGTTGGCTCTTGTCTCACCTTCTGTGACGATGTCGACCAAGCCTTAGTATAATTCACCTCTTATTTTTTTCTGTTGCGTACGATAGAAGTCAAGTCGGGTTGTTTCTAACTTTATGTACATGTCGACAGAATACTGTTGTAGTAGCTTGCCAGCGAATAACAACATTGATTATCTATTATTTTTGATCTGCAATTTGTGTGCGTAGTATTCTCTACACGATACTTTAGATGAGTTCTCTCGACGAACACCTAGAAGAGTGTATTGTTATGGAAATTGAAGAATAAGAATAATTGTTAAATGTAATAAATTTTGAATTTAAGAATGATTGTTGTACAATATTTTTGAAGTTAAATTTATACCTTCTTGCTCTGATGAGAGAATGTCCTATGTACATGTGATTGCATGTAGGGAATGCTCGATGTTTGTAGATGTGGTAGATGAGTTATCTTTTTGGCGCTTTACATCTTGATGCCATCCAACCTCTCCTTTGGGAAAAAGCAATGGGTACTGTAATGGGTCATAACCACCCAAAGTAGTGCTTTATTTGGTGTCGTTGACCGGAGTGAGACACGATAATGATGTCTCGCTCGAAAGGAATATTTACATTATTTCCTTCAATCCATATTGCAGCAACTTCATCGGATGTAGGCATATTATAAACACGTTGATCAAGGTTCACATGTTTACTGATATGAACTTGAAGTGCATCAAGTAAAGGGTAGTCCTTTAATCGTCGTAAAAATTGAGCGTATGGATTTTCATTTAGTACATTCAGGAGCTTTTCAACTATATCAACGTTTAAGGATAACGTTGGTAAGATTCCCATTCGGTTTTGAACCTCATTGCTAGTGTCGTGGAAGTAGAGTTGGAAATAACTGGGATTGTTTGTGGGGTCCAATGAGGGTAAATGATGATAAACTTGGCCTTGAACTCGAAACGTATATACACCACATCTTGATGAAGCTAGTTGCTTGTCAAGAGTAACTCCAAATGAAGTGAAGGCGAATATACTATTGTAAGCTCTGATATTAGCATGAAATTCTCTTGATTCAGAAGTATTAGATGTGAAAAGATGAAACAGAACCTCGGGGACCAAAGTTTCAGCGAGGGAGATTTGACCTTTTTGACAACAAAATGTTGGGGTTTCATATTGGAATCTTTTAGCATTGCAGTGATGGCAATCGGGAGTTGCTTCCAGTTCTAGCAACGTAGAGCAGAGAGGTTCATATATGGTTTCCCCTAACGTGAGAGTAATTGTATTATTAAATATTCATTTCATAAGTGTAACACGATTTACTTAAGCGTGAACTATAATTTAGTTATTTCTCGCTAACCTTGATATTGGTAAGAATTTAATTGGGCTCGAAGTAACCAAGTAATTCTTTGTCTTTTCCTTGTATTGGTTTTGCCAGATACATTTTCGGATGGTGGAACGGATGACATTTGTAACAATTTGGGAATTGATGTGTCTGAAAGATTTCAAATAAATGTATAATCTTCCAAATAAATAAACCTAAGAGTTTAGACAAAAAAAAATAGTGAAGTGAAGAGGAAATCAAAGAATTACATTAAATATAAATGACTGTATTTTATGATTAAATTAAAGCAATTTGATGTCAATATGATAAAATACCTGATATGTAATGAATTTGCTAGTATGCGAACATTTAGTATAATTCTTTCACAATCACTTTTAGTTAACATAATTTAGAAAAAAAATGTATTAGGATAAAAACATAATGTTTTACATCTGTTAGAAAAATCAAGGGATGCCCTCTTATTCCAAACAATGGCTCTGCAAAGTGTGGAGAAAACATAATGCTGCAATACTAAGAGCATTCGCTGTGCGTAAGGTTTATTTGTAAGTTGTTAGGGTAAGTATGAGGTACCAAGACAAAGAATTCCAGCGCGTATATGGTTGTATGGAATAACATGAGGTTTTAAAACAATTTTACATTCCATTTGCATGTAGGCATTTGTAATTGTCGATCTGCGTTGTGGTCTTATACATAAGATTTATTGGTAGGGTTGATTAGTTTATAGAATTTAGAGATTTGAATGAATAGCATCTGCCCAGGTGCTAGAATTTAATTCCTTAGAAAACTCTAAAAGTAAAACCAAATATCTACCATCTTTCTCCGCCCATTTTCCAACTTCATGAGAATGAACTGTTTTGCAATCAATCTTCAATCGAGTGCAGTCATCAATAATAACATTAAATGAACCGAGGTTGCCCAGAAACTTTATTTAGGCTCTTTTAATGAAACGCATGTCAATCCTTTTTCCGAGAATGATAATTATAATCCAGTGGAAACTCATTGAATCTAAATTGTCTCAGAACTTTGATTATAAAAATCCAGGAGAACCTAGCATAGGCTTTTTTCATATCAATCTTAATAGCTACATTGCCTCCTTCATTCTTTGAGTTAATCATTGAAAACATCTCTTGGGCCAGAAGGATATTGTCTACTATTCCTTTTTCTTTAACAAAACCACTTTGATTTGAAGAAATGAGTTTAGGCAGAATAGAAGACAATCTTGAGGCAAGAATTTTTGATAGAATTTTGTTAAAGAAAGTACAAAGACTTATAGGTCTGAATTCTGCAAAAGACCAAGGTTTTTCCTTAGGGATTAGAATTATAATAGTAGAAGTAAAGAATTGGGGGATGTCCATACCATTATAGAATCCTTCCACAGCCTTACAAACTTCTCTCCCAATGATTTCCATGAATTATTGAAAAATTGACTTGTAAAGTTATCAATTCCTACAGAGCTGTCACCACGAAGATCCCAAACTGCCGTTTTAATCCCCTCCATTTTGGGCATCAAAGTGAGTAAAAGATTGTCTTAATCATTAATTAAAATAGGGATAACTGATAAGAAGTCGTCATCATTATGTCTCAATAGGTCCTCTCCAATTAAGTTTTTGAAAAAAAAACTTGCCTTCTTCTTTAATAAGACTTTGGTCATCAAGCCAAACTCCTGCATCATTCTAAATCTTGTGAATAAAACTCTTCTTTCCCCTAGATTGGACTGATTTATGAAAGAATTTTTAATTGACATCCCCTTGCTTAGCCCACTTAACATTGGCTTTTTGTCACCAAAATTCTTCCTCTAGATTTAAATGGTGAATCAAATTGGCTGCACTTTTGTTCATATTCTGTCTATTATCATTAGTAGGGTTATTCTCAAACTCTGTTTCACATCTTAAAGCTTCATCTTCTGCAGAAACTGAATTTTGAAATAAATTCCCAAAATGATCCTTGTTCCACTTAACCAGACCTGCTCTTAATTTCTTAAGATTTGAAGCCCGACAATACATAAAATTACCTGAATTGGATTGATTCCAACTATTCTGAATGAAAGAACTATACACAGTGCTTGAAGTCCAAAATTTTTGGAAAACAAATCTATGAGGATGGATATCAGCAATAGTTGAAAAGGAAAGAAGTAAAGGAGCATGATCAGAAGTACCTTACTCAAGTGTTCTACCATGACCTTAGTAAAAAGATTATGAGCATTTAGATTCATCACCATTTTCTCAATTCTCTCCCATATGGTTGCATTTCTAACACTTTTATTCCACCAAGTGAATCTAGATCCCAAGTAGTCGAAATCAATCAAACCATTAGACTCCATACACTGGAGAAATCTTCTGCAGAATTCACTTCAACGTTTTCCTCTAGTAATACGTTGTTGGGGAGTGTAAGTTGATTAGTAGTATAATGGTTTGAATTCTTATTCTAATCCTGTTAGAGGTTGTGCTGTTTTGTTTTAGATAGCAGGGTAGGCCTTATGAGTTTCCTGTATGGATATATTATTTATGTATTGAACCATTTACCAAAGAAACATAATAGTTTATAATCGACTAAAAGAAGTTCCATTAACGTCTAAACATAAATGTTAGATACCTAGAAATCCAGGACACTTTTCCGGAGCTAAGAATAACTGCGATGTGCATACGACACAATTAAGACAGTCTGCAGACATGGCATGTGGCTTATTGGACTTGTTTGTCTGAATTTTGACAATCGACTATTCGATTTAGCCCACGTGCGTTGCACGTGTGGTCGTTTCCAGATATTAATCTTCCACTGCAAATCTGTGAAGGACAAAGTAATAAAAATACTTGCAACATATTATGTAGAATCTGTTTTGTTAGAATATAACATAAAATACCTAGTATGAAGCATTAATCATTACTCCAAAAATCAAACCTTCATTCAACTGTCAACTATACAAGATATTCCTATTCTTGCTTAGTCATTCATCCGTGCTTACTCCTCTATGACAGCCAACTGACAGGTATTTGTAAGCAACAGCAGCAGCTACTGCTGTTGCTAACCTGTCATGCATGTGAGCGATATCGACTGATGACTAAATTCTATGTAGGACTCGAAGGCTTTCGTGGAATGACTAAATCCGCGTGTGAGACTTTGTCTTCGGATGCTTTTTTTGTTTGACTGTGGCCGTAGAGTGGTACTAAGGTTTATTCTGTAATTTCAACCTTGCACATATGGCATTGAGGCTGTTGGTGATCTTAGAATTCAGCAGATACACTTGGGTAATAAATCCATTTGTAAATACATGGGCAGCAATAGAGGTGGTTACAGGGTCTTGAACCATGTCTAGGCAAATGTTACAATCGAAACTACCGGTCGCATTATTTTCCGTTAAGTTGGTGGATTGTTTTCTGACGCTTTCGACTTGATATTGGTCTACTTTTCTACCGTACCAAAGAAATAGGATTCTCATCATTGACTTTATTAATTGGGTTTTTTTTTTCTTACTACCATAAAAAATAAAAAAGTTATTCACCATTTTTGTAACTTACCAATCAGATGTACCCTACACTAATCACGTGGAAAAAAACTCTTCTCTCCGATGTAGGCGAAAGACGATAGTATTTTGCCAAATGCTAAATTTTCATGACTAAATAAATGGGACAATATGTGTCACCATCTTCATTATACTTAACAATTTAGGTCGCAACCTATAAAACCAATGTCAAACTCATCTCCATTCTCTCTATATACGTATTTATCTAGTCTCCCATATATATGTATCCAACAATTATGACATAATGAAAATAGCTTGAAAAATTTAAGTTAAAAAAATATATATTCAGCTAATACTTTTTTATTTGTTAATTTTTTTTCAATAAAGAATAATATTTTAAATTGTTTTTTAAAATATTTTTTTTTTAAAATTAAAAAAAAACTGTTTTTTATCAAAATTGTTATGATAGTTTTAAAAACCTTTTTTTTTTATTTAAAAAGTTGTTATGATAGTTTATTTTTTTAAGATAGATTTAAAAACTTTTTTTTTCAAAAAAAATGTTTTTTACATAAAATTGTGGCAAAAATCAACAAATAAAAAAACTGTTCTTTATATTGAAAACTGTTTTTTATATTGAAAACTGTTTCTTATATTTTTTAAGTAACACGATCACGACCCAAATAAAACGCGACGTGACATGGAATCATATTTTTTTTATACCGGTGGCGAGGACCATTTTTTATTATTTCAAAAGTAATCTTTTTACTATTTAAAAAATGGTCCGTGCCAGCGGTATGTATAGGGGGTCCAACCACCTATATATACCGCTGGCGAGGAAGATTTTTTTAGTATCTTGGTACGCGTCAACGGTATGTATAGGCGGTATTCTAAAACATTTTAAATAAAATGTACAAAAAAAAAACAGTTTTAAAAAATTTTAAAGTGCCTAAAGATTTTATTTAAAAAAATTGTTTTATGTAAAAGCCAAGCATGGGAGTGTTTTAAGAAAATTGTTACAAAAATTCTAATTGTTACAAAAATTCTAATAGTTACAAAAATTGTTTTATAAAAATAAAAAGTCGGTAGTTCCAAAATAGTAACTATTAGAATCTTAATTATTTTTAAATAAAATCTTTAAGCACTTAAAATATTGTTTAAAACTATTTATTTAATTAAATTTTTTTACATTTTATTTAAAATATTTTATAATACACGACCAAAATAAAATTAATACGACATGGCATGACACACCTCAAAATCTTAATTTTACGTAAAATGAATATGACACATATGAATGTGACATGGCACAACACAAAATTCATTTTTTACGAAATGCGAACACGACTCACTTGTCGTGTTGCATTTTAAGTGGGTTGTGTTAGTATTTGGTAAAAAATGAGATTTCGTGTTGTGTCATATTACCTTTATAGGTGAAAATAAGATTTTGAAGCGTGTCGTGTCATTTTATTTTGATTGGGTTCGTGTTTGATTAAAAAAATAACATATATTGGGGCGTGACACTTTTACTTGGGTCGTGTTAGTGTTTTGTAAAAAAAAATATTCCATGTTGTGTCGTGTTACTTTTATTAGGATCGTGTTCATGTTTTGTTAAAAAAATATTCGTCGTGTCGTGTTCGGTTATAAAAACAATTTTCAATTTAAAAAACAATTTTTTATTTGGTCATTTTTTCCCAATTTTATGTAAGAAAAACATTTAAAAAAAAACCGTTTTTAAATCTATCTTAAAGAAAAACTTCTATAAAAGTATCATAACAGTTTTTTAAATAAAAAAGGGGTTTTAAAACTATCATAACAATTTTTTTTATAAAAAACAGTTATTTTTTAATTTTAAAAAATAAAAAATATTTTAAAAAACAGTTTAAAATACTGTTTTTAAAAAAAAAATAACAAATAAAAACGTATCTCTCTTTTAAAAAGTAATTGGAGTGTTTTAAGAATTTTTAGAATCTTAAAGAAATAAACATGAATACAAACATAACATTTTCAACTGGGACATACATATGAATGCATAGAAAATAATAATCTAATAAGGTGTGAACTTGGTAATTCCTTAATTTAAAAAATATATATAATTTTTCTGAAATTAACATTGAATTTAGAATTATTATAAAACATGAGTAGAATAACAATAAAATTGAAAATACAAAATTTGAGCACAAAAGAGATACAACATTCATGAATGAGATAAATATAATTACAAAAATTATGTATTTGCTTTGAAATTAACAAATGCATACTTTTGATGGCAAATATGAATCTGATGGGAAGATGAAGAAATTTGTGCAAGACTTTTGATTTTTAGGGTTTCAAGATGAATGTATTTGAAAGTTTTGTTAGATGAATGTATGAGGAGAAAGAACATATGAAGTTAAGATTCATGGAATGATTTTAATTTAATGAATGTGTGAGACTAATATTAAGGGTATGATAGGAAATGTTAATTTAATGAGGGTAATTTAGTACTTTGAGATTTGAAGAGGAACTCCCCTCTTTTTAAGTAGTAGATATATATATATATATATATATATATATAGAGAGAGGCAGGTTCCTGTGCACACTAAGTTTGCACATTACCTTTTAAAAGTGTGTAAACTTAGTGCTGGCGCACACCCATTTTTTTTATGTGATATTTAAACATTTCAACGGACTCACATAAAAAAAATCAGCTCAAAAAAACTTTTTTTGCTATTTTTAAAAAATCGGTCAAACTTTCGCAGTTCTTAAAAACTGCGAAAGTTTGACCGATTTTTTAAAAATAGCAAAAAAAGTTTTTTTGAGCTGATTTTTTTTATATGGGTTCCTTGAAATGTTTAAATATCACACAAAAAAAATCAACTCAAAAATATTTTTTTTACTATATATAAAAGGTAATGTGCAAACTTAGTGTGCAAACTTAGTGTGCACAGGATCCTGCCTCTATATATATATATATATATATAGGCAGGCTCATGTGCACACTAAGTTTGCACATTACCTTTTTAAAGTAGTAAAAAAAATATTTTTGAGTTGATTTTTTTTGTGTGATATTTAAACATTTCAAGGAACCCATATAAAAAAAATCAGCTCAAAAAAACTTTTTTTGCTAGTTTTAAAAAATCGGTCAAACTTTCTATGCTTTTAAGCCCTTTAAAAACTGCGAAAGTTTGACCGATTTTTAAAAAATAGCAAAAAAAGTTTTTGTTTTATGTGAGTCCGTTGAAATGTTAAAATATCACATAAAAAAATTGGTGTGCGCCAGCACTCAAAAATATTTTTTTTACTACTTTAAAAACTTAATGTGCAAACTTAGTGTGCACAGGAGCCTGCCCCTCTCTCTCTCTCTCTCTCTCTCTCTCTCTCTATATATATATATATATATATATATATATATATATATATATATATATATATATATATATATATATATATATATATATATATAGTGCTGCTTCTATTTAAGAGTGCGGACTGAACATGTGTCATCTGACGTTGAGCGCAGAAAAGAGAGAGAGTGTGCATATAATTTAGCGGATAATTTCTAGGGTCACCGCTAAGTGACACATGTCCGGTCTGGACTCTTAAAATGCGGACTGGTCCTCACAAGAGTAGTACTATATATATATACAATACTGCTCTTGTGCGGACTACTCCGCATTTTAAGAATGCGGACCGGACATGTGTCACCTGGGGTGACCCCAGAAGAGAGAGAAAGTGTGGCTATAATTTAGGTGATGATTTCTAGCCCACCGTTAGGTAGCACATGTCTGCTCCGCATTCTTAAAATGCGGACTACTCCACACAAGAGTATTATATATATATATATATATATATATATATATATATATATATATATATATATATATATATAGAGAGAGAGAGAGAGAGAGAGAGAGAGAGAGGGGTTCTCATGCATATCTAGTTTGCATACCGCTGACGCGGACCATTTTTTTAAAATAGTAAAAAAAAATAATTTTGGGCTGATTTTTTTTTATGATTTTTAAACATTTCAGTAGGACCATAAAAAATAATTCAGCTCAAAATGAATTTTTTTACTATTTTAAAAAAATCGGTCAAACTTTGTGAGTTTTAACAACTTAAAAACTGACAAAGTTTGATCGATTTTTTTAAAATAGCAAAACAATTCTTTTTGAGTTGATTTTTTTTTCATGGTCCTATTGAAATGTTTAAAAACCATAAAAAAAAAATCAACCCAATTTTTTTTTTTACTATTTTAAAAAAATGGTCCGCACGGAGGGTATGCATGAGATCCTTTCTGTATATATATAGAATAATGCTATGAGTACAAAAACATCCCCCAAAATCTCCCCCAAATCTGATGTGGATTCCACATATTCTCTCATCTACCTGTTAAACATTGCCTTGTGGTATGGGGTCCCGCCAGACCACAAAAAATTATGACTTTTGGGGGAGACTTTGTGGAGTTCTTTTGTACGCATAGCACTACTCATATATATATATACACACACACACACACACACACACACACACTAGCGTATGCCCGTGCCTGAAGGCACGACAAAATTTTTTCAAAATACGTAATCGTGAAACGACGAAAATTTTCCAAAGTAAGTAATCGCAAAACGAAAAAAAAATCATTCCTCAAGAAGACAAAGTGTTATTTAAAAAAAATGGCCATAATATTCCCCCCCAAAAATTGTATCATCAAGTCAAAAGGTTTTTTTCACACCACAAAATAAATAAACAATTTAAAATTGCGGGCCAAAAGCCACGATTAAATTTTTGAAAATAAAATGCATGCTTACTACATATGAAACTGAGTCCTCAACAAAAATTAACGTGTCAACAAAAATCATTATGTGAATAAAAATTTTGAATTAACTATTTAATTATATTTAAAAAATACAATTCCTATGGGGCTACTTATTATTAAACATTACTCAATGCTAAATGTTTAGACCTAGAGATGATCACTTGCAACTAACTACAATTCAATACATCGCGTGAGAAATAAGAGATCAAAATCAAGTACACAAAATGAACTTAAAATAACAAAACGTTACAAAATATAATTAGTTACATATGAAAATAATTCCACATAAGATAAAAGACGGTGGAGGGATAAGAAATATAGATGGATCATACTTCCATGACATCAAGGTGTTATAAATAATTAAAATATAATGGCATCTTAATATCTTAAAGACATTTAAAATAATATAAAGAGAATAATATGTACATTATAGATCTATTAAAAATTAGAACATAAAAATTTACATTATATATAACATTCTATATAGATTCAGCATGCAACTGACACCACCACTTCTCGAGCCTCATTACCAACTACCCCAACACCTCTGCTGCTACCATCACAGCTACCCTGCCTAAAGTCACCTCATATATCATCATATTAGGAGAAACGACCACTACCCCAACCACGGGCGCTACTGGAACCTTTGCACCCTTTGAATCTCCTTGGGAACACCTATCCCTGCTCGAAAATATGCCATAGTTATCGCTTACAGGACCATCGTCTTACAAAGCAGGCCACTTGGTGATTTTGGAAAGTGTTTCCTGGTGGTATTTGCGTTTTTTTTCTTTGAAAGGAGAACAGAGCTATCCTTTTTAATGTCACAGCCATAATTTGAACCAACGACCCAAGTACAACACGTTAAATCAAAGCTTATATCGAAGCTTAAATGTTACAACATTGCCATAAAAAACTCTCACGTTCTAAAGAACAGTTTCCCATCATTGCCTAGTATTTCAAAAGAAAATAACACTTTTAGCATACACTATTTAGGGAAGCCAGGGATTTCACCCACATTGAAGATAACTCATTCATATTGAACCTATCCTCCTCATATAAAGAGGCACGAACCACTCGATCCCCAGAGAAGAAAAGACCATAAATGTCTATAAGAGCTTTTGTGGCTTCTGTACCTCTATCAAACTGCACCAAGATTATAAGTTCTTCATAGGCTGGGAAGTTTGGTTCTATTATCTCAAAACCCGAGTCACCGTATAATGCGCGTGGGCAGACCATTAAGGCTAACACTCTTGACGACCTTCTCCGAATGCTTCTCGAACTGCTTAGCCTCGCTGACATTCATAATCACCCTGGATCTCCTATCCATCTTTTTGGCCATCAATGACATCGTAATCGCTTGCCCTTTCTTCCCACGCCCCTGTCCCTGTTTCCACTCAGTGGTTTCTCTGCTACCTATTTCAGTTACACCAATAGTGAATGAAACTCGAGTTTGTACCAAGGCAAGGAGTGACATTATCCGTTTAGACATGGATTTCTCTGCTACCTCTTTTAATTATCCATTTGGTTTTTACAACCTATAAGATGATGGGAGAATTAACTGTTAGTCTGATCTATCAAAACATCTCCCACGGATTAAACATGTACACAATCGGTTTATAAATGACACTCGCAACCAAGATATGAAAAATATACTAAATATGAAAGAAAATAAAGAGAGAAATTTTGCAACTTCCAAATCCTTGATGCTATTGACCGTCTTCATAATCATATGGCATGTACTAAACTGATCTGGGCCCTCCATTTAGTGACTGTCTTCAAAAAATTGCAAATGCTAACAAAATAACCTATAATTGCATATCAAGATTAAACTCATTACTAATAAAGAATAAACTCAGTTCTTGAAAATAAACTATACATGCCTCTAAAATAATATAAGTAATGTAAATAACATGAGAAATCCAAATATGTAAAATTCAAACCTCAAACATGAATTAAAGAACCACCATGAACAAAGTCAGGCGTAAGAAAAGTCATACATATCGGGAAATAACAGAAGAACCATAATATATAAGTGCAACTAAATTTTAGAATAAGGCTATGTTATTTGGAGAATAAGGTAAGTTAATAGAGTAAAACAAATGCACTACTACTTAAATTGTACCAAATATAGTATTATAAAATGAAATTGCTAACAGTATTTGGGAATAAGCTTAAGTGACCCCAAGTCATCATTTGTGTCTAATAGAGCTGTTGATGTAAAAAATTAGATTATATCTAATTATTTAATCATAGATAAACTAAAGTTAGACAAAGAAATTTTAAAGTGGTTCAGCCTTATAAGAATGGCCTACGTCCACTGTTTCTGTTATCGTTGACTGTTTGGGAGTTCTCGATTATAAGTTTTATCAAGAAATTTCGGTCCCCTTCCAATGAGGATGATACAATGTATTTATAGCCCTCAGGATGTACATGTGAAAGGGTAATACATAGTTGTCCATTAGGCGTATACATCTGTATGATAATAATAAGCATTTAATGCGCAGTTAATCTGTTGGTTATCTTGCCATTAATGCTCTGTTCGAGGTGCAGCTCGGACCGCCTAAGCTGCTCGGACCGCCTAAGTAACTCTGTACTCATAAGTTGCTCGGTGTATTAAAGTTCCTCTAAGAACTCTTGTTGGTCGGAGCGTTTGAGTTGATCGGGGAAGCAGAGTTCCTCGTCGTAGTATGCTTGCTCGGATGATATCTATTGCTCGGAGTATCTGAGTGGGTCAAGGTGTTGCTCGGAAGTGTTTGTTATTTCCACGCAGATTACCATGTGTCTTCACTCAATTGGGCCATGTCAGCAGACTAAATTTGGTATCAAGAAGCCCCCAATGTTTTACAGTTCGAAATTTGAGGAGTGTGGAACATTCTTTCTCGAAATATGGTTGTTTTAAATGGTCATCCTGAAATTTAGGAGTATTTTCTTTTGTATTTATTTCTCCTTCCAAATTCGTAGAATCGGACTTTTTGACTTTTCATAACCGCTTCAATTCCCGCGCCCTTTTTATCTTTTTAGCCGCCGGTAACGTAACCGTCTCTTTTTGTAATCATTATCTTTACCCATTCCCAAGACAGGGTATTTAAGCGTTGCAGAAAATCCCCTCGTCTTCTACTTTTTAAAATTTTTCTCTTTGAGTTTTCCATTGTTTCTCTCTCCTATGCGTTCATCTCTTTCATCATTTGTTGTCAACAGACTCATCCCTTTCCTGTAAGATTTTCTTCTTTCTCTTTGATTTCCTTCTTTCATCATGGTTTATCCTGTAGAATCGATTGATAAGTTTCGCTCTGATTTCTCTATTCCCTCATGGGTTATTTTGGAAGAGCATTCTGAGCCTTCAGACTATTTTCATTTGGCTGAGGGACATTGGTTCCCCAGTCTCTTTGTCGCTGAATGTGGCTTTTCTTTTCCCCAAAACCCTTTATGTCTGGAATTCTGTCAATACTTTGACGTGGTTCCTTCAAGAATAGCCCCCAATACATGGAGAATAGTTAATGGAGTTTATAGATTAAATCAAATTCATGAAACTCGTATAGGAATTCCTGAGATTATGTTTTGTTATAGATGGGCTGTGGGTGATAATACTTTTTATTTAAAAACTAGGTTTTTAAATAGAGCTTTAGTGGTCAATCTTCCAGATGCCAATAGGGACTACTTTGAGCACGGGGTTGTTATAAAAAATTGGTAACACCCTCCATTAACTGGACCTGATGTTTACCAGGGTCCCAGATGTCCTCCCTATGGCAATGGGATAGGTTGTTTTTATTTTATTTTCAAAATTATGCTTCTTTTGTGTTTGATAAAATGTGTCACTGATATTTTAATTTTGATTTATTTGCAGTTGACAGCAAAAAAAAATCTCCAAAAGAGACAGACGTTAACATAAGGCATTTAAAACTTATCTGGAGTTTGCATCAGACTGTTGCCGACGAGCATATTAGGTCAGCTTCATATTTGCTGCAGTACAAGAGTTACACCTCCTCTTTTACTGCTCGTCCGGTGATAAGCGACGCAGAACCAATACCAGCCTCTACAAGTTCTTCACTCGAGTCACATATTCCCTTGAGTGAAAGGATGAAGAAAAGAAGACCTCCTACCCTTTTTGAGAAATCTGCCTCTGGTGCTGGAGAGGTAAATAAAAGTAAGCTTGATGTCCCAGGAGAGGGGACAAAGAAAAATGATGCACCTCCTTCGGCTGCTCCTATGAAGGTTGTCGAGAAGCCCCCAGTGGCCCCGAGCAAGGCTGCTGCTCCAAGCGAGGTGATTGTCATTTCTCTGACTAAGACTACATCGTTAGTCGAGAACGTTGATGCTCCTCTGAGGAGGCTGAAGAAAAGCTCCTCTATCAATTTGGCTGAATCCATCTCTCAGCCCGCGACTAGTGGTGTTCCCACTTTTATTTCCCCAAGCTCTGCTATGAACTCGATGAAGACTTGGATCATTCCCGAGATCCAAGGTATTGAAGAAAACCTTTCTTGCGACATGGTTACCACATTATCAGCTCGTCATATTGCTTCTGTAAGTCCTATAGTCTTAAATTTTCATTCTTTCCTTTTTGTATCTGTGCACTGACTTGCTTTTATTTTCCCAGTTTGTGACCTATTTTAATACAATTCTAAATAAAGATGAAGCTATTAAAGCTTCAAGCTCCTCATCAGGTGTAGATGAAGCCTTGGTAGGTCTGACGCAATCCCTGAAGGATTCTTGTCAGAAGTATGCTGATGACAAGGTGATTTGGGAGAAGAGGCTCACTTCGACCGAGCAGGAGAAGGCTCAGGTTATTGAGGTCTCTAAGGGGTTGGAGAAAAAAATAAATGATTTGGAGGAGAAGAATAAAGAGCTCGAAGGGAAGCTCAAAAATGCTGGGGAGCTTGAAAATAAGCTCAAGACTGCTGAGGAGGAGTTGGGTCAACTTCGGGAAGTAAGTCGTTAGAAGGAGGAAGTTGAGAATAAATTGAAGGCTTCTGATGATCTTCTTTCCGAGAAGCTTTCCTCGGAGAAGACAAAAAGGAAATTGGCTGTCAAAAAATCCTTCAGCGTCGGCTGGGATAAAGGGTGGAATAAAGGTTTGGCTGCCATGATGTCGCAAGTGGAATATGGCAGCCTCAAATACTTTAGAGATGGATGGGTTGTTTCTCTGCAAGAGATGAAAGTTGATGAAAATTCTGAACTATTTCAGCGACACATCCCGAGCCCCCCTCCAACTCCTGAAGAAGAAGAAGAGGATGAGGCTGCCTCTGAGGAATCTTCCATGGTGATGGGAGATCAAATTTCTCATCCCCCAGTTATCCAGTCCACTGACGAGGAACTTAAACTACCCGTTACTTCATTCGAGCAACCTCCAGCACTTCCTGAGTAAACCTCTGTTCCATCTGAGCAACCAACCTCTCGTCCCAACCTCCCGAGAAAGTTTTGGGAGACAAGGAAAAGGTGTAGAGTTGTTCGGATTTCTCTTTATTTTATTTTTCTTTGTCAAATGTAACTCTGAACTTTGTACTTCTCCTTTATGATTTAATAAAATTTGAACTTTTGCTTATGCATACTGTTGATTCTCTTCTTCATGCTCTATTTGTACTCTTATTGATTATTTCTTTTTATTCCTTTACTAGTTTCTGGCCAGGATGGAATTATTATCTGCTCACGATACAAAACTATTAAGGCAATGCAATGAGTATTTCAAAGCTGGTCATTCAGACATGAGTGCAGCTCAAATTATTGACATCCTCGGTCAAGGTGCTTCAGAGCAAGCAATTGAAGCCTATCAGTATTTAAAGTTCCTAGCATACTATGATATGATTGAAGATCTCCAGGGAACTCTTGAAGAACTTCAGAAACAATATAAGGAATCTACAGCCCTTTTGCACGAAGGATACGAGAAGAAGTATCAGCAACTCAATGCTGATAAGGGATACGATAAACTGTTTGCTGCTTACGATGTGAGGGAGAGAACTTTGAAGGCTGAGGTCGAAGAGCACAGACAGATAGCTGAGTTGTTAGAGTAGTAAAACAATGACTTGCAAAGAGAGGTGTCTCAGTTGAAGTCTGCAGCTTCCACCTCAAATGTTTTGGTCCCTGTAAACGACGAGGGATTCTCTTTCTTGGAGGTCAAAAATGCCAACCTGAGGGATGATTTAGAAACCTTGAAGAGAGCTGGCCCTTCTACATCTACTCGGGGACGAGCAAAAGCTGCTCGGATTACTGTCGAGAAATAGAGAACTCAATCTGCTCTGGAGAACCAGGCCTTCCGACTGATGGCAAAGAACGAGGCATTGGCTGAAATGTCTAAGAAAATCAGGAATCTGGACGAGCAGCTTTCTGCGTAGAAGTCTGCCTTAGAGAATAAAGAACTCTTTATAAAAATTCTCCACGAGCAACTGGAAAGATTGGCATATCAATTCTACAAGCAGCCCAGAGAATTCTGGATGGCTGGCTATAATGAGGCTCTCTACCATTTGGATGATCGTATCCAAAATGCAAATAATGAGGGTTACAAACAGGGATGGTTGAATGCCTTAGGTGTACTGCAACTGGAACAGGGTGATTACCTGTGGGATTACCATAATCCTGGGCTGCTCGACCTACCAGTGCCACCATTTAAGCTTGACATGAGTTGGATCCCTGCTCGGGCCATCCCTCGGTGTTTGATTTCCAAATACCTTGGCGATTACAATCTTCATTCCAGTGTTGAGATATCTCGTCCCGAGCACCTACTCGATCGACCATCTGTGATGAACATCAGGATGCTTAAAGATCTTAACTTCATAAATTCCCCTTCTGCTTTGAATGATCCACTTGCTGGAGAGGAACCTGTTTCAAAAGCAGAGGGGAAGAAACCAATAGAATAGGAATCTTGATGTAATAAATTTGTATTTCATTCTTGATGTATTTTGTTCTATATTTAATGAAATAATTTTATTTGCAAATCTTGACTGCCATTGTCTTGTAATCATAAAACACTTTACATCTGTGCATGTATATCTGTTAAAAAGATAACAACATTGTGTTATTTATCGATCAACTGGAGTTTGTTAAAACTTATTGTTGACTATCTTGAATTTGTGGTAATCATTTGTCAACTAACCAAACTTAATGATGTTTTGTTTCCCAACCAACTTTGTAGTAATTTAAAAAGTCACGAGTATCAAAAATTTTGCTCGATCACTTTCTCGTACTCATAAAATGTTTCCGACCAACCAAGGTCGGTAAATTTTTTTTCTCGACCAACTAGAGTTAGTGGGTTTTTATTCCCGATCAACCATAGTTAGTGGATTTTTCTTACCGACCAACTTTGGCACTTTTTGGAATAGTTTTTCTTCCTAACCAACCTTAGTTGGCATTTTTAGGAATAGATTTACTTCCTAACCAACCTTAGTTGGCATTTTTAGGAATAGATTTACTTCCCGACCAACCTTAGTTGGCGTTTTCGGGAATAGGTTTACTTCCTAACCAACCTTAGTTGGCATTTTTAGGAATAGATTTACTTCCTAACCAACCTTAGTTGGCATTTTTAGGAATAGATTTACTTCCTAACCAACCTTATTTGGCATTTTTAGGAACAGATTTACTTCCCGACCAACCTTAGTGGCGTTTTCGGGAATAGATTTACTTCCTAACCAACCTTAGTTGGCATTTTTAGGAATAGATTTACTTCCCGACCAACCTTAGTTGGCGTTTTCAGGAATAGAATTCTGAGTAGTCTTAGTTTTGCTGAGTAGTGTGTAGCACTAGTATTCCGCAAAAAATTTCCAACAAAAGGAGAGAACTGGGCAGAACACTGTCACTTTATTCATACTGACGAAAATGTATTACATGAGAGCTTACATCACTGATAATACTTGCACAAGTGTTCTGCATTCCATGCATTCTTAAACTCCTGCCCTTCTAAAGTTGTTATTCTGTAGGTTCCTGGTCGAACAACTTCTGTAACTCGGTAAGGTCCATGCCAGTTTGCTTCCAATTTATTATGCTTTTTAATCATTTTCTTTAGCACATAGTCTCCTTCTTTCAAGTCGCACTTCTTTACCATCTTGTTGTAGAACAAAGCTGTTCGTTGTGCATTCCTGATGGCTGCTTCTTCTCTAACTTCCTCGAGCATATCTAAATCCAATCTTCTCATTAAGTCGCTGACAGGGGAATTGAAATTCAGTACTCTATGTGTCGGAAGACCCAACTCGGCAGGTATAACGGCTTCACTTCCAAATGCCAGCCCTGTTGCTGCTCGGGGAGTAGTTCGGTAAGCCCATAGTACTGATTGTAGCTCGTTGATCCAATTTGCTTTCGCGTCATTCAGTCTTTTCTTCCAGCCATTCAGTAGCGTTCTGTTTGTTACTTCAGTTTGTCCATTGCTTTGGGGATGGTCGGGTGCCGAGTGGATCTTCAAGATATTTGACTGATGACAATAGGCAGCGAACTCCTCGTTGTCAAATTGTGTTCCATGGTCGGTAATGAATGCATGGGGAAGACCATATCTACAGATAACATTTTTCCAAATAAATTGATACACCTTCTCGTACGTCATGTCGATAAGAGGCTCAGCTTCTACCCACTTAGTAAAATAATCCACTGCGACGACGAGATATTTAAATCTTCCTCTCGTTGTTGGAAGCGGTCCGACCAAGTCAATTCCCCACATAGAAAATGGCCAAGGGGAAGTAATGGGTGTCAACAACTCTTGGGGAGTTCTTCGGATAGTGGAGAAGCGTTGACACTTGTCACATTTCTTGGCGTAGGCTATACAATCAGCCCTCATCGTTGGCCAGTAGTATCCTTGCGCCATAACTCTTTGCAAAAGCATCCGACCTACTACATGGGCTCCACAAGACCCTTCATGGATCTGTTCAATCAAGTCTTTCACCTCGGTGGGATGCACACATCTTTGCAAACCTACTATAATTCCTCGTCTGTACAGAATACCATTATTCAGTACATAACGAGCAGCTTTAAACTTCAGTTTTTTGGCTGCAAGTTTGTCAGTTGGTAATTCCCCCTCCTCAATATATGCCCTAATGGAATCCATCCAAGATGGTCCTAAATTAAGGGTAATAAAATTCATCGTCAAATCTTCATCTATACTCCGACCAACTAAAACTTCAATTGTGATTGCTCTTCGTAGCTCGGTACGAGTAGCTGATGCTAATCGAGCTAAGGCGTCGGCCCTTGCATTCTCCATTCTTGGTATTCTGACCAGCTGAATAGCAGCAAATTCTGATACCAATTCCCTTGCCTTTGCATGATACCTGATCATTAATTCACCTTTGGCTGCATATACTCTCATCATTTTATTTATGATCAATTGCGAGTCACTGAAGACAATAACCTGTTCTGCCCCCATGGTTTTTGCCAAACTAAGATCTGCAATCATGGCTTCATATTCAGCTTCATTATT
The DNA here is from genome assembly GCA_949130495.1 of Sambucus nigra. NCBI lineage: Eukaryota > Viridiplantae > Streptophyta > Magnoliopsida > Dipsacales > Adoxaceae > Sambucus > Sambucus nigra. The sequence goes on along the minus strand of OX422207.1, from coordinate 282,952,032 downwards.
CGTAGATTTGAATTGGAAGCATAGGGCATATTCCATGTCGACCTCGTCTGGACTAGTAAGAACAATCCCTTCGCCACAGCCTGTTGCGCAAGATGAGCCATCCACATATAAACTCCATATAGGTAACTCGTCTTCAAATTTCTGATCTGACAGAGTTCCTTGGTGGAAAATTTGCTGCTTCCTTTCATCCTCTCCTAATATTTCTTGCTATTCTTCAATCATCAGTTCTTGCCCCTTTTACCAACCTAAGTTGGTCTGGGCTTGAGTTTGGTGATTCTGTAACATCCACAGGTTGATCGATGAGCAACTTTTGCTCCTCGGTGGTATCAGGATAGGTGAACTCTGCTATAAAATTTGCTACTGCTTGCCCTTTAAGCGATGATCTGGGCTCATAAAGTATGTCATATTCACTGAGCTCTATTGCCCAATACATCAATCTTCCTGATTTTTCTAGTTTATGAAGAGCTTGCCTCAATGGCATATCGGTATATACGACTATAGTGTGAGCCTGGAAGTATGGCCTCATTCTTCTACTTGCCTCGATCAATGCTAGTACCAATTTTTCTAGATTTGGATATCTGATTTCTGCTCCTCGAAAGGCTTTGCTAGTGTAATAAATCGGTTTTTGCACTCCATTCTCCACTCTTATTAATGCCGAGCTAACTGCATTCTCTGACACGACCAGATATAAGTATAATTTTTCTCCCATCGCTGGCCTGGACAATAGTGGAGGTGCTCCCAGATATTTCTTCAAGTCTTGAAAAGCCTTCTCACATTCATCATTCCACTCAAAAGTCTTTTGGAGTGTTTTGAAGAATGGGAGACATCTATCAGTTGCTCTCAATACAAATCTGTTGAGTGTTGCTACTCGTCCTATAAGACTTTGCACTTCTTTCTTCGTTGTTGGGGATCGCAGCCCTAACAGATCTTTGATCTTTTCTGGGTTAGCTTCAATGCCTCGCTGATTGACAATGTACCCAAGAAATATGCCTTCTCGTACTCCAAATATTCACTTCGTCGGGTTCAGCTTCATTTGATATTTATCTAGTTGATCAAAGGTCTGGCCTAAGTCAACTAGATGATCAGCAGCTTTCTTGCTCTTTCTCAATATATCGTCAACATAGACTTCCATATTGCAACTGATTTGTTCTGCAAACACTTTGTTCATTAGCAGCTGATATGTTGCACCTGCATTTTTCAAATCAAAAGGCATAACATTATAACAATAAGTTCCCCTAGGGGTAATGAAAGAAGTACTCTCCCTGTCTTCAGGTTTCATTTTAATCTGATTGTAACCAGAATAAGCATCCATGAAGCTCAGCAGCTCGTGTCCCGAGGTAGCATCCACTAGTTGATCAATTCGGGGCAGCGAAAAGTGATCCTTTGGGCATGCTTTGTTGAGGTCGGTGAAGTCTACACACATCCTCCATTTGTTGTTCTTCTTTTTCACCATTACCACATTTGCTAACCAGTCTGGATATTTAACATCTTCAATAAAGCAAGCTTTCTGGAGCTTCTCGACTTCCTCTTGTATAGCTTGATTCTTCTCGGGACTGAATACTCTTCTTCTCTACTTCACAGGCTTGATGTCCTTATTCACATTGAGCTCGTAACATAAGAAATTTGGGTCTATCCCGGGCATATCCTCATGACTCCACGCAAAAGTTTGTTTTCTGCTTCTTAAGAAATTTATTAATTTCTGCTTTAGTTAGGCTTCCAACGACGAACCTACTTGAGTAGTTCGTTCAGGGTGCTCGTCGTCCAGAATGATGTTTTCAGTAGCTTCCACCACTTGACCCTTCACGAGTTGCGACTCATCTCTAGGATCCAATGTTTCAATTTCTGCACCTTCATCCACTTGATAGGTAGTAGTCTTTTTCCTTGATTCCTCCAGTTCCTCTTGCTCGGAGGATGAATAATAGCATTTCCGAGCTACTTTCTGATCACCTTTCACAACTCCTACTCCAAAATTTGTTGGAAATTTTAGGCATTGATGTACCGTAGATGGTACAGCCTCAAACTTCTTCAATCCTACTCTTCCCATGATGATATTGTATGCTGATTGAACATTCTTATCCATCATGAAGAAGCGTATTCTTTCTGTTCGACAAGCATGCCATGTACCAATGAATATATCCAACTTGATCGTTCCAAGTAGAAAAACTTTCTCACCATAAAAACCCAGGAGGGGTCTGTGATAAGGCTCCAGTTGAGATAGTTTTAGATTTAAACTGTCGAAGCACAAGTAGAACATGATGTCTGCCGAGCTACCATTATCTACCAGTACTCTTGAAATCATCACTTCCTTCATCCTCATTTTGATCACCAATGGGTCATCATGAGGATATAGAACACCTGCGAGGTCGTTCTTTGAGAAACCAATGACCAATTTCTCTTTGTTTACCTTTCTAGGGCGATCCTCCTCATCTAGATTTATTCGTTGAATGTATGAGCAAGATTGAGCCTCACAGAGGTAAGCTTTTCTCTCTGCAGTAAGGTCTCCTCCTCCTGCATCTCCACCTGTAATAACATTACAATCAAATGTCCCAAAGCGTATCAAAAATACCTCACGTTCTGGATGCCTTGGTCTCTTGGGAAGATCGGGGTCGTCTTCTGGATCGACTTCATAGTCTCCTTTTTTGTTCTCCTTTGCTCGACGAGGAGATCTAGACATCTCTCTTGTTCGGTTGCTGTTTTTTCTTTTATTTCTATGATCAACATACTTTGCCAGTTTTCCTCGTCTGATGAGTGTTTCAATCTCATTCTAAAGAGCTATGCAATTTTTGGTCATATGGCCATGATCTTTGTGAAACTCGCAATATTTTGCCTTATTCATCCTGTCAGGGTCTGCCTTCATTTTCTCTGGCCAATTTAATTCCTCGTTGTTCTTGATTTCTTCTAGAACATGGTTGATGTCTTTCTTCAAAGGAGTATAATTATCAAATTTCTTCAATACTTCCCATGACGACCTAATTTTTGAGTGTTTGTCACTACCATTGTTCTTATGCTCTTTCTTCTTAGCTTTATCACTTTCCACCTTGGTTTCTTTGGCATCCATATTCTTCTTCACAGCCATAGCCTCCTCGGCATTCATAATCTTGACTGCTTTTCCCATCAGTTCTGATGTGGTTCTAGGTGGATCTTTGGCCAAAGTGTAGTACAACTTGTTGGGCAGTAGTCCACTCATCAAGGCGGTAATCGCTGTCTTTTCCTCATAATCAATGACTTCGAGCTTCTCGTTATTAAAACGAGTTATATAATCTCCGGTACTCTCACCAGCTTTTTATCTAACACTTAAGAAGTGCGTTACTCGTTTAACTGGCTTTGCCCCAAAATAGAAATTCCTAATGAATAACTCGACCAGTTGAAGGAAAGTTGAGATCTTTCCCCGAGGAAGATTATTTTACCATATTTGAGCAGATCCGGTAAGAGTTCCCGAGAATGCTCTGCATCTCATCTCATCTAGAACAGCATAGATGTCGGCTGCAGCTTGGAATTGTTCTATATGAAGGACAGGGTTGGTATTTCCATCATATTTGGAGGTCACAACAGGTGCTTTGAACTTTGATGATGTGGGAAAATCTATAATGGCCTAGACAAAAGGTGTTCCTTGAATAAAAGTTCGTTGTAGAGAGTTCTTGGCTTTAGCCATTTCCCCTAATCTATCCTCCAGCCTCTGAATAGAGACTTTCCACGCATCGTTTCCTTCCTCGGGCCCGTTGGTTCGAGCAACTGATCACGTTGATGTGGCTTCCTGGGATCTATCTTAACAAGCAGCTGGTTGCGATTGGGCAGATCCTTCCCTTAAGTCTGATGGTCGTTGAAAGCTCCTCGATGCAGCCTTAGGAGGACTTTTGTTCCTCCTAGGACCTAATCGATCAAAAGGAGATACCCTGCTTAACCTTTTAGCGCACTAGTCCTTTCTGGAGAGAGAGTGATACGTTGTTCAGTATCTGTGGCTCGTACTGACGAAGTTCGTCCAGGTTGATAAGAAAAATCTTCAGACTCCTCAGTACGATATGAATTGGTACGCCTAGTACGCGAAGAAAGTAAACGGGTATTTCTTTGAACACTTCGATGTCCTGAATGGGTCGATACTCTGCTATGAAGGGTTTGTATGAGTTGTCGCATAGTTTCTTGCATGGCTGTTTGGCCCTGGGCCAAATTTATCATTATTCCAGCCAGATCTGGAACATTTGCCGGAGCAGATGGATTTGGAGGGCTTCCAGCGTTTCGATTGCTGGGTTCTGGATTATCAGTCATTTGTAATGAATTGTTTTTGATGAAAAATGATATTACCAGTCGTTTCCCACAGACGACGCCAATCTGTTGATGTAAAAAATTAGATTATATCTAATTATTTAATCACAGATAAAATAAAGTGAGACAAAGAAATTTTAAAGTGGTTCAGCCTTATAAGAATGGCCTACGTCCACTGTTTCTGTTATTGCTGACTGTTTGGGAGTTCTCGATTACACGTTTTATCAAGAAATTCCGGTCCCCTTCCAATGAGGATGATACAATGTATTTATAGCCCTCAGGCTGTACATATGAAAGGGTAATACATAGCTGTCCATTAGGCGTATACATCTGTATGATAATAATAAGCATTTAATGTGCAGTTAATTTGTTGGTTATCCTGCCATTAATGCTCTGTTCGAGGTGCAACTCGGACCGCCTAAGCTTCTCGGACCGCCTAAGTAGCTCGGTACTCATAAGTTGTTCGGTGTATTAAAGTTCCTCGGAGAACTCTTATTGGTCGGAGCGTTTGAGTTGATCGGGAAAGTAGAGTTCCTCGTCGTAGTATGGCTCCTCAGATGGTATCTATTGCTCGGAGTATCTGAGTGGGTCAAGGTGTTGCTCGGAAGTGTTTGTTATTGCCACGCAGATTGCCACGTGTCTTCACTCAATTGGGCCATGTCAGCAAACTAAATTTGGTATCAACAAGAGCTTAAAGTTAACTATGAATAATTTAAGCTCAACTTAAGAAGTTTTTTGAGTTGAAATTTCTCATATTTCACAAACATGATATACTATGATTCTTTTATCACCCCTAACTAAACCCAAACTAAAACTATCAATTCTTCTATTTCACCATAGTAATTTAATGTCAAACTGACTTACATGTAGATTAGAATTCTTAATTGGTGGTATATTGGTGAGAAACAGTCAAGATAGTTTTCATAGAACAAATAGATCAATTAGTGTAATTTTCTCTTGGATTTCTTATAATAATGCATTACTGTGCACAATCCATGACTCTGCCCATGTTGTCTTGCAACAGTGTAATTTTCACCTTTTAGATGCATTTAGTGACGAGGAGAGAAAATTATTCTCAAATGCATCTAATGGTGAAAAAGTAATCATTGCTTCAAGTCCTTATTTTATATTATTAAATAAGGATTCTTACATATATATCACTTTGCTTGTCATTGCCGCTCTCTGGAAAAGTTCCCAGGTCAATGTGAGCTTCTTTCTCTACTTGGGAGACGGAAGAATTGGATGAATAATTTTGACTGTGTTGGCCATCACCAGCATTGTTGTTTATGTTCAAAGATTCCTCTTTCTCAGCTTGGGAGTTGAAGTAGAAGAATCAACTGATTTGTCATATTCATTTGAAGATTAACTGTCTTCTTGTCCTCCCGTTTCAGAATTAGTAATCAACTTCTTGTTCTGGTATTTGTCATGATCTTCATTTCGAGTCCATTCAAAATGTAAATGGTATGTAAACCACTTCAAAATGTAAATGATATATAAGTCATTCAAAATTTAAATGATATAGAAGAATACGCTTAAAAAAAAAAACATACTACCTCACTAATGCAATTTTAAAGCTAAAATGAAAACACCAGTTACATAAGGAATAAGAATATAAAGAGCAAAGAATGAAATACTGTGAAAAACGTTCCTCAGATGCATTCATACAAATAACATGTGTATTTTACCTAAACGTTTTTAATCGCTTGATACATATAAACTGTCACCACTTTCGTTACATAAGATGTATTGAACCTATATAATGCTCGAACAAAATTAAAAGTATCAAATTAACAAAAATAAAAGGTTCAAAATAAAAGAAAATTGCAACACATACTCATTTATCCACCAATTCCATAAATGAAAACCTTGCAAAAAAAAAAAAGAATATTGAAACATTGCACTCAATATCAAGAATAAATGATGATGCTTTATACTAATTAATGAAATCCAAAAATAAATGATGGAGCAATTAAATTACTCAAATGTTTTACAATTTTATTTACCATTTTTTCATATGCCCCCATAGAACAAAGACTGCAAAACATCTATATGCATTAAACATTGGTTGTACCTTCAATAGTAATTGAGTATTTTTTAGGCAAATGAATACATTATCATTTTGTGTGCCAATTGTAGCCGACCAATAATAAAAACTTAACTATTTATGCTTTTTTGTATAAACTATATGTGCTCTTTTAGATATTAATTAAACCCCTGTAGAAATAAAATTAACAAACCCATATTTAGACTCAAAATGAGAAAATTTGCATAGAACAAGGAATTACAATATATTTAAAATAAGTGACACGTGAAATTCAATCAAAAGTGTTACAAATTATAGTTGTGTCTTATGTAAAAATTAAATTTATTGTTATATCATTTTTAATTTAACAAAACTTAAATATAAAATCTAAATCTAAACTACAATACTTAACAAATTAAAAAACTTACCATGATGCACATATAGACCCATATCTGGAAAAGAAGAAAACTACCCTAAAAAATAAACACAAATATAAAATTACAGATCAAATAATTCATATTACTGGATCTATCACACCAAAGGAAAAAATTAATAAAAAATAAAGATTAACATGGGTAGAAGTACTAACATTAAAGGAAGCCTATCCAGTGGGTTCTATATTTCAATATCTAAAAAACATAAAAGAAAGATCACAATAGAACAAAATTAAAAACCCAAAATATAAATCATAACTGAGTTCACACAATGAACTATCTTACATGAACACATGTAGGGCATAGATCATAGCTGAGTTCACACAATGAAGTATCTTACTAAAGAGGCTATCAATGTGAAAATGAAAAGTATCATTGTCTCAACTCACTACCGTGAGTTTCTTAGACTCTTCACCAAAATATATGACTTGGAGAAAAAAAAGAAATAAAATAAAAACATTCAGCTATATAACACGTGAGTCCCCATATTAGTCTCAAGTCTTAACATAAAAAATACCCCCAAATAAGATCAAATGTCTAGATTCAAACAACAAATATTGCTAATATAGTCTAATTTTGGTGTGGGTTAAGTGTCAATGGAAACATAAAAGCTTTGTAAGAATGATTTTCAAGTAAAAAACAATTTACAGTTAAAATACTTGTTCATGAGCTTCTCCGCCTCCACCATATCACTTACCTAAGTGGAGGAATCACTAGAGCAAACACCACATATCAATGGAGTTTTTGTCAAGAAAAAAAAATAAATACAAAAACTTTTAACCTTTAAAAAACCAACAAATTATTGCAAAACGAAAAGAGAGAGAGAGAGAGAGAGAGAGAGAGAGAGATGGAAATAAAAGAAAATCTGTCAAATAGTTTGAAGGATCTGCATTTTACGAATGAAATATTCTTAGATTAATTATTCAAAAATCCAAATTTCACCAAAATTAAAGAGAGAAATAGATTAATACCTTTAGAGATGATGGTGGGATGTTGGAGAATGAGGGGGAGTTTACCAACACGCAATCCATACTTTTAACCTGAACTTAAAAATAAGAGAGGGTGAAACACAAAAGAGTGTGAACCTTAAAACAAATTCTAAAATCAAAATGAAACAGAAATTTATCCAGAGAAAGTGAAACAAACTCATTACCAAGAGATCGAAGATGTGAATCCCAAAATAAACGTTAAAACAAAGGGGTGTGATACGCTGTGAGACCGAGAAGAGAGGGAGAGAGAGGCGTGAATTGTATGTAGATTTGGGTATTGGTAAATGAGACGTGTGCTATCAATTTACTTTTTTACCCTTGTGTTTGAATTTTAAAGGGAAACGGAAAAATTAGATTGTATTAAAAGAAGGGAAACCCAAAATTTTCAAGGGTAAAAGAGGTAGTCCATAAAAAGCTCATATAGATGACATCACGAGTCAAACTTGTGACATACATAAGTTTTATACTTTATTTTATATATACATATAAAAATTTATATCCCTTATACATAAGATTATCATGTTTTTGGTTCATACATAGTAATATGCATGAGAAAAAATTTATATAATTTATTTGCTATATATGTGTTGTGGTTGAGCGTCTCGGATATCTTATTAACTTATAGGAGACTTTATTACCTTATTGCTTAGGTGGTAGGGTTTTGGAGCCTAGTCTTCAGTCGATCGGGTCAACACACGTCGACATGGTGAGATAGTTTCATTTTTATTCTAGAGTTGATAGTGAGTTTATTGTTTCGAGGTTTAGAGGTGTCAATATCATTATTTCACCTGATACCATTGCCTAGCTCCTATAATTTCTTAGGATTCCCTTACCCCCAATATCTTAATGACCTTGACCATATCACGAATTACCATACCATTTATAGGATCGTTCACTTTATGGATCAAGCATTGTGCAACCGTAAGTCACCATGGAGCAATCATCTTTACTTTGATTATCGCCTTCTAAATAAGATATTCAATTTCAATCTATGACCCATAGGGAATCATAGTACCTATAGTCCCGATTACATTTTATTTATGCATGTTATTGGTATCAACATGTCCACTGATCTACTATCTCTCATCTGGAGGCACATGCATCTATCCCGAATGATGGAGATACATAGTTACGAGAGTCCCTACCTTATGGAATTTTACTCATATATAAATAAATAAATATATATATATATATATATATATGGGACATATACCAAATAGTCCCTCAAACATTTTTTAATACTCATTTAGTCCAAGCCTTTTTATTTTGGTTCAAAAAGTCCTTTGCCACATATTTTGGAAAGGGAGTGCCGCTGGCGCGGACCTCTAAAAATAAGAGAATATTGAGTGCTTGAGGGACTAAATGGGTTAAACTAAAAATATGTGTCCTTTTTAAAAAATATATATTTATAGTAGGGACTATTAAATAATTGACCCTATATATATATATATATATATATATATCCCTATGACAACCAACATTCCTCTCAGCCCTAGAGAGCACAGTTCATATCTCTTATCTAACGTTGACCTTGCCACTACACATTGTTTAGAGTCTCATAATCCTAAAGATACACGTGTTCGCCTTTTGTCTACGTTATAGGACAATAATACATTTTATGCCATGTCACGTCTTCTTCCAGCACCCCAGGAATCTATCCCGAGTACCATATCCCGTATTCCTACCCATCCAACTCAGTAGGAATCCACTTTTTCCACTTAGTTAACCTCGTTCTTGCGAGAAATGAATGATCCATTAAAACTATAGGTGCAGTAGACTATAGTGATTTAGGCACAACTAGTTATTTTATCGAGGAAAGAGAGAAACTCAGAGCCGCTCAAGAGGATACCCATGCAACCATTGGCTGATTAAGTAGCGTGATAAAAAGAGGATTGGTGGATTAGGCTTTATAGAGCTAAGGATGGAGATGATGATGATGGATATGCTTGATTTTTCTTAGATTTTACTTATATTTTTTGGATGTACTAGTCAGAGAGAGATATTTGATACGATGTATTTTATATTATATTATACTCTTTCGATTCATTGTAGGTTTTATGGGCATGTATTTATATTTATGTTGCATATTTGTAACATGTATAACACATTTATAAATTTGGTATCTTCATCTTTTTACATTGTTATATGTCCTTACTTCTAGCATTTATGACTTACATGCTTATTGTTGATAATTGCCAGTATAAATGATATTAACGATGTCATTAATCATGTTGATATATGAATATGATGTCCTAAATTGATATATGTTTTACCATATTCGTATTTTCATGCTCTTTTGTCACTTATATATAATTGAACATATGCTTTATTTGATGCTTCTTATATGCATCATTATATAATATATATATATATATATATATATATATATATATATATATATATATATATATATATATTTTTTTTTTTTTGGGGGGGGGGTGTCCTTCTTTTTTCCATTCCAAACAAAAATGGGGAGAAATTTTAAAATATATTGGGATTTGGGGGGAGTATATATTTACGAGGAGTAGATTAGTGCTTGCATTGAATTTTTAAATTCATGTCAATTTGGATACATATTTTGTATCTTTTAGGATTCACAAGGTATGTGTTTCAGTGTGTAGGACATACATAGCTCGTGATGTTATTTTGTTATGAATTGAAAAGGTTGTACATCAGTATAAAGTCTTGCGGGGATTGGGACGGGTACATTGATGTATTAAAATTTTAATCCTGTATTTTTTTGGATTTTTTTCATTTTTGGGTTCGTCTGAGGATAGCCAAAGGGGGAGATTTTTTAAGAATATGTTTTATACCTCCTTAGGTTTTATTTTGTGTTGGCTTAATTCCATAACAAACCTTCGAGTCGTAATCTCTTTGTATCGAGTTTGTTGATTTTTAATGTTACATCAAATAAAGACAAAGAGATAAAATATAGATTATCGAACTAGATCAAACACATTCATTTTATATTAGAGATTGGTAAAGGTAAAAGTTTTCAAATAATTATCTTTCCTTGTATTGTACATTATTGCTAGGAAGTGACAAGATAGGACATTGATAAAATCAAATAACGGAAAGAATTTCTAAAACTATTTTTTCCCAAAAAATTAACGAAGGTAGAAAATCATATACCTCGTTCGAACGAGGTCACTCTCGATCGAAGATGGTTTCTTAGAAGGTCCTGATTTTCAAGGTAGTGAAACTTGATCGAAACAAACTTGAAATGAGGTTCCCTCAATTGAAGTTACATTCAAACAAGAGAACACTATCTTTAAAAGTTAGCCCTCGTTAGAATTTTTTTTTCCAAACGAGAACCCCTCATTTGAATGGTCTCCTTTAAATGAGGGCTCCTTAGTTCGAACGATGTATTAAGTCTTGCAAAAAATGTTGTATTAGTTCTTTTTAACTGCTAAAATACTTAAACACCTTTAAATGCATGGTATCAAGGCCATTTTTACCAAAATACTAAATTGGTTTTACAAGAGTCATTTGTGTCTGCGAGATCATATCCACTCCATCCAATCAAAGTATATTCTAGTTTTACAAATACCTTGAAATATTTTACTTCCAAAAATTAAGAATAATGGAGTACGTGTGGATTTATACTTTACAATTGAGATTGGTGGATAGAGAGGCCTTGGAGGTTGTGCAATTAATTCCTGAAATACAGCGGCACTCATTAGTATGAAAAGAGACAATGGAGCAAAAAACAAATGAGCGAAAATAATGGCGATTAGTGTTATTGTATTTATAAGTCATGCTCGAGTCCTTCTAAGACCTGTAGTACTTCATATTAGTAATAGTGGACTTGATTGTGGGCTTGGGCGATACTGGTTTTTCCCGCGATGGTTTCCACTCTAATTAATAGGAAAAATTAATTGTATTCGGTAAAATTAAAGTTTGGCTAAAATTTAAATGGATTTAATTTTCATTCCATGGTAATTAATTAAGAAATTAATTAATTGGAATTGGACCCTTACGCACATGCCTATTTCAATAGTGAGATCCTAAGGAGGAAAATGTGACTTCCTAGTTCATACAATGGCGTTTTCGATGGATTTTGCGTCATCAATGAAAGTGTTTAATGTTCATCGGTTTGCTTATTATTAATGAACAAGAGAGAGGTATCTCTTGGCGTTGTGTACATATTTTCAAGTTGAATGAGAAATTAGGATGCATCTATGTTTTTTACCCTTAGGTGGGGGGTTTTACTCATAAGATACGTCTTGTGTATATTTGTTTGATATGATCTTGTTTTTATGTCTTGGTGATTACATGATTCACTTGTAACAATATCTAACTCATTTTCCCTTAGATTATTGTGGATATCTAGGTTGCAAAAATTTAAATTAAGAAATATTGTTTAAAATTTAGAGAGAAATATATTCGCCCCCTCTAGGTTTTCAATTAGGTTTTACACTTTCAGTTTCATTTGGTATCAAATAGTTTCTCCGATTAGGTCTTAACACCTTAATTAGATCCTAGTTGCACCTTTGCGAGCTTGATTGTTTGATTATTATGAATATTTTATATTTCTATTCTCTACGGGTAAGTTAGAGAATATGAACTTTTCATAACATTATTATGTATCTAAGAAGTCTTCACATGCTTTTAATGAATCTAGATAATAAATTGAACCTAATAATGATGAAACTAGTGACGATGAAAAGATGTGTGAGATAAGAATGCTCACAACCAATTGTTTCACGAGTCTTTAAGATAATATAATCCAACATGAAATTCTTAAAGAAGATGAAAGTTCTTGAAGGAGAAAATATTTTAGCTAAAGAAGGAAGAAAATATAATTCAATTTAATGTTGAATCTAAGATATTGAAATTCCTGACTTGAAGATGAGAAAATCAGCATTGTAGAAGAAAACAAAAAATTTGAAAAGGGGATTGAACTGTTAGAGGAAAATAATAATGAATTTAAAATTAAAATCATTTCTCTCATGAATGATTTAAAAAACTCCATGAAGGGAAAACATGATTTAGAGGATCGTTATAGTAAAATAAAGAAAATTCTTATTGAAAAATCTATGATCTAAAATGGAAAAAGATGTTTATGTTTTATTTCCTTTGATGATTGTTTAACTACCTCTACTCTATTTGTGCATGAGAAAACATGGAAAAAGGATCAAAGAAGTTTTCCTCACGTCATTGATTTTGATTCTTCAACCAACAACAAGGGAAAAAGTCTTGAGAAGACTAAATTGACCAAAAAGAACACATATATACACGATGTAAAGTTGGATAAGTAAGTTAAACCGTTTCAAAGACCTTAAGTGCAAGTTATATTGGGGGTTTATTCTTAAAACTATGTATGGTGTATATTTTTCAATAAAGTTGTGATAGTTTCATTTTGAAATAAGAATCATGTTTATGAAAATTCCTTATATTTATCTTAATTATATTGTATAAATGTTAATAAATTGGACTTAGCAGGATTTCTAGTGAGTTAGATTCAACTCGATCACATAATATTATAATTCTTGTTTTATTCTATTAAACAATTCATAAACTAAATATAGAGTTGACCTCTATTGGTAAAGCTACATGTACAATCTTAGTAGTTTATCTTGACTGTAAGAACCTATTTGATGGATCAGGAACATGTTCTATATTCCAAAGAGGATTATACCACTACATTAGGAATGAATTGAATAGGATCTTAAGCGAGATTCAAGTCGAGGTGATGACTATATTAGACTTGTACAATCTCATAAAGTTTGAAAATAGTGCATATATTCTTAGTACCTAGGATTAGGAGGACTGGAATATTCACATAATTATTGGTTTGAGTTTTATGGGTGTGATCAATTTAATAAGTTTCAATCTCCACAAGTTGGACAATAATTATATGGGTATGACTAAGATAATATTTAGAAGGAACCCGCATCTAGGAGATATCCTGAATTATGATACATCCTTGATAAACTTATAAGATTTTATTTTATTAGAAAAGTCGATCGGTGGATTTCAGAATCCAGTAGAGTATCATATAAGTTAAGTTTGATATCAATGAATAAATAAGATATTGGTGAAAATCTATTGGTTGATAATTGAATTTCAAAAATAGGGTGGTGTATTATTATGCGGGGAATCATATTATATGCTATCCACCTTTTCAGACGAGACCTCTTTATTCGAGTAATTATGGGATAATTAAATTGGAGGGTTCAATTGTAATTATTTAGTGGATTTATTTATAACAAAAGAGAGAAGAAACTATATCATGGAGTGTGATATGTCATTTTCATAATCTTATTTGGAATCTAATTTAATTATTTAATTTCGATCACTAGTAAAGTCTATTTACCAAATAACAAGCCCAAACCTCTGTGAAAACCTATTTGGCCCAATCCCACTCCGTGTACTTATATATATGGGTTTAGGGAAGAAATTTAAGTTGTACAAAACATTATCAAGGGTTAGATAAGGGGAGTAAGAACAATATTTGTGTGTTTCTGAGGGATAAGTGGAGAAAAATTGATTTCTCTCATATTTCACCAAGTTTTTGTCTTTGGAAGTGCCCACACGCATGGATTTCTTTAGGTGTATCATATGCTGGAAGATCGGAGACATACTGTGTGACAATCCATAAAATCTATAAATAGATTGATCATTTCTAATATAAAAATCACGAGAATCAAACAATTATTAACATTTTAATCATGAACAAAATACATAATGATATGAATAAAACAATGTTAAATAATAAAGTGTTGAATAATTAAAACATCTCTAATACCATACATCAACAATAGAATATAATACCAACTCTAGAATATAATGAATCTAAAATGGTCAATATCCAACTCTGAATAATTACACCACTATAAATAATTGTATCTCATTCACATCTCTGGCTCAAGAAAAATTGAATAAATATAACAATTCAAATAACATAAATATAAAAGAGTACACGAATATAAATGAGACATATGTCGAAAACTTATATACTATGAAATGATAAATGGAATTAATGTCGGAAGAACTCCTCCAATGAATGGCTCAAGTCTAGGGAGGAGTATGCAACGTAAGACATGTAAAAAAATAGGTCCATAGAGAGGATTAAATCAAGTATTAAGTGAATAGAAATAAAACTACATTTGGGACACAAGAATACACATTCCTCTAATATTAAGTTGATTTTAATTTATCCCAACCCATATAACCTTATAAACAAGCGATACTAATCCTAGTCCTGAACAATATTCATATTCCCGGAATTCATCTGTAATTAAATATTATGTGCTTTACAATTCTTAAGTTTTTCTCTAAACTAAATAATATAATAGTATCTTCCTACTTTTAAACAACCCTCTTACTTTAATAGTCTCAAGTTATGTTTCTAGGTTCACATCTCAAGCATATCAAATTTTAAAATTCCCGAGTCACAATTAAGTATATATATCTCTAGTATATTTTATTTCAACATTCCTAACTCATTATCCGATATGTATACATCTATAGTATAATCACCTCTAGTACAATTGTAGACACCGCATTCTCATACACCCCACACTCTCTCATAGGGCCTAAACAAATTTCCTTTGAACCTTGGACCCCAATCCTCCTTCAAACCCTAATAAAGAATAATTGGATGCTCTCTAAGCCCCTTTGAATTTGGTAAGTTCTCGGACCCTAGATTATCTCAACACATTTGCATAGAGCTCTGAATGCTCTTTTTAATGATCATGGACATGCGTAAATTGGACTCACAATTTGCATTTTAGGACCATTTTACTGAAAAATCCATTTATGTGTATCAATTGGGACACCCAATGGAAGGTGACCGGTGGAACTTTACTTGGCCACCAAGTTTAGAAACCCTACCGGCAGGCAGAGCAACTCATATGCTAGCCTCCCCCTCCCCCAGGGGTATCATGGTCATTTTTAACTTTTAAGGTTTCCTATTTAAGAAAACCCTCACCTCACTATCCAGGATCCTTTACCCTCATAATTCGTGCGATAACTATATTACATAACTCCTAAAAACATTCTCTCACACCACCTCTTACCTCACCACTTGCCACCACTCCACAACCACCTTTCACATCAAAAAATCTTATTACAAATCATCCAAAAATAAGAACTCAAACAACTAGAAGGTATAAATCCTTTTCATCCTACTTTGCTAATTTATTACTACTCTATATGTTTTGTTACTTTTAGCACAATTCTTAGATAAATCTCGTTTTCTTCCACCATTAAATTCATTTTTTATTATATAATACATTCAAACTTATTTTCATAAATCTCAAAAAATTCAAAAATAAAGGGTTTATCCTTTAATCCCAAATTAAAGTTCATTCACTTTTTCCACACTTTAACTAATTTGTTCAAATATTTTCTTTTCTTTTTTACAAATAAAAGGAGAAGCTCTAATTTTGAATTATGGGTTAGATCCCACCTTATTTTCTCATGTGAAATATGTGGACTTTAATGTCATTTTGGCTACATAGATGTCCTGAAATTACTTTTGGGATTCAAGTCCTCTTTACGTGCTCATCTTTGTGTTTATATATAATTTAGTTAATTTTCTTAGCTTATTTATATTATCACTATTTATTAGTCCCATTGATATGCATACTCACTTTTTTCATATTGAGTTATGATTCGGTGCATCGCTCATAGTTTAGTTATTTTTACTTATTTTATCACATTTTTAGCGTTGACACACGTACTCTCTTTTTCATAATGAGTCACGATTCGGAACATCGTTCATATTTGAGTCATTTTGCTCATTTTTCTCTTAGTCTTACTCCTTAGAATGATTCATTCCCATCTTTCCATAATGTAGATATGATGATTTTTATACTCGTGTATACTTTTTTTATATAGACATGATACACATTTCATCACTGTATGCACATATATACACACATTAGGAGAAGAATAACAATTTGTTTCCCATGAGATACCAAAAGGGAGGAATGAGTGCCTAACACCTTCGCATTCCATAATAAAGTCTCTAAGCCCATATATATTTGGTTTTGCATGTACTAGTAGTCCTTTGTGTCATTTATTCGTATATGACCACTTCTTTTGTATGTTTTGAGTAAAATATAATGAAGACTCTGATCTCTATACACACGCACTCCAAATTATTAACGACGATCGTTATATGTCCTTTGAGAGACCATGACCCCCATGTGTGAGCTATGGGGGAGATTGTTTTCTCAGTGGTCGAGGATGGCCATCGTGGCGACTTTGCTGGGGAGATTTAATTAGGACTAGAATCTACTTACATGGGTTATATTTTCTTTCTCCTATTTCATCTTTCACATTTGTATATGCTCTATCTCTTGTATATTCTTTTTTTCAATGATCACATGTTCTATATATCGCATTCATGTTATGATATCCATTCATATTTCTCTCCATCATTATTATCTTCTCATCACATGTATATACCATTTTTTTAATCACATGCTCCATGTCACTTATATTTAATTCACTCACATGTATATGGATTATATTTCATGTCCATTAGTACATATTTTTCACTTCACTTCACTTATCCACATTTCCATACCTCATTTCACTTCACTTGTATATATACCCATGTTTTGTGCATGCTTTACTTCACTCCACTTTTACATATATCCATGCCTCATTCAATTATATATATATATATATATATATATATATATATATATATATATATACACACACACACACATAAACACACACACACACATAATAGGGTATGCCCGTGCCTGAAGGCACGCTGATAATTATTAAAAGTATTGAATCGTGTAAATTTAAGTCAAAATTTTTTATTACAACACAAATTCGTAAACAGTTTAGAAAATTTGGGCAACGTTTACTTTCTTTATAGGACTATCCACCCTATTTAGGAAATAAAAAATACTACAACAATAGTAATAGTCTTTCTTAGACCTCATATAATAAAAAACAATTTAACTCAACTTGTCGAAATATAACTAATATATCAATAAATAAATTAAATTCGGGCAGAACTTCTTTTGTTTATACGACTATTCGCCTTGTTTAAGAAATAAAAAACACTCGAACAACAACGATACTAATAGTCCTATAAACAAATTGGTAACACATATACGAATTTGTTCTACATATATACAAAATTGGTTAGGGCACTGATTTAGTGCTCTGAAGTGGCTCTTCATGTTTCCTAGTGTGACATTGTATTGTCTAAAACACATGTGCGGAAAATAAATAAAAAATCAGAAAATTTAAGTCATAAAGTATTTGAACATATAAATATCCTTTTCAACATATAATTCTGCTACTATTTGAACATTTCACATACGTTCCTAGATTCTCATATTTACAATCAATTTCACAATTTAAAATAAATAACCTATTTAGTTTTCAAGACATAACATATTAAACACAATAGCCATAAATAACTGAAATGATGATCAATATTCACCTAAAGTTGCCATTGGAGAAAATATTAACAATTATTGGAAATAGAACATATACACTCGAGCCCAATGAAATAATATAATAATATTTATATGGTTGACAAAAAAAACATCGATAGAATTTATTAGAGAGAATAACCACACCTATGGAGGTATCATATGGATTTTTATAAAAATAATTAATACAATAAATTTTTGGTATCAATTCATGAACCATACAAATCATTCCAAGTTAATTAGTAAATCATTTGAAGTTTGACAAACTTGTCCTAAAAAAGTGAATTGTGTCTGATTACGAAGTAATAAAGGAATGTTATAAATATATTGAATAAAGTTAAGCTAAGATTTGGAAATTCCATATGAAGTTTGGCAAAAAAATAAACTCACCCTCTTAAGATTTTGAGATGCTCAGATGCAATTGCACGGACTTAAACTTGCCTGGGACTTGGGCTACAATTATGTTATTCTTGAAGCTTGCCAATTCTGTTTGAAAGAGGCCCTGGAAGATCCAAGTCGTCCATGCATATAAAGAGGCTAACCGAGCAACTGAATGGCTTGCATACTATGAAATTGGCATGGATATTGGTGATCATTACTTTTCCGAAACTCCCCGTGGAGTGAAGGACCTTCTATATGAAGATCAGATTTGGGAAACTACCCCATGCTCAATTATATTGAGCATGTTATTTTCATTTTTAGGGCTTTGCCCTCCCTCTATATATAAAAAACATCCATCAACAGGTTACTTGTCCTAAATATGAAGAGAGATTGCATAAATATTAAAAAATATGAACTCAAGATAAACACTTCAGACCATGAAAAAGAAGGATGATAGTTCTAAAGTGTCAAAAAGATTAATTAAACAAAACATGAATTGAATAACAAAAGTATGTATACAAATTTAATGAATACAAAGATATCGAGTTACTCAACTATTTGTTTCCTCATAAGTTAATGAACAGTTATCGTACCATATCATCTCACCCCATTCACCACACATGCCTCAAGCTTGCACTTATCATGGCCTTATCACAACACCTTCGTAAAATCCCATAATATTGATCAGGCCATCTATCACCAGAGCATCATTCTTTGGATTCTTATATTGGATTACTTCATTAAGAGAGAGAACACCATAATTGATCAACCATGACAATAAGTAACTTGCAACTTCCATTTGGACTCTTGTGCTTTCTTGTAATCCAACCACATTCGAATGTATAGCTTGTTCACATTTGTAATCCAAAAACATTACATAAGTAACGACAATTAATTTCATAGAACAAAATCAATCCAAGCAACATATACTAACCTCAACAAACAACTCAAATGTATATTTTAAATTAAGTTTGAAAAAGCTCATACCCCGATTAAGTGGATAAACAGATGAAACACTCATAACCGGATTCAGTGCATAAAAACATGAAGATTAGATTTACTATATCTCAATGATTTATGTATTCGGCATTCAGGCTTCAAATTCCTTAAGACCTGTATATATGGATTTGTAGGAGTTGAATCTGCCATTAATGGTAAGTTTGTTAGATAAGTTTTTTATATATGGATTTTTAAACCATTATGTTCCTAAACAACTATAGAATTACAATAACTAAATTCTCAAACCACTCTGTAGTTGTTTGTCAGTTAACCTTTTGAGCTGAGATTCTTGAATGGAGGTGGTCACCAATTAACATAAAAGACCTAAAAGCCCCTTTTTTTAACAGAGCAAAACAAGTGAGAAAAAACAATCTTTAATGGTTTAAAAAAATATATCTGAAAGGCAAGACCAAAAAGTATTTAAAGGTGTTGATGAGTTAAGGAAATATAATGAACTTTATATAGTTGCTAGTTTGAGCTCCCAATTAAATTAATAATACAATAACATTCTCTAATAACAAAATATATGAGTAAAGAGTGTATGCACTCTATTAACCAAACCCACCTTTAGTTAAAACCATAGTAATAACTAAAAAATTATAAATCATAAAATAAAAGGAATCAATATTTCTAATGCATTGAATTATAAGTGCACACAAAACTACATACGCTTTTGTCTATAAAACTAATCAATACCATGTTCCTAAAGAAGGTCAAAAGCACATCTCATTCGCATGAAGCAGTGTCCAAAGCATTTTGGTTTATCAAGAAAATTTACCATTTTTAAAGCATGCCTATAATTGAGTGTCAGAAGATGTATACTATATAAACATGTCCACCTGTGCCTTTGAGATTCAAAATGACCATGAACTAAATCTAAAACATACATACAGGACCCAGATACAATATTAACGTAAACCAATAATCTAATAATATAGAGAGACAGGTCATAAGGTTCGGTATCCAAAAATTTCTCTCTACTTATCTGGTACAAACCTAAGAAATATATAACATACATCTTCTATCACTCAAGGAAACACCGAGTATACATTACCTATGGAGAACCAAAGAAGTTGATCCTACGTTAAAAAAATCAAAGAATCTGATCCAAATTTGAACTCAATCAAATAATTATCCAATTCGGAGAACTTCTAAAAGTCCAAATTTAGAGACTCAATTTAAAAGTGAACTTTGAGGAAACTCTCACGTAATTGGTGGAAATATTAAAATAATAAATCACTATTGTTGGAGCTTTTTGAAAAAATAAAAAGTTAGATCTAACAATGAATATACCTGCTATAATTTAGTCCAAAACATCTACCCACCAAACTAAATAAGAACATTAAGCTACACACTTATAATCTTATTCCGCAATCTGTTACGGTTTTAAAAAAATTCCCCTAAACGTGGAATTTTAAAAACATATTTATTGGGTAAAAATTCATGAACATAAAATAGTTCCAATGCTTATACCTACTGTAAGTTCCTAAAACACAGACCCAAAACTGACGTATTAAGAACTGTTACACTTATAGTTAATAAGTTTCCATTTATCTCGTATCGGATCGTAAAATTATAAAGAGAACATGAATTGGATCAAGATTATTTTAAAAAATAAAAAGATTACATCCCATTGTATATAATATCACAAAAAGAAAAAAGTATAAATATATAAAATAAGAGAAAGTGATCAAATTTAACACTAAAATAAATAACCAAAATTGTTTTTAAGAGAGGAATATAGAGTATAAAGCTTTAAGTCTTTTACAATAGCTATAACTTACACCAACATAACTAACTGTATGTTCGATACCTCGTTCAAATGTAATATAATCATGCAAAACCATTATATAAGAATATTCTTAGGTGACATACACAAAATATAAAGTTCACTCCTTGCAATGGCATTTTCATGATCGTGTATTAACATAAAACAAATACATATTCAAAGAAGCAATTGAGAACCATTCAAGAATTAGCTATCATTAACACTTACTGATAGTCTCCCAAATAGTCAGCTTTCATCATACTCCCAACCGCTTATTATGACACGCTATCAGGTGAATTTATATCCATCACACCATCATTTAATTATCATCACAAATCAACACTTTGAATTTACTCTAGGATTAAGACCATCACATCATGAACCATTAACGCTCTGCATTCAAGCCCTTCATTATGCTAATAATCATTCTAATCAAATAAGTACCAAAATGTTAGATAGGTACAAAGAGTGAAATTCAGTTTAAAAAGGAGTTAAAAATTCAATAAATAATAAGTACCGTTAATTGCATTACCAATAATTATATAAAAAAGGAGTCATGAACTCAGTCAACACAATTTTATCGACCATTCTATCCACTAATAACAGAGTTTTGAGAACTTTAGTTACTGTCCAACAAAAGTGACTTTATAACATACATTGTATGAACATTGCAGTTCGTATAAACATTGTAGTTTGTATAAGCATTAGATTTCATACCCCCTTGATTTATATTAGAGTGGTTAAAATGGCCCGAAACACCATAATTATCAAAAGAAAGAATCAAGTCAATGTGACTGTATAGTTTTATGCTGCAATGTGACTGTATAATTTTATGCTGCATTGTGACTGTATACTATTATGATGCATATTGTATACTGTATCATTCTATGTTGCATTATGACTGAAATTGTGATTGTATAATGTTTTGCTGCATTGTGACTGTATAGTTTTACCAAAAAATTGAAATTTACTCAATAATTGATGACAAATAGAGCATTGTGACTTGAGAGAATTTACTAATTTATATAAGCTCTTCCATGAGAGAACTTACCGACTTGAGAGAATTTACTCAAATACATCTTTTCCATTTAAGTCAGTATACAGTATGTGGTGAGTTAGACACACCTATAAAGATGATCAATATTACATGTAAACCAAAAAAATATTCGGTTATATTTATCAGAATGAATCATTTAATGAAAAAAGGTCTTAGCAGAACCTAATTGTGTACATATGATGGCAAACGAAGAATAAAAACTAAAAGATGAAAAGATTCACAAAATATACAACAAAACCTCATTCATAACAAATATAAACCCAATATATATCATAATGTTCAACAAAACCTCACTCACAACAAATATAAACCCAGTATATATCATAATGTTCAACAAACACTCGTCATAACAAGTATAAACCCAAAGATTCACAAAATTAATGGAATGATCACTTTGGAATTTAATCAAATACCTGGCAGCAAAAATGGACTCTATGAAAACACAAAGATATCGAGTCAAATACCTGGCACCAATAATGAACATTATGTCAAAACATGTCTTATATCTAAGCAAACTCATATACCAAAATTTCAATTCTAAGTCTCACTGTTACGCAGTTTCATCACTTCTACTTGCGGATTGGAAGGCAAGCCAAAAATTGTATATTGCTCTCCTATCACATAGACTTATACACGGTTGGATCATTGCACAACATTAGTCATAAATAAGAACATACAATTATAGTTTATGGAAGGAAAAGAAACTGGAAACATATGTATTCCAAAGAGTAAGTAAATAATTCAAATCTGAACTAAAATGATTGGAATTAAAGGTTAATTGGGCACACAATATATAGTTCAGTTGCCAATGTGTTGAACTAATACCAAACATCCATAAAAACTGGTACAGTCCAAAAGCCATGGAGCATTGGAAGTGCTTGGGGCTTATGGAGATGGCATCTTTAAAGAAGTAATAACATATAAAATCAACTCAAAACATATTCATAGTTCTCCTTATACACAAACAAAACTACCTAACTGCCATCCACCTAAATTAAATACGATAAAAAACTTAACACTGAGCTAATTACAGAACACCTTACCACTTTAAATGACATGATGGAGATGTAACAACCCAATATCTCAAAACCAAGCACTAAAAGATAGAACTTCTGGTGAATAAAAAAAATAGAATTGTTGGTGAATAGACCTGTTGGTTACTATCCAACGAAAAAATAATACAACATTAATAGTCCTTCTATGACCTCATATAAACATCATGGATTTAACTAAAGGCACGATATATCGACTATATTAGTCAATACGCTTAAACTAATAAAAGGTAACTAAAATCTAAAATAACCATCAGAGCACAATTGATTGGCACTGTAACTAATAATTAATAGTCAAAATCCTAGACAACAATAGAAAGTTATGCTCAGTGAAAGAAATTAAGAGAAAGAAACATTCTACACTTCAATATACAGTGGTGCAAGCATTCAACTATCATGACATTTAAAGATCTAAAATGCGTCTTTCTATGAGGAGAACATTAGGTAACCTAAGAATATTTATGTTTTGGAAATGAGGTTTCCATTGTCAGGATCAACAATTTTGGCTTGACAATTTGAATCAATGCGTCCTGTTTCAGCTCTTATGCCGCTTTCATTGGGAGCTAGTATTCAATAAATTCCACCAAAAGTGACTTGAATTTTCACCAGATGTGAAAAATTCCACCAAAACATCAAAAGTGACTTGAATTTTCATACAACAGCCCACTAATATGAGAACTCAAATATTAGTGAATCTAAATGAAATTTACAATTCATATCTAAAATAAAGTAACTATACCTCTACAAACATTGACAGATCAGTAAAATAGTTAGATATCCCAGCATGTTGAAACCCAATAATTGTGAGATATGCAGAATAATAAGACGCAACTAATTAGAATATTACCCACAAATTGCAAAAAATCAAAATTAGTTGTCAGATTTGGAAAAAAAGGTATCTCATAAAATAAAATATAAACCCACACATAAAAGGTAGCTCTTATGAGCTCCAATGGTGCATGTTCACAAATATTTATTTGAAGTTCATCAAATACAATGAATATTATGAGTAACTACGTTTAGAACCTTCAATTTCAAGAAAATCCCAAAATCTAAATTTTAAACTCTAAAATTATAACCCCCTAAATTTTAAAAAATCCCAAACTTTGAAAAGGTAAAGGGGAAGCGTGTGGAGAGAGAGAGAGAGAGTACCTCCAGCACGATGGTAGGGTAATAATTTTGTTCTAGTTTATGCGCATCACGACTTCGACTCTCATGCCTACAACACTTCTTGAATCGAAGTAAAACCAATAAATATGAATATGTACAATGTCCTTGGGACATTATCCATTCAATTTTATGTTCCAATTAAAGTTCAATCTTAGAAACATTAGGCAATAAAATACCTATTGGGCACCCATACATCGTACCTAAGATTTTAATGCCTATTGCACACCCAATGCGTTCCATGCATATAATACGTACTATTTTCATACTATATTGGATGAAGTTTTAAATTAAGAAATGGAAGAAATTTGTATAATCGCTATAAAAGCTCAACACCGTTTTCTTCATCAGCACTTATCATAATAGCATAAACTAGCACATCATACACACCGCAAAATAAACTACATATAATTATAAAAGTTTGATTATTATGCAAAAAGTTCCAATTAATACCATCTTTAGCGGATTAATGAGATAGGTACGCCTGCAATGCATAAGCCAAAATCCAAATAGCCTAATAAACTATTGAATATGTTCCATAAGAAATAAACTTCAAAAATTGAATACCAAGCTTAAGAAAATAATCAATGGTGCCATATCTCCTTATAATCCACCTTTAACTATTTTATTATGGTTCTAAACTAATAAAATGGACTTATTATTGAACATAATTTCCCCTGGCTTTACCATCCCACCACCATTGACATATAAAAAGAGGACTATATATTATTTAGAGCAAATAAAACAAAGACTAGAAAGACAAAATTATAAATTCATTAAGAACACATTTTTAAGGCCTAATAAATTAAATAATGACAAAGACATAGTAAAAGGACTTATGTAGTTGAAATAGTAGCATGTTAGGATTATAAAAGTATTAATCTGTTGAAAGAACAATAAGAGAAAAGTGGTCTAAGTGATGAAGTTTATGGATCAATAAAGGAAGGAACATTTTGTAATACATGTGAACATTTTATGCTCTGTCGTGAGCATTCGATTTATGATTTGGTGCAAATGTAAATCCAGCTGGAACCTTGCCATGTAATATTTCATAAATCCAAACCTAATCAGAATCAGAATCAGAGGCCAATAGTACTGTGACAACCCGCAATCCGAAATAAGGGGTGGCCAGCCCAATACTCCAACATTTGGGAATCATGGATGGAAATCATTCTCAGCATCACAACAATAAAATGAGTATATGGAAAAACCACCCAATAATTCAAAAAACGGGTTGCCAAAAATTTTAATTTAGTTATTACAAATTAAGAAAATAATTTAAACAACCCAATCTGAAGAGAAAGTGGAATTCCAAAAGAACTTATATTACGTCAACAACAAATATACAATAAAGGACCGAATATGTTTTCGGTCAATAGGCAATTATAATGGGTTACAACAATTTAATAGTTTACATAATACATCCATTAAACAGTTACAAAAGTTTGGGCCACACGCCCGAGTGGAAGACCTGATCGTATCTAGAATACAAAAGAAAGAAGCGTCTAACAAAACATCCTGTAATATCCGTAAAATCTTACATCTCCTCAAACACATAGGAGTAGGAATATCATAATAGGCGCCCTTGCGGCGGACCACCTGAGTGGATACAATTTCATGCACAATAAGGAAAATAAACGGGCCAGGGCCCGGTTTTTATGTAATCACCAGATGAATGAGAAGCATGACAGTTATGAAATATTAATCATGAATGATAAGGATAAGAGTCTAACAACATAATCCTAAAGCATAATAAAGCAGTTTAAATGATTATGTCTTTTATTAAGTTATACAAGAGAATATAATTAGACATCATAAATTTAAAAGCCTCCATCATTATTTACCATTTCATTCCAATTTCCATTCCTTAACAGGAATATAATACCATCATATGTTCTTATGGCATTTTACATATCTCAAGTCCCACTTGATTTATAATGGTAATATTATTATACATATAACGATTCTAAGACCACCCCTCTGAGTTTCCCCACTAGACGCGCCCCTAAATGGCTATCACCTTCCAGGGCCCATCAAACAAGACAACCTAGGTACCTAACGCACATCGGGAAGTAGCCATATGCCTGCGAGTGAGTCATAACCACACCCGGAATTACCTCACTAGCGCAGAATAAAATAGATAACAACCCCGCATATGGCCGAGGACTATAGTCTCCCTGCATTCACTAGTCAGGGGATATCACCTCATGCGCGAGCTTCCCGTATGATAGCATTTAGAGAGGTGTGTTTAAGTAAATTAGCATTTACCATTTAAATCTCAATTTCATTTCCATTATTCATATTTGTTTCATTTTATCCGAAACCACAATCATTGAATATTCTCATTAATATTCATCATGTTTTAAGTCCCAAATTATTCTCCAAGTGATCACAATAATGCTACAAGTCCTAAGGTCTTATATACCTCATTAGATCCCCTAGAGTCTCCAAGCATGGGCCTACAACTCCAAGACACTTAACCAATTTCTAAAGAAAAGAAAAACCATAACCTCAATTTGTACACATCCGGAATAAGCCCCATTTAACCCAAATCCTAATGTAGGGTAGTGACTTGACTCAACTAAAACTCTAGGACTCTAAGTTTACTTCATTCAAGAAGGTTCCTAGGTCCTAATCCTAAAGAAAAAGAATAAAAATAGAGTTGGAAAAATCAACTCAAAACTACAGGGTCCGAATCGATTCGCCCTAGGTACGAATCGATTCGCCCAAAAAGCGAATCAGTTCGGAAGATGAACCCAACTTTCTACTTCTATCGAATCAATTCGGTCTTAACCCGAATCGATTTGGGTTTGCAGACCTGGAAACTGCCCCTTGGACGAATCGATTCGGACATAGCAGAATCGATTCGACCCTGCGAATTTGCCAAGTTTGGCTATGGAGTCTTGGACCCCTAAATTCACCCAACACCAATCTACCCAAACCAAGATCATTTATTTCCACCAACTGATTATAAATGCATCCAACAACATTGATCTACACTAATAAATATCCAAATCACTTCCAAAGATTCAAAACCCATAAATCCCTAAAACCCTAACTTTGATAAACCATAATTAATACACAACTATCAATACTAATCATTCATCTTAAATAATATAATAGAAATTAGAAAACTTGCCTTGGGGTTCCAATCTCAGATTTTCTTGTAGAAGCAACAATCTCCAAGATTGAATCTCCAAGTCTCTCTTTCTCTCCAAAGTTCTCTTCTTCTCTCTTTCTCTCTAGGTTAGGATATACACTTAAGAGAAATAAAATGACTCAATAAGACATAAATCGTGCCTTTTGTCTAAATTCCCAATTTAAGTGGTTAACACCACATTAAAATGACTCGCAACTACACATCTGAGTCCAAACCAATCAAAAGTGCTCGAAACACCAAAATACAATATGGCACTTATTTCGACTATCTCGCACCATTCGGGACTAACTACATCCTCCAAATTATCATTTGGAAATTTTATAACTCATTTCAAGTTCCGGTTTCATTTTTAAACCACAACGTCATTTTAATTCTTATTATAGAATAAACTGCAACATGGTGATATTTACCCACATATAAGGTAAACATACAATATTTTTTAGTAAATATTAACTTATCTCATTAAATTAATACTTACTTCACATTCCAATATTTTATATATAATTACTTCACATAGTAAATAAATATAAAATAGGTTCTCAAAAGCGAGGGTTGTTACATACTCCCCCCCTTATGAGGGAATTTTTCCCCTAAAATTCAGGCGTAGCTTGAATAAAGAGATGTGGATACTTTTCCCGCATATCATCCTCACGCTCCCATGTTGATTCCTTAGCGTTGTGATGACTCCATTGGACTTTCACCAAGGGCACCACTCGAGACCTTAACCTACGCTCCCCATGCTCTAAAATAGCAACGGGTTGTTCTTCATATGAAATGTCGGGTTGGCAGTCAATATCCTCGAAAGGGATATGCCAAAGGGAACCATCGCACCTTTTATACTTCTCCAAAGAAGAGACATGGAACACATCGTGGATTTGTTGTAAAGGTTTCGGTAAGGCAAGTTGATACGCCACTAGACCCACCTTAGCAATAACGGGAAAAGGTCCAACAAAACACGGCGCAAGCTTCCCTTTCTTTCCGAAATGCTTGATACCTTTCCTTGTTGACACTCGCACCAAGACTTGGTCCCCAATATCCAACTCCATGTGTCTCCTATTTGCATCGGCATAACTCTTTTGATGGTCTTGAGCTATCCGAATGTGATTCCGAATGAGTTCAATCTTAGAAGAAGTATCCTGGATCATTTCAGGTCCAAGGAATTTATTATCCCCCACTTCTAACCAACAGGTGAGTAATCTACAAGGCCGGCCATAAAGTGCTTCATAGGGCGCCATTCCAATAGTAAATTGGTACGAGTTGTTATAAGCAAAATCGACCAAAGGGAGATATTGTTCCCAACCACCTTTAAAATCAAGCATACACATACGGAGCATATCCTCCAACATTTGGTTTACTCGTTCAATCTGGCCATCTGTTTGAGGATGATAAGAAGTGCTTAACTTCAATTAAGTTCCCATAGCCTCTTGGAAACTTCGCCAAAAGTGGGAAACAAAAATCTTGTCTCGGTCGGAAACTATATTTAAAGGCACCCCATGGAGTCTGACAATCTCCGCAATGAATAATCGGGCATAGTGAGTAGTGTCATAATCGGTACGCACGGGTAGGAAGTGTTCCGACTTAGTCAAGCGGTCAATAATTACCCAAATAGAATCACAACCACTCTGTGACCTTGGTAAGCCTGTAATAAAGTCCATCGATATTCTTTCCCACTTCCATACTGGAATCTCCAACGGTTCCAATAAACCTTTCGGTCGCTGATGATCTATCTTGACCAACTGACAAGTAGTGCATTGAGATATGAACTCAAAAATATCTCGCTTCATGCCTGGCCACCAATATTGACGGCGCATATCTTGATACATCTTGTCCCCACCAAAATGTACTATAAATTTAGACCCGTGAGATTCTGCCATCACCGACCGTCTCAAATCCCCCTCCTCCGGGACAATGAGTCTTCCATGGAAGCGCAGTCCACCCTCTGAACTTATCGAGTAGGATTCCGCTCCCTCGAATAGTAATCGACATATATGGTCCTGACAACCTTTATCCCTTCCTTGGGCTTCTATAACCCTTGCCACAATTGTAGGCGTAATGGACATCACTGACATGAACGCCCTAGCAACCGCATCCTCGTGGCTGAGCTCTTTCCATTTAGCTTTCCATACATCAGCTAACTCTCCATCGGGCCTTATACTCAAAGCATTCGCTACCACATTCGCCTTGCCAGGATGATAGTGGATGTCAAATTGATAGTCTTTCACAAACTCCAACCATCTGCGTTGTCGCATATTTAAATATTTCTGTGAAAATAAATATTGTAGCGAATTATGGTCCGTGAAAAGACTAAATTTCTACACTAGGAGATAATGCCTCCAAATCTTCATGGCAAAGACAACTGCGGCCAGTTCTAAGTCATGCACCGGATAATTTTTTTCATGGGCCTTAAGCTTGCGGGAAGCATAATCAATAGCCCATCTCTCTTGTTGAAGCACACCTCCTAATCCTTGAAGAGAAGCATCAGTGAAAACTAGATATTCCAATCCCGGTTTTGGCAATGCAAGGACTGGAGCAGAAGTCAATATATCTTTGAGCTTGTCAAAAGCAGCCTGACAAGAATTATTCCAAACAAACCTCACCCCTTTCCGAGTAAAATTTATCAAAGGGCTAGCGATCTTTGAGAAACCCTTGATAAATTGAAGGTAATAATCCACCAAACCCAGAAAACTATGAATTTCGGTAGGTGTCGTGGGCTGACCCCACTCCCTCACCGCAACCACCTTGCTCAGATCCACCGAAATGCCCTGCGAAGTCACAATACGACCCAGAAATTGCACTTCCCGTAACTAAAAACCACATTTCTTAAACTTATCATACAATTTGTGATCCCTCAACCTTTGTAGGACCAATCTCAAATGAGTAGCATGGTCTAATTCCGTTCGAGAATACACAAGGATGTCATCGATGAATACAATAACAAATTGGTCCAGGAAGTCCCAAAATACCCTATTCATGAGATCTATAAATATGGAGGGGGCATTGGTTAGTCCAAAGGGCATAACCAAAAATTCATAGGACCCATACCTCGTCAGAAAAGCGGTCTTGGATACATCCTGCTCCCGTATCCTCAACTGGTGATACCCCGTCCTCAAGTCTATCTTAGAGAAGTATGACGCTCCCCTAAGTTGATCAAATAAATCATCAATACGAGGCAAAGGGTATTTATTCTGGATGGTGACCTTATTCTATTCTCTATAGTCAACACATAACCGGAGAGAACCGTCCCTTTTCTTCACAAACAACACCGGAGCACCCCATGGCGACGTACTGCGCCTAATGAATCCCTGCTCCAATAACTGTTGAATTTGATCTCTTAACTCCCTCATCTCAGCGAGAGCCATACGATACGGAGCTCTCGCAATCGGTCTCGTCCCGGGCGCTAAATCAATCACAAACTCAATCTCCTGACTCGGAGGCAAACCCGATATTTTTCGAAAGACATCTACAAAATCTCTAATAACCGGAATCGAATACAAGGGAACAACTTCATCCCGAGAAGTCTCTTTCGCAATACAATACAAATAAGTACTAGTACCTCCTTCTAAACGAGGCATAACCACCAAGAACATTTATTATCACAGAACGGCAAAGACTATACTCTTCCCATAACAATTAACTATTGCATGATACTTGACAAGCCAATCCATGCCCAAAATCACATCATACCCGACCATGTCTAGGACGAGTAAATCAGCCTCAAAGCATAAATTACCAAGAGTAATTCCTATATGTTTAAAAACAAGGAAAATGAGTTAACCATCACCCATAGAAGACTCAACGCTAGTGAAAGTGCTCTCTACAGATTTATCAACTCTGTAGACTGAGAAAAACTCCTAGAAATGAACGAATGTGTCGCACCCGTATCAAACAAAACGCGGCCCATGCGCCCCTGAATAAGGAACTTACCCTCAATCGCTGGCGGCGCTGGCGGAGCAGGAGGATGCATAGCATCCTGGATATGATAAACTCTCCCATACAGTAGCTGACCCTGCTGCGGAGGAACAACTGGATTTGGTGCCTGTGGCAGAAACTGAACATATGGCTGCTGAGGGACTCTAGGAGGCTGACCCCCAACCAACTGAGGACACTCCTTCTTGTAATGACCCGCCTCCCCACATTGTAAGCACTTTCCCAACATATTCTTTGGAACACGGCCCCGGTTGTTTCTAAACTGGTTAACACCTTGGCCCAGATGGCCCCTACCCCCTTGACCACCCTGACCTGTTTGTTGCTGTTGCGAGGAACCCTGACCGTGCCTAGTATTATAGCCACCCGAATTAAACCCACCAAAGAGTTGTCTTTTTTATGAGTGCCCTTGCTGGGGATCCCTTTCTTTCTTCTTATTACCCGCAGATTGGGACGAGGAAAAAGATCCTCCTCCACTCCCACTACCTCCAGGCTTTCCCACTTGCCCCACTACGGTAGCTTTCTTGCTACTCTGCATGTACAACCGATGTTCTTGGCAATGGAGAAATGCAGCATTCATTACGTCCCCAAAAGTTTGCAAGGCTGGATTACCTAGTAAATGTTGTCGGATTCTCCAGTTCAAACCTCCCATAAACTTTGAAACCTTCCTCTCTTCTGGAGTCACCTCATCCGGTACAAAACTTGTCAACCGGGTGAACTCCTCTTCGTATTCAGAAACGGACCGCTCTCCCTGCACCACATCCTGAAGTCTCCTTCTCATCTCCCTTTAAACTGCGGGAGGAAAATACTTTTGGTTAAATAAGACCCAGAAATCAGTGACCGTCATGGTATCTCTCTATTCTGGTGTAGTCATCGACTCCCACCAGTGTAACGCTGCCCCAACAAGTTTGAAAGTAGTAAGGACTTGTTTTTTCTCCTCACTACATTCCACCATTCATAGATGGCGTTGCATGTCCTTCTTCCATTGGTTTGCTCGAATAATGTCAGAACCTCCGTCAAATTTCAAAGGATGGATCTTTAAAAAGGACTCTCTAACTCTCTCCCACGGAGAAGGTCCCGTAGGAGCTTATGCATCCCGTGCTCGTTGTTGAGCTTGTGGCATTTGCTGAGCCACTGGGGTCATAGCCGCATTAACCGCTTGGGCCACTATGTTTTCTACATCAGCAGCATTAATTGTTCCTTATGGCGGCGGAGGACCAACATCATCTTCTACAACTCTATTACGTCTTGCTGGGCGACCTCTCTTAGGCGGCATCTGAGATGAAGGAATAATAGAGTTAGAATACTATTCAAAACAATCTATATTGCAAAAGATCGCAAATATAAGCAACAAAGTAGTCTTAACATTAGGCTTTATATCAAAGAACGCTACGGTAGAACGTGACAAGTCCGCATAGATTCTAAAGACTCTAGAACCTGATGCTCTGATACCATCTATGACAACCCGCAATCCGAAATAAGGGGTGGCCAGCCCGATACTCAAACATTTGGGAATCATGGATGGAAATCATTCTCAGCATCACAACAATAAAATGAGTATGCGGGAAAACCACCCAATAATTCAGAAAAATGGGTTCCCAAAAATTTTAATTTTGTTTTATTACGAGTTAAGAAAATAATTTAAACAACCCAATCTGAAGACAAATTCGAATTCCAAAAGAACTTATATTACGTCAACAACAAATATACAATAAAGGACCGAATATGCTGTCAGTCAACAGGCAATTACAATGGGTTACAACAATTTAATAGTTTACATAATACATCCATTAACCAGTTATAAAAGTTTAGGCCACACGCCCGAGTTGAAGACCCGATCGTATCTAGAATACAAAAGAAGGAAGCGTCTAACAAAACATCCTGTAATATCCGCAAAATCTTACAGCGCCTCAAACGCATAGGAGTAGGAATATCATAACGGGTGCCCTTGCGACGGAGCACCTGAGCGGATACAATTTCATGCATAGTAAGGAAAATGAACGGGCCAGGGCCCGATTTATATGTAATCACCAGATGAATGAGAAGCATGACAGTTATGAAATATTAATCATAAATGATAAGGATAAGAGTCTAACAACATAATCCTAAAGCATAATTAAGCAGTTTAAATGATTATGTCTTTTATTAAATTATGTAGGAGAATATAATTAAACATAATAAATTTAAAAGCCTCCATCATTATTTACCATTACATTCCAATTCCCATTCCTTAATAGGAATATAATACCATCATATGTTCTTATGGCATTTTACATATCTCAAGTCCCAATTGATTTAGAATGGTCATATTATTATACATATAACGATTCTAAGACCGCCCCTACGAGTTTCCCCACTGGGCGCCCCCCTAAGTGGCTATCATCTTCCAGGGCCCATCAAACAAGACAACCTGGGTACCTAACGCACATCGAGAAGTGGCCATATGCCTGCGAGTGAGTCATAACCACACCCGGAATTACCTCACTAGCGCAGAATAAAACAGATAACAACCCCGCATATGGCCGAGGACTATAGTCTCCCTGCATTCACTAGTCAGGGGATATCACCTCATGCGCGAGATTCCCTTATGATAGAATTTAAAGAGGTGTGTTTAAGTAAATTAGCATTTACCATTTAAATCTCAATTTCATTTCCATTATTCATATTTGTTTCATTTTATCCGAAACCACAATCATTGAATATTCTCATTAATATTCATCATGTTTTAAGTCCCAAATTATTCTCCAAGTGATCACAATAATGCTACAAGTCCCAAGGTCTTATATACCTCATTAGATCCCCTAGAGTCTCCAAGCATGGGCCTACAACTCCAAGACACTTAACGGATTTCTAAAGAAAAGAAAAACCCTAACCTCAATTTGTACACATCCGGAATAAGCCCCATTTAACCCAATCCTAATGTAGGGTAGTGACTTGACTCAACTAAAACTCTAGGACTCTAATTTTACTTCATTCAAGAAGGTTCCTAGGTCCTAAGCCTAAAGAAAAAGAATAAAAATTGAGTTGGAAAAATCAACTCAAAACTGCAGGGTCCGAATCGATTCACCCAAAAAGCGAATCGGTTCGGAAGATGAACCCAATTTTCTGCTTCAACCAAATCGATTCGGTCTTAACCCGAATCGATTCGAGTTTTGCAGACCTGGAAACTGTCCCTTGGGCGAATCGATTCGGACATAGCCGAATCGATTCGGCCCTGCGAATTTGCTAAGTTTGGCTACGGAGTCTTGGACTCCTAAATTCACCCAACACCAATCTACCCAAACCAAGATCATTTATTGTCACCAACTGATTATAAATGCATCCAACAACATTGATCTACACCAATAAATATCCAAATCACTTCCAAAGATTAGAAACCCATAAATCCATAATACCCTAACTTTGATAAACCATAATTAATACACAACTATCAATACTAATCATTCATCTTAAATCACATAATAGCAAGTAGAAAACTTTCCTTGGGGTTCCAATCTTATATTTTCTTATAGAAGCAATAATCTCCAAGCTTGAATCTCCAAGTCTCTCTTTCTCTCCAAAGTTCTTTTCCTCTCTCTTTCTCTCTAGGTTAGGATATACACTTAAGAGAAATAAAATGATTCAATAAGACATAAATCGTGCCTTTTGTCTAAATTCCCAATTTAAGTGGTTAACACCACATGAAAATGACTCGCAACTACACATCTGAGTCCAAACCAGTCAAAAGTGCCTGAAACACCAAAATACAATATGGCACTTATTTTGACTATCTCGCACTATTCGGGACTAACTACACCCTCCAAATTATCATTTGGAAATTTTATAACTCATTTCAAGTTCTGATTTCATTTTTAAACCACAACGTCATTTTAATTCTTATTACACAATAAACTGCAACATGGTGATATTTACCCACATATAAGGTAAACATACAACATTTTAGTAAATATAAACTTATCTCATTAAATTAATACTTACTCCACATTACAACATTTTATATATAATTACTTCACATAGTAAATAAATATAAAATAGGTTCTCAAAAGTGAGGGTTGTTACAAGTACTCGTAGTAGAAATCCTAACACAATCAAAGTTGTTTCTCACTCCAAAATATGTTTTGATACTCTATCTCATTTTGGAGCAAAACAGTGGATAATAAAATTACACATGGGTATCTAAGAATCCAAATATTTTTACCATTGCACATGTATCAAAACATTGGAAAATAATATTACAAATGGGTGTCTAATCAACTAATATCTCTAAGATTTCCAATGAATAAAAAACAGGACAATAAACAATAAAAATGAGTATTTATGATTAGAAACCTTTATATAATTTGCCCATGCACCAATACAATGGATAATAGCAATAAAAATGGGTTTGTTATCATCCAATATCTCTATCGTTGTCAATGAATAAAAAAGAGGACAATTAATAATAAAATCGGTATCTATGATTCCAAACTTTTATACCTTTGCCAGTTATTCAACATAGTGCTTAATAGCAATAAACATGGGTATCTAATCATCCAATCTTTTTACTATTGCCAATTAATCAAAATGACGATAATAAAAAATACAAATGGGTATCCAATCATCCAATCTTGCTACCTATAATATGAGTACAATAGATAGTAGAGATGAGAATCGACTCATCTAATCTTTATACGGATACATTGAAAAAAAAACGAAGGATAAATGAGGTTTTCCAAACGATTATATATATGCCTACTGAGAATTTTATGGCATGGGCTAGAAAAAACAAAATCTTATTAAAAAGTATCTCCTTTATATTTCCTTGATTTCGTGTATGTACTTCAACTGTGTAATACGTAAATCGCCATACCACACCCAAATCTCCACCACACCTAGAACAATTCACACACCATGAAAACACAGAGTATACCACACAACCAATTAACCATATAAGAAATAAAACTAGTAACAGATTTAAAACAAACCAAAAATCGAAACATTATAATGAAAACACCATGAATTTCTCTTCTATTTCAAACCAACAATCAAAACCATATGAAACTGACCTAAGAGGAGCGGCGACATAGAGAAGATCAGTGGCATGGATTCAGGTGCGGCGGTGGCTAAAGCAATGGGGATATGGTGGGGAGAAGGGTTGATTTTTGAGGTAGGGTTTTTTTGGGCTTGCCGATGAGAGGCCGGGATAATGAGAGGTTTGTGTGAGAAATGAGAGAGAGAGTGTGAACAAACTTATGAAGTGATTTCTACCAATTTACTCCCAATTTTGAATGGAAATGTTAACTTGACAAGTGAAAAAAGTGGGGGAAATAAAAAATTTGAGGGGCAAAACTGGTAGTGCAAGAAAAACTTGTCTAAATGATATCATAAGCTAAGCTTATGACATAAATAAGTTTTGTAACTTATTATATAGATATATAAGTGAATAAGGCTTGGATATATCGAGCAAGACTCCTATACATCATCCTTCCTACATCACCCATACATCACACCTAGCTATAGTCCTTAAAAAATATATTTTTTAATTTTTTTTATTTTACCCATGGAGTTAACCTTCTAGTCAACACATTTTCAAAAAATTGGACAAAATACAATTTCTACCTATTTTTTAGTAATCCAACAAAAAACTACTGAACTAACTTATTTATAAGGGTCTACGCGAGCAGAATTTTGTGATTTTTTTAAAAATAGTTAAAAAATATATTTTGACCTAATTTATTAAACATGTGTTGATTGAAAGGTTAATTTCAATAGAAAAAATGGAAAAACGGTTTCTTATAACCTAGAACTAGGTGTGATGAATAGTGAGATGTATGGTGTGATGTAGGAGTTGCTATATATATCACATGATTCACGTTTCTCGCACATTTCCTTCACATTTTCTCCACTTGTATATATTTCGATCCTTTTTTGTATATATATTCGTGATACATTTCACTTGTATATGTCCACATGATTTATACCACTTGTACATATTCCCATGTTTCACTTCATGTGTATATGTTTTCCATCCCACTCTTTCTCTCACATGCGTCATGTTACTTGTAAGTATTTACTTCATTTACTCCACTTGTGTAGTTAGATCTCTTTATCGCATGTCGCTTGTATATATTCCCTTTTTACTTCATGATTGGTAGTTGTACATATCCCTCTTAGCATACATAATAATTTTCATACAGATAATAATTAAGACTCATGCATTTTCATACTACATCGCATGAGCAATGTTGGCCCTATATTTGTTCCGTATGGAGTGAGGTGTTGATGGGTTTCTGTTTCTACAGGGAGTGGTTAATCTAAGTGGTATGACTCCCACTGTCCCTTAGCCAATTGCCCTCCATGTATATTGAACGATTTCCCGCATTGTACCTTTTGACCAAACTAACAACAAGAGGTATATAACAGGAACTCATTAACATATGTCAAGTATATTGAATTCACTCTCAAATGTACTGTCACCATGAGGTTTATCGTGAGGTAATTCACATACACTTGGGTATCTTAAATCTGTTTTCCAAATGTATCGATGAATGACTGCCTTAATAGGAAAGAGGTACATCGTGGAAGTCATGCCATGGGGAACCCTTACCCTAACCTCCCACATAAACCTCATATAGATGTCTACCCTAGGACACTCATACCTAGATTTCCTATTTCAACATGAAACTCTACCAAAATTTTGGGTCATTTTACCACCCATTTGTTGCGTTTTCACCCGCTTTTAAAATGGGACACTATCCATGAGTCTGGAAACAAGTTGAACCATGTATTGTATTGCATACCCCAATTTTCTCCCAGGATTTCACTTGCACTCTAGACGGAACATAATACAAATGGAACCAAATGATAATTACACTGGGGGGACTTTTCTCCCATTTTTAAAAGTATAATAAAATTCCAAAAATAAATAAAAATATACTTTCTCTTTTAGGTGCAATCTTATTCCCCTAGATTGGACTTTTTTCCTTACTGGTTAAGATCCTCGATCAAACCGCCTCAAAGTTATATTCCATCAACACCCGCTTCAGCAGAAATAGAACAATCCTACCACCGATTCGTCGTGGAGAACCCTGATCAAAATGCTAATGCCCAATCAAATTTGATAACCGTATTTTCTTAGCTCACTGCAATAATTGACAATCTATAGTCGAATGTTCATAAGATACAGAGAAATAGGGCCCAAATCTTAAAAATGGCTGAACTCGAGATCGTGCCAAATATGAATGATATTTTCCCCATGTCATGGGACCATAGATGCCTGAACCCATATGGTCTCCTGTAGAATATTAACATAATCCATATGTTGTGATGCCTCCGTGTTTTATGCCCGTCAATAGGCCACCTTCCGCTCATTTACCCATGCCTAAACGTGATCAAGTTGGATGTAACTTGCTCGTACCTTCTCTTGTTGATCAAGTATAGATTTTGAAAAACTATATGGACTACACCCAGATGTCTCCCTATCCAAAGTCTTGGTTACCTAGAAAATTCAAGATGACAAACAGTGAGAAATTTGAGGAAGTGAGTCTCCCATCATGCATATTCATAATTACTATCTATGAGTCTTCTTGGGGATACAAAAGAGATTACGACCCAAATGTTCCTGAAAACCCTCAAGGAGTGTGCTCATTATTAGTTTTTATCTTCGGGAGAATCATGGATCCAAAACTGGGAGGACGTTACTAGAGAGTTTATAACGCATTAAAAATACAATTAGGTTTGTTAACAGTTTCATAACAAGGTAGAGAGGGAAGGATGCCACCAAAACTAACCGACCATCTAAAGTGGAATAATTCAACGTAGTGAAGAAAATTTTTCTTCCATGTATCCAGAATGCTGTGGGTAATCAGTATTACCCCCAATTCAAATACCTCCAGTAAGATATGGTTGAAATTGAAGAAAATGTTGCGAGTCAGAAAATAAAATTAGAAAAAACAAGCCAATTGGGCAATTCATCCCTCGAAAGTATGATAAGTCTTCTAGTGCTTCCATCAATAACGTTTCCTCACATCCTGCTACCTTGTTGGCACTAGAGGCCTACCTTGATGTCACTAAAAAAAATACTAAACTCCATGCTCCTCTATGCAAAGTATATAAAGCCCTATTTTCCTGCAATATCATTAAACCCTTGGACCCTCCTCCATTTCCTGAACCACTTCCCAAGTACTTTATGCATAATGCTCTTTACAACTTTTACTAAACCATCAGGCATAGAACTAATCAGTGACACCAATTAAAGAATGTTATGCAATGCCTCATTAATAAAGGCACCATCTCTCCTCCAATAGGACCTAACTAAACACTACCCATGATTCTTTACCCATGAATTAAGTTGACGTGAATTCCATCCTTACCGATGAAAATATTGATTTTCCCTTCAACTAAAAATAAACCCATCAAAAATCTTACCTTAATCACCAACTTAGAAAATCCCTATATTCTTTTCAAATCAGTCTATCCTTCCAACTGCATCCAAAAACTGCTCACGATCGAGCCTTCTCCTCAATAAAGAGAGCTTGCATCATAGTTCGAACTAGATCAAAAAATGAGATTATGGTTATTCTTGTTGTCCTCGAATTATTAGGAAGATTTGGAATGAAATTCCTATAAAAAAATAACCTTTGAATAAGAAGATTGTGAAAGAATTAGTGACCTATAAATGCAATCTAGGAAATGGGCCCGATAACCTCATGATTGGTTTGTACCATCGAAAGAATTCATCATGGATGACATTTTTCAGACCATGATAGATGAATGTATTAAGAAAAGAAAGTTTTGTGAAGCTCCTGAACTATTAACCACCCTGAAGTTGAAAGGATACTTAGTCCCTTCCCTAAACAGTTTCTCTATAACTTGGGAGGATCTGTACTTTGAAGCACTTGCGGATGTTGAGTGCATTGATTTCTCTTGGAACGACTAGATAGTTTCCATAGGATGGGGAGATGATTTCGATCATTCAGATGGTGAACACGATATTGAAAACCTCAGTACAATTGCATCCCTTGTGGGGTAATGTTTTTCAAAGAACTTCTATTTGAAATTATTGTGGTTTCCGTTGCCCCTGAAATTAATGAAGAGACTGGTTTCATCTTCTTTCCCCTATTAGTGGACCACATGGCACAGTCAGACCAATATTACAAATATCTAGTACTCCCATAAAAAAATGATTCAACATATAAGTTAAAAGAGTCACTAAAGAAATCCTGATGCCCAAGATGACAATCAAGGATAACAAAATCCTCGAACAACTAAAGAATACTCATTCAAATATCTCCTTGTGGGAATTTTTATGTCTTCCCATTTCCATAGAAGTTCTATTATCAAACTTCTAACCCAAGATATGGTTCCTCCATCTACCTCCCCTGATGAGGCAATTCATATATTTGGAACTCTGAATGCCCCGAGGCTCATCTCTTTTGCCGACGAAGAGATTCTAAAGTTTGATCCTAACCACGATTATACTCTTGACATCTCCGTCGAAGTTCTGGAGAAACGGTTATGTTGGTGCTTGTTGGGAATGGTTTCACCCTAAATTTATGCTCACTTCGAACGCTCTGATATTTGGGGCTGTAAGCAGGCGATCTTAGCCCAACATCCACTATTGTGCATGCTTATGATATTACTAAAAGATAAGTATTGGGTTCAATAAAACTCACATTAGGGTTTTTTCTAATATGACCATAAATATAATTCTAAGTTATTGACATTCCCACATGTTTCTACTTTCTTCTTCGTCACCCGTGGCTCCACAACATTAGAGAGGTTTCTTCTTCCCTTCACCAGAAATTAAAATTTTGCATAGACAATCAGGTTGTTATCATCATCGGGGATGACGATAACATAAATGACATGGATACCATTAATCCAGTCCTAGAAATCCAGCACAGTGAAAATAAAGTGTTATTTATTGGCATTAAGATAGATCTACTCCCTTTAATAGCTAGAGATGACTTCAAAGATAAAGTAACTCCTGAATAAAACCCCCACAAGAATGTCAACGTGATTCAGATGCTTAAAAATATGCCTTTTATGCCCGAAATGGGGTTGGGAAGAAGACAACAATGAATCCTTAAATCGATCATCCTGAACACAACTTACCCACCTCATGGTTTAGGGTACCATCCATCCTCATATAACCTTATGACTCTTAGCTTATCGTATAGAAAGAGGATGTTAAAAAGGAAAGAATTCCTTTATAGATATTCTCTAAACAGTTATTTTATTAAAGAGGGAAAATATTTCCCCTATTGTGTATTTTCGGAGCCATGGGTACAATGTGATTGAAAATAAACTGAAGTAGATCCAAGCATGGAATGAAACCACTAACCATTAAGTCATCTTACTCAAGCTTCTTTAGTACAGAAATAACTAAAGGCACTTACATTGATGAGTATTTACGTCTTGCTAAAATAGGGATGAACCTCTACATGATTCGTGCTGATTGTGAGTCGTCTGACCCTTCCTAAAAGATATTCCCTACCATCAAGACACTCCTCAACTGGAGGAGCATTCTGTCCAAACCAGCCCATTTAATCAAAAACCATCTATCATCTTGAGAATGGACATGTTTCCACTTTTTCTAATTCAGATTCAAATGTAAACGAGGCCACATTTGATTAGGTCCTCAATACTATTTTTCCCAAAAATGTTGTTAATGAAATGAATGAAGATTTTGAGTATCATGTTATGCTATATATTTATTACATTGATTATAATAATAAAATAATTAATGAAGTTGACTTAATGAATGAACACTTATTAACTAATTTCAATAAGGAAAAAATAAAATAACTTAATCGCGTTCAAAGTAATGAGGAGGAGATTATTTTCATCAATCTTGGTTCTATCACTCCACGCGAGATTGGGATATGATCAACCCTCAACGAGTATGA
The DNA here is from genome assembly GCA_949130495.1 of Sambucus nigra. Lineage (NCBI taxonomy): Eukaryota > Viridiplantae > Streptophyta > Magnoliopsida > Dipsacales > Adoxaceae > Sambucus > Sambucus nigra. Next base: position 282,909,514 of record OX422207.1, on the reverse strand, counting down.
GCGATCACACATCGAAGAGAGTTTGAAGGATTTCGTGGGCATCTTCGCACGGTCTTACAATGACATTCCTGACATTGACCTAGAAATTGTGCAACATGAGATCCCAACTTATCCTAAGTGAGAACCTCTAGAATAAAATCTAAGGAAGCATTGGCCCAAATGGTTCCTCAAAGTGAATGATGAAGTAGTCAAGAAATTTAATGAAGCTTTCATCTATGTTGTTGAATATCCAACTTGGCTTGCCAACATGGTCCCGGTGATGAGATCTTAAGGAAAGGTCTGCATGTGTGTCGAATACTAGAATTTGAACAATGTTTCTCCTAAAAACAATTACCATCTACCCAGTATCAATATGATCATCAATAATGCTTCCAATAACACACTCAAATCATTCGTAGATGGATTCGCATGATATAATCAAATCCAAATGCATCCCGACCACCAAGAGAATATTACTTTTACCACTACATGGAGAACATCTTGCTATACTATTATGCCTTTTAGTCTTAAAAATGATAGGTCTACATATCAAAGGGAAGCTACAACCATACTATATTATCTTATCCACAAAGAGATCGAAGTCTATCTTGATGACATGATCATCAAATCCAAAATCGCGGAAGGTCACATCCATTCTTTTAGGATGTTTTTCGAATGGATGTAATAGTATTAAATGTGCCTCAATTCACAAAAGTGCATTTTCAGTGTTATAAAGGGTAAACTCCTAGGCTTTATGTTTAGCAAAAAAGGAATCGAAGAAGACCCTACTAAGCTCAAGGAAATCCTTGAAATGTCACCACCTAAGACTGAGAAAGGGGTACGTAGGTTCTTGGTAAAGCTCTAATACATTAGCAAATTCACTATTCAACTCACTTCCATCTGTGAACCCAACTTCAAAAGTCTCTAAAAGTATTCGATCAAAATCTAGAATAAGGCGTGTCAAGAAGTCTTTGATAAAATTAAGCAATTCTTTACTAGACCATTAGTGCTCATGCCGATGTATCCTAGTCTACCCCTTCTCTTGTACTTAACTATCACCGACACTACAATTGGGGTTATGCTAACCCAATACATTGAGTAATCATGCAAAAAGAGAGTGATCTACTATGTAAGTTGAAAACTGATAGGGTATGAGGAAAATTATATAGTAATGGAGAAGGTGTATCTTATCTCAGTTTGAGTCACTCAAAAACTCTTACAATACATGCTTACATTCCCCATCAAGTTAGTATCTTAGATGGATCCCATGAATTACCTACTAGAGAAACCTATCTTGACGAGCTGAATGGCTAGATAGATTCTCTTGTTAGCAGAGTTCTACATCACCTACATCATACTAAAAGCTAAAAAGGAAGGGAAATATCCGATTACCCAGAAGATTATCCCATAGAGGAAGTTGATGTGTGGATATCTAAATATTGGATGAAGAAATTCTTTGTGCTACTCATGAAAGGATCGAGTGGAACATGTTTGTCCACGGAGCTTCTAACAAGAGATAATATGGCATTGCACTACACAAAAAACTGGATTCTGGCACGGTTTAAAACTGTGCCAGATCAAATCTGGCACGGTTTTGAACTGTGCCAGAATCAGGTGTTCCAAAATGGGAATTTTTTTCTGGCATGACTCAAAAGTGTGCCAGATTCAGCCAAACATGAACACTTTTGGCACACTTTTAAACAGTGCCAGAATTTGATATTTCTGGCACACTTCTGGCACAGTTTTTAACTGTGCCAGATTCATCCAAATAGGAACACTTCTGGCACACTTTTAAACCGTGCCAAAATTTGATATTTCTGGCACAGTTTTTAACTGTGCCAAATACAACACAGTTTACAAAAATTTGGCACAGTTCAAAACCGTGCCAAAATATGATACACTTTTGCCATGGTTTTGAACTGTGCTAATTTTTTTATTTAAAAAAAAATTATTTGAAAGCACAAAATTCACAAATTAATAATATTGCGCATTATTAATAAACTAATGTACATACAAACTTCAAAATATTACAAGTCTTTAACAGCTCACAGGCCCAAAAAAAATTGGGCAGAGTTTTCTCTATTTTCTGGACATTCCAAAACCTGTTAATACAAAACTTGCCTAACATAAAACCCGCCCGGCCACAAAATATAACAATTAACTTACAAAATCCCTCATGGCCATAAAAGTCAATAATAAAACAAAAAAAGACCGTACAATCATGACACAAAAAAATAGAATCATTAAAAAACCCCTTGTTGAAAACCATTGAGTTCTTTGTGTGTTCCACGTGAATAAAAGCCAACGATAAACTGTTATCCTGCAAAAAAAATAAAATCCAAAAAAGATACGATATTAGCAACCCAATAATTTACCAAAAAAAAATACTCAAAACAAAAAAATTACATATATGAGTGGAAATTATCGTCATACTCACAAATCGGGAGACCCGGGATTACGCGGTTAGTTCCTACAAATTACATTGGTCCCGTGCGAGGTGTTCGTGCCTCCTACGGGATCGATTTGGGTCCAGTTTGGGTTTTCACCCTTTAACGGCCGGTTCTTTATTCTAATTGTTGATTTTTGCAAATTATCGTCCTATTCACAAACTGGGAGACCCGGGACTATGCTGTCAGTTCCTACAAGTTACATTGGTCCTGTGCGAGGTGTTCGTGCCTCCTAGGGGGTCGATTGGGGGCCGGTTTGGGTTTTCACCCTTTAACAGCCTGTTTTTAACTCTAAGTGTGATTTTTGCAAATTATCATCATACTCTCAAAACGAAAGACCCGGGACTACGCAGTCAGTTCCTACAAGTTACATTAGTCCCGTGCGAGATGTTCGTGCCTCCTACGGGGTCGTTTGGGGGTTGGTTTGGATTTTCACCCTTTAACGGCATATTTTTAACTCTAAGTGTGATTTTTACAAATTATCATCATACTCTCAAACCGGGAGATTCGAGACTACGCGGTCAGTTCCAACAAGTTACATTGGTCCCGTGCGAGGTGTTCGTGCCCCCTACAGGGCCGTTTGGGTTTTCACCCTTTAACGGCTTGTTTTTAAGTCAAAGTGTTGATTTTTACAAATTATCATCATATTTTCAAATCGGGAGACCCCGGACTACGCGGTCAGTTCCAACAAGTTACATTGGTCCCGTACGAGGTGTTCGTGCCCCGACGGGGTCGTTTGGGGGGTGGTTTGGGTTTTCACACTTTAACGGCTTGTTTTTAAGTTTAAGTCCTCATTTTTGCAAATTATCATCATATTCTCAAACTGGGAGACCCGAGAATACGCGGTCAATTCCTACAAGTTAAATTGGTCCCGTGTGAGGTGTACGTTCCTCCTACGGGGTCGTTTGGGGGGTGGTTTGGTTTTCACCCTTTAACAGCTTGTTTTTAAATTTAAGTGTTGATTTTTGCAAATTATCATCACATTCTCAAACCGGGAGACCCGAAACTACGCGATCAGTTCTTACAAGAAACATTGGTCCCGTGCGAGGTGTGAGCGCCTCGTACGGGGTCATTTGGGGGGTGGTTTGGGATTTCACCCTTTTACGGCTTATTTTTAAGTTTCAGTTTTTATTTTTGCAAATTATCATCATATTTTCAAACCGGGAGACCCGGGACTACGCTGTGAGTTCCTATAAGTTACATTGGTCCCGTGCGAGGTGTTCGTGCCTCCTACTGGGTCGATTGGGGGCCGGTTTGGATTTTCACCCTTTAACGGCCTGTTTTTAATTCTAAGTGTGATTTTTGCAAATTATCGTCATACTCTGAAAATGGGAGACCCGAGATTACGCGGTCAGTTCCTACAAGTTACATTGGTCCCGTGCGAGGTGTTCGTGCCTCCTACGGGGTCGATTGGGGGTTGGTTTGGGTTTTCACCCTTTAACGGCTTGTTTTTAACTAAGTGTGATTTTTGCAAATTATCGTCATACTCTTAAATAGGGAGACCCGGGACTACGCGGTCAGTTCCTACAAGTTACATTGGTCCCGTGCGAGGTGTTCGTGCCTCCTATGGGGTCGTTTGGGGGCTAGTTTGGGTTTTCACCCTTTAACGGTAAGTTTGTAAGTTTAAGTGTTGATTTTTACAAATTATCATCCTATTCATAAACCGGGAGACCCAGAACAACGCTGTTAGTTCCTACAAGTTACATTGGTCCCGTGCGAGGTGTTCGTGACTCGTACGGGGTCGATTGGGGGCCGGTTTGGGTTCTCACCCTTTGACGGCCTGTTTTTAACTCTAAGTGTGATTTTTGCAAATTATCGTCATAATCTCAAATCGAGAGACCCGGGACTACGCGGTCAGTTCGTACAAGTTACATTGGTCCAGTGCGAGGTGTTCGTGCATCCTACGGGGTCGTTTGGGGGTTGGTTTGGGTTTTCACCCTTTGACGGCTTGTTTTTAACTAAGTGTGATTTTTGCAAATCATCATCATACTCTCAAATCGGGAGACCCGGGACTACGCGGTCAGTTCCTACAAGTTTCATTGATCCCGTGCGAGGTGTTCGTGCCTCCTACGGGGTCGTTTAGGGGCTGGTTTGAGTTTTCACCCTTTAACGGCATGCTTTTAAGTTAAAGGGTTGATTTTTGCAAATTATCATCCTATTCACAAATCGGCGACCCAGGACTACGCTGTCAGTTACTACCAGTTACGTTGGTCCCGTGCGAGGTGTTCGTGCCTCCTACGGGGTCGATTGGGGGCCGGATTGGATTTTAACCCTTTATCAGCCTGTTTTTAATTCTAAGTGTGATTTCCGTAAATTATCGTCATACTCTCAAACCGAGACACCCGGGACAACGCGGTCAGTTCCTACAAGTTTCATTGATCCCGTGCGAGGTGTTCGTGCCTCCTACGGGGTCGTTTAGGGGCTGGTTTGAGTTTTCACCCTTTAACGGCATGCTTTTAAGTTAAAGGGTTGATTTTTGCAAATTATCATCCTATTCACAAACCGGGAGACCCAGGACTACGCTGTCAGTTACTACCAGTTACGTTGGTCCCGTGCGAGGTGTTCGTGCCTCCTATGGGGTCGTTTGGGGGCTGGTTTGAGTTTTCACCTTTTAACGGTATGTTTTTAAGTTTATGTGTTGATTTTTAGAAATTATCATCCTATTCATAAACCAGGAGACTCGGAACAACGCTGTTAGTTCCTACAAGTTACATTGGTCCCGTGTGAGGTGTTCGTACCTCGTACGGGGTCGATTGGGGGCCGGTTTGGGTTCTCACCCTTTAACGGCCTGTTTTTAACTCTAAGTGTGATTTTTGCAAATTATCGTCATAATCTTAAATCGGGAGACCCGGGACTATGCGGTCAGTTCCTACAAGTTACATTGGTCCAGTGCGAGGTGTTCGTGCATCCTACGGGGGCGTTTGGGGGTGGGTTTGGGTTTTCACCCTTTAACGGCTTGTTTTTAACTAAGTGTGATTTTTGCAAATCATCGTCATACTCTCAAACCGGGAGACCCGGGACTACGCGGTCAGTTCCTATAAGTTTCATTGATCCCGTGCGAGGTGTTCGTGCCTCCTACGGGGTCGTTTAGGGGCTGGTTTGAGTTTTCAGCCTTTAACGGCATGCTTTTAAGTTTAAGGATTGATTTTTGCAAATTATCATCCTATTCACAAACCGGGAGACCCAGGACTACGCTATCAGTTACTACAAGTTACATTGGTCCCGTGCGAGGTGTCCGTGCCTCCTACGGGGTTGATTGGGGGCCGAATTGGGTTTTCAACCTTTATCAGCCTGTTTTTAATTCTAAGTGTGATTTCTGCAAATTATCATCATACTCTCAAACCGAGACACCCGGGACTATGCGGTCTGTTCCAACATGTTACATTGGTCCCGTGCGAAGTGTTCGTGCCTCCTACGGAGTCGTTTGGGGGCTGATTTGGGTTTTCACCCTTTGACCGCTTATTTTTAAGTCTAAGTGTGATTTTTGCAAATTATCATCATATTCTCAAATCGTGAGACCCGAGACTACGCGGTCAATTCCAACAAGTTACATAGGTCCCCTGCGAGGTGTTCGTGCCCCCTACGGGGTCATTTGGTGGTTGGTTTGGGTTTTCACCCTTTAACGGCTTATTTTTAAGTTTAAGTGTTAATTTTTGCCAATTTTCGTCATATTCTCAAATCGAGAGATCCGGGACTATGTGGTCAGTTCCAATAAGTTACATTGGTCCCGTACGAGGTGTTCGTGCCCCCTACGGGGTCGTTTGGTGAGTCGTTTGGGTTTTCACCCTTTAACGGCTTATTTTTAAGTTTAAATGTTGATTTTTGCAAATTATCATCATATTCTCAAATCGGGAGATTCGGGACTACGCGGTCAGTTCCAACAAGTTACATTGGTCCCGTGCGACGTGTTCGTGCCTCCTACGGGGTCGTTTGTGTACTGGTTTGGGTTTTCACCCTTTAACGGCTAGTTTTTTAGTTTAAATGTTGATTTTTGCAAATTATCATCATATTTTCAAACCGGGAGATCCGGGTGTACGCGATCAGTTCCAACAAGTTACATTCGTCCCGTGCGAGGTGTTCGTACTGCCTACGGGGTCGTTTGGGGGGTGGTTTGGGTTTTCACCCTTTAACGGTATGTTTTTAAGTTTTAGTGTTATTTTTGCAAATTATCGTCCTATTCACAAATCGGCAGACCCGGGACTACGCTGTCAGTTACTTCAAGTTACATTGGTCCCGTGCGAGGTGTTCGTGCCTCCTACGGGGTCGAATGGGGGCCTGTTAGGATTTTCACCCTTTAAGGTCCTGTTTTTAATTCGAAGTGTGATTTTTGCAAATTATCGTCAGACTCTCAAACCGAAAGACCCGGGACTATGCGGTCAGTTCCAACAAGTTACATTGGTCCCGTACGAGGTGTTCGTGCCTCCAACAGGGTCGTTTGGGGGCCAGTTTGGGTTTTCACCCTTTAACGACATGTTTTTAGCTCTAAGTGTGATTTTGGCCAATTATCATCATAATCTCGAATTAAGAGACCCGGGGCTACGCGTTCAGTTCCTACAAGTTACATTGGTCCAGTGCGAGGTGTTCGTGCATCCTACGGGGTCGTTTGGGGATTGGTTTGGGTTTTCACCCTTTGACGGCTTGTTTTTAACTAAGTGTGATTTTTTCAAATCATCATCATACTCTCAAACTGGGAGACCCGTGACTACGCGGTCAATTCCTACAAGTTTCATTGATCCCGTGTGAGGTGTTCGTGCCTCCTACAGGGTCGTTTAGGGGTTGGTTTGAGTTTTCACCCTTTAACGGCATGCTTTTAAGTTTAAGGGTTGATTTTTGTAAATTATCGTCCTATTCACAAACCGGGAGACCCAGTACTACGCTGTGAGTTACTACAAGTTACATTGGTCCCGTACGAGGTGTTCGTGCCTCCTACGGGGTCGATTGGGGTCCGGATTGGATTTTAACCCTTTATCGGCCTGTTTTTAATTCTAAGTGTGATTTCAGCAAATTATCGTCATACTCTCAAACCGAGACACCCGGGACTACGCGGTCAATTCCAACAAGTTACATTGGTCCCGTGCGAGGTGTTCGTGCCTCCTACGGGGTCGTTTGGGGTTTGTTTTGTTTTTCACCCTTTGACGGCTTGTTTTTAAGTCTAAGTGTGATTTTTGCAAATTATCATCATATTCTCAAACTCGGAGAGCCGAGACTACGCGGTCAGTTCCAACAAGTTACATTGGTCCCGTGCGAGCTGTTCGTGCCCCCTACGGGGTCATTTGGTAGTTGGTTTGGGTTTTCACCCTTTAAAGGCTTATTTTTAAGTTTAAATGTTAATTTTTGCCAATTTTTGTCATATTCTCAAACCGAGAGATCTGGACTACGCGGTCAGTTCCAACAAGTTACATTGGTCCCGTGCGAGGTGTTCGTGCTGCCTACGGGGTCATTTGGTTGGTGATTTGGGTTTTCACCCTTTAACGGCTAGTTTTTAAGTTTAAGTGTTGATTTTTGTAAATTATCGTCATATTCTCAAATCCGGAGACCCGGGACTACGCGGTGGGTTCCTACAAGTTACATTGGTCCCGTGCGAGGTGTTCGTGCCTCATACGGGGTCGTTTGGGGGTGGTTTGGGTTTTCACCCTTTAACGGCTTGTTTTTAAGTTTAAGTGTTGATTTTTGAAAATTATCATCATATTCTCAAACCGGGAGATCCGGGAGTACGCGGTCAATTCCAAAAAGTTACATTGGTCCCGTGCGAGGTGTTCGTGCCCCCTACGGGGTCGTTTGGTGGGTGGTTTGGGTTTTCACCCTTTAACGGCATGTTTTTAAGTTTAAATGTTGATTTTAGCAAATTATCGTCATATTCTCAAACCGGGAGATCCAGGACTACGCGGTCAGTTCCAACAAGTTACATTGGTCCCGTGCGAGGTGTTCGTGCCTCCTACGGGGTTGTTTGTGTGCTGGTTTGGGTTTTCACCCTTTAACGGCTTGTTTTTAAGTTTAAATGTTGATTTCTTCAAATTATCGTCATATTCTCAAACTGGGAGATTCAGGACTACGTGGTCAGTTCCAACAAGTTACATTGGTCTCGTGCGAGGTGTTCGTGCCTCCTACGGAGTCGTTTGTGTGCTGGTTTGGGTTTTCACCCTTTAACGACTTGGTTTTTAGTTTAAATGTTGATTTTTGCAAACTATCATCATATTCTCAAACCGGAAGATCCGTTACTAAGCGTTCAATTCTAACAAGTTACATTGGTCCTGTCCGATATGTTCGTGCCCCCTACGGGGTCGTTTGGGGGGTGGTTTGGGTTTTCACCCTTTAACGACTTCTTTTTAAGTTTAAGTGTTGATTTTTTCAAATTATCATCCAATTCACAAACCGGGAGACCCAGGACTACGGTGTCAATTACTCCAAGTTACATTAGTCCCGTGCGAGGTGTTCGTGCCTCCTACGGGGTCAATTGGGGGTCGGATTGGGTTTTCACCCTTTATCGGCCTGTTTTTAATTCTAAGTGTGATTTCTACAAATTATCATCATACTCTCAAACCGAGACACCCGGGACTACGCGGTCAGTTCCAACATGTTACATTGGTCCCGTGCGAGGTGTTCGTGCCTCCTACGGAGTCGTTTGGGGGCTGATTTGGGTTTTCACCCTTTGACCGCTTGTTTTTAAGTCTAAGTGTGATTTTTGCAAATTATCATCATATTCTCAAATCGTGAGACCCGAGACTACGCGGTCAATTCCAACAAGTTACATAGGTCCCCTGCGATGTGTTCGTGCCCCCTACGGGGTCATTTGGTGGTTGGTTTGGGTTTTCACCCTTTAACGGCTTGTTTTTAAGTTTAAGTGTTGATTTTTGCCAATTTTCATCATATTCTCAAATCGAGAGATCCGGGACTACGCGGTCAGTTCCAACAAGTTACATTGGTTCGGTGCGAGGTGTTCGTGCCGCCTACGGGGTCGTTTGGTTGGTGATTTGGGTTTTCACCCTTTAACGGCTAGTTTTCAAGTTTAAGTGTTGTTTTTTGCAAATTATCATCATACTCTCAAACCAGGAGACCCGGGATAACGCAGTTAGTTCCAACAAGTTACGTTGGTCCCGTGCGAGGTGTTCGTGCCCCATACGGGGTCGTTTGGGAGGTGGTTTGGGTTTTCACCCATTAACGGCTTGTTTTTATGTTTAAGTTTTAATTTTTACAAATTATCATCATATTTTCAAACCGAGAGACCCCGGACTACGTGGTCAGTTCCAACAAGTTACATTAATCCCGTCTGAGGTGTTCGTGCCCCGACGGGGTCGTTTGGGGGGTGGTTTGGGTTTTCAGACTTTAAAGGCTTGTTTTTAAGTTTGATTCCTCATTTTTGCAAATTATCGTCATATTCTCAAACCGGGAGACCCGAGAATACGTGTTCAGTTCCTACAAGTTATATTGGTCCCGTACGAGGTGTACGTGCCTCCTACGGGATCATTTGGGGGTGGTTTGAGTTTTCACCCTTTAACGGCTTGTTTTTAAGTTAAAGTGTTGATTTTTGCAAATTATCGTCATATTCTCAAATCGGGAGACCCAGAACTACGCGATCAGTTCTTACAAGTTACATTGGTCCCGTGCGAGGTGTGCGCGCCTCGTACGGGGTCATTTGGGGGGTGGTTTGGGCTTTCACCCTTTTACGGCTTGTTTTTAAGTTTCAGTTTTGATTTTAGCAAATTATCATCATATTTTCAAACCGGGAAACCCGGGACTACGCTGTGAGTTCCTACAAGGTACATTGGTCCCGTGCGAGGTGTTCGTGCCTCCTACTGGGTCGATTGGGGGCCGGTTTGGATTTTCACCCTTTAACGACCTGTTTTTAATTCTAAGTGTGATTTTTACAAATTATCATCATACTCTAAAAATGGGAGACCCGGGATTACGAAGTCAGTTCCTACAAGTTACATTGGTCCCGTGCGAGGTGTTCGTAACTCCTACGGGGTCGATTGTGGGTTGGTTTGGGTTTTCACCCTTTAACGGCTTGTTTTTCACTAAGTGTGATTTTTACAAATTATCGCCATACTCTCAAATCGGGAGACCCGGGACTACGCGGTCAGTTCCTACAAGTTACATTGGTCCCGTGCGAGGTGTTCATGCCTCCTATGGGGTCGTTTGGGGGTTGGTTTGGGTTTTCACCCTTTGACGACTTATTTTTAACTAAGTGTGATTTTTGCAAATTATCGTCATACTCTCAAATCGGGAGACCCGGGAATACGCGGGCAATTCCTACAAGATACATTGATCCCATGCGAGGTGTTCGTGCCTCCTACGGGGTCGTTTAGGGGCTGGTTTGAGTTTTCACCCTTTAACGGCATGCTTTTAAGTTTAAGGGTTTATTTTTGCAAATTATCGTCCTATTCACAAACCGGGAGACCCGGGACTACGCGGTCAGTTCGTACAAGTTACATTGGTCCCGTGCGAGGTGTTCGTGCCTCCTACGGGGTCGATTGGGGGTCGGATTGGGTTTTCACCCTTCATCGGCCTGTTTTTTAATTCTAAGTGTGATTTTTGCAAATTATCGTCATACTCTCAAACCGAGACACCCGGGACAACGCGATCAGTTCCAACAAGTTACATTGGTCCCGTGCGAGGTGTTCGTGCCTCCTACGGGTTTTCGCCCTGGGACGGCTTGTTTTTAAGTCTAAGTGTGATTTTTGCAAATTATCGTCATATTCTCAAACTGGGAGACCCGAGACTACGCGGTCAGTTCCAACAAGTTACATTGGTCCAGTGCGAGGTGTTCGTGCCCCCTACGGGGTCATTTGGTGGTTGGTTTGGGTTTTCACCCTTTAACGGCTTGTTTTTAAGTTTAAGTGTTGATTTTTGCCAATTTTTGTCATATTCTCAAACCGAGAGATCCGGGACTACATGGTCAGTTCTAACAAGTTACATTGGTCCCGTGCAAGGTGTTCATGCCGCCTACGGGGTCGTTTGGTTGGTGATTTGGGTTTTCACCCTTTAACGGCTAGTTTTTAGGTTTAAGTGTTGGTTTTTGCAAATTATCATCATATTCTCAAACCGAGAGACCCAAGACAACACGATCAGTTCCAACAAGTTATGTTGGTCCCGTGCGAGGTGCTCGTGCCCCCTACGGGGTCGTTTGGGGGGTGGTTTGGGTTTTCACCATTTAACAGCTTGTTTTTATGTTTAAGTGTTGATTTTTGTAAATTATCATCATATTCTCAAATCGAGAGACCCGGGACTATGCGGTAAGTTCCTACAAGTTACATTGGTACCGTGCGAGGTGTTCGTGCCTCCTACGGGGTCGATTGGGGGTTGGTTTGGGTTTTCACCCTTTAACGACTTATTTTTAACTAAGTGTGATTTTTGCAAATTATCATCATACTCTCAAATCGGGAGACCCGGGACTACGCGGTCAATTCCTATAAGTTACATTGGTCCCGTGCGAGGTGTTCCTGCCTCCTATGGGGTTGTTTGGGGGCTGGTTTGGGTTTTCACCCTTTAATGGTATGTTTTTAAGTTTAAGTGTTAATTTTTGCATATTATCATCCTATTCATAAACCGGGAGACCCGGGACAACGCTGTCAGTTACTAAAAGTTACATTGGTCCCGTGTGAGGTGGTCGTGCCTCGTACAGGGTCGATTGGGGCCCGGTTTGGGTTCTCACCCTTTAACGGCCTGTTTTGAACTCTAAGTGTGATTTTTTCAAATTATCGTCATAATCTCAAATCGAGAGACCCGGGACTACGCGGTCAGTTCCTACAAGTTACATTGGTCCAGTGCGAGGTGTTCGTGCATCCTACGGGGGCGTTTGGGGGTTGGTTTAGGTTTTCACCCTTTAACGGCTTGTTTTTAACTAAGTGTGATTTTTGCAAATCATCGTCATACTCTCAAACTGGGAGACCCGGGACTATACGGTCAGTTCCTACAAGTTTCATTGATCCCGTGCGAGGTGTTCGTGCCTCCTACGGGGTCGTTTAGGGGCTGGTTTGAGTTTCCACCCTTTAACGGCATCCTTTTAAGTTTAAGGGTTGATTTTTGTAAATTATCGTCCTATTCACAAACCGGGAGACCCAGGACTACGCTGTCAGTTACTACAAGTTACATTGGTCCCGTGCGAGGTGTTCGTGCCTCCTACGGGGTCGATTGGGGGCCGGATTGGGTTTTCACCCTTTATCGGCCTGTTTTTAATTCTAAGTGTGATTTTCGCAAATTATCGTCATACTCTCAAACCGAGACACCCGGGACTACGCAGTCAGTTCCAACAAGTTACATTGGTCCCGTGCGAGGTTTTCGTGCCTCCTACGGGGTCGTTTGGGTTTTCACCCTTTGACGGCTTATTTTTAAGTCTAAGTGTGATTTTTGCAAATTATCGTCATATTCTCAAATCGGGAGACTCGAGACTACGCGGTCAGTTCCAACAAGTTACATTGGTCCCGTGCGAGGTGTTCGTGCCCTCTACGGGGTCATTTTGTGGTTGGTTTGGGTTTTCACCCTTTAACGACTTGTTTTTAAGTTTAAGTGTTGATTTTTGCCAATTTTTATCATATATTCAAACCGGGAGATTCGGGACTACGCGGTCAGTTCCAACAAGTTACATTGGTCCCGTGCGAGGTGTTCGTGCCGCCTACGGGGTCATTTGGTTGGTGATTTGGGTTTTCACCCTTTAACGACTAGTTTTTAAGTTTAAGGGTTGGTTTTTGCAAATTATCGTCATATTCTCAAACCGAGAGGCCCGAGACAATGCGGTCAGTTCCAAAAAGTTACGTTGGTCCCGTGTGAGGTGTTCGTGCCCCCTACGGGGTCGTTTGGGGGGTGGTTTGGGTTTTCACCCTTTAACGGCTTGTTTTTATGTTCAAGTGTTGATTTTTGTAAATTATCATCGTATTCCCAAATCGGGAGACCCGGGACTACGCGGTAGGTTCCTACAAGTTACATTGGTCCCGTGCGAGGTGTTCGTGCCTCCTACGGGGTCGTTTGGGGGTTGGTTTGGGTTTTCACCCATTAACGGCTTATTTTTAAGTGTAAGTGTTGATTTTTTCAAATTATTGTCATATCCTCAAACCGGGAGACCCAGGACTACGCGGCCAATTCCAAAAAGTTACATTGGTCCCGTGCGAGGTGTTCGTGCCCCCTACGGGGTCGTTTAGGGGATGGTTTGAGTTTTCACCCTTTAACGGCATGCTTTTTAGTTTAAATGTTGATTTTTGTAGATTATCATCATATTCTCAAACCGGGAGATCCGGGACTACGCGGTCAGTTCCAACAAGTTACATTGGTCCCGTGCGAGGTGTTCGTGCCGCCTACGGGGTCATTTGGGGGGTGGTTTGGGTTTTCACCCTTTAACGGCATGTTTTTAAGTTTTAGTGTTGATTTTTGCAAATTATCGTCCTATTCACAAACCGACAGAGCCGGGACTACGCTGTCAGTTACTTCAAGTTACATTGGTCCCGTACGAGGTGTTCGTGCCTCCTACGGGGTCGATTTGGGGCCGGTTTGGGTTTTCACCCTTTAACGGCCTATTTTTAATTCTAAGTGTGATTTTTGCAAATTATTGTCAGACTCTCAAACCGGGAGACCCGGGACTACGCGGTCAGTTCCGACAAGTTACACTGGTCCCGTGCGAGTTGTTCGTGCCTCCAACAGGGTCGTTTGGGGGCCGGTTTGGGTTTTCACCCTTTAACGACATGTTTTTAACTCTAAGTGTGATTTTTGCCAATTATCATCATAATCTCGAATTGAGAGACCCGGGACTACGTGTTCAGTTCCTACAAGTTACATTGGTCCAGTGCGAGGTGTTCGTGCATCCTACGGGGTCGTTTGGGGGTTGGTTTGGGTTTTCACCCTTTGACGGCTTGTTTTTAACTAAGTATGATTTTTGTAAATTATCGTCATACTCTCAAACCGAGAGACCCGGGACTACACGATCAGTTCCTACAAGTTACATTGATCCCATGCGAGGTGTTCGTGCCTCCTACGGGGTCGTTTAGGGTCTGGTTTGAGTCTTCACCCTTTAACGGCATGCTTTTAAGTTTAAGGGTTGATTTTTGCAAATTATCATCCTATTCACAAACCGGGAGACCCAGGACTACCCTGTCAGTTAATACAAGTTACATTAGTCCCATGCGAGGTGTTCATGCCCCCTACGGGGTCGTTTGGTGGGTGGTTTGGGTTTTCACCCTTTAACGACTTGTTTTTAAGTTTAAATGTTGATTTTTTTAAATTATCGTCATATTCTCAAACCGGGAGATCCGGGACTACTCGGTCAGATCCAACAAGTTACATTGGTCCCGTGCGAGGTGTTCGTGTCTCCTACGGGGTCGTTTGTGTGTTGGTTTGGGTTTTCACCCTTTAACGGCTAGTTTTTTAGTTTAAATGTTGATTTTTGCAAATTATCATCATATTCTCAAACCGGGAGATCCGGGACTACGCGGTCAGTTCCAACAAGTTACATTGGTCCTGTGCGAGGTGTTCGTGCCTCCTACGGGGTCGTTTGGGGGGTGGTTTGGGTTTTCACCCTTTAACGATATGTTTTTAAGTTTTAATTTTGATTTTTGCATATTATCGTCCTATTCACAAACTGGCAGACCCGGGACTACGCAGTCAATTCGAAAAAGTTACACTGGTCCCATGCGAGGTGTTCGTCCCCCCTACGGGGTCGTTTGGTGGGTGGTTTGGGTTTTCACCCTTTAACGACTTGTTTTTAAGTTTAAATGTTGATTTTTGCAAATTATCGTCATATTCTCAATCCAGGAGATCCGGGACTACGCGGTCAGTTCCAAAAAGTTACATTGGTCCCGTGCGAGGTGTTTGTGCCCCCTACGGGGTCATTTGGTGGTTTGTTTGGGTTTTCACCCTTTAAAGGCTTGTTTTTAAGTTTAAGTGTTGATTTTTTCCAATTTTTGTCATATTCTCAAACCGAGAGATCCGGGACTACGCGGTCAGTTCCAACAAGTTACATTGGTCCCGTGCGAGGTGTTCGTTCCGCCTACGGGGTCGTTTGGTTGGTGATTTGGGTTTTCACCCTTTAACGGCTAGTTTTTAAGTTTAAGTGTTGGTTTTTGGAAATTATCATCATATTCTCAAACCGGGAGACCCGGGATAACACGATCAGTTCCAATAAGTTACGTTGGTCCCGTGCGAGGTGTTCGTACCCCCTACGGGGTCGTTTGGGCGGTGGTTTGGGTTTTCACCCTTTAACGGCTAGTTTTTATGTTTAAGTGTTGATTTTTGTAAATTATCGTCATATTCTCAAATCGAGAGACCTGGGACTACGCGGTAGGTTCCTAGAAGTTACATTGGTCCCGTGCGAGGTGTCCGTGCATCCTACGGGGTCGTTTGGGGGTTGGTTTAGGTTTTCACCCTTTGACGGCTTATTTTTAACTAAGTGTGATTTTTGTAAATTATCATCATACTGTCAAACCGAGAGACCCGGGACTACACGGTCAGTTCCTACAAGTTACATTGATCCCGTGCGAGGTGTTCGTGCCTCCTACGGGGTCGTTTAGGGTCTGGTTTGAGTTTTCACCCTTTAACGGCATGCTTTTAAGTTTAAGGGTTGATTTTTGCAAATTATCGTCCTATTCACAAATCGGGAGACCCAGGACTACCCTGTCAGTTAATACAAGTTACATTGGTCCCATGCGAGGTGTTCGTGCCCCCTACGGGGTCGTTTGGTGGGTGGTTTGGGTTTTCTCCCTTTAACGACTTGTTTTTAAGTTTAAATGTTGATTTTTGCAAATTATCATCATATTCTCAAACCGGGAGATCCGGGACTACGCGGTCAGTTCCAACAAGTTATATTGGTCCCGTGCGAGGTGTTCGTGTCTCCTAAGGGGTCGTTTGTGTGCTGGTTTGGGTTTTCACCCTTTAACGGCTAGTTTTTTAGTTTAAATGTTGATTTTTGCAAATTATCATCATATTCTCAAAACGGGAGATCCGGGACGACGCGGTCAGTTCCAACAAGTTACAATGGTCCCGTGCGAGGTGTTCGTGCCCTCTACGGGGTCGTTTGGGGGGTGGTTTGGGTTTTCACCCTTTAACGGGATATTTTTAACTTTTAGTGTTGATTTTTGCAAATTATCGTCCTATTCACAAACCGGCAGACCCGGGACTACGTTGTCAGTTACTACAAGTTACATTGGTCCCGTGCGAGGTGTTCGTGCCTCCTACGGGGTCGATTGGGGGCCGGTTTGGGTTTTCACCTTTTAACGGCCTGTTTTTAATTCTAAGTGTGATTTTTGCAAATTATCGTCATACTCTCAAACCGGGAGACCCGGGATTACGCGGTCAGTTCCAACAAGTTACATTGGTCCCGTGCGAGGTGTTCGTACCTCCAACACGGTCGTTTGGGGGACGGTTTGGGTTGTCACCCTTTAACGGCATGTTTTTAACTCTAAGTGTGATTTTTGCAAATTATCATCATACTCTCAAACCGGGACTACGCGGTCAGTTCATACAAGTTACATTGGTCCCGTGCGAGGTGTTCGTGCCTCCTACGGGGACATTTGGGGGGTGGTTTGGGTTTTCACCCTTCAACGACATATTTTTAAGTTTAAGTGTTGATTTTTGCAAATTATAATCCTAATCACAAACCGGGAGACCCGGAACTACGCTGTCAGTTACTACAAGTTGCATTGATCCCGTGCGAGGTGTTCGTGCCTCCTAGGGGGGTCGATTGGGGGCCGGTTTGGGTTTTCAACCTTTAACGGCTTGTTTTTAATTCTAAGTGTGATTTTTGCAAATTATCGTCATACTCTCAAAACGGGAGACCCGGGACTACGCGGTCAGTTCCAACAAGTTACACTAGTCCCGTGCGAGGTATTCATGCCTCCTATGGGGTCGTTTGGGGGCTAGTTTGAGTTTTCACCCTTTAACAGCTGGTTTTTAAGTTTAAGTGTTGATTTTTGCAAATTATCGTCATTTTCCCAAACCGGGAGATTCGGTACTACGCGGTCAGTTCCAACAAGTTACATTGGTCCCGTGCGAGGTGTTCGTGCCCCATACCCGGTCATTTGGTGGGTGGTTTGGAGTTTCACCCTTTAACGGCTTGTTTTTAAGTTTAAATGTTGATTTTTGCAAATTATCATTATATTCTCAAATCGAGAGATCTGGCACTACGCGGTCAGTTCCAACAAGTTACATTGGTCCCGTGCGAGGTGTTCGTGCCCCCTACGGGGTCGTTTGGGGGGTGGTTTGGGTTTTCACCCTTTAACGGTAGGTTCTTAAGTTTAAGTGTGGATTTTTGCAAATTATCATCCTATTCACAAACCGGGAGACCCGAAATTACGCTGTCAGTTACTACAAGTTACATTGGTCCCGTGCGAGGTGTTCGTGCCTCCTACGGGGTCGATTGGGGGCCGGTTTGGGTTTTCACCCTTTAACGGCCTTTTTTTAATTCTAAGTGTGATTTTTGCAAATTATCATCCTATTCACAAACCGGGAGACCCGAGACTACGATGTCAGTTCCTAAAAGTTACATTGGTCCCGTGCGAGGTGTTCGTCCCTCCTAAGGGGGTCGATTGGGGGCCGAATTGGGTTTTCACCCTTTAACGGCATATTTTTAATTCTAAGTGTGATTTTTGCAAATTATCGTCATACTCTCAAATCGGGAGATCCGGGACTACGCGGTCAGTTCCAACAAGTTACATTGGTCCCGTGCGAGGTGTTCGTGCCTCCTACGGGGTTTTTTGGGGGTTGGTTTGGGTTTTCACCCTTTGACGGCTTATTTTTAAGTCTAAGTGTTATTTTTGCAAATTATCATCATATTCTCAAACCGGGAGACCCGGGACTACGCGATCAGTTACAACAAGTTACATTGGTCCCGTGCGAGTTGTTCGTGCCCCCTACGGGGTCATTTGGTGGTTGGTTTGGGTTTTCACCCTTTAACGGCTTGTTTTTAAGTTTAAGTGTTGATTTTTGTAAATTATCGTCATATTCTCAAACCGGGAGATCCGGGACTACGCGATCAGTTTCAACAAGTTACATTGGTCTCGTGCGAGGTGTTCGTGCCTCCTACGGGGTCGTTTGGGGGCTGGTTAACTCCAAGTGTGATTTTTGCAAATTATCGTCCTATTCACAAACCGGGAGACGCGGGACTACGCTGTTAGTTCCAACAAGTTACATTGGTCCCGTGCGAGGTTTTTCTGCCTCCAACGGGGTCGTTTGGGGGTCGATTTGGGTTTTCACCCTTTAACGGTATGTTTTTAACTCTAAGTTTGATTTTTGCAAATTATCATCATACTCTCAAACCGGGAGATCCGGGACTACGCGGTCAGTTCCTACAAGTTACATTGGTCCCGTGCGAGGTGTTCGTGGCTCCTACGGGGTCATTTGGTGGCCAAATTGGGTTTTCATCCTATAACGGCATGTTTTTAACTCTAAGTGTGACTTTTGCAAATTATCGTCATACTCTCAAAACGGGAGACTCGGGACTACGCGGTCAGTTCCTACAAGTTACATTGGTCCCGTGTAAGGTGTTCGTTTCTCCTACGGGGTCGATTGGGGGCCGATTTGGGTTTTCACCCTTTAACGGCATGTTTTTAATTCTTAGTGTGATTTTTGCAAATTATCGTCATATTCTCAAACCGGGAGATCCGGGACTACGCGGTCAGTTCCAACAAGTTACATTGGTCCCGTGCGAGGTGTTCGTTCCTCCTACGGGGTTGTTTGGGGGTTGGTTTGGGTTTTGACCCTTTGACGGCTTATTTTTAAGTCTAAGTGTGATTTTTGCAAATTATCATCATATTCTCAAACCGGGAGACCCGGGACTACGCGATCAGTTACAACAAGTTACATTGGTCCCGTGCGAGGTTTTCGTGCCCCCTACGGGATCATTTGGTGGTTGGTTTGTGTTTTCACCCTTTAACGGCTTGTTTTTAAGTTTAAGTGTTGATTTTTGAAAATCATCCTCATATTCTCAAACCGGGAGATCCGGGACTACGCGATCAGTTTCAACAAGTTACATTCGTCGCGTGCGAGGTGTTCGTGCCTCCTACGGGGTCGTTTGGGGGCTGGTTTGGGTTTTCACCCTTTAACGGCATGTTTTTAACTCTAAGTGTGATTTTTGCAAATTATCGTCCTATTCACAAACCGGGAGACGCGGGACTACGCTATCAGTTCCAACAAGTTACATTGGTCCCGTGCGAGGTTTTTTCTGCCTCCAATGGGGTCGTTTCGGGGTCGGTTTGGGTTTTCACCCTTTAACGGCATGTTTTTAACTCTAAGTTTGATTTTTGCAAATTATCATCATACTCTCAAACCGGGAGACCCGGGACTACGCGGTCAGTTCCTACAAGTTACATTGGTCCCGTGCGAGGTGTTCGTGGCTCCTACGGGGTCATTTGGTGGCCAAATTGGGTTTTCATCCTATAACGGCATGTTTTTAACTCTAAGTGTGAATTTTGCAAATTATCGTCATACTCTCAAACCGGGAGACTCGGGACTACGCGGTCAGTTCCTACAAGTTACATTGGTCCCGTGCAAGGTGTTCGTTCCTCCTACGGGGTCAATTGGGGGCCGATTTGGGTTTTCACCCTTTAACGGCATGTTTTTAATTCTTAGTGTGATTTTTGCAAATTATCATCCTATTCACAAACCGAGAGACCCGGGACTACGCTGTCAATTCCTAGAAGTTACATTGGTCCCGTGCGAGGTGTTCGTGGCTCCTACGTGGTCGATTGGGGGCCGGTTTGGGTTTTCACCCTTTAACGACCTGTTTTTAATTCTAAGTGTGATTTTTGCAAATTATCGTGATACTCTCAAACCGGGAGATCCGGGACTACGCGGTCAGTTCCAACAAGTTACGTTGGTCCCGTGCGAGGTGTTCATGCCTCCTACGGGGTTTTTTGGGGGTTGGTTTGGGTTTTCACCTTTTGACGGCTTAGTTTTAAGTCTAAGTATGATTTTTGCAAATTATCATCGTATTCTCAAACCGGGAGACCCGGGACTACGCGATCAGTTACAACAAGTTACATTGGTCCCGTGCGAGTTGTTCGTGCCCCCTACGGGGTCATTTGGTGGTTGGTTTGGGTTTTCACCCTTTAACGGCTTGTTTTTAAGTTTAAGTGTTGATTTTTGTAAATTATCGTCATATTCTCAAACCGGGAGATTCGGGACTACGCGATCAGTTTCAACAAGTTACATTGGTCCCGTGCGAGTTGTTCGTGCCTCCTACGGGGTCGTTTGGGGGCTGGTTTGGGTTTTCACCCTTTAACGGCATGTTTTTAACTGCAAGTTTGATTTTTGCAAATTATTTTCCTATTCACAAACCGGGAGAAGCGGGACTACGCTGTTAGTTCCAACAAGTTACATTGGTCCCGTGCGAGGTTTTTCTGCCTCCAACGGGGTCGTTTGGGGGTCGATTTGTGTTTTCACCCTTTAACGATATGTTTTTAACTCTAAGTTTGATTATTGCAAATTATCATCATACTCTCAAACCGGTAGATCCGGGACTACGCGATCAGTTCCTACAAGTTACATTGATCCCGTGCGAGGTGTTCGTGGCTCCTACGGGGTCATTTGGTGGCCAAATTGGGTTTTCATCCTATAACGGCATGTTTTTAACTCTAAGTGTGACTTTTTCAAATTATCGTCATACTCTCAAACCGGGAGACTCGGGACTACGCGGTCAATTCCTACAAGTTACATTGGTCCGGTGCAAGGTGTTCGTTCCTCCTACGGGGTCGATTGGCGAACGGTTTGGGTTTTCACCCTTTAACGGCATGTTTTTAGTTCTTAGTGTGATTTTTGCAAATTATCGTCATATTCTCAAACCGGGAGATCCGGGACTACGCGGTCAGTTCCAACAAGTTACATTGGTCCCGTGCGAGGTGTTCGTTCCTCCTACGGGGTTGTTTGGGTTTTCACCCTTTGACGGCTTATTTTTAAGTCTAAGTGTGATTTTTGCAAATTATCATCATATTCTCAAATCGGGAGACCCGGGACTACGCGATCAGTTACAACAAGTTACATTGGTCCCGGGCGAGGTTTTCGTGCCCCCTACGGGGTCATTTGGTGGTTGGTTTGGGTTTTCACCCTTTAACGGCTTGTTTTTAAGTTTAAGTGTTGATTTTTGAAAATTATCGTCATATTCTCAAACCGGGAGATCCGGGACTACGCGATCAGTTTCAACAAGTTACATTGGTCGCGTGCGAGGTGTTCGTGCCTCCTACGGGGTCGTTTGGGGGCTGGTTTGGGTTTTCACCCTTTAACGGCATGTTTTTAACTCTAAGTGTGATTTTTGCAAATTATCGTCCTATTCACAAACCGGGAGACGCGCGACTACGCTGTCAGTTCCAACAAGTTACATTGGTCCCGTGCGAGGTTTTTCTGCCTCCAATGGGGTCGTTTCGGGGTCGGTTTGGGTTTTCACCCTTTAACGGCATGTTTTTAACTCTAAGTTTGATTTTTGCAAATTATCATCATACTCTCAAACCGGGAGACCCGGGACTACCCGGTCAGTTCCTACAAGTTACATTGGTCCCGTGCGAGGTGTTCGTGGCTCCTACGGGGTCATTTGGTGGCCAAATTGGGTTTTCATCCTATAACGGCATGTTTTTAACTCTAAGTGTGACTTTTGCAAATTATCGTCATACTCTCAAACCGGGAGACTCGGGACTACGCGGTCAGTTCCTACAAGTTACATTGGTCCCGTGCAAGGTGTTCGTTCCTCCTACGGGGTCAATTGGGGGCCGGTTTGGGTTTTCACCCTTTAACGGCATGTTTTTAATTCTTAGTGTGATTTTTGCAAATTATCATCCTATTCACAAACCGAGAGACCCGGGACTACGCTGTTAATTCCTAGAAGTTACATTGGTCCCGTGCGAGGTGTTCGTGGCTCCTACGGGGTCGATTGGGGGCCGGTTTGGGTTTTCACCCTTTAACGACCTGTTTTTAATTCTAAGTGTGATTTTTGCAAATTATCGTCATACTCTCAAATCGGGAGATCCGGGACTACGCGGTCAGTTCCAACAAGTTACATTGGTCCCGTGCGAGGTGTTCATGCCTCCAACGGGGTTTTTTGGGGGTTGGTTTGGGTTTTCACCCTTTGATGGCTTATTTTTAAGTCTAAGTGTAATTTTTGCAAATTATCATCATATTCTCAAACCGGGAGACCCGGGACTACGCGATCAGTTACAACAAGTTACATTGGTCCCGTGCGAGGTGTTCGTGCCCCCTACAGGGTCATTTGGTGGTTGGTTTGGGTTTTCACCCTTTAACGGCTTGTTTTTAAGTTTAAGTGTTGATTTTTGTAAATTATCGTCATATTCCCAAACCGGGAGATTCGGGACTACGCGATCAGTTTCAACAAGTTACATTGGTCCCGTGCGAGTTGTTCGTGCCTCCTACGGGGTCGTTTGGGGGCTGGTTTGGGTTTTCACCCTTTAACGGCATGTTTTTAACTGCAAGTGTGATTTTTGCAAATTATTGTCCTATTCACAAACCGGGAGAAGCGGGACTACGCTGTTAGTTCAAACAAGTTACATTGGTCCCGTGCGAGGTTTTTCTGCCTCCAACGGGGTCGTTTGGGGGTCGATTTGGGTTTTCACCCTTTAACGATATGTTTTTAACTCTAAGTTTGATTTTTGCAAATTATCATCATACTCTCAAACCGGTAGATCCGGGACTACGCGATCAGTTCCTACAAGTTACATTGGTCCCGTGCGAGGTGTTCGTGGCTCCTACGGGGTCATTTGGTGGCCAAATTGGGTTTTCATCCTATAACAGCATGTTTTTAACTCTAAGTGTGACTTTTTCAAATTATCGTCATACTCTCAAACCGGGAGACTCGGGACTACGCGGTCAATTCCTACAAGTTACATTGGTCCCGTGCAAGGTGTTCGTTCCTCCTACGGGGTCGATTGGGGGCCGGTTTGGGTTTTCACCCTTTAACGGCATGTTTTTAATTCTTAGTGTGATTTTTGCAAATTATCGTCATATTCTCAAACCGGGAGATCCGGGACTACGCGGTCAGTTCCAACAAGTTACATTGGTCCCGTGCGAGGTGTTCGTTCCTCCTACAGGGTTGTTTGGGTTTTCACCCTTTGACGGCTTATTTTTAAGTCTAAGTGTGATTTTTACAAATTATCATCATATTCTCAAACCGGGAGACCCGGGACCACGCGGTCAGTTACAACAAGTTACATTGGTCCCATGCGAGGTTTTCGTGCCCCCTACGGGTTCAATTGGTGGTTGGTTTGGGTTTTCACCCTTTAACGGCTTGTTTTTAAGTTTAAGTGTTGATTTTTGCAAATTATCGTCATATTCTCAAACCAGGAGATCCGGGACTACGCGATCAGTTTCAACAAGTTACATTGGTGGCGTGCGAGGTGTTCGTGCCTCCTACGGGGTCGTTTGGGGGTTGGTTTGGGTTTTCACCCTTTAACGGCATGTTTTTAAATCTAAGTGTGATTTTTACAAATTATTGTCCTATTCACAAACCGGGAGACGCCGGACTACGCTGTCAGTTCCAACAAGTTACATTGGTCCCGTGCGAGGTTTTTCTGCCTCCAATGGGGTCGTTTCGGAGTCGGTTTGGGTTTTCACCCTTTAACGGCATGTTTTTAACTCTAAGTTTGATTTTTGCAAATTATCATCATACTCTCAAACCGGGAGACCCGGGACTACGCGGTCAGTTCCTACAAGTTACATTGGTCCCGTGCGAGGTGTTCGTGGCTCCTACGGGGTCATTTGGTGGCCAAATTGGGTTTTCATCCTATAACGACATGTTTTTAACTCTAAGTGTGACTTTTGCAAATTATCGTCATACTCTCAAACCGGGAGACTCGGGACTACGCGGTCAGTTCCTACAAGTTACATTGGTCCCGTGCAAGGTGTTCGTTCCTCCTACGGGGTCGATTGGGGGCTGGTTTGGGTTTTCACCCTTTAATGGCATGTTTTTAATTCTTAGTGTGATTTTTGCAAATTATCGTCCTATTCACAAACCGAGAGACCCGGGACTTAGCTGTCAATTCCTAGAAGTTACATTGGTCCCGTGCGATGTGTTCGTGCCTCCTACGGGGTCGATTGGGGGCCAGTTTGGGTTTTCACCCTTTAACGACCTGTTTTTAATTCTAAGTGTGATTTTTGCAAATTATCATCACATTCTCAAACCTGGAGACCCAGGACTACGCGATTAGTTCCAACAAGTTACATTCGTCCCGTGCGGGGTGTTCGTGCCCCCTACGGGGTCATTTGGTGGTTGGTTTGGGTTTTCA
Source organism: Sambucus nigra (assembly GCA_949130495.1). Taxonomy (NCBI): domain Eukaryota; kingdom Viridiplantae; phylum Streptophyta; class Magnoliopsida; order Dipsacales; family Adoxaceae; genus Sambucus; species Sambucus nigra. The sequence continues at coordinate 282,884,886 of OX422207.1, read as the reverse complement.
CCCTTTAAGGCCTTATTTTTAAGTTTAAGTGTTGATTTTTGCAAATTATCGTCATATTCTCAAACCGCGAGACCCGAGACTATGCGGTAGGACCCTACAAGTTACATTGGTCCCGTGCGAGGTGTTCATGCCTCCTACGGGGTCGTTTGGGGGCTGCATTGTGTTTTCACCCTTTAATGGCTTGTTTTTAAGTTTAAGTGTTGATTTTTGCAAAATATCGTCATATTCTTAAATCGGGAGATCCGGGACTATGGTCAATTCCAATAAGTTACATTGGTCCGGTGCGAGGTGTTCGTGCCCCCTACGGGGTCGTTTGGTTGGGTTTTCACCCTTTGACGGCTTGTTTTTAAGTTTAAATGTTGATTTCTTCAAATTATCGTCATATTCTCAAACCGGGAGATTCGGGACTACGCGGTCAGTTCCAACAAGTTACATTGGTCCCGTGCGAGGTGTTCATGCCTCCTACGGGGTCGTTTGTGTGCTGGTTTGGGTTTTCGCCCTTTAACGGCTTGGTTTTTAGTTTAAATGTTGATTTTTGCAAACAATCATCATATTCTCAAACCGGGAGATCCGGGACTACGCGGTCAATTCTAACAAGTTACATTGGTCCTGTCCGAGATGTTCGTGCCCCCTACGGGGTCGTTTGGGGGGTGGTTTGGGTTTTCACCCTTTAACGGCATCTTTTTAAGTTTAAGTGTTGATTTTGGTAAATTATCATCCTATTCACAAACTGGGAGACCCGGTACTATGCTGTCAGTTACTACAAGTTACATTGGTCCCGTGCGAGGTGTCCGTGCCTCCTACGGGGTCTATTGGGGGCCGGTTTGGGTTTTCACCCTTTAACGACCTGTTTTTAATTGTAAGTGTGATTTTTGCAAATTATTGTCATACTCTCAAACCGGGAGACCCGGGACTACGCGGTCAGTTCCAACAAGTTACATTGGTCCCGTGCGAGGTGTTCGTGCCTCCTACGTGGTCGTTTGGGGGTTGGTTTGGGTTTTCACTCTTTAACGACATGTTTTTAACTCTAAGTGTGATTTTTGCAAATTATCATCCTATTCACAAATCGGGAGACCCGGGACTACGCTGTCAGTTCCAACAAGTTACATTGGTCCCGTGCGAGGTTTTTCTGCCTCCAACGGGGTCGTTTGGGGGTCGGTTTGGGTTTTCACCCTTTAACGGCATGTTTTTAACTCTAAGTGTGATTTTTGAAAATTATCATCATACCCTCAAATCGAGAGACCCGGGACTATGCGGTCAGTTCCTACAAGTTACATTGGTCCCGCGCGAGGTGTTCGTGGCTCCTACGGGGTCGTTTGGTGGCCAAATTGGGTTTTCATCCTATAACGGCATGTTTTTAACTCTAAGTGTGACTTTTGCAAATTATCATCATACTCTCAAACCAGGAGACTCGGGACTACGCGGTCAGTTCCTACAAGTTACATTGGTCCCGTGCAAGGTGTTCGTTCCTCCTACGGGGTCAATTGGGGGCCGGTTTGGGTTTTCACCCTTTAACGGCATGTTTTTAATTCTTAGTGTGATTTTTGCAAATTATCATCCTATTCACAAACCGAGAGACCCGGGACTACGCTGTCAATTCCTAGACGTTACATTGGTCCCGTGCGAGGTGTTCGTGGCTCCTACGGGGTCGATTGGGAGCCGGTTTGGGTTTTCACCCTTTAACGGCATGTTTTTAATTCTAAGTGTGATTTTTGCAATTTATCGTCCTATTCACAAACCGAGAGACCCGGGACTACGCTGTCACTTCCTATAAGTTACATTGGTCCCGTGCGAGGTGTTCGTGCCTCCTACAGGGTCGATTGGGTGCCGGTTTGGGTTTTCACCCTTCAACGACCTGTTTTTAATTCTAAGTATGATTTTTGCAAATTATCGTCATATTCTCAAACCGGGAGACCCAGGACTACGCGGTCAGTTCCAACAAGTTACATTGGTCCCGTGCGAGGTGTTCGTGCCCCCTACGGGGTCATTTGGTTGTTGGTTTGGGTTTTCACCCTTTAACGGCTTGTTTTTAAGTTTAAGTTTTGATTTTTGCAAATTATCATCATATTCTCAAACCGGGAGATCCGGCACTACGCGGTCAGTTCCAACAAGTTACATTGGTCCCGTGCGAGGTGTTCGTGCCCCCTACGGGGTCGTTTGGTTGGTGATTTGGGTTTTCACCCTTTAACGGCTAGTTTTTAAGTTTAAGTGTTGGTTTTTGGAAATTATCATCATATTCTCAAACCGGGAGACCCGGGATAACACGATCAGTTCCAATAAGTTACGTTGGTCCCGTGCGAGGTGTTCGTACCCCCTACGGGGTCGTTTGGAGGTGGTTTGGGTTTTCACCCTTTAACGGCTTATTTTTAAGTTTAAGTGTTGATTTTTGTAAATTATCGTCATATTCTCAAACCGGGAGACCCGGGACTACGCGGTAGGTTCTTACAAGTTACATTGGTCCCGTGCGAGGTGTTCATGCCTCCTACAAGGTAGTTTGAGGGGTGGTTTGGGTTTTCACCCTTTAAGGGCTTGTTTTTAATTTTAAGTGTTGATTTTTGCAAATTATCATCATATTCTCAAACCGGGAGACCCGGGACTACGCGGTCAGTTTCAACAAGTTACGTTAGTCCTGTGCGAGGTGTTCGTGCCCCCTATGGGGTCGTTTGGGGGGTGGTTTGGGTTTTCAAGCTTTAACGATATGTTTTTAACTCTAAGTCTAATTTTTTCAAATTATCATCATACTCTCAAATCGGGAGACCCGGGACTACGCGATAAATTCCTACAAGTTACATTGGTCCCGTGCGAGGTGTTCGTTCCTTCTACGGGGTCGTTTGGGGGTTGGTTTGGATTTTCACCCTCTAACATCATGTTTTTAATCCTAAGTGTGACTTTTGCAAATTATCATCATACTCTCAAACCTAGGAGGCTCGGGACTACGTGAACAGTTCCAAAAGTTACATTAGTCCCGTGAGAGGTGTTCGTGCCCCCTACGGGGTCGTTTGGTGGGTGGTTTGGGTTTTCACCCTTTAACGGCTTATTTTTAAGTTTAAGTGTTGATTTTTACAAATTATCGTCCTATTTTCAAATCAGGAGACCCGGGACTACGCGGTCAGTTCCAACAAGTTACATTGGTCCCATGAGAGGTGTCAGTGCCCTCTACGGTGTCCTTTGGGTGGTGGTTTGGGTTTTCACCCTTTAACTGCTTGTTTTTCAGTTTAGGTCCTGATTTTTTCAAATTATCATCCTATTCACAAACTGGGAGACCCGGGACTACGTTGTCAGTTCCTACAAGTTACATTGGTCCCGTGCGAGGTGTTCGTGCCTCCTACGGGGTCGTTTGGGGGCCGGTTTGGGTTTTCACGGTTTAACTGCCTATTTTTAATTCTAAGTGTTGATTTTTTCAAATTATCGTCCTATTCTCAAACCGGGAGACCCGGGACTACGTGGTCAGTTCCTACAAGTTACATTGGTCCCGTGCGAGGTGTGCGTACCTCCTACGGGGTCATTTGGGGTGGTGGTTTGGGTTTTCACCCTTTAACGGCTTGTTTTAAGTTTCAGTTTTGATTTTTGCAAATTATCCTCATATTCTCAAACCGGGAGACCCGGCGGGACTACGCGGTCAGTTCCAACAATTTACATTGGTTCCGTGCGAGGTGTGCGTGCCTCCTATATCGTCATATTCTCTAACGGTATGTTTTTAATCAATTTAGAATGTTTATGGATTTTAGAAAATTTTGACATAGTTTCATTTGTTTATTCGTTAAATCCAACATGTTTTAACATTTAAAATAAACTCAACAGCAACAGCAAATTCCAAAACCAAACCATCAGCATGTCCGTTCCACCAATTTAACCAAATAAGCTCATAAAGTAAGCCATGAAGTGATTTTCAAACTTTAAAAGGAATGATCAGATAGAGAATGAAAAAGACAAACTATAAATTTTGAGTAGAAATAATTCATTGCATTTTAAAAGGTTAATAAATGGGTACTAAATAATAGTTACATGTAGTAACTTGATTAAGATTGGATGGAACCGGCGTGAGTTGAACATTTGTAAAACAAAACCAAACAAACCACTAGCAGCCTATGCTGGCCTTTTGATCTCCAAACCTCCCCAATACCTGCATTTAATTCCCACCCAGCACTGGTTCAAACTCTTTAATATTACAGTACCCATATATGATTATACACACAGAAGCTCCAAGCTTGTTTCACATTTTTCAATATTGCAGCATTCCATATATGATCATTTCAATATCTGTTACAATATACACACACACACACACGTATAATCCAACATATCAAATAAAAAAAACACAACAATTCATAAAACTCTAGCTTATCAATGCTTATTTTATACACGAATTTGAAAAGAAAAAAGGGGCATTGAAATGGAAGGGCTTATTATTACCTTAACCTCATTCTTGGAAAAAATTGGCCCAGCCTTATCTCACCTTCTTCCATGTCCGTTTCTTTCCTCATCATTTCCTTTTCAACTTCATTTCCATTCTAATAAGACACTACCTGAAGGCGACAGCGGAGAGTGGTTACACCTATCCCTAGCATCCCTGTCAAAAGTCATAAATAAAAAGTCAAATCCCAATTAGTTTTAGGAGTGACAGGTGTTGTGTTGTTCCCACAATATAATCAATTGATTTTTTAATTCCGTGCGTCAATGGGAATGATGAGAAGTTTGAAATTAGGTACATTAAACCACGATATAATCAATTGAATATATAGCAGGACCAAATTACAAGGGTTTAATTAGTGAGCCATTAATGCTTATGGTTTTGAATTTTAAGATTAAAGTATCAGAGGCCAAAAATTATATTTGTTTTTTGACACTTTAAATATTAACCTAATGTAAATTTCTTCTTCATTTGCAATCAGAATATCCAAACCTGAAACTGTTTTGATGTTTTTGTTATCTTTTTTTTTTAATTATTGACAGCTGGACAAAAACCATAAAAAAGTTGGCAATTGAAATTGAAGATATTATTGCAGATTATTTTGAAAACCCAGCTGGACCAGTTTGTTATTTGTATGGCCTTCTAGAGTATGGATGCAAGTTTCAGTTTGATACAAGAGCTATTATATATTTATGATATCCATAAAAAATATGGGAAACTAAATATTGAAAAGAATAAAACTTGCATACCTTTCGATTTTTCACCGGCCGTGAGGACCATATATGATTTTTCACCGGCCATGAGGATCAACACAATTTATCCCTTTCAAATGGGATTTACGTGTAGACTTTGGATTAGGGGAACTAAGACTCCATATCTGTAAATTGACATTTAGATGATGGGAGGAAAAATTGACATGTTAAATCGACAATGGATAGAGCGATCTCAGTGGAGTAAGATGGAGAGCTGGCCGACGTCGGCACCGAAGTGAGAGAGAGAGCTGGCCGATGGCGGCACCGTAGTGAGAGAGAGAACTACCCTCTGGTGCCTGAACCATCCGCTGTCAAACCTCCGACCCACAAACCCGCATCCTCAAACCCTTTACAGCCCAACAAATCCCTAAAAACCTCAATCGCAACCGATCCACCATGCAAATCACGCAAATACCTAAAAACCCTAGGCTCTTCTTCTCCTGGTACTGGTCGTGAGAGAGAGAGAGAGAGAGAGAGGGAGACATAGAGAGCGGGAGGCGAGTGGGAGAGAGGAAAGAGAGCGGGAGAACAAAAGGGGTTAATTTTTTAGGGTATTTATATTTTAGTAAAGTGTTCTCAATTTTGGCACACTTTTAAACAGTGCCAAAATTTGGCACGGCTTAAAAGTGTGCCAGATTATTATTAAACGGTGCCAAAATTTGGCACAGTTTTAAACTGTGCCAGATTTTTAATATCAAGGTGTGCCAAATTGGTGCTTTTGGTGTAGTGTTGGGATACTCCTGATGGCACCTTATGATTATCACACTCCCATCACCATTAAGCTAAAATTCCCTTGAACCACCAACATGATAGAATATGAGGCATGTGTTGTGGTGGGACTCAATATTTCCTTAAAGAAGGGAATCTGATACCTTGATGTTTACGAATATTCAACCCTTATTACAAGACAAGTCCTCCGTGAAAAATGCTACCTTATATATGGGTTTCCACACACATTAAATTAAAAAAAAATGAATTAATTTAAACTTTAATTTAATTTAGTTTGCCCAAGTAAAACTTACAGTAGTTAAATCAATTGTTATGTTAAATAATTAACCAATTTTATCTTCACATAAAACACGCTTAGAGGTGATAACAAAGATAAAACAATTCAATCAACCACAATATTCGATGTACAAGGTAAACCCAAATAGGAAAAACCTCGAACGTCCAAGTCATGAAAACTCATTATGTGAGGAATTACACAAGGACATAACAGAAGACTAACTCAATTGAATCTACTCCTTTAAGCTTTGTTACATCTTCTCTCCTTCAAAATTCAACATGGAGACAAATAGGAATCCACTTATGCAGTGCGACAACATATGAGTCCACACACAACTTGGTAGGCACCGATGTAGGCGTAATAAATAGTCACAAACACGAAGTCCATTTCGTTATACCATAACAAGCATAATGTCCACTGTACGAAATAATACTTGGGAATATTAAGAGTATATACCTTGGTTCTGTAAACGGAGATCTCAAAGAATATATAGGTGGGACTTGCATCTAAAAACCTTTGGGTGAAACTAAGGTTTGGAGGCTCCTAGATATTTCTTTCGAAAAAAAATATGCAAGCCTTAAGAAAGATAAACGGATGGCAACAGTCCTTTTAAAAAAATATACATTTTTTGAGGTGACACGATTTTCGAGGCATTTTGTTCAAATGAAAACCATATATTCATTCGAATTAACTTACCATTCTCGATTGAATGAAAATAATTTTGTTCTAATGACCTCTGACATCTCGTATGAACATACTTCAAACGAACTTCTGACGAAAATCTTATGTAAGATAAAAATCTCTCGTTTGATGTCGGTTTGAACGAAAGTAAAAAAAATCATTTGAATAAGACACAATTGGCGTTCGAATGAACAATACAATTTTGTTTGAACATGTTATAAACTTGTTCGATTGACTTTGATAAAAAAACATTTTTCTTTAAAAACACTTTTTATGAAAATAACCTCAAACACTATTTTAAAACATCACTCAAATGAAATTCCAACGACAAAAAATAATATGCATTCCTACCTTGGAGATCCATCGACTTTGAAGAAGAAACTTGGCACGAAACATGTCACACTGATGTAGAAGATTTAACTTAATCGCTACGGTCTTCAATGACGCATACGTCACAGTCTTTGAAGGATAAACACTCAAATGCATATACACCTTTCAAATGAAAGGAGAATGTATAACACTATAAATTCGCATATGCAATCTAACAATCTCCATCTAAGATAGGACGTCTCCCCCAAAAGTAAAAATTTCTCCCTCGAGTTAAAGAGTTAGATATAATTTCTCCCTATTTTTGTTCAGGAATCGACAAGGAATGAGGTGCACAATAAATCTTTACCTAAATGTAACACATTCAATCATATATGACAGCAGGTATATCATGCGAAAATGTGAAGTGAAACATACAATGACAAACAACTCGACAACATAAGGAAAAAGCAATCCAAACAATGAACAACTGATACCCAGTTTGATGCAGAAATTGAAGCATAAGATACCAATGTAAACAATAAACAAATGATACCACAATGATCATTAAACATTCCAATTTTAATCGAAGATTAAGCATAATTCAAATATAGATTAAATGCAAACTCAAAGACTCAAAAATAAACACACATACGATCCATATATATATATATATATATATATATATATAGTGAGAGTCTCATGTACATACCAAACGTTACATACCAATTTTTTAAAATAGTAAAAAAAATATTTTTTGGCCGAATTTGTTTATATGATGTTTAACCATTTTAATAGATCCATATAAAAAAATAACTCATAATAACGTTTTTTTTTTATTTTAAAAAAACCGGTCAAACTTTTGCAGCTTTTAAAGCACTTTAAAAGTTGCAAAAGTTAGACCGATTTTTTTAAAATCGCAAAAAAATAAAATTGTCCTTATTTTTTTTTATATGGCTCTCCCGAAATGTTTAAATACAAAATAAAAAACTCAACTCAAAATCATTTATAAAATGGGTCCGCACTAGCGGTATGTACCATTTGGTATGTATAGGAGCCTGACTCTCTCTCTCTCTCTCTCAGTATATATATATATATAACCGCACATATGCCAATGACGCACATAAATATATAGGTAAAAATACCATAAAACACATAAAACACATAAGATTTCCACACTCATATGGCACCAACATGTCTAAATAAATATTTGGTACCATATAAAGGGGAGTGAAATATAAAATATAAAATATGACCAAATCATTCGAAAATATTCGAATTCTATTTGACCTCAATAACTTGTCAAACTTCAGTTTAGCCTCAGATGACAAATAAAGAACTCAAAATAGACAAAGATGCACAATGCACACTAGCCTAAAAAATATTGATGGATCTTGGATCAATAATGTCAAGCATTTAAGCATAACTAGGACTCATTATGCAAACCCATTGATCTTCAACTTAACACCTTAAAAAATTATAGATTTAACATTTTTCACTATTTTTCTTTTAAAGATATCACACATATAAAGCATCAATAAAAAAATATGACCTTAGAAATATTTTCTTTTCTTTATCTCTCATGCCAAGCTGAACTTTCATGCAAGGAAGATCTTCTCCCTTCATAGCCCTTTTCCATTGCTCACTCATATTTTATCAATAAAAATTAAACTAACGGGAAATGGTTCTTACATGCACAAATCTGTAATGGTAAAAAAAATATGTATATTACAAGATTGATAGTATAACACCTCACTTAATTCATGCATCATAAGTAGTTAATAACTAAAAGAGCTCATACAAAATGTGTGCGAAGGCATATGAAATTGATTCCATTGAGCAAATCAATTTCGAACTACTCCATGCAAGCATGATTAAAAACAATTATAAGAATTGAAAATCATAATCAAAGGTTATAGCCACAAGGAAATATGGAACGAATGGGATTCAAACACATCGACATGCCACAAAAAATGTGTAAGACTAAACTACACAAAACAAAACAAAATTCATTTTAAGCTTTTACACAATTTTCAAAAAATGACACCTACTTAAAAATTACTCAAAAGACAAATAAAATATTTCTGTATATTTGTCAATAAGACCCAATAAAAAAATCAAAATACAAAATACTGAAACATCATATAACTAGCAACAACATATATCATGAAGTACAAACATGCAAACACAATCAGCCATTAGATATAGCCTGAGAATAATCATGTGCAAGCCTGCAAAAATTAGCAAGCCTAACATTCATTGTCTCCAAAACCGATTTCCTAACCCAAATAGCTGAATAATACCTTGGGTTTTGGAAACTATGGTGACATGGGATCTAGACTTCCTAGTACCTCTTATAAGATCATAACAAAATGCCCTAAGGTTACATTTACTACCACAATGCACACATGTGTAAACACAACGAATATTACCTTTAGGTTGATCTTTTCAAACTTCCTGGGAAACAATTGACACTCTTTGATAGAAAAGCCTTTGGTATATAGTCGTTGTTGTAAGCCTATCTAATTAAAAATCTCAATTACCTAAAAAATTATAACAAAACTAAAGCATATAGTGGTAAGTGAGGTATTAATCCAAATCTAAGGGTGAAACATGTAAAAGAGGAAAGATGTAAATCATTTGTTTACTTGATTTTTTTTATTTTTTGCTTTTTCTATTTTTTTAGCTTTTTCAATATTAAAACAATTTTAAGATTAAGGTGAATTGAGAAATAACTAAACTAAAATCAAAGATCTAAAGACTAACTAAAAAGTGTGATGAAAATGAAGTGAACTATAACTAAATGAACATGTATACTATGAGATGAGTGAGCAAATCAAAGTGAGAGCTAACAAGAGATGGGATTACACCATATATTCTAGTTAGTTTTATTAATTAGTTCATTCAAATTAAACATCCCAAGTTAGTATCAAAATTACAAAGCAACTTTCGTTGCAAATATAATTTTAATAATAACATTTTAGAGAATTAAATTTAACACTCCTACAACTCTTGAAACATAGATCCAAACATCATCTATCAAATCACTCGCTAGGATCGATTGGCTAAAATAGTTTAAATGATAAAAATAAGTGTAGAGTTGAAATTCAAAGAAAAAAATTCACATTTTAGAAAAACCTATCTCTAGTTCGATTCTAAAATGAAAACTAAAACTAGAATCTCGATTTTCTCTCAAAAATCATTTACCCTCTCTCGAAACGTAAATCATAAGTAAAAGTGCAAAGTTAATTATCAAAGGAAAATTTAATTTAATTAAAATAATTAAATTCAATTAACATCAAATTAATGGGTAATCCCACCCCTTGAAAGGGGTTTTAGCCTAACATAGTATGAATAATGATAATCAAATAAACAAGGCAATAATATAAAAATGGAAAAGAGAGCAATCAAACCAAATTTCCTTGAATGAAATTGAGCTCCAATCCTTCATTGAATTTGCTCATCATCCATTGAAATTGATCATCCAAATGTTTTTCAATAATATAAACACACTCAATTGAATCTTTCACAAATTGATTTCCCTCAAATATTTAAAAATTAAAAGAAAAAAACAATTTACAAAGTGTTTCTCTCTCTCTAGTCTCCTTCCTCAAAACCCACTTAGGGTTTCTAGGTGATACCCCTTTTTCGGCCTTGGGTCTTCTTCTTAAATAGTAGGCAAGTGGTTAGAGGTATATTGGGTATGGGTTAAAAGTGTGCATGGAGTGTGAGTGTGAATGATGGGATAAATTGAGGGCATATTGGGAAGTTGGGGGGTGTAAGGGTATTTTTAGGAAGTGGTTAAAGGTAGTTAAGACACATGTGGGTTTTGAATTTTATTCTTAATTTTGTCCTTGTTTTATGCAGGTGAAAATTGGGCATAACTCTGGCTTTGAAAAGGGGAGATGGGTCGGATTGAACTCGGAAGTAGGTGTGGCAGGGAACTGGGCAAAATCGGGTTCGTGGGTGTTGATAGGTTAGGGGATTAAATCGGGGTTGGTCGTGATCGGGCAGGTGGCATCGGGGCTGTACCGAGATGGGTTGTGCAGGTATGAGTCGGTTTTGGCTAACGGATAGGAGCAGGGATCACCGGATTGGGATCCGTAACGGTATTAGGGTAGAAGGTTCTTGGCGAGGCAGGTTACGATCGAGTTTGAGTCTAAGGTTTGGGAAGATGGTATTGGGTGCGGTTTGAAATCGGGTTGGGGTACGGTTTGAAAAAGCAGAGCTGTTTTCAATCAATGCTCTGATACCAATTTGAAAAGATAAGGCCTCCAATTTTAAATTCAAAAGTAATTTCCTTTGAAATATATGTGGAAGCGTAGATGATAGTTCAAATTAAAACAAATTACCAAATTTTAATTTCTACTCAAATTAAAATTAAACCAAGTGAAATATGATGGAACGCACACACAATTTTGATTTCACTTAAACACTATTAATTAACCCAAGTCCTAGAAATTTGCCTAAGTCATATTTTTCAATTTTATCAAATTAGGCCAAACAATTTTTTTTCAAATTAAATGACTTGAATTAAATTACTAAACATTGCCCAATATTTAATTTAGCACCAAATAAAACATGTAGTGATTAAAACCAAATTTTATCTTGAATTACCTAAGCATGCATTCTAGGTGAGTTTGCGCAAGATAAAATAAACAATGAAACCACTACGCCGTGATGTACGAGGAAAAACCCACAACGGGAAAAAACCTCGGACGACCCTAGCCTAAAATCCACTAAGTACGGAATTACAAATATAAGCAAGATGACTTACAACACTCGACTCGATCCCTCTCAAGCCCCGACGCGTCTTCTTGTATCAACCTCTGCCTAGAGAATAACCACGGAGCTCTACCGCGGTCTCGGAATCTACCGATCGGACTTTATATGGTCACCGTCACCCAAACTAGGAGCCTTTATCCGAGTGGGTAAATCAACGCAAACTTCTTCTTCTTTGTGGGATGTAGAAGTAAACCCAAACGTCTCTTCAAATGGTAGAGATGAAAAACCGATGCCAAACTCCATGCAATGTATATATATATATATATATATATATATATATATATATATATATATATATATATATATATATATATATATATATATATGGAAGCTTGGATAAACAAACAACAATTGGGTGTAACACAAGTGTTTAGGGATTTTTCTTGAAAACTAAAACACTTTAAACATTGAACCTTTTCTACTTTGAATTTCTCTCTCAAACACTCTTTAGAGGTTGTAGGATATGTAAAAGTTAAACCAAAAAGGTTGGTTCCCGCACTATTAAGTTCTGTCAAAAGTTAGTGGGGTAAAGAAGTGGGAAACATGAAAAAACTGCTCAAAACTGCCAAATACCTGTTCCCGCCAAATCTCGTTCGAACAAGATTTTTCGTTCGAACGAAGTCTCGTTCGAACGAGCTTCTAACGAATTTCCAGTGTGAACTCGTTAGAAACCTCGTTGGATATCTCATTTGAACCATCATTCTCGTTCGAATGATACTTCGAACGACATTCCAATGGCCAATATGGGAACTCGTCGGCAAACTCGTTCGAACGACATTGTTGTTCGAACGACAAACTCGTTCGAACGACACTTCAAACGAACTTCCAGAAAGTTGTAAAATTTTGATTTTTTCCCAGAAACTTTATATACTTTGTTTTAAAGTTTTAATAAAATCTTTCTAAAAATAAACAATAGTTTTAAATAAAAATTCACCCAATATAAAATGTTCCAAGCTCCTATATATATATATATATATATATATATATATATATATATATATATATATATATATATATATATATATATATATAAAATGCATTCATACCTTAGGAGCAATGGAACCATGTTGATGACGCATAAACGAGGCACATTAAACTCGGCAATTGATGAAGCTTTAATATCTTGGACGCTACGTCTTCAACAAACACGTCATAGACTTGAAGGATGATTAATAACTCTACCCTATTCCTCAAGCTTTTTTGTCCGGAATTGAGCCAAAACTACAAAGGACTCAATTGGAAATTTGTGTCCTTACCAATCTCCCCCTTTGTCTATTCCGGGACAAAAACTAAACAAAAATCCTAAAGGGTCGTCAAGCTCTACTAGACTAATAAAAATTCCCACCCAAAATAAAGATACAATGCTTGACTCAAACAACCCAAAGGATCAAAATCTTTGCCGGTGAAAGTTGCCACTATATAGAAGAATTCCTGCACACTTAAGCAAACACATTAAACGCATAGGAAATATCAAAATATTTAATGCAATTAAAGTAAGTACTCCCCCTAAATTAATTATCCCATTTATAAACTATGATCAACCTAAGAAGATAGCGAATCCCCCTAAGTTAAATCTCCCCCAAACTAAGATACGATTATAATAAGATTAGATGCCATTTCTCCCCTTTTTTGTTCAGAAGTAGACAAAGGCTAAAGAATTAAAACTTAACTTATCTTCCCCAATTAAAGCATATACACCCTCTAAAGTAAGCAAAGGATAAGTAGAATGGAAAAACAAGCTAAAATTGCAAATGCGCATAAAGTGATGAGAACATTAAAGCACATGGGTAACAAAATCATAACTAATCGAACGAATATAAACGGATACCAACTAGGATGCAAGAAACAGATACCAATATGATACATAAAGTACTAAGTATGTGATATCAACAAAGAATGCAACAAGATAGATACCAATTATGAATCACAGCATAGATGGACTAGAAAGCAAGGCAAAGACTAAACAAAAATATCATATATATGTATACATAATATATACTGAATAGACTCAAGTACACATATATAAATATAAACACACAAATGACACAAAATAAGATAAATTTTCACACTCGTATGGCAGAAAATGTGTCATATGGAAACGGAAGTGTTGGGGTGTGAACTAGTAACAATTAAATTTAAACCCAATCACTTAAAACATGTTCACGGAGTTCTCAATTGATTGCAAACTTCATCACATTTTAATATAACCTCATGTGACAATATAAATTGAACTCAATGAACAAACATACACAATGCATACAAGCCTAACATGTTAATGATTCTACAAACCAATAGAGTCATGACATTGAAAGCGCAACTAGGATAAACGGACATTGTGCAAACCGTTGATATACCATCCAATCTCCCTTAAGAAGCATATATATTAATGTTGAATGAATATATCAATCAAACATAGGCCTTAGCAATCATTTTCTTTTTAATGCCATATTTTCTTTTAGGCCTTTGGACCACGTATTTCTTTTAGATCCATACAAACGGTGGCTTACTATTCGCAAAGGATAATAAATCCTTTCGGAGCCCTTCCCCATACACATTTAGATACATCATTTTTTTATATCTCACACAAATCTCACGTGCAACGGATTTTGACATGCCCTAGTCCTCCTAGGTCACAAATATGTAGATGACAAGATTAGTAGGAGAACACCTCACAAAGCTCAAATATACATATGAAGTTAAATTTTAAAAGAGCTCGTGCATGTGTGAATAGAGGCATATAAAAATAGAATTCGTTTAATCAACACAAAATCCAACTACTCCATGTAAGCATGGTAAAGAATATAATAAGAATTGACAATCTAAACCAAAAGTTCTAGCCACATGGGAGCGAAAAAGATAGGATTCTATCACAAGTGTATGCCACATAAAGTATGTCAAACTAAAATAACACACAAAAAAAATCTTTTTGAGTTTTTTGAAATTTTTAAACAAAAAATAAAAATATATACTCAAAAGTCAAACAAAAATTATTTGTATTTTTCATTAAGCCTAAATTACTAAACAAAACACAAATGATAAACCAAAAATCTTTTGTATTTTTCATTTAATACAAACAAAAATGAAGGAAATATAATACAAAAGATAAACAAGTCATGATTTCTAGCATGAAATATGAAATAAAGCAATGACTAGAAAATGACTAAACAAGCATACAATTAGCATGAGTAACATAGCATGAAGCACAAAAGCTAAAGTATGCAAATAAAACTAACACATTCAAACTTTAGATTTTGCAAGGGAGGAAGCATGTGAAAGTAAATGAGAATAAAAAATCCTATCTTGCAAAGCTACCAAGTCAGATATCCTAACCCAAACTAGTGACGAATGATGATCTCGGGGTCTAGTAATCTTGGCTACCACGGTTGCCTTACCTTTGGACTTTCTAGGAACTCGTTTAAGACCAAAACAAAATTTCCTAAGATGACCTTTTCGACCACAATGTGAACACTTAAACTCACAACGAAAAGATTTACCTAAGGAGTGATCTCTAAAGGCTTTCCTAGGCGATTTTCCTAAAACGTTGATTTTGCCCATATGAGTTGATTCATTAAAAGGATTGAAGCCTAAACCACAAGTGTCATTTTTTATTTGGATCGTGCCTAAGATTTTATCTAGTTTTTGGGACTTACACTCCAAATCAAATTTGACTTTCTTAGAGTCTTTTAATTTATTTTATAATTCTAAAATATTAGACTCTAATAAAACATTTTTCTCTTCAAACTCGAGAAGCTCCTTTTTCATTGACTCCATTAAACCTCTAAGGCTATCTCTCTCGCATTCTATATATTCAATCTTCTCTTGAAGAGTTCTCTCTCATGTCCTAAGGTCTTCCACTAATGCACTATCATCAACGACCTTGACACGCTTTCTTAAGCTCGCTCCTAACTTCAAATTAGCTCTTTTTAATTTACTAGATTCTTCATATAATTCTTGAAAAGCATTTTGAAGTTCACTCACATTAACCTCTTCTTCATTTTCACTCTCTCTTTCTTCTTCAGTCTCACTACCATCAAAAGATAGGGAATCATAAACTATGACCTTGGAAGTGTCATGTGTTGAAATCTCATCAATAGAGGAATGCTCACTATCACTCACAAGACTAGCCATAAAAGCCACAAAGTTGGGCTTAGTAGGGGAATCGGGTCCCACTTCATTATCACTATCACTAAGGGTTGCATTAAAAGAAATTGGTTTCTTACCCTCTCTCCTTAGTTTAGTGGGGCACTCAAATGCCCTATGGCCATACCCTTCACAACTAAAACATTTTTTCGAGTCATCCCTATTTACATTTTCATTAGAAATTTTAGGGATCTTCTCGGCTTTGTCATGCCTAGGTTCTTCAAATTTCTTAAAATCATTTTTAAATTTATTTATGAAATTTTCAAAATTTTCTAGCAAACATAGCCATGTCTTCCGAGTCACTATCACTTTCACACTCTACTACTTGTTTTTCCTCTTTTCGGGCTTTTAAAGCAACGCACTTTTCGATTTTTGCCGAGAAACTTTATATACTTTGTTTTAATGTTTTAATAAAATCATTCTGAAAATAAACAACAGTTTTAAATAAAAATTCACCCAATATAAAATGTTCCAAGCTCCTATATATATATATATATATATATATTAAAATGCATTCATACCTTAGGAGCAATTGAACCATGTTGATGACGCAGAAACGAGGCACATTAAACTCGACAATTGATGAAGCTTTAATATCTTGGACGCTACGTCTTCAACAATCACGTCATAGTCTTGAAGGATGATCAATAACTCTATCCTATGACTCAAGCGTTTTTGTCCGGAATTGAGCCAAAACTCCAAAGGACTCAATTGGAAATTTGTGTCCTTACAGGGTTTGTAGCAGATCGGGTAAGGTGATGAGCGGGTAAGGAGGGTCGCCGACAAGTCTTGGGTTAGAGAAAAAGGGGGTATAAGGTGGTGTTTGTTGAGAATTAGGGAGGATAGGTGCTATGGTTTGAATAGTGGTGGGTTTAATGGTGGAAAGAGAGAGGAGAGAGAAAGGGGTGTGTTGGAGGTTGAGGATGGAGTAAGTGTTATAGGGTGTAAGGGTGTAGGAGAGTTATAGGTTAGTTAGGTGAGGGTGAGGGTGAGGGTGATGGTGTGTGAGTTGTGTATGGTAGGTGGCGTGTGTATGTTTAATTTATGAGCCTAAAAAGATAAACTAAGACACAAAATAAAATTAAAATTAAAAACATGTAAGATATATACAAAATAAATAAATAAATAAAACTAAACTACACAAAAAATAGAAAATAAAAAAGAAGTCACTAAAATAAAAAATAAAATGACACACAATAAATACTCTAATATATAAAACTATGAACAAATAAATAAGCACAACTCAAATAAAAACATAAAAATAAAACTAATAAAAAAAAATTAACTAAAAAAAAATAAAAATAAAATAATGGAAAATATAACAACTACTACTCGACGCGCAACAATAAAATATAAAAATTGCTAAGAATATATACATGACTCAAAACAAAATATAACGTATAAAATAAATATAAACTACACAAATAAAAATCTAGAAAAATAAAATAAATAAAAGGGGACAAACTAAACACACACGGGGATCGGGTGATGGTTTTGGAACTAGGGGATTGGGATGGGTTATTTAACCACATCTCTGCTGCAATTTTCCTCGAAATAAATCTTTTAAAACCACAAGTGGCGTACGACCTACATAACAAATAAATATCAATATAAATCTAATTTTATTGAGAACTAGGGATCAAAAAGAGACTATTTGGAGTATAAAATATACACTTTTAGGTTCTTAACATGCCACCCCCAAATAGAACATTACTAGTACTCAAGCAAAATATAGAGAGAAAGAAAGATAAGAAACCAAAAGTGTACCACTTTTGCGGGCACTTACGATTGCACTTAGCATGTGCAATATGCCTTTAAACCTATAAGTTGTTCTACATGATGAGTTTTATCTCGTGAGGATTTGTAGGAAATATACCCACAAAATTCTATATTTGCAAACAACAGTTAATCTCTTATTAAACATAGAATAATCGCACAATCCTTCACGAGATATATAATTTGAGGAATACAAGCTAGAAGTGAATAAAAAGGTTCAGCTAAGTAAATACTCAATACACATCCTTCATAGAACTCAATGTGTGTGGTGTGAATCAGTCAAAACGGGTCAAATATCATAAGAGTAATTCCTAGATTACACTTTTGGAATCAATGCTTCAATTTAAAATATCACTGGATATAGCTCTCTCAAACGAACTCACGAGATTTGGGTAAGTGTATCTCTCTTGTGTGTGAGGAGGTGGGTAAATGTAAGCAAGGTCAAACGTCTCACACATATATGAGAAAGAACGAACAATGAAACAAAAATGATCTCATGAAAGAATGCTTGTCACTATAGGGAGAATGTCGAGTTGTTCACCACGTTGATTTCCATTTGCCAGAACACCTAGGAGAAATATGGATGAATATGGGTGAGAGGGAAATGATATGGGAAGGATGGTATGAGATGAGGTAAGGATGGTGATATGATGGATATTTTGATGGATGGGTGTTAGAGAAGAGTTTAATACACTTTGAAGAACAAATGTCTTTATTTCTTGACTGCAAATTTTTCTTTTTCTTATTTTCCAAATACTCATCAATGTATGAGATAAATCCGTTAAAAATATAAAATAACCCCAACATAGACTTGTATTTAATTTTTCTCCATATGAATCGACTTTGGGAGAGATATTTTCTGAAAATGCAAACACTCTCTATGACGGATCCTCTCCTTTTACCTTTTTTTCTTCTTTTCCAAATACGCATCAATATCTGAGATAAATCTGCTAAAAATACAAATATCCCCAACAAAGACTTGTATTTAATTTTTCTCCATCTGAATCGACATTGGGAGAGATATTTGTTTAAAATGCAAACATTCTCCATGATGGATATTTTCCTTTTACTTTATTTTTTTTCCCAAATACTCATCAATGTATGAGATAAATCTGCTAAAACTACAAATAACCCCAACATAGATTTGTATCAAATTTTTCTCCATCTGAATCGGACTTTGGGAGAGATATTTGCTAAAAATGCAAACACTCTCTATGACGGATCTTCTCCTTTTAATTTCAACACTCTTCCCTTTTTCAACATGGTTGGTGGAAAATGGAATTGATATAAAAATGGGTGGTATGATATGTGGTGATGATATGGAAAATGGAAGGTTTGTGGAAGAGGATAAATGTATGATAAAATGGAATTTGGTTGGTGTATGGGTGAAAGTCTGGTGATCGGGACAAACTTCGAGACACGTGTTTCTTACAACTAGAAAGTGATGTCGTTCTCACTGATCAAGCCAAAAATTTAGTGAAGTATAATGAGATCATACAAGGATTTAAATGAGAAACCAAAGGAAGTTGAATCAACTTGTGACTCGAAGATTGGGTGAAACTCTCTAAAAGGTGAAAGGCACAAATCTCACAAGCTAAAGTCTCCACTGGTGATCCTTAAGGTTTTCTTGATAATTGTAGTACTCTTCAACTCTAAATTGCAATGACATGATAAGTGCGCAAATTTTGTTGAGTCAAGAAATTCATGGTGCAAAATGCCTCGATATGTTTTACATAAGCTATAGAAAAAATGAATCCTCTAGCTCGATTCCTAGACTTAAAGGATGGATGATAGAAAATTCACGTCAATGAGTGAGATGAAAGAAACTGCACGAAATTTAAAAAAATCAGGTTTTGAAATCAAAATTTTTCAAAAGAGGTACGATTTTGATAAAATTACCCACTACCAAACAAAAAGGAACATCATCCTCGATGTTAAGTAAAATGATTTTTAAAACTGAGAGCAGAAGAGAGGAAATATATTACCAGAAATAATCGCTAATGAAATGGACAGATGTAGCCAAAATGAAACCTGAATAAATGATAAGACAAAAATGCGTTCAAGTCTGTAAAGCATGTAAAGCATAGGGTGATGTTAAACACTACCCCCAAACAGGATGAGACTCATACTAGAAACTGTGGGCTTCCTCTCGGTAGCGCTAAGTTTATTGTCTTCAGCCAAACCGAACCATTCTCAACCTAAAGATAAAAAGTATGAAAGCACGGGGTGGCAGAAAAATTGGGTGATGAGAGTCACCCCCAAATAAGATTGAAGCATCATCCTTGTTGGATAAAGGCTAAAGGGGTGAGGGTGAAGAAAGATGTAGGGAAGAAAGGCAAAGGTAAGGGTGAATAGGCACTGGTCACGGGCCGTATATTTTTTATTTTTTTTCAAGATAAAAGAAAATGTTTTTTTTTGTTTTTTTTTCAAAAGGAAAGAAAATATTTTTTGATTTTAATAAAAATAAAGGAAGAAACTGTTTTTGGATTTTTGTGGAGAAAAAGAAGGAAATATATATATATTGATTTTTGTGGAAGAAAAGAGCGGGAAAAATATTTGAACTCTTTGAAATTGGACCCGACTATCAAAAGAATGAATAGGACACACACAAGTCAAGGAGAATTCCTAACTAACACATAGCCAATTCTTATCTTGAAATTTAGGTGATAGGGTAGTCAAATTTTAATGAAGTCCGCGGGCGATAAAAATCACGGAAATTTTTATGATCGCCTTTGCAAAAATGTTCTCCTACTTATCTACCTAGTTTATTGATTTTAAATTGAATGATAGCTAGGGTAGCACACATTTGGTAAGCAAGTGAGTCGGGTGATGAAATCCCTTCTCGTGAATGACCAGGTATAAGTATTAATTGATTAATTCATCACACACATTTAAGAAAAAATGCTTGAATTAAAATCAAATAAGAGCATGTAAGCACACAGAATATGGACTCACCGATAGGAGAGGCGCGAGGGTTTTAGAAATGTACCTCCCACAGTTTTTAAACCGTGGGGTGATGAACATTTTGAGTCGATCAGGGGGAGATCTCACCTATCTCAGTCGGCCTCGGGAGTCCTACCGACCCAAAGTAGAGAGGCTTGTAAAATAATAAAAAAAAATGGTACGAAAATGAAAAATAAACTCAAAATATGCATAGGGCAAGTAAGGGAGTCAATCCAAATCTAAGGATGAAACACAAAATAAGTGAAGACGTGTGTAAATACATTTGCTTTTTATTATATTTTTTTTATGATTTTTCAAGGGATTATTAATTAACTATTCTAATTTTTTAAAGTAATAACTAAGATATAAAAGCTAATAAAAATATATGAGGTAAAAAAAATTGTGCTAAAAAGAAAACTAACTAAATGGACTCATGAGAGCTTCAAAATTCATCCCATGAATGGGAGATTAGCCCTTAATAATCATCATCCAAAAATAAAAGTAAACAATAAAAGCATATGAGGATTAAATCAAGAGAAATCAAAAAGGAATAGATCAAACCCATTATAGCCTTGAATTGGAATGGAGTCTTCAATTACAATCCCAAAATTCTCTCAATTACAATCACTCACAAATGTATTTATTGATTCTAAAATAAAAACTACAAATAAAAAAGAAATAAAACTAAACTATAATATATACAATGGATAATGGATGAATTCATAATGGGCACTTAAATAATGAAAGAGATTTGCTAAAAATACAAATCCTATCATTATAAAATTGTACATTAAAACTCATCCAAGGATATAAATTCTACAACATCACTTTATGATAAGAAATTTGCTAAAAATGTAAATAGTGACCATAAAGGAATGGATTAGAATTTACATCCAAGAGGGATGAAGTCAACCACATCACTCTATTTTGAAATATTTGCTAAAAATGCCAATACTCACCGTAGAGGGCTGGAGTAGAATTCATCCTAGAGATAATTTTCTCCACACACGTCTATATTGATATATTTGCTAAAAATGCAATACTCTCTGTAGTGGAGTGGGGAGAATTTTATCACACAATGTTTAAAAAATAATTTGGAGATCCTTCTTTAATGGCACCAACTCTTCAATTTATATGTGCAATGAGGCTAGGGGTAAATTGAGTAATGATAAAATTGAGTGAGGATGAAAGCACATGAGAATGGCAAAGGTGTGAGGTAATAAAATATGATTTGTTATGAGGGTAATTTGGGTATTGGGGTAAAAGGTTTTAGTTGGGGTTAATTTGGGAAAAGGGTTAAAAAAGGGTTAAAGACATGTGGTATTTTTGGTTGATTTTTTCTTTGGTTTTGTTTTGGAATTTTGGCAGGTGACACACGATTTTAGCTTTGGTTAGACATGGGTTTGAAGGTAAATGGCAAAATGGGTTTGAAATGTCTTTTGGTTTAAGTTTTATTATTTGGCTTGGTTATTGAGTTGAGGTTGAAAATAGGTTATGGGGAACGTGAATCGGGTTATGGAGTTCGGGTAACAAGTTGGTGGATTTTCGGGTTTGACACGTCAAAGGTCGCGGGTTTGACATGACCCATTGGAAATGGGTAGGGGATAAGGGTTGCTACCCGTTTACCCCAGATGGGTTGGTGGCTTCGGTGTTGGGCCGAGTTTAGAAGTAACACATGTATGGATCCGGGTATGTGGGCGTTGGCTGAGCGGGTTAGGTCTGACGGTTGAGATCCGAGATGGATCTTGGGTTAGGGGTGGGATTACACGGTTTGGAGTTGGGGGTCTATGGGTTTTAGGAGGTGGGGATGAGTTATGGTGGTTGGTTAATGGAGGAGGGAGAAAATGGGTGTTAGGAGGTTGAAGAAGAAGGGATCGGGGTTTATGTGTGTGAGGGTGCATGGCAGTAGGTGAGGGTGAGTGACTGTTTTGAGTGTAAAAGGTATATAGGATTAGTGTGTGTGAGTTAGATTGCACTTAAAAAAAATATTTACAACTAAAAATATAAAACTAAATTTATTAAAACTAAAAATTAAATTCCTAATCTATTAATAAAAAAACTCAAATAAAATAAAATAAATGAAAAAATACAAATCATTAAACTAAAAACTAATGTCCTAAAAACAAAATACTAATCCTAATAAAATAAGATAAAAACTAAAAACTAAAAATGACTTCCTAAAAAAAATTAGTCCTAATAAAATAAAATAGAAAAAAATTAAAAATTAAAAATTAAAAACTAATAAAAATAAAATAAAAATACTCCAAGTAAAAAGAAATAGAAAATAAAATTCTAAATAAATAAAAAATAAAACCTAAAAAAATAAAATGACACAATAAAAATTTTAAAATAATAAAGAGCACAAACTAAACACACACACGTGGCTCAAGTGATTGTTTAGGACTAGGTTTAGGCTCGGGTTTGGTATTGGACTAGTAAATTACCTCCATTCAACACCTATTTGGCT
The DNA here is from genome assembly GCA_949130495.1 of Sambucus nigra. Classification (NCBI taxonomy): domain Eukaryota; kingdom Viridiplantae; phylum Streptophyta; class Magnoliopsida; order Dipsacales; family Adoxaceae; genus Sambucus; species Sambucus nigra. The sequence continues at coordinate 282,861,619 of OX422207.1, read as the reverse complement.
TGAAATAAGCGTTTGAACTCCGCAAATGGTGATCAAGCCTGCACATTAAATAATTACGCATATAAGACCAAATTTTGTCGAGAATTAGCAACTAAAATGCGTTTATTCGGGATATAAATTAGACACTTTTGGTTGCTTATCAGTCTTAAACAAATGATCTTGGCTCTAACAGCGGAAGTAATTGGATCATCTAAGCCAACACCAATGTGACTTGAGTATCTTAATTCATCTTCTAACTTCAAAAATCTTGACTCAAGCAAAGATTTAGACTCTTCAAACATTTGGGACTCCTTTTTCAAATTTTTCATTATACCTAGAAGGTTATATCTCTCCCCCTGAATGTAAGCAAACCTATCCCCAAGAGTATTTTCATGTGCCCTAAAATAATTAAATAATTTATTATTTTCCACTCTGGCAGATTTATCACCCTAGCCTAAAAAATTTTAGAGTCCTATAATTCATTCTTTTAATCACGGACTCTATCCTCACTCTCCTTCTCATACATTTCTAAAATTTTAAAATATCTATTCTTCTCCATGAACCTCTCACGGAGGATATCTCTTTGATTTTGAACAGTTCACAAAAAATTCAATTTAAGCTTTTAAACACAAATTGTCTTTCTCAAGAAATTTAATTCCTTTTGCAAAATTCAAATGCAAATGAGTTAACTTTTTTGCACGACTATGACGCTCATTAAACTCCTCTCTAATTTCAAAATTAGTGCCATCGCTAAATACATTGGACAACTTCTCACTTTAAAGACCCGTTAAGAGAAAACAACCAAACAGTAAGATAGACAAAAAAAAAACCTAAAATAACATGAAATAATAGATCAACACGATAATTAATGTACTCACTCTGATACCAATTTGAAAAATGCTAGGTTCTATATGGGTTTCCAAACACACACCAAATTATACTTTTTTCAAATTGATCTAAACTTTAAATTAATTTACCCAATTAAAACTTGCACCAGTAAAATCGATTATTGTGTTAAATAATTAACTAATTGTATCTTACCCTAAAATATGCATCTAGGTGATAGAAAGTATAAAATAAATCAATCAACCATAATTCACGCTTTATGAAAAAAAACCAAATCGAAAAAACATCGGACGACCCAATCACATAAATTCAGTATATCAGGAATTACACAAGGACATGATAGAAGACTTACACAGTCGACTCTACTCCTTCCAGCCTTGACACATCATCGCTCCCTCAATCTTCTGCAAAGAGACATATAGTAATCCTCCTATGCACTACCATAACATGTGAGCATACACAGGCCTCGTTATCCACCAATCTAGGCTCAGAAAATCATCACAAATATAAAGTCCACTTCATAACAAGCACAGAGTCCACCGTACGAAATAATACTCAACAATATGAAAGTATATATATATGGACTTGGATATCAAAACCTTTGTGTGAAACTAGGGTTTAGAGTCTCTTAGATATGTCTTTGGAAAAAAAAAATCAAAAGCCTTTAAAACAAAAATGGATGGCAACACTAATTTAAATTGAAAGCACATTTTTTGTGAGAGCATAATTTTTTAGGCATCTCATTCGAATGAAAAACATTGATTCATTCGAATGAACTTGCCATTCTTATTTGAATAAAAATAATCTCTTTTGAACGACCTGTGACATCTCGTTTGAACATACTTTAAACGACCTTTTAATGGAAAATCTTCTATAAGATAGAGACCTCTCGTTAGATACTCATTCGATGTATGTTCAAATGAAAGTATGCAGCTCATTGGAACCAAACACAATTGTCCTTTAAACAAACAATACAATTTCGTTTGAATAGTTTTAAAAGCTCGTTCAAACGACTTTGATAAAAAAAATATTTTTCTTTAAAAATACTTTTTACTAAAATAGCCTCAAATAATATTTTAAAAGAACACCCCAATGAAATTCCAAGGATAAAATATAATATGCATTCATACCTTGGAGATCTGTGGACTTTGAAGACGAAATATGGTACGAAATACGACACGATGATAAACACTCAACTCGTGATGTTTGACTCAAACGATTTTGTTTAAATGAAATTAAGCCAATACATACAAATTGACTCAATTCAGAAATTTGTCCTTACACTCTGAAAATGAAAAGTTAAAGATGAGAAACTCCTACCCTTTCACATTCACCTAGAAGATTTGGTTTCCTAACTTAATGATGTCACATTCCACTATCTCTCTCGCACAAGGAACAACTTTGTCGACATATTGGCAACTTTGGCCTCCATTGCTGACATAGCCGAGGGAATGACAATTACCCCCTTGCAAGTTGAGAAGTAGTCCACGCCAACTAACTGATATCAATCAAGATCGCTACGAAAGAATATTTAGAAAAAGTTGGGTTGTGGTATGATGACATTTATCGTCTTCTCAAGCACGATCGATACCCTTTGAGGGCTAATAATAAAGACTGTGTGACCCTTGGAAAACTTGCATATAATACCCCATAATTGACTGTTATTTACCAATAATTAAATATTAAATTTTAATACCCCAAAATTTATTGGATTTATTAATAGTTAAATATTAAATTTGAGAATTTTTAATTGATTATTTCTTGAAAATTAAATACCCCGTAATTTACTGGTAGTTATTGATAGTTAAATATGAAATTTGAAAATGTAATATCCCAAAAAACATTAGTGGTATTTATTTATAGTTAAATATTAAATTTGAGAATTTCTAATTTATTATTTCATTGGAAATTGATTTTATAAAATAATAATAATAATAATAATAATAATAATAATAATAATAATAATAATAATAATAATAATAATAATAATAATAATAATAATAATAATGTATACTAACGTTGGATGCTACTATTCATGAATAGTTGCATTGGATGATTATTTTAAAAATGGACGGTTGTTTCTCCACTTCTTCATTCTCTTCATTTGACATACCCAAACTTTACTCTATTTTCCATTTCAATACACAAATCAACCCAAAAACTTAACCCATTCTCTGCCTAAATTACATCATTACATCTAAAAATTATACTCATTCATTCTAGCAAAAAAAATTATATTTTTTGAAGAAAAAAAAAGAATTGGGACAACTTTCGATCAATTCAAAACGATTTTTGGAGTATCAATTCAACTATTTCGAAGAGAGATTTCTTTTACACATTTGAAGGATTATTTTTGTTAATTGATGATTAATTTTGGAGGGACTTCTACTACAATTCTTCCTTATTATTTGTGGAGGTTTTCTCGAATTTGAGGCAAGAAATTTCTCCTCTCTCCTCTCATGAGATAAATAGTATTTTCTATCTAAACTGTTAATATAAATTTTAAAATTTATGTAAAGATAATTAAAATTTAGGATGAATAAAGTTAAATGAATCTAATTCATGAAATTTTATATACTTCATTAATTTAGTCTAATTTTGTATAATTTAAATGGATCACGAATTGTACATTCTTGGTAAGATCTAAATGTTAAATCTAACATTAAATGAATTATAAGTGTTGGAAATCATGATAGTAGATTACTTTTATGTCTTGTTATGTTAAATTTTATTTTTATAATTTTGAGAATTGGGTTTTTTGTAAATACTAACTTCTGCATTTTTGAATTTATGAATTATGTTGAAGATTTAAAATACTCTCGAATTTTTTTAAAATAGTAATATGTAAAATATAATTTTTAAAAATTTTCATGTTTTAACGAAATTCTAAAAAGGTCATTTAGGACATGAAAAATGATAACAATTGGACTAGGTTTATTTGTCAATTTGTAGAAATGTTATAGACAATTGAATTTTTCAACCCATTTAGAAGGCGTAAATTGAGATGTTTTCCATATTTTAAACAAAACAGGTTCTCGACAACTTTTATATTTTAAGTTTTTCCAAAATCCTATTATAAAGGACCCATATTAATAAATTATTATTCTGACCACATAATGCTTGCAATATCCTAAATGAGTACAATTATAATTTATGGGCATTGAAAAATATGCCTAAATGTATTTTTTTTATGATGTAAGTAGAATAAAATTCTTCTTTTTGTTCTTGTGGAGAATATATGTCTCACCCCCTCCTTTTTATTAAAGTGGTATAATATTTAAAAGTAATTTAAAGGAATATGAGAACTTAAAGATACAGTGTAAAAGATGTTACAATACATTAGTGACGTGTATGTAACACCCCAAGATTTTGCGACGGAGAAATTCAATTTTTGGGAGAAATAAAATTTATTTAAATTGGAGAATTTTAAAATTTGGAAATTGAAGTCCAAAAATAGAGGACGTTACAAAGTGTTCCGGATGATGATTCTGAGTACTCCATTGATTCATGGGTCGAGATAGTCGAAATGACTGTCAATTGGTTTTATGTCGGTTCTGGAATATTTTTAAGTCTGTTTGATTCGAATTAGAGTAAACGAGTCATTTAAAGTGTGTATTAACATTTAAAACTGGGTTTATTGTTTTAAGGTTTAAGAGGCTTACGGATCAAGCCATTCTCATTTGTGAGAAGAGAGAAAAGCCCTAGAGGGAGAAAAGAAGAGAGAAAAAAGAAGAAAGGAAGAGAGAGAGGAGAAAAGGCTTGGAGATTCCGGCCCAAACGCGATTCCGGGGACGATCCAACCTCTACAATTTCGAGGCAAGTGTTTAATCTTGCTAAATAATACATTTGTGTAATTTATGTCATAATTTGTGTGTAAAAGAATTGGATTTTAGGTTATATGTCAAAACCTATATTTTTTGGTTAAATCTTATAAATTGATGCCTTAATTGGATTTGGAGTTGTAAAATGAATGGGGTTTAATTCTATATGAGTTTTGAGGTGGGAAACCTAATTGAGTGAAAGATTAAGGTTGGAAGTGAGTAAATTTGGGTGTTTGGAGAATTAGGGTTGGTTCAAAAATGGAAATCGTCCAAGGCAGCTGTTATGGACGGTCGACCGCACCTAGGGGACCGGTCGACCGCGCCCTAAGGAAAAAGCCTACTGCTTTCTTTCCAAGGGAAAATTTGGACCCGCGGTCGATCGGGGGTCTGGGACCGGTCGAAGGGTCCTCTGTTTTTTAGCCCTAGAATTGGATTTTCTTTTACACCTTCCCCTTGGGGTTTAAAACTTGATGACCTTCTGAGTGCGTGTTTTATAGAGGTATTCCTTATAGGGTATAATGGCAACAGTCGTATCGAACCATTTTGGAGTACTTTTTAGAATTTCTCACACGCTATGATTGAGGGATCGTATTGTAGTAATGCAGGGAAGATAAAAATGTATTGCAATCGTTGTATCAAGGTAGTGGGAAACCTCATTAGGAATGGGAGTTCTATTTAGAGGGAAGAGGCGAGCTCAGACTTGACGTGAGATTTAGGACCCTTTGAGAGAGTGGTGAGGGTATGGTGAAATTTTAGGCTGATGTTTGTGCCGAATCCTTATAGTGACGGGTTTCTAATTAAGTTATGATAGGGGGCAACAAGAGAGAGTGGTCGCGTATCATTAGTGAGAAACTCAAGGAATAAATCATAAATGTGGAATTGTTAAGGGTTAGTAGGGACAATTGAACCGTAGTCAGAATTGAGAGTTATTGGGTTATTTTATCAACTAGTATCGGGTGTGTTGTAAAACTAGTCGAGATAGTTGTTATATATCTGGGTGTGATTAACAAAGGGGATTCCAAAAATTGATGGGATCATGGAATGAACTTAGGATTGAGTTTGAGGATTGTAGACTATTAGTTATGTGTGCACTTATAGTCGGGATTATTATTAGATATATGGAAGTGTATTCGGTTATAAATGGATTGAATGGTGATTGTTATATATGGTAAGCTTGGAGTTAGTGATCTTAATGATTTATATATTGGAAGATTATTCATATCATAGGGGTAATGGATGAATAAGCTTCAAGTGAGGGATCGTATTTATATAAGGAATTAAATTAAATACGTTTGAGACACGGCTAGTATAAATAGGATTTTGTGCACGTATAGCCGAATTTATAAATCTCATACATACGTGTGAGAGGTGGTATGTATATATATATATATATGTACTCATGGCGTGATTATCTAAACCGTATGTGATGGTTTAATTATATGATGGGATCATATGGATGTATATGTATTGTGTATGTGAATGATATATATACTGGTATTGTGAAGCATACCCCGCACATGCTATCATTTGGGAAGTTGCGCGATGAGGGTGAGCACCCTGGCTCGAGGAGCAGAGTGTGAATATTCCCCAGGTCATAGTCGTCCATTGTGTTATGATGTGATATACATTTTTTTTGGGATGAGACGTGGTGGGTATGTTTCGTCTCATTGCCGGTTAAGAACTAGTACCGCTTCCCGGACGTCGTGTGTGTGTGTGTTGGCCGCGGAGTGGGTGATATTTAGTCCCACTGGTGGTCCCCAGGATGGAATATGAGTGATGCCCTGGAAGATGATAGCAGGGTGCAGTATATTGGCATTCTATAACCGGTTATATTATGTGTATGGCAATTGTACATTATATGTGTTATGTACATGTGGCTATGAGAATGAATGATTGTATATATATATATATATATATATATATATATATATATCTTATAGGTGAAAAGGGATATGAAATTTCTATGGTGTACATCTTGGGTGATTATGGTGTACTTGATTGTTGGGGGTTGATGTATCGCACTTAAGGAAAAACTCGATTATATCAATCCAAGGATTTAGTGGAGATTTTGGGGTTACTCTTAGCTATTAACCCAAATAGTAGTAGCATGTTTTGTGTAGATGACATAATGGATCCCTACAATCAACATGGTCACGGAGTAGTGTATCGGAGGGGGTTCCTTGTTTGGATTTCGCTTTGCAAGATGCCCCACGCACGAAACGCAGTGCCATGTCGAGAATAAAGAGAAGTTTTATCCTTATCAAACTGTATGTATGATAATTAGAGAATAAACTCTTATATTGAAGCTAAATGTTATTATGTGAAGTAATAAGATGGATAACTTATTAAGTTATAAATTGGAATCAATAAAGCCTAGTATGGCATAAATGTGTGTACATATTTAAGTGTGATTAGAACGGGAAGAATTCTTGGGTTATGTTAGGATGGCAGGTCTTGTGGGTATAGGTCGTGCCTATAGTAAGGTAGGTTGTCCTTATAGGAGGGGTAACTTAATTAAGATTCCAGGACGCGAATAGGTGCGCGTTGTTAGATGAGAGGTGAGCTTGGGGTTTCACGAGAATGCGACTCCAATTTAATTATGAAATAAGTGCATTAATATTTATTATGCATGGTTAATACACTTTCTAAACATTTTTACACCTCGGGCTCTGACCTGTTTATATTTCTCTCCTACTATATGTATATACTATTACATGTATCCTACCACATGGATGTCGGATGCTCTTCCATCCAGAGTCATGGGGGCCGTAACAGGTGCGGATTGTTGTGGGATTTAGATTGTAGTCGCCTCTTACTTATTTGAAAATCTAGGTAGGACCCATGTTGTATATCGGGTTTATACCCAAGAGTCATTTGTAGTTGTTTATATTTTTATTTTTATTATTGTACTATCTGTGACCCGACAGCTTATTTGGGTATATATATATATTTCCTTGTATATACTCATTTTATATTTTTCTAGCACTCCACTTATCAAGGTTCTTGTGTGCATTTTACCCTTTGTTAGTAGTTCTATAGTGTTGCTTTGGTATTTGTGGTGTGTCTTATTTAATTTTAACATCTCGCTTATACGATTTCGGGTAGTTAGCCTTATTTATTTTAGTATTGTTAGTTGATGTTGAGACTGAGCCATCTGAGACTCCTGATTTAATGTATTATAGGGCCGGCCACCCGTTATTATTTTAAGCGAATTGTTACAGATGGTATCAGAGCATCAGGTTCTAGTGTCTTTAGGATTTGTGCGGGTTTCTACGTTCTTTCGTAAGCGTTCTTGATATAGATCCCTAGTATTAGGATTGTTGTGTTCACTACGTTTATCTTCTTTGGCGATGTGTACTCCTTTGAACGACGATCTGACACGATTGCTTTTGTCTCAGAAGTCGCCAAGATTATGTCGTCTAGGAAGGGGCAATATGAGAGATGCAATACCCATAATAGATCTTGGGTACGCTTTAACTAGAATTATTTGTTTTCCTCGATGTAGGCGGAGATAAGGAGGAGGTTTCTAGAGGTGATTCAAGGTGATCTATCGGTGATTGAGTAAAAGAGGGAAATTTACTCGAATGGCGAATCTTGGACTTAATAAGGTAAGTTCTGAGGAGAGGCATATAGTGAAGTCCTTGGGAGGTTTAGATTGAGAAACCCGTCAACCTTTGTTAGAAAGCCTGGTGATGCTGACTTTTACCACTGGAACGTGTAACACCCCGCCCGCCCGGGGAGAGCGAACGGAGTGCTAATGCGATAAAATAAATCCAAATACACAAGTGACAAGGTATAGAGCATCAAAATAAACTCACAATAATATAAATCCACTAATCTCAATTCTTCAAATACAACAAGTCTCTCAAATAAATACAACATCTAACTCGAAAAATAAATACAAATCTTCAATGCTCTATACATCAAAATAATACAAATCTTTCCCAAACAATCCTCGCTAAAATCAATCTCCATAGCACCCCAAAATCCGCGCTAACTTGCCACTAAAAGAAAATATGGGGAAGTACACAATACGATAAGAAAGATGCTCAATAATTATATTAACGATGAACAAAACGTAACAACACGAGTATGAATATTCAAATCAAAATGCAAATCTCAAAGCATTTATCAATATAATTTCTCAACAACACTTTAACCGGGTCACCAGGCCTCACCACATCCGCATATTCTTTATCAAGACATAGCCCGGGAAACAGAAATTTTGGCGGGTGCCCAACATCCGTGCCATATTAAAATCTCATGACAACGTGCTCATAAACAATATAATGATACCACATGAATCAAAATAATTTCAACAATTATTTTCCATATTTCAATGAATTTATCAATTCAAATATGAGTTCAATTAAACAAGAATTCAAAGAGAATGACACTCGCGAGATTTAAGGAGCATATTGTGTAAAACCCCATACCTCAAACCATGATGAGAAACCAACGATCACATCCTCAAGATCAACTCAAAAGATCTACAAAAGCTCCTCCAAGAACCTCCAACAAAATAGCCCCAAGAACACCTCTAATCTAAGGTTGGAACTCACAAATCTCAAGGGATAAAGTATAATTAAAAAGAAGAGGAATATAAAATATATTTGCTGCCAAAATTTGTGCCAAAAGTATGTTAAAAGGGTTTACCCACGACTTCCTTTTATAATGCAAAGAAATGAAGAGTTGGAATCCAAAAGACTCCTTTAAATAAGGCAAATAAATGAAGAGTTGGAAGTCAAAACAACTCTAAGAGTTAAAAACATTTTAAAATCCCTTTTAACACCGTTTTTCGAAACCGTTTGAAATTCTCGCCTTTAAAAATAATAACCAACATATTTGAGCAATAAAAATAATTTTATCAAAAACTTTATTTTCCTCCATTTTCCAAAAAATAATTAAAATAGCCCAAAATTACGCGAGTTATTACACTTCCCCACTAACAATGGAATTTCGCCCTCGAAATTCGTCGAATGCCTAACTCTCAAAAAATCAGGCCAACAATCTCCAAAATAATCTCGTCTCCAAAAATAAATTCCTGACATCTAATCTCGAAACTTATCACGAATATCACCTAAAATTTTCTATCTCCAAAAGTTACTAACCACGTAATGAACCCAAAACCCAAGCCCCGAGGGTTGCCGTATACCTAAGCTCTGATACCATTTGTAACACCTCGCCCGCCCGGGAAGAGCGAACGGAGCGCTTATGCGATAAAATAAATCCAAATCCACAAGTGACAAGGTATAGAGCATCAAAATAAACCCACAATAATATAAATCTACTAATCTCAATTCTTCAAATACAATAAGTCTCTCGAATAAATACAACATCTAACTCGAAAAATCAATACAAATCTTCAATGCTCTATACATCAAAATAATACAAATCTTTCCCAAACAATCCTCGCTAAAATCAATCTCCATAGCGCCCCAAAATCCGCATTAATCTGCCACTAAAAGAGAATATGGGGAAGTACACAATACGACAAGAAAGATGCTCAATAATTATATTAACGATGAACAAAACGTAACAACACGAGTACGAATATTCAAATCAAAATGCAAATCTCAAAGCATTTATCAATATAATTTCTCAACAACACTTTAACCGGGTCACCAGGCCTCACCACATCCGCATATTCTTTATCAAGACATAGCCCGGGAAACAGGAATTTTGGCGGGTGCCCAACATCCGCGCCATATTAAAATCTCATGACAACGTGCTCATAAACAATATAATGATACCACATGAAACAAAATAATTTCAACAATTATTTTCCATATTTCAATGAATTTATCAATTCAAATATGAGTTCAATTAAACAAGAATTCAAAGAGAATGACACTCGCGAGATTTATGGAGCATATTGTGTAAAACCCCATACCTCAAACCATGATGAGAAACCAACGATCACATCCTCAAGATCAACTCAAAAGATATACAAAAGCTCCTCCAAGAACCTCCAACAAAATAGCCCCAAGAACACCTCTAATCTAAGGTTGGAACTCACAAATCTCAAGGGACAAAGTATAATTAAAAAGAAGAGGAATATAAAATATATTTGCTGCCAAAATTTGTGCCAAAAGTATGTTAAAAGGGTTTACCCACGACTGCCTTTTATAATGCAAAGAAATGAAGAGTTGGAATCCAAAAGACTCCTTTAAATAAGGCAAATAAATGAAGAGTTGGAAGTCAAAACAACTTTAAGAGTTAAAAACATTTAAAAATCATTTTAAAATCCTTTTTAACACCGTTTTTCGAAACCGTTTGAAATTCTCGCCTTTAAAAATAATAACCAACATATTTGAGCAATAAAAATAATTTTATCAAAAACTTTATTTTCCTCCATTTTCCAAAAAATAATTAAAATAGCCCAAAATTACGCGAGTTATTACAGAACGTAAGTAGCATTGTCCCTTTATTAGGAACATCATCTTCATTTAAGAGGGGAGTGAGAAAGCTGGAGACTCAGGTTCGTTGAATAGGACCGAAGGAGTTATTGGCGGTCGCAATAGCGTTTTGTCCTTCAGGGTGGTTAGGAAAGAAGTTTCGGGAAGATGTTTCTCTTGAGGAGAATTAGGCTTTAGGAAGAAAGATTTTCCTAGAAAAATTAGAGGACTTTGAACGGGAATTCATGAATGAAATGAAACACTTGGTATATGGAAGTATAAGGTAGAATACCTTTCTTTGAGCTTAAGTCATGCTTTATGCGATATCGGGAAAGTCTCGCGTAAGGTATAGGCGGTTAGCCACTACACCCCTAGGGTGTACAGAATTTCCTTGGAGGAAGGAGTGAATAAGTACGGCCTTTATATGGCATCTTTTAAGATAATAGATCGTCTCGTAAGGAGATAGTAGAGAGTTTTGTTATTGAATTCCGAAAGTGCGGAATGTCAAGGTTTGTTGAGTAGTGGTTATAAGGTTATTGTTTTATAGATAAGCTAATAAGGGTAACTTTAGTATTCCAGTGAAGGAAGGACTTACTTTGTGGTAATGCTATAATGTAAAGGAATAGTATAACTGAGAGGTTCAGAGTTTAATAGATTCTTTGTTGAGTGGAAAATTTAGCTCATGGTTGTGCTAGCTTGGAGAACTAGGTATTGGGTAGAGTGTTGTATTTGTTAGGGCCTTGTGTATTGAACATAAGGTATTTGATTGGCGTGTCGTGAGACATGGAATTGTTTTATAATATGTTGTTATATAGGCCTTCGGGCAATATTTATGATTCTAAAATCTTTTATAAAACCTTAACCCTAGTTCAACTAATCTCAATCCTCGACATAGCTACATAGTAGTGTATTGGGAGGGTTTCTTGTTTGGATTTCGCTTGCGAGACCTCCCCCGCATGAATGTAGAAAATGTCAGGAATTGAAAGGAGTTCAACCATTGGAAATTTTAAACTTTTTATATACTTAGTACGCTATTATAGATTAAGTTGTTGAGAGTTATATTATGATTTGAGGTTTGTAGAACAGTGTTAAGTTGCTACGAGTGGAGCTCGGGTACGGGGTTTATGGGCTCCCTGGGTAATTAGTTTCCTTTTAAAATCTATATAGTTCGATGGGAGAACTGATAGATATGGGTATGGTGATCTTGAGGGTAGATGTAAGGACTAGACGAGTTTGAAGTCCTAGGCATAATCTGAATTTCGCGAACGAAATTCTTGTAAGGGGGGAAGTATATAACACCCCATGATTTTGGGACTGAGAAATTCAATTTTTGGGAGAAATAAAATTTATTTAAACTGGAGAATTTTAAAATTTGGAAATTGAAGTCCAAAAATAGAGAACGTTACAAAGTGTTCCGGATGATGATTCTGAGTGCGCCATTGATTCCGAATGGGTCGAGATAGTCGAAATTTCGGAATATTTTTAAGTCTGTTTGACTCGAATTAGAGTAAACGAGTCATTAAAGTGTGTATTAACATTTAAAACTGGACTTATTGTTTTAAGGTTTAAGAGGCTTACGGATCAAGCCATTCTCATTTGTGAGAAAGAGAGAAAAGCCCTCGAGGGAAAAAAGAAGAGAGAAAGAAGAAGAAATGATGAGAGGGAGGATAAAAATCTTGGAGATTCCGGCCCAAACGCGATTCCGGGGACAATCCAACCTCTACAATTTCGTGGAAAGTGTTAAATCTTGCTAAATAATTCATTTGTGTAATATATTTCATAATTTATGGGTAAAAAAATTGGATTTTGGGCTATATGTCAAAACCTAGATTTTTTGGTTAGATCTTATAAATTGATGTCTTAATTGGATTTGGAGTTGTAAAATGAATGGGGTTGAATTCTATATGAGTTTTGAGGTGGGAAACCTAATTGAGTGAAATATTAAGGGTTGGAAGTGAGTAAATTTGGGTGTTTGGAGAATTAGGGTTGGTTCAAAAATTGAAATCGTCCAAGGCAGATAGTATGGCCGGTCGACCGCGCCCTAAGGAAAAAGCCTACTGCTTTCTTTCGAAGGCAAAATTTGGACCCGCGGTCGACTGAGGGTCTGGGACCGATCCTCTATTTTTAGCCCTAGAATTGGATTTTCTTTTACACCTTCCCCTTGGGGTTTAAAACTAGATGACCTTCTTAGTGAGTGTTTTATAGAGGGATTCCTTATAGGGTATGATGGCGAGAGTCATATCGAACCATTTTGGAGTACTTTTGGGAATTTCTCACACGCTATGATCGAGGGAGCGTATCGTAGTAATATAGGGAAGATAAAAATTTATTGGAATTGTTGTATCGAGGTAGTGGGGAACCTCATTAGGAATGGGAGTTCTATTTAGAGGTCAGAGGTGAGCTAAGACTTGACGAGAGATTTAGGACCCTTTGAGAGAGTGGTGAGGGTATAGTGAAATTTTAGGCCGATGCTTGTGCCAAATCCTTATAGTGACAGGATTCTAATTAAGTTATGATTGGGGGCCAATGAGAGAGAGTGGTCGCGTATCCTTAGTGATGATAAACTCAAGGAATAAATCATAAATGTGGAATTGTTAAGGGTTCGTAGGGACAATTGAACTGTAGTCGGAATTGAGAGCGATTGGCTTATTTTATCAACTAGTATCGGGTGTGTTGTAAAATTAGTCGAGATATTTGTTATATATCTGGGTGTGATTAACAAAGGGGATTCCAAAAATTAATGGGATCATGGAATGAACTTAGGATTGAGTTTGAGGATTGCAGACTATTAGTTATGTGTGCACTTATAGTCGGGATTATTGTTAGGTATATCGAAGTGTATTCGGTTATAAATGGATTGAATGGTGATTGTTATATGTGGTAAGCTTGGAGTTAGTGACCTTAAGGATTTATATATTGGAAGACTATTCATATCATAGGGGTAATAGATGAATAAGCTTCAAGCGAGGGATCGCATTTATATAAGGAATTAAATTAAATACGTTTGAGACACGGCTAGTATAAATAGGATTTTATACACGTATAGTCGAATTTATAAATCTGATACATACGTGTGAGAGGTGGTATGTATATTTGTGTGTGTGTATATATATATATATATATATATATATATATATATATATATATATATATATATATGTATGTATGTATGTACTCATGGCGTGATTATCTAAACCGTATGTGATGGTTTAATTATATGATGGGATTATATGGATGTATATGTATTGTGTATGTGAATGATATATATACTGGTATTGTGAAGCATACCCCGCACATGCTATCATTTGGTAAGTTGCGCGATGAGGGTGGGCACCCTGGCTCGAGGAGCAGAGTGTGGATATTCCCTAGGTCATAGTCGTCCTATGTGTTATGATGTAATATACATTTTTTGGGGGATAAGACGTGGTGGGTATGTTTCTTCTCATTGTCGGTTAGGAACTATGACCGCTTCCCGAATGTCGTGTGTGTGTGTGTTGTCCACGAAGTGGGTGATATTTAGTCCCACCGGTGGTCCCGAGGATGGAATATGAGTGATGCCCTGGAAGATGATAGCATGGTGCAGTATATTGGCATTCTATAGTCGGTTATATTATGTGTATGGCAATTGTACATTATATGTGTTATGTACACGTGGCTATGAGAATGAATGATTGTATATATATATATGATTGTATATGTATATATATATATATATATATATATATATATATATATATATCTTATAGGTGAAAAGGGATATGAAATTTCTATGGTGTACATCTTGGGTGATTATGGTGTACTTGATTGTTGGGGGTTGATGTATCGCACTTAAGGACAAACTCGGTTATATCGACCCAAGGATTTAGTGGAGATTTTGGGGTTACTCTTAGTTATTAACCCAAATAGTAGTATAATGTTTTGTTTAGATGACATAATGGATCCCTATAATCAACATGATCAAGGAGTAGTGTATCGGGGGTTTCCTTGTTTGGATTTCGCTTTGCGATACGCCCCACGCACGAAATGCTGTGCCATGTTGAGAATAGAGAGAAGTTTTGTCCTTATCAAACTATATGTATGATAATTAGAGAATAAACTCTTATATTGAAGCTAAATGTTATTATGTGAAGTAATAAGATGGATAACTGATTAAGTTATAAATTGGAATCAATAAAGCCTAGTATGGCATAAATGTGTGTATATATTTAAGTGTGATTAGAATGGAAAGGATTCTTGGGTTATGTTAAGATGGCAGGTCTTGTGGGTATAGGTCATGCCTATGGTAAGGTAGGTTGTCCTTATAGTAGGGGTAACTTAATTAACATTTCTGGACGCGAATAGGTGCGCGCTGTTAGATGAGAGGTGAGCTTAGGGTTTCACGAGAGTGCGACTACAATTTTATTGTGAAATAAGTGCATTGATATTTTTTATGCACGGTTGACACACTTGCTAAACATTTTTACACCTCGGGCTCTGACCCGTTTATATTTCTCTCCTGCTATATGTATATACTATTACAGATGTCCTACCGCATGGATGTCGGATGCCCTTCGATCCAGAGTCGTGGGGGCCGTAACAGGTGCAGACTGTTGCAGGATTTAGATTGTAGTCGCCTCTTACTTCTTTGAAAATCTAGGTAGGACCCATGTTGTATATCGGGTTTATACCCAAGAGTCATTTGTAGTTGTTTATATTTTTATTTTGGTTATTGTACTGTCTGTGACCCGACAACTTATTCGGGTATATATATATTTCCTTGTATATACTCATTTCATATTTTTCTAGCACTTCACTTATCACAGTTCTTGTGTGCAATCTACCATTTGTTAGTAGTTCTATAGTGTTGGTTTGTTGTTTTTGGTGTGTTTTATTTAATTTTAACATCTCGTTTATATGATTTCGGGTAGTTAGCCTTATTTATTTTAGTATTGTTAGTTGATGTTGAGACTGAGCCATCTGCGACTCCTGATTTAATGTATTATAGGGCTGGCCACCCGTCATTATTTTAAGCGGGTTGTTACAGTGTTTAATTTAAATTATGAAATTATATCAAGAGTGGGTAAATATTATTGTTATGTTAATGAACCTATGCATATTGCCATTTTTATTATATTGTTATTATGGATATATTGGGTGAGTAAGGGAACTGTGGACCAAACATGATTACGATGATTTTATTATTCGTAGTGTTTATGGTGGGTAAGGTGAGGTGGGATTTTTATTTATGATGGGAATTTAATTATATTATGAATTGCATTTTATTTCACACGCGTGAGGTCTTAGATATGATCACAGTTATGATGAGAATTTTTAATTGATTATTTTCCTGAAAATTGAATAACGTAATACCCCGTATTTCTGGGTATTTAGACTTTAATTGATTTGGTAATTAATTCAAATTATTTTAAATTACACATGCGACATAATTTAGTTGAATTAGATAATTAAATATTAGTAGGGTAATAAAATGATTAATATTATGGAATAAATTTATTATTGAATAGTAAATAATTTACGGTAATTATTGTGCGTCGTGGTGAGTGATATTGACATAATTAGACTATATCCCCACTGGGAGTAGCGTGTAGACTAATTTGAGATTGATATAGAAAATTGGTAAAGAGCGACTCGAATGATGATTTAGAGGTCACGGTTGATTCCGAAAGGGTCAAAATAGTATACCCAAGTGTATAGTTTGGGATCCGAAATAATTTTAGACCTAACCGACACCATATGAGGGCATTTCTGTCATTTGGTAACCTAGGATAAAGATATCTACGAATTTACAAAGACTTTATAAACATATAGTTAGGAGAGGCTAGGCTTAGAAATATATAAAACAAAGATAAGCCATTTTTTAAGCTTAAGAGAGAATTCTTGAAGGAGACAACCTTATTCTTACACCACCATCATCATTAGAGAGTGGATTGAAGGGGAAGACAAACAAATACATCATCATCAAATGAAATCATATCTGTTAGACTAAATACAGTTGTTTATCTTGCTTATTTTTTAAGAGTTATAATACCCATGTAGTGTGGGGTCTTATGTTTGATATTTGATTTGAATCTTGAGGTTTTGATTATTTAAACACATGTTTTGGGGGTAGGATTTGCATGTAGTGATATTCCTTATGTTGGTAACACGAAATTAGAGAGTTATGGAAAAATGGTATGAATGAAATCTGGGTTCTTGATTAGAAGAGATGAAAAACATGAGAAACTGGGGTTTTAAGTTTATTAGAAGAAAATTATATTCTTGGATTGAATCATTAATGTTTTGGTGTAAAGTTTTTGTTAGAAATCATCCATATGTACTAGTATAAAGTTTAGTAATGTTGGTATAAAGTTTGGTAAAAAATCATTAGGTTTTGAATAATGGAAACTATGAAAAATGAATTGTCGAGAGGAAGAAAAAGACATCTCCACATTTTCTAATCGATTCAGACAAAGGCGGAATCGATTCAGTTTCCCATATTTTGGTAATTTATCCTTTTTAAGCCCAGAACTTGCAAATAACTATCAGGGGGATTTTTGGGACATCCTTAGAATATAATTAAGGATATATTGGATGACAATAGGCCTTGGTAGGTTTGAGACTTAGATCCTTATTGATTTAGCGCTAAGTGCCTAGATATAGTTAGAGTGTCATATTATATATCATCTTTAGTGACATGAGATTAGACGAGTAGACTTTTACGCTAAGGAGACGGGGAGTTGGGGTACAGTTTATGTGGTGAGGGCCTACGGATCTCGATGACCGCCATGTTAGGTAGTAGAGAATCGGGGGGGTTCCTTATTTGGATTTCTCTTTACGAGACATCCCACACATGAAACTTAGCGAACGCCGAGATTCGGGAAATGTTTGGCCTTTACGACACGAGTTTAGTTCCTTAGTTAGTATACGTGTATGTGGTTATAACTGAGAGATAGTAGTTATATTATGATTTAAATCCAGTAGAGACGTATAGTGTTGATGTGAGAAACATCGTAGAACGTTACACCAGGAGCAGATCGGTGGGACAACTTAGAGAATGATTATTTTCCGATTAGTAGGGTAGTTGAGTATAACCTTACCGCATAATTAGGCCAAGTATACGAGGTTTAATCCAAAATGAGTATATTACTTTCAGTTGATTTGTGCAGAAAGGCACAGGACATAGGATACATGGGCGCCATAGTTAGATGATATTTTCAGAATCATTCATGGTGAGTAGACGTGGAAACTTATGAAATAAATGTAAATGCATGGGTAAATTAGAGGCAAAAATAGAATGAGATGAAGGGAAACAAAGTTGCATTGTGAGCAAGGTGTGTCACCATGGATCGAGGAGTAATTGAAAATGGGTGATTATAGTGGTAGAAACTACAAGAAATGTACATTGTAGAAATCTGGGGATAATCAAGAGCTACTCTATGCAGAGGAGTAATATAACGAGAGTTATGTCATAACCAACTGCAGATTTAAAAGTCAACCATGAGTAATCGAATCTTATTGCCGATGTCTTCCACGAAGGAAGTTATATGATTTGAAAAAGGGGGACGTTAACACCAGGAGAGGTGGTGACCTTTCCCAGTATAGTGAGTAAGGTAGCCATTAGAAAATAGACTAGTCGTATTAGAATATTCTTAAAAGAAGTGTGACGTGTTGTGTATTCACCAAGGTGAAGCGTGAAGTAAAATGATGGAGTATTTCAAAGCAAGGTTATTAGGGTGGACTGACCACCATTTTATAAACCGTAGAGCGGAAGTATACCATTAACAAAGGGTTACAGGAAACAACATAATGTTTCAAACTTTAGAAAGATGTGGATACATTGCGATGGAGTATCTGAGACTGTTAGTACTCAGCTTATCCTAATTTCGAGGATGAAATTCCTTTGTAAGGGGGAAGTATGTAATACCCTGTATTTCTGTGTATTTAGAATTTAATTAATTTGGTAATTAATTAGGATTATTTTAAATTACACGTGTGACGTAATTTAGTTGAATTAGAAAAATAAATATTAATCGAGTAAGATAATGTTTAGAATTATGGAATAAATTTACTAAGTGAATATTAAATAATTTATGGTTATTATTGTACGTCGTAGCGAGTAATATTGACGTAATTAGACTATCTCTCCATCGGGAGTCGCGTGTAGACTAATTTGAGGTCGAGATATGAAATTGGTATAGAGTGACTCGAATGATGATTAAAGAGGTCGTGGTTGATTCTGAAAGGGTCAAAATAGTAAAAATATTATACCCGAGTATATATTTTAGGTTCCGGAGAAATTTTAGACCAAACCGACACCGTATGAGGGAATTTTAGTCATTTTGTAAACCAGGGTAAAGAGACCTACGAATTTCCAAAGCCTTTATCAACATATAGTTGGGAGAGGTGAAGGTTATAAATATAGAAAACAAAGACAAGCCATTTTTTAAGCTTAAGAGAGAGTTCTTGAAGGATTCAACCTTATTCTTGCACCACCATCATCATTGGAGAGTGGATTGAAGGGGGAGATAAATAATCCATCGTCCTCAAAGAAGTTCAGATCTGCTGGACCAAAGGCAAGTGTTTATCTTGCTTGTTTTTGAAGAGTTATAATACCCATATAGTGTAGGGTCTTATGTCTGATAATTTAATTTGAATCTTGAGGTTTTGATGATTTAAACACATGTTTTGGGGGTAGGATTTTCATGTAGTGATATTTCATATGTTGGTAACACGAAATCAGAGAGTTATGGACGAATGCTTTGAATTAAATCTAGGTTATTGATTAAAAGGAGATGAAAAACATGAGAAACTAGGATTTTATATATATTAGAATAAAATTCTATTTTTGGATTGAATCATTAATGTTTTGGCGTAAATGTTTCGTAAGAAATCATCCCTATGTACTAGAAGTATAGTAATGTTGGTTTAAAGTTTTGTATAGAATCACGAGGTTTTGATTAATGGACACTATGAAAAATGAAATTATCGAGAGGAAAAAGAACACATTTGCTCATTTTCGAATCGATTCAGCTCCTTGGCCGAATCAATTTGGGTAACAAATCGATTCGGACCAAGGCTGATTCGATTTGGTTTCCCATATTTTGGCAATTTTCCCCTTTTTAGCCCAGAACTTGCGAATAACTATCGAGGGCATTCTTGGGACATCCTTATAATATAATGAAGGATATATTGGATGACGGAAGGTCTTGGTAGGTTTGAGGCCTTGGTAGGTTTGAGACTTATGCATATATGAGAGAGTTTAAGACTAAGTTTAGTTGAGCATAATGGTTAAGGTAATAATTCAAGAGAATGAAAATGGATTATGAGAGGGTAAAAGAAATTGTGATGAAACCATTAGGGAATTTGTGAATTAGCTACTAAATTAAATTAAGGGTTAACTATGAGTCTTTCGGGTAGAGACTAATACTTGGGAAAATACTATAGTAAGTTAATATTGTGAATTAATAATACGATAAGCATTCGAGGGATAAATACTACACACTGGGTATTACTATAGGTTGAGTGGATACCTATACGGATTATATTTATAAGTGGAGTGTATACCTGTATGTGTTATTATTATAGGTTGTGTGTATGGTTATACTGAATATACATATGGATAGGTTGTGTGTATAGCTGATATATGCTTTCTTATGGGTGTGAACATACCTATGTTGCCTGCTATCTCGGGAGGTTTCGCATCGTGGACATTATTATCCTGATGAACCCATTAACGGGATTTTAGACTTGTACCACAGAACATAGAACTTGGGGTTGAGCACTACTTGTGTGTATGATAGTGTGACCAATCATTTGAGTGCGTTAGGTGTATGTGTAGCACAAAGACCTAGAACTATGTTCGCCTCTAATATGTGTTGATTTGATTTATGGTTCGAGGGTGATATCCGAACCGATAGTCCTTGATTTGGTACGTGAGGTACATGGACTTGATAGCAAAGTATGCAAGTGTGCATCACAGTAGCCTATATATATATATATATATATATATATATATATATATATATATATATATAATGTTATTGGTACCAAAAAAGACATCTTAAATGGCTAAAATAAAGTGTTAATAATACTAAATTTTTTCATGCCTTTGTTAAAGCCAGATACAGAAAACTTAAGATCTTTAGAATTAAAAACTCTAATGGCCACTGGGAGCAATCCACAGAAGAAATAGAGAATATCTTCTTAAACTATTTTCAAAATCTTTGGTCAGCAGAAGATAAGGCTCTAAATAAAGGCTTCTTAGAAGTTATAGAATATGTGATATCTTCATAAATGAACCCAAATTTGATAGATTTTCCTTCTGAGAAAGAAATTTTCCTAGTTATAAAGGGACTAGACCCTAATAATGCCCCTGGGCCTGATGGGTTTGGTGGGGAGTTTTATGTAAAAATTTTGGATATTATTAATACAAATTTGATAACTGCTATTCATGCCTTCTTTGCTGGGTCAGAAATGCCTAAGAGTTGGTCTTCCATTGCTATTACTCTAATCCCCAAGATATCCAATCCCTCTACTTGTGCTCATTATAGGCCAATAAACCTGTGTAACTTTTCAAACAAAATAATATCCAAAATTTTAAATGATAGAATATCCTCTATGCTTCCCAACATTATATCTCCTAATTAAAGTGGATTTGTAAAAGGTAGAAGCATACATGACATTATTTTACTAGCTCAAGAAATGGTACAATACACAGGAAAGAAACTTCATGTAAATAATATCATCATAAAGGTTGACATGGAAACGGCTTATGGCAAAGTCTATTGGCTTTTTCTCTGTGAAGTTTTAAGAAAATTTGGTTTCAATGAGACATTGATTGATAAGATATGGAGAATCACCTCAAATAATTGGTAATCCATAATCATTAATGGTCAAAGCAAAGGTTTTTTTAATTCTTTTAGGGGTCTAAGGCAAGGGGATCCCATATCTCCCACCTTATTTATTCTAGCTGCAGAATGTCTTAGTAGAAATATACATAATATTTTCACTCAAAATAAGGTAATCTTGTTCTCCCACCACCAAAAGTCTCAACTCATTTCTCATTATAACTTTTATTAATGGGGGAGGTCGTAATTTAAAAGCTTTATTTACACTTCTTAAAACCTATTAAGAAACATCAGGTCAACAAATTAATTATGCAAAAAGCTCTTTCTATGTTGATAAAAAGACTAGCGAGACTCGAATTAAAGCCATTTCCTCTAAAATAGGTCTACTCCACAAACAATTTCCTATCAAATACTTAGGTTCTTTCTCAAATAAAGGTAGAACAAAAATCATTCATTTTTCTGATTTAATGTCCAAAATTAGAGACAAGCTCAATTCTTGGACATCTAAACTAATATCCTAAGATGGTAGATCTACTTTAATTAGACATGTCATGACCTCTAACCCATTGTATACTATTGTTGTCTCTAACCCTCCTAAAGTAGTCATTAGACGAATTAATAACATCTTTAGTAAATTTTTGGGGGGAGGCCCATCTAAAGAAATGCCATTTCAATATCTAAAATGGTCTGACTTATGCTTTCCATTTGAGAAGGAGGCCTAAATTTTAAAAGCTTAGATCACATCATAACATCCTTTAGTATCAAGTTATACGAGAAATTTAAATTTGATGAGGGACTTTAGGCTACTTTTTTTAGAAATAAATACCACAAAGGCTTATCAATGACAAGTGGTTCTATAACATCCAAAAGAATTGCAGTAATAAAAGATTTCGCTGAACAAAATATTGATAAGCACCCAAAAACTGTACATTTTATACCCAAAATAGATGTACTTTAGTTGCTAATTCTCGACAATATGGGTCTTATGTGCTTAAATGTTAATTATGCAGGCTTAATTGTGCGTTGGAGAGTTCAAGCGTTTAAGTCAAAGTAATTGTGCATAAATAGAGCTAAATTACCAATCTCGTAACCTCACCCGAGCCTTAACCTAGCCTAAACCTACCCCAATCCATGTGTGTGTTTTGTTTGTGCCCTTTTATTATTTTTTAGATTTTTAGTTTGAGTCATTTTTATTTTTAGGATTTATTTTAGATTTATTTAATATTTCTACATTTATTTTCTATTTTTATTTTTATTAGTATAATTTTATTTTATTTCTTTTGATTTTTATTAGCTTTTAGTTTAGTCTTATTAGGATTAGTTTTAGGAGTTCATTTTTAGTTTATTATATTTTATATTTTTTTTAGGACTTTAGTTTTCATTTAATTTTATATTTTTATTTCTTTTGTTTTATTTTAGTTTTTATAAGCTTAGGATTTTATTTTTTTAGTTTTAACATTTATGTTTTTATTATTTTTAGTTTGTTTTATTTTTAGTTAGATTTTTTTTTTTTTTTATTAATTTTAGTTAAGTCTTTACTTTTAAGGGTCCAAATTAAACTCACACACCCTAAAACCTACACACTACCAAACACACCCTAAAACTACCCTCACCCTCACCCTAACATTCTACGCCCTCACCACACACAAACACCACCTCTCCACTATTCACCTTCTTCCTCACCATCTCATTCTCTCTCCTCACCCACCATTAACAAACACAAAACCCAAACAAAACCACTCCTCACCACACTGAAAACCAACTCCTTATACATTCCATGCCCACTCTGGCGTGTCCCCGACCTCACCGGCGCCGGATCTTACACCTCAACCCGAAACCCATTCCGGCTAAACTTGCGACCTCTGCCCCTTGCGACCCCTTAAACCGCCGCCCCTCACCTCCTCGCCGGCGTTACACCCTTCACATCCCTCCTCCGGTGCTTCCCATATTGCTGCCTGACCTCTCTCTCTCCTCATTCTACCACCCCATGCCGACGAACACGACTCCTACCCGCCATGGCAACCCACCACCTCCGACCCCTCTCTCTCTCTCCTATGCCATACCCGCTACTCCAAAGCCGGCGATCCCCAACTTCCGCCGGCGTCCTCACTAGCCTGAAACCGGCACCATCCAATCCTGCAAAACCAAACCCGAATCGGGCAGTACCCATCTCAACCACCTTGGCCACTTGCTCCACCAAATACCGATTTCTCCACTTGCCACGATTTTATACCTACCAAATGCAACCAAAAACCCATGTGCCAAATCTTAACCCATTCAGTCCTAATACCCAAAATGCCCCCAACTATATCTTTTAACCATTACCCAAAATAACCTTTATACCAAATAAGATTTTATACCCTCATTCCCCCCACTATCATGACCTCACACCCAAACCACATGCATCATCTATTAATTCATAAACTAACCCTTACCCACACCTTATACAACCTCTTGCACCTTAATTCTTCCAAAATTACCCCCATGCTCCATGCCTACTATAAATGAAGATGAAGACTCCATTTGAAAAAAAAGCTTTTAGATAGGAAAATTCTAGAGAAAGAATTGTAGAGAAAATTATCATTTGTAAATAGTTTTATTTTATTCTTTTTATATTTTTTTTAGATATTTGTGAGAAACTAATTGTTGAGTAATTCAAATGAGTGTTTGTATGTAATTAAATATTGTGGAAATCTCATTTTGAATGGATGTTGCTCAATTTCAATGGAGGATTAGAGTCCAATTTTGCAAATCAAGGAGACTTGTTTGAAAATTTGTCCTCTTACCATTCTATTTTATTTGTTTATGCCTTTGATTATTAATTTGTCCAATTTTATACCATATTAGGCTAAAACCTCTTTCAAGGGGTGGGGTAAAACCCTTATTTGAAGTTATTTTATTTTTATTAGTTTAATTACTTGAAAAGTTCCTTTGAATGTTAATTTTGATCCCTCACCCTTAAATTTACGCCTCGAGAGAGGGTAAATGATTTTTGAGAGAAAATCAAAATTCTAGTGATAATACCCATTTTAGATTCGAACTAGAGACAGGGGTTTCTTAAGTGGGGTATTATAACTTAAATTTCAACTCTAAAATTATTTTCTAAGATTTACATGAATTTTAATCGATCGATCCTAGTGGGTGATTAATTAAAAGGAGTGTAGATCTATTTTCTAGAGTTGTGGGGTGTTAAATTTAATTTTCTAAAAGATAACTATTATAATTACACTTGTAACGAGATTTGGTTTGTAATTTTAATATTAATTTGGGAGAATTCAAATAATTAAATTAATTAATTAGAATAGCTAAAATTTGTGGTGTAATCCCACTCCTTGATTGTTCTCACAATTATTTACCTCACTTTATCTCTTATTTTAGTGTTAAACTTTATTTTCCATTTTAGTCATTTTCTAGTTAGTTATTTTCATCTTAATTTAGTTTAGTTTAAAACCTCACCTCACCCTATTGTTTTAATATTGAAAAAGCTAAAAAAAATTAAAAAAAAGTGACAAAGCACAAAAAGAAAATAAAAATTTAATTACAATTGAATTTGTTCCATTCTCTTTACAACCTTGAAAGTGGATTGATACCCTTACTTACCTCTACACTTGAGTTTGTTTAATATTTGTAGGTAATTGAGGTTTTGATTAGAAGTACTTTTCAAGCAACGACGAAAATTATACACGCAAAAGTCATTTCTATCAAATGGCGTCGTTGCCATTCTTGGGATTGTGAAGCTCGGAGCGGATTCAATTTTGTAGTTCATTTATTTATTTATTTTTTGCACTTTATTATTTTTTGTAATATTTTTTTAGAAGGCTTGTATTTGGACTTTATTATCTTGGCTTGTATTGCGGTGCATAGAGACACCATTTATTTTTCATTTAAAATAGTAATAATTGAAGCCAAGCGTGATAGGGAAATCGGACAAGGTAGAGAGAGGGCGTCCAAAGGCGAGGATTTAGAAGCCTCTCTACCTTGGGTCTGTAGGACTCCCGGGGACGACTGAGATAGGCGTGATCTTCCCCTGGTCGACTCAAATTTTTCAGTACCCCACGACGTAAAAACCGTGGGAGGTACATTTCTTTCACCCTCGCGCCTCTCCTGTTAGCGAGTCCATTATTGTGTGTGCTTTGTGTTCTCTTATGTGATTTTATTCTCACATTTATTGTTTTTGAATGGTGTGATGAATTAAATTACTAAGACCTACACCCGGTCACTCACGAGAAGGGATTTCATCACTCGACTCACTCGCTTACCATTTGTGTGCTACCCTAGCCATCACTAAATTTAAAATCAATCAACTAGGTAGCCCACTAGGAGAATTTTTTGCAAAGGCGATCACTGAGAATTCCGTGATTTTTATCGCCCGCGGACTTAATTAAAATTTGACTACCCTTTCACCTAATTTAAAGATAAAAATTGGTTATGTGCTAGTTTGGAAATTTTCTTAACTTGTGTGTGTGTCCAATTTAATTTTTCAGTAGTCGGGTTTTATTGAGTTCATTCACAATTCAAAGAGTCCATATCTTTCCCCACCCTTTTCTTCAAAAAAAAAATCAAAAAATATTTTTCTTCCTTTATTTTTTACAAAAAAAATCCAAAAATATATTTTTTCTATTATTTTTTACAAAAAAATCCAAAAATATTTTCTTTCTTTCATTTTTATAGAAAAATCCAAAAATATTTTCTTCCATTATTTTTAGAAAATCCAAAAATATTTTCTTTCCTTTTGAACAAAATTTTAAAAACTCCAAAAAAATATTTCTCTCCACATGGCCGACGAACGTCCTTTACGGGACTACTTTGGTCATTTTCCATTGACACGCGACACGTGTGAGAGTGATCCCGAGCCGTCTCTTTATGAGATACTTAGTGGTTTCACCTCTCTCACGAGTACCATTGGTACTCTTGGCCCATCTATGCACACACCTCCTATTCCATCACCCTCGGTGTAAAGTGTCGACGTGCCTCCTCCTTTGTTGTGCACCCACTGTTTTTATGCCGATCACATGTCCCATGAGTGCCCTTACATTCCATATCCATCAAAGCCCACCATGGAACATGTGTATCCATATGACACTGTTCCAGAACCCACCTCGGCCTATTCTCCCTATATACCCAATCCCGAGTTGCGTGAGTACCCTAGCTATTCGTGGAGGCTTGATCACCCTTCCACGCAATACAAATCCCAACCCGATGTTGTGGATCCTCACACGTTCCGACAGTCGTCATGGCAACCTTGTGCACCTGTTCACGATCAGTTCCCTCACTTCGCATCCCATGAGTATCAACCATTTGTCCATCACGAAAGCAATCCTTTCATGTATGATGAATTTGGCCCCACCCCACACACTTTATATGAGTATTCTCCATATAGTCCCGATTATAGCAAGTTGTGTCTACCTCAACCACCACCACTAACCATCATTCCACCACCACCATCATCCACCTCCACTCTCGAAACCCTCTTGCACAAGTTCATACTTGAGCAAGAGCAAGCAATTCAAGCTCAAGCTCTCCAAAGGCTTGAACAATGGTTAAATGAATAGGAGTGTACGAGAGAGTCGGATATACCCATGGATCCACCCATCGTTGCCACCGAGTGTGATGATGATGTGTCCTCTTGTGACACGGATTCTGAGTGTGACCAACCCTACCACCCCGAGAATCTTGAAGTTGAGACCATCCCATGGTCCGGGTCTCAAGTCGAAAATTGTGTTGACTTACCTTTAGATAGTGAGCCTGATCAATTCCCACCATGTCCACCTGAACCCCACCTTGAGGTTCACATTCCCACTCCCTCTGAATCCAAAAAAATGCCCGAGTCTATACTTATCGAGCTTCACCCTTGTGTTCCTGAGGAACCAGTTTATCCTAGGTTAGCTCCGGCTACGAGTGCTCACCATTTTCCCGAGATAGAATCCGTGATAGTTTCTAACTATTCGGATATGTATCCTGTTCCTCCATGCATGGCTCCCGTTGAGCCTGATAATTCTAGTGATCCTTTTATCTCCGATCTTGGTGCCTCGTTTGAACCACCCACCATATTCACCAATGATACTCTTATGGAGAAGTTGATCACTCCATCTTTAGATACCACACTTCCTCCTACGAGTTCCCTTGTGGATCACTCCGCACCTCATGAGGAGTGTGTGTCTCCCACTCTTGAGTTGGATCATCTTCCTCCACCATTTATCCCACCCGATCCACCATTTATCCCACTCGACCCACCCATTATCCTTTCCACCCACCACATGGTTTGGATCTTGATTTTACACAGTTCATGTTTCCATATACATTTTTATATCCTCACCTAAAACCATCCTCCACCATTCACTAGATTTTTTGTGGTGCTACTCTCCACTTCCGTGACACTGATCTTGTTCCTCTATGTCCGCCACTCTCTTGTGGTGTTGATTTTTCTCAACAGATCCCTGGCATGTCACGGCACGACCATTATCATCGCCCATTCATAGAACGGTCGTGTTCTTTCTATAAGGCCTATCCCATTCCACTTACCAAACCCTTTTGCCTTCCCATACAACTAGATCACCATGCTTATAGGGCCCTAGTTGCCCTCACCTTTAAGCTCAACAAGGCCCATGACCGATACCTCTTCACCCTTTTCACCCTCACCTTTACCATTTTTCCCACCTGCCCTTGGTCCACAGATGCTTTGCATCGCGTGATGCATTTTGCTATAAAAGTGCATTGGCCACTTTAGCCTCTATCCAACAAGACTGACGCTTCAGTCTTGTTTGGGGGTGATTCTCATCACCCAAATTTTTCTGCTGCCCCGCGCTTTCATAGATCTTATCTTTAGGGTGAGAATGGTTCGGTCTGGCTGAAGACATTAAACTTAGCGCTACCGGGAGGCAGCTCGCGTTTCTTGTACTAGTCTCATCCTGTTTGGGGGTGGTGTTTCACATCCCCCAATGCTTTACCATGTTATATACTTGTACACATTTTTTTTTCTCTTATCATTTATTCAGGTTTCATCTTGGCTTCATCTTTCCACTTCATTAGCGGTTGATTCTGGTAAACTCTTTCCTACCTTATGCTCTCAATTTTAAAAATCATTTTACTTAACATCGAGGACGATGTTCCTTTTTGTTTGGGGGTGGGGAATTTGATCAAAATCGTACCTCTTTTGGAAAATTTTGAGTTTAAACCTGATTTTTAAAATTTCATGCAGTTTCTTTCATATCACTCATTGATGTGAATTTTCAATCATCCATCTTTCAAAAGTCTAGGAATCAGGCTAGAGAATATTTTTTCTAAATAGCTTATGTAATACGTAGTAAGGCATATTGCACCATAATTTCTAGACTCAACAAAATTTGCGCACTTATCACGTCATTACGTTTAGAGTTAAGGAGTACTACAATTCCCATGAAAACCTTAAGGATCACTAGTAGAGACTTTAGCTTGTGCGATTCGTGCCTTTCACCCTTTCAGAGTGTTTTACGCAATCTTCGAGTCACAAGTTGATTCAACTTCGTTTGGGTCCGCACTTTAATTGTTGTATGATCTCATTATATTTCATAAAATTTTGGTTGATCACTGAGAACGACATCACTTTCGAGTTGAAAGAAACGCATGTTTTGAAATTTGTCCCGAATACTGGATTTTCATCCACACACCTACCACTTTTCCCCCATATTACATCTTCGTCCATTACATTCCCATGCTCTTCCATATTCCCACATATTTTTCCACACCATCACCTATCATCCCCATATCATCTTCCATCATTTCAAATAAAATAATGTTTATTTCAAATGTAAATGTCTTCATTGTTAGTTTGAAAAGTGAGAGAAAAACAAAGAAAAAAAATAGAGAAAATAGAAAATATAGAAAAAAGAAAAAAAAAAGAGGGAAAAAAATAGCAAAAATAGAAAAAAATATATATAAAGAGAAAAAAAAGGAGAGAAAAGAAAAGAAAAAGAGAGTTGTACTTGATTTTTATGTAATAAAGACATTTGTGCCTAAAGTGTATACACTCTTCTCAAATATCCACCATCCATACATCATATCATTATTCCATCCTATCATACCTCATACCATTCATCCCATTTCATTTACCCTCACCCATTATCATCCATATATTCCCTTAGGTGTTCGAGCAAATGAAAGTCGACGTGGTGAATAACTCGACGTTCTCACTATAGTGATTAACATTCTTTCATGAGATGAATTTTCTTTCTTATTGTTCGTTCTTTCTTATATGTGTGTGAGACGTTTGAACTTGCTTACATTTACTCACCTCCTCACACACACGAGCGATACACTAGCCCAAATCTCGAGAGTTCGTTTGAGAGAGAGATATCCGTGAGATTTGAAGTTGAAGCGTTGATTCCGAAAAGGCAATCTAGGAATTACTCTTGTGATACTCGACCCGTTTTGACGGATTCACACTACACACGTTGAGTTCTAGGAAGGATGTGCCTTGAGTATTTACTTAGCTAAAATTTTTACACTTCTAGCTTGTATTTCTAAAAATATTTCTCATGTGATGGATTGTGCGATCATTCTATGTCTAATAAGAGATTGACTGCCTTTTAATAAATTTTTGCAAATAAAGAATTTTGTGGGTATATTCCCTACAAACCCTCACGAGACACAACTTGTCCTGTAGGGCAACCTATAAGTTTAAAGGCTTGTTGCACATGCTAAGTGCAATCGCAAGTGCCCGCGAAAGTGGTACACTTTTGGGTTTCTTATCTTTCTCTTTCTCTCTATCTTATCGCTCGAGGACTAGCAACGCTCTGTTTGGGGGTGGTGTGATAAGCCCCCAAAACTGTACATTTTATACCCCAAATAGATGTACTTTAGTTGCTAATTCTCGACAATATGGGTCTTATGTGCTTAAATGTTAATTATGCAGGCTTAATTGTGCGTTACAGAGTTCAAGCGTTTAAATCAAAGTAATTGTGCATAAATGGAGCTAAATTAGCAATCATGTAACCTCACCCGAGCCTTAACCTAGCCTAAACCTACCCCAATCCATGTGTGTGTTTTGTTTGTGCCCTTTTATTATTTTTTAGATTTTTAGTTTGAGCCATTTTTCTTTTTAGGATTTATTTTAGATTTATTTAATATTTTCTACGTTTATTTTCTATTTTTATTTTTATTAGTATAATTTTATTTTTTTATTTTGATTTTTATTAGCTTTTAGTTTAGTCTTATTAGGATTAGTTTTAGGAGTTCATTTTTAGTTTATTATATTTTATATTTTTTTAGGACTTTAGTTTTCATTTAATTTTATGTTTTTATTTCTTTTGTTTTATTTTAGTTTTTATAAGCTTAGGATTTTATTTTTTTAGTTTTAACATTTATATTTTTATTATTTTTAGTTTGTTTTATTTTTAGTTAGATTTATTTTTTTAGTTTTTTTAGTTTTATTAATTTTAGTTAAGTCTTTACTTTTAAGGGTCCAAATTAAACTCACACACACCCTAAAACCTACACACTACCAAACACACCCTAAAACTACCCTCACCCTCACTCTAACATTCTACGCCCTCACCACACACAAACACCACCTCTCCACTATTCACCTTCTTCCTCACCATCTCATTCTCTATCCTCACCCACCATTAACAAACACAAAACCCAAACAAAACCACTCCTCACCACACTGAAAACCAACCCCTTATACCTTCCATGCCCACTCTGGCGCGTCCCCGACCTCACCGGCGTCGGATTTACACCTCAACCCGAAACCCATTCCGGCGAAACCTGCAACCTTTGCCCCTTGCGACCCCTTAAACCGCCTCCCCTCACCTCCTCGCCGGCGTTACACCCTACACACCCCTCCTTTGGCGCTTCCCATATCGTTACCTCTCGCTCTCCTCATTCTACCACCCCAAGCTGGCGAACCCGCCTCCTGCCCGCCTTGGAAACCCACCACCTCCGACCCCTCTCTCTTTCTCCTATTCCATACCCGCTACTCCAAAGCCGGCGATCCCCAACTTCCTCCGGCGTCCTCACTTGCCTGAAACCGACACCATCCAATCCCGCAAAACCAAACCCGAATCGAGCAGAACCCATCTCAATCACCTTGGCCACTTGCTCCACCAAATACCCATTTATCCACTTGCCACGATTTTCTACCTGCCAAATGCAACCAAAAACCCATGTGCCTAATCTTAACCCATTTAGCCATAATACCCAAAATGCCCCCCAACTATATCTTTTAACCATTACCCAAAATAACCCTTATACCAAATCAGATTTTATACCCTCATTCACCCCACTATCATGACCTCACACCCAAACCACATGCATCATCTATTAATTCCTAGACTGACCCTTACCCCCACCTTATATAACCTCTTGCACCTTAATTCTTCCAAAAATACCCCCATGCTCCATGCCTACTATAAATGAAGATGAAGACTCCATTTGAAAAAAAAGCTTTTAGATAGGAAAATTCTAGAGAGAGAATTGTAGAGAAAATTATCATTTGTAAATAGTTTTATTTTATTCTTTTTACTTTTTTTAGATATTTGTGAGAAATTAATGGTTGAGTGATTCAAATGAGTGTTTGTATGTAATTGAATATTGTGGAAAGATCATTTTGAATCGATGTTGCTCAATTTCAATGGAGGATTAGAGTCAAAATTTTCAAATCAAGGAGACTTGTTTGAAGATTTGTCCTCTTACCCTTCTATTTTATTTGTTTATGCCTTTGATTATTAATTTGTCCAATTTTATACCATGTTAGGCTAAAACCCCTTTCAAGGGGTGTGGTAAAACCCTTATTTGATGTTATTTTATTTTTATTAGTTTAATTACTTGAAAAGTCCCTTTGAATGTTAATTTTGATCCCTCGCCCTTAAATTTACGCCTCGAGAGAGGGTAAATAATTTTCAAAAGAAAATCGAAATTCTATTGATAATACCCATTTTAGATTCGAACTAATGACAGGGGTTTCTTAAGTGGGGTATTATAACTTGAATTTCAACTCTAAAATTATTTTCTAAGATTTACATGAATTTTAATCGATCGATCCTAGCGGATGATTAATTAAAAGGAGTGTAGATCTACTTTTCTAGAGTAGTGGGGTGTTAAACTTAATTTTCTAAAAGATTACTATTATAATTACACTTGCAACTAGAGTTGGTTTGTAATTTTAATATTAATTTGGGAGAATTCAAATAATTAAATTAATTAATTAGAATAGCTACAATTTGTAGTGTAATCCCACTCCTTGATTGTTCTCACAATTATTTATCTCACTTTATCTCTTATTTTAGTGTTAGACTTTATTTTCCATTTTAGTCATTTTCTAGTTAGTTATTTTCATCTTAATTTAGTTTAGTTTAAAACCTCACCTCACCCTATTGCTTTAATATTGAAAAAGCTAAAAAAATTAGAAAAAGTGAAAAAGCACAAAAAGAAAATAAAAAGTGAATTACAATTGAATTTGTTCCATTTGCTTTACAACCTTGAAAGTGGATTGATACCCTTACTTACCTCTACACTTGAGTTTGTTTTATATTTGTAGGTAATTGAGGTTTTGATTAGATGGACTTTTCAAGCATCGACGAAAATTATACACGCAAAAGTCATTTCTATCAAATATCAAAGAAGAAGGGAAGATTTGGATTCCCTCTCCTACAGGTGAATTCTCTTACAAATTATCCTGCAACATCTGTAGAGAGAATAGACCTTTATCATTCACTTGGAAAAAAAATTGGACAAAAGAACGCCCCATTAAAATTTCAAACTTTATCTCGAAGCTTCTCCAAAATTCCATTCCTGTTAAAACTGAAATTCAAACAATAGGCCTAAGATTGGTTCCGATATGCAGGTTTGTGTTATCCTAATGAAGACAGTAGCTATCATGTTTTGACTGAGTACAAGGTAGCTAAAGAGGTTTGGTCATTTTTCTCAGATCTATTTGATATCAAGTTTAATTATTCTTCTTCCAAATCTATTCTCTTATCTTGGTGGATGAATAATATCAAGAAATATTATCTTAGAATCATTTATTCAATAATGCCTAAAATGAACTTTTGAGAAATATGGAAAGCTAGGAATAACAAATTTTTTGAGAATATTATTGTTTCCCCCTATAAAATTGTTGAGAATGCAATCTCTTTAGCTTCTGATATCATGTCTATCTGCAAATTCTATGACAAAATAGACTCGAGGGAGTTCAGTTTAACTCAAAGATTTAAAATTAAAATTAACCCAAAGCAAATTCATATAATTAAATGTCTTTAGATTAAACCTCCAATTAGTTGTTTTAAGTTAAACATATATGGAGCTTTAAAAGGCAACCCTGGTCCTAGTGGAATAGGTAAAATTATTAGAGACTCTGAAGGCTTGTTCATTGCTAGATTTTAAAAAGCAATTGGTTCCCAATCTTCTTTCATGGCAGAAGCTATGGCTTTAGAGGAAGGTATAAATCTTTTATATAATTTAAACATTTAAAATGCTATTATAGAAACTGATTGCAGGTTCCTAACTGCAGTGATACAAAAACAAGCAAAGCCTCATTGCTCTTCAATAGACATCATCAACAACATCCAAAGTCTTACTCAAAACTAAATCCAAATCAATCACATATGGAGAGAACAAAACTTAGTAGCTGATATGTTAACATCAAGTGATGGTATAACTAATTATTCTTGTATTTATTGGTCATATAGCAATATTCCTAGAATGATCAAAGGTAATATAATCATGGATAGACAAAATATTCCCCAACTTAGAATAAGGACTAAGCAAATGTAAATGGGATTAAATATAAAATCCAAAATTTAAATTACGCAAGTATTCTTATGCTGTAACGGGGCTACTTATAAAGCTCCAAGTTTATTTTTTGTATCTAGAGTATTGGACCCAACCTCTAGATTTAGGTAATTTTCTGGATTTGTAAGCCACGGAGATACTTTTTCTCTATTATATTATTCTTAATAAAATGTGTGGGGGTATCGTCCCACTTTGATAATATATATATATATATATATATATATATATATATATATATAGTGTGTGTGTGTGTGTGTGTGTGTGTGGAAAATATATATATATTTGGGTGACTTATCTTACTTGTGTGTAATGTAGGAAGGATAGATACTGTGTATCTATAAATGACTTAATAATGTGAAAGAGTTGGCGCTTGCGTTCAATTAAGAAATAATATAATAAATACCATTTTTAACCCAAATTAACCCTAAGCATGCAACTAGGTGTGATTGAAACAATATGAAATCATGCAAGAATTATTCAACACACAAAGTTTAAGGAAAAATCCCCCATAGGGGCAAAACCATTTGTATATCACTATAATTTGTAAGAGAAACGGCTTACAATCGGATTACACTGAAATACAAGTTTTTGACTAAGAATTACCCTCAGGTATCGGATTCTGTAGTCGCGGCTGGAAGAAACCCTTTCCAGTAGGGTTGGCGGCTGGAACTATCCCTGTCCAGTAGAGCTGCAATGAAGAGGAAGGAGCGGTCCACTTCACAAGGGTTGAACAACAGCAATGGTGTTCTTGGGTTACCAAAAAGTGACTCACAAATGTATGGAATTTGTGTGAATCAAGGGTATGAATCAATGGACTCAAATACCATGAAGACTTAAGAGTTATGGAACTCAGAAAATCGTGTGTAAGTCTCTACTAAAAACAACCTCTGATCGTGGATTAAATAAGCAACTCTTTGCCCTAGAAAATCTGGCCACGATCTGGCAGAGTTTATCCTCGTCGGATCGGTCCGGTCATTTAGGCGGATCGGTCCGGTTAACTCGGATCGGTTCTTTTTTTGAAACCGGATCCATCTGGTTGGCATCGGATCGGTCCGGTCTTTTAGGCTTCATCGGTTTGCTATGGATCCGGTGGCTACTGGAGTCTGACAAAGCGGATCGGTCCGGTAGTTGGTCGGATCGGTCCGATAAGTCGGATCGGTTCTTTTTCTGAACCGGATCAGTTCGGTCAGGTCTGATTCCCAAATTCCTTCTTCTTTTGATCTTCGGATTTCGGATTTTGTTGATGACGATGAGATCTTTTCAACCATCAATCTTGTAACGGCTTATGACATAAAAGGTATGTTGGACAAAAATGTCCTTACAAATCTCCCCCTATGTCTATGCCGGAACAAACATAAAAAATTCGAATTATCTATAATCACAATGCCTATACAAATCTACCCTTCCATGAACCCAAAACTGAAAGAGGTACATATGACTAAGGCTGCATCGTTTGTTCTTCAATTCTTCAGGAATCTTCACGCTTTTTCTCATCAGGGTGTGTATCATGGGATTATCAAGGATGTACCTACACACATGAGATAAAGCAAATACCAAGTGACGTATCGAGTTTGAAATGAGATAAACAAAAACATATATATCAATTTAAGATGATATTCTCAGAATTTCAAAACTCCCCCATAATCAGATAATTCATTCTCCCCCTTTTTATGATGTCCCCAAATAGACAAATGAGAGAAATAAATCAAGCAATCAAGTACCGGGGTGACACAAGGCATAAAATCACACCATGAATGAACATAAAACAACCAAGTCGGTGATAGCGTAAAAGAATGGGTGTGATCAAAATTCGATAGGAAAATCAAAGCATACAAACATGACATATGTGCACGATGAATATTGGATATTCCTAACGAATGAACTCAAATGCTTCCTTTGGTGTAAAAGATTGGAAATATAAGACATTGACTATATCAAATCTACAAATCAAAGCTCAAAGTGATTTCTACACCAATAACGTCCAAAATGATTTTCATGCTTTTTCAGGACTTTCAAGGAAGTGCAAACCCGTTTTTCAATCTCCAACCAAACTCCCTCAGATTTATAATTTGAATAGAGGAATACTAAATTCTCAAACTTTGGAGAATTGGGTGAAACCTAAATGGCCCATATTTGGCATGAATTGCTTTTTATTGCCTTTAAATTTTTTCGGGCTCTTTTAACCTCTTAGGACCTCGGATATTAAAATTCCTCCATTTTTTAGGTCCTTTGTAACGGTGGATTTTGCGCAAAGGATAAGAATCAACTTTCGCAGCCCCTCCCCGTTATGAAAATATACACACAGTCTCACCAAAACGGTTTTTACATGCAATCCAATCTTGTCAAGTTTTATCGCATTTTATACATTGTATAGACAGGATTGAGATGGAAACACTTAAGCCAACATGAGATTGACAAGTGCAATAATCAGATATAGCCGTGCATGTGTGCAGTAAAGGATATAGGAGTCAAGCATGTAGGAAGATATCACTAATTACATCTCAAGGACTCCAATCAATGTTAAGCACATGGATGAAATGATGTAGTCTCTCAAATCACTATAAAACAGTCACATGGATAAATAGAATGAAGTTGTGACTTGGCTATCTTAAATGCTCATCCATAAAAAAAATTTATCAAGATAAAATCTTTTTGTGATTTTCTAAAAAAAAAAATTTTAAAAAGAAAATATTTTTGTATTTTTTTTTAAAGAATACATAAACGCTGTACAACAAAGCTATGGTACATATAAACAGACTAGCAATAGGAAGCATATGATATGAACATGAAGAAGCATCCTATTCTAGACATAGACCAAACCCTCAGTCAACTGTGCAAATCCCCAAAGACTTCCTAAGACTCTCAAATCTAAGAGCATCTAAAGGTTTCGTGAAAATATCGGCTAACTGACGGTCGGTAGGAACAAAACTCAGGGTTACGACCTTCTCCTCAACTAACTGACGTATAAAGTGTTCGCGTAACCTGATGTGCTTTGTGCGCAAATGTTGGACAGTATTGTGGGATATGTGTATCGCGCTCGTGTTATCACAGGAAATGGTCATGGTGTCCTGTGAAATCCCATAATCCTCCAACATTTGCTTCATCCACGAGAGTTGTGTGCAACAACTCCCGGCGGCTATGTACTCAGCCTCCGCAGTGGACAAAGAGATGGAATTTTGCTTCTTGCTCAACCAGGAGACAAGAGCAGAACCAAAATAGAAACACCCACCAGAAGTGCTCCTACATCCATCTACATCCCCAGCCCAATCGGCATCCGAATAGGCGGACAAACGGTCATCGGTATCAAAGGAATACCAAATACCGTATGAGAGAGTCCCACTCACGTATTTAATAATACGTTTTAGAGCAAGTAAATGTGACTCTTTTGGGGATGCCTGATATCGCGCACAGACTTCAACACTAAAGGCGATGTCGGGACGACTGGCAGTCAAGTAGAGAAGACTACCTATCATACTCCGATATAAGGTTTGCTCTACGTCCTTGCCTGAAGTGTCCTTACTAAGCTTGGTAGTGGTACTCATAGGTGTACGAGCATGCTTAGCGGAGTCTAAACCAAATTTCTTCACTAGGTCTCTAGCATACTTGGATTGGGAGATGAACATCCCATCCTCTAGCTGATGAACCTGGAGACCAAGGAAGAATGTAAGCTCACCAACCATGCTCATCTCAAACTCACTTTTCATCTCCTCCTCAAAGTGGTGAGCATGATGGGAGCATGTGGATCCAAAGACTATGTCGCCCACATAGACTTGGGCAACCAAGATAGCACTGTCATCTCTCCTGATTAACAACGTCATATCAACTCCCCCTCTCTTGAAGCCACGTGCTAAGAGATAGGAAGTAAGCCTCTCGTACCAAGCACGGGGTGCTTGCTTCAAACCATACAAGGCTTTCCTCAGATAGTAGACGTGATCAGGGTGCTTAGGGTCTTCAAACCCTTTTGGTTGTTCCACATAAACCTCCTCCTGTAGAATGCCATTCAGAAAGGCACTCTTGACATCCATCTGATATAACTTGAAGTGCAGATGACATGCGATAGCGAGTAGTAAACGGACGGACTCAAGCCTCGCAACAGGAGCAAATGTCTCCCCAAAGTCTACACCCTCTATCTGAGTGTAGCCTTGAGCGACCAACCTAGCCTTATTTCTGATTATGGTACCATTTTCATCCATTTTGTTCTTGAAAATCCACCGGGTACCTATAACATTAATCTCACTAGGTCGGGGGACAAGTTCCCAGACATTATTCTTTTTAAACAGAAGCAACTCATCCAGCATAGCAGATATCCAGTGTTCATCCTTGAGTGCTTCTTTATGGTTCTTGGGCTCGACTTTGGACGTGTAGCAAAGATGGCTAACAATGTTCTCTAGCTGAGCACGAGTCTTGACCCCTAGAGTGGGATCGCCAACAATGGCTGAAGGATCATGACTCTTGCGAACCCAAGTAGGTGTGTCCCCTAACACATGAATAGGGTCCACAGAGTGTGGGAGAGGAACAGGAAAATCACTGTCAGAGCAGTCCTCATCCTCACACTGAAGGTTGGGATCAATAACCGTCGGGGGTTCATCATCTTGCACGGTGACGTTTATTGATTCCATAACCTTAGAGCTCTTCAGGTTAAAAACCCGGTACGCTCTACTATTCGATGAATATCCTAGCAATATTCCCTTGTTGCTCCGGGAGTCAAACTTTCCTAATTGCTCTCTATCCCGTAGGATGTAGCATTTACTCCCAAAAACACGGAAATATGCCAAGTTGGGTTTCTTGCCTGTCCACAATTCATAAGGCGTCTTAAGTGTGTGTGGACGCAGATAGACCCTATTCACCGTGTGGCATGCAGTAGACACTGCCTCTGCCCAAAATCTCCTAGAAACTTTACGACCTAGAAGCATAGATCAAGCCATCTCTTGGATCGTTCTATTCTTTCTCTCAACAATCCCATTTTGCTGAGGAGTTCTCACAGCAGAAAACTCATGTTTGATCCCAAGGCTATCACAGTACAAATCCACCTTTGCTTCCTTAAATTCAGTGCCGTTATCACTACGTATTCTATTAATAGTGATTCCGTGTTGATTTTGCAAGACACAGCACTTGGTCGTTAAAAATTCTACAGCATCAGATTTCTCTCTCCGAAAACCTACAATGGAGTACCTGGAGAAATCGTCTACCATCACGAGAATGCATCTCTTACCACTTAGACTCTCCATGCGAGTAGGACCCATAAGATCCATGTGAATCAACTCAAGAGCACGGGAGGTGGTAATGGAATTCAACTTCCTATGAGGGCTACGGATTTGTTTTCCCAACTGACAGGGTCCACAAATCATGGAAGTTGGCTTTCCAAGAGATGGTAAGCCACTTACTAGGTCCTTTTTGACTAAACGAGATAAGTCTCTAACGTTCATATGACCTAGACGTTGGTGCCACAGATCCATAGGAGTGATCGTGGCCCTGTTGCAGACAAGTGAGGATTTGGGCTTAGTCCCATAGCAGTTATCCTCTGTCCTCACCCCTTGCACTAAAAGTTTACCGGCTTGATTATAGACCTTACAAGCTTTCCGGTCAAACTTCACTGCAAAGTCATCGTCGCACAGCTGGCTGATGCTAAGAAGGTTTGCTTTCAAACCTTTGATGTACAGCACGTTCTCTAGCTTTGGAAATCCTGGTAACTCTACTGTACCTCGTCCAACTATGCTAGATTTGCTACCATCTCCAAAGGTGACTCTCCCATCATTATAATCCTCAAGATGGGTAAAATATGAGGCATCACCTGTCATGTGTCTGGAGCATCCACTATCAAAATACCACTGTGAGGTATTATGGGCTTTGAGAGCGACATGGACAACAAGGGCCTTTTTCTCTTTCTTAGGAACCCAAGCGTAGATACCTTTTTGTATTCCCTTGTTGTTGTTGGTTTTATCCGGAATGAGGGGAGAATTCATTGATGGTAAGGTCATCCGTCGGAATTCCTCCATCAAACTCTGTGATGTAGCGGCTAGAAACTCAACACGCTCTCTCAGACTGGCAAACTCATCAGTCTGATGTGGTGGAGCAAACGTACGTCGTGTCCGACCCAACTTATAGCAATCATCCCTAAGGTGTCCATTTCTTTTACAATGGGAGCAAAAAGGCACATTATTAGGAGGACCTTGGTTTGCTTTTCTTGGTCGAACTCTGCTTCTTGGTTTTTTATGACGGCCATAAGGAGTCGTAGTAAACTCAGGAATTGGTCCGGGTGAAATTTGGGACGTGGAGGCACCATCAAAACCTATTCCTTGCCGATCACCAAAACCTAAAGCGGGACCGAGGAGCATCTTTCCCATCTTCCCAGATCTGTCCTCGATTTGTACCTTGACTTTCCTAGATCTCTCAAGGTCATGAGTAAGCTGAGCAACAAGGGCTTCAAGTTTCTTTCGAGTCTCCGGGGAGGAATGGAGCTCACTCGTAAGATTAGCCACTTTTTTAGTCAAGTCCGCTTTCTCTTTCTCAAAACTGCACTCTCTCTCTTTAAGCAAATTCTCTTTACTAAACCAGGCAGACTCTCTCTCTTTCATGGCGGTGCAGGTGGAAGACTCTCTCTCTCTCGTTTCTTCTAATTCTTCTTCTAACGCGGTGATCCTGAGAACTAACGCCTTGTTACGTTTTTTAGTTTTGAAGGACTCATTATATAACTCGGCGTAGGCGCGTTGAAGGTTACTCTCGTCCTCACTACCTTCCTCCTCTCCCTCACTCTCTTCTCTCTCGCTGTCGAGGTTACC
Source organism: Sambucus nigra (assembly GCA_949130495.1). Taxonomy (NCBI): domain Eukaryota; kingdom Viridiplantae; phylum Streptophyta; class Magnoliopsida; order Dipsacales; family Adoxaceae; genus Sambucus; species Sambucus nigra. Next base: position 282,820,202 of record OX422207.1, on the reverse strand, counting down.
CTGTGAAGTAGCATCCTCATCGTCGTGAGATGCACTAGGAGTACTCACATGACTAGCCATGAACGCGGTGAAGTTACGCTCATGCGGTGACTCATCTCCCGAGTCCACCGACTCGACCTCACTGTCGTCACTAAGGGTAGCATTTAGGACAGCTTTACCCTTTTCCCTATTCAGACGAGTGGCACACTCAAACGCTCTGTGTCCCTTACCGTCGCACTCAAAACACCTCTCACTGTCTTTAGGGGGTTCTTTGAAATCTTTCTTTTCAAACTTATTTTTCTGAAAATTATTTTTAACATTGAAGTTTCCACCCTTTTTAAATTTCAGAATTTTCTTGAAGTTTTTAGCAAATAATGCCAAATCATCTAGGTCAAACTCACATTCAGAACCAGAATTTTCTATCTTTCTAGATGACTCGACTCTCTTTCTTGCCGACCCCTCACTTTTTCTCTCTTGGGCTTTAAGGGAAATTCCCTTATCTTTTGGCTTGGCAGATTTAGGAAACATGTCTATTTCATAAGTTTGTAAATCTCCTACCAGTTCTTCCAATTTTAGAGTATTTAAATTACCCAAGGAATTTAGCACAGTGACTTTAGGTATAAAACGCTTAGGAAGGGAACGAAGAATCTTTTTAACAACTCTAGCATTTGGAATATGTTCACCAAGATTATAGCTAGTATTAACAATGTCAGAAAGCCTAGCATAAAATTCATCAAAACATTCATTTTCATGCATGGTGATGGTTTCAAATTGAGTTGTTAAATTTTGCAATTTTGACTCTTTAACAGCATTTGTTCCTTCATGGGTAAGTTGCAAAATATCCCATGCCTCCTTTGACGTGGTGCACGTCATTATGCGTTTGAACTCATCAGGAGTGACAGACCCAGAAATAGCACTTAGACCCTTAGAATTAAAAGAAGACCATTCAAATTCTTCATCAGTCCAAGAAATGTCAGGTTTCAAGTTGGTCACATTATCAACAGTCACGGTGGGAGGAGTCCACTCTCGTTCAACCAAAATCCAGATACGTTCATCAATGGCTTTTAAAGCCGACCTCATACGGGCTTTCCAATAAGCATAATTTCACCCGTCAAAAATAGGCATTTTATAATACGACTTCTCCATTTGAACACGCTCTTTTCAAAAATCAATTTATAAAAAATTGATATCTTTAGAAAAATTTTGCGGAAGTAAGGAATACGCGATAAAATGGCGTAACCTGCTCTGATACCAATTTGAAAGAGTTGGCGCTTGCGTTCAATTAAGAAATAATATAATAAATACCATTTTTAACCCAAATTAACCCTAAGCATGCAACTAGGTGTGATTGAAACAATATGAAATCATGCAAGAATTATTCAACACACAAAGTTTAAGGAAAAATCCCCCACAGGGGCAAAACCATTTGTATATCACTATAATTTGTAAGAGAAACGGCTTACAATCGGATTACACTTAAATACAAGTTTTTGACTAAGAATTACCCTCAGGTATCGGATTCTGTAGTCGCGGCTGGAAGAAACCCTTTCCAGTAGGGCTGGCGGCTGGAACTATCCCTGTCCAGTAGAGCTGCAATGAAGAGGAAGGAGCGGTCCACTTCACAAGGGTTGAACAATAGCAATGGTGTTCTTGGGTTACCAAAAAGTGACTCACAAATGTATGGAATTTGTGTGAATCAAGGGTATGAATCAATGGACTCAAATACCATGAAGACTTAAGAGTTATGGAACTCAGAAAATCGTGTGTAAGTCTCTACTAAAAACAACCTCTGATCGTGGATTAAATAAGGAACTCTTTGCCCTAGAAAATCTGGCCACGATCTGGCAGAGTTTATCCTCGTCGGATCGGTCCGGTCATTTAGGCGGATCGGTCCGGTTAACTCGGATCGGTTCTTTTTCTGAAACTGGATCCATCTGGTTGGCATCGGATCGGTCCGGTCCTTTAGGCTTCATCAGTTTGCTATGGATCCGGTGGCTACTGGAGTCTGACAAAGCGGATCGGTCCGGTAGTTGGTCGGATCGGTCCGATAAGCCGGATCGGTTCTTTTTCTGAACCGGATCGGTTCGGTCAGGTCTCATTCCCAAATTCCTTCTTTTTTTGATCTTCGGATTTCGGATTTTGTTGATGACGATGAGATCTTTTCAACCATCAATCTTGTAACGGCTTATGACATAAAAAGTATGTTGGACAAAAATGTCCTTAGATAATGAGATAATCTACTTAGTGTGTGTGATAGTAGTAAAGTTATATAGTGTATATTTAAAGAAGATTTAAGTAGATAAACTTAATGAAATGATTTAAGAATAACATATGTGAAATGTTAACTATGGTTTAGTAATAACATACGAGTAATGTTAATTATTAGTATTTACAACAGCGTACTGTATGGACAGTACATGGGAGTTAAAGAGAAATTTAACTAAAGACTTAACGTGAATTAATGGTATACTATAGTGTTCTGTATGGGGGATTTGGGTGAGCTAAAATTTATATGGTTAGTTATTAATGAGACCTAGTTGGGTTGGGTAGCATAACTGGGTAGGAAACGTTAGGTGTGCACAACATATGAGAGGTGAAACACTCGAGAGAGTGTACGCGGACTAACATGCGTAGTCAATAATTGTTTTTAAACTTTGATAAATACTTGATAAATGTTTTCAAAATACTTTGGGCTCTGACCTGTTTGCAAAATATTTTTAAAATATTTTAGGAGTCCTGCCACAAAGACACCAAGCTTGATGATCTATTCTAGGGATGAGTAGGTGCAACACTTGTGGATGCTTGTAGGATTTTCATTAGACACTTCAATCACTTCATTCCTAGAGTAAGGTGAAGTTCAGTTATTCCATTTGGGCATGTCACCCCTTCAGCAAGTTCATTTTATTCAGTTTATCAGGCTTTGTATTTGTGAACTCAGTTTATTTCTGTAGATATTTAGTTGGAATTCTGTATTAGGAACCGATGGTTTATTCAATATTATAATTTATTCAGCTATTTATCGTATGATTAGTTCAATTTTTATTACTATGTGAATGGCTTGGTTATTGTATTTGTTTCCACATGTTGTTTTTGTTTAATAAAAAGATAAAATTTGGCACCCGCTTTTTTGAGCACTAGGTGGTTAGTAAAGTTTTAAAATATTTTCCATAGTGATGCTAAGAATGAAACTAGATGAGAATCCTATTTTATTTTTATAAAGGATTGATCACCCGGTATTTAAATACGTGGGGTGCTACAGATGGTATCAAAGCATCTGGTTCTAGTATCCTTAGGATATGTGCGGCTTATTACGTTTTAGCGTAGCGTTCTTTCATATAGAGCCTTATTATAGAATTATTTTACTCCTCTATGCATGCGAATTACGTTTTCCTTCTATTAAGTAGAGTTGATGTGATTTATATACAAGTTCGGTTGGGCTTCATACACCGAACAATATAGGACGACCAACGAGGGTCGTTAGAAGGACCGTAGGAGGAAAGGCTCAATAGACGCCATAGAGTATTCTGGAAATGGTGATAACAATAGAAGTCACCATGATTCTTATTCAGGCAGGTCAAAATTGGATAACAACTTGGGAGTAGTAGCTTTCCCAAGAACTGTCATAGATAATAGTAGTGCAATTTCAGACTCAATTAGCGTAGTCGAAAAGAGGGGGAAATCATAAGGACTTTTTTTAAGATCCATCTATAAGGATTTAGGGAAGAGAGTGTGACACCCCGCCTAATAAAATACCGGGCGATCACTCCTATATCAAATTAAAACAGGAGTCTCATATGGTTCATTCTTAGCATCACTGTCGAAAACCAATTTAATTACTAATATCTTATTAGGCCGGCGTCAAATTTTTTTAATTAACTAATCTTTTTAACCAAACCATTCAAATAAGATAATTACAACAGTTTATATGTAGCAACTGAAATGAAATAAAATAAAATAAAATAACCGAACACTCGGTATAATAATACAACCAAATCGAATGCCACACTAAAAGGCGATAAAAGAATAAATGAGTACAGTTGGCCCATAAGCCCGAATGTTTCTACAATACATCCTATCTAGATCTCAATGATTGAAGCGTCTAATATAAACCTGCTTGCATCCACAGCTACTGCAAGAAACGTCTGACTCGAAAGAATCATCATCCAGGCATCCCTGTGTCTAGACACCTATATATATATAGATATAGCAAGAGAGGGGAAAATAGAGAAAACGGGTCAGAGCCCGAGTTTTGAAAACATTTTAGCAAGTGCTTAAAATCCATATTTTAAAATATGATATTTCTCATATTTAAACTGGTATCGCTCTCACATGAGATACACCTCACCCCTCTTCTAATAGTGTACAACTATCGCATACCTTTTAAAACAACCTAGTTCAGCTACCATGCCTAACTAATGTAATTACCCATCTTCTAATGATCCTCATCAATTCGAGTACTAAGGACTAAACTTCTCCCCATTCCTAACATTACGTTATGTTCATGCGTGGGGTGTCTCGCGAAGCGAAATCCAAATAAGGAAACCCCCGATACACTAATATGTGACAATTTTGATCATCAGGATCCATTAGGCCTTTAGTACATACCATATTTATACCATCCCTTATTTATTAATAGTTCTCATTAGAACCGAATATTCATATTCATATAAATCCGGATATTTATTTACCGGAAGTAATATCACACTTTATTCATTATTTTCCTTTTATACAAGGTTAGGTTATATGATATCTCATCTCATATATATAAACAATACACTATACGCAACAAGTATATTAATTATCCACCGAACTATAATATAAGTGTCTTAGTCATTTTCATTTACTGAGCATCTGTGGATTATCTCAAGTACACATATATGTTAATCACAATACATATATCCATATCCGGCACCCATAGGCTTAACATCGGTGAACACATACTCTGCTATCCAATCCAAGTACATCTCGTACTAAAGGATCGCATGTTCCACATCGCTCAGGAACTATATCAATAGAAATCACACATATTGGAGGCGAATATAGTTCACGTACCTACGGGTAACACAAATACCTACGCTCCCATAGCCAGCAGACTTATCAACTCACAAATAAACCTTTCACAGTCCTATGTTCTTAAGGTACCAAATCAAAAATCCCCCCGAAGGCAACACAGGATAAGATTGTCCTCTTTCGAATGCCAACCTCCCGTGATAGGAAGTATGGTAGGTATGTCATACACATAATAAACAATTATATAGGTACACATTCCACCACATAAATATATCATCAATTGGGTATTCACACAACCATATTATAACGATAGTTCTTTATCTCACCTTTACATAATTTCCCATATGTAATTATTTAACCCATGTATATAATAACATCAGGGCATACACACCACCCATATAATAATCCTCTACGTAGTATATTTATATCTCGACTATCCTACGCATTTATCAATTTTTAACTAATCCCCAATATTATATTTTCGAGATTTTCTCACCGCACAATGATAATATCAACAACCCCGATATATTCATTCGTCTCATAATATATATATACTTTAACGACATCGTATATATATTATTTATATCTCTTCTCAATATACTATGGCTATAATTTCCAAAATCTTATAACGATAGACAATAACCTCAAATATTTCCATTCATAATAATATAAACACTCACACCCTTAAAATATTATCCCCAATACGTACTCTTTTATTTATTATTCAAATCACACATAAATGCCCGTTTAAGTATTATTCCTCACGAACACCCATATTTGGGTAAATCTTGGATTTTACTTTCGACTAACCCAAAGTACACACCTTACTAAAACAAACATTTAGAAGTCCCCAAACTATTTTTAGGAACCCCAAATATTTATCTCCAAACAATTCTAGCCTTTATTTTTTCAATTTTCGGTTTGATTTCCGAGTTAATGATTAACCTCGGAACTGCTTTCTTAGAAAAATCATATCAAATCGAAAAAAATAAGAAAAATAAGTGGTCAGTGCCCACACGACCGTATCGAAAAGATCTACAACTTTCGTGTTTTGACCAAGAGCTGAATCGGCTATATTCCTAGTCGAAACAGTCCAGAAGTAACGCTAGTCACTATTCACATTCTTCTCCAAAAATCCAAACCTCCATTAAAATACCTCCAAGCTTTTTATCTCCTCTCTCATCATCAACCAACCTCAAAAACCATAAATACACATATATAAAGGGTTCTAATCATCCTAGAACCCATTTTCAACAATTAATTTCAATAAATTTCAAGTTTCTCAAATTGGGTATTAATCGAGTTATATCCGTTTTAATCTTCCGAAAACCTGTTTGATCCACGAAATTTCAAGCCAAAAATCTTTAGTTTTATACCAACTACAATATGAGAAATAAACACACTAAATCATAAATCAAGTTAAACACTTGCCTCGTGGATTAAATTCGACGACCCCGAGTGGAATCCCGCGAATTTTGGCCGGAAATCTCTTCTTTTCTTCTCTTTTCTTTCTTCTTCTTTCTCTATTCTCTCTCTCTCTCTCTCTCTCTCTCTCTCTCTCTTAGGACTGATATTTGGGGGAAATAAGGGCTTTCCCCTTATTGAACCCGAAATTGGGTGTATACCCAATTGTTAAATGACTTGTGTACTCATTTACGAGTCCCTACTAGTCCAAAAATGCCCGGAACCCAAATATTACCACCGGGTACTCTATTTTGACTATCTCAGCCATTTCGAACTCAATGGAGGAGTCGAAATCTCCATCTGAGTCACTTAACTAAAATTCACTATTTTGACCCAACACGTTCAATAAGCGTGTTTTTCAATTTAAAATATTTTCCTTTGTCGCTTTACCCAACTACGACATGTACTAAAAATAATCTACTCATATACTTAGTCTCGAAATATAATCCACGTAAATATTAATCTGTCACTCGAAAACTAATATTTACTATTCACTTTATAATATTGAATATATTTAATTTTCCTCATTAATCCCAAAATTACTATTCATAATAATTCCTCAAATTACCAAATTACATCCACAGTGTAATTTAAATACCTTTAAAAGTACGGGGTATTCATACTTCCCCCCTTACAATAGAATTTCATCCTCGAAATTTGGATACAACCTGTACCACTACTCTAGGATCAGTATATACATTACGTCCTAGTTTAACCAAATTTCGATATAGCCTAACACAATGGTCTCCCACTATATTCCATCCATTTCAAGGCATATGCTCATATATATATTCTCATCATTGCTATTCATATATATACTAATCCTGCACCCCCAGGTTAACACCCATTAGTGCTCTTAATAATCATATCACATAATAGGCATACACACATTCTATTAAAATTTATAGGTATTCTCCCAACCTATTTGCATACTTACCATACATATTTTTATTCTCATCGCTATGTATTGTATAAATATTCGGATTAATATCTCTCTCGTAATCTCCAAGGTATATTCCCTATATCGAATAATTAAAGTATTAATTCTCACATACTCTTCCGGAATTTGGTACCACATATACTCCGTCTTTCCTTCGAGTATTCTAATAATACCATCATGTGCAAGCCACTCTTCAACAGTCGTTCGAGTAATATTATGCTCTATTTTCTCACAATAATTTGGTATCCCTTTCATTAAAAGGTATCTTTTAAATGACTTTCCACAACCTTTCAGCCCATCTCGGGTGTGCTAGCTCTCGTTGCACATAAATGCTTGAATTATCGTCATTCTCACACGACATTCAATACGTCATACCATTTAACCTTGTTTATAGCTATCCCTCAGGCATATATTCTACACATTTATTTATTTATTTTTACGTCCTTCTATCTCTAACATTTTTGGAATTAACTAACCAGGGTACCCATACCCCATATCATTCGTGCATATATGCGCCACCATTGTAAACGTTTTGATACATTACACTTACTCTAAATAATGGGCATCATTTCATCGGACTGGTACTAACACCAGGGTATCCCTTAACCTGAATAATTCGAAATTTAGTTCTCCCGATACCTGGAAATTTAATCCTTCTCAAGATTATCTCATCGATCTTCATGTGGTTAACTCACAATAGCCTTCCTATATCAGTGTCGATAGTCTTATTGCCCTTACTTCGTGGTAGTCCTAAGATTAAGGTGTTTCTAACACACGTAATATGAGTACTATTCTAACTATATCCCTAGTGCCCAAGACCTCTCTCGACTTCCGACATTTTCTTGGTTTCGTGCGTGGGATGTCTCACAAAGCGAAATCCAAATAAGGAACCTTCCCGATACACTACTCCCTCGCTTCGTCGGTCATCAAGATATAGCGATCTAAGGGACACCAACGGGACGTTCTAAATCCTACCTCGTTAACCTACTAATGTACTTCTACCACTATATCCTTCTATCTTGTCCAAATGGAAAGTCCAGCTAACTAGGGCACCTACTCTCTGCAAAAGCATTATGAACATTATACCCAAAATGTATTTCCTATCAATTTCCCTTATATTCAAAGTCTGGTTATAAGTCTCAAATTAATTTCCTTTATCATACCTCACCCACATACTTGCGGTGAAAGGAAAATTTCAGTGCTTCTTTATAGCACTTATATCTCTATATAATTATACAGTCATCAAATGGTTCTCACTCAATAGTTTTTCCTTTACACTAGGTGACTTATCATCAAAACCAACATCCTTGCATTTTATAATATCTGTCCACTCCCGACGTTGTTAAGGTTCGTACGTGGAGTGTATTGTTAGCTTCAAATATGCAACCAGGATAACCCCATCCCATCTATCAATAAAATATGGTCAGAACTCTCAATTCTGTCAAGGAGCCATACCACAAGCGCTTTCACTAACAGTAAGTCCTTCGCGCGAACAACAACAAGCTTAAACTCCCAACTTAACTATAATTCCTGTATACCTTAAATTATATATATAAGGTCCACATGCACTCAAATCATGCAAATGAAACATCTCCTCATCGAAGTTCCATCTAAACATATAATCAAGGCGAGCTCATCCAGAATTTATCTCGGATTCCATTCTTTAATATGTCCATATATATATATATATATATATATATATATATATATATATATATACATCAAGTATATCCATACTTATATATCATACACTATATAAGTATAATTACAATCCCTCAGAGCTATAACTCAATGGATGCAGTCTCTCAATGCTATCATCTTCCAGGGAATTAATTACACATCATCCTGGGTACTAGTGGTCAGACTATCACACCGATTTGGTAAAAACCAAATCACAACGAATGGGAAGCGATCATAGTTTCTCCCCGAAAATGAGAATGAAGCATACCCACCACATCTCATTCTTGATAAAAATCTCACAATATAAAATGGACACTATGACCTGGGGACTATACGCTCCCAGCTCCTCAAGCCAGGGGCCTCACCCAAAATACATAACTTCCCATGATAGCACTCGAGGGGTATGTTTCATACAAATATACCAATCACATACAGATATATTTAAACATATCATATATATATTCTCAATATGCTCGTATATATATATATATATATATATATATATATATATATATATATATATATATATATATATATATACAGTATAATTCGACTAATCGTGTATATCTCTCGTAATATAACTATATCATCTCTTTTAAATTCAGAATATTAAGCTTATCACAACTAGCTCGTATCCCAATTACATTCGAAATTCCAATTCGAAGCCCAAGAGTCTTAATCCCATTAGACTCTTAAAAATCACAAAGTCTCACAACTTTAATTTTACATTGTAGATTTCACACCTTGCACTAAAACAACTATAACTCACTCTACGTAAGTCCAATTTACTAGTGAGTCTATTATTCCACTGGAGAAGCCTCTTTCTCCATTGTACCTACCTTACTCCAGTACTAAGTTTACTTAACCATGTCACTCTTTATTCACCGTCGGTCTCTGACTGATTCTTATGTGAATAACCTAGAAACTGCATTCACTTTATTCTAAATCAAGGGAAATTACAGTTTAAAACCATCTGTAAGATTAATTTATGAGCAAAATATCATGCTCCTCTAAATATGGTGACCATCGTTCCCACCATTTCACATTGCTCCAACGAGTGGAAAAAAAAATTCCTCAAATTTTCACATATGGGTAATTCCATACCCAACTGTAAGCAAGAGCTTCCGATCCTTCTACTTGTTAATTCAAATTTAGCACCATTCTCAAGTACAACGATTCTTGATAATTTTAACTACTACATTTTAGTGGTCGTTGCAGCAACCCATGACAATGCCACAAGGAAAATGTCCTTTATCGCGGTCCTCATTTCTAACATCAACTTATAGCTCTAACTAAGCCTCGCCTCCTGCTTCCCTCACCACGGTCTTCCATGGTCGCCCTTCGTCGATCAGCACACGAATCCCGAACGAGCGCGAAAAAGATTTACTATAATCTCACATAATGGCAGGAGAACGAAATCTCACAAGAGGATATCAACAATCCTAATCATAAGGCTCTATATCACATCAAAAGCAATGCTGAAAGCGTAGTACGTCCAAACATATTCCTAAGGACACTAGAACCTGATGCTCTGATACCACCTGTGACACCCCGCCTAATAAAATACCGGGTGATCACTCCTATATCAAATTAAAACAGGAGTCTCATATGGTTCATTCTTAGCATCACTATCGAAAACCAATTTAATTACTAATATCCTATTAAGAAGTTGTCAAATTTTTTTAATTAACTAATCTTTTTAACCAAGCCATTCAAATAAAACAATTACAACAGTTTATATGCAGCAACTGAAATGAAATAAAATAAAATAAAATTATCGAATACTCGATACAATAATACAACCAAATCGAATGTCGCACTAAAAGGCGATAAAAGAATAAATGAGTACTGATATACCCAGATATACCCTCCAACCGGACGACCCCTCAGGGGGGCCGACCCTCATCAGGTTCCAGATGACCCCTCAGGGGGCCGACCCTTCATCATGTTCCAGACGACCCATCAGGGGGCCGACCCTCATCAGGTTCCAGACGACCCCTCAAGGGGCCGACCCTTCATCATGTTCCAGACGACCCCTCAGGGGGCCGACCCTCATCAGGTTCCAGACGACCCCTCAGGGGGCCGACCCTTCATCATGTTCCAGACGACCCCTCAGGGGGCCAACCCTTTATCAGGCTCCGGATGACCCTCCGAGGGTACGACAGTACGAGGCCTAAATTAGGCCAGACTCACTACCGGAAGGAACTTTTCCCTCGGCCTCGGCTCATAGGCCGAGGGTGACATCATCACAGCGCGTGAGGCTCACATGGCACATGGGAGACCGTTATAACAAAATCACACCCTCACGTGAGGGAATATTATGTCATCATTTGGCATCTACAGGTGTCAACAGGGGATTGTCTAGATCATCATTCACATGCACCATGCATACTTGGGGGGTACACTACACCCCCAAGACCTATATATACTTGTCACCTACAACCCTACAGGGGATCGATCAATTTAGTGTAACCCTAGCTAAAACTCTGCTTGTACACACAGTAGAGAGATAGAGGAGCTTATGTGCATTGTATCCAAGTCCATTAGTGCCCATACTTAGTGGATCACACACTCACAGTGGATGTAGGTCAAATTGGCTGAACCACTATACATTATTGTCTTATTTTCTCTTATACTCATCCCCTTCTACATACTCATACACTTATACATCTCTATGGCTGCCATGGTTACTACTATTTGAGCTCATTATCACTTATCCGGTGGTGCTAAATCTCAGCATCATCAAGTACAGTTGGGGCATAAGCCCGAATGTTTCTATAATACCTCCTATCTAGATCTTAATGACAGAAGCGTCTAATATAAACCTGCTTGCATCTACAGCTGCTGCAGCAAACGTCTGACTCGAAAGAATCATCATCTAGGTGTCCCTGTGTCTGGACACCTATATATATATATATATATATATATATATATAGCAAGAGAGGGGAAAATAGAGAAAACGGGTCAGAGCTCGAGTTTTGAAAATATTTTAGCAAGTGCTTAAAATCCATATTTTAAAATATGATATTTCTCATATTTAAACTGGTATCGCTCTCACATGAGATACACCTCACCCCTCTTTTAATAGTGCACAATTATCGCATACCTTTTAAAACAACCTAGTTCAGCTACCCTGCCTAACTAATGTAATTACCCATCTTCTAATGATCCTCATCAATTCGAGTACTAAGGATTAAACTTCTCCCCATTCCCAACATTACGTTACGTTCGTACGTGGGGTGTCTCGTGAAGCAAAATCCAAACAAGGAACCCCCCCCCCCCCCCGATACACTACTACATGACAATGTTGATCATCGGGATCCATTAGGCCTTTAGTACATACCATATTTATACCATCCCGTATTTATTAATAGTTCTCATTAGAACCTAAGATTCATATTCATATAAATCCAGATATTCATTTACCGGAAGTAATATCACACTTTATTCATTTTTTTCACTTTATACAAGGTTAGGTTATATGATATCTCATCTCATATATATAAATAATATACTATATGCAACAAGTATATTAATTATCCACCGAACTATAATATAAGTGGCTTAGTCATTTTCATTTACTAATCAGCCGTGGATTATCTCAAGTACACATATATGTTAATCACAATACATATATCCATATCCGGCACTCATAGGCTTAAAAACGGTGCACACATACTCTGCTATCCAATCCAAGTACATCTCGTACTAAAGGATCGCATATTCCACATCGCTCAGGAACTGTATCAATACAAATCACACATATTGGAGGTGAACATAGTTCACGTACCTACGGGTCACGCACATACCTATGCTCCCATAGCCAGCAGACTTATCAACTCATTAATAAGCCTTTCACAGTCCTATGTTCTTGAGGTACCAAATCAAAAATCCCTCCAAAGGCAACACAGGATAAGATTGTCCTCTTTCGAATGCCAACCTCCCGTGATAGCAAGTATGGTACGTATGTTGTACACATAATAAACAATCATATAGATACACATTCCCCTACACAAATATATCATCAATTAGGTATTCACACAACCATATTATAACGATAGGTATTTATCTCACCTTTACATAATTTCCTATATGTAATTATTTAACGCATGTATATAATAACATCAGGGCATACGCACCACCCAAATAATAATTCCCTACATAGTATATTTATATCTCGACTATCCTACGCATTTATCAATTTTTTACTAATCCCCAATATTATATTTTCGAGCTTTTCTCACCGCACAATGATAATATCAACAACCCCGATATATTCATTCGTCTCATAATACATATACTTTAACGACATCGTATATAAATTATTTATATCTCTTCTCAATATACTATGGCTATAATTTCCAAACTCTTATAACGATAGCCAATAACCTCAAATATTTCCATTCATAATAATATAAACAGTCACACCCTTAAAATATTATCCCCAATATGTACTCTTTTATTTATTATTCAAATCACACCTAAATGCCCCTTTAAGTATTATTCCTCACGGGCACCCCTATTTGGATGAATTTTGGATTTTCCTTTCGACTAACCCAAAGTACACACCTTACTAAAAAAAATATTTAGACATCCCCACACTATTTTTAGGAACCCCAAATATTTATCTCCAAACAATTCGGGCCTTTATTTTTCCAATTTTCGGTGTGATTTCCGAGTTAATGATTAACCCCGGAACTGCTTTCCTAGAAAAATCATATCAAATTGAAAAAAAATCAGAAAAATATGTGGTTGGTTCCCACTCGACCGTATCGAAAAGATATACAACTTTTGTGTTTTGACCGAGAGCTAAATAGGTTGTATTCTTAGCCCAAATAGTTCAGATGTGATGCTGGTCACTATTCACCTTCTTCTCCAAAAATCCAAACCTCCATTAACACACCTCCAAGCTTTTTATCTTCTCTCTCATCATCAACCTACCTCAAAAACCATAAATACACATATAGAAAGGGTTCTAATCATCCTAGAACCCATTTTCAACAATTAATTTCAATAAATTTCAAGTTTCTCAAATTGGGTATTAATCGAGTTATATCCGTTTTAATCTTCCGAAAATCCGTTTGATCCACGAAATTTCAACCCAAAAATCTTTAGTTTTATACCAACTGCAATATGAGAAATAAACACACTAAATCATAAAGCAAGTTAAACACTTGCCTCGTTGATTAAATCCGATGACCCTGAGTGGAATCCCGCAAATTTTGGCCGGAAATCTCTTCTTTTCTTCTCTTTTCTTTCTTCTTCTTTCTTCTCTTCTTTCTCTTTTCTCTCTCTCTCTCTCTCTCTCTCTCTCTTAGGGATGATATTTGAACCCGAAATTGGGTGTATACACAATTGTTAAATGACTCGTGTACTCATTTCCGACTCCCTACTAGTCCAAAAATGCCCGGAACCTAAATACTACCCTCGGGTACTATATTTTGACTATCTCGGCCATTTCTAACTCAATGGCGGAGTCGAAATCTCCATCCGAGCCACTTAACTAAAATTCACTATTTTGACCCAACACGTTCGATAAGCGTGTTTTCCAATTTAAAATATTTTCCTTTGTCGCTTTACCCAACTGCAACATGTAATAAAAATAATCTCTCATATACTTAGTCTCGATATATAATCCACGTAAATATTAATCTGTCACTCGAAAACTAATATTTACTATTCACTTTATAATATTGAATTTATTTAATTTCACTCATTAATTCCAAAATTACTATTCATAATAATTCCTCAAATTACCAAATTACATCCACAGTGTAATTTAAATACCTTTAATAGTATGGGGTATTACAGAGAGGAATTGTGATTAGCCAACGAAATGAGATAACCCCACAAAAATTGTGTAGGGTGGAGTGCAACGACACCTAAGATTAATATCGAGCAACATTTTCAACTCATAGGAGCATCGTTGAGTAATTGGAGTCAGTCTCCACATATAAAGAAGTGTATATGGAATTAAACGAGAAATTTGGGTGCAGTTTTGATCGTAAGATCTTCCATCTCATGTTCAGACAGAGATGCGAATGGATTTTCGAAACTTATCACCAAATGACCAAGTAGAGATCGATTGTGAGAGAGAGGTTAACTTGTTTAGTGAACTTTACACATGATTAAGGGATACGGGAAAAAAAGGGGTTCGCAAATTGAAAATGGACTCGTAAGTAGAATACACAAGCATGGATGGGTGGTACGACTAGGATGAGTAGTGTCAATGTTATAAAGGTTGTACGTTTATAAGATTACATCAACGCTTCCATGAGAAGAGAGCCAAGAGAAAGTTGGAGAATCTAGTCGAAGAACAAGACTGGATTAAACTATTCTAGTGAAATACCATAGGAGGGTATACCCAGTAGGGAATCCATTTAAATGACTCAAATCAATAGAATTCCTACCAAATGACAGTGGATTTAGTCAAGGGCGGGGAGACCAACAGTGCCAGGGCCAAAAGTAAGAGAGTTTCTATAGCAATTGTTATAGTCATATAGAGAAGGACCACATGAAAAAGGAGTTCCCAAAGCGATACGGGGGAAACTACAGGTTGAGATCCTAGATGTACAACCATTACAGCAGATCGTGGGTCAATTCGGCCTGTTAGTTACGTGTAACAACCCGTCCTTTTGGAGACAATTAAATTCCATAATTAAGTATAATTCGGAATTTGGAGAATTTCTCGAAATAGTAATTTTTGGGATTTTCGAGGATTTAATAATTTTCGAAGGGTGTTATAAATTATTTTGGGACTATATAGGTCGAAGTAAATTAATTATATGTCGCCGTGGAGTATAGCGACAAAAGAGGTAAGATTTTGAGCAGAAGACCGCATTTAATTATTGTGGGTTAGAATAGTGATTTATGGTCAAGTACCTCGGATGGAAATTTCGACTGCGCCATGAGTCTCGGAATGTCTGAGATAGTCGGAAAAGAGTGTCCGATTGTCAAAATTGATTTCCGGGTAATTTTGGAGTTAAATATGCTCGTAATTGAGTAAACGAGTCGTTTTGGGAGTATTAAGGGATTTAACCCTTTTCTCCTTATAAAAGGAGGGAGAGGGAGAGAAAAGAGAAGATAAATAAGAAAGAAGAGAGGGAAGAGAGAGAGAGAGAGAGGGAAGAAAAGAGGAAAAAGGGGTAGATTCCGGCCAGCCTCCACGGGATTCGGCTCGAGGACGTCGGATTTTATCCACGAGGCAAGTGTTTACTTTGTTTATTTCCCTTTTTGCATAAATATCTCATACCGTAGTTTGGTATAATCAAACCCTAAAGATTTTGGTTTGGGATTTCGTGGATAAAACGGGTTTCTAGGAGTTAAAACAAATAAACCCGTAAAAATGGTAAATTGGAGAAACTTAGGTTTTAACTGAAATTAATTGGTGATTCTGGGTTCTAGGATGTTTAGAACCCTTAATATATGTGTATTTGTAGTTGGTTGAGGTTGTAGGACGTTGGATGAGGCGACAAAAGCTTGGGAGAAGCTTTAATGGCCGAAACCTTCTCGAAGAAGGTGATGAATAGTAACCCGTAAGCTTGTGGGGTTATTTTGACTAGGAAGAGAATTGATTTAGCTTTCGGTCAAAACACGAAAGTTGTAGATCTTTTCGATACGGTAGCGTGGGTGCTGACTGTGTATTTTTCTGATTTGTCTACGATTTGATATGATTTTTACAAGATGAAAGCTCCGTGTTGAAATCATCAACTCGGAAATCAAATCGGGAATTGGAAAAATTACCGCTAGAATAAATTGCGTAGATGTTTGGGATAATTTTTGGGGTAGTTTAGAAACCCCGATAATGAAATTGGGTTGTTGGATGGAGGATTTGGAGAATTTAGTTTTGAGGACCTGGTGTGACCGGTCGACCGCGCCCCTAAGACCGGTCGACCGCGTCAAGGAGGAAGGGCCTACTGCTTTGTTTCGTAGGTTTATTTACAACCCACGGACGATCGGGGGTCTAGGACCGGTCGACCGGTGCCCTGTTTTCAGCCCAAGATTTTAAGAGATTATTATTATTTCTCCTCTTTGAGATTTAAGTTTAAGGGCCTTCTAAATTGAAGTATATTAGAGGGTTATGTCCTAAGGGACTTGTGGATTTGGGAATATATATATATATATATATATATATGTATATTCACTTAGAGTGAATTAGTATAGTTGGAGATATCTGATAAATCCTGAAGAGATGATTAAGGTAATTATTATTTGTCGAAGTAAGAAAATACTTTGGGTTTAGTATCATGCTTATATGAAAGCATGATTATGATTCTTTGAGAGAATCCTTGGGATTATTGGTCATCGCTAGATGCTATAGGCCACTATGGTTGTTTATATATATTCTAGGAAGAATATATAAGATATGTATACTGTGTGATTTAGGTATATATATATATATATATATATATATATATATATATATATATATATATATATATATATATATATATATATATATATATATATATTATGATGGAAATGATTTTGAAAATATAAAAAGGAATATTTTCAAAATGGTAAATAAATGATTTTCATAATTGATAAAATATGGATTACACACCTCTCTAAATCGCTATCATAAGGGAAGTTGCGTACGTATAGTGAAGCCCCCTGGCTAATGAATGCAGGGTGGATATAGTCCTATAGGCCATGTGAGCGTTTGTTGATATATATTTTCTGCGATGGGTAGGAGATTTCGGGTGTGGTCTTGACTACTACGCATGCACATGGCCGCTTCCCGACGTCTTGCGATGTAGGATCCCAGGTTGTCTTGATGATAGAACCTGGAAGATGATAGCCAGTTAGGGGCGCGCACAGTGGGGAAACCCGGACGGGCGGTCTTAGAACGCGTTATATTAAAGCAATTCATGATAATGGATTGACTTTAATTACATTTCCTGGATATAGGAAGGGAAATGGGTTATATGTTTAGCTTCGGTAACACTCCCTGATGGAAGAAGGGATGTGGAAGCATATGATATGGTAAAAGCATTTTTATGATAATAAAAATGGCTTTTAATTACATTTCCTGAGTATAAAAAGGGAAATGGGATAATTGAAAAAGGAAAAGCATTTTTATGTTAATAAAATTGGCTTTTAAAAAGATATATGTATTGGTATAGCAATTCATGCTAATGAATTGGCTTTTAAATACATTTCCTGGATATGAGAAGGGAAATGGAAAGTTTTGAAATAAAAATGATAAATACTTTGTGTATCGAATACACCTCAGTCCGGGAGGTAGATCCGGATGAGTATTATAAAGATGATAATAAGTAAACCTCAGTCCGGGAGATATTATCCGGACATATATGGTTGATGTATATATATATATATATATATATATATATTTATACATTTGTGCGTGCTACGGGCCTAATGGATCTCTACCATTAACCCTGCCAAGTAGTAGTGTATTGGGGGGGTTCCTTGTTTGGATTTCGCTTTGCGAGACACCCCACGCACGAACTTAGTGCAGTGTTGAGAATGGAGGGAAGTTTAGCCCTTAGAACTTGGACTATCTAGGGTTGATAGTAGTTGGGTGATAGACTAGTTTAGCAGGGTAGCTTGACTAGGATGTTTAGAGGGATGCGCTAGGAGTGCACTATTAGTGGAGAGGTGAGGGGTATCTCATGGGAGTGCGATACCAAATTTAAATATGAGATAAAACTTTTTTCTAAAAAATAAAGCATTTATGCACTTGCAAAATATTTTCAAAATTCGGTCTCTGACCCGTTTATCTACCTTCCTTTCTTTCTATATATTATATATATATAGGTGTCCAGACACAGGGACGCCTGGATGGAAACTTCTTTCGAGTCAGACGTCTGCTGCAGTAGCTGCGGATGCTTGCGGGTTCTTGGTAGACGCTTCTTTTCTTGTACTCTAGATAGGAGGTATTGTACAAACATTCGGGCCAATGGTCCAACTGATTTTATTTATTCTTCGCACGATATTCGATATGGTTGTATAATTTGAACCGAGTGTTCGGTTATTTTAGTTCATTTCATTTTCCTTTTAATTTCATTTACGCATTAAATTGTGGATGTTTTATTTTAATCGTTAAAAAGAGTAGTTAAGTAAAAGTTTTTAACGCTCGCCTAATAGGATATTAGTAATTAAATGGATTTCCGACAGTGATGCTAAGAATGATCCATATGTGACTCCTGTTTTAATTTGATATATGAGTGATCACCGGGTATCCCATTAGGCGGGTTGTTACAGATGGTATTAGAGCATCAGGTTCTAGTGTCCTTAGGAATCTTTGCGGACGTACTACGCTTTCAGCGTTGCTCTCGATTTGTTATAGAGCCCCAGGATTAGGATTGTTGATTTCTCTTGTGAGATTTCATTCTCCTGCCATGTTAGAAGATTATAGAAATATTTTACGTGCTCGTTGAGAATCGGGTACGGAGCTCGGAGGGTAGCAGGAGGTGGAGCTTAGCTGGGGAAGCTGGTAGAAGTTGGGGACGAGGACCGCCGTAGAGGTCACTCCCCTTATGGAAATTATTAAGGATTGTTGAAACAACTACTAAAGTATAGTAGCTCGTAGCATCTACGTACTGCTATGGTAGAAAGTGGTACTTAAATTGAACTAACCCCGTGGAGATAAGGGTTCGAAAAAAAAGGGTCTTTGATATGGACCATATATTAGAGTTGGGGTTGTGCAAAGTGAGCATGGCACCACCTATTGGACGCAGATGGCTCGGGCGATTTGGCTTAGAGCAGGGTATGGAAATACCCAGATGTGAAAATATAAGGAAGATTTTCACTTGTAGGGAGAATGTGGGTGTGTTCAAGTGCCCCTGAGTGGACATCCACATGGGGAGATTTGTTGAAACT
Source organism: Sambucus nigra (assembly GCA_949130495.1). Classification (NCBI taxonomy): domain Eukaryota; kingdom Viridiplantae; phylum Streptophyta; class Magnoliopsida; order Dipsacales; family Adoxaceae; genus Sambucus; species Sambucus nigra. Next base: position 282,800,284 of record OX422207.1, on the reverse strand, counting down.
GGTAGTGTACTTTCCTTTTTACGAAGAGGTTAAGAGGATTAGTAAGGTGATTGTAAGGAGGGAGGTTATAGAGTCAGATGGCGTTGACAACCTTATTATGGTCAGGAAGGCCAGTGATGAAAATAATGATGTGGAGTGCGGAGCCACACAATTAGTCCTTTCCCGGTAGGAATAAAGGACAAGGTTAGCATGCCCAGATGGGGACTAGAGTTGAGAAATTCTAGTAAGAGGTGTGGCTAGTTGAAGCTGTGGCGTTCGATAGCCCTAGACTCGTGTGTGTAATTTGAGCTTTGTATTCGGTCTCGATAACATAATAATGTAGGCCTATGTGTTTTCCGCGATAGCGGGATTTTGTTTTCCTTCACTCGTCATAAAGGCGGGTGTTTATATTTTGTATATATACGTATGAGGTATATGGTATATTGGAGTGATAGCAGGCTAATGATGGCAAGTCTATCGTGTCCAAAGTTCCTGGAGGGAATAGATTGTGGTTGCGGTGTCTCACCTGGATACAGGTTGAGTACACCTTTGTTATTATGGATTGATGGAACCTCGATGAGCAGAGGCTTCCTTATTTTGGTTTGTATATGTGGCAACCTTATAGATATAATTTAAGGCCCACAGGATTATTATTGAGCTGTAAGATTAAGCTCAGGGTTGGTGTGCGCAAATACCGAACTTTGGTACGAGCGCTTGGTGATGTGACTCTTAGTTAGAGATAGGAGTTCAGAGCACCCTTTCGTTGATAAGGGATAGGATTGTCCCGGTTGCATGTCTGAAATAACAGGACTCCGTGACCAGCAAAGTCAAGTGTTAATGTGTGGATGGGTTCCTTGTTTGGATTTCGCTTTGCGAGACACTCCACACATAACTCTTAACGGCGCCGGGCGTGGAGAGCTGTTATGGGATGCGAGGATGTGGGTTAGTCTTATAGTGTGGATGAACCACTATAGACTATGAGCCCTGTGATGATGGTACGGTTATGGAAATATTGTGCTATGGAAAAGCACTAAAGTGGTCCTCTCGTCACAAGTAGTTGGGTGGAGTAGGACTTACAGAAATTGATTTGAGGATGATAGCCAGGCCTTAATAAGAAGGCAAATTTGGAGAAAATCTGTGATCGGTGTGATATAAGAAGTGTTCCTACAGAGAGTAGGCACTTTGAATAGTTAGGTTTACTTCTGTATGGGCAGAAGGATAAGATAATAGAAATGCGTTCGTAGGTTAGCATAGGCAAGATTTAGGACGTCCCGCTGGTGTGCCTTAGGCTGTTACATCTCGATGACCGACAACGCGAGAGAGTAGTGTAACGGGAGGGTTCCTTGTTTGGATTTCTCCTTGGCGAGACGTCCCACGCACGAAACTAAGCAAATGTCGAGAGTTGAGAGAGGCCTTGGGCACTAGGGATATATTTAGGATACTCGTCTCGCTTAGGTAGGGTAACGCATAGATCGTAGCATTTTAGGATGTAGGTTCGCTAGAGTTAGCGGCGCCGAGGTTAGGAGGATTGAAATTTTGCGGGTTGGAAGGACCCATAGGTGAGTATTACACCGAGTAAAGGAGACCCTTATTGGGAGAGAGTGTTATGTGTCAGACGTTCACTACGAATGTGCAGATGTGCACAAGTTGGAAAGGTGTATGGGCACCTTGGTAAGATGGTTTTATATACCGCGTAGTATATAAGGTTGAAATTCATGCCGATAGGCATTAGAGATGATGGGTATTATGTGGCGTATAAGAGTCACTTTACGATCGTGATAGTTGTGTAGCATATGGTTGGAAACCGTTGGGTTAGTATCGTTTCCCTCGAGGTATTAGGATTTGTAGTAATCCTAGTTAAATGGTGTAAGTTGTATCTGAATTTCGAGGACGAAATTCCGTTGTAAGGGGGGGAGTATGTAACAACCCGTCCTTTTGGAGACAATAAAATTCCATAATTAAGTATAATTCGGAATTTGGAGAATTTCTCGAAATAGTAATTTTTGGGATTTTCGAGGATTTAATAATTTTCGAAGGGTGTTATAAATTATTTTGGGACTATATAGGTCGAAGTAATTTAATTATATGTCGCCGTGGAGTATAGCGACAAAAGAGGTAAGATTTTGAGTAGAAGACCGCATTTAATTATTGTGGGTTAGAATAGTGATTTGCGGTCAAGTACCTCGGATGAAAATTTCGACTGCGCCATGAGTCTCGGAATGTTTGAGATAGTCGGAAAAGAATGTTTGAGATAGTAGGGTGCAGTTCAATTATTCCATTTGGGCATTTCGTCCCTTCATTCAATTCATTTTATTCAGTTTATCAGACTTTGTATATGTGGGCTTAGTTTATTTAAGTAGATATTTTGTTGAAATTTTATATTTGGAACCGATGGTTTATTCGGTATTATTTTTTATTATGTTATTTATCTTATGATTGTTTCAGTTTTTATTATTGTGTGAATGGCTTGGTTATTATATTTGTTTTCGCATGTTGTTTTTGTTTAATAAAAAAGATAAAATTTGGCATCGATTTTTTAATACTAGGTGGTTAGTAAACTTTTAAAATGCTTTCGACAGTGATGCTAAGGATGAAACCAGATGAGATTCATGTTTTAATTTTATAAAGGATTGATCACCCGGTATTTAAATAGGTGGGGTGTCACACCCTATAATTTAGTAGTATTTATTAATAATTAACTATTAAATTTGAGAATGTAATACCCCCGCTCCCCCCCAAAAAATAGTGGTATTTATTAATACTTAAATAATAAATTTGTGAACTTTTAATTGATTATTTCATTGGAAATTGAATTTATAAGATGATAATAATAATAATAATAATAATAATAATAATAATAATAATAATAATAATAATAATAATAATAATAATAATAATAATAATAATAATAATAATAATAATAATAATAATAATGATGATGATGATGATGATGTATATTAACATTGGATGCTCCTATCATGAATATTACTATTCATGAATAATAACATTGGATCATTATTTTAAAAATCGACAATTGTTTCTCTTATTCTTCATTCTCTTCATTTGACATAAATAACTCTACTTCATTTCATTTCAATACACAAATCATCCCAAAAATCTGACCCATTTTCTACCCAAATTACACCATTACATATAAAAAAACTACACTCTTTCATTCTAGTAAAAACAATTATATTTTTCTGGGAAAAAAGATTTGAGATAGCTTTGAATTAATTCTAAAGGATTTTTGGAGTGTCAAGTCAACTACTTTTCAAGAGAGATTTCTTCTACACATTTGAAGGATTGTTTTCGTTAATTGGGGATCATTTTTTGAGGGGCTTCTGCTACAATTCTTCCTACTTATTTTTGAAGATTTTCTTCAATTGAGGCAAGATAAATTTACTTTCTCCTCTCATAAGATAAATAGTATTTTCTGCCTAAATAGTTCTTTTTATATAAATTCTAAAATTTATGTGGAGATAATTAAGATTTATGGTGAATAAATTTAAATGAATCTAATTTATGAAATTTTATATACTTAATTAATTTATTCTAATTTTTTATAATTAAAATGGATCATGCATTGTACATTCTTGGTATGATTTAAATATTAAATCTAACATTGACAGAATTATAGTATATTAAACTCATGTCTTATTATGTTAAATTTTATCTTGCATAATTTTGAGAATTGGGGTCTTAGTAAATATAAACTTCTTTATTTTTTTATTTATGAATTATGTTGAAGATTTGAGATAGTCCCAATTTTTTTCAAAATAGTAAATTTTCTCAGAAAATTATCAAACTTCATAGTCTTATGTAAAATATAATTTTCTAAAAGTTTCATGTTTTAACAAAATTCCAAAAAGGACATTATGACCTGAAAAATAAGAAAGATCCAACTAGATATATTTATTAATGTGTAGTAATGTTATAGAAAAATGAATTTTTATAACGCTTGTAGAAGGCGTAAATTGAAATGTTTTGCATGTTTTTATAGGAAAACACTTTCTGGATAACTTTCATATTTTATGTTTTCCCAAAATTCTATTGTAAAGGACTCATATTAACAAATTATTAATCTGACAGCAAAATGCTTGCAATATCCTAAATGAGTACAATTCTAATTTATGGCCATTAAAAAAATATGCCTAAATGTATTTTTTATGATGTGAGTTGAATAAAATTCTTCTTTTTTATTTTTGTGGAGAATATATATCCCACCCCCTCCTTTTTTCTAAAGTTGTATAATATTTAGAAAATTTGAAGGGAATATGAGAACTTAAAGATAAAGTATAAAAGGCGTTGAATACAATAGCGATGTGAGAAATTTAAATTGTGAAATTATATCGAGAGTGGGTAAATATTGCTGTTATGTTGGTGACCCTACGCATATAGTCATTTTATTGTATTGTTATTATGAAAATGATGGGTGGTACAAAGTTAGTTTGGTATCGTGGGATTTGGTGACCTCAAAGAAAACTACGGGCCATACACGATTACGATGATTTAATTACTGGTGGTATTTGAGGTGGATAAGGTGCAGTTGGATTTTTATTTATGGTGGGGATGTAATTATATGATGAATTTCATTTTATTTCATATGCGTGAGGTCTTAGATATGCTCACCAACCTTATTTATTAATGAAATATTTAAATTGATTATATATCCGTGGGACATGTTATCCGATGTGAGACCCCTAAACAAATGGAGGACTAGTCCCAACTTATGTAGTTACATAACAATTTATTTAATAACTGTAGAATTATTATTTATACCCAAGATTAATAGTTTTGCTACTTGAGTGCGTAGCTATTATCCCTGACTCGTCGTGTTGTTTTAGGTGATCTAGTGTACTTGGCATAGTTTTTCACTTGAGTAGATAGTCTTTCATTCCAGCCGCTACCGAGTTTTGGAGATGTAGGTGTATAATTCATTTTTAGTTTTATTTCTTTTAATCAATTGATGGATGTGAGGTATATTGTATTCTTAGAATTTTTACTCAGATTTGTAAAGGTTGTGATTTTGGGAGATTTGGCATATGCTAGTTCTTGTCAGAAAGTTTTGGTAATTGATTCGATCTATATTATGTAGTCATTGGGGATTTCTCATGTCATTCCCTACTTTAATTTTTCCTTATTCATTGATTCTTATTTCATGCTAAGTACAATAACTAAATTAAATTGACAAACCATTTTATTTAATAAATAGACTTGATCAACCTAATTATTAAAAATTACGGTGTCTCACATTGCCCAATATATCATTTACGACAAGGCATTGTTCAAAAATAATTTCGATGGGACCCAATTGCAACGCATATCAGGGTGGGACACTAAAGATATTATGCAAAAAATCCATGACGTGGAGTGAGGACCCCACATGAATGGTCATATGCTTGCCAATAAGATCATCCGAAAATGATACTATTGGACCATCATGGTTCAATACCGTTCATCTTATAATATAAGGTACCTAAAATGCCAATAATTCACTAATCTTTAGTATTAGTCTTCCCAATAATTGTACAACATGACTTCCATTAGAACACCCATATAGGCTACCTCATGCCATCTTAAGCTACCTCACGTCCATCAGAACACCCACATGGGCTACCCCTTACTCCCTAGTCTAAGACATGGAAGGAGTCCTACGTGTAGAACTTGAAATACCTTCCCCATCGGTCATGATTGAAAGGAAATTTGGAGAAGTTAATTAGCAGCAAATCCGTTATGACGAGCTCAAAATCTTGGATGAAAATAGGTATCATTGTCGCATCGCACGATCATTCAACAAGAAAATTAAAGACCACGCCGTAGGAGAAGGCAACCTCACTCTCAAGGAAATTGTGGAACATGTTTAGTACACAAGAGGGAAATTCAGTCCATACTAGAGTGGGACATATCTCGTGAAGAAAATCCTATCAAGTGGCACTGCTATGCTCACTGACCTCGATGGACAAGAGATGGAACTCCCAATCAACTTAGACCATCTTAAGAAATTCTATCCTTGATTCGTTTCTCGTTGCACTATGCAATTCTCATATATATTATATTCTTAAAAAATCTCTCTTTTATTCTCCCCTTTACAAGAACTACGTAAGACCTTGTTGTACCATGAATATGGTGCAACCCACGAACCAATCAGAGAGCAACAATTGAACTCATCCATTCCCTAAAGGTTGTCGGGTGAAGTACCATTTTGGCCTGATCGTATCGATCTATTCGTCCCTAGTGTCACAAATGGTCAACTTAACCTGGTTAGCTCACTGCGGTCAATGCCATAACTGAACACCATTATAACAGGCATGTACCAAGTGATAAGGGTGATGTTAAGGGCACTCACTCGACACACGCACATGGGAGATATATAGATATTCCTCCACTATGTGCGGATAACAAGGCCTTAAAAATCCCCCCCCCACACACTCGCATGTAAAGGTGTAACTGCCCAACCTATTAGGGCATGACACATGTCCTACTACACTTTCTATCCTCTGTTAGCCTATAAATTCCATACAATCCCTCATTATGGGGGATCAAGATATACTTTTCCTACTGTTATGCTACCAAATTCTGGAGTGAATTTGAAAAATTATAACCATTATTCATCCATGGATTTTGCCCATTGAAACCAACACGATCAACACTACACCCGTGGACTTAGACACCAATTTTGCTTGAACCATATAAACTCGATTTCCACCTCTTTCTCTAATACTTGATCTAGTATAGTATAATTTTGATTTATATCTCCTCATCTATTATAGTTTAACATTAGTGTATTCAAGATAAGGCCATAATCCATAAACTAGTTTTGAGCGATAATAGATTGGCATCGTCTATGGAAACACAATATCCATTTATTAATTTCCATTATTTTTTTTCTTATAACTCGAGAATAACCAGTTCTGAGAAAATAATGAATTGTAATCCGATTCATCTACATTTCATTGGGCTTGTGTCTAATAATCTATAAACTCTTGTCGATTATCTTTAAATAACTTAAATCCTAACCTAGACTTACTTTATCTTGCTTTATATTCATTTCCCTGCAACTTCTACCATCGTTTACTCTAGTTTTCAAAAGTTTTGTGGAACATAGCTGACAGTCCATAAAGTATCTTCACTACAGAATGAATTTATTCATCAACATCTATTAGTATGGGTGACCTTCAGGGAATCCTAATGAACTTGGCTAGAGTCTGAGAGGGTATACAAGAAAGCATCAAGTAATTAATCCAGAGTATTATGGTTAGGAATAATAGGCCCTTAATGGACCTAGTTATCTCGATAAGGGGTAAGAACTCAGACAGAAGGAACAATCTACTGCCTCTTGCCCCTTACAAGAATATAAGATATGCTTATGGAAAAAGAGAACTGGAGAATCAGGATACTAGATTTGGGATGACGAAAGAAAATTAGGAGATCCTAATACTCCAGATCATGCGATGACAGGTCCTATCACCCTGGGGCGACATCCACCATCTGGACAACGGGTTATGATGAACAAAATTATTATATGGAGAGGCCAAGTGTTCTAAAAAGTCGTAGTAGGGGCTCTGCATTTTATCATCTGGGACCAAGGGCAGTACGGGCACACTAGTGCATAGAGCTAAGAGAACCAAGAAAGCATACACACTAAAAAGGTTTGACGAATACACTCCACTAACTATGGGAGTACACCATATCCACAAAGATATTCGAGGGTGTAATGACTTGAAATGGTCAGAAAAGATGAAGGCCACTGCTAACAGAAGGGATACGAGTAAATATTGTGAGTTCCATAAAGATTATGGTCACAACACTGATGATTGCCTCGCCCTAAAGAACAAGATTGAGAACCTCATCAGACAAGGCAAACTGATGAAGTACATTGATAAGGGTGGGTGATCAAACTGAAGAGACAACTAGAAGCCTCGAACACGACTAGAGTCCCCTAGTAAGAAGGTGGGCGAGAATAAATGAGGTAGCGACGATGTTTCGAAGGATGATATGGACTTTCCCAAGAATCTTAATGAACTAGTGTATGAAATCAAGACGATCTTCTTTGGATGTAACTTCAAAAAAAATGAATAAAGATCGTCTTCTTATCATTTTTTCCAAAGACATCTTGCCAGGTGTGATCTACCCGCACGATGACCCTTTGGATATCATTATGATGGAGCATGAGTGTAAGGTGGCGAGGACTCTGATCGACAATGGAAATTCAACTGATGTCTTATTTTATCGTTGTTTTAAGAGATTAAGGTTGAGAGATAAAAAGCTGGAACCATACCACGGGCCTCTCATTGATTTTTTAGTGTAAAAGATGTTCAACTTAGGAACAATTAAGCTGGAAGTTGTGGCCAGTACCTAGCAAACGTACTGAACTGAGATGATCTATTTTTTTCATTTTGGACGAGAACGTCCATTTTTCATACAACATTATATTTGGAAGGGTAGGATTAAAAAAAGTTCAAAGTTGTTTTGTCCACTATTCACCAATGTCTGATGTTCCCCACGAGCTATGGGGTTGGCATAATGAAAGGAAATTAGGTAGAAGATCGGGAGTTCTACTACACATCGGTAGAATAAGAAGAGAGAAAGAAAATGACCACTACTTATTAAATTAAGATGTTGGATCCTCAGGATGAAGATAAGTTAGTCAAAGGATAAATAGTTAAGAGATAGAACTGGTGATACTGGATGATGAGCATCTAGAAAGGACATTCCAGATTGGCACATCACTAGATCCAACCCTTAAGAAAGAACTAGCATAGTTCTTGATAAGGAGAAAGAATGTGTTTGCCTAGAGACACAAGCAAATTCCAGGGATAAACCTAAAGTTCATATGCCATGAGCTTAGCATAATGAAATATGCCGAACCTATAACACAAAAACACTATGTGTTCACCCAGGAGAAGAAAATGGTAATATAAGAGGCGGTTGATAAATTGCAGAGGGAAGACTTTATCGAAGAAAATAAGTACACAAAATGGCTCTCAAATTTGGTCATGGTCAGGAATAAGAATGATAATTAGTGAATGTGCATTTACTTTATAGACCTGAATAAGGCTTGTCCCAAATATCACTTCTTTTTCCCAGGATTGACTAACTGATCGATGCTACTATCGAACATGAACTGCTTAGCTTTATGGATGCCTACTCGGGGTATAATCAGATCAAGATGAAGGTCGAGGATCATAAGAAAACCTCATTTATCACTAGTCGAGGTACTTACTGCTACAACATCATGCACTTTGGTCTAAAAACACTGGTGCAACATATCATAGGTTAATGAATAAGGTTTTTAAGGATTATATTGGCAAGACCATGGAATTTTACATTGATGACATGTGGACCAAGAGCAAGAGAGAAATCGATAATATAAACGATATGGGATGAACTTTTGATTAACTGGATAATCACCAAATGAAGCTCAACCCTACAAAATGCATCTTTGGAGTTAGGGAAGAAAAATGCTTGGGCTTCATAATCAAACAGAGGGGCATAGATGCCAAATCGGATACGATCCAGGCACTGATCAACATGTAGCCTCCTGCGAGAAAAAAAATTCGAAGGTTGACATGATGGGTAGTAGAGCTTAACAAGTTCATATCGAGAGTCATGGATAGATGTCTTCCATTTTTTTTAAGCTTTTTCAAAAGATATTTAAGTGGAATGACGAATGTGAGGTCGCATTTTTAGAGTTGAAGGGGGGTCTGTGCTATTGTTGTCAAGGTCAGTTCTAAGTGAAAAACTCTACTTATACTTGGTGTTATCATAATCAGTAGTCAGTTCGACATTAGTCCGATAGGAAGCTGAAGTGAAGAGGTCGGTATACTACACTAGCATGACTTACCGTGGAGTATAGATCCGGTATCCTAAGCTGGAAAAATTATCCTTAGCTTTAATTGAATCCTCTTGAAGAATGAAGCCTTACTTTTAAGCACACACAATTATCATCTATATAGACATTCCAATATGACAAGTTGTTCATAAACTTGAGAAATCTGGTAGAAAAATAGCTTGAGCATTAGACCTAAGAAAATATGATATACAATCTTGAACAATGATTAAAGGCCAAGCAGTTGCCGATTTTACAGTGGAGTTTATTACGAGGAAAATAATGTCGAGCAGACTTCTACATAAGAGAGATCACGAGAAAAGATTAGTGAGAAGACTTCTCTAGAAGATAAATCAGCTTCATAAATGACTAAGAAGACTTCTCTAACAGATAACTCAGTCACGAATATGATCAAATAGATTTATTTAGAAGATATCTCAGGCACGAAGATTATCGAGAAGACTTCTCCAAAAGATAACTTAATCGTAAAGATGATCGAGCAGTTTTCTTAAGAAGATAACTCACGTTTCGGTAATCATTATTAGATGGCTCTTTATGTGCCAATGACAATGGATATGGTTTGATTATAACAACACCTACTCGGGGTGATGTGGAATATGCACTCAGGTCCCACTTTGAGGTCTTCATTTAAAGAGGCAGAGTTTAAGACTCTCACGGCGGGCATGGGATTAACATCATCACTAGGTGTAGAATAGTTATTTGTAGACAACGATTCCCATCTCATAGTAAACCAAGTCCTTATAGTGTATGAGGTAAGAGAATTCAATGATGGAGTACTTAGCAAAGGTAACAACATTATTGTCAAGGTTCTTAAATATTTAGATGGTCAGACTACCAAGAGCTGAAATTACATGAGCATATGTATTTGCTCATTTAGAATCATCCACCAAAATGGAGCTACGTAGAATAGTGCCTATTAAAATCTTAACGCATCACTACTAATGAGGAATGCGAATTAGTGATGGAGATATAGTTAGGGACATCTTGGATAGACCCCATCAGGTCATATTTGGAGATCGGTGTAGTCCTGATAGATCTAAAGGAAGAACGAAGACTCTGCTATAAGCAACAAGGTACATACTAGAAGGAGAAATTTTATTCAAAAGAGCACTTATTATATCACTGCTCAGGTGTATCCACCCAAATAAAGTGAATGCCTTGACAAAAGAAAAGCACGAGGGATAATGCGAAGCCCATTAAGTAGGTAGAACGTTATTGAAGCGAGTGGCCACTCAGGGCTACTATTGGCCCACTATGAAAGAAGATTGTGCCAACTATACAAGGAATTGTGATAAGTGCCAGAAGTATGCCATGATCCATACGAGTCCAGTAGCCTCATTGATGACACCTTTTTTTATATGGGGGATCGATTTGGTCGGCCTTGTATTGAAGATAAGAGGAAGGTTCAAGCATCTAGTTATAGCAGTGGATTACTTCACTAAGTGGGTCGAGGCCGAGACTTTGATCGAGATGGCGTATGGAAAAAGACTTCCACTTATATGAAAGAACATTATTTTTGTAATGTAATGCATACTCCTTCATTATAGATCACGGTACTCAGTTTGAAAACAAAGAGTTTGAACATTATTGTGTACACTTGAAGATCCAGAAACTGCATTCAGGACCTGGTTATCCACAGTGCAACGGCCAAACAAAGGTGACAAACAAAAAACTGTTGGATAAAATGGAAAAAATACTGGATGATGCTAAGGGGAATCGGATTAACGAGCTTCAGAGCATACTTTGGGCATATAGGACAACACCGAGTACGCTACAGAGCGAGACTCCGTTCATGGTGGCATTTAGTACTGAAGCAGTAGTGCCTACTAATATTGTCTTGTCCTGCCACTAGGTGCTTAATTTTGATTTACCAAGGATTTATTTGATAAGAAGTCTTAATTTATAAATTATAGAAGAAGTCAAGGAGTGCGTAGCACTACGAGTGGCAGCCTACTAGTAAATAACTGATCAGTTTACAATAAAAGGGTAAAATTGAGCACTCCAAAATAAGGGGACTATGTGCTCAAAAAAGTCATTCAGAAATAGAACAAATTCGAACCTAATTAGCATGACTCGTACAGAGTATCTACCATCTTAGGACCTTGAACATACAGAATCGAGACTTTGGAGGGTGAAAAATTCAAGAAATTGTGGAATACTGAGCACCTGACAAAGTAATACCAGTGATGAGCAGATTACATTGTAAGGATGAAATACCATGTAAATAATATTTTATTTCCCTGTAAGACATCTTCAAGTAGTGGAAGAGAATCAAAACTTCATTCTTTACAAATGATGTCATTCCAAGTTTGAACTACGTCGATTGTCTATTTCATCGGTATGAGAGATGTGCAAGAAGTTTAGGACGAAGACATCTCCAAGTCGAGCACACAAAACGTTACATATGGGAAATCTAATCTAGTCATATGGATGACGAAATTCAACAATAATTAATTAACACGAGGATAGGTCTCATACATTTGGTAGACATGGTAGCCAATACTGACACATAATCAGGATGACAAGCTCCATATATAGGACCAATAAGGATACACAAGCACTGGTAGATCCTAAGTATGGAAAACTCAATTTCGTCCAAAACTGGTAGCTAGTAAGGCAGATCAAGTGGAAAAGATCTAACCATATGATCGTAAGTCTAAACTACTAGAAGGCCTACCCCTAACACCTAACAATTAGCTTGTCATCATGATAGGTGGAAAAAGATCCCACCCTGAGTCCACATGGCTAGAACTAATTATAAGACCAAGAAAATATGACTATATCTACTTGTTAAATATTTTATTTTAGATGACACTTAACTACAAGTGGAGACTAAAAGCTTAGTCGAGCAAATAATCATCAAAGTCAAAACATACACATAGATGTAGCCAAGTAGTATAATCATAAAATGACTTAGAATTAGTAAACAAGCCTAATGACAAAATGTTTAGTACAAAGAGACAATCATTACAAAGCTTCACAAAAATAAAGATTTCAGAGTGATTAAGCCAAAGGATAATCTCTAACTTTAGGGGAAACTTCAGGAACCTAATCAGCTCGTGTGTCAACCAAGGGAACAATAGTGGCAAGGACTTCAACTATGATGGTATTCGGGGAAGTAGGAAGAGTAATCTCCTTAACGGGGGTCAGATTGGATGCACCGACCTGACCATCCCTAGTAACAGACTCATCAACTTCCATTAGCTACTCAGCGGCCAAAGTTATGGTCTCGTCATCATCACCTTCCTACTTGTTAACTACGTCTGGTATCTCAGAGTAGTTTTTCATAAACTTCTTCTTGAGCTCATCATAACCATTAAAAAAGAAGGACACGATTTTAAACTGTAGTCAGTGGATGATTTAAATATTTTCACCGCGTTATCATCAGCCTTAGCTAGGGCTTCGTTAGCTTGAATAAGCTCCTAGATCACTTTGGTTAGATTGAGGTTAGCCGTATGAAGTGCTTGTTTGGACACTCTTAGCTCGCCATTAGCCTTTTAAGGCATTTTCAAGACTCTTGAACTTGATGACATCAGTGTTATCCTGAACTTTTAATTTTTGGGCCTCTTTCTCTACCTTGTTGAGCGATACTATCTTAGAGATCACCTTATCGTCCTTCTCTTCAAGTTCACCATGAGTATTTTTCAGCTCGTCAGCATTTTAATCTAGTTTGTCTTTTAGCTGGGTATTTTTTTGGGTAAGCCGATTAATGGTGTTCTTCTGCTGCTTATAAGCACAGTGGTTGATCACGGCCTTCTCCCTCAAAATGGTGGAATCCATCAAACTTTGATAATAAAAAATATGTAAAGGGTCAAAAGATGAAAAACTTTAAAAAATAAAACCCAAACAAACACAATTTCAGTAGACTTACCATAGCCACGTGATGATGTTCAAACCTCCACAAAGCATCAGTATCATAACCCTTTAAGAAATCAAATTCCTTGTTATGCCCATGATAGTGATTGATATCAATGGCGTTATTCATTTTCTGAAGGATGGAATCAAGATCATTTCATAAATCCTCTATCTTTATGAGGTTGTTAGGGTCAAACTTGATGTCTTAGACCTCACCGTAATAGGAGACTGACCCTTGACCACAGACGAGCTGATGAGAGGATCGTCTTTCAATTTGAATCCTCTCAATGATAAGCACATTTGGCCTAAACCCAGAGGTCCATGGAGATTTAAGATCACCTTGAGTTGTAGGGGCTTCAAGAGGCCTCATGTCCCCTACAACAACAAGAGTAAAGGATGTGCAAGTCTTTACCTTTGACTTGGACCGAGCATTTATCTCGACCTGCTTCTTATCTTTGGCTTCAACCCTCTTTTGTTCATTAATTTTCTTCTTGTCCTTGGCCTCAGCATCGACCTTCATTTTTTGCTCAGCCTCCTTCTTCTAACAACGGGCTATATCCATAAAAATGATATTAAGTGTTTGAGGAACCATCTCATATGTAGATTCAGTTACGAAGTCCAAATCACTAGGAGTGGAAGATACATAAAAGTCACTAATCAGTCATGTCACATGACTTAATCAAAAGACGAACAAAAATTACAAAGTATTGTCATTTGCTTCAACTTCTTCCTCAGCACCCTGGTCGAACTCTATGCCCTCATCAGCTTCAAGTTACTCCTCTACTACCAGTGGAATTGGTGTCTCTATAGGAGGAGCGCCATTAAGAGGAGTGTGATACCCAATTCTAATGAACTTGAACACAGAGAAAAGATCTTCAAATTTTGGGGGGTTGGGAATGAAGTAAGTCTCAATAGGGTCCAATAACATGGTAGGAAGTGTCGGAGCTTTCTTCACTCAAAATTAGAACAAATATGTGAGAAGTATATGAATCTAAGGGAAAAATAAAGTAAATTAAATAATAGGTTTACCAATTTCGTTCGGCCCAACCCATTCACGGGGAACTTTGCACGACCTATCCTTCCCGTGGGCTCAGAATTTTGAGTCACCCTTCATGAACATGAACTAGTTCTTCCAACTATGGTTACTGGCTTGGATGACCTTAAGTATCCTCAAATGGGCTTTCATAGGGATAAAATAGTAATACCCTCAGACTTTAGAATTGTCATTTTGGCGATGGATATACCTAAAGACTATTCGATCTTTCCAGAACATCGTGGACCCCAGAATTGTCCTATAGATATTAGGGGGAAGTTGGGTAAGAGTTCTCCATACCCCTTCAGGATGGACATAATTACATAGTTCAATGGTAAACGAAGTCCAGCTTGAATGGCCCATAAAAGGAGGTAAAACTCGTCTAAGTTCAGAGTATCATAAACTCTCTCATCGCAGTCTGATAACCTGGAAGAAATGCTAATAGGGATGCTATATTTCTCTCTGAAGGCATATAACTCAAACTTTATCACATCATAAGAATCCCATCTGGCATCAGTGTTAAAGGGGTTATAAGAGTTACTAGGACTCCCAGAGGTACTCTACTCACCAGATAGCACCTCAACAAAAAGTGGAGAGGTCACAGGTCTCTCAAACATGGATTTCTCGGCTGATGATTCCAAATCAACAATGGAGACATCTGAAATTGTATTAATAATATTACCAACACAAAGATGGTGTTCAGCTTGGCCAGCCACTTCCGACCCTATGAATTTAAGACTATTAAACTGTTTACCTATAAGCAAAGGGTAAAAACCACCAAAGGAAGTTATAGTTGGAGTATATTTAAGATGGGTAGGCTCGTCTTCATGTCTAATAACCTGGAGGGATTTTGGGAACCTCCTTAAATGATTTCCAGGTAAGATGATTCTATCTCAGTTAAATATTCTAACCACCTCTGGACGTAAGGTTCATATCTCATCAAGGAAAAAATAAAATTTTGGTTATACCAAGGCTTAGGGGCTATTCAGTGTCAAGAACCAAAAGCTTGGGAAAGAATAAACCCTATACATACTAAAAAAAAACTAAAATGTAGAGACCTTAGGCCAAACATCTTAATGGCCAACTATGTTGGAAAGCTAGGACCCCCAATTTTAAAGACTTTAACTTTAATTTCCTATAAGTGCGGAATAAAGATGGTTACTAACAAAATTTAATTTTCCAAAATTTATTCAATTTTCTTTTCTTTAAAAATATGGAACATTATAGTGAGCACAAATTTTAATTTCTTAAAACAAATTAAAATTAAACACTACAAAGTGAATTAAGGTAAACACACATACACACACACACTTTAAATTCACTCAAACCAATTTAATTTAATTAACAAGTTTAAACAATTTAGGCAAGAATATTATCGAATTGATTTATTGCCAACTTGAATTAAATTAACTTAAAATAAACTTACCCAAATAATTAAACATGCACCATTTTAAGCAAGATTGTGAATTAAACCCAATTTTTATCTTTTTACCCTAAGAATGCGTTCTAGGTGATTTTTGCAAAAGATAAAATAAATTCACAATCCCACAACATTCCGATGTACGAGGAAAAACTCAAATCGGAAGAAAACCTCGGACGGCCCTGGCCTAACAAATTCGCTAATTATGGTATTAATTTTACAAAGACTCAACAAGAGGACTTACACAACAGACTCGATTCCCTTCAATACTCGAGGCGCTCCTTCGATATTTAACCTCCGCCTAGCGAATAACCGCAGACTCCTCCATGGTCTCGGGCTCCACCGATGGGACTCTTGGACACCGTCACCCTACACGAAGCCTTTCTTCGAGAGGGAACACCGCAGCGTAAACAAATGTGTCTCCTTTTGTTGAAGTAGAGAAACAGGACCCAAACTCTTTTCTTCTTGGGTTAAAAAGTGAACCCGATGCCAAAACACTCCAAGAAATATATGGAATAGAAACTTGGATAAACTAAACTTTGGGTGTAAGTGTTTTTGTATAAATTAGTTAATGGTTACATAAAAACACTAAACAACGAACTTTTGAACTAAGAAATTTTTCTCTTTAAAATGTTATCTCAAATGTGTTTAGAAAGTGTCAAAATTTAATTTTTCAAAATAGGTTCCCGCACTAAATAAGTCTAGTAGAAAGTTAGTGGGTAAAAGAGTGGAAAAGTGGGGTAAAACTGCCAAAATTATTCCCGACAGAAATCTAATTCGAACGACTTTTCTAACAAAAAATCAGTGGCCAAAATGGGAAAACTCGTTCGAACGAAATTCTCGTTCAAATGACCTTCTCGTTCGAACAAAAATTTCGCACGAAAAGTCAGAAAGTGCATTTTTCAATTTAAGCCCAAAAACTTTATTTTAAATAAACATTACACCCATTAAAAATAATTCCAAGTCTCTACAAATATATATATATATATACCTTATTGGAGACTTGAGATATGATGAATTGTTAAGGATGCAAAAAGGCATTTGAAACTCGACAAGAATAATGTCTTCATGTTGAACTAGGCCGATACGTCTTCAACTCAAACTTTTCATAGGCTTAAAGTCTACACAAAAACACTATCCTATGATTCAAATGTTTTTGTCCGGAATTGAGCCTAAATTATGAAGGACTCAATTTGAAATTTGTGTCCTTACAAGTCTCCCCCTTTGGCCATTCCGGGACAAAAACCAAACAAAAATCATAAAGGGCCGTCAAGCTCTACTAGACTCAAAAACATCCCACCCAAATAAAACATATAAGCTTGACTCAATACCCAATGATGACTATCTTTGCCGATGAAAAATGCCACTAGAAAAATTCCTGCACACTTAAGCAAAACATTAAACGCATAGGGAATATATCAAAGAATTAAATGCAGTTAAATTAAATACTCCCCCTAAATTAATTCTGCCCTTTTTATCTAATAATGACATACTTATAAATACGTCTCCCCCTAAGATAAATCTCCCAAACTAAGATACGATAATAATAGGATTAGATACCATTTCTCTCCCTATCATTCTCCCCCTTTTTGTTCAGGAATAGAGAAAGGACAAAAGAACTAATAAATTACTCATTTTCCCCCAATTGAACTAAGTACCATTTCTCCCCCTAAAAACTACATAATGGATATAATTATGGGGAAACAAGTAAACAAGATGAAGCATAAGGTGATAAGAGCTTGAAAGCATATGGGTAACAAAATCATAACTAATCCATACGAATATTAAAGGATATCAACTAAGATGCAAAAAAAATTATACAAATTTGATACATAAGATAATAAGCATGTGATATCAACCAAAATATGCAACAAGATAGATATAAGTTATGAATTAGAAGTATAGATGGACTAGAAAGCAAGGCAAAGACTAAAAAAATTAAAAAATACCATATCTATGTATACATAATGAATATCACTAACGCACGCGTACATATACATAGGTATAAACACCACCCATGATACAAAATACATTAAGCTTTTCACACTCGGATGGTAAAAATGTGTCCAAATACACGTGGAAAACGGAAGTGTAGGGGTGTGAACTAGTAACAATTAAATTTCGACCCAATCGCTTAAAATATGTTCACGGAGTTCTCATTTGATTGAAAAACTTTGTCACATTTAGATATAGTCTCATGTGACAATATAAATTGAAATCAATGAGAAAACATACACAATGCACATAAGCCTAGAATTTTGATGCTTCTACAAACCAATAGAGTCATGACAATAAAAGCTTAACTAGGATTCAAAGCCATTGTGCAAACCCATTAATATATCCAACCAAACTCCTCATATTTTTCTTTTTCTTTTCTTTTGAACATAATAACTAAACTATTTCGGCCTTGGCAAATATTCTTTTTAATGCCACATTTTTAAGGCCTAAAATTCAATGGTAGCTTTTCATGCAAAATAATTTTGTCTTTCGCAACCCGATTCCATTGATAAACAAACTACACAGGATAACCATATTTTTCTATTATTTTTTTTAAATCTGGGAAACGGTTATTACATGCACAAATCCTCCATAGTCATAGAAAAATGTAGATGACTAAATTGATGGGAGAACATCTCACTTAGCTCAAATATACACGTGACATTTAAATTTCAAATGAGCTTATGTATGTGTGAAAATAGGCATATAAAAATAGAATCCATTAAGCAACGCAAAAACCAACTACTTTATGTAGGCATGGCAAAGAAGATTTTAAGGATTACAATCTTAACCAAAAGCATGAAAGTGAAAAAGAAGGGATTCAAACACAAGTATATGCCACAAAAGGTGTGTAAAACCAAAATACACACTAAAAAAAATCTTCTTGAGTTTTTCAAAATTTTTGATAAATATAAAAATATTTACTCAAAAGATAAACAAAAATCATTTGTATTTTTCATTTAAAGAAAACTAAAATGAAAAGAATAAAAGACAAAAGAGAAAAAAGTCATAATTTCTAGCATGTGATATGAAATAAAGCAATGACTAGAAAAAGACTAAACAAGCATACTACTAGCAAGGATATATGATATTAAGCACAAAAAGCTAGAGTATGCAAACAACTAACACATTCAACCTTTGGATTTAGAAAGAGAGGAAGCATGTGAAAGAAAATGAGAATAAAAAAAATCATATTTTGTAAAGCTGCCAAGTCGGATCTCCTAACCCAAACTAATGATGAATGACGATCTCGGGATATAGGAATCTTGGCTACCTCGGTTGCTTTACTTTGGGATTTTCTAGGACCTCGTTTAAAATAATAAAAACATCTTAAGATGACCTTTTCGACCACAGTGTGAACAAGTAAAAATGCATCGGAAGGTGGTACCTAAGGATTGATTTCTAAAGGATTTCCTAGGTGATTCTCTTAAAACATTGGTTTTGGCTTTATGAGTTGATTCATTACAAGTATCGAAGCCTAAACCACATGTGTCATTTTTAATTTGGACCGTTCCTCATATTTTATATAATTTCTCCGAACGACACTCCAAATCAAATTTGACTTTACTAGAGTCCTTTAATTTATTTTCTAAATCTAAAATGTGAGACTTTAATAAAATATTGCTCTCTTCAAACGCAAGAATCTCCCTTTTCAAGGATTCCATTAAGCCCTTAAGGCTATCTTTCTCGCCTTTTACATACTCAAGATTCTCTTAAAGAGCTCTCTCTCATGTCCTAAGGTCATCAACTAATGCACTCACATCGACAACCTTGGCACGCTCCATTAAACTGGATTTTAACTTCAAATTTTCCCTTTTTAATTTTATAGATTCGGCATATAATTCTTAAAATGCAAATTGAAGTTCACTCAGATCAACCTCATTTTCACTTTCACTCTCGCTCTCTACTCAACTCTCACTACCATCATCCTTTTTATCTTCACAAATAAAGGCCTTGGAATTTCCATGATTTGAGATGTCATCGTCGAACAATTTCTCTCCATCACTAACATGACAAGCCATGAACGCGATAAAGTTGCGTTCAATGGGGGATTCGGATCCCTCTTCCTTTTCACTCTCATCACTAAGGGTGGAATTATAGGAAATTTGTTGTTTGCCTTCTCTCTTTAGTATAGTGGGGAATTCAAAAGGCCTATGTACATAACCCTCACAACCATAACACCTATTATACTCGTCCCAATTAAAGTTTTCATTAAAAGTTTTAGGAATCTTTTCGGCTTTGTCATGCTTAGAATTTTTAAATTTCTTAAAATTATTTTTAAACTTATCTTTATTAAATTTAAGAAAATTTTGAAATTTCCTAGCAAACATAGCCATGTGCTCCGAGTCACTATCACTCTCATCACCCACAACTTGTTTGTCCTTCTTTCGAGCTTTCAAAGCAACGCATTATCAATTTTCATTTTATTTTTGGAGGGAAACATATCTAGCTCATAGGTTTGAAACTCACCTACTAATTCCTCAAGTTTGGTAGAGTGAAAGGTGGGTAAAGAATTTAAAATGGTCATTTTAGGGATAAATCTCTCAAGTAGGGACCTTAAAATTTTCTTTACTACTCGGTCGTCGGGTATTTTCTCTCCCAAATTAAATGATGAATTTACTATATCTAAACGTCTAGCATAAAATTCATCAAATGTTTCTTTTTCATTCATTTTGATGGTTTCAAATTGAGTGGTGAGGTTTTAGAGTTTAGAAGCCTTAACGAGACTAGTTCCCTCGTGAGTGAGTTGTAATATATCCCAAGCTTCCTTAGTGGTTTCACACATCATGATATGTAGGAAGTCATCCGGTGTGACCACGCTAAAGAAGGCGTTTAAACCTGGGGAATTAAAATTAGCAACTTTAAATTCATTCTCACTCCATCTATCAAACATGTAGGTGAGGACCACCCATTAACAACCGACAATCAAACCCTATCGTCGATAGACTTTAGTGACGATTTCATGCGCACTTTCCAATACGCGTAGTTGAAACCATCGAAAATAGGAAATTTTGAAAATGGAGAAAATTCCATTTTTAACCAAAAATATTTAAAAGGGCCTTAACGCAATAAATTAGCGCTCCCGCTCTGATATCACTTGTTGGAAAGCTAGGACCCCCAATTTTAAAGACTTTCACTTTAATTTCCTACAAGTTCGGAATAAAGATGGTTACTAACAAAATTTAATTTTCCAAAATTTTTTAATTTTCTTTTCTTTAAAAATATGGAAAATTATAGTGAGCACAAATTTTAATTTCTTTCAACAAATTAAAATTAAACAATACAAAGTGAATTAAAGTAAACACACACACACTTTAAATTCACTCAAACCAAATTAATTTAATTAACAAGTTTAAACAATTTAGGCAAGAATATTATCTAATTAATTTCATGCCAACTTGAATTAAATTAACTTAAAATAAACTTACCCAAATAATTGAAGATGTACCATTTTAAGCAAGATTGCGAATCAAACTCAATTTTTATCTTTTTACCCTAAGCCTGGATTCTAGGTGATTTTTGCAAAAGATAAAATAAATTCACAATCCCACAACGTGATGATGTACGAGGAAAAATCTAAATCGAAAAAAAACCTCGGACAACCCTAGCCTAAAAAATTCATTAAGTATGGTATGAATTTTACAAAGACTCGACAAAAGGACTTACACAATAGACTCGACTCCCTTCAAACCTTGACGCGCTCCTTCGATCTACAACCTCCTCTTAGAGAATAATCGCGGACTCCTCCACAGTCTCGAACTCCACCGATGGGGCTCTTGGACACCGTCACCCTCACACGAAGCCTTTCTTCGAGAGGGAACACCGCAGCGTAAACAAATGTGTCTTCTTTTGTTGGGGTAGAGAAACAGGACCCAAACTCTTTTCTTCTTGGGTAGAAAAGGGAACTCGGTGCCAAAACACTCCAAGCAAATATAGAGAAGTAGAAACTTGGATAAACTAAACTTTGGGTGTAAGTGTTTTTGTAGAAATTAGTTATGGTGACACAAAAACACAAAACAATGAACTTTTGAACTAATAATTTTCTCTCTCTAAAATGTTCTCTCAAATGTGTTTAGAAAATGTCAAAACTTAATTTTTTAAAAGAGTTTCCCGCACTAAATAAGTCTGGTAGAAAGTTAGTGGATAAAATAGTGGGAAAGTGGGGTGAAAACTGCCAAAATTGTTCCTGCCATAAATCTCGTTCGAACGACATTTTGTTCGAACGACTTTTCGTTCAAAAAGTTAGTGGCCAAAATGGAAAAACTCGTTGACAAACTCGTTCGAACAACAATTTCGAATGAAAAGTCAGAAAGTGCATTTTTCGATTTAAGCCCAAAAACTTTATTTTAAATAAATATTACACCCATTAAAAATATTTCCAAGTCTATACAAATATATATATATATATATATATATATATATATATATATATATATAATAAGTTACAATGGTGTTTTCACTATTCATAAGATGGGAAGACGCTTCACGGTTCAGATCGATGCCAACAAGGCATGGAATTAAGGGTTGAGATTAACTTATGTCTTGTAATACCCTTTTTACCCCTTCAATTTTTTATCCCCCCTCTTTTATTACTTTCCAAACTTATTATTTAATTCAAAATTGGTGGTATTTTGGGGAAAATGGCAATGCTTCTCTGCTTCTCTCCCCCCCGCTCACACAAACCCTATCCCGATTCTCTCATTCTCTCCCCTATTAGATTTTCTACCACTCGCTCATACGATGGCGCCTCCCACCTCATTCTCTCCCCTCGTAGATTTTCTACCACTCGCTCATACGATGGCGCCTCCCACCTCATTCTCTCCCTCATACTCATACACATCCTCCTTTTCTCCTCTCCTCCGTCACTTATCTCTCTCTCTCTCTCCCTCTCTCTGGACACACCCACATCAACATATACTCGCACACACCCACATCAACCCATACCCGCACACACCCACATGAAAATTTCTTGGGAGTTTGGGTTCAAAATCTAACTTATTTGGTGTTTATGCTTTAGTTTTTTTTATCCACGAATATATCATTTGAATGTCGTAATAGGTAGTTTTTAAAGTTTAGGATTTCTCAAAATTTTGGAGGTTGTGATTTTAGGGTTCAATTAATTTTATTTTCGGTTAGGATTTTACAAGAAGTTTGGTCAAAAAATGGTTGCAAAGGCCATCACCACCGTGTTATCGATGGTATGTTTTTAAAACCCCATTGGATCTATGCTTTGATTCGCCTCATAGGGCTGATCTATTTCTACTTTGGAACTCCGTACACATCTTTGTTATAGTATGTGTTCTAATATTGTCCCCTGCCAATTTATTTGTATATTTTTACATGTTTCTCACATATTTGAAATGAAAAATTGGTTGTTCTATCTACAAATTGATTTCTCTATCTACAAATTGGTATCTCATTTTTTTGTTACGCAAGGTAGTTTGTGAAATTTGTTTGTGCTTGGCATCAATGTTTATTTTAAATATGTTTGTATTTACGTTGTTTTAGTTTTTGTATATTGCGATGGTGTTGTGGTTTTGGTCTTTCCTCATGTGTATCTGTGTATTAAGCTATATTTTTTCACCTTATTAGGGTTTGTAAACTTTGACATCTATGTTTTTCTCATTATCCCTGTTTAGCTGTGACTTATAATGTTTGGTCATTCAACGTAATTTATTTGTTGTCAATATGTAAATTAAATTAATTATATCTACAAATTGATTGCTCTATCTACAAATTGGTATCTCATTTTTTTTTAATCTTATTGATTTAACTTCATTTTTTGTTGTTTTGTACAGGTACACACTGTCTTGAACTACTTCTACAAGACAAGGTAGTTTGTGAAATTTGTTTTTACTTGGCATCAATGCTTATTTTAAATATGTTTGTATTTATGTTGTTTTAGTTTTTGTATATTGCGATGGTGTTGTGGTTTTGGTCTTGCCTCATGTGTATCTGTGTATTAAGATGTGTTTTTCCACCTTATTAGGGTTTGTAAACTTTGACATCTATGTTTTTCCCATTATCCCTATTTAGCTGTGACTATTTTTGATAATTTTCGTAATTGTGTGATGGAATGTGTATTTTTCAATGCTATTTACTCATATTAAGGCTTCTTTAACATTCTTAAACTAGGTTCAAATGCTTAATTTTAGTAATTGTGTGCTGGAGAACTTCAACTTTAAATTTCGTAATTGTGGGATTTGATTTGCTCTTTGCAATTTGGTAAATTCTAAGCAGATCCAAATTTCTGTTTCCAATTTATTGGTATATGAGATGACCATATGTATATATTTTCAAAGTCTCATAATATCCTTAATTTCCCCTTTTTGGTACATCCATTTGCTATTTAAGATATATTTGAGCTTTTTAATTTTAGCGAGTAATGATTTATGATCTTAACTGATGATAACATTGATTCCATTAATGAAAATGAAAGTTAGTGAAACATGTTTAACATGACATTCGTACAATCTGTTTATTACTATAGTATGATGAATGAGGTGTTGTTTCAACTTTAGTTTAATCATAATTTTATTGTTGATTTTGATTTCATAAGTTTTTATGCTCTATTTTGCAGATCGATCCCTAACTCACAGTCAAATTTGAAAAATAGGTATACTATAGTAATATTTGAAATTCATTATGCTCTATTTTTCATTTTGTGTTTTAGGGGTTCTCATTTTTGTTTTAGGACACCCCACACCGAGTCTACAGAATTATTAATCTCCAATTATTTGTAAATAAGGTATTATCTATCTATTTCTCCGTTTGTATGTAAGGTAATCTCTCTCACACTTTTTTATATATGTTCTTATTTAGAGATTTTTCATTTTTCTTATTTTCATCTACAATTGTGAGGTGTTTTATTTACAATTGGAATTCTCACAGATTTAGTCAATCTAATGTATTTTTCGGAGGACTAATGTTTTTTTATAAATCTAATGTTTTTGTGGTTTGATTTTGGGTAAGTGTGTTTTAGTTAACTATTGTTTGCATTTTGGTTGCCTAAGGAGGGATACATATTGATTTGAGATACTTATAGAGTAACTGTATTGTTTCGAGTTTTGATTTTGGTGTACTAAGCAATGCTGTTATTTGTATTTGTGTTGTTGTTGGTTTAATCCCCTGTTCTTGATGTTGAAAATATTTATTTAAGTTTATGGTTGATTTAATTCCCCATTCTTGAAAATGTTGGTGTTGAAAATGTCCAATGGGTTGAATCGTTTAATCAGTTAATTGGAAATGTTGGCCTTGATATATTAAAATGTTGGGATTAAAAGGTCCGAGAGAGTGCATTTATGTTTCATTCTTGGTTCTGCATTACATGTTTCAGAAGATAAGAGTTTGAATCACATAGTTCAGTAATTTTTGGTTTTCTCTCAAACCCTCTCGCCACCCTTGAGCTCCAATGCAAATTTCCACCACCTCCAAGGTTTCCTCCATTAGGTAATCTCTCTCTCGAACTCTCTTACACACTCACACACACACATGCACGCCTCCCTCATTCATCTTCCTCTGCCTCTCCCTCTCATCCTCACGTACACATGCCAAAAAAACCTAGATCTGAAGACTTCTGTTTTTTTTTAATTTCAATTGATTTTTTAGTTATAAACATAGTCGTTTGTGGGTTTTGTAACAATTCCAGTTGAGGTGTAGTAAATACTCGATTTGTATCTCTATTATTGTTGATTTCAACTTGGGTTTTGAATCTACTATTGATTTTTCGATTTGTAGGTGGGATATATTTTATCGAGAAAAGTGCATTTTTTACCGCTTGACTTCGGGTTTCATTTATTAATTTGAGCGGTATGAAATTTTCTTACTCATTTTGACTACGGTTATTTTCGTAGGTATGTTTATTTTTAATTTGGGTGTTTCTCTTTTGTAAAATTTATTAATTATGATTTTAATTAATACTAACACAAGATACAATTAAGGGTGAAGTGTTTAGAAGAAAAAAGTTTGGTGTTGACGCTTGCATAGCTGCAATTTTGGTAAGACAAACACACAAATTAAAGGTGTTCTTTTACTTAGGGTTTATGTTTTGGATATCTATATTTGGTGTTTACGTTTGCATAGCTGCGAGTTCGAATTTGTATTGATTTGAATATCATGTCTAGAAAAGATATTAAATATTCTAATGTGTATAGTTGTAGCATTTGATTACTATTTTAATACATGCCTAAAGTTTCATTTCTTTGTTGGTCTTTATCACATACTTCTCACATCATTGTGTGAATTTGTTGGTAACTCATTTATTTGACATTCTAAAAATGAAGATATTAACAATTTTTTTTAATGCAGTCTTGGCCCTAGCTAACAACACTATCTTGAAGAAATGTCGTCTTGGGATATTTGAGATGATTCAGCATCATAACGCTTAGGTATTAACATTTATTTGACATTGTAAGGGTTTGGCGCATATATCTAGAATTTATCGGCGCAAGATCAAGGTTGTTGTCCTCATACGGTTGCTACATGATTGGGGGTTTTGAAACCCCTAATATTTAGATCTCTCATAATTTTAACTAATTATAGTTCAAGGTGGTTGTTCTCATACGGTTGCTCTCATTCAGTTTATTTTTTTTTTCAATTAATGTTTTACTATTTTCTTAAATTTGTGGGTGTTACATTCTGTCCACTTTCTGTATACATTACGACCATCCATTTTCTGTTTTGATCCACACCTTTATATTCATAACATGATTTGTGGGTTCTTCAGTCTCAAGTTCTCCCTCAGAATATGATTGATCGAATTTGATACGTGAATGTGCATGTGGGACATCGTAGTTGTGCCTCCTATAAGTTTTCCCAGCTTCTATATCACTGGGCCCCTTAGGAGGATATTCCACCTCAATTTATTCATCATAATCTGAATCATCAAAATTGGGATATGAATTTTTGGTACACAAGTTCTTCTATGTCATCAAATTTAAACTGATTCGTTATAGGGGTTATTTGAGAGTTTAATACACAGGTGATGTATGCTGTCATAGCGGAGCCTAGGTCTTCCACCCCACTTTATTCTTCATTCATTTTAGCTGATTTAAATCACACGTGATATCTGGTGTCGACATGTTTAGCTACTGTTTTCTATTCTTTCCATTTAAAATCCAGTTTCTTCCTATAGGTAAGACTCTAATTGTAGCGAGTTTAATTTGGATTTCGTAAGTATAAGGCCTTTTATGAATATTTAGTTTAGTTTACGTGGGAATGACTCATGGTCTGTCCTATGACCACAAATCAAACAGTGCATACCAATGACCACAAATCAAACAGTGTCTATCCTATTACAAAATAAGTTAATTCTACATTTGCTTAGAGAAATATATGTTTATTTTGTGTTGGTAATCAATATGGTCATATATAAAACCACTTTATTGTGTCTCGA
Source organism: Sambucus nigra (assembly GCA_949130495.1). Lineage (NCBI taxonomy): Eukaryota > Viridiplantae > Streptophyta > Magnoliopsida > Dipsacales > Adoxaceae > Sambucus > Sambucus nigra. The sequence continues at coordinate 282,772,755 of OX422207.1, read as the reverse complement.
CCAAAATGCCATTTGAGCAAAGACGAGCCCTAATAACCAAAGAACAATGGGATATCTTCGGCAGTAGATTCAAAATAGCAACAAGCTGAATCACTGAAAGTTCTTTGGCAACAACTCCAACACAACAACAAGGTATCCAGGAAAATGCCTTTTTTTTACATCTGTTTCTAAAGTGTTTCTGTGTGTGTTTTATTTTCTCCATTTTTTTCCTATTTCATATTCACCGGTGGTTGTGGGTTTTATTTTTAACATTTTGATAATCATGGTTTTATCGGTTCTAGATTTCTCTCCCTCTCCCTCCTTAAACTTATTCTTTGGAATTTTTCGTAAAATTTGTGCTTGCTTTGGAACATTTTGAAATTTATTTTATCTTCACCGTGATTCTATTTTTTCAATCTTTACAATAAAACTATTTTATGTGAAGATGCGAAGAACTCGAGTTTGGTGTCGAGCATGAGGAGGAGGGCGCCAGTTTCAACTCACGAATTGCATTTCAAGGTGGGCGGTATCGGTGGAGATGAAAAAGAAGACATTATTGCCATATAAGCGGGGTTTGTTGGGTTGCTTGGGATTCAATCCAGGTTTTCATCATCTTTCAACGAGGTTTAGTTGGTTCCTCAATACTCACATGCCAATGATCCAGGTTGTTATCCAAAAAAAAAACAGGGAAAAAAATATTAAATTTACTTGATTGCTCCTTTATTTTTGAATTTTTTATCTTTACCGTAATCAATACTAATTTGTGCAAGCTCTTATTTTCTATTCATTATTAAAATTGTTGGTGATTCGAGTTATTGATGATTGATTCAAAAAATTTAGATTCTAATTCTGATTCTGTTTTATGTAATAACTGTTATCTTCGGAGGGAATGAATCACGAGACAACGTTTACATCATCGTATTTGGGGAGATGGAAAAATTGATTGTGAGTTGGAGAAAAAGTTGTTGTTGGGACCTTACAATCTAGGAAAATTTTTGGAGCAGTTGGTGGTTTTTGTTGTAGGCCTCATCATTACACGAATGATTAACTTGAATGTGCTACTGATTAACTTAAATATGCTACTGATTAACTTGCTATTTATTAACTTGAATAACTGATCAGATTAACTTGTACAAGTGATCTGTATAACTGATATGTTTATGTGAAATGAGGGTCCATTTGTATATGTTTATGTGAATTATGTTTATGTGAATGATTTGATTAACTGATCATATTTTGAAGGTCTGATTAACTGATCATCTTTTGAATATGTTTATGTGAATTATGTTTATGTGATATAACTGATATGTTTATGTGATATAACTGATCTGATATGCTACTAATATTCTACTGATATACTACTGATAATCTTTTGAGTAAGTGATCATCTTTTGAATAATTGATTTGAGCTACTGAAATGCATCGTAAATAACTGATGAATTATGCTACATGAACTAAAAGGGTCTGATTAACCATTTGAATAACTGATCTGATGTTATGTACAATTTCATGAACTGTGGGAATTCAATTATTATGCGTACGCATGTGCATGCTAATATGTTTCTCTCTGTTTTCTCTCTTTGAGTAAGATGATCTTGCATATTCTTCTCTGCCATAGCCTTTACTGCACGCTTAGCTATTCTCCGATGCCTCTCCAACCGAGCTTTATATTTTTTGTTTTTTTTGTAAATCTTGATTGGTTTATGGGAAAGAAACTTATGGCTCAAATGTGATATTGCAGTTAGATGTGGATAAGGCTTACGACATGACGTCTTAGTTGTTCTTGATATCAACTCAAATGTGAATTCTCTAATCGAATGCAATAGAGTATGAATTTTGGGGTTTAAGGTATGTTCAAATCTATAGTCTTTCGTTTATCCTTTTTAGTTGGGGGTAGATGGTGTTATGCTCTATAACTTTTCATCCAAGCTCAAAGTATATTACACATTTGAAAATTTTCAAAATTATCAGAAAAATTTCTTACAGAGTTTTTTACTTAACATGTAAGAAATTTTAAAGAGTGGAAGAGTTTCTTTCTTTCTTACAGAGTTTATTGAATATACTCTGGAAAAATTTTCCTTTTAAGAAATTTTCTTTCTCATCTAAGAAATTTCATCTAAGTTCAAATTTTGAAGTATATACCTTGAATAAACTTTGTTCAAAGTATGTTAAAAGTAACCTTTCATCTAAGTTCAAAAATTTCTTATAGAGTATATTTGAGATATGTTAAGTAAGTTCAAAGTAACCTTTCATCTAATATGTCAGATTTGTTATGCCTCATCTTAAAGAGTGGAAGAACAAAGTATGATTTTTTAAATTAATTTGGCATAACATCTGGATCTTCTTTTGTAAAGTATAATTCTTGTCAACATTGTTTTCTTTTAATATGTAGGTTCATAGTTTCAATTTTGGAGATTTGAGTGGTATTAATACTAAATTTATATACCCCATAAACCACTTAGCTACTGCTTCTTCTAATGCATGTAAATAATTGATGGACTCATTATTTTTTCCCTTATCCTGGAAACACCTTTTTTCACTTCTTATTTCATTTTAAATAATTGATGGACTCATTAGTTGATCTTTGTTATGCTAGATTTTTTATGCATAACGGGTCATATATATATCTGCGAGAAGCACAATAAGATCTCTAGCAACTATATAGTATAATTTGATGAAAACTAATGAATGTCTAATGCAGGTACTAGAGGATGGAAATAAAACGGAATAGGCATAATGGCTATATAGGTTCGAATTTGAGATTGGTGAAAATTCTCTTGGTTTGGTAAAAATTTCTCTTTGTTTGGTCAAAATTTCAATTAATCACTTTAAAATGAGAACATGTCCCTAACTATTACAATACATGTCACTAACTACTGTATTGTAATATTAAACTACCAAACTGTTCTCATCTCATTTAATTGGGTTTAAAATCACGGATTCGGTTTTTAGGATTTGATCTATGGCTTAGGTTGAAAGGATGTTTGGATATTAAACTACCAAATAGTTTGATTTAATTGTGTATTGGTGACTGTCAATGTTTATGTGTGCATGCACTGTGTAAATTTGGTTTAGTGCAACAGTTACTAAAGTCGATTTAGGTACTGTCCATATTTACCTGTAGTTTGTGGATTCCACTCTTATTTTTAATGTTTGGGTTGGCTATGGTAATGGCCAAATCTATCTACTAGGTATTAATATTTTCTACGATATATGATGTTTAATTATGAAGTGTGTTTGCATTCTCAGATGATTAGTTCCAAGGCTCTAGATTTAAGAGCACTCCCAAAAACCGCGGCCTACTAGTTCGGTACCAAAGAGACAAATAGAACTACAAGTTTGCGGAGTTGAGCACTGGTAAGTATGGTGGAAATCAATTGTGGGCTAGAGTGCAAAATGTGGCTCCACGTTTTGCTGTTGATCCATGCATAGAAGATAAGAGTTTCTGTAATTACTCCAACAATTTATCGGCGCTGGACCACAGGTGCGGCTCCTACACGCAGGTTGTAGGTTGTGCTCCTATTCACTGATTCGTTCCAAAGGTATAACTAGAACTATTTTGGTATAATGCATTTTAACATTTCTTACTCTTTAATTATACTTGCCTACATATGGACACTGATTTATGATTTTTTTTTTGCAGTGCAGTTTTTTTTGCAGATCAGTTGTTTCAAGAAATTTTTTCATAACCCATTCTTTGGTAATAGGAACATGACATTAGAACAGTAATCACTAGGTTTCATCAAAATTGTTGTCTTCTTGAGTAGAAGTACTACAAAATAGCCCACAATCCTAACTAGCTGCAACAAGCGAATGCAAAAAGGCAACACATTTCATCTTATTGAGGATTTACACTTTTGATGACAATCAATAATTTTTACGCAGTCAGATTCCACATGATAACTGGAATTCACCAAAAAATAACCGCTTCAACCAATCTTGGGCTCCACGAACTCGATTCCATTTACCTGCAGAAGATAAGAACGTCACGAGATGCCTTGGACATGTGATCCGCGTATACTTTTAGTGTCTTATCTCTCACACACACTGAGGTAATGTTTTAAACTAAGAAAATATTATTTGACATTTGATGATTGTTATGTTAGTTTACTCATAACACTGAGTTAATTTTTAATTTCTAGATGATTCGTAACACTGTGGTATTGTGTGGGAAGTATGGGTTGTATGGGAAGTAGTTACGAGGATAAAATTGTAGGAAGAAAGGAAACGACTGTGGTGATACAACTATAGTACTGTGTGTGAACCCTGATATTTTGGGATTTGATGCAAAGGTCATGTGTTAATAATATATTTTTTTTGTAGCTAAAAAATGTTAGATGGAGGGTTCATACTGAAATTTCAATTTTTTTTTTGTGTTATAAACATAACAATATCAATAACAAGATGTTATGTTCATAATGCATCTTTGAATGAAGCGGCAATGTAATAATCCTCTCAAACTCATTGCATAAAACAGTAGCAATGGCTCTATTATATGTGTTCTTTATGACTCGAATTTTGAAAATGATGTATGATTTGTGAACACTAATATATCAATCTTTGTGACTCGATTCTTATGTTACTATGATCAAGTACCAAAGAAGACTGTTGCTGGAGGCATTAGTCTATATGTTTTATATATTACGTCCATCTGAAGACTACTTTTATTGGTCACATCAAACTGTCGTTGCTACCCCAAACTACCCATGCGGATGCTGCTGTTGCTGCCCAAAATTATTGTTGCTACTATTGTTATTTTTTTTTATGAATTTCATTTTCAATTTTGTTCTTACTCCATTAACTACTTCCATTCTAAGAGAAATATTATAGATTTGGGGTTTTTGTCTCAACTACATTTATTCTAAGCGAAATAGTCACTGAGCTTATGGAGTATTTGTTAAATTGCCCATCCCACTGTCTTTTGTTTCTTCCTCTTTTTTAGTTTTTATGATCGTATTCCTGTGATAAATAAGGATATTCTATTATTTCAAATTGTTCATAGTAGTTGTTTAATTTAATAAAGAAGAAAATCTTATTAGCTTCATTATGTGGAATTCAAGTGCATAGATTTTATTCCAAGGGAGATTTTAAGGCCTAAAGTGATATGCATTCGAAGTTTTCTTTGTGTTTTAAAAATTCAATGAGTGAACCAACTAATTTTTTGTTAGTTTATTGTTTGTTCTGAATCATTGGATCGCATGTTTTGCCTACCAACTAATTCTTAAGTTCTTTTTCATTGCAGACTATAGAAAGAGGAAGGGAAGAAATTATTATATTGACCAATCACAATAAGAATGGGTGAATACTTTACGAATGATAACTCCTTCCTCAAACAGACAACCACTCCCACAACCGCATATGTATGAGTGATCCCTATTTGAACCAATCTACCCAACACCAGCCCCTTTCCCAATGGAATATGATCAAATATTTTGCATGGTAGCTAATGTAGGTGAGACTCATTATACTTCAAATTGTAGTAGGATATATGATTATATAAAAGATGAGTACTTTTACCCTAAAATCATTTATAGACATGTAATCTAGAATTATATACAAGAGATGCTTATCGCAATGGACATTTGCTCAGTCCAACATACATGTATATATTTGAGAATTATGTAAGTCGGTTATAAATGGTGTGTTCATCATTTTTGTAAGTGTTGTGGACTGGATTGATGATACAATAGTTTATATTACAAGTGCAAGAATGGGCATTTTAAGGTTCTGTTCAGTAAAATTTGATGAGTTGATTTTGAGTTTTGCTGTTTGTGGGTCAGTAAACCAAATCTTACAAAGCTTGATTAAAAAAACATCACATTTTAACAGAGCTTTGTGCATTGTACAAAACATATGAAGTTATCAAGACGGCGACATTTAATTCTAACCTATAGTTGAAGTTTTGATTTAATTAATTAGCCAAGTGTAATTAGTTTGAATAGTAAATTATGTTTTTGATTTTTTTTGTTTTTTGTCGTGTTCCAACTGTGGTAGGACTTTCAACAGTTCATGTTTCCTCGCTGTTGATGTAAAAAATTAGATCGCTCTAATTATTCAATCACAGATAAATAAAATGAGACAAAGATTTTTAAAGTGGTTCAGCCTTATATGAATGGCCTACGTCCACTGTTATGTTATTGCTGAGTGTTTGAGAATTCTCGAGTATATGTTCTCTCAAGAAATTCTGATCCCCTTGAATGAGGGTGATACAAGGTATTTATAGCCCTTAGGCTGTACATGAAAGGGTTGATACATTAAATGATATACATATAAAAGGGTAATACATTTAATGCAGCGTGTGCGTCAAGATGATAAACATTCAATGAATAGTTGAACTGTTGATTATCTGGCAATTAATGCTACGACCGAGATGCAGCTCGGACCGCCTTAGTTGCTCGTTGCTCAGGAGTTCCTCGGAGCGCTAGAGTACCTCGGAGTGCTGAAGTTCCTCGGTGTATCCTCGTTGCTCGGAGAGAACATGAGTTGGTCGGGGAAATGAACTTCCTCGTTGCTATTATGCCAAGTAGATTGACACGTGTCTTCATATTATTCATCCATATCAGCATATTAATTTTGGTATCAACAGAAGCCCCCAATGTTTCATATTTCGAACTTTGAGGAGTATGGAACATTCTTTCTCGGTATATGGCGATATTAAATGACTTTCCTGGGTTTTAGGAGCCTTTTCTTCATATTTGAATTTCCTTCCAAATTCGCAGAATCCGCCTTTTCGAATTTTTATGAGTGCTTCGATCTTCGTGCATTTTTGTCCTTTTAGCCGCCGGTGGCGTATTAGTTTCTTTTGTGTAATCATTTCCTTCGCAGCTTCCCAAGGTAAAGTATTTAAACTTCTTAGGTAACCATACCGTCTTCTACCTTTTCCAATTTTCTGCATTCAAGCTTTATGTTCTCTCTCTCTCTTGTGCGTTCAGCTTTTCCTTCGCTAGTTGTCAGCTCTTTCTTTTTCCTGTAAGATTCTCTTCTTTTCTTCTGTATTTATTTTATTCACTATGGTTTATCTTGTGGAGTCTGTTGAGAAATTTCGTTCCGATTTTTCCATTCCTTCCTGGGTAACTCTGGAGGTTCTTTCTGAGCCTTTAGATTATTTTCGATTGGCTGAGGGACATTGGTTCCCCAGTCTATTCATTGCTGAATGTGGATTTTCTTTTTTGCCAAACCCCTTATGCTTAGAGTTCTGTCAGTACTTTGACATTCTGGGGTTTGCATAAGAACGTTGCAGACGAGCACATCAGGTTTGCATCATATTTGCTGCAGTATAGGAGCTATACGATTTCTTATACTGCTCGTCCTGTGATTAGATCTGTTGAGCCAGCCTCAACTCCAGAGGATTCTTCTTCAGATTATCACATCCCTTTAAGTCAGAGAATGGGCAGGAAAAGAGCTCCTCCTGCTCTATTTGATGACACTACTTCTGCTGCTGAGGCCAAGAAAAGCAAAATTGATGTCCCAGAGGGGACTAAGAAGGTGGATGTTGCGCCTTCCAAAGCTATCGAGAAGCCCCCAGTGGCTCCGAGCAAGAAGGTTACTCCTGTGGAGATGACTGCTATTTCTCCGACCAAGAGCTCTTCCTTGGTTGAAACTGCTGAAGTCCCTTTGAGGAGATTGAGGAAATCGTCCTCAGTCAATTTGGCTGAAACTGTCAATCTGTATGAAACCATCTCCTCTCTACCAGCTGGTGGTGTTGGTGTTCCAACCATCATTCCTCCGAGCTCTGCCATGAGCTCGGTAAAAACTTGGATCATACCCGAGGTCCAAGGAACTGATGAAAAGATTTCTAGGGATATGCTGACATCCCTAGCTACCCGTCACCTTGCTTCAGTAAATTTCTCACACTCTGAATTTCCTCTCTTTCTTTGAATACTTGTATTTTTGTACTGACCTGTCACTTTTTCCCTTGTTTAGCTGGTGAATTGTTTTAACAACATCATGAAGAAAGATGAAGCAATTAAAGCTTCCAGTTCCTCGTCGGGGGCAGAGGATGCTCTGCTGGGTTTGACCCAATCCTTGAAGGATTCTCGTCAGCAGTATAATGAGGACAAAGCTGACTGGGAGAAAAAGTTGTCTATAGTTGAAGCTGAGAAGGTGAAGCTGGCTGAGACCTCCAAGAGTTTGGAGAATAAGGTGAAAAGTTTAGAGATCGAGCATAAAAAATATGACGACAAGCTCAAGAACTTTGGAGAGCTTGAAGATAAGCTGAAAAAGGCAGAGGAAGAGTTGTCCGTCCTGCGAGATGTCAAGCGCAAAAAAGAAGAATTGGATGCGAAGTTAAAGACTGCCGAGGATCTTCTATCCGAGAATCTCTCCTCGGAGAAACTGAAAAGAAAGCTCGCAGTTAAAAAATCCTTCAGCGCTGGCTGGGATAAAGGATGGGACAAAGGGATTGCTACGATGACATCCCAAGTACAATATGGGAAGTTGAAATACTTCCGAGATGGCTGGGTAGCTGCCCTACAGGAATTGAAGATCAAAGACGGCTCTGAGCTATTTCAGCTACACCTCCCTGGTCCTCCCCCACCAATTGTAGAAGAAGAAGAGGATGAGGCTATCTCTGATGAATCTTCCATGGCCATGGGTGATCAAGTCCCTACCTCTCTACCTTCTGCCAACTAGGACATTTCTTCCATGCTTCCTCCTCCTGAGAAAATTTCAACTCCTGCTGATCAAGCTGCTGTTACCACCTAGCAACCAAGCTCCTCGTCCCAGCCTCCCGAGAAAGTCTTGGGAGACAAGGAAAAGGTGTGAAGTTGTTCGGTATCATTTCTATCTTTCATTATCAATTGTAATCAAACAATGTAATCTTTTTATGATCTAATAAAATACATCTTTGTTCTTCTCTGTTGTTGATGATTTGTTTTTGTTGACTGTTGTCTCCTCTTCATTAGTTTATGGCCAGGATGGAATTGCTATCTGCCAATGATACAAAACTGATGCAGCAATGTCACGAATACTATAAGGCTGGTCACACAGAGCTAAGTGTATCAGAAATTGCTGACATCCTTGGCCAGGATGCTTCAGAACAGGCAATTGAGGCTTATCGGTACTTGAAAGCTTTACTCGACCGAGCTGTGGCCAATAATGTGGCCTACTATGAATTGATCGAGGAGCTTCATTGTACCTTAGAAGATCTTCAGGATCAGCACAATGAATCAACTGCCTTGTTGCACAAGGAATATGAGAATAGGTATCAACAGCTTTCCTCTGAGACAGGTCACAAAAAGATCATTGTTGGGTACGATGTTAGGGAGAGAACCCTAAAAGGTGAAGTTGAGGCCTGCAGACAGATCGCCGAGCTGCTGGAACATGAGAACAACAATTTGCAGAAAAAGTTGGCACAATATGAGTCTGCAGCTTCATCCTCTACTGCCTTGGTACCGATCACTGATGAAGGATTCTCATTCTTAGAGGTTGAAAACGCCAAATTAAGGCAAGAATTGGATACGTTAAGAAAGTCTGGTGTTTCTACTACTGCTCGGGGACAAGGAAGAGGGTCTCGTGGGCGAGGAAGAGCTGTTCAAAATGTTGTCGAGGAGCAAAGTTCTCCACCTGCTCGGAGTCGATCAAGAGTTCTCAGCCGTAATGTTGAAGAAGCTCGCACTCAGTCTACTTTGGAAACTCAAGCGTTCCAATTGAATGCAAAAGATCGTGCTTTGTCTGAAATGTCCAAGAAAAACCTATCTTTGGAAGATCAACTTACTGCGACGAAGTCTGCTTTGAATAATAAAGATGTTTTTGCCAGGAGCCTTCACGAGCAACTAGAGAGAATAACTTTCCAATTCCACAAACAACCTCGTGAGTTTTGGATGGCATGCTACAATGAAGCCCTTTGTCACTTGGATGCTCGCCTTGAAAATGCCAATAATGAAGGTTATAAACAGGGATGGTTGAACGCACTGGGTGTGTTAAAGCTAGAGCAGGGCCATTATTTATGGGATTATCATGCTCCTGGGCTACTAGACTTGCTTGTACCGCCTTATAAACTGGACATGGAATGGATCCCAGCTCGTGCTATTCCTCGGAGCTTAATTTCAAAATATCTTGGTGATTATAGTCTTCATTCTCAGATTTAATTATCTCGTCCCGAGCATCTCTTGGATACTCCTTCAGTAATGAATGTCAGAATGTTGAGGGACTTGAATTTTATCAATTCTCCCCAAACATTAAATGATCCTCCTGCTGGCGAGGAACTTGTATCGAAGGCTGAGGGGAAAAAACCAATAGAATAGGATTTTCAATGTAATAGTTAGCAAACATATGTAACTTGTAATTTATTTTGAATTTTAATGATAGACTTTCATTTTCTGTTTGCAAATCTGTATTGCTATTCTTTTGTACTTGTCTAACACTTTTACATCTGTGCATATGTATCTGTTAAAAAGATAATAATTTTGTGTTGTTCATCAACCAACTTAGTAATAAACAGTTACAAGTATCAAAAATGTTGTTCGATAAAGTAATGAGTATAAAAATGTTTAAAATTTTTCCAACCAACTAAGGTTGTAAAATTGTACTCGTCGACCAAGTATAATTAGTGAGAGTTTATACCCTACTAACCATACTTGGTAAATTTTTGTCTTTTTCATAAAATGTGTCCGACCAATCAAGGTCGATAAATTCTCCTCGTCGACCAACTACAGTTAGTGGGTTTTTATCCCCGACCAACCATACTTGGTTCAGTTTGGAATATTTTGTTCTTTGAGGAACTTTTGCAATAATCTTACCTCCCGGCCAACATAAGTTGGCATTTGAGAGAATATTTTTTTTCTTAACCAGCCAAAATTGGCATTTTAAGAATGTTGTTCTCGCCCTTTTACCATCCAAAGTTGGTCTCGCCCTTTTACCATCCAAAGTTGGTCGTGGGTTTGAACTATTAGGTTCTTTCGAACTATCTTGTCCACAAGCTCTTTTACCAACCGAAGTTGATCACGCAAGTGTACGCCTCCTAACCAAAGGAGTATAATTTGTTCTCGCTATTTTACCAACCGAAGTTGATCACGCTCGAACTATCAGGTTCTTTCAAACTATCTTGTCCACAAGCTCTTTTACCAACCGAAGTTGATCACGCAAGTGTACGCATCCTAACCAAAGGAGTATAATTTGTTCTCGCTATTTTACCAACCGAAGTTGATCACGCTCGAACTATCAGGTTCTTTCGAACTATCTTGTCCACAAGCTCTTTTACCAACCGAAGTTGATCACGCAAGTGTACGCCTCATAAAAAAAGGAGTATAATTTGTTCTCGCTATTTTACCAACCGAAGTTGATCACGCTCGAACTATCAGGTTCTTTCGAACTATCTTGTCCACAAGCTCTTTTACCAACCGAAGTTGATCACGCAAGTGTACGCCTCATAACCAAAGGAGTATAATTTGTTCTCGCTATTTTACCAACCGAAGTTGATCACGCTCGAACTATCAGTGTAGTGTATCACACTAGTATTCCCCAAAAAACTTGTAATAAAAGGAAGGAGATGGTGAAACATCATCGTTTTATTCATAATGAAGGAATTGCTTTACATTTTACATTACTGATAATACTTGCGTAGATGTTCAGCATTCCATGCATTCTTAAATTCCTCTCCTTCTAGAGTTGCTATTCGGTAAGTTCCTGGTCGGACAACTTCTGTAACTCGGTAAGGTCCATGCCAGTTGGCTTCAAGCTAGTTGTGCTTCTGAATGACCTTCTTTAGAACATAATCCCCTTCTTTTAAGTCGCATTTCTTCACCCTTTTGTTGTAGAACAGAGCTGTTCGTTGTTGGTAAGCAGCATTCCTAATGGCTGCCTCTTCTCTAACCTCCTCGAGCATGTTCAAATCTAATCTTCTCATCAAGTCACTGACTGGGGAATTGAAATTTAGCACTCTGTGTGTTGGGAGACCCAACTCAGCAGGTATTACAGCCTCACTTCCAAATGCCAGCATGTATGGTGACTCTCCAGTTGCTGCTCGGGGAGTTGTTCGGTAAGCCCACAATACTGACTGTAGCTCATTAATCCAATTATCTTTATCCTCACTTAGCCTCTTCTTCAAACCATTTAGTAGCGTTCTGTTTGTCACCTCAGTCTGCCCATTTCTTTGAGGATGACCCGGTGCTGAATGGGTCTTCAGGATGTTTGATTGTTGACAATAGGCAGCAAAATCCTCGTTGTCGAATTGTGTTCCATGGTCTGTGATGAAGGCATGAGGGAGACCATATCGACAGATGATATTCTTCCAGACAAATTGGTATACCTTCTCGTACGTCATATCGATAAGGGGTTCAGCCTCTACCCACTTAGTAAAATAATCTACTGCGACGACGAGGTACTTGAATCTTCCTCGAGTGGTCGGCAATGGTCCAACCAAATCAATTCCCCACATGGCAAATGGCCAAGGAGAAGTTATGGGTGTCAACAAAGCTTGTGGAGTTCGTCGGATGGAGGAAAAACGTTGGCACTTGTCACATTTCTTAGCATAGGCTATACAATCAGCCCTCATCGTCGGCCAGTAGTATCCTTGCGTCGTCATTCTTTGCAAAAGTGTCCGACCTGCCACATGTGCTCCACAAGACCCTTCATGGATCTCTTCAATCAATTCTTTCACCTCGGAGGGGTGTACACATCTCTGCAAACCTACCATAATTCCTCGTCTATACAAAACACCATTAGTTAGTACATACCGAGCAGCTTTAAACTTCAATTTCTTTGCCGCAAGCTTGTCCTCTGGCAATTCTCCCTCTTCAATATATGCCCTGATGGGATCCATCCAAGATGGTCCTAAATCAAGGGTAATAACATTCATCGTCAGGTTTTCATCTATGCTCCGACTTTCCAGTACTTCAATTGGTATCGTTCTTCGCAGCTCGGTACGAATAGCTGATGCTAGTCGGGCCAGTGCGTCTGCTTGTGCATTTTCTATTCTGGGTATTCTGATCAACTGAATGACATCAAATTATGCCAACAATTCCATCACCTTTGCATGATACTTGACCATGAGTTCTCCTTTAACCGCATATGTTCCCATCACCTGATTCACAATTAATTGAGAATCACTGAATACCATCACTTGTTGTGCTTTCATAATCTTTGCTAAATTAAGACCTGCTATCATGGCCTCATACTCAGCCTCATTATTGGAGGTTTTGAATTGAAATCGCAAGGCATATTCTATATCAATCTCGTCTGGGGTTTTCAAAACAATCCCTGCTGTGCAAGATGACCCATCTACATACAATCTCCATGTAGGTAACTCGTGTTCAAATTTCTTACCCAATAGAGTTCCTCGGTGGAATATCTGCTGTTCTCTTCCATCCTCCCCTGTTAATTTTCGCTCCTCGTCGACCATCTCTTCTCGCCCTTTTACCAACCGGAGTTGGTCTGGGTTTGAATTTGATGATCTTTCTACATCCACAAGCCCTTTTACCAACCGGAGTTGGTCTGGACTTATGTCTGTTGATCCTGTAACATCCACAGGTTGATCAGTGAGCACTTTTTGTTCCTCGTGGGTATCAGGATATGTAAACTCTGCTATAAAATCTGCTACAGCTTGCCCTTTCAATGATGATCTGGGTTCATACACAATATCATATTCACCGAGCTCTATTGCCCAGTACATCAGTCTCCCTGACTTTTCTGGCTTATGAAGGGCTTGTCTCAATGGCATGTCGGTATAAACGACGATGGTATGGGCTTGAAAATATGGCCTCATTCTTCTACTTGCTTCAATTAATGCCAATGCCAATTTTTCTAACTTTGGGTACCTAATCTCTGCACCTCGGAAAGCCTTACTTGTGTAATAAATTGGCTTCTGGACTCCATTCTCCAATCTGATCAATGCTGAGCTGACTGCATGCTCTGATACTGCCAGGTATAAGTACAACTTTTCTCCCGTTATTGGCCTTGACAACAGTGGAGGTGTTCCCAGATATTTTTTCAAGTCTTGAAAGGCTCTTTCACATTCATCATTCCACTCGAAAGTTTTTCGAAGTGTTTTGAAGAATGGTAAGCATCTATCTGTTGCTCGAGATACAAATCTGTTGAGCGCTGCAACTCGTCCTGTAAGACTCTGCACTTCTTTCTTTGTTGTTGGAGATCGCAACCCTAAAAGAGCTTTGATCTTTTCTGGATTTGCTTCAATGCCTCGCTGGTTGACAATGTACCCGAGAAACATTCCTTCTCGTACTCCAAATGTGCACTTCGTCGGGTTGAGGTTCATCTGGTATTTATCCAGTTGATCAAAAGTCTGACTTAAATCAACTAGATGATCAGCATCTTTCTTGCTTTTTGTCAGCATATCATCGACATAGACTTCCATATTGCAACTGATTTGTTCGGCAAAAACCTTGTTCATCAGCCGCTGGTATGTCGCTCCTGCATTTTTCAAACCAAAAGGCATAACATTATAATAATAAGTACCCCTAGGGGTAATAAAAGAAGTACTCTCCCTGTCTTCAGGTTTCATCTTGATCTGGTTGTAGCCTGAATAAGCGTCCATGAAGCTGAGCAGCTCGTGCCCAGAGGTAGCATCCACTAACTGATCAATTCTGGGTAATGGAAAGTGGTCCTTTGGGCAGGCCTTGTTGAGATCAGTGAAATCAACACACATTCTCCATTTATTGTTTTTCTTCTTTACCATCACCACATTTTCCAACCAGTCCGGGTATTTCACATCTTCAATGAATTGAGCTTTCTGGAGCTTGTCGACCTCCTCTTGAATAGCTTGATTCTTCTCGGGGCTAAATACCCTTCTTCTCTGCTTTACAGGCTTGATCTCCTTATTCACATTGAGCTCGTGACATAAGAAGTTTGGATCTATTCCTGGCATGTCCTCATGACTCCATGCGAAAGTTTTCTTCCTATTTCTCAAGAAAGTTATCAACTCCTGTTTTATTGAAGCATCCAACGATGAACCTATCTGGGTTACTCGTTCAGGGTGCTCGTCGTCCAGAATAACATTTTCTGTAGATTCCACCACCTGTCCTTTTACAAGTTGGGATTCATCTCTGGGATCGAGAGTTTCAATCTCTGTATCTTCTTCCACCTGGTAAGTAGTAGTCTTTTTCCTTGATTCCTCAAGCTCCTCTTGCTCGGCAGATGAATAATAGCATTCCCGAGCTACTTTTTGATCACCTTTCACAACTCCTACTCCAAAGTTTGTTGGGAATTTTAAGCATTGATGCACTGTAGATGGAACTGCTTCAAACTTCTTCAAACCAACTCTTCCCATGATGATGTTGTAAGCTGACTGCACATTCTTATCCATCACAAAGAAGCGTATTCTTTCTGTTCGACAAGCAGGCCAAGTTCCAATGAATATATCCAACTTGATCGTCCCAAGTGGAAAAACTTTCTCACCAACAAAACCCAGGAGGGGTCTGTGATACGGTTCCAATTGAGATAATTTCAGATTCAAACTGTCAAAGCATGAATAGTACATGATGTCTGTCGAACTTCCATTGTCTACCAACACCCTTGAAATCACTACTTCCTTCATCCTCATTTTGATCACCAGAGGATCGTCGTGAGGATAAAGAACACCTGCTAGGTCGTTTTTTGAAAAGCCAATGACCAGCTTCTCTTTGTTTACCTTCCTCGGACGATCGTCCTCGGCCAGATTTATTCGCTGAATATATGAACAAGCTTGAGCCTCTCCAAGGTAAGCCTTTCTTTCTGCAGTAAGGTCTCCTCCTCCTGCATCTCCTCCTGTAATGACATTACAATCAAATGACCCAAAACGTATAGAAAATACCTCTCATTCTGGCTGTCTTGGTTTCTTGGGAAGTTCGGGGTCATCATCTGGATCATCTTCATGGTTTCTCTTCTTTTTCTCTTCTGCTCGACGAGGAGATCTAGACCTCTCTCTAGTTCGGTCGTTATTTTTTCTTTCACCTCCTCGATCAACATATTTTGCTAGCTTTCCTCTTCGGATGAGTGTTTCAATCTCGTTCTGAAGAGCTATGCAATTTTTGGTCATGTGACCATGATCTTTATGAAACTCGCAATATTTATCCTTACTCCTCGAATCAGGGTCTGACCTCAGTTTCTTTGGCCATTTTACCTCCTCGTTGTTCTTGATTTCTTCCAAGACATGATGAATACCCATTTTCAAAGGAGTATAATTTTCGTATTTCTTCAGGACTTCCCATGATGATTTATTATTTCTGGAACGTTTGTCACCGCCATTGCCCTTATGCTCTTTATTTTTAGACTTATCGACGTCCACCTTGGTGTCTTTATCCATATTCTTCTTTGCAGCCATAGCTTCCTCGGCATTCATGATTTTGGCCGCTTTTGCCATCAACTCTGACATAGTTTTAGGGGGATCTTTCGCCAAGGTGTAATACAATTTATTAGGCAACAACCCACTCATCAAGGCGGTGATTGCTTTCTTTTCTTCGTAATCTATGACTTCCAGCTTCTCGTTATTGAAACGAGTTATGCAATCTCTAGTACTCTCACCAGATTTTTGTCTAACACTTAACAAGTGTGCTACTCGTTTTACTGGCTTTGCTCCAAAACAGAAATTGCCAATAAATAACTCGGCCAACTGAAAGAAAGTTGAAATCTTACCCCTAGGAAAATTATTGTACCAAATCTGGGCAGCTCTAGTAAGAGTTCCTGAGAACGCTCTGCATCTCATCTCGTCGGGGACGACATAGATGTCGGCAGCAGCTTGATATTGCTCTATGTGAAGAACAGGATCTGTCTTTCCATCATATTTGGGGGTCACTACAGGTGCTTTGAACTTTGAACTTGATCAGTATCTGTAGCCCTTATTGACGAAGTTCGCCCAGGTTGATAAGAGAAATCATCAGACTCCTCATTACGACGTGACTCAGTACGCCTGGATCGTGAAGAAAGTAAATAAGTTTGCCTCTGACCACTTTGTTGTCCTGAACGTGCAGGTGCACCACCATGAAGGGTTTGTATGAGTTGCCTCATTGTTTCTTGCATGGCGGTTTGTCCTTGAGCCAGATTCGTCATAATCCCGGCTAGATCTGGAGGTGCAGAGGGATTCTGAGGATTTCCAGTATTTCCAGCGTTTCGATTGCTAGATTCTGGATTATCCACCATTGATGATGAACGATTTTTGGTGAAAAACAATAGTAACAATCGTTCCCACAGACGGCGCCAATCTGTTGATGTAAAAAATTAGATCGCTCTAATTATTCAATCACAGATAAATAAAATGAGAAAAAGATTTTTAAAGTGGTTCAGCCTTATATGAATGGCCTACGTCCACTATTATGTTATTGCTGAGTGTTTGAGAATTCTCGAGTATATGTTCTCTCAAGAAATTCTGGTCCCCTTGAATGAGGGTGATACAAGGTATTTATAGCCCTTAGGCTGTACATGAAAGGGTTGATACATTAAATGATATACATATGAAAGGGTAATACATTTAATGCAGCGTGTGCGTCAAGATGATAAACATTCAATGAATAGTTGAACTGTTGATTATCTGGCAATTAATGCTACGACCGAGATGCAGCTCGGACTGCCTTAGTTGCTCAGGAGTTCCTCGGAGCGCTAGAGTACCTCGGAGTGCTGAAGTTCCTCGGTGTATCCTCGTTGCTCGGAGAGAACATGAGTTGGTCGGGGAAATGAACTTCCTCGTTGCTATTGTGCCAAGTAGATTGACACGTGTCTTCATATTATTCGTCCATATCAGCAAATTAATTTTGGTATCAACACTCGCATAAAAAACTTCTCGAACCGTTCGGCTATAAAGCTAATGTTATACAACAAATTAGTGTTTACTGAACAAGATGTTCATTTGATACAAATTTTGTCATAATTGTATAATTATGATACTGTTGTTGTTATAGTATTTGTTATTTATTTTTAAATATGGTGAATAGTTCTATAAATAAATGAGATTTTGCCCAAATTTTCTTGAATGTTTACGCATTGTTGCATAAAAAACTTTATGACTTAAGTTATTATTTGATGGATATGATGTTGTTTACGCAAGGTCGAAGATGGACTATTAGTATTGTCAGACTATTTTTTGAAGCACAGTATAAATAAATGGAATTTTGCGCAAATAATTAAAAGTTTACCTCATTCGTGTTGTTAAAAAAACTTTTTGACTTAATAATATATGTATTAACTTTATTATTTTCAATTATATATAAATAGTTGTTGAGACATGGTGACTCCTCCACCCCCTCATTTTACGGTTCATGTTAATGTTCTTTAATTGTACAATGCATCTATCCCACGCAAGACCTTAGTGTCACTTGAAACTCCGTGTCACCGTATATGTTCCTATTCAAGTTGTGCCTTTAGGCACAGACTATTAGTATGGAAATTGGATTATTACTTTTCTTAAACAGGATTGTATAGTCTTATAAACAAAGGAAAATTTTGCTTAATTTTTAAAAATTGTTTACACCTTTTTGTGTTATATAATTTTTTTTACTTAAATTATGCACAACTTAATGATTTGGATATTCTTATTATCAAACATGTTTATATGTTACATACATTAATGTTGTTTATACAAGGTTCAAGACGGACTATTAATGTTGAAATATACAAGGTTGATAGTCTATAATCAGAGAAAATTTTGACTAAATTTTTAAAATTCCTTATAATTATGTTTTATATAAAAAAAAATTTGACTTAAATTATACATGACTTAATAGTCTGGAAAATTATCATCGTGCCTTCAGGCATGGGCATACTCTAATATATATATATATATATACACACACACACCTTATTAGAGACTTGAGATATGATGAATTGTTAAGGACGCAAAAAGGCACTTGAAACTCGTCAAGAATATTGTCTTCATGTTTCACTAGGCCGATACGTCTTCAACGCAAACTTGTCATAGGCTTGAAGGATACAAAAGAACACTATCCTATGACTCAAATGTTTTTGCCCGGAATTGAGCAAAAACTACAAGGGACTCAATTAAAAATTTGTGTCCTTAAAAACTAAGACGAATAAAATTCAAATCAACCAACCACAATATGTAACTACAACAAATTGAACCGAAAAATAAAGAAATGGAAGAAAAAAAAAATTTTGAACCCTTGAAAACAAAACGATGCACCCAAGGCCCTGAAAAAGTTAAAGATAGACGACAAAGTCGTACAATCTCTGTCTAAAAAAGAGGAGAGTTGGAGAATCACTGTAAATGAATTTCTTAAGAATCAATCAGGGGAGAATGACAGTCGCTAGATAACAGATTGTTGTAGAAGAAAGGGATTTGAAAGTGTAAGATTTTTCTCTCTTTAGAAAGTTAAAGCAAGTGTGGATTGATGCATAAAGTTTGAAATGGTTCTATTTTGAAGATTTTATACTCTGTGGGTGGAAATTATTGCCCCCACTTATGACACACGATGTCACGCCTGGAAAATCAAATAGGCGCAGTCAGACTGATATGCGCACTGCCCCAGACGCGCATGATGATTGTGCCAAATGTCAAATCCTATCATCTGACACGTGGCATGATTAATCTCAAAAGGAAATTTTACAAGTCTTTTTGCTCGTCACATGACAAAAAGAATTCGAGACGATTAAAACTATCGGAGCTAATAATTTTCCCACCGGTTAACACTCCACTCGTTCAAACTGCTCTACACACACTCTGAAGTCGTAATAACTCAGAGGATCCGATGCATTCCTCAATCGAGAGAAAAGTCATGTGGTATTTTGATGTACCATGAATATGATGTGACAAAGGAACCAATCAGAAAGGAAAACTAGATTCATTTATTCCCTAAAGGTGGTTAACTCAGATACCATTCTTGTCGGCTCGTACCGATCTATTCGGTTCCAGTGTCACGGATGGTCAACTTATGCCGGTTAGCTCACTATAGTTAATGCCATTACTTAACATCTTTATAACAAGCATATACCAAGTGATCAGGGTGATGTCAGGGGAATTCACTGGACACACGCACATGAGAGATATATATAAATATTCATCCACTATATGTGGATAACAATGCCCTAAAAATCCTCCCCGGTTGCATGTAAAGGTGTAATTGACCAACTTATAAGGGCACGACACCTGTCCATCTACTCTCTCTCTCTCTCTCTCTCTCTCTCTCTTCTGTCAGCCTATAAAATATCATACAATCCCTCATTGTGGGGGATCAGGATATACTTTTCCTACGATTATGCTGCCAAATTCTAGAGTGAACTTGAGAGATTGTAACCATCATTCATCCATGGATTTTTACCATCGAAACTAACATGGTCAACAACACACATGTGGATGTAAGCACCACTTTGGGTTGAACCATGTAAACCCAGTTTCCACCTCTTCTCCTTATCTAATATTTTCTCTTGTTCAATATAATTTTGATTTATATCTTTTTATCTGTTATAGTTTAAGATTAATGTATTCAAGCTAAGGCCCTACTCCATATACTAGTTTTAGTAGATAACATAATTGATCCTATCAAAATATTTTCAAACATTACAATCATTTTCCCCATAGAGGTATGTGGTCATCCCATAAAGCGACTCTGGGTGTGGTTCATTTTCTTTCACAAAATTCTATTATATTCTCCCATAAAGAGGCATAAGTCTCACTTGCGGTTTAAATCAGAAAAAAAGTAATATGCATGCCTTATAGATTGGTATAAATAATTCAAACATAAGTATTTCTTCTATAAAAGGCATGAAAAGATACAATAAAATCAACATCTATTTCAGCACTTTTATTTCAAACACAACTCTTACATGAACCATCAATAATGGAAATCCCAAAAATTTATAAATACCCACACCTAACACATATCCAAATCGAACAAACTTACCTAAAACCCAAAATATCTAGAATACACAACACACCTTCACTAAAAAAACCAACTAAGAAACTAAATCAAATCAAAACCATACGCCAACTCTATTAAAATTCCTTAGTATAAATCTCCAAGACCACATCCTTCTATAGACATTTAATATAATAAACCAACACGAGCGAAGCTTCCCATATAGATTGGGATGGACGACATAATGGCTCGAGGCACTGTCAAAACCTTCCCATATACATCTATTAAGATTTAATTAAGTCTTCCACTAGAAAAAAGTTACTTATATGCGAAGGGACAATATGTTCCTAACCAACTTAATGTAAGAGTCTCGAAGAAAGATATAAAGAGGTTTAGTGAAGAACTATAAGACAAACATAGCATCAATCGTCCAATTGCAGGATGAGTTCCAGTTTATGCCACTATGATACTGACCAATGAAAATCGCCACCTTCGCTTGCCAATAACCAGTCAGTACACTCCTCCATGGATGATTCAAAGTTCATGCATTGCCAAAGAAATAAATTAGGGATGCGAGTCAGAGGATACTCAAGAGATGCGACCAGGCAAAATCTGTCCACTAACCATATGCACCGATCTATTTAATTACTAGGTGGTTAGTAGTTTTAAAAATGTTTTCGATACTGATGCTAAGAATGGGACATATGAGACCAACATTTTATTTTCGTAATGGGATGGCCAACCGCTATTTTAATAGTTGGGGTATCACATTTGTCCTTCAAGAATATGGTGTTTGATTCAAGAGAATAACAACAAATTTAAAGAGACATTGATTACATGTCAATTTTTGAGTCGAGCTTCATCTTCATCATCTGAGGTATCTCATTGAGGTGTGAATTCGTGTTTATGTTAAATCCGTAGATTTCATTTTTGGGTGTTTTCTTTTATAAAATATTTTGAGGCATTTTTTGTAAATTTTTTCAAAGAAAAAAATGTTTTTCATCAATCGAATGAGTTTCCCATATTCGTTCGAACGAGGTTCATATGAAGGGTTTCTGTTTATCAAAAAAAATTTGTTAGAAGTTCGTTCGAAGTCAGTTAAAATCAGTTATACAGGTTCATTCAAACTAGATCCAATTTTGTTCAAGCAAGAATGTATAATTCATTCGAATGAGCCACAAGTTTTCGTTCGAACGATTTTTCTCGAAAACATGTCTTCTCAAAATTCATGTTTTCATTAAATACTTATGTTTGACATCAATTTTCATCAAGTATTGTAAGGACACAAATTTTCAATTGAGTCCTTTGTTGTTTTGGCTCAATTTCGGACAAAAATGTTTGAGTCATAGGATAGAGCTATTGACCATCTTTCAAGCCTATGATGTAGCGGCCAAGATTAAAGCTTCATCAAAATGCCGAGTTTATTGTGCCTCATTTCTACGTCATCAACAATGTTCCATTTACTCCTAAGGTATGAATGCGTTTTAATATATATATATATATATATATATATATATATATATATATATATATATATATAGGAGCTTGGAACATTTTCATTGGGTGAACGTTTTGTTTAAACTGTTGTTTACTTTCAGAAATATTTTATTAAAACTTTAAAATACAGTATATAAAGTTTCTGGGCTAAAAATAGAAAATTTTCAACTTTCTGGAAGTTCGTTCGAATTGTCGTTCGAACAATAATGTCATTCGAACGAGTTTGCCAACGAGTTCCCACATAGGCCATTGGAATGTCGTTCGAAGTGTCGTTCGAACGAGATTTTCAATGAGATTTCTAACGAGTTCACACTGGAACTTCGTTAGAAGGCTCTTTCGAACGAGACTTCGTTCGAACGAAAATCTTGTTCGAACGAGTTTTGGTGGGAACAATTAATTGGCAGTTTTGAGTAGTTTTTTCCCACTTTTCCACTTCTTTTCCCACTAATTTTTTACCTGAATATGTAAGAGTGGGAACCAAGTTTTGTAACTTAACTTTTTCACTATCCTCCATCTCCTAGATAGAGTTTCAAGAGAAAATTCTTCTAAGAAAAATTTCATGTTTTGAGTATCTAATTTTTCAAGAAAAAATCATTTAACACTCTAGTTTACACCCATACTGTTTATTATACCAAGCTTCCATATATATACTTTGCTTGGAGTGTTTACCACCGGTTTATCTCTACATCCGTTTGAAGAGAAGTTTGGGTTTACTTCTACATCCCACAAAGAAGAAGTTTATTTTGCTGCGGCATTCTCACATGGTGAAAGGCACCATGTGTGGTTGACGGTGTACCTATTGTCTCATTGGTGGATTCCAAGATCCTGGTGGAGCTCCGGGATTGTCTACTAGGCGGAGGTATTTATAAGAAGACGCGTCAAGGCTTGAAAGGGGTCAAGTCGAGGAAGTCAATCATCTGTCTTGTAATTTGTAATTCCATTCTTAGTGGACTTAAGGCTAGGGTCGTCCGAGTTTTTTTCCCGTTGTGGATTTTTCCTCGTACATCGCGGCGTAGTGATTCATTATTTATTTTATCTTTCTCAAAACTCACCTAGAACGCATGCTTAGGTAAAAAGATAAATTGGTTTAAAATCACTACTTGTTTATTTTGGTGCTAAATTAAATTTGGGTAATGTTTATATTAATTTAATTCAAGTCATTTAAGTTAATTTAATAAAATTTGGTTTGTCCTAATTTGAAAATATTTAAAATATGACTTAGGCAAATTTCTAGGACTTGGGTTAAATTAATTGGTTTAAGTGAAATTTAAATTGTGTGTGTGTTTAATCTATTTCACTTTGTTTAATTTTAATTTGAGAAGAAATTAAAATTTGTTTTTAAATTGAATCATCTTCGCTTCCGCATCTGATAAAAGGAAATTATTACTTTTTAAAGTAAAAAGAATTTTAAAATTGGGGGCCTACGCCTCTTCAAGTATCTTTGACAAAATGAAATTTATAGTCAAATCTAAAGCCCTCCAAACTGTAGCTTACACCAATGCTTGACATCCAAGAATCCTACATCTATATATTTCTTTGAAAACTCTTTGTGTTGCACCATAGTTGTTTGATCTTCATGCAAATAGTGTTTTAAGGCAGTGGAGACCGTTCTTATTTTGTACGACGGTTGGAACAACCACGGGATAAGTAAGATCAGTGGGATACCAAGATGTAGAAAAGCATCTCTGTTATGTAGCTATTAAAATAGTGGATGCAAACAAGGTTACAAGGAACATGGAAGCGATCCAAGGCTTGAAGGCATCGAGTGTGTGAGTAAGTCTATATTATTCTTAAAAATGTACCTATATCATAGTGGACTTATATGGTTGTGTTGTCGGAGGTTTTTTTCGTTGTGAGTTTTTCTCGTACTTCGTCATTTTTTGGTTTGCTATTTTATTACTGCTTGTACTCAACTATATGAATGCTTAGGTCCAAACTAAAATTGGTAAACTTTTTAACACAACACTTGGGTTTAAATTGGTGCAAAGTTTAAAATTAGTTTTGTTAAATTTAAAAATTAAAATTTGGCGGTGTTTCCATATAACCCTAGTGAACTAGCATTTTTCAGATGACTTGGAGGTTGTTATATTAATTCAATTGACTTTAATAAATATATAATTAAATCCAGTGTCTCAACGAATACGCGTTCTAGACAAAATTGTATTATTTTTGTGTATGTGTGTGTGTTGGGGGGGGGGGGGGGGGGAGGATTTTATTAATGAGACGTCTCACACATGAAGTTTATAAATGGATAAGAGTGGATGCTTTGGGAATCTTTTAAATAACTTATCCCTTTTAATTGTAAGTCTTACTTCTTGATAAATACCATCTTAGTTATATTCCTATATGTAGATTAGAAATCGCTTAAGATGTAATGAAATAACATGACTCAAGAATTAAAGACTAGTTTGATATGATATAATGGGTGGGGTAAATGGATATTGACTTGAGTAATTAGAAATGTGGAATGATATTTTGATAATGATGATAATGAGTAATTTAAATAAATAAATTGAGATGAATATGGGTGTGTGGCAAGAGAGGATATCATTATTTATTGTGTGCCCATTCATAGACAGTTTGCCATGGTGGGTCCTAGTTTTATTTGTGTACCGCGCCTGTTGTTATTATTCTAACCATGATATTTA
Organism: Sambucus nigra; assembly: GCA_949130495.1. NCBI lineage: Eukaryota > Viridiplantae > Streptophyta > Magnoliopsida > Dipsacales > Adoxaceae > Sambucus > Sambucus nigra. Next base: position 282,747,899 of record OX422207.1, on the reverse strand, counting down.
ATTGTGTTATTCGATTGTGTGGTTGGATTGTTTTACACTAGTTGTTATATTTTCAACCACGATATTTAATGACGGTGTTTGGTTTGTGTGATGGAACTTATTTGTGCATCACATTGGTTGTTATTATTTTGACCACGCTAAAGAGTGGTGGTGTCCAATTTTGTGTGAAAGCAAGTATTTATGTGTACTGCATGTTCTTAATATGGCCGAGAAGAAGGGGTGCATAGAGGTTATGGTTTGATTATGTAAGGGTTAATAAATTATTGGAGCCCATAACTTAATTAAAATAGATTGTGAGCCTTCATTTTACATTCAGGGTAATTTAGTAGATTAGACAACATGTGGACCTATTTATATATATAACTGATTTTGAGTTACGTAGCTTTGGTAACTTGTCAGACTTTGAATCGTTTATTATAGTGGAAATATTTTAGGTTCTAGGGATGGACCTCGTGAGTTTCTTTCCTTCCAACTAGCACGAGACATTCCTTTTCTCTATTGCAGTTATCATTCTTGGGAGAATAGATGTAGGCTTATCTCCTCAGTACATTATCTTTACTTTTAGTTGAGTGAGTTAGACACTTTGGGTTTTTAGTTGGCACGTATTGGGTGGACAATTATTTTGGCATGTAGATTTCCATTCAGTTTTATGTTAGTTTGAGACTCAAACATTGTTATTTAAGAGTGTTTGATGAGTTTTCATATTAATTTGTGATGATATTATGAGTTGGAATTTGAGGTTTATTGCATAGTATATATATATATATATATCTTTTCATATGGTTTCATATGTGTTTTCACATGCTAAGAATGATATTTTAATTGTTTTGACAATTCATATATTTTAATATTAGGACATGATTAACCCTAGTGTTAAAATGCATGGGTTGTTAAACAAAACATATTAAATCAATGCATTATTTCATAAGGGAATTGGTTGAGAAAAAAAATCCTAATATGAATTATGTCCCCATCGAAAGGCAATTGCCCTATATTTTCACAAACCTCTAGCCTTGTCTAGGTTTATTTACCTTAGGTTTGTGTGAAATTGAGTGACTAATGTCTTTTGAGTGAAATGATCATTATGATATGCACACACACACACACACTAGCGTATTGCCCGTGCCTGAAAGCACGAAGAAATTTTTCCAAAATATTGAATGTGTAAACAATTTAAGCCAAAGTTTTTTTACAACACAAATGTGTATTATTCTAGATCAAGCCCATGCGCGAACATGGTAATAATGAAACACAATTTTTTTAATGTCATAATATCATGCACGAACATTGTTGTAATACATATTTTAATTTCGATTATAATAAAAAATGGAGTTACTTTTTTAATTTAAATTTAATGTATACCAAATATTTCATGTGGACAAAATATTATTTTGTAATTTTCCTCTTTGCACATTTTTGTAGGCGATATATATAGATTTGGCCTCTCACATAATTTTACATATAGCTTCTCACAATATTATCCTAGTACATCTTTGTTAGCAACACTATCATTACCAACACACAAATATAAATGAAATTGTTATAGTGCATTTGTTTCAAAAAACTTATAAGAGTTTTCCACGTGGTATGTGTCGATCAGACACCACGTGTCCCTTCACTACACTAACAAAAAAACATGTCATAACTTTGATTTCTAAATCACGGGGCCTATGGCATATCCCATGGCTCCAAGTTATAGTCATGATTTAATAATTATTGACAAAGAAGTACATTAATGTAAGTTTTTACTGCTTTTGTTTTTATAGATAAGTATATCAAACTAAAACTCACAAAAGGGGAGGAACCCATAATAGTGGACATATTCAAACACAAATTAGTGGACAATCCAGTGGATAATATAGAATTTCGTTTTAAACTATTTAAGGGACAATGCAGTAAGATCTAATTAAAAAAAAACACTTAGGGGTCGTTTGTTTTTACGTCTTAAGTCTGAATCTGAACCATTCAGACTTAAGAGGTATCAAAAAGTGTTTGTTTTTTTAAATGATTAAGAGGTTAACGGTCATATTTGCCTCTTAATGATTAAGAGGTAGAGTTAGGTCTGAAGTCTGAATCTGAAGTCTGAAGTCTGAATCAGTCTAAATACATTCATTCAGAAGTATATTCAGACGTAAAAACAAACATATTTTTCAGATTCAGATTTCAGTCTTCAGATTCAGTCTTCAGATTTCAGATTCAGACTTCAGATTCAGATAAAAAAACAAACGCAACCTTAGTATCCCTTTTAATATGTGCTCTAAAGAATTGTATTAGGAACCCATCAATAGCATGAACATATGCTCCCAATTGGTATTCAACGATCAATTGAAAAACATAAACACCAAAACCTTTATTATATTTATTATTCTTAAGGTGTTGTCGGGTGTTGCCCAAGAGTTTATTAACAATTTCAATAATTCAGTAAAATTGATTGGATGTTTTTTACATTAACGCATAATACTAGTTTATAATTCATAAATGAGAAAACTCACTATAAGATTTACATACCCTTTTTAAAAGCCCCCGTCATAAAGATTCTATACTATACAGTCGTTATTTAGTAGAACCTAATCAAGGAAACGACTTATAAAATCTAATCAAGAAAATAATTCAATCCCAATCAAATATTTATAACTGTGAAAATTGTGTATACTATAATAACAAAGTGTAATCAAACCAACCATTGAACCTATCCACTTTATAAAAAGCAAAAGTCTTGTATTAAAAAAATTATAAAAATAAACTATGACTTAGTTACCATTCAAGTTGTATAGACTGAATACATTTCAAGCACATGTGCTGGGAATAAAAGATTATTTATCACCTACAATCATATATGTGCCTCAAGACCAACACTAATAGGAAATATGAATATATGTAAACACAAATTTTGGGTCTACAGTATATGTATCTCATTCGATCATTTCCAGGAGATCAAACAATCTTAAGATACACCATTTATGCTCAATTGGTCAATTAAATACTATTGATCTATGTCCTAAAATGTGATACGAAAGCTTTGTATAAATGAATAATTGCAAAAATAAAAATAAACACTCTAAAATGAGTTATATATACATGTCTCTACAAATGGGTCTCCATTTTATCCTTATTGCTGAGTAAAAAGGGGTGATTAATTAAATGTTCATATATATATGACCAAAATTTAATAAATCTAAGAAAGCCATACGATATAAAACTTGCGTGGTAAACCTATCCAAAAATCAAACTAAAATCTGTTGAACAACATTACCATTATTAGGTAACCGTAAGCATAAATTAGCATTTGTATGTAACCTTCTTCATTCCGTCTTTTCTCCCAGCAAACGCAGGTAGCCACGGACACATGAGCAACCTCTTGAAAAATTCAATTCCAGATGATCAAATGACATCTAATTACCCTATATATAAACTTCAAATCCTCTATTTCAAACCCAACATCCATGAGTTTGGGTGAAACATGTTAAAAAAAATTTAACTTGAGATCAAAATAATTAGAAAATAATTAAGCAAACAGTTCGAATATCCATTAAGTTTTTTTTCACGTAATTATAAAAACTTGTGTGTTTTTCATCACTTCTTAAAAGACATTAACATGCCTGAACTAAAGCCATCTTATGTTTTATGATTACAACAGAGAGGTAAAATAGTCATTCTTGAAAGAAGGAATCCATATTTGGTTCACCTCAATTTTTAATGGGTGGGAGGTACCTAATATTAATTTAGTGATGTTGCCCCTATAAGAGAAATAGTACAAAATCCCAAAAATTTCCCCAAAAAAGTCAGTTGCACATATTGTCAAGCACTTGGAATTAAATACGTGAAAATAAATTATCTCATGGGAACTCTATATTACCAATAGAGATAGAGATTCGAAAACACCAATCCAACATTTCCAACTTAGGGAGTGAGAGCCTTAACACTTGTAGAGCCATTTCATACCCATTTTTAACTCCTTAAGTTTCTTATTTTGATTTTTTTCTAGATTAAGAGAATAATACATAACCACCTGGATAAATAAATATAAAAAAATAATCTCATTACAAACGGGTAATAGCAAAGTTGAGTTTATGTGTGGGTGAGAGAGAGAGAGAGAGAGAGAGAGAGAGAGAGAGAGAACATGTGTATGTGTTGTTATCATTTTGTGGAAATAAACCAAAACTCATCAAACCAATTTAAACACAACTCACTATTTCAATTGTTGGTGTTAACTCACCTAACTAACTTCAATCCATTTAAAATAGATTTCGCCCAACAATTTTGAAGTTAAATACCCCTCGCCTAGCTAAATTTGTGAATCTGAATAAAAACTAAAAAAATATGAAACCTAAATATGAATCTGAAGGGAAAACATTTATGAATAACTGAAGATCTATTGGAGGATAGGAATCGTAGTTGTTTAATAAAAGAAAACATTTTCAAGTGATCTTACTTGGACCGAAAGTGTTAGTGTGAGCAGAAGCAAATGATTGGAATAAACTGCAGAAAATAAATGAAATTAAAACCAAGAGTGAGAAACATGAAGGGAGGAGAGAGAAACTATCGGTGCTTGAGAAGGGGGAAAATATTAGAAGAAGATTTGTTTGAGATACATTTAATGTTAAAGAGATGCATGTCCAGTATTTAATTTACAAATTACACGCTAAAGAGAGTCTAGATTTACAACAAAATGTAAATAAGAATGTACAATAGATATCCGATGCAAAACCTCCCAAATATTTAAGGAATAGTGAGAGAGAGAGAGAGAGAGAGAATAATAATAGAGTAGAGAACATAACTTGATTATGAGATAAAATATAAACCCTGCAAAGTCTGTAAAAAAAGGTCTAGGCACAAAGAACAACACCAATTAAAAACACTGATGAACATAGACCGTAATAAAAATTAGCTTGTAAAAAAAACTAACATACAATAAAAATTGTAAAATGTCATGTAATAAAAATTAATTAACTAACAAATATAATAGAAATATTAAGAGATGGAAGAGAATGAAAATATCGTAAAAAATAATAGAACCTTGAGAGGTTTGTGATTTGTGAGACAATGAATGGAGGTCAGATAATGAAGAGAGAGAATAGCAACTAAATCTAGGGGGAAAGTAGGGGAAATGGAAAAAAAAGGTTTAAAATTCAAAATTTAAAATATAAATGAAAGGAGTTGATCTCAATCCTCCATTTTGTAAAAATGTATAGGGAGGGGGCACTTATCTTGACCGTTAAAACATGTACATAATTCAAAGACTTCCCCTATCATATATATATATGCACATTTATTTTTTTGTATATATTGTACATATTCTTTTTAAAGAGTAAAACCAAAAGGATTTTGTATTTTTTGTATTTTTGGCGAACTCTTAAAAAACAAATTAGTGCATAATATATGTAATTGTAAGAAATGTTCTTTAGTTGTTTGGTTGAAACATATTATTGAAAGTGTTTTTAAAAATAAACATTTTAGTGATAACCGTGATAAATCACAATATGCATTTATGTTTGATAAATTGAAAACTTATTCTCACAGCACCACACAATTGCACAATTTTATTCTAAGAGGATTTTTGAGTCCATAAGATAAAAATAAATCTCGGATTAGTCTCATAAAAAATACATTGTGCACTTGTATGAAAAAGAGTTATATGTTTTGATGGAGTTGAAAAATGATTGTTTTATGCGATGATGATGTAATACCCCTTACTGTTGTGAATTTTTATTTTTATAATAAATTATTGGGTATGGGTGATTTAATATAATTGAGAATTGTAAAGAGGACTTAACATAAACATTGATTTGGGTAGAATATTTAATATTTATGTAAATTGTACATTTATTAGGGTGATGTGTTTAATATAATCTTGTTGCATGCAATTACGTCGTATGTGTGTGTTAGCGGTGGGAATTAGCTATTTATCAACCGGAGCATATTTGAGTGAGTTATATGAGGTTGGGAGATGGTTTTTATATTTAGAGTATCGGATGAAAATTTTGGAGGGCACGGTTGATTCCGAAAGGGCCGAGAAAGTCAAAATGACTGCCTCGGGTTTTTATTTGGGTTTCGGGGTCTTGTTAGTTAGTTGACTCGAATTGGGGTATACGGGTCGTTTTATGTATTTATTATCATTTAAAGTTGGGATTACTAGTAATATGGATTATTAGGCTTAAGAGAAAGCTAATTAATCTCATTTAGAGAGAGAACCCATTTGAGAGAAGAAAAAAAACGTTGGAAGAAGAGAAAGAGAAGAGAAGGTTTTTGAACTTTGGAAATCTCAAACAACCTGTGACTTTGAGGAAGAATACGACCCTACATCTTTGAGGCAAGTGAATTAACTTGCTAAATACTTATTTGTGTGATTTATTTCATAATTTGTGGAAAAATTATGGTAGTATTGGATATAAATGATAAACCCTAGATTTTTGTGTTGAAGTCTAGCATTTGTTGTGTGTGTATATGGGTTTGAAGGTGTAGAAATGGTGGAGTTCATGTTTTGGAAGATTTATGATGTTAAAATTTTGTAGAAGGAGGGTTTGTTTAAAATGTAGGAAAATTTCGTAGGAAAAAGAACTGAACAAGCCGGACTGGTCCGTTTCAGCACCGGACCGGTTCATTTTAGTAGAGGACCCATTCGTTTTCAAGGATCATCGGTTCAGTCCGATTATAAAAAAATTTGTGCCATTTTTGAAGAAGCAGACTAGTTCGTTTTCGGGGACCCTTGGTCCGGTTTGGTCACTGCAGTTTGTTAACTCTTGTTTTACTCCTCTCCAGTTGGTTTTAATACTTAGGAACCCTCTAATATAATGTGGTAAACATGTTTATGGAATATAATGTGGGTTTATGCTATGACATAATGGAAGGGCTGTTTTGGGGCTATAATAGAGGTATATATGAGAGTGTATTATGTTGTTTCCTTTTTGTAAATCCTTCAATGAGTGGGGATTCTTTCGAGGAGGGTTAGGGGATAATGAGTGAGAGTACATGGGTCCCTAATGATGACAAAGTTGAGGAAAAACCATAGGTATGATTGATTATCAATATTCAAGTAAACGATTGAATTATAAAATGAATTTGAAATGATCCTGTGGATTATTAGCTAGTGTAAGGTGTGGTATATACATATCGCTAGGATTATTAATATATAAATTCTAATATGTGATTGTTTGTATATATGATGTGCATATATATCTGGTGTGTATGATCTATATTATGTGGTACATACCCCTCTAGTGCTATCATGGAAAGTTGTGCGATATGGGTGAATCCCCCTCGCTTAAGGAGAAGGGAGATTATAGTCCACGGGTCCTAGTGTCCAGTATTTTACCGTGCGTGAGGTAGGGGTAAGACGTCTTGGGTATGATTCTTCTTACCTTTAGGTGAGGAATTATGGCCGCTTCTCGTATGCTTGTGAATTGGTTCAATATTAAGTTATTATGAGAGTCTGACCGCTGGTAACCCAGGATGATATGTGAGTAATTCCCTAGAATATGATAGCATTGTATAGACTGTTACTATACTTTTATGATGTGTGTTATGTATTTTCCTTTTTAGCATGAGAGTGGATAAATATACTTTTATGCTGGTAGACGGGAATTCAGGAGTATGTGCTATGGACGGAGGGCCTAACGGATTTCCACGACTAACAATGTTAGGTGGTAGTGTATCGGGGGGTTCCTTATTTGGATTTCGCTTGCGAGATGTCCCACTCATGAAATCTAGCGCAATGCTGGAAGTGGGGAGATGTTTGGTCATCGGTACATGGGGTCATGTACAATGATGAGGAAATATTATACAAGCATTAAAGATGATGTGTGATATATCAACTTATAATTAGAGAATGATATTATAAATGAATTTGTATAATCAAGGAGAATGGCATTTAACAACGATATTAAGATATAGATACGCTAATGGGAGTTATACGTAGTCTTGAGGGGGTATTAACCATAGATCGAGTGGGGTAGCTTAACTTAAGATTTAATGCATACGTTTAGGTGCACGCTGTAGCTGAGAGGTGAGGTTAAGTCTTAAGAGAGTGCGACTCCGCTTCAATTACAAAATCTTGCATTCATAATTACTATGTATTTTAATTCACTTGATATAACTATTTTAAACCCAGAGCTTTGCCCCGTTTATATCTTTTCTCTTGTGATATATTATGTTATATTATAGGTGTTCCACCGCAAGGATGCCAATGATGGTTATATGTTCCAGAGTTTTTGGGAGATGTAGCATGTGTGGGATGTTACAGGATTTTTGTTCTAAACGCAACTCTTTTTATAATCTAGTTAAGAATTCACAATTTTAAATCGGGTGTGTATACCCAATGGTCGTATATGTATATCCCTTATATTTTTATCTCTTGATATTGTATGGTCTGTTGCCCGACAGCATATTCTTGAATATTCTTTCGTATGTCTAAACTTAGCATGTTAATGATATAGTCTCTTAGTTGTCTATTATGTTCATATCTCGTAATTTGTGAATGCTTTATAATCATTTCACTTTATAAAGAGAATTTTTTGGGCACCTATTTATTTTTTATATGGTGGCTACCGGTTATATTTATATTCGATAGTAGATGCTGACAATGCTACACTTGAGATTCCTATTTTATTTTAGTATAGGGTTGTCCATCCGTTATATTGAATGAGCGGGGTATTCCAGGTCATATCAGGGCATCAAGTTAGAGTCGTAGGATCTGTGCGGACTTCTATGTTTGACCATAACATTTTTATTATAGAGCCTTATTATTTGGATTGTTATGTTCATCGCGTATTGATGATCTTCTTCTTTGATCAATTGATTGAACTATAGGCTAATACAGTTTATTCTTATTTCAGTTGCCGCCAAAATGAGGTCGTCCGGCCAGGTGAAACAAAGGGGCTGAGAAAGTGGAACCCCACATGCCTCAAGGTACTATAACTACAACTGAAGTTGCTAATATTGTGGCATAAGTTGTTAATGTGGTGATGACCGCGATGGCACAACAGTACCCTTAGGCTTCGCAATAACCTACAACTCTAGTAGTTCAAACCCCCACGGGGACATCCACGTGGGAGAGAGTGTGAGAAACTTTTCAAAAGGGGACCCCTTCAGAATTCTAAGTAGGAGCTGATGTTATCATTTGTAATAAGTGGAAAGGGGATATTCAAGGGCATCTTCATATGTTTGAATGCAACAATGTTAAAAAATAAATACTCGACACTTTTAAACTAGTTCGTGCGGCTCTCCAGTGGTGGGAGTAAGTTAATACCTCTGAGCAAAGAGACACAATGCCCATAACAGAGTTTTTAGTACGTTTCAATTGTAAATATTTTCCTCTGGCAGTTTAGGTAGAGATGACAAGGAGATTGTTGAATGTTACTTAAGGAGATCGAACAGTGGCGGAGTATAAAGAAGAGTTTACTCGCTCGACAAATTTTGTGCCAGATGAGGTAAATATTGAGGAGAAAGGGAATTTTGAAGATTATGGGAGGCTTGAATGGAGAATTCGACAACATTTGTTAGGAAACCCGACTTTATTAACATTTGCAGGTGTAATGAATGCTGCATTGTTACATTGTTAGGATCATTGCTTGCATTTGAAGGGGAGTAAGAAATTTGTGGACTTGGGTTTGTCAAGTAAGTCTGGAGTAGATAGCGCCAATGGGGCACAACAGGCTCGACAACAGGTAAATAGGAAGAAGGAGAGGGATCTCCCTTCAGGGAATTCAGTTAAAAGGCAATATTCAGCAAGCTTTATATTTAATGGTGGTGATTTTAGATAGAATTTCCAAAGGTCCCAACAACAACAACAACAAAATGTTCCTCAGGTCCAAGCAGACCGAGGGAACAATGAGGGAGGTCAACAGGGTAGAGGTCGCCAGGGCCAGTAACAAGGGTAACCCAGATTTAAGCAGCAGGGCCAAAGGCCAGAATCCTTTGTAGGCCGTTGTTATCAGTGTAGTGAGGTGGGTCATAGGAAGTTAGATTACCCACAGCAGAATAGGATACAAGTGTAGGGAGCTCAGTAGGGTCAACAAGCACTTTTACCACTTCCATCACCTGCTCAGATTTCCCCACCCCTGTAGGGACAGTTATAATATGGGCGAGTTTATAATATTCAAAATGTTGTGCTACATCAGGTGAAACAACCTCCACCAACCATTGAGGGTAAGTTCCCTATCCATGGGTATATGGGTTGAGTATTATTTGATATGAGAGCATCCCATTCCTTTATAGGTATTCATTTTGTGCGCGTGGCAGGAATGTTAGAGTCAGTTGATACTGTTCAAATCTATGTAGAATCTCCCTTTGGAGATGGGTCGCTTAGCCACTTTATATATAAAGGGGTAGAGATAGATTTTGGGAGATTCTGTTTAGCTGCCGACTTACTTGTATTATATATGTATATGTATGATGTTATTTTAGGTATGGACTGGTTGGTTAAATATCGAGCAATGGTAGATTGCTTTGGGAGGTCGATTGTATTTGCTATTCTAGGCTAGGAAATGTTTATTGTTGATATGCCTATTTCAGAGGGATGTTTAACACCCATTTATACGATATTGAGGAGGAGACTTCGCGAGAAGTGGTTGTTTCCTTAGATTCGATTCCGGTGTTTCGAGAGTTCGCATATGTTTTTTAGGAGATTCCAGGCTTACCTTCGAGTCGTGAGATCAAGTTTGTTATAGATTTAGCTTTGGGGACAGGCCGATTGCACGAGGTCCATACCGTATGTCTCTTGCGGAAATGAGGGAGTTACGAGACCAAATTCAATAGCTTTTGGGAAAAGCTTTTATTCATCGGAGTACGTCACCTTGGGGAGCCCCTGCGTTATTTGTGAAGAAAAGGGACAGTTCGCTGCGGTTATGTATAGATTATCGAGAATTGAATAAGGTGACAATCATGAATAAGTAACCGTGACCTCGTATTGATGATTTATTTGATTTGAGAGGAGCCTCTTACTTGTCAAAGATATATTTGCGTTCAGGGTATCACCAACTTCGTATTAGGGAACATGATATCTCTAAGACTGTATTTTTGACCCGATACGGATCTTATGAGTTTTTGGTTATGCCATTCGGGCTAACCAATGCCCATGTAATGTTTATGGATCTGATGAATAGGGTCTTTCAAGATTTCTTGGACCAATTTGTAATTATGTTCATTGATGATATTTTGGTCTACTCTCGGACGAAGGGAAAACATGTTGAGCATTTACGGTTGGTTCTACAGACCTTATAGGACCACCAACTGTACGTCAAGTTCAAGAAATATGGATTTTAGTTGCGAGAAGTGCAGTTTTTGGGTCATATAGTGTCAGAGAAGGGTATTTCGTGGACCCAGGTAAAGTGGCAGTGGTGAGGGAGTGGGGTTAGCCCATGATACTGACGGAGATTTAAAGTTTCTTGGGTTTGGCAGGTTATTATCGTCGTTTTATAAGGGGCTTTTCGAAGATTACTGTCCCTTTAATGAATCTGACCCGAAAAGGGGTATAGATTGTGTGGGATGATTCCTGTCAATTAGCATTTGATGAGCTAAATGACAGGTTGACGTCGGCACGCGTTCTCGCATTGCCTAAAATGGGAGTGGAGTGTTTGGTATTTACAGATGCATCTCTCTAGGGACTTGGGGGAGTGCTTCAACATGAAGAGAGATAAATTGCGTATGTGCCTCATAAACTCAAACTCCACGAGCGTAATTATCCTACACATGACTTGGAATTAGCTGCAGTGGTTTTTACAATGAGAATATGGAAGCATTATCTCCTCGGGGAGTAGTTTAGACTTTTCACGGACCACAAGTCGTGGAAATATTTGTTCACCCAAAAAGATATAAATATGAGGCAACGTAGGTGGTTGGTTTGTAAAAGATTATCAGTTCGATATATAATACCATTCGAGGAAATCTAATGTAATAGCTGATGCATTGCGTCGTCAAACCATTGAGCAGTTAGCAGAGGTATGGAAAGCAAAGTGGAAGGAACTTCGTCATGATGATGTTGTAGCCAGGGCTTGTATGGCAGTGCTGATAGTCACACCCGAGATGTGATGAGGGTGGTGAAAACTCAATTTGAATATACGGATTGCAATCTCATAGTGCAAAAATTACTGGCCGAGGGAGAGAAGTCCTGCTCCGTCAGTTGTAAGGGTGGATTACATTTTAATGGTAGGTTGGCAGTCCCGAATGATTTAGATCTGCGACATGTTATTATATCTGAATCTCACAGATCGAAATTTATGGTTCACCCAGGTGGAGACAAGCTGTATCAGGATATGCGATGACAATACTAGTGGGCGGGTATAAAAAAGGACATGATTGGATTTGTCTCTAAATGTACCACTTGTCATTAGTAAAAGTGGACCACCAGTGACCCTCGGGAATGTTATAGTCGTTGGAAATTTCAGTATGGAAATGGGAAAGCATTTCCATAGATTTTATCGCGGGATTACCAATAACACGGCATAGCCATGATTATATTTGGGTTATCTTGGATCGTTTGACGAAATTGGCACACTTTTTACCGACAAGGACATATTTTATGATAGCACAGTATGCTCAGCTCTTTATTGCATAAATTGTAAGATTGAATGGAGTGTCAATCAATATTGTGTCCGATCGAGATAAAATATTTGTGTCCCATTTTTGGCATAGTTTCAGGAAGCCATGGGAACTGAATTGAGGTTGAGTACGACATACCATCCCCAGACCGATGGGCAAATGGAGCTAGAAAATCAAATATTGGAAGATATGCTCCATATGTGTATGTTAGACTTTAGAGGAAGTTGGGAACAATACTTATCACTGGTAGAATTTGCTTATAATAATTCTTACTAGTTTACTATAGGTATGGCGCCTTATGAGGTATTGTATGGACGCCCGTGTAATTCACCTGCGTGTTGGTTGGTAGTCGTCGATAATAAACTTCTTGGACCCTAAATGATGCAAGACACTTCGATAAAGATTAAGTTGATTCGTAACCGCACATGCGTTGCACAAAACCGACAGAAAAGTTATGCCGATGCAGATCGCAGGCATGTGGAGTTAGAAGTGGGAGACCAAGTGTTATTAAAGGTGTCCCCGATGAAAGGTATAATGAGGTTTGGGAAGAAAGTCAAACTTTCATCGAGGTATGTAGGGCCTTTTCCAATTGTTGATAGGATTGGTAATGTGTCTTATAAACTTGCCTTGCCAGAACAACTGCAAAGAATTCATAATGTGCTCCACGTTTCTTCCTTGAAGAAGTATAGAAGATGTGAGAGGGCTCATTGGCATATACCATTGGAGGAAATTGAGTTACAACCTGATATCTCGTATGAAGAATGACCAGTTCCCATTTTTTACCATAGTGCACGTAGTCTACGATCGAAAGTAGTGCTTTTAGTTTGATTCCAATGGGGGCACCATAACGCCGATGAGTCAACGTGGGAACGAGAGGATGAAATGCGAGCCAAGTATCCTTAACTCTTTGCATAAGGTACGCTTGAATTTCGAGGACGAAATTCCTTTGTGAGGGAGGGAGTATGTAATACCCCTTACTTTCGTGTATTTATATTTTTATATAAAATTATCGGGTATGGCTGATTTAATATAATTGAGAATTAAAACGATGACTTAACATAAATATTGATTTGGGGTATAATAGTTAATATTTATGTGAATTCTACATTTACTAGGGTGATTTGTTAAATATAATCTTGTTGCATGCAATTACGTCGTATGTGTGTGTTAGTGACGAGAATTAGTTACATATCAACCAGAGCATATTTGAGAGAGTTATATGAGGTTAGGAGATGATTTTTATATTAAGAGACTCAGATGAAAAATTTGGAGGGCACAGTTGATTCCGAAAGGGTCGAGAAAGCTAAAACGATAGTCGTGGGGTTTGTATTTGGGTTCTGAGGTCTTGTTAGTTAGTTGACTCGAATTGGGGGATACGAATCATTTTATGTGTGTATTATCATTTAAAGTTAGGATTACTAGTAATATGGGCTATTTGGTTTAAGATAAAGCTAATTAATCTCATTTAGAGAGATAACCCATTTGAGAGAAACAAAAACGTGGGAAGAAGAGAAAGAGAAAATAAAGCTTTGGAACTTTGGAAATCTCGAACAATCCGTGACTTTGAGGAAGAATCAGACCCTACATCGTTGAGGAAATTTAATTAACTTGCTAAATGATTATTTGTGTGATTTATTTCATAATTTGTGGAAACCTTATGGTAGTGTTGGATATAAATGATAAACCCTAGATTTTTGTGTTGGAGTCTGACATTTGATGTGTGTAGATGGGTTTGAAGGTGTAGAAATGGTGGAATTCATGTTTTGGATGATTTATGATGTTAAAATTTTGTAGAATGAGGGTTTATTTGAGATGTTGGAAAATTTCATAGGAACAAGAACTGATTAGGTCAGACCGGTTTGTTTTAGTAGCGGACTGGTTCAAACTCGACCAATTCATTTTCGGGGACCCTCAGTCCAGTCCCGTCACTGTAGTTTGTTAACTCTTGTTTTACTCATCTCCAGTTTCTTTTAATACTCAAGAACCCTCAATTGAAATGTGGTAAACATGTTTATGGAATATTATGTGGGTTTGTGTTATGAAACCATGGAAGGGCTACTTTGGGGCTATAATAGAGGTATATTTAAGAGTGTATTATGTTGTTTCCTTTTTATAAATCCTCCAAGGAGTGGGGATTCTTTCGAGGAGGGTTACGGGCTAATGAGTGAGAGTTTGTGGGTCCTTAATGATGACAAAGTTAAGGAAAACACATAGGTATGATTAATTATCAATATTCAAGTAAACGATTGAATTATAAAATGAATTTGAAATGATTATGTGGATTATTAGCTAGTGTAAGGTGCGATATATACATATAAATGGGATTATTAATATATACATTCTAATATGTGATGGTTTGTATATATGATGTGCATATATATCTGGTGTGTATGATATATATTATTTGGTATATACCCCTCTAGTGTTATCATGGGAAGTCGTTCGATGTGGGTGAATCCCTCTTGCTTGAGGAACAGGGAGAGTATAGTCCCCTAGTTAGAGTGTCTAGTATTTTACCATGCGCGAGGTAGGGGTATGACGTCTTGGGTATGATTCCTCTTGCCCTTAGGTGAGGAACTATGTCCGTTTCCCATAATCTTGTGAATTGGTTCAATACCAAGTTGGTGTGAGAGTCCGACCGCTGATAACCCAAGATGATATGTGAGTAATTCCTTAGAAGATGATAGCATTATAGATAATGTTAGTATACTTGTATGATGTGTGTTATGTATTTCCCTTTTTAGCATGAGAGTAGATAAGTATACTTTTATGCCAGTAGACTGGAATTTAGGAGTATGTGCTATAGACTGAGGGCCTAACTAATTTCCACGACTAACAATGTTAGGTGGTAGTGTATCGGGGGGGGGGGTTCC